>OX454321.1:30065008-34865008 GCA_949715965.1 Dysmachus trigonus | reverse complement strand
TGTGTTTTTACCGATTTTAGCAAGGCCTTTGACAGGATTAATCACAAAATTCTCATCCACAAGCTTTCTCTTCTCGGTTTCCCATCTATTTTCATTGATTGGATTTATTCGTATTTGTCTAATCGTACACAGCGTGTAAAATTTCGTGATGCTCTGTCTTACGAAATAAACAACACCTCCGGCGTTCCCCAGGGAAGCAATCTGGGACCGCTGCTTTTCCTTATTTACATCAATGATGTATCTCTGATTTTAAACAATACTAAAATCCTCTGCTATGCTGACGTGACGATGCCAACATTTTTCGCATAGTGTCTAATGTAAGGGATAGTGAAATTTTAAATTCTAACTTAGACATCTTTTTCAAATGGTGTTCTATCAATTACCTCCCCCTTAATGTCACTAAATGTACTTCCGTGTCTTTTACCCGTAAAAAGATCCCTCTTCACTTTACTTACTCCATAAATGGATGCTCCCTCACCCGAGTTGACACAATCAGGGATTTAGGTGTCTTACTCAACTTTCGCATGTCCTTCGAAGGCCACATCAACGCCATTGCTGCCAAAGCTAATGCTACTTTGGGCTTCATTAAGTGATGGTCCAAAGAATTTGACGATCCATATATTACGAGACTGCTTTATTGCACTTTTGTTCGGCCCATTCTAGAGTATGCTAGCCCCGTTTAGTCACCTTTCTACGCGGTGCATATCAATCGCGTTGAAGCCGTTCAGCGAAGATTCATACGCTTTGCTTTACGTGGGCTTCCCTGGGCCAACCCTGATTCTCTTCCACCTTACGCCGACAGGCTAAATCTCCTTTCTTTGCCTTCCCTTGAGAAGAGAAGGGACATTTCCAGGACTGTTTTTGCTTTTGCTCCAGAATTGGTTGATTCCTTTAAAATAAATGTATCCTCTCGCTCCTTGAGGAATTATAACTTTTTCTACGTTCCGCCTCACCACACAAATTATGGTTTAAATGTGCCGGTTTCATCGATGTCTCGAGTTTTTAATCGCAACTTCGATCAAATTGACTTCAACCTAACGAAGCGCCAGATTAAAGGTCCGGACACACCAAAAGCGAAGCGTGCGAAGCGAAGCGAACAATTTAAAATTTGGGAACATTCTGTCGCAGTAGACGCTTCGCTCATGTCGCGTTCTATTCGGACACTTCAATTGATTTGTACGGGACCCAAATTTTTTAAATTGTTCGCTTCGCTTTTGGTGTGTCCGTACCTTTAGGTTCAGCTTTCTTAGGGTTACTTTTGTTTTTATTTTTATTTTTTGTTTATATAAAAATATTTTTTTGTAGTAATCATTGGTTGATGAAGCTTGATGAATAAATAAATAAATAAATAAATAAATGCAATCTTCTCTCATCGATATAAATACAAAGAGATTAACACAATGGGCACTGATGCGGCAGTGTTTCGAAATTCGATAGTCCTAAATTGACCTATATTTGGTGTATATTTCTTTTATAATTCATCATTAAATAGCTTTGTAAAAAAAAAATTAAAATATTGGTAAAAATAAGTTGATTCATGTAAAAATTTAAAATGAAACACATACCTTATGTAAACTTGAAACAATGTATATTTACTGAACTGACCATTATTTAATTTTGAAACATAGTTGCCGGTCGGTATGTATAAGATTTTATATAATATGTAAAAGCACTTAACACGGTTGTCTGCCCGATAATGCGATACATTAAAAATTGCCAACTTTCATATAAGCATGTGTGTTTTGGGCTAATACGAAAACCACTGATGATGTCTAAGTCAGTCAGTGTCGAGCAGGCTACTGAGATAGTTTATTCCTATCGACGAGGTTTCGTTGACGATCCCAAATCATATACGATGTGCTTCCGGACAGTTAAGTGTTAAGTTCCATTTCATTAAAACATATTATACAGGGTGTCCCAAAAGAGACTGTCAAGCGGTGGTCCAGAGATAGAGCACCCCCTGGGGCACCCGAATAACCCCCATGTATGTTCTACGATTTTTCTTAGTTTACGAGTTATGAATTTTTTTTTAATTTTTCACTTATTTTCGAGTTGCAAGTCAATTATCGTCATACTGAAGTGAATAATTGATATAAATTCTCAATTCTTTTCTCATTATTTAGCTAAATATTGTGGCATTCCAGCATAAATATAATCTGCCTCAAAACCCATACCATTACGGCATAAAATAAAATAGTTTTTACATAACAGGAAAAAGATAACCAGTACCAATACTTTCAAGGGCATTTAAAAAAAAAAAGTCACATAGCTTTCTTAATCCAAAAGTATTTTAAAAACTTCTCCATTTCATCAGCTATTTACCCTGTACATTTTATTGAGCTATCTCTGTGGCATCATACTTAAAAATCGAAATCAAGTGTATCAAGTCTAAAAACCAAAGAATTTGAATTCGTTCAAAATTTGCTTTTTTTTACAAAAAATTTCAGTGTTGAGTTCGTCATTTTGAATTTTTTAAATTCAACATCAGATTCATAATCATTGACCTGAAAAACTTTTATTTATTGTTTTTTAAATAAAAAGTAATGTATTTTTCAAAAGTTGGGACCCGCTATCTTCAGTTTTTTTATATCTAATATCAGATTCGTAATCAGCAACTCCACAAACCCCTTAATACTAGTTTGCACGAAAAAACTAATATGTGAAAGAATATACATCATTTACTAGTGCTAGGGGTTGTTTATCTTTTTGAGGAGCTTTTTTTACGAAAACCCAAAAACACGTCAACTTTATTTTTTTAAATCGTATGCAAAAAACATTTCTGAATGATTTTGCCACCCCCGGGAATCATATTACTTACAAATGGTTAGTTTATTTATGAGACGTCAAGTCCATTTGGTTTCATTCGAAAACATTCGTTAGAACTTGAAATATTTAGGAAAAACTGTTTTTGGGGTAAACTTTAGGGGTGGTTTTCACCCCCTAAACATGTTTTTCTGCAGATAAAAAAAAAAAACGTGTCTCTTATTTTTCGATACTCTACAACTCTACTTTTCCTTGTCAGTCAACATTGGTATGTTACATCAATAGGATTGTATCTGTCCAACGCAGGTTCCTTCATTTTGCCTTAGGTGATCTTCCTTGGTCAGACCACCAAAACTTGCCTCCGTATGAAGATCATCTTAAATTTATCGATTTAGAACCCTTAACACTTTATCGACCGCAAGCCTTTTTATAGATTCAAAACATAATTTATGAGATACTTAGGGCGAGAAAATTCTCTTACACAAAATTCCGGTCGATAAAGTGTTAAATAAGCGACTCGACTCTGCCGACATTCTCTTTATTCACCAGCTGCTTAATGGTGTCATCGACTGCCTCCTCCTATTACAGCTGATATGGCTCCACACCAACCCCCGTAGCCTCGGATCGGTAGCCCTCTTCCGCCCCTCGCATCACCGCAGCAATTATTGCTTTTCCCGACCAATTTCCCGAATGATACGTAAAGCCAACTCCTCACCCTCGTTCGAATTTCACCTCTCCAAGTCATTCCTTAAGGGGGGAACCCAGTTTAGACCGATCGAAAAATCGTATTTTTTTTTATTGCATGAATCGTTAGTATAACTATTCAAGAATATGTGGTCAAAATTTCAAAGCAAAATTCCCATTAGTTCGAATGCAATGAGCACTTAAGTGACAGCCCGTCGGTTCTGTGAAGAAGCGCACGGTAATTATAACGGAGCGGTCGCCCAGGCCCTTCTTTTCCAGCTACCTGCCTCAATACCGCTGTGCTATTGAATAATAGAAAGAGGAGAGTTTCGGCAGATGTTATTGTTTGGCATTGGGTAGAACGTTCTCGAACGTTTACGATATTTCGACAGAGCGTCGAGTCTGGTTAGTTGAGCTCCGGCTTTCTTACCGAGAGTTTTCAAACGCGTTTTTCTCGAAACGACTTTTTTTCGACTTGCGTACATTCTAGCTCAAAAAGTTATTGATCAATCGTTCTGAAATTTGGTGTAGATATTCTTTATTCAATTCCACGTAACATGAACCAAATTCGGGGATTATATTGTTATTAAAAATATATTTTTTTATGCAAGAAAGATGAAAAAATATAGTATAAAAACATGACATTGTGTTCAAACACCTCAAAAACATGCAATTTTCAATTTGTTTGATCAAAATTAGGTTCATATTCTTAGAAAATATGTTTTTAATGAAAAAAAAAAATCCTGATGATTACAGATAAAAATTGCGACGTCAGGGATGTACGCAAGCCAAATGCTCGGATGGCAATCGCCCATGGACTGCACGCGGTAATTCCACTATTTCCGGCGGAAATCGTTTGAAAAAATTTTAAAGTCTACTTGAAAACATGATTAAAATATCCTACAAGTTTAAACAATTTGTGATTATTCCTTCCTGGTTAAAAAAAATCCTGAAAAACACCAAAATTTCGACCTCATAAACTGGGTTTCCCCCTTAAGGCGGCTACACACGCTCCGGTATACCTGTCAGGTATACCTGGCAGGCATGCCTGTTCAGGTCTACCGGATGCCCATAGGGCACACACACGTTTCGATAAACTTTTCAGTTTTCACAGTCGCATTGATATCATGGCATCGACAGACGACGTTTTAGCGGTGGTTGGCTTATTATTAGCTAAAAAAACTGTGTTAAAAGGAAAATAAAAAGTGATACGTGGTGTAAAGAATGGCTAAAGAAATTATTTATTCACATGTAAACTTGTTAACACTAGATGGCCGGATGTTTTGCCTAAAATAACTGAAAACTTCAAAATCGAAGTTTTTAAAAAAAAAAAAAATATTATTTTAAAGAAACTTTATTCAAAATAATATTTACAGATATATTCTGTTTTTAAAATACATTTTCAGCAGAATTTTTTATTACATTTAGCACAGATGCCCTTGCTCCTATTTCTTTTGCTTCAACTTCTTCAACTGTTTCTATATTCTGTACATTAGAAAGAGGCGTGAAAATATTTTTGGCATCATGATCATATCTTCGATATCTTATTGGTTTTCTCTTATTTGGGTAAATTTTTGTTGCAATTCAAGTTCTCTTCGTATTTTTACTATAATTGCAATTTTTATTGAACAAGGAGACCGTCAAGATTGTTCGCCTCCGATTTCAATGATTTTTATATATGTTGTTACATTTGAGTAAGTGAGTAACCCAAAGGAATTCACGCTACACTCAATAGTTTCAAAGTTGCGTCTACCAAGCAACTTAAATATAAGCTCAGTTTGTTTTAAAAACAATTATTTTTTCTAGACATATAGCAATAAAGTATTAAATGAGTCAAATTTACTCGTTCCGGCAATCTAGTGTTAAATAAACTAAAAGTTGCACCTAAAGTTTAGCACTCTATTGAAATATGCATACACATTAAATTATTTGATTTAACCTCTATCCTGGTCTCATTGTCATCGCTTTCAATATTACACCGGGAGTTTCGAGAAATGTCTTGATCAGCAAGAAACTTAAAAGTTTAAAATACCACAATTTTGGTTCATAGATGTCGTCTGTACCCGATCCTGACTTCGACGACGGTATTACTTTTTTTTAATTGTTTCCTATAGTTACTTCTAATGTTATTTTTTTTTTTTAACGCTTTCTTTACTTGCAGAAGCCTCAATCTCCTTCAATTTTTCCAGCATCTTTAAATATCCTGCTTCTTTCTTGCCATGATCGTGATATTCCTTGCACTTTATTTGCCATATTTAAGGCTCGCTCTTGTAGATTTCAATAAAATCTACTACGCATTCTTCATGGCTGCGGGACATAATTTGTTTGCAATCCATTAATATTTTCAACGGCGATATAGTGATTGAACTGAGCCCGGCGCCTGCCAGGACATACACACGTTCCGGTTTGCCTGCACAGGTTATCCGGTTCAGGCATATCGAATGATTATTCATATTTGTTCCGGCCGCCTGAACAGGTCAAAATAACTGAACAGTTTTATCATCTACACGCTCCGGTTGACCTGAACAGGCGTGCCTGCCAGGCATACCTGACAGGTATACCGGAACGTGTGTAGCCGCCTTTAAGGTACGGACACACCAAAAGCGAAGCGAGCGAAGCGAACAATTTAAAAAATTTGGGTGCCGTACAAATCAATTGAAGTGTCCGAATAGAATGCGACATGAGCGAAGCGTCTACTGCGACAGAATGTTCCCAAATTTTAAATTGTTCGCGCCGCTTCGCTCGCTTCGCTTTTGGTGTGTCCGTACCTTTAGGAAAGTTCTGAAACGTACCCCCTAGTTTTTAATTTGCTTGTTAAGAAGACGACACTGTAGAATGTATTTAGATTCTGGAAAATTTCTTTGAGATGTTTCCAGGTAACTTAAGCGTAACTTGTTCTTAACAATATTTTTATATTTATATTACAGTGTCATGTCCTCCACCCCTAAAGCCTAGGGATTTTGTTTTGATGCGTTCTTGGTTAGATACTGGACCAATGGGGGAACAAATGTTGATATCACGCTCAGTGCCTCATAAAGATTATCCAGCTCGAAAGGGATATGTAAGGTAAAAATATTTTTTATGTGAGGTTTCATTCAAATAAGGTTTTAAAAATTGAAATCTTGAACAAATGAAAATTATTAAGACGCAATATCCCGAAAATAAAAGTGAATAATTTCAGAGAAAAATGTATTAAGAGGGCCTTTCGATAAACGTGCTCTCAGCACAGACATATTATTATACGTATATCCGGGAGATCGTGACATAAAGTGTGCCGCTATTGCGGTTTTACAAAAGTTGTGTGAGAATTGAAAGCATTTAAAAGTTAGTTAGTTAAAAAGCATACATGCAAAATATGCGCGGTACGACCGGGGAAAACCTGCCGCAAATATTTTTAATTAAATTATTCCCAACAAGTTAAGATTACGGTTACCTCTCGGATTTTAATGAAACTCGGTAGAAACGTTCGTCTAGGCTTAGAACGAACGAATATGCAAAAAAATGTTGTCGGAAATCTCAACTTTATGAGAAATTCAACTTTGAATTTTTAAAAAAATTCGCTTTCACGACTAAAAAATTTCACAATATTTCTTCCGATTTCGATTAATTTCGCGATCGGTAACCGCACTACACTCCACTACACTGAACTAAATACTATTTACATGCGTTTAATCCAGCATTGCATGCGTAAAACCCCCTGAAAATAGACTAATCTGCGTTAATTTTTAACACTTACCGTTATTCCTTATGACATCTCCCTAGAACTGTCTTCTTTGTGGAACGTCATCCCACAACTCATTCCACCTCTAATTTTCATGGAAACGTTCAAAAAATTAGATAACATGCATTCGCAATATAATGAGACCAGCGAAATATAGAATAATTTTTAAGAAATATTTATGTTATTCGTATTAACTAGGAATTTCCCTTTTACAAACTGTTTATTAGAGGGAATATTCCTTTTACAAACTCTCTATTAAGAGGGAATTTTCCTTTTACAAACTGCCTATTAACTAGAAACTTTATAATTTTCTTTTAATAAAAAACATAAACCCTTCTTAATCAGAAAAGGTGTGGACGCCATATCCACCAAACACAAATCTGCGTGAAGGGGCTCTTCTTCTTCTTATGAAGAATGCTTGCAGTGCCGACCTTTTTATTAAAGCAGATAAGATAGCTGGAATTCCGATTAGGGCTGAATTTCACCCAACTTTAAATTGCGTTAAACGCACAACTTTTTCACCAGATTTTCGATCGCTGACCCAGGAGTAACTGCTGGAGGCTTTTCGCAAGGTGTTGTTGAGGTGGTTCAAGTAACCCGGCTCGTTGAGGATGGCGAGAGAGTGCTGGCTGGTCTAGTCATTCTCTCCTCTCCTTTGATGTCTATAGGCTCCCAATGGAAATAAAAGCACGAAAAACTTACTACGCTTTTAATAAACCACAAATCGAGGAAATACCTAAAAATACTCAATCCACTACACTACAGACTCCCCCCAAAGCAAACTCCACGACTCCTACACTACAACTAACACCCTCGAGCAAACATGCAATAAGCCAATTGGCTAAAAACTCCTTAGGCATCTGTTAAGGCCAAATGTTAATATTTAGAATACTCTAAAATCGAAAGTAAACTTCCAAAGTAGTTATTTTGAAGTATTATCATTTAAATTTGAAATTGTAATTCCTAAAGTAACATTTTCAAGTACTTTAGTCATGCTACACTTAGATAACTTAGCTTACAATTGTTCATATCTGTAGTTAATTTCAAAATCCAACTCTTTCTAACGGACTAACCTTTTGAATATTCTAAAACTGAATCTTGTCACTCACTTTGTGAGCGAACGCGCTAGAGTTCAGTCCTAATAAAAACGTTTAAAGATAAATCCGGGTGTTTTACTAAATCGCCCAAAAAAGCTCCAGTCATTTCCTTAATCGCCTAAACATTTTTTGGTACATCGGTCGGGAACTAAAGCAATAGAGCCATTAAATAATTGAAATTACATTCAATTCGGGTCCAATCCGCGACAGAAAATCGGCGATTAACAGACTACAGCGCATGTGCTCGCGTGCTAAACTCCTACTTTATCTATTTCTGCGATAAGTAAAGGTTTAAAGGTGGAAAAGGTGGAACAAGTGCTTACCTACAAAAACGCAACATTTTCTGTGCAGAAGTGCATACTCAGTCGTATTAACATATAATGTGTCCTTGCCTTGCTTATGCCAAGATTAGTGACCATGTGTGAACGACTATTATTGCTTTCCTAGCAAACAATATTCTAAATAAAATCCATTAAACTAAAGGCGAAAAACTTTGCATTTTATGCAAAATATTCAAACCTACATTGAATTAACTAAATTACTAGTGATTAACCTCACAATAAATCTAACTGCAATATCTATAACTATTTTTGAGAGTTTTACTTGAATGTAAGCGACAATTATCGGTGAATGCATAGTATGATAGTATGGGCCGAGATTGCATTTCCTTTTATTTAGATGCATCAGTGACGTAGTGCTTTATTCATGCTGTGCCCGGGAACACAATGAGCAAAATACAGAGAGACAATACTATAAAATGATTTACCCGCGATGTCGATGTCACGCTCACTCAAAATTGCAGTCCAGTCATAAGAAGAAAGCCATTGACCAATTTGAGAAAAATCTTTAATATTATAACACACATTGCACGGTATAGATGAATCATCAGAAACAGGTGCAAAGGAAAAAATCAGAAACAGAGCACACTCAGGCAATAATGGAACCGAACAACGATTCACCAAAGTCGATGCAGGATTTGTGCAAAAAATGAGATCAAGATATCTGTTATAATCATTAGCCACAGCGTTGCATTGAGACAAGTCCGAAGATGTAATGCAATCCAGAAATATCGATGCATGAGTCGGGCCAGAACTCGCTGACCGCAGCATGATAGCATCCTCCGAGCAGCTCCAGTCAATAGAGGGAAGGTTGAAATCTCCAACCAGAAGCATTTCGTCAGAAATATTTATATCGCATGAAAGCTCGTCAATGAATGTAGCAAACTGTTCGTAAACGTCAGGAGCCGAATTCGGAGGAATATACGCATTGACGATGAAAAGGTTTTATGCGCGAGACGCAGGACCACACACAGGAGTTCTAGACGGGGAAGATGAGAGGTGTCCACCAGATCGCAGGGTATGCCTCGCCGTACCGCATACAAGACTCCACCACCCACCGGAGCATCGAGAGAAGAGTAGCGATCGCGTCGAAAAACGAGTAGTCAGAGTTGAAGAGCTCGGCGTCCTCGATTCCTCCACAAAGCCATGTCTCGGTCAAACAGACGATATCAAAACTGGATTTCGAAGAATTAATGAACAGGCAAGATATTTTTGCCCGTAGTCCAGTAACGTTTGAGTAATAAATGGATATGTCGCTGATGAGTTTTTTGCAGAAGATCCTGCCGAACGTTCTCTAACGGTCAACTCTCGCACAATAGATCCAGTTGGCCAGATATCAGAGGATACAGTGGCTTCAAATAACGCCTCAGGTACAAAAAACTTTAAAGGAGGCGGTATACGAGAGATGTCACCGTCGATCAATCAGTTTCCTACATGAAATCAACTCACGCGAAACAACTCCTTTAATAAGATCGATTCATTAAAGGAGAGAAACAATAAATTTGTTTTTAATAAAACCGACTTCTTTTCTTCTTAATAAAACAATATATTTGTTTTTAGAATTTTATTATACCGAGCCGGTCGAAAGACAAAATTATACTACTTATTATAGTCCCCAGTACATAACACTGTTTGGAAATTGATTAACACATACTTGAAACTTCGTGAGTGGCTTCATTTTAGCGAGTCTACCACACTTCCTGCAGGAAAATTTTTATTAGTGCTGCGTTTTCGACTGCGCACGCCCAAAACATGTCGGATCTACGATGTTTTCTTTTGCGATCAACACATACTTTATTTTAATAAACTCGGAAGACAATTTAACCAGAAATTCGAAAAATATTTTGACCGACAAAAATATTGCTGCAATGAGCTTGTCTACCACCGCCAACCTGTCGTATCTACGAGGTCTTGTTTTGTAATAAACACATAGTTCATTCTTGCACAGTTGTTTAATAATTATTTTTAACATTAAGTGGTCATATTGACCGACAAATTCCGTGCTGCATTCTTTTAGACCGATGACCTAAAGATGTCGTATTTACGATTATATGTTTTGTGATTAACACATGTCTAATTTTTGATTTATTCTTTTCTAAATCGAGCATAGAATATGCTGGCACTTGTGGCCGACAAATTTTCTGCCGCAAACTAACAAAAAATCGAAAAAACATCAATCAGTATCCATTGAAATGGGATTATACTATGGAGAACATGCGCACTTATACTGCTCATCCAAAAGTTGTGTGGTCCGAAAACGTATAACGTGTATCGCCCAAAGGCTGTTTGCTTTTAAAACGTGTAACGCTTATCTTGATCACATAAAAAAAAAAAATAAAAAAAATGGAGTGTTTCCTATGTGCTTCTTTGAGTGGTAAACCTAGATGTCGAGTTATCGTCAAATATTGCAGGTATCTGTAATCCTATTAATACTTCACATGCCGTACATAAATATACTGCATTTTATTGATAAAATTGTTTATTTTACTCCAGAATCAGACAATAGTGATGATGAGGAGAAGGACGAGGATGATGTTGAGAGCGAAGCCAGTGAAGATGAAGATGAAAATGAAGATGAAGATGATGATTTTAATTAAAAATATTTATATTTTAATTTAATACATATTGAAAATTAATAAAAATAATATCTTTTTTTTTCAATTTTACACCTTATCTTTAAATATTTTATTTTTTTCCAAATAATTTTTGAATTATTCAAATCTATTTTACGAATTTTTCGAGGGACATTTTATCATAATAATCACAAAATTAGATTCCTCAATACATTTTACATTAAATACATCCCTGTTAAAATTTCTCAATATTTGCAGCTTTCAATTTTGGTATAGGTTATTTTTAACTTTAATTTTGTCCGACTGACTATATGAATCAATATTTTTGTCGGACAATGCGATATTATGTCATCACCGATGCTCATCCATCACCTATGCTTTTTGTCCGACATGTGTTAATCACAACACATATAATCGTAAATACGACATCTTTAGGCCATCGGTCTAAAAGAATGCAGCACGGAATTTGTCGGTCAATATGACCACTTAAGGGGGGGGTATGGTTTGAAAATGACTTTTTAAGCAAATTTTTGTGAATTTTTTTTGGAAGTATGGCTACATTATTTTATTTTTAAATTAAATAGGCTTTTTAAGTATAATTCAAAGAATAATTATATGAATTTTCAAGTAAAAATATTAAGAATTGTGACAACGGTAGCCATTTTTCGCAGACACGTCCAAAAAAAAAAATGAATTTGCGGTGGACATCAGAACTCGTCACTGGATAATCTGAAAAAAAAAATTTAAAAAGATTATCTTAGTTTATGAGTTTCTCGATGGAGTGACGTCGAGCTTTTCAATTTTTATCGATTTTTGAGTTTTTGGCATCACTTAGAAGTCAAAAAAACGAAATTTTTTGTAAAAAAAGTGCGAAAATCAACATATTTATTATTGTTTATAAAAAAATATGCATAAAAAAAAATTATCTCGACGTCACTCCATCGAGAAACTCATAAACTAAGATAATCTTTTTGAATTTTTTTTTTCAGATTATCCAGTGACGAGTTCTGATGTCCACCGCAAATTCACTTTTTTTGGATGAATGTGTCTGCGAAAAATGGCTACCGTTGCCACAATTCTTAATATTTTTACTTGAAAATTCATATAATCATTCTTTGAATTATACTTAAAAAGCCTATTTAATTTAAAAATAAAATAATGTAGCCATACTTCCAAAAAAAAAATTTCACAAAAATGTGCTTAAAAAGTCATTTTCAAACCATACCCCCCCCCCCCCCCCCCCCCCCTTAATGTTAAAAATAATTATTAAACAACTGTGCAAGAATGAACTATATGTTTATTACAAAACAAGACCTCGTAGATACGACAGGTTGGCGGTGGTAGACAAGCTCATTGCAGCAATATTTTTGTCGGTCAAAATATTTTTCGAATTTCTGGTTAAATTGTCTTCCGAGTTTATTAAAATAAAGTATGTGTTGATCGCAAAAGAAAACATCGTAGATCCGACATGTTTTGGGCGTGCGCAGTCGAAAACGCAGCACTAAAAAAAATTTTCCTGCAGGAAGTGTGGTAGACTCGCTAAAATGAAGCCACTCACGAAGTTTCAAGTATGTGTTAATCAATTGAAGCCTCTGGTGGAAGAAGGTGTTAACTCACTTTTTCAGAAAAAAATTTTCTTCCCGCCAAACTATTTTCCGTGGCGCTAAATTTCATTTTGTAATATAAAAATATCATCCATGTGATTTTTATATGGGTTTGCAATTAAACCAAAATGTTACTGAAATAACCGTAGAATTAAAAAAACCAAATAGTTACTCATAATGTGATCCCGTGAACAGTTTGGTAAAAAGTGAGTTAACACCTTCTTCCACCAGAGGCTTCAATTTCAAAACAGTGTTATGTACTGCGGACTATTACATTCAATTTTACCATCGAGATCGAATCGGAAAGAAGTGCTGCCTAATCGATTTTATTGTGGCGTGATCGCTTGGGTCAAGCGAACGACCGAGTAGCAGAAGTTGGGAAATTTGAGGATTACTCGTGTCAGCGTCGCGTCGCGATTGAGAAATTAAAAGTTGAAAGGTTTGGGGTATTTGGGGTGTATGACCCCCCCTCCGTTAAGATTGATGTCCTCCTGGACATCATTATTACTTCCCGTTTTTGTTATATTTATGTTCTTCTGATTCGATCTCGATTTGACAATATAATATGTAGCCAAACAGATAATTTTTAACAGTATGATTGAAGTTAATACATAGTTTCCTAATCTATTATATGTTGTTTCATTCTTTATTTCCTTAATTTCATCAATATTTTCTATTGTTCTTAAATGTAATTCGTTCAGGCTTAATGTTTTATTCACACTTGTTATTTCTAAATAGTTTGGTATTATTATATGTTGAGAATACTTTGTTTCTACATTTTGGAATTTCATTTCTCCTAGTTCTGTCGTACAATTGTTATAGTTAATTATATAATTGTTGTTAAGTTTATATTCCAGGTCATTACAGGTGCTTTTTAGTTTTAAATTATTTGAATTTTTTACAAGCAACATGTTTGCTTCTAATTCCTCAATCTCAAATTTAGTATTTATCTGTTTTTGACAATTTTTTAAGTTATCAATAATGCCTTGAATACATTTATCTGTCTTCTTTAATTTTCTAAAATACCGTTGGTTGTCGTCCAGATAGCTTATGTTTTTGAACACTATTAAGTTCTCATCTTTTATAACTATTTCTTCGAACTGCGAGTTTGGAACTGGAATTAATTTGTATTTCTTGGCCTTTTCTTCATCAAACTGGGGAATCGCTATTGCAAATATCAGTTTTGCATATACTTTTAGCAAGAAACTTTTGATTTCTCCTATTTTGTTGATATCTAATATATGTTATAGGAATCTATTTCTCCTGGGGTGAGGAAAGATCTTCCCATAATATTGTATTTAGCAAACATCAAATTGTCTTGAATTTTGTTAACTTCGTTGTCTAGGATGTTTAAGTCAGTGAGGGTCTGGATATAGTGTAATTGTTTAATAGTGTTTCTATTTACCCTAATTGAATTGTTTCTATTTACCCTAATTGAGGAGTTCTCGACCGAACCTTGCAGAGAGACGGCCGTGTATCCTCCTGCACGGACGATGCTGGGATCCGAGGGGGGGGGGGGGGGGTGCAGCTGGAGGTTGAGGTGAACGGACGCCTGCGGGGTTCGGGATCTAACACGCCTCTTTGCTGCATCGTAACCTCGGGGAACTGTGGCTCTAGGGAGTAGCACACCCTAGAGTTAGGGAGAACACCCGCGCTGATCCTTAGGTCAGACGGGAGATGTGTAGGGCAGTGTTCCTCTGAAAGTCTACGGAACCTTCGGAGGCAGGTCACTGGTGATTCGGTGCCTGTTCGAAGAGGGGAAAGGACGGCCGGAGGGGGAATACTCTCCTATGGAGCACGGGTGTAGCGGGAGGCGAAATGCTGGCGAGTGCCTCGGCTGTGGTCCGAGAACGCGAGCCCGTGCCTGAATATGGGGAACATTATACCCATTCTAACCTTAATATGGACAAGATTAATGAAAATCGTTTGGGACGGAGTGTGGAGGAGACTGAGCAAGGGAGCGGCAGCACGCCTGCCAATCCCTTTGCCAGGAGGTCACGGGTGGCCCGTTCCCCGGTGCTACAAACACCGGGGGCGCTGGCGCAGCCGCGTGCGTCCTTGACGGACTCGTTGGGGGCTAGCGACGCGGTGCGTTCACCAGTCATTGAAATGGCTAGACCTCTGCCGGATACGCCAAGCATGGAGTACAGGCTGGCCGAGGCGGAGGAAAAACTGGAGAGGGGGTTCCTCCAGATGAGGACTCTCATCAAGGAGATGCTGGCTGCCCTTAAGAAGCTGCCCTTAAGAAGCAGCCAAACATTTCCAGGGTGGTGAAGGACGGGTTGCCGGTTTTGGAGGAGACGCTGGACGACCTGGACGCATCCAGGAAGGAGTGCGCTCGAGTCCGACGTGGTCTCCTCAAGGAAGGACCGGCGGCGAAGACTCCGGTCACGCAAGCTGCCTCGCTGGAGGCAATGTGCAGAGAGGCCCCGCTGATGGCAGGGAAAAGGGGAGCTTCCAGTCCCCTACTCCAAACGGAGGGGGAGACTAGGAAGAAAAGGAAGGAGGAGCCAGATCCGAGCTGGACTGAGGTGGTCCGGAAAGGCAAAGGAGCTAAGGCTGGCGCAAAGGAGAAGAAAGAGGGGGAGAAAAAGAAGAAGGAGAAGACGAAAGAGTCCACCGGAGCAGAGCGCGCAGTGAGGACTCCGGCTTCGACCAGGCCAGGGCCTTCATCCAAAAAGGCCAAGCCGGAAGCTATTCTCCTGAAGCCCGCGGCGGGGAAGACCTATGCGGACGTGCTTAGCACGGTCCGCAAAACGGTCAGCCCTGAAAGTTGCGGGGTCGCGGTCAGAGCCGTTCGGCAAACAAAGTCTGGAGATGTTTTGCTGGAGCTGAGGAAGGCAACAGCCGAGACTAGAGCAGCCTTTGCGGACGCCCTAAAATCCGCTGTTGGGTCGGCAAGCAGCGTCAGGGAACTAGTTCCTAAAACTACCCTGGAGATCAGGGAGCTTGACGGCTGCACGACCAAGGAGGAGGTGTTGGAGGCTCTCAGGAAAGCGCTGAAAGACTACAACGGCCACCTCCAGGTCGCGCTGACCCGAACAAATTGCCGTGGCCAATGTGTGGCCATTATAGAGGTGGAGGAAACGGTCGTGGAGCCACTGCTGCGGGCAGCCCGGATCAAGGTCGGCTGGGTTGAGGGCAGGATCCGCAAACGGGTGGTCGTACCCAGATGCTTCAAGTGCCTGGGTTACGGGCATCAAAGCCAGGCCTGCAAAGGCTCGGACCGAAGCAAGCTTTGTTTTCGGTGCGGGGCAGAGGGGCACGGCGCGGGGCCGGTGGACAGCTCGGGTTATCCCCCAGCTGGACACCTGGCTGAACCGTCAGCATGGTGAGGTGGATTACTACCTCACACAAATGCTGACGGGGCACGGGCACTTCCGCATAGGGAAGACGCCGAGCCCGTGCTGCATTTACTGCGGCTCCCCGTCGGACTCCGCTCTCCACACGTTCTTTGAATGTGATAGATGGAGAGCGGAGAGGGAGGAGGTGGAGAGTGCGCCGGGCAGCATAACCCCGGACAATATAGTCGTGGTTATGCTGCAGGGGGAGGATCTCTGGCGAAGGGTCGCTCTTTTCGTTAGAGCGATCCTGCGCCAGAAAGAAAGGGACGCCAGTAGGGAGGGGTAAATCGCCCGGAGAAAGGAGGGCTCCCGGCGGGGGCGGCTCTTAATAGGACTCCACCCTGAAGTAATGTCCAACAGACGGTTCCCGGGTGGAGGCCCTGCGGGCGGGGAGTGGGTTTTTAGCCGGTAGGCCTGGGTAGGCTGGGGAGTCCGGCACACGGGTGTCTTCGGACACCTACGGTGCATAAAGCATTTCCCCACTCCCTAAAAAAAAAAAAAAAAAAAATTAAAAATTAAAAATTAAAAATTTAATTGTTTAGAAGGCTAGCAGTGATTTGTTGATTTTTACTAATCTTTTCTTTGAGTAACTCCAAGTTAGCTTGCAAATCAGTATTAATTTTGATCTGTTTGTTTATATTATTTACAGAGTTGTAATTATTAATATCTATGGATTTTAAATGCTCTTCTAATTCTTTTCGATCGACACTATCCATGGTACCGAAGATCCATTTAAGAATCGTTCCGCCTAAGTTTACCAGACCTCTCTTTTGCCTGTGAGGGATAATCGTTGCTATGTTATGTCTCGTTTTAATTATGATTGTCTCCAATTGTCTTAGCGTGGTATCGTCTTCGTGAGGTTCAAATGTTTGATTAACACTAGTCTCGATGTCCGTTAATGTCTGTGTGATTTCGTCTGTGTCTATTAAATGTAGTATTTTGTCGTAACTTTTAATTATTTGTACATCGTCCAACCGTATCAGTGTGAATCCTGCTTGTGTGTCAATTTTGCCTATGTTTATTGCCCTGTTAAGTATATTCCGGTGGGAATATTCTTAATATTATTACATGGCTCCAGGGTATCTTCTGTACTCGGACTGGTATCGGTTGTACGGGACGGATGAGGTTTAATCGGTTAAAAGAGTTACTCGTCGGGTATACTTCATTTATTTTACACTCTTGAATCTTAAACACTATAACTTAGGTTACACCCACTTTGAACTTAGAAGTAACTCTCTACCGACTAACCGGTCCCGACCTTTTACTTCGCGTCCGCGCGCTGTTGATGATGGAAAACGACTCTTACTTACTTCTTACTTGAGTTCTTAATGTCACCTCGGAATTGTTACTCGGAAGTTAGCATCGATGCACTCATCGCGCATTTTTGCATCATTTGTTTTTCTTCCGCATTAATTGTTGGGAAACACCGTTGGCACCTGGGGGTTGCAGGTGTACATTACCTCAGGCAGCAATGCATTTTTTGCTAGGTACCTCATTTCAACATTTAATGCGTAACAAATTTATTTATTTAATTAGGTTACATATCGGGAAATCGTATAGATATGCCGATATGTAACGTACCAAAGATTTTGGTACATAACATTTCCTTCCTCCTGCGAAAAAGAGAATTATTCTTTGGAGAGGAATAATTCTCGGGGTTTAGGTTGACAAGAAGAAAATAAAATAAATTAAATTTAGAATTTGGAAACGTTCGGGTCGGAATCGGTTGTCGTTTACAAGGTAGTCTATCGTATAATATATATGGTTGTTATAATAATACTTATCTTAGTAGCGTTTAATTTTTGTTTTTATATATATATATTGTAAACCTGACCTTATTATATTTTAAAGTTTACATTTCGGATGTACCTCCCTTATTGAGTACAATAAATTTAGCTTAATTTACTTACAATTTGCTTAAAGAAAATCTGTAATAAGTTCCTACATATTCTTCAATTAATTAGTTTTTATAAAAAAAAAATATTATTCTACCCATATATGAGAATTAATGGCCTGCTGCCTTATTTTCTAATTAGCCCTGACCTATCCTAAGTTTATTATTTGCCAAGGTTACTACTTATCAGCTACTTGTCCCTGAACTAGAAAGAAAATATTACTTTACAAGGTTATTCTTAGTTTGCATTTTCTGGGGAGGTACGATAAAAAGAGTAAAAAAAAAAAATCACATGAGCTGGGTGAGCAAATCTTTAGTCGCGCTGTTCGTTTGACGCTTTTTGTTGTTGTTTTGTTTTCTTCTTTTTGTCTTTGTACGTTTCGGGTTGCACTTCCGCTTGCGCTTGAAACTGCACTGTGCTTGATGATGCAAACAAAAATTGTATGCGGGTTAAAAATTTCTTCTGTTTGTTTTTTTTTTTTAGCAATAAAAGAAAAGAAAAGAAAAATGTTTGATTGGAAAAATATTTATTCGAAATATGGCTTGAGGCGATTATTATGAATCACTTTTACGCGCCTGCCAATTTTTATTACGGTATTTACTGGCGAAAGAATTCCAGTTACCGTGTAAGGCCCTATCCAGATTTCTGAGAGCTTATGCTTTCTGCTTTCACTTTTCAGGAGGACCTTATCTCCTATGTGAAAAGATTGAGGCTTAGCGCTCTTGTCGCAATATATTTTAGATTTTTCTTTACTTCCTAGAATGTTCTTTCTGGCGGTCGCATATGATTTCTGGAGCCTGTAGCGGAGCATATGGTAATAGCTCTCGTGATTGTAAACAGGCTCTGGATCTCTTTTTAAATTCGATGGAACATCTGCCGTGAATCCGTAAAGACAGTCCATCGGGGTCAATTTTGTTCCTTCGTGCGTACTATTATTGTACACAAATGCCGCTGTGCGCAAATACCGATCCCAGCTTTTGGAATTTTCGTCAACGATAGTGCGCAGATATTCTATCAAGGGCCTATGTGCCCTTTCCAATGCCCCATTTGACTGAGGGTGGTATGCCGAGGTCTGTAATTTTTTCACCTTTAATAATTTGCAGACCTGCTTGAAAAGATCACTTAGGAAATTTGTTCCTTGATCGGTAACTATTTGCTTGGGAATGCGGTAGCGCGTGACGATTTCGTCGAAGAAAATTTGCGCTATTGTTTCCGCTTCAGCGTTTGGTATTGCATACCAGTCCACGAATTTTGTCAGATTATCCTGGAAGGTTAGGATATATTTATTTCCTGACGTGGACTCCTCCAATGGCCCCACGACGTCGAGGTAAACCTTGTCAAAAGGTTGTTCCGCGACGTCGGTAATAACCATGGGCATCTTATGTTGGGGTGAAGCTTTGAGTTTCTGGCACTTCGGGCATCGCTTGATATAGTTTTTTATATCCCGTAACATATTTTTCCACCGAAACTTACGTTTAATTTTCTTCTACGTTTTAATCACGCCCTGGTGTCCGCCGAACGGAGAATCATGATAATCATGTAAAATAATTTTGATTTCTTCCGGGCACGAAATTAATTCAGGTGTTTGAGGTGATATTGTCAGTGGTAGAATTTCGTCTTCTTTTTGTGGCACAGGACTTGAACGTGTTTCGTTTTGGTCTTGGGTGGAATCTGGTATTTGTTTCACTGGTGGTGTTGTTATTTGATTTTTGGTAATATTATTTTGGGCTTCCCGTTTTTGTGCTCTAGTGACTGCGCTTATTTTTAATGTGGGGATTTCTTCACCCGACTCGGAGCGATGGAATGCTTGTACCGTGGAGGTTTGGCTTTCTTTATTATCACTCTCTTCCCGGGGAATGCGGCTCAAAGCATCTGCATTCGTATTATATTTTCCGGGTTTATATTCGATGTTGTAATCGAACTCGGATAATTTGTGGTGAAATCTCACCAAACGGGAAGTGGGATCTTTTACATTAAAGGCTCCCTTAAGAGGCTTGTGATCTGTATAGACCGTGAATTTTCTACCTTGGAGGTAGCATCTAAAGTTTCTTGTAGCCCAGACTATAGCCAATAATTCCTTCTCAATTGTGGAGTAGTTACGCTCGGCCTTGTTTAATGTGCGGCTCGCGTAAGCAATGGGCTGATCTTGCCCCACTTCTCCTTGAGAGAGGACAGCACCTAATGCTTCGTTACTGGCGTCCGTGGTCAAGTTGAAGGGTTTACTGAAATCTGGGTAGATTAGAAGAGGAGGTGAGATCAACGATTTTTTAATTGATAAGAAAGCCTCTTGGCATTTATCTGTCCAAGTAAACTTTACGTCCTTGCGGAGTAAGTTAGTTATTGGACGAACAATTTTTGAAAAATTTGGTATAAATTTACGGTAGTAATTAGCAAGTCCTAGAAATGATTGTACTTGCCTAACTGTTCGTGGGACAGGAAATTCTTGAACGCACGCTGTTTTGCTAGGGTCTGGCAATGCGCCTTCGCTGGAGCATTTGTGACCCAGGTAGACTACTTCTTTTCGGAGGAATTGACATTTCTCCGGTTGTAATTTGAGGTTGTTCTCTCGTAGTCTATCGAAGACCTTGCGAAGTTTGCAATTATGATCTTCTAGATTTTTCCCGTAGATGACAATATCATCTAGATACACAAAGCATTCCAGGCCCTGCAGGCCAGTCAGCACATAGTTCATGAGGCGCTGGAAAGTAGCCGGAGCTCCCTTAAGTCCGAAGGGCATGCGCTTGAATTCATAATGACCGTAGCTTGTGCTGAAGGCCGTTTTGGGGCGATCTTGTGGATCCACCAGAACTTGATGATATCCACTCGCCAAGTCGAGGGTAGTGAAATAACGAGAGTGGCCTAATTGATCGAGTATATCCTCGATTCGTGGGAGAGGAAAAGCATCGCCGATGGTTTTTTCATTTAATTTACGGAAATCGACGACTACTCTCCATTTTTTCTCTCCATTGGGTCCCGGTTTTTTAGGGACTACTAATAAGGGCGAGTTCCAAGGGCTTTTGCTTGGCTGCACTATATCATTCTCGAGCATTTCTTTCAATTGCTCGTTGATTACTTCACGTTGTGTTTCCGGTAGTCGGTACATTTTCTGATTTATTGGTGCTTGATCCTGCACTACCGGGATTAAATGCGTGATGGCATCTGTATGTGAGAGATAATCATTCTTTAGATGGAATATGTCGTTATATTCTCGACATAGTTCCAAAAGGGTCTAGCCGTACTTCCATGGCGAAACTGCCCCCGATAGGAACCTATATCGTAACCTATGTTATATTGTAGAGGGTACTAATAGTAGTTGATCGAGTAGATATTAGCTCTATATCTTAATTAATTGAGGAGCTATTTCAGAAAAAGTATCCGGAGACGACTTTTTTTCAAAATGATATATCTTTATCAATTTTGAAGCTAGGAAAATAAAACCAATTCCAATGTTTATGGTACACTTTACAGTTTATTTTATAGCAATTTGCTATGAGCCAAGCCTAAATAAAATTATTAAAACAAAGCAAATAAATTTTGTTTTTAATTTATTTCTATCAGATATCATTAAATTACCACTTTGAAAAAAATATATAATAATTGCCTACACCTTGCCTAACAGCATGCCAAGTTTCATTAAAATCTAAAGGGTGCAACATATGGAAAAAAAAATTAAAGTAAGTGGACTACCTTATGACCACTATGCTGATGCTTTTAAATTGTATTACATTCTAATAATCTTTGGAATAGTAGAGTTTTGATAGCTTATAAAAAGTATATTAATAGTTAGTGGTGTCAACTAGCCTATTACAATGTTTTTTCGATCTACTTTTATAGTAACTAGCTTATCAGTGTACACATGCGTACATGTTTCTACATGATCACAGTGCATAGTCGTGGTACGCTCTCGCTGTTATTAATTGCGCAGTTTTACAAATTCCTAGTTCAGGGACGTATCGTTTATGTTTGAAAATATACATATAATAATCAGTGAATAAAGCAGTGACGTAAAAATATATCGGCTATGTCGGGGAAGTGTAATAATTGTGGCTTTATATTGCGCCACCCCACATGGCGGCAATTATATATTATTTATCAAATGCAAGATATAAATCTCATATAGTTCGCCCAGCAGATATATTACCCAGTGTTTTCACTATAAATAATAATCACGTTGTAATTAATGAAAATAGTGATGATGACTAATAAAAGTTATTTTTTATGAATATGCACTTAACTATTACTGAAAAAAAAAATCATTCCATTTTCTTTAAAACCTTTCATGCTCAATATTGAAAAATTAAAAATGTAATGCAATTTAAAAGCGTCGACATAGTGGTCATAAGGTGGTCCAAGTAAGTAAGTACTTTAATTTTAATTTTTTTTCCACATGTTGCACCCTTTAGATTTTAATGAAACTTGGCATGCTGTTAGGCAAGGTATAGGCAGTTATTATATATTTTTTTCAAAGTGGTAATTTAATGAGATCTGATAGAAATAAATTTAAAAAAAATTTATTTGCATTGTTTTAATATTTTTATTTAGGCTTGGCTCATAACAAATTGCTATAAAATAAACTGTAAAGTGTACCATAAACACTGGAATTGGTTTTATTTTCCTAGCTTCAAAACTGATAAAGGTAGATAATTTTGAATAAAAGTCGTTTAAAAGACATTTTTTCTGAAATAGCTCCTCAATTAACTAAGATATAGAGCTAATATCTACTCGATCAACTACTATTAGTACCCTCTACAATATAACATAGGTTACAATATAGGTTCCTATCGGGGGCAGTTTCGCCATGGAAGTACGGCTAGACCCTTTCAGCCTTTTCTTGGCTATTTAAAATTGGGCTCAGGTTGAGTTCTTGCTCTAACCTGGCTATGCGGTTTTTTGCCTTTTTCAAGTCGGCATCCGGGTTTCTGACATACGAAATTGTGGCTGTTTGGTTGCTTATGCCGTAGTTTTTATTAATCTCTGTTTGATTGAATATTTTTAATTTAGGACTCTTTGGTCTGTTTAAATAGGCTTTTTTGTCGTTTTTACTTACCTTAAGGCTCGATGGCCTGTTTGCATTGGCGGTTGCGCCGTTTTTATTTAATTTGGGACTCTGTGGCCTATGGGAGTCGGCGGTTGCGCCGTTTTTATTGAATTTTGGACTCTGTGGCCTATGGGAGTCGGCGGTTGCGCCGTTTTTATTTAATTTTGGGCTCTGTGGCCTATGGGGGTCGGCGGTTGCGCCGGTTGCATTTTTCTTGTTTGTAGATTTAGTTTTTTCGGGCGGCTTTGCCGTCTCGTTGCTTATTTGTAATCCCGCTTCGGGATGCATTGGGGCTACCGAGTAATCATTCGCTGAAACCAATTGTAAATTCAAGTTGGTCAGAATTACTGGGGAATTATTAACGTTGAGGATTCCGATTGAGACTTCCTTATTTTGACTCGAGGAGATGATACTATTAGCCAGGAAGACTCCTTCGCTTATCTCTTGTGACAAACAGAGCATTTCTCCCTTTAGTATCAACGGAATTCTAGCCACCATCTGCGATCGAGCAGGCACGCTTATTGGTTCTCTTAGAGCCACGTTATATCGCCTGATTTCTTCGATCCGGGGTGTATTCGCTAGAGTTTCATTCTCGTTTACCATGGGCCTTTCTAGGGCTTGGCAACCAGCATCTATTTTACTAGATACCCCGAGAGCATGACAGGTGGACAGTTTAACCCCTTCGGGTTCCATCTCTTTTTCCTGAGCCTCGTTTTCAGTTGTCTTTTGGGTATATCCCTTCTCTGCATCGAGTATTATTGGATATGAGAATTCCTCTTCATTGATTTCCGTGCGAGGAAATCGAAGTCTTTTATTTGGGCCTTCAACGTCGCAACTGCGATAGGAAATCATTTCCTAATAGCACATCGTGGGAAAGATCTTGCAGATCTTCTATTACCTGGAAAGTGCAAGGAATTTTAACTTCCCGACTCGGGGAGAGCTTTTTAATGAAATTTCCTTGGCAGCTTCCCAGGGTATGTCCCCTACCAAACGGGGATTGCAAGGCGAGGGTTCTCTCCGAGTTCACTGATTCGAGAGAATTCAACGCCTTTTTCTTTATTAAACTTAACTCAGCGCCCGTGTCCACCACTAGTTGAGTCTTTTTAATTCGACCAATGTCTAGGGGGAGTTCCACCACGGGGGTACTGGGTTTGGGCGGCTGAGTATACCCCAAATTTTTCTGTTTAGAATTTAAAGTCGGGCCGGGGATTTCGGACTCGACTGTAGGTCGTTTCCCGAATTCCGGCTGACATACTTTTGTTTTTGCTGACAAGTGTTTTCGGTATGCCCCCGCCGTCCGCACCATTCGCAATCTGATCTCACGTTATAAACGCGACGGTCAGTGTTCATTGCGGCTGTGGGCGACTGGGCATTTGCCTTGTACCTCATGCTAGTTGTTCCGTGATTATCTCGGCAAGTGCTTGCGGTATGTCCGTAATTTTTGCATCTTTCACACACCGGTGTGTTCTTTCTTTTAAAACAATCGGAGAAAGTATGCCCGCGTTTGTTGCAGAAACTGCACACCGTCCCGGCAAGCATACTTTTTGTTCGATCGTGTGTGTTGTTGCGCGCGTAATTTTGCGTATTCTTCGGGGGTGCCGTGGAGTGATCGACGTAACTCTGATTCCGCGTGCCCGAGTGCGTGTTAAAATTCCCGCAATTGGGGGGTGTATTTATTAGGGGCTGCGCGTAAGTGGCCTGGAAGGCATTGTAGTGAGGTGAGGTTTGTACATGAAAATCGGTGGCTTGACAGGCGATTGGATATGTGCTGCTTTGATATGGGTGCTGCCCATAATATGTTTCCGGGCTTTGCACGCAGCCCGTTATCGGATTCTGGAGGTGTGTCGATCCGTGCTGGAGTTTCTCCATGTCCAGTGCCTTGCTGACTAACTGATTCAAGGTGTTTTCATTCAGGGTCAGAAGGTACTGCCGGAGGTAAGGATTGTTTACTCCTCTTTGGAATGCGCTTTTCGCGAATTCCTCTAGCTGGGCTTTGAGTGCCATTGCTGTTGCCGGATTATTGTTTTGTTCTGCCGCTTCTTTGCACTGAGCCAGCGCCTGCTGCAATCTTGCCGTGAAGGCGTTGAGCGATTCCACCGGGAATTGGCTGATGTTTATTAATTTATTCATCAGTTCCAAGTAGCTTTCCCGGGGCAAATATGTTTGATTTAAACGTGTCTCGAAGTCCTCAAATGAAAGAGGAGGATCTGCCAAAAATAGACGATAGGCCGCTCCCCGGAGACGGGTGAGCAGAATTCGAGGGAAGGTTAATCTTTCTTCCTCCGAAAGGCAGGCTTGTGCTTGTTTGCAACAGCATAGGAAGGTTTGGAGCTCTTGGCTCACTTGGGGGCTGAACTCGCCTGAAAATATGGGGACCACTTGGGTGGCAAGCTTCAGTACTTTTCCCGTGTCCGTCATTTCCCGGCTGTGTGTGTTTACCGCGAATCTTTTACGTTCGGTTCTGTCTTGTGAATCGCGCGAATTTTCTGTGGACGAGCTCGTAATTGATCCGCTCAACCAGCCTGTGAGGAGATCAGCCGCCGTTGGCTGTTCGCGTTGTGCAATTTCCGCGCTTAAATCTTTATCACTACTTAATTCTAAGTTGTTACTATTATTGGGGAGCGAGTGCGAGTATCTTTTAAATTTCAGTAAGCTTTCCCTGAATTGTTCGGTGCCAGCTGTTAATTCTTTGATTCGAGCCTCCCTTTGTTCGCGGAGTTGCTCTATTTTTTGCTCGATCTCGTCACAATGTTCAGCTGTGATGTCACCCGATACTCGCACTTTCTCTACTATATGATTCAGGTTATCAGCTAGACTTACTTCTACGTCGCCTACGGGTCTGGGGATTACCGCTCCACTTCGCAGACGAATTCCCTCGTGAGAACGCGGTGTAGAGGTGCTGAAGGAGCTGCTTGTTGATGCTGTGGGTGGTGCTCGTGGATTTAGAGGATCTCTCGGCAGCTGCGGAGTCGTTGAAGGGTTCGTGGATTCCCCCGATGATTGTGTTGGTGTAGTGGAGTCGCTGCGTGCTGCTGCTGGTGTTACTCCGGTGCGAGGTTTGTCTCCGTTCATCGGCTTCTTCTTTCCTTCCTTCTTGTGTAAGCGCTTCTGTGATTTTATCGGTGCGCTGTGGCCATTGAATAATCCCGCGTTGGTGCCTTTTGCACTAAAAATCGGTACCTGCGTGCTCGCCTGGAGCAGAGGCAGTTACAGTTGAGTACCTGAAGTCCGGGTAATTGCGTGCTCGCCTGGAGCAGAGGCAACTATAGTTGATTACCCGGGAGCGGTGGAGTTCTTTTACTTAAATTGTGTGCCTCTGGAGCCGAGCTTGGCTTCAGGTTACGGGGAAAGAAAGACTTTATCTTTGCCCAGCACTTAAGTACTTTGAGAACTCTTGTGGTTCTGGATAGAGGGTTTTAAAGCATTTACGGTATTTAATTGATTACCAAGCTTCCTCTATCCTACCGGCTGCGCCAAATTGTTAAGTATATTCCGGTGGGAATATTCTTAATATTATTAAATGGCTCCAGGGTATCTTCTGTACTCGGACTGGTATCGGTTGTACGGGACGGATGAGGTTTAATCGGT
This sequence comes from Dysmachus trigonus, assembly GCA_949715965.1. NCBI lineage: Eukaryota > Metazoa > Arthropoda > Insecta > Diptera > Asilidae > Dysmachus > Dysmachus trigonus. The sequence continues at coordinate 34,838,363 of OX454321.1, read as the reverse complement.
TAAAAGAGTTACTCGTCGGGTATACTTCATTTATTTTACACTCTTGAATCTTAAACACTATAACTTAGGTTACACCGACTTTGAACTTAGAAGTAACTCTCTACCGACTAACCGGTCCCGACCTTTTACTTCGCGTCCGCGCGCTGTTGATGATGGAAAACGACTCTTACTTACTTCTTACTTGAGTTCTTAATGTCACCTCGGAATTGTTACTCGGAAGTTAGCATCGATGCACTCATCGCGCATTTTTGCATCATTTGTTTTTCTTCCGCATTAATTGTTGGGAAACACCGTTGGCACCTGGGCGTTGCAGGTGTACATTACCTCAGGCAGCAATGCATTTTTTGCTAGGTACCTCATTTCAACATTTAATGCGTAACAAATTTATTTATTTAATTAGGTTACATATCGGGAAATCGTATAGATATGCCGATATGTAACGTACTAAAGATTTTGGTACATAACAGCCCCGTGAGTCAGTTGTACTTTTTTTTTCCACTCCCCGCCCGCAGGACCTCCACCCCGGTACCGTCTGTTGGACATTACTTCAGGGTGGAGTCCTATTAAGAGCCGCCCCCGCCGGGGGCCCTCCTTTCTCCGGGCGATTTACCCTTCCCTACTGGCGTCCCTTTCTTTCTGGCGAAGGATCGCTCTAACGAAAAGAGCAAGCCTTCGCCAGAGATCCTCCCCCTGCAGCATAACCTCGACTATACAGGGTGTTCAGAGGTGGGAGGTCAATACTGCAGGGGGTGAAAGGTCAGGCCGAGACAAGCAAAAAATCGTATGGGTGGGGGGGAGGGGCATCTCGCACCGTTTGGCAGTTACAGGGTGATTCGTAAATCAGGATTTTTCCTTATATGGGAACCGCTCTTGTATTTTTATCTTTTTTTCTACGCATCGCAGCGGCCCCAAACTGATTTCAAAAAATCACTATTTGGAAGCCCTTTCCAAAAAAGTTTACACCACCCCCCTATCCCCAACCCCTTGGCCCCAATCCCCCCTGCAAGTTGAAAAAATTAACTTTTATTTCACGATTTTTTACTTTTCGCCCCACTTTTCTCCGAAATTCATGTTATTAACATACCTACTTTTTATTTTTTTTAAGTTGCCTATCCAATTACCTTTCCAAAAAGGTGCAACATGCCCAGGTAGGAAAAGGATACGAAAATTTATTTACAAAAATCCTTTTACAGAATATCATGATAATTCGAATTTTTAGGAAATTATACTTAAGTTAACTAAAAAATACATTTTGTTCGCTTAAAAACTAATTACAATTAAAACGTATGTCCTTCAAAAGCTGTTCAAAATGTTCTCCGCCAGTTTTGATGCATGCAAGTAGCCTTCGTTTTATTTCACGTTTGAGGTCTATGGTAGCCAGTCTCTCCCGTATTTTCGTGGCTGCAGTCACAATCCTGGTAACTAATTCTTCTCTGGTGTTGATTGGTCTTGAGTAAACTTCATCTTTCATCATTCCCTATAAGAAAAAGTCCAGTGGAGTAAGGTCCGGTGACCTAGCAGGCCAAGGAATCGGTCCACCTCGTCCAATCCAGCGCTCTGGGTAATTTTCATTTAACCTTGCCCTAATAATGTTCCCAGTATGCGCAGGTGCTCCGTCGAGCTGTAAATAAATTGCGGTTCTGGTAGCCAGGGGGATGTCCTCCAACAGATCCGGAAGGGTATTCTCCAAAAAGTCCGAATATAGCTGACTATTCAGCACTTGGGGCAAGATGAAGGGTTCTATCAACTGGTTGCCGATGATGCCAGCCCAGACATTGACACTAAATCTTTGCTGGAAGGACCGACACCTGGTCCTATGTGGGTTCACATCTGACCAGGTGTGGAGGTTGTGTAAGTTTGTGATGCCATCCCGGGTGAATTGCGATTCATCCGTCCACAGAATTCGGTCTAGAAACCTTCTGTTTTCGATGTCAGACTCGAACAGCCAAGTGCAGAATTGCAATCGTCCTTCGGAATCTCCTTCCCTAGTGCTTGGACCGGGATATGGTGGTATGGATGTAGTCCCTCTCGGTTCACAACGGTCCAAACTCTCCCTGAAGACAATCCTGACCTTGGTGCGACCTGCCTGATGCTTATTACAGGGCTGTTCCTGACGATGTTGAGGATTTGTTGGTCGGGGTCCGCTGAATCGGCCGATTTTCCTGCTCGCGTTTCTGCTCTGGGGGCGGTTACACTTCCGGTTTCTTTTAACCTTCTGAAAGTCCTTGAAAATACCCTTCTGTTGAGTACCCGCCGATTCGGGAATCTCTTTTGGTATTCTCGTACGGCCTCACTATCATTTCCTTCTACTAAACCGTGCACGTAAATTATATCGGCATACTCTTTAACACTGAATTCTGCCATTTTATCTTAATTTTTTCTATTAAACACCCGTTCTTTTCGCTTGCTTCTTCAACTGTGGTCAATGTCCTTTCAAACTCACCCATTTTTATACCATAATTCATAGGAGGTATTAGAAACGGAGCGTCAGGATACTTAGGAGTCAATACTGGATATAATAATCTAATAACGCTATTTAACGAGATTACATTTATTAATTTATTACTGTTTTGCTGAAAAAATAAAAATGTATTACCCCTGTTTCCTAAACAAACATTTCCGAACTTGCTGTCATAAAAATTGTTTACTTAACGACTTTTTCTATTATGGTGCAATAAAGTAATTAGGTACCTGTGAGGATGTTTTAATTTCAGGACTATTGCAACCCTTTTCTACCTGGGCATGTTGCACCTTTTTGGAAAGGTAATTAGATGGGCAACTTAAAAAAAATAAAAAGTAGGTATGTTAATAACATGAATTTCGGAGAAAAGTGGGGCGAAAGGTGAAAAATCGTGAAATAAAAGTTAATTTTTTCAACTTGCAGGGGGGATTGTGGCCAAGGGGTTGGGGATAGGGGGGTGGTGTAAACTTTTTTGGAAAGGGCTTCCAAATAGTGATTTTTTGAAATCAGTTTGGGGCCGCTGCGATGCGTAGAAAAAAAGATAAAAATACAAGAGCGGTTCCCATATAAGGAAAAATCCTGATTTACGAATCACCCTGTAACTGCCAAACGGTGCGAGATGCCCCCCCCCCCCACTCATACGATTTTTTGCTTGTCTCGGTCTGACCTTTCACCCCCTGCAGTATTGACCTCCCACCTCTGAACACCCTGTATTGTCCGGGGTTATGCTGCCCGCCGTGAGTCAGTTGTACTGTCAGCGTTAGTAGTAGGAGGATTACCTGAAAAATATTTGAATTTACGTTTAATGCGTACTGGGTGGATTTTGCGATTTCTTAGATCAACCAATTGATTGCCCTGTGCTTTTGTTTTTATCTCAACATATCTGGGTTCGGTCTTATGTCTTTCTATCTTAGGATTTTGAACCAGCACTTCTTCATTATTCTCGAATATAGTTTCTTGTCTATTGTTATTCAGTTTCTCAATATTTCTAACTTTCTTACCATGAATCCTATCTTTAATTTTATCTATTTCTATTACCTTATTTAGCAAAAAGTCTATTGGTTTTGTCTTAGTTTTAGAGTGGATAGTATTGTTGTAATATTCAACTGCTTTGAGTACTTCTTCCTCTGGAGAGAGCTTGACTTTTTCTGCTTCGAGGATGCGGAGATGTTTGTTCAATGTACCATGGGCCCTTTCTATGTCCGAATTTCCCGTATGAGATCTGGGAGAAGTAAAGTGGATTTGAATGCCCTCTTGTCTGCCGAATTCCCGCATGTTAAGATTATCGAACTCATTATCAAGCACCAGCTTATTGGGTTTCCCAAAAATTGAAAACCGGTATTTTAATTTTTCAATAATCGAAATACTATTCCTGTCGTACAATTTTGAGGCTATTAGATGTTTTGTGAACTTATCAATTGTAGTGAGGAAAGTCGCTTTATGGCAGTAAAATATATCGCCATGTACTATCTCGTTAGGCGAATTTGGAGTTTCCGATATGTTAAATTTGTGTTTACTTTGATGTCTGTCGTACTTGGCCAGATTACATGTTTTACAGTTATTACAATATCTGTGAATTAATTGTTTTAGTTTAGGGTAGAAATACTTATTTTTCAACTCCCAGTAATTTTCATCAATTCCTCTGTAGTTCGTTTCTTTGTGAATTCTTTCAATAATCTTTAAAATCTCGTCTTCATTCTCTATGTCTTTGGCACAAAGAGTACATTTAATAAATCTAATATTCTTATTATTACTGAACAATTCTATCAATTTTTTCTGTAGCAAGTTATATTTTCAGTCTTCTAGACTAGAAAAGATTCCGGTAACACCTTTTCCTATTTCTCGTCTCAGTAAATCATTCAGGTAATTTTGGTTGTGCAATTCTTCTTCTGTAATGAACATTTGTTTATATTTTCTATATTTGATAGTTATTTCCGCAGTTTTTCCTTGAACCAAATGTATTTGTCTATAGTATTTATTTATAATATTATCGACAATGGGAATGTGATCGTTTAGGTCCTCCTCGCTACTGTGAATCGTAGCTCTATCGCTATCACATTCTTTGACTTCATTTATCTCATGAGTATCATTATTAATGCGGCTGAGGAAGTCTGCGACCTTATTGTCTTTACCCTTTAAGTATTCTATTTCGAAGTCGAATTCATTTAATTTTATTCGCCACCTCTGCAGCTTCGAGTTTGGTTCTTTTAGAGAACTTAGCCAGGCCAAAGGCTGGTGATCGGTCCTGATGGTAAATTTCTGTCCGAAGAGGTAGGGTCTGAAGTACTTCGTAGCCCAAACTATTGCTAAGAGTTCTTTCTCTATAGTAGAATACCGTATCTCGTGCTCATTCTGGGTTCTGCTAGCAAAACACACTGGGTGGTTTTCTTGTGATAAAACTGCACCTATCGCAAATTGGCTAGCATCTGTAGTGAGGGTAAACTTCTTCTTGAAATCTGGATATTTCAAAACTGGAAACTCTGTGATAAGTTGTTTTAGCTTTCGAAACGCTTCTATATACATTGGTTCATTTTCGTTGATCTTCTTATCCTTCTTTAAATAGTAGGTCATAGGTTGCGCTACTTTCGCATAGTCCTTCATGAACTTTCTGTAATATCCCGTGATGCCTAAAAAACTTTTGATTGCTTTTCTAGTTCTCGGGATTTGAAGACTCTTTATGACTTCAATTTTCTTTTCATTAGGCTTGATGCCTTCACTTGTTTAGGTATGCCCTAAATAATCCATTTCTTTGGAGAAGAAATTGCACTTATCAATTTGGATCTTGAAATTATATTCTCTTAATCTTTCAAATATTTTACAGATTGAGTCAACGTGTTCCTGGAGGGAGGTGCTAAATATTAATATATCGTCAAGATATACCACGGAGATCTTGTTAATGTAGTCTCTAAGGACATAGTTCATCATTCTTTGGAATGTTGCCGGGAGCCCAAATGGCATTCTTACATATTCATAGTGACCCTGGGGGGTTGAGAACGCTGTTTTAGTTCTATCTTTCTCGTCGACAAGGATTTGATGGAAACCCTTGGCGAGGTCTAACGTGGTAAAATACTGAGAACGGCCTAGTTTGTCGAAAATCGACTCGATGTTTGGTATCGGGAATTTATCATCCACCGTTACATCTATAGAAGAATGATTTGTACTTTTCTATCCTTTACAAATTAATTCTTCTATTTTATTAAATATTATTTACTTTAAAATAAATTTTTACTTAATTTTTGTTAATAGATCCGCTTTATTTAAATGAAATACCTAAACTGGCTTTTTTACATTTCTTTCATTTTCTTTTATTTTTTTATCGCCTACTTTAATTTTACTGCCTCACAATTCAAAAAATCAACTTTTTAAATCCTTCCAAGGCCTACTCAAAAATTTAAATAAAAATGTTCTTGCTGCTCTGCCACATTACCCCGCCACCAGTTAATTACCAATTAACGAATACATTAAAATTGAGTATCACAAGGAAGAGATAATCTTACTAATAATCTTAATTCCTTGTGATACAAAAATAGAATAAACTGCAAATGAGATAATTAAATGAAAAAGACTAATTTTTTTTTGTTGAAATAAATGCAAATTGAAATGACTTTGCTGATGGCTGACGAGGTAATGTTTGTACTGTAAAAGTTGCTCCTCTCCCTCTTCCCATGGGGAGCTTCGTTTTCATGTCCATCATATTAGTACTCTGTTGGTGACTCTGCAATTTTTTTTGGGGTTGCTCCATTTTTTGGTTGTTGATGAGTGATGATGGTGGGCTGAAATGTTGTTATGGGCGGCTGTTATGGGCGGCTCGATGGGCCGAAATCTTGGTAGCGGCTCGATGGGCCGAAATGCTGTTATGGGCGGCTCGATGGGCCGAAATCTTGTTAGCGGCTCGATGGGCCGAAATGCTGTTATGGGCGGCTCGATGGGCCGAAATCTTGTTAGCGGCTCGATGGGCCGAAATGCTGTTATGGGCGGCTCGATGGGCCGAAATCTTGGTAGCGGCTCGATGGGCCGAAATCTTGGTAGCGGCTCGATGGGCCGAAATGCTGTTATGGGCGTCTGTTATGGGCGGCTCAGGAAATTTGCAGGTCGCTTTGAAAAATTTTCTTGGGCCACCAAAAATTGTTAAAGTTCAATCACGTCGGGGTCACCAGTTATAGAAGAATGATTTGTACTTTTCTATCCTTTACAAATTAATTCTTCTATTTTATTAAATATTATTTACTTTAAAATAAATTTTTACTTAATTTTTGTTAATAGATCCGCTTTATTTAAATGAAATACCTAAACTGGCTTTTTTACATTTCTTTCATTTTCTTTTATTTTTTTATCGCCTACTTTGATTTTACTGCCTCACAATTCAAAAAATCAACTTTTTAAATCCTTCCAAGGCCTACTCAAAAATTTAAATAAAAATGTTCTTGCTGCTCTGCCACACATCGTTGAGCCGTCTGTAGTCGACGACTATCCTCCGTTTTTGTTTCCCTGAATTATCAAGTTTTTTGGGTACTACCCAAATTGGGGAATTGTAAGCTGAATTGCTGGGCTGAATTATTCCCTGTTTTAACATTTCTTTAATCTGCTTCTCTACTTCCTCCTCATGTATTTTGGGAAATCTGTAGATTTTTGAGTAGATTGGTTGACTATGTTTAGTTATTATTTAATGCTTAGCCGTTGTTACACTAGTCAATTCCTGCCCTTCGCGGAAGACTAGGTCTTGATTTTTCTTTATTATTTCTTTTAAACAAGAAAATTCTTCTGGGTTTAGATAATCGGTTTTCAAGTGGTCTAACAACTGAGTAACATTTAAGTCGTTAGTTACTAATTGAAAAACTTCTTTGTAAGGACAAGCATCCCTAAAATTGGTCGTTCTACCCTTGATTTCTATATTTCCCTCCTCTAAGTTAATCTTAGCTCCTACGGGTTTAAGTATATTTTGCCCTATAATTGCGTCAAAGTTCTTGTTTTTTAGATCTAATAGTTTCCAGCCAGTGCCGGATTAGCCATGTAGCAGGAGGCAACAAATGCTAGGGCCCCGCGCTTTGGGGGGCCCCGCGCCTTCGGCCAAAAAAATTACAAATCAAAAAAATGTAAGCCACCCACTAAGTCACACAGATAGTAGCAATTCTTAGTGAGCGCTGGCAAAACCCCCGGTGAACACATATAAACTATAAACACCACGGCCGTAACCAGCGGGGGGGTTAGAACCGAACAGAGGGAGGAAACCCTCCCCCCCGAAAAAAAATTCTGGTTACGGCCCTGATAAACACTATGTTCTAGCTGCTGTGAATCCCTTGCCGCACACATACCCCCGCGTTCTGCAAATGTTCAGAACCGGTGGTGAACTAAAATCTGAGAGAACTCAAAGAGAGCCAAGAACACGACTGGGGTTCTATGGGGTTGGCTCACGATATGCTGAATGCTGAGTTCTCTCTTTGGGGTCCTTATATAGCGACTCCAGGCGAAAATTTTCGTACAAAATTTTTTTTTTGGCATGCAAGTTCTTTATATGAATACTTTCTTTGCCCACACTGCTTAATAGAGTGAATAAAATACGATTGCAGTTCACCAGCTCTAATAACAAAACTAGAAGAAAGATAGAGTGTGGGGAAATGTGAGAGCAGAGAGAATATGTATATGAACTCTGCACTCACATTTCCCCACAGGTTAGGTTAGGTTAGGTTGCCGTGGCTGCCTGGCGGCGCACTTAGACCACAAGGGCCCATTGTGATACCACACGGGGGCTTTTCCCATAGAAACTAGCTAACCTTTGAACCACTTCGTGCCCTTGATGAAGTGTTCAATGTCTCTGATGTTCTTTGAACTCAGATCCGACAAATCATCAAAGAAATAAGCGCCCAGATGTTGGTTTCTGCACATTGCTAGTGCTGGGCATTGGCACAGGAGATGGGTTATATTTTCCTCCTCCTCCTCATTGTGACAACTTCTGCAGAAGTCGTTGGAGGTAACGCCTAGTCTATTGGCATGTTTGCCCACGAGGCAATGCCCCGTAATTACCGCTACGACGCTACTAATGGCCTCCCTCCTGAGAGTAATTAGGTTCTTAGACCTATTACGGTCAAATGTTGGCCAGATCTGCCTGGTGGTCACGCAAGTGTTCTCGTTCCTCCACCTATTATCGGCGATCTTTAAGTACGATCGTACAATCTCTGCTTTATAGGAGGCGAGCGGTGTCCCTATCCGCCGAATGATATCCCTTTCTGGAAGGGTCGTTCCCTGCCTGGCTAGTTCATCCGCTCTTATATTGCCCGGGACATCACTATGCCCTGGTACCCAGATTATGCTGATGTTAACCCCCTCCGCTACTTGATTAAGCAGAGAGCGGCAGTCCGCAACCACCTTTGATGTCGTATACACACCTGTAAGTGATTTAATTGCAGCCTGGCTGTCAGTAAAGATAGAAATACCCCCGGAAGAAGACATATTCTCCTGCAGCCATAAGAGGGCTTCCATGATAGCCATGACCTCCGCCTGTATTAAACTGCAGTGGTCTGGCAGCCGAAATGACGTTTCGAGGCTTAGTTGCTCCGAGTATATTCCACCTCCAACTCTGCCCTTCAACTTTGAGCCATCGGTGAATATCTTAACCGAGTTTGCTTTGCTAAGGAGCACTTCCCCCCACTCATGTCTCGCTGGGATGAGCGAGTCGAATTTAATCTCGAAACAGGGGTTTGGAATAGTATAGTCTAAGCCCTGGGTACAAGTCCTGAGGATTTTTGAATGTCCATAATCCATGCGTGCCCAGGGATGCACAGAATTGAGCCTAGCGGCAGTGGAGGCTGCAGTTTGCTTGCCAAAAAGTTCCATTGGAAGGAGATGGAGGATGACATTTAGGGCTTTGGTGGGAGTTGTCCTAAGAGCACCCGTGATCAGGACGGAAGCCATTCTTCTGATCTTATCCAGCGCATTCTGGAGGCATCTCTTCTCCAGGGCGGGCCACCACACTAGCACCCCGTATACCAGTATCGGTCTGATTACTGTCACGAAGAGCCAGTGGACGATGCGTGGTTCTAGGCCCCATCTTTTGCCGATTGCGTTTTTGCATGAATACAAGGCTATTGTAGCCTTGCGTACTATTTCAGCAATATTGGCTTTCCAATTCAGCTTCCTGTCAATAACGAGACCAAGGTATTTTACCGGGTCCGTGAGTACCAACCTCACTCCGCCAAGGAGTGGTGTATTAAAAGAGGGAATCTTGTACTTTCTGGAAAATAGTACAAGTTCCGTTTTGCTCGGGTTAACGCACAAGCCACTATTTACACTCCATGCGGTGAGCTTATTTAGGGCTTGCTGTAACACCTCCGACAGCGTATTCAGGTATTTGCCTGATACTGCAATGACAATGTCGTCCGCATACGCAACCACACAGCAGCCCGAGCGATCAAGATCTAGGAGGAGATCGTTCAGGGTCAGGTTCCACAGAAGCGGCGACAGAACCCCTCCTTGGGGGGTGCCCCTGTGCACTTGTCTCCTGATGGAAGCCGCCCCGAGAACTGAGCTGACAATCCTGCCACACAACATCTGATTGATCAACCCAATAATCGATTCGTCCAGATCAAGACCCCTCATGGCTCCCGCAACCGCCTCACGTCTGACATTATTAAACGCTCCCTCGATGTCCAAGAAGGCCGCCAGTGTGTACTCTTTGTACAACATGGCCCTCTCAATGTGGTCAACCAGGGTATGCAGGGCCGTTTCGGTAGATTTGCCCTTGGTGTACGCGTGTTGCGAGGGTGATAATCTAGACGGATTTATATACCCTCTTATATACATATATATATCGATCAGTCTTTCCAGCGTTTTAAGAAGAAAGGAAGAAAGACTAATAGGCCTGAAGTCTTTGGACCTGCAGTGCGAGACCTTCCCCCCCTTGGGAATGTAGACAACCTTGACTTCAGTCCAGGTCTTACACACTCTTACATTTCCCCACACTCTATTAAGCAGTTTTTACTTTCTTCTGCTTTTGCTATTTGAGCTGTTAACCGGACTGCACTCGGCGACCTTGAATAAATAATAGCTGAATGGTGAGCCACACTCCCCAATGAAGTGCAAAGGGTTAAGTGTCGAATATCTACAACAGGCGATACTAGTAGTTTTTTGATGATGAACAATAAGAAAATAATAAATTGGATACTTAATTTGATAAGCCTAATTCAACAGTCAGTCTACTCAGTTGTTCGTTTCTACCACAATTACATAAGTTTATTTTCTTTTGATTTAAGAGTGAAATTTGTTGCTTTTGTTTACTTCGTGTTAATGTTTCTTAGTTTTTACGTGCTTGCTTTTGTATTATTATTGCTGTTTTGCCGATTGAAAAATCATTAAAAAAAAAAATGGCGGACATTTGAAATTTTTTTTCAAAAATCGCCTTTTTTTCGACCTTTTTTCAGACTCAAAAAAAAATTTTTTTTTTTTTGTGGTCAAATTGTGGTAAACTATCACACAGGATATAAAAACGAACAAAATGCTTGAAAGTTTATTAAAATCGGCCCAGTAGATCCGGAGATTAACTGTCCGCCAGTTAAAAGAACCTAAACTCGAGAAAAACGCGTGTAAAGCTGCGTGAACACCTGCGGCGAGCCGAGAGCGCGCTTCAATTGAGTCGTTATATCTCGGCACTGGCTTCGAATTTCGATTTAATATTTTAGAGAGTTATTATTGAAGGTATAAAGACAGACTGCTACGAAATTTAGAATTTCGAGCTTTCTAAATTTCAAAATCATCATATTGCTTTGATATTAAAATGTCAACATGTTTTTCGATGGAATATTCGTTTGAATTTTCACTTTAATTGCAAGGCAATATGATAATTTTGAAATTGAGAACGCTCAAAATTCTAAATTTCAATGCAATCTGTCCAGGGTATAAAAATGTAAAAAAAAAAGAAATTCATTTTTTGAAAATTCTAGACGGTAATAGTACCTTAAGGAACACAATGGAACAAGAACATTTGAATGACCTCACTATAATGAGTATAGAAAATGACCTTAGAAATATTGATTTGACGAGTGTTATTTCTAAATTCGCTTGCGTTAAATCACGAAAAGCCTTTTTCTAAATGTTTTGGTTTATTTACATCATAAATTTTAATAGGTAACGCAACTCAAGGGCCCCGCCCGCCACATTTGCTACGGCCCCCGCGCTGGCTTGATCCGGCACTGTTTCCAGCTCATTGTAGCTAGGTGATTAAATTTTTCGGGTACTTGGGTTATTAGTTCTTGAGTTATTGTTTGTTTGCCTGCCAATGTTACTAAGTGCATCGGTTTATTAAGTGCGGTTCTAGTAAGGTGTGGAAAAAGTGTTTCGTCTAAAATAGAAGTTGCGGCCCCTGTGTCTATCAGGCAATCTAGTTTAGTCCCGTTAACGGTAAACTCAACTATTGGTAGTGGATTGTCCGAGGCTGTATATGAAAATTTTCCTGAACTTCAGCGTGGTCAATATCCATTGGTTCGGGGGCATTATCATTTCTATGATTTCTAAATCTATCACTATTATTGCTCCTAAAACCGTTGTTATGTTGTTGTTGGGGATTCCTATAATCGTTCCGATCGTAACTAGTATTGCTTGAGTTTTGTGGCCTGTTAAAATTATTGCGGTTATTATTGTTATTAGAGTTGCTTGGGTTTTGTGATCCGTTGAAATTATTGCGATTATTATTATAATTACCATTATTTGAGTTTTGTGGTCTGCTAAAATTGTTACGATTATTATTATTAACATTATTTGAGTGGTTTTGTGGTCTGTTCATATTATCTGAATTATAAAACCTTCTATCATGTCTAGAACGTGTATTTCTGAAAGAATCTGGCTCTTTTTTTTCATTCGACAAATCAATCCCAGTCTGAACTAATTCAAAATATGCTTCCTCGAGAGTCTTCACGTCTTTTACTCTAAGATACATGCTATCTGAACGCGGAAGTTTGTTTAGAAATTTTTCTAGTATGCTATGTTCATTATTTGTTGGCTTAAAATCTATTGGCTTTTCACTGTCTAAGCTACATTTAAAATTCAAGTTAAATTTTTGATAAATCCTTATAGTACTGACTTACATTTATAAATTTAATGGAGTCTGCTTGTTCTTTGAGTCGAAGGTAAGTTTCCTGTACCCCAAATGATTTGATGAGTTGAGTTTTTATGGCTTCCCAAGTCACGGTCGGAGACTGTAGTCTTCTGATGGATTTTACTGCATCACCTTGTATCTTCGTGAGAAGTATCCTGAGTATATAGCTTTTGATTCCCTCATCTTCCGTCAGGCCACAGAGAGTCTCGACCTCTTGGATGTAATGTGACAATTCGTAAGTTCTGTCACCCTTAAAAACAGGCACTGCTCTAGCTTCATTTATAAGGTCTTTCACCGTAATCGTGTTAACAGCCATGTTTTTTTTTTTTTTTTTTTTTTTTTTTTTTTTTTTTTTTTTTTTTTTTTTTTTTTTATGAATTCACCAGAGTGATTTACTCACTTTTCGGGTTCTTATTGAGCTAACAGTTACCTCCACTAGCTGTTCGAAACAACCTTCTAATAGAGTATGTTTGCTGTGAGTCGAGGTCTTCTGATTCGCTTGTTCTGATTCACTTTATGGGTTCTTATTGAACTAACTGTGCACTGGATTTTCAAAACAACTTTTCTAATAGAGTGATTAATTCACTTGTTCGGATTGCCGATTAATTCTTTAAAAAGGAACAATGTTTCGCGCTATCGTTTTCTGTCGATCAAAAACCGTTTTCCGAAACACTATCGGCAATCCTACCGACTGCGCCAAACAACTCCTTTAATGGGATCGATTCATTAAAGAAGAGAAACAATAAATTTGTTTTTAATAAAACCGACTTCTTTTCTTCTAAATAAAACAATATATTTGTTTTTAGAATTTTATTATACCGAGCCGGTCGAAAGACAAAATTATACTACTTATTACATTCAATTTTACCATCGAGATCGAATCGGAAAGAAGTGCTGCCTAATCGATTTTATTGTGGCGTGACCGCTTGGGTCAAGCGAACGACCGAGTAGCGGAAGTTGGGAAATTTCAGGATTACTCGTGTCAGCGTCGCGTCGCGATTGAGAAATTAAAAGTTGAAAGGTTTGGGGTATTTGGGGTGTATGACCCGCGCAGCACCCATGCGCGATGAGATGAGATCAACAATCTCAGACTCAGTTGTGTCGGGGTGCACTCTTGACACAAAAATTGAGCGAGGACGTTTAGTAGGCCTCAGAGAAACGATACCTGCCTGGGGCAAACCCTCCGCCGCGACAGAGGATGTTAAGACTGAATTATTAACAGACAAAGTAGACGCTTTTTCTAGGACTATGCTCCTGATTGCTGTGGGTTTCAACTCTTGCTGTTGCAGTTTGGTCGATGTTTGTTCGGTTGTTGGAGTTTCCAGACGGTTCTTCTAATGGAGGATTAAGTACTTCATCTGACGGTTCTGGAGCCGCTGCAAGTGGTGCCAGCTTGTGAATTGGTCGACGGCTAACTTGTTGTTCGTACATCCACCACACGGAATAAATCATCTTCTCCTTTAATGACCATGATAATGCCACCAATCAGCCATTTTAATGGTAGGATATTGTCTTCCTTTATCAATACCATTGTGCGTGGTAGAACATTTTCCTGTCATTGCTTCCATTTATAGCGATGCTGTAACTGGTTTAAATATTCTATGCTCCAACACTTCCAGAACTCATTTTTAATTTGTGAGACCAATCTTCAACGAGTAACGAGACTGCTTCGTGTGGGCTCAGCATTCAGATCAATGGTACTTGTTAGTGGCTCCCCGATTATGAAATGTCCCGGAGTCAATGCTGTTAGGTCATTCGGATCTGAAGACGTGGCCTTTGCTGAAAAACAACAGAAAACCACAATGTATGATATTTGAGGTTTCTTTCCTCAGATCTTGAAATGAGTTTAGATAAGCCCACAAAAATCGACACCAGAATTCACAAATGGTCTTGCTGGCTGAATTCTATCGGCTGGTATATTACCCATCATCTGCATAAATAGCTTCCGCCGTGCTCTTGTGCTTTTGAACGCAGTGCTGTATTACTGATCGAGGTAGAGTTCTCCCTTTGATGGGCCAAACTGTCTGGCGAGATATTGTCTGTAATATCTATGAACCGACATATTTGTGTTCTTTATGAAGATCGTTCAGTAAGCATTTGGTAAATTTATGAGAGTATGGCAGAAGTATCGAATATTTGGCATGATACGATAGATTAGATGCTTCGAGCCTGCCGCCTACTCTAATAACTTTGTCGCTGTCAATAAATGGTGTCAAACTACTAAGGCTGCTGTCCTTAGATACGTCCCCTCTTCGCTGTAAATGTGTTAAGTCATCCTTGAAGTCTTCTTGCTGCATTAGCCTTACAATTGCGAGCTGAGCTTCACTCAATTCGTGTGTGTTGACGACGAGAGTCTCTGGAACGCATGAACTCTGCTTTCTAGCTTTTCTTATAAATCGTAATGATAGGTTATGATGCGTTAAACTTTGCGGAATGAATTTTTATGATCTATGCATTCAAGAAGTATTTTTGTTTCTGTAGCGACTGAAGCTCCTGGTACGAATTCCGCCTCCTTTCTATGTCACTTTCGATAGTTTTCTTCACATACGCTGGTGGCCACAAATTCTACGACCTATGCAATGACCTGATTACTGTCGACAGATCTCACATAAGCTGCGGCTCCATATGCCTTTTCTGAGGCGTCGGCGAATACATATAATTGAATCGATTTCGGGATTTTGTGGGCAAGTAAATGCCTTGGTACTTTTATGCTATTTAATGCCTTTAGTCCTTCTCGGAAATTCAACCAGAAGGAGTGTAACTCCTGAGGAAGGGCAGCGTCCCAATTGCATTTCAGCATCGATAATCGTTGTAGAAAAATTTTGGCTGTAACAACGACTGGTCCCATGATGCCAAGTGGATCAAAAAGTTGAGCTATCTCTGAATATGTTATGCACTTTATTGCTCGATGACTGTTGCGTCCTGCTGCTTTGATGCATAAATCTTCACTTTTGTCCCGCCATATCAATCCCATGGTTTTCATATGATCTTCTGATTTGCTACGGAAATCCAATTGTAGCTCTTGATCTTCTTGTGGCATATTTTCCAGCAGACTGGGGTGATTGGCGCACCACTTCCTTAGTTTAAATCCTGCTGACTGCAACAATGATAGCAGTTGCGATTGCTTTTCCATCACTATGATTAAACTGTCAGCCCCTGTGAGGACGTCGACATAAAAATCTTGTCTAAGTACTTCCGCTCCCAAAGGGTATTGATGGCTGTTTTTCCGCTAGCATCTTTAATCATCTAATTGTTAAATACGGAGCGCTTGTAGTTCCATACGTTACTGTGCAAAGCTCATAGCAGCCTAATCGATCAGTAGTGCTGTTTCGCCACTAGATGAGTTGCTATTTTCTATAGTCATCATGAATCTTTATCTGCCGATACATCTTTTCGATATCCGCAGTGAAGACGAATCTGGGCATGCGGAATCGTAATAAAATTGAGAACACATCATCTTGTATGGTCAAGTAGATAGTAAATCGTTTAATGATATGTTGCTGGATGTTTTAGCTGAAGCATCAAGTACTTCGCGTAGTTTTTTAGTTGTGCTTTCTGGCTTTATGACGCAAGATGTGGCAGAAAACTAAACGGGGCGTCTGGACTTCATTGAAATTGATTTCTCTCATGTGGCCCAGTCTTATATATTCCTCCATGAAGTTAATATACTGTTTTCGTAGATCATCATGTGTGCTTAGTTTTCTTTCGATAGCCAACAGACGCTCATATGCAATATTCTTCGATTCTTCTAATTTCTTAGGATCATCTCTGAATGGGAGTTTCACGACAAAACGTCCAGTCTCCTCTCTTCGCGTGGTTTGTACAGAATGCTCTTTGCAACGTTTTTCGGCAGTTGCAAACGCCCTTGTTGGCATTTCTGCAGATTCCACAGGTAACTTGTAGTTCTCGTGACTGGTGGACTGTTCCTGATGCCGTCCACCCAAAGACGGTGTTTTGTAAAATTGGTGATGAGTCACCCAATCTTAGTTGGCCTACCGAAAGGGTTGCATAGTATAAGCCTGCTCTAATCAATACATCAATATTGTCTGGCAAATTAAACCATGGATCTGCTAATTGTATATTAGCCGGTATTTGCCATGCATAAATGTCTAATATTTGTGAAGGTTGTGGAGAAATAATGCGAGGTAGCACATGAGCCTCCAATCTAGTACTGAATCCATTGATTGAGTGATTCTAATAGCACATTTACGTGTGTCTGAGCTCTTTGTTTTCGTGAGCCAATGCCTTCAATGCTTAAAGTTTCTGGAGTTCCCGTCAGCCCAAGTTCCTTACCTCCTAACCTTTCACTTATGAAATTTAATTGTGAGCCACTATCTAGGATGGCTCTGCACTCAATGCTAGTGCCATGCTGGTTGGTCACCTTTATACGGGCTGTGCTCAGTAACACATAGTTGCTAGTTTCCGTCGTCTTTGTGGTTAGTGAAATGGCTTGATAATTTTTCCCGTTTGTTGATCGCGGAGCTTGTCCTTTGTTCTGGGGGGCTTCCTGGGTAGTGTCATCGAGAGTCTTTATGGCTATTGCGCTCTCTGTTGTCACTACTGGCTGTGCTAACAATTTGTTTAGCAGCGCGGTGACCAGCAATCTCTTGTTTTCATATCTATCATATATCAGCTTCCATGCCGTAACCTAATTGGCGTCTGATATGGTTAAGTGCCTGATCAATTTTTCGGCTTCACCTATTAGGCTGCCCTTTCAGTTACCACATTTTCTGGCCTGCAGATATGGACTGGTGGTGTACCAATTTGGTGTAAAGATCGCAAAATTGTCTCCACTTGAGGTAATCTCCGTCAAATTTGGGTGAATCTATTTTCGGAAGTATGATAGCAGACCTCACACATTCAGTTGAAGTGCCAATTGTATTAATTGGTGCTTGCTGTTGACACCAGCTCAAGCCTTCATGGAGTTGTAATAATTTGTCTCGAGTCTGTTCTTTGGGATCTAAGTACTCTTCCATATGTTCGAGATGATAGACCTCACCTACTTGTTCTACTAATTTTCTGTGTAAATCTTGAATTTGTTCCCACTGATCTCTTATTGCTCTTATCATCAATTCATACGAATTTGCCGAATTCAAACGAATGAGTTCAACGACGGCTTGTTGATTGGCCTTTGCAGGCCTTGCATCAAACATGCCTTATGCCGAGCAATTCCGCCTTGCTGATAATCCGCTTCATGCGGATCAGAATATATTGTCGGAGCGATCAGTACTATCCTTCTTGTAGTTAATAGCAAGACGCTGAATTTCTTACCCCTTAGTGTCTTGTCGGGCAGCAAGTTCTTGGAGGCTCATCTTTACGTGAAAATATCACGTCGGGGTCACCAATGAATCCAAATGGTTTTATTTGGAGCGAGCTAAGGTGCTTCTACCTACGCTCTGTGAAGAACTGTGAACGTGGTGCAGTGTACCACTTCACGACTAAAGCAGATGAATGAATGAAACGAGAAGCCTTGATACGTAGCGCTGGCCCCTGAAAAGATTGCTCTCTGAAAAATAATGGTAATTAAAACACTTCGATTACTAACTGACTGCACACCCCTTTAATATTTTTATTCGCTTAAATATAAATCTAAATTTATAGAATATTAGCTGGGTTACCCGGTATCACCCAGCGTTGGGAAAATACTTACTAATAGTCGGGGTGCCAGAGGTTTTCATTTCGTTGTTGGACGGAATTTGATGAAACCTGGCAGAAAGGGAAGGTCATTGCCCGTACAGTGACCCATTAAAAAAGTTAGAATGAGCGATGTCGGGAAGGTACTTTGTTATTGCAAAATAACTTTGATAACCCGTTATTTTTCAGTTTTCTTGGAATAACTCGAAAACGAAGCGTTTCAGCGAAAAATATTAAATACAAAAGTTGTTCAGCTGATGATTTTACGTAGGAATACGGTTTTTTGATTAATTAAAAAATTGTTTTTCCGACCGAAAACCAGCAGAAAAGTAACAAAACATGCAAAAACAATAAGCATTAAAAAATAAAGGAAAAAACCGATTTCCATCGTTGATATTTGGGTTATTGATAGGTATTGGTATTGTTAACCAAATGCACCCGGTCCGGTTTTTCAAAAACAATATGGCGACCTATTGCAAAATTGTTAAGTTAAAACTTTGGAACGCTGTAAATTCTGACTGAACAAGCGGATCTTGATGAAACAAATTGGAATCGGTAGGTATTAACGGCATCTTTGAGTGTGCCAAATTTCAAAAATTTTCAACAATTACTTTTTTTGTTATTAACCAAAAACCATTTTCTGTGCTTCGTAATTTCGTCAATTTACAACATTAAGCTTTGCAACAAAATGCATCAAATCATCAAAACTCGCTATTTTCGCGTTTTTAGTCACCACTGTAGGATGTTAAGAGTAATCAAATGCATTTTGTTGCAAAGCTTAATGTTGTAAATTGACGAAATCACAGACGAAGCACAGAAAATGGTTTTTGGTTAATAACAAAAAAAGTAATTGTTGAAAAATTTTGAAATTTGACGCACTCAAATATGCCGTTAATACCTACCGATTCCAATTTGTTTCATCAAGATCCGTTTGTTCAGTCAGAATTTACAGCGTTCCAAAGTTTTAACTTAACAATTTTGCAATAGGTCGCCATATTGTTTTTGAAAAACCGGACCGGGTGCATTTGGTTAACAATACCAATACCTATCAATAACCCAAATATCAACGATGGAAATCGTTTTTTTCCTTTATTTTTTAATGCTTATTGTTTTTACATGTTTTGTTACTTTTCTGCTGGTTTTCGGTCGGAAAAACAATTTTTTAATTAATCAAAAAACCGTATTCCTACGTAAAATCATCAGCTGAACAACTTTTGTATTTAATATTTTTCACTGAAACGCTTCGTTTTCGAGTTATTCCAAGAAAACTGAAAAATAACGGGTTATCAAAGTTATTTTGCAATAACAAAGTACCTTCCCGACATCGCTCATTCTAACTTTTTTAATGGGTCACTGTACGGGCAATGACCTTCCCTTTCCGCCAGGTTTCATCAAATTCCGTCCAACAACGAAATAACCCATTTTTTGAACCTCTGGCACCCCGACTATAATTAAACACTTCTCAAATGTTCTAGTTTGTTATATCCTAGAATTTGTTTCAACCCTTTATGGATCCGCCATCTTGAATATTCAAAATTAGTGGCCTTAAAATGATCATTGTACCAATTTTCATTAAAACTCGTTGAAATCGAGAAATTTTGGTCGTCATTTTGGGCCCGCAATCTTGGATCTAGAAATTGTGATAATATATAATAAATCGTACTCATTTTCATTAATATCCATCGAAGTCGAGAAATTGTGATCACCATATTGGATCCGTAATCTTGGATTTGAAAATGTTGCTAATATTCGAAATTAGTGGTCTCAGAATAATCATTGTACTAATTTTCATTCAAATGCATTGGAATCGAGACATTTTGGTCTCCATATTGGCCCACCATCTTGGATTTACAAATTTTGATATTATTCGAAATTAGCAGCCTCAAAATAATCATTGTACCAATTTTCATTAAAATCCGTTGAAATAGAGACATTCTCATCATGTTGGATCCGCCATCTTGGATTTACAAATTTTGATAATATTCAAAATTATTGGCCTCAGAATAATTGTAGTAATAATTTCTATTAAAATCCGTTGAAATTGAGGAATTTCGCACCGTTCGGCAGTTACAGGGTGATTCGTACATCAGGATTTTGCCTTATATGGGAACCGCTCTTGTATTTTTATCTTTTTTTCTACTCATCTCAGCGGCCCCAAACCATTCTCAAAAATTACTATTTCGGAGCCTTTTCCAAAAAGGTCAACACCACTCCCTATCCCCAACCCCTTGGCCACAATCCCCCCTGGAAGTTGAAAAAATTAACTTTTATTTCACGAATTTTCACATTTCGCCTCACTTTTCTCCGAAATTCATGTTATTAACATACCTAAATTTTATTTTTTTTAAAGTTGCCTATCTAATTACCTTTCTAAAAACGTGCAACATGCCTAGTTAGAAAGGGGTTGCAAAAGTCCTGAAATTAAAACATCCTCACAGGTACCTAATTACTTTATTGCACCATAATGGAAAAAGTCGTTAAGGGGAGGTTCTCATCTAGAACGTCAAAAAGTAGGTAAAGTTCGTGATTTTTTTGAAGGCAAATGACAAGGCATAGGAAAATGATATTTGGCATTATCTTTTATTGTACATTTATCTGTACGAAAAAAATTTTTTATTCAAAAAAAAAACAAAATGGCGCCCGTTATTCAACTTCTCCGGAGGCATGTTTTTCGAAAATTGCCCAGCTGCGTACAATTTAGGGGTCGCAGATTGGTCTGAAATCAAATAATGATGACATTATTATAAACTAGAATAAATTTGTCTCAGAAAGAGTGGACGACTTTCAAAAAAAATTTAAAATTCACGGAATGGCGCGATTTTGAAATTTTAAGGCCGTTTTCGGCCGTTTTTTTTCATAGTTTATCACTTACAAAAAGGAGATAATGTTACAATTTTCAAAATGTGCTCCACTCTTTCTATGAAGAAAATTGTTTACTTTAATATGCACGAAACTAGAAGTTGATCGGTTGAACCGTTTTTGAGTTATCTTGTACGCAAATTGTACACAAACATGCCTCCGGAGAAGTTGAATAACGGGCGCCATTTTGTTTTTTTTTTAAATAAAAAAATTTTTTCGTACAGATAAATGTACAATAAAAGATAGTGCCAAATATCATTTCCCTATGTCTTGTCATTTGCCTTCAAAAAAATCACGAACTTTACCTTTTTTTTTGACGTTCTAGATGAGAGCCTCCCCTTAAGGGGTTACATACGTACAGCATTTTTAGAAAATCGACTTTTTTTTTTTACAGGATATTATTCTCTATAGTTTTAGGCGTATTTCTGTGAAAGTCGATTGTAAAAATTCCACATAGATCGAAAGTTATTATAGAAAATGTGACTGCCCGACGAGAGTCTGATGCGCGAAGGTAGCTGTCCCTTGTTTAAGGCAGCTGGCCGTTACTTTCGTAGTCTTTCAGCCTGTCGGAAAAAAATAAACAACAACAATTGTTTACTGACAAGGAAGGCATACAATATGAAGCTGGATTGGGAGATTAGACATAAGTTAACAATATAAATTAAAAAATTCATAAAGTTCTTTCTTTAGCTGCGCGCAACCTCGAGCGAAACGCACTTGAAAATTTAAATGCGTTTTTCTCAAAACTACTTTTTCCGGCACGGTTTACATGCTAACTCATACAGATTTTAATATTTTTTTATGCTTTTTTTTTCAAATATTCGAAATTGTTTTCTCTATCGTCTGTCGAGCCGGATTTTTGATATTGTGATTACAAAATTTTATAAACATAATTAAAGTGTGAAATTTATGACAAAAAATGCACTTTTTTTTTTAAACTGCCGTAAATTGCCAAATTTTTCGAATTTCAAAAATCCGGCTCGACAGACTATAACTACAACTTTATTTTACAAGAATTATTTTACGTTTTGCAGATCCATCAACATTTCAGGCAGAAATGATGTAAACCATGGACCTACTTTTTTTTTATAGAGCTTCGGGAAAAAAGATTTTTTATGTTATAATTTTTGAAAAAAAAAAAAGAAATACATTTTTTTATAAAGCTTACATACTAGTAAACAATGTGTAAAAGTTATTTTTCGTAATTTCTATTGCTATCCCTTCTAAAAACAGTTTTACTTTTAGCGCATTTTTGGCGCTGCTGTACGTATGTAACCCCTTAAGTAAACAATTTTTATGACAACAAGTTCGGAAATGTTTGTCTTGAAAACACATGTAATACATTTTTATTATTTCAGCAAAACATTAATAAAATGATAAATGTTAACTCGTTAAATAGCGTTATTAGTTTATTAAGTATATCCAGTATTGACTCCTAAGTATCCTGACGCTCCGTTTCTAATACCTCCTATGAATTATGGTATAAAATTGGGTAAGTTTGAAAGGACATTGACTACCCTTGAAGAACCAGCGATAAGAACGGATGTTTAATAGAAAAAATTAAGATAAAATGGCAGAATTCAGTGTTGAAGAGTATGCCGATATAATTTACGTGTACGGTTTAGTAGAAGGTAATGATAGTGAGGCCGTACGAGAATACCAAAGGAGATCCCCGAATCGGCGTGTACCCGACAGAAGGGTATTTTCAAGGACTTTCAGAGGGTTAAAAGAAACCGGAAGTGTAACCACCTCCAGAGCAGAAACAAATCCTCAACATCGTCAGGAACAGCCCTGAAATAAGCATCAGGCAGGTCGCACGACGGTTAGGATTGTCTTCAGGGAGAGTTTGGACCGTTGTGAACCGAGAGGGACTACATTTATACCACCATATCCCGGTCCAAGCATTACAGGAAGGAGATTCCGAAAGACGATTTCAATTCTGCACTTGGCTGCTCGAGTCTGACATCGAAAACAGAAGGTTTCTAGATCGAATTCTGTGGACGGATGAATCGCAATTCACCCAGGATGGCATCACAAACTTCCAAAACCTCCACACCTGGTCAGATGTGAACCCACATAGGACAAGGTGTCGGTCCTTCCAGCAAAGATTTAGTGTCAATATCTGGGCTGGCATCATCGGCAACCAGTTGATAGGACCCTTCATCTTGCCCCAAGTGCTGAATAGTCAGCTATATTCGGACTTTTTGGAGTATACCCTTCCGGATCTGTTGGAGGACATCCCCCTGGCCGCCAGAAGCGCAATGTATTTACACCTGTGCATACGGGGAACATTGTTAGGGCAAGGTTGAATGAACATTACCCAGAGCGCTGGATTGGATGAGGTGGACCGATTCCTTGGCCTGCTAGGTCACCGGACCTTACTCCACTGGACTTTTTCTTATGGGGAATGATGAAAAATGAAGTTTACTCAAGACCAATCAACACCAGAGAAGAATTAGTTACCAGGATTGGGACTGCAGCCACGAAAATACGGGAGAGACTGGCTACCATAGACGTCAAACGCGAAATAAGACGAAGGCTACTTGCATGCGTCGAAACTGGCGGAGAACATTTTGAACAGCTTTTGTAGGACATAAGTTTTAATTGTAATTAGTTTTTAAGCGAACAAAATGTATTTTTTAGTTAAATTAAGTACAATTTTTTAAAAATTCGAATTGTCATGATATTCTGTAAAAGTATTTTTGTAAATAAATTTTCGTATCCTTGTCCTACCTGGGCATGTTGCACCTTTTTGGAAAGGTAATTAGATAGGTAACCTTAAAAACAAATATAAAGTAGGTATGTTAATAACATGAATTTCGGAGAAAGGTGGGGCGAAAAGTGAAATAAAAGTTAATTGTTTCAACTTCCAGGGGGGATTGGGGCCAAGGGGTTGGGGATAGGGTGGTGGTGTTGACCGGTTTGGAAAGGGCTTCGAAATAGTAATTTTTTGAGATTGGTTTGCGGCCGCTGCGATGAGTAGAAAAAAAGATAAAAATACAAGAGCGGTTCCCATATAAGGCAAAATCCTGATTTATGGATCACCCTGTAACTGCCGAACGGTGTGAGATGCCCCCCCACCCATCACACATACGATTTTTTGCTTGCCTCGGTCTGAACTTTCAAGTATTTGTCGCGTATGAATGCTGACAATTAATTTTGAAATTGGGTAACTGAAATAGAACAATTCTTATTTACTATGTTTTTAAATGAAATAGATTAAACAGTTTTTATCTCCTATCGATAGCTTAATTAGATTAAACATCTATACGGAATTTGAAGAAACTTACTGCGACGCTTTGGGATTCGTAAACGATTTCATTGCTAAATTGAGTAGCAAGCAATCCCAGCCTTAAAACTCCATAAGCAATACTTCTTCTACCCTTTTACCTTCGGTCATTATCAATCAAACCTCCCTCCCAGCCATTGACCTAAAGCGGTTCACGGAAAATTATGCCGAATGGCCTGCGTTTAAAGACACGTTTACATCCATTATTCACAAGGATGAAACCCTAAAGAACTGCAAAAGACTTCAATACTTGAAGATGTATTTAGGTGGAGATGTAGAAAAATTATTGCGAAATATCTCGGTTACTGGAATACATTACAAGAGTGCTTAGAAAATTTTAGAATAATCATAACAATAACAATTTTTGCGATAACAAAAGAATTCTGATCAACGGCTTTTTCAAATTTCTTACGACAATTCCTTCTGTGTCACCTACGTCTAGTGAAGGTCTCATACGGTTATTAGATTCAACGGTTGAATCTCTCATAGTGCTAGAAAATCTGGGAAGGCTAGTGAAAATGTGGAACAATTGGATTACCTATTTACTAAACGACGCAAAAATTGGACACTAAAACGCGAATATAGAGGGAACATTTGTTTTCTTATCAAGCCTATTAAAAGGTAACATTCAAATCTCAAAGAACATTTCTAGAAAATCACTTAGAGCACTAAATTCCATTACAGCGGTTTCTGACAGACCTACTAGCATTATAACAAAACCTTCATATATATCATCAAGTTCTTCTAAGGAACAAAAGGTGCTTCAAGCGCAAATGCGTTCTTTGTTCAAATAAACATATTGTGTTATTTTTCCCAGTCTTTCGAAAGGCATCTGTTGATGAACGGAGAGCAATAATAGCAAAACATAAAATATGTTACGACTGCCTTTCTACAGAACATCTTCGTTTATTTTGCACAAATCCTAAACGGTGCCAAAGGAGAATGGGCATTTTGGTACCACCCTCCAACAGCAATAATTTTTATATCGTTGAATAGGTCTTAACTATACAAACAATATTTACTATGGCCACTTTCACGAATTCATAGTCCGTCCGGAGATATTGCGTTATGAAAATGTAAAAAAAATATTTTGTTATTTTATTTTAGTACATTTTTATTACACTTATGTACTTAAACTAAGCTCATTTTGGTACTACCCTCCAACAGCAATAATTATTGTAATCGTTGAATAAGTCTTAACCATACAAAAACATTTTTACTATGGCCACTTTCACTAATTCATAGTCCGCTTGGAGATATCACGTTATGAATATGTAGAAAAATATAACTTTGTTATTTTAGTATATTTTTATTTAACTTATGTGCTTAAACTAAGGCCTGGTTTACACATCTGACAAGTGATTAGTGCAGGTGTTAAGTGTTTAGTAGACCTGTTAAGTGTTAAGCGTTAAGTAGGTGTCCAATATCGATTAGTGGCACTGCTTAGTACAGCTCAGGCGTTCAGTACATTTCAAGTGTAAACATGGATGAGCAAGTGCACCTGAAAGTTCGTGAATTGATTAGGGACGTTATAAATATAAACAGTTACGTTAACCATATTGCGTAATATCTAAAAAAATACGCATATCGGACTGAGCGGGCGATCGAGGGGAAGGGGAGGGGGGCGGCTACTTAACAGTGAAATAGAACGCGCTTCTATTTGCTACTAAGCACTTAACACTTCTCACTCGCACTTAACAGTGCCTGTCCACACGGGCTAAACACTAAACACTTACACTAAACACTCGCACTTAACTCTTAAAATGGGTTTTCTTCATTTTTCATTAATAATAATCCCAAATGTGGCTGTGTTCAATAAAAGGTACCACTTTTAAGGGTAGTCATTAAGAGCGATTATTTAGCTTATTACTATTTAATACAGCATATTCGCAACCGTATCGACTACCCTCAAAGTGGTACCTTTTACTAGACCAGTCAAAAATGATGCAGATTCTTAAATGCAGTCTAAGTCTAGCAGTAGACTGAGATGACAGTCATGGTGTGGATGATGATTTACCCCCAAAAAGCGATATTTAGTAGTGATCTAATCCCTCTCAAACAGTTAATTCGACATCAGTAACAACTGACAGAATAAAAAGTTCGAAGTCGATTATCTCCGAATGGACAACAAATCGAGGCAAGCGCCATACATAATAGTGTATATATATGTAATAGCTTTCCTGTCATATAAAAATCCTAGGTGTTGGAGCGGGTACCATACAGTTTTGCCCATTCTCCTTTGCCAGGCTAAACATCACACAATGCTTCACATGGATTCGTTCCTTCAAAGCGCTAGTGTTTCTACGCCCGCACAAAACTCAAATAAGTCAAGCGAATCTGGACAATCTCTATTGTCTTCTACTCTTCAAACTGATAAACCTCCAACTGCACACACTGCAACCTGTTTATTAAGTAAAAAGAAAGTCCTACTAGCCACTGCAGTCATAACTTTACGGTCTCATAGAGGACAAACTATTAGCGCCTCGAGCCTTACTGGATCAAGGGTCAGATGCAACATTACTAGCCTCTCCGTTCCTAGAAAAACTTAAAGTTTTTGGGGAGAAAGTCAATATTCCCATTACTGGTGTGGGAACGTGCTCAGCAGATGTTACTCGACGCATTGTTTTTCTGGAATTGCTATCAGACGTAGAGCCTGATTTTGTTTTGCCGCTAGAAGCACTTGTCCTGCCCAATTGTACAACTCTAATTCCTAACAAAACAATCAAACTAACAGATTGGTCTCACATGTAAAACCTTAAACTACCCGATCCTGAATTTTACAATAGATATTATTTTAGGCCCTGATGTGTATGTTTTTTTACTAAGAAATTATGTTCTTCACGGTCCTCCAGGCTGTCCAAAGCTGAGCAAACAGCTTTATGATGGGAATGTATTTTATATGGTGTAGTTCAGGAAATGGGCCCAAGTTCTGATGTTGCTAGACGCACAACGCCTTTGCTTGATTAATGTATCCAATCATAGATCTTAATGATCAGCTTTCTAAATTCTGGGAAATTGAAGAAATACGTTCTTAGTCCCGAGGAGGAAGAATATGTAAAGTTATATGACGAAACCACTATCCGGGATTCTTCCGGGTATATCGTTCTTTTGCCTATTACATTGACGAAACCATATGCGTTGGGAGACCCTCGTTTTGGGGCATTAAAATTTCTCCAGCACATAGAGAAACAGTTTTCGTGTAACTCAGTTTTTGCTGAAAATTACTCAGCCTTTATGAACGAATATCGTCAGCTGGGCCATATGACTCGAGTCGAACATAAAGAGAATAGCATCAATCTCAAATAATTTACTATGTTATCTGCCGCATCACGCTGTTGTTAGAGAGGAAAGCATAACTACTAAGCTCCGCGTAGTCTTCAATGCGTCGTTTAAAACATCTAATGGAGTGGCCTTGAATGATATCCTGCACTACATATTATTCTGAGGTAGCGAAGACATCTAATTGCATGAGGTAGCTAAGACATCTAATTGCATTATCTGGTGATATCGAAAAAATGTATCATCAGATACTAGTAGACCCAGAAAATAAGGATTTGCGACGTGTCTTATGGCGAGATTATGTGAACAAAAACGGAGAGAAATATCGATTAGCGACAATCACATACTGAATGAGCTGTGCTCCGTACCTCGCTATAAAAAGTTTAAATAAGCTCGTTGAAGACGAGAAAGAAAAATTCCTGCTTGGATCCTCTGCGCTCAGATCAGACGACGTCCTTTCTGGAGCTGACAGTGTTACTGAAACGTTAGGGCTGCAACACCAATTAAATGCCTGGTGGTTTTAATCTTGGTAAGTGGACTGCAAATCGAGTTGAACTTTTAGAAACCCTTGAAGAAAATCAAAGACTGCAAAATCCCTGAGACTTAGAATTAGACAAAGTAGTTGAAACCTTAGGACTAGTGTGTCATCCATCTACAGACGAATTCGTTTATCGATTTAACTTAAAGCCTAACGAATTAACATCAACTTAACGCGGTGTGCTATCTGTAATTGGTCGACTAAATGATCCTATACGATGGCTTTCTCCTGTCATTATTACAGTAAGAATTCTCATACAGGATCTCTGGACAGCTGGTTTAGATTGGGTTGTTCCTTCACCAGGAAATTTAGCTGTTAAATGGAAAGCTATTGAAGAAGAATTACCGAGCAGTTGCGGATTGAACGCTGGTTTCTCGGATTCGTCAGAATCAGCTTATGCTGCGACCGTTTACCTGAGAGTGGAACATGACCTAGATAAGATGCAGGTCACCTTATTAACTGCTAAATCTCGACTTGCTCCTTTAAAGAGATTATAAATCCCCGGTTAGAACTTTGCGGAGTTCTTCTGCTCGCAAAATTAATAGATTATTCTCGTTAAGCTTTAAATCTACTTGACGCTCCAGTGTACACCTGGACCAATTCAACGCGCGCGTCTCACAAATTCAATCGATCTTAAGAGGAAATCCTTGGCGACACGTTCCAACATAGCGAAATATCGGTCTAATAATCCGATATTTCGTAAATAGAGATCATACCAACAGTCCAGGGTAAAATTATCTTAGAAATGCTATCTTAACAAAGAAGGCATTTCTGAAAAATTATTAATCCGGATAAATATTGCACCAGTTGGTAACAATAAATTAGGGTGAAGCGCTTTCGAAATGCATTTAAGTCAAAAAGCATTTTTAAGCTGCTTCACCCCGAGAAAATATTGCAACAAAAATAAATAAACGGCTCAGGTTGCGAGGGCAAGAACATTAGCGAATGCCTGACCACGCAACTAAGTCCCCAGCGATCGGAAAAGTCGAGTCGCGTTTTAAGTATCGAAGGACGAGGTCGTCAAGAAGAAGGTCAAAAGAAAATTTAAATTGAGTGCCGGGACGTGGAGTCGCATTCGAAAAAACCCAGTTTAAAATCTGTGTCGGTAGAGTTTTAAGCGATGTGTTCGATAAATAAGTAAAAGTGTCTAGTGAATGTGAAGCGACATTAAAGTTGGTATCACACTTCAAAACGTAATCGAATGATTTTGGTATAAACAGAGCAAGGAATATTTGCACTATTTGCAAGAGCACGCTAAATGGAATGGTGCAACGACTGAACCAAAAATCGATGACATTGTGGTTATAAAGGACCATTTACCACGGAAGGATCCATATAGTCACGTTGCGCAGCAAAAATTCTTACTTCAAGCGACCTGTCGTTAAAACTTGTGTTTTACCAATCCATGATGAGCTTCCTACCTCACTCAGATCTTCAAACCATCCTTAATTACTCTGCTATCTGGATTTCGCCAAGGTGGGAGGTATGTTAAGGCCAAATATTAATCTTTAGAATACTCTAAAATCGAAAGTAAACATTCAAAGGAGTTATTTTCAAATATTATCATTTAAATTTGAAATTGTATGTAAATTCAAATAGGTAATTTTTTATATAAATTCTTTAATTATGCAATAGCTATTTTAAAAGTAACTTTCGAGGGTCTTCAGCAAAACGGTTTATAACGTCTTCCGTGAAAGAATCGCCCATAGCGTTAACAAATTTTCTATTTACACTGAGCCACAGACCGAGCCGCCGCACAGTGGGCCCAGCGGGACTTTTTCGTGTCATAAATCTGAAACTTTTTTGTTTGTTGGCTATTCAATGGTGGCCGTAGATTTAACCTCGACCATGGCATTGCAGATCATTTCAAGGTCAGGTTGACTTTTTTAAATGGGAACCCATATTTTCGACCACCTCCTCTTAAAAAAACCCCTTTGACCTTGATGTGACCTTCGGGATCATGGTCAAGGTCATGGCCAAGATCAAGGTTGTGGTCAAGGTCACATTTGCACGTAAAACTTCCACGCTTTCCAAATCCGCAGTAACAATGCAGGTTTCCTTTTAAAGAGCCACCTTGACCTTGATATGACCTTCAAGGTCATGGTTAAGATCGTACTCGGACGTAAAATTTTCCGCTCTTTCCATTTCCGTGGTCAAAAATTTGAGTTCGAATTTAAAAAAGTCAACCTGACCTTGAAATGACCTTCAAGGCCATGGTCAAGGTCAAATCTACGGCCACCATTGAATAGACAGAAAAAATTCGTAAGACTTTTGTCTAAAACTTTTTTCTCCAAAATGCATTCCTCGAAAGTTATTTAGCCGTTTCCATACTTTTGGATCACTCTGTATAATATTATGAATATAGACTTTCTAACGATAGTGCAAAATATAAATATTTATTTTTTTTTTTAATTTAAAAATAAATATTTGAAAAAGCAGTTTCACTTTGTCATAGTAAAACCTAAGCTTATATTATGTGTATTTTTTAATTAACCACTACAACTTTAAGATTGCTATGTTCAGCAATTATAAACTCAATATTACAGTTCTCGAGTACAAGAACTCAGAAAAATAACTACGTGAAAAATTAACCTTATTTTATACTTATCGGTGTAAAACTCCCTTTTAACAACAAAATTCGTTAAAAATAATATTGTAATAAAATTAACAGATAAAAAGTAAAAAGAGAACCCTGAAAAAAACTTTCAAATTTTTAAAAAAAAATATAGGGTTGTATTCACTTTATAAAGTTTGTTAAAAATTTTAAATGTTAGCGCTTTTGCCGAGGTAATTAGTTTTTTTAAATAAATAAATTAATGTTTTTTGTCTATTTATTTTTAGTATTTTTTTATTGGATAAATTCGTTGAAGGCTTACTCATAGTATATTGCTATTTTTAAATGAAATCCAATGAAATTAAGGAGAAAATTTCAAGGAAATACTAAGAAAATCGTCATTTCTATAATTTTTAGTTCTAAAAAAAAGCGCAAAAAATTCGCAAGTTTTTTTTGCTCGTCCTTATTCTAGATAAAATTAACTCGATAAATAAATCTCGATATCGGCAAACAGCGCTAACATTTAACATTTTTAACAAACTTTATAAAGTGAATACAACCCTATATTTTTTTATTTAAAAAATTGAAAATTTGTTTCAGGGTTCTCTTTTTCTGCTAATTTTATTACAATATTATTTTTAACGAATTTTGTTGTTAAAAGGGAGTTTTACACCGATAAGTATAAAATAAGGTTAATTTTTCACGTAGTTACTTTTATGAGTTCTATGTACTCAAGAACTGTAATATTGAGTTTATAATTGCTAAACATAGCAATCTTAAAGTTGTAATGGTTAATTAAAAAATACACATAATATAAGCTTAGGTTTTACTATGACAAAGTGAAATTGCTTTTACAAATATTTATTTTTAAATTAAAAAAAATAAATAAATATTTATATTTTTCAGTATAGTTAAAAAGGATACATTCTTAATATTTTATGTAAAAAAATTCATACAGATATGTCGACAAACAAAAAAGTTACAGATTTATGAGACGAAAAAGTCCCGCTGGGCCCACTGTGCGCCGGCAGCCGAACGCGGCATTTTTGCTTGCAGTGCTGCTAGCGAGTAGATAGAACGGGAGCGTCGTACGATTTTTAAAAGTTGTATATTGGATTGCAAATGGCAAAAAGTTCTTTTTCTTAACTTTTATCGACAAAAGTAGATAGTTAGTAGGGACGTAAACAAAATCCAGGGGGGGGGGGGGCAGCAGAATGCTTATTCAGTTATATGAAGAGATAGATTATTTATATAAAACAAAACATGAATTTTACTGTAACAAACACAAAGGGCTGAAGGAATAAAACAAGTCAAACCACCTTTTAGTGCAGAGGATACCAAAACAAAACTTAATTCGCTGAGAAGCCATTTTGCACATGACTTGGCAAAAGTTAGGTGAAATAATTTAAAAAGCAGTTCTAGCACCGATAAATTGTACAAACTGACCGTCTGGTGGTATCCATTAATGCAATTCTTAGAACCTCACACTAAAATAAGAAAAGGGCAGTAGAATTTTAAGCTGAATGATTTTCTGTCAACAGCGGAAAATTAAACCAAATCGATTTTCATTGTAGAATTTCTCTGCATGAAATCAAAAAATAAATTTTTTCACCACCTTCCACTGCCAGAGAACAAATCTCGTTGTGTTGTTTGTTAGACACAACAAAAAATCACTTCAGTTTGCTTTTCAGCAGTCTGAATATGTAATAAAGAAAAAACTTTCTGAGTAGTTTTGAAATGTTCGTTACTATATCGTATCTTAGATACGAAGTGCTTGTTTTGATATAGCTGGGAAATTCGAAAAATGTAAGATACATTTTGAAAAGGTCAAGTCTGGAAAAAATAACATTTTGTAGGACATTCAAATTTTTGTTCAACCAAAAATTTTAACTTTGGCGAAATGCTCTCGCGAAAGACTGTATCTTCTTCTCGAACTTTTGAACTTATTCTACTCAATAATTTGTAAAATGATTCTTTCGACATTCTTGTGAAATTTTTGAAATTCTTTGGATCCTCAGTTTCCAATTCCTTAAAAACTAGCTGTCATATGTCCTTTCCCAAGCCCCTTCTAAGCAGCCACAAATGCAACCATTGTCTTTTAATTCGTCGACCTTTCTTTTTCTTACATATTTTATTTTTTTAAACATTTACTGCTAAAATACCGACTACAGCGGCTGTTACCGAAAGTATTCAAAAGACATCTTTCATTCTGAAATGAACTTCAGAACACTTTAGTAAAGACTAATTAAATGATTTGATAAAGTTTTCACACTTTACCTTGGATAATGTGTAGCGATTATACAATTGATAATGATTTTTGATGATAGTGTAAAGGGGCCTTTAGTTAACTCAGTTTCCAATTGTTCATGTCTGTAGTTAATTTTAAATTCCAACTCTTTCTAACGGACTAGCCTTTTGAATGTCCTAAAATTGAATTTTGTCATTCAATTTGTGAACGAACTCGCTAGAGTTCAGTCCTAATAAAAGCATTTAAAAATAAATCCGCGTCTTTTACTAAACCGCCCCACATAGGGGTATTTGAGGTCAAAATCCGGACAAAAATATTTTTTGCTCCCAAACAACTGAGGACATTGTAATAAACGCTATTGTGGTGAATAATGTTACTAAAGATATTAGGCTTGTGAATAAAGTTATATAATTTAGTAAAAATAAGTACATTTACATATTACATCCAAAAACAAACAAATTATATTATTCTGATGATGACATCCACGGTTCATCTGAAGACTCAACTGCCTCCTCTCCAACGTCTTCCTCATCGGATGAATCTGCTTGCCTAACTGTTTCAGCGGGAAGAAGCATTTCGAGAGTTTCTTTGAGAAATGGTTTCGTCATTTTCCTCGGAAGAGGTCTCATGCCAGTTATTAAGGGATCCGAGCTCAATAATAGTCTATTAATGACATCAAGATTGCAGGACTCTCTGCTGAACTTTCTAGCGTAATTTTGACGATATTGACGGAAGTGCTTATTTCTAGCCTCAGCTGCTTCTTCTGACATCATTCCTATGGGCAACAACGCCTTTTCCATTATAATGGATCCGTGCAATAGTATTTTTTGCCATTATTATTTGCCATTTCTTAACTGGCAATTTATATGCAAGATGAAGAACTGTTTCAAACAATCTTATTCTAGCATGCAGTATCGATAACCCAAATTTTAGAGAGGCTTCCTGTATTGGACTCGTCTTGGACAAATCATTAAAATCTTTGGACGTAGCTCCACAGATGTAGCATTTCATCGTAGATTTAGTATTAGTTGCAGCATTGCACACTTTTGCATCCACCATTGTGAACAGCATCACATGTCTTACAGAAAAGCTTTTGTTTGCTTGTATGACTTCTGTAGCTTCCAGTGAATTTATTTTATTTTCTATGTACCTGATTTCCTCATTCGTGATATCTGCTGTTTCTTTTACAAATCTGATACGAATCGGCCGGCAAAATCGTGGGGAGGAAGGCAGTGGGTTGCGCCATATTATCTTATTTTCTTGGCTACAAGATAATTGTAACGGAACAAATGAGCTTTGAAAAATGTTCGCATCCGAATCGGCATTATTTTAAAATTTTTGTTGAAATGTTGTTTGCTGCGATCCGTCGCATCCCCACTTGTACATCAATATTAATGTTTTCCTTTCTTCATCATCCAAATGCTGCATAACTTCTGTCAAACTTAATAAAAGTCGACGTACAGTATGATTTAATAAGTCCTGGAGATTGACTCCAGCACAAGTTTCTGTGATTCTATAAGCTTCTTGCACAGGGTAACAGTCTTTTTTAGCCTTTTGCAAAATGGAATAGCATGGATAAAAATGTTTATTGGTGTTTCTAATTATCTCATACTGTCTTCTTGATAAGCCAGCTTCGACGAACATAGACAATGCTTCATCTGGCGTTAATCGCTGTTTTATCTCCTTCTGACTGTCAGCGAATGCTTTTCTATATTTTTTGGCACGATTTGGAGATTTCGTTATGTCTTTTATCACCTTGGAAGCTTCTGTCTTGCCTTCACATCGCAACTTCACGTGAGTAGCAAAAGTTAACTCTCCAGAGCTCATTTCACTGCGGACAGCTTGAGTTTTTCTTCTTTTACTTCTTGCGCTGACATCTTCGAAAGACTTCTGTGGACGGCCTGGTCGAGATCTCGCTTGTGGTATTTCAAAGGTCCCTTGTAACCAACTCTCATTTCTTTTCAAGAAAAGATCTTCTCTGTAGTATGACGCGGTCCATCTGCGCTTTATTTCTGATTTCAGGTTTGAAAGTTTGTGCTTTGCCTCTTTCCGTTGATCCTCCGAGTAATTTTGGGAGTTCAACAAAGAAGATTCAGCATGGTCCAGTTTTTGATTTATATTATCATGAGGGTGCTTTTGCATGATGTCATAAAAGCGTTTTCGAGTCATAACTTTGACTCCGGACGGCCCTAAAAAAAATAACATAAAAGTGGTAATTACATGTTACTTTTGTGTTGTGAGATACCCTCAGATATTGAAGGCGATTATTACTCAGCAAGTTGGATAGAGTTGGAATTATTTTTTATTTTGATGATTAGAGGAGACTATCTTCTACAATATGAGATAAAAATCAAAGCCGGGACTCATCCAGAAGTATAACAAAACCTTTCAAGTTTCACAAATTTGTAACTTACAAATGTGCCGAGCTCAAGGACAACGGGTAGGGGGGACGGAAAAAGCTTCGCGGAGGCTGCTTCCCAAGCCCTAGTCGTTGTGATTGAGGCCGGCAACCCACAAAGGGAGATGTCGCAGCGACATGTCAGCTTTGTGGAAGGCTACATTTGGAAGCTATTGGGTGAGACCAAAGAGTCGCCCATGTTTGAGGGAATGGTCGTTTGTGACGGAACCTTAAAGGTTCAGTGTACGAACGAGCACTCTCTCAAATGGCTGCTTGCAAATGTAAGCAAAATTCCAGCTTGCGATGGCATAAAATTTTCTGCTACGAAAGGTAGCGACATGCCCAAGCTGGTTCGAGCGGTTATGTGGATCCCTGGACCACCCAAGGCACCCAGGGACATAATTGCTCGACTACGTATTCAGAATCCGGGACTGGAAACCAAATACTGGAGAATCCGCGCGTTCAGTAGCAAGAGGAAGAATCCTAATGACCCTGAGGGCTCTACTCTTGCACTGGGCATAGATCAGGAGTCTCTGAAAGTCCTGGATTCCGTTTACGGATGCCGTCCTCATTTGGGCTTCGGAAGAGTGAAAATTCACGTTTCCGGAAAATAAATGAGGACAACGGGTGTATTGGGGAGCAGCTGATTATGATGTCTGCTGACTTGAATATCACTCAAATTAACCTGCAGCACAGTAAATCGGCCACTGCTATCTTAAGTGGAAGGTTGGTAAAACTGCGGACATTCCCCCAAATAACATTAATGCAGGAACCATGGGTTTGCAGGAGGAGAATCTGTGGCTTCGGTGCGATTAGTTGGGGGCAACTCTTTCATTACGAAAGACCGGAACGACCGCGGGCATGTGTTATTGTATCTAATACAATCGAGGCCACGATGTTAAGACAATTTTGCAGTCAAGACGTCGTTGCGGTCAAAGTATCCTACAACGTATCGGGAGCTAAGCAGGATGCAATCTTCGTATCTGCTTATCTGCCGTATGACTCCATTAGCCCGCCTCCTTCAAAAGAGCTGCTGGATATTGTGGGATACGCAGAGTCTAATAATTTAGGTCTGGTTATTGGTTGTGACGCCAACGCCCAGCACACCCTTTGGGGTAGCAGTAAATGCAATCCCCGGGGGGAGAAATTATTGGATTTCATTCTGTCGTACGATCTCGTGGTTAACAATAAGGGAAACAACCCAACTTTTGTCACGAGTAGGCGACAGGAAGTAATAGACCTGACACTCACAAATAGGAAGATGTCAAACCTTATTACCAACTGGCGAGTTTCAAAAGAGGAATCTCTTTCGGACCACAGATACCTGGAATACCGAATAGCCATCGATATCATAAATATCCCGGCCGGACGGAATCCTAGGAAGACTGATTGGGAAAGGTACAAACAACTTCTTTCATCGAAGGAAATTAATGTACGCAAAATCCACTCTACGAAGCATATTGAGAACGAGACCCAAAAATTGAGTCGGACCTTATTGGATGCCTTTGAGGAAGCGTGCCCTCTCAGAAAGAGCAGATGTGGCAAGAATGTCCCCTGGTGGAACAACAACCTGCAGAAGCTCAGGAAAACAACCAGAAAGCTTCTAAAGAGGGCCCTAAGAACTCAGGAAGATGATGATTGGCTAACCTATCAAACTCTACAGCGTGAGTATAAGAGAGAGATAAGATCTGCCAAGGTCTCCTCTTATAGGAAATACTGTGAGGAACTGGTGGGGATGAGAGAGGCTGCAAGGCTGCATAAAGTCTTTCAGAAAGACAATACAGCCAAACTAGACACTCTCCGTAGGCCTGCGGACGGAGGTTACACGAGCTCCAAACAGGAAGCATATGAAATCCTGTTTGAGACTCATTTTCCGGGCAGTCAGAGAATTCAATTAGATGAAACCCTAGTGAATTTACAAGAGAGAGTAAATATCACCAGGAAAGATAAATATATAGCATCCAAGGTTGTGACTGAGGAAAGGATCGAGATGGCCTTGACCTCTTTCGAAAACTTTAAGACCCCAGGTCTGGATGGTATATATCCAGCCATGCTAAAAACAGGAAGTACGTCTCTAGTTCCGGCACTAAAGAAAATCTTTAGGGCCTGCTTAATCTGGGGATACGTGCCAACTGCTTGGCGTAAAGTCAGAGTAGCTTTTATACCTAAACCGGGCAAAGAAGATTACACTCTGGCAAAAAGTTTCAGACCCATTAGTTTAACATCATTCCTTTTGAAATGTCTGGAACGACTGGTAGAAAAACACATCAGGGGAGAAACGCTGAGAAGAAGACCCCTCAGTGAACACCAGCATGCCTATAGGAGTGGAAGATCCTGTGAATCCGCACTGCACGATCTAATCTATAAAATAGAAAGTGCGGCGGATCGTGGATCTTTTGCTCTTGGGGTTTTTGTGGACATTGAGGGAGCCTTTGATAATGCAATGTTCTCATCCCTATGTGATGCTGCCAAGGCGTATGGAGTGGACCCTGTGCTTATACGATGGATCCATTCCATGCTGTCACAGAGACTACTTTTAACAGAAAGCGGAAGCGACACTGTTATGAAAGTTGGGAAGGGCTGCCCGCAAGGGGGAGTACTCTCACCTCTACTGTGGTGCTTCTTAGTAGACTCGCTTTTAGGCGAATTACAAAGTCTAAATATACATACACATGCCTACGCTGATGATGTGTGTGCACTCGTTTGTGGGGACTCGTTAAGGGACGTCTGTATTAAAATGCAGAGGACCTTGGATAGGATCCAGAACTGGTGTGAGAGGCATGGCTTATCAGTGAATCCTAGAAAGACAACACTTGTGCTGTTCACTAGGAAGAGAAAACTGGATAATCTCAAGCTTCCAATTCTGAAAGGTGAAACCATTCAACTCTCCAAGGAAGTTAAATACCTAGGGGTGACTCTAGACAGCAAACTGACTTGGAAGGCTCATGTCGAACACAAAGCATCTCGGGCATTAAATGCCTTTTGGCAATGCAGAAGAGCCTTTGGGAAGACATGGGGTCTAAAACCCGCTGTGGTACATTGGATGTACATAGCCATCATTAGACCCATTATTACATATGCGTCAGTGGTCTGGTGGAACAGAACGGAGATAAAATCGACTCGTTCTGTTCTTGACAGAGTACAGAGAGAGGTCTGCATAGGGATAACAGGAGCTTTTAGCTCGACACCTGGTGCAGCTCTAAACGCGATGCTTAACATGCAACCCTTGGACATTGCTATCCAAGAAGAAGCAATGAAGACCGTGTGCCGCCTAAAGAAGTGCGGACTCTGGCACGGTAAACATGCTATCGGACATGGTGTTATATCACAAAGGCTTGAAGAAAAGTGCATTTTATTCAATATGCCGGCGGATGATATGACCCCGATATTAATGTTCGGAAGAAGATTTCAAATTCTCTTCCCAAAAAGGGAGGAATGGGAAGATCCAAACAAAATATTGAATGGACTCAACGACATCTTCTATACAGACGGCTCGAAGACCGTAAACGGTACGGGCGCTGGATGGTTTTTGAACGAAGAGATCAAATACAGTTACTCACTTGGAAACATGGCGACGGTCTTCCAAGCTGAAGTTTTTGCCATTCTAGAAGTGGCCAACTGGATAATAGCCCAGAGGTGGCAAGGTAGAAGGATAGGTATCTGCAGCGACAGTAAGGCTGTCCTTTCTACACTTCTTAATCCCAATACTCGAACAAAAATAGTCCGAGATTGTAAGAAACGACTGAATTCAGTTGCAAAATGTAATCAGGTCATTCTTATATGGGTCCCTGGCCACCAGGGAGTAGAAGGCAACGAGTCTTCAGATTTCCTGGCGAGGGAAGGCGCTAATTCCCACCCCATAGGTCCAGAGCCCATTATTGGTATTAGCTCTGCGGCGTTGAAGAACTGGATAACTCGACACGTTGACTTAGTTCACGGAGAGAGATGGTCCAGCCTAAGTACCTGCAGACGTACCAAGTACTTTATAGGTAATCCGAACAAGAATACTGCGAAATTCTTACTTAGCTTAGGTAGGAAAGATTGCAGGGCTCTAGTAGGGACAATTACAGGGCATAACACTCTTGGCAAACACTTGAATACCCTGGGAATCATCGACGACCCTGCGTGCCCCTCGTGTGGGGAGGAGGAGGACAGCACAGAGCACTACCTCTGTGACTGTCCTGCGTTCTCTCGTGCACGTAGGGACGCGTTTGGCGTCGATGTTATGAGGATGGAGGACTTCGATTCTCGATCTCTGTTTGAGATTCTCCAGTACATCAGGACAACGGGGAAGTTCAAATAGAGCGGGGGTTTTGAGCGCAATGGACTAAAAAGTCTGAGCGTTCGAGGTGCTTTGCCTCCCCCCCCAACAAATCAAATCAAATCAAAAACTTACAAATGATTTAAAAACTATGTATTTGAAAACGACATTTTCCATAAGACATTATAATGTATCACTCTTAAAAATATTTAAATAAGTAGTACATACCTGCTTCAGAAATATCCATGCTCAAAAACTTGTTGATATTTTCTAAACACTTAAAAAATCACTTTGAAATACTATCTCTCACACTGAACGCCACGGGACTGTACGTGCTTTCTAAAGAACAACAAAATTCCGACTGAGAGAGCTACTACCTGGTAGTGCGAGGGGATAAAAACGGGTCAACTCTTTACCTACCATCTATTCATATTTCACAGGTACTAACTAGTTTTGTGATACAAGCGATTCTGCGAAATCGACTTTTGTCCGGATTTTTACCTCAAATACCCCTATGTGCGCCCCCAAAACACCAGTCATTTCCTTAATCGCCGAAACAGCATCTCAGTCCCAATAGAAAATAGTGTTTTAGCCATCTTTCAAATCCTAGTAGATGCCTCCTTCCATTAGGGAAAATAGGCGTGGTGGTGTGGCTATACTGGTGTTATGTACTGGGTTATGTACCAACATAACACCATACACGGAGAAAAATAAACTAGAAAAAGTATAGAGAAATTCCAATAAAAATTATTGCTTTGTACTGTAATCCTGCAGCATTTTTCCGTACATGTAAAATTTCAGAAATGTTCGTTACTTTTTGATGAAAATTCAAAGTAAAAAGTATTCTTCTATTCTAATAAAAATTAATGTAAAAATAGCAAAATTTATAGTAATACAATCTAAATTTTAACAGTCAAATAGTAAAAATTGATGTGAGCATTACGAAAGTTACAATGCTAGAACTGTAAGAATGACATAGATGAAACCATGTGATAATATAGAAAGAAATATACGAATGATATCATGCAAAATCAATGCTTATGATAGTCAAAAAACTTAATGGAAAAAACAAATATTTCTATTATATTATAAATAAAAATTAAAAATAAATATAAAAACTTACGAAGAAAAATACGCCTGTTTTCAAGTTATCTGTTGCACTACTGCGTCACTAAAAACACGTTTGAACATGAATCATGTACGACCTAACGATACAATATACGTATACCAAACGTATAATATACGTATTCATGCATATGAATAGCTCATTGTATATATACACACGCAAATGTAATCAAAATATACGCTACGTCTTCCGAAATCTTCCGAGTTTGCCCGAATGTACTTTTCGGCATAGAAAAAATTAATGAGCTAGAACTGTAAAAATTCCAGTGTCGTATTGTAGAAATCACAGAGTATACTGTATTATATGTATATATTTTGTTTCGTAATTTGTCTCAAATTTCTCGATAAAAATTCCTAGCAGCTAAAACTTTACAGTTCTAACTGTAAAAATTCCTAGATAGATTGTAAAAATTCTTAGACCGACTGTTAAATAAAAATTGTTAACCATTACTTTGTAATATTCTTTCGCATAAAAATCTCTAAAACAAGATAATGCTGCACGGTTACTGTGGTAGAACAGTAATGTTTCGTCTATATTTTTCTCCGTGAACCAGTGGTTCAAATAAATCTAGATTTGCCTGTGTTAGTTAGGCAGGTAGCCGCCTTGGTCGAAAGCCATATCTTTTGCATTCTCAATAGTCCTCCTCCTCCTTAGTCTCCTATTGTTATATTTAAAGAGTATATTCAATATAACTTCATTTATTAATTCATAAAATTCGCAAATTCACACTCTTACAAGTAGGTACAGTTTGCTCGCTTAGATATAATTCCACTTAGCACGCTACTCACTTCTCTGGGACAGCTCCAAAATCAAAGTGGTCGAGTTAGATAAGCCGTACCGTAGGCAAGCTGAAATAACGCCGCTAACGATTTTACTCAACGGTAGTTGGATGGCTGACTCAGAGAATTTGAGTATTAAAATACATTACATCTTTCCCCTTCTTAAATAATTTGTCCTGTTTTACTATAGCGACAATTGATTCAATATTTATCGGGAATTAGAATTCCATAACGCTGAGGAATTTTGATAGCTCTCTTGAATCGACGCGGAACCTGCGGCTGAATCTCAGGAGTTTTAGATCTACAACTAGATGCCTTAGGACTAGGAGTTTTAGATCTACAACTAGATGCCTTAGGACTACGAAGGGGCTTATTATTAACAGATTTATCTGTCGCAGGACTTAAATCCGCTTCCGAAAAGGTATCGGCCGAAGAACGCCTTCTTAATTGATTTTGATGAACAAACCGATAATGTCCATTAACATAAATAATGTATGTTAGACTACTAATTACTTTCTCTATTTTGGCAGGTATCCACCGAATGAAATTCTTAAAATGATTCCGATAGAACACTTCCTCTCCCTTTTTATAATTTTGATTATTTTTATTCTCTCTATTTAGTTCTAAATTTTCCACAGTATTCTGCTTTAATTTTGTTTTTACATTTAGATTTGACTTTTTAGAAACATTTAGGTTTGGACTGCAATTATTTTTCTTATGTTCCCTTAACCAGTCTAATTCTATTTTAGGTTTGAAGCTGAAAACAAGTTCAGAGGGAGTCTTGGAAGTACTTGTGGACTGTGTATTCGTCTGATTAATTAAGAAATTTTCAATTTGTTTTTCCAGGGTAATGTTACTTTCGTTTTCAAGGGAAAATTTATATAGTGTTTAACAGTCTGAACGTACCTCTCCGCTAGGCCATTGGATTGTGGGTGATGTGGCGGTATTTTTAAT
Source organism: Dysmachus trigonus (assembly GCA_949715965.1). Lineage (NCBI taxonomy): Eukaryota > Metazoa > Arthropoda > Insecta > Diptera > Asilidae > Dysmachus > Dysmachus trigonus. The sequence goes on along the minus strand of OX454321.1, from coordinate 34,795,899 downwards.
AATTTTATTTTCTTCGCCTCACAATATGTCGAAAACGCATGTGCATTAAACGGTGGTCCATTATCGGTTACAATTGTGCCAGGATATCCGAAAATACAAAATAGTTCGTTGAGTTTCTCGATAAGATTTAACAGAGTTATTGACTTCATCGATTTGACATCGCAGTGGCGACTATACGCATCCACTATAATTAAAAATTGCTTTCCTTTAAAATAAAAGAAATCTAAGTGTATCCTTTCAAATGGATACTGTGCAGGAGCCCAATGACTAACACATTTTTCTTTCGGAACCCTCCTCGTTTGTTGACATATGTTACAATTATTGGCCCACTTCTGTATATCTAAATCAACAGACGGCCACCAGACATATGATCTACCTATCATTTTCATTTTTACTATACCGACGTGGCCATCATGTAACTTCTTTAGTATGAGACCTCTTAATTTGACTGGAACTAATATACGATTACCGTAGTAGACACAACCATTTTCTATACTCAGACTGCTACGTTTTAAGTAATATGGTTTAATGTTGTCGGGGATTTCCTTAGGCCACCCTGTGTTTAAATAGTCATATACGTTTGAAAGGATTGGACAATTTTTTGTTTCTTCTTTTAGTTTTTTAATATCAAGAAACGACTGTTCTTTTTCATCTAAATAATTAATTTGTAGGTTTTCGACGCCTGTTGCGTCGTTGAGAGGCAACCGCGATGGAGCATCAGCATGTCTCATATCAAAAGCGCGGCGATAAAGAATTTTATATTGATACATAGAAAGAAAAATAGCCCACCTTTGTAGTCGCGCAGCCGCTACAGGGGGAGTTCCCTTGGAAGGGTGGAAAATTTCTCTCAACGCTTGGTGATCTGTGTAAATTCTTGGCCATATAAATAGTTGTGAAATTTTTTTACAGCAAAGACCACAGCTAGTGCTTCTCGGTGTAGCTGAGAGCAATTTTTTTCTGCAGGCGAAAGGGTACTTGAAGCAAAAAGTACGGGCTTTTCAACTCCATCAATGATGTGGGAGATGACTGCTCCAATACCGTACGGGCTGGCATCGGTCGCGACAACAATGGGCTTTCGTGGATCGAAAATTTCGAGTATATTATTATTTACAATTAAGGATTTACTTTTCTCAAAGGCGGCTTGACATTGCGTTGTCCAATTATACTTAACGTTCTTTTGTAAAAGCTTGTACAAGGGTGAGAGATGCTCTGACAATCTCGGAAGGAAACGACTGTAATAATTTAGAAGTCCTAAGTAAGACTGGAGTTGCGACAAATTATCTGGTGGAGGAGCATCTAGAATGGCCTTGACTTTATCTTGAGTGGGACGAATTTGGTTTTCACTTATGATATGGCCTAAATAAGTAACTGCCGGTTCTAGAAATTTACATTTTCCGAGGTTGATGCGTACGTTATGCGATTCAAGCTCCCTCAACACTTCATAGAGCATCTTTTTGCCGGATTCTAAATCATCCGTGCCTATTATTATGTCGTCCAAATAGCAAAATACTTTGGGAAATTTAGATACTATTTTATCCATTACCTGTTGGAAAATCGCTGGTGCACTAGACACTCCAAAGGCAAGTCGCTTACATACATATAGACCCTTAATAGTGTTTATAGTTAGAAGTTCTTGTGACTTTTCCGATAATAACAATTGCTGATAAGCACCCTTTAAATCAATGACTGAATAAATTTTGCAGTTGCTCAAGGAAGCCAAAATATCTTCTATTTTAGGCAACGGATAATGTTCGGTTTCTATGTATTTATTAATAGTCGCTTTGCAATCTATACAAAGTCGAATCTCGCCATTTGCTTTTGGCACTACCACAATGGGACTGGCCCAAGAGCTATATTTAATAGGCGAAATTATATTTTCGGCACACATTCTGTCTAATTCTTATTCAACTTTTTCGCGTAACCGATAAGGGACACTGTACGCCTTGTGAAAAATGGGTGTACTGCCAGGTTTTAAGACTATGTCCGCAACAAAACCCTTTATAGGACTAGCTAACGTTCTTGACGAAATATTAGGAAATTTATTCAATATTTCAGCGACTATTTTGTTCTGACTATTCAATACTTGAATTCCTATACTCACATTATTCGCTCTTTTGAAAAAATCCCTCCATTGAGGAATTAATGCGTCTAAAATATCTCTTCCTAACAAGGGACGGAAATTTTTACCGGTATCCATCACTATGACTTCCAGTTCACTGCTGCGACTTCCAAGACTCACTCTGGTTTTCATACAGCCTACTACTTTTAATTCATGACCTGTGAATGAGTTCAGATTAATATGTTTTGGCTGTAATTTAATATTAGAAAATTTTTTAAAATATTCTTCTCTGCTTATGATACTCGTACAGGCCCCGGTATCGACTTCCATCTCGAGTTCTTGATCGCCGATTTTCACTAGGCAGTGGAGGACATTGTTGACACTGTTGACCTTCTTGATTGATTTCACCCGACTTTGGTTGCAAACCTTCGATGTATGGCCCTTCTTATTACAGATGAAACATTCCCAGTGGATAGCTGGACATTTTCGCTCGTCGTGTTTCCGACCGCAGCGGCGGCAGGGTTGACTAATATTGGGTGACTTCTGATGCGATCGTTGACCTTGACCATTGGCTGATTTCTCGTGGCTAGCGGGCTTTGGTTTGGGCTGACCTTTGTTTTGGAGCTGACCTTGTGAGTGCGGAGGACTTGACTTTTTATAGACCGCATATTGTGGCATGGGTTGAATGGACTTTGAACTTGCTTCGGCTAGTTCCATGTTTATAGCCTTTTGACAATATTGATCAAAACTTAGCGAATCTTCATTTAATAATGACTGTTGGATCTTTTCGCTCCGCAACCCAATTATAAATCGATCGGCTAATGCATCGTCTAAAATTTTTAATTTAATCTCACCTAAACTATTATTGTTACTTTTGTCGTCAATTTTGTCCACGAAATCACCAAAGCGGCATGTTTGGGATAACGCCTTTAGTCTCACAATAAATTCACTAATCGGTTCTTGATCACTTTGGCACGCTTTATTAAACTTGTAGCGTTCGGCTCGCTTGTTTTGTTTTGGACTTAAATGTTCTTTTAATAATTTCATTAGCTCCTCAAACGACTTCGTACTTGGGAGATCAGGTACCGTTAGAGACATAAGGAGGTCATACATATCTGCTCCCATTATCGTGATAAATAAAGGAGTCTTACCTTCCTCCTTAATGTCATTAATTATGAAAAACTGCCTTAGACGATCTTCATAGGCCTTGAAATTCCCACCTGGGACGAATGGTTCAATAGAGCCCACTAACCTACTCATTGTTCTTCAGTAACCGTTAAAATTTGCTGTATGTTCTTTAAAATTTCGCACGAGTTACACTGATAGCACATATATTCTTTATAAATATATTTTTTTTCCTCGTCGCCAGATTTGTTATATTTAAAGAGTATATTCAATATAACTTCATTTTTTAATTCATAAAATTCGCAAAGTCACACTCTTACAAGTAGGTACAGTTTGCTCGCTTAGATATAATTCCACTTAGCACGCTACTCACTTCTCTGGGACAGCTCCAAAATCAAAGTGGTAGATAAGCCGTACCGTAGGCAAGCTGAAATAACGCCGCTAACGATTTTACTCAACGGTAGTTGGATGGCTGACTCAGAGAATTTGAGTATTACAATACATTACACCTATCGAGGCCTATTCATCTATAGACCTCACCCTTGCCCCTCCCCACATGGCACCACTCCTCGACTGATATACCCATGACAACACGGAAGGAAGCAACCACTTCCCCATAGTAGTAAAAACAAGGATCTATACAACGCCAAGGAAATTGTCGAAAAACTGGCCTACTCCTGGACCAGTTATTCCAGCGACAGTAACTTCAGCGCTGATGAGATCAGAGCGAAAAGGTTTTGGTCCTTTACGGAAAGGCCGTTCTCGCTGGACCCAGAACGAAACCTCTCGTACCCTATATCCATTAAGGAATTAAGCTCCACGCATAGCTCCTGTAAGGGATCGGCGCCGGGACATGACGAGATTTCTTACCGGGTGTTAAAGTGCGCCCGTTTTCTTTCAAGGAGAGATTGTGCTCTTTTTACAATTTCATAGTCCAAAAGGGCCTCTTTCCGCTGGTTCCGAAAAACGCCAAAACGCCGTTTCCAGACGGCCGTATAAAGCTCATACGGTGCTCCCAGACGGACACCTGATACCCCTCGAAACGGCGAGTGAATGCGTGAAGTTTTACGAGAAGCCTCTGCTGCTTTCCCACATTCCAAGGTTAGGCAAATTTTGTTAGCTAATTTCATGTTCTCTAAACTTGTTGAGATTAGCGTTTTCTCATGAGAACGGCTGAAGCAAATTTCGTTATTATTGTAATTTCCCTGTTTATATATATATGCGACTGAATGAATAAATTTTAATTGTTATTCAGAACTCACGTTTTTCATTTATCGGACGAGACTGCTCGAGCACGTTAAAATTTGGTAATTGGTACAAACACCATTTTACCCCTTCAAAGTTCAGAATCACGGTCCAAGTACCGCTTGATTGTGAACAACAATATAATCACACATTCGGTATCACAGACCAAGTACCGCCTGATTCTTGTGTTGAAGCAAATATCAACATTTTTTTTAGGCCCCAGCGAGATAGTGTAGTGCTGTTATCTATACCGCGAAAATTCATATAGACAATTATGGATACAGAACCCAAAACATTGGATGAGTTGGCTCAAACCCAGAACGAAATTGGTAACGACATCCAACGAGTCATTCGAAACTATCACAAGGATGGAGCATCGAGAAAATCTTCGGATAATTACTACCAAGAAAAACTAGAAGAATTACGTAATTCTGGGCAGAAGTTCGAAGACATTGACGCAGAAATCAAAACTCACCCATCTGTCGATACTTATTTCGCGAAGGATTATTACAATGCCATAAAATTAGCATACGAAACCTGCAAAGCACACACGGAAAGTTACGTACTAAAATTAGCCCTGCCTCGTGCTGAAAGAAAGAAAGCCGCTAATGCCCCGAGCAATAGCGAAAGGGCATCGAAAAACCCACAAGAGCATTCAGAAACCAGCTCCAATCAAGGGAGAAAAAACTAGGACTGTTCGTTAGCATTCTCTGACATCAAGAGGTTAATTAGACGACAAGCGCCCATTACAGAGTCATTAAACCTACTCTTAAAACGGATCGCAAGTCAGCAAGAGACGAAAAAATCGTGCGAGGTCAATATCGATACCATTAAACACTATTGGTCGCAGATAGAAAGCTGCCATCATGGTATTTGGGAAATAGAAGAGATCCAATGGAAGAAGGTTATGAGATTGAAGACTACTTTTCGCTAGAAGAAGTAGTACAGAACATGCTTATAAACTGAACTAAGGAACTAGAGTGATTCACGTCTAGTCCGCCCCTTAGTAAATTGCCAAAGATAGTCCTACCGACATTTGACGGGGACTACCTCAAGTGGCGACTGTTGTTTTACTTATTTTCCCAAATGTTCCATGATCAGCCGATGAGTAACTGTCACGAAATGTGGTATTTAAAGACAAATCTCTCATAAGAAGCTGAAAAATTAATACAACACCTCAGTTTATCAAAAGATAACTACATTTCAGCATGGGAGGTTCTGACAGAACGCTATAATAATACACGTCTTTTGATTACAGCTTTACTTAATAAATTGGTATCTCAACCAACTTACAATGGACAATGCAGTAGACATCAAGTCGCTTCATGATACTACTCAGGAATGCCTTCTTGGTTTGCAGAACTTAAGCATTGATACAACTAATTGGGATCCAATACTGTTTCATTTACTGGTCAAGAAACTAGATAAGGCCACGCATGGTTTGTATGAACAATCAATTAAAAATCCAAGGCAAGTACAACCAATCAAGGAATTATTAAAATTCCTAGAAACAAGATTCCAGGTTCTTGAGGCACTTTGAACAAAAAACAAGATCTCCAAGGAGCGAACCTATCAATCAACAACAAAGGCTTTCACATCAGCTACATCGCCCACAAATAAATGCACGCTGTGTAAGGGCCAGTATAAAAACTTTGCGTGCCAAAGTTTCCTGAACATTTCGCCCACAAACCGCATTAATTTTTTGAAAAATATCAATTATTACATCAACTGCCTCGGCACGGGATATTCTCTACAATATTGTACCTCAAGAGGCTGTACAAAATGCGGAAAGAAACACAAAAAATTATTCCAACCGAAACCCAAACCAGACAGATTTCGTCACAACAGACGAAGAAAAATCAGCAAAACAAAGAAGAAATCTGTCAATCTGCAAAACAATTTACATCTTTGAGTTCAAATACCCGATTCACACAAAAGGAATATGTACTACTCGGAACAGTGCTAATTAAAATTAAAAATAATCAATGAGTTACCTTAGACTGCAGAGCTTTATTAGATTCAGGATCACAGTTGAATTTCATCTCAAAACGAGCTGATGACAGCTCTACTCCGTTTTCGAATGCCTAGATTCGTCTTCACTGCCGAAATTGAGAAGATGTACAGGCAGATATTAATGCAGGAGGATGAATCCAGCAGAGAAAATAAAATATCAGCTCAACACAGTGACATATGGAGCCATTTCCGCGCCATATCTGGCTATTAAATGCCTTCAAAGATTAGCCAAGGAAGGTATAGGCTCACATCCATTAGGGTCCGAGGTTCTCAAAAATGATTTCTATGTCATGTCAAGATCCGAACTGCCAGACGGCAGTTGCAATTGAATAATTGAAATCGTTACTGCACACCGCAGCATTCAATCTCCGCAAGTGGTGCGCGAACAATTCCCGCTTGCTGGAAAATCTACCACCTGAAAACTTGGCATTACAATTGGACTTCAAAGAGAGCACTGAATATCGTATAAAAACTTTAGGGCTGACCTGGCTACCCAAGACAGATTCTTTTGCCATCAAAACGTCTTGGTCGGAAGTTTTCAAGATCACCAAGAGGGCTATATATTCAGATGTGGCACACCTATGCGATACGATTCGTACGGAGTGGATGCGATATCGTTCAGAACATCAAGCCTTGGATAATATTCTCATCCCAAGACACTTATTTTCACATAAGGTGCCGAAAGCAATTCAGATACATACATTTGCAGATGCGTCAGAGAAAGCTTATGGGACAATTTTATGCATGAGAGCGATCAACGATGATAACATCTTTACAGGTCACATAATTTGTTCAAAATCAAAAATCGCCCCCTAAAGGAAATATCAATTCCTCGATTAGAATTACGCGCAGCTAAACTAGCCGCAGAGCTGACTAGTCGAGTCAAATCAGATCTTAACCTACATGATCATCCCACCTCCCTTTGGTCAGATAATGCAACTGTGCTTGCGTGGATAAATTCCCAATTAGCGTGAACTAACTAATGCTGAACAGTGGCGATATGTGTGCTCCAAAAGCAACCTTGCAGATGGTCCAACACGTGGTGTTTCAGCACACAAATTAGAAAATGCGGGAACCTGGTTTTATGGACCCATGTTTCTTCGTGGCCTGAACAACCCAAAATAGTAATCGAATCTATTGAAGAAGTCTTGGCAGAAAGGAAAAAACAACCTGTATGCTTATCTACTGAAATGACTCACTTTATACACTCGATAAATCATAAAAATTCATTTTCCCATCTGCAAAGAGTAGTTGTATATATACTTAGATTCACAAAAAATACAATCAAGATAACAGGCAATTACTATTCCCGTAATGCAAGAAGGGAACCAGAGCTGAAAGAATTAGAAAATGCCTCATACTAATAATAAAATTCATCCAAGAGCAGCACTTCAATCTAACTCGACTATTAATGACAGACATACACAACAAAAATCATCATATTGGTCCACAAACATTATTAGCTATAACATTTCAGAGATTTTGGCCAGTAAAGGGTAAAACAACAGCACGATCCATTGTCCAAAATTGCGTACGTTGTACACGATCAAGCCCAAAATTCCAACACTAATGCTACATTGCAGTCTTCTGTTGCTTTGCCACAAAAGCAGTGCATTTGGAGCTGGTATCGGATTTAACCGCCGACGCATTTATTGGAGCCCTAAAGAAGTTTACAGGCAGACGTGGTAATTGTCGCAATCTTTATTGTGACAATGCAACAAATTTCGGTTTCGCCTTTGGGAAGCCGCTGTGAAGTCCGCGAAATACCTACTTCAACGAAGCGTCGTCACAGCGGCGCTAACATACGAATAGCGTGGAAGTTGAGGCAATTCTGAATTCAAAGCCATTAACACCAATAAACTCCGATCCGATTAAAAATTAATCTTGGCAACAATGGACTTTAGAGCATCTCAACGAGTTGAACCGGAGATACAAATGGAAAGAGCAAAGCAAAAATGCTCGACCTGGAATGATGGTACTCATCAAGGAAGATAACTCTCCGGCACTTAGGTGGCAATTGGGAAGAATTATTCAGGTCATAACTGCAAACGACGGGCTAGTTTGCATGACATACCTTAAAACCTCCGTAGAATTTATGAGAAGGCCAATACATAAGTTAGTTCCTCTCCCTGTTGAACTAGAAGAAGAACCAGCAATCACTACGGAGACACAAGCTGCTTGGATGTAGCGACCGTGTTCCACATCTAATGACACTCGGGAATCTCAGGCTTCTACAGATTCGTCACGAGACAGGTCAACTTCATCTACCATCAAGCGAAGAAAGGCTAGTACAGTGTTAAGTTTAGCTTTGCAGGCGTGTTTAATCCTACCTGCGATATGTAATAAAGAAGTCGAAGTTATTCCACTCAAAGATCCACCAGGAATTTACTTCGACCCAGTACGCCCGGCACATCTAATGTTTAATGAATGGAATTTGGTGGTGTTCTACAATATGAAGGCCAATTGGGAGGAACTCGATCTCTTGAAAGACGGATTGCAACTACAAAATCGCATTTGCAATAAAATTAGTACTAATCTGGCATGTTCAACAACAATAAATAACTTTTAGAGATGGGTTAACGGAATAGACAACAACGAGTTGCTCAATCATCCGTACCGACAACAGTCAAGACTTAAGCCTCAGGGATTTTCTGGTTGTGAGCCTTCATCACGACCAGAGAGCAGAGGAACATATAGAGTGCCAACGCCATATAGCCACGAACGGAATTTCGCTTTCATACATTTCATTTCAAAGTGCGGTCTCATAGAAGCTCGGCGGTCTAATAGAAGCTCGGCGGCCTAATAAAAGCCCTGAGAAAAAGCTCTTGTGCAGCCACGGCGGTCTCATAAAGTTCCCTGTGCAGCGACGACAGTTTCATGACGTTGGCTGTGCAGCCTGAAAATTTAACAGGACTGAGCCGCACACACCGGCGCGATTAATGCATGCGACATTGAAATAAACCGCCAACACATTGTTACTATGGGTGGCTGCAAGGTATTTCGTATAAAACAGGCAGGGATAACGCACGTGTGGGTATGAGCACACAGTTAAATTATTGAGAATGTTTTCTTTCTGTCTCGCTCTGTTATTATTATTCGGAACGAGACAGGAGGAGAAATATTGTTTATAATTTGACCGTGTATTGATACCTAATCAAGGATTTGCAAAACGGATGGCGGGGCGTAGTAAATAATGAATGAATTTTTTTAGCTTGTGATTTTATGAATGAATTTAAATTCCTATAGTGGCACCTAAATGATCCAATAGTGGTGCCGCATTGAATTATGCAATATAAAATTTAGATGGGAGAGTATGCAAAATGCTTAAACAATGCATATGGCAAGATGTTTTATCAAACGTCCTATTTGCCTGATTTTAAGCGTGAATGCATATTAAGGGGACCCTTTACTTTGAAAATCGAAAAAAAATCAATTTTTTTTTTTTTTTCATAAAGATGCTTCTTAACATCACAGAAATACTGTCCTAAAACCGTTTTAAGAAATTCGTACAGGAAAAAAGGTTATACCTATATTTGTAATGCTAACTCTACTCGTTTTATATGCAAAAATTATATAACAAAAACTTTGAACGCGTTTTTCTCGAAATCACATTTTTGAAAATGGCCGCATCTGTATCTCAAAAACTATTCAACCGATTTTAACAAACCAAACGCCATTCGATTCGTTATCAAATATACTAGTAACTAAACCTTTAAAAATATTATTTTTCCCCCCACTTTTTATGCGGAGGGGTAGTTTACCCCTAACTTATAGTCGTTTTTTAACTTTTTTAGAAAAATGTGTATAAAATGATATATTTATTAAAAATAAAAGGTTTTTTAGTTTTAGGTACTAGTTTTATGTCTTATGAAAACAATCCACTAAAGATTTTTACTCTATCTGTTATAGGAAGTCCTAGAGAAATGCGGGCGTTTTAAAAGTGCATTTTGGATGACGCCCTCTGCAGTCATCAAAATAAAGTAAAGTTGCATTTAAAAAATATTTTTATATTTTTCATAATCTTACCAATAATTTACAAAAGGTTTCAGAATAATAAATATAATAGTCTTTTCAAAAAAAAAAAATAATTAAAGTACTTAAGTGGCGATGAATTATGCAAAAGCATATTGAATTATATTTGTTATTTACTCTGTGCGCGTTCTTGTTTCATTGGATTTTGTTTCGCTTTAATAATGGAAGGAGCAAGAGGGATCTGATTATCCAAAAGGAAAAAAATAGGTATTATATGTGTAGCCCCGGGTTGTAATATTGGCAAAGACGAAAATTCAACCATAAGTTTCTTTTGTCCGCGAGATTCTGTTAGGCGGGAAGAGTGGAAAAAACTGTGCTGCTTAGAATTCCTTACCTAAACGGTTTTATGCTTGCCAAAATCATTTTGAATTGAAATTCCCGGGGCAAAGCAAATTGTGTAATAACTAATATCCCAAATTAAATCTCACTCAAAGAATTGATTTCCCTTGCAGCACTATTCAGTCCGAATATCTTTGTACAGAAAACCCAGTTGCCCCAGTTCATTTAATTACCCCAGGAAATAGTAAATGTAATGAAGATGTTAAGCCGCTATGTTCGTTTTGCCATAATCCGTCGAAAATACACTATTTTATCTAAAACAATATAATAAGCTTAAAAAAGCAGTTCAAACTATTTCAACAAAAAACACCAATCTAAAAAGAAACTCTTGAATTCTAGATTAGCGCGTTTTAAAACTAAGAAAACTGTTGAAAAGGATATGTTAGATTTATCAGTAGTATACCTGCCTACAGGTATACATTGACAATGTGTAGGTTATTCAGGCGAAAAAATGTTCCTTATAGCGAAGACAATTTCTTTAAGTTTATATTTCCGTTCTCCATCATGTTATAGGTTTTTAAAAAATGACTTAAATTTAGCTCTACCTAACCGTACTTCTTTGCAAAATTGGGTTCCAGTAAAAAACTTGGAACCAAGCCACAATGAAGAACTATATCCCTTTATTGCTTCGGCAATCACTGAATTTGGTGAAAGATCAAAAAATGCTGTTCTAGTTGTTGATGAGGTAGTTGTTAGGTGAGAATTAAAATATAATATAACAGCAGACCAAATTGAAGGTTTTTATGAAGACGGTAAATGTCGAAAAAATGAATTAGCTAAATATGTAGTTGTTTTCATGGTGCGCGGTCTTTTTTGACCATGGAAGCATGTATTAGGATATTTCACTTCCGTTAGTGGAATAAGTTCCGCTAGGTTAAATGAATTATTATTTGAAGTTTTAGGAAACGCGGAAGAAATAGGTATTAATATTGTTGCTATTACTTGCGATCAAGGTCCGAATAACAGAAAACTGTTTTCCGATCTTGGCATTACAAATATAGAACCGTTTTTTAATCATAAAAGTCGATGCAATGAAATTTCGGAAATTATTTATTTATATTATTATTCCACAACCATCCTATCCTATCCTAAACTACCGCCTGTTAGAAGTAAAGCTGATCACAAACGTCCCGGTTTAATGGGTTAGGGTTAAAAATGCATATTTCCGTATTACTTAAAATCTTGATTCGGGACAGAATATTTAAAAGGAAGTAGTTCAATTTATATCAACACACCGAAAAAAATAATTTTGAAAAAAATTATACTATGTTTTTACATCTAAAAAAATATATTGGTAAATTTTAACATATTAAAAATTATTCAATATTTTTTCCTTCCCAAAAATACAACTTAAATCGGTTGGAGAATACGACTAGCACAGAGAGTAGTATAACAAAAGTCGGTGAAGACCTGCTGTGGATAAAGCAGGGATTTCTGGCTGCAATGATTTAAAAATTTAATGAGATGTACATGAAAACATCCTCGAAATTGAAAAAGATTCACATGAATACTTCCCTGTAAAAATAATTCAAAAACTACTTCTAATTTCTAAGGTGATTTCCCCCCTTAAATCGTGATTTGGTCAGAATATTTAAAAGGAAATATTACCGCTCTCGCTTTATGTTAACAAACCGAAACAAATAATTTCAAAAAACTTACACTGTGCTTGTGCATCTAAAAAAATATGTTGGTCAATTTTTCCATATTAAAAGTTATTCAAAATTTTTGCCTTCCCGAAATACAAATTAAATCGGCATCGGTATTGTATTATTCCATAGGAACAGAATATCGATTTTATAATACACACAATCTCATATTTACAACTGCGGTCTGCGGGGCAAAGGAATTAAGCCAGCAGCGCACACACGTCGCTTGGCAACCGAATTACGGCTGCATAGCAAAGAGCAATTTCGTGAGAGCCGTGAGCATATCACTGAATGTAAAGCTTTTCTGCACAATGTGACTTTTTCGTCTTACACTTCCCCCTTTGCTCGAGCTCAGCCCACGAACTCTGGCACGAATTTTGTTCGAGGGTTGTACCTCTATGTATTCCTCTGCTCTCTGATCATGACCAATACTACCCTCTATTAACACACGAACTGTCTAAGTTGATGAAGAACTTCATTCACATATGTAACCAACATCATCCGTTATACAAACACTCATCAAATATAAGCGCCTGTGAGATAAGCATTATTACATCATCAACGTATAGATGTAAACTTGAAAAAACCAACAGTGTTCCTAGAGGGATACAATTGCTTACTCTAAATCACTGGATCTATATAACAGCAAAGCGGACACATGTTAATGTTGTATGTGGGAACGGGATTAGCCCGCTTCGTTTGCAAGAAACTGGTGTCCTAAAACTCCAAGACGGCTGTACCATCACAGATGAATCAACGATAATTCATGCTCATAGCGTATTTTCCATCAGCATGAAAATGACCTTTCAACCATCTAAGCTAATAACACCAATCATGAATTCTCCAAATTGGACAGAAATGTACGAGCAAACACTGCACAACGATGATGCTGCACACCTCATTAAAGAATTACAACAACGCATAGCATCTCTAAAGGTTCAAGAATCCAGTTCAACATTTCTTCACTCCGATGTTTACCATTGTATATATATTAGGGTGCTTTTTTTTCGTGACTATTTTTTTTTTTTTTAGTCCCACCTCGAAATTTTGTGGCAAATACCTAAACAAAACTTCCCTGAAAATTGGTGCCCTTAATATTAATATTAAATACTCGACCAAGGCGTATAAAGATTTACCATATAAAATACACGTAAACTTTGATTATTTTTCTTCAAACCTCTACAGCTCAGAGGCATTTTATGGTATAATCTTGGTCAATGGTAGGTTTTCTTCAGAATATAATGCTCTACAAAAGTGTCCATTGCGGTGTAACCCTAACTCCCACCAGCGAGGTAGTACGGGTTACTAACCTCAATTTTTCCATGAAATTCTCGCTTTTTACCCCTATTTCGTAAACAACAAGAGGTACAGAAAAAGTGAATATGACAAACTTGTAGAAAATTCAATTTCCTACAAAAAAGTTGTGAACACCAAACTGCTAACATCGATATTTCTTGAGATATAGGGCTTTGATGTTGAGGTAGTGTGGAATTTTCATGGATTATTGAGCTAAATTGTAGAAACACTACCTCAACATCAAAGCCCTATATCTCAAGAAATATCGATGTTAGCAGTTTGGTGTTCACAACTTTTTTGTAGGAAATTGAATTTTCTATAAGTTTGTTATATTCACTTTTTCTGTACCTCTTGTTGTTTACGAGATAGACGCAAAAAGCGAGAATTTCATGGAAAAATTGGGGTTAGTGACCCGTACTACCTCGCTGGTGGGAGTTAGGGTTACACCGCAATGGACACTTTTGTAGAGCATTCAATTCTCAAGAAACCCTACCATTGACCAAGTTTATACCATAAAATGACTTTGAGCTGTAGAGTTTTGAAGAAAAATAATCAAAGTTTACGTGAATTTTATATGGAAAATCTTTATACGCCTTGGTCTAGTACTTAATATTAATATTAAGGGCTCCAATTTTCAGGGAATTTTTGTTTAGGTATTTGTCACAAAATTTCGAGGTGGGACTAAAAAAAAAAAAAAAATAGTCGCGAAGAAAAGCACCCTAATATATATATTCAACATTTCTCTACATCAATTCACCATTGGATATACGACCTTCGTCATCATCCTTGGAATACTGGGTTACCTACTGTGGAGATGTTATGGTCATCGGTGTATACGTCGACATCAACCCCAACCTGTTCCAGCACCAAGGCACCGGCTATCATCTAACGGTTTCGAAGTGCATGTTTAGTTGTGCCGCTTAGCAACACCTCGACGGGGGAGGATGTTGAAATTCAGAAATTAACATGTCAATATAATTAAGCTATTATTCAATTTAAATTTAAAATCAAAACAAAAGCATGCCCGAGACATCTCGCAAAAGTGCATACGCATCAAATTTACCCGCCGTTTCCAGACGGCCGTATCAAGCTCACACGGTGCTCCCAGACGGATACCTGATACCCCTCGAAACAGCGAGTGAATGCGTGAAATTTGGCGACAAGCTTCTGCTGATTTTCCACATTCCAAAGTTAGGCAAATTTTGTTAGCTAATTTCATGTTCTCTAAACTTGTTGAGATTAGCGTTTTCTCATGAGAACGGCTTAAGAAAATTTCGTTATTATTGTAATTTCCCTGTTTATATATATGTATACGCGATTGAATGAATAAATTTTAATTGCCATTCAGAATTCGCGCGTTTCAATTATCGGACGAGACTGCTCGAGCAGGTTAGAATTTGGTAATTGATAGAAGCACCATTTTACCCCTGCAAAGTTCAGAATCACGCTCCAAGTACTGCTTGATTGTGAACAAAAATATAATCACACATTCGGTATCACAGTCCAAGTACCGTCTGATTGTTGTGTTGCAGGAAATATCGTCAGTCGCCGCACAGCTCCAGAAAAGGGGCATGGATAGGATATTCATTCACCTGATCAATAAATTTCTTTTTTCCCGATCCACTCAGGTGAAAGTTAATGGGTTGATAATGTTCTACCTCAGGGATCTCCACTACCTATTTAGTACATACCTATTCGCTTTAATTCCAAAAATAAAAGACATAGATGGAACTAACTGTTACGTGTACGCTGACAACCTACTCATCACGACGAACTCGGAGGAACCAATTGGAAAATTCCGATCAGCTATGACCCAAATAGATGAGTAGTGCCACCAAACGGGGGCAATCGTGCTACACGAAAAAGCTGAAATCATGACTTTCTCCCGGAAGCGGTGATCAAGAAACATTTTAGTTGATTTCAGTAATGTGGCGATCGTTGAAAAATCTTTAAAAAAAAAATTAGGGCTCCTTTTCAACAAGAAACTAGAATGGACGGAGCATACCAAACTTACAGCTACGAAAGTGGACAGGATCAAAAACCTGAGGCAAGCTATCTCTGCTAAAAATAAAGGAGCCCCAATACACGCCGCCATTCGCATAGCATATTACAGATTTGCCTGGTGATTTCGCAAGTGTTTTCATTAGGAAAGATATACATTTACAAAAAATATCCAACATTCACTTAAGTCCGTATAGGTTCCTTGTAGGAAAATCGCAGGACATTGAGCAAGAACTCACTCAGAAGAGAAGGAAAACATCTTTCCAACGATAGGGGAGAGTGGGGTTCAACGTGCCGATTTTACTAAAACGCAAGATAGCACCTACACTATGAATGTCATATTTATGCTATATGAAGTATCTAATGTGTAATTTAATGTAGTTTTTATAACCATACGCTATTTTCAAGTATATTCAATATCAATTAATTTATAGGCTATAATATACAAAAAGTCAGAGGGGCACAATTTACCCCATCAAGGGGCGGGTTGTGCCGATGGTGAGGTAAGATGTGCTACTTACTAAAATGGATAAAGGATTTCTCAACGCAGCAACAGAATGTATCTATCTTTTTTCCTCATTGAGATATTCTCATCGGCAAAACCTACACCCGGCACTTTCAACCCCGCCCTCCCCTACCCTACTTGTTAGGATATGTCCAATTATGTAAAGCGGTCTCAGAATTAAGGAACCGATTAGTATAGCGTTTCGTACGTTGAATCGGGACACCCTGTATATAACACGCGAAATGTTATTATATATTTCAGGCATACGACATGACACCGGTTTTAATAAGGAAGCATGTTACCTGGAAGGATCTATGATTGGCAATTTTCAAGTCCTCTGTTCATATACATATGTTGTTATCGTTATATTTTTTCCAGTTTTTTTTTCGACAATGTTTATGCTTTACCAAGAACCTGTTTACCGAAAGGCCCTAATATATCATATATTAGAACAGCCTCGCAGTTCTTTTATTCTTATATTTTAGTTCAACATAAAAGAATTTGTTTAAGATTTCAAACATTGAATACAAACTTTTTTTCTCGATTTAAGTTTGGGCACAATTCTTATTCCTTGCGCCCCCGATTTATAAACGGATTTCGAAACACTGCAGTGGTATACTCGGGAAAGTTAAAGAACAAATTTATCTTAAACAGTTTTCGAGAATTAATACTTGTGAAGTATTTACTACACATAGCAAAGTATTATCTCAACCATCGGCTAACCTGCCCACAGTCTTAACCGCCTCGCCAACATCTGGGGTTTCAACGACTCTGACGTCCGCGACTAACAACACCATTTCGCTTCGCCCGGGCAAGATTCCACGTCAGGTCTTCGTGTCGCGGATACATCCTGACACTTCAGAAGAGGAGATTGTCCAACATATTTCCTCTCAAGTCGGCGCCGCTCGTGAATTAGTTGCTTGTAGACGAATCACGCCTAAGCGCGGCCAGAGTGGTGTCTCCTTTTATGCATCCTTCAAGATTTTGGTTCCTGAGGATCTGTTCGCTGGCGTGGTATCTCCTCACATCTGGCCAAATAACTGTATCGTCCGTGAATTCACCCACTCTCGCATTGGTAAAACGTCTGCAACACCAAAAAACGTATCAGCGAGCTCTCTTTCTACTACGCGAACGTAACGGGCTTACGTTCTAAGACGACGCAGCTTTTCAAAAGTTCTGCTGATTTCTCGTTTGACGCCATATGCCTTTCAGAAACTTGGTTATGTAGCGGCATTTCTGATGCTGAACTTTTTTGCCCAGGATATTCGGTTTTCCGTCGTGATCGTCATGGTGCTGCGCTCGACGCTCCGGTTGGCGGAGGAGTACTATGCGCGATTCGGAGCTATATCCCATGTCGTCGAGTCGATGCTCCCGTTTCTGACGAACTGGAACTGCTTTGCGTGGCTATGACGTTTCAGCACAGGAAGATTTACCTTGTCGTGGTTTACGTTCCTCCCAGGGCTCCACCTGCTACTTACGAGAGTCTAGCCACTAGTATTGACTCGATTGCGGGAAATATGGATCTGCACGACGAGCTTGTGGTTTTTGGTGATTTCAATCTGCCGTCGGTTAATTGGCTCCCTTCGTCCGATGATGGCTGCGTTTCACCTTCTTTTGCCACCGCCCCACAACATGCATCCCTCTTCATCGACGAATTATTATCTTCTGGCCTGACGCAAACTTGCGATATTGCTAACGATAATGGTCGATTTCTAGACTTAATCTTTTCTACGGATCCTGGATGCACGACCGTCAAACACTGCTTGACCCCCATTGTCGCCGAGACTGGACATCATCCTGCTCCACATGTTATTTTGTCATCAGATCCATTCTTTTTGAATTGTGCTATTCCCTCCGAGCTTTGTTACAATTTTAAAAAGGCTGATTTTTCAATGCTCAATAAATGGCTCTTGACTTGTGACTGGAGCACTGTTCTTGAAGAGCGTGACGTTGACGTATCTGTAAACTCTTTTTACTCCATACTCGCTACGTGTTTTTTACATTGCGTCCCAGTCACAAAGTCTCGCGGCTCACAAAATAATTCGCTTTGGACAAACGCTGCTCTTAAACATATAAAAAACAAGAAAAATAAGGCTTGGAAGAAATTTTGCGTCTCAAGGGACGATATTGATTACGCGTCCTACTGCTCCCTTCGCAGACAGTATAATACTGAATTGGAGTCTTCCTATAACTCCTTTCTTGAAGACGCGAAACATTCCTTGCGGGAGAATCCTAAGCGTTTCTTCAAATTCGTGAATTCGAAGCGCGGTTCTGATGGTTACCCGTCTCTGCTTACTCTGGGTGATGTTTCTAGTGACGATCCTCAGAAGATTTCTAATCTCTTTGGTGATTTTTTTGAAACTGCTTTTCTTGCAGACTGTGATAGCGACACCTGTGATAATAGTTTTAAGACTTTTTCGCACTTGACGACGCTCCCGACAACCTCTCTCACGGCTGCTGATTTATTTATTGACGAGGCTAAGATTTCGAGTTTAATATCGAACTTAGCTGATAGTTCTTCTAATGGACCTGATGGCATATCTGCCTTTTGTATTAAACGTTGTGCCGCACCTCTTGTCCCTATTTTATGCTATTTATTCAACTTGTCTCTTTCCTGTGGTGTCTTTCCGATATCTTGGAAAATGTCGACGATAATTCCACTGCACAAAAAAGGCTCAAAACAAAATATATCGAATTATCGTCCTATTGCTAATCTTTGTTGTGTAGCTAAAATCTTCGAGTCTCTGATCTGTGATACTTTTTATTTTCATTGCAAGCCTTTCTTGCAATCTTTTCAGCACGGCTTTCTCAAAGGGAAATCTACTACAACCAACTTGATTGAGTTTTCCAATTACTGCATTTCTAATATTGAAAAGGGTAGACAAGTAGATTGTATTTTTACAGATTTCAGTAAGGCTTTTGATAGAATTAATCACCGAATTCTGCTCTATAAACTCAGCCTTCTCGGGTTTCCCTCTATTTTTATTAAATGGCTTTGCTCATACTTGTCCCAGTGATCGCAACGCGTCATATTTCGAGGCGTGCTATCCAGAGAAATATTTAATACGTCGGGCGTACCTCAGGGCAGTCACCTTGGTCCTCTCCTATTCATCATATTCATTAATGATGTGTCAATGTTCTTGCCAAATTCTAGAATTCTCTGTTATGCTGACGACGCCAAGATTTTTCGGGTTATATCTAGCGAGCAGGATTGTATTCTTTTAAATTCTGACATTGATGCTTTTCATAATTGGTGTATGCTTAACCGCTTACCATTAAATATTGACAAATGTACGTATATGTGTTTTTCACGCAGAAAAAGTATCACAACCTTTAATTATACCATTGACGATTGCTCGCTGCAGAGACTCGAAAAAACGAAAGATCTTGGGGTCTGGTTAAATGCCCGTTTTTCGTTTGAGGATCATATTGACGCCATTCTTCGCAAAGCAGGTGCAACCCTGGGCTTTGTCAAACGATGGTCTAAGGCAGGGGTGAGCAACCTTTTTAATCAACGGGCCAATTAAAATTTTAAAATTTTTTGGCGGGCCGCACATAAAGTAATACTTATTAATAATTTACCAAACTTTATTTATAATAAACATTAGAATAAAAAAATATAAAATTTAAAAAAAAGTAAAGACTTCATGTACAAATTTTAATGCAAAATAAAAACAAACAAGAAAAGAACAGAAAAACGAATTTACTTGAAATTTTTAATGAGAAATTTGGCACTGTTTTTTCAATACAAGCTGATCAATATCAGCCGGAATTGTCAAAATAAATAATAATCACATCTCCACTTTTCTTGGAAATGCCTGTGCTCATCCGCCACCTTCCGTTTTTTTTTTTTGCTTTTCCGACATGCTATTATGCATTTAAAATTTGAAAGCTAAAACAGTTTGTAGGAAAACTTAATTTTGAATAAAAAAAACTCTAATATTACCTTTTTGACAATAATATTGCACTCACGCCTTTCAAGAAACACAAGAATTGCTAAAATTGCTAGTTGTGCATGTTTGAATAAGTCGCCGACAAGTGAGCTCGTCACAAAAAATTGTTTCGGTTTAGTATGTACTACCATTTTATTATAATTAATTTTATAACAATATTTTGATGGAAGAAAGTCGATAAAATAAATGCAATTTTAGAAATGCTTGGCGGGCCGCATAAACATGTTTAACGGGCCGCAAGCGGCCCGCGGGCCGCGTGTTGCTCATCCCTGGTCTAAGGAGTTCAACGATCCTTATATTACTCGTACTCTCTTCTGTACTTTTGTAAGACCAATACTTGAGTATGCGAGTCCAGTTTGGTCCCCATCAATGACGACACACATTAACCGTGTTGAGGCAGTACAACGAAGATTTCTTAGATTTGCTCTTCGAAACCTTCCTTGGTGCGACCCACTAATTCTGCCTCCTTATGAGGACAGACTTAAATTGATCTCTTTGCAATCCCTCGAGCAACGCCGTAATATTGCTAAAATAGTGTTTGCCTTTGATTGTATTTCAGGAAACGTTAACTCCTCTGAACTTCTCTCCCTTTTTGACATTTCTGTTCCGGCTCGCCCTACAAGACATTATAATTTCTTCCGCACGCCTATTCATCACACAAATTACGGATTGAACGAAGCTATTACGTCAATGTCACGCTCCTTTAATACTTACTTTCAACACATTGATTTTCACCTTTCTAGAAATACAATTAAAAGTCAGCTTCGTTAAAATTGATATTTTTTCTCTCCGTACGCTATGTAGTAATCAGTTTGTTGATGAAATCGAAATAAATAAAATAAATAAAAAAAAGAGACACACTAGAAAACTCTACTCATGTTGTTTTTCTAATCAATTGTTTCCGACCATATTCTAGTATGTTATAGAACATTCTAGGTGCTTCAGTCCTAGGGGTATATAAAAGCGCACGCACGATTAATTCAGTCAGTTTGAAGAAAAATGGATGAGCGACAAGTTCGAACTCTATACCTTTACGAGTATTTGTTAGGCCATAGTGCGCGAGCTGCGGCAGACAACATCAACACTGCATTTGGCTCAGATACTACAAGTCACGCAACAGTGTCTCGTTGGTTCAAACGCTTCAGTACAGGAGACCATAGCATCGAAAGTCAACGTCGCTCGGGACGACCACCAGCTTTCGACAATGATGATTTGCGCCATGAACTGCAACAGAAGCCGGATGCAAGCACTCGTGAATTAGCGACAAAACTCCACTGCAGCTGTCACGCTATAGAACATCACCTGCACGAGCTCGGATATAGGAGAGTTTTATTCCAATGGACACCTCATGCCCTCACAGACGCCATTCGTGCTGCTCGGGTCGCCGTCTGCCAATCGCTACTACTTCGACCGCACCGGAAGGAGTTTTTGGAGGATTTGGGGGACGAGTCGTGGGTTCTCTACGAAAACAATACGCGCCGTGCCTTCTGGCTGCCACGAAAGGAAGACCCACCAACTCAACCAAAGCAATATCAAAACCGCGGCGAAAAAGTTCTATTGTGCTGCTTTTGGGATTCTCAGGGCATGCTGTTTTATGAATTATTACATAATGAAACAGTTAATGCTAACACATATGCGGCGCAGTTCGATAAACTAGCCACAGCTATCAAAGAAAAAAGACGAAGAACAGCTACTTCATGACAACGCTCGCCCGCACACTGCATGCACCACCCGCCAACAACTGCAGGGCTTAGGCTGGGAGACGGTACCTCATCCACCATATTCCCCAGACATTGTCCCTTAAGACTATTATTTATTCAGAGCCATGAAAAATGATTTGCGTGATAAACGCTTTAACACTTTTAATGAAGTTGAAACCTACGTAGCCACCTTCTTCAACTCACGGCCCGCTGAGTTCTGGGCAACAGGCATCCAGTCCTTGCCTATACGTTGGCAAGAAGTCATAGATGCTCACGGCGAGTATTTGATTGACTAAATGTATAGTAAAATAAAAATGTTAGAATTTAAAATGTAAAAACAAACTGTCTCATTTCTTTCGTGCCAACCCGATATACGTTAAATTTGAATTACGTGGTTTGATTCCGCAATCATAAATTGGGGGCTCAACCGGGATTATCGCGAGAAATCAAACTGTGCATGGACATAATCTGAGTACGCATTGAAGTTTTGAAAGTGGATTGTAGTTTCATCTATTAAGAAGCGAGAGTGAAAACGAAGAAAAGAAGTGAATTCTTAAAACAAAGGAAAGAATTCGAAGAAAGCGACGGTGGAATAATCGCGTCACCAGGGGAGGCAAGCGGCAAAGCACTCACAAGAGGAAGCAGAACAATGAGGCTAAACTTAAACGTGGATACGAGCAGCAAAGTGAAAATTTTGAAAGAGAAGAAGTAATTTAATTTAATATTTCGTTAATTTAATTAATTTAATTATATCATTAAACTTTTTCTGAAGTGGCATCATAACAGTATCGCTTACAAAAGCCAGACACCGTTGGGCAATATATTACTGTAAATCACACACACATTGTGCTGTCAGAGATATCAACAGTCAGACGATCACATATACGCAAACAGCTGCAGTTAGGAATAATCGTCTGGACTATCTTGACTACAGTACGGGCAACATTATTTGGCCAGATCGGTGTGTAAATTTTCGTTGGAAACATTGAATCAAGTAAGCAAACAAGTTTTATCACATTTTGAAAAGAACATTCAAATAGATAAACACTGATATTAGGGAAAATTGAATAAAAGTGCTAAATTTCGCTAATTATTTTGATGAGAACTTTTCTAAAATGAAGTAAAATTCGCGTGGATAAATTGTTGAATTTCATATGCTACGAAAACATTGAAATTGAGTAAGCTGAAATATTCCTATTTTGAAATTGGACGGTTTTCTTTATGTAGAATGAAGAAGAATGTGACGACGATTGAATTTGTTAAATGATTTAATTGCCATTTAAGTTTAGAAAAGTACAACTTCCGTAAAGCGGCATAGAACTAGTTAAAACGCATCAACGAATTTAGAAGTATCGAATAAGCAAGATCAAACAGTGGAAATGAGTGCGCGGAGACGACAAAATATACAGAATAGTAATTCAGTGGTAGATTTTGAGATCGATGGCCATGGGTCCTCGACGCGACTAATCAATTTGGACAGAAATGAAATGGCCGTGAAATTTAATTTCTCAGACTTTGAAACCATTATGCGCAAATTTTCGGGAGATGATACGAATAATGTTAGGAAGTGGCTATTCGAATTCGAACAGTACGCGAATACCTTTAATTGGAACGAATTGCAAAAGTATATTTTCTGTAAACGGTCTTTAAAAGGAGCGGCAAAAATTTTCGCAGATTGCGACGCTAAATCGTTAACATATTACGAGCTAAAAAATGGTCTGATCGAAGAGTTTCAACCTAAAGTAACTAGTGCCGAAGTGCACAATAGACTCAGAGAAAGAAAAAAGAGAAACGGCGAAATGCTGCGCGAATATCTGTATCATATGATCGATATTGCTTCACAAGCCAACCTAGACGAGTCATCGATTATCGCTTACGTTATCGAAGGAATAAAAGATTATCCCAGCAACAAGAGTATTCTCTACGGCACGAGAACAATTAAAGAATTTAAAGAGAGGTTAGAAATATATGAGAAGATTAAAAAGGCGAATAACAGACAGCCAAATAACAAAGGTAGCGGAAGGGATAAGTTCTCCAAAAGTGAAAACACGAAAAGGAACGAGCACTCTAAAAAGAAGCGGTTCTGTTTCAATTGTGGGTTGGGCGACCACGAATTTCACGCATGTCCACAGAAAGAAAAGGGTCCCAAATGTTTCGGTTGCAATCAATACGGGCACAAGAGACCGGATTGTCCTGGGGAGACGGTCACAAAATCGTCTCATATTATTGTAAAAAGCGGTATGTGCAAACGATTATGCACTAGAAGGCTTGGTAGACACGGGAAGCGATATTTGTGTGATCAAAGAGTGTCATGTAAGGTCAATTAATCCCAAGAAATCTCGCCTGTCGGTGACAGGTCTAGGGGCAAATGTTATAACGAACGGTTCTTGTATAGTAAATATAGAGATCCACGAAGACATTTTTGAAGACGGAGAAGTGCACGTTGTTAATAATAGTTTTATGAAGCCAGATCTAATAATAAAGGATAGTAACTGTCGATGATGTGCCAGTTTATAGATCACCTCCCCCGAAGAAAAGAGAATTATAAAAGACCAACTTAAGGATTGGTTACAGAATGATATCATCCAAGAGAGTAGTTCTGATTATGCCGGCCAAGTAGTGTTGGTAAAGAAGAAGGATGGGAATCGTAGATTGTGCATAGATTACAGGAACATAAACAAAAAGATTCACAAAGACAGATACCACCTACCCCACATCGAAGATCAAGTGGATAAGCTTCAAGGATCGAAATATTTCTCAACCCTCGATCTAGAAAATGCGTTTTTTCACGTGCTGGTGGAAGAAAGCAGCCGAAAGTACACTTCGTTCGTGACCAGTAACGGTCAATATGAATTTAATAGAGTTCCTTTCGGGCTATGCAATTCTCCATTGGTTTTTCAGAAATATATCAACTACGTTTTGCGAAGTTTGGTCAGCGAAGGCATAGTAATCATCTACCTGGACGATATTGTGATCCTATTAGCAACCATTCATGAAGGATTAGAAAGGCTGCAACGAGTACTAAAGGTGGCGGCCCAAAATGGACTGAGAATTAAATGGCGAAAATGTCAAATATTGCAGGAAGAGATAGAATATCTCGGTTATCAAATCGCAATGGTCATGTGTCCCCCTCGTTAGCAAAAACTAAAGGCATTATCAACTTCCCGATTCCTAGAACTACGAAGGAATTACAGAGCTTTCTGGGGTTGGCCAGTTATTTTCGAAAGTTTATATACAACTACTCAATCAAAACCAAGCCTTTGAGCGACTTGCTGAAGAAGGAAACCCATTTTCACTTGGGAGAAAAGCAACTGCAAGCTATCAAGGGCATAAAGGAAGCACTCGCCGCCAGACCAGTTCTTAGGATCCTCGAGTATGGAGCTGAAACTGAGTTGCACACAGATGCACCTCAAGAGGGATATGGAGCCATTTTGTTACAGACAGTAGCGGCGTTAGGGTAGGGCGCGGTTGGGCGACCGCCCAGGGCGCCAGATTTGAAGGGGCGCCGCAGGCCACCCTTTATATCCGCTTGTTCATTGAGCGAGTCCTACTTATTAGTAAATTCCCTAAATCTAGTTACAAAATCGTTATGACGGCAACACTAGAATGGAACGCAGTGTTCGGTTTCATTGGTTGTTTGGTATGATATACTTTTTCAAATAAATGTCATTAGTAAATCTCTACAATCAATAGACATGGATCTCGGTAAATGCACAGAAATGTTGAAAAAATGCTGCGCTTTCTTGGAAGAATATAGAAAAACAGGCTTCAAAAGCGCCATTTTAACCCATTAATGAGGAAAACGAGGTTTTGTGCACGCAAGTTCAATTGCACGATTCGAATAGCAAATTTGGGCGATTTTCTTCCAAATTCGTATACAGGAGGTTTTTGGGGATGTTCTTTCAGAATCCGGCATTTTTTTTGTCGAAAAGCTTCAAAAACCCTATTATTTTTTGTGTTTTTTAAAAAAAAGTGCTGATTTTTTTGGTCATTTTTATTTTTAAAGTCGATTATCTTGAAGTTGCTGATATTAAATGATTATATAACCACCAGAAATCGCCGTCCGAATGTCTAAACTTCCTCAAACCATGGTTTTGAAATATTTTTTTTGCTTTGGTTTTTGAAAAAAAAACCCCAAAAAAACCCCTGTATACGAATTTGGAAGGAAATCGCCCATTAATGGGTTAACTGCGAAGGAGTTGGAATTGAACCTATGTTTAGAACGACGACAAGAATTCGACGTGTTAAACGCCAAGCTGGTGAAACTACTCGCGATGAGCCTATAACTTCTCCAGAAAAGAAATTTGAAGTTGAATTTTTCAATTGTCTTTTGGACACTACCATAAATTCACTCAATGAAAGATTTGAACAGTTAAATGAATACTGGGAATCTTGGTCTTTTTTGTACAATATAAAAAAGATTCCGGAAAAACTAGACCTTCTCAAACTCTGTAGTGATCTCCAATTGAAATTAACTGTAGACTCTAAATCAGGTATAGATGGTTGTATGTTGTGCGATGAACTCATAAGTCTAAAATCATTTTTGCCTGATCAGAATGTGGTTAATCCTGTCTTTATTTTAAATTTTATCAAAGATCGCAACTTACAAGAGCTGTCTGTATCCACGTAAATGGATAGCATTGCGAATATTGATCACTATACTTGTAACTGTGGCTAGTGGGGAGAAACGGAAGCCGAAACACGATATTCTAGCTATAAACTGGAAGTATTGGCAGTAGTAGAGGCCGTAAAACGATTTAGAGTGTACTTACTTGGTCAGCAATTTAAGCTCGTTATGTAACAGATATCGGAATTTAAAATATTTTGGATGCTGAGTGCTTCACACTCCAGCAAGAAATTTAGAAAAGAAAACCTTCTGTGGAAAATTAATTTACGGGATAAATATTTTAGAAAGAGGGATACTGAAGTGTCTCACACTTCAGTACACCGAACCCATAAAATTAATCCTAAGTAAAAAAAAATGCACCCCGGCACAGTTTTTAAGTGCGATGCCCCGTAAGAAAAAGTATCGAATTTACGACTTACGTAAATTATCGGCGGGCAAAGGGCAAGTGCATAGAACGATCGAACAAAGAAAGTGCGATCGCGGCACACGCGCAACAATGAAAGCATTGTCGCAGCGGAAAAAAAGTGCCGCGATGGCTCTTTCTCCGATCGATGACCGACGCCGGGAACTTGGTTTCCTGCGATCGGGAATTTGAAAAATAGCGAGTTCGATTTGATACGCGGTTGAGAAAGCAGCTCCGAGCTGACAAAAAGTCCTAAAGAAAAGTCCAAATGAGAAGTGTCGGTTCCGGGAAGTTAACTTAAGTTACAGTGTGCGCAAAGTGTTAATAGTTGCACCTGGGAAATTATCCCTAGGCACCATAAGCAGTGTTGTAAAAGCCAGTTCTAAGCTCATGTAATGTTTAAGTGCTTTAGTGTTAAGAAGCTGCGAATAAAAGAAAAGCTGAACATTCAACACACTCTGTTCTTTGTTTATGTGCACCTAACAACTATCCAGCTACCCCCAAACCCACTCCTCGGGACGGCAAAATATCACCGCCAGCGAGCGTAGGACAAACACAAAAGTCCCGCTCCCGCAACTAAGAACCAAAGTTGAGTATCCGCCGAGTGTTGCTAACAAATTTATTGTTGCAACACAGTGGGTAAATTAGTAATACCCGCAAATATACAACAATTGGCGCAGCCGGTAGGATTAAGGAAGCCAGGTTTTCATAGTCTCGAAAACCATAAGAGCTAGAAAAGCCTTAATCCTGCGAACCTAGGGCTTTGCGAAGCCCCAACGCTCAAGGGTAATCAACTTTAGTTGCCTCTGCTCCAGGCGAGCAAGCAATTACCCCGCTTCAGGGAGAACAACTGTAGTCGCCGCTGTTCCAGGTGAACAAGCGATCTCCCGCCTCCAAATAAGAGTGCAAAATAGCACCAACGAGGGATAAAATCAGGAGCCCGATCGAGATATTGAATGTCCGACGAGGAACAACAACCTGAGTGCCCCCAAGGAGAGGAGACGACACCGCAGCAGGCATCGAGGGACCACACCTCATCACCCCAACTAGGTACATCAAGGAAATACACCGCAGCTTCGACTCCACATCATCCAGCGAGGGACCACTCCACAACACAGCGAGGGACCCCTACTCATACCGAGCAACAAGAGCCTGAGGGAATCCGACTACGCAGCGGAAACGTCTTACCCAGGCCAACAGAAGATCTAACTGTAAGTCTTAAGCAATATTTAAATAATTTAGTGGAAAAAACGCGAGTATTAGGGGGAATCTCTGTGTTAAAGTGCGAAGAACTCGAGAAAAACCTTCAACAAACTCGAGAACAACGGGAAATACAAATTAAAAAATTAAAAGAAAACACAGAAAGATTCCGCGAAGCCCTACTCAATTTTGAAGGATACTCGCGTTCTTTCCAAGGACTCGAGGAAAAACCCGAGCCAGAAGTGTTAGAAAATAAGAGTGAATTAAATTTAAGCACAACCAGTGTTAGTGATAAGGAGCCGACAGCGGCCGATATAGTGATAGATTGGCTGAGTGCGTCAATTGCAAGCTCAAATCTTTCCGATAGTTTAAACGGTTCGCCGCGAAAAGTTTTAAATTCGAAAAGTAAATCGAGAATAAGCAGGTCTCACCAAATAACGGGCGAAATGGTAGACCAAGTAAAAATTATTAAAATCGTGGCTCAGTCAGTTCCGATTTTTTCGGGAACTCCGGGACCAGAGCTAACAAACCAGCTTCAAAAGTTTTTGGGTGGCTGCAGGCAGGTTCAAAGCTGCCTGACAGAGGAAGAAAAATCCCTAGCCACCCGAATATTGGTCAATAGACTTGAGGGCACCGCATATCAATTATTTGCAGTAGACCCTCCTACCTCCTACGAAAACTTCGAGGAGCGGCTAAACAGAGCATTTCTACCCAGGGAAACATATCAGGAGTTGGTAAATAAAATAATTATTTGCCGACAAATTCCCCTGGAAACTCTATTTGCCTACACGGCCAGATTAAAACAGGTGCTAAATCAATGTAAAGAAGCAGCCCTGAAAAAATTTGATGAAGCCGCCGTGGCAGCTATCAATATTCAGCTAGAGGAATTAGCAATGGGCGCATTGCGAGGAGGAGTTGCTAATCCATTACTCTCACAGTATCTTCTCACAATCAGTGAAAAGACACTGGAAAAACTCATAGAAAAAGCATTAGACGTGGAACGACTACAGCAAGGGATTCCTCACTTGCAATCTTTTTGGGCTGTGCAAAACGCAACCCAAGTGGTAAATAATCCACAAGGTGCGATGATCGGTGTACCAAATACGCAGCCGATCACTCAACCTCAAGCAGCTGTTCCGGCCAAGCTGCGGGAATTAAAACTCCCGCACCTGGCCCTTCAAATGACGACCCTAAGCGCAACGCCCTAGCTAAAGTGACCTGCAGCTACTGCAACAAAAAAGGTCACACCTATTCTAATTGCCTGAAGCGACAAAACACACCGTACTGCAATACATGCAAAATGTACGGGCACGACGAGCGAAAATGCCGCAAAGTGCAAAATCAAAACAATCGCTCGCGCAATTATAACCAAAGGGGCCCCAACCGAAACAGCGGAGCCCCAGCGCTGCCTGCCAATGTACAAACAAATCGTACAGGCGAACGCGAGTTATTATTATTGAAGATTTATTGAATAAAAAAAATTCAATTTGCAACAAGTTACTATTCTTGATACTTTATTAAGTAAAGAAAATTCAGTTAACAACACGATTCTAATCAACAAGACTGAGATATGGGACTTATTCTGATAGACTGCAGGTGACAAAAGCTTTTTGGGTGTTACTTATAATGTATTTCTGCTTACGCTATGTCTAGACGGTAAAGTACAGGTAAGTTAGGTAAACGTGACAAGTAATTGGATCTAAGGTGAATGAATTTGATTTTATGCAAAACGTGGGAACTACTTTACGGGTGGACTAATTTAGGGTGATGAAATATAACTTTAGCAAATGACAAAAATAATGAATTAAGCAAAAATAATGAATCTTAGGATATATTTAGTGGTTAATATTAAGGGTGTTGCTGGGTGCCATAACTCCTCCCCCCTTAGAGTTGAGCGTCGGCCAGAGGAACTGTATCCTTGCAGGTTCACTGGTCGAAGCGATGATTGGTACGGTTGTTGGTGGCTCGTTGTGGAGATGTTGCGGGTTACAGATGTTGATGTTCCATTTTACAGCTAAGTACGCGATCAGGATGATGGCCAGTATGATTGCTCGTGTAGGGATTTATTTGGTAGGTGTATGGTTTTAGAAGGTCGAAATTTGGTCCTCCGCTGAAGATGTATGGTTTGAGGTCGTCCAGATGTAGGCTATTGTTCGGGAAGGTTACATTGATGTCGTTGAAAATCATCGGAAGGATGTTGATCTCGTCCCAGAATATGTTTTCTTTAGCTTCGTAGGTGATTTGGTTGATTGTGACATCGCAATTTTCGAAGTGGATGAGCACTGTCCCGTTGATCTTCTGGCTTGATGGTCCACATGTGGTGTTGAAGGATGATTCTGGTAGATTTATGAGAAGTAGGTAGTTGGGTTCTGGTTGGATGATCTGTGTTGTGGTGGTTTCTTCCTGGAGTTCGCAACTAGCGGGTAAGTTGGTGATTAGGTTGCCGATGCATTTGGAGTTCTTGGTTTCTTCTCGATGAAGGGTCTCGTGGCAGTAGAATGTTCTCTCGATGATGTTGCATTTTGCGTCAAGAAATTGAATATAATTTGGATTAATGAGGACATAAGGTTTAGTTTTTATAATTTTGTTGTTATGGATTGGTAAAGGAATGATGTGGAATAGGGAATAGGAATCTTTGGGTATGACCGGTATTCGGATATTGAAGATAATATTAGTGTCATTAAAATATGCTTGAAGACCTAAAAATTCGTAAATATTTTCATCTGATTTTATATTGACGGATTGTTTTTCAAAGAATAGATATAATTCGGATAGTTCCTGTGGACTTAATATGTGTTTAGAAATGATGTTCAGTCTTGCTAGTGTAACAGCTTCTGCTATGCCAGTTAGATGCATGCTCAAGAGATCTATATTGTAATTAATTTGATTAAGGAATTGAATTAATCTAAGGGCTAAATTTTCGCTTCTAATTTTATTTCTTAATTGATCCTGAAAGTCTTCTAGATATTTTTTGATTAAGGTTTGTTGATTATTTATGTGTTTAGTTACGTTATCAAATCTTTCAACCATTTTTCCATTAATTTGAGTTTGACGATTAATTTCAGTTTGTAAAATTTTTTCATTAGACATTATATTTTCAATCTCATCATTTAATTTTTGTGCGTCATAGGCATCCATATTACCGGTGATTGCTTTTATGATTGTCCCAAGTCCATTGATTAAACCGCGTTTATTTCTTGCTCTAGGTGTTAAGGCGTGTAATCTATTTTCTAATTCTGTTAGTTTAAACTTTGTTAATTCTATTGAGTCAGTCAGTCCGTTCGTATTGTTTAATGTTTTCAGTGAGTCTTTGATTTTGTCTATGTTTTGTCTGTAGTCGTTTAGTTTTACTATATGTATTAAATTGTTGTACGTTCGTATAGTCCTAGCAGTACCGAGTTCCAGTGGTAGTAGTCCTTTGTTATTGGTCAGGTCCTGTATCTCTAACTTCTGCGTCCGTATTACGGTTAGCCTGAAATTTACGTTTCTTTTTGATTTTAGATTTATGAAGTTTTTGATTAGTGTTAGTCAATAAGGTTACTTTTTTATTTTTCTTAACTATGTTTTTCTTAAATCTAGGTGTTAATTTATTACGACGGCATTCTTTTCTGTAAATTATTGATCCTTCGTTATATTGATGTGGATCCTCTTTGCTCTTATTGAGTTGGTTTATATTTTTTAAAGCTTTTTCTTCTAATTTTGATTTAATAGTTGGATATAAGTTTTCTTGGAATTCGTTTAATTTCCTTAAATATTCATGGGGACTGTTTTGGTTTAGACTGTTATCGAATTTATAAGTTCTACCGTGAAATACTTCGAATGGGGTGAGTTTAGTTGAGGAATGAATCGCATTATTGTATGTTAAAATTGTCTCGTTTAGGGTATCTTCATGATCTTTAGTTAAGCGTTTATTATAAATGATTCGATAAATTTCTGTTAGTGTGGAATGGAGTCTTTCTACTGGGGCGTTACTTGAGGATTGCTGGAAAGAGGTTATGTGTTGTTTAACATTGTATTGTTTACAAAAATCAGTAAATATTAAGGAGGAAAATTCTGCTGCTTGATCGCACACTAATTTTTTAGGGATTCCGTGAATACTCATATAATTCCTTAAGGATTTAATAACAGCGAGACTAGTTCTGGCAGGTAGTGTATATGCTGCGGCAAATTTCGAAAATTTATCGATAATAGTTAAAATTTGTTGATTATTAATTGTGTAAATGTCAATGTGTACGATATCCAAGGGTTTATTAGGGATTTCCGGTATTTCATATTTTGGTTTCGCTGGTTTCCTTTCGTATTTCAAAGTTTGACATGTTTCGCAATTATTAATTATTTTAGTAATTTTTGTTATCATGTGAGGGAAATAACTCTTTCGTTTTAGATGGAGGAAGGTTTCATTTATACCGCGATGATTATTATTTTTATGGTAATCGTTAATTAATTTGTCTTGTTCATCATCCTCAGTAATATCTTCCAGTAATTCGGTGCAACGTACCATTTTAAAAGTTTTTGCTTGCGAAAACAATTCGGAATAAATTTTTTGTAATGTTCTGAATGTGTTGTCGTCTGTATAAACTGCCGATAATTTATTTGGAGGAAGATATTTCTTAAATATACTGATAATATTTTCTTCTGAAAAATTGGGTAATCTAATGGTTCTTCTTTGTTTATTTTTAAAGGGTGTTTCCATACTAATTGGGGGTCTTTTATTTGAACATTCTAAAATTAGTTGGATATTAAATTCGTTTAAGGGTTTCTCAGATATTGGTATGTAGCGACTTATGTTTTCGTCTGCGGAATGGACTGTTGTGCCTGCTGTTGATTCGGCATTACCTTGGATAGAAGTGTTAGGATGAGACTCATTGATATTGACATCTACTTTGGTTTTTTCATTAATTTTTATCCTACTTAAGGCATCAGCGTTTGTATTCTGACTGCCCTTTTTGTATATTATTTCAAAATCATATTCAGCGAGTTTAAGCCTCCAGCGAACTAGTTTGGAGTTAGGGTCTTTAAGTCCCATTAGCCATGTCAAGGGCTTATGGTCTGTAACAATTTGGAATCGGCGACCGAACAGGTATGGCCTAAAATATTTTGTGGCCCATACTATGACCAAGAGTTCCTTTTCCGTGGTGGAATAATTTATTTCAGAGTTGCTTAGTGTTCTGCTCGCGAAACTAATTGGCTTATCGTTACCAATCGTACCCTGAGATAACACAGCACCAATTGCAAAGTTGCTAGCATCGGTGGTGAGGATAAATGGCCTAGTGAAATCTGGATATTGTAGTATCGGATCATTCATCAACAGATCTTTACAATTATTGAATGCTTCTATGTATTGAGCGTTCAGCTCTACTCTATTTCCCTTCTTCAGACACACAGTTAAGGGTTTTGTGAGTTTGGCAAAGTCCTTTATGAACTTGCGATAGTAGCCTATTAGTCCAAGGAAACTTTTTATTTCCTTTTGAGTACGAGGTATTGGAAAATCTTTTACAGCCTTAATCTTATCGGGATTAGGCTTGACGACATCTGGTGTCACTATATGGCCAAGGAATGCAATTTCTTTCCGGAAGAATTCAGATTTGTCCAATTGTACTTTAAAATTAGCTTCTCTAAGCCTTTGAAATACTTTCCTTAGACTTTCAATGTGCTCTTGCAGCGAAGTCGAGTAAATAATGATGTCGTCTAAGTACACCAAACAATTTTTGCCTTGGATATCTTTAAGGACATTGTCCATAACACGTTGAAACGTAGAAGGGGCATTTTTCAGCCCAAAAGGCATTCTAATGTACTCGTAATGGCCACCTTCGACGGTGAAAGCCGTTTTTTTGACATCTCGTGGATCCATTTCAATTTGGTGGAATCCACTTGCGAGATCCAGGGTCGTGAAGTATAAACTTTTACCTAATTTATCTAGGATCTCCGTTATGTTTGGGAGAGGGTAACGGTCAGATATGGTTTTCTCATTTAACTTCCGATAATCTATTACGAGACGCCATTTTTGTCGACCGCTGGCATCTCTTTTTTTCGGTACAATCCAGATAGGGGAACTCCACGGGGAATAACTTGGTCTTATGATTCCTTGTTCGAGCATATCGCTGATTTGACGTTTCACTTCTTCCTTATGTATGAACGGATACCTATATGATTTTGTGTAAATAGGTATTTCATCCGTTGTCCTGATCCTATGTTTAATTTTATTAGTAAACGAAAGATTCTGTCCTTCCCTAAAGAAGACGTCGCTATATTCTCTACTGATTTTGAAGAGAGCTTTCTTCTCCTCAGTATTTAAATGGTCTGTACGAAGAAGTTCGGTAAGGTCTTTCATTTCTATATCATTTTGGCTTGGACTTTCGATGCTAAAGGTGTTGATTTCTGAATATTCTAGGTTAGAATATTTACTGACTTTTAGAGGTTGTTCGATTACGAAAGTATGTTCTTTATCTGATTGATTTATTACCTCAACCAGACTGTACCAATTTCTTGCATGATAGATACCTTCAGGTATTATCAAATGGGGTTTAATAACTGTGGTCTTGATATATATATCGCCGTTTTGTATGTCTACCGGTGTTCGAATTATGGATTTAGAATTTGGAAGAATAGTAATTTTTGTTGACATTAAGTTCGGTTTAAATTGTAACGGTATTGTCGCGTTATTTGTGATTAGTATTTTATTAGCAAGATCAACTTTCGCACCGAGTGCTGATAATGAATCGAGTCCAAATAGTCCATCGAAATAGCCATGAAAGCGAAAGACTAGGAATTTCAGATTGCCGGGTTGATTAAATTCTTTAAAATTCCGAAAAGTAATTTCTTTATCTAATTTGTGTTCGTTTAGTACGGTGGTTATGGTTATTGGGGAAATTTTCTTTACTTTATCTGGTGGGACAAATTCTGGGTTAATAAATGAAGATGATGCGCCAGTATCTATTAGAAATTTAAGTGGGCGTCCAAAAGGTGATGATATATTTATATAAGGAAGTATTGTTCCATGAGTGTTTATATCTACGTATCCGATTTGTTTGTCGAGGCAGGTAATGTAAAATTCGTATCGTCTATTTCATTATTTCCTTGAACGTTTTCATAGGAGTTTGAGGGGTTATCAGAATAATTTATGTTTTGATTCGTGATATATTCAGGATAAGGGTAATACTCGTAGTTCATCTCGATAGGTTCAGTATGATTATAATTTTCAGGCAAATTTTGTGGGTACGACCACCCAGTACTGTTATTAAAGGTAAACATTGCGGTTGATCTATTCGGATTATTATTATTAAAGCTAGATTTACATTGGGTGCTATTATTTCTTAAATTACCAGAGGATGTATCCATGGGTTCGGGTTTAGGCAAAGGGGTAGTGTTTGGCCTAGGTTGACCAAAAGGTTGTTGAGAATAAAATTGTGGAGGTCTTTGCTGTGACTGGAATTGGGGTTGTCTTGGTTGGAAAGGGAATTGGGATTGCCTTGGTTGGTTGAAAAATGGAAATTGTCGATTTTGTGGAAAGGGTGGAAATTGTCTTTGTTGTGGGAATCTAGGTTGGTTGAAATTTGTATTCGTATTGGGTCTTTGTAGTTGCATAGGGTTAAAATTTCGGTTTCCTTGCGGGGAAAATTGGGGAATTTTAAGTTTAGGTCCATTTGCATTATTACTATGGGATGTATTATTATTTTGGGTTGAAATTGTGAACTTATTATTAGAATCTGACTTGTTATAAAATATATTTTGTTCCTTCACACAGAAGGCAAAAGCCTCTGCAAGTGTGGCAGGCTTCATTGCCCTGATTGTTGAGCCTAAGGGCTCTCTTAAACCCATCAAGAATGTATTGAGACACATTTCTGTAAAAAGAGCCTTTTTGGCTTCTATAACACTTTGATTTTTCTCATGAATATTAACATGATTATTAATACTTGCTAAAATTTCGACTACCTCACTGTAAAATTGTGCAACCGTATTGTTGTTTTGCCTAAGGCGATGTAGGTCTTTAATTAATGATGTTTCATTACGTTTATCGGAGTAGTGTAAGATTAAATTGTTTTTAATATCGTCCCAAATTAAAGCGGTACCATACATATTCAATACTTCATTGGCTGAACCTACGATTTTATTTCTTATGGCCCTCATTAGAAGTTGGCCGTAAGGTGTTCCACTTGTTACTGAGATTAAGGAGAGGATTTCTTCTACATTGTCGATAAAATCGAATAGTAATCTTGGGTTACCATCAAATTTAGGTAGGTCTTTTATCGCATCCGGTACTCTTAATGAGTTAAATATATCTAAGGTGGTTAAAGTAACAGGGCGAACGGTATTTTCCGCCGCATTTACTGTAGAATTTGACGATTCGTTTTGGTTCATGTTGAGATATTCGAAACTTTTACTTATACTACGTTTAAATCTATTAATTATATTTGAATTATCGCTTGAAAGATTTGAGCACGATTCTCTAAATTCTAAGTTTTCGGAAGATTCTGCTAAATTTAAAATATTCGCACTTTCACACAGAACTAAATTATCACTTATACCCGGTTCGGTATTTATATCTTCAGGATTTACTGTTAAATTTAACACACTATTACTTTCACTCAATTTAATTTTATCGTAATCAATTTCTAACACTAAGTCCTCAGGAATCCGCGAGAGTTTTAATTTATCTTTGATCCGCGACACTAAAGGGTATGGGCGTGGAAAATTTCTTTTGTTTGAGGACATTAACAGGAAAAAAGAAAGAAAGAAAAGGAAATATTCAATTCTTAGACTTACATGCAAATGACAGCTACCAGCTTCCACATTCTCTGCGACGATATGCTTTCGTTCCTCCTGTTGATGGGTTGTTCACTGCTTTTCACGGCACGACACTTCACAACACTCCAACTTCCAAAATTCGATTTGCCGATCGTGATTACACCGAGAAAAATCCGTACGACTGCGCCAGTTATTATTATTGAAGATTTATTGAATAAAAAAAATTCAATTTGCAACAAGTTACTATTCTTGATACTTTATTAAGTAAAGAAAATTCAGTTAACAACACGATTCTAATCAACAAGACTGAGATATGGGACTTATTCTGATAGACTGCAGGTGACAAAAGCTTTTTGGGTGTTACTTATAATGTATTTCTGCTTACGCTATGTCTAGACGGTAAAGTACAGGTAAGTTAGGTAAACGTGACAAGTAATTGGATCTAAGGTGAATGAATTTGATTTTATGCAAAACGTGGGAACTACTTTACGGGTGGACTAATTTAGGGTGATGAAATATAACTTTAGCAAATGACAAAAATAATGAATTAAGCAAAAATAATGAATCTTAGGATATATTTAGTGGTTAATATTAAGGGTGTTGCTGGGTGCCATAACTCCTCCCCCCTTAGAGTTGAGCGTCGGCCAGAGGAACTGTATCCTTGCAGGTTCACTGGTCGGAGCGATGATTGGTACGGTTGTTGGTGGCTCGTTGTGGAGATGTTGCGGGTTACAGATGTTGATGTTCCATTTTACAGCTAAGTACGCGATCAGGATGATGGCCAGTATGATTGCTCGTGTAGGGATTTATTTGGTAGGTGTATGGTTTTAGAAGGTCGAAATTTGGTCCTCCGTTGAAGATGTATGGTTTGAGGTCGTCCAGATGTAGGCTATTGTTCGGGAAGGTTACATTGATGTCGTTGAAAATCATCGGAAGGATGTTGATCTCGTCCCAGAATATGTTTTTTTTAGCTTCGTAGGTGATTTGGTTGATTGTGACATCGCAATTTTCGAAGTGGATGAGCACTGTCCCGTTGATCTTCTGGCTTGATGGTCCACATGTGGTGTTGAAGGATGATTCTGGTAGATTTATGAGAAGTAGGTAGTTGGGTTCTGGTTGGATGATCTGTGTTGTGGTGGTTTCTTCCTGGAGTTCGCAACTAGCGGGTAAGTTGGTGATTAGGTTGCCGATGCATTTGGAGTTCTTGGTTTCTTCTCGATGAAGGGTCTCGTGGCAGTAGAATGTTCTCTCGATGATGTTGCATTTTGCGTCAAGAAATTGAATATAATTTGGATTAATGAGGACATAAGGTTTAGTTTTTATAATTTTGTTGTTATGGATTGGTAAAGGAATGATGTGGAATAGGGAATAGGAATCTTTGGGTATGACCGGTATTCGGATATTGAAGATAATATTAGTGTCATTAAAATATGCTTGAAGACCTAAAAATTCGTAAATATTTTCATCTGATTTTATATTGACGGATTGTTTCTCAAAGAATAGATATAATTCGGATAGTTCCTGTGGACTTAATATGTGTTTAGAAATGATGTTCAGTCTTGCTAGTGTAACAGCTTCTGCTATGCCAGTTAGATGCATGCTCAAGAGATCTATATTGTAATTAATTTGATTAAGGAATTGAATTAATCTAAGGGCTAAATTTTCGCTTCTAATTTTATTTCTTAATTGATCCTGAAAGTCTTCTAGATATTTTTTGATTAAGGTTTGTTGATTATTTATGTGTTTAGTTACGTTATCAAATCTTTCAACCATTTTTCCATTAATTTGAGTTTGACGATTAATTTCAGTTTGTAAAATTTTTTCATTAGACATTATATTTTCAATCTCATCATTTAATTTTTGTGCGTCATAGGCATCCATATTACCGGTGATTGCTTTTATGATTGTCCCAAGTCCATTGATTAAACCGCGTTTATTTCTTGCTCTAGGTGTTAAGGCGTGTAATCTATTTTCTAATTCTGTTAGTTTAAACTTTGTTAATTCTATTGAGTCAGTCAGTCCGTTCGTATTGTTTAATGTTTTCAGTGAGTCTTTGATTTTGTCTATGTTTTGTCTGTAGTCGTTTAGTTTTACTATATGTATTAAATTGTTGTACGTTCGTATAGTCCTAGCAGTACCGAGTTCCAGTGGTAGTAGTCCTTTGTTATTGGTCAGGTCCTGTATCTCTAACTTCTGCGTCCGTATTACGGTTAGCCTGAAATTTACGTTTCTTTTTGATTTTAGATTTATGAAGTTTTTGATTAGTGTTAGTCAATAAGGTTACTTTTTTATTTTTCTTAACTATGTTTTTCTTAAATCTAGGTGTTAATTTATTACGACGGCATTCTTTTCTGTAAATTATTGATCCTTCGTTATATTGATGTGGATCCTCTTTGCTCTTATTGAGTTGGTTTATATTTTTTAAAGCTTTTTCTTCTAATTTTGATTTAATAGTTGGATATAAGTTTTCTTGGAATTCGTTTAATTTCCTTAAATATTCATGGGGACTGTTTTGGTTTAGACTGTTATCGAATTTATAAGTTCTACCGTGAAATACTTCGAATGGGGTGAGTTTAGTTGAGGAATGAATCGCATTATTGTATGTTAAAATTGTCTCGTTTAGGGTATCTTCATGATCTTTAGTTAAGCGTTTATTATAAATGATTCGATAAATTTCTGTTAGTGTGGAATGGAGTCTTTCTACTGGGGCGTTACTTGAGGATTGCTGGAAAGAGGTTATGTGTTGTTTAACATTGTATTGTTTACAAAAATCAGTAAATATTAAGGAGGAAAATTCTGCTGCTTGATCGCACACTAATTTTTTAGGGATTCCGTGAATACTCATATAATTCCTTAAGGATTTAATAACAGCGAGACTAGTTCTGGCAGGTAGTGTATATGCTGCGGCAAATTTCGAAAATTTATCGATAATAGTTAAAATTTGTTGATTATTAATTGTGTAAATGTCAATGTGTACGATATCCAAGGGTTTATTAGGGATTTCCGGTATTTCATATTTTGGTTTCGCTGGTTTCCTTTCGTATTTCAAAGTTTGACATGTTTCGCAATTATTAATTATTTTAGTAATTTTTGTTATCATGTGAGGGAAATAACTCTTTCGTTTTAGATGGAGGAAGGTTTCATTTATACCGCGATGATTATTATTTTTATGGTAATCGTTAATTAATTTGTCTTGTTCATCATCCTCAGTAATATCTTCCAGTAATTCGGTGCAACGTACCATTTTAAAAGTTTTTGCTTGCGAAAAGAATTCGGAATAAATTTTTTGTAATGTTCTGAATGTGTTGTCGTCTGTATAAACTGCCGATAATTTATTTGGAGGAAGATATTTCTTAAATATACTGATAATATTTTCTTCTGAAAAATTGGGTAATCTAATGGTTCTTCTTTGTTTATTTTTAAAGGGTGTTTCCATACTAATTGGGGGTCTTTTATTTGAACATTCTAAAATTAGTTGGATATTAAATTCGTTTAAGGGTTTCTCAGATATTGGTATGTAGCGACTTATGTTTTCGTCTGCGGAATGGACTGTTGTGCCTGCTGTTGATTCGGCATTACCTTGGATAGAAGTGTTAGGATGAGACTCATTGATATTGACATCTACTTTGGTTTTTTCATTAATTTTTATCCTACTTAAGGCATCAGCGTTTGTATTCTGACTGCCCTTTTTGTATATTATTTCAAAATCATATTCAGCGAGTTTAAGCCTCCAGCGAACTAGTTTGGAGTTAGGGTCTTTAAGTCCCATTAGCCATGTCAAGGGCTTATGGTCTGTAACAATTTGGAATCGGCGACCGAACAGGTATGGCCTAAAATATTTTGTGGCCCATACTATGACCAAGAGTTCCTTTTCCGTGGTGGAATAATTTATTTCAGAGTTGCTTAGTGTTCTGCTCGCGAAACTAATTGGCTTATCGTTACCAATCGTACCCTGAGATAACACAGCACCAATTGCAAAGTTGCTAGCATCGGTGGTGAGGATAAATGGCCTAGTGAAATCTGGATATTGTAGTATCGGATCATTCATCAACAGATCTTTACAATTATTGAATGCTTCTATGTATTGAGCGTTCAGCTCTACTCTATTTCCCTTCTTCAGACACACAGTTAAGGGTTTTGTGAGTTTGGCAAAGTCCTTTATGAACTTGCGATAGTAGCCTATTAGTCCAAGGAAACTTTTTATTTCCTTTTGAGTACGAGGTATTGGAAAATCTTTTACAGCCTTAATCTTATCGGGATTAGGCTTGACGACATCTGGTGTCACTATATGGCCAAGGAATGCAATTTCTTTCCGGAAGAATTCAGATTTGTCCAATTGTACTTTAAAATTAGCTTCTCTAAGCCTTTGAAATACTTTCCTTAGACTTTCAATGTGCTCTTGCAGCGAAGTCGAGTAAATAATGATGTCGTCTAAGTACACCAAACAATTTTTGCCTTGGATATCTTTAAGGACATTGTCCATAACACGTTGAAACGTAGAAGGGGCATTTTTCAGCCCAAAAGGCATTCTAATGTACTCGTAATGGCCACCTTCGACGGTGAAAGCCGTTTTTTTGACATCTCGTGGATCCATTTCAATTTGGTGGAATCCACTTGCGAGATCCAGGGTCGTGAAGTATAAACTTTTACCTAATTTATCTAGGATCTCCGTTATGTTTGGGAGAGGGTAACGGTCAGATATGGTTTTCTCATTTAACTTCCGATAATCTATTACGAGACGCCATTTTTGTCGACCGCTGGCATCTCTTTTTTTCGGTACAATCCAGATAGGGGAACTCCACGGGGAATAACTTGGTCTTATGATTCCTTGTTCGAGCATATCGCTGATTTGACGTTTCACTTCTTCCTTATGTATGAACGGATACCTATATGATTTTGTGTAAATAGGTATTTCATCCGTTGTCCTGATCCTATGTTTAATTTTATTAGTAAACGAAAGATTCTGTCCTTCCCTAAAGAAGACGTCGCTATATTCTCTACTGATTTTGAAGAGAGCTTTCTTCTCCTCAGTATTTAAATGGTCTGTACGAAGAAGTTCGGTAAGGTCTTTCATTTCTATATCATTTTGGCTTGGACTTTCGATGCTAAAGGTGTTGATTTCTGAATATTCTAGGTTAGAATATTTACTGACTTTTAGAGGTTGTTCGATTACGAAAGTATGTTCTTTATCTGATTGATTTATTACCTCAACCAGACTGTACCAATTTCTTGCATGATAGATACCTTCAGGTATTATCAAATGGGGTTTAATAACTGTGGTCTTGATATATATATCGCCGTTTTGTATGTCTACCGGTGTTCGAATTATGGATTTAGAATTTGGAAGAATAGTAATTTTTGTTGACATTAAGTTCGGTTTAAATTGTAACGGTATTGTCGCGTTATTTGTGATTAGTATTTTATTAGCAAGATCAACTTTCGCACCGAGTGCTGATAATGAATCGAGTCCAAATAGTCCATCGAAATAGCCATGAAAGCGAAAGACTAGGAATTTCAGATTGCCGGGTTGATTAAATTCTTTAAAATTCCGAAAAGTAATTTCTTTATCTAATTTGTGTTCGTTTAGTACGGTGGTTATGGTTATTGGGGAAATTTTCTTTACTTTATCTGGTGGGACAAATTCTGGGTTAATAAATGAAGATGATGCGCCAGTATCTATTAGAAATTTAAGTGGGCGTCCAAAAGGTGATGATATATTTATATAAGGAAGTATTGTTCCATGAGTGTTTATATCTACGTATCCGATTTGTTTGTCGAGGCAGGTAATGTAAAATTCGTATCGTCTATTTCATTATTTCCTTGAACGTTTTCATAGGAGTTTGAGGGGTTATCAGAATAATTTATGTTTTGATTCGTGATATATTCAGGATAAGGGTAATACTCGTAGTTCATCTCGATAGGTTCAGTATGATTATAATTTTCAGGCAAATTTTGTGGGTACGACCACCCAGTACTGTTATTAAAGGTAAACATTGCGGTTGATCTATTCGGATTATTATTATTAAAGCTAGATTTACATTGGGTGCTATTATTTCTTAAATTACCAGAGGATGTATCCATGGGTTCGGGTTTAGGCAAAGGGGT
Source organism: Dysmachus trigonus (assembly GCA_949715965.1). Taxonomy (NCBI): domain Eukaryota; kingdom Metazoa; phylum Arthropoda; class Insecta; order Diptera; family Asilidae; genus Dysmachus; species Dysmachus trigonus. Next base: position 34,752,905 of record OX454321.1, on the reverse strand, counting down.
AGTGTTTGGCCTAGGTTGACCAAAAGGTTGTTGAGAATAAAATTGTGGAGGTCTTTGCTGTGACTGGAATTGGGGTTGTCTTGGTTGGAAAGGGAATTGGGATTGCCTTGGTTGGTTGAAAAATGGAAATTGTCGATTTTGTGGAAAGGGTGGAAATTGTCTTTGTTGTGGGAATCTAGGTTGGTTGAAATTTGTATTCGTATTGGGTCTTTGTAGTTGCATAGGGTTAAAATTTCGGTTTCCTTGCGGGGAAAATTGGGGAATTTTAAGTTTAGGTCCATTTGCATTATTACTATGGGATGTATTATTATTTTGGGTTGAAATTGTGAACTTATTATTAGAATCTGACTTGTTATAAAATATATTTTGTTCCTTCACACAGAAGGCAAAAGCCTCTGCAAGTGTGGCAGGCTTCATTGCCCTGATTGTTGAGCCTAAGGGCTCTCTTAAACCCATCAAGAATGTATTGAGACACATTTCTGTAAAAAGAGCCTTTTTGGCTTCTATAACACTTTGATTTTTCTCATGAATATTAACATGATTATTAATACTTGCTAAAATTTCGACTACCTCACTGTAAAATTGTGCAACCGTATTGTTGTTTTGCCTAAGGCGATGTAGGTCTTTAATTAATGATGTTTCATTACGTTTATCGGAGTAGTGTAAGATTAAATTGTTTTTAATATCGTCCCAAATTAAAGCGGTACCATACATATTCAATACTTCATTGGCTGAACCTACGATTTTATTTCTTATGGCCCTCATTAGAAGTTGGCCGTAAGGTGTTCCACTTGTTACTGAGATTAAGGAGAGGATTTCTTCTACATTGTCGATAAAATCGAATAGTAATCTTGGGTTACCATCAAATTTAGGTAGGTCTTTTATCGCATCCGGTACTCTTAATGAGTTAAATATATCTAAGGTGGTTAAAGTAACAGGGCGAACGGTATTTTCCGCCGCATTTACTGTAGAATTTGACGATTCGTTTTGGTTCATGTTGAGATATTCGAAACTTTTACTTATACTACGTTTAAATCTATTAATTATATTTGAATTATCGCTTGAAAGATTTGAGCACGATTCTCTAAATTCTAAGTTTTCGGAAGATTCTGCTAAATTTAAAATATTCGCACTTTCACACAGAACTAAATTATCACTTATACCCGGTTCGGTATTTATATCTTCAGGATTTACTGTTAAATTTAACACACTATTACTTTCACTCAATTTAATTTTATCGTAATCAATTTCTAACACTAAGTCCTCAGGAATCCGCGAGAGTTTTAATTTATCTTTGATCCGCGACACTAAAGGGTATGGGCGTGGAAAATTTCTTTTGTTTGAGGACATTAACAGGAAAAAAGAAAGAAAGAAAAGGAAATATTCAATTCTTAGACTTACATGCAAATGACAGCTACCAGCTTCCACATTCTCTGCGACGATATGCTTTCGTTCCTCCTGTTGATGGGTTGTTCACTGCTTTTCACGGCACGACACTTCACAACACTCCAACTTCCAAAATTCGATTTGCCGATCGTGATTACACCGAGAAAAATCCGTACGACTGCGCCAGTTATTATTATTGAAGATTTATTGAATAAAAAAAATTCAATTTGCAACAAGTTACTATTCTTGATACTTTATTAAGTAAAGAAAATTCAGTTAACAACACGATTCTAATCAACAAGACTGAGATATGGGACTTATTCTGATAGACTGCAGGTGACAAAAGCTTTTTGGGTGTTACTTATAATGTATTTCTGCTTACGCTATGTCTAGACGGTAAAGTACAGGTAAGTTAGGTAAACGTGACAAGTAATTGGATCTAAGGTGAATGAATTTGATTTTATGCAAAACGTGGGAACTACTTTACGGGTGGACTAATTTAGGGTGATGAAATATAACTTTAGCAAATGACAAAAATAATGAATTAAGCAAAAATAATGAATCTTAGGATATATTTAGTGGTTAATATTAAGGGTGTTGCTGGGTGCCATAACTCCTCCCCCCTTAGAGTTGAGCGTCGGCCAGAGGAACTGTATCCTTGCAGGTTCACTGGTCGGAGCGATGATTGGTACGGTTGTTGGTGGCTCGTTGTGGAGATGTTGCGGGTTACAGATGTTGATGTTCCATTTTACAGCTAAGTACGCGATCAGGATGATGGCCAGTATGATTGCTCGTGTAGGGATTTATTTGGTAGGTGTATGGTTTTAGAAGGTCGAAATTTGGTCCTCCGTTGAAGATGTATGGTTTGAGGTCGTCCAGATGTAGGCTATTGTTCGGGAAGGTTACATTGATGTCGTTGAAAATCATCGGAAGGATGTTGATCTCGTCCCAGAATATGTTTTTTTTAGCTTCGTAGGTGATTTGGTTGATTGTGACATCGCAATTTTCGAAGTGGATGAGCACTGTCCCGTTGATCTTCTGGCTTGATGGTCCACATGTGGTGTTGAAGGATGATTCTGGTAGATTTATGAGAAGTAGGTAGTTGGGTTCTGGTTGGATGATCTGTGTTGTGGTGGTTTCTTCCTGGAGTTCGCAACTAGCGGGTAAGTTGGTGATTAGGTTGCCGATGCATTTGGAGTTCTTGGTTTCTTCTCGATGAAGGGTCTCGTGGCAGTAGAATGTTCTCTCGATGATGTTGCATTTTGCGTCAAGAAATTGAATATAATTTGGATTAATGAGGACATAAGGTTTAGTTTTTATAATTTTGTTGTTATGGATTGGTAAAGGAATGATGTGGAATAGGGAATAGGAATCTTTGGGTATGACCGGTATTCGGATATTGAAGATAATATTAGTGTCATTAAAATATGCTTGAAGACCTAAAAATTCGTAAATATTTTCATCTGATTTTATATTGACGGATTGTTTCTCAAAGAATAGATATAATTCGGATAGTTCCTGTGGACTTAATATGTGTTTAGAAATGATGTTCAGTCTTGCTAGTGTAACAGCTTCTGCTATGCCAGTTAGATGCATGCTCAAGAGATCTATATTGTAATTAATTTGATTAAGGAATTGAATTAATCTAAGGGCTAAATTTTCGCTTCTAATTTTATTTCTTAATTGATCCTGAAAGTCTTCTAGATATTTTTTGATTAAGGTTTGTTGATTATTTATGTGTTTAGTTACGTTATCAAATCTTTCAACCATTTTTCCATTAATTTGAGTTTGACGATTAATTTCAGTTTGTAAAATTTTTTCATTAGACATTATATTTTCAATCTCATCATTTAATTTTTGTGCGTCATAGGCATCCATATTACCGGTGATTGCTTTTATGATTGTCCCAAGTCCATTGATTAAACCGCGTTTATTTCTTGCTCTAGGTGTTAAGGCGTGTAATCTATTTTCTAATTCTGTTAGTTTAAACTTTGTTAATTCTATTGAGTCAGTCAGTCCGTTCGTATTGTTTAATGTTTTCAGTGAGTCTTTGATTTTGTCTATGTTTTGTCTGTAGTCGTGTAGTTTTACTATATGTATTAAATTGTTGTACGTTCGTATAGTCCTAGCAGTACCGAGTTCCAGTGGTAGTAGTCCTTTGTTATTGGTCAGGTCCTGTATCTCTAACTTCTGCGTCCGTATTACGGTTAGCCTGAAATTTACGTTTCTTTTTGATTTTAGATTTATGAAGTTTTTGATTAGTGTTAGTCAATAAGGTTACTTTTTTATTTTTCTTAACTATGTTTTTCTTAAATCTAGGTGTTAATTTATTACGACGGCATTCTTTTCTGTAAATTATTGATCCTTCGTTATATTGATGTGGATCCTCTTTGCTCTTATTGAGTTGGTTTATATTTTTTAAAGCTTTTTCTTCTAATTTTGATTTAATAGTTGGATATAAGTTTTCTTGGAATTCGTTTAATTTCCTTAAATATTCATGGGGACTGTTTTGGTTTAGACTGTTATCGAATTTATAAGTTCTACCGTGAAATACTTCGAATGGGGTGAGTTTAGTTGAGGAATGAATCGCATTATTGTATGTTAAAATTGTCTCGTTTAGGGTATCTTCATGATCTTTAGTTAAGCGTTTATTATAAATGATTCGATAAATTTCTGTTAGTGTGGAATGGAGTCTTTCTACTGGGGCGTTACTTGAGGATTGCTGGAAAGAGGTTATGTGTTGTTTAACATTGTATTGTTTACAAAAATCAGTAAATATTAAGGAGGAAAATTCTGCTGCTTGATCGCACACTAATTTTTTAGGGATTCCGTGAATACTCATATAATTCCTTAAGGATTTAATAACAGCGAGACTAGTTCTGGCAGGTAGTGTATATGCTGCGGCAAATTTCGAAAATTTATCGATAATAGTTAAAATTTGTTGATTATTAATTGTGTAAATGTCAATGTGTACGATATCCAAGGGTTTATTAGGGATTTCCGGTATTTCATATTTTGGTTTCGCTGGTTTCCTTTCGTATTTCAAAGTTTGACATGTTTCGCAATTATTAATTATTTTAGTAATTTTTGTTATCATGTGAGGGAAATAACTCTTTCGTTTTAGATGGAGGAAGGTTTCATTTATACCGCGATGATTATTATTTTTATGGTAATCGTTAATTAATTTGTCTTGTTCATCATCCTCAGTAATATCTTCCAGTAATTCGGTGCAACGTACCATTTTAAAAGTTTTTGCTTGCGAAAAGAATTCGGAATAAATTTTTTGTAATGTTCTGAATGTGTTGTCGTCTGTATAAACTGCCGATAATTTATTTGGAGGAAGATATTTCTTAAATATACTGATAATATTTTCTTCTGAAAAATTGGGTAATCTAATGGTTCTTCTTTGTTTATTTTTAAAGGGTGTTTCCATACTAATTGGGGGTCTTTTATTTGAACATTCTAAAATTAGTTGGATATTAAATTCGTTTAAGGGTTTCTCAGATATTGGTATGTAGCGACTTATGTTTTCGTCTGCGGAATGGACTGTTGAGCCTGCTGTTGATTCGGCATTACCTTGGATAGAAGTGTTAGGATGAGACTCATTGATATTGACATCTACTTTGGTTTTTTCATTAATTTTTATCCTACTTAAGGCATCAGCGTTTGTATTCTGACTGCCCTTTTTGTATATTATTTCAAAATCATATTCAGCGAGTTTAAGCCTCCAGCGAACTAGTTTGGAGTTAGGGTCTTTAAGTCCCATTAGCCATGTCAAGGGCTTATGGTCTGTAACAATTTGGAATCGGCGACCGAACAGGTATGGCCTAAAATATTTTGTGGCCCATACTATGGCCAAGAGTTCCTTTTCCGTGGTGGAATAATTTATTTCAGAGTTGCTTAGTGTTCTGCTCGCGAAACTAATTGGCTTATCGTTACCAATCGTACCCTGAGATAACACAGCACCAATTGCAAAGTTGCTAGCATCGGTGGTGAGGATAAATGGCCTAGTGAAATCTGGATATTGTAGTATCGGATCATTCATCAACAGATCTTTACAATTATTAAATGCTTCTATGTATTGAGCGTTCAGCTCTACTCTATTTCCCTTCTTCAGACACACAGTTAAGGGTTTTGTGAGTTTGGCAAAGTCCTTTATGAACTTGCGATAGTAGCCTATTAGTCCAAGGAAACTTTTTATTTCCTTTTGAGTACGAGGTATTGGAAAATCTTTTACAGCCTTAATCTTATCGGGATTAGGCTTGACGACATCTGGTGTCACTATATGGCCAAGGAATGCAATTTCTTTCCGGAAGAATTCAGATTTGTCCAATTGTACTTTAAAATTAGCTTCTCTAAGCCTTTGAAATACTTTCCTTAGACTTTCAATGTGCTCTTGCAGCGAAGTCGAGTAAATAATGATGTCGTCTAAGTACACCAAACAATTTTTGCCTTGGATATCTTTAAGGACATTGTCCATAACACGTTGAAACGTAGAAGGGGCATTTTTCAGCCCAAAAGGCATTCTAATGTACTCGTAATGGCCACCTTCGACGGTGAAAGCCGTTTTTTTGACATCTCGTGGATCCATTTCAATTTGGTGGAATCCACTTGCGAGATCCAGGGTCGTGAAGTATAAACTTTTACCTAATTTATCTAGGATCTCCGTTATGTTTGGGAGAGGGTAACGGTCAGATATGGTTTTCTCATTTAACTTCCGATAATCTATTACGAGACGCCATTTTTGTCGACCGCTGGCATCTCTTTTTTTCGGTACAATCCAGATAGGGGAACTCCACGGGGAATAACTTGGTCTTATGATTCCTTGTTCGAGCATATCGCTGATTTGACGTTTCACTTCTTCCTTATGTATGAACGGATACCTATATGATTTTGTGTAAATAGGTATTTCATCCGTTGTCCTGATCCTATGTTTAATTTTATTAGTAAACGAAAGATTCTGTCCTTCCCTAAAGAAGACGTCGCTATATTCTCTACTGATTTTGAAGAGAGCTTTCTTCTCCTCAGTATTTAAATGGTCTGTACGAAGAAGTTCGGTAAGGTCTTTCATTTCTATATCATTTTGGCTTGGACTTTCGATGCTAAAGGTGTTGATTTCTGAATATTCTAGGTTAGAATATTTACTGACTTTTAGAGGTTGTTCGATTACGAAAGTATGTTCTTTATCTGATTGATTTATTACCTCAACCAGACTGTACCAATTTCTTGCATGATAGATACCTTCAGGTATTATCAAATGGGGTTTAATAACTGTGGTCTTGATATATATATCGCCGTTTTGTATGTCTACCGGTGTTCGAATTATGGATTTAGAATTTGGAAGAATAGTAATTTTTGTTGACATTAAGTTCGGTTTAAATTGTAACGGTATTGTCGCGTTATTTGTGATTAGTATTTTATTAGCAAGATCAACTTTCGCACCGAGTGCTGATAATGAATCGAGTCCAAATAGTCCATCGAAATAGCCATGAAAGCGAAAGACTAGGAATTTCAGATTGCCGGGTTGATTAAATTCTTTAAAATTCCGAAAAGTAATTTCTTTATCTAATTTGTGTTCGTTTAGTACGGTGGTTATGGTTATTGGGGAAATTTTCTTTACTTTATCTGGTGGGACAAATTCTGGGTTAATAAATGAAGATGATGCGCCAGTATCTATTAGAAATTTAAGTGGGCGTCCAAAAGGTGATGATATATTTATATAAGGAAGTATTGTTCCATGAGTGTTTATATCTACGTATCCGATTTGTTTGTCGAGGCAGGTAATGTAAAATTCGTATCGTCTATTTCATTATTTCCTTGAACGTTTTCATAGGAGTTTGAGGGGTTATCAGAATAATTTATGTTTTGATTCGTGATATATTCAGGATAAGGGTAATACTCGTAGTTCATCTCGATAGGTTCAGTATGATTATAATTTTCAGGCAAATTTTGTGGGTACGACCACCCAGTACTGTTATTAAAGGTAAACATTGCGGTTGATCTATTCGGATTATTATTATTAAAGCTAGATTTACATTGGGTGCTATTATTTCTTAAATTACCAGAGGATGTATCCATGGGTTCGGGTTTAGGCAAAGGGGTAGTGTTTGGCCTAGGTTGACCAAAAGGTTGTTGAGAATAAAATTGTGGAGGGCTTTGCTGTGACTGGAATTGGGGTTGTCTTGGTTGGAAAGGGAATTGGGATTGCCTTGGTTGGTTGAAAAATGGAAATTTTCGATTTTGTGGAAAGGGTGGAAATTGTCTTTGTTGTGGGAATCTAGGTTGGTTGAAATTTGTATTCGTATTGGGTCTTTGTAGTTGCATAGGGTTAAAATTTCGGTTTCCTTGCGGGGAAAATTGGGGAATTTTAAGTTTAGGTCCATTTGCATTATTACTATGGGATGTATTATTATTTTGGGTTGAAATTGTGAACTTATTATTAGAATCTGACTTGTTATAAAATATATTTTGTTCCTTCACACAGAAGGCAAAAGCCTCTGCAAGTGTGGCAGGCTTCATTGCCCTGATTGTTGAGCCTAAGGGCTCTCTTAAACCCATCAAGAATGTATTGAGACACATTTCTGTAAAAAGAGCCTTTTTGGCTTCTATAACACTTTGATTTTTCTCATGAATATTAACATGATTATTAATACTTGCTAAAATTTCGACTACCTCACTGTAAAATTGTGCAACCGTATTGTTGTTTTGCCTAAGGCGATGTAGGTCTTTAATTAATGATGTTTCATTACGTTTATCGGAGTAGTGTAAGATTAAATTGTTTTTAATATCGTCCCAAATTAAAGCGGTACCATACATATTCAATACTTCATTGGCTGAACCTACGATTTTATTTCTTATGGCCCTCATTAGAAGTTGGCCGTAAGGTGTTCCACTTGTTACTGAGATTAAGGAGAGGATTTCTTCTACATTGTCGATAAAATCGAATAGTAATCTTGGGTTACCATCAAATTTAGGTAGGTCTTTTATCGCATCCGGTACTCTTAATGAGTTAAATATATCTAAGGTGGTTAAAGTAACAGGGCGAACGGTATTTTCCGCCGCATTTACTGTAGAATTTGACGATTCGTTTTGGTTCATGTTGAGATATTCGAAACTTTTACTTATACTACGTTTAAATCTATTAATTATATTTGAATTATCGCTTGAAAGATTTGAGCACGATTCTCTAAATTCTAAGTTTTCGGAAGATTCTGCTAAATTTAAAATATTCGCACTTTCACACAGAACTAAATTATCACTTATACCCGGTTCGGTATTTATATCTTCAGGATTTACTGTTAAATTTAACACACTATTACTTTCACTCAATTTAATTTTATCGTAATCAATTTCTAACACTAAGTCCTCAGGAATCCGCGAGAGTTTTAATTTATCTTTGATCCGCGACACTAAAGGGTATGGGCGTGGAAAATTTCTTTTGTTTGAGGACATTAACAGGAAAAAAGAAAGAAAGAAAAGGAAATATTCAATTCTTAGACTTACATGCAAATGACAGCTACCAGCTTCCACATTCTCTGCGACGATATGCTTTCGTTCCTCCTGTTGATGGGTTGTTCACTGCTTTTCACGGCACGACACTTCACAACACCCCAACTTCCAAAATTCGATTTGCCGATCGTGATTACACCGAGAAAAATCCGTACGACTGCGCCAGTTATTATTATTGAAGATTTATTGAATAAAAAAAATTCAATTTGCAACAAGTTACTATTCTTGATACTTTATTAAGTAAAGAAAATTCAGTTAACAACACGATTCTAATCAACAAGACTGAGATATGGGACTTATTCTGATAGACTGCAGGTGACAAAAGCTTTTTGGGTGTTACTTATAATGTATTTCTGCTTACGCTATGTCTAGACGGTAAAGTACAGGTAAGTTAGGTAAACGTGACAAGTAATTGGATCTAAGGTGAATGAATTTGATTTTATGCAAAACGTGGGAACTACTTTACGGGTGGACTAATTTAGGGTGATGAAATATAACTTTAGCAAATGACAAAAATAATGAATTAAGCAAAAATAATGAATCTTAGGATATATTTAGTGGTTAATATTAAGGGTGTTGCTGGGTGCCATAACTCCTCCCCCCTTAGAGTTGAGCGTCGGCCAGAGGAACTGTATCCTTGCAGGTTCACTGGTCGGAGCGATGATTGGTACGGTTGTTGGTGGCTCGTTGTGGAGATGTTGCGGGTTACAGATGTTGATGTTCCATTTTACAGCTAAGTACGCGATCAGGATGATGGCCAGTATGATTGCTGCTATTGTAGTACTCGTGTAGGGATTTATTTGGTAGGTGTATGGTTTTAGAAGGTCGAAATTTGGTCCTCCGTTGAAGATGTATGGTTTGAGGTCGTCCAGATGTAGGCTATTGTTCGGGAAGGTTACATTGATGTCGTTGAAAATCATCGGAAGGATGTTGATCTCGTCCCAGAATATGTTTTTTTTAGCTTCGTAGGTGATTTGGTTGATTGTGACATCGCAATTTTCGAAGTGGATGAGCACTGTCCCGTTGATCTTCTGGCTTGATGGTCCACATGTGGTGTTGAAGGATGATTCTGGTAGATTTATGAGAAGTAGGTAGTTGGGTTCTGGTTGGATGATCTGTGTTGTGGTGGTTTCTTCCTGGAGTTCGCAACTAGCGGGTAAGTTGGTGATTAGGTTGCCGATGCATTTGGAGTTCTTGGTTTCTTCTCGATGAAGGGTCTCGTGGCAGTAGAATGTTCTCTCGATGATGTTGCATTTTGCGTCAAGAAATTGAATATAATTTGGATTAATGAGGACATAAGGTTTAGTTTTTATAATTTTGTTGTTATGGATTGGTAAAGGAATGATGTGGAATAGGGAATAGGAATCTTTGGGTATGACCGGTATTCGGATATTGAAGATAATATTAGTGTCATTAAAATATGCTTGAAGACCTAAAAATTCGTAAATATTTTCATCTGATTTTATATTGACGGATTGTTTCTCAAAGAATAGATATAATTCGGATAGTTCCTGTGGACTTAATATGTGTTTAGAAATGATGTTCAGTCTTGCTAGTGTAACAGCTTCTGCTATGCCAGTTAGATGCATGCTCAAGAGATCTATATTGTAATTAATTTGATTAAGGAATTGAATTAATCTAAGGGCTAAATTTTCGCTTCTAATTTTATTTCTTAATTGATCCTGAAAGTCTTCTAGATATTTTTTGATTAAGGTTTGTTGATTATTTATGTGTTTAGTTACGTTATCAAATCTTTCAACCATTTTTCCATTAATTTGAGTTTGACGATTAATTTCAGTTTGTAAAATTTTTTCATTAGACATTATATTTTCAATCTCATCATTTAATTTTTGTGCGTCATAGGCATCCATATTACTGGTGATTGCTTTTATGATTGTCCCAAGTCCATTGATTAAACCGCGTTTATTTCTTGCTCTAGGTGTTAAGGCGTGTAATCTATTTTCTAATTCTGTTAGTTTAAACTTTGTTAATTCTATTGAGTCAGTCAGTCCGTTCGTATTGTTTAATGTTTTCAGTGAGTCTTTGATTTTGTCTATGTTTTGTCTGTAGTCGTTTAGTTTTACTATATGTATTAAATTGTTGTACGTTCGTATAGTCCTAGCAGTACCGAGTTCCAGTGGTAGTAGTCCTTTGTTATTGGTCAGGTCCTGTATCTCTAACTTCTGCGTCCGTATTACGGTTAGCCTGAAATTTACGTTTCTTTTTGATTTTAGATTTATGAAGTTTTTGATTAGTGTTAGTCAATAAGGTTACTTTTTTATTTTTCTTAACTATGTTTTTCTTAAATCTAGGTGTTAATTTATTACGACGGCATTCTTTTCTGTAAATTATTGATCCTTCGTTATATTGATGTGGATCCTCTTTGCTCTTATTGAGTTGGTTTATATTTTTTAAAGCTTTTTCTTCTAATTTTGATTTAATAGTTGGATATAAGTTTTCTTGGAATTCGTTTAATTTCCTTAAATATTCATGGGGACTGTTTTGGTTTAGACTGTTATCGAATTTATAAGTTCTACCGTGAAATACTTCGAATGGGGTGAGTTTAGTTGAGGAATGAATCGCATTATTGTATGTTAAAATTGTCTCGTTTAGGGTATCTTCATGATCTTTAGTTAAGCGTTTATTATAAATGATTCGATAAATTTCTGTTAGTGTGGAATGGAGTCTTTCTACTGGGGCGTTACTTGAGGATTGCTGGAAAGAGGTTATGTGTTGTTTAACATTGTATTGTTTACAAAAATCAGTAAATATTAAGGAGGAAAATTCTGCTGCTTGATCGCACACTAATTTTTTAGGGATTCCGTGAATACTCATATAATTCCTTAAGGATTTAATAACAGCGAGACTAGTTCTGGCAGGTAGTGTATATGCTGCGGCAAATTTCGAAAATTTATCGATAATAGTTAAAATTTGTTGATTATTAATTGTGTAAATGTCAATGTGTACGATATCCAAGGGTTTATTAGGGATTTCCGGTATTTCATATTTTGGTTTCGCTGGTTTCCTTTCGTATTTCAAAGTTTGACATGTTTCGCAATTATTAATTATTTTAGTAATTTTTGTTATCATGTGAGGGAAATAACTCTTTCGTTTTAGATGGAGGAAGGTTTCATTTATACCGCGATGATTATTATTTTTATGGTAATCGTTAATTAATTTGTCTTGTTCATCATCCTCAGTAATATCTTCCAGTAATTCGGTGCAACGTACCATTTTAAAAGTTTTTGCTTGCGAAAAGAATTCGGAATAAATTTTTTGTAATGTTCTGAATGTGTTGTCGTCTGTATAAACTGCCGATAATTTATTTGGAGGAAGATATTTCTTAAATATACTGATAATATTTTCTTCTGAAAAATTGGGTAATCTAATGGTTCTTCTTTGTTTATTTTTAAAGGGTGTTTCCATACTAATTGGGGGTCTTTTATTTGAACATTCTAAAATTAGTTGGATATTAAATTCGTTTAAGGGTTTCTCAGATATTGGTATGTAGCGACTTATGTTTTCGTCTGCGGAATGGACTGTTGAGCCTGCTGTTGATTCGGCATTACCTTGGATAGAAGTGTTAGGATGAGACTCATTGATATTGACATCTACTTTGGTTTTTTCATTAATTTTTATCCTACTTAAGGCATCAGCGTTTGTATTCTGACTGCCCTTTTTGTATATTATTTCAAAATCATATTCAGCGAGTTTAAGCCTCCAGCGAACTAGTTTGGAGTTAGGGTCTTTAAGTCCCATTAGCCATGTCAAGGGCTTATGGTCTGTAACAATTTGGAATCGGCGACCGAACAGGTATGGCCTAAAATATTTTGTGGCCCATACTATGGCCAAGAGTTCCTTTTCCGTGGTGGAATAATTTATTTCAGAGTTGCTTAGTGTTCTGCTCGCGAAACTAATTGGCTTATCGTTACCAATCGTACCCTGAGATAACACAGCACCAATTGCAAAGTTGCTAGCATCGGTGGTGAGGATAAATGGCCTAGTGAAATCTGGATATTGTAGTATCGGATCATTCATCAACAGATCTTTACAATTATTAAATGCTTCTATGTATTGAGCGTTCAGCTCTACTCTATTTCCCTTCTTCAGACACACAGTTAAGGGTTTTGTGAGTTTGGCAAAGTCCTTTATGAACTTGCGATAGTAGCCTATTAGTCCAAGGAAACTTTTTATTTCCTTTTGAGTACGAGGTATTGGAAAATCTTTTACAGCCTTAATCTTATCGGGATTAGGCTTGACGACATCTGGTGTCACTATATGGCCAAGGAATGCAATTTCTTTCCGGAAGAATTCAGATTTGTCCAATTGTACTTTAAAATTAGCTTCTCTAAGCCTTTGAAATACTTTCCTTAGACTTTCAATGTGCTCTTGCAGCGAAGTCGAGTAAATAATGATGTCGTCTAAGTACACCAAACAATTTTTGCCTTGGATATCTTTAAGGACATTGTCCATAACACGTTGAAACGTAGAAGGGGCATTTTTCAGCCCAAAAGGCATTCTAATGTACTCGTAATGGCCACCTTCGACGGTGAAAGCCGTTTTTTTGACATCTCGTGGATCCATTTCAATTTGGTGGAATCCACTTGCGAGATCCAGGGTCGTGAAGTATAAACTTTTACCTAATTTATCTAGGATCTCCGTTATGTTTGGGAGAGGGTAACGGTCAGATATGGTTTTCTCATTTAACTTCCGATAATCTATTACGAGACGCCATTTTTGTCGACCGCTGGCATCTCTTTTTTTCGGTACAATCCAGATAGGGGAACTCCACGGGGAATAACTTGGTCTTATGATTCCTTGTTCGAGCATATCGCTGATTTGACGTTTCACTTCTTCCTTATGTATGAACGGATACCTATATGATTTTGTGTAAATAGGTATTTCATCCGTTGTCCTGATCCTATGTTTAATTTTATTAGTAAACGAAAGATTCTGTCCTTCCCTAAAGAAGACGTCGCTATATTCTCTACTGATTTTGAAGAGAGCTTTCTTCTCCTCAGTATTTAAATGGTCTGTACGAAGAAGTTCGGTAAGGTCTTTCATTTCTATATCATTTTGGCTTGTACTTTCGATGCTAAAGGTGTTGATTTCTGAATATTCTAGGTTAGAATATTTACTGACTTTTAGAGGTTGTTCGATTACGAAAGTATGTTCTTTATCTGATTGATTTATTACCTCAACCAGACTGTACCAATTTCTTGCATGATAGATACCTTCAGGTATTATCAAATGGGGTTTAATAACTGTGGTCTTGATATATATATCGCCGTTTTGTATGTCTACCGGTGTTCGAATTATGGATTTAGAATTTGGAAGAATAGTAATTTTTGTTGACATTAAGTTCGGTTTAAATTGTAACGGTATTGTCGCGTTATTTGTGATTAGTATTTTATTAGCAAGATCAACTTTCGCACCGAGTGCTGATAATGAATCGAGTCCAAATAGTCCATCGAAATAGCCATGAAAGCGAAAGACTAGGAATTTCAGATTGCCGGGTTGATTAAATTCTTTAAAATTCCGAAAAGTAATTTCTTTATCTAATTTGTGTTCGTTTAGTACGGTGGTTATGGTTATTGGGGAAATTTTCTTTACTTTATCTGGTGGGACAAATTCTGGGTTAATAAATGAAGATGATGCGCCAGTATCTATTAGAAATTTAAGTGGGCGTCCAAAAGGTGATGATATATTTATATAAGGAAGTATTGTTCCATGAGTGTTTATATCTACGTATCCGATTTGTTTGTCGAGGCAGGTAATGTAAAATTCGTATCGTCTATTTCATTATTTCCTTGAACGTTTTCATAGGAGTTTGAGGGGTTATCAGAATAATTTATGTTTTGATTCGTGATATATTCAGGATAAGGGTAATACTCGTAGTTCATCTCGATAGGTTCAGTATGATTATAATTTTCAGGCAAATTTTGTGGGTACGACCACCCAGTACTGTTATTAAAGGTAAACATTGCGGTTGATCTATTCGGATTATTATTATTAAAGCTAGATTTATATTGGGTGCTATTATTTCTTAAATTACCAGAGGATGTATCCATGGGTTCGGGTTTAGGCAAAGGGGTAGTGTTTGGCCTAGGTTGATCAAAAGGTTGTTGAGAATAAAATTGTGGAGGTCTTTGCTGTGACTGGAATTGGGGTTGTCTTGGTTGGAAAGGGAATTGGGATTGCCTTGGTTGGTTGAAAAATGGAAATTGTCGATTTTGTGGAAAGGGTGGAAATTGTCTTTGTTGTGGGAATCTAGGTTGGTTGAAATTTGTATTCGTATTGGGTCTTTGTAGTTGCATAGGGTTAAAATTTCGGTTTCCTTGCGGGGAAAATTGGGGAATTTTAAGTTTAGGTCCATTTGCATTATTACTATGGGATGTATTATTATTTTGGGTTGAAATTGTGAACTTATTATTAGAATCTGACTTGTTATAAAATATATTTTGTTCCTTCACACAGAAGGCAAAAGCCTCTGCAAGTGTGGCAGGCTTCATTGCCCTGATTGTTGAGCCTAAGGGCTCTCTTAAACCCATCAAGAATGTATTGAGACACATTTCTGTAAAAAGAGCCTTTTTGGCTTCTATAACACTTTGATTTTTCTCATGAATATTAACATGATTATTAATACTTGCTAAAATTTCGACTACCTCACTGTAAAATTGTGCAACCGTATTGTTGTTTTGCCTAAGGCGATGTAGGTCTTTAATTAATGATGTTTCATTACGTTTATCGGAGTAGTGTAAGATTAAATTGTTTTTAATATCGTCCCAAATTAAAGCGGTACCATACATATTCAATACTTCATTGGCTGAACCTACGATTTTATTTCTTATGGCCCTCATTAGAAGTTGGCCGTAAGGTGTTCCACTTGTTACTGAGATTAAGGAGAGGATTTCTTCTACATTGTCGATAAAATCGAATAGTAATCTTGGGTTACCATCAAATTTAGGTAGGTCTTTTATCGCATCCGGTACTCTTAATGAGTTAAATATATCTAAGGTGGTTAAAGTAACAGGGCGAACGGTATTTTCCGCCGCATTTACTGTAGAATTTGACGATTCGTTTTGGTTCATGTTGAGATATTCGAAACTTTTACTTATACTACGTTTAAATCTATTAATTATATTTGAATTATCGCTTGAAAGATTTGAGCACGATTCTCTAAATTCTAAGTTTTCGGAAGATTCTGCTAAATTTAAAATATTCGCACTTTCACACAGAACTAAATTATCACTTATACCCGGTTCGGTATTTATATCTTCAGGATTTACTGTTAAATTTAACACACTATTACTTTCACTCAATTTAATTTTATCGTAATCAATTTCTAACACTAAGTCCTCAGGAATCCGCGAGAGTTTTAATTTATCTTTGATCCGCGACACTAAAGGGTATGGGCGTGGAAAATTTCTTTTGTTTGAGGACATTAACAGGAAAAAAGAAAGAAAGAAAAGGAAATATTCAATTCTTAGACTTACATGCAAATGACAGCTACCAGCTTCCACATTCTCTGCGACGATATGCTTTCGTTCCTCCTGTTGATGGGTTGTTCACTGCTTTTCACGGCACGACACTTCACAACACTCCAACTTCCAAAATTCGATTTGCCGATCGTGATTACACCGAGAAAAATCCGTACGACTGCGCCAGTTATTATTATTGAAGATTTATTGAATAAAAAAAATTCAATTTGCAACAAGTTACTATTCTTGATACTTTATTAAGTAAAGAAAATTCAGTTAACAACACGATTCTAATCAACAAGACTGAGATATGGGACTTATTCTGATAGACTGCAGGTGACAAAAGCTTTTTGGGTGTTACTTATAATGTATTTCTGCTTACGCTATGTCTAGACGGTAAAGTACAGGTAAGTTAGGTAAACGTGACAAGTAATTGGATCTAAGGTGAATGAATTTGATTTTATGCAAAACGTGGGAACTACTTTACGGGTGGACTAATTTAGGGTGATGAAATATAACTTTAGCAAATGACAAAAATAATGAATTAAGCAAAAATAATGAATCTTAGGATATATTTAGTGGTTAATATTAAGGGTGTTGCTGGGTGCCATAACTCGCGCGCAGAATGAGTCACAGAACTCAAACTCTCGCCGCGCGTATAATGTTACCCAAGCATGCGGATTTTGTGGCCGCCATGGGCACGAAACAAGTACATGCGTGCATCGTATAAAATGGGAAAATTCAGCCCAGGGAAACGATGCTCAGTCGAGTTCGCAACCCCCGACTCGACTATAATTTCTAAAAAAGAAATGGGGTCCATTCAGCCGCCCGAGCAATGTATCCCCATTGCGAAAATTCCACTAGATGTTGGTCTTAAAAAAGAGACTCCTCTAGTATTGGATACGGGCGCTGAAGTTACAATTATAAAAAAGAATGCGTTAAAACCCCTTGAGACCATCGATGAAAAAGAAAGCTGTACTTTACAGACTGCTTTCGGGTCAGGAAAAACTTTAGGAAGTTGTAAAGGGAATATTGTCCATAACTCAGAGACACATAAAATAAAAATTCCCTGCAAATTCCAAGTCGTAGAAAATATACCTGACCTATCCCACGATGGCCTACTTGGGAACGACGTGCTTTCTAAGCATTGTAACATAGAGGGACCGAATAAGCGGCTCAAATTTCCTCGCACGGAAATTAACACAGAAGAGTTCTCGTACCCAATTACGTACGAAATAGAACAAAACTGTGCCCAAGATGCAATTTCAGATAAAATCCGGAAAAAGGGGATAGGACCCGACGGGGTTAAACTATCCACCTGCCGAAATTTACGATCATCTGCAAGTTCAGATGAAAGTTGCAAGGTTCCAGAAGAACCACGGGCTAGCGAAATAAAGATTCTAGCGAAAGCACCACTGAATAGTGATATCGGGTGGCACACAATAGTTTTGGCCAAACCGTTGTGTGTTCCCGCGCGATCACAGATGGTGGCTAGAATTCCAATTATGCTATCGGAAGAAAAACTTTGCTTATCTCAGGAGATAAGGGACGGAGTTTTCTTGGCAATAATTCCCGCTAGTAAGAGCGAAGCCTTAATAGGTCTACTTAATGCAAACAATGCCGAAGCCGTCGTCAAAGAGATTAGATTACGATTATTCTCAGCTTCCGACTATGACGTTGTACAAATGCCGAGTTTAGAGGGAGAAACAAACGTAAGTGAGAATGAAAATATGACACCTACAACCTCAAACCCGAGTTCTAAAAGTAAAAATAAAAATAAACAAAGCCACGGATCTCGCAAAACGAGACCGAAGAGCACCAAGGTAAGTAAAAAGAGCCCTGGACCTTGCGAACCAAGGCCAGAGAGCTCAAATAATTTATATGAAGGTCAAAGCACTGAAATTACAAGGCCAGAGAGCCACTCATCTGAAATTAACGGTGAAAATATTTTAAAATTAAATTATATAAAAAATCCTCGAGCAGTAAACTCTGCCGAGATGAATCGAAAGGCCAAGTTAGAGCAAGAACTCAACCTGAGCCCAATTTTAAATGAATCCGAAAAGGAGGAAATTCTAAAACTTTGTCAAGAATATAATGACATTTTCACCTAAAAGGTGATTATTTAACTTACACGAACGCGATCACACATTCAATACCGATTGTGCAAGATCAAGCTCCAATTAATCAAAAAATGTATCGCTTACCTGAAAGACAACGGGAAGTGATAAACGAGCAATTAAAAGAAATGCTCGAAAATAATGTGGTCCAGAGGAGCAAAAGCCCCTGGAACTCACCTTTGTTAGTAGTCCCTAAAAAAGCGGGACCGGACGGAGAAAAACGCTGGAGAGTCGTCATAGACTTCCGCAAATTAAACGAAAAGACCATAGGGGATGCATTTCCGCTCCCCCGGATCGAAGATATTCTCGATCAATTAGGTCATTCCAGGTATTTTACTACCCTAGATTTAGCTAGTGGATACCATCAAGTGCTGGTTGATCCCAAAGATCGACCAAAAACAGCATTTAGCACTAGCTATGGACACTATGAGTTCCTACGAATGCCGCTTGGACTCAAAGGGGCACCTGCTACTTTTCAACGCCTGATGAATTATGTCTTAACAGGTTTGCAGGGCCTGGAGTGTTTCGTTTACCTAGACGACATTGTCATCTACGGGAAAAACTTAGAAGATCACAACTCTAAGTTACGAAAAGTGTTTGATAGATTGAGAGAAAATAATCTCAAACTACAACCGGAGAAGTGTCAATTCCTCCGGAAGGAAGTAGTTTACCTAGGGCATAAATGTACCCAAGAAGGAGCGCTTCCAGACCCAAGTAAGACGGAGTGTGTACAAAATTTTCCTACACCTAAAACCGTCAGACAAGTTCAATCATTTTTAGGATTTTTTTAATGAAGCGATAGGAGCAGTATTATCCCAGGGTGAAGTCGGAAAAGATAAGCCGATAGCTTTCGCTAGCCGCACCTTAAACAAAGCCGAAAGAAATTATTCCACAATAGAAAAGGAATTATTAGCTATTGTTTGGGCGACTAAAAATTTTAGATGCTACCTGCAAGGTCGAAAATTCACAGTCTATACAGACCATAAGCCTTTAAAAGGAGCATTTAATGTGAAAGACCCGACTTCTCGTTTGGTGAGATTTCACCATAAATTATCTGAATTCGACTATAATATCGAATATAAACCCGGGAAATACAACACGAATGCAGACGCTTTAAGTCGCATTCCTTATGAGGAAAATGACAATAATGAAAGCCAAACCTTGACGGTAAAGGCACAAGTTCATACAAAAGACTCTGAGACTGAGGAAAAAGCACCTAAAAATATTTTACTACATAAAGTAAATGCAGTAACAAGGGCTCAATCCCAAAAAATCCAGAAAGAGGCAGAAATCGTATCAGAAAATACGGAAACGAAAACTGACCTAGAACAAATAAAAGAAGCTCCAGCCGAAGAAAAACAAGAGGCTGTAATTTCAAATGAGACAAGATCAAGCCCCGAAAAAATTTCGAGCCCCGAGGAAATCAAAGTAATCTTACACGATTATCATGATTCTCCCTTCGGAGGTCATCAGGGTGTGATCAAAACTTATAAAAAAATTAAGAAAAAATTCTGGTGGAATAATATGCTTCGCGATATAAGAAAATATATCAAGCGATGTCCGAAGTGCCAAAAATTAAAGGCATCTCCCCAAAATAAAATGCCAATGGTCATCACTGATGTGGCAGAGAAACCTTTTGATAAGGTTTACCTGGACGTCGTAGGACCATTAGAGGAGTCCACGTCAGGAAATAAATTTATTCTGACATTCCAGGACAATCTCACTAAATTTGTAGATTGGTACGCAATGCCTAATGCAGAAGCGGCCACAGTAGCGCAAATATTTTGTGAAGAAATAGTTACACGCTACAGAATTCCTAAAGGAATAGTAACAGACCAGGGAACAAATTTCCTTAGTGATCTGTTCAAGCAAGTTTGTAAATTGCTTAAAATTAAAAAATTACAAACCTCTGCTTATCATCCGGAATCAAACGGAGCATTAGAAAGAGCACATCGACCGTTGATAGAATATTTGCGGACAGTAATCGATGATAATCCCAAAGTATGGGATCAATATTTAAGAACTGCTGCTTTCGTATACAATAATAGTATACACGAGGGTACTAAATTAACCCCAATGGATTGCCTTTACGGTTTTACAGCAGACGTTCCATCAAATTTAAAAAGGGAACCAGAACCCTTGTATAATAGCGAGAACTATTACTACCAGATTAGACACAAGCTGCAGAAAAATTACGCCACAGCGCGAAAAAATATACTAGCAAGCAAAAACAAATCTAAGGAGTATTATGATAGAAGTTCCAAACCCATTTTCTTTCACGTAGGAGACAAAGTACTCCTAAAGAGCGAAAATAGAAAACATAAGCTCTCGGAAATATGGGTAGGTCCCTATCTAGTAACAGCCATAACTTCACCGGTTAATACTGAAATTAAGATAGGTAAACGCCTAAAAATAATTCATAATAACCGATTGAAAAAATACTTTGAGTAAATCGAAATAGAAAAACTTAAATATATAATAACTTAAATAAGTAAATAAAATGATTGAATATAATAAATTATTAATCCCAACAGAATTAAAGTAATCACAAATTTTATTTTGCCTTCATCTTCTCTCTCTTTAAAATAAGAGCTACAAATTATAAGTGAATTAAAACTTTAGCAAGTAATTAATACCAGAAAATTTTTCTTTTACAGAAAATGGAAAAATTATTTTTAGTAACAATATTATTGCTATGGGTTATGGGAATAAAGGCTCAAGATCAGAAGCCCTATGAACTTAAAGAAATTAAGAGTTCAGGAATATTACTGGAAGAATTGGGAACTCTCATGGCTTATCATGATACATGGAGCATATTTACTGAAGTAAATCTTGCCGAATTAGATAACCAAACTCGGATCGCGGAACGAGCCGAGCACTTGGTGCATCAACTGTGCGGACATGATGAAAATTACGTTCGCGCATGTAGAGTCCATGAGATCCATATTCATTCACTAATAGAAAATTTAAAAAGGCGAACATTGGCAATTAAAGAGGCTACACCCAAGGGAAGAATAAGAAGATCATTATTTGACGGAATAGGAAATGCTATGCACTATTTGTTTGGGACGATGGATAGTACAGACAGCGAGGATATTTATAGTAAACTCGATCAGCTTGAAAATGACAAACAAGCATTAATAGAACTCGAAAAAAGACAGATAAGCGTAGTGAAAACTACATTTGAAAAAATTCAGAAACCATTTTCATCCATAATAGAAAGACAAAGGGAAATCACTAATAAAATTAATAATATAATAAATAGTACAGATGAAATTAATCAAAAAATAGACCGACAAGAACTAATTCTGGGATTATTGCTTCAAGTGGTGGAAATAGAATTCAGGCAACAAACTTTGCTGGATATAATAATATCAAGCAAGAATGGCCAAATACACCCCTTGTGCGTATCCCCAGTGAAACTGCTGGAGATATATCAAAAAGCACATCCGAGCTGCCTCAGAATCGGAAATCGTCTTACTTTAATTTACCAGACAGCTGAAATTAAAACACACTTGGTGCAGGATAAACTGGTGATAAAAATTAAAATTCCAATTTTTAATAAACCTGAAATGAAATTCCTCAAAGTGAACATCTTTCCAATCAGTACCACCATAGGACAAAATTTAATACCTGAAGTGGAATATGAATACGTAGGAAGTCGTCTACAGACTCAAGAATTTCTGTTATTAACAGGGGAAGACGCAAAACATTTGATGAAAATCACGCAAGGCGTAAAAGAAAATACTTATGCGATTAAATTGCGAAAACCCATTATAACAGCCACTCGAACAAAAGAATGTATAGTAAACATCCTTTATAATCCCCTTGAAGAGAAGCCCAATTGCCACCTAAAAATTCAAGTACCACCCAAGAATCACCTAGCTAAATTAGCAACGCCTAATACCTGGTTGTACGCACTAAGAACACCTCAAACAGTGCAAATAAATTGCAGGGACAAGATATTAACGGCCCGCATTACGGGTCAGGGAATTTTAACAATAAAAGAACCCTGTGACTTACAAATTGGAAGTCAATTAATATACTTTGAGAAGAACGAATTATCTCCCATTAAAATATTACAACCAGAGGAATTCCCTAGCATCAACGAAACCCAAGCAATAATTAATGAAATGTTGGAAAAAGCACCTACTAGCTTCGTCCAAGACATAAAAACAATAAAATCAAATGACATAAATATAGAATCGAACCTAAACATACAAGAAAATATATATTCCCTACAAGAACTGGGAAAACAATTGGAAACTCTGAAATATCACCCTAAAATTGATACTTCACATAAACTAGCAACCACTTCCATAAGTATGATCGGACTTTTAACGATAATACTGGTAGTGGCATTGCTAGCAAAAATTATTATGAGGAAAAAGAAAAAATATAGCCCACAAACGGCAAGCGGAGAAAAGACCTTCGCAACAATACATCAGGAAAACGCACCAAACATAACAAACATATCGAGTGGAAACGGCGACCAAGCCCAGTACGCCTCAATTACAAACAACGAACAAAAAGAAAAAACCCCTAGACCACTTGTTCGGAGTAAAACATTACCCCGAACAGTACAATTGGTTTAGGAAAATAAGATTTTTAGGAAATAAGTTAAAACAGCACAATTTCAATTGCAATTTTAATTTTTTTTATTTTAATCACTCTCTTGCGTATAAACATTTGCACTACATTACAAAAATTGGGAGAGAAACAAAATCTTAGTCCCATTCTGACGGATCCACAATATTTTCGGGAGCTGGAGTTATAATTCCATCAGCAACTGATCCATCGACGCTCCAGTCTTCGATGTGGTCTAAATGATGGTAGGGTTCGACAACAGGTACAGAGGTCCCGTCCTCGGACCAATCGCTCCAAGAGGTGGTATTGAATCGCATTTCCCCAACCACATTGATGAGGCAACCTAAACACAAAAAAAAAAATTTTTTTTTTAAGTTAACTAAAGTTAATACCATTTACCAGTGGATCTGAGGTAACCGTCCGGAGGAAGAGTCCAACTAACACCCCAATATCCCTCCTGGGAATTGGGAGCAGCCCACAGGGTAACTGGATGCCTAGACCCAGGGGAGTACCATTGCAAACGCAATGGACCCCCATTAGTGCCTTTTGACCCTAAACCGGGTACCACCACTCCCGAGACACTAAAGGTACCGTTGATCTCTACCTTACGACTGCTAACACCGAGCACCACAAACATTTTCTTTATTACTGCACAAAATTCAAAACTAGAATGAACCTCACACAATTCTCGATTTTTAACGGAACCTCGGGTCATCCAAAAATTCACGCGCGAGGTACACGAGTTGTAAAATAACCCGCCGGAAAACACTTGAAGAAAATTTGAGAACCACACGCAAACAATAACTGCGGTAACAAAAAAAAAAAAAAAAAAAACCCAGCTTGCAATTTGCGAGAGGTCAATAAATCCTCATACGAGTATGCTTTCAAAAGAAAATATTTTTTTTGTCTAGCCTTAAAATATTTTTAGAAATATTAAACCTTAGATAAGCAATTCTTGTGTTAAGGAAAACAAATAATAAGTAAAAATGATAATCCAATAATAAGTAAATATTATATCTCTAAAATAGTTCATTAATTTCTATTAATATAAATTTATATGATTGTTTTTAGGAAATTCATTTCAATTAGAATAACATGTAAAATTCATTTTTATAGCACAAACTTTAAAAAAAAAAAAAAAAAAAAAAAAAAAAAAAAAAAAAAAAAAAAAAAATAATAATAATTAGAATAATTAGAAGCATTACCCTAGTAAGAAGGAAGTAAACAGCAAGATTATAACATACTGTTATCCTAATTATGTACAATTTCATTTTAAACCAATTTAGATAAATAATGGAATTATGAACTGATGTAACCCTTAACCGACTGGACTAGAAAGTTTTTTAGAAGCACCCGAAATTTTTTTTTAACGGTGAAATCGAAGATTTTTCATATATTAAACCTCTCGCCTTGAGAATTATTCCTCTTCAAAGAATAATCCTCTTTTTCACAGGGGGGAGGTATGTTATGTAACAGATATCGGAATTTAAAATATTTTGGATGCTGGGTGCTTCACACTCCAGCAAGAAATTTAGAAAAGAAAACCTTCTGTGGAAAATTAATTTACGGGATAAATATTTTAGAAAGAGGGATACTGAAGTGTCTCACACTTCAGTACACCGAACCCATAAAATTAATCCTAAGTAAAAAAAAATGCACCCCGGCACAGTTTTTAAGTGCGATGCCCCGTAAGAAAAAGTATCGAATTTACGACTTACGTAAATTATCGGCGGGCAAAGGGCAAGTGCATAGAACGATCGAACAAAGAAAGTGCGATCGCGGCACACGCGCAACAATGAAAGCATTGTCGCAGCGGAAAAAAAGTGCCGCGATGGCTCTTTCTCCGATCGATGACCGACGCCGGGAACTTGGTTTCCTGCGATCGGGAATTTGAAAAATAGCGAGTTCGATTTGATACGCGGTTGAGAAAGCAGCTCCGAGCTGACAAAAAGTCCTAAAGAAAAGTCCAAATGAGAAGTGTCGGTTCCGGGAAGTTAACTTAAGTTACAGTGTGCGCAAAGTGTTAATAGTTGCACCTGGGAAATTATCCCTAGGCACCATAAGCAGTGTTGTAAAAGCCAGTTCTAAGCTCATGTAATGTTTAAGTGCTTTAGTGTTAAGAAGCTGCGAATAAAAGAAAAGCTGAACATTCAACACACTCTGTTCTTTGTTTATGTGCACCTAACAACTATCCAGCTACCCCCAAACCCACTCCTCGGGACGGCAAAATATCACCGCCAGCGAGCGTAGGACAAACACAAAAGTCCCGCTCCCGCAACTAAGAACCAAAGTTGAGTATCCGCCGAGTGTTGCTAACAAATTTATTGTTGCAACACAGTGGGTAAATTAGTAATACCCGCAAATATACAACACAGACTGCTTTTGAGTGCACCCTTAAGAAAAAGGATTTGGCGACACGCGTCGCAAGGTGGGCCCTACTGTTGGAAGAATTTGATTACACCGTTGAGCATAGAACCGCTGTCCAGATAAAACATGTCGATGCCCCCAGCCGTAATCCAGTCAGCATGTGTATCGACAGTAGCAACAGTAATTTTGTAAAAAGAATTCAGGAGGCGCAGCAGAAAGACGACAGGCTACGAGGTATAATTGAAATATTGCAGGATAAACCGTATCAGGACTACACGATGCAAAACAATATCCTTTATAAAAACGTAGACAATAAATTTTTATTTGTGGTTCCAGAGTGGAGGAGTGGAGTAATTAGAGAGGCCCACGAAAAGGGTAATTTTCACGATAGAAAGATGAAGGAAATTCTTGAAAAGGAGTATTTCATCCAAAATATGCAGAAAAGAATAGAAGCTCACATTAAAGGTTATGCCAAATGCATTCTGGCCGAAAGGAAAAGAGGGAAAGCCGAATTCTATCTACAACTGATTCCTAAAGGAGACCAACCGTTGCAGATGTTCCATATAGATCATCTTGGTCCCATGCAGAATATGAAGAAAAACAACAGATACAATTTTGCTGTTATAGACGGTTTCACTAAATATAGCTGGTTATTTCCCACAAAAACGTTGAGCACTGAAGATGCCATCCAGAAGTTGGAGAACATAGCGGAAACATTCGGATATACTAAAAAGATTGTGGCAGACCACGGAGGAGCATTCACGTCGAATAGCTTTCGGAGTTCCAAGAGATAATGGCCAGGTTGAGCGGCTTCACTCTACCGTAATCTCGACCCTGACAAAGCTGTCGTTGGATGAATTAGAAAAGTGGTATCGATTCGTAAGACCCCTCCAACAAACCTTAAATACGACGTTCCTAAGAACGATCCAGACTACACCTTTCCATCTGCTAGTAGGCATAGAGATGCGAACCGACCAGTATACCAGAATGAAAGAAGTAATTGAAGAAGAATGGCGTAGGCAATTTCAAGAAGAAAGCCAAGACTTAAGGGAACAAGCCAGCAAAAACGTAGTAACATTACAGAACGAGAATAGGAAACATTTTAACAAAAAACGAAAGGAAGCGAGAAAATACAAAGTTGGTGATCTAGCCGCAATCGAGGGGACGCAGTTCGGAACCGGCTTAAAAATCCGTCCAAAGTTTCTAGGTCCCTACAGAGTCACTGCGTTAAAGGCCATTGATCGATACAGTGTAGAAAAGGAAGGAAACCACAAAGGTTCAAGTGCTACGGAGTGTAGCGCGGACAAGATGAAATATTGGCCTGAAGAGGACGAAGAACCCGTAGTAGTTGACGAGGAGAGTGTAGCAGAATCCGATGAACCTTCATCGGGGTCCGATGAATAGTCAGAAAAGGCCGAATGTGGGAGCGAGCCTACTTACCATATTTACCTCACCACAATCCAAATCCCATTCCATAATTCTGCTCCCTACATTCCTATTTGGCAATACTTACCCAGACCCGAAATTTAGATCCCTACCGTACTTACGATTTCTGAGCATATTTTTCAGCTGACATACTTACCAGGGAAACAAGGTCTCTCTCTCTTCTGAACCATGGACGTGAAAACATCAAGTTAAGACGTGGAACGTGGAAGCTTCGGAATTATCACAGCTGGGCGATCGAGTTTGGGATTCTGCCGTAAAGCGTAATTTGTATCCAGCAGAGCTATCTAATTCATTGTATTTGTCGTGAAATATATGTTAAACTTGGATTAGGTTTGTAGTTTAATTCCGCATACATACATTGCCTTGTTCTTCTTTAAGATTCACGGCTCCAGCATATCACAGTAGCGTTCACTATTTATAGTCGTTTCTTGTGGTAATAGTTCCCAGTAGATAATGTCGTGCACATTGCACCAAACACTCAACAAAACCTTGTGTATAGTAATTTTACATTTAACTGTCGGTACTCCTCTTTGACCTGCGCTAAACCATTGTTGCTTATTGTTATGGTTAACATAAAGCATCCACTTCTCATCCCCGGTAACCAAATTACGAAGCCAAGCAAAAGTACTATGTCAAGTGAGTAATTGCGTACAAACCGCCACTCGCATCATCCGTTGACCGTCCGTCAATTCGTGGGGTACCCATTGACTGTGCCTGTACACTTTACCCATCACTTTCAAATATCGAGCGATAGTAGTATGGGCGCATCTGAGTTCTTCTTCAAGGTGACGAGTAGTCCTCCTTGGATCTTCCTCGATGAGCTGCGCTAGTCGGTCGATATCAACCTCAACCGGCCGCCCTTCGTGAGGTTTATCTTCAAGGTTGTAGTCGCCATTCGAGAAACGTCGAAACCAATCTACTGCTGTATGATAAGAGACCGTATTTTCTTCCATACATTGACATATATTTTGTGCCGCCTGCTTAGCTGTATGATTCAAACGGAACTCATAAAGTAGAAGAACGCGGATGTCTCGTCTTTTCAAATCGAATTTTTCCATAATCCTACTCGCTGCGTTGTTGAACTGAGCGCGCTCACAGGTATTTATACTCATAGTGACAGAACTTTCTCGAAGTTGTAAAAAATTATCAGATTATTATGTTACAAGCTAATACTTTCAATATCTCGAAAACCGGTCCAGATAAATTTGTTTCTTTAATTTTCCCGAGTTTATCGAGTGTTTCGAAGCAGGAATAACAACCTCCCCTAGCTTTGCTGTTGTTTATAATGCATTTAATTTTGTTCAGAGCACAATCACATCTTACTGGTTTCATCATAAGAGCAGTTCCCAATGGTGGGAGTTTTTTAGGTTATGTCGCACATTGTGACCCTCAAGGTGCTTTGCCTCCGTGGCTTGTCAATAAAGTAACGCACACATTAGGCCCGAGAATGGTTAAGGATTTAAGAAAAGCAGCCCTGGGATACATTTCCTGGAAAAAGTTACAGAGCCACGCTAAGAAACCATGGCGATTTCCCGAAGAAATATCTGTGCCAAGAATATCCTTGGCAGATGTAAGTAAAATTTAATTTCTGTTTTGTTTGCCTATTTTGTCATCTCTATCTTATAGCAGTGCGTTGAAATAGAAGCCCTTGGAAAATGTTTAGATGGACAATCTACTTCGGAAGAGTTGAGTGACAAGGACCTCAGTAAAGACATCTTTAAAAAGAAGAGGAGTTTTTTTAAATCAAAGAAATAAATTCCGTGTTTTTTTAATTAATTTCTTCTATAGTTATTTTTAGATTTTAGTAACTTAATGTTTTCGATTGTTCCCGTGATATTTTAAGTAGAATTCTTTAAAAAAAACTTTACAAATTAAACTAGGAAATAATGTGTAAAGTTTAGTGGAATATTATGTATTAATAATTACACAGTATGCTCTAATAGAAAAAATTTAAGAGGGGTAGAATAAGTAATTTTCAATAATATACTGAATCCGAAGGAATTCAAAACCGTTCGCCACATTAGAAATTTAAAATTAGGCTGGAAATTGGACAGTTCCGTTATGCGTTTAAATATCCTACGTTTAGAACGAATTTGAATTACATCTTAAGCAATGATTGGATTCAATATTAATGAATAACTTGCCCTATCCGTTGCCCGACCTACCAATTTTGACTTGTATTTGTTCACATATGTATATCTACTTCTCTATTAATGAAGGAGTGAGATAACTTTAAACTTTTATTGATTTCTTGAAATGGAATCGCTACGTCAGAGTATTATCAAAATGAGTGAAGTTGTTCTTCTGCTATAAGATGGCAAATATATATTCGTACATCTGAACTCTCATGTAAACTATTTGAGCGATTGATCCTGATGTTCGAAATGAGTAACTTTGAAAGTACCAATTCCAGTAATACTTTAAATGCCAATTTTTGGCTCACTTTCATTAGTACCGAAATTTTGAATATAAATAATACAAAAACCGAAACTGAAAGTCATGTCATTCGTCTACTTCTACACATGTCTGAAGGTTCACCATTTAATAATTTTTTTTAAGAGATATGTTGAACGATTATGAGAGATAATGGTTTATAGGAAATGTTAGGTAAATACCTGAGTTGGTAAAATTCTAGGAATTTTTTTTTCTGAAAATGGGTCTATTTAAAAGGGACAGTACGATAGGTTCGGAAGTAAAATTAATATAAATGTCTAAAGGTTTGTGATAGTGCAGTATTTTATTTATTAATGTATTTTATTATTTAATAGTGTCCAGTTTTATAACTTCAAAAAATAATGCTTGTGATGAGTCGAACAAAGAGGTGATAAAATTTATTGCAATTTCCGCCCACTGCTGTTTTAATGCGAAAATTAATTCTTCTTTGCTTTGAAATGGCTTTCCACTTTCATAAATTTTTCCTGACAGCCATCCCAGCAAGTCCCCAATAATATTTAAATTGGGAGACATAGAAGGCCAATCTCAAACAGTAACATTTTGCTCGCAAAACCAATTAGAAACCACTCTTCCAGTATATATTGCTGCGTAATCTTGTTGAAAAATCCATTAGCTGTGTTCCGTTACTTCATTAAATTTTAATTTTTTAGCTTCTTCTACTTGACGGCAGTCTGCTTTTTCGTTAATATGTATGAACAAATCGATTGGACCATTGTATGAAATGCCTGCCCAAACTATTGGAGATCCTATACGGCTCGACTATGTCTACTTGAAAATTACTACGCTTCTTTTCGAAGGTCGTTGAAATAGTAAGAAGATCCATCGAGTCCGTCCAAAGAGAACCTTTTTTCATTAGAAAAGATTACCTTCCTCCACTCCATATTCCACGACAAGTGTCTTCTAGCAAAACGTTCTAGCAGAGATGCAAACATCTTCCTTAATTTGCCGAGCAGTCTTTGTGGAGTTCGACGCTTCCGTCACGATGAGGCGACGTTATTATTTAGTTGTGGCTCTTGTCCACCCATTCTAGTTTTTTGCATAGCTTTCTCGATATTTCAAATAATTATTCATAACATTATTTACTTTCGCGATTTTTTGTGCGATCGCCTTATTAGAGTAGCCTTCTGCTTTAAAAGCACAATTTTCCAGTTTTCCTCATTGTTCAATGTTCTTCCTCGACCCATTTTTTCACTTTTACACTTTAAATAATTTCTAAGATACTAGAGCAAATTAATCAAAAAGAATCTACTGCAACTTCACCAATTGCAAACACGATTTCTAATGACGAACATATTGTCCCGCTAAAATAGCCACATTTCAGAAAACGAATTCCTAGAATTTTACCAACTCCGATAATTACCTAACATTTCCTACGAACTATTATCGCTCATAACCCTTTAACATACTATATACAAAAATAACCCTTAACCCATTAATGCGCAAAACGAGGATTTTGTGCACGCAAGTTCAATTGTACGATTCGAATAGCAAATTGGGGCGATTTTCTTCCAAATTCATATATAAGGGGTTTTTGGGGATGCTCTTTCAGAATCTGACATTTGTCTTGCATAAAACCTTCAAAAACCCTATTATTTTTTGGGTTTTTTCAAAAAAGTTCTCATTTTTTTTGGTCATTTTTCTTCTCATGGTCCATTTTCTTGTCGTTGCTGCTATTGAATGATCATATAACTACCAAAAATCGCGGTCTGAATGTCTAAACTTTCTCAAGCCATGATTTTGAAAGTTTTTTTTTTACTTTGGTTTTTGCAAAATGGCTATGTAATACAAAACATTCGATTTTATTACACGAAAAGGATAAAATTTACAAAAAAAATTGTAGATCAAAAAATGCTTAAAATTTGCTAAAGATAACGTATGCATTTTTCAAAATTATTTCGACTATTTTTGGTTTTTTGGATTTGACCAATTTTTGAAAAATTCTGAAATAATTCACGCGTATTCTTTGACTAATTACAAGCACTTTTTGTCACATAAAATTTATTCGTATAATTGATCCTTTTTGAGTAAAAATAACACCAAATTTCATCATAAAAAAAAATTGGTGATAGTTTTACTCAAAAAGGATCAATTATACGAATAAATTTTATACAGGGTGACAAATGTAAAATTGCCTAAAGTATACCTATGTCTTTTCCTCTCTAATATGTCGTAGAAGGTTGGCACCCCGTAGTTATATACTAGAGTGTTGTCATTTTCTGTTGAGATGTCATAAAGAGAAATACGTGTACTTTAAAATGAGTATCCTTACAAACGGAGAAAAACCGAATGCTTTTATTCTAGAGGTAAAAACTATACTGAAGCATATAGACGGCCTTCATACCAAGTGTGGAAGTAAAAATGTAGCCATCCAAAACATTCTTAGATGGTAAGAATTAACAAAAAATGATTTGCTTTTATCGTATGACCGCATTTATTAATAATATTTTTAACATTATTATTAATATTTATGTAAATATCTCTCCCCTGGCCGAATTTTGTCGATTTTTTTTAAATCTCAATAAATATCTGTCAAAAATGTCTGATTCAACTCGAACTAATTTCAAATAAAAATGACATCTTTACTGAATTTATACGTATGTTTATTTTTATTTCCCCTGCACTCATTTTAAAATTATGAATTATTAGTTTAGGCGACTTTCCATTTGTCACCCTGTATAACAAAAAGTACTTATAATTAGCCAAAGAATATGTCAGAATTTTTCGGGAGATTTTTGGATTTTTCAAAAAATTGCCAGATCCAAAAAACCAAAAGTAGTCCAAAATATCTGATACAATTTACATGTATTCCTTAACTAATTTGAAGTATTTTCTGTTTTATAATTTTTTTTTTTGAAAGTTGATCCTTTTCGTGTAAAAAAATCGCGACGTTCTTTATTATATTGCTGTACAAAATGGCCATTTTGCAAAAACCAACGCAAAAAAAAACTTTCAAAACCTTGTTCTGAAAAAGTCTAGACATTCGGACCGCGATATGTGGTGGTTAGTTATATGATCATTCAATAGCAGCAAAGACTAGATAATCGACTTTGAGAAGAAAAATTACCAAAAAAAATTAGCACTTTTTTGAAAAAAACTCACAAAATAATAGGGTTTTTGAAGCTTTTATGCAAAACGAATGCCAGATTCTGAAAGAGCATCCCCAAGAACCCCTTATGTACGAATTTGGAAGAAAATCGCCTCAATTTTCTATTCGAATCGTACAATTGAACTTGCGTGCACAAAATCCTCGTTTTGCGCATTAATAGGTTAAGAAAGATGCAATTATAAGTGACACAGGTACATTTATTAAGCCGAACCTATGCTATTGTCCAGCAGTGTATATCGAAATGAGTATTTGGTTGTTAGTCCCGTTTTAAAATATACTAAGAGAAATGTGGGACAATATTGCTTACATTTGGAAATTAAATTAAATTATTTGGAAAGTAATATGTACTTTAATTTAGGTATTTATCAAATTTTGTCCTAGGTACCATTTTTAAATTGAAAAGCAATGCTGAAATGTGAAAGTACCATAACATATTAGTGACTGCTCTAGAGAGTTATATAATGAAACGTACAGCGGCAACATAACAATATAGCAATGCTACAAAAATAATCCAGCTACTTGTTAGTTTGTTTATCTTTTAATTCGTAATATAATTAAAAATAAATAATGCAAACATTTTGTGGGCATAAAACATAATCAGTAAGATTCAGTTGTAATTTAATTAGACAGATTTTAAATTTATTGTTACTATCAAAACGCTTCTGTTGTTTTGAAATTCTATTAATAAAAGCTTTTTTCATACGTTTGATAATGGGAAAATAAATTAAATTAATGAAAAGAATTCATGTTGTACTTTGATTACAAAACGCCAAAGACCTGATATAAATATATGCAGTGTTTCAGAGCTAAGACTTCCAGCATATCGAAACTGCACTTTTAAAGTATGCGTGGGGTTTGTTTTTATTTGATTTGTATGCTCCTCAGTACTCAATAGACATCAAAAACTGATTTTGGAAAAAAGTAATAAAAGAGTTCTTTTGGACCATTTATGCTTTATTAAGACCTTTAGAATTTTCATTAGTAATGTTTACATGTATTTTTCCCATAAAATAAATGAACAGTGACGTTTGCTCTAAGATGCACGGGTGTTCTGTGCACACCCGACCCAAATTCGATAATTTCCAATTGATTTCTACTAAGTGATTTCTTATTTCCAAAATATACTAACAATTTGACAATGTTCGCCCTGATAGCAAACATTTCTCCCACTCCCTGATAATGTTCTCCTCTCTTAAGCGCACGAAATATGCAAATCTTAATACATTTTATGCCGCATCTGCCATCTATGTGACTTGCTTAATCGCTGGTAATAATTCTGAAACCTACAAAAATACGCAATGTCGAATAGCGACATATCAGCCAGTACAATTACAAATTATTAATATATATTTTTTTAAACTGTTACATACCAGGGTAAGAAAATAGAAGTAAGTATTAAAATGTATTTTTACGTTACCGGCGGTTAAGTGATATCATTAAAAAGACGTGCTTTTATGTGACTTACGCAAAATGTGTTAATATATTTTATATAATACATACAGATATGGCCAAATTTTTATTACCTTTGGAAATTTTAGTAAAATTGTATGAAAACGTATTGTTTAAAAAATAATCTGGCCGAAGATTCACCAAGCTGGCAATATCGCCAGTCGAAGGCTATATTTCCATCATCATTGCTCACATCAAAGAGTTCACTCATTTCTTGCTAAACCGTAGTTACAATCGGACGTGCTCATCTTGTGTCAAAGAAATTGTAAAGCCAATAAACTAAGTAAAATATGAAACACCTTATTTCAGTTTGTCAGAACCACATTCCTCAACAGTTTTTGGTCCTTCGAGCCGGATCGACAAACCGAAGCGTACGGTTTGCATTTTGATTGGTGATATCAAATTCATAAAACTCAAGACAATTCTGTGAAAATCGAAAACTGTAAAAATTCTCAAGTGAACAATTATCCTAGTGATCAGATCAGTCTGTGTACTCTAACACTCATTATCGAGAAAAACATTTTGTTTGTGACTGTGGCACTCATGAGTGTAGTGTGTGACACTCATTCAGTCTTGCGCTCGCATCGGTCCTACTCACACGTTTGTGCACTCAATAATTCATCATGGACGAGCCCACTCAAAAGAGAGAACTGACGGACAGGAATCCACCTGCGCCGAATATTCCGGAACTCACCATAAACGCAGGGGAAGAAAGCTCCAGCGAGACGGGGAAATTATCAGGAGCAACTCGAAAGAAGAAACACTCACATGGCGGTAAGCAACGTTGTAGTAGATCTGCTTCACAGAATATTCTTCTAGCCGAATTCACACTCAAGTGCAGATCACAACACGCAAGAGTATCCCTAATCACCTCTTTGTTTGACACTCTTACTAAGGCAAGGGACACAATCACACAAGATGAACTACACACTGTATCGATTCAAGTAGATGATCTCCATAAATCATTCACGAAAGAGCATGCCTTCCTCGAAGTATCTTGACCGTTGGTCATGGAGACCAATCATGAATACTTCAACGAGGATATGTTCACTCAAGAGGGCACAGTTGTCTGTAAATTCAGGCAAACTACGGCTAGTATCAAGGCTTCTCGCTTCTCTGACGATCGCACATTGAAAACAGAAACTCACACAGCGACACACTCGTCTGCCCAAGCTTTCGCTTCCCACGTTCTCCGGAGATTATGCGGCATGGCCAGCCTTAAAGGATTTGTTCACTTCAATGGTTACAAAAAATCAAGAACTGACAGATGTAGGTAGCCTTCACTATTTGCGGACAAGTGTGTCGGTCAAGGCGTATGATGGCATTGCAAATCTGCCACTCACCGATGCAGCATTCAATGACGCATGGGCGCAGCTCATGCAGCGCTTCGAGAATAAAAGGAAGCTTATAACTGCGCAGCTAGAAAAAATCTTCTCTGACCACTCATGTGCCAAAAGAGCACCGAATTCTGCTGCAGCACTCAATACACTACTCACGAACGTCAATAATGCACTCAGCGCGCTTAAGTTTTTGGGCCAGTCACAGGAAAATTGGGGCTGTTTCCTAGTTTTTCATATTGCACAACGGCTTGATCGCGTTACCAGAGAAAAGTGGGAAACTCATTTAAGCAATTCCACTGAAATGCCCACTTATCAGGAATTGCAAACCTTCCTGACTGCACGCATTCGCACTCTAGAAAACATTGAGTCACTTCAAAAATCATCACCCAGATCCACTCAGGTAAACCCAGCACTTCGGTACAATCTAATTTACCGCCTGCAAGTGACAAATATACTTGCGATGCATGCTTTTCTGAACATTTCATAGTATCCTGCCCCAAGTTTAGAGAATTATCACCACAAGATCCTCTCACTAATCAAGTAAAAAGGACTGTGCTACAATTGTATGGGCAGGCACAACATTGCCGCATGCAAATCAAAGATCACGTGCAGAACGTGCTTCAGGAAGCACCACACAATGTTGCATGCTGCCTTTGCAGCACAACCCACGTCGAGCACTCATCCAAATAATCAGCCATCACCGAGCACTCAATGAGGACTCGGTGAAGTCTCGAATGCAACTCAACTCAACTCAACAATCACCGTAATCACAATGACGTCAACTTTGCTAGCGAGACCAGTCGCCAGAATACAGACAACAACTGCCACTCATACTGTTCGCCTTCTCATTGATCCTGGTTCAGAACTCACCTTAATTTCTGAACACCTCGTAAATCAGCTTCACATCACTAGATCAGTTATAATCACTGGAATTGGTGGCAAAGCCTCAACTAAAAAGGGGAATAGTCGCCTCTATTCTCCAGTCGCTAACTTCCTCACATTCAATTGCAGTACAAGCCTATAGACATACTCAACTCACTCACCTCAGTGATGCCATCATTCCACTCACCTCACCTGATAATGATTGGCCTCATCTAAGGGGATTAGAGCTGGCAGATCCAAATTTCTTAAAACCCCAACCAAGTGATCTCATCATTGGCGCCAATTTTTATGGTCAAATCATAAGACCCAACATAATTCAGCACTCCCCAGATATGCCAATTGCTCAGCTTTTTATTTTTGGCTGGTTAATGCTTGGCCCAATTGCTCACAAGTCATGCTCACATCATGCAGCAATCAAACACGACAATAGCAAGTTACAGCAACTTCAGACAAACTTCTGTGTTCAAGAAGAGATTCCACATAGCACTCGATCATTACGAACCCCAGATGATGAGGAGTATGAGAATAATTTTAAGTCGACACATCGACGCCATTCTTTAGGATGATATATAGTCAGAATTCCACCCAAATCTCCAGTCACTTCTTTAGGCGAGTCTTATCAAATAGCTTATAAATGTCTTTATACTATTTTTTATATTCATGCAAGAAAATGAACATCTTGGGCACATGGTGAAGACTTAGCAGAGCAATAATTCGACTCAACCGCAATATTTTATGCCTCACTATGGTGTGCTACGTCCTAGCAGCACAAAAACAAAGCTTAGGGTAGTTGATCAATCTCTTTTGATTGATTTTATTGATTAGCAGTGTATAAGTGAAGCACCTATGCACTAAGCTTAAGACGGCGTACAAGCGAATCACCTGTGCGCACGAATAGGTCTTGTTAAAACACCAATTGCTATTACAAGAGTGATTTATTAATTCTAAATTGGCAATATATATAATAAATGATTAACAATAAAATTGCTTACTCAATAACATTGTCAAACTAAAATTGTGCTTAATTATAAAAACAAGAAATTGAACGCATTGCTCAGGCGGTCAGTGCACCTTGAGCGATACATTAATGCTGCGTCAGGTAATTTCCTCAGGTGCACCGTCTGAGGTGTTTGAACTGTTTATTTTGATGATCTGGTTGCAATATTTTGGGGAAATTAAACATCCTCCCCCCCGTTGAATTGGAGATTCAAACAAGATCTTGAGACTGTAGGTGGAAATCCTGAGCTGTTGTAGGATGCTGTGGTGGTGGTGAAGGTCCTTTAGTCCGTAGGTGTCGAGGTGCAGGTGTTGGAAATGAAAAACTGCGTCGACGATACTTCTGCCAGCCCAAGTAAATTATAGTTGCGCTGATAACTGCTGCTACGATGTATAAGACGGAATACTGATGCACATCGTGATGACTTATCTCCTTTGGTAAAGCCAGATTGCCCTTAACTTCGTTGATTTGCTGTTCTAAATTTTCGATTTCCTCATTGATGTCCTTAATTTTGACATTAAGTTTGCCTGGTTTTGTTCGCATCTTAACTGTAAGGTTCTCTGATGTTATTTCTTCACTTAAATTCAAATGAGGTGTGAATGATGATGCAATTCGGCTTGAATAGTAATTATGTGCCCTTATGGTCATAGTTTTCTGCTTAATTTCGCACTTGGGCTCTAGTTGTAATATTCCGTCGCCGCTTAGAGTCCTTGTGATGACATTGTTCTCACAGATGATGTTGAAGGTGTATTTTTGATCAAGTATGAAGATCCAGGTATTTGGATTGTGAAGCTGTATCCAGACTTGACTGGGAACCATGCTTTTTATGTTACAGGTGGATGGTAATTCCTTTTCGTGTCTTAACAGGTTCATTTCGCATCTGCTTGTATTTGAAAGCAGATTATATAGCGGCTTGTGTTGCTTACAAATGATTTTTGTTGTGGCAATAGAGGTACAGGACTGCATTTCGGCTGCAGTGAGTGGATAGTATCGCTCACGATCGAGGCTGACTATTATGTAGTCCGTACTTGGCTCGATAAATATGAACTTGTTTCCATGAGGCGATGGTAGTGGAATTACCTTAAGAAGCTGGTATTCCTCCCTAGTTACCAATGGAACTCTAACGTCGAAGATAACATTGTGGCTGGTTACTCTCGCCTTGACTCGTAGAAGTTTATACATCTTTAGTGTGTTTTCTACTGATGTAGAATCTACCGGGACTCTTAGCGAGGATGGCACATGGTTTCGTATAAATTCGAGTTGCCCGTGCAGCTGATCTGGAGTGAGCAGCAGGGGGTCAATTCGGCCATTGTGAATATTAGCAACCATGCCTATCAAGGCATTCTGTGTTCTCATATACGTATCCATAATAAGTAATAGGTAAATGCCCAGATTTGCTAATGCAGTGGCTTGTTGCTGAGTCGTAATCCTATTCTCCCATGCCTCACTGTTGTAGTTTATTGCCGAAATCTGGTCTGCCAGTATTTGTAGCTGCTCGTTTATTTCTATTTTTTCCTTTTTTATAATATTTTTTGTTGCCTCTGCTACTGACGTTTGGTTCTTAATTAATTCGAGAATATGGTTCTCATTTTCCTTCAGTTGATGGATTTGATTCTCGTGATGTTTGGCAAACTCTGAATCAAGTACTCCAAATAGTGAATGTGCAACGTTTCCAACGATGTCCAAAGCTCCTCTTCGTGACCTGGTTCTGTTGCTTTGATCACCTGCGCTGTGTAGTAGGATGTTTTTGAATTCAATTTCGTCCATTTTTTGTTGAAATTGGCTGGCCATGTTTACACATATTTGCCTTTGGCTGTCCTGTATTTTGCTGCATAACGCTTTTATGTTACTAAGTGTATTCCGAAACATTAGCAGCTCTTGCCAGTAGATGTCCATGTTGTAGTACACTATAATGCACCACTCGTTACTAGTGAGCTCTGCTTGTCCTAAGTCTTCAAAATAAATTCCTGGATGATTTGAGAAGGGGGTGACTTTTATTAGATTGGCAAAGTCTTGGCAGTGTGTAGGAAGTATAAGGCCAATTATTAGTAGAGCAGACAACAGGCTTCCTGTAGCTGAAGATCTACCTTCCCGTTGAAGCTTTCGTTGCTTTGGCTCTGGCCCTTTATCGTCATCAACTTCTAATGGATTGTCACTGGTGTTACTTAGATGCGACTCTTCATCCAATTTTGTATCCATTATGTTATTCAATTCCTCCGGAGTCGGCATCTCCCCATCGACCTTTTTATCTTCTGTTGGTTGCAGCGGTAGTGGAGCCAATCTATGTATAGGTCTCCTTAAGACTCCCGAGCTTGTTTTAACGTCTGCTACTCTCACCATGTTGTCTTTCCCTTCTATGGTTCGGATGATTCTCCCGATTGGCCATGATAGGACGTCGGTATTGTCCTCCTTCAGGATGACCATTGTGCCAGGTTCAACGTTACCGGAGATTTTATTCCATTTGTAACGATGCTGAAGCTCACTTAAGTATTCCTTACTCCAGCGATGCCAAAATTCTCTCTTTAGATGGGATACGATTTTCCAACGCTGTAGCAGCGATGCCTTTGCTTCGGAGGCGTGTGGGTCAACAATTGAAGTCATTGGTTCACCGATTAAAAAATGGCCCGGTGTAAGGGCGGTCAAATCATTAGGATCTGATGACATGGGTGTAATTGGGCGTGAATTTAAGATAGCTTCAATTTCCACCATTACTGTTGTTAGCTCCTCATAAGTTAGTGATGCAGCACCAACGCTTCGATAAAAGAGATGTTTTGCTGATTTAACTGCTGCTTCCCAAAGACCTCCAAAGTGTGGTGCACGAGGTGGAATAAAATGAAAGTCGATGCTTTTTGAAGTGCAGAATTGTGTGACCGCATCACCAGCTTCTTTTGAGTAAATCGTTTTTTGAAGTTCTTGTAACTGATTTTTGGCTCCTGTGAAATTTGTTGCGTTATCACAGTAAAGGTTGCGGCAATGACCTCTCCTTCCTATAAATCTTTTGAGTGCTGCTATGAATGCGTCAGTTGTGAGGTCACTTACAACTTCTATGTGCACGGCTTTGGTGCTAAAGCAACAGAATATCGCAACATATGACTTGAGTGGTTTCTTGCCTCTAATTTTAAAATGCGTCCAAAATGGACCACAGAAATCTACGCCTGCATTTATGAAAGGTCTTGCAGGTTGTACTCTGTTTTTGGGTAAGTTTCCCATGAACTGAGTTAAAAATTTTGGCTTCATTCGAGTACAGGTGACACAGTTTTGTACAACTGATCTTGCTATGGCTTTTCCCTTTATAGCCCAGAATCTTTGTCGAATGGTGGCCAGTAAGGCTTGAGGTCCTGCGTGGGAATTGATGACATGATAGTGAGTGAATATTAACCGAGTGATAGTGTGTGAGTATGGCAGAAGCATTGGGTGCTTGGCATCGAACGGTATGGATGCTTCTTCCAACCTTCCCCCCACACGAAGAACTCCCTTGTCGTCAATAAATGGACAGAGTGTTAACAATGAACTGTTTGAATCAACTGTGCCGTGTTTTTTTAGATGGCTTAAATCCCCAGAGAAACCTTCCTTTTGTGTTTCCTTAATGATCAGTAGAAGAGCTTCGTCTAGTTCTTTCGCTGTAAGATCTTGTGGTAAGCCGTCCTCGTGTATTTCCTTCAATGCTATTAACATTGAATCTTTAAATTTGGAAACATCGATATCATTGTGCGCATTCTGTACATATCGCAGTGTTGAGGCTACTACTCGTTGCAAATCATCCAAAGAATTGTTGTGATCAGTTGAAAGAACTAACTGGAGTATGCTCGACTCTGTATCATTTGATAACAAAAGAGATGTCTTCAGGCTTTTTCTTTCTAAGTCCACTTCTGAGTTTCTTGGAGTTGTAGGCCAGCCAGATTCCTTGCCGCAGAGGAAAGGTGGGCCATAGAACCACAGGTTGCACTCCTTGAGTTTGTCTGGTTGAATACCTCTGGAGGCAAGATCGGCAGGATTTTCCTTTATTGGAACATGTCGCCATTGATCAGGCGTACTGAGTTCTAAGATTGAGCTGATCCTGTTTGCCACGAAAGTTTGATATTTTGTTGCATCAGAATTTATCCAACCCAGTACTATGGTGGAATCGGTCCAGAGATAACATTTGTCCTTCCACTCTAGATCCTTCCTGACCCTACTAAGTAACTGAGCACCTAGTTTGGCGGCGCATAGCTCCAGTCTTGGTAATGTAATTTTCTTCACAGGAGCTACTCGTGTTTTCGCGCAGAGTAGTCTTACTCTTGTGACAGAATCAGACTGGACTGATCGAATGTATATAGCTGCTCCGTATGCTTTTTCCGAAGCGTCACAAAAAACGTGTAGTTGAGTGTGTTGTGTTGTGTTTCCTAACACATGTCGTGGAATTCTTAATTGTTGAAGATCGCCCAGATGATCTCTAAATCTATCCCACTTGGTGTGGATTTCCATGGGGACGGCTGCATCCCAATCTAGTTTTAAAGACCATAACTGTTGGAGGAGTATTTTTGCTAGTATTACTACCGGGCTCAGAATTCCCAATGGGTCAAACAAATGTGCGATTTCCGAGAGAATTGTACGCTTGGTCACTTGATGATTATGTGGTTTTTGTTCGGTTGTTATTTGGAATTCATCCGTCCGAGGAAACCATATTAGTCCCAAAGTTTTGTATGTCTCCTCATCATTCGTTACATTCAGCTGTAATGCTCTTTCATTTTCCGGAATTTTCTCTAATAACGAGGGATGATTTGCACACCATTTGCGCAAATTGAAGCCTGCT
The DNA here is from genome assembly GCA_949715965.1 of Dysmachus trigonus. Taxonomy (NCBI): domain Eukaryota; kingdom Metazoa; phylum Arthropoda; class Insecta; order Diptera; family Asilidae; genus Dysmachus; species Dysmachus trigonus. The sequence goes on along the minus strand of OX454321.1, from coordinate 34,710,992 downwards.
GACTTTAGGATGCAAATTACTTGCTCTTGCATTTCTCGGGCTTCGTAAAGGCTGTTACTTCCACTTATCAAGTCGTCAACATAAAAGTCTCGCTCCAAACACCTTGATCCTATTGGATATCTTTCCTTGTTTTGCTGTGCTAGGGTATGTAGGCATTTAATAGCCAAATATGGAGCTGATCTCATTCCATACGTAACTGTGTTTAGCTGATAGCACCTTGGGGCTGTGGTTTCATTTTCTCTCCACCAGATTAGTTGAAAACGTCTATCGTCAGGGTCAACCAGAACCTGCCGGTACATCTTTTCTATATCTGCGGTAAAAACATACCGAGGTAGCCTGAATCTCAGTAGAATGGAGAATAATTCTTCTTGTATCTTTGGTCCTGTATGAAGAATCTCGTTTAATGATAATGTGGAAGAGGTAGTTGCGCCTGCATCGAAAACTACTCTCAGTGGGGACGTTGTGCTATCTGGCTTCAATACGTAATGATGAGGAAGGAAATAGTATGGTTTAGACTGTGTCTTAAAGTCAATTTCCTGCATGTGGTTGAGCTTAATATATTCGTTCATGAATTCGTGATAACTCCTTTTAAGGTTGGGGTCTCGATTAAGCTTGCGTTCTACTGAATAAAATCTTGAGAGAGCTGTATCTTTTGATTCTCCCAACAATGATGGCTCCTTAAGGAAGGGAAGTTTCACTACCAGGCGCCCTGTCTCATCTCTGCGTGTAGTCTGATGAAAGAAGAGCTCGCATTTCTGTTCTGCGGCTGATAGCTTGGGAGTACCTAATTCTGATTCTTCTAATTTCCAGAATTTTTCCAATTGTTTCTCGAGTGCATCTTCTTGCTGTGTGCAAATTCCGCATATTCCCTTAGATAGAACATTATCTCCAACCTTTCCGGCAACAATCCAGCCAAATACGGTGTTTTGCAGTGTGGGTAAATTGTCTCCTAATTTAATTTGCCCAATTGATAGGAAATCATAATAGTGTTCGGCACCAATTAGTAAATCGATCTTTTGTGGCTGATTGAAGTGTGGATCAGCTAAGGAGATATTTTTGGGAATATTCCACTCTTCTGTACGCAATGGTACTGCTGGTTGTTGGTCTGTTATTTTTGGCAAAATATATGCCTCTAAATTGAGTGCAAATCCATTATTTTGTGAGCGGATCGCAATGGTTACTCGTTTTTGAGTGAGTTGACTCCCATTCCCAATTCCTTTAATTTCGATTGAATCTCTTGATTGCTTTAACGATAATTGCCTTGTTAATTTCTCTGTTATAAAATTAAGTTGTGAACCAGAGTCTAGGATGGCTCTGCATTCAATTTCTGATCCACTAGGAGTGACGATTTTTACTAACACTGTGCTCAAGAAAACATAGTTATTTCGAGGTTGGATTTTCTGCGTTGATAATGTTATATTGCTATTGATTGTTTTCTCTTTTCCATTGTCAGAAACGTCTTTCTCAATGTTAGCCGTGCGAGTTAGCGTTTTAGTATTCGCCTTGTTTTCTTCATCGATGTGAATTAACGAATTGTGTTTTTGATTGCACTTAAGACAAGATCCTCTGGTGCAATCATCTGCGGAATGCCCCTTTCTCATGCAATTGAGGCATAATTTGTGTGTTTTTAACACCTGATATCTTTGATTTGGTGTTTTTGACAAAAACTTAGAACATGCGAAGAGCGGATGATTCAATTGGCACACTACACACTGATTCCTTGCATTTGTCGCAACGAATGATGTAGGCCGACTGAATGCCTTAATTGCTCCTGATTTATCCTTTCGAGCGATGAATTTAAGGCTTCCATTGACTGGAACCTTGTTTCAAGGAAATTTAACAGTTCCTTTATTGTGCTGAGTTCTCTTGGTGATTTGAGGGACTGCTCGTACAAGATGTGCGTTTGTTTATCAAATTTTTTAATTATCAGATGAACGAGGATTGGATCCCAATGGTCTATGTTGAGACCTAAATTCCTAAGACCGAGAAGACATTCCTTTGTAATATCATGTAGTGATTTGATTCCGGATGCAGATTCAGTTTGTATAGCTGATTGTGTTAATAATTTGTTCAGGAGGGCTGTTACTAGTAACCGTTGATTATCATACCTGTGGCAAATGATTGACCAGGCATCATTGTAGCTATCCCCCGTTGCTGGAAGATGTTTTACCAACGCATATGCTTCGCCAGTCAAATTGCTTGTCAGGTAATACATTTTTTGTGCATCTTTTATTGGTTGTGCATGGATCAGTTGAATAAAAAGCTCCTTAAATTGTACCCAGTTTAAGTAGCTACCGTCAAATCTCGGCAACGTAATTTTCGGTAGCTTCACTGTGTTTAACGAGGATTCCTTAGGTGTCGAAATCCCCTTTAATACGTCTTGAATTTTTACAATGGTATCTTGTAACCAATTCTCTAATTCAAGATATGCTTGCTGTAGGTCGTCATCAGGTTCTCCATCCTTGGATGCTTCCCAGATTAAATTATTATTACTAGCGACATCCATTTGATATCGATGGAGAACTTGGAGTTTATATTCCCAGAAACTTTGCGAGCATTCTTCCGTTAATTTGGATTCGATCTCTTCGAGAAGATGATAAGCTGTTCGCATAGTGGCTCTCTGTCTTCGTATAATTCGCTCCAACTCCTCATTACTTGTTGCAGGGTTATCAACCTTGTAACTTAAGTTAAAGTCTTCAGCAGTTGCTTTAGCCTTTTCTGAAGGGTTATCTTCACTTCTACTTTCTCGGCACTTTTGCAATCTTGTTATAATATCATCTTTTAAGGTTTTAACCTTATCGTAATAATTTGTTAAAAAGTACTGATGATCTGGATTCTCTTTTTCTAGGGCCTCAATCGCCTTGTGATTTGAATAAAATTTGCCCCAGTGTTCATCCACAGCTTTTAATCTTTCGTCAATATATTTTTCTGTTTTCCGTTTTGCCGAATCTTTTCTAAAATTGATCATGATCTTATCCAGGTTTCCTCCCAGTTCTATTTGTTGTTTCGCTAAGTCCTCCATTTTAGCACTTCCCGAATAATTTTTTCACGAACAAACTTTCCGAAGGATCACGTCGGGGTTACCACAAAATGATCAATCTCTTTTGATTGATTTTATTGATTAGCAGTGTATAAGTGAAGCACCTATCCACTAAGCTTAAGACGGCGTACAAGCGAATCACCTGTGCGCACGAATAGGTCTTGTTAAAACACCAATTGCTATTACAAGAGTGATTTATTAATTCTAAATTGGCAATATATATAATAAATGATTAACAATAAAATTGCTTACTCAATAACATTGTCAAACTAAAATTGTGCTTAATTATAAAAACAAGAAATTGAACGCATTGCTCAGGCGGTCAGTGCACCTTGAGCGATACATTAATGCTGCGTCAGGTAATTTCCTCAGGTGCACCGTCTGAGGTGTTTGAACTGTTTATTTTGATGATCTGGTTGCAATATTTTGGGGAAATTAAACAGTAGTTTTCAATGGATCAAGTACAACTTCGACTGGTTATTCTCTGAATGACATCACTCATACTCGAGACAAAATTCAATTAGATATAATCGATGTCCTGCTATGGCTGCGTCATCATCGTTTTGTATTTGCTGCCGATATTACAAAAATATACCGCCAGATCATGGTACATCAAGATGACTGGAACCTACAACAAATTCTATGGGTTGATAAACAACAAAACATTGCACCATATCAATTGACAACAGTTACATATGGAAACAGTTCTGCACCGTTCCTAGCAATTCGTGTAGAAGAAGAAGAAGGTCATCGCTTTCATCTTGCTGTTGAACCAATCAGGAAAGGCAGCTATGTAGACGATATATTTGGAGGCGCAAATTCCCCTGAACAACTCATTGAAGTCGCTAGCCAACTAATAAAGCTTTGCATGGCGGGCGGCTTCCGTTAGCAAAATGGCAATCAAATCAACCAGACATTCTCAAGGAAATCACTCAATCTACTAGTCACTCCTCATCAATCGCATTCGAAGACTGCTCAACCAAAATTCTCGGATTACTTTGGAACCCAATCACTGATCAATTCACCTTCTCAGTCCAGTCACAATCAACAGAATCTAAAATTACTAAACGCCTAATCTTATCTGAAGTAGCTCAGATATTTGATCCACTAGGACTCGTCTCACCGATCACAATAAGAGCCAAAATACTGTTGCAGGAACTTTGGCTTCCCAAACTCAACTGGAATTAAGCTTTACCATCCAAACTCACTCATGTTTTGGGGTATTAACTTTTCCCCAAGCAGCACGAGAGTGCTTTCGCTGGGAGAAGATCCAGCGACCCTTCTAAGCTTTTGTATCTCAGTAAAACCCATCTTTGCATATGATCTCACTTGGTTTTATTCAATGTAATAATTTATTTTAATTTCACTTATAAAGTAATTTTGTTTCACTTATTGGGTTACTAATTAACTAATTATTGAGATTCACTTTATACCGTAACTATTTATTTGACTTCACTCTTTTATTCTTACAATATCGTGACAAGATTATCCGGTTTTTCTTATAAAGAACTTTGTGATTATACTGTGGTACACTCTAACTACACTCTGACTAAAAAAGTGATTTTAAATTATTTAGTCTGGGAAGTTTTAAATTTAAAAGTCAGCTAAAGCGATGATACAACAACTCTGACTTAAACTATTGGGTGGCTGACCTTTATACACTTTCCCCACTTCAAGGGTTAAAAGTTAACGAAAATTGGTCACCCGAATATTGACCGGCTCACAAGTCACAACACCATCCTCCTTAGAAAACAGAGTTCATGAATCGCATGATTGAACTCTCGTCAATTACTGGAACAAATTCGCTCGGGTGGTTGAGATAGTGTATAAAGACAGCCAGTACTTAACGTGCTAGTTATAAAATGTAAAATACATGTATGAAAAGCTTATCATAGCTGTAGCAAAAATTAAACTTGTCATTAATTCTACTAATTTTTCCTAAATCAATTGAAATAATTACGAAAAATGTTATTCTTAATTTCTATTAGTATTTCTTAATTATCTATTTATGTATGTAAAGAAGTTCTATTCTATTATTTCTATTAGTATTTCTTAGTTGTCTATGTATGAAAACATTTTGGTTACAAAAAATTCTAATATGCCATTATTCTATAACTCTGTTATTCTGTACCCAAGCTCAGTTGGTATGGGGGTTTTTCGCAATTGTTGATATCAGAAGTAATTTGTGGATTTTTTGCTTTAAGGGGAGGTTCTCATCTAGAACGTCAAAAAGTAGGTAAAGTTCGTGATTTTTTTGAAGGCAAATGACAAGACATAGGGAAATGATATTTGGCATTATCTTTTATTGTACATTTATCTGTACGAAAAAATTTTTTTATTTAAAAAAAAATAAAAAATGGCGCCCGTTATTCAACTTCTCCGGAGGCATGTTTTTCGAAAATTGCCCAGCTGCGTACAATTTAGGGGTCGCAGATTGGTCTGAAATCAAATAATGATGACATTATTATAAACTAGAATAAATTTGTCTCAGAAAGAGTGGAAGACTTTCAAAAAAAATTTAAAATTGACGGAATGGCGCGATTTTGAAATTTTAAGGCCGTTTTCGGCCGTTTTTTTTCATAGTTTATCACTTACAAAAAGGAGATAATGTTACAATTTTCAAAATGTGCTCCATTCTTTCTATGAAGAAAATTGTTTACTTTAATATGCACGAAACTAGAAGTTGATCGGTTGAACCGTTTTTGAGTTATCTTGTACGCAAATTTGAAAAATCTTGAAAAACAAAGTTCCGAGATAATCGTGATTGAACGGCACGCCACAGGCTGAGCGCCCCGCTACGATCATGACACCGCCACAATCAATGGGCTGTAGAATCCGTTCTAGTGCTCGGATCAACTAAATATTTTAAACCAACATTCTAAACATATTAAACTTTAATAATATGAAATAAAAAAAAAAATAAAAAATTTCAAGATTCTAGATGAGAACCTCCCCTTAATTTGGGCGTGCTTAGTCATAATTCTTTGCACCTTGCTCTTAACCAAAGCAGCGGCAATAGCGACGACTGTAATAATGAGCCAAATAGCTGACGGTGTAATTATGAACATTGTGTTTGTGTACTTTATTGCTCGCGCGGAAACCTATGTTTTCTTGTCTTTTGATTTCGTTGGGGATTGCGCGGACTTCGCAGTCCGGTGGGAGTGTGGATGAATGTTGGAGTACCGCAATTTCGCATAGGTTATTTTTGGATTTTACGTTAAAAATGGGGTGTATGATAAGGCATAAATAGTACTGGTGGTTTCTTGTGGAACAATGAGATAAATCGAGTTTGTTTAGGAGATAATAATGCTCTCTGTTTAGGTCAAAGATAAGGTATTCTACCGATGGTTGCATATGTAAATGTAATGATTGTCTTTATGTGTCGGTAATGGAATGGCCTTATAGAGTTGGTCATCATCTCTAAAGGGCAGGGGTATTTTTAGTTCAATTATGATTCGGTTTTCTGTGATCGCTGAACTGGTGTGACTGATCTTATACAATTTTATCAGATTGTTCACTTGAGGGTCTATGGGGAGTGCAAGGCTGTTAGGTAAATGATTTTGTATGTTTACTAAAATGTGTTGGATTTACGCGGGGGTTATTAAAGCGGGGTGAGGTTTACCATGGTTGATGTTTGTCATTCGATCTATTAAAGTATTTAGGGTTGCTTGGTGCCGAAATATGATTAGTGTGGTAAGTGATGCTAGGGTTTCCAGTTCAATAGTGGCCTTCTGTACTGCAGATTCGGTATTGATCTTGTTTACAATGAGCTTGAGATTTTCTAATAATATTGTCTACGAATAAAAATTGGCTTTTTATGTCGTGTCTCGATCTATTGAGCACATTGGTGGTAGTTTCCAGAATCGTAGTTTGACATTTTATGAGCGCTAGGAGATAATTTTCATCGTTTTTGAGGTTAGCTATTTTGCTGTCATCCTCCAGAGCATCTTCCTCTTTGAGGATGCCAAATAGAGTTTTACTTAAAGGGTCCACTGCATTGAAGAGTCCTCTGCGGAAGCGACGATGCTTGATAGGTTTCAATAATTGTTCCTTACATTCTATGTCGGCCGTAAGGGTGTGTATTATCTGCGTAATTTCCTTGCAAAAAGGTAATTCCGGTTGGTAGAAGTGCGTTGATTAAATGGCATATCCCATTTATGTTTGCAGAGAGTTCATGTAATCTTGTGAACTCAAATCGCAACTTCTCCAAATCGTAGTATACCTTCCATTCGTTGCTATACAGGGTGTTCAGAGGTGGGATTGAAATATTGCAGGAAGTGAGAGGTCCGACCGAGACAAGCAAAAAATCGTATGGGTGGAGGGGAGGTATATCGCACCATTCGGCAGTTACAGGGTGATTCGTAAATCAGGATTTTGCCTTATATGGAAACCGCTCTTGTATTTTTATCCTTTTTTCTACGCATCGCAGTGGCCCCAACCCAATCTCAAAAAATTACTATTTCGAAGCCCTTTCCAAAATGGTCAACACCACCCCCCTATCCCCAACCCCTTGGCCTAAAACCCCCTGGAAGTTGAAAAATTAACTTTTATTTCACGATTTTTCACCTTTCGCCCCACTTTTCTTCGAAATTCATAACATACCTACTTTTTATTTTTTTTAAGTTGCCCATCTAATTACCTTTCTAAAAAGGTCTAACATGCCCAGGTAGAAAGGGGTTGCAAAAGTACTGAAATTAAAACACCCTCACAGGTACCTAATTACTTTATTGCACCATAATGGAAAAGGTCGTTAATTAAGCAATTTTTATGACAGCAAGTTCGGAAATGTTTGTTTAGGAAACACAGGTAATACATTTTTATTATTTCAGCAAAACAGTAATAAAATAATAAATGTAATCTCGTTAAATAGCGTTATTAATTTATTATATTCAGTATTGACTCCTAAGTATCCTGACGCTCCGTTTCTAATACCTCCTATGAATTATGGTATAAAAATGGGTAAGTTTGGAAGGACATTGACCACAATTGAAGAATCAAGCGATAAGAATGGGTGTTTAATAGAAAAAATTAAGATAAAATGGCAGAATTCAGTGTTGAAGAGTATGCCGATATAATTTAAGTGTACGGTTTAGTAAACCAAAGAAGATTCCCGAATCGGCGTGTACCCGACAGAAGGGTATTTTCAAGGACTTTAAGAAGGTTAAAAGAAACCGGAAGTGTAACCGCCCACAGAGCAGAAACGCGATCAGGAACATCGGCCGATTCAGCGGACACCGACCAACAAATCCTCAACATCGTCAGGAACAGCCCTAAAATAAGCATCAGGCAGGTCGCACGATGGTTAGGATTGTCTTCAGGGGGCAGAGTTGTTAAAGAATGCATTTTTTCCGAGCTGCATTACTATAAATTGTTTCCTTAAAATGAATTCACTCAAAGCTGCAATTAAATTTCTCTTGAAGACTTGTATTCTCTTGAATTCAATGAATTCTTTTGCATTCTATTTACAATAATTATTTTTGGAAAAAAAAGATTAAAAGAGCTCTTATCAAAAATTTATGATTTTTTTTTTGTTTAACCATTAAGTCCATAAAAAATTGTATTTGCATAAGATAAATATGCGTTCCATAGCTGTATTAGGTTTTTAATTAATAATTATTATAATCAACCAACCTTTGGCCCTTGGTTTTCTAGTGAGCAATTTTGTTCACAATTTGCATTCGAAATTGAAAAAAATAATTTACTCATCTATTGTGTCGTACAATAGAGGAAGGAATATCTTCACGGAAACTGAAATATGAAGCTGCCGAATCATTGCACAATAAAATGAGGTTTACAATCAATGCATTGTTATCTCAATAATTCATCCACTATCCACTAACCGGAAAAATCACTTCATCAACTAGTTTTGTGATTTACTTGAAGTAAGTCGCAGTGGAATAAAAAGTTCTGCATTAATTATACTGGAGTACAATTCGGTGTAATTTGTATTGCTCCTCAAGATTTCATTTCCTTATTAAAACTTGTAAGTAAACCAAAGTTAACCAAGTCTAAAAACTGAAGTCAATTATATATACAGTGCTGATCAAAATAATAGGTAATAAAGTTGAAAAGTAGTCTAAATATCAATTTCTCTTTTAAAATCTCGCTCCTCTGCAAAATAATTGGTATCATTATTTGAGTAACCAAGTGTTCGTTATTTATCATATGGAAAATTAGTCATTCATGCAACGCTCCTCAGTGGAAAAATGTTTAGTTCGACCTATCCAAAAATTATGTAATTAAAAAATCTAGTAGAATCATATTACAAAAAATAATTTAGTTTAATCTAAACGGTAAAAATCAATGTAATAACCTTTTTATCCCATTAAGAAAAGGGTTTATAACTAATAAAAAAAAAAATCAAATTTTTTTTGACCATTTTAAAAATACATTGATTTCTTAACTTTTCAGTTAAGGGGACTGTCCGATTTTTTTGCTTAAAAAAATCGATTTTTTTTTTCGCTTAATCAATAGTTTATACTTTTAAAAATAACTTGTAAAAATTTGGAACCGATATCTTGAGCGGTTCAAAAGTTACAGGTCATTTAAGAGGCGTGCCTCCCGTCGCGCGGCCGTATGAGTCGATGAGCCGGAAAGCAGGTGCGAGCTATGAAACGCGTGTGAATAGCGTTCGGATTTGTGGCCTTGAATAGATGAATGAAATATAAGGAGGTAGGTATTTTTGATGTTTCTTTGTTCATCTTTTCGTTAGGAAATACACTTTCTTCGTGAGAAAATACACTTTTTTCTAGCCAAAATGCACTTTAAACTTTGACAGTGAATTTCTCCGTTCGTCGGAATTGATGGCGGTTGCGCTAATTAAAAGAAAACGGCTCATGATTTTATCTTGAAACTTGGCACACTTATTATTATAATATATACGCCCATTGTGATAGAATCACATTTTTTATTTTTTTTTTCCAAGTTATTGCCAAAAAACTAAAAAAAAAATGACGAAATAACGACTTTTTTTTTCAAGTGTCCGCCATTTTGTATTTTTTTTTTCCATTTTAAAAACTGTCCCTATCACAATGGGCTAAATAGTGTAAATTTTTAATAAATTTATGAATTTTTGATTTTAGTTCACCTGAGGCAAAAAGACTCGCGCAACCAGCGGACGGAGCGGCAAACTTTGAAGAGCTGGAGAGGGGGGATTCCCGGTTACGGAGTGACTCAACAAAATTCTCCAATGTAGTCGAAGGATCAATAAAATGTTTAAAGAAAAAAATCGTTGTCATACCTTCAGTAGTTTTCTTGAAAAAAAATCATTAAAATTACCTATTTTTTGGCTTAAAAAATCGGACAGTCCCCTTAAACACCTAGAACTTGACTGCATGGCTAAGTTTCCATATAACAAATAACGAAGACTTTATTACTCAACTATATTTCAGAGGAAAAAGTTTTTAAAGGCGGAATTGCTCTAAGACTATTTGTCAACTCTATTACCTATTATTTTGATCAGAACTGTACATATATATGCGTAAACTTAGCATTTAATTTTTAAATTTGATTATATTAGCATTTCAGTCTACCATATTGAAACCTTTGAATTTTTCCACTTTTCTGTCAGAAATAAAATAAGTATATACCGGCTTCTGATTTAAAAACATTAGGAAATATGTTTGGGATATTTATATAAAGTGAACACTTTTGATATTTTTTTCATTGAAATAATTATTTTCTTAATTTATTAAATAGTTCTTTTAATTCGGGAATAATGTTCTGAAATTCGCAAAACTGGCTAACAAGAAAACATTCCCAGGTGTCCCCCGCCGTTTCAGTAGCGGATGTATATTCATTTTATTTATTTATTTATTTAATTCGCTTAATACAAGCTACAAAACTTAAACTAAGCTTAGACTAAAACTAAAACTACAACTGATTAAAAGGTGAGAACGAGGGGGAGGGGGCAATAATTATGGTGGTGGGTCATGCTGGTAAAGGGCATGTCTGAGGGAGGTTTTATCTAAATGGAAATTGAAGGCGGGAGAGTTTTTAGTTTTGCGTAACATGCTAGTAATAGGTTCGAAGTGTCCGTAGTTGGTGCGGTGACTGTTTAGACGAAAGAGTGGAAAGGATCGTACGTTGCGAGGATTGGTGTTGATGGATATGTTATGCAAAATTTCAGGACATTCAATGGAACCGGTTAGGACCTGATGGATAAAGATTATATCGGCGAGGTCACGGCGCATTGCTAAAGGTTGGAGGTCAATCAGTTTCAAACGGTCCTCATAAGGAGGAAGATTAAGGTTATCAACCCAGGGAAGGCCACGTAACGCGAAGCGGAGGAATCTGCGTTGCACTGATTCGATTCTATTGATAATTGTTGGCAGGGAGAGTGACAAAACTTGGCAAGCTTATTCAAGTAGGGGCCTGACAAAGCATATATAAAGAGCTTTAGTGACATAGGGGTTAGAGAATTCCTTAGACCAGCGTTTAATAAAGCCCAAAGCTGAGTTGGCTTTGCTTATGATGTGATCGATGTGAGAACGGAAATTGAGTTCACTATCACAGATGATGCCCAGATCACGAAGGGAGCTGACTAATGGAATGGGTTCGCCAGAAAGAAAATAGGTCCTAGGAGTGACGGGGGGGATTAACATGTTAATCTACATCAAAATGACATTTTTGAACCTAATTTATAGTATATACAGTTGATTAATATGATTGCAATCTTATTTTCTTTGGAAAAACGCATCTCTTCATCGTGACGTAGGATTTTATTTCTCTTCTTTTTTATCCACAATTAAAGGCACTACAACCATTCGATTTTTTCAAATTTTTGTTTAGGAATTCGCCTTTTCGTTATTTTTGTAGATATCTAAAATCTCCTATGTCAAGACGCAAATGTAAATAAAATTCAGAACTGTCGATTGTAAAGTTACTTTTAAAAAAATCTTAAAAATCGTCACTTTACAACCAGAAAAGAATGCAAAAGAAGTCATTGAATTCAAGTGGATGCAAGTGAATTTAAGAATGCATGTGAATTCACGAAGGCTTCAACGAATGCCTTGAATTCTAGAGGAATGCATTCGAAGCAATGCATTCCTTTTGCAGAATGAAGCAGCATTCCTTATTATTTTTTTAAGGAATGGGCATTCATGTGTTAATTCATGATTCTTCAGAGAAATAAACGAATGGAAAATATGAATTCTTCATTCATTTAAATTAAAACTCAAAAAGCTGAATTCTTTAACAACTCTGCTTCAGGGAGATTTTGGACCGTTGTGAACCGAGAGGGACTACATCCATACCACCATATCCCGGTCCAAGCCCTACAGGAAGGAGATTCCGAAAGACGAATGCAATTCTGCACTTGGCTGCTCGAGTCTGACATCGAAAACAGAAGGTTTCTAGACCGAATTCTGTGGACGGATGGCATCACAAACTTCCACAACCTCCACACCTGGTCAAATGTGAACCCACAGAGGACAAGGTGTCGGTCCTTCCAACAAAGATATAGTGTCAATGTCTGGGCTGGCATCACCGGCAACCAGTTGATAGGACCCTTCATCTTGCCTCAAGTGCTGAATAGTCAGCTATATTCGAACTTTTTGGAGAATACCCTTCCGGATCTGTTGGAGGAAATCCCCCTGGCCAGCAGAAGAATGTATTTATAGCACGACGGAGCACCTGCGCATACTGGAAACATTGTTAGGGCAAGGATGAATGAACATTACCCAGAGCGCTGGATTGGATGAGGTGGACCGATTCCTTGGCCTGCTAGGTCACCGGACCTTACTCCACTGGACTTTTTCTTATGGGGAATGATCAAAGATGAAGTTTACTCAAGACCAATGAACACCAGAGAAGAATTGGTTATCAGGATTGGGACTGCAGCCACGAAAATACGGGACAGACTGGCTACCATAGACCTCAAACGCGAAATAAGACGAAGGCTACTTGCATGCATCGAAACTGGCGGAGAACATTTTGAACAGCTTTTGTAGGACATAAGTTTTAATTGTAATTAGTTTTTAAGCAAACAAAATGTATTTTTTAGTTAACTTAAGTATAATTTCTTAAAAATTCGAATTGTCATGATATTCGTATCCTTTTCATACCTGGGCATGTTGTACCTTTTTGCAAAGGTAATTAGATAGGTAACCTTAAAAAAATAAAATAAAAAGTAGGTATGTTAATAACATGAATTTCTGTGAAAAGTGGGGCGAAAGGTGAAAATTCGTAATATAAAAGTTAATTTTTCCAACTTCCAGGGGTGATTTTGACCATGGGGTGGGGGACAGGGGGGCAGTGTTGACCGTTTTGAAAAGGGCTTCGAAATAGTCATATTTTGAGATTGGTTTGGAGCCGCTGCGATGCGTAGAGGAAAAGATAAAAATACAAGAGCGGTTCCCATATAAAGCAACATCCTGATTTACGAATCACCCTGTAACTGCCGAACGGTGCGAAATACCCCCCCCCCCCCCCCCACCCATTCGATTTTTTGCTTATCTCTGACCTTTCACCCCCTGCAATATTTCCCTCCCACCTCTGAACACCCTGTATAAATATATACAGGGTGTCCGAAACCACCCGTCCACACCTTCTAAATCGGTCAAAGCTTTTTTTTCGCCAAGGCGATTACTCCATTTAAGTAAAATGGGTATGCTGTATCGACTGGCGCTATTTTCAGCTTCCGATCTCGACTGGATTGGATGGGTACATTTTGACCTCGAATTCGGATTCCACGATAAAAAATACACAACTTTCATTTGGAACATTTTTTAAAAAAATAACATTTTCGCCCTCTAAATGACCTTTGAAGTTGTTCAAGCTGGAAGTAGACTTTTAACTCTGGAATTGCAATATTTTACAGCAGATTCACATTCTACGTCGTAAGTTGTGCATACTGGGTTTAAATGGGGACTTTATCGCCTCCGCTTCCTACCTCTTAACAGCAGTTTTTTAAAAGCGAATTCACTTTATACGTCAAAACTTATGCATGCTGGGTTTAAATGGGGACTTTGTCGTTTCCACCTCCTACCGGAAGTGGGTTTCGACGTCGGAAGTAGATTTTTAACCGCACATATTTATGACGTAGAATGTTAAGAGGTCTACTTCTGGTCTGAATATTCCACTTCCTATAGGGGGCGGAAGTAATAAAGTCCCCATTTAATCCCAGCATATACTTATGCCTGTCCAATCAACTAGTCATGGCTTTAACATTAATTGTTCAATAGTCTCCCAAAACTTGACGATTTCCTGTGCTCTGGAAGAACTCCCTTATTATTCCTATTAATAAAAAGGTTAAAAAAAATGAGGTATGTAATTACAGACCTATTGTGTATTCACTGGATTCGTTCTTACTTACTCGATAGGACATATCAAGTTTATTTTCGTCGCTCCACCTCGAACAAGATATCTGCTACGTCAGGAGTCCCGCAGGGTAGTCATTTAGGTCCATTTCTTTTTATTTTATCTATTGATGACATCTCACAACTTCTTCAAACTTGTAAAATCCTAATCTACGCAGACGACATGAAAATATTCTATCGTACGAGAAATATTAGCGACTGGCACGCGGTTCAAAATGACCTAAACATATTCCAGTTGTGGTGTATACACTATAATTTAGAACTAAACTTTGTACAGGTTGTCATCCCCTGCGTTTTGATTTGATTTGCTCTACGGCGTATTCAATCTGTCTGTGACTTGGGGATTATCTTGGGTTGCAAATTAGACTTCGTTGAGCATATCAACTGTACGGTGGCTAAAGCCAGTTCTGTGCTGGAATTCATCAAAGATGGTCCCGTGAATTTTCTAATAGAACTGTTTTAAAACAGCTTTACTTTTCTTTTGTTAGACCAATTCTCGAATAAGCGAGTCAAGCTTAGTCACCCTATTATCAAGTCCATTTTGACTGCGTCGAATCTGTGCAAAGAAAATTTGTCAGATTCGCTCTTAAGGATCTACCTTGGGGCAATCCAGTTCTTCTTCCTCGTTACAATGGTCGTCTGACGCTCCTTGTGATGTATTCTCGTTGCACAAACGACAGGACATCGCTGACATTGTATTTGTTTACCAATTACTAATTGGTAATATAGATTCTGCTTCCCTTAAAGACGAATTCACTTTCAAATTGAATGAGCGTAATTTTAGGGTGGTGTCACTTCTGCAAACTATTTTATGTAAAAATAATTATAGCTTGTTTCAGCCTATTAACCGGATGAGGTTAAATGTGAATAAAAATGCTGATTTGTTTGATGTTCGTGTCAGTAAGCATGCACTGAAGAAAAGTCTGCTTGGTGGTTTTCTGTTGTTTTACAAAGCTTTGACTAAGCTGATGGTCTGTTAATAAAAAAAAAGAGGCACTCCTGTACTCCAACGCAACGTAAAACACCCCGTGAAGCTCCATGTTTGGGGTTGTTTCAACGCTCGCGGTTTTGGTATTCTATACGTGTTTACGAAAACCTCAACAGCACAACGCATGACAGAAATCTACCGAAAATGATTGTTACCATCTGCACAATTGTGGTTTGGTCGAAATAATGATTCCTGGATATTACAGGAAGATAATGATCCCACGCATTGTAGTCGCTTCTTTAAAGCTTGGAAAGCCGAAAATGGCATCCGGCGCACTATGATACATTTGGACGAATTTTTTCCATTTTTCAATTATCTCCTGATAGAATAATGCTATTGCGATTTCGTGGTAGTCCTCTCGAAAATGGCCTTCAAATGACCTCCGCATGATCTTGGAATGACATTTATCGATCTTTTCTAGTTCTAAAACTCCTCCCGAGGAATTTCAGCCAGAAATAAAATAGAAGGGAAGATTGATATAGTTTCTACGAAATACACGTCAACTTTGATTATTTTTCTTCAAAACTCTACAGCTCAGAGGCATTTTATGGTATAACCTTGGGCAATGGTAGGATTACTTCAGAATTGATTGCTCTACAAAAGTGTCCATTGCGGTGTAACCCTAACTCGAACCAGCGAGGTAGTACGGGTCACTAACCCCAATTTTTCCATAAAATTCTCGCTTTTTGCCCCTATCTCGTAAACAACAAGAGGTACGGAAAAAGTGGATATGACAAACTTGTAGGAAATTCAATTTCATATAAAAAGTTCTTGAACACCAAATCACTTACATCGATATTTCTTGAGATATTGGGCTTTAAAGTTGAGGTAGTGTGGAATGTTCATGGATTATTGAGCTAAATTATAGAAACACTACCTCAAATTCAAAGCCCAATAACTCAAGGAATATCGATGTTAGTGATTTGGTGTTTAGAACTTTTTTGTAGGAAACTTAATTTCCTATAAGTTTGTCATATTCACTTTTTCTGTACCTCATGTTGTTTACGAGATAGGGGCAAAAAGCGAGAATTTCATGGAAAAATTGGGATTAGTGACCCGCACTACCTCGCTGGTGGGAGTTAGGGTTACACCACAATGGACACTTTTGTAGAGCATTCAATTCTGAAGAAATTCTACCATTGACCAAGATTATACCATAAAATGCCTCTGAGCTGTAGAGTTTTGAAGAAAAATAATCAAAGTTTACGTGTATTTTATATGGGAAATCTTTATACGCCTTGGTCTAGTATTTCATATTAATATTAAGGGCTCCAATTTTCAGGGAATTTTTGTTTAGGTATTCGCCACAAAATTTCGAGGTAGGACTGAAAAAAAAAATAGTCACGAAAAAAAACATATACAGTAATGACTCGCTAATTCGGACCACCTTTAATCCGGATATCACGCTAATCCGGACCAGCAAATTTGTATCATTATGTATTCTACAGTCCGGATCACTTTTTGAAAGTGCTTTCTGTAATCCGGATTTCCTAAAATTTCAGAACAAATAAAACAATTATGTATTTATTATTCTACTGGTTAGATCATGCCTGGGCAAAACTTTCCTTTTCCCTTTTTCCTTCCCAAATTTCAGTGTATATACATATAAATTTATCTCACTTTTCTCTTTTGCTTCGTGTAACTTCAGTAAACTGCTTCACAACCATTCACAATTTACTCTCACTACACATTTATTTTACCGTTAGTTTTCGTTGATTTTTGTGCAAGGAAAGGCGTAAGTTCTCATAATCATTCATTCATTCGTCGTACGCGTTAGGAAAGTGCACTGTTTTAATAATCATGACTAAAAGGCTAAATAATTCGAAACTTCCATTGTAAAAATAATTTTTTCTTATTTTATTTTTAATAAATAGAGTTAATTACATATTTTTGTTTACACATTTTGCGTATTAATTCTGCTTCCCCCAGTCCGTATTTTTCGCTAATCCGGATCACCCCTTGCAATAATTAATCCGGATTAAAGAGTCATTACTGTATATATATCTACATATACGAAAACGTTGTATTGTAGGTTCTCTCTTCGCTCAAGTATTTAGTTTACATTCGTTCGTTTGTAAAATCAGGCGTCTGTATCCTTTATAAAATGAGTTCTTATAAAAAAGGCAGTAAAAACGTAAAACGAAAAAACGTAACCAAAGGAAGATTTTATGATTTCCACGGTAATCAGCACACGTCCGAAGATAGTACAGAGTTTACAAGTGCCTCTGCGAGAAAATCATCCTCGAGAAAGGAGAATGGGCAAAAATGTATGGCGCCTGGTACCCGCTCCAACACCTAGGATTTTTATATGACAGGAAAGCTATTACATATATATACACTATTATGTATGGCGCTTGCCTCGATTTGTTGTCCATTCGGAGATAATCGACTTCGAACTTTTTATTCTGTCAGTTGTTACTGATGTCGAATTAACTGTTTGAGAGGGATTAGATCACTATTCACTACTAAATATCGCTTTTTGGGGGTAAATCATCATCCACACCATGACTGTCATCTCAGTCTACTGCTAGACTTAGACTGCATTTAAGAATCTGCATCATTTGTGACTGGTCTAGTAAAAGGTACCACTTTGAGGGTAGTCGATACGGTTGCGAATATGCTGTATTAAATAGTAATAAGCTAAATAATCGCTCTTAATGACTACCCTTAAAAGTGGTACCTTTTATTGAACACAGCCACATTTGGGATTATTATTAATGAAAAATGAAGAAAACCCATTTTAAGAGTTAAGTGCGAGTGTTTAGTGTAAGTGTTTAGTGTTTAGCCCGTGTGGACAGGCACTGTTAAGTGCGAGTGAGAAGTGTTAAATGCTTAGTAGCAAATAGAAGCGCGTTCTATTTCACTGTTAAGTAGCCGCTCCCCTCCCCTTCCCCTCGATCGCCCGCTCAGTCCGATATGCGTATTTTTTTAGATATTACGCAATATGGTCAACGTAACTGTTTATATTTATAACGTCCCTAATCAATTCACGAACTTTCAGGTGCACTTGCTCATCCATGTTTACACTTGAAATGTACTGAACGCCTGAGCTGTACTAAGCAGTGCCACTAATCGATATTGGACACCTACTTAACGCTTAACACATAACAGGTCTACTAAACACTTAACACCTGCACTAATCACTTGTCAGATGTGTAAACCAGGCCTTAGGTTAAGCACATAAGTTAAATAAAAATATACTAAAATAACAATATGGCGTGGTTGAGTAAAGACGCGCGCGATATACCTCCGGATTATAGCAAACAAGTGTGTCACTCTACAAGAGATATAAAAATAGTTACTTGCGTAATCTGTGATAATGGATACTGCAAGTCTGAATTTGTTAGAAAAGTGCAAGAGAATAAAGGGTTCTTTGTGACAAGGCATTTAATTGTGTGTCCTATTCATACAAACATAACCTTTAAAGATATTGAAGCCTATGAGCAAAATAACAGTGGAATTAATGATGAGAACTTGATATTAAGAAGAAAAATATTTATACTACAAAAACACATGCAGGATGTAGCTGCAGGGCTAGATACTACTTTTGGAGCTGAGTCCATGGACTTTGATCATGAAAAGCAAACGGACGATGATACGGCATCTATTTCCAGTGAAAAGTCAAAAAAGAGGAAAATTAGTTACATTGAAAAAGACTGTGATGATTGCCAAGAATATATAAAAGAATTGAATTACGAAAAGCAACTGAATAAAGAACTAGTAAAACATAACGCTGAATTACGGGAGCATAATAAGTTCTTGAGAGATCTCAATACTAAGTCAGTGAATACTACCATAAAATCAAATATTCCTTATGCAGATATTGTATCAAATATCCCTAAAAAACAAGATTTTATACAACTAACTGTCAAACCAAATGAAAATTTCAAAGGCAATGTGAAAGATATAGTGCAAAGACAAGTTGCTGGAAAGACTACTGCTAAAGTCATGAAAATAAATAAAGTTGAAAATGGTACAGTTTATATTAAATGTAACAGTGTACAAGATTCTGAAGCAATTTTACAGACTTTAAACAGTGAAAATAAGGATATTCTAACAGCTACTGCAAATGCAAAAGAAAATCCCAAAATACGAATCTCAAATATAGAAGGTACAGTCGATAAAGCAGAACTTGCTAAAGATATACTAAAGAGAAACCAGTTACCAGAAGGGAGCGTAGTCATACAACACACATACACACAGAAAAATAGCATGTATGGAGCACTAGCAGAAGTCTCAATGGAAGCTTACGGTAAAATAATGAGGTTAAAGACTGTGTTTGTGGGCTATCAATGCTGTAAAGTGTATGACGAATTTAACATCAACAGATGCAAAAAATGCTGCGGATACAATCATAGTCTAAGCAAGTGTAAGAAAAATTCAAATAAAAAGCAGAAATGTTACAAATGTGCAGGAGATCATGATGCTAGTGAATGTAATGCGGAAATTAAGAAATGTATCAACTGTATAAGTGCAAATAATTATTTAACTAAAAAGAGATCAACTGATCACTCAGCAGACGACATCAATCAATGTGAATCCTTCAAAGTCAAATGGGAGCAGCATGTTGCAAATACCAACTATCCCTGGAAGCCAGATCCACCTTTCAAAATTGTAAACAGTAGACTGTAATGAAAAGCTTTATCTCAAATTATAATTTTAGTTTATGAATATAATAGATGAACTTAATCCAAATCAAGAATATATGTTCAATGTGGTGGACGACCTAAATAATACTGAGGATTTTACCTGTTCTAAATTACTAGTAATGCATGTAAATATACGGAGCATAATGAAAAACATCGATAAATTAAAATCAATGTTGGAATCAATGCATAGCAAACCTGAAATAATAGTGTGTTCTGAAGCCTGGCTAATGAAAAAAGTAAGTTTTATAGATATTCCTGAATATGTACATTACTGCAATACTAAAATAATCAATCAAAATGATGGAGTTGTTATTTATATAAAAAGTAATCTAGTCTATAGCATTACAACTGAGCAATATGGAGAGCTAAGCGTAGTTAATGTAATAATAAGCCTAATAAACAATCTTCAAATAAAAGTCTCTGGCATATACAGATGTCATGACTATAACATGCAAACATACATAGGAGACTTAAAGAAATTTATTGAAGCAAATCGTAGTATAACTCATCATTTAATAATAGGAGACATAAATATAAATCTAATGGAATTTGATCAAAATACTGAAGAATATTGGTGTATTTTACAAAAGGAAAATTACATGTCGCTAATAAATTCAGTTACACACCCAAATAACAATATCAATGGTGGCACATGCATTGACCATGCTTTTATAAGGAGTACCTTTACTGTCAAATCAGGAAAAATCCTAGATAAAATAACGGATCATACACCAATACTTGTATCCTTTTTTGGAGATAATACACCGGAATGTGAAAACAAAATTAAATATGAGTTCAATAAACGAAGAATTTTAGCTGCCTGTAAGAATGAGAATTGGGATATTACTTTCAGAGACAAAAATAATGATCAAACCTTAAATACACTTGTAAGTACAATCCAAAAAATAGTAGATCAATCATTAATTAAAAAACCTAAAAAGCTAAGGGCCAGAAAAGAATGGGTCACACCAGCTATAATGACTTCAATAAACACAAAAGATAAACTATACAAAAAATGGAAACAGGATGAAACAAATGAACAAAACAAAAACACCTATTTAAAATACGGAAAAATTCTGAAAAATACAATAAGGCAGGCTAAAGATGAATTTGAAAGCAACTGCATTAAACAGGCTGACTCTAAAACTATGTGGAACTATGTGCATAAAAAACTAAATACAAAAAAGAAAAGCACCAAAATAGACAGAATAATAGACAACGGTATTGAAATAAATGATACAGGTCAAATTGCTGACAAGTTTAATGAATTCTTCAGCACTATTGGAGATAAAATATGTAATAAATCATCAGCTCCTACAATGCACCAACCTGTGCCAGAAATTCCCCACAATGCTAAAACCCTGTTTTTAAAACCTACAGATGAAGAAGAAGTACTGCAGACGATATATGGATTAAAAAACAAACAAGGGGGTCATGATGGACTTCACGCCAGCTTACTGAAGCTGATAGCTCCATACATTGCTTACACATTAGCAGAGATCATTAACGAATCGATGATAACGGGTGTATGTCCTAAACATTTTAAACATGCCGAGATCTCTCCCGTATATAAAGATGGTAGTAAGACCACAATCGGCAATTATAGACCAATAGCACTCATCTCAAACCTGGCTAAAGTTTTTGAGAAAATATTATACAAAAGATTATACAAATTTTTAGTACTATGCAAAATAATCAGCAAAAAACAATATGGTTTTGTACAGGAGAAAGGTACTGATGATGCAATTGCTTTCACTAGTAATACCATATACCAAACTCTAGCAAAAAGTACTCCAATAGCAGTAGCTTTCCTTGATTTCAGCAAAGCTTTCGACACTGTCAAGCACGACATATTACTAGAGAAGCTATATGCATTAGGGATAAGAGGACAACCACTACATCTAATTACAACTTATCTACAGGACAGGGAACAAATAGTCAAGGTTAATGGAGTTAAAAGTAAATCCAGAAAGGTCAACGTCGGGGTACCACAAGGTTCGATCTTGGGGCCCTTACTTTTTATTATCTATATAAATGATCTACTACAATTGTATCCTTATGAAATAGTTGCATATGCTGATGATATTGCACTGATAATCCAAGCTAAAAATTGGAAAGAGCTAGCTACCGAGCTAAACCAAAAACTAAGCAATATATACGCATGGCTTTTCAAAAACAAACTAGTATTAAACCTAAAAAAAACTACTTTCATAACTTTTGGGAATTACATTGACTCCATCCCGAACAACATTGCAATATCCATAAATGGCAATAAAATAAATAGAGTTAATAGTTATAAATACTTGGGAATAATTTATGATCAGAATATGAAATGGGACATACACATAAATACAATAGTGCATAAAACCAAATACCTAGTCTCAGTGTTTTACAGGCTCAAAAAAATAGTCTCAAACAAGCAACTGCTGCAACTATACTATGGACTATTCAATAGCATAGCTACATATGGAATAATTGGATGGGGAGGGCTGTACGAAGCAGCTTACCTCCCACTTCTGCGATTGCAAAAAAAAATATTAAAAATAATAGGAACAGACCAACTACCAAATAAAATACTAAACATTAAACAAACTTTTGTTTTAAAGGCACTATCACTAAAATTCAGCGAATTAAGATTAAAGTATGCAGAGCACCTACTAAATACTAGGAATAGAAATTTGACATTACCAAAGCATAGATTAACAATAGGCCAAAGAAATTATGAATATTATGCGATAGAATATTTCAACAAGCTACCAACTACAATAAAAAATTTACAGGCAACCAAGAAAACAATAAAAGAAAAACTGAAGACCATCGTCAGTGACTTTTGTGAAATAAAGTGACAAGCTATAATAATAAAGAAAAAAAAAAAAAAAAAAAAAACAAAAAACAAAAAAAAAAAAAAAAAAAAAACAGATAGTAATAAATAAATAAACATTAAATAAATAAGTGAAATAAATTCTGTACAGCGAATACATCTCAAAATAACTATATTACAACTTAAAAATATGTGTAAAATAATTAATTAGATTTAAGGGACCTCCTATGTACGGGCTACAAGCCTCCTATAGGTCCTCAAATGTATATATTATGAATGTATATAATTTGAAGGAAAAGGAATAAAATAAAATAATAACAAAGTTATATTTTTCTACATATTCATAACGCGATATCTCCAAGCGGACTATGAATTAGTGAAAGTGGCCATAGTAAAAATGTTTTTGTATGGTTAAGACTTATTCAACGATTACAATAATTATTGCTGTTGGAGGGTAGTACCAAAATGAGCTTAGTTTAAGTACATAAGTGTAATAAAAATGTACTAAAATAAAATAACAAAATATTTTTTTTACATTTTCATAACGCAATATCTCCGGACGGACTATGAATTCGTGAAAGTGGCCATAGTAAATATTGTTTGTATAGTTAAGACCTATTCAACGATATAAAAATTATTGCTGTTGGAGGGTGGTACCAAAATGCCCATTCTCCTTTGATGTTAAAAATTATATGTTCCTTCTGCGAACTTGATAAAAAAAACTAAATCGATTTCTCCAACTGGTTCGTTTATTCAATATTTTCAAGTTTTACTTAGTTTAGTATGTTATAATTTTTACTTAGTTCAGTATGTTATAATTTTTCTTAGTTCCGTATGTTATAATTTTTCTTAGTTATAATTTTTCTTAGTTCAGTACTTATTACTATGGGTTCAAATCGGGGACTGACTCTCAACCTCCGAGTCAGGTACTTATTAAATTACCCGCTTCTTTGTTCTCTTCTGGAACAAAGGAATCGCTGAGCCAGTAGACGCCTACATTAAATTACGATAGTGCGGATGCACTTGAATGAAATTACATGCCAATTGATTCGCGGAATTGAACCATCTCTTATCTGGATGGCTCAATTACGGTTATGACTGGCCCTTAGTGGCACTAAGTAACTATGGGGTGATCCGTGGGATCGAATATGAGTACCGTCTCTTATCTATGTGGCTCAATTACAGTTATGACGGGCCTTTAACGGTACTAAGTTACTATGGGGTTCCATATGTGTAACACCCCCCTCGTTAAGTTGAGGCTCCGACGAAACAATTTTCCTACTCAGGCATCCCGGAAGAGATATTTTTTTGTATACTTTTATTATTACAAATATTATTAATCCTAGAATGAACAATGAACTTATACCTATATTTGTTACATTATATTTCTGATTTTTATTATTCAATTTTTCAATAAATTTCCTATTCTCTATGTTTTCCAAATACAAGTCACTTAAACTAAGTTCTTTCTGTACTTCTATTTCCTTCACTTTAGTCACAAAATTAGGCATAATTACTTTGTCGTAGACAATTCTTTCATAATTTTCAAAACTTGCACTATTAATTGAAATCTTACAATTTTTAAATTTAATTAAATAGTTTCCTTCTATCTTTATATCTTCTTTATTACAATTATGAATTATACTTGTCTTCCTCAAATTCTAAGTTATTACAATACCTTTATTGATTTCTTTTACATTTTCCTCATTGGATATTACTTTATTACAGAATGCCTCTTTCAGTCGTATGATATTATTAGTACAATTATCAGTTATCAGTTGTAAGTTCTTTTCCAGTTCATCCTTTATCGGAAATGTATAAACATTATTAAATTCGTCTTTTAATACTTCCTTATTTGGCAAGGCTAGAGATTTATTTTGGGAATTGTTGTGGTCAGGCCCCCTTAAAACAAAAACCCAAAACTTGCCCTACAAAATTTTATTCCTCACCGACGCCCATGGTCTCCGGCCTTAGGTTGCCCCTTATCATCATCAAAAAATTTAAACGGCGGCACTGTCAATCCCCGTTCGGGATTCCGCTCCTTGAGCCTCGAGTGCCGAGATTTTGCCGCCGCCCAGGCAGAAAAATTACCAAAAGTTTCATCGCCCGAGACTCAAGGAGCGGTAAATGAAGAAGGCAAAAACTGCGACCGAACTCGTCTGGGGTGTCTAATTCTCGGTCGCATGTAAAATTTTTTTTGGGACCGAGCAAGGCTCGATGGAAAGAAAGCTCACGGAGTCGAACATCTGGGTGGCCACGATGAGCGTGAGGCGGGACCGTGGCCGTGGAAGGACAGCGGTGAGGAGACGATCGGGTCGGTGCATCGGTATGGGTGAGTGGCGGAGAGACACGATTCGCGATGGGTGTGAGCTGAAGTACTTGGAATAGGGAGTTCTTCTTGGGCATTCATACCGATCGGTCGAAGTGCGCGCTGAAAATGAAAGTTGAGGACATTAAAAGTTTAGTTGTTCAAAATGCAAAGTACATTTTTTTTTTTTTTTGATACTTACCTTGATATCCACCTTTGTTATATTTGCCTTAATACTGTGCGCGCTGAAAATGAAAGTTGAGAAAATTAAAAATTATATTTGTTCACCATGTGAAGTACAGTTTTTGATACTTACAGTCATATTTGCCTTAATACTGTTGCGCGCTGAAAATGAAAGTTGAGAAAATTAAAAATTTTATTTGTTCACCATGTGGAGTACAGTTTTTTTTGATACTTACAGTTATATTTGCCTTAATACTGCTGAGCGCTGAAAGTGAAAGTTGAGAAAATTAAAAAATTTTATTTGTTCACCATGTGAAGTACAGTTTTTTTTGATACTTACATTTATATTTGCCTTAATACTGTTGAGCGCGGAAAGTGAAAATTAAAAGAATTATTTAAAATTTTATTTGTTCACCATGTGAAGTACAGTTTTTTTGATACTTACAGTTATATTTGCTTTAATCCTGGTGCGCGCTGAAAATGAAAGTTGAGAAAATTAAAAATTATATTTGTTCACCATGTGAAGTACAGTTTTTGATACTTACAGTCATATTTGCCTTAATACTGTTGCGCGCTGAAAATGAAAGTTGAGAAAATTAAAAATTTTATTTGTTCACCATGTGGAGTACAGTTTTTTTTTGATACTTACAGTTATATTTGCCTTAATACTGCTGAGCGCTGAAAGTGAAAGTTGAGAAAATTAAAAAATTTTATTTGTTCACCATGTGAAGTACAGTTTTTTTTGATACTTACATTTATATTTGCCTTAATACTGTTGAGCGCTGAAAGTGAAAATTAAAAGAATTATTTAAAATTTTATTTGTTCACCATGTGAAGTACAGTTTTTTGATACTTACAGTTATATTTGCCTTAATACTGTTGCGCGCTGAAAATGAAAGTTATATCTCCTTTAATACGGTTATATCTTCTTTAATACGGATGCCCAAGTTACCTAAGGAACTCTGTAGATACCGGATCGCCCTAAATTATCCTGAAAGTGTTAAAATAAAATAATTAAAATTAGACTATCTGAAATGCAGTTAAAACCAATTTTTTTTATAACTTACCATTAGACTCTAAATCTTCCTAAAGATTCCTGAAAGTGTTAAAATAAAATAATTAAAATTAGACTATCTGAAATGCAGTTAAAACCAATTGTTTTATAACTTACCATTAGACTCTAAATCTTCCTAAAGAACCCTGAAAGTGTTAAGATGAAATAATTAAATTTAGACTATGTGAAATACAGTAAAATCAATTTTTTTTTATATAACCTACCATTAGACGCTAAATTTTCCTAAGGAATCCTGAAAGTGTTAAAATAAAATAATAAAAATTAGACTATCTGAAATTTTTTTTGAGAATTAACATTAAATTACGTGGGCCGCATTTAAAGCCAATTTTGGGACTTACTCCGAAATGCTCAACTCTCTTGGAGATTTCTGAAGCGGTATCTCGAACTGAAATACCAACCACCGTCATATGGTACTGACCAACTCACACCACAACGGGGCCATTGAACAGGCAGGGTGTGACATCAGAGACAACGCGTTCATCCCTTCAGTAACAACCCCGTGCCAGCGAGCGACAGCAGTCAGGACAGCACCACAGCACGTAAGCAGCAGCAGCAAGGCGCCCAACGTTTTTTTTTTTCTTTTTTTGTACTTCCCCCACTTAATGTCATTCTTTATAAAATGAATTTCAACATGACTCAAGGTATGTTACAGTAGAATTCTTTTCTTTTCCTTGGTTCCCTCTCCCACTTAATTTTTCAGCCAGGGTTGTGATTTAATCGAGGGACCTCCCCATTAATTTTTTTGGGCCAAGGAGAGAGGTCAAAGGGTGGTTGGGGCATAGGCCAGAGGGGGGTACATTAACACCTTAAAACCCCCCCATGTGGGTCAATCACGGGCAGTTGCAGGGGTTCAGCCTGCTCTGCCATTTTACCACCCTGTGCGATTCCTCTTGAATCGTGTCCCGTCGCGAGAGAATTTCGTGTTGTTGGTGGTCCGTTCCGGCGGCTCAGAGCGGCAATTTCGGCAAACCCCCCCACGCTACCGCAAATGCTAGCCATGCCAGCTCTCGCTGCCGCATACCGCCGGACGAGGTGCTTTAGCCGGGCCCTCGAGCACCATCGCGCAACAAAAATGGCGCCCAACGTGGGGCCTTCCTATCCCCTCCCCTTGGAGCTTAAGGCTCCCCTTACTCTCACTTACCTTTCCCAAAAATTCCTTCGAGGCCCTATCGGTGAGTCCCGTGGCTGGAGCTTACTTGAGGCCTCTCGAGAATTGCGGATACTGGCTTCTTCAGCCAGTAAGCCGACTCGAGGTCTCGGGGACAGCTCCATCCTAGGGATGAGCTGGTAGTGGGGGGGCTTTATCGGCAGAGCCTGCTGGGCCTGCGTGGTGGAGACTTCCGAGGTCCTCCCTGGAATTACAGGGGTTGGCTTTTGGTGGGCCAGCCTCCTGTCCGGGAGTATACCTTGGTCGTTCTCCGCCTCGTAGTCCTTGTAGGTGAGACTGGTAAGGTCCTTTCCCTCAACATTTCCTGTCTTGCAGGCTGAATGCTCGGTAGCCTGTGATTGACCCTCGTGTTTAATTTGTAGTAGAATTTTTTTTTGTTTTCTCACCGTATTGGCTGAAGGGTGGTGGAGAGAGAGGACCAAGGTAATTTTGTTTTTTTTGAAAAATTCTAAATAGTTGGTAAGATAAAGCAAAATTGTTGTTAAATTTAACAAATTAACAATGTAATTTAAATTTAATTCAGTAGTAATATTTTTGGTGAAGACTGAAGGTAAGCTGTATTCCCATATTGTAATTTACGGAGATCCTGGTAAAGGTAATCTAAATATTGTTTCCTTTTGAGTGCGAGTTTCTTGGGCAGTCCGCGCTAGTTCATTTGGCACAAATAATTACCTAATTGGACGCGGCAAATCTAAAGCGTTGCGGGCATTGTTGATTTTCATTCTCCTTTTCACTTTCGGCTCACCTTCGTTTTCTCCTCTTGCTCTGGCTGGTCGCGTTCGACAAAATGCCGAAAAAAACTGGGGCTTCTCCTAAAAACCCGTATCATACGCGGCACGCGATTCGCCAGCGGCTATTCCCCCCCGATGCTACGGACGAGGCAGGGGCAAACACGGGTACGAACGCGATGGACGAAGCAAGTGCCACACCTATTGACTTGCTTCGCGACCGGGAAATAGACACGCCCGCTACGACGCGTCCGACGGACGGTGACCCCCCGGCTTTAGCTCACCTGTCATTAAACCCACCTAACGCGACCGATCAGCAGGTTAAGCCTAAACCAGTATCAGCGGAATCCGGTTGGATACCGACCCATTCACTGTTGGTGGGACTTCAGCAACAAATATCCAATCTCGTGCGAGACGAAGTAGCAAAGGGAGTGAAAGAGATACGGGAACAGGTTTCTCGAGATGGCTCAAAACATAGTTTTATGACTTCCTCTCCGCCAATTATGTCTCAGATACCCTATACTCGACGACCTGAGGGCTGTGTTTTGCCGAACCCTCCATTCACGCGACCACCTCCACCCATTTTCGACCCTTCGGGGCATTATTCCTCGCACCGTCGCTGCAGCAGTCCAATCCGTAACTGGAAGTTGCAGTACGATGGCGACAATAAGCGGTTGAACGTGGAAGAGTTTATTTTTAGGGCGGAAACGCTGACCCACAACACATTACGCAGCGATTTCTCCCTACTGGTACGGAATTTTCACCAGCTGTTGAGTGATAGCCTGGTCAATTGGTACTGGACCTTTCTGCGAAGTACAGTTAACCCAACTTGGGAACAAATAAAGCTAGCGTTACGATCGGATTGGGGCGATCGGTCTAGAGATGTCGATATTCGGAGGCAGATGTTGGGCAGGCGACAGCAGCCTCGTGAGACTTTTGCTTCGTATTACCAATCTCTTCTTTCACTCCGCACTCAGTTGAAAAATCCGATGGCTGAAGCCGAGTTTGTCGAGACGGTGAGGGCAGGTTTGCTTCCATACATACAGGAGCAAATTTGTCTTCATCGTACCGACACAATCGGTCAGTTACGATCACTAGCTACAGAAGTTCAAATTACCCGAGAGAGGTCTAGAGCGGCGCTGTTGTCTCCTGCTCAACATCGGGCGCGAGTAGAAGAATCCAGTCCATTACTAATTGAGCCGGTTGACGTTGCCGAACCATTTGTTGACGCTGTAGGGTCTGTGGCAAAATACCAGCCACCCAAACCGAAATGTTGGAACTGTGATACTGAAGGGCACTTTTACCAAGACTGTGACAGGGAGCCAACGGGCTTCTTCTGTTACGGCTGCGGACGAAAGGGAACAGTCAAACCTCGCTGTCCCAGCTGTTCACCAAAAAACAGGACTCGGGTCGAGAACAACACCACCAGTTCTCGACCACAACGAGCGATTGTGACAGCTGTGGCGGCGGACGAGACTCTTCCTTTCCCTCCGCAGCCCTAACTGGAAGCCCTGAGGAATCCCCAGTCCTAGCCAAATTACCTGCCGTGACGAACTCACCCTTACGCTTACCTGACGTGTCCATTTCACCTAGGCCTGATGTCGGCAACGTAGTTATTCTAGAGGATTGTGTTGAGAGAGATGGTGAGGGCCCAGAGCCACATGATACTCCCTGTCGAGCAGTTACGATTTTACCGAGGCTTGATCAGCCTGTAAAAACTCAAGTGTCAGCTCCAGTAGTCTACCCTCGTAAACCTTTCCATCAGCGATTGAAGGAGTATCGAGCTGCTCGGGAGAGAATTTTCATGTCGGCCCTTGAGTCCTGCAACCACTCTAAGTCCAGTGTACGAACCCTACCAAAATTTAAGCGCTCGTCGGTGCGTTTACGCACCTTTTGGAGACGCGTAATTGCTAACCGTCGCAAACTAGCCACAGCCTTCGTATCAGTTCACAAGGACGTAAGGCCTTATGCTGAAGTTCAAATATTGGGAAAAAATCTGACGGGCTTATTGGATAGCGGGGCCAGTGTAAGCATTCTCGGCCAAGGAGCGGAGCAGCTCTTATCCGAAAGGAAAATAAATTGGACAAAATATCGCTCCGCGATCGAGGTGGCCAACGGGGCCAAGCCTGAAGTACACGGGCACGCTGATCTTGAGGTCACGTTTCGCGGACAAACCAAGCCTGTACGTTTCTATCTTGTTCCCAGTTTGACACAAGCTTTATATTTAGGAGTTGATTTCTGGAAGGCTTTTGGTCTGGCTCCCGATGTATTAGGGTCCTTGG
The DNA here is from genome assembly GCA_949715965.1 of Dysmachus trigonus. Taxonomy (NCBI): domain Eukaryota; kingdom Metazoa; phylum Arthropoda; class Insecta; order Diptera; family Asilidae; genus Dysmachus; species Dysmachus trigonus. Next base: position 34,680,432 of record OX454321.1, on the reverse strand, counting down.
CTTCGTTGGACACTTCGATCGTGGAGTCGACCGACTCCAAGTGTCATATTCTTTCTCCTAATGATCAACGTCGGCTAGAATACGTCAAATCCTCGTTTCCATCTTTCGCTACACTGGGTTTAGGAAAAACCAACTTGCTTGAACATATGATTGATGTCGGTGAAGCCACCCCAATTAAACAACGATTTTATCCGGTATCGCCTGCCGTTCAAAAACTGATGGACGCCGAGCTAAGTCGAATGCGCTCGCTTGGAGTGATAGAGGAGAGCCAAAGCCCGTGGAGCTCTCCAGTGGTACTGGTGAGAAAGCCCGGAAAGGTCAGGCTGTGTTTTGACGCCCGGAAGGTGAACTCAGTGACGAAGAAGGATGCCTACCCGTTACCACAAATCGATGGCATCCTGAGTCGCCTTCCGTCGGCTAAATTTATAACCAGCCTGGACTTGAAGGATGCTTTCTGGCAAATACCACTGGAGAAAAGCTCCAGAGAGAAGACCGCTTTTACGGTGCCTGGTCATCCCCTCTATCACTTTACAGTGATGCCATTCGGTCTTTGCAACGCTCCTCAGACAATGTGCAGGCTGATGGATAAGGTAATCCCGTACAACCTGCGCGAAAATGTCTTGGTCTATCTTGATGACCTCTTAGTCCTCTCCGAAGATTTTGATACACATTTAGAACTATTATCTCAGGTGGCCAGTTGTCTCAAAAAGGCAGGCCTGACAATAAATGTAGAAAAAAGTAAATTTTGTATAAAAGAAACAAAGTACCTAGGATACATTGTCGGAGAAGGGGGCATCAAGACGGACCCAGACAAGATCGCTGCTATTGTAGATTATCCGTCGCCTAAAACTCTTAAACAGGCTCGTCGTTTCCTTGGTATGGCCGGTTGGTATAGAAAGTTCATTCCTAATTATGCCGACCTGACTTCGGCAATTACAGACACGTTAAAGAAGTCGAATAAATATACGTGGACTGCCGAAGCTCAGAAGGCCTTTGAAGAACTAAAGAAATTACTTACCACCGCTCCATTACTATCGAGTCCTGATTTTTCGAAACCTTTTATTATTCAGTGCGACGCGAGTAATCAAGGTGTAGGAGGTGTGCTTCTTCAATTAGACGACGAAGGTAGAGAAAGACCAATCGCATATGTCTCGCAGAAATTAAATTCTGCTCAACGTAACTACACTGTAACCGAGCTGGAATGTTTAGCAGCAATTGTAAGTCTAAAAAAATTCCGCGCGTATGTAGAGTTGATGCCGTTCAGGATCATCACGGACCATGCCAGTCTACAGTGGCTAATGAATCAGAAAGACCTTAGTGGCCGCCTGGCTCGGTGGAGTTTAAAATTACAAGGCTACAACTTCAGCATAGAACACCGGAAAGGAACACTGAATGTTGTGCCAGACGCCTTGTCACGAGTCCACTGCGAACAAATCGATGCTAGCTCGTTAGAAGATCCTGGTCCCGAAATTGACCTTGAATCACCTCATTTCCACTCTTCCGAATACCGAGAGCTTAGAGAACGAATAGAGAAGAACAAAGACCGTTTCCCTGACCTAACAGTTCGTGACGAATACATTTATATCCGAACTCAACCTCGGTCAGGTGACCCCGTTCAGGAAGAAGAAGCATGGAAACTATGGGTGCCTAGAGCATTAACGGGAAACGTAATATCGCGAGCTCATGATCCACCTTTGGCAGCTCACGGCGGAATTGGCAAAACGTTAGAGCGAATCCGTAGACATTTTTATTGGCCGGGCATGACAGTGGAAACGCGAGCATACATCCTCTCTTGTGACGTTTGTAAAGAGGTGAAACCATCTAACACCACCCTAAGACCACCCATGGGCTCACAAGCCAAGACTGAACGTCCTTGGCAACGAATTTTTCTCGACCTCCTGGGTCCCTACCCTAGAACCAAAAAGGGCAAGGTCTGTATCTTAATCGCCCTAGACCACTTTTCCAAATATCCCTTGCTGAAACCTCTACGAAAAGCCAGTACCTCAAATATCTGTACCTATGTCGAAGAACAAATTTTTCATCTCTTCGGAGTTCCCGAAACCGTGGTAACTGACAACGGGACCCAATTCCGTTCGGCTCAGTTTCAAAACCTTTTAAAAAAATATGGAGTGCATCATCTTCGTACCGCAGTCTACTCGCCACAGGCCAACGCCTCTGAGCGCGTCAATCAGTCCATTTTGGCCGGAATCCGGGCGTATATTCGGGATGAGCATACCAGATGGGATGAGAAGTTGAGTTGCATTGCCAGTTCACTGCGTAGTTCGGTGCACCAAGCCACTAAGTTTTCCCCGTATAAAATTCTGTTCGGTAATAATATGATTGAGCATGGGTCCGCCTACGCTTTATTACGACAACTATCGGGGTTGAACGAACCCATTGATGTGGACAGTTCCGACAAACTTCGACTGATTCGTGCCCAGGTACAAGAAAATTTAAACAAGGCTTTCGAAACGGGAGAGAAACAGTATAACTTGCGATCCAAGCCAGTTGAATTTAAGGTAGGGCAGGAAGTATACAGACGTAATTTCCAGTTGAGTAATTTCGGGAAAGGTTTCAACGCCAAGTTGGGGAAAAAGTTTTTAAAATGCCGGGTAAGAGCAAGAAAAGGTAATGCATTGTACGAGCTAGAGACCCTCCAGGGTAAATTGATAGGCACCTTCCATGCGAAGGACATTAAACCATGACCGTTTTTCTTTCTTTCGGCATTCTGACATGTGAATTATCCCAATATTGTAAAGCATTTAAATAATTTTGTTTTGACTTCGAGTGGAATCTTCACTGGCGGCGATCCGTAGTGGAGTTTTTTCCCCATTCCCCAACTGGTTCTTTCGGTAGCCCTAATAAGGCATCCGTCCAGCCTCACTGGTAACGTTAGTGTGTTCATAAGCCGCCTCTGCTTGGCATTGCGGTTGACACATGTTCTCTTTCGGTAGCCCTAATAAGGCATCCGTCCAGCCTCACTGGTAACGTTAGTGTGTTCATAAGCCGCCTCTGCTTGGCATTGCGGTTGACACATGTTCTCTTTCGGTAGCCCTAATAAGGCATCCGTCCAGCCTCACTGGTAACGTTAGTGTGTTCATAAGCCGCCTCTGCTTGGCATTGCGGTTGACACAGTTCTCTTCCGGTAGCCCTAATAAGGCATCCGTCCAGCTTCACTGGCAACATCAGTGTGTCCTTAAGCCGCCTCTGCTCGGTTATGCGGTGGACATACCTTTTACCCCTTTCTCCCTCTTCCTAGTTAGAGTTCCTCGTCCTTACTCCCATCCTATCCTTTATCCTTGTGCAGAATTAATTGTCGTATATCCGCCATTTCATTCCCACCTTCTCACTCCAAAGGACCCTGTCGGTGGTTCTCTTGGTCGAGGCTGTTCCGAGGCCTCTTGAGAATTACGGATGCTGGCTTCATCAGCCAGCAAGCCGTCTCGAGGTCTCGGGCTTCCTCTTCCTTGAGAGGGACCGGCAGGGAGGCGCTTTGCTTGCCCACACCGCGGGACCTGTGCTTCGGAGACTACCGGGGCACTCCCTGGAGCTACAGGATCTGGCCGAAGATAGAGCCAGTTGCCTGTCCGGGAGACTTCCCCGGTCGTTGTCCGCTGCGAGGCCTCGCGGGGTGGGTCGGTACGGTGGCCTTTTCCCCGAGGACATACTCTTAATCCCGAACGGTGTCGCTTGATCTGCGGATCTAGCTATTCCGCTGCCGTAGGCAAAATATCTCACCTTTTTTATACTTTCCCTTTTATATATACATATATATATATAATCTTACAAAATCTTACATATCATCATGTCTCTGTTTCATTATTTCACGACCTCTATATGCTACATATCTACCCTTCCTGCTTGTCTCTGGTACAAATGATTTTTTTTATTACATCCATCGTACATGGTACGAATTATAATCAGCCTTTTGAATATATAAACCTGTATACCGTCGCATATTGTACATCTCGTACCTATTCATGAAGTTCTTTTGTCTAAAGTGGTTCGTATCGGTTTGCGCCGCCCTCACACACCTAAACTTGTCACCCCGTCTACCATTCACAATCTGGGTTGCCCTGGGTGATCTTACGGGTTGGTCTCATCACAACTCATCTGAACGTCGTTGGCCTCTATCGACTGTAATCTCTTCATACCCCAACGTTAACGGCACACGTCAGTTACCCTTCGGGAAACGTCAACGTTTTCGTCCTGACAAGACAGTCGTTCTTGTACAGTTTTTTTTTTTTTTTTTTTACCCTATCCTCTTCTCAATTTCTGCCCTTCCCCATTTTTTTCATCGCCCTTTTTATACCCGTATTACCTTCTGTCGCCTATACTTGGAGATCCTGTACTCCAACAATTCCACCTGGCAAAGACTGCACGACAAGGAATCTGACAGGAGATTCCTTTAATTAGGTTAAGTTGGTTTCCCAAATTTCACAACAGCTCTCACCTCCAGACTCCCTGGAACAGCAGCGCCACATCGCTGGAGTCTGGAGGGATGCGGATCCGCAGTGCGGAGGTTCATCTTGGGACTGGGATGACCGTGGGAGCTGGTTTACAGCCACCTCTAATTTTTTTTCGTTTGTAATTCGAATTTCCTTAGACCCAACCCCACGATCGGGGCTGGCCCGAGGCAGAATCAGCAACTCAGCCCCACTGTCGGTGAAGCCTGCCTCTCATCAGGGCTGGTTTTCCCCGCCAGTGGGAGTGAGTGGTCAAGTCAGCATTGAATCTACCGGACCTCCCATAAGGGTCAGGGAAGTTCAATGCTGACATCTGGCCAGCTGACTACGGCTCGGGTTAGTCCCGAGCGTGGGTCGAGCCACATGTTGAGCGCCCCTCATCTTCTCCGCGAGCACCCACTCTTAAGTCTATCATCCGAGATCTGGACTGACCCGAGATGGGTTAGCATCTCTCTGTCACTGCCAGGGAGGCCTGCCTCTCATTAGGGTTGGTTTCCCTGACAGTGGAAGGGGGTGGCCAAGTTGGCCCTGGATTAACTGGCCTCTCATTAGGGTCAGGGAAGTCCAGTGTTGATTTTGGCCGGCTAGCTCAGTCTCGGGCCAGTCGCAGACGTGGGTTGAGCCACATGTAGAACCCCTCCACAGCCCGACCATTATTCAGCTCCTTTAGCCTCGGAGACGAGTCCAACGGAGCTGTGCTGTTGTGGTCAGGCCCCCTTAAAACAAAAACCCAAAACTTGCCCTACAAAATTTTATTCCTCACCGACGCCCATGGTCTCCGGCCTTAGGTTGCCCCTTATCATCATCAAAAAATTTAAACGGCGGCACTGTCAATCCCCGTTCGGGATTCCGCTCCTTGAGCCTCGAGTGCCGAGATTTTGCCGCCGCCCAGGCAGAAAAATTACCAAAAGTTTCATCGCCCGAGACTCAAGGAGCGGTAAATGAAGAAGGCAAAAACTGCGACCGAACTCGTCTGGGGTGTCTAATTCTCGGTCGCATGTAAAATTTTTTTTGGGACCGAGCAAGGCTCGATGGAAAGAAAGCTCACGGAGTCGAACATCTGGGTGGCCACGATGAGCGTGAGGCGGGACCGTGGCCGTGGAAGGACAGCGGTGAGGAGACGATCGGGTCGGTGCATCGGTATGGGTGAGTGGCGGAGAGACACGATTCGCGATGGGTGTGAGCTGAAGTACTTGGAATAGGGAGTTCTTCTTGGGCATTCATACCGATCGGTCGAAGTGCGCGCTGAAAATGAAAGTTGAGGACATTAAAAGTTTAGTTGTTCAAAATGCAAAGTACATTTTTTTTTTTTTTTGATACTTACCTTGATATCCACCTTTGTTATATTTGCCTTAATACTGTGCGCGCTGAAAATGAAAGTTGAGAAAATTAAAAATTATATTTGTTCACCATGTGAAGTACAGTTTTTGATACTTACAGTCATATTTGCCTTAATACTGTTGCGCGCTGAAAATGAAAGTTGAGAAAATTAAAAATTTTATTTGTTCACCATGTGGAGTACAGTTTTTTTTGATACTTACAGTTATATTTGCCTTAATACTGCTGAGCGCTGAAAGTGAAAGTTGAGAAAATTAAAAAATTTTATTTGTTCACCATGTGAAGTACAGTTTTTTTTGATACTTACATTTATATTTGCCTTAATACTGTTGAGCGCGGAAAGTGAAAATTAAAAGAATTATTTAAAATTTTATTTGTTCACCATGTGAAGTACAGTTTTTTTGATACTTACAGTTATATTTGCTTTAATCCTGGTGCGCGCTGAAAATGAAAGTTGAGAAAATTAAAAATTATATTTGTTCACCATGTGAAGTACAGTTTTTGATACTTACAGTCATATTTGCCTTAATACTGTTGCGCGCTGAAAATGAAAGTTGAGAAAATTAAAAATTTTATTTGTTCACCATGTGGAGTACAGTTTTTTTTTGATACTTACAGTTATATTTGCCTTAATACTGCTGAGCGCTGAAAGTGAAAGTTGAGAAAATTAAAAAATTTTATTTGTTCACCATGTGAAGTACAGTTTTTTTTGATACTTACATTTATATTTGCCTTAATACTGTTGAGCGCTGAAAGTGAAAATTAAAAGAATTATTTAAAATTTTATTTGTTCACCATGTGAAGTACAGTTTTTTGATACTTACAGTTATATTTGCCTTAATACTGTTGCGCGCTGAAAATGAAAGTTATATCTCCTTTAATACGGTTATATCTTCTTTAATACGGATGCCCAAGTTACCTAAGGAACTCTGTAGATACCGGATCGCCCTAAATTATCCTGAAAGTGTTAAAATAAAATAATTAAAATTAGACTATCTGAAATGCAGTTAAAACCAATTTTTTTTATAACTTACCATTAGACTCTAAATCTTCCTAAAGATTCCTGAAAGTGTTAAAATAAAATAATTAAAATTAGACTATCTGAAATGCAGTTAAAACCAATTGTTTTATAACTTACCATTAGACTCTAAATCTTCCTAAAGAACCCTGAAAGTGTTAAGATGAAATAATTAAATTTAGACTATGTGAAATACAGTAAAATCAATTTTTTTTTATATAACCTACCATTAGACGCTAAATTTTCCTAAGGAATCCTGAAAGTGTTAAAATAAAATAATAAAAATTAGACTATCTGAAATTTTTTTTGAGAATTAACATTAAATTACGTGGGCCGCATTTAAAGCCAATTTTGGGACTTACTCCGAAATGCTCAACTCTCTTGGAGATTTCTGAAGCGGTATCTCGAACTGAAATACCAACCACCGTCATATGGTACTGACCAACTCACACCACAACGGGGCCATTGAACAGGCAGGGTGTGACATCAGAGACAACGCGTTCATCCCTTCAGTAACAACCCCGTGCCAGCGAGCGACAGCAGTCAGGACAGCACCACAGCACGTAAGCAGCAGCAGCAAGGCGCCCAACGTTTTTTTTTTTCTTTTTTTGTACTTCCCCCACTTAATGTCATTCTTTATAAAATGAATTTCAACATGACTCAAGGTATGTTACAGTAGAATTCTTTTCTTTTCCTTGGTTCCCTCTCCCACTTAATTTTTCAGCCAGGGTTGTGATTTAATCGAGGGACCTCCCCATTAATTTTTTTGGGCCAAGGAGAGAGGTCAAAGGGTGGTTGGGGCATAGGCCAGAGGGGGGTACATTAACACCTTAAAACCCCCCCATGTGGGTCAATCACGGGCAGTTGCAGGGGTTCAGCCTGCTCTGCCATTTTACCACCCTGTGCGATTCCTCTTGAATCGTGTCCCGTCGCGAGAGAATTTCGTGTTGTTGGTGGTCCGTTCCGGCGGCTCAGAGCGGCAATTTCGGCAAACCCCCCCACGCTACCGCAAATGCTAGCCATGCCAGCTCTCGCTGCCGCATACCGCCGGACGAGGTGCTTTAGCCGGGCCCTCGAGCACCATCCCGCAACAGAATCCGGAATAGGTTCTATGTGTATCTTTGAATAACGGAATTTCGAAAACTGGGGAATCAACAGAACGATAACAATGGTGTCCCTATATTCTGTCACGACTACTTTAATATTTTGGTAGCTTCTTATGCTAGAAATAAGTTCTAATTCCTTATTATTTAAAATATTTCTCGTTAAGACTCCCAACCCACTAGACAAGATTACCTGCTCAATGTCATCTACATGATTTCTTAACAGCATTATGTCATGATTTATGTGAAATAGACACTGTATCATCCTTACCTCGCCCTCCAGCGCCGAAATTCTTTTGCTAATTTCTCCTTTAAAATCCCTTAAGTACTGCTCAATTAAGGACTGTTGGTTGTTAATATGAGAAGTGATATTCCTTATCTGGCCGGATAATTGTTCGTTGATAGTTATTTGCTTATTGTTTTCTTCAATTAAACGTCCATTATTGTTATATAGTTCATCCAATCCCTTTCGTATTTCGATTTCATCATCATGATCCATTACTCCTGATATGTATTTTAGACCTTTTCCTAATAGGTCGATCAGACCACGCTTCTGTCTTGGGTGCGGTTTTATGTTATTTAATTTAGTTTCCAATAGCCTGAAACTTTGATTGACTGCAACGTACATAGGTTTTATCAATTCCTCATTTTGAATTAATTCCAGGTTTGTTTTTATTATATCCTTTGCCACCTCGAACTCTGTCAAGTTTATTATATGCAATACCTTATAAAAATCTCCTATTACTGGAACTTCCTCTAGCTGCAACGTAACATATCCATTATTATTGTTGAAATCGTGCGCCCAAATCTCCTGAGCCAACGAACTTGGTCCGCTTGTTATTAGCGTTATTGTCAAATAGTAGAGCGTTAATTTATCCATTTCAGCTTCCTGCAATAAATTTATTTACTCATGGTTTCGTCTTTTTCTAATCTTAATAGTGGGGTTTTCAACATCCTGGTGTTTCTTTCTGGATCTAATATGGTTTCTATAGTACTTCAATCTATTCCTAGTATCCGTTAAATGATCGTCGTCTGTCTTATCGGCATTTACCTTTCTGAATTTAGAATGATTCTTACCTCCTCTAACTTCTTTTATAAAATTTTGTCCAGTTTCTATTTCATTGTTTTCCCTATTTTGATTTAATTTTTCGATTGCCGATCGTTTTTTCTTTTCGATTTTCTCACGGATTTGTGGATACTCATCTTGATGTATACTACCATTTATAAAATCTATAGGTTTACGATCCGTCGTAGAATGTATTGAATTATTATAAAATGAAATGATACGAAGAATTTTCTCTTCCACTGTTCCTTGATTATTCTCAACATCGTGTTTTAACAGACGAATGTGCTCATTTATCGTGTTATGAAGCCGCTCAACGTCAGCGTTCGACGTATGATTACTACTGGACGTAAAATGAACTTCCGTGTCAAGACTTCTTAAGTATTCCCGCAACGGCAACGCCTTAAAACCTAATTCATTATCAACTATAATTTTCATTACTTGCCCGAGTTGCCCAAAATAATAACATAGTGCTCTTTTGAACTCGGTCCATGTTCTGCCAAGTAACTTAATTGCACATGCGTGTTTTGTGAATTTGTCTATTATTGTTAGAAACATTTGTTTCTCTAGACTGTAAAAAACGTCCACATGGATTATTTCCCTAGGTCTTTGCGGTGTTTCTGTTATTTTAAACAAAGGCTTGGGTGGCCTGCGATCATATTTCTCACAGTTGCAAACTTCACAATTATTAGTGAATTGTGCAACCCTTTCCCTCAATTTTGGGTTATAATATCTTCGTTTGAGTTCTTTAAATACCTCCTCAATTCCCCGATGTTTGTTCTTTAGGTGTTCTGTCCTTATTATTTCTGCTAAACTTTCTTCGTCTGTTATATCCTCAAGGATTGTTCTGCATCGGATTAACTTGAATTCCTGATTATCAGAAAAATGTTCGATATATGCCGTCACCAAAATTCTTAAAAATTCCTCATCCTCTATTAAGACAGCATTCAAGCCTTTGGGATTAAAGTGTGTTTTCAAAAGAGTTATTGCTGTTTGTTCATCCATCCTTTTCATATAAATTACTGTTCTGTTTTTATTAAATATTCTTTGTTTTCTTATTTTTAGCGATACAGTATTAGTTTTATTTATGACTATCTGCGTTTTAAAAATATTAATGGCTGACTCACTTAGCAAGATATTTACATTCTCTTCCGCGAGGTTGAGCTCCACCTGTTCTATTCTTGACAGAGCATCGGCGTTTCCATTTTTCCTTCCCTTTTTATACTGGATTACATAATCAAACTCTGATAATTTAAACCTCCATCTCACTAGTTTAGAATTTGGCTCTTTTACCGAAAAAAGCCAAGTGAGTGGTTTATGGTCCGTTTCTATAACAAATTTTCTTCCAAAAAGATACGGCCGAAAATATTTTGTTGCCCATACAATGGCCAATAATTCCTTCTCTATCGTACTATAGTTTACTTCATGTTCATTTAAAGTTCGACTAGCATAGCATATGGGGTGATTATCTTGAGACAACACTGCTCCCAATGCATACTGACTTGCATCAGTAGTCAGAACAAAAGTTTTCCCGAAATCCGGGTAACGCAATATAGGGTCGCTTATTAACAACATTTTCAATGTCTCGAAACTTTGGATATACTCTGGATCAGATAAGTCAATCTTAGCACTTTTCTTCAAATACCTGGTCATTGGCTTGGCAACCTTCGAATAATCCTTTATAAACTTGCGATAGTATCCAGTCAATCCCAAAAATTTCTTTATTTGCTTATTTGTCCTCGGGATCGGAAACTCCTTTACGCACTCTATTTTTTTTTGATTAGTCTTAATCCCTTCCGATGTCACTACGTGACCCAGAAATTCAGTTTCTCTCTTGAGAAACTCCGATTTGTCCATTTGTACGAGAAGATTTGCTTCCCTTAATCTAGTCAGGATTTTCCTCAATGAGTCTATGTGTTCTTGTAGGGATGTCGAGAAAATTATTATATCGTCTAAATATACCAGACATATCCTATTAATAAATTCTTTCAGTACATGATTCATCAATCGTTGAAACGTTGCTGGGGCTGTCTTCAAGCCGAACGGCATCCGTAAAAATTCATAATGCCCGTTCTCCACGCTGAAGGCCGTTTTATGCACGTCTCTTTCGTCGATCTCTATTTGATGATACCCTTTTGCCAGGTCAAGTGTCGTGAAGTACTGGCAATTACCCAATTTCTCCAAGATTTCGTCCATATTCGGAATGGGGTACTTGTCATCAACAGTTACCTCATTTAATTTTCGATAGTCGATAACAAGTCTCCATTTCGTCATACCGCTGGCATCTACCTTCTTAGGTACGATCCACACAGGTGCCGAATAAGGAGAACTACTGGGGCGAATAATGTTCTTCTGCAACATTTCTTGGATCTGTTTTTCTACTTCCTCCTTATGTATATAAGGATAGCGGTAAGTTTTACTTTGGATTGGTGCATCACTAGTAGTACGTATCCTGTGCTTTATAATATCCGTAAAAGTGAGGTCCGCATTCTCATCGTAAAACGTGCCTGTGAATTCTCTCAAGAGCTTTAACAAAGTACTACGCTCTTCTGAATTCAAGTGATCAGTTCTGAACTGCTCAAGAACCGTATATTCATTTAACTCCTTTTGTTCAATAATATAATTTTCTTTATTGACCTCTTCCACTTCCAGTGGTTGCATTATTTTAATATTGCTGGAGTCATCTTTAAGTAATTTTACTTTTGCCTGCATCTTAAAATTGTCTATATTATATATTCCTTCTTTAATGACGACTGAGTTTTCCTTTTGTTCTTTGATGTACCCCAACCCTTTTTCCTGCAACACCGGCAGCTCCATCTCAACTTCATCTGATTCTGCCTGTAAAGTCTCCTCATCCATCTCATCACCGGACTTAAAATGCAATTTAACTTTCTTTGCTCCAATTTTTACATAGTTGTTCTCATAGTCGATAACCGCCCTTAATTGCATCAGAATGTTGTTCCCAATCAAGCCATCAAATTGATCATGAAACTTACAAACGAGAAAATCAACCCGATTTGAAGTGGGTCCCAATTCTTCAAACAGCGGAATAGTTACTTTTTCTTTAATCTCTACGATATGATTCAAAGTCTTAAGTTGGAGAGGTTTCTTAAATTTTGTAAACCATTTTGGGTGACATAATCCAGGATTTATCACCGACTGTGTTGCCCCGGTATCCACTATAAACTTAAGGGGGACGGTCCTAGATTTTACCACTATATGGGGTAAGCCGGACTTGAGGCCAAACACTGAAAATTCTGCGCGACCGGTAAGTCTTTTGAGACCAACAAATCTACCTCCATCGGTACTGGTCTATCATTGCCATTATTTTGCGCATTCCACTTGGACCGATAACTATTAGTACTTGAACCAGGGTTATTGTTCACACCGCTGTTGAAGTTCGACTGGCCACCCGAATTACCTGGGCTAGCGACGCCGAATCGATTCAAATTATTATTTTGATTATGTGGATTGTGGCTTGCATAAGCAAAAGGTCGATTAAATCGCGGTCCCGACCTATCACCAAATCTACGCTGATTATTTCGATCAGTATTACCAGAATTGAAATTTCTATTGTTACCATCGTTATTATTACTATTATTAATGCCCGGACGCTGATTAGCGTGACTCACTACCGGCCTGCTATAATTCCTATTTTGATCTTTATTCCCATAAGTTTTGGCTGAATTAAAATTCTGCGTCTTCGCCGGGTTTGGGTTATAATAAGCATACCCGCACTCGTACAAAACATCAATACCCGATTCCAGGCTATCCGGATTCCTGCAATGCAGCACGGACCGCATTGGTTCTGGCAATTTATTTTTGAATATCAACAATGCGGATGCCTTATTTGCCTCTATTGTATTAATTGTCTCAACTTCATTCACCGATACCTGTTTTGTCTTTACATTTAATCTTCTTAATATGTTTTTGATGTCATTATAAAATTCAACGCTATTTGATTTAAACTTGGTCGATCTTAACTCATCAAACAATTCCTCTATAGTCAATCTATCCCCGAAATTCCGTATCAACACAGTTTTTATTTGTGACCAACTTTTAACATGAGCATTTATTTCAATTGCTTCTCTAGCTTTACCTCTAAGTTTAGCTTTAATATAGTCCGAAAATATACTTTGAGAGAGTTCGTCGTATCATACGAGAATGGAATTTACTCTGTCGATGAGGTCCACAAAGTTCTGTAATTCTTTGTAGTCACCGTGGTATTCAGGTAACCTCGACAAGTATTTAAGAGGATCAATACTTAACGAAAGCATTGCTGACCGATTGAACAGATTACCTACGATATTCGAAATTTCTTCGGTTTTTTGTTTAGCTAATTCAATTGTCTCATTAAAATTCGCTTGAGTCATAATATAACTTGTTTAACATTCTTTCTATGCTTATTCTATTATTATTAAAGGTTCCTTACAACTAGAATCTATTGATTTCGTTTTATTTAATAGTACATATATTTATATATCTATAACTTTCTAACCTCTATCTCCTCCTACTAGTGGGTAGAGTAATGAAGTAAAGTTGAGCTGAATTCCCAGTTGATGTTGATGTTGATGGGTTGTTGATGTTGATTTGATTGTTGATTTGATAGATTGTTGATTTGATGGATTGTTGATTTGATGGATTGTTGATTTGAGCTCCTTGAGTCCTAGTTCTCTCCCGACATCCTTCTGGCGTCTTTTGTTGAAATTAGGTAGCCCATCTTGGTCACACTTTATTACACTTTAGTGACTCTTCTTAAGTACACTTTGTTACACTTTAGTGACTCTTCTTAGGTACACTTTAACACTTTAGTGACTCTTTTAGGTACACTTTAACTTTAGTAACTCTTCTTAAGTACACTTTAACACTTTAGTGACTCTTCTTAGGTACACTTTAACTTTAGTGACTCTTCTTAAGTACACTTTATTACACTTTAGTGACTCTTCTTAGGTACACTTTAACACTTTAGTGACTCTTCTTAAGTACACTTTAACACTTTAGTGACTCTTCTTAGGTACACTTTAACTTTAGTGACTCTTCTTAAGTACACTTTATTACACTTTAGTGACTCTTCTTAGGTACACTTTAACACTTTAGTGACTCTTCTTAGGTGCACTTTTAGGTTTTGCAAATGCGCACTGAAGTATTAAAATACACACGAAAATACACACGATTATCGCGATGCGCATCCTACCGACTGCGCCAATTATATGTTCCTTCTGCGAACTTGATAAAAAAAACTAAATCGATTTCTCCAACTGGTTCGTTTATTCAATATTTTCAAGTTTTACTTAGTTTAGTATGTTATAATTTTTACTTAGTTCAGTATGTTATAATTTTTCTTAGTTCCGTATGTTATAATTTTTCTTAGTTATAATTTTTCTTAGTTCAGTACTTATTACTATGGGTTCAAATCGGGGACTGACTCTCAACCTCCGAGTCAGATACTTATTAAATTACCCGCTTCTTTGTTCTCTTCTGGAACAAAGGAATCGCTGAGCCAGTAGACGCCTACATTAAATTACGATAGTGCGGATGCACTTGAATGAAATTACATGCCAATTGATTCGCGGAATTGAACCATCTCTTATCTGGATGGCTCAATTACGGTTATGGCTGGCCCTTAGTGGCACTAAGTAACTATGGGGTGATCCGTGGGATCGAATATGAGTACCGTCTCTTATCTATGTGGCTCAATTACAGTTATGACGGGCCTTTAACGGTACTAAGTTACTATGGGGTTCCATATGTGTAACAGTTAAACTCGACGACGACGGTTACTCTTATTGTATCTTGTCGTTTTCGCTCGTTTTTTCCATATTAGCTGGTATTTTTAAATGTAAAACGTGCGATAAAGATGTAAATTTGGCTAAAACCAATATTCCTGTACTTGGATTTTGTATAAACATCGAGTGTGAGTGCGGCGATAGACAAATTAATTCGTGCAATCTAATAAATAAATCATTTGAAGTTAACCGTCGTATTGTGTTTGTTCCGCTACTGCTTGGCGTCGGTTATAACGGTTTATGTCTATTTTGTTCACTAATGGATATAACATCAAATTTTAGCAAAACAAATTATTACAAAATTTTAAAAAATATAAAAATCGCAGCAAAAAGTTTTGCTGATATTTGCCTTAAAAAAGCTGGCGAGGAGGAGAAGAAAAAAAGTAAAGATGATTTGCCCGAAAATGAATTAGTAGTTTCTGGAGATGGTACTTGGGCGAAACGCGACTTTAGTTCACTAATCGGCGTTTCAACAGTAATAGGTAAATATGGAGGTATGGGCAAAATGTTGGATTTTTTTGTGTCGTTGAAGGCTTGTAAACCATGCGAAGTTATGAAAAAAAGATTGAACTCTGTTGATTTAGATATCTGGTATGAAAGCGAGCACAAAGACGAGTGTACTGCAAATTACGAAGGTAGTTCCGTCGGAATGGAACTCCGCAATGCTAAATACGCCTATTTTATTTGTGACGGAGAGCCAAAAACATTTACCAATGTTATTGAAGGTAAGCCTTATGGCGATTTTGAAATTAAAAAGCTCGAATGTGTTTTGCATGTTGGTAAGCGCATGTTTCGCCAACTAAAAGAAGTAAAGAAAGCCCTAATTCAGATACGTAAAATAGAAAAAAATGATGAAAAAAGAAGAAGAGTTGAAAAAGATAAAAGAAAAGAATACGGAGACATCGCGTAAAAGAAGAAAAATTGATAAATTGAATCCACCACCACCACAACCTCTAGAAACTCAAGATTCGACCGGGAAAATAATGAAAGAAATGTCTGCATATTATGTATTAGCTATTCAACGGAATTCAGAATCGGTAGATAACATGAAAATAGAAATATGGGCCGCTTTCTACCATAAGATATCCACCAATGATGCACCGAAACACGAGTACTGCGAAGCAGAATAGTGCAAATACCTGCAGGCAAAAGCAGATAAAAGGCCCTTCACCCATAAGCCAGCCCTTAGTGCAGAGGTCCAGGAATATGTAAAACCTGTTTTCGAAAAGTTGACAGATGAAAATTTACTCAAACGATGTTTAAGAAAGAACACTCAAAATAATAACGAGTATTATAATATTAGGTTGTAAGATAATAATCTGATAATTTTTTCGAAAACGTTCTGGAAATTTTTTACAACTTCGAGAAAGATCTGTGACTATGAGTACAAATTCTCGTGAGCGCGCTCAGTTCATCAGTGCAATAATCGACAGCGCAGCGAGTAGCATCATAGAAAAATTCGATTTGAAAAGACGAGACATCCGCGTCCTTCTAATTTATGAGTTCCGTTTGAAGCATACAGCTAAGCAAGCGGCACAAAATATATGTCAATGTATGGGAGAAAATGCGGTCTCTTATCATACAGCAGTAGATTGGTTCCGACGTTTCTCGAAAGGCGACTACAACCTTGAAGATAAACCTCAGGAAGGGCGGCCGGTTGAGGTTGATGTCGACCGACTAGCGCAGCTCATCGAGGAAGATCCAAGGAGGACTACTCATCAACTTGAAGAAGAACTCGGATGCTCCCATACTACTATCGCTCGACATTTGAAAGTGATGGGTAAAGTGTACAGGCACAGTCAATGGGTACCCCACGAATTGACGGACGGTCAACGGATGATGCGAGTGGCGGTTTGTACGCAATTACTCACTTGACATAGTACTTTTGCTTGGCTTCGTAATTTGGTTACCGGGGATGAGAAGTGGATGCTTTATGTTAACCATAACAATAACCGACAATGGCTTAGCGCAGGTCAAAGAGGAGTACCGACAGTTAAATGTAAAATTACTATACACAAGGTTATGTTGAGTGTTTGGTGGAATGTGCACGGCATTATCTACTGGGAACTATTACCACAAGGAACGACTATAAATAGTGAACGCTACTATGATATGATGGATAAGGTAGCCGTGAATCTTAAAGGAGAACAAGGCAATGTATACCTCCTCTACGACAATGCCCGCCCTCACACCGCTTCGAGGACATGTAAAAAAATTATGGAGTTAGGCTGGATTTCCTTAGTCCATCCTGCATACTCGCCGGATATGTCTCCTTCTGACTACCACTTGTTCCGATCGTTGCAGGTTCACATTAGCGGAAAATCTTTTGATGACCGAGATGCATTGGAACAGTGGTTGTCGGAATTTTTTAACAAGTTTTACGAGAATGGAATAATATCTCTACCCCAACGTTGGCAGGAGATCATTGATAATGATGGACTATATGTTCAATAAAATGTTAAGCTAAATTGTACAAAAATATCAAAATAAAGTTTCTTAAAAAATTATCAGATTATTATGTTACAACCTAATAAAACTCTTTGGGCGAGCGTTCCTAAATATACGTTTGCAGGTAAAGATGTCGTCGAATTAGCCGTTCACATTTCATTGTCAATTTTCAATGAAGGACGTGAGAGTCTTCTTAAAATGTTGGAGGTAATGGGCTGCAAAATTGGACGTTCACCTTTTGATTATGCCTAGAAAAAAGATGCAGAGAGAGTTGCGATGGCTGAAAAAGCGACAATGGTAGCCTCCAAAGAAGCTAGTTCGGCTAAAAACAAGGTGGAACAGGAAGACGAGCAGGGTTATATAAACTCAGAAATGCTTCTGTATGGTCCAGGGATAGCTGATTGACCAGTTGTAAGTGTTAAAATTTGATTTTTTTTAAATAAACATATAAATAAATCCAGTGCCGGTTTTAGCACTACCAGCGCCCTGGGCGAGATTTCTACGGCGCCCCCTATCTGCCATTGAAACAGTAGGTAATGGGTCAGTTACCTACTTGAAACGCATACGAAAAAAAGGCAAGGGATATAATGAAATAACCATTTATTAGAAAAACTAATAAAATTTCTTTTCCTTTCTATCGGCAAACTCTTTTATTAAGACATCAAGGTCTATGTTTTCCGCAATTTCATTTTCGATTGACAAAATTGCTAAGTTTGTCAATCTAGATTGAGATATTGTGGATCGCAGATAGGTTTTTATCAGCTAAAGCTTAGAAAAACTCCTTTCCCCACTAGCCACAGTTACAAGTATAGTGATCAATATTCGCAATGCTATCCATTCATGTGGATACAGACAGCTCTTGTAAGTTGCGATCTTTGATAAAATTTAAAATAAAGACAGGATTAACCACATTCTGATCAGGCAAAAAAGATTTTAGACTTATGAGTTCATCGCACAACATACAACCATCTATACCTGATTTAGAGTCTACAGTTAATTTCAATTGGAGATCACTACAGAGTTTGAGAAGGTCTAGTTTTTCCGGAATCTATTTTATATTGTACAAAAAACACCAAGATTCCCAGTATTCATTTAACTGTTCAAATCTTTCATTGAGTGAATTTATGGTAGTGTCCAAAAGACAATTGAAAAATTCAACTTCAAATTTCTTTTCTGGAGAAGTTATAGGCTCATCGCGAGTAGTTTCACCAGCTTGGCGTTTAACACGTCGAATTCTTGTCGTCGTTCTAAACATTGGTTCAATTCCAACTCCTTCGCAGTTAACCCACTAATGGGCGATTTCCTTCCAAATTCGTATACAGGGTTTTTTTTGTGCTTTTTTTGTCAAAAACCAAAGCAAAAAAAATATTTCAAAACCATGGTTTGAGGAAGTTTAGACATTCGGACGGCGATTTCTGGTGGTTATATAATCATTTACTATCAGCAACTTCAAGATAATCGACTTTAAAAAGAAAAATGACCAAAAAACACAAAAAATAATAGGGTTTTTGAAGCTTTTAGATAAAACAAATGCCGGATTCTGAAAGAACATCCCCAAAAACCTCCTGTATACAAATTTGGAAGAAAATGGCCCAAATTTGCTATTCGAATCGTGCAATTGAACTTGCGTGCACAAAACCCCGTTTTCCTCATTAATGGGTTAAAATGGCGCTCTTAAAGCCTGTTTTTCTATATTCTTCCAAGAAAGCGCAGCATTTTTTCATCATTTCTGTGGATTTACCGAGATTCATGTCTATTGATTGTATAGATTTACTAATGACATTTATTTGAAAAAGTATATCATACCAAACAACCAATGAAACCGAACACTGCATTCCATTCTAGTGTTGCCGTCATAACGATTTTGTAACTAGATTTAGGGAATTTACTAATAAGTAGGACTCGCTCAATGAACAAGCGGATATAAAGGGGGGCCTGCGGCGCCCCTTCAAATCTGGCGCCCTGGGCGGTCGCCCAACCGCGCCCTACCCTAACGCCGCTACTGAATAAATCATAAAAAACTTTAAACGTGTTTTTGTTGAAACTACATTTTTAAAAACGGCGGACAGTCAATCTCCGGATTGGCTGAACCGATTTGAATAAACCTTATAGCGGTTTGTTGGCTAAGGTCTATTCTAGGACAATTCTCCAGAAAATTCTGACAAAGTTGATTCGATATTTTCGAATTTTGTTTTTAAACATCCGCCACTTTTTTTTTTTTTTAACGTTTTTTTTTCTGGTTGTGTTGAATTGCCTTATAAAATATCTTCCTTTTTAAGATTCTTTTTTGTTTTTGTTTTTTGTTTCAGACTTGCCGTTTCTGTGACTGAGTGTCCGCTATGGAACTCTCTTTTTTTGAGAGCCCTCTGTATATATAATAAAGTACTAAAAAAAGAAAAACAATTTTTTTTTTGTCAAGCTCAAGATTTAAGAATCCAAATAAAGAAAAATGTAGTTAGATTTATAAAAAAGGAGCTGAAAAAAAAGTAAAGTTTAAAGGTCTATTTTTCCCTATTCTATATATTCTACCTTGACGCCAAACCATACCATGTGTTACGTGTTGTTCAGACTTTAATGAATATGATTTCGAATAACCACTCCCTCACTCTCGATAAACTGCACAAATTTTCTAACAACCTTTCAACTGTGCAAATTTTATCGGAAGATATAACCACTACCCATAACAAACTGGATAACTTAAATAACCTCTTCACGCCCTTGGCCACATATGTGTACGTTTAGTTTTTTTTTTTTTTTGTTAATCAGTCATGCAAAAATAAACTAAATTCTATTTGTTTAAATATTTCTTATGCATTAACTTCTTCAGAATACGGACTTCCAAAATTCGACAGAAAATCATTGGTTTCTTTAATGTAGTTATTTTTGTACATTCAAGAAACCAATAGCTCCCCTTACGAATTCTGGAATTTCGTCCCTGAAGTAGTTAACCTTATGACTACAGTCAATTCTAATACGTTGACTCTGTTAGAAAAATCTCATCAAATCTCCAATAAAGTTTCGCTGGTTGATCTTCAGACAACGATTTCGAGTTTTGACTCTGCTTCAACAAATCAGGTTATTACACCCGTTCTACCTGCCATGGACGATTTTCGACACTGCTTAAAGCATGTCAAGAGCGAGATTTTTCCAATCTCTTCGACTGTCTTTAAGAACACCGACATGATGTGTCTTATCGGTTCGGACGTGACGAGCCTTGTGCAGAAATCAAAAGAGGTCGATTCATCTGTGACTCCTGATAATGCTCTGGCTGCCGAGCCTATTGTGCCTACGGTTGTTACTTCGGTTTCTGAACCAGCCCCAGTTCCTGTTGTTGAGACGGTTGACTCCGTTGTTCCTGCACCGAAGAAGCGTATCTCTAACAAAAAGGGCTCCACGAAGAAAACAGTTTCTTCGGCTCCAATAAAAAAGAAAAAAGATGTGGTCCCAGTGGCTCCTGTTTCGATTTCGCCTAAAAAACATCAGCATTCTCAGGGGCAATTGGACGGGCTTGAGGACGTCGGGCGGCAGGGACATTCATCGGCACAAAATTACTCCGA
The DNA here is from genome assembly GCA_949715965.1 of Dysmachus trigonus. Lineage (NCBI taxonomy): Eukaryota > Metazoa > Arthropoda > Insecta > Diptera > Asilidae > Dysmachus > Dysmachus trigonus. The sequence continues at coordinate 34,659,653 of OX454321.1, read as the reverse complement.
TTTTGCTGTTGTTACACAAACTTCGGTCGTTGCTTCCACTCTGAGACTGGCTGTACGTCCACGATGTGCCTTCGTGTCTCGCCTTCTTCCGGATACCACCTCGAGTGAGGTACTGAATTATGTCTCTTCACGCTTGGGTATTCCGAGTGACATTCTCTCTTGCTCGCACATCAACAAGCCTCGGAACGGCGCAGTCTCTTATTCTGCTTCATTTAAAATCATTACTCCTGTTGTATTATTTGATGACATCACCTCCGCTGCAATGTGGCCAAGCGGAACCATTATTCGCGAACTTACTCCAAGACGCCGCTCGAACGTAAGGACTGCTCCAAAAAACCTGTCAGCGAAGTCAGCATCTACTACGCAAACGTAACCGGGCTTCGCTCTAAAACGGCAAGACTTTACGTTAATTCCACAAACTCTTGCTTCGATGTCATTTGTCTATACTCTATCCGAAACATGGCTGTATGACTCTATTACGGATTCGGAGCTTTTCGGACCTGAATATCTGGTCTTTCGACGTGATCGTCATGGGGCTACACCTAATGCACCAGTGGGATGGGGTGTTTTGTGCGCTGTTCGCTGCGATATATCTTGCTCTCTTGTAGAGTTTGTAGACCAAGATTATCTGGAGCTTTTAGCAATTGTCCTAAGGATGCCACATAAAAACATATTTATATTGACCGCATACGTTCCTCCTGGTGTGAGCAGTGACACATATTTGATCCTCGCTTCTGTTATTGACGAGCTTTCCGCTTGGTTTCCCTGCTCCCTGAGACGTCTCACCATCCAGCTCTTCATGCTGTATTTCTTATCGACCCCGTGATGGCAGCATCTCCAGCTCTTGACAAATATTGTTTTAATTTTAGAAAGGCTGATTACTCCAAACTAAATAATTTATTAGCTAATTGTAATTGGAGTAATGTTTTTCAAGAACGGGACATCGATGTTGCTGTTAACGCTTTTTACGCTAATTTTTTTGCGTGTCTCACTTTTTCTGCCCCTGTTTCTAGGTCAAAGGATTTTTCGGGCCCTCCTTGGATTAATAGCTCTTTGAAGCACATAAGAAATCTTAAATCTAAGGCATGGAATATATTCTGTTCTTCAAGGAGCGAGGCTGACTTTTGTCTTTATTCTACCATACGGGATGAATTTATCTCGGGGCTAGATGTAGCTTACAGAGAATACATCGACAATATGAGGACGGTTTTATCCCACGAGCCTAAACGATTGTGGAAATTTGTTAATTCCAAACGCGGAACAGACGGTTACCCATCCCTTTTAAAGTTCGGCGAGTTTGAGAGCGGTGATCCTCTCAAGATTGCAAATCTCTTTGGTGACTTTTTCAAGACCGCGTTTCTCGACGATACCTGTGGTGTTTATTTTAATGATTTTACCTCTCTGACGACGTTTCCAGTTACGTCGCTGGAAATAAAAGACCTTTTAACACAATTTTGGAACACATAAAAGATTTGGCTGACAATTTTTCATGTGGTCCTGATGGCATTCCTGTCACCCTTTTAAAGGAATGCTCTAGTTCTCTAGTCTGTGTTTTCTGTTATTTATTTAATTTACCTATATCTTCAGGTACTTTTCCAGTATCTTGGGAATCATCCTTTGTTACACCACTGCATAAGAAAGGCAACAGAAATGATGTAACAAATTATAGACTCGTTGCTAAACTTTGCGCGATAGCGAAAATTTTCGAATCTTTAATCTATAAAGTTCTGTGCTTCCATTGCAAGCCGTTTCTGGGTTCGTTCCAAAACGGTTTTGTTAAAGGCAGATCTACTACTACCAACCTTCTGGAGTTTTCACATTTCTGTGTTTCTGCGTTAGAAGGTGGAAAACAAGTCGATTGCATTTTTACTGATTTCAGTAAAGCATTCGACAGAATAAATCATGCCATCTTGATTCGGAAGCTGGGCGTACTTAGATTTCCTCCATTGTTTGTTAAGTGGATTCACTCGTATGTGTCCGGCCGCACTCAGCGTGTGTTGTTTCGTGGGTCGCTATCCAATGAAATACATAACACCTCCGGGGTACCTCAGGGTAGCCATCTTGGTCCGTTATTATTCATTATTTATATTAACGACTTATCGACATGCCTTAAGCACTCAGAAATACTATGTTACGCCGACGACGCCAAAATCTTTCGTGTTGTTTCCACTATATGTGACTATGAAATTTTAAACGCTGACTTAGAGGCCTTCCATTAATGGTGCTCTATAAATTGTCTTCCCCTAACGTCGAGAAATGTACGATGATGTCCTTCTCTCGTAAAAGGTCATCAATCAATTTTGACTACACAATCAATGATTGTGTTTTGACCCGACTTGACAAAACCAAAGATCTGGGCGTGTGGCTGAACTGCTGTTTTACTTTCGACGAACACATTAATGTGATAGCCAAAAAAGCTAGCTGTACTCTAGGCTTTATTAAGAGACGGAGTAGGGAGTTTGAAGATCCCTTCATAACGCGGCTCTTATACTGCACTTTTGTAAGGCCTATTTTGGAGAATGCCTCCTGTGTTTGGTCACCTTTCTACACGATTCACATTAATCGGCTAGAGGTTGTTCAGCGCCGATTTGTCCGTTTTGCTCTCCGAGGTCTTCCATGGAGTAACCCTCTAATTCTACCGCCTTATCAAGACAGGATTAAGCTCATAAAGCTTGACACCCTGGAATAGCGACGCAATTTCTCCAGTGTCGTGTTTGTTATGGACTGCCTGCAGGTTAACATTGATTCTCCTGTTCTTCTGTCTTTGTTTGCTATATCGGTTCCTGCTCGCTCCTTGAGGAATCAGGATTTTTTCTATATTCCTCAACACCGCACTAACTACGGTTATAATGAACCGATCTCATCTATGTCTCGGTGCTTCAATAGCAGATTTAATTGTTTAGATTTTAATTTATCTAAAGCTTCAGTCAAGTCAAATCTATTAACATGATTTTTTATTCTGTTTTTGGTTTATTTTTTATATTCTTTGTATTTGCTAATATGTATTGTAAAGTAATCAGCCTTTTTGATGAAATCGTAATAAATAAATCAAATAAATAAACTGGTATCTTAGCACTTTTGGTGATTGTCGGCCTGAATCTTGTAGATCTGCTTGATAACTGTTATCAGTTCGCATTTATTTATTGTGATATTTGTTATTTAAAGGGATTAAATAAATATCCTAAAAATGTGTGAAAGTGATAACGAGGTAACTCTGATAATCTACTAGGTATTAGCGATCAGTTATCAGATATCAGTGATGAAGAATCAGAGAGCGGAAGTGAGATCGAATTCAGAAGGATGGTAAATCTACTTAGGGTAGTAGATAATGATGATTCCGATGAAGAGCAGAATAGTTCTAACAAAGAGGAGGTTGAATGGCCATGCCAGGACAGTGTTGTCAATATACAAAATCGTGAGGAAGAGTCAGGAGTACAAATATCACTTGGTAATTGCAATATACACTCAGCTGCAGAACCTCTCCTCGGATATGATTTATTGAACTTTGTTACAAGACTAATCGCTTTCATTAACAACAGACAAACGATTCTGATATTAACAAAAATAGAAAGTGGATTGATGCAGATATCGATGAAACAAAAAAATTGTTGGCCTTAATAATTTTAATGGGATTAGTAAAAAAAAAAAAAATTAAAAAGATGAGCATTGATCAATAAATCCACTAATCTGCACTCCAATTTTCGGAAAAGTTATTACCAGGATTATATTTCGCCAAATAGGGCAATACCAAAGAATATCTATTTCAACAAGAAGGGACACTTTAATACCCTCTCAAAATTCCAACTCATATGCAAGCTCTCGCAAACACACCCAGCAAAATTTCCCATTAGATAAAGCAGCTCAGGGCTACTACCTCTGTAAATACCTATAAGAAATGTAGAGAGAGAAATAGTCACCAAAAAGTTCTCACAGACAGCTTTTACAGCGTAAGCTATAAACTGAAGCTTTTTTTATGAACGCTTTTTTAAAGGCGGTCCCGAGCCGGGCACCAGTACTATGCCGCTCAAGTTTACCTCTCCTCGCTATGTTAAGTTATAGGGAAATGCCGAATCGGAGAAGGGAGAAGAGGCAGGCAGCACACACCGAGCATGAATACGGACGAGATTGTTTACATTTTTTCATCGTGCGTTTTTAAATGCGGTCCCGAGCGGAATTTCTTTTGTGTGCTGCTCGCTTACGAAAAGTACTGGGTGGTCTTGATTTGTTTGGGAATATGAAGAAGCTTAAAAGTTTTCGAGTAAAAAAGTGCTTTCTTAGAAGCAATTAATTAAATTAAATTAAATGTGCTTTAGATAAATGATAGGTAAGCATAATAAAACGTGTTTGGTGTGTGGCTGTGGAAAAGGCAGCGTGTAATGTGTTCATAGAAAAGTTTTGTGATAAAAGATTTTTGTGAGGTGCACCCTGCAGGAGTGTTCCACTTTTCGCCCCAAATTTTTGTCTTTCTCTCACTTATGCTTTCTTTATTACTAACTATTTCTAGCATAAATTCCCATTTCATTCCTGTAACGGTACCAAGGTCGAAAAAAGATAAGGAAAAACGTCACGAGTGTCCCCTCTTGTTAATAGATACTCTTTGGCAATACAGTAGAACTCCGATTATCTGAAGCCGATTAACCGAATTGCCAATTATCCGAATCGGTCCTCAGCGTAATATAAAAAATTAAAACGAAGTAATGTTTCAATAAAAACAAGTTTTGTGGGTAATTTTTCAATAAAAACAAGTTTTGTGGGGACGCAAGAATAAAAAAATTCGAATGACAATTGCCGTGTTCAACTTAATAAAGTTTATTCTATGTGTGACAGTTCGTTTTTCTTTATTACCAGTCTATGTCCGATTATCCGAATCGACCCCTGTTCGACCCGATTCGGATAATCGGAGTTCTACTGTACTTTAATTTTAGTAATAATGAGAATTGTCGAGAGTCATTATATGTATAAAATTAAGCCAGTGGTAAGATATTTACAAAACAAATTTCAAACAATTTATACAGCGACAAAGGAATTGTCTTTGGATGAAGCTATTATACCATGGCGAGGAAGGGTTTCCTTTCGAACCTATCTATAATCAAGCTAAAATTATTAAATATGGCATATCAGTACGTATGGTCTGCGTTGCTCGTTCTGTATATATATTGTAACTTTGAAATAACTTGTGCTCAAGGAATAAAAAAAGACAATAATTTCTGTACTATCGCCATACATCAATTTATGGTACGAAATCTATATGAATAATTATTACAACAGAGTACCAGTTTGTAGCAGCTCCGACATGCAGATCATCTGTAATTTTAAGAAAGAAAAAATAATTGAATATAATTGAGATTTATACAGGAATAATCAACAAACCTAATCAATTCCTGTGACATTTCCTCCTCGATTTGCAATAACAAAACAGCTGTCACTTGACAGCAACAATTTTTCTCTATTGCGCATAGAGCGCCGTCTGCATCACAATTTGAAATTAATCATTTTAAGTTATGTGAAAATTTGAATCACAGCAATCATTGCTCATGCCAAATTTAGTATAAAAGGAATGCGAGCAGCAAAGGATATTCATTATTCATTCTCATTCCGGCATTGTTCGATGTTCGTTTCCTCGTATTTGGCAACGTTAGAATTTGAATCGAGGCAGATTTCAACCGCCAGGTAGGTTTCAACCGCCATACACCGTACATAACTTGTAGGTTTCCATCAGCTATTTATTGGTTACAAACACAGAATTCCGATTTCGGGAATGTTCAAGTGTAGGTTTCCACCATATTTTGGCATTTTCAAAGTTAGATTTAGGCAGGTTTCCACCGCCACATATGCCGTAAATAGCCTGTAGGTTTCCACCATAAGCTATTTACTGGTCAAATACAAAAAACATTGAATTCCGATTTCGGGAATCTTCAGGTGTAGGTTTCCACCATATTTATTAATTTTCAAAGTTAGAATTTAGGCAGCTTTCCACCGCCACAAATGCTGTAAATGACTTTTAGGTTTCCACCGTAAGTCATTTACTGGTTACAACAAAACAGATATTGAATTCCGAATCCAGGGATGTTCGAGTGCATGTTTCTATCGCAGTTTAACATTTTTGGAATTAAAGTCTATGCAGTTTTTCCCCGTCACTATGAAACACACATTAGCAGTCTTTTTTCTACAAAAAATATTGTTGATGCTTCACGAATTTAGAGCTGATAGGTTTTTTAATGAAAACAGACTGTTGGTATCCACCACAGTTTTTCTATTGATCGGGTTGGTAATTTCTCATTTAAATACTTGGTGTGCGAATATGACTCCGCCCTTTCCCAACAGATGTCACTTTTACTATTGCTTACGTGTACTAATAAATGGCAATACTTGTGTGCGATAGTACTTTATGTCAGCTGTCAAACGCACTACGAGACATTTGGTTGAAATATTAGCAACAAGTGGTTTTACCTCCTTGAGAATGTCGATTTTCGTTCCAAGTAAACATCATTTGCGGGAAGTGCTATTACACTATCTTATTGCAAAGAAAAGTGCAGCGGAAACTTATCGTTTGCTTGTGGAAATTTACGGTGAGCATGCTCCATCTAATACAACTTGTAAGGAATAGTTTCGAAGATTTCAAAATAATGATTTTGGTACTGAGGACAAAGAACATGGAAAACCACTAAAAAACTTTGAAGATGCTGAATTGGAAGCATTATTGGCAGAGGATTCTTGTCAAACTCAATCAGAATTGGCTGCAGCATTAAATGTTGAACGATCAACTGTTGCAAAGCGTTTACAAGCAATGGGAATGGTTCACAAAGTTGGTAACTGGGTACTATATGAATTGAAAGAAAGAGACATGGACGTCGAAAAACAATTTGTGAAATGCTACTTCAAAGGCAGCAAAGAAAAAGATTTTTGTATCGAATAATCACAGGATATGAAAAATGGATATACTATGAGAATCCTAAACGTAAAAAAGCTTGGGTGAGGCCAAGTGAACCCGGCCCATTACAGCCAAAGAGAAATATTCACTGTGACAAGGTTATGCTCTGCATTTGGTGGGATCAGGGAGGTGTTGTTTATTATGAGTTGCTCGAACATTCTCAAACTAGTAATGGAGAAATTTACCGACGACAACTAATGCGTTTGAAGGGAGCCATAGAAGAAAAACGACCAGAATGGGTGAATAGGCACAGTAAATTAATTCTAGATGGACAGAACTGGGAAATGCTACTCCACCCGCCATATTCGCCAAACATAGCTCCTTCGGATTATCACTTATTCCGAGCAAGATAGTCAGATCTTACGGGAGAACGGTTCAGTTCATATGAAAATATCAAAATTTGGATTGATAATTGGATAAGCTGAAAATACCAGGATTTCTTCATGCAAGGAATACGTAAATTACCCGACAGATGGGCGAAGGTTGTAACTGCCGATGGAGCATACTTTGAATAAACTTTTCTTTAATTTTCTAAAAAAGCAAATGTGTTTAATTTTAATAAAAAAGGACGGAGTCATATTCATACACCCAATAATAGTTTCTTTTCTTCTCTGATTCCAGAAACTTAAGAATTATTTATAAGTTTTTTTGTTCTAAAGTATGTTTTTTCGTTCATGTTGTTATACATTTGTTAGTTTATTTTGAAACTTTGCTTTTTTATATATGTGTTGCTTATATTTTTTAGTGAATTTATGTATTTTGTTTGTGTCTACTGAAATGATTTTATTTTTGTAATAAAAATGTTATGTTTACCGAAAATAAGCGTGTTTGGCAGCCGTCCAGCTGATCTAACCACAGTCATTTAATGAGAGATCATAAATGACGCCTAGTGATAAAGAATAATGCAGTTCATTCACTCTCCTTATTACCATGTACCGTCTTTCCTAACTTCTTAGTAAAGTTGGAAGTCTAATGGTACAGCTAAGTCCATACTTCTATACTAATATTATGAATGCGAAAGCAAGTCCGTCTGTCTGTTACCTTTTCACGCTTAAACGGCTGAAAGAATTCCGAAGAAGACATAATAGTACCCTGGGGAAAGACATAACATAGGCTACTCTTTACGGCGCGGCGGGAAAATATTTCATTCCCAAGCGAAAATCGAATATGTTGTTTTTCAATTAGAATAGTCGATATTTATAAAAACTTTGCACCGTCTAACTCAGTTTTTGGGCGATTTTCTTAAGATGTAGTTGTTGATGCTTTAGGCTGTATAATAGAAGAACTAGAACTGCTTGTATTTCCCATCTTTTCATTATCATGTATCACCAACGATTCGGGTTTTTTAAAGAATGTTCTGATATCTTTAAATTTGTTAATACTTTTTACCTTAAAAAAAAACAGAGTGTGTATCAAAACCTATAACCAACTAAATGAAACAAATCATAACCAAAATAATACATAGAATTTTAAGCAGAAAGGCTTTCATATAATTTGTATGGGACCAACCATAAAACATACGTATCGAACAAATAAAGGATAATTGAAAAAATCGGGAAAGATATGTATCGACGGAAACATAAAAAAAAAACATTCTAATTGAGAACCTCCTCTTTTGTTAAAGTCGGTTAATTAATGTACTACTACGTGTAGGTACTAGATAATCTCACGGAAACCAAGTCTGTTTTTACCGTGCAGGTACTAAGTAGGTAGGTAGGTTCCTACTTTTCATTCAAGCTCAAACAAATAACGAAACCTATAAATGAGGCGAGCCGATTGACTCAATTTGAACAACATCCAAGATCCTAATTTACTAAATATTTAGTAAAAATAAAAACGTAACATATCGATACCTTTTCGATTAACTTGTATTAATTAGCTTTTATTGAACACGGAATGAATCCAATAGCTGAAAAGACCTAGTATCGCGCGCAATGACAATAGCCGAGCAAGTGCACGCCAGTTCCTTCTTCTTTCAAAGTGCTTGGTATTGAATCTTAAAATAAAAAATCAATAAGACAGTATAGTAATTCCTCAACACTGTCGATTTTTCTAGGGTGGGCATTGGGCAAAGACTGTCTTTTCCCCCTAGCTACGCTCATGGCATTGACCGTTACACTTTTTCTAGATTATTTTTTCACCCGAACTCCCAAAAACCGCTTATTTCTTTCACCGCTTAAAATCAATTCTCTGTCTTGTCTGATCAATAGCTTTAATCCAACTTTCTTATTAATTTCGCAAGGCCCACACAATTGCCCTGAAAATTCGCGACCTCTTGATCGCCAATTTCCTAACCCGGCAACAAACAAGAAGAAAAGTGCGTTGTTCACACTCTTGCCTGTACATCTTTTGTTTTAATTAAAGATATTTTAAATAAGGAATTTTGGACTTTATCGCTTAATGAAGATGAATCCGAAAAGGTCACCATTATTCAGTTTTTAGCAATTTGAATTTATACCTACGTTTTCAGTCTAGCGTGTAATATGCACTGGTAAGAGTGTTGGGCTGTTTTGGAAGCCTACTTTGGTAATCAATTTATTGAGAAGTCAAAATAATCAAATCAAGTCTTATATTTAAGGTCGTGAATTTTGGAAAATTTTTATTACGAAAATTATCAGCTTCTCCAACTTTTATTATTACGGATTTAAAGGTTTGTCCATTTCCAACAAGGTTTAGAGCAAAGGTAGGTAGTACGCTTATTTTTTTGTAATTTTTAAATTAACGCTTTCCAGGAGACTAGTAAGCTACGTGTATGTGAGATTATGTGCCATAAGATATGATAGGGTAGCTATCATTGTCAATCTAATGAACATACATACGTATTGCATACATCTTAAACTAACTAACAACAAGATCTGCATGATGACGAAACACGTTTTAATTATAACTAGTATCGTATGTGGTCGAAATTCGACCAGAACTTGTTTTTCACATAATTAATTGGAATTTATTTTTATGCAAATTCTTAATTCTTACCTTGACGCTACGTATTTGATTTTTTTTTTTTTTTTGTTATTCTGCCGTGTAGGGAACGCAAAGAGATCTAAGCTCATACAGCCTTTAATTGATTAAAGCGTTTTGTATGGGAAAATCGTGTATGCATGGTCATTTTATTTTACTTGCCTTAACAGCAACATATACACAAGATTTTTTTTGTTTTCTCTTTGCAAATCTATGTAACATGAATGATTTAAGTTTCCCTCCTGTAGGGATTTTAGCCTAATGCTGGCAATACCAACTACTCTCGAGTTTAGTGCAGGGAATCTCTAGTAGCTATCTTTGTAACGGTTAAGACATTCGGAAAATATACTCCGACTAGTGTACACGCAGTTTTCTTGAGCGCCTTCCCAACACTCTTTCCTATCTAAGACTCCTTTTATAATAATTACTAAGAAACATCGTACCGTTCGATGTTAACGTATTAATACATCAATTAATTATTAATTAACAAATGTCTTGCTTCGTTTGAACTCTAGGTAATGACCTGGAAACACGGGTTTTCTTTTAATTGGCTACACCTCCATGTAACTAGTTGGGCTTAATAAGGTTTCATTGAAACATGTCATATCTTGTGATATGTTCCTTCGTAAACCATACAATAAATTAATGTTGATTGTAGTCCGCGATGACAATGTTTCTTATGGTGATATACCTGATTCTGGTTATACTGATTCCGCTTCACATGATTGATCTATTAAGCCTTTAGGGGAACGTGATTTTCTATTAATACTAATAATAATAAAGTTCTAGGAATACCTTTCTTATGGTACTGTGCAAACATCACTATTCCGACACCCGCGTCTTAAATATTTGCTAAGTATTTTCAACTCATAAATAATTTGAAATAGTCAAAATTCACAAAATGAGCGTAGGCATTTTCAAATTTGTTTTGATGATAGAGAAATCATAAAATTTCTAAAATTCTCTAATCGCCTGGACTCTAAAATAAAATAAATATTATAACTTTATGATCCTGTGATTTAAAAAACAAATTATATATTGTACTTATTATAATAAAATAAAACTTTATCAAGATAACAATTAATAAAATGAAGCCAAACTTGTCTTTAGTATCAAAATCATTTTAGGAACAAGAACAAGCACCTAAAACAAATCGTCTCGGAAATTCAAGCTCTCAACTCGACTTACTGCTAGTGTTTTGTTGTAAATATAATGATCTTTGATATATTCTCCCCTAGTTATATTAAGCATAATATAATTTTACTATGAACGTTATAGTTTAGAAACTCCGATACGTTCAGTGGGATACTTCGGCTCAGCCGCCGCACTATGATATATTTGGACGATTTTTTTCCATTTTTCAATTATCTCCCGATAGAATAATGCTATTGAGACGATTTTTTTTTTTAAATGAAAGCGAATATGGAAAAAATACTAAAAAGTTGTGATGACCTTCATTTGACCTTGAAAATTGGCCTCAAAGTTGACGATTTTTAGAAAAAATTGATATTTTTGGATGTAGAAACTATATAAATTTTTCCTTTAACTTTATTTCTGACTGAAATTCTTCGGGAGGTGTTTTAGAACTAGAGAAGATCGATAAAGGACATTCGAAGATCACGCGGAGGTCATTTGAATGTCATTTTCGAGAGGACTACCACGAAATCGCTTTTTTCGCGGTCTGACCGGGAAAAGGATTGTAGATTCGGTCTTTGGATGCTCAGGTCGAGCTACAACCTCAAGGATAGTCGGTAGTGGCCAGTCTAACGTCATCCAGAGGTCATTTGGAGGTCAATTCAAGGGTCATTTGGTGGGAATCAGCAAGAAATCGCCTTTTTTCGCAGTCCGACCGGGAAAAGGAGTTTGGATCCAGTTCTTGGATGCTCAGGTCAAGTTATAGCCTCAAGAATTATGGGTAGGGGCCAATCTAGGGTCATATAGAGGTAATTTGAAGGTCAATTAAATGGTCATTTGGTGGGAATCACCAAGAAATCACCTATTTTCCGCAGTCTGACCGGGAAAAGGGTTATAGACCCGGTCACTGGATGCTCAAGTCGAGTTATAGCCTCACGGATTATCGGTAGTGGCCAGTCTAGGGCCATCCAGAGGTCAATTGAAGGTTATTCAGGTTCATTTCAAGGGAATCACCACTAAATCGCCTTTTTTCGCAGTCTGACCAGGAAGTGGATTGTAGATCCAGTGGATTGTAGATCCAGTTCTTGGATACTCAGGTCGAGTTGTCGCCTCAAAGATTATCGGAAGTGGCCAGTCTAGGGTCACCCAGAGGTCATTTGAAGGTCATAATCAAGGGAATCACCACGAAATGGCTTTTTTTCCGCAGACTGTCCGGGAAAAGGAGTGTAGATCCAGTTATTGGATGCTCAGGTCAAGTTATAGCCTCAAGCATTATTGGTAGTGGCCAGTCTAGGGTCATCCAGAGGTCATTTTGATGGAATCACTACGAAATCGCTTTTTTCCCGCAGTCTGACTGGGAAAAGTATTGTAAATCCAGTCCCTGTATACTCAGGTCGAGTTAAAGTCTCAACAATTATCGGTAGTGGCCAGTCTAGGGCCATCCAGAGGTCATTTGAAGGTCATTCAGGCTCATTTCAAGGGAATCACTACGAAATCAACTTTTCTCGCAGTCTTACAGGGAAAAGGATTGTAGATCCAGTTCTTGGATGTTCAGGTTGAGCTATGACCTCTGAATGACCCTAGACTGGCCACTGCCGATAATTCTTGTGGCTATAACTCGACCTGAGCATACAGGGACTGGATTTACGATATTTTTTCTTGTCAGACTGCGGAAAAAAAGCCATTTCGTAGTGATTCCATTAAAATGACCTCTGGATGACCCTAGACTGGCCACTACCAATAATGCTTGAGGCTATAACTTGACCTGAGCATCCAATAACTGGATCTACACTCCTTTTCCCGGTCAGTCTGCGGAAAAAAAGCCATTTCGTGGTGATTCCCTTGATTATGACCTTCAAATGACCTCTGGGTGACCCTAGACTGGCCACTTCCGATAATCTTTGAGGCGACAACTCGACCTGAGTATCCAAGAACTGGATCTACAATCGACTTCCTGGTCAGACTGCGAAAAAAGGCGATTTCGTGGTGATTCCCTTGAAATGAAACTGAATAACCTTCAATTGACCTCTGGATGGCCCTAGACTGGCCACTACCGATAATCCGTGAGGCTATAACTCGACTTGAGCACCCAGCGACCGGGTCTATAACCCTTTTCCCGGTCAGACTGCGGAAAATAGGTGATTTCTTGGTGACTCCCACCAAATGACCATTTAATTGACCTTCAAATTACCTCTATATGATCCTAGACTGGCCCCTACCCATAATTCTTGAGGCTATAACTTGACCTGAGCATCCAAGAACTGGATCCAAACTCCTTTTCCCGGTCGGACTGCGAAAAAAGGCGATTTCTTGCTGATTCCCACCAAATGACCCTTGAATTGACCTCCAAATGGCCTCTGGATGACGTTAGACTGGCCACTACCGACTATCCTTGAGATTGTAGCTCGACCTGAGCATCCAAAGACCGAATCTACAATCCTTTTCCCGGTCAGACCGCGAAAAAAGCGAATGTCCTTTATCGATCTTCTCTAGTTCTAAAACACCTCCCGAAGAATTTCAGTCAGAAATAAAGTTAAAGGAAAAATTTATATAGTTTCTACATCCAAAAATATAAATTTTTTCGAAAAATCGTCAACTTTGAGGCCAATTTTCAAGGTCAAATGAAGGTCATCACAACTTTTTAGTATTTTTTCCATATCCGCCAAAGTGTGTACTTTCATTTTAAAAAAAATTCATCTCAATAGAATTATTCTATCGGGAGATAATTGAAAAATGGAAAAAAATTGTCCAAATATATCACAGTGCGCCGCCACTACAAAAACAATGATATTTTGCAGCGATTGTCTGATACACGCAATTTCGACTTCACCGCTTGTGTTTATAAAATAAATAAATAAATTGTAAATATGTAACAAAGTCTCACAATCTTGCAATTTAATTGTCAGCTACTTCTACATTTATTTATTTATTTATTTATTTATTTACAATAATGGAACAAAAAGTAGAGTGACATACAAATCAGCAAAGTCTAGCCCTAATACATCTTTTAGATAAATTAAAATCCAAATAAACAAAGCTATCATTGAAAGAACGAGACATCGATGTTATAGGCTCATAGTAACCATAATTAGTGCGATGCTGAGGAACGTGGAGAAAATCTTTGTATGTCAGGGAACGAGAGGGAACCGAAATATTAAAAGAGGACAGCAAAACCGAAGAATCAATGTTGACTAGTAGCAAAGAACGTATAACATGTTATATGTTCTTTGCTAGTAGGCAATCAAAAGCGGAAACAGTTTTGGAGGTTTTGCGTCGACTTTCCAAAGAATCAAGATTGATAAGTTTGAGGCGGTGTAAATAAGGAGGCAAAATAATTGGATCATTCCATGGAATCCCACGGAGTGCAAAACGGATAAATCGTCGCTGCATAGCTTCAATGCGATTGATGTGACTAGTGTAGAAAGGTGACCGAACACAATTAGCATATTCTAGAATGGGCTTCACAAAGGTGCAATACAACAAACGAGTTATGTAAGGGTCGTTGAACTCCTTGCACCACCTCTTGATGAAGCCTAAAGTAGCATTGGCTTTATTGCATATAGCATTAATATGATCGTCAGATGTAAAAGAACTATTTAACCACACACCCAGGTCTTTGGTCTTATCAAGTTGGAACAGTACACAGTTATTTATGTTATAGACGAAATTAACCCATTAATGCGCAAAACGAGGATTTTGTGCACGCAAGTTCAATTGTACGATTCGAATAGAAAATTGGGGCCAATTTCCTCCAAATTCGTATATAAGGAGTTTTTGGGGGTGATCTTTCAGAATCTGACATTTGTTTTGCATACAAACTTCAAAAACCCCATTATTTTGTGTTTTTTCAAAAAAGGGCCGATTTTTTTGGGTCATTTTTCGTCTCAACGTTGATTATCTTGTCGTTGCTGCTATTGAATGATCATATAACTACCAGAAATCGCGGTCCGCATGTCTACACTTTCTCAAACCATAGTTTTGAATTTTTTTTTTCGCTTTGGTTTTTGCAAAATGGCCATTTTGTACAGCAATGTAATAAAAACTTTGACGATTTTTTTACACGAAAAGGATCAACTGTACAAAAAAATTTATATGACAAAAAGTGCTTATAATTAGTCAAGGAAAGCATGTAAATTTTTTCAGAATTTTTTGGACTATTTTTGGTTTTTTGGATTTGGCCAATTTTTGAAAAATCAAAAAATGTCTCGAAAAATCCTGAAAAAATTTCCACGTGTTCCTTGGCTAATTATAAGCACTTTTTGTCATATAAAATTTATTCGTATAATTGATCCTTTTTGAATAAAAATATCACGAAGTTTTTTTATGATGAAATTTGGTATTTTTACTCAAAAAGGACGAATTATACAAATAAATTTTATATGACAAAAAGTGATTATCATTAGCCAAGCAATAAAAAAATTTACATGTTTTCCTTGGCTAATTATAAGCACTTTTTGTCATAGAAATTTTTTTTGTAAAGTTGATCCTTTTCGTGTAAAAAAATCGGCAAATTTTTTATTACATTGCTGTACAAAATGGCCATTTTGCAAAAACTAAAGCGAAGAAAAAAATTCAAAACCATGGTTTGAGAAAGTGTAGACATTCGGACCGCGATTTCTGGTAGTTATATGATCATTCAATAGCAGCAACGACAAGATAATCAACGTTGAGATGAAAAATGACCCAAAAAAATCGGCACTTTTTTGAAAAAACTCATAAAATAACGGGGTTTTTGAAGTTTTTATCCAAAACAAATGCCAGATTCTGAAAAAGCACCCCCAAAAACCCCTTGGAGGAAATTCGATCCAATTTTCTATTCGAATCGTACAATTGAACTTGCGTGCACAACATCCTCGTTTTGCGCATTAATGGGTTAATAGGGAGTCTTTTCCTTGAGAAGGACATAGACGTACAATTGCTTACGTTGAGGGGGAGACAGTTTACAGAGCACCACTTATAGAGGGCGTCCAGGTCAGAATTCAAAAGGACGCTGAAAGTTGGAGTAAAAGGCTTAAGGTACTTGCACCTTAAGCTATGTTGGCTGTGTTTGCGGTGCTTAAACCACAACACAATTAAACAAGGGAGAGCTGAAATGTAAATTGATTAATTGAACGAAGAGGGCTGAAATGTAAATGGTTAATTGAACGAAGAGAGCTGAAATGTAAACGATTAATTGAATGAAGAGAGCTGGAATTGAATCGTGTTTAAGTAAAAAGTCTTGCTTGCTGGTTTGATGGTAACTAAAATTTATTTTGAATTCAAAATGGCTTAAATCAGATTTAATACAGCTAAGTGATAACAAACACATTAAAATCAAAAGTAAGTTCTCACGAAAGCTTTCTCACGGGCGCGAGCACCTGCGCTAGCGGTGGCTGGTGTCCATTTTCGTCTGGCGGCACCGTGGAATTTGTTGAATACGCAAGAAAACTTTCGTGAGAAGCACATTAATTGTACAATTTGTGCACTAAATTAAATAGCAAAGAACCTGAATCTTATCATCCTCCCCCCGTTGAACTGGCTGTTCAACCTGGTCTATCGCCGTTATATGTTGACGCTGAAATCTAGATTCTGGGATGTCCTTGGCCTTGGGATAGGTTTGGCTGGTTGTCTGACACAGATGAATGTGCGGAATTTCCAGATCAGTAGGACGATGACAGCGAGGGTTAACACCAAACTAAAAAGGCTGACGGTGGTGTGTTGAATGTTGTGGTGATGAATTTGCTTCGGTAGGTTCAGATTCTGTGATGTTAAGTCTTCTAGCAAACTCTCCAGTTCCTGTATCTGATCTTGATGTTTTGTTGCTTCATAGTATATAGGTGGAGAGTGGTCCACTTTTGGAACATCAGTAAACTCACCTAACCTTGTATACGACACTCGTGCAGCACTCGGGTAAATATGGTGAACTTGTAATGTCATTAGGTCATGCTTAATGGTGCAGCCAGGCTGTAGTGTTATGATTGCCGAACCTTCGATTGACGGTTGGAAGGCTATTTTGTTACATACCGCGTTGACCGATGTTTTATCCTTTATGGCATAAATCCATTGGTTCGCATTATGCAGTTGCATCCATATAGGATTATTCTCAAACCTTCTTAATTTGCATTCTGAAGAGAGTGGCATGTGGCTGAGGAGGTTGACTTCACATTTGCTGATGTTTGCTCCTCGATTGTAAATAGGATGGCCTTGCTTACATGAAAAGGCTGCTTCGAGTAGAAGACACGACGAAAGATCTTGATTGGATAATGGATAATACTGATCTTGATGGGGGCTTATGGCCAAGAATGTGGAAGACTGAATTATTACATGCAATGTATTGTTGATTACACTTGGTATTGGGAACAGTTTGAATAAATTGAATTCTTCTAGACCAAGGAGCGGTAATTTAATTCGGAAAATAACATGATTTTTTATTATCCGGCCTTCTGTTGTCATTAACTTGTAGAAATTTAACAAATTGTCTGGGTCTGCAGGTAAGCCGACGGACGTGGGTAAATGGTTTTTGATGTTAATAATTTCCTGCTTAAGTTGGTGAGGTGCAAGTAATAGATGGCTAATTCTTCCTTGATGTGCATCAGCAATGACGTCTATGAGCGAAGATTGAATTCTCTGTAGATTAGTGATCAGAAGTATGGTGTGAATTGACCATGACGTGAATAGTTGTTGTACTTTAAGCCTATAATTTTCCTCGGTATAGTTGTTTATTCGATTGACAACCTGAGTAAGCTGATTATCAAGATTCTGATATTTTTGTTCGGTAGCAACTTGGTCCCGTTTAATTATGTTAACTGTCGATTCCAACAACGACGTTTGATTTTTCACGAGTTGTAATAGATGTTCCTCGTTTGTCTTAACTTCTTCAATGGTCATGGACATTTGTTCAGCATACTTAGAGTCAAGAACCCCAAATAATGAGCTGGCAATGTTTCCAACAATATCTATTGCTCCCCTCCTAACCCTGGTCGAAAACGGTTTGGAATTAAGCAATTGATTGTCTTGCTCGAGTTCCTGCTCAAGGTGCTTTACTTGGTTGATTACTTGTACGCAGGTGGTTTTCTGGCTGTTTAGTTCACAGAGATGTTGCAATACTCTTGAGCAATTACGAAGAGCCTAAAGCTCCATCCAGTATGGGCGTAGGTCATAATACACAACTAGGTTCCATTCGCTAGATATTAAATTTACTGTTCCAATATTATCAAAGTGTATCCGAGGTTGAGGACCAAAGCGAGTTACTTCAATTTTATCTGCTCCTGTAGTCGGTAGAAGGTCAGCAATAGTGTGACAATCGCTGAACCATAAGACAGCGCCTTTCTCCGTTTACGTGGCTCACTCGAGCTTGAGTTGTTATCTTCGTTAAAATTGGCTGATGGCTCTAAATTATCATCTTTGAGCTTGTTTTCGTTATGACGCTTTAAGTGTTGGACGGGAACCTGTTTTTCATTCTGGTCATCTAAGATATCTGCTGAATACGGTTGTAGCACTTCTTCGCAGTGCAGCGGTGATAATTTGTGTATAGGTCGACGTAGGATACCGGATTGTGTTTTCACGTCAGCAACTCGCACATGGCCATCCTTTCCCTTATATATTTGAAGAAATCGGCCCAGTGGCCATTTCATGGTTGGCATATTATCCTCTTGGAGGATTACTGTTAAGATAATGTTGTATATTATAATCTATATGGCAGCACTAATTGTAGTATTCTGAATATTGTTGCTAAAATAAACGTTCACTTGCTGAATTATCTTCGACCAAAGCGGACGTTTTATTCAACAATTACAATTGTGCCGGGTTGAGCATTTTGGCATTCTGTCTTCCACTTGAGACGATGCTGTCGACTACTGAGATATTCTCGTGACCATAGTTGCCAAAAGTTGTGTTTGATATGGGAAACTAGTTTCCATCTTGTGAGTAGGCTTGCGTTCATTGGTGTAGCGTGAGGATCTGCTGTGGCCGTTAAGGGCTCCCCAATTAGAAAATGCCCCGGTGTTAATGCCGTCAGATCGTTTGGATCGCTTGACATAGCTGTTAGATGCCTGGAATTAAGGATAGCTTCTATTTCCGTCATTAAGGTGCAGAGTTCTTCATAACTTAACGATGCTGAGGCTACATTGCGTTGCAGCAGGTATTTTGCTGACTTCACCGCTGCCTCCCACAATCCACCAAAGTGTGGTGCTCTTGGGGGAATGAAATGAAAGTTTATCCCCCTATTACGACACATTGATGTTATCTTCTCCTGTGCTTGATGAGATGAGATGAGTGAATGCTTTCTTCAAGCTCATTCAATTGATTCTTGGCTCCTACAAAATTAGTGGCGTTGTCACAATACAAATTGTTGCATTGTCCTCGTCGCCCTGTGAATCTTTTTAGGGCTCCTATGAATGCATCCGTAGATAGATCACTGACAACTTCAAGGTGGACAGCCTTAGTGGCGAAGCAGCAAAACACTGCAACGTAGCTTTTTTGAGGACGGGTTCCTCTAGTTCGATAATGGACCCAGATTGGTCCGCAAAAATCCACACCCGAGTTGATAAATGGGCGCGCTGGTTGGACTCTATGACGTGGCAAATTGCCCATCATCTGAGAAAACATTTTTGGTTTGCATTTGGCACATCTTACACAATGCTGCACAACTGATCGCGCTATTGTTTTTCCTTTAATGGGCCAAAATCGCAATCAGTAGTTTAACGAATTGGTGGGCATAATGTAATAACATAGGATGTCTTGTATCATATGCAAGGCTGGATTCTTGTAACCTGCCGCCAACCCGGAGAATGTCTTCATCGTCTAGGAATGGTGCCAGGCTGCTCAATGATCTATCCTTGTTGACTTCCTTATGTGTCTTCAGTTCAATTATGTCAGCCTTGAATTCGCTTTCTTGAATGACCTTGACTATGAGATCCAGAGCATGATCCAATTCTTGAGTTGTTAATGGCCAACTGTTTGATGCTGTCTGCTTGCATTTAATCCTCTTGGACTTGTGTGGAACTAGTCGTTCTCTAATGAGTCGAATGAATCTTAAAGTGTAGCTCGTAATACGTTGGAGCTTTCGGAAAGAGTTTCCATGATTTATTGTGTAAATGAAATGTTCAGAACCCTTACTTTCTGTTATTAGTGGGAGAACCTTCTTCTTTTTTTCTATGTCGCAGGCTATGCTATTTGCAGTTTTATAAAGTTGTGGCCATTGTGATTCGCTGCTGTGTAAAAACATGGGGCCATAGAACCAAAGATTGAAAAGATTGTTCTTGAAAGAACATCAGCTGGATTGTGTTTTGAGCTGACAAGTCTCCATTGATTACTGTTTGTCACCTCTTGAATCCCCGCGATTCTGTTTGCCACAAATGTTTGATATGACGATGATGTGGAATTAATCCAACTCAAAACTATCTCTGAGTCTGTCCAAAAATGGAGTGCAATTCCTTCTGTCTTTAGGTCTGATTTCACGCGATCTGCAAGATCTACAGCCAGCTTAGCGGCACATAACTCAAGACGGGGCAGAGTTAATTGCTTTATTGGAGCTACGCGTGATTTGGCACATAACAGTCGCACTAGGATTCTACCTTCTTTGGTGACTGATCTGAGATATACTGCCGCTCCATATGCCTTTTCAGAAGCGTCAGCAAATGTGTGGAGTTGTATGAGGCCTGAGCGGGGAACTTGTTGCGCAAAAACATGCCTTGGGAAGACTATTTTGTTTAATGTGCTTAGTCCATCACGATAAATTACCCATCTGGTATGCATCTCTGTGGGTAATGATGCATCCCAATCGAGCTTTAATTGCCACAATTGCTGAAGGAAAATCTTTGCAATAATTACCACTGGTGCCACAATACCGAGTGGATCGAAAATACGAGCTATACCAGAGGCCACCGTTCGTTTTGTTATTCTTGTTTCAGCCGTCCAGTTAGTTCTTATGCAAAATTGGTCTGAATGAGGTAGCCATAGCAGCCCTAAGGTTTTTATAGATCCTTCTTTATTATCATGATCAAGTGGTATTTCCTGGTCTTCTGGTGGGATGCCTTGTAGTAGTTCTTGATGATTGGCACACCATTTTCGAAGTTTAAAACCTCCCCTTTGGAGAAGTGCCGTTAATTCCGTTTGAATTTCCTTTGCAGTGGTCAAATTATTTGCGCCGGTCATTACGTCATCGACGTAGAAGTCTCTGAGGAGAACTTGAGATCACAATGGGATCATAGTAGTAGCATAGTCTAGAGCCAACTTGTGAAGGCACTTGGTTGCCAAGTATGGGGCGGATGTGGTCCCATATGTGACCGTGCAGAGCTGGTAGCACTTTAGCGGCTGAGTCGGAGTGCTTCTCCACCAAATCAGATGATATTGCCTATCATCAGCATGTAAACATACTTGCCGGTACATTTTTTGTATGTCGGCAGTGAGTACTATTCGTGGCACTCGAAAACATAGTAGAATTGAAAATAACTCGTCCTGAATAGAAGGTCCTGCTTGTAGAGTGTCGTTGAGAGAAATATTTGTTGATGTCTTTGCCGATGCGTCAAAGACTACTCGCAGTTTCGTACTACTGCTGTCTGGTTTTAACACGCAATGATGCGGTATGAAGTAGTGTGGTGATACAATAGTTTCAGGATCAACTTCCTCTATGTGGCCTAGATCAATGTAATCCTCCATGAATTCGACATACTGCCTTCTTAAGTTATCATCCTTGGCTAATTTACGCTCCAAGGTGTAGAATCTTCTTAGCGCAATGTCCTTGGACTCGCCCAATTTTCCAGGATCGTCTTAAAATGGTAAACGTACAATCTGCCGGCGGTGTCTCTTGTGACAGTGTGATCAAGAAGTATAATTTGGCTCAGCATCTACTCTCTCTTCCAATTTCCAGAATTTTCGATAGATTGCTCGAGACATTCATCTGTAGTGTATACATTGCATGATGCAGTAGATGGAGAGTTTCCACTGAGTTTTCCGGCAACGATCCACCCCAGCAATGTATTTTGTAAGATGGGAAGCTCATTACTCAATCTTATTTGTCCATCAGAGAGAAGTTGGTGATAAAATTCGGCCCCGAGCAACAAATCAATTCGTCCGGGCCTGTTAAAATTGGGATCCGCCAGATTTAAATTTTGTGGTATCGGCCATTCAGATGTGCTTATTTGTCGGGCCGATTGTGGTGGTATGATGTGTGGTAATACAAATGCTTCTACTCTTGTAGCGAAGCCGTTTACCTTTGATTGCAAGCGAAAGTTTACCCTTCGCTGCGTTTGTTCCTGAACGCGCCCTATGCCCTGCACAATTATCGGCTTGTGAGTTGAGGGCAGGCCCAATTTGTTTAGAACTCTCTCCGTAATTAAGTTCGCCTGTGAACCTGAATCTAGGAGTGCACGGGCATCAATAGTATCCCCGTTATTGTTTGATAATTGTACAATAGCGGTGCTCAAGAAAACATAACCATCCTGGATTTTACTGCTCGATGCAGCTAGTGTTACTGATTTTTGGTTTTGGGTGTCACCACTTTTGCTATGGTGCACCGGGTTTGAAGGCCATTGACTTGTGGTTGACGGAACTGAATGTTCTGGTCCTTCCCTTTTGTGTGAGGGATTGTTGTGCACTAGTGTGTTGTGCTTTTTATTACATTTTGTACATCCTCGTGATGTACAGTTTTTGATGTTGTGGCCGCTCCTCATACAGTTGATACACAGTTTATGCTCCTTTAACACGTTCAGTCGGGAAGGTGGTGATAATTGCAGAAATTCCTTGCATGCAAACAGCTGATGATTGCCTTTGCACATTACGCACTTAACGAATGGCGATGCAACTGAAGTTAAGGATTTCAATGTACCAGATGTTTTCTGCCGATCTTCTGAGTTCCTTCCCCTTGATCCTAACGCTTCTAATGATTGAAAGCGATTTTCTAGGAACGACAAGAGGTCCCTTATTGTTTGCAGACTCTTTGGATTGGACAGGGATTGTTCGTATAGAGTATGAGTGGTCCTGTCCAATTTCTTTAGCAAGATGTGAAGGAGCAATGGATCCCAGTTATCAACGGAGACGCCTAAATTTGCTAAACCCCGTAAACATTCTTGTGTTGTATCGTGCAACGATTTGATTGCGTTGGCGGAGGTCGAGTCAGATGTGTGAGATGGTTGTGCCATTATTCTGTTTACTAGAGCTGCTACTAGTAACCTAGGATTGTTGTACCGATCTTGTAGAATTTTCCAGGCAGCATTGTAATTCTCTTCGGACAGTGTAAGATGCCTAATTAAACGTTCTGCCTCTCCGACCAAATTGGTTTTGAGGTACCACATTTTCTGGCAATCAGCCATTGGTTGTTTGTGTACCATCTCGGAAAACAAATCGTGAAATTGTTTCCACCGTAGGTATTCACCGTCGAACTTTGGCAATGTTATTTTAGGCAACTTTAACGCAGGGTTGACGCTAATTGAGGTGAGATTTGCTGGCTCATCACGTGCATTAATTTTTATTGCAAGATTAGCCAAATGTTCTTGCACTCCTGATTCTAATTTAACGTATTTCTTGAGATCATATCCTACTGTAGTAGGATCATCGGCTACTTCGCAAATACTGTAGTGCAAGTTCTCAATTTGTGCCCAATATCGATTGATTTTATCAATCTTGGGATTGTGATAGCTCTTGGGCTGTTGATCATCTATCCCAATTGTATCGAGAAAGCGGCGTAGTGATTCGATTATTCCCTCTTGCCGTCGAATTAATTGAGTTATCTCGGTAAATTGGGTTGAGCGTTGCCTATGCAGATTTTGATTAATTTCCCCTGAAGATTGAATCTTCTCTGTTGAAACTTCTTCAGGTTGTTTTGGCCTTGCGCCTGCAACAATTCCTTGATTCAAAGATTCGATCATTTCGGTGAAATGGTCCTTGTATTGCTGGTGAACTATCTCTATAGCATTGTAATATTCCTTGGTAAAATACGAGTGTTCTAATGGTGGCCGCGGCAAACACCTGATTGCTAAGTCATTGGCTTCAAAGCGATCCCAGCACTCTTCCAATCGACGTAGCCGTTCGATAAAGTAGTCTTTATTGGATTTGCGTTGTTGCGGATCCTTCTTGTAATTTTTTATGAGGTTTTGGATCTCTTGGCCGATATCTTCTTGTGCTTTTGCTAGCTCTTCCATGTTATATTAGGTGTTATACGTCTGTTTGTACTTGCGTTGATTCGTGATTCAAGCGTTACGCCTGATCACGTCGGGGTCACCAAAAAATGTTTGAAAGTTGGAATAAAAGGCTTAAGGTACTTGCACCTTAAGCTATGTTGGCTGTGTTTGCGGTGCTTAAACTACAACACAAGTAAACAAGGGAGAGCTGAAATGTAAATTGAAGAGGGTTGAAATGTAAATGGTTAATTGAACGAAGAGAGCTGAAATGTAAACGATTAATTGAATGAAGAGAGCTGGAATTGAATCGTGTTTAAGTAAAAAGTCTTGCTTGCTGGTTTGATGGTAACTAAAATTTATTTTGAATTCAAAGTGGCTTAAATCAGATTTAATACAGCTAAGTGATAACAAACACATTAAAATCAAAAGTAAGTTCTCACGAAAGCTTTCTCACGGGCGCGAGCACCTGCGCTAGCGGTGGCCGGTGTCCATTTTCGTCTGGCGGCACCGTGGAATTTGTTGACTACGCAAGAAAACTTTCGTGAGAAGCACATTAATTGTACAATTTGTGCACTAAATTAAATAGCAAAGAATCTGAATCTTATCAGAAGCAGTCGTTTGGAGAAGACACAACACGAAAAATCTTTGCATCGTCAGCATAGCACAAAATGTTTGAGTGTTTTAAACACACAGACAAGTCATTTACATAAATTATAATAACCTTGAGGTACCCCAGAGGTATTAACTATCTCGTCAGACCACTGACGCATATGTAATGATGGGTCTAATGATGGCTATGTACATCCAGTGTACTAGAGCAGGTTTTAGACCCCATGTCTTCCCAAAGGCTCTTCTGCATTGCCAAAAGGCATTTAATGCCCGAGATGCTTTGTGTTCGACATGAGCCTTCCAAGTCAGTTTGCTGTCTAGAGTCACCCCTAGGTATTTAACTTCCTTGGAGAGTTGAATGGTTTCACCCTTCAGAATTGGAAGCTTGAGATTATCCAGTTTTCTCTTCCTAGTGAACAGCACAAGTGTTGTCTTTCTAGGATTCACTGATAAACCATGCCTGTCACACCAGTTCTGGATCCTATCCAAGGTCCTCTGCATTTTAATACAGACGTCCCTTAACGAGTCCGCACAAACGAGTGCACACACATCATCAGCGTAGGCCTATGTATGTATATTTAGACTTTGCAATTCGCCTAAAAGCGAGTCTACTAAGAAGCATCACAGTAGAGGTGAGAGTACTCCCCCTTGCGGGCAGCCCTTCCCAACTTTCATTACAGTGTCGCTTCCGCTTTCTGTTAAAAGTAGTCTCTGTGACAGCATGGAATGGATCCATCGTATAAGCACAGGGTACACTCCATACGCCTTGGCAGCATCACATAGGGATGAGAACATTGTATTATCAAAGGCTCCCTCAATGTCCACAAAAACCCCAAGAGCAAAAGATCGACGATGCGCCGCACTTTCTATTTTATAGATTAGATTGTGCAGTGCGGATTCACAGGATCTTCCACTCCTATAGACATGCTGGTGTTCGCTGTGCGAGGTTTGCGTAAGTACATATAAGTATTTAATTAAACTGAAATTTAAGAAAAATTAAACTTAGCAGATTAAGTTACTCAATTAAATAGGTACTAGTTTATTTACACAAGTAAATCGCGCGACAAGCTTTTATGATCATATAAATTGTGTATAATGAGGCTATAAGTTGATAGTTAAAATTTGAAAGGAAAATTTTATTTTCTTCTTTTTAGAGCATTTAAGGGGACGTGACACACCCAATTTTTTTATTTTTGATGTTTGGAAAATATGGAAAATTGAAGGGAAGAACAGGAGATACATTAATCAAACTTTGCACATTTATTAAAAAGGGTTAAAGTAATACAAAAAAAATTTTTTTTAATTTTTTGAATTCGTTTTTTTCTTTGTACAATTTTTTTTGTAAAGAACCACAAAAACTGACTGCGGACACGATTGGGAGCGAATGGAACGTCTGAAAAAAAAAAACAAATATGGGGTTAATTGTTATCAAAATCCCCAGGGATTGAACCTAAATGGAACATTTTTCACGAAAAAACGACAAAATGGCGGCATTTTTCCGGGACAAAAAAAAGTGAATTTTTGAAAAAATGCCGCCATTTTGTCATTTTTTCGTGAAAAATGTTCCATTTAGGTTCAGTCCCTGGGGATTTTGATAACAATTAACCTCATATTTTTTTTTTTTTTTAGACGTTCCATTCGATCCCAATCGTGTCCGCAGTCAATTTTTGTGGTTTTTTACAAAAAAATGTACAAAGAAAAAAACGAATTCAAAAAATAAAAAAAAAAATTTTTTGCATTATTTTAACCCTTTTTAATAAACATGCAAAGTTTGATTAATGTATCTACTGTTCTTCCCTTCAATTTTCCATCTTTTCCAAACATCAAAAATAAAAAATTGGGTGTGTCACGTCCCCTTAAATAAAAGCTTTTTTTAAAAAAGGTTTTTTTGCTTTTAATTTATTTTTTACTTTTTAGTTATCGCTGGCTAGGTTTCTGATTCTGTTCATCTCATTCAACGCATCATTGTTGCAAGATCGTTTGCCGGTTAATTTCGAACAGTCTAGCTCTTCAATAACATAAATTTCCTAAGGGCATTGAAACGATACATGAAATGTCTACTTACCTTGACTTGGGTGTTTGGAAAAAGGCGCCACTTATTTCAGCTTGGAACTTACTTGTGCCTGACGAAACACAGTTCCGGGTTTGATTTTGGAGTCACACAAAGTCAAAGTGAATCAACCGATGTTACAGGCTCAAAAAATTCTACCTCAAGAATAATCGAGGTCTCTACACCAAATTTCAGGTGGATTAGAGCAACGGAGCTTATAATCACCATCTTGTTTTTAACCTTTATTTTTATTCTCAGCGAACCCTTTCATTTAATACCCATACTATAGGAAAGCATAAAAAACTTCAAAAGTCCGCCATGTTGGATTAAGAGTGATGTCAGAAAATTTTTCTAATTATTCTCGGCAAGCCCTTTCATTTGATACCCATATTGCAGAAGTGCATAAAAAATAACTATTCCGCCATCTTGGATGTTCCGCCATATTGGATTTAGAATGATGTCACATTATTTTTCGAGTTACTCTCAACAAGCCCTTTCATTTGATATCCATATTGTAGAAATGCATTAAAAATAACTATTCCGCCATCTTGGATGGTCCGCCATATTGGATTTAGAATGACGTCACACAGCTTATCGTGTATTGTCCCCCAAACTAAACGTGTATACAAAATTTCAGCTCAATCGGTTGAAGATATCTGCTTCAAAATTGAGTAGCAAGATTCCACCCGAACAAACATACATACATACAGTGCAAGTTAAATAAAAGCTTTTAAAAAATTGTCAGCCAAGCTGGTCAAATATTATTCAAATCTCTTGTCGTCAAGCGAGAGGTCTTTTATTTCCAGCGATGTCGCTGGAAAAGTCATCAAAGTGTTAAAATCCTTAAAACTAATATCACAGGTGTTAACAACAAAGGCTGTTTTAACGAAAGCGCCAAAGAGATTGGCAATAGTCAGAGGGTCGCCGCTTTCCGAATCTCCAAGCTTCAACAATGACGGGATCAGTTCCACGTTTGGAATTTACAAATCTCCAAAACTGCTTAGGCTCGGTCGATAAAATACTCTTTATATTATCAATATAGTCCGAATATGCATTTTCAATACCTGAGGTATAACGATCACGCAAGTTAAAATGTTTAAGGAAATCCCTCGCGTTCCCTGAAACACAAAATTTCTTCCAGGCCTTAGCTTTTAGATTTTTAAGATGTTTTAAAGAATCCTTAAGCGAAGGTGGACCCGAGCACGCGTTACCTGGCCTAGATATAGGGGCGCAAAAAGAAAGGCAGGCGAGTAATTTTTTATAAAAAGCCGCAACATCGATATCTCGTTCAAGAAGCACGTTATTCCAGTTACAATTAGCCAATAAACTATTTAGCTTCACGTAATCAGTCTTCTTAAAATTAAAACAATAATTGTTACATGATGTTGTGGTAGCCTTCACGGGATCAAAAGAGTACGTAACATGTAGAGCCAGATGGTGTGATGACTCAGGAAGTAAGGGAGCCAAGCTGCGTCTTACCAAGGTGGAACCAGGATACGAGTTAAATATCAGATCCAGGAATTTCTCGGATTCATTGACAATGTTCGAACACTGCGTCAGCCCAGCCGAAGTGAGACAGTCGATGAAGGCAATGAGAAGAGGCGGAGCGGATACCCATTCGGGTAAATGCTCGTTGTCATTCGTAGGCGTCCAGTTAATAAAAGGTAAATTAAAATCGCCGACTAATAGCACCTCGTCAAACTGGCGCAAAGAGTTTGAGAGCGCATCCACAGCAACAGCAAAGGCATTGTAGGTTTCAACTCCGGTCCCCGGTGGAATATATGCTGTTAGGATTAGCACGTTCTTGTGTTGCAGCTTTCAAGAAACCAGCAATAATTCCAGGTTACAGGTTAATTACGATCACGGCGGAAAACTACATAATCAGATCCAAAGAGCTCAGCGTCAGAGATGGAACCGCACAGCCACGTCTCAGTTAGACAAATTACATCGAATTCTTCATCAATGGTATTCAAATAAAGACTGGTAGTTTTAGAACGGAGTCCAGTTACTTTTTAATAGTAGATGTTATTTGGCTGATACGTTTTTTGAAATCCTTGGAATCTTTGAGATCTTTGCAAAGTTGTCGGAACGGCGCACTATGATATATTTGGACGAATTTTTTCCATTTTTCAATTATCTCCCGATAGAATAATGCTATTGAGATAATTTTTTTTTTTAAATTAAAGTACACACTTTGGCGGATATGGAAAAAATACTGAAAAGTTCTGGTGACCTTTATTTGGCCTTGATAATTGGCTTCAAAGTTGAAGTTTTTTAGAAAAAAATGATATTTTTGGATGTAGAAACTATATCAATCTTCCCTTCTATTTTATTTCTGACTGAAATTCCTCGGGAGGAGTTTTAGAACTAGAAAAGATCGATAAAGGTCATTCGAAGATCACGCGGAGGTCATTTGAAAGTCATTTTCGAGAGGACTATCACGAAATTGCTTTTTTCGCAGTCTGACCGAGAAAAGGATTGTAGATTCGGTACTTGGATGCTCAGATCCAGTTACAGCCTCAAGGATTATCGGTAGTGGCCAGTCTAGGGTCATCCAAAGGTCATTTGGAGGTCAATTCAAGGGTCATTTAGTGGGAATCAGCTACAAATCGCCTTTTTTCGCAGTCTGACCGGGAAAAGGAGTGTGGATCCAGTTCTTGGATGCTCAGGTCGAGTTATAGCCTCAAGGATTATGGGTAGTGGCCAGTCTAGGGTTACACAGAGGTCATTTGAAGGTCAATTCAAGGGTCATTTGGTGGGAATCACAACGAGATCACCTTTTTTCCGCAGTCTGACCGGGAAAAGGGTTATATATCCAGTCTCTGGATGCTCAGGTCGAGTTATAGCCCCCAGAATTATCGGTGGTCACCAGTTTAGGGCCATTCAGAGGTTATTTGAAGGTCATTCAAATTAATTTCAAGGAAATCACCATAAAATCGCCTTTTCTTCGCAGTCTAACCAGGAAGTGGATTGTAGATCCAGTTCTTGGATATTCAGGTAGAGTTTCGCCTCAAAGATTATCGGAAGTGGCCAGTCTAGGGTCATACAGAGGTCATTTGAAGGTCATAATCCAGGGAATCACCACAAAATGGTTTTTTTCCACAGACTGACCGGGAAAAGGAGTGCAGATCCAGTTCTTGGATGCCCAGGTCGAGTTAAAGCCTCAAGCATTATTGGTAGTGGCCACTCTATGGTCCAGAGTTCATTTTAAGGGAATCACTACGAAATCGCTTTTTTTCCGCAGTCTGACCGGGAAAAGTATAGTAAATCCAGTCCCTACATGCTCAGGTCGAGTTATAGTCTCAAGGATTATCGATAGTGGTCAGTCTAGGGCCATGCAGAGGTCATTTGAAGGTCATTCAAGCTCATTTCAAGGGAATCACTACGAAATCACATTTTCTCGCAGTCTTACCGGGAGAAGGATTGTAGATCCAGTTCTTGCACGTTCAGCTCGAGCTATGACCTCTGGATGACCCTAGACTGGTCACTACCGATAATTCTTGTGGCTATAACTCGACCTGAGCATACAGAGACTGAATTTACAATCCTTTTTCTGGTCAGATTGCGGAAAAAAAGCCATTTTGTAGTGATTCCCTTGAAATGACCCAAAAATGACCCCTGGATGACCCTAGACTGGACACTACCGATAATCCTTGAGGCTATAACTCGACCTGAGCATCCAAGAACTGGATCTACACTCATTCTCCTGGTCAGACTGCGGAGAAAACGCGGTTTCGTGGTGATTCCCTTGATTGTGACCTTCAAATGACCTCTGGATGACCCTAAACTGGCCACTACCGATAATCTTTGAAGCTATAACTCGCCCTGAGTGTCCAAGAGTTGGATCTACAATCTTTTTCCTGGTCAGATTGTGAAAAAATGTGATTTTATTGTGATTCCCTTGAATATGACCTTAAAACGACCTCTGGACAACCCTACACTGCCCACTTCCGATAATCCTTGAGTCTATAACTCGACTTGAGTATCTAAGAACTGGATCTACACTCCTTTTCCTGCTCAGACTGCGGAAAAAATGCGATTTCGTGGTGATTCGCTTGACATTGACATTCAAATGACCTCTGGATGACCCCAGATTGGCCACTATCGATAATTCTTGAGGCTATAACTTGACCTGAGCATCCAAGAATTGGATCTACATTCCTTTTCCCGGTCACACTGCGAAAAAGGACGATTTCTTGCTGATTCCCACCAAATGACCCTTGAATTGACCTCCAAATGACCTCTGGATGACCCTAGACTAGCCACTACCGATAATCCTTGAGGCTATAACTCCACCTGAGCATCCAAGGACCGAATATACAATCCTTTTCTCGGTCAGACTGCGAAAAAAGCGATTTCGTGGTAGTCCTCTCGAAAATGACTTTCAAATGACCTCCGCGTGATCTTCGAATGACCTTTATCGATCTTTTCTAGTTCTAAAACTCCTCCCGAGGGATTTCAGCTAGAAATGAAATAGAAGGGAAGATTTATATAGTTTCTACATCCAAAAATATCAATTTTTTCTAAAAAACGTCAACTTTGAGGCCAATTTTCAAGGTCAAATAAGGGTCACCAGAACTTTTTAGTATTTTTTCCATATCCGCCAAAGTGTGTACTTTAATTTAAAGAAAAAATTATCTCAATAGCATTATTCTATCGGGAGATAATTGAAAAATGGAAAAAATTCGTCAAAATATATCATAGTGCGGCGTCTGGGGACAAATTCACGGGCGCACCGTTTACCCGAGGGACTCTGAAGCAAAATATGTTGGCCGCCCGATGAATCCTGAGCAAGCTGAGCACTCGAATCAGGTGGCGCAAGCCGCGCAGGATCGGTAATATCCGCAGCACCAGCCGGAAGTACAGCCGAAGGAGGTGATGGAGCAGGCGAAGCGCTCGGGCCGTCGAAGCCCTGAGATGACTGGCGCACAGAAAGCGTCCCAATGTCTGCTGCAATAGAGCCCATCAACTCAGAATTAGCCGTCACCGCAGCAGACCAACATCCAAGGTTACTCTTAACCTGCCTCATGCTACGGCGGATGTCTTCAACTACTGGCAAAACAGATGCCGGTGAATCGGACGCCGAAAGCGCTGAATGTAGATCATCAATGGAGCTAGACATGAAGGACACCTTCGTAGAAATACCATGCGATCTCTCCAGAAGAATTTTGCTGTTCGATTCCGCAGCGGTGACAATATTTAAAATGTTATCAACCTTGTCACCGATTAAATTAAATAATTAAATCATTAGAAACCGACTGCAAGCTGGCCCAATTAGAAAGAATGGACTGTAATTTATTAGTCAAGAGCGAATGCTCGCCAGATATGGAATCGGCTATAGTGGTATAGTATACATACCTGATTAACTAAAAAAATGGTTTACGTATTATATAACATTTTAAAATGGCATCTCTAACATGGTGGATTAGTTTTCATCAAGTATGGTCCTAATCGATTTGTGTTTTACTGGGCTGTTATCGGGAGAGTGGATTATTATTTTTTGGTGAAAGTACTACTACCGTCTAGAATTTTTCGACTCCTCATAGTCTCAGAAATGATCTCCTAAATTTTTGTTGAGAAATTCGTAATAGAAAAAAAGTTATAGCGTTATACAGTGAAAGCGCGCGGATGGGCTCCGAGCGACTCTCTAAACTTTAAAGGCGTTTTTCTCGAAATTACATTTTTTGAGTCTGCTCCTAGAAAATCTCCGGATCCACCGCACCAATTTGAATAAACCTAGGTGCGTTTTGTTTGTTTAGATTGCCTCTATTGTAATTTACCACAATTTAGACCAAAAATTAAAAAAGGAAAATTTTGGCACGAGAAGAAGATGGAAAAAAAGTCAGTTTTTTCAGATTTTTTTTTTCAAACTAAATGTAGTAAATTACAAAGTAAGGAACCTTTTTTTTTGTAAAATCCCATTTGAATTTTTATTTCTAACATCTCAATACTGAAATTATCTGTGGGCAATGGGACTAGCATATTTTCGACCTGCCGGCTTCAGCACCCTTAATACAAATTTCTAAATACAAAAATTAAATAAAAATTTTTTTTTCAATCTACATACAAAGATCAAACTTATTGTACACTGAGAAAAAAAGCGTAGTAAATTTAAATAAAACGAGATTAAATCAAGAATTTTTAGCTATAAAAGTGCAGCATAACGGAGAATTCTTGTTTTAATCCCGTATCGGTTTCTTTTTCGTATAGGTTCTTTCCAATACTGATTTAACTCTGTTTCAAATTGGAACAAGATTTTGGGATATTTGATGTAAGATTTTTTCAGTATTATTTCTAAACCTCTAATTCTGTAACGAGAGTTACAATGCTTACTGGAGCTAGCCGATAAATGCCAACACCTCCGGATTGCTCAGTAAGCGGAAGCTAAACGTATGTGGCTAAGGACAGCACATTTCGCCGGCTCAAGCTCAGGGTTGGGGAGGTTCTTTTTCCTTGCCAACATTTAGCTTCGGGTGCTGCAGATTGAAAACGGGTTAAGAAAAAAAACATCGAGGCCCTTTTATGAGACGCTCACTTTTACCGCCCTTTCCGCCCTAGCGCCACCGATCACAGCCAAACACTGGTGCTTTCTAGCACATCGTCAACCAGAGTGACTTCCCACCAGACAAACACATAATTATTGCCAAAAAAAAATTTGTTCACAACATAAAATTTATTTCTAATTTTTCTACTTCATCATTCCATTTCTATTTACTATTTTACTACAACTACGTTAGGTAAACTACATTTTACGGTGCTAGCAAGAAAGCTAAAGCTTTTATTAATCTACGTTATAAGTGAAGTGTGTTAAGAAAAATAAAAAAATAAAAATTTAAAACATAAAAGAAAAAAAAATATAATAGAGAATATGCTAAAGTGAGGATAACAATATACAGATCTACTAAGGTAAGTATTATTTTAATTCAATTAAAAAAAAAAAATCAAAGGGAAAATCTATTCTTATTTATATTTACATTATTCTACATAATTTATGTAATTCATGTTTTTATTTGTTTATTTCTATTTCAGGACTGTTTATTACAAACGGATATTCCACAAATTTTTCTCGCTAGAGACTATGGCGAGTGGTTAATTATAACGCAACGGGGATTAACAAATTCAGCTAAGTTTTTTTTTTATTTTTTTGCAAATAGGAAAATATATGCGATTCTTTTTTTTTTTTTTTCAGGTAAGACCAAGATGATCACGATTTAATAAATGGGGTTAATTTTTTTTTTTTTTTTTTTTTTTTTTAAAGACCAGAAAAAATATAAAACTCACTTACTTGGTTTTTTTTTTTTCCACACGTGGTTGAAGCTTCGACCTCGGTGTTAACTGATGAGTTGCTGAAACTGATCGAAAAAAAAACAAAACAAAGCCTCTATGTACCGGCAGAAGGATAAATCACCGTGGTCTGCGCCGATGTATTATATAAAAAAAATGCGTTGTTGCGCCTCGCTGACCGTAGCGAAAAAAAGTCGTGTACCAGTTACACAAAATACAGGAGAAAAAAAAAAGAAAATAAGAAGCAACAAAAAAAAAAAAAAAATAGTTCTTTCACTTTCCCACTCCTCTTCTCTTCTTCCCTTCCTTGCCCTGTTGAACTCTTCTACTGTGGTATAGATGACGTCACAGGACTCAGGTACGTCCACTGCGAGCCCAGGATAACATACGTGGCCTCCAGGGAGACAGCAAAGATATATATAGCGATATATATGTTTCTTCTCCCGTCCTTTCACAATTTTATTTTTGATTTTATTTCCCTTTTTTTTCGAGAACGGGGAAAATCCTCTCGACGCTCCTTCCTGGGACACCTTGCGGGATTAACGCCGACGGTCCACCACGTGGTTCCGGACCGGGCACCAGGGAAGCTAGTGGCGGCCGACCTAGGCCGTTCCTTTAAATTTTCCCTGTCTCCTACTTCTTCCACCTTCGATTGAACTCGATTTAACTAAAACGAGGGGATACCGTTGCCACCTGCACTAAATTTTACTTCAATCCTACCTTGATTAAAATGGGGATCACTTCCAAGGGCACTCGCGGCAATTTTATTTTATTAATATAGATTATACTTTATGGTACCGCCACCGGCCACTCAAAAAAAAAACTTTCTTTACTAGGAACTTTTTGGGTTCCTTTTTGTTTCTACTGTACTATCACACTGAGCCTGGTTTCCGTGAGCTCTTATCAACGTCCGTCCAGCAAGTGATCGGTAGCTGGTGCGAACCTTGACCGCCGCTCGTGATTGCTGCTGTACAGAATTTTGGTGCTCTCTCGCACAAGAATGAATTACAGGGATCATCGCTACGACCGATCTGCATGCTGGGCTGGCGTTGACCAGGACGGACCGAGGCCAGGCTCAGTGCGGGGAAATGCCGTTATCAGCCGATGAAATTGCAATTGTCGTCCTCTGCCTAGCAGAGAGACTAATTTCTTTCTTTCACCAAAAATTATTTTAGATTTTGGAAGCTGCATTTTTGTCGGGCCGAGTTGGAATTACGTTAGTTTTAATTTTTTTTTTTTCCTATTTAACGGGCCGCTCTGCTAGGCAGAGGACAAGCCATGCGTTGAGATAGTATGAAAAATATTCGTACTGGCCGTTACACCACAGCTTGAGTTATGCTCGCACTGAGCTTAACTCATGCTGAAGACTAAAATTTATGGTATGAGCTTACACTTGTGGATGGGGGGTTGAAGAAAAGGGAAAAAATTTTGCCCAACGTGGGGACGTCTCGCACCCTGAGATTAAGAGTCTCTACTCTACCGACCGAGTAGCAGGGCAATTTAAAAAAAAAATGCTTATATAGTTAGCTGAACTTCTAATGAGAAAAAAATAGCAGGTGTAGGACTAGAGTAATCCGTCAGGAGTCTTTAGCCTAACTCTTGAGATCGTTTGCGTGGAAAACCCCCAAGAACTTTCCGTTGAGGTCTTCGATTCCATAATTAACTGATCCGATTTGGCTCTTCACTCTGGCTTTAATATATTTATCCGCGAGCTTAGCGGAAAATCTATTTATAGCATTACTTAAGACGTGATTACGCGCAAAGACTAACTGGCTTACTTTGTAGCTCTTTGCCCTTGCTCGTAAATTGTATGTGTGGGCGTTCTTTTCATAAGCTTCCTGTAGATATTGCTTGACTCGTGCATGGATTAAAGGCAATTTAAAATTAGTTGGTAAAGTCTCCACATCCCCGTCGGTTAAGGATTCGAGTTTTCTGAGCAAATTATATGTACTACCATGCAAAATCATATGATAACCGAAGAGCAGATAATAGGGGGTGTTTTTAATAGATTCGTGGAGAGAGTTCCTTAATGCACAGGCTACATCGCTGAGCTGAGCTGTTCGTCCCATTTGCGATGATCGGAACGGGCATAAGTCCGAATTGCTGCTATAATCGAGCGATTTACTCTCTCGGATGCATTTGACTGAGGCGAATAGATCGCTGTACGCGTATGCTGTATGCCGTATCGCTGCAGGAGCTTCCTAAAATCCCCAGATGTGAATTGAGGACCGTTGTCAGTATGGATGGCTTCCGGAACACCAAAGAAATGGAAAACCGTTTCCTCTAGAAACGCAATGAGACTGGGAGTTTTGGCGCTAGGAAAAGCTTTTATAAGAGGGAACTTTGAGAATTGATCGACAAGAACTAATATGACAGTATTTCCTCTTTTGGACCGAGGAAGTGGGCCGACATAATCAATATATATCCTCTGCCAAGGACGAAGTACCTCGAACGATTTTCCCATTAGTGCTCTCTGGGTAGAATTTGGAGCTTTAGTTTGCTTACATATGTCGCATTTAAGTATATAATCTCGCACTTCTTGACGCATCTTTGGCCAAAAGAAATATCTGCGCAGCCTCTCTAAGGTTTTCCTTATTCCACTGTGCGCGGCGGTTGATGATTCATGTTCCTTGCGAATCATTTCTAGGGTTAACTGAGGCGGGATCCATAATTTCCATATAGGAACATCAGACAATTCGGGTACGTCACGAGGTTCTATCCGGATAAAAACATGAGGCTCGATCACCTTCATGTTTGGGTAATTAGTCGGGTTGTTTTTGATGGTGTCCTTCCATTCGACGTACTTCGGGTTAAGAAACTCTTGGGGATTAAATTCGTTATCAAAGCCTAGTTTACTGATTTCGCAGATGGTTTCTTCCGGGTCTTCATCGAAAGCTCGAGAGAGAGCATCCGGACAACATTTGAGGTTCCTTTAACGTGTTCAATATTGAAACGAAAGGGCTGCAGTTTTAAACTCCACCGTGCTAACCTACCAGATAAATCTTTCTGGGACATTAACCATTTTAAGCTCGGGTGGTCGGTTAGTATAGTAAATTCGAATCCCTCAATGTAAGCCCGAAATTTTTTAACACTCAAAACCGCTGCTAAGCATTCAAGTTCAGTAATAGAGTAATTTCTTTGCGCAGCATTGAGTTTTTGGGACATAAAAGCTATAGGCTTTTCGTCTCCTTCGGGTGTATTCTGGAAGAGAACACTCCCAACGCCTTGTTTGCTGGCATCGCAACGAATGAAAAAGGGTTTGGAATAATCTGGATTCGCTAGCACGGGTGCTGAAGATAGTAAGCGTTTCAGCTCCACAAACGCATTCTCTGCTTCCGGTGTCCATGCAAATTTTGGACCCTTCTTTAAAAGATCAGTAATGGGGGAAGTAATTCCGGCGTAGTTTGGGATAAATCGTCGATACCAGCCCGCCATGCCCAACAATCTCCTTGTCTGTCGCACGGTGGTGGGTGTAGGGAAATTCACTATGGCTGAAACCTTATCAGCGTCTGTCCGCAGCCCTCCCTCTCCAACAACATAACCGAGGTATTTGATGCACTTCAGGACGAACTTACTTTTTTCGACATTGATTGTCAGATTTGCCTTTTTAAGTAACGTCGCCACTTCTCGCAAGAGCTCAAGGTGTTCTTCGAAGGTTACGGAAGTGATCAGAAGGTCGTCCAAGTACACAAATACCCGGTCATGAAGCTGGTGAGGGATGACCTTGTCCATGAGTCGACACATAGTTTGGGGTGCATTACATAGCCCAAATGGCATAACTTTAAACTGATATAACGGTCTTCCAGGGACTGTGAAAGCCGTCTTTTCTTTAGCATCCTCCGATAACGGAATTTGCCAAAAAGCATCTTTTAAGTCAAGGCTACTGATATACCTCGTCTCGCTCAAGCGCCCCAAAAGGCCGTCTATCAGAGGTAAGGGATAGGCGTCTTTCTTAGTCACGGAGTTCAATTTTCGTGAGTCCAAGCACAACCGGGCTTTACCATTAGATTTTCTCACTAGGACTACAGGAGAGCTCCAGGCGCTCTGACTTTCCTCTATAACGTCCATCTCTAACATTCGGTCTAATTCAGCATAGAGAAGCTTTTGAACAGCTGGTGAGACAGGAAAATGTCGCTGTTTAATTGGTGGGCTTTGGCCTATATCAATTTTGTGACTAAGGACCTTTGTGCGGCCTAGGCCATTTTTATTGAACGAGGGAAACAAAGATTTAACTTCCTCTAGGCGGTTTTGTTCAAGTTCGGAAAGTTTATGCTGATCATTTGAGCTACTAATGTCAGAGGGAATACCTATCGAGCTTATAATTTCTGGAGCAAAGCCAAATGCTTTCCAGAAGTCGATGCCCAAATAAAGCTCTTGTTGCAGGCTGGGAACAATATGAAATTTAATATTTATGATTTTATCGTCGTATTTTACCGGTATGTCGACGTGCCCTAGTATGGAGTTTTTTGACCCATCCGCCGTACGGATATACGAATGAACTGGTTTGAAACTGAGGCCGGATTCCTTTAAAAACTCTAATGAGTTAGCTCCGAGGACACTTATTGATGCTCCGCTGTCTAGCAAGCCCTTTACTTGTTTACCAGCCATGCTAACAAGGATGTGGGGCCGCGGATCATCGTTCTCATACAACATACTAGAAAGACACGACTTTCGAATTTGTTTTCTCCAGTGAAAATATTTTAGCACGCGTTGAAGTCTTTTACTAGAAGGTTTCGCTAGATTTGGGGAAGGAGTTTGAGTGGTCCGTGTGCCAGTAAAATTCATAGTCTGTGAGACTGCTGACATATCTGAGAAATTTGACACCTCGAGTACTGGTGTTTCCTGAATGAAAGTATTATTTAACGGTGCAGACTGGGTTCGGTGTTCGTCGCAGCTTCCTCCGAAGTAACCTTGGGGCGCGATGGATTTAAAGCCGAACGCGCCGCCCCAGGATTTGTCGCGCTCGGCTTTTGGTTTCCCGGTAAGCCAAGACATGAAGGGCAGTTCGGTTTGAGGAAGCCGGGGCGGCCGCAACCGTAGCAGAATACCCGTAGGTACCCTTTTGCACAATCGTGGTAGCGGTGCCCTATATCGCGACAGTTCCAACAAATCATAAATTGGTTATCGGTCTTGCTCTGAGGTACTTTCTTGTCCAGAGCGCAAATTTCGGATGTAGAATCCCCCGGGGAAAAATTAGATTGAGCATCTGGCTCTATGGCGTGAACTAAGGGTTGAATTTTAGGCCTAGTCGAAGCTGTAATCTGTCTGGGGTCATGTCCAGATAGGTTCCAAAGTTTTTCTAGCCTTTGGCTAGCGAGACGCAATTCTTCGGTCGTTCGAAATTGCGTCATTATCATAGCACTTTGCAAGGCCGGGTCCATATTGTCACGCAGAATTTCTAAAAGTTCATTCTCCAAAAAAGGACGGCTGAGGCGACCGTTAAGACGTTCAACTTCCAATAGAAAGTTGTTAAAAGACTCTTTTGGGCCCTGTTTACGAGATTCTATCGCTCGCCGAATTTCTCTCTCTGAAACATAACTTCCAAACCTACCTATTAAAGCGGACTTAAATTCCAGCCAAGATGAATTTGGAAATTTTCGGCGGTGAACCCAGTACCAGGCTTCTGCCGTACCCGTCAAAAAATTAGGAACCACATTTATTAATTTCTCCCTGGGAAAGAGATCATTGGAAGCTAACGTTTCCAATCGAAAAACGAAATCTGTGACGTCAGTGTGATCGCCAGAACCATTAAAGGAAATGTGCCATTTAGGAATTTTAGGGTGCCACTTAAAGGTTTCAAATGAGGCTGACGACGCAGGTGAATGAAAATCCGTATTAGTAGTAGTAGATTGCATAATCTGTGACGACCTCTGGGAAGCTTGCAACGGAGTAGGGTCTAATTCTTTTACTGCATGAGCATTTCCGGGCAGATGGAGTTTAGCAAATTTTAAAGAAGCTTCTTCAAGCTTTCTAAGCTCTTCGCCTGCCTGATCAGCGTAGGTTGGTGAGGAAATTGTCAATCTGTGCAGACGCCCCGTATAGTGGAAAAGACGCGCTTTGATAACCTGATATTGTTTCAGAGATAGCTCTTTTTCAGACTCGATTAAATCAATTAACACAGTCACTATAGCCTTACATTGTTCAAGGTCTCTCGCTGGTTGCTTACTATCATGCGTTTTGCTAGGCCTTTTATTAGGAAAGAGATCTTCCAGGCTTATTTTTTCCTTTAAAATCTCTATCGTAGACGATGTTGGATCGAGGTCTCGAATTTTGAACTCAATGGCTCTCTCCTCATCTGTTAAGCATGAAGGATCCATTGCCGATAGATCAGGTTCAAGGTCAGTGAAAGTGAGGACAGGGAAGTAAGAAAAAAAAATCTTTTTTCTTAAATGTCACTATGATTTAGGTAGATTTATAAAACGAGAAGAAGAGAGAAAGGAAAACCCAATAGTTAAATTTACGTAAATCCAAATCAAGAAAATAAAAAAAAAATAATAGTAGGCGAGGCAAATAAAAAAAAAATTTCAAACAGAAGCAATATTGGTGATAATAAGAATAGGGATCGTTAAGAGATGGAAAAAAAAATATATATAAAACTTTAAATTAAAAAAAAAAAAAAAATTAAAAAAAAAACAGGAGAGATACAATAAAAATAAAAATAAAAGATTAATAAGTAACTGGATAAGCATACAACGGTTAGAAAAAAAAATATAAATCGAAAGGGCAGAAGAAAACGAATTAACTAGAGTAAATCAATCATGATAATAATAATGAAATAATATGAAAAAAGAAAAACAAAGAATAAAAATAAAAAAAAAATATATAA
Organism: Dysmachus trigonus; assembly: GCA_949715965.1. Lineage (NCBI taxonomy): Eukaryota > Metazoa > Arthropoda > Insecta > Diptera > Asilidae > Dysmachus > Dysmachus trigonus. Next base: position 34,618,761 of record OX454321.1, on the reverse strand, counting down.
ATTTAAAAGGTGCTCAAAATATTACGGTGGTTGTCAGGTGATGTCCGGCTGTGAACAATTTAACCAGGGCGAGCTCGGCATCGAGGGATGGTAGAGTTAAGCGTCGTAGAAAAAAGGGTGGCGTAAGATATTTGGGGAAGGAGGAAATCAGAAAATCTATTGTCGAGATGAGTACGAGTGGGTGTAGCAATCGATCGTCGAGGAAAGCGAAGGAAACAGTGCCCAGAGCTACTTACTCAACCTCACTTTTCCGCGGCGAGAAACTACCCTCTAAACCCAACTTCTTACCGAAAAGGAAGTATTTAATTCTGCCTTTACAGCTCTATCAAACGCTTGCGGAACGAGAGTGTGAACTATCGTCATCTAACAAGCGTGAAGGGAACTGGTTATCGAATTGACTAAGAATCGGTTATAACATGACGGGAAAAAAAACTAAAGGGGGAAAAAAATGGGTAAGATAAAAGTAAGAAAAAAAAATTAAAATAAAATTAGTAAAATAAAATATTTATATTAATACGTAGGAAGAAAAAAAATTATCTACGATGAAATGGGAAAGAAAACCAACAAAAAAAAAAAAAAACTAAGTCGGAAAATAACGTAAAAAAAATAAAAACTCTAATACCGGAAATTGATTTTATCAATAAGCCTAAACCGACTTGGGCGCCATATTTTGTAACGAGAGTTACAATGCTTACTGGAGCTAGCCGATAAATGCCAACACCTCCGGATTGCTCAGTAAGCGGAAGCTAAACGTATGTGGCTAAGGACAGCACATTTCGCCGGCTCAAGCTCAGGGTTGGGGAGGTTCTTTTTCCTTGCCAACATTTAGCTTCGGGTGCTGCAGATTGAAAACGGGTTAAGAAAAAAAACATCGAGGCCCTTTTATGAGACGCTCACTTTTACCGCCCTTTCCGCCCTAGCGCCACCGATCACAGCCAAACACTGGTGCTTTCTAGCACATCGTCAACCAGAGTGACTTCCCACCAGACAAACACATAATTATTGCCAAAAAAAATTTGTTCACAACATAAAATTTATTTCTAATTTTTCTACTTCATCATTCCATTTCTATTTACTATTTTACTACAACTACGTTAGGTAAACTACATTTTACGGTGCTAGCAAGAAAGCTAAAGCTTTTATTAATCTACGTTATAAGTGAAGTGTGTTAAGAAAAATAAAAAAATAAAAATTTAAAACATAAAAGAAAAAAAATATAATAGAGAATATGCTAAAGTGAGGATAACAATATACAGATCTACTAAGGTAAGTATTATTTTAATTCAATTAAAAAAAAAAATCAAAGGGAAAATCTATTCTTATTTATATTTACATTATTCTACATAATTTATGTAATTCATGTTTTTATTTGTTTATTTCTATTTCAGGACTGTTTATTACAAACGGATATTCCACAAATTTTTCTCGCTAGAGACTATGGCGAGTGGTTAATTATAACGCAACGGGGATTAACAAATTCAGCTAAGTTTTTTTTTTTTTTTTTTGCAAATAGGAAAATATATGCGATTCTTTTTTTTTTTTTTCAGGTAAGACCAAGATGATCACGATTTAATAAATGGGGTTAATTTTTTTTTTTTTTTTTTTTTTTTTTTTTTTTTAAAGACCAGAAAAAATATAAAACTCACTTACTTGGTTTTTTTTTTTTCCACACGTGGTTGAAGCTTCGACCTCGGTGTTAACTGATGAGTTGCTGAAACTGATCGAAAAAAAAACAAAACAAAGCCTCTATGTACCGGCAGAAGGATAAATCACCGTGGTCTGCGCCGATGTATTATATAAAAAAAATGCGTTGTTGCGCCTCGCTGACCGTAGCGAAAAAAAATCGTGTACCAGTTACACAAAATACAGGAGAAAAAAAAAAGAAAATAAGAAGCAACAAAAAAAAAAAAAAAATAGTTCTTTCACTTTCCCACTCCTCTCCTCTTCTTCCCTTCCTTGCCCTGTTGAACTCTTCTACTGTGGTATAGATGACGTCACAGGACTCAGGTACGTCCACGGCGAGCCCAGGATAACATACGTGGCCTCCAGGGAGACAGCAAAGATATATATAGCGATATATATGTTTCTTCTCCCGTCCTTTCACAATTTTATTTTTGATTTTATTTCCCTTTTTTTTTCGAGAACGGGGAAAATCCTCTCGACGCTCCTTCCTGGGACACCTTGCGGGATTAACGCCGACGGTCCACCACGTGGTTCCGGACCGGGCACCAGGGAAGCTAGTGGCGGCCGACCTAGGCCGTTTCTTTAAATTTTCCCTGTCTCCTACTTCTTCCACCTTCGATTGAACTCGATTTAACTAAAACGAGGGGATACCGTTGCCACCTGCACTAAATTTTACTTCAATCCTACCTTGATTAAAATGGGGATCACTTCCAAGGGCACTCGCGGCAATTTTATTTTATTAATATAGATTATACTTTATGGTACCGCCACCGGCCACTCAAAAAAAACTTTCTTTACTAGGAACTTTTTGGGTTCCTTTTTGTTTCTACTGTACTATCACACTGAGCCTGGTTTCCGTGAGCTCTTATCAACGTCCGTCCAGCAATTGATCGGTAGCTGGTTCGAACCTTGACCGCCGCTCGTGATTGCTGCTGTACAGAATTTTGGTGCTCTCTCGCACAAGAATGAATTACAGGGATCATCGCTACGACCGATCTGCATGCTGGGCTGGCGTTGACCAGGACGGACCGAGGCCAGGCTCAGTGCGGAGAAATGCCGTTATCAGCCGATGAAATTGCAATTGTCGTCCTCTGCCTAGCAGAGAGACTAATTTCTTTCTTTCACCAAAAATTATTTTAGATTTTGGAAGCTGCATTTTTGTCGGGCCGAGTTGGAATTACGTTAGTTTTAATTTTTTTTTTTTTCCTATTTAACGGGCCGCTCTGCTAGGCAGAGGACAAGCCATGCGTTGAGATAGTATGAAAAATATTCGTACTGGCCGTTACAATTCTTAAATTTAGCTTTTTCTTAATATCAATTTAAATCTGCTTAGGTTTAAAATAACACTATTTGGTATTTGATTTAAGATGTGAGACAAATTAATTCTAAACTGCTTGAATTTGAAATAAGATTTTCTGATATTTGATTTGAGATTTTTTCAGTGTTGTTTCTAAGATTTTTATTCTTAAATCTAGTTCTGGTTTGAAAAGTGATTTAGTGCAGTATTAGTGTTTCGTATCTCAAATAGAAAAATGAAAACACTTCTGAAATCACCTCATGTCTGACTGTCACAGCAAGAAGTTTTTTCATGCATTAAAAATGTCTATAGGGCTAGGTATACGTCTTATTGCTGTTCCATTCCTGGATGACTTTGAGTATATTCGGTAAGTGTACTTTGTGCCCATCATAGGACTCCTTTATGTAAACAAAATGACAAAATTACTAGTCGTTTCAACGTAAATCGCGCACAAAAAACAGATATACAGACAATATACCTACTTTAAAATGCGATTTTTGTTGTCTGTATCACATAAAGAATTTTTCTTCTGAAATTAAAAAATTACTGACAAAACGCCCCCTTAGGATGTAGTTTATGTGTATAATAGTGGAAGCATATGGAGTATATGCGAATAACAAAAAGAGAGAAGTTCGGTAAAAAAACAGTTTATTTCACTTATTTGTTATTTATCACAAAAATTTGTTCCTTACATATGTCTTTCCATTATTTATTTGATATAAATGTAAAAGTGGACTTGTAAAAAAATTTATTTCTTTTATATGTAATTCATTAATTCTGCCCCCGACTTCATACGCTTGAAAATGAAGGGAAAAGCTTTTTATTTCTATTGGAAAGCAAGCAACATAAATCTTATTGTTCTCGAAAATAAAAAAATCTGTTTTATATACTATAGTTTAAAATTGTTTGAAAACTTATGGGCTAAATATAAATGCTTTTTATAAATTCTACCCTTATACGCTATCGATTCTGAAATGTTAATGCATTGAAAATTAAAATTTTCAGTACAAATTATTTTATTATGTAATAACACGCCAGATAAATCTACTGTACTAAAGGAATCTTTATTTACATAAGGTTTCAAGCCGTTCTCATATTTTATCAAGAAATTCGAAAATTTCTCTCCTGCCTTTAATGTTTGAGGAGTTGAATGTTGTGTTGCCTAGTTTTTACACTGATGGATCTTGATAATCCTGTATTCGTAATTCCAAAGAAATCTTATCCAAAACTTCACTTCAAATGTCACCGGTATTGCAAAACACAAACTAACACGCATTAGAAACCGAACAAGTGAGCATGAGTAACACGACTGAACACGCAAAACGTAAAAGCCGAGCAAATTGTAACAAATCTAAAGACTTGAACACCAACAGGACTAAAATAAGATGGAATAGAGTTAGTTTTACTTCGTTTATAAAAACTTAACTCTTCAGTGTAAAATTGAATTTATTTCGAGTTGTTTCAATATTTCACAAGATACATCATACTTTTCGACTTTGAAATAAACTGAATAAGAGTAAATTTAAGAATTTGTTTTTTAAGAAGAGCGAAATCTCAATATAAGTATGATCAGACTAAATTCCAGATTGCAATATTTTTCTCAGTGTAAAAAGAAAGTTGGTTGTAATATCGAATAAAGGGGCTAAGAAAAGAAATCATGAAAAAGTGTCACTTTTTGGTCTCTAGAGGGTGGTATTTAGTACCTTAAAGGAAAATGGACTTTGGATCGACTTTAAAGAGCCTTCTAAAGCTCTGTAAACAGCAGGGACCGTAACCGTTATGATATTTTCGGTAAAAATCAGATCTAAAAAATTATTTCCTGACTGTTATTTTTCTGGACAACAATAAAAATTATGTTTTGATTTTTATTTTTAAAATCAGAAATAAAAATCAGAAAATGATTTTTATTATAAAAATCAGAAATAAAAATCAGACCATGATTTTTATTTTTAAAATCAAAAATAAAAATCAGAAAATGATTTTTATTATAAAAATCAGAAATAAAAATCAGAATATGATTTTTATTTTAAAAAATCAGAAATAAAAATCAGAAATTGATTTTTATTTTTAAAATCAGAAATAAAAATCGGAAAGTGATTTTTATTTTTAAAAACAAAAATAAAAATCAGAAAGTGATTTTTATTTTTAAAATCAAGAATAAAAATCAGAATATGATTTTTAATTTTAAAATCAAAAATAAGAATCAGGAAATAATTTTTATTTTTAAAATCAAAACTAACAATCAGAATATGATTTTTATTTTTAAAATCAGAAAATAATTTTTATTTTGAAAATCAGAAATAAAAATCACAAAATGATTTTTATTTAAAAAAAAAAAAAAACGCGCTAAGCTAAATATTTTACGGCAATGGGAGCGCTATCTGTTGAATGTGATAGCAATGCACCCAATACTAAACATTGATCATGCCGGACACCTCTGGAAAACATTTTTCTGATTTTTATTTTAGATTTTAAAAATAAAAATCATATTCTGATTTTTATTTTTGATTTTTATAATAAAAATCATTTTTTAATTTTTATTTTTGATTTTAGAAATAAAAATCATAATCTGATTTTAATTCTTGATTTTAAAAATAAAAATCACTTTCTGATTTTTATTTTTGATTTTAAAAATAAAAATCACTTTCCGATTTTTATTTCTGATTTTTTAAAATAAAAATCAATTTCTGATTTTTATTTCTGATTTTTTAAAATAAAAATCATATTCTGATTTTTATTTCTGATTTTTATAATAAAAATCATTTTCTGATTTTTATTTCTGATTTTAAAAATAAAAATCATAGTCTGATTTTTATTTCTGATTTTTAATATAAAAATCATTTTCTGATTTTTATTTCTGATTTTAAAAATAAAAATCATTTTCTGATTTTTATTTTTGATTTTAAAAATAAAAATGCGAAAATAATTTTTTTCTGTTGATCTTTTTCGAAAAAATCACAAATTTAAAAAGCACATAAAATTCTTAAAGCTCAGGCTATAAGAATCATAATGCTACATTTAAACCAATTTTCCCACAAATTTGTCTACATGATTTTTTGGTTGGAAAAATTGAAAATAATTGTTATTTTCGGTCCCTGGTAAACAGTTAATCTTTGTAAGCAGTTGTCTTTACAACATTATATATCAACAACAATTTGTCATTCAACATGTTTTTATGTCTCGTCTAATGAATTTTATACGATACTAAACTTCGTTTTCCTAAGAATGATATAATTAGGATAAATGCGGATTTCCGAGGGAGTTTCACCGACTCGCCATAAGCAACAATGCAATTTTCTCGAACTGAACGCACACATGGAAATGGACAGTTCACGGCTTGTAACTGTAGAAGGTTTTGGTTCTTTATTTATTTATTTATTTATTCATCCAGCCAACAGACATGAGCCCTGACCGCATAAACAATTAGAATATAGATATATGTAATTAAAATTATTAAATTAAACAGCAATGCTACTTAGCCTATGTTTTATTTGGATCTTATTCAAATTAAAGTCTACCCTATCAAAATATTTATTATAAGTGGACAACAGGGAATCAGTCCGTCCATACATTGCATAATAAGTCCTATGGCTATTGACACGTAAAAAGCTTTGTTTCCTGAGATTCATTACTGGTACGTTAATACTCAACATTGACAAAAGCTCAGGAGAGTTCATTTCGCCGGTTAGCAGCAAATGGACAAAAACAACTTTAAACATCTCACGACGACTTTCCAATGTCTGCAAATCAATTAGTTTCAACCTGTCTCTATAACAAGGCAGCTCAGAACAATTCTGCCAAGGCAAGTTGTTCAACGCAAAGCGGAGGAATCTTTTTTGAATAGACTCAATTCTTGATATATGGATAGAGTAAAATGGGGACCATAAAACATATTCATATTCAATGAACGGCCTAACCAGCCCCACATAAAGTGCTTTAAGAACATAAGGATCCTTTATGTTCTTCGACCACCTCCTTATAAAGCCTAGCAGAGAATTACATCTATTGATGACATAGTCCATATGCTGTCTAAAATCTAATTTACAATCAAGTATGAGACCCAGATCTTTAGTATGGTCCACTTTCGACAAAGGAGATCCATTCAACACATAAACGAAGTCAACAGGTAGGACTTTAAGTGAGAATGACATGACAAAACATTTATCCACATTTAAACAGAGATGATTACGGTCACACCAATCTACAAAACGATTCAGATCATCCTGCAATAAAAGGCAGTCGTCAAAACAGGAAATCTCTTTAAATATCTTAACATCGTCACCATAAATAAGGAGTTCAGAGTTAATAACTACATCCTGAATATCATTAATAAAAAGGATAAATAATAACGGGCCCAAGTGACTCCCTTGAGGGACATCAGACGTTACAGAAATGCTATTAGATAGTACAGATTTATATATGACTTGCTCATAGCGATCAGTGAGCTAAGATTTTAGCCAATTAAAAAAATTTATTGGAATCCCAAGTGATGAAAGCTTCGATAAGAGGACATTATGGGAAATCGTATCAAAAGCTTTACTAAAATCGGTATAAATACAGTCAACACAGTTGCTTCTTTCCATAGCATTTAAGGGACTATTTCGGTCTAGAACGTAAAAAAATGGTCTTTTTTTGGGAATTTTTTTCTGGGCTCCTTTATTAGATATTTACATGAAATATTTTGTAACACGTTATTACATAAAAAAACTACACAAACAAATTTTTTTCTTTTTTTTGTCACTCTTCTTCCGAAATGTAGAGGGCGTCAAAGTCTGGTCCTGAAAAAATTCTCCTTCTATGGCGGATAGTTAATCTCATGATTGAGAAGTCTGAAACAAAAAATTCAAAATAGGTCTTTTAAAAGAAGGCTTCTTACACAGTAATACAGCAGAAAATTCGGAAAATCGATGAAAAAAAAAAAATGGCGGCATTTTGAAAAAAAACTTGGAAAATTGACCTCGTTTTTAGTTCTTTTTTCTCGCAAATTTTTTTTTTATATAGAAAATTCTCAAATTTTCTGCTGTATTACTGTGTACGACACTTAAATAAAGATGTACACAAAATTTGGTAATGATCGGTTGAGTAGTTTCGGAGATTAACTGTCCGCCGTGTGAAAAAAGTTGATTTTGAGAAAAACGCGTTTAAAGATTTTTTTTGTGAAAAAACATGAATAATTTGTAAAAAATCGAATTGTAAAACTCGCTCTAGACCGGTTTAGAATTCGAATTTCATTAAAATATTTCAGGACATAATTTTTGAGACTATAAAGAGTCAGAAAATGTAAAAAAAAAAAAATCGATTCTTTGAAATTTCTAGACCGAAATAGTCCCTTAAAACGTATGAAACCAACCTCACCAAATTCGTTGTTGTGGATTTACCTTTGACAAAACCATGCTGTTTATTGGAAATCACAGATCGGCAGCTATAGTAGAATCGGTCATACATATATAATTGATTCAAACGTCTTAGGAATAGTAGACAATTTCGCGACAGGTCTATAATTTGAGACAGCCTTTCGTTTGCCTTTTTTATGCAGCGTGTAATAAATGATAGTTTCCATATGTCAGGAAACGTCGATAGTTTAAGAGAGAGGTTGAATAAATGCGACAAAGGAAGTGAAAGAGAATCCGAGCATTTCTTCAGCACAGAAGCTGGAATTCCGTCAGGTCCAGGAGCAAAACTATCTTTTAAATTATTTAAGTAAATCGCCACGGTGGACTCGTCAATGTCCGCAACATTAAAATCCAAAACAGAATCAATAGAGTCACAATGATTAACTGGACTACCAACTTCGTCATGACAGATAAAAGAAGATTTTAAAAAGTCAGCAAACATATTAGATATCTCAAAGGGATCGTCTGATGATAAGGAACCATTCGACATGACTTCAGGTACATTCTGAACCCTCCGCTTTAAGTTGACGTATTTCCAGAATTCGTTCGGAGATGAACGCAATTTAAGTTTAATAGACTCAATATAATCTTTATAGGCATCTAAGGAATGTACATATATTGAATCGTCGACGCAAGATAATATAATTTTCATAATCAGAAATCAAACCGTGGCGAATGTATCTCTTCCAAGCTTTTGTTTTTCTATTTTTAAGATTTCTCAACTCCCTGTCAAACCATGGTGGTGTCTTAGATAGATGTCTTTTACATGTAAAGGGAACAGAATTTACAAAGCAAGCAAATACGATACAAGAAAATTATATCACAGCAGTATTTAAATCGTCGCAGTCAAGAACGGAAGACCAATCAGATGAAGCTAGTAAAAAAACAAAATCTGATTTCGGTCGTAAAAAAACAAAATCTGATTTCGCAAAATTAAACGAGAAGTTAGGAGTTACATCGATTACATCTGCTCGTTCTCAGCGAAAGCTCACACATATTTATGGTAAGTTTACATTTACATTTCTTGGAGCTCTGTTTTACTTTTCAGTGTTTTATCTTCTCTCTATGTTTAACCATTTCGTGATTTCGTCATTCAACATAGTCTTCAGTGTATAATCTTTGACTGGCTGGGAACACAAAATTTTAGCATATAATATGCTAAAATTTCGAGCTTTTCCTTTAATTATTCACAGACATAAATTCAATGTGTGGTTTAATATGTATAATAATTTTGAATTTGGTAAACTGAGCTATAAGAGTAAAGTGAAATGTACCACATATTTAAACCTCAAACTTTAAGTTTCATTAAATTTTGTTAATTTACAATTATTACTTATGTTCCCTGCACTAAAAACCCCTGTTACGTCAAAACCATTGAATGATTTCGATACAACTTTTACTGAAGTGTATCTCTATTATCCACTTAAAACTAAGCCTACATTTTATTGCGCCCACAGATATCCATAACATAACTCTTTTCTTATTTAATTTAACGCGGAGGCAAAACGAAGATCATAGGCTAGTTAGGAATAACTCTATTTCACTGGCATTAATTTAGATAAATATTTTTTTCAGTTGCCTTCTTCTAAAGAACTTATTCATTTTCAAGAAAGAAATATTCCGCTTAAATATCTCCTTGCTCCGTTTTTGCGTTTTTTCTAAATTTTCTCAGATAAATGTACAACATCACATGATTATTGTGTGAAAATTTGAAGTCGATTGAAGTAAAACTAACGGAGATATGGAGTTGTAAGTCTCCGCCATTCCGATCCGACTTCGAGTTATTCCTGCAGTGGCATTCTGTACACACTAGCGACCTCTCTCGGTATCGGTAAGTCGACTTTTATCGACTCCCGCCAAAAGTTACCGAAACTGCCATTCTGTACTCTGCGTTACCGACACGATTCGATAATTTAGTCGGTAGTCGACTCGATAGTTATCGGGCCGCCCAAGCCCGCCCGATAAGCTTTACCGACGATCGCTATCCGTTGAAATTGACAGCTAGTCTGTCAAACGCCGTTCACAAGTTGAGTGAATTGAAGAGTTTTTGAACGAAGACAGTCAGCAGGTACGAGTGTTCGCTTCTGTTAGGTTTATTTCTTTTTGAATTTGTCTTATCTGACGCTGCTGCCTTTGTTTACATTTTGAGACACTTCCAACAGACTAGCTCCACTCTACACACCAGCCGGCTCGACAAGTTCAGACCTGCATCGGTGCATTCCTCTCCTCCATCACTCCTGTTCACTCCCGTGTGTCTCCTGTGCTGATTGGTTCATTGTCGTAGCCTCGCACGGGGAGGCACGCAGTCGCTAGCGAAACTCTGACGTCACTGATTTCTTGGTTGCACTATGGATTGTCGGTAAAGCTCGAGTACAGAATGGCAGTTTCGGTAGTGGTCGGTAGCGCAACCTACCGACGTCGCTATCTTACCGATACCGAGAGAGGTCGCTAGTGTGTACAGAATGCCACTCCTGTAGATTATAAATTCAGTGTTTAGACTTTAAACGCGTTTTTCTCCCACTTGGCATATTCAAAGTTGGTGGATACTGTAATTCAATCTCTCCTCTTCAAAGGAGAATGGGCAAAAATGTATGGCGCCTGGTACCCGCTCCAACACCTAGGATTTTTATATGACAGGAAAGCTATTACATATATATATATATATATATATATATATATATATATATATATATATATATACACTATTATGTATGGCGCTTGCCTCGATTTGTTGTCCATTCGGAGATAACCGACTTCGAACTTTTTATTCTGTCAGTTGTTACTGATGTCGAATTAACTGTTTGAGAGGGATTAGATCACTACTAAATATCGCTTTTTGGGGGTAAATCATCATCCACACCATGACTGTCATCTCAGTCTACTGCTAGACTTAGACTGCATTTAAGAATCTGCATCATTTGTGACTGGTCTAGTAAAAGGTACCACTTTGAGGGTAGTCGATACGGTTGCGAATATGCTGTATTAAATAGTAATAAGCTAAATAATCGCTCTTAATGACTACCCTTAAAAGTGGTACCTTTTATTGAACACAGCCACATTTGGGATTATTATTAATGAAAAATGAAGAAAACCCATTTTAAGAATTAAGTGCGAGTGTTTAGTGTAAGTGTTTAGTGTTTAGCCCGTGTGGACAGGCACTGTTAAGTGCGAGTGAGAAGTGTTAAGTGCTTAGTAGCAAATAGAAGCGCGTTCTATTTCACTGTTAAGTAGCCGCTCCCCTCCCCTTCCCCTCGATCGCCCGCTCAGTCCGATATGCGTATTTTTGTAGATATTACGCAATATGGTTAACGTAACTGTTTATATTTATAACGTCCCTAATCAATTCACGAACTTTCAGGTGCACTTGCTCATCCATGTTTACACTTGAAATGTACTGAACGCCTGAGCTGTACTAAGCAGTGCCACTAATCGATATTGGACACCTACTTAACGCTTAACACTTAACAGGTCTACTAAACACTTAACACCTGCACTAATCACTTGTCAGATGTGTAAACCAGGCCTTAGTTTAAGCACATAAGTTAAATAAAAATATACTAAAATAACAAAGTTATATTTTTCTACATATTCATAACGCGATATCTCCAAGCGGACTATGAATTAGTGAAAGTGGCCATAGTAAAAATGTTTTTGTATGGTTAAGACTTATTCAACGATTACAATAATTATTGCTGTTGGAGGGTAGTACCAAAATGAGCTTAGTTTAAGTACATAAGTGTAATAAAAATGTACTAAAATAAAATAACAAAATATTTTTTTTACATTTTCATAACGCAATATCTCCGGACGGACTATGAATTCGTGAAAGTGGCCATAGTAAATATTGTTTGTATAGTTAAGACCTATTCAACGATATAAAAATTATTGCTGTTGGAGGGTGGTACCAAAATGCCTCCTTTGACACACTCTTTAAGTACATAAAATATGAGGTAGTGACGTCCAGATAATTTTTTTTTGTGCATTATAATTAGTTCTACTATGAAAAATAAGTTGATTTTTACCGGTTTTTTCTTTTTAAATTCGTTTTTTTTTAATTCAAACCCAAAAATTGAAAAATCGTCAAAAAACTAACCAAATATTTTCGATTTTGTGGTTTAAGATAATCCAGTTATATGTTTAGATGTCCACCGCATACTGTTTTTTTTTTTAAGAGTATTCGAAGATTTACTCTCAATGGCTTAGTTCTTAATATTTTAGGCTAACAATTTAATTAATTAAAATAATTATGTGTATAATTTTTAAATAAATTCAATTTAGCATATGCTCAGAAAAAATTATCAAAAATATGCTTAAAATAAAGCGAATTAACTCTACCCCCTACATCCGCCACAACCTGATTACTACAAGAATTATAAAAATATATAATTAGACTACATACCAGACAATATTCACTGATAAAGATAAAAACGTTTTAACTGATCTAAAAATCTATAGGATTGAGAATGGAACGTTACGCCAAGTTTAAAAGTATTCAGTAAAGAATTTAGGAGAGTTAAAATTTTTATTTTATACGTCTCATATTTGAGGGGCCATGTGACCACTTCGAAAAATCGAATTTTTTTCTCATATTTCGATAGTAAAACCTATCGAAAATATGCTGTGAAAAATTCAGACCGAAATTCCTAGTATTACATAAGTTACAACTCATAGTCGCCGACGCGCCGTAAGCGACTTGTTCTGCTCTGGAAACTTTAAACGCATTTTTCTCGAAACGTCATTTTCTAAAACTGTCAGGGTCCTAAAAAAAAAAACTATTCAACCGATTGCTTTGAAATTTATATATGTTCTGTTCTTCTACTCATTAATAGTTATCGTCCGTACCAGAATTGCTTATTTTCGAAAATAATTTCTTATTTTTTTTAAACGATTTTTAACAAAAAAACACAAGACTTTCTTAACTTTTTTTCTAGAGTCCGCAATTTTTTTTTTTTTTTCTTTTTTCAATGAAATTGATTAATTTTGGCAGGGACGATAGCGACAGACCTACTGAACAATAATCCATTATATTTTTTTATTTGAGACAACATGAACAGCCGCTATTACCATGACCAGTGACCTGCTTTTTTTTTGTGTCTAATTTAATTTAAAAAAAAAAATATATAAAAAATGTAAAATAAGAAAAAAAAATTTTTTTTATACAGTTTCAGATACAGATAAAAATATATAAAAAAATCAAAGTGATTGAATTTTATTGTCTTATAAAAAAAATTCCCTAAAAAGAGGTAAAATTTATGTGTTTACATAGGGGGTATTCTCATACTAACTATAGTATGTATTAATGATTCATTCATTAAGTACTACATATAAATACATGTAGGAACTGTTCCGAATACGGAACGCACCCTAAACTAAAAGGAGGAGTTTGACAGCTCCGCTCTAAGCTCTTCCTCTTTCTTCATCGAGCCGCGAAAGGAGCAACATCACCGGTGCCATCTCGCTATTAAATTCTTAAATTTAGTCTTTAAGTTACGTGAATTATAATTACCGATTATATTATTGAATTGTTGAAAAGTTTATTTTAATTACGGCCTTAAAGATCCTACAAATTGGGGGCTCAACCGGGATCGATCGTGATAAGGCCATAATTTGTTCGCGAGTCAAGACAATTTCAGCGGATGGCACCGCAACTCTAAGCCAGGGGTTACCGAGAGGCAAAAATCCTGCAACGAAAGTACGACGACGAAATTATACAGAAAACGCCTGACATTCAGAGCATAAGACGGACGGACAGTTTCACCTCGCCAACTTAACCTCACAAATTCCAGCCGGCTACGGAGGCCACGGACGCACGTGCAGCAGACTCTTCCGAAGGAACAAGTGAGCAGCCACCGGTAATTTTGATGCTGAGTAACTGGAGGCAAGGAAGGAAAACGACGAACAACATTTGGAAGCGAGGCACGGTAGTAAAGAAGCATATTAAGTAGCGCTGTGCTTGGTAAGTCAAGATTAAGTAGTTGTCAAAATTTAATTGGTGCCAGTGAAGCGCGAATCGGTACATTCAAAACAAGGGACTCCGCTGAGCACGTTGGGGCCCACTCAGCAAAGCTTTTGGGTGTCAAGGATAAAGCGATTGCATACCTTCAGGCGCAGATAAATCCCATCCAGGGATGAAGCGATCGCATATCTTCAGGCGCAAAATTTAATTCGGGCAGGAATAAATTCGAATGTGACATTTCTTAAATCGACAATTTAAATTAGTTTGGTTAGCGACAGTTGCGCACGCTTATAAGAGTAGGCGAAACAATTTAAGTTTATTTGGATTAAAGACATTAAATATGCCACACAAAAGAAGACGTCAAGCTTCTAGTAGCACGCCGACTAACGATTTCTCCGAATTGTTGAATTTAACGAAAGAATTGCGTGATTATATGCTAGGGAGAGAAGATCCAATGGACCGACGTGAAAGCATACTAGCCTCAAGAATGCAGTCCCAAGAACCACCAAGACCGCAAAACGAAGAACCTGTGGACACAACTACGCGTACCAATACCAGTTCGTTTCAATCGTTCGTCTCTTTTAAAGACGTTGTAAATGCGTTACCGGAATTTTCAGGGTCTGACGACTACGATATAAAAAACTGGATCCAAGATCTTGAAAATGTCTCATCTCTATTAAATTGGTCACCCATAGAGAAGCTATTGTATGCGAAAAGATTATTGGCTGGTTCTGCTAGGCTGGCCATTCGCTCTCAAATTAATTTGAATACTTGGGAGGATTTGAAGAAGTTTTTAATCGATGAGTTCGGTGAAAGTGCTACAAGTGCGGACATTCATCGGAGATTAGCAGCACGAAAACAGAAGAAAGACGAGTCCGCGTATGATTTCTTTTTAAAAATGAGGGAGTTAGGAGCTAGAGCGCATATCGACGAAGCTGCAATCATTCAGTATACAGTTGACGGCATTAATGATACAACACAAAACAAAATTATATTATACGGCGCGAGAGGTTTTAAGGAATTTAAAATCAAGCTCGATATGTATCGTAATTTTAAGGGAAGATGCCAACCGGAACGATCCCTAAGTAATAGCCAACCCAAGACCAAACCTAAGAAAGGAAGTTGCTACAATTGCGGAATCACGATGTCACGATGCCAAAGAATGCAAGAAGGCATCGCTAGGGCCTAAATGCTTCAAGTGTTTAGAATTTGGACATAAGTCAACAGATTGTCCACAGAAGCCAAGCAAACCCAAAGAGAGCAATTGTTCGAAAGCATTGACACCACCCAGTTCTAGATCGAGCACAGCTCTCAAAAAAATAGTAGTTAATGGTGCTCCAATTCAAGCTGTTGTCGACACGGGTAGTGATATAACACTCATACGCGCTTCCGAATATATAAAACTAGGATCGCCAACAATTCTTACACATAGTATCGCAATAAGAGGACTGTCGTCATCCTGCGTGGAAACCTTAGGTACTTTTAAGGGTCAGCTGGAAATTGATGATCAACCTTTCGAGTGTACGATTCATGTTGTATCAGATGAATTCCTCCAACCTAAGATGCTCATAGGACGCGATGTGCTCACCGGAACAGATATTTCTCTGGCTCATGAACAAATAACAATCAAGAAGAGGGATGAGTACGCCTTTGAATGTTATTTAAATGAGGTACATAGTCCCCATGTTGGTATCGAGAAGTACAGACCAGAAATAACCAAACTTATTGAAGGATTTAAGACCACTACACCAGAGACTCCAACTGTAGAGATGAAAATCGTACTAAAAAACGACGTACCAGTCAACCATAAACCAAGAAGACTTGCTCCGGCAGAAAAAATTGAAGTAGAAAAACAAATAAAGGAGTGGCTGGAAAACAAAATCATTCGTTCAAGTTCTTCGGAGTACTCGAGTCCGGTAGTGCTAGTGAATAAAAAGGATGGCACTAAACGACTCTGCATTGATTACCGAGCTCTGAATAAAAAGGTGATAAGAGACAGGTTCCCGTTGCCACTCATAGACGACCACTTGGACAAACTTCAGGATGCAAAGGTTTTTTCCACAATCGATCTTGAAAATGGATTCTTCCATGTTTCAGTTGCAGAAGAGAGTCGGAAATATACTAGCTTCATCACTCATAATGGACAATATGAGTTCATGCGCATGCCGTTCGGGCTTTGCACTTCTCCAACGGTCTTTCAAAAATACGTGAACAGCGTGTTTCAACCCCTCATTCAGAAGAACCACGTATTAGCATATATGGATGACGTCATAGTGGTTGCAAAGGATGAAGAAGAAGCCGTTTCACGTTTAAAGGAAACTTTAGAAATAGCAGCAAACCACGGATTGAAGATAAAATGGAAAAAATGTCAATTTTTGTGTAGGGAAATCGAATACCTGGGTTATGAGATATCGTCTGGGCGGATAAAATCTGGAGTAGCCAAGCTGAATGCAGTTAGGAAGTTCCCCGAACCCAACAGTGTAAAAAAAGTACAAAGCTTTCTGGGACTCTCCGGTTATTTCCGAAAATTCATTCCACAATATGCACAACAAGCAAAACCCCTTAGTGACATCCTACGGAAAGGCAATCCGTTTAGGTTCGGCCCGTTACAGCGTGAAGCATTCCTGAAAATCAAAGAAGCGTTGACGAAACAACCTGTTCTACTTATCTAAAATCCTGAAGCCGAGAGGGAATTGCATACAGATGCTTCAAAGATAGGATTCGGCGCCATACTGCTTCAAAAAAGCTCAGATGATAACCGATTCCACCCAGTCGTATACTATAGTCGGAAAACTTCGCCAGCACAGGAAAAATATTCTAGCTATGAGCTAGAAGTACTGGCAATAGTATCTGCTTTGAAGAAGATGAGAACCTACCTACTTGGAATCAAATTTAAAATAATCACAGACTGCGCAGCTTTTAAGATGACAGTGGGAAAGCAAGAGTTACCGCCCAGAATAGCCCGATGGGTTATGTTTTTGCAAAACTTCGACTTTACATTAGAGCATCGATCCAGTAGTCGGATGCGACATGTTGATACGCTCAGTCGCTACCCGGTCGCCTTGGTTATAACAAGTGAACTTGTCCATAGAATTCGTGCCTCACAATTCCAAGACGCTAAGTTTAAACCTATTCTTAAAATTCTAGAGACGCAACCCTACGAAGACTTTATTCTAGAGAACGGAATCCTGTATAAGATGCAAAGCGGAGAAAAGCTACTCTGCGTCCCCAAAGGACTAGAGAAGGAAGTTATTGGACGCGTACACGAGCAAGGACACTTCGCAGCCAGAAAGATGGAAGACATCATAACAAGGGAGTATTATATCCCGAAATTGAAGGAGAAGATTTCTAATCACTGTAGTAATTGCATCAGATGCATCCTCGCCAATAGGAAAGCTGGAAAGCCGGAAGGATGGCTACACCCGCTACCAAAAGGTGAACTCAGACTTGCCTGCTACCACATCGATCATCTTGGTCCGCTTGCTACCACGAACAAAGGGTACAAGTACATATTTACTGTGATAGACGGTTTCAGCAAGTTTGTGTGGGTGTACCCAGTCAAAACGCTCACAACCACTGAGGTCATTGCAAAATTGGAAAATCAAAAGGCCATTTTCGGCAGCCCAAGACACATAATCTCTGACCGCGGGACAGCATTCACGTCCAATACCTTCGAAGACTATTGTAAACGAGAGAAAATTCACCATACCCTAATCACGACGGGAGTACCTCGAGGGAATGGTCAGATAGAGCGTATGAATCGCGTGATTATTGCAGTACTCTCAAAGCTTTCAGTTGACGACCCGAGCCTATGGTACAAATACACCAATGATATGCAACGCTACATCAACTCGAGTCTCCAACGAAGTGTCGGCAAAACCCCATTCGAAATCATGTTTGGCGTTAAGATGAGAAATCAAGAGGATGTTCACTTGATGGAAGCCATTAACGAGGAACTGTTGACTCTCCGTGAAGAGCAGCTCGACGAAACCCGAGAAGATGCTAGAAGACAATTGATTGAAATTCGGAAAGAGAATGAAAAAACCTATAATAAAAGGAGGAAAGAACCAATAAAATACAATCGCGGCGAACTAGTTGCAATCCGGAAGACCCAATTCGCAACTAATGCCAAGATCTTCGCGAAATTTTTAGGACCGTATAAAATCTCTGAGTCACTGGGCAATGATCGTTATAAAGTTGAAAAGCTTGGATCACATGAAGGACCAAAAACGACCGTTGTAAGTTGTGACAATATGAAAGCATGGACGCTATATGAAGAAACACTTAGTGATTCCGAAAGTGAGAAAGAAGATGCGACAGAAGACGACCAAGGGCGCTGTTAAAATCCCAATTATATCTTAACAATCGACTCGACTAAATCGACTTTAGACAATACGAACGAACGACTTTACTTGCAGGTATACCTAGAAGCCAGATTGAAAACCCGTCGACGAGGCAACGATTAAAGACGTTCGAAGCAGCCCACATGAAATAAAGACGCAACTAGATCTGAAGCAGTTATCGAAGCCTGAAGATGATGTTATCAACCCCAAGAAGAAAGCAGCCGTTGACGGACCCTAGAAGATGATAGACGAGGCACTACAAGACGCAAATCCCAAGAAGAAAGCAGCTGTTGACGGACCTTAGACGAAAATGGACGAAGCACTACGAGACGAAAAAGCAAGAAGGAATGCCCATCAACTTAGAAGACATCGAATGCAAGAGGAACACCAGACGCAAGGAAGAAGATGTTGAGATACTAATTAGACGAGTGAGGTATCCAATGCTACCACAAACCCCAGACAAGACGCCAAAAGATGACCAAAGAAGACGCTATTCGGGACGAATATTCCTCAGGACGGCCGAGATGTAGGAACTGTTCCGAATACGGAACGCACCCTAAACTAAAAGGAGGAGTTTGACAGCTCCGCTCTAAGCTCTTCCTCTTTCTTCATCGAGCCGCGAAAGGAGCAACATCACCGGTGCCATCTCGCTATTAAATTCTTAAATTTAGTCTATAAGTTACGTGAATTATAATTACCGATTATATTATTGAATTGTTGAAAAGTTTATTTTAATTACGGCCTTAAAGATCCTACATACATATAATATAACATATAAAAATTTAATTTTATGTATGAGGTAGATAACATTAATTTATAACTAATTTTAATAATAACTTACATTTTTTTTTTTAATTATTACAATTCATAATTTTTATTTATCGAAGTGTTAATTGGTGTACAATATTTTTGGTTAACCTGTCTTTTGCTAACACAAATAGATTTTATGGTTTCCCCACACGTGAGCAGGCGACATATAATTGCCCATGGGAAAAACACAGATTTTCCGAATCTAAGCCGCATGTGGACATCGTTTGGCCTTGAGATGTATTTATGGTCATCGCAAAAGCCAAACGAATCCGAAATTGAAGTATTTTAAATTATATTGAAAATTCTGACGGTATCATTGAAATACGTGGCAACAGGACGATTTCTCCGCCGCGTTACTTGTTTCGATTTGTTCTGCCGATTGATGAGCTCTCTCAATACGCTTGCGTCGTGCTGCTCTGCTACACGCATTATTGAGGTCAGATTTTGTTCGCAAAATTTTAATTTCAAGAAATCGACACACGACGCCATCTACTGGGTGCTTACCCACCCTAAATATCGAAATATAATGAATTATAGCGGTTTAAGTTAATTTATCGATACAAGATAAATTAACTTACATCGCCATCTGTTAGAAACTTATGGAACTTACAAATATTACATTTAATGTGCAATAAAAAAATATTGAGGTCAATAATCGAGGTAAAAATTATGCTATCTTTTAAGTTGGACTAAACTACACACAATGAACCAAATTTTATCAAGATCGGTTGAGTAGTGTCGGATTTTATCCCGAACAAACATCGTGACACGAGATTTTTATATAATATAAAGATATAATTAAATTTGGTTATGAACCGATTTTTCACCATCAAAACAATATGCGTGCTTACTAAGGAGACGGATATCATAGTATAGTTTCATAGACCAACTAATAAAACAAAGACTGTGTGTCCCAGCTTCGACATGCTGAAAATATCATACATTACTTAGAAAAAGAAAGGGTAAACAAACTTACCTCATCCAAGTCGAAATGTCATATTGAACAGGTGACTTTTTGCAATCAGCTGTCCTGACATTTAGGATCACCAGCACTAAAAAGCATTTACTTTTCGAGCGCCATCTGGGTTCTCGTGAAGAAATGTAAAGAATTAAGGTTCAGTGCAGAAAGGATTCGTACAATCACACGCATCCCAGTACAGCTCTACTTTGCTATATAAGCCGGCTGTAGTGCATGATAAATTCATTCTGATCTCAGGTTTATGTCGAAAAGGAGTCAAATGCAGGTATATGTCGCAAAAACATTAATGACAAGCGAACTAACAATCATAGGTTTATACGGTGATTGACTGCTAGTTTACTCCCTTAAAATAAAAATTCAGTAATATTGTTAGGTATACACCGACAATATTGCTGAATATACTTCGTCAGATAAAAACACTCCGAAAACGAACAAGTGGTCATAGGTTTATGCCATGATTGCTTATTAGTTAAATTAAATAACCACTTCAATAATATTGTTAGGTATCCGCCGGCAATATTATTGAATATAATATGTCATGAACGCCGAATAATTTGAATGATTAATAGAGGAAAATTTCATTTCTTTTATTTCCAGATACACGCTAATAATGGTAATTTTAAGGAAAATAAAATTATTTTGTTATTGTTTATTTTTATGAATTATTGAGTTTTTGTTTATATTGATTTGTTGATTTTTTAAAGAAACTAAGACTGAATTTGTAAGATAGTTTAAGAAAGAAAAAATAAATGATATATTGATGAATTAAATCAGCGTGTTTCAAGCCGTAAGATTTTGACCCAATACCTTTCCTTATCCGAACCCTCATAAAAAAATATAGTGCTACAGGATCGCTGTAACACTGTGCTACTGTGCATTTTGGACAAGTTCTGACAACGCTCTGTTGACTCGAGGACACAACTTAATAAAAATGGAAAGAGACCCTTCTTCATTTTAGAGATAATCAAACCCAAACTTTACCGTGCAACTTAAATACTAGTTCAGTTTGAACTCGACAGCAAGATGTTGGGCTTAAATCATTTTTTAAAACCAATTCAGGGGCTTTTTGATTGGTTTGAACGGGATCTCCATGGTGAAGAACGAGCAAGCAAACATATTTCCAAACTGTAAAATAAAATATCTCTGGCATAGTTCATCTGAAAAAAAAAACTCAAAAATTTTTTTAATCATTATGCATAAATGTAGTTTTCGTTGGATACCTAGGGTAAATGTTTATGTATATTATATTACCTCTTCATATTACCCGTCATTATGACGATACCCTCCATTATGACATCACAAACCCGTCATAATGAGAGTAACTAAATGGTATAAAATTTGCATAATTTTTCCAAAATGACGGAAGCACACCATATATACAGTTGAATAGGAAAACTGTAACTGTTGTTAATTCAATTAGCTGACTCCTTTGATTTCATTCTTTCAGTGAAGTAGTGGCAATTTCGTGCAAAAAAGTTCCTTAATCTTCTTATGCAAAATCAACGATTACGCAAAATGAGGCCGATCAACTGCTGTGCTTGCCGCGATCAAGAACATTTCAGTCGAAAAGAAACTGTCCATTATAGAGCTATCACCGCTTCTGCAATGATTTTAGCATTGCCTGTGTTACACTATCATTTTGCATTCTGTCATAATTATGATTGCCGCCATAATGACGGTGTAATATATTAATCACATTAATTCCCTTTTGCTATTATTGCACAACGATAAACAAAACCTTTAGACTATTTAGAAAAAAACAAAAAAATCCAAATTATGTTTCAGACATTTATATGTACATCCTGACGACATGTATGATGAAGAAAAATTGTAATTTATACAACAAGATTGTACAGCTTTAAAAAGTCAATGTTTTCAACATTTGTCAAATCGGATGCGATAGCAGGATCCATGAGGGGCTTGGGTCTGGACGAGCCACTGATTGGGTTGATAAATCAAATGCTGCTCAGCAAGGTTATCAGCTCATATTTTGGAGCATCTTCCATTAGAAGATTTGTAGACAGTGGTAGAAGATTTGTACACAGGGAGAAGTCCTGTCGCCTCTTCTGTGGAATTTAACTCTGAACGGTTTGCTCCGGGATTTGGACCGCTCGGGTGCTGCGTGGTTGCATATGCATACGACATGCTAATTACAGCCTCAGGCAAGTACCTGAGCACTATATCTGAGGTGTTATAAAGGGGCCTAAATAAACTCACATCATGGAGTGAAAATTGTGGCCTGGGAGTTAACCCGAATAAAACGGCCCTGATGCTGTTCACAAGAAAGCAAAAGATCCCTTCCTTCATTACACCACTCCTTAACGGATTGAGTCTAAGACTCTCAAACCAAGACAAATATCTGGATCTCGTTATATGTAGATGGGAAACTGATTTGGAGGGCCAACGTTGCAAAAAGAGTACGGAAGGCCACGACGGTCTTATACTCCTGCAAGAATGCGTTTGACAAGAAATGGGGCCTTGAGCCACGCATCGTTTACTGCCTCTTCGTGACGGTGCACATACGAGTATTTCAATCGTAAATCCGGTCATAATTCAAAATCCCAAATTTGCTCTAACGCCACCCAAAATGCATGTTTCTTTATCTGGAATAACGGATTTATCGAAAGGCAGCCCCCTCACCCCCCGCGGTCCGGCCTCAAACTATTTATATGGATATTAAATTTAGACTTTTGAGAGGTAGAAACTCTAATAAAATGTTACCCCCACGTACCCCATAATTTTTTATAGTATTTCAAAGTATAGGGGAGAATATTATCATTAAAAAGAATAAGTATATTTTTATTTCTTTTTTGTTAAAGATCCTTCAGAAAGGGTGAAAAATATTACCAGAATGGAGTTATATATCATTTTAAAGGAGTTTAAAGGAAAGAAAATAGAAGAAAAATTTTCTTTGTTGGAAGAAAGACTTGCGCAACTGACTTCATGTCCACCTGAAGAAAGGAGTGTCCTAACTCGTTTGTTGAAGTATTTCAAGAGCAGTTTTAAAGAGAAATGGACAGCCGCCCGTAACACTGATGGAAGATTCATTCAAAACAATGTGGAATGGCTAAAAACATCGCTGCAACTACCTGTATGGTCACACAAACCAGGACGACCACCAAAACAATTTGGAGAATTAAGCGACCGAAGCAAGCGGCGAAGAACAAAAGAATTACGGGCCCATGTACCTGTTGATGAATTAACATACGCTGCAAGCGTGAGTCAAGGCACTTCTGGACATACTGACGTCTCTAAGATGATGAAAAATATTACTGCAACGCCCACCAGGGCTAAAAAATTGCGAAAAATCATATATTCGGTAAAAAATGCACCAGTTGTGAAAAAATACACACCACAAGAAGCATTATCGTCGTTTATAGAAGGTGATTTCACAAGATGCCAATGGGATATAATACAAGGCGACCGCAAGGAAATATATCCCTGCTATTCGCTTTTACAAAAAGCTAAAAAGGAATGTTACCCAAGTCTAGATGCTATAAAAGTTACTGAAACCAGTTTTGAAGTAGAACTTCAAGCTTTACTTGATCATACCGCTTCGAGACTAATTCAATATTTGAAAGAAGTCACTGAAACCTTATCAGAGTTTGAGAAGCAACATCTCATCTTAATATCTAAATGGGGTTGTGACGGATCGCATCAAACACAATTTAATCAAAAATTTAGCAACATTTCAGACAATGATGCCAACATCTTTTTGAGTTCTCTTGTACCTGTGAGATTGGTTGTTTCTGTTAATGGAAAGACTACAAAAATTGTGTGGCAGAACCCAGCCCCTTCATCAGTAAGGTTCTGCCGTCCTATCCGGGCTCGATTCATTCACGAAACAAAAGATATAACAAAAGAAGAAATCGCGTTTATTGAAGAACAAGCGAGAAATCTTAAAGAAACTATTGTAGAGTCTACTAAAATAAGCCACACGATTTTGCTCACAATGATTGATGGAAAGGTCTGCAATGCCGCGACGGACACAACATCGACAATGAAATGTTATATATGTGGACAGACTTCCAAGGATTTTAATAAATTAGAGAAGGGAAACATAAGTAAGGAAGCACTGAAGTTTGGACTATCCATTCTTCATGCGAGAATTCGTTTTTTCGAATCATTATTACACTTAGCTTACAAAGCACCCTTACAGAAATGGCAGGTCCGAATGCCAGAAGAAAAAAAAATAATTAAAGAAACCAAAGAAAAAATCCAAAAAAGTTTCAAGGAAGAGATGGGCCTACTTGTCGACATCCCTAAAGCCGGTTACGGGAATAGTAACGATGGAAATATGTCGAGAAGATTTTTTGAAAATCCCGAATGCTCTCCTCGGATCACCGGAATTAACATTGATTTAATTAAAAGATTTAAAGTATTTCTTGAAGTGCTATCAAGCGGTCATGAGATCGACTATGAAAAATTTGACATGTATGCACAACAAACGGCCCAGCTATACGTTGAATTGTATGGTTGGCATCCCATGTCACCTACAGTTCACAAAATATTGATGCATGGCGCTCAAGTCATATCAGAAGCCATTCTACCAATCGGACAACTATCAGAGGAGGCCGCTGAAGCACGCAACAAACATTTTAGGAAATATCGCGTAGACATCGCCAGAAAATTCTCTAGAGTGGACTGTAACAGAGATATTTTAAATAGGTTGTTGCTAACGTCCGATCCATTTATCAGCTGCAACCGTATCAAACGAAACAAGAAAAGCAGACCTTTTTCCAAGGAATCATTGACCATTTTAGTACCAGGGAGACCGTACGATAATAGCTCCGACGAAGAAGGCGATATGGATAAAATGACTAGTGAGCACGACAGTAGTGATTCTGATTAACTCGGTCTATCAAAGTAACTACTGTGCCGTATTATAGAAATTATTCCATTTGGCATGTAGAGATTGATTGTATTTTTAATTTTTCTTGAATTTTTTATTATGGTTTTCTTGTAATTTTATATTTTTTTCATAATATGTACCAAATTATGATGAGTTATTGCCTTTTATTTCATAAAATGTCGAAAAAGTTGGTGAAATAATTTTGACCGGTTTTTTATCTCAAATTTATTATTATTAATTATTATTATGTTATTGGGTCGTCTAGGGCACTCCCAGTGCCTACCGAATAGCAAACGCGACCTATAAGATCTATTGTGCTAGTCCCTTTTATTTAAACCCCTTCCATATCCAGGTCCTTGAAAAAGCCTATGGTCTGCTGGGGAGTCGCATTCGACACATCTTCCGGCGCTATGAGGGATGCTCCGAAGTGTGCCAGCCTTTGTCGACTCAAGGCTGGGCATTGGCAGAGTATGTGTTCCGCTGTTTCTTCTTCCTCAAGACAGAAGCGACATGTATCATCGTCCTCCACACCTATCTTTTTAAGGTGGTATCTTAGGGCACAGTGCCCCGTTAAGAGGTCGGTAATGATTTTTAAATCCGGCTTGCTGAGCATTAGAAGTCTCATCGACCTCTGTTTGGAGGGGTAGATGAAGCGTTTCGCCTGCCTTAGTCCGGTTTGGTTGATCCAGTGTGAGGCTTTGTTATCTTCTTCCCATAGCCTAAGGTAGGATCTATAATAGCTCCTGGCCAGGCCACAGTAAGGCTCCGGTCCAATGAACGCGGATTTTGCGCCATTTCTGGCGAGTTCATCCGCCTTTTCATTTCCAATTATTCCTTCGTGGCCTGGTACCCAAGCTATAGTAAGCTTATTTGTGCTAGCGAGTGTTTTTAACGTTGACAGGCAGCACCAGACCAGGTTCGACTCTATAGTGTAGCTAGAGAGCGCTCTAATCGCCGCTTGACTGTCCGTTAAAATCCATATTTTAACACCTCTCATTCCCTTTTCTATGATAGTTCGGGCGCAGGTATCTATAGCAATAATCTCAGCCTGAAATATCGTGGGAGTCCTCCCTAAGGCTATTGAGATCTGGCAGTTGGGCCCATAGATTCCCACACCGGAGAATCCGTCGCACCTAGATCCGTCCGTATACCATGCAACAACCCCCAATCGGGCTAGGTTTTCATTTTCCTTCCACCACTGTCGGTCTCTTATTACGGTTTTGAATGGTATCTCCAAGTTTGGTTTTTTTATTATCAGGTCCGACGGCCCCATAATCAGCGGGTCTTTTGAGAACATCTTCAGTATCTGTGAATGCCCTCCGTCTTCATTTGCTTTGCAATGACCTGATATATGGAGTTTTAGAGTGCTGCTAGCCGCTTCCTTTTGTACGTATAGGTGGAGCGGTAGTATATCTAGCAGCACTTCTAAGGCCGCAGTTGGGCAAGTTTTCATGGCCCCTGTGATGCCGGTACAGGCTAGTCTTTGCACTTTGTTAAGTGTGGCTATCGCCTTGGACTGCTCTGTTTTATTCCACCATATGGCTGCCGCATAGGTGACAATGGGTCTTATTATCGCCTCATATGACCATAGTATCATTTTAGGCTTTAGCCCCCATTTTTTTCCAAACAACCTACGGCATGACCAAGTGGCTCTTATAGCCTTATCTGCCGTTTTATTTAAATGGGTATTCCAGGTGAGTCGCTGATCCAGGGTGACCCCCAAATATTTCGTCTCTGTGGAAAAGCCAATTGTGGTTTCATTCAAGGTAGGGCACGTCACAGTTAGTTTCCTCCTTCTAGTGAATGGTATTATTACTGTTTTGTCGGGATTTACTTTAAGGTTTACCTCCTGGCACCAGTCAGACACAAGGTTCAGAGCTATCTGGGCTCTGCGTGATAGCACGCGATCCTCTTTGCTCCGGATGATAATGACTATATCGTCCGCATAACCCTGATATTCTATCCCAGCATTTGTCAACTTTTCTAGGAGACCGTCAACAACTATTGACCACAGGAGCGGAGACAGGACCCCTCCCTGGGGACAGCCCCTAGTGGCCCATGCCGTCACGGAGCTCCCACACAAGTTTGCCGTGATTTTTCGACAGCCTAGCATGGCTTTAATCCATTTCACCGTCTGGATGTCCACACCTTTCCGGACGGCCGCTCTCTCCATGGATTCGAAGGAGGTATTATCGAACGCTCCTTCTATATCAAGAAAAATACATAGGGCTGTTTCCTTCCCATTAAGTGATTTTTCTATGATTGTAACCAGGCTATGAAGGGCAGTGATGGTTGATTTGCCCCCCTGATAAGCGTGCTGGTTTGGGTGTAGTGGAGCCTCACGCAATGCTGTGTTGCGTATATGGTAGTCTAACACTTTCTCCAGGGTTTTAAGGAGAAAGGAGGTTAGACTAATGGGTCTATATGCCTTAGGCTGGGAGGGATTACGCCCCCCACCCTTCGGTATGAATGCTACCCTTGTATCCCGCCACCCTTCAGGGATAATACCTAGTGTAAAACTGGCTCTTGCAACCTTAATTATGGCTAGTATTAGTTCTTCCCTCGGGCCCTTTTGCAGTAGGGCTGGGAGGATGCCATCTCCTCCAGGAGATTTGAAGGCCTTGAAAGAGTCGATTGCCCATTCAACTATCCTCGGGGTAAATAAGTGGCCCGAAAGGCTACTGGCTCTCATGGGGGTCTCAGGGCTAAGTCCTGGTGAGCCCCCAGGGGGCCCATCTTCTTCTGTTATCGAGTCAGGGAAGTGTGTTTTGATAAGAAGTTTCAAGGTCTCCTTCCCATCCTCCTTATAGGTACCGTCCGGCTTTTTTAATAGTCCGATTCCGTTTGTGTGATCTTTAGAGAGGACTTTTTGGAGTCTGGCTGTGGTTGGCAGGTCGTTTATGCCCTCACAGAAGCCTCTCCATGTTTTCCTCTTGGATTTCCGTATTTCTTTGTTGTATAGGGTTAGGGCCTCTTTGTAGGCTACTAATGAGCCTCCTTTCTTGGCCTTGTTGTAAAGCTTACGAGTTTTGGCTCTTAAGCTTTCTAGTTCCCTATTCCACCAGGGAACATCCCTGGATTGCTTCCTTGTCTTTAGCGGACAGTTGTCCTCATACGAGGAGAGGATCACGCGTGTGAGTTTGGACGAGAAGAGGTTTAGGTCTTCTGGGCACGTGATCGGCGAGCACGGAAGCTCTTTTAGATCCTGCCTGACCTGCTCCTGATAACAGATCCAATCTGTTTGTCGAGGAATTCTTCTCTGTTCCTGGCATGTATATTCAGCCTTCACATCAAATCTGATGTGACGATGGTCTGAGAGGGAGGCTTCGTTAGATACATGCCATTTGGTTATACAGCTTAGTAGAGAGGGGGTGGCTAAAGTTAAGTCCAGTACCTCACTACGTTTCGCATTAGAGAAGGTTGGTTCTATACCTGTGTTGGCTATTTCTAGGTTGTTCACCATTAGGAAGTCCAGTAGGTACTCACCCCTTCGATTTACGTTGCTGCTGCCCCAGATGGTGTGGTGTGCGTTCGCATCGCATCCTATGATTACAGGTCTACCCCTGCGTCTGCAAAACGACACTAGTCTCTGGATCTCCGGTGGTGGAGCCGTCTCCGTATCGCCTGGGAAGTATGCTGAGGCAATTATTACCTCTCTACTTCCCGCATTTGTAGGGACGTCGATAATACCAGCTACCAGGTCACGCGAGATGAGCTCTGTAATAGGAATGAAGTCTAGTTTAGAGCTGACCAATATGGCTGCCCTAGGAGCTGGGTGCTCCTTACTGTAGATCAACTTACTGTGGTTTATTGACGGTAGTCCTTTGATTATACCCCTGCAGGACCAGGGCTCTTGAATTAGCCCTACGTCAATTTTTTCTCTGGTGAATCTCCAACTTAACACATCCGAAGCTGCCCTTGCGTGATGGAGATTCACTTGTAGGACTTTTAGGGCAGAGTCCTTGCTGTTAGGCATTTTTGGGCAGGCTGTCTGTTCCTGAGTCCCTCTCCGGGATCTTAGGTTTTTGAGCAGCCTGTCCTGATGCCTTGTTGTTGGTAGTGATGCTTTTCCCAGCCACTTTCCCTTTTACCTTCTTCCCCTTCACGTTGCCATGGTGTGGTATTGGCTTGGCTTTGGGGACTGGTGGTGGTTTCCTGCTGGCCGTCCGTCCCTTGGTTAAGCCAGTCTTAACCTGGCTTGGTACAGGGGTCGTAGGGACATTTCCAGCACTGTTATCTTCCGTAGAGGGAACCGCTGTGGCTGTCGGGGCTAACTGTCCAACCGGTGTAGGAGCTTGCGCTTCCAGTCCTGTTGCTTTTGTCCCGGCAGCGGCTGACCGCGGGGTGGTCTTTCCAGGGCCTCGTACCCTGCCAGCAGACCGAGCCGCTGGGCCACTGGAGCGACCCGTCTCTCTTAAAAGGCTTCCTTTTGGCTTTAAGCTGATATGCCCATATTTGTAGCCTATCTTAAAGGATGCCTTTTTCAGTGTCTCCGCTGAGCCGCAGTCCACCGAGAGCGTGAGTTGCTCTGCTTTCTCCTCCGACACTCTCCTTAGGACTTTCCACTCAGCTACTCTTAGGTCATGATTCTGCGCCTTCACGAACCGCAGAATCTTTTCCGTAGGGTAGTCCTGGCTCTCTGGGAAGTATCCAATCAGGATCCTGGACCGGGGAATCTCTCCTTCGTCCACCACCCGTAGCTTTGCACCCTCCCAGGGTTTGATGTCCCCTATTGTCATCTTGAGCCATTTTACTGTCTCATCGTTGGCGCAGTGGATCATCAGCCAGCCAGCTTTGTGTGAAATCCCATTGAAGGTGGGCTTCAACTCCCCGTCCTCCTTCAATAGGATTGTTTCAAGTATTGCCTCTTGAAGGGCCTCTAGTTGGCTGGTGGTCAAAGACTCTTCCGGGAAGTTTTGTGGGAGAATGCCCATCCTCGTCCCAGTCAGGACGTTTTTGTAGGATGGAGGTGCCTTAGGAGCTGTTGGCCCCTGCACCTTCCCAGTTATCACTTCCTCTTTCTTCTTCTCCAGCTTAGCCTCACCCCCAACTCTCCTTCTTTTGGTACTATCGGGCTCTGGGGGAGTCCCTTCCGACCGGGAGCGTTTTGAGCTTTCCATTAGCTCCTGCAGGGGTTTTTCCGCGAGTTTCTTAGCCTCCTCGCGGCTGTGGCCTTGGTTCAAGAGCCACTTAAATCTTTTTCTGGCCGCCCCGCTGTACTTTGCCCTTACTCTGTTAGGGCCTCTAGGGCCCTTGTCGAGTGAGGGTTCAGTTTCGGGTTGAGTTAGCCGAAACTCGTCTGACAGGGGAGATACACTGCCTTGCCTGATCTGGCTCGTCTGGGCGTCGCGCGCCTCTGCGTCCGCTGGGTCAGTCATCTCTCCAGGAACGAGGGTGATGTCCGTTTCACTGTCAGGATCATCCACCTCCATTTCACAAGGGCTGAATAGGATATCCAGATTCATCCCTGTTTGGCTCAAGGAATCCAAGCTTCCTTCTTCTTGGGGCTTCGGAGCCTCCTGTTTTGGCATTTCAGAGGTAGTACCCACCTTGTTGATTGATTTCGTTTCCATATATGTTCCCACGAATACGGGAGTGATTTAGGTCACCCGAGGGCAGAGATCCCGTTATACCCCCGGGAAGGCTAATTGAAACCAGAGGGCGCCAGGTATCTGGAGTCCGCATACTAACGACTAAGCACCCCCTTAGCCATGCAGCCCTCGTCGTATGCTGTTTCACCTTGGCTTGGGGTATTTTATTTAAGAGAGTATCCTTCTCTCCGCCCGACTATGATTAGCCAGCACTCCCGGCAGAGACCTGACCGTACCGGGAGCCTGTTTCCAGCCGCCCCCACGAGGAGGGTATAGTCGCACTACCGTCAGTGCACACAGTTACGGCACCCGCACACAGATACGGCACGTACACTAGTGTGTTACATGTTGTTCCCCCTGTGTGCAAGTGTAGGTCCCCCTGTGTACCTGACGGCTGACGGCCTTTATCTCAAATATCTCAAATACTCCTATGTGCGGTGATTAGACCGATCCTGTTCTACGGAGTGCTAGTATGGTGGCCTGTACTGCTTGTCATCAGAATGCGGTGGGGAAGATCCAGAGAATGGCTTGGATTCTAATCACTGGAGCCCTCAGAACTAAACCCACCAAGGCCCTGAACGTTATCTTAGACTTCCTAGAATATAACTATTTGCAAGCAGACTGCAGCCTCCATAGCCGCCAGCAAGGTATGAGTGGAGAGAGGACCTGCTTAATCATATAAACTCGGCACAGATTGATACTGATAGATCTAAACTGGAAGGCAGGACTGGTGGCGGAATTTACTCCGAACACTTAGGCCTCAAAACGTCGTTTCGTTTGCTATACCACTGCAGGTCTTTCAGGCGGAGGTTATGGTTATCATGGAGGCTTTACAAGGCTGCAAAGAAACCTGTCATCTTCTAAGGACATTTCCATCTTCACGGACAGCCAAGCCACAATGAAATCTTTCACGGGCGTCTTCACAACCTGAAGAGTCGTAGCAGACTTGCGCTCCCTGCTGAACCAGGTAGCAGAAGGGATCACAACTAGCATTATATGGGTACCGGGACATAGCAACAACCCGGATAATATCAGGGCGGATGAACTCGCCAGAAAGGGTACAACCCTACCGGAAGAGGATATCATCTGGGACATAGAAGTACCGCTCGCCCATCATAAGAAGGAGATCTCGCAAGTGTATGCGAGAATCACTGAGTATAGTTGGAAGCGCGAAAGAACCCTCGCGACCACCAAGCATATCCGGCCGACTTTAGACCAAAATAGATCAAAGAGTCTAATTTCACTCAAAAGAATAACCATTAGCAACGTCGTAGCAGTAATAATAGGCCTTGTAGGCAGACATGCCAGCAGGCCTGTTTCAGGCGTTTCAGCAAATGACTTCTACAGAAGTTGTCAGAACGAGAAGGAAGAGGAGAGTATCAACCACCTCCTCTGTCATTGCCCAGCGCTTGCGCGGCATAGCTACCAGCACCTGGGCGCTACCTTCTTTGATGACCTGTCGGACCTCGAAGAACCTCAGGGACATTGAACGCTTCATCAAGGAGTCGAAGTGGTTCAACGGTTAGTTTAAACGACGCGACGTCGTCCCGTGTGGTATCACAATGGAACTTGTGTTGGGCTAAGTGTGCCTTTGGCAGCCACAACAACCTAACCTAATGTTTTCAAACAATTATATGCGTGATGAAAATTTTATTAAAAAACAAAAAAACAAGAATTAAATATAAAATTATTCGTAAAAATCAAGTCGTTTCTTAATAATCGTTGGTTTAACTAATTTTTGTGCTTAGTTTTATATAAAAAATCAGATGTTTCACGTTTAACATTCAAAAGTCTTATTCACAACACTTTCTCATAATATATTTATATGACGAACTTATATAAATTTTAATACTTAATTGGACAGATGGTGATTAATATTATTTCACATTTCTGTCAATGGGTGAGTTGAAAGAAAGAAAATAAAAAAGGGATGCTCGATCACAAAAACTAAATACCTAACACCATACTAAGGGGGAAGTCCATGTAAACGCGAGTCAAAATCAGTATTTTAAAAATGTTTAGAAGGTGATAAAATAATTATATTGTTTTAAATTTTAAACATAACTTTATTTAACTTTTCTAAAGTGTAAAACAAAATTTTTTGTTTTTTTTTCTTTCCAAAATGACGGCGATATGATTTTGAGGCGTTTACATGGACTTCCCTCCTTTAAGCGTTCGAGAAGGATAGTTTGCCCAAGCTGAGGCCAACCAAAATATTATGCAGCTGCAGATATTTTTGTATATTCCCTTTATAGAATAACCGCAAAATTTGCCCATTTCGTGGATCTCGTATTTCAAATCAAAATGTGTGCTAATTGAAAGTTTCTTATATGGTACTTCTCTCAGAAAAGTTTCAAGATGAGAAACGAATTATCAAAATTGACGAAATTGAGATGAGTATAATGTATTTCAGTTGAATTAAAATGTTAACATTAAAAATCTAATGTCTCGACAATGAAAGAAGATAAACAAGTTTATCTTATCTCATTTTAAAGCTAAGGTCACGTAGAATACCAAAAAAGTAACAGTGACATCAAAAAATTCACAAACATCGTTCAATACACCCCTTAGACAGGGTAAAACTACCCCAATGCACGGAAAATGGCAATAAATTATAAAGTATACGAACAAAATTGAGCATTCTTACATAGTTTTATCAAAATTCGTCAGGAGACTTCAAATTCAATTTAAGCTATTTACAATTTATACAAAGATATGTTGGCTTTATTTGTTTCACTTCCCTATAAGGGGTTTAAATTATGTCTAGGCCTGTACCAAAACAACGAAATGAAATAGTTTTCTGTCCACTTTGCATTAAGCACATGCGATATGGAAAGAATAAAGTGAAAAATGGGGATGATAAAGTGTTTGCTTCAGCTTTAAAGAATCACCATCTCTCACCTATACGAAAACCACAATGGATAATCAGAACTGCAGCATTTATCAATAATACCTACAGCCAGACATCGCGCTCTGTCTACAAATTGGAATAAAGGAAATTTTGAATAGAATAGTTGTTGGCTGTCCCAATCTCACTATATTTGTGAGCGCAAGCTTCTTATTAGGGGAACGACTAGTTAGTACATGTACTTACTGACTTCCATACATAATCTTTTCTCATAGTCGCTATGTTATAATAAAGCTCGCCGTTGTAAATACAACAATGTGTGTCTTTTTAAGCTCTAAATAATTTAATCCGAGCAAATCACTTCAGTTTGGAAATATCTGAAATATTAGTCTATAGGCGGAATGGAATTTTTGTAAATGTGATTTGATTATTCATTATACACAGCCAAAAGGAAGAAAGTCGGTTTTCGCGTTGTAGTGCAAGTAATATTTACTTCAGGGATATTCGAACGTTTAAAATGTTTAAGTAAATATTGGACCTATCCGATGTGAAGTGTTATAGTGAATCAAAAAGTGTAACACAGTGTAAAATAAGAGTAAAAATCACCGAACAATTGTGTGATTATTTAAGAAATTCATAAGTACCACTTAGTACATAATGAAGGCCTTACCTGTTGTGCTATGTTTTTTAATGCATAATAATGTTATTTTATTGTGGTTTAAGTAAGCTATAACCTTAACTTTTCGCTACGCGTTACATTAGCGGACTTGATTATCAACAAAGAAAATGTGTCAAATATTGCAAAAAACCTAATGCTGTATAATATTTGATTGCAAATCAAATATTATACAGCACTGCAAGTGTACTCTACTTTACAAGGAAGTTAGAGAAATTTGCACATTTTATTACGTATTAAGTTGGTTGCGCTTTTCACTTCCGAATTTTCGACGTATTTTTTAGTTTTTATTTTGTGAGTTGAATTAAAACAAAAATATTGCTGTGTGGAATGCATATGTAACGCTTACAATGTTGAAAGTTTTTGCTTGCATACGAATTTATAGTACGTTATCACTTTAGGAGAATTGAAAGATAAGATCTTTCAAAAGGCTTAAAAGTTTTCTTTTAGTGGGGGGGGGGGGGGGGGGGTGTATTTTTGCATTTTTTATTTTTGTATTTGAAAGTAAAGCTCTTCAAAAGTATCGAGTTAAAATGTTAGGTCGATTGGAGCAAAACTACCGGAGATACAGTGCCTCGAATCTCCCGCCATTCGAACAAGTCAAGGCGCTATTAAAACATTAAACGCGTTTTTCTCCCACTTCAAGTGGACAAAGTCGGTGGACACTGTAACTCAAAATCTACTGATCCTCTTCAAATTTGACACACTCTTTAACTACATAAAATATGAGGTAGTGACGTCGAGATATTGTTTTTTTCTTTTGCATTATAATTAGTTTTACTATGACAAATATGCTGACATTGACCGGGTTTTTCTCTTAACCTGTTAACTGATTATGTCGTATATATGCGTCAATTTCAAAAGTTTCATATTTTGCATAAATCAGTTTGTAATTATAAAACTACATTTAATGTTGAATCAAACCCAATTTAAAAATATTACACTTTTTCAACTTTTATAACGCATAGTAATTTACTTTGCTTATGTCGTAAATACGCGTCTTTGCTTGAAATGAATTCAGCACATATCGAGCTTTCTAAGAAAAACTAATCAGTTAACAGGGTAAAATTCGTTTTTTTTACTTTAAAATCATGACAAAAATTGAAAAGTCGTCTAAAAAGAAAAAAAATCTCAACGTTATACCTCGAAAAACTGATAAACATATGTTCGATTTTTTGATTTAAGATAATCCAGTTCTAATGTCCACCGCAAACTGGTTTTTTTTAAGAGTATCCGAAGATTTGCTGTCAATGGCTTATTTCTTAATATTTTAGGCTAAAAATTTAAATATTCTTGAATATGCTTATTTCTTAATATTTTAGGCTAAAAATTTAAATATTCTTGAAATGATACTTTATTATGTGTCCAATTTACAAATAAATACACTTTACCATAGGCTAAAAAAACAATGATCAAAGATGTGCTTAAAAAGAAGCCAATTAACCCTCCCCCCCACCACTTATTCAAATGCAGCAAGTTTCTTCACAATACTTTTGTAGAACTACAATAAATTATTTATGAAAGATGTCTCAGCTATTACCATAGCGCAACATTCGTAAAAACTTTTAATAGTAATTGTGTAATATAAGATAAAGTTCTTTAGTGTTATCACTAAGCCTTACGAGATGGTTCGCCCAAATTATTTCACTTGATTAAATATTGACAATTTTGATGTGACGCAGGCTGCTCTGAATTAGATAACGTGTCCATAAAATGTTTTTGGAAGTGATTTGACGACATCTGAAATAAATGATCTTCCCGGAAAATTAAAAGCCCCAAGTATAGTTTCGATCTATTATTAATATTTACATAATTACAAAAGAAATACATGTAAAATCAGAATGTAAAATTATCATAAATATGATTAAAAGTTGATCAATAATCTTTCAAATGAAAAGTTGTCCAAATATTCTTTACTTGCTTTAAATGCGCAAGTGTATTTACAAAAATGTCACCAGCAAGTCACATTCATTGACAAATATCAGATAACAATCTGGCAAAACAGTAAGCTGATAAACCACCCGAAAGACAGGTGCCTGCTGATTCAGCCTGTTCAGTAATTTCAAAAGCGACTTTAAGTGTTTTACGAGAAGCGCCTTTGCTTTTCATTGTTGATTATCAAGTAAATCTCTACCAAGAGCTACCTACTTAGGACGGCTTAGACCAGAATATGATAGCAATAATCATAAACCACAGCGGATGAACTATTAATATAAATGAGTCGATATATGCGAAAGTTTCGTTATTTAAAATTAACGGTTCGGCCACATAAGCAGGGAAGCGTTTCCAGCACGTAAGCATTCTGCAAGTTCAAGTGGAAGTGTCTAGTGGCTCTAAAATCAACAAAATTTAGGTTGCGGCATAAAAAACTTCATAATGAGAAAACCATATATCTGAGGAGTTTTAAAAATTTTGAAATAAATAAATGTGTATAAGCTATAAAATCCAAATTTTCAACTCTGTAGTGCTCGAAGATTTTCACTATGCGTGGTAGTCGAGTTGGCATATCAAATGGATATAACCAACCGAATAGTTACGTACACTCGTTACTTTTAGAGGTCTTAGATATAATCGCTTCGGCCTTTGCGATAGCTCCATGTGTGATCGGTTACTGGCGTGGAACATGGGATTTGATGGAACATTACATTATTCCGAAAAGCCAGCTCTGGTCTGCTGTTGTTTCTGTTTCTATCGGTATTTGTGGTCACTTAGTGTTCACGTTATTCCAAAGGCTTTACCAAACCACTTTCCATCCGGACAAATATAGATTGACATTTTACGTATTTTCAAGACTGTATACCGCGATTTTTGGAGTAGTGTGTGTAAATGGATGGAGAGGCACATGGGTTTTAACAGACATTTATACTGGATTTGAAATTCACATTGTAATTATGGTCACTCTCACGGCTATTACATTATTAGCTCTAATGCGGACATTGCGGAATCTCATCGCAGCTCCTTTTGCCCTGGCAACTGATAAATCAAGCGAATACTTCACTATTGTGACAATGTTTAAGACATCGGTAAGATTCATTTTTACTTTTTATATGTTTTAAATTTCTCACACAATCATAACTATTTTGAAGTTAAAGATCTTGTGGTGTGCATTACATATATTATATATAATATAAACAAAATCGATTTAGCTATATGTAAAAAAATTATCCAAAGGCAGTAAGACAGAAAAAAATGTGATATTTTTGCAGATTTTTGATTTTTTGGCACATATATGGAAGAAGAGGAGAGTGGTCGGGAAGGGAAGTGGATTAGAGGAGGATAGGGAAAAATTTGACGGACCTTAATTTTGAATTCGTAAATGTTGACACTACTTTTAAAATCAGCGACATATTTTCATAAAAATCGTACCTTATGTAGATATTTTTATGAAAATCGTACAAAGTTTAAAATTTGAAAATCACTCATCCTGTCGGTATTAAGAGATTTATATTTTTCTGCAAGAAATACCTTTGGAAGTATATTTAATTTTGGCATGGTCGTTTTTAAATTAAATTCAGTTTTTAGTATTTTAAGTCATCATACTAATTGGAATATTTTTAAGAATTTGCTGATTCAATATTCCTACTTCATTTATAATTGAAATTCTTAATTTTTCTCGGCAAAAGACAAAATGCACTAAGCAGTAAACTAAATATTTCAAGTCTATATTTGAAAACAACAACTATACATATATGTATATTATACATAATTTGATATGTATATAAATTATTTGACAAATTTACCAAGTATCATCTTTGAACATTTGCCTTATTTGGGTAAAATATACAAGATATAAGAATCATTAGTTCACCTAAGCTTCCTCTATAAGATTAGTTTAATAAATTTTCGATAGCTTACTGAAGTTTCCAACTTGTTTACCTAAGCTTCTTGTGTGAAATGTCCCAAATGTTGTTAGATAACTTGCCGAAGTTTTTAGTTAGTTCTCCGAAGTTACATTACGTAAGTTTTAGCTAATTTGTTTAGGCGTCTTGCCTACAAATTTTTAAGACCCAAAATTGCAGTACCAATAGTGCATCTTATACGTGTCTTTTTAACGATTTTACATAAGTTCTTCTCTGAGTGTAGCAGCGGAGCATCATACTCATGATCAGTGAAGTAAAAATAATAATTTCTCCCACACCAATCAGGTTAGTCCCAGCGTACAAACTAATAGTTTTTAAAGTACATGAATCTGTAATTCATCTTTGGGTCCCTGTTTATTCAATCAAACATTCTATTAATTGCAAGTATAACACTGTCAGTAGAAATTATAATAATATTAAGGATTGACCCAACTATTAACCCTCAGGGGGTACACTTACGGGGCTTACTTATCTAGGTACACTGGGTATGTCATACCCCTGCATCTTGAACAATTAATTTCTTTGCATTGAAGCGATGGATTTACAAATTTTTTTTTTTTTTCTATCGATTCGTC
Organism: Dysmachus trigonus; assembly: GCA_949715965.1. Lineage (NCBI taxonomy): Eukaryota > Metazoa > Arthropoda > Insecta > Diptera > Asilidae > Dysmachus > Dysmachus trigonus. The sequence goes on along the minus strand of OX454321.1, from coordinate 34,579,898 downwards.
AGACGGTGTAGAATACGAATATAATCATGAAAATGTCATAAACCTAGTAGACTACCCGCTATAGTAGCACTCTGTTCAATCGACTCTTGGAGAAGGGCAAAGCATTCAATTAAGTGCTCGGGTATACTATACCCAGTGTACCTCCTGAGGGTTAAAAACTTCTTTATTTTATAAATCATTTATTATTTATTCTCTTATTTTCTAGTACTATCTGTAATACATCTGTACATACTCATGTACAAAAAAATTTCATTATCAGATTTGCCTCTTTTGGATATTTGTCGAACATTGTTATAACTAATTTACTTAAAAAATAACAATGATTTTTCTACTTTCGATCGCCGATTTCACGTTTCACCCTATGTGTACAGTAGGGGGAGTCCGGGAGAGTTTACCCGCCTTCCACTAAAATGCTCATAATTATTTCTATACTTACAAATCGTTATTTTCTATAAATTGTATCTTAAGCTGCATTATTTAGATATATTTTCTCTTAATAAAGTTTGATCAATCATTAATAGTTTATCAGTAATTAACGATTTCTACCAAAGTGACATTCGGCTAATATCTCCCGCCTGGGTGGGAGACTTGACTCCCCAAGTAGGGAGCCTTTACCCGGGTTTGAAAATAGGCAAAATAATCATTGCAAATTATACTTCTATAAAGAAATTTAATCATAAAAAAATGGCACATAGTATTACGAGGTAAATGAAAACACGAGGAAGGTACTTTGAGTTATCTTTGAGATACATAAGTTAAGAATTAACTAGTATCACATATATTTCTTAACATAGTTACTTTTACAATAGTGAGTGTTTATAAACTCTTATTAGAAACCCTTTTTAACAAAAACTATATGTTTTATATAAAGCAACAAAATTAATTACAAGTTTCACAACCAACAGTAATACCTACTATACAAATTATTTGAGTCTGTCTACAACAATATCTTAATATTTAACAATATCTCATCTACATGGAGAAAAATCTAAGGTAACTTAGGTACTTTTATAGCAAAAATAATAGTCTGAACCTTTTCTATCTTTTACATAACTAGGTAATAAACCTTGTAAGTAGTTAAACCTTAAAAGTAGGTATTACAAATCAGTCTAATGTAGGAAACCTTGTATGTTGTCAGCAAAACAAAAATTAAAATTACTGTCAAAATTAAGAACAAAAATAAAATTGAAAACAACATAATTAAATCTACATCAAAAAAAAAAAAAAAAATCATATTCTTTATTAGTCTTCCTTTTTTAAATAAAAAATATTATTGCGGGAGAAACGACGGGAGAGATTACCCTGGGTAAAGCCTCCTCCCGACGCCAGGGTAATGTCTCCCACCCCACGTCAAGCTGTCCGTTATTACATTTTTTTTAAAAACTATGACACTTAAGTAAAAGCTGTATGCCGTAAATGTTACTAGGATAATTACACTTACGATGTATATAAATTACATGCTGGATTCTATTCACAGTAAGAAACGGAAATCAAATATCGAAAATTGAAAAAATTTACTTCCGGGCACGAAAATTTGTTTTCACTTCTCACTCCTAAACCAAACTGCCGATCGCAACGGCGTCGCGTGAGAGAGGTGGGGGGCGCCTAAGGAGTCTAAGAAGTGTGGTAACGTCGCAATATCTAGTTTCACAAAGATTCTATGAGCAGTGGCTATTGTCTCCCACCTGCTAAACTCTCCCGGACTCCCCCTACATAACACTGTTTTGAATTATATTACCACATACTTGAAACTTCGTGAGTGGCGTCATTTTGGCGATTCTACCACACTTCCTCCAGGAAAAATTTCTTTAGTGCGGTGTTTTCGACTGCGCACGCTCAAAACATGTCGAATCTATGTTTTCTTTTGCGATCATCACATACTTAATCTCAATTAATTCAGAAGGTCATTTAAACAGAAATTCGAATAATATTTTGACCGACAAAAATATTGCTTCGATGAGCTTGTTCACCATCGCCAACCTGTCGTATCTATGAGGTCATATTTTGCAATAAACATATATTTCATTCTTGCACAGTTTAATAATTATTTTTAACATTAAGTGGTATTGTCCGACAAATTCCGTGCTGCATTTTTTAGACCGATGATGGCCTAAAGATGTCATTTTTACGATTATATGTTTTGTGATTATCACATGTCTAATTTTTGATTTATTCTTCTTTTAAATCGAACATAGAATATGCTGGTACTTGTGGCCGACAAATTGTCTGCCTCAAAGTAATATAAAACGTGTAACGTATATCTTGATTATGTTAGATATATATATATTAGGGTGCTTTTTTTCGCGACTATTTTTTTTTCGGTCCCACCTCGAAATTTTGTGGCAAATACCTAAACAAAAATTCCCTGAAAATTGGAGCCCTATTAATATTAAGTGCTCGACCAAGGCGTATAAAAATTTCCCATATAAAATACACGTAAACTTTGATTCTTTTTTCTTCAAAATTCTACAGCTCAGAGGCATTTTATGGTATAATCTTGGTCAACGATAGGGTTCCTTGAGAATTAAATGCTCTACAAAAGTGTCTATTGCGGCGTAACTCTAACTCCCACCAGCAGCGAGGTAGTACGGGTTACTAACCCAACTGTTTCATGAAATTCTCGATTTGTTGCCCATATCTTGTAAATAACAAGAGCTACAGAAAAATGTAAATAACAAACTTCTAGAAAATTCAATTTCCTCCAAAAAGTTCTTGAACACCAGATCGCTAACATCGATATTTCTTGAGATATTGGGCTTTGAAGTTGAGGTAGTGTGGAATTTTCATGGATTATTGAGCTAAATTGTAGAAACACGAACGGACCACCCCCTTCTGTCCAAAAATGGTGAGTTCCATTTAAGGTCTACCAAGGCTCAAAAGAAAGGTTTTGATTTCTACTTTCGAATGCACACTGGCTTTCGAAGAATCCGTCTATACAGAGCCCAATATGGCGGCTAAAACCACGTGATCTCCATTACTTTTACTACTTATGAGGCTGTAAAATCGGTCGCATCATTCCGATTGAAGTCTACAAAGACCCAAATGAAAGCTTTTAAAAGCTATATCGCAACTTTTTTCTGATTGCTCAAAATCCAATATGGTCGCTAAAACCACGTGATCTTTATAATTTTATCACTTAAAAGAGTACAAAATGGCTCGCAGCATTCCGATTGAGGTCTACAATGGCTTAAATGAAAGCGATCTTTGCAATACAGCTTCTGAAAATAGAAGTCAAAAGCTTTCATTTGGGCCTTTGTAGACCTAAGCTCTTGTTATTTATAAGATAGAAGCAAAAAAACAAGAATTTCATGAAAAAGTTGGGTTAGTAACCCGTACTACCTCGCTGGAGGGAGTTAGGGTTACGCCGCAATAGACACTTTTGTAGAGCATTCAATTCTGAAAAAACCCTATCATTGACTGTAGAATTTTGAAGAAAAAAAAATCAAAGTTTATGTGTATTTTATACGGGAAATCTTTATACGTCTTGATCGAGCACTTAATATTAATATTAAGGGCTCCAATTTTCAGGGAATTTTTGTTTAGGTATTTCCCATAAAATTTCGAGGTGGGATTAAAAAAATATATATTAGGGTGCTTTTTTTCGCGACTATTATTTTTTTAGTCCCACCTCGAATATATATATGTATGTATATACAGGGTGTTCAGAGGTGGGTGGTCAATACTGAAAGGGGTGAAAGGTCAGACCGAGACAAGCAAAAAATCGTATGGGTGGGGGGGGGGGCATCTCGCACCGTTTGGCAGTTACAGGGTGATTCGTAAATCAGGATTTTGCCTTATATGGGAACCGCTCTTGTATTTTTATCTTTTTTTCTACGCATCGCAGCGGCCCCAAACTGATTTCAAAAAATCACTATTTGGAAGCCATTTCCAAAAAAGTTTACACCACCCCCCTATCCCCAACCCCTTGGCCACAATCCCCCCTGGAAGTTGAAAAAATTAACTTTTATTTCACGATTTTTCTCCTTTCGCCCCACTTTTCTCCGAAATTCATGTTATTAACATACCTACTTTTTATTTTTTTTAAGTTGCCTATCTAATTACCTTACCAAAAAGGTGCAACATGCCCAGGTAGAGAAGGGTTGCAAAAGTCCTGAAATTAAAACATCCTCACAGGTACCTAATTACTTTATTGCACTATAATGGAAAAAGTCGTTAAGTAAACAATTTTTATGATTCAAGTTCGGAAATGTTTGTTTAGGAAACAGAGGTAGTACATTTTTATTATTTCAGCAAAACAGTAATAAAATAATAAATGTAATCTCGTTAAATAGCGTTATAAGTTTATTATATCCAGCATTGACTCTTAAGTATCCTGACGCTCCGTTTCTAATACCTCCTATGAATTATGGTATAAAAATGGGTAAGTTTGAAAGGACATTGACCACAGTTGAAGAAGCAATCGATAAAACCGGGTGTTTAATAGAAAAAATTAAGATAAAATGGCAGAATTCAGTGTTGACGAGTATGCCGATATAATTTACGTGTACGGTTTAGTAGAAGGAAGTGATAGTAAGGCCGTACGAGAATACCAAAGGAGATTCCCGAATCGGCATGTACCCAAAAGAAAGGTATTTTCAAGGACTTTCAGAAGGTTAAAAGAAACCGGAAGTGTAACCACCCCCAGAGCAGAAACGCGAGCAGGAAAATCGGCCGATTCAGCGGACCCTGACCAACAAATCCTCAACATCGTCAGGAACAGCCCTGTAATAAGCATCAGGCAGGTCGCACGAAGGTCAGGATTGTCTTCAGGGAGAGTTTGGACCGTTGTGAACCGAGAGGGACTACATCCATACCACCATATCCCCGTCCAAGCACTACAGGAAGGAGATTCCGAAAGACGATTGCAATTTGCACTTGGCTGTTCGAGTCTGACATAAAAAACAGAAGGTTTCTAGACCGAATTCTGTGGACGGATGAATCGCAATTCACCCGGGATGGCATCACAAACTTCCACAACCTCCACACCTGGTCAGATGTGAACCCACATAGGACAAGGTGTCGGTCCTTCCAGCAAAGATTTAGTGTCAATGTCTGGGCTGGCATCATCGGCATCCAGTTGATAGGACCCTTCATCTTGCCCCAAGTGCTAAATAGTCAGCTATACTCGGACTTTTTGGAGAATACCCTTCCGGATCTGTTGAAGGACATCCCCCTGGCCACCAGAAGCGCAATTTATTTACAGCTCGACGGAGCACCTGCGCATACTGGGAACATTGTTAGGGCAAGGTTGAATGAACATTACTCAGAGCGCTGGATTGGACGAGGTGGACCGATTCTTTGGCCTGCTAGGTCACCGGACCTTACCCCACTGGACTTTTTCTTATGGGGAATGATGAAAGATGAAGTTTACTCAAGACCAATCAACACCAGGGAAGAATTAGTTACCAGGATTGGGACTGCAGCCACGAAAATACGGGAGAGACTGGCTACCATAGACCTCAAACGTGAAATAAAACGAAGGCTACTTGCATGAATCGAAACTAGCGGAGAACATTTTGAACAGCTTTTAAAGGACATACGTTTTAATTGTAATTAGTTTTTAAGCGAACAAAATGTATTTTTTAGTAAACTTAAGTATAATTTCCTAAAAATTCGAATTATCATGATATTCTGTAAAAGGATTTTTGTAAATAAATTTTCGTATCCTTTTCCTACCTGGGCATGTTGCACCTTTTTGGTAAGGTAATTAGATAGGCAACTTAAAAAAAATAAAAAGTAGGTATGTTAATAACATGAATTTCGGAGAAAAGTGGGGCGAAAGGAGAAAAATCGTGAAATAAAAGTTAATTTTTTCAACTTCCAGGGGGGATTCTGGCCAAGGGGTTGGGGATAGGGGGGTGGTGTAGACTTTTTTGGAAAGGGCTTCCAAATAGTGATTTTTTGAAATCAGTTTGGGGCCACTGCGATGCGTAGAAAAAAAGATAAAAATACAAGAGCGGTTCCCATATAAGGCAAAATCCAGATTTACGAATCACCCTGTAACTGCCAAACGGTGCGAGATGCCCCCCCCCCACCCATACGATTTTTTGCTTGTCTCGGTCTGACCTTTCACCCCTTTCAGTATTGACCACCCACCTCTGAACACCCTGTATATTAGTGTTTCTACTATTTAGCTCAAATTTATAAATATAAAAATATGGTGTGTTTTTTATGTATTTGACTAGCTGAGGTTAATCCACTTTGCTGGGTTAATTTTTGGTACATATGTGCAGTTTTTTTCTATATCTATTATATGTAGTAGAGTAAATGCAATGAAAGACTTGTATTTTTTTTCTTTTCTTTTATTCTTTCGGTGTACATAAATATCTTACATACTAAATAATTTTATCACAGTACTTTCTTAAACAGGGTGTCTACAATTTTTTTTCGCTAGGTTGATTGCTCCAATTATGTAAAGTGTGTACGCTCTATCGATTGGCGCTATGTCCAGCTTATGGTTTCGACTGAAAGTACGTTATTAAGACTGGAAGTACCTTGTTTTAAATGGAATGGGTATATTTTGTTTGACCTCGACTTCCGATTCCACGATTAAAAGTATAATACAAAACTTTCATTTGATAAATTTTTAAAAAAAAGTCTCATTATCGCCCTCTAAATTGAAGTTGTTCAAACCGGAAGTACATTTTTAACTCCATTTTTTTACGGCGAATTCACATTCATATCATAACTTATGCATGCTGGGTTTAACCCTTAGAGCGCGAACCGTCGATAGATCGACTCTCTATTAATGCGTGAAAATAAGCTCAGCACTAAAAGGGTTAACCCTTAACGGACGACGACTTTTTCGACCGGGTGAGGTAGCAGGAAGAAGCGATTTTTGCGAATGCGTTGAGTGACTTACATAATATAATAAAATGATCTTACATATAAATTATCTCATAAAAACGTTATATTTCGATTGTTTATCTATATTTACATACACCGAGTGTCGCCTCTCACTCGCCACTCGTCCTGCCGCGCGGAACACTGTGGCGACTGAGAGTCGCCTCTAGTCCGTTAAGGGTTAAATGGGGACTTTATAACTTCCGCTTCCTACCGGAAGTGGACTATTCAGACCGGAAGTCTTCGTAGTTTTCGAACATTCCAGAACATTCTCGATCCTTGCGGTACAGTGCATTCCAGTACATTCGAGAACATTATAGTACATCCGAGAACATTCTGGAACACTCGGGAATATTCGGCAACATTCTAGTACATTCGCAAATTTCGAGAACATTTGGGAACATGCTGGTACATTCAAGAACATTCTAGAACATTTGAGGACATTCTTTTACATCCGAGAACATTCTAGTACATTTGAGAACATTCTAGTACATTATATAGCATTCGAGAACATTTTAAGGCATTTAAAAATACTCGCGAACATTTGAGAATATTCTGGTACATTCGAGGACATCCTCTTACATTCAAGAACATTCGAGAACACTATAATACATTCCAGTTCGTGCTTTGACACTCTAGTAGACTCGAGAAAATTCTAGTACATTCGAAAATACTCGAAATATATTCGAAAACATTTGAGGACATTTGAGGTTATTCGAGAATATTCTAGCACAATCGAGAACTCTCTAGTACACTCGAGAACACTCTAGTACTTTTGGAAATATTCGAGAACATTCTGATACATTCGAGAAAATTCTAATACACTCGTGAACACGCTGGTATATCGAGAACATTGAAGTTCGTTCTAGGACGTTCGAGAACACTTTAGCACATTCAAGATCATTTAAGAACATTCTAATACATGCGAGATCATCCGTACATTCGCACTCATTCTAGTACAATGGCAGAAGTTTGGTGGTAGTTGGTCGATAGTGGATGGTCGGTGGTAGGTGTCTATTGACCGGTGATAGATTCGCAGACCCAAACATACAATCCAAACTGGAGAAATTCCGAGTATTATAGGAGACTCCGAACATTTTCCAGAAAACTTTGTTCGAAATGTATGAGAATGCCCGTAGTCAACCAATTTCAACTACCATATTTCCCAACCCCACCACAGCTACCGACACGCAACCACCGTAGTTATAGAGGGGAGAATCGAGGCTACTACCCTACCCGAACATCAGTTATCTGCGCTGGGTAGTTTTGGCTGCAACTTGAAATATACGGCCACACACGTTTATTTTTATATATCTTATATACAGGGTGTTCAGAGGTGGGAGGAAAATATTGCAGGAGGTGAAAGGTCAGACCGAAACAAGCAAAAAATCGTATGGGTGGAGGAGGGGGGCATCTCGCACTGTTTGGCAGTTACAGGGTGATTCGTAAATCAGGATTTTGCCTTATATGGGAACCGCTCTTGTATTTTTATCTGTTTTTCTACGCATCGCAGCGGCCCCAAACCGATCTCACAAAATCACTATTTGGAAGCCCTTTCCAAAAAGGTTAACACCACCCCCTATCCCCAACTCCTTGGTCACAATCCCCCCTGGAAGTTGAAACAATTAACTTTTATTTCACGATTTTTCACTTTTCGCCCCAATTTTCTCCGAAATTCATGTTATTAATATACCTACTTTTTATTTTTTTTAAGTTGCCTATCTAATTACCTTTCCAAAAAGGTGCAACATGCCCAGATAGGAAAAGGATACGAAAATTTAATTACAAAAATCTTTTTACAGAATATCATGACAATTCGAATTTTTAAGAAATTATACTTAAGTTTAAACTAAAAACTACACTTTGTTCGCTTAAAAACTAATTACAATTAAAAATTATGTCCTTCAAAAGCTGTTCAAAATGTTCTCCGCCAGTTTCGATGCATGCAAGTAGCCTTCGTCTTATTTCGCGTTTGAGGTCTATGGTAGCCAGTCTCTCCCGTATTTTCGTGGCTGCGTTCCAATCCTGGTAACTAATTCTTCTCTGGTGTTGATTTGTCTTGAGTAAACTTCATCTTTCATCATTCCCCATAACAAAAAGTCCAGTGGAGTAAGGTCCGGTGACCTAGCAGGCCAAGGAATCGGTCCACCTCGTCCAATCCAGCGCTCTGGGTAATGTTCATTCAACCTTGCCCTAACAATTTTCCTAGTATGCGCAGGTGCTCCGTCGAGCTGTACATAAATTGCGCTTCTGGAGGCCAGGGGGATGTCCTCCAACAGATCCGGAAGGGTATTCTCCAAAAAGTCCGAATATAGCTGACTATTCAGCACTTGGGGCAAGATGAATGGTCCTATCAACTGGTTGCCGATGATGCTAGCCCAGACATTGACACTAAATCTTTGCTGGAAGAACCGACACCTTGTCCTATGTGGGTTCACATCTGACCAGGTGTGGAGGTTGTGGAAGTTTGTGATGCCATCCCGGGTGAATTGCGATTCATCCGTCCGCAGAATTCGGCCTAGAAACCTTCTGTTTTCGATGTCAGACTCGAGCAGCCAAGTGAAGAATTGCAACCGTCTTTCGGAATCTCCTTTCTGTAGTGCTTGGCCGGCATATGGTGGTATGGATGGAGTCCCTCTCTGTTCACAACGGTCCAAACTCTCCCTGAAGACAATCTTAACCGTCGTGCGACCTGCCTGATGCTTATTTCAGGGCTGTTCCTGACGATGTTGAGGATTTGTTGGTCGGTGTCTGCTGAACCGGCCGATGTTCCTAATCGCGATTTTGCTCTGGGGGCGGTTTCACTTCCGGTTTCTTTTAACCTTATGAAAGTCCTTGAAAATACCCTTCTGTCAGGTACACGCCGATTCGGGAATCTCCTTTGGTATTCTCGTACGGCCTCACTATCATTTCCGTCTACTAACTAACAGGATACTTAGGAGTCAATATTGGATATAATAATCTAATAACGCTATTTAACGAGAATACATTTATTATTTTATTACTGTTTTGCTGAAATAATAAAAATGTACTACCTGTGTTTCCTAAACAAACATTTCCGAACTTGCTGTCATAAAAATTGTTAACTTAACGACTTTTTCCATTATGGTGCAATAAAGTAATTAGGTACCTGTGAGGATGTTTTAATTTCAGAACTTTTGCAACCCCTTTCTACCTGCGCATGTTGCACCTTTTTGAAAAGGTAATTAGATAGGCAATTTAAAAAAAATAAAAAGTAGGTATATTAATAACATGAATTTCGGAGAAAAGTGGGGCGAAAGGTAAAAAATCGTGATATAAAAGTTAATTTTTTCAACTTCCAGGGGGGATTGTGGCCAAGGGGTTGGGGATAGGGGGGTGGTGTTAACTTTTTTGGAAAGGGCTTCCAAATAGTGATTTTTTTAAATCAGTTTGGGGCCGCTGCGATGCATAGAAAAAAAGATAGAAATACAAGAGCGGTTCCCATATAAGGCAAAATCCTGATTTACGAATCACCCTGTAGCTGCCAAACAGTGCGAGTTGCCTGTCTCGGTTCGACCTTTCACCTCCTGCAATATTTCCCTCCCACCTCCGAACACCCTGTATATAAAAATCTTGTCTTTATATATATAAAAATCTCGTGTCACGATGTTTGTCCCGGATCAACCGATCTTGATAAAATTTGGCTCATTGTATGTAGTTTGGTCCAACTTAAAAGATAGCATAATTTTTATCTCGATTATTGACCTAAAAAATTTGTTATTGCACATTAAATGTAATATTTGTAAGTTCCATAAGTTTCTAACAGATGGCGGTTTAGTTAATTTATCGACACAACACTTCATTATCTTTCGATATTTAGGGTGTGTAAGCATCCAGTAGATGGCGCCGTGTGTCGATTTCTTGACATATTTGTTTATGTTTAAGATATAAGCGTGCTTTTTAAATACTTCGTGTATCATTTTTATAATTTTACTGTGTATTGTGTTATAATTGTTCTGTGTATTTTTTGTATATTACTATTTTCAACGATCAAATAATAATACAAATCTTTGTATACAATTTTTTTTCGTTGATTTCCATAACATTCAAGTATTTGTTGCTTGCTTTCCACTTTTTATTAGTATTTTATTCCAATTATTTAATCTGTTAATTGTTAATCAATCAATTAAATAATCAATTGTTAGTTATTTTATTATGTGGTATTTAATTTATTTATTATTTGTTATTTAATTTAATTTTTATTTTAATTTTAGTAAAATGCCGCGAAAAAGTCTGACCTCAAAACAAAAAATGTAAATTATTATTAAAAATAGTTATAAATTAACGTTATCTACCTCATTTATAAAATTCAATTTTTATATGTTTTTGTATGTAGTACTTAATGAATAGATTAATACATACTATAGTCTAGTGATGGAGAACCTATGATCCGCGGGTCAGACACTGACCCACCCAGACTTTTTAAATGACCCACGCTTTGCTTTTTATAAACTTATTTTTAATATAATAAAAGAGAGAATAGACAATCAAAAATATTAAAAAGATTAAGTATATACATATATCGAATGACTAAATAATATATATATATATAATAAATAAATATTTCCAAGTGGACAATGACTAGCTGATTTTCTATCGTACCACTGCACATGTGTACACTGACGAGCTAAAGTAGTCAAATGTTTCTAACTTTTCTGGTTTTAATAATGTCAAACCAACATAGTGGGTATTACATAATTTCAATGAACATACTTCAATTTAAACACATGTATATTTTTTAAACAAAACCAAATTCGTTTCAAGAAATTCACAAAATATTATATTATTCACCACGGATGTATGCTACCTTATTTTTACAATTTTGAATGCCAAATATTAAATATTTTATGCTTGCAAAACTGTGCAAATAAAGTTGATTATGTTCGTCGTTAATGAAATGATATTTTTTATATTTTTTTTAAACGAAATTATTTTCTTTAAAAAATATACATATTTTAAATTGAAATATGTTTACTGAATTTGTCTAGCACACTCCATTTAAGTGTGTCATTAATAAAACCAAAAAAGTTAGAAATATCTTACCATTTTTGCTCGTCAATGTACATGGTCGTAAGACGACGTGTGTACTTCCTTTGTCGAGAATATATGTACAATGTACATATACAATATACATATGTGCAGTACGCATGCATATTCGTTGCACCGTATATCAAGTACGTTAATAAGAAATTTCTTCGCAAATTATTGTATTTTAAATATAAATATTTTTAGTTGTAGCCCTGTGCCATGTTGGCGATTAAAAAAATAAAAATAAACGATACATGTTCCAAACCATATCAAACAGAATGGTTTGATAAAAATGGTGTGATTGAAAATACTAAAACGACTGTGTGTGTAATTTGTAACGAGAGTCACTTCACGTACTTACATACAATGTAAAAAGAATTTTTTCAAAGTTTCATTCTAGTCTCGGATGAAAGAAGAAAAACATATTTTTACGAAAGAAAAAAGACAAAACAGTGATTTAAAAACTTTTTTGATCCCAAAAAATAGCATTACAGCTGCTAGTTTTCAAGTTGCCAATTGCATTGCTCGCCACTGGAAACCTGATTCAGAAAAAGTGTTTGTAAAACAAGCGTACTACTTAGTTTGTAGATTTTGAAGCAAGTAGCTTATAAAGCGTAAAAAATTAGTTACCAATAAGTCGCAATACAATTAAAGATCTAGGCATAGTATCACCTAGTGCGGTAATTCATGGTATAACCCCATTTATATAAATTTTTTGACGGCCACCTTTATTTTATGCTCTTCACTTACAAAAGTGAGTGTATGTTCTTACATGCGCGCTCTATACAAGAACATACAATCACTAACAAACAAAAAGCCTAGGCAAAACCAGCCAATAAAACGGCCAACTACTAACTGCCGCCGACGACCAAATGAGATGGAGAGAACGCTTCAGTGATATCAATGGAAGACAGCCCCTACACTCGGAGAACCATGTCAGCATCATTCACAACACCACTAGCAGAGTAAATGACCAACTCCCCACGACAGAGGAGATCACCGAAGCCATATCCAAGCTGAAGAACAACAAAGCAGAAGGGATCGATGGTATACCAGCGGAACTCTACAAAGCAGCACCAGAGGTCACAGCAGACTCCATGAAACCAGTCTTGGAGCAAATTTGGAACACAGCATCTATCAAGCAAGAGTGGAAGAAAGGAATCTTAGTCAAACTCCCAAAGATAGGAGACCTAACAGAATGTTGCAACTGTCGGGGGATAACCATACTGAATGCTGTGACTAAAATCCTGGCGCTAATAGTACTCTCTAGGGTAGAAGGGAAAATTGAAGAGCAAATGCGCGAAGAAAAAGCAGGCTTCATAAGAAACCGCGGATGCATAGACCATTGAAATACCCTACGAATAATTGTAGAGCAATCAGCGGAATGAAATGTCCCTGTACTCATCACGTTCATCGACTTCGAAAGAGTCTTCGACACAATATAACAAGGAGAAGGCACCTGGTCGTCATCACCGATGACTTTGTACATTCAAATTCAAACTTTTATTCCTTTTCATGATGAATTACATTTGGCGGGGTGATATTCATTATAAAAACAGGGGAAACAGTAATTATTTCTGCATTTAGCACAGGTTATAAACGCCGCATTTTTACAATTACAATGTTGTTTCAACGTCTTCATACAAAAGCAAACTTGATTCGCATTCATAAAAACGCGTAACGTAACACGTCACCAAATATTGGAGCGGATAGTTGGTGATGAACGATCGAATGTACTTTTATACAGTCTTCTCGAGATGTGATTTATTTTTCTTGCTCGATGAGATAAGAGCAATTTTGTATTTTTTTTTATGGAGACGTTGAAACAACGTTGTGATTGGAAAAATGCAGTGTTTGGCAGTGGCACGTCATTTTTTATTCCTAACCTCAAAAAACCGGGTCAGAAATATCGATTTCCAAAAGTCAACCGATTTACGCTAAATTCGGTATGTGGGGGTTTTAGGGTTCAATTAGCAGAATTAAAGATGCGGATCCAATATGGCGGACGAAATTTTCGAAACCAACCGAATTGCCCCTAATTTGGTATGTGTGGTTTTTTGGGGTAGCTGATTCGTAATCAGAGACCCCTGAAACCCCCACATACCGAATATAGAGTAAATCAGTTAACTTTTGGAAATCGATATTTCTGACCCGGTTTTTCGAGGTTAGGAAAAAAACATGACTTGCCACCTCAACTGTAACGGTGGATTTGGATTCACGGGGTTCTTTTACATAAAAGTATACATCTGGAGATGAAAAAACAAAATTCCTGTATTTTTCCTTGTACATTTACCCGGATTTTTGCTATTTTTTACGTTTTTTGAGGTTAGGAATTAACTGTGATGTGATGGCTCAATTCTCCAGATTCGTGCTCAGTGTGCGAAAATACATCGAAAACCATATATCGCATGTAAAGTACAGACCACTTTTTTTTTTTTTTTGTGGCTGTGTTATTTTTCATCCGTTTTAAGCAAGAAAAGCCTCTCTCAGACAAAAATTTGTCGCTGGTGTACATAGAGCCATGCGAACTGTTATATCCAAGTTTGGACAAAATTTTTTGCAAATTCTGTTTTCACAAGAAAGAAAATAGACTTTTCAATAATCCAGAATCTAGTTTCACCAAAATTCTTTCAGAAGAAAGGAGGCATTGAAAATGTATGCATTCTTGAACTTAGCCAGTCTCTAGATTATTAGGATACATTTCTTCCATGACGACAATTCACTCATTTTGGTCTGAATTGAAAACTTTTCATTCATTCATGTTTGCTTTGCTGCAAATTATATGAGTTTCGTTGGGAATTGTAAGGTGTGCTACAATTTTAATTTCAACTATTTTTCTATTTATTCTTTATACACTTCTTTATTCCTTTTGGTTTTCATTTTTTGTTGCTATTTAAAACAAATTATGCAGTCTAATAGAGTTTTCAATTTATTATCTCTTATATTACGTCGTTCGAATCAAACCCGCCCGGTTTTGAAAATTCATTGCTCAATATTTAATTATTATTGCGTAATCTTATTTTGGCACTAAGTAGAGGAGCACTCAGTTGTTTTTCCTCCTTCACTGCGATCACTACATATATACATACATATATAATACAAATTTAGAAGTTCGTAACTCTATCGATGTTTCTTTACAGCATCAAATAATCAAGTTTATATATCCTGAAGTCCACCGAAGACTAGTCAACGTGATAAAGATCCAAAAAATGTGCGAGTGGAGTATGCAAAAGTAAATTTATGTGCATATATTCAGCAACAGAGCCGTCTAAAAAACTATATCTTACATATATACAAAAATTTTAATTTTGTGGGCGGGTTTGATCCGAATAACCTAATATTTATAATTTATATCAACTGGTAGAATGCCGACAGCCGGCGAAATCACGGACTACTAGTTTAGGTATATAAATATGAATCTTTTTAATTATTGTAAAACATAAAAAATATGTAAGTCTCAAATTTGCCAATAGCAGCAACAAAACATGGGACGAAATAAAAGAAACAACCCCGAACAGGAATGAATGGGGAGGCGTAGTAGACGCCCTATGATCCCAATGAGAGTGAAGTAGGAAAGAAAAAAAAACTTATAAAAGTAAAAGTTGTAAAGCAAATAAGAATCTTAAACTTTTTAGATTGTTTTAAAAGTGAGAACCACAAAAAGTAGTTTTTAACCATCCTTCCCTCTTCCTTTCCAAGTAACGTCACTGAATTAGTGACCCACAAGCTAGTACTAAAAAAATAATGAACAAAATTTGACCCACTTCTCAAAATGGTTCGCCATTACTGCTATAGTCAAATATGAGATGTATAAAATACAAATTTTAACTCTCCTAAATTCTTTACCGAACACTTTTAAATTTGGCGTAACATTCCATTCTCAATTCCATAGATTTTTAGATTAGCTAAAACGTTTTTATCTTTATCAGTGAATATTGATTTGACTGTATTAAAAAGATTAGGATAAAATTAATTCAACGTATTATAGCTACTTAAACACAGAAATGCATGGCCGGGTCTGCGACATTGAATGAGCATCATAGATCCGAAAACAGTCAAAAACACCGCACTAACGACATTTTTCCTGGAGGAAGTTTGGTAGAATCGCCAAAGTGAAGCCATTCATGAAGTTTCAAGTATGTAATAACGTAAAGTGGCCTAGTTCTGACCACCAAACTTCCTTATCTATTTTTCCTAAACGAAGCGACTAATATATTGAAATCAATCAAGAAGGACAAAGCCTGAAATTAAAGTGATGTAAGAATTAAAAAGAAAGTTGTTATGGTACTTTCTATTTGCAAAATGTATGAAAATAACATTTTAAAGTGGCATGAAGCAAATATGTCAGATGCGCCTATTTCCGACCACAAGAAAGGTCGTTTCCTAATACCGATCACCGCTTAACCTAATTCCAACCGCTTTAGAAATCAGAAGTTTTCTCTATCAAATATAGTACGTTGAATTTATGCACATAATATTTATTTATATAAAGAACAACAAATTTGGAAAAAAAACACATAAAAGAATCTTATAGTAAAAAAGAACACATTTAAGTTTTTAAGTGTATAGTTCAGTATATACATAATATTATATTTATATAGATATTCAATATATTACATTGTCGTAATAGTTCATTTTGTGCGGAACTAAATTAAATAAAAATTAATATAATTTCACTTTAAGGTCCTTAATTTTAGGCACATCATACGTTCCACGACTAGTCAGCATTGCTGGAGCTTCAATCTTACAAATCTTACAAAAAATATCGTCTTGATCTGGCCATTTCCAATAATGTCCACTCATTGTCATCGTCTTAATCTTTAGCGTCCTTCATTTTTTACCCGACTGCCAGAAAGAGGGTTATGTTTTTCGAATGTATATATTAGGGTGGTTTTTTTCGCGACTATTTTTTTTTTTTTCAGTCCCACCTCGAAATTTTGTGGCAAATACCTAAACAAAAATTCCCTGAAAATTGGAGCCCTTAATATTAATATTAAGTACTAGACCAAGGCGTATAAAGATTTCCCATATAAAATACACGTAAACTTTGATTATTTTTCTTCAAAACTATATAGCTCAGAGGCATTTTATGGTATAATCTTGGTAAAAAGGTAGGGTTTCTTCAGAATTGAATGCTCTACAAAAGTGTCCATTGCGGTGTAACCCTAACTTCCACCAGCGAGGTAGTACGGGTCACTAACCCCAATTTTTCCATGAAATTCTCGCTTTTTGCCCTTATCTCGTAAACAACCAGAGCTACAGAAAAAATGAATCGGACAAACTTGTAAGAAATTCAATTTCCTACAAAAAAGTTCTAAACACCAAATCGCTAACATCGATATTTCTTGAGATATTGGGCTTTGAAGTTGAGGTAGTGTGGAACTTTCATGGATTATTGAGCTAAATTGTAGAAACACTACCTCAACTTCAAAACCCAATATCTCAAGAAATATCGATGTTAGCGATTTGGTGTTCTAGAACTTTTTGGAGGAAATTGAATTTCCTACAAGTTTCACATTTTTTCTGTAGCTCTTGTTATTTACAAGATAGGGGCAAAAAAACGAGAATTTCATGAGGGTGGGAGTTAGGGTTACACCGCAATGGACACTTTTGTAGAGTATTCAATTCTGAAGAAACCCTACCATTGACCAAGATTATACCATAAAATGCCTCTGAGCTGTATAGTTTTGAAAAAAAATAATCAAAATTTATGTGTATTTTATATGGGAAATATTTATACGCCTTGGTCTAGTACTTAATATTAATATTAAGGGCTCCAATTTTCAGGGAATTTTTGTTTAGGTATTTGCCACAAAATTTCGTGGTGGGACTGAAAAAAAAAAATTGTCGCGAAAAAAAAGCACCCTAGTATGTATGTATATTTTTTAGCACGCTCTGTAACCTAAACGGCTTGATGGATTTTAGCTTAAAAGGCGTCGTTAGAATTGTCTCAATTATGATAGTGACACTGGGTATATCAAAATTATTAAAATTAAAAAGGCCGATTTTTGCCGCCATATTATATATCTTTAAAAAAAAATGTTTCTCAAAACCTATCGAGTGGGGTATCGAAATAAAGGGTTTCATAAATAGCAAAAAAGCCGACCGCATGAAAAATTGCAAAAATTAAATTAATTTAATTTCAACCTACTTAATAACTGAAAAAACAGAAACAAGTTGAAAAATTAAACATGTTTTTTGAATTTGTTATCAAATCCGTTGAAAGTGTAGCTAATCAAATTTCTTGATGATCGTTTGAGTACGCGAAACAAACAAACAAACTCACTTTCGCATTTATTATATAAAATTAGGATAATGGAACTTCTCCCACTACGTATTTTCTTGTTGTACCTATATCACCAACAAAATTGCTAGTCATTCATGACGGAACGTATTATGAATATTTAATGCCTCCGACTGCGTTTGTGTACACTGTCAGCCATGATCATTCGAATTAAAAAAGACATGCTTAATTTTTCCATGATCATTCAAATTAAAAAAAAAAAAAAAAAAAAGTTTAATTTTTCAACTTGTTTCTATCTTTTCGGTTTGTTAATCGATGACTCGGATGTCGTCCACCTTCCCTTTGGTTAGATTTCACCAAACACAAAACACCTTTTTTTTTATTTTGCACAATATTTATTGACACTGAATTAAACTATTCACTACACTTAATTATACAATTTACACAGGAAATTCCTTAAACAACAAGAAATGAAAAGAGTTATTTATACAATTTACACAGGAAATTCGTTAAACAACAAGAAATGAAAATAGTTATTTCGAAACAGAGACCAATAATTTATTCAAATAATTTTTTAATTTCGATGCGTCGAATCCGCGATCCAGTTCTCCACTGCCGGCTTCTGACCGCCCCAATTCGGTCGAAGGTTGATCAATTGGCCACGCGCTGACGTCGGAAGTCGCAAGCTTGCACCTCAGGGCGACCGGACGTATCGGGTGCGGGTGCGTTGGCCGGGACGGAATTCGCCGGTGCTGCAGTCGTAGACATCTCGGGCAGCCTTGAAATCCCATGATTTCGAGAACCTAGAAAAAATAACTAAAGATGAGTGGAAGGAGGGTCTCGCAGGGGCATTTCCTCCCGCTGCCAGCTTGACTCCTGATGATGAAAAGGGTTACTTTATGGGCGCCCCGACTCGCCCAGTTGAAATATGGATTCGGAATAGGAGAAAAATTATGATGTGTATAAGGAAAAGGGGAAGGAAAGGAATTTATAAAAAATACAGGGACTAAGTGCAATGTTGGCTGTGGTCCACCTTTAAAGGCGGGTAAATCTTTGTTTGCCGCTGTACTACATCAAAATCCGTTACGGTGGAGACATTTAATGATTCTAGCGAGGGTGCGATTGCCGCTTCGCTTGTTTTGGCTTCCTTATCCATGTTGCAGATGACGGAGGTTAACTTGATCGGGTCTGGGGATTCGGAGTGTCTGTTTCCTTTAATTATGTAATGTGTGAATGTGTCGCATAACGCTCCTAATAACCACCAACTCCAACCATGAATCCGCCTAATTAAGTGGAAGTTGATGATCGTGGAGATGACACATTTCGCTGCATGTATGATAATCCAAATTGCAACCACGCTAGCGCTGATATTACCAAATTTCGTGAAGAGTCCCCAGGTTGGCTGCCAGTACTCGATTAAAAGATGATTTATTTGTTTGGAGGAGAACATGTGTAGTACGTTAATGTCTTGCTGATCGGGCTCATGGCCAATTAATGTTTGCGTGATGACATTTTCGATGGCTCTTCGTTCCGTGGGATACATTATTTGTTTTCTTAGTTTGTCCGTGCTTTCATACGAATAAAGGCCGGACTTTATAAGATCGTGTAGATCTTCGTATTTCCACGGAATATCATTTGAAGGATGGAGATTCGGAGGAGATTCCAGTTTCTGGCCTATTGGACTGAAACCGTACCAGGATCCGTGAATTAAATATGCAGGCATTAGAGTTGCTGAGCATGGAATCTCTGTGCCGTATTCGTGAAGGAGATGAGTGGTAGGCGTCATGTAGTAACTGTTGTTGTTGTAAAGAACTGGGAGTTCCTGATAGCATCTTTCAGTTTTTCTGACAGTTACTTCTACTGCTTGGCATTTTATCAGGTAGATTACCTCGCCTCTTGATATTGCGGTGTAACCAGGCTCTTTCATTTGCATAAAGGCGAATTCGGAGGGATGCTGATGCGCAACCGCTAGTTGTGTCTCTAACACTTGTCGTTCTAATTCGCATTTTTTATGAAGCAGGTGCATGTGTAGATTTTGGATTTGATTTTTCAAGTGTCTTTCAACATAGACAAACTTGGCGTTGATATACGCGAAAAGATCTAAATTTTTGGAGTTTATCGCTTTGGTCTTGAAGCTATAATCCTGGCCTGCTTTTTTCACGATAAGCAAGCGTGGATGTTCAGTCTGATAACCGGGGTGATTGCATATTGGAATTGATTTAACAACCTCCAAGGCAAAGACGATTTCACCGGTGTTCACTGCATATATAAGGTGAGATTGGTTGTTTGCAATGTCATATGTTTGGGTTTTCGTCGCGTTTCCTTCATATAACACAGTACAGTAAAACCCGCTTAAATGCACATCCAATTTGTCAGAAAATTTCGTGCATTTAAACGGTTTGTGCATTTAAACGTTTTTAAGATAAATGCACATGTTGTGCATTTAAGAGAGCTCGGATAACTTTTTTTCAGTTTGATTAATTACATAGCGTTCTGTTTTCGTCTTTACTTTACAAATTTTACCAAAATTAAACAATTACAATCCGCAATTTGCAAGGTCCACCCGCCAACTAAAAAAGACTGAAATGTCAAAGCAAAGACTAACGAGAAAGTGTTCTTCTTCTTCTTTGCCTTTAAATGGTAACCACCGAGGGGACAATGTAAAAGTACTACACTTCTACAGATCTGTTCATTTAAAATATGTATATTGCATTTATCCGGTTATTTTTTAATTCAAATAGAAAATTCGTGCCTGAAATTAATGTGCAAATAAGAGGTTTGTGTATTTAAGAGGTGTGCAATAATGCGGTCTTCGTTTCTACACATTAATAAGGCAAAAAATTTAGTGCATTCGCATCGTGTGCAATAAAAGGAATTGTGCAGTAAAGCGGGTTGCATTTAAACGGGTTTTACTGTATATGATTTCTCTTCGCACGAATTTTCGGCGACCATGTCCCAAAAAATCATTCCATGCTCAATATCTATGCACTTCCCGTTGAGATATGGACAAAGAACATTGTTGCGGAGGACAACTTTGTTATCATCTAACCGAACATTGCCTGTATAGTCGTTGACTGTAACTTCGATGGCTTGCATCACGATTACATTTTGCCAAGAATGCGTGCCGAATGTATACGATGTCCCTTCACAGTTACCTTTAGCATCAAGCGAGCCTGCTACAGTCACTGATGTTCTTGTTGTTGAATTCGCTTTAAGATCCGTGATTATTTTACCACTTTGCAGCTTATACGTTCCATCTTGCTGGATTTTACCACATTCTTCTTTTGATATATCAGCAATGAAGGAGCTGAGCCCTCCCGGAACCAAAGAGAGATGGCTGAACATGCCGCAGTGATATACGGTTTGCAAAATATTTATTTTGCATTGAAAGATTTGAATGGATGCTACCGTGTTTAACTCCAACAACTGAATGTCTTCACTTTCATGCACCGCGTTGGAGAGTTCCAGTTTACAGTTTTCTACGCTTAAGACGGAGACTCGGGTATGATTCATCTTGTCATGCCCGCAGTCAAATGCGATAAGAGCCCAAACATTGGATGGCACGATCAGAAAACAAAGGAGCTTCCACATGATGACTGAAGCTGTAGAAATAATGCAATTCCGTTGATTTAGGTCGAAAACTTAGCACTATATTATTATTATTATTCTATATTTATATGACTAAATTACCTGGTAGTATATTTATTGTGTTTAATGGTATCATATTTTAGTCAGAGGGGCCGTTCACATTCGTTGTCAATTGGGCTTTATTGACAAATGGTAATACGCAAACTTTAGTGATAGGCCGTTTCAGTTCTGACGATCCGGTCTTCAATACCACAACCCTGACTTGTTGATCCGATCCTACAGTAGCTACAACTCTCGCGAGTTTCCACACGGAGGGCGGTAGGTTGTTTTCTTTTAAAAGCACGAGATCACCTTGATTAATCGATGGTTGAGCTATTTTCCATTTTTGTCTCTGTTGTAATCGAGATAGATATTCTGAACGCCATCGTTTCCAAAAATCGCCTTTGAGCTTTTGAAGTAGTTGCCAGCGAGATAGCAGGGAGATTTTTTCGTTGCTTTTATCTATCTCTGGTAACGTAAGAGGGGCATTACCGATGAGAAAATGTCCTGGGGTTAGTGGAGTTAGATCTTCTGGGTCGGATGATGAAGGGCATAGAGGCCGTGAATTTAAAACTGCCTCTATTTGACATAGAACGGTGGTCAATTCCTCAAATGTGAGGAGCGTTTGGCCAAGTACCCTTCGAAGATGGTGCTTAATAGATTTTACTCCCGCTTCCCATAGCCCTCCGAAATGTGGAGCACCGGGGGGAATAAAATGCCAATTAACATTCTGGCTTGCTAGTTTTTCTGCAATTATTGGAATATTGCGACGAATTGCTTCATTTAATTCTTCCTTTAGAAGTTTTGCTGCTCCGACGAAATTAGTGCCATTGTCACTATAAATGTCTTTGGAGATACCACGCCTGGAGAAAAATCTCCGTAAGGCGGCTAGAAAGGCTTCGGAGCTTAAATCGCTCACCGCCTCAATATGGACTGCCTTGGTGGCGAAGCAAATGAAGATAGCGATATATGCTTTAGCTGTTTTCGCATTCCGGGTTCGATTTAGCTTGATGGAAATCGGACCGGCGAAATCCGTTCCGACTGCATAAAAGGGGCGCTCTAAAGTTATTCGATGGTATGGCAGATTTCCCATGATTTGGCTGGCCGTCTGCTGTCTCCATCGAAGACATGTGATGCATTGCTGTAGCATCTTTTTAATCGCTCTTTTGACTTTAATTATCCAATACTCCTTTCGTAATATTGTGCCCATGACTGAAGGTCCGCCATGCATGGAAGTTTTGTGAGTGTGTTCAATTAACAATTCCGTGAGTTTTGACTCGTACGGTAGGATGATGGGATGTTTTTCAGCAAAAGGCAGGTTAGCTTCCGCTAAACGTCCGCCAACACGAAGAATGAGATTCTCGTCCACGAATGGATTCAGTGATAAGATTGAGCTTTTCTGTGAAATTGGAATTTTCCTTTTGAGATTATCTAATTCTTTAGAGAATGCACTTCGTTGACTTTCCCGAATTAAATATAGTTTAGCTCGATGTAGTTCCTCAGGAGTGAGGTAGCTAGTCTGAGTTGGATTTGTTACTCTAATTTTTGATGTTTCTTGCTGATTCGCCTGACATTTATTAATGAATCGGAGACAGAATGCGATCGTACGGCATGCTTTGATGTAGTTAGAAAATCGATCAATGATTTGTTCCGATTGTACTTCTACCTGAAATGATTTTAACCTTTTCATCTCTTTTTCTACTAGCTCAGAATCTTGCTCAGATCGTGTTGTGGGCCAGCTTTCAGTATCTTTTTCTAGCCATGACGGGCCCTTCCACCATTCCGAGCGCTGTATCAATTCCGACGCAAAAATTCCCCGGGATGCTAAATCGGCAGGGTTTTCTTCCGACGGAACATGTCGCCAGCATGATTCTGACACATTAGTGTGAATTTCTGAAACTCGATTCGCAACGAAAGATTTCCATCGATTTGGATGGCTGTGGATCCAGGCAAGCACTACGGTTGAGTCAGACCACAGGTGAAACTTTGAGGTATTACCTAATTGCTCCTTCAGATATCGCACGAGTTTGGATAAAAGATGGGCCCCACAGAGTTCTAACCGTGGGAGCGATAGAGTTTTTACCGGAGCGACTCTAGTTTTTGAGATAATTAGATGAGAGGAAAAGCTCCCATCAGCTTGTTGTACGCGAGCGTAGATGACAGCTGCATAAGCTCGTTCTGAGCTATCACAGAATCCATGAAATTCCACTGGGGAATTTGATGTAAAATTGATCCATCTGGGCATCTGAATTCTTTCAATAGATTTTAAATCATTCACAAAAACGTTCCATTGCTCTACAAGTTGATTAGGAATAAGTGTGTCCCAATCTACTCCTGCGAGCCATAAACTTTGTATCAGTATCTTGCCACAGATGATGATAGGGCTGATCCATCCTAACGGATCAAACAGTTTAGAGATTTTCGATAGGAGATGTCGTTTCGTTTGGGGGACCCTCAAAATCGATGTTAAGCTTATAATAGAAGCAGTCTTCCTTTGGATTCCAAGTAATGCCAAGTGCTTTAATAGTTTCATCCCCGTTCAAAGAAATCTGAGATTTTTCAGCTACATATTCTGCTGGTAAATCGCTTAAAAGTTCACAACTGTTAGATGTAAACTTCCTTAGGTTGAAGCCTCCTCGTTTAAGAAGCGAAATAAGATCATTTTTAAGAATATTTGCCTCTTGAATCGTGTCTCTACCGGTCAGAACGTCGTCTACATAAAAATCGTTTTTGAAGCAGACAGATGCTTCTGGGAAATTTTGTTTTTCATCCGCAGCTAGTTGTTGTAGCGTACGAATGGCGAGATAAGGTGCACATGCAACTCCAAAGGTGACGGTTAAGAGGCAATAGTCTTTTATTGGCGCGCATCTTTCTGGACGCCACAAAATTTTTTGATATTTAGCGTCGTCGTTGCCGATACATTTTTTCTATATCTGCTGAAAATACATACTTGTGAAATCGCCATCTCAGCAGAATGGTGTTGAGATCTTGTTGTAAAGCTGGGCCCGTAAAGAGTACGTCATTGAGGGATTTATTTGTTTTCGTTTTATATGATGCGTTAAAAACAACCCGTAATTTCGTTGTGGAGCTCGACTCTTTGATGATCCCATGATGAGGAAAATAATTGTACGAATTATTTCCGCTTTCAGGACGTACTTCTTCCATATGATTAAGCATAAGATATTCTTTGAGCACTCGATTATACTCTTCAAGATAGCCTTTTTGTTGTGCGGTTTTTTCTACAGATATTAGACATTTCAAAGCTGTATGCCTCGATGCGCTTAAGTTGCTAACGTCATTAGTTTTAAAGGGCAATCGCACGATATATCGACCGTCCGGTTTGCGAGAGTGTGTTTTTTTAAAGAAAGATTCACAGGTTTCTTCTTCTAAGCTGTGTGTCTTGGCGTCACGGATTTCTTCCACCTCCCAAAATTTTCTCAAATCGAAATTTTCCTCTAAAATATTGACATATGACTGAATTTTGGGTTTGATAATCTCATCGTTGTTAGCTCCCTCGATCTTACCTGACAGAATCCAACCGAAAATCGTATTTTGAGCGACTGGGGTGCCTGGCGGCCCTGATTTCACGCCATCTAATATGATTTGTGGATAAATGTCTGCCCCTAATAAAATGTTAATTCGATTTGGAGTATCATACTTGGGATCTGCTAAGTAGAGATCGCGCAAATGAGCCCAATTTTTTGTTACAATTGTTTTAGCAGGTAAGAAGTCGGTTAAACGATCAAGCACGATAACATTAGCTTCTATTTGCTTGTTCACGTTTGCGGCATGCAGAACGATTGTTGCCATTTTCCGTGAACATGCTGCCTCAGAGTTTCCTAGGCCCGTCACAGCTACACGAGTTGAGTTTGTTCGGAGATTCATCCGTTTTAACGCAGCGGCGGTGATGAACGTCGCTTGCGACCCTGGGTCTATCAATGCTCGTAGTGTAAATAGACCTTGAGGGGTGTCAACTTGCACTATTGCAGTTGCTAGCGAAACTTGTCGGTTTTCAGTGACAAAATAGTTCACTACATGTGATGTACTTGCCACCGAATTTGATTTGTTATCGTAGGTCGCGGGCTTTTCAGCCTTTGGTTGGGACGGACGGCTTTCATTAGATACGTGCAGAAGCGTATGATGTTTTTCTCCGCACTCCGCACATCTAATTTTACTCAGGCATTTGTTTGCTGAATGAAATTTGCCCAGACAATTCAAACAGCTGCTTGGAGACTTCGCTACCTTTAAGCGATTTTTAGGTTCGAGCTTTATGAACTGAGGGCACTGGCGGAGAGGATGATTAGCACTGCATAATTTGCATGCTGATTTCGCCAAATGAAAGTTTTGAACTTTGATCGCTTTGGGTGCTTCCGGCTTCTTTTCTGGCGACACGGGCTTGGTTTTTGAGCCACCGATAGCCTCGAGCGTTCGAAATCTTTGTTCTAAGAATTTTTTAAATTCGTCCCATGTTGGGACATCGGTACTGTCACTGATGGACTCTTCCCAGGCTTTGTGCGCTTCCAAGGGAAGTTTTTGCACAAGTAAATGTATGATAAGTGGGTCCCAATGTACGATATTGACCCCGATATTTTGCAACGATGCAAGACATTCACTTGTTACGTCTAACAGACTCTTAACAGAATTCGCTGTTTCTGTGATTATTTTCGGTTGAGTCGTGAACGTTTTTAGCAAGGAAGCCACAAGAATCCGCTTGTTTTCATAGCGATCTTTTAGAGCATTCCATGCTGAGGCATAATTGGCTTGCGTTATACTATATTGTTTGATAACGTTAGCCGCATCTCCCACCAGTGTGGTTTTGAGATAGTGAAATTTTTGCACAGCTTCCAACGCTTGGTTTTCGTGAATGACTGATACAAAAAGATCACGGAAACTAACCCATTCATTGTAGTCTCCAGAGAATTTGGGTAGGATGATGCGCGGTAAACTCGAATGAGTGGATGATTTTGCGGATTCCTCGCTTGTAATGTGGGGAGGCCTATTAGTTGGATCTGCCGCTTTTTCGGCTTTCTCCAATCTTTTAATATGTTCGAGCAGTTCTCCCTTGAACTCATAGAAGATTGCTTCCTGAGTTGAGAAGCAATCTTCCGAAAAATATTCAAGAGTGTCGTCCTCTCTCGTCTTTATCAGCGCGATTTGGCTTTCGTTTTCAATAAACTTTTGCCATAGCTCGTGCCAGCCGTTAACCCGTCCGACGTAGAAGCCGTGGGTGCGTTTGCTAACCCCCGTCTTCTTTGTATTTGCAACAAATTTGGCCATTTGTTCCGTTAATGCCATTTGTGCAATAATAAGGTTTTTTATGTCTGCCATTTTTTTCGCAACTAAATTTACCACGCACTTAAATAGGGAAATATGGAAAAGAGGGACTTACGGTTTTAGGATCTATTTAGATCCGGTTCGAAGGACCAATGTTAATCGATGACTCGGATGTCGTCCACCTTCCCTTTGGTTAGATTTCACCAAACACAAAACACCTTTTTTTTATTTTGCACAATATTTATTGACACTGAATTAAACTATTCACTACACTTAATTATACAATTTACACAGGAAATTCCTTAAACAACAAGAAATGAAAAGAGTTATTTATACAATTTACACAGGAAATTCGTTAAACAACAAGAAATGAAAATAGTTATTTCGAAACAGAGACCAATAATTTATTCAAATAATTTTTTAATTTCGATGCGTCGAATCCGCGATCCAGTTCTCCACTGCCGGCTTCTGACCGCCCCAATTCGGTCGAAGGTTGATCAATTGGCCACGCGCTGACGTCGGAAGTCGCAAGCTTGCACCTCAGGGCGACCGGACGTATCGGGTGCGGGTGCGTTGGCCGGGACGGAATTCGCCGGTGCTGCAGTCGTAGACACGGTTCATTTATTAAGTAAGTTTGAATAGCACAATAGATCTTTCAAGGTCGCGTTTGCTATCGAGAGGTACCTAGAGTAACTTAACGACCCGCTATAAATATAAGTAAGTTTGAAAATTTTTAATTTGACAATTTTCCACGCATTCGGGTTTTTTGTTTTTTTTTTTCAATAATATTTTTATTGCAAAGAGAGTTCCGAGAAAATATTCTCCTTCGTAGTTTATTATAACTAAATCACCATTTCTGTACATTGTTTAAAAAACACTTTAGCTTCGATTATTTTTTAATTCACCAATTCATTGTTTACACAAAAAACTTGAATACTTTAAAAGTAACCTGAGTAACTGAAAAGTTTAAGGCTTGGCCGTATTTTAACTGTTGAATTTCTTAATATCTGACCAGTACGTCGGAAACACGCAAAATAGTAAAAACACATATCTTAAGTGAAATTAAAAATAATATTATTTACAAAAGTTGTCAAGAATTTTTAAATGCTTTCTTTCATATTTAACCCGGCGTCGATGACGCTGGGTCATAATGACCCGAGGCGATTTAAAACGGCCATATTTTTTTGCATGTGTTTTTGACTAAAATAATAAACATTTTATTTGTAAAATGTATTGGTATTATTTATTTATTTTTTTATGCACTAAGAACCCTTAAATAATAAATAATTTTCAAAATCAAGATAACCCTTTCAGTTTTGATACAAAGCATCGATAAAATTCGGGTCACGGTGACCCGGCGTCATTGTCCGCGTAATTATTTTCACCTCATCGACGCCGGGTTAAAGCGAATATAATTTTTCACTATCTGAAAAATCAGAGAAGTAATATAAGTATCTTCTTTAGAATAAATGACAATTGTACAAATATTGCTTGCATTTCTGACTAAATTAATTACTTTCAGAAACACTTTTTGGTAGGTCGTAAATAGGAAGCAAGGTAGTTTAACTAATGTCTTAAGTCATTATGCTATGGTTTTTATAATTACACAATAAAATTTATATTTTTTTTAAAATTTTAAAGTATTCTATAAACTGTCTTATACCGACCACCCGCCGGTATTAGGACTTGGCTCACAACTCCGTTGTCCTATTTCCGAACACAATATTTTATTGTTTTTTGTTAACAAATTATAAGAATTCATAATAAATATTGCTTTTGGACACTACTAAAAGGTAAATGTGTGGAAAAAACGTAAAGTATTAATATCAATGCGTTAAAACTATTGCAAAAACATTTAAAATCAATAGCCCAGATTTAAGGATTTCTTCTAAAATTGTATACAAAAATGGGAATTCTGCTGTAATCACTCCGATAAATTAAACAAATGGCAATCAATTATTGGCTATTCTCGACCACTAGAACATGAGATATGCAGGTACATATTGTAACAATGATTGACTTGTTTACATGCATCGAAAAATAGTAATTAGCAGAAACATAAAGTGGTCGGAATTATGGAGGCGGTCGGAAATATGCCACCTTACGTTATTTCGTTTTCGACAGTAGTTATTTGACTGCAATAGGAACTAAAGGATATACTATATATTCTTGGTCATTTCCCTGGGCATACGACTTAGTGCTATGGGGCATTTCCTGTGAAGCGGACAACGAAAAAAATGTCAAATACTGGATTTTGTTCATA
The DNA here is from genome assembly GCA_949715965.1 of Dysmachus trigonus. Classification (NCBI taxonomy): domain Eukaryota; kingdom Metazoa; phylum Arthropoda; class Insecta; order Diptera; family Asilidae; genus Dysmachus; species Dysmachus trigonus. Next base: position 34,550,598 of record OX454321.1, on the reverse strand, counting down.
ATTGAGTTAATTGTACTTCTATGGGGCCTGAATAAATGTACATGATTATTTTTACTTTTTTTAGCTTATGTACCAATTTATGCGACTTCAAAGAATTGGCAAAATTCGAGGAAAGAATTTTTCGAATGCTATTAAGGGGGGGGGGGGGGGTATGGTTTGAAAATGACTTTTTAAGCAAATTTTTGTGAATTTTTTTTGGAAGTATGGCTACATTATTTTATTTTTAAATTAAATAGGCTTTTTTAGTATAATTCAAAGAATAATTATATGAATTTTCAAGTAAAAATATTAAGAATTGTGACAACGGTAGCCATTTTTCGCAGACACGTCCAAAAAAAAAATGAATTTGCGGTGGACATCAGAACTCGTCACTGGATAATCTGAAAAAAAAAATTCAAAAAGATTATCTTAGTTTATGAGTTTCTCGATAGAGTGACGTCGAGCTTTTCAATTTTTATCGATTTTTGAGTTTTTGGCATCACTTAGAAGTCAAAAAAACGAAATTTTTTGTAAAAAAAGTGCGAAAATCAACATATTTATTATTGTTTTTAAAAAAATATGCATTAAAAAAAATTATCTCGACGTCACTCCATCAAGAAACTCATAAACTAAGATAATCTTTTTGAATTTTTTTTTTCAGATTATCCAGTGACGAGTTCTGATGTCCACCGCAAATTCACTTTTTTTTGTTGAATGTGTCTGCGAAAAATGGCTACCGTTGCCACAATTCTTAATATTTTTACTTGAAAATTTATATAATCATTCTTTGAATTATACTTAAAAAGCCTATTTAATTTAAAAATAAAATAATGTAGCCATACTTAAAACAAAAAAATTTCACAAAAATGTGCTTAAAAAGTCATTTTCAAACCATACCCCCTCCCCCCCCCCCCCCCCCCCCCCCCCCCCCCCTTAATGCAGTGATTCAAATAGATTGAATAATAAGTAAATTGTGTTTATTTGAGAATATTAATTGTTTTTCTTAGAAATTAATTAAAATTAGAAATTGGATTTCTTTTCGTATAGTAAACCGGAAGTTAACATAAAAAAGCTGATTTTTTTCCAACTTTGCAGTTTTTTCAATTTTGTTTTTTACAAAAAAATATAGCTTATAGTATAGAAATATTATGCAAAACGTTTTAGAATGGTATATCAATTCGTTTGGAAGATATGAACTAACAAGCAAACGTTCTCAGGTGTGTCTCACCGATTTTGATGAAATTTAACCCTCCTGGGGTCGCGTGGTACATACTCACAACATAGGTCGCATGGCGTCTGACAGACTCAACCTCACTTTTTGCTCTTTTTCATAAACGGAGGCTGCGAGAGGACTGAGAGGGGCGGGGCGGCCGGGTCTCGCGCTCGCTTCGGAGAGACGGAGTGGGGGAAGAGGTACCTAGGAGGGGGAGCGGCCAGTCCGGCTGGTGCTCCCAAAGCACTGGCGCGAAGTGCACTTGGCGTCTGTCAGACGCCCGCGACCCCTGAAGGGTTAAATATGGTATAGAGTATCGAAAAACTTAGAATTACAAAATAAATTATACGAATTTTTTATTACCTCGCTGTTATATTTGACCTTCCGAACTAAACTTTCCGAACAAAATTTAATTGATTGATTAATAATTTAATTATGATGATAATTATAACAAATTAATTGAATTTTGTTTTTAATTGTGGTTATTTAACCATATTTCATTAGTTATAATAATAAGCCGTAAATAGCGAGTAAGACAGCTACACTAAGGAACCGTTCAGTACAGCGCGCCATGCGGCACCTTCCTACTTAGTTCCTGTCTTCCAAACGAATCGAGATAACATTCTAAAACTTTTTGCATAATATTTCTATACTACAAGCTATAAAAATTTAAAAAAATGCGAAGTTGGAAAAAATCAGCTTTTTAATGTTAGGTTTACTATGCGAAAAAAATCCAATTTCAAATCTTAATTAATTTCTAAGGAAAACAATTAATATTCTCCAAAAAAATAAAAATCATCATGTACATATTTATTCAGGTCCCATAGAAGTACAATTAACCCAATTATGAACAAAATCCAGTACTTGACATTTTTTTCGTTGTCCGGTTTACGTAAAATGCCCCCAAAGTCTTATTGAAATTTTTCGTGGCCACAAAGTTTCTTCGGCGTAGGATACCTTCTTAGTTACTTGTATATAGTCCTTGGTTATATGGTCCTATAGTCCAGAACATTTAGCCAAAACAACCTGCAATAAACCCCTGATGATGCAAATAGTTTCTGGTGCCAATCGATTCAGCTCGACGATAGGAGTAATTGTGGTCATTTTTTGTCCGAAATTTTTTAAACAAAAATGGAATTTTGAATTTTTTAAGAACCCAGAATATAGTTTAGGGCTTACGACAAATATAAATATAAATATAAATAACTTATTTTCGCGGTTTTCGAATTCGAAAAATATATGAAGGAGGAAATTTGTAAAAATTCACAAAGTTTTTTACAGATCATCAGCTTAGTCTAAGCTTTAAAACAACAAAAATTAATTTGCTGCATAAGATTCATCATCATTTGGTCCGTTGTTAGTAGCGACATAACAAACAAACAAGTTCTTTTTCAATACATGCTTACCAACACGGACATCAAACAAATCGGCATTCTTATTTACACTCAACCTCATGCGGTTAATTGATTGAAAGAAGCTATAGTTAGTTTTACACAGATCAGTTTGCAGAAGCGGGACATGCCTAAGGTTTCGCTCATTCGCTCTGAACGTGAATCTTGTTTTAAGAGAAGTTGAGTCAATATTACCAACTAAAAGTTGATGAACAAATACAACGTCCGCGATTTCCCGACGTTTTTGCAGAGAATGCATGTCAAGGAGTTTCAAACGGTCCTTGTATTGAGGAAGAATAACCGGATTGCTCCATGGCAATTCTCTAAGGGCGAAATGGATAAATTTCCGTTGGACAGATTCGATGCTGTCTATGTGAACTTGGTAATAGGGAGACCAAACTTGACTCGCTTATTCAAGAATTGGCCGGACAAAGGAAGAGTAAAGCTGTTTGTACACAGTGACGTTAGAAAATTCACGGGACCATCTTTTAATAAAACCCAGCATAATACTGGCTTTTGTCACCATGCAATTTATATGCTCAACAAAATCCAGTTTACAATCCAGGAAAACGCCTAAGTCACGGGCAGAGCGAACTCGTCTGAGAACAACGTTCGAAAGATTATAATCAAAACTCAGGGGATTGCGGCCTCTACAAAAAGATAAAACTTCACATTTATTAATGTTCAATTCTAGATTATTGTGAACACACCACGTTTGGAAAGTCTCCAGATCTCTTTGAACCATGTGGCAGTCGTTAATATCATTCGTATAACGGAAAAGTTTCATGTCATCAGCATAAATTAAAATTTTACAGTCTTTGAGCAAATATGTAATGTCGTTAATAGCCAAAATAAACAAGAGCGGGCCCAGGTGACTACCCTGCGGTACACCTGACGTGGCAAATATTTTTCTGGAAGTTTTATTCCGAAAAGTAATCTGATAAGTCCTGTTGGATAGGTATGAGCGTATCCAATTGATAAGCAATGGAGAGAAGCCTAGATTTTCAAGTTTCAGTATTATAATCGAATGGGACAGTTTGTCAAAAGCCTTGCTAAAGTCAGTATAAATGCAATCGGTTTGCAGACCCTTCTGGAAGCCTTCAGTGACGAAAGGGACAAATTCAAGAAGGTTCGTGGACTATAAGAGATAAAGGTATGCTTCGTGGACTTTCCTGTAGAGAACTCAGTGCTCTACAAACAAGATCTTATGAATTTTACCGTATCTATTACAATTTCTGCTACGTAACGGCGAAAGTACAAAAAAAGTTATTTTCACAATTTCAGCTTTATTTTAACAATTTTGGAGTAACAAGAGACATCAAATCTCCTGTCGTTGAGCTGAAATATGAAAATATTTTGTGTAGCATCAGGAAATTACTGTTGGTTGTAATATTTGAGATTTCATATTTGTTTATTAAAACGCGTTTGGTGTTTAAAAGTTGAAAATTATTTATTAATGTGTAAATCGTTCATTATTCTTCGATAAAATATCGAACATTTAAAATCGCGCTAATTTTCAAGAAGTGAAAATTATTACCCATTCGATACGTTCTAAGCGACAACATCTTCGAACTTTTCTATTAATTTTTAATCATAATTTCAGATCAGATTCTAAGCTATATGCGCATGGCACGTTTTATAATGACAGATGTATCTGAACTTCATACCGACCTCTCGTAATTTTTCTAACAATTATTTACTCTAATTAGAACGAAATCAACGAGGTATTACGTAAGTTAATTAAGAATTTCCTAATTAGACTGTATGCTTATTATTGTGTGTGCCAGTCACGGTCGACGATGACAAGTGGGTCGTTAGGAGACAAAAACTGAGCTCTTGTTTTGAATCAGAAAGATAAATTCTAAGCTCACATGTATGACTGCTGAGATTAGTATCCCTGCAAGTGAATAGTAAATAAAAATCCTTACTAATAATTAATTAATAAAACTGAGGTGGTTCCGTCTGTCTATTCCACCAAAACTTTTAAACCCCACAACCAAATTTAATGAAATTTTGTACACAATATAATGGTTAAAGGGAAGGCTATATATTATCCTACTTGAGCTGCGCTTAAGCCAGGGTTAGGCTGGTCTGTCTTGAGCCTGGCTCAGGCCAAGCTTGAGTCAACATAAGGCCACGCATTGGACAAGCTTTAGCAAGGCTTAAACCAGACTTTAGCTAGAATTAAGCCAGGCTTGATTATAATTTTGTCTTCTCCTACAAATGTTGCGCAAACTGATACACAAATAGTAAAATTCTTGGTCTCATAGCTTTATCGGTTAACTTTTCAAGATTGCGTATTATTTCACATTTGATATTTGTGCTGTGCGGTTTGTTCTGGGCTTTTCTGCAAATTTCATATTTAAGCTCAAATATTGAAAATCGGTGAACTGTACAGTACTTTGTGTATTAGTCAAAAATAGTCAAATAGGGGTTAATGAATAAACTAGAACTATTTTTCTATTCTATTTTGTGCTTTTAATGTGGAAAGCAGTTTTGATATAAGCAGTAGATACAACTAATCTGTATCTAATATATCTCTCTTGAGAATAAACGAAAGAAAAGCAATAGCAAACATTATGATCTATCATAGTGCCAAGCGGAGAACTGCTGGTCATCATTTTTTACGGCTCTAGCCGTTCTGCATACTTTAATTAATAAAAAAAGAAACATCATTAATACGGCTTACGCATTTAACTAGTGCATTATTTGTTAATTCTTCAGTAATACAAAAAACAGATGTAACATTCTAGATAACATGTATTGTAATTTGATTTTGTGTACGAATGTTCTCTTTAACTGCATTATATCTCTACCAGGAAAAGTAATATTCTAGAAAACTCGAATTCAAGAAGTTTAACTTCATACAGACTAAAAATATGGATGTCTTCACAACAAAATTGTAGTAATTTTTCGGTTCTACAGGGCCAAGTTTTCATCGTACTTGTCTGGGCTTCGTGTTTTTCATTGAATTAGGTTCAAACTCAAAAAATTTACATATTTTGTTTAAAAAGATCATACAAAGTCGAGTGAACTGAAAAGAAAAATGTTCAGGGAAAATGTACGTGAAAATAGTCTTTAAATACAAGCTTTAGATTGGAAGCTGCGGTGAAATTGAAGAAGCTGTGTGTGTGCGATTGTAGAAGGTTTACAGCACGATTTGCTTGGTGAGACTTTGGCCTATGATAAAAATGTTTTGGTTTTACAGACATGAGTTAGCACTCTTGTTTCTTGTATTGTACATACTCGTACTATGTCAAGTGAACAGGGAAAGTAAAGTAATTCACAGATTGGGCTTGATATCCAAAATCAGCAACCCAGAAAACTTGTAATACCTACAATGAATTTCATATAACAAAAACTGAAGCTCAAAAACGTTGTTATTATCTAGTCGTGGTAGAATTCAGAATTCGGACGACACAATGGATGTTTTCCTAAAAATATATAGTCCGGGAGGTAGCGTTGCATTTTTCATAGTGATTTCAGGTCGATTGATCTTGTGTGCAGTCCATAGTTTAGATAGATATGGCTAGCAATCGAAACAAGCGTCAGCTGTCAAAATCGTCGTGGACCTGGCTGTGAGAAAATGTCAATTATGTCGAAAGAAATAAATTCTAAAGTGATTTCAGGTAGCTTGACAATTTGCAAAACAAATGTTTGCATGATAATATATTAATAATTATAAAAATAGTCAACTGCGTAGGTAATGGTGGATTATACGTCAGCCGCTTATATAAACCTGTATAAAAAAGTACTGATGTAAAGTCATTTCAGGTTCAATGAAATTTATACAGCTAACTCTTTGCATCATTAAAATGATAAAAAAAAAATCGTCAGCCATTCTTTCAATGGGGGTAAGACCATCAGCTGAGGTACTATAAGTGCTGAGCGATTAAATTTGAGTATGGTGCAATCCAATGTGTGATCTAACTGACGATTTTTCCCCCTTTATATCAATAGGTGACGTACATTTGCATTTAATATATTGTTTAAATAATCATTTCTAGAAACTTCATGTAACTTGAAATCCATTTAAAGTTTATGGTTTCAATTACAAGGGGCAAACTATTAGAGCAACGAAGCAATTTTTCCTCTTGAAAAACTTAATGTAATAATAAAGTGTTTGCCTAGTTTTGGCATATTTTTTAATTAAATTTTCTCAAAAATTTTCAGGTTTTTTTTAGATATTTATATTTCAATGTTCCAAGTTTTGATCGAAATATAGAATGTGAATTCAAAATTTTGAAAATGGATACCGGTCATCTCTAAAAATTTCGAAAACTATAATGTCTAAGTATTTTAAACCAAAAAAAGGGAACCTTTTGTCTATTTCACACATCAAAATTGCCTTTGACGCTTAGAAAGTGAATTTGAAAAGGGTTCCTAGCTATAAGCATTGACTTTTGGACCTAAACCAAATCTTCCATGTACTTGAATATAATTGCTCATTATGATTAATTATGACATTATAGAGGGTCAATCAACAATCATCTTGTGTCTAAGAGCATGTATGTGAGTCATTGCAGAGCAATTAGCTTGAATCTAACTTCATTCATTTTGATTGAACTTTATGGGTAGCAATCGCTCATTTTCACTTGAATATCATATGAAATGATGAAAACGAAACAGGAAGCTCAATTCCCACCGGGGACCATTATTTTTGATGATGAGACTTTTCGATTGAGTGTTATCAATCCCTCAACTTTTGAATTGGAATTCCTTAGCTCTCGAACCAAGTGAATCAATGGAATAATGAATATACGAATAATTGCTCAAAAAAATGAGACCCTTCCACTCCTTCGATTTTCATCATTTTTGGCATACGTGTATATCTTGACGTCCTTTATCATATATCTCATTTCCAGCTCTGGACACTCAAAGGAAGCTGTTACTTACTGGCCTTGAAGATTCACACTGCTTCCAAACTTCTCATTTCAATTTACATATATATGTTTTCTCACTGTCATTTCAAAGTACATTAATATATGAAATAACTACAGCAATCTAAAATCCAAACTCAATCTCTGTTGGACACTAGGAGGACCTAATGTTCAAAAGGTTTTCGCCCTCTAGTTCCCCTGTTTTTTGATATACGAAATAAATATGGTACCTCCAAACTTAACTCATAAGGACACATCCATGTATGGAATAGGTATGGGATTTTCTTGCTTAGGTCCAAGCGGACACGCTTATAGCTAGGAACCTTTTAAAAACGATCACATTATGGAACATGTAGTTTAAATTCGAGAGAAATGTAGAACATAATCAATAATTTAACAATTGCTCTCCAAGCTAAAATAGTTTGAATAGCCGGATATAGGTGGATTTCGGCTTTCTTTTGTGCATGCATGCTTACTAAGGCATATATTAAATAGGTCAGAATGCTTGTTCACACTTAAGCAAATGCGATTAGTACAGTGAGCGCAATTTCTATAAGCGCACGTCTGATTTTCAAGTGAAATGCACAATTCATTGAATTAAAGCTATATAGTAACAAAGGTTCTTTACAGGCACAATTGTTAAAGTTTATAACTATTCATAAAAGCAATTAAACAATTCCAAATATAAGTAAATGCGTGAATGCAATAGATCAGTCTTTCACAATTGATCTTAGAGTGCGCAGTTTCTATAAACGCAGTTTCATTTTGTAGTATTACTAGTTAAACGCAAAGTAATTTTGCAACTTTTTAGGAAACAATTAATGTGAGTTTCATTTTTATTTTCAAACTCAAGCTTAATTCTGTATAATTGCTGTTATTTCTTAAGATTTATTGTAATGCCCCGAGGAAAGGTCCTTGACAACGACGATCGCGTCAGAATCCGTGCGTTTAGGGAAACTGGCCTTGGTATAAGAGAAATTGCAAGGAGAATTGGACGTTCAGAATGTGTGGTGCGAAATTTTATTAAAAAGGGCAATCGTAATGGATTATGGGATCATCCAAGAGGGAACACCAAAGTTTCCAAACAAAATATTGGGAACATAAGAGAAGAAGTTATGAAAAAAAAGTTAAGTGCAGCTCAAATTACAACGGAATTACAACTCCCAATTAAAGGAAGAAGAATCCAACAAATTTTGAAGGACACTACTTATATCTAATCTCTCCAACTGCAAGAGCATCATAAAAATGCGGGCCTAGATTTTGCTAGAAGCCACAAGAACTGGGACGAAAAGTGGCAAAATGTTATTTTATCTTATGGAAAACAATTTAATTTAGATAGCTCAGATGGATAGAGTACTTATTGGCATGATTTAAGGAAGCCCGATTCGCCTCGTCTAAGTAGTAATTTTGGTGTTGGTAGTTTAATGTTATGGGGTGCCTTTTCTTATCAAGGAAAGTTATCTTTACGCTTTGTTCCCACACGAATGAACTCTGCCATATATACAGACCTGCTGGAGGAATCTCTTATTCCATGTTTAGAAGACAATATGGAAAAAAATTTGATTTTTCAACAGGATAACGCCGCTGTGCATTCTTCTGCCGAAACAAGACGATGGTTTAGTGAAAGAAATATTCCTGTAATGGAGTGGCCATCACGTAGCCCGGATTTAAATCCAATGGAGAACATTTGGGGAATCATGGCACGAAGAGTTTACGCAAATGGTGGACAATTTTCTTCGTTATCTCAACTGAAAGCCGAAATTTTGAAATGCTGGAATGATATTGCTGAACATTTGTTTAAAAAGTTAATAAATTCTATGGTTAACAGGTTTTTTCAAGATATAACTAATAAAGGAGGTAAAACACAATACTTAGAAAATTTACAAAAATTTATATTACTTTTCATCAAGCGTTTACAATAAAGACTATAATATAAAGTGAGTTTATAGAAATTGCGCAGAGAAAAGAGACTTTTAATTATATTTATTTTTATTATAAAGTAATTACTTCCTTTAATGAATGTTTTATATTATTTAATTAATATTTACCAATGGGGAATTTATGCAATATAATCGGTTTTGAAAAATAAAACTGCATAAAACTGGCTGCGCTTATAGAAATTCCGCACACTGTAGACCCATAAAAACAATAATCTTAGTTAACTTCACAACTGTTAGTTTGTAGAAGATTAGTTTGCTAGTTACGAGAGTTATCCCTGAATACGAGCCCATATTATAAGTTATAAGTTGGCGAGCTAATATTATGGTCACAGCTCCCGTCATCCCTTTATATCAAATAATATATGACTTCCATAACTTATTTTTCCTATTCTTGACCTTTCTTACAAAGGATTATTCTCAACCCCAAATCTATAATTTTTATGAAACTTGACAGAAATGTTACCCTTAGATTTAAAACCCGTTTTCAAACCCTACTGAAATTTGGTCCTTGGAGTGAAAGCTCCCTCCGAACGTCGAAAATTAGTCATTTTGGGTAATTTTATGACGCATTATCTCTTGTTGTGTTAATTATTTTCGGATTTGAAAGTATGTATAAGCTTTCAAAAAACCTAACACACTTCCTTTGGAGCTTATCACTATGAGTCACTTATGAACATCTTGAATTTCCAGAAAAAGCTTATACACATTAGTAAATTAATATTCGTTTTGCGTTCGTTTCGCTTTCAACTTAATCTTTACTTTTCGTAAGCGATGCAGTTTTGAATTGATAAGTACATTTTCCGCGCGTATAATAATCTATTCCACACAAATCGTAACTTGTTTACCATTCATTTGTTTCTCATTATATACAGATCTTACTACAAAAGATAAGTAATTATAGATAGATATAGAGTACAGTTTATGACCTTATAAGTTTCTAAAATAACATTTTCCGTGATTTGGATTTGATAATATTGGCATAACAATAACAAAGTACGATACCTACGATAACAAAAAATTTGACCACAGAGGATAAAGATCTCTTATTGCATATTTTGGAGCGTTAAATATTTGGGCTATAAAAATAGAAAAATATTAAAATATATGCATTTAGTTTTTCACGTTTGAACTAAAGTTTTCTAAATAGTAGCAAATCCAATAAAAGTACTTATGAAGAATATATGAATTCAGTTAAGAACCAAATTGGTCTCTATCTACTGTGGAACATTAATTGCTAATTAATTATTAAGGAAATGATACCAAGAAGGTACATTATTTGAAGGTGGTACTATAGTATATATTGTTTAGATAATCTTGATCCATTTCGACCACATTCAGTGAAATTCTTAGAAGAAATAGATACCTCCAGTCCAGAGGAGTTACAAGAAGAGCTAGAAGCTGAAGAAAAAAATCGTGTTCCGAATGTTTTTAAATAAATCAACCTGGAATATAAGTAAAAGCCCTGTTGAATACTGGAAAGATGAATTAAGAAAAAACTTTTCAGTTGGGTCTGTACGAAATCGATATAGAAGAGTGAAATCTACCAATTAACTTTATAGATGGGATGGGATGATGCAATTTTGTATGTACTGAGTTTTATTGAAGTATCATGAAGCAACTAATTCTAGTGGATTTTGAATTTCAAACAAAAGCTTCATATCATATGCCGAAAAGTAACTAAATTTATTGGTCATTCCTGCAAGGGGCCTCAATAGCTCGATCGGTGAAGGGAGGAGTTGTTTGCGACGCAGCTGGGTTCAATTATCATAATGACCTATAAATGGCCTAAGTGTGTTTTCCATTAATCACATCAATTATCAATTATCATATCTATATATACAGGGTGTTCAGAGGTGGGAGGTCAATACTGCAGGGGGTGAAAGGTCAGACCGAGACAAGCAAAAAATCGTATGGGTGGGGGGGGGGGGGGGGGGGGGGGGGGGTATCTCCCACCGTTTGGCAGTTACAGGGTGATTCGTAAATCAGAATTTTGCCTTATATGGGAACCGCTTTTGTATTTTTATCTTTTTTTCTACGTATCAGCCCCAAACTGTTGCACCTTTTTGGCAAGGTAATTAGATAGGCAACTTAAAAAAAATAAAAAGTAGGTATGTTAATAACATGAATTTCGGAGAAAAGTGGGGCGAAAGGTGAAAAATCGTGAAATAAAAGTTAATTTTTTCAACTTCCAGTGGGGATTGTGGCCAAGGGGTTGGGCATAGGGGGGTGGTGTAAACTTTTTTTGAAAGGGCTTCCAAGTGATTTTTCTTGAAATCAGTTTGGGGCCGCTGCGATGCGTAGAAAAAAAGATAAAAATACAAGAGCGGTTCCCATATAAGGCAAAATCCTGATTTACGAATCACCCTGTAACTGCCAAACGGTGCGAGATGCCACCCCCCCGTACGATTTTTTGCTTGTCTCGGTCTGACCTTTCACCCCCTGCAGTATTGACCTCCCACCTCTGAACACCCTGTATAAAAATGAACCCCTATTTCCGTTGGTCACGCAATAACTTGAGAACGACTTTACCGATTTTATTAATTTTTTTTTTTAAAGTTTGCTAATACTTTGTAGATGGTTCTTACGGAAGGAAAAGTTAAGAAAATTGCGCAGAAAATTGGATAATTTCAGAAGACTTAACGATTATTTTAACTTCGCGAGTTTGACCGTTCTCGCATTCTCGATTTCAACGGATTTTAATGAAAATTAGTATAATTATTGTATTGAGGTCACTGATTTTGAATATTATCACAATTTACAAAACCAAATGGCGGACCCAATATGACTAAGATTTCTCAATTCCAACGGGTTTTAATGAAAATTAGTACAATGATTGTTTTTGGGTCACTGATTTTGAATATTATCAAAATTTCCCAATCCAAGATAGCGGATCCAATATGGTGACTAAAGTGTCTTGATTACAACGGATTTTAATGAAAATTATAACAACGATTATTCTTATTGAACTAATTTAGAACTTAACCAAACCTTCCAAATCCAAGATGGCGTATCCAACATGGCGATTAAAATGTCTCAATTACAACGGATTTTAATGAAAATGAGTACAATGGTTATTCTGAGGCAACTAATTTAGAATATTATGGAGATTTCCAAATCCAAGATTGTGACCAACAATTTTTCGATTTTAACGGATTTTAATGGAAATTAGTACAATAATTATTCTGAGGCCACTAATTTGAATGTTATCAAAATTTCCAAATTCAAGATGGTGGATCCAACACGGCGATCAAAATGGCTGTGATTTATTTAATGCCACTAATTTTAAATATTATCAAGATTTGGATATTCAAGATGGCGGGTCCATAAAGGGGTTTTCGGGTTGAATCAATTTCTAGGATATAACAAACTAGAACATTTGAGAAGTCTTTAATTAGTAAGTATTTACCCAACGTCGGATGAAACTGGGTAATTTTCCAATATTTGTGAAGTGTAAAACGGTTTACTTAATATTAAACAACGTGTAAGTTTGTTCAATAAATTAATTAGGGATATGAAACGGAAACACTGTTTTCTTATATTAATGATATTATTTGTAGAAACATGCGAAAAGAAAGAACACGATCAGTCGACGCACAGGGCATAATGAAAATGTACCGGAAAGTGCAGTACAACGTCTGCTGGGTCAGCTAGTTTTTATAAATTTATAACGGCTATCATTTGAAAATCAGTTCAGAACTGGTACAGACTTGTGGAATCCGACTGTCTCATTAACACAAGGCATAGTGAGGGCCCTAACGGGTGTTGACACAAAGTAATTTCTGCCCAGTACCGAGAATGTCAAAGTAAAGAAATTCAAGTAAGCGCAGATAAACGACAGGAGAACTATGATCCTCTTAATGAGTAAGCAGTAGGTCCAAAGACGCTTTAAAAGGTAGAAGAAAGATGGCAGCATACAAAACAAAGGTTGGTGCTTACAAGCTACACCAGAGGAAGGTGATTTATCAGTGATGTGTCGGAAAACGTTTTCTGCACCCTACACTGACGATAACGAACCCTTTGAACTGGTCAATGAAGAGACATGCAACCGTACAGAGGCGTGAAAATTGGGGAGGAAAGTAAGCTTATCAAGCTTTTTACCTTTATAGGCGATACTTTTAAATATCTTGGGCAAAAGTTCTCTTCTATAGAACTGACACTATGTAATGCGGAGAGCATCAGCATCCAATTGTAAAGAATTCTACGTACGCTTCTAAACCGATTTTTAATTCTCCGGTATATAGTTAGTGTTCAGCGCCCAAATTTCAACAGAAAGATCTTAATAGGGGTTGACAAAAAGATCAGAACGGCACCCAGAAAGATACTCTCAATTTTCCAGCACAGCAATAACGCTATTTTGTATGCAACCAGCAATAATGAGGAAATTGGAGGACTTCGCTGACAACATCCCACGTATTATCTGTTCTTGAAGGGACCATACAAGGACATCTTCAAACATGACCAACAAAAATTATGAGCTTTCTCGAGGATGATTCAACCGTCTTTGGAATCTCATCCCATTAGATACACAACAAAAATTTATCACCCAGATACAAGCTTCTTTCCCAGGGAATCTGCAGGAGGTTGAAACCATTCATCCAATCACCACCAAAGTACTGGACAGGATGGGACTATATAAAGACTGTTCAATTACGCTACAAAAAACTACCATGCAAAGGTATGCCTTCAACACAGCTGAGAACAAGACCTGTAGAGGATACAACGACCGTTGACGATGATAGTTCAAGCAAAACCCCATATTCGCAGATCGGAAGATCTTCAGAAACCAAACCTTCTCCTGAAAAAATGACAAATTAATAGTAGGTTAGGTTAGGTTGCCGTGATTGCCTGACGGCATACTTAGGCCACAAAGGCTCATTGTGATATCACGCGGGGCTATTCCCAGAAATAACTAAACTGTTAACCACTTCGTGCCTTTGATGAAGAGTTCAATGTTTTTGATGTTCTTTGAACTCAGTTTCCACAAATCATCAAAGAAATAAGCGCCCAGATGACGATTTCTGCACATTGCCAGGGCTGGGCATTGACATAGGAGATGGGTTACATTTTCCTCCTCCTCCTCATTGTGACAACTTCTTCAGAAGTCGTTAGAGGTTACGGTGGAAATATTTGCCCATAAGGCAGTGTTCCGTAATTACCGCCACAACATTACTAATGGCCTCTCTCCTAAGAGTAATTAGGTTCTTTGATCTATTGCGGTCGGATGTTGGCCAGATCTGCCTGGTGGTCATGCAAGTGTTTTCGTTCTCCACCTACTATCGGTGATCCTTAAGTACGATCATACAATCTCTGCTCTCTGTCAGTACAGTACAGTACGTTGCTGCTATTGAATGATCATATGTATAACCACCATAAATAGCGGTCCGAATGTCTAAGCTTTCTCAAACCATAGTTTTGAACTTTGTTTTTGCTTTGGTTGTTGAAAAATGGCTATTTTGTACAGCAATGTAATAAAAAACTTCGTGATTTTTTTACACGAAAAGGATCAACTTTACAAAAAAAAGTTTTAGAACAGAAAATGCTTGACATTAGCGTAAGAATACGTGTGAATTTTTTTAGAATTTCTTGGACTATTTCCAAAAATGCGATAATTTTGCAAGTCACACGAATCATAGTTACCTCCATACATATCCTTTAATATTAAACCTCCCCAAAATAAAATTTGTTTTATTTGTTTTTATGGACCCTTTCACTAAAATTTTCTTGAACTTAAGTTGGTAATAATTTATTAATATAAACCAAATGTTGCTTTTGCTATAATTGATTACAACCATTAATTATATGTATATAAAATTTTAATATCATTTTCTAGGCATACAAATTTATTCTTCTTGCCATTAATTGATTTTATTTTATTATTGTGAAAATATTGAATTTCCTTACAGCTGACTTATTCGTTTTTATTTAGTATAGAAACCTTAAAATTATTATTTGCAGGGAACCCATGAACCTGGACTTTATGTACTTGACTGCATTTTCTCGGTTTTAGTCGTAGGCACCTTAGTAGTTGTAGCCTGGAGAGGGATATGGGTGATGTTGGACTTAACTCTCTATCCAGAAAATAAAGCATTATCCTCTTGGGGTTCATTGGTAAGTTGACATAAACCAAATTTTTTATACATAATAATACGCATCGAGACAAAGGACTCCCCACAAATTGTATGGAAATCCGGTTCCGGTCAAATTCGCTGAAACTTTGCAGAAAGGTAGTTCTCAACCTGCTGATCAAAAATCTCAATGGGCCCGAAGTCATCCTATGATTAGTTGAGGAGATATAGAGGGGTGAAGTGTGAAACATTTGCTGTAGACCCAAGTACGCTTCACGAAGTCTCTAGTTGCTTAACTGGTGGTTTTTGGATATTGGGGCCTCGGTTTTCGAGGCCCCAATATCCAAAAACCACCAAAACACCAAAAAGATCAAATTTACAAAAATATAGTATAGAAAAGAAAATACTTTAAATTAGCCAAAGAACACGTGTGAATTTTTTCGACTATTTTTGGTTTTTTGGATTTGGCCAATTTTTGAAAAATCCAAAAATTTCCCGACAATTTCTGAAAAAATTCACATGTGTTTTTTAGCCAAGTACAAGCCTTTTTTGTCCTTTAAAATTTAATCGTAAAATTGATCCTTTTTGAGTAAAAATTCACAAAAGCATCATAAATCAGCAGGTTGAGAACTTCCTTTCTGCAAAGTTTCAGCGATTTTGACCGGGACCCGATTTCTACACAATTTGTGTGGGTTCCTTTTAGCATAATCTATATGGCTGGATTTTTCGTTGCATGAATGGGAAAAAATGCATCTCACCATTGGGTGAGATGTATTTTTTGATGCAACCTCATTTAAGCATATATTTTTTTTTTTCTTTCCTTTTTATTATAATAGAACTAAATTATAAATTGAGATTAAGAATATAATGAAACAGAAAAATTGGCAGCGCTCAATTTCATCAGCGATGGACTTTTGGGAACTTTATGATAGTTAGATGAAAATTGAGAGTTTTGGCATCGCCGATTAAAAATATGTTATCAAAACTTATGAAATCAAGATGACTGTGGAGTTTTTAACTCAATGCATTATGGAATTTTCATTGCAAACACCAATTTAGGATTTTCAAAAATGCAAATAAGTCTAAACATTTATGAACCCAATTGGTGTTCACCTGTCAAGCAGTACAGACATGTTTTGCTCCTCTATTCCTTTCTTCAATTATTGTTGTCTTCGTTATTGAACTCTCCAGTTTCATCTCCCCAGTGCCGGAACATTTTTGGACTTAGTGCTCATCACTTTCACTTTGTAACGCTTGTTTTTCTGTGTTATGTGAGACTTTAATTGCTACCCGGTTTAAATCTTTCTTTTTTTCTCGTCGACTTATGCCTACTCTCCAATGAGCAAGCCAACCACGACCCAACCAAGCAAAGTGCTACCATCTTTTACTTCTCATTGTAAAATAAATCTCCCGTCTCGCTTGTGTTTTGGTTGCATGCTCTAGCTTTTTGTTCAGATTGGTTAAACCATTTGAATTGCCGCATGAAATTCAGCCGATTTCTAGTAGTGGTTCTGAGCCTAGCTACATATTCAGTACAGCCAAAATGTCAAATCTTAAGAAATAATTGAGGTTAAGTTTTAGAAAAAAATTACCGCCAAAAGTGAAGAAGCATTTTTAAGTGGAAATGGTATTTATTTGGAGTGTTAAGTAAAAAAGGATGAAATTTATAAACATCCTTATTCATAAATTACGAAATATAAATTTCTTCCTGTTCCACTTCACTCCGGATTAATACAAGCAGAACATTTTACATCTCACATCTCCATTGATAAAGATGTGAACGCAGTTTGTCAGCCAACTGATAAGTGGTTGCTTTATGGTTGGCTTGCTCATTGGAGAGTAGGCAATAGTGTCGCCATTTTGCGGTGTTCGCGATCTTAATCGGAGAATTGAGTCACTCACACCCAACGTCCCCATTCTTTCGTTTTGCCTGTGTCCCCACTTCGCCGTGCGGCGGTATGTTTACCGGCGAACTTACCGAGTGTGATGGAATCTGCAATAAATTTTTTCATATGACATGCCTAAAGCGCAGTGCCAGCCCCCAGGCCTTTCCACCTGCTCTGAGTGCTCTGAAATCAAGCCGTGCCATATACTGAAAACCCTGACCACTATAGCGTATTCCATGTCAAGGGAACAAGCTCTTCTTGCCGGAAAAATGCATTCAATTCTATCTAATTGATCTTGAGTCAATCTCGGCTGATCTAGCTGTGATCAACGGTAAGATCGACAAGCTTTTGTACGTCGCATCGACCGCAGAGCCCAACACTGGCAGTTTCCTGGAAAAATTGCACACCCTTTCTTCTAAATTGTCGGTGGCATCGAGTTCCCTGGAAGATCTGCACTCTTCATTAGCGGTCTCCGACGTACCCTAGTCTATTCTGCCGAAGATAGAGAATCTGCATCATAGTTTGAAACAAGTATCGAGCAAGCTTGCCTGCTTTTCAGCGACAGTGACAGCTAACTCTAAGCTTCTGAGCTCAATTTCAGGTGACATTGGATCACCTGAACCAAAGACGATTAGAATCAACGGCTTTCTAAATTAAATAAAAGGAATGCACACACCCCGAAGGACTCTCATTCGTTTGTTCTTAGGGGTGCCCCTCGACAAGCGGATCAAATGTGGTTGCAGAAATTCTTTAGACAACGCTTCGTATTCATCGCGTCGCACTGCAAACAAATATCTTCCAGTAAACAATCTACAAGCTTCCTGGCTCACATCCCTGCTAAATATGCCTGGCTTTTCTTCAACTCTTCTAGTAGTGTCCTCAAAGTTGTTAACATCCGCATCACGAAATTTATAACGAAATCTGTTAAGTTTAGTGCGAGTTCGTGAAACTGGATCGTTGTTGGATAAAACAACCCGTGTACGTACTCGTCCAGTGCGCTCAACCGAAAACATCGCTGCTGTTGCTTAGAGCTTGCGTGAACAAACATCAACATCAACTCGTCATCGCATGACCATCCGATGCGTTTTCGGTTTGCTCAATGGGCCGAAAACCGCTTGATCGAGGATGGGCATTTTTACCGAACAATCATCTTTTCAGATGAAGCTCATTTCCACCTCGGAGGATACGTCAATAAACAAAATTGTCGTATCTGGGGCTTAGAAAATCCACACGTCATCGTAGAGAAACCAATGCATCCACAACGAGTGACTATCTGGAGCGGATTTTGGTCTGGCGGCATTATTGGGCTATTTTTCTTCGAAAATAAGCAAGGAAACGCCGTTACAGTGAATGGCGATCGCTACCGCGCCATGCTAAGCGATTTTTTGTTTCCCAAAATTGAAGAGTATGATATAGACGACATTTGGTTTCAACAGGACGGCGCAACGTGTCACACAGCCAACGTAACAATCGATCTTTTGCGCATTGTTTTCGGAAATCGCATAATCAGCCGAAATGCTGATGTCAATTGGCCACCTCGAAGCTGCGATTTGACCCCGTTAGACTTTTTTTTGTGAGGAGCCGTTAAGGACAAGTGTTACGCTAACCATCCAGAGACGATTGACGACTTGAAACGTAGAATCGAAGTTGCCATTGACGAAATAGAGGTCCAAACAATCGAAAATGTACTGAAAAATTGGACTGATCAAATGGGGTATTGTAAGGCTAGCCGTGGCAGTAATTTGAATGATGTTGTCTTCCATTCCTAAATGGAAAGGTTCAATCTTTCTAATCCCTATATACATATATATAAAAATGAAAGTTTTTTTGTTGCTCAATCACGCCTAAAGCTTGCATCGATATTTTTCATTTTATGTCCGAAGGTAGTACATATTCCGTCTTAACATATAGGCTAATTTTATTTCGGATAATACGTAGGGTTTCAAAAAGGCGGATCCAAGATGGCGGCTGAAAATTTTAAGTTTGAAGCGATTTTCATGAAAATTTGTACATACGGGTTTTGCGGAATGGTAATTTCAAATTCGCTGTCCAAATTTAGAAATTCAGAAATTCAGATGGCGGATCCAATATGGCGAAAAAGATCTCTCGATTTTAATGAAATTTAGCACAATGATTGTTTTGAGGTCACTGATTTTGAATATTATCAAAATTTACAAATCCAAGATGGCGGATCCAAAATGGCGACCCATATTTCTCGATTTCAACGGATTTTAATGAAAATTAGTATAATGAATATCTTGAGGTCACTGATTTTGAATGTTTTCAAAATTTGCAAATCCAAGATGGCGGACCCAATATGAAGACAAAAACTTCTCGATTTCAACGGATTTTAATGAAAATTAGTACAATGATTATATTGAGGTCAATGATTTTGAATGTTATCAAAATTTACAAATCCAAGAGATAGAGAATTTTTAAAAACTCATGAATTTTTTTCTCAAAAACGGCTATTTTATTCAAAAATTTGCAAAAGACATTTCTCACTTAGAATTTTATGCAGAATATCATGGTATTTTTTTTATTCAAATTTCATTCATTTTTGAAAAGTAGGCCGCCATATTGGATCCGCCATTTTGAATTTTTCAAAACGCCAGGTCAATTTCTGAAGAGTAAAGACAGACCAAAAATTTAAGCCCAAAAACAATTTTCTAGGTCTCCATGATTTTTGGTCATTTAGGTGGCCCGGTTGACGTGGGATGTCCCATATATATGTATATTTAAGATGCAAACTGCCCCCAAATAAGACCAGTTCATGATATATCATATATTCCCATATATATCACCATAAAATGCTTATCCGCAAAAAAGAAAAAAAAACTTATCTCTTAAAGATGTAGAATAACATATTTCAGTCGGAATAAAATCGGCGGTGACACGTCGGGATACCTTCCTTGTATTGGGTGTGTGAATATGAATTCTCCCTTTTTTGTTAAAATTAAACACATTTGCTTTTTTAAAAAATTAAAGAAAAGTTTATTCAAAGTATGCTTCATCGGCAGCTACAACATCTACATCTTTCAGGTAATATACGTATTCCTTGCATGAAGAACTCCTGGTCTTTCGAGCAGATCCAATTACACAGGTTTACAAAAAAAAAAAGTTGATGTTCTTTTGACCAGACCATCTCATTTTTATGTAAATCAACGCCCTGAATCCGAATCCGAGGTCCGTTAACCTCCATCACGTCAAGTTCAAGGTCATTTCAAGGTCAAATTGAGAAAAACCCACTAAATAAGTCTGAAAAAGAGTACTTATAGGTTTTTGGGGTCGCTGAATCCGAATTCGTGATTTGTTTAACTCCCAAAGGTCAACCAGAGGTTATTTCAAGGGCATTTCAAGGTGAAATTGGGAAAAATCCACTAAATAGGTCTGAAAAAGAAGATGTTTGGAGTCACGGAATCCGAATTCGTGATTTGCTTAACCCCCAAGGTCAGCCAAAGGTCGTTTTAAGGGCATTTCAAGGTGAAATTGGGAAAAATCCATTAAGCGGAAAAAGTTGATGTTCTTTTGACCAGATCATCTCATTTTTATGTAAATCGACGCCCTGAATCCGAATCCGAGGTCCGTTAACCTCCATCACGTCAGGTTCAAGGTCATTTCAAGGTCAAATTGACAAAAACCCACTAAATAGGTCTGAAAAAGAGGACTTATAGGTTTCTGAGGCCGCTGAATCCGAATT
This sequence comes from Dysmachus trigonus, assembly GCA_949715965.1. Classification (NCBI taxonomy): domain Eukaryota; kingdom Metazoa; phylum Arthropoda; class Insecta; order Diptera; family Asilidae; genus Dysmachus; species Dysmachus trigonus. The sequence continues at coordinate 34,529,544 of OX454321.1, read as the reverse complement.
CGTGATTTGTTTAACTCCCAAAGGTCAGCCAGAGTTTATTTCAAGGTGAAATTGGGAAAAATCCACTAAATAGGTCTGAAAAAGAAGATGTATAGGTTTTTGGGGTCACTGAACCCGAATCCGTGATTTGCTTAAGCCCCCCAGGTCAACCAGAGGTCGTTTCAAGGGCATTTCAAGGTAAAACTGAGAAAAAATCAACTAAATAAGTCTGAAAAAGAAGATGTATACGTTTTTGGGGTCGCTGAATCCGAATTCGTGGTTTACTTAATCCCCAAGGTCAGCCTGAGGTCGTGTCGAAGTCATTCCAAGTTCAAATATAGAAAAGACGAGATTTTTTCCCAGTTTCACCTTGAACTGCCCTTGAAACGACCTCTGGTTGACCTTGGGGGCTTAAACAAATCACGGATTCGGGTTCAGTGACCCCAAAAACCTATACATCTTCTTTTTCAGACCTATTTAGTGGATTTTTCCCAATTTCACCTTGAAATAACCTCTGGCTGACCTTTGGGAGTTAAACAAATCACGAATTCGGATTCAGCGGCCCCAAACACCTATAAGTCCTCTTTTTCAGACTTATTTAGTGGGTTTTTGTCAATTTGACCTTGAAATGACCTGGAACCTGACGTGATGGAGGTTAACAGACCTCGGATTCGGATTCAGGGCGTCGATTTACATAAAAATGAGATGGTCTGGTCAAAAGAACATCAACTTTTTCCGCTTAGTGGATTTTTCCCAATTTCACCTTGAAATGCCCTTAAAACGACCTTTGGCTGACCTTGGGGGTTAAGCAAATCACGAATTCGGATTCAGTGGCTCCAAACACCTATACATCTTCTTTTTCAGACCTATTTAGTGGATTTTTCCCAATTTCACCTTGAAATGCCCTTGAAATAACCTCTGGTTGACCTTTGGGAGTTAAACAAATCACGAATTCGGATTCAGCGACCCCAAAAACCTATAAGTCCTCTTTTTCAGACTTATTTAGTGGGTTTTTCTCAATTTGACCTTGAAATTACCTTGAACCTGACGTGATGGAGATTAACGGACCTCGGATTCGGATTCAGGGCGTCGATTTACATAAAAATGAGATGGTCTGGTCAAAAGAACATCAACTTTTTTTTTTTTGTAAACCTGTGTTATCAATCCAAATTTTGATACTTTCGTATGAAGTGAACCGTTCTTCTGTAAGATCTGACTGCATTGTTCGGAATAAGTGATAATTCGAAGAAGCTATGTCTGGCGAATATGGCGGGTGGAGTAGCACTTCCCAGTTTTGTTCATCTAAATATCTTTTAACGACTTGTGCGGTATGCGGTTTGGCATTATCCTGTTGAAGAATTAATTCACTGTGCCTATGCACCCATTCTGGTCGTTTTTCTTCTACGACTCCCTTCAAACGCATTAGTTGTCGTCGGTATATTTCTCCATTAAAAGTTTGAGAGCGTTCGAGCAATTCATAATAAAACTTCTCTGATCCACCAAATGCAGAGCATAACCTTGTCATAGTGAATATTTCTCTTTGGCTGTGATGGGCCGGGTTCACCTGGCTTCACCCACGCTTTTTTAAGTTGAGGATTCCCATCACTATCACTCCTATCTTTTAGAGAAACTATTTATGTCAGCAGATCCAGAGAATTAGCAGCCTACGTTGATGGCTTTTTGTTTTAATTTACGATTATTTGAATCAAAATTTAAAAAATCCGCCATTATTTCTGCTTTAAGCCGCCATTTTTTAAAAATGGCGCCAGATAGCGTTAATCTGCGATCAGATTCGCGAAGTGCAGGAAAAACACTGTAAGTTTCAGCAAGATTGAATAATTTTTTCCTGAAAAACAGTGGTGAAAAATGTTAAATAATTGGGTCATTTTGGGCCGAAACGGGTTAATGAGAGAGACTGACAAGGGGAGTATCAAACATGTTAATCACAGATTCCGATCAATTTTATATATGTTATAGACTCGAGTCCCCTCATTAATTCCCTAAAGCGGCAGGACGCCATTCGCTTTCATTCTCGAGAAAAATCAATTTAAAGTTCTACGTGTAAGTTAACCCATTAATGCGCAAAACGAGGATTTTGTACGAGGATTTTGCACGAGGATGATTGTACGATTTGAATAGCAAATTGAGGCCAATTTCCTCAAAATTCGTATATAAGAGATTTGTGAGGGTGCTCTTTCAGAATCTGGCATTTATTTTGCATAAAAACTTCAAAAAGCCTATTATTTTTTGGGTTTTTTCAAAAAAGTGCATTTTTTTTTGTCATTTTTCGTCTCAAAGTCGATTATCTTGTCGTTGCTGCTATTGTATGATCATATAACTACCAGAAATCGCGGTCCAAATGTCTACACTTTGTCAAACCATGGTTTTGAATTTTTTTTTTTACTTTGGTTTTTTCAAAATGGCTATTTTGTACAGCAATGTAATATAAAACGTCCCGATTTTTTTACACGCAAAGCATCAACTTTACAAAAAAAATTTATATGACAAAAAGTGCTTATAATTAGCCAAGGAAAACATGTACATTTTTTCAGGATTTTTTGAACTATTTTTGGTTTTTTGGATTTAGCCAATTTTTGAAAAATTCAAAAAATAATAGGGGTTTTGAAGTTTTTATGCAAAATAAATGCCAGATTCTGAAAGAGCACCCTCGAAAACCCCTTATATATGAATTTAGAGGAAATTGGCCTCAATTTGCTATTCAAATCGTACAATCATCCTCGTACAAAATCCTCGTTTTGCGCATTAATGGGTTAACTTACACGTAGAACTTTAAATTGATTTTTCTCGAGAATGAAAGCGAATGGCGTCCTGCCGCTTTAGGGAATTAATGAGGGGACTCGAGTCTATAACATATATAAAATTGATCGGAATCTGTGATTAACATCTTTGATACTCCCCTTGTGAGAGCTATAACCTTGGTATCGGGTAATGAGGAGGAGAGATAGGTACTAGGAGTATGTTTAGAGTGGCTAGGGTTAACGCTACGGTTAGAATTACAGGGTGGGCCATTTAAGATTTGGAATTTGAATCGGCTATAAAAAAAAAAAAAAAAAAAATGAATATTTTTTCAAAGTTATGAGTTTACTAGCTCGGTTACCCGGTTTCACCCGGCGTTGGATAAATACTTATTAATTAAACACTTCTCAAATGTTCTAGTTTGTTATATCCTAGAAATTGTTTCAACCTGAAAACTCCTTTATGGATCCGTCATCTTGAATTTCCAAATCTTAATAATATCAGCCTCAGAATAATCATTGTACCAATTTTCATTAAAATCAGTTGAAATCGAGAAATATTGGTCGCCATATTGGGTTCGCCATCTTAGATTTGTAACTTTCGATAACATTAAAAAACTGTGACCTCAAGATAATCATTGTGCTAATTTTCATTAATATCCGTTGAAATCAAGAAATACTGGTCTCAATATTGGATCCGCCATCTTGTTTTTGCAAATTTTGATAACATTCAAAATCAGTGACCTCAAGATATTCATTATACTAATTTTCATTAAAATCCGTTGAAATCGAGAAATATTATTGCCATATTGGGTCCGCCATCTTGGATTTGTAAATTTTGATAACATTCAAAATTAGTGACCTGAAGATAATCATTGTACTAATTTTCATTAACATCCGTTGAAATCGAGAAATATGATCACCATTTTGGATCCGCCATCTTGGATTTCTAAATTTTGATGGTATTCAAAATCAATGAACTCAAAACAATCATTGTACTAATTTTCATTAAAATCCGTTGAAATCGAGAAATCTTTGTCGCCATATTGGATCCGCCATCTTGAATTTCTAAATTTGGACAGCGAATTTGAAATCACCATTCCGCAAAAAACGTATGTACCAATTTTCATGAAAATCGCTTCAAATTTAAAATTTTCAGCCGCCATCTTGGATCCGCCATTTTGAAACCCTACGTATTATCCGAAAAAAAATTAGCCTATATGTTAAGTCGGAATATGTACTACCTTCGGACAAAAAATGAAAAATATCAATGCAAGCTTTAGGCGTTATTGAGCAACAAACAAACAAACAAACAAACAAACAAACTTTCATTTTTATATATACATATATAGGGATAATACAATTTAAAATGCCGGGCCAATTTTTGCCATTTTTGGTTCCCTACGATTCCAGTTTGCTATTGCGGTTTTATAGGTTCGGAAATTCTATATTTACGCTCACTATTTACATGAAGTTTCTCATTTATAATCCAATTCGATCAAAATTCACTTCTTTCATTAACGAAATATGTACTCGTATAAAGCAAAATGTATCATTAATTGTGTTGCAGCAATAAATTTAATAATAATATTCACCCTTAATTCAAGTTTCTCTAAAACGTTCGTAGATCTATTTTTAAATATACGAAATGCGAATTTTATAAGCATTTTACCTATTGTTATTTATGAATGGCATTCTTCAATTGCTGTTCCCATTTTAAAAGTGGTTAAAGTACAAGTAATTCAATTTTCTTGATGGGTATATAATATATCTAATACTCTTTATCACTTTAAGTGACTTGAATATCCTTTAGCCAGATATGTATCGAGATGCTTTAGATTATGATCCATTGTGCTAAGAAAATGTAATGAATCAAAACGTAGCCACAATATTAAGTTCACTTGAAGGTCAGTCATTTTGCCACTTTGACTAAGTCAGTAATTAGAATAACAAATAGTTACTTTTATTTATTTAGCATAATTTATTTTGAAGATGGTTTTAGATAAATATTCACAACAGTTTATCATTGTTTTTTGCAATAATCACTGTCTGGTTTGGCGACTCTACAGAAGTTGTAGAAGGTGCATATTACTATAAATTTAAAAGGGAGAAAGTGCGACAACTGATTTTTCAAAATTTCCAGTTATCTGAATTTACACTTGTGTCTTTTATTAAAAATATTCGTTATTTTAATTGACCACCTTTGAGAGAAAAGTAAAAGTATGTTATATAATAATATATATTATGTATTAGTTTTTCAACTATTTAAATTTATAATTTATCGTAATCCGCTTGGTATTTGTTGTTGCAAAATAAATATTTTGTCTTAATACTATATAACATATCTTGACAACAGCAAATAATAACTGCTAAGTTGAAGATGAAATGGGGATTTAACAAAAAAAGCAAAACAAAAAAATTCATTTTTTACCTCCAGTATTTAACAGGGAAAAACACATTGTCGTTAAATATAAAATAGTTAAAATTTTCTGCAGCAATTGAAGGAGGAAGCCTAAGTGTTAAAACAATAAGCTCAATGTTTAAAAGCATACCCATAACCCGACGTTGTGATATAAACCGTAATAATTACCGGTGTGTAATATTTATTGGTTGGGACTATAAAACACATAAAATTATGGCTCAATACATCAAATGGTAACATGGGCAAACTTTACAGATATTTTAATAGTTGGCGAGTGGTCTGAAAAAAGAATGATCAATTCTTAGTAGGAATGTTGGAAAAATACCTATTCAACTAAATTCCGATATTTTTATTATATTAACATCGCAATATATCAGCGATATTTATATTAAAATCGAATTATCGATCAGAGTGTAGATACTTTTCTCCCCTTGAAAACACATTTAGCATGTCGCAATCATTATAGTTTTAGACAATCATTTTTCACAAAAACTGTACTGTACTTCGAATGTCTTTTAAAAATCTCCTTGCTAAACATTATGCCTTACAAGAAGGGAAAGTGTGATGCACGATTTAGAGGCAAATAAATTATGTAGAGTTCATCTCTTCAAGAATCATTAAATTTAAATATTGGTTTTAATTGAAACATTTTTATAGCATGTTTGCTGTTTAATAAAATAAGTTATGCATACAAAATAATACCCTGAACAGACTATAGACGACATTTCGAGGGTACTCAATTTCAAAATTATCTTATTGAATTGAAATTAAAATGCGATTAATTATAAGATATTCAAGCATTATAACATACTTTAAAAATTGAGTACCTATGAAATTCTATATTTCGTTCTCAAAATCTGTCCAGGATATAAACTTATTTTAATTTTACCGTTCAGGTAAGTTTGTAAGTTTTTTTAAGTCTCACCTAGAGTCTCTAAACGACTACGCAGATTTTAATAAATGGGGTATTACGTTGAAATGTCATGGTTTACATATTTTACATATTTTCGGTTCGAAATTCTAAAAAGCTAATAAAAAAATTAATATTAAAAAATAATTAAGAAACCTGTCTACGTCCAACAATTCAATAAATTTTTTTCTTTTTTTCTTTTTTTTGGGAGCGAGGAAATGCTTTATGCACCATAGGTGTCCGAAGACACCCGTGTGCCGGACTCCTCAGCCTACCCAGGCCTACCGGCCTAAACCCCGCTCCCTGCCCCCAGGAGCTCCTCCAAGGAACCGACTGTGGGACATTACTTCAGGGTGGAGTCTTATTTAGCCGCCCCCGCCCCTCTCCTCTCCACTCACCGAGCGTCCTTCTATCTACCCCAGCAGGCGCTCCCTGCCGGCGACCCTTTTCTTTCTAGCGCAGGATCGCTCTCACGAAAAGAGCTACCTTTCGCCAGATATCCTCCCCCTGCGACATAACCTCGACTATATTGTCCTCCAACTCCTCCCCCTCTGTTCTTCATCTATCACATTCAAAGAATGTATGGAAAGCGGAGTCCGATGGAGAGTCGCAGTAAAATCTTCCCTATACGGTGAAAGATGGCCCGAAAGTGCCCGTGCACCGTCAGCATGCTGACGGTTCAGCCAGGTGTCCAGCTGGGGGATAACCCGAGCTGTCCATTCCATCGCATCTGCTTCGTTTGAACTGTTATGTCTCCTACCCGCATTCCTATCAGTAGCGGAATACGCTTTTTTGTCAGAAGAACGATCTCGGTCTTGGTCAGGGCCAGTTCCAGCCTGTGGTCGCTTAGCCAAGGACCCACACGACGCATCACCTGATTGAGCCTCATTTGAGCTGCCTCGACATTTCTGGCGGTGGTGACCGCCGCGATGTCGTCAGCATACCCAACCAGGATAGACCCTTCCGGCATCTCCATACGAAGGATCCCGTCTAGGGTTACCAGATCAAGCACTGACAGAAATCAGTACATTGAGTTTAAAGGTTTTCGTTCATTGGCAGTTGTACTTTCTAGTACAAAATCTTCCGAGCAAAAAAAAGACGTAGGACCATACTGTAAATACTTCTATTTTCTTATTTCTTCAGTCGTACACCACTTCTCTACAAAAAATTAACAATAAACAAAAAAAAAGACAAAAACAAAACTCTTCCATGATAAGTAAAATTATGTGTATAGATATAACAAACATAAAGAATTCTGATAACAAAAAGCGAAAAAACAACAAATTACTTATAATATAATGTATAAAGATCAAATAGCCTCTTTGTATTTATCGTTGGTTTGGATTAGTTTCACAATATGCTTTCCTTCTTCTCCCTTTAAGAAATTAAAAAAATTTTGGCAAGCCATTTTATAATTAGTTTTAACAATTAATTCGGATTCCAAATTTTCAATTAGTAGGCGATTTCTCTCTTTCCTCCAATAAACAAACATTTCACTGAAAACCCTTTCACTGGCAGCGTTGGAATGAGGAATCGAAAATATGTGATTTATAATTTTTTCAAAATTGTTATTTTCACCGCACTCAAAAAATTTAATCCACTTTTCTTCAACAGATAATTTTGTTAAATATTCATCAAAGAGTACATCTGTGTCTACATTTTTAACATTAAAACATTGAACAACGTCTAAAATATCTTTAAAATTACGAATTTCCTCCAAAGAAAGTACACTAAGCTTTTCAAAATTATTATTATGAAAATCGAAATTCTTTTCTAAATAAGATAAGATATGATAATACTTTCCAAAAAACCATTAGCTCTCGTTTCAAATAATTTTATTTCTTGTAAGTTATCACATATTTTGATTGCGCTCTGAGCAATTGAACCGTAAAATTTTTCATTTTTTTGGATTAATAATTTCTCACGTAGACTTTTTAAAAGCTGATACATTTCCACTATTATTGGTCCGTCATTTTCTAGTCTCGCAATGGTAGAGTTTAATTTTGAGCCAACATTTGATATTAATCCTAGATAAGCCTCTGTCAATTCGCATTCGAAAAATTGCTGCAAAATAGAGGGACAGGATTCCAAGGACAAAAAGTAAGTTTTAATTGGTTCGTAGTTTTTATAAAGTCTATCAATCGCCGGAACTAAGGATAACCATCGTGTTGGGATGTGCCTAAGCATTTCTGCCCACTCAATGTCACAAAAAATAAAGATTTCCTTTAAAGCAGTTGTTTTCTTCGTAGATGTAGAGAATTCATTAAAAATTTTTATGATTATGCATTCTAAATCAAATTTTAAGAGTTTTACTGAGTTTTTAATAGAATTATTAATAACATGGCATAAACATCCGATTCCAATAAGTCCTGAATTTTCTGCTTTCAAATCTACAAAAACACTTTTATGACGTCCACAATTTACATTGGCGTTATCAGCGCAAAAACTAGTAACATTTTTTATATTAAGATTAAACTGTTCTAACTTACTTTTCACAGAAAATGATATATCCTTCGATAGTTCTGAATCAGCTTTGTAGAAACTTAATAATTTTGAACGCACACCGGTTTTTCTGTCAAAATACCTTACTATTAGAGGAAAGGTTTTTATATTCCCTTTATTTGAGGCGTCCGTGGAAATAGAAAATGGTTGATTATCCTTTCGAAGTCGTTCGACAAGATTTTTTAATGAAAATTTTGCCAACACATTTGTAACGATTTTGGAGCATTTTGTTCGTCCACAAGAAAATTCGGAAGCTGTATTTGAATCGGCAAAGATTTTTCTAAATAGCTTGCTAGAACAATCTGCAGAATTGTAGCTATGTCCATGCATAACAGTATGATATGCAAAAGTTGCTTCTGCAATCGCCGCTTTACTGCTTTTATTGCCACTGCTATAAGATGTAGAAGGAAAAAAAGAGGGTAATGACTTTTGACTAACCGTCTTTTGATTTTCTTTGTGCTTCAAGGAACTCATATGCTTTTTGACATCTGAGATTCCTCCGTTTCTAATAGAGAATTCTGTGCTACAAACAATACATTTTGCCATACTATCCTTTTTCCCTGCACAAATCCAAGTAAAAGTTTTAGTCCAACTTTCCCTAAACTTATTTATTCCTCGTGAAATCCGCTTGTTCTTAGTTAGTAGTAGTAAAAGTTGTTCGAAATAGAAAGTATAAAAATAAGAAAGGAAAAATAAACATGCCTTCTATATGAATCAAAATTCAGATTCAGATTCAAAGAAACTTTATTGAGACTCATAGATTAGTATATGTAGAGGAGTACAAAGTCTTAAGACTAATACTTATAAGCAAATAACACAGTTGTTGGCTATAAAGGTGCCTTACAAACTAAACAAGATTTGGCCAAAGGCGGTGCGGTGATATTCCGCTAGTACATATCAGTCAAAAATTTATTCAACAAAACTAATTCAAAAGGAACGCTTGCTCCCGGCGTTTGCATCACAAATGTACTTAAAACTAGGTGTAAACTTAAACAAAAAGAAGGAAAGAAAACAAAACGTAGAGAAAGTCTCCACGATATTCCACTTAAGGCACATCACCATCAAAAATGTATATCACAAAATTCAGGTTATGGCAACAGCCATTAGGTAGTTATATACATATCAAAGTACGGTTACAAAATATTATTCTGTATACAAAAATACCCATCCCCTTACTACTTATTGGGGCGAAAGCATTTAGCTATTTACATATATGGTACATACAAAGTATCACTAATACTAACAATCTTAATACGAATAAGCCAAATTCATCCAACCGGCCGTCAGCTCACTACTACAGTTGTTCAATACAAATTCAGTACATAACTAATACTAATAATCTTAATAGAAATAAAGAAATAATTCAAGCAGTTCGCAGCACCTACACCACTACAATAATTCAATACTAATGTGGTTAAACAGGGTGTGCGGCAAACTCTCACATTTATATATTTATACTAGAACAAGGTTCCCTAAAAAGTTCCAATACATCTGCACTTTGTACATTACCGAACAAAAGTAACTTACACTAAAAACAGTCTGGATGAAAAATTGAGTTCAGTACAGCAGGCCGAAATACTTAATTATTAATACAGTGTCAGGTATATAAAGAAATGAGTAAGACTAAATCTACATAATACAAGATGAGTAATTGGATTAAGAAACCAAATTGTGATCCGTCGACAACTTAAAGGCCCAAGGAACAAAGTTGACTAGCAAGTACAAGGATTCATGGGCAAAAAAGAGACATGTAAAACTTGAGAAGTGCCATAGGCTTATCCTCAGATTTCAGGTTGAAGTACTGTGGAACAAATGTTTTAATTTTTAGTAAAAATTTAGTTAGAGAAATTCCGAAAATCCTGTCAGTCTCTCCAAGGAATTCCTCAATTCCCTCTCTAGAGACCTCAATAGGATTCAAAAGATTGTCCTTAAGGACAGAGGCATAAGATTTACCAGGAGTAAAGTTGGAAAAAGCAGATTTAGTAATGGCTTCTCTAGTGGAGTTTTTAGAAGCAATGACATTTTTTTTTTCAATTTTATTTGATTTAAATTTTTTATAGTATGGACACTCACTGTAGTTGGCCGGGTGCTCTCCCCCGCAGTTAGCACACTTAGGCTTAACATCCTCCGATTCACCCTTGCGTGGACACTTATTCCCGCAGGCACTGCCGCATCTAACACACCTCTCATTAAAAGCACAATTGGCGCTGACATGGCCATATCTCTGGCATCGATAGCACTGAATATGTTCCCTGAAATTCTTTATTTTTTCAAAAAATACTCTATGTCCCAAAATTCCTGTAATAGAAGTTAGCTGTCTGACATCCTCGCCCGGTTCCAACACCACCTTAAATATATCAAGCCTTCTTCGTCCCTCCTTTGACGCTCTAGTCTCAAACCTCTCTATCCTATCAATATTTAGCAAGGGTGATTTAGTCTTAATTTCAGCAATAATTTCTTCAGCTTCGTACCCCTCCGTCATACCCCTGAGGAGTCTAACCTCCGGACGCAAACCCTTTGGGGTAAATGAGAAACCCTCCGTTTTCCCCGAATTTCTGACCAATCCCAAAATCAACTCATGGACCTTCAAGTTGTCGACGAAAATCTTGAAAACATTCTTCCTAATGCTAACAATCTTGTACTCAAAAATGTGTCCCTCTTCCTTGCAAACTATCAGAGGAATTTTTGGAATTAACTTAAATATATATATAGGAGGAAGCCAAATCTTTTTCTTCTTCTCCAACTGTACCTGCGAGCCGCCCGCCCGGCCATTGTTGATTTCACCGTTAAGTCCGTTAAGTCCTCGCGTCCCAACATGTGCAGCATTGTCATCACGTGCCTCTGATGGCGCAGCGTTGTCCCTTCTAGTCCCTCCAATTGAAGAGTTGCCCGTTCTATGAGAATTAGTTCTGTCCAGCCCATGCCAGCCAGGACCACCAGCAACAGCATCACCGCTCGAACCAGCCTCCCCATCAAGGCTCCATTCACCCAGCAAGCCACCAAACCTGTTGTCGCCAGTAACACTAGCTGGATTAACAACAATCTTCCTTTTTCCCTCAACAGTACCTGGCCCACGCGTCTTGCGAGGAGTATCGATAACACAGTCTACTTCACAGTTAGCCGCCACCTCGACGGCCCCACCATAAGCGTCCGAAGCACCATCTTGAAGCGCTCCCATCATTATGTCCTGACTCAAATTAGAAGAGCCCCCCGGGCCCCTAGGGCGCTTAGACGAAGGAGAAACGTTCGGAGAACGTTTCAAAGGATTCATTTCTCTTTTATGGGACTCTGTGTCCCTTAACTACTATTATAGATCAAAAAGTTATTGGGGTTTAAGGGCAAAGCCCCCCCCGAACACTCGCGAAAACTCACACAGAAAAAAATTTGCCAAAAACTAGCCAAGGAAAAGCCGCTATACACCAGTAGCCGGCAATTCACTTCAACTTTAAGTTTCCAAATTCACAAAAAAAAATGGCCGTCCGGTAGAGCTAAAAGCACCATCAGAATTCTCCAAGAGCACGTCCGCTCGCCACCAAGTCTCTACATGAACTCTCTATATGAATCAAGAAAAAACAAAATCAAAAGCCGCAACTTAAACCGCTTCAGCACCCAATTTCTCAAAGCTAATTGGTCAGTGACAGATTAACAGCTGATAAGTGCATTTTTCAGTTTCATTTGTAACAGTTGCCTGGCTGTTTTACACAAATGGTTTGGTGAGATTTTATTAAAATAATGTAGTAGAAGCAGGAAAAAACATGTGCCTTTTCCAATTGTAGATATAAGTTTACAAAATCAGTACATATACGTACTGAAATTAAAATTTTACGAAGTCAGTACACGCAAATTTCTAAGTATGAAAATAAGTACAGTACTCATTAAATCAGTACAACCGGCAACCCTAATCCCGTCATATGTATGATTCCATATGTCGGGCCCCAGTATAGATCCCTGTGCCGCCCCTGCCGAGAGAGCACTCGTTTCCGCACCATCTTCCGTTTCGTAGGTGAGGGTGCGGAGATAATCATCAGATCATAATCATCATCAGATAATCCCCCATCGTCCGCAGTAGATACTGGGGAACCGTGAAATCCCGTTCTTGCGCATTCAGCGCATTCCCCCACCTCACCGAGTTAAAGGCTTTGCGCACATCCAGAGTGACCAGCAGGCAATACTGTCTTTCGGAAAGATCTCCAGCGGCCACAACCGCCGCATTGAGACGAGGCTTCAGGAGCTTGCCGACCGTGTCGAGCATACACAGTGGCCTGTACGACCGAGGGAACCCTGCCAGTCCCTACCCCTTGGTGATCAGTACAAGCCTCGCTACCTTCCAGGGAGACGGAAAGATTCCCGCCTTCAGACAGGCGTTGTACATGTCCAGCAAGAGCTCTGGCTGGCTCGCCGTCAACGCCTTTAGCACCTCCGCTGTAAGCCCGGCGGGCCCCACCACCTTCCTGTTTTGAAGACTTTGCGAAGCGCTCGTGAGCTCCTCCGTTGTGAAAGGAGGAGCATCGAGTTCCCCGCAAGCCGAGCGGTTGGTTCCCAGTTGGGTGGGGAAAATGGCATTCATTCTGGTTTGGACCGTCCCCGCATCGAGGGGAGCGTTCGGTGAGAACACCCCTAATTTGCGGAAAACGATCCCCCCAAGGATACCCACTGAGATCCTCGCGCAGCTGTTTCCAGCATCGGCGCTTACTCATCTTGATGGCCCTATGGAGGTCTCTCTTCGCTGCCTTGTGCTCGGCAGATTTACGGGCTGCGTCGAGGTCGCGTCGATCGGCTCGCTGAGCCAACCGCCCAAGACGAAGACATACCCGCCTCAGCTCCGCGATCCTACGTGTGATGGCTAGAGACGTCCTTTCGGCATCCATCCTGGCGACATCCCACGTGATATATTGGTGATTGCTGGCTGTATAGTCCTCGTATCTCCTTATAACCAAGGCAAAGAAAGGTAGGTGTCGAGCCGATGTTTAATAACACCAGGCCGACTCTGGACGCAAAGTCCAGGACGCGTCCTCTGGAGTCGGGCGTAGGCTCCCCCACTCCAAGGTCTTTGCGTTGAAGTCTCCAGCCACCACCAGCTCTCCACCCATGCCCCGGACGGCGTCTTCCAGGCCACCTAATTTGGCTTGAAAGTCGGCTATCGGTTCGTTTGGGGTGGAGTAGCAACTGACGTAGGTAACGGGATTTTTCGGCGGTGGTCTCTCCTTGGTGAGAGCTCGTACCCGAGCGCACTCCTTCCTGGACGCTTCCAGGTCGTCCAGTGTCTCCTCTTAGGCTGGCAACCCATCCTTCACTACTGTCGAGATATTTGGCTGCTTCTGAAGGGCAGCCAACATCTCCTTGATGAGGATCCTCATCTGGAGGAACCCCCTATCTATTTTCTCCTCTACCTCGATCATCCTGCGCTACAAGTTGGTTGCTTCTGGCGGGGGTCGAACACCGCCAGTGACTGGTGTTCCAACTACGTCCCCAGCACCCATCGAGTCCGTCGAGGACCCTCGCGGGTGTGTTCGAGCCTCCGGTGCTTGTAACTCCGTGGATCGAACCAGTCGCGACCTCTTCGCAAAATGGTTGGCAAGCGCGCTGCCGCTCCTTCCCCCCCCCCCTCCTCTGCACTCCCCCCAAGCGGTTAATTTCCTTATTATCCATAATGCATACAAATGGGCATAATGTTCCCCATATTCAGGCACCCGCACCCGCTACACCCGTGCTCCATAGGATAGCATTCCCCTCCTACATTTATTTTTAAATACGGTAGTCTGTTCGCACAATTTATAGGCGACATCGTGATTTTTGTGGTGCACGTAGTCGTCCATTTATATGTACATTAGGGTGATTTTTATTTCGCGACTATTTTTTTTTTCAGTCCCACCTCGAAATTTTGTGGCAAATACCTAAACAAAAATTCGCTGAAAATTGGAGCCCTTAATATTAATATTAAGTACTAGACCAAAGCGTATAAAGTTTTCCCATATAAAATACACGTAAACTTTGATTATTTTTCTTCAAAGCTATACAGCTCAGAGGCATTTTATGGTATAATCTTGGTCAATGGTAGGGTTTCTTCAGAATTGAATGCTCTACAAAAGTGTCCATTGCGGTGTAAACCTAACTCCCACCAGCGAGGTAGTACGGGTCACTAACCCCAATTTTTCCATGAAATTCTCGTTTTTTACGCCTATCTCGTAAACAACAAGAGGTACAGAAAAAGTAAATATGACAAACTTGTAGGAAATTCAATTTTCTACAAAAAAGTTGTCTCGGAAAAAAAAGCACCCTAATGTACATATCTCATATAAAATAAAAACTCCCAAGTCGGCTACTTTAATAAGTAACCCAATAATTAAAATTAATGTTTCTGTCAATTATTTTATTTATACTTATAAACAGAAACACTAATTTTAATACTGAGTTAATTTTTTAATTAACAGAAGCATACAAGTTTTTTCATTACATAGCTTATAAATAATTATATTCATTTCCGAATTCATAAGAAATAGCAAAAATGCTCTCAAAATAAACTACAGCCACTTAAAATCTTGCACTAGTTTCGTTTTGAATTAAGTTTAGTCGAATATTAAAAATAAATTAATTTAATTTTGCAGATTATTGGTTACGGGATAGTAGTAGTTACGTTTGCCCTCCAGCCAGTAATTCGATGGACATGTGACCGCTTGACAGGATTCTGGCGATTGACAGTCGCTGATATTTTCTTGTTCCTTAGTTTCATTGGAACTGTAAATGTGTGGAGAGGTGTGTGGCATCTTTTAGATATCTACTTTTTACCAGGTTTGTAAGAACAATTTATTCGATATTACAAAAACCTTTCGAAAAAAAAGTTTTAGGTAACCGCCTTCTTAGTTCCTGGATAACACACTCGGTGTCATTTCTACTGCTCACTCTTTTAAACTGTTCCAATTCTGTACTTGTCAGAGGAGTTTTCATCGATGCGGAAGAGCCAGCTGGGCAATGTGTCGTTTTTCCAATTTATTACATTCGACTTTTCTTCCAAAGAGAACGATCCAAAAAGCAACGTCGGCTATCAGCTGTTTTGGAAAATCAGGATCAAAATAACTCTGCATACCTCTTAGGAAAGGGTTCTTCTTTGCATAAAAACATAAAAATTGTGAAAAACAATGCGAATAACACTTGTACTAACTCAAGGGCTGAAACGAAGCCGATTTTGTTTAAAACTAATGATAAGCCGAAAAGTAATGAGAAAAATATCAAGGATTAGGCACAATTGTAAGGATAACAGTACATCTGACGGACCTTTGTTAGTAGAAATTCTGCGCACCAACTTTACAAATATATTAATTTATTTGAATTGTAAAATATTTTACAAAAATGTGCTTATACATTGGAATTATTATTAAGGAATTAATGTTGTAATGAAATTGTACATATGAAGCATTTTAATATCATGAATGCGACACGATGCGGTCTTTGATTTTTCTCAACCCATTTTTCTTCACTTCCACCTTTTGTATGGTAATTCCATTAATTTTCGATTACCTTGGGAAATATCCCACAAAAACGAACTTTCAAATTGACAAATTATCGGCCATCCAGGTTTCCAAATAAGAAGCAGAGAGTAAGTCGCACCCCATATATGAAAACATGTTGTCAAAAACTTCATCAACATTTCCAGCATTACGACACAAAATGATAAAACTGAAATCTATTAAAAAGAAATTATATAAACAAAATAAAGAAAAACTGTTTTCAAATTAGTTGATATTACAAATCAAGGGTAAGTATAAAACATTACACACATAAAATATTTCTTCTTAAAGGTTTTGTATCATCTAGGGACTATTATAACTCTTTCTTTCACAAAACTTCTTTTCAAATGAAGGGGTAACATGTACTTGACGATTACAGAGGGTGGGGCTGGAAAAACGGACCACACAATTCGTAGGACAATGTCACCCTTTGTATAAATATTTATTAGACAATGGTGCAAAAATCAACTTGTTGCCGATAAAGGCTTATTTATGTCCATGTCGTCGGTCATTCTTAGATTCCGAACTTTTTTGTTAACAAAAATGAATTTCTCATAATCCCGATAGACCAAATGACAAGGTTATTTAATTTACTGCAAAGCATCAGATTGTCACCTTTTTCGCAGTCTGACCGGAAAGATGAGTGTGGATCTAGCTCTTGGATGCTCAGCTCAGGTCGAGTTATAGCCTCAAGGATTATGGGTAGTGGCCAGTCTAGGGTCATTCAGAGGTCAATTAAAGGGTGATTTGGTGGGAATCACCACGAAATCACTTTTTTTCTGCAGTCTGACCGGGAAAAGGGTTGTAGATCCAGTCTCTCGATGCTCAGGTCTAGTTATAGCCTCCAGGATTATCGGTAGTGGCGGTAGTGGTCGGTCTAGGGCCGTCCAGAGGTAATTTGAGGGTCGTTCAGGTTCATTTCAAGGGAATCATCATGAAATCGCCTTTTTTCGCAGTCTAACCAGGAAGTGGATTATACTCGTAGATCCAGTTCTTAGATACTCAAGTCGAGTTATCGCCTCAAAGATTATCGGTAGTGGCCAGTCTAGGATCATCCAAAGGTCATTTGAAGGTCATAATCAAGGGAATCACCACTAAATGCCTTTTTTTCTGCAGACTGACCGGGAAAAGGAGTGTAGATCCAGTTCTTGGATGCTCAGGTCGAGTTATAGCCTCAAGCATTATTGGTAGTGGCCGGTCTAGGGTCATCCAGAGTTCATTTTAAGGGAAACACTACGAAATCGTTTTTTTTTTCCGCAGCCTGACCGGGAAAAGTATTGTAAATCCAGTCCCTGTATGCTCAGGTCGAGTTATAGTCTCAAGGATTATCGATAGTGGTCAATCTAGGGCCATGCAGATGTCATTTGAAAGTCATTCAAGCTCATTTCAAGGGAATCACTAGATCCAGTTCTTATATGTTCAGGTCGAGTTATGACCTCTGGATGACCCTAGACTGGCCACTACCGATAATTCTTCTGGCTATAACTCGACCTGAGCATCCAGGGGCTGGATTTACAATCCTTTTTCTGGTCAGACTGCGGAAAAAAAGCCATTTCGTAGTGATTCCCTTGAAATGACCAGCAAATGAACCATGGATGACCCTATACTGGACACTACCGATAATCCTTGAGGCTGTGGTGGCAGGCGTTGTTTCTTAGTTTAAAACATTTAAAAAACTTACCCTGGATTTTTAAAAATATAAAAAAGACAGTCGACTGAGAATTTTAAATTGAATGAGTTGTTAAATTAAAAATTAATAAATTAAATTTAAAAATTAATAAAATAGATTAATAAAAAAAGATTATATTAAATTAAATAATAAATAAAATAGAAAATACAGATTTCATGTAAAAAAATATATATCAATAAATCAAATTATATTTACTAATATAGTTTCAAGAATTACAAGAAACTATATATTGGTGACCCCGACGTGAAAAAAAAATTCTTACTCAACCAAGGAATTTGCAAACCTTCTAACAATTGCTGGTCATCACCATTACATATGGTTCCAAAACAGAATGGTGAATGGAGACCCTGTGGCGATTACAGACGTCTAAATGCAGTAACAATCCCTGACCGATATCCAATTCCATTAATACACGATTTCGCTTCCCATCTTCAAAATTGTACAATATTTTCAACTTTAGATCTAACCAAAGCATATCAACAAATTCCTGTAGAACCAGAAGATATTCCTAAAAACGCAATTTGTACACCTTTCGGACTTTTTGAATTTACTAGGATGACTTTCGGACTATGCAATGCTGCACAGACATTCCAAAGATTTATCCATGCGGTTCTCCAAGATTTACCATTTTGTTTTGTATATCTTGATGCTATTTTAGTAGCTTCCAATTCAGAAGCACAACATTTAGATCATTTAAAACAAATTTTTCAACGCTTTCAGGACAACGGCCTAATAATAAATCTCGAGAAATGTAACTTTTTACAATCAGAAGTAAAATTTCTCGGTCATTTCATAAATTCTAAAGGCATCAAACTATCACCAGAGAAAGTTGAAGCAATTACTAAATTTAAACAACCATCAACAGTCAAAGAGATCAGACGTTTTCTCGGCATGGTAAATTTTTATCGACGTGTTCTGCCACATGCAGCTGCGCATCAGTTGTTATTAAATAAATACCTCACTGGTAATAAAAAAGACAGTTCAAAACAAATTAATTGGACACTCGAGGCAATTAAAGCATTTGAAAACATTAAATCACAACTAGCAAAAATTACTCTTTTGGCTTTTCCAAACAATAACTCTCAACTAGCTTTGTTTGTAGAAATTTTACTTTATTCACAGATCATAAACCCTTAATTTTTGCATTTAAACAAAATCACGAAAAATCTTCTCCAAGACAAGCTAGACACTTAGATTTCATCGGACAATTTACTACAGACATAAAACATATTCCAGGAACAGAAAACATAGTAGCAGACACTCTTTCACGGGTCGAGGAATTACATTTACCATCCTCTATAAATTTTGAAACTATAGCTATCGCACAAAAGACCGATAACAGGTAAAAAATTTTTTGGAAAATACTTCATATAAATTTTCCAAATTACCCGTGATTGGGAGTGACAAACAAATTTACTGCGAAAATACCAACTCTAACATTAGATCTTACATTCCGGAACCCTTCCGACTACAAGTTTTTAATTCAATTCATAATTTATCTCATCCTAGCATTCGAGCAACAAACAAAATGATAACATCGAAATATTTTTGGCCAAATATTAACAAAGATGTCAACAATTGGTCCAAAAGCTGTTTAGCATATCAGAAAAATAAAATTACTCGACATGCACAATTCATATGGACATCATCGGCCCACTTCCTCCTTCACACGGCTTCAGATATTGTCTCACGATAATCGATCGTTTCACTCGATGGCCTGAGGCAATACCTTTGACCAATATTACAGCCGAAACCTGTGCAGAAGCTCTTTATCACAATTGGATTTCTCGTTTCGGTGTTTCCAAAATTATAGTCACCGATCAAGGAAGACAATTCGAATCTACACTCTTTAAAGAACTTTCAAAATTTTTAGGATTCAAACATAATCGAACTACCCCATACCACCCACAATCAAACGGTTTTTTAGAACGTTGCCGCAGAACACTTAAGGGGGTATCCCACTCTAGAACGTTCAAAAAATGCATTTTTTTTTTTTAGTTTTGAAAAATTCTCTGTTCTTTCCTGAATCGTTTAAGCTATCTCTTGCCGCGAAATTTGAAAAGCTCGCGCCGCTACAGGGGATTCCGTGCGCAGCTGCGCGTTCTCCACCACTCTTAACTTTAAGGGGGTAACCCACTGTTGAAAAAAAAAAATTTCGATTTTTTTCTTTTTATATATTTGGATAGATTAGCACTTCAAGAATATGTGTGTAAGATTTCAGATCGATATCTAAATAATTGTTCTTTCTACAGCTCTCACAGTCCACCTCCGTTCAATTACGATTTCGGAGCGCGCGCGGCCTTGTAGCAGCTCAAACAGCTGCCGCGTGTATTACCTATTATAATACTTTCTAATTGTATATTACATAATACACTAATACATAGTTCCTTATACTATTATAATTAGAAGGTACCCACTATCACCTGGGATTCACTGATTAAGGGTTAGTTGAAAATTTTTGTACTTATGTCACAAAATTTCTTTGAGAAAACTTTAAATGCGTTTTTCTCAAAACGCTCTTTTTCTGTGCGCGTCGTAAAATTGTGAAAAAACTATTGGGCCGATTAATTTCAAATTTTGCATACACCTTTATTAAGTACTTAACTATAGAAGTAACCTATTATTAGAGTAAAAAAACAAATTTTGTTGATTTAGGATCAACTTTTTCGTGTTAAAACATAACGAAAATCGATACATCAATGTTCGAACGTGCACTAAATCATCAGATTTTTTTTGTTTGCTGTAAAAATAGGTTACTTCTATCCTTTATAACAAATATTGAAGGATTTTTCTTTGGTCGGTGTTTGCAAATGCATACTTTTCCCAGGATTTTATGAGGCCCAATTTGCATTTTTTTTTTGGACTGCGTGCGCGCTGCATCATAACGGCCGCCATTTTGTAAATTTTTTTTTTTTTTATAATCAAAATGTAAACTTTAGTCCTCAGTAAAGAAGTATGGAAAAAATCGAAAAGATATCTCTGATAGTTTTTTTTTACCGATTTTTTAAAAAAAGTTCCATTTTCTGGGCTTCAACAGTGGGTTACCCCCTTAAATTAAATGCCGTTTTTCTCAAAACACCGTCTTGATGAATGGTGTGCAGGATTCTGAGAAAACCATTCATCCGAAAAATTTCAGATTTTGGTACAAGCTGTGTTAGCTTTGTCGCTATGACCTAAGTGGAGCAAATCAGGCATTTTTACATTTACATAGCTTGTAGCCATGTTTTAACAGTAAAAAATCAACTAAAAAATAAAACTTATAGTACAAAAAATTAAAAAACTTAATACAATTTTTTTTTTTTCAAAATGTGCCACACTCATGCCATAGCGACATATATAAAGAGTACTAATGAGCAATCTCATAATTTTCAGATTATTTGTTTGGCTGTTATCGTGCACACCGTTCCTAAGGTATGAGTCCCAACCACTCAATAAAAAAAAAAAAATGTTCTCAAAATATTCATTAAAGATCATATAATAAGAGGATTATTATGTTTAACTCTAAATGTTTTGCATTTTCTTATTCAACTCCCTGAAAAAAACGTTCAATTCAAGGGCCTCTAGAGTGGGATACCCTCTTAAAACAGCTATCAAAGTTTATGAAACAAATTCTTGGTCCGAAGTTTTATCTTCAATATTACTTGGTCTTCGAACAACATTTCGAGAAGAATTTGTCGCGACACCAGCGGAATTACTCTATGGTCAGTCCTTAAGACTACCTGGTGATTTTATAGAACAAAATTCAGAAATTCTACACCAAAGTCTTTTCGTCAATCACTTACGAAATTTATTTAATAACTTACGACCAATTCCAGCTTCAAACCATTCCAAGGCAAAAATTTTAAAATTCAAAGAATTAGAAAATTGCTCACATGTTCTAATTAGAAGCCAACCATCTAAAAATAATTTGCAAAATTGTTATAACGGACCATTTCCAGTTATAACAAGAAATAAAAATTATTATACAGTGCAAATTAAAAATAAAAATGTTAACATCTCCTTAGACCTGTTGAAACCATATTTCGTTACTTCCATTAATGAAGTCAATATACAAAATAATTTTTCTGATCCAACTAAGAGTAACAATTCCAATTTAACACAATCTAGCTCGAATCATATAAAGGAACAGCCAGTGCCTGTTCACACCACAAAAAGTTTTCTTTTTCGGCCAGAGCCATTAGGAAATAATCAAACTTTAAATTCTACAGTTATTCCGTCATCAGAAATTGAATATCAGAACAATAGACCTCCAAGAAAAGTGACATTTTCAGCAAAATTATTAAGTTGCTGAAATCAGAATTTCGCTCTTTTCGGATTTCGTTGGGAAGGGGGTGTTGTGGTGGTTGTCTAACAAGGGGAGGGCACGGTGTGGGAAATTCACTTCGGGACGAGATTCCGTGTGGTAGTAGTTTCCCATAAGAGTATGCTTACCCTAAAAGATTATTTCAGAATGGCCAGTAGTTTCGAAGATTTTCAAAGATTTTTTTTTTTTTTTTAATTAACTATTTTAATAACACAGGTTTACAAAAAAAAAAAAAGTTGATGTTCTTTTGACCAGACCATCTCATTTTTATGTAAACCAACGCCCTGAATCCGAATCCGAGGTCCGTTAACCTCCATCACGTCAGGTTCAAGATCATTTCAAGGTCAAATTGAGAAAACCCCACTAAATAAGTCTGAAAAAGAGGACTTATAGGTTTTTGGGGCCGCTGAATCCGAATTCGTGATTTGTTTAACTCCCAAAGGTCAGCCAGAGGTTATTTCAAGGGCATTTCAAGGTGAAATTGGGAAAAAACCCACTAAATAGGTCTGAAAAAGAAGATGTATAGGTTTTTGGAGTCATTGAATCCGAATTCGTGATTTGCTTAACCCCCAAGGTCAGCCAAAGGTTGTTTTAAGGGCATATCAAGGTGAAATTGGGAAAAATCCACTAAGCGGGTCTGAAACAGAAGATGTATAGGTTTTTGGGGTCACTGAATCCGAATTCGTGATTTGCTTAAGCCTCCAAGGTCAGGCAGAGGTCGTTTCAAGGGCATTTCAAGGTGAAATTGGGAAAAAATCCACTAAATGAGTCTGAAAAGAAAGATGTGTAGGTTTTTGGGGTCGCTGAATCCGAATTCGTGGTTTGCTTAATCCCCCAAGGTCAGCCAGTGGCCGTTTCGAAGTCATTCCAAGGTTAAATATAGAAAAGGCGTGTATTGAATCCCAACCACTGAATACATGGATTTTTGGGTCGATGAATCTATTGCCGCCATATTGGAACCCCC
The DNA here is from genome assembly GCA_949715965.1 of Dysmachus trigonus. Classification (NCBI taxonomy): domain Eukaryota; kingdom Metazoa; phylum Arthropoda; class Insecta; order Diptera; family Asilidae; genus Dysmachus; species Dysmachus trigonus. The sequence goes on along the minus strand of OX454321.1, from coordinate 34,506,513 downwards.
ATCTTGGATTTAAAAATTCTCAAATTTGGACTTCAGATTCGTGATCAGCGACCCCAAAAACCTCCGAGTAGCAAATTTTCCATGAACTACTCAATTTTGCAGGAATGTTAGAGTCCACCGAAGTGAATGAAGGTTTAAAAAAACAAAAACAAATTATTTTCGCAAACAAAACTGAGTGAGTAATTTCTTAGCAATGATGCATGTGACGAGTTTTCTTCTTGTTCCGTTCGAGAACGGACCCTAACTTAAGCATAGTTCAGTCTTGTTCTGCTATTATATCACTTCTGCGCATGCGCCAATTGGTCTCATGCGGTTTAATATGGAACAAAGTAGTTGATTATTACCATGTTTAAGGCTCATGTTATTCAAAGTCAAAGTGCCATGAATTCTGATTTAGCGATTCTAGAACCTTCATTTCCAGTTAACAGAGCTTAAAATTACCTCTATATAATATTATAAGGTTAAGCGGACTTTATTGGAATTTCGCATCCGTAAAAAAACTATATATACAGTGGCTGGTATATGTTGCGTGGCCATTTCTCAACTTAAGATAACCTACAACTGACCTTTATATAACATTTAGTTTTCCTTGTGAGGTTAAACTAGCCCATGATTTGCAATCAGCGACCCAAAAACCCATGTATTCAGTGGTTGGGATTCAATACACGTCTTTTCTATATTTGAACTTGGAATGACTTGGAAACGACCTCTGGCTGACCTTGGGGGATTAAGCAAACCACGAATTCGGATTCAGCGACCTCAAAAACGTATACATCTTCTTTTTCAGACTTATTTAGTGGATTTTTTCCCAGTTTCACCTTGAAATGCCCTTGAAACGACCTCTGGTTGACCTTGGGGGCTTAAGCAAATCACGGATTCGGGTTCAATGACCCCAAAAACCTATACATCTTCTTTTTCAGACCTATTTAGTGGATTTTTCCCAATTTCACCTTGAAATGCCCTTGAAATAACCTCTGGCTGACCTTTGGGAGTTAAACAAATCACGAATTCGGATTCAGCGGCCCCAAAAACCTATAAGTCCTCTTTTTCAGACTTATTTAGTGGGTTTTTCTCAATTTGACCTTGAAATGACCTTGAACCTGACGTGATGGAGGTTAACGGACCTCGGATTCGGATTCAGGGCGTTGGTTTACATAAAAATGAGATGGTCTGGTCAAAAGAACATCAACTTTTTTTTTTTTTGTAAACCTGTGTTATTAAAATAGTTAATTAAAAAAAAAAAAAAATCTTTGAAAATCTTCGAAACTACTGGCCATTCTGAAATAATCTTTTAGGGTTTGCATACTCTTATGGGAAACTACTACCACACGGAATCTCGTCCCGAAGTGAATTTCCCACACCGTGCCCTCCCCTTGTAAGATTAAAAATTTAGTAGTCTCCACGTGACGATTAACTTTACTTTTAATTGTCATGTAGTGATGATCTTAGATGATATGGGAAATTTATAAAAAGTTTTAATCTAATTCGGGTTATGTATTTGATTTCAGGTAAAAATAAAGGATGGAAATTTGTATGAAAAGTAAAAGTAGATAAATGTAGATTTTGAGTAGTATTGTAATGTATAGGATATAGTTAATGAGTTAATGTAGTGTAGATTTGTTTGGCTTTTTGGTTGCTATAGAAATTAGAAATTAGTTTGTCATTGTAGATACTGTAGGGATTTGGCTTTATGTAATCTAGTGAGTGTAATTGTAGCAAGCTTTTTGTATTAGTTAGATTTTGTTTGTAAAATATTACATACATATTTTAGTTCTTCATTGACATTCAATCCGGAAAGTTGTATTTTAAAAAAATATATTAAAAATATATTAAGGATTTAATTACAATAATTAAAATTAAAATAAAATAACAAGAAATAAATAAATTTTTAATTTCATTTCGCTTATATATATAAAAAAAGTGATAATAAAATATATTGAATAAAATAACAATAATTTAAAAAAAAATAAAAAAAAGGAAGAATCTATAATTTGAATCCACTGGATCTACACTCCTTTTCCTGGTCAGACTACCGAGAAAGGGCGATTTCATGGTGATTCCCTTGATTATGACCTCTGGATGACCCTAGACTGGCCACTACCGATAATCTTTGAGGCTATAACTCAATTTATTTATTTATTCGCAATGAGACATACAATGTCTATTAATTACAAATGTAAAATACAAAAAGAAAGCAAGTACATAAGTAAAGAAGAATATAATAAATTAATAACAAAAAACATTACCCTAAGTTTTAAAGAAATTCGTAAGCCGATTCTTCAATTGCGAAATAGGTAAATTAAAGTCAATAATGTCACGATGCAAATTAAATAGTCTTGAAATGAGTGTAATTGGTTCATGTAAACCATAGTTGGTTCGATGGTGGGGTACATGAAGAAGACTGCAACATCTGAGGCCGGGACGAGGAACAGATATACTCAACAAAGATAATAATTGCGGACTATCACATTCACCAGACAAAACTTTAAATCCAAAGACAATTATGGAAACCGTACGCCTATCATGCAATGTCGCCATTGAAATCAGTTTTAAGCGATCTCTATATGGGGGTAGGAATAGGGGATTAACACAAGGAAGACCCCCAAGGGCGAATCGTAGAAATCGCTTTTGAACAGCCTCAATTCGATCGGAATGAAACTTATAAGATGGTGACCAAACCGGACTAGCATATTCTAATACAGGTACAACAAACGTAATGAATAAAAGTTTTGTAACGTACGGATCATTGAATTCCTTAGACCATCTCTTGATGAAGCCCAACAATGAATTTGCCTTATTAATAATAATATTAATGTGATCGTCAAAAGTAAAATTCGGGTTGAATGTAACACCCAGATCTTTCGCTGAGTTAAGTCGACATAATTCACTTCCATCCAATGAGTAGCTAAAGTTAATAGAATTATGTTTTCTTGAAAAAGACATAAGAGTGCATTTACTCACATTTAAAGGCAAGAAATTCGAAGAGCACCATTCAAAAAATTTAGTTAAGTCTTCGCTAAGCAGCAGGCAGTCATTTGACTCATTAAAAATTCTATAAATTTTAGCATCGTCAGCATAAAGAAGAATCTTCGAGTGGGAAAGAACAGAACTCACGTCATTTATAAATAAAATAAAAAGGAGAGGACCCAAATGACTTCCCTGTGGAACCCCCGAAGTATTGTGAATAGGTGAAGACAATACATTACGAAACGATACAATTTGCTGTCGATTGGTCAGGTAGGTCGATAACCAATTTAAAAAGACTGGGGGAAACCCAAAACCTCTCATCTTGAAAATCAGTACTTTGTGGTTGATTCTATCAAAAGCCTTACTAAAGTCTGTATAAATACAGTCAACCTGTCTACCACTTTCAATAGCATTAATACAATAAGACGAGAAAGTTAAAAGGTTAGACACCGTTGGTCTTCATTAATTATGGATCTACAATGGAAGTACAAAATATCACAGACGATAGCCTCAAATAGTTTACCTAATGCTGAAAGCTTAGCAATTGGTCTATAATTAGAAATATTATCCTTGCGGCCTTTTTTATGCAAAGGAATAATATAGGAAAATTTCCAACAATCAGGAAAGACACCGGAAGACATTGATAAATTAAATAAATAACAGATAACATTAACCAGAGCTAAACTACAAGATTTTAAAACTATTGAAGGTATTCCGTCAGGTCCACAGGTGAACTTTGAAGGAAGTTCGTTCAAATATTGCAAGACAGTGTCTTGGTCAAAGTAAAGGTCCTTAGTTTCTAGAGTTGTGGATGGAAGTGTAGTCAAGTTATGAGAGTTAGACATATCACAGTTATCGGTAGTAAAAACAGTACTAAAAAATCGATGGAAAAAATTACAGATGGTCAAAGGATCGTTACTGGTTTCTCCATTGTAACAAAAAGAGGCAGGATAGCCGTCGGAACTTCTTCGAGTATTAATGAAACTCCAAAATCGTTTTGGCTCATTTTTAATGGAGTCCTTTAAATCAGACAGGTAGGATAAATAGGCAGCCTCAGATCTTGCAACGAACTCTTCATGCAATGCACAAAAATGGCTAAAATCATAGTTACTTCTTGTAATAGAGAATTTTTTCCAAGCCTTAGTCTTAGAGTTTTTTAAGCTAATTAATTCAGAATCGCACCATGGGAAACGAGTATCAGAAATCTTATTAAAAGTAATAGGTATACATGAAGCAAATACAGATGACATAATTATGTAAAACTTAGAAGTATAGCAATGTTTATGTCATTCTCAGACACGACAGAAGACCAATCGCATACAGACAGAAAATCGTTCTTACGAGTGGCGTAGAACATCTAGAAACAGCAGTGCAGCAAACATTCGTCGAGAAAACCAGGTCGAGGGATCTGCCAGACTCACACCGTACCGGATTCACCTGATAAAGATTGCAGCCCTACAAACAATCTAAGAACAACAGATCGCGTTGTCGGTATGCCAACACACTAGAAGGCGAAAGAAACTCATACGATTCATCATAGTTCCAGCGAAGGGACGGAAGATTGAAATCGCCGACAACCATCAAATCATCAGGAGGCAGCAATAAATCAGACACAAACTCAACGGCATCGCAAAAAGCATTGTACACTTCGCTCGGAGAGTTCGGAGGGATGTACACGTTCATGATGAAAAGCCTTTTTCTTTGGAAATTCAGAGATATGCAGAGGAGCTCAAGGGTTCCTGCATTAGGAATCTCCACTAATGTTGATTGGATGCGATTACGCACGGCACAAATTACTCCGCCCCCAACAGGAGCACCGACCAAAGACAGATGACGATCACGACGATACAGCCGAAACTCAGACGAGAAGAGTTCAGCATCCAATATATCCGAAGACAGCCAGGTTTACGTCAGGCATATAACATGAAAGCAGGAATTAGAGGTAGATAAATAAAAGTGACGCAGCTTGGATCGCAACCCTGTTACATTAGCGTAATGGATACAGAATGACGAAGTCCGTTTTTTTGATTTTTTGATGACTGGCGATACTTCTGTTTCGGAATAAATTCTTTAACAACAAGGTTGTCAGGCCAAAATGCACTATTTAAAACCACCGGGAAGTGCTCTTGCGGAATAAATATCTTAAAGGAAGACACAAGCGGAACAACACCAGCACGCGCCTTCGAGAAAAGCTTCTTGCAAGATATTAAATTCCGTGGAATTGATGAGTTTGAACACACGTAGTTTAGTACATCATCCACCTTGGTCTCCGGCTCAAGACGAGAAACGAAAAGAGTTTTAGGAACAGTAGCAGCCCTAAGCAGAACTGAGGCAGTACTCGTTCCAGGTTGAGGAAGCGCACCAGCAGCAGATAAAGCAACAGAATTCAGATCAGCTAGACCACCCACAGATAACGAATTAGTGACATCATCGACCAAAACAATTGAGCCTGCAGTGTCCGAAACAGCTGAGTTTTGTGCAGGTGCACCAGCCGATGCAGATTTTGAACGGGTAATCCATTTGGATGCTATAGTAGAGGAAGCCGTAGTTATTGCTGCATGTTTATTGCTGATGCTATTAAGAATCGGTGATGTTTTAATAGCTACCGCTGGAGCTTTATTACTGATTCTCTTTGGCGGGGCAAGATCATCGGAAATTGACGACCCATGCGAAAGGCCGTTAGGTTCCTCCAGAAAATCAAAACCAGAGCCGCTGTGTGGGGGTACCAGCAGCGATGAAGCCGGAATAGAGAATGATTCCCTTCGATCGACGAAAACATTTAAATTTGATTTAATGTCAGTAATCTCCTTTTGCAGATCCGAGTATAATTTTAAAACAGATGTTAGTGCTGCCTGAAGGCTCTCTATCTTTGCAGAGTAAACCGAAGGGGAGTTTCGCCGGCAGTCAGGGCAAAACCACTGCAGACCATTACCTGACATATTTAAATAGTCCCCAATAGAAGCGGGAAATTGGGCACATTTGGCGTGAAACACCTTTGAGCACACCCCAAAGCAGCTGAATTGGGGGCTTTTCCCGGCTTTGTCCAAACATTCTTGCGCGGAACAGATTTGATGAGGCGCCATTACAGTTAATAAATAATAAATAATACGATAAAATAAATAATGAAAAATAAATTAAATAAATAACACGAAGATAAAAAAAGTTAGCAGTATCACACGAAAATCAATCACAGCAGTTTATCACAATTCAGAGTTCAAAGCGCAAAGGGATAGTCAATAATCCCAGTCATCAATGTCGCAGTTGAAACAACTGACGAGCGTAGGCAGCGCGAGGATTTCGAGCCTCCGATAATTTGCAACCGTTAGATCAAGTATGAAAAATCACAACAAAGTTAAATAAGTTAAAATAAAATAAGTCACAGGTCTTATACAGTCACTAATCGATAAATGAATCGAAGCACGCAATCACAGCTCCAGCACCGCAAAGTGCTTAATGTTTACCAGTAATTATGATAGTCCGTAGAAAAAAAAAATAACACCAAAAATACAAGTTAAAAGTTCAACGAAAAATAAAACACCATCCGCACCGCTCGACAATCAGACTGAGACTCACACTCCTTTTCCTGCTCAGATTGCGGGGAAAAGGCGATTTCGTGGTGATTCGCTTGATTATGACCTTCAAATGACCTCTGGGTAACATTAGATTGGCCACTATCCATAATTCTTGAGGCTATAACTTGACCTGAGCATCCAAGAACTGGATCTACACTCCTTTTCCCGGTCAGACTGCGAAAAAAGGCAATTTCTTGCTGATTCCCACCAAATGACCCTTGGATTGACCTCCAAATGACCTCTGGGTGACCCTAGACTAGCCACTACCTATAGGCTATGTGGCAGCTCAGCTTTTGACTTCTGAATTTTGAATTTTTAATTTTTTACAAGTAGGCCTTGCTTTTAAAATGAGAAAAGTTTCTTGAATTTTTTGAGAGATAAAAAATCGATGTAGGCAGTTGGATATAAAAACAAAAATAATGAAAAAAGCAATTTAGTCCGGCAATATTCATTGAAAGGAAAACTCGAGAGGAATAAATTAACTTAAATTAAATAGTAAATACTAGAAAGTTCTAAAATTAAAGAGTAATAAATCTATATAGCAATTTAAATAAAGAATTATAAATGTGTTTAACAACTAAAATAAAAGATATTAAATATATACAGTAAAAACAAAAATAAAGAATACTAAGTGTTTTTAGTAATTAATAGTTACCAAAAAAATTTATAATAACAAAAAACGGTAGCTAAAACTGGTGACCCCGACAACCGGCACCAGTACCGGCATGAATAGCCGGAAATGGAGTTGGATCGAACCGCCATCCCCCAACAAGCTCATCATATTGGCCCATCGAGCCGCCAACAAGTTATATCGGCCCATCGAGCAGCCACCCACCACCACACTCATCATAATGGCCCATCGAGCCGCCAACAAGTTATATCGGCCCATCGAGCAGCCACCCACCACCAAACTCATCATAACGGCCCATCGAGCCGTCCACAAGTTATATCGGCCCATCGAGCCACCATCCACCACCAACCTAATATATCGGCCCATCGAGCCGTCAACAAGTTATATCGGCCCATCGAGCCACCATCCACCACCAACCTAACATATCGGCCCATCGAGTCGCCAACAATTTGATGGATTATCAACAGAAGAAAAATTTGCAGAACTATCAACCTGTAATTCCATCTAGTTTGTTGGACCTACAATCTAGACTCCCTATAGGAAGAGGGAGAGGGGCATCTTTCCAAGTTCAAACCCTGCCTCGTCGGCCATCAGAGGATTCTTTTAAGTTTTCATTTCTTTCGGATAAGTAGATTATTCTTAGTATTTGTTTGTTTTGTCATATCTATTTCACAAGGAACATAGATTTTTTTTTTAATTATCTCTTCTTTGTGATATATGATTCAAGTATTTTCGTTAAGTAGTAATTAACTGGCGGTGGGGTAATGTGGCGGCTCAGCTTTTGACTTCTGAATTTTGAATTTTGAATTTTTTACAAGTAGGCCTTGCTTTTAAAATGAGAAAAGTTTTTTGAATTTTTTGAGAGATAAAAAATCGAAGTAGGCAGTTGGATATAAAAACAAAAATAATGAAAAAAGTAATTTAGTCCGGCAATATTCATTGAAAGGAAAACTCAAGAGGAATAAATTAATTTAAATTAAATAGTACATAATAGAAAGTTCTAAAATTAAGGTACTAGTACCGTCTAGAAGGCTAAAAAATGACCAATTTTTAACATTTTTTTTCTCGTTTCCTTTATTTTAAAATATTATGAAAATTTTTTCCTGTAGTTAGTACACATTTTGGCAGTAAAAAAAAAATTTTTTTAAATTTTATTTTCATTGAACATTTATTGCTATATGACGTCATAGTCAAGTCCTCGAAAATTAGAGCCTCGCACTGTCCGGGGTTAATCTCCAAAATGGCAAGTGTGAAACAGAAATTTCAAGAAGCATTTTATAGAGGAAGGTGGTTTACATCGTAATCCACCAGAAAATTTATGAAAAATTGAAAAAAAAAATTGGCGGCTTTGTAAACAAAAAAATGAAAAAATCACTGTTTGTTTTCACCTTTTTTCACTAGCCACATTTTTTTTTTTTAATTTTTCTTAAATTTTCTGGTGGATTACGGTAGAGGACATCAAAAGTAAACAAATGCATCCAAAATGAAAAAAATCCATCGAGTAGTTACGGAGAATAAGTCTGCACCGTTTGAAAAAATGCTATTTTGAGTAAAACGCGTTTAAAGTTTATTTAGAACATGGGAACAGCCGAGAGCGCGCTTCAATTGAGTCGTTATATCTCGGCACTGGCTTCGAATTTCGATTTAATATTTTAGACAGTTATTATTGAAGGTATAAAGAATCTAAAAATGTAAAAAAAAAAAATTCATTTTTTGAAAATTCTAGACGGTACTAGTACCTTAAAGAATAATAAATTTATATAACAATTTAAATAAAGAATTATAAATGTGTTTAACCACTAAAATAAAAGATATTAAATATATACAATAAAAACAAAAATAAAGAATATTAAGTGTTTTTAGTAATTAATAGTTACCAAAAAGTTAATAATAACAAAAAACGGTAGCTAAAGCTATAACGTGACCTGAGTATCCCAGGACCGAATCTACAATCCTTTTCCCTGTCCGACTGCGAAAAAAGCGATTTCGTGGTATTCCTCTCGAAAATGACCTTCAAATGACCTCCGCGTGATCTTCGAATGACCTTTATCGTTCTTCTATAGTTCTAAGACTCCTCCCGAGGAATTTCAGCCAGAAATAAAATAAAAGGGAAGATTGATATAGTTTCTACATCCAAAGATATCAATCTTTTCTAAAAATCGTCAACTTTGAAGCTAATTTTCAAGGTCAAATGAAGGTCATCAGAACTTTTTAGTATTTTTTCCATATACGCCAAAGTGTGCACTTTAAGTTAAAAGAAAAAATCATCTCAATAGATTATTCTATCGGGAGATAATTGAAAAATGGGAAAAATTCCCCCAAATATACCATAGTGCGCCGCCCAGGTGCAATTGCTTTTTTTCCAAATTGACACCTGAGAAATACGAAGAAGACGAACACGGTTTTCACAATTGGCTCATCCCTTCAAAAATCTCCGAACAGCCGACCGACTTGTGACGAACGTTTGGATGTCCCGCTTTTACTATTTTGCACAATCAAAAATTGAGTTCTTTATTTTGGAGAGTAGGTAGCAACAAGCATTAGCAAACTCGGAAATATCATAATGTCTAGCCAGCCTGGTCAATTTTTTTTGCGATGTTAGACGAACCTACTTCACCCACTAAAAACGTGGGCTAGTAAAAACGTCTTGCTACATGGCTGTGAGTACCCTAATCTGCCAGTCAAGAACCACTATTTCGACGACAACTATTCTTACCCCAAATTCATCGCACGCAATCCAAATAAGGGACAATATGAAGAGTTTAAAAGGATACAAACCCTTTTGAATAAGAAAAGGTGTAGATGAAATTTCCACGGAACATAAATCTCCTAGCTATCTTCGGGACGGCATGCTTATCCTTGCAATGGAGAATGCCCGCATAGCCGAAAATTTCAAAATAGCGGGAATTTCTGTTAAAGCCTCGTTTCACTCAACTTTGAACTGTGTCAAGCGTACAGCCTTCTCTCCGGATTTTCAATCCCTAACCCAGGAGGAGCTACTCTACGGTTTTTGTAAGCAAGGGAAGTTGAGGTTGCTCAGGCTACCCGGTTCATTGAGGGCGGCCAGAGAGTTGCTACTAGTTTGGCAATTATTACATTCGATGAGTATAGGCTCCTTGCCGAAATTAAAGCCGCATGGACAAATATGCCGTCAGACAATAATATATTTATCCGATCCCAATGTTGGGACACACGGCAAAGCATTGCAAGGAAGCCTCAGAAACTTGGAATTTAGTGGGTCATATAGATCACTCAAACGGTCCAGCCCAGAATTATTAAAACAAAAAGATATTTTAAAAATTAAAACGCAAAAAAAATTTAGCATGTCTAGGCTCGCAAGACATACTACACCTTAAACAAACCCCAGAACCAAAAAGCATATGCTGAGGGGGCAAGAACAGCCGCAATATCAACACTGTCACATCCAATATCAACACTACAATAACTCAACTAACTCAAACACTATCGTAAATTTAAACAACAACGAAATCCAAATTCAGGAAAAAATCCTCACTTCCACAAAAACAAAAAAAAAACATCACCACCCCACAAAAAACACTCAGAAAAAGAAAACACCAGAAAGTACTCACCCCGCAACAACACAAACGATCCCCAATGAACACACTACAACCCCAAATCACACCTGTGACCAAAAATTCAATAATTCAACTTGCTAGAAATATCCTAGGTATTGTAGCCCCAATTGACTATTTATTTACTTCGCTTAATACAATCTAAACTAAGCTTAGACTAAACTAAAACTACAACTGAAAAAGTTAAAAGGTAACAACGAGGGGGGGGGGAAGGCAAAAACTTCTTAACCCTATCGGAGCCACATCTAAATAAAACTCCTTCTTATGAAGAATAAAAACACTACCACGCTTTGTAATATTTGTAACTATTGATTTCATCTCTCTTTCCCCCATTCGGGATATCACTATCCTGCAATGGAATAATTCGTTACAATACTTCTGAGTTTTAGTCATTTAAATAAAACACGTCACGGTTAGTTACTAAAGACACTAAACTACTATATCCTAAAATTTAGGCCGAGATTCGCCTCAATAAGATCGATGCTTCCACAAACACGTCCAAGTTATAACTCTTCGAAGATCCTTCCTCCCTGATCAATCCGCCCTGACCTTCCTTCAATACTTGCCCTAAATCGGCTGATAAGCGCTTAATCAGTTAATTTTGGATTGCAGCAAATAGATTTTCAATTCACTAGGATCTGCCGAAGATAGTACAATTTTCATGTTCTTGATCAATACCAAATTGCGGGGAAGTATTTTAAAATCGACACCATCACTGAGTATTGTTACTGGTAATCCAATTCTCCCGCAATAAGATATTTAATGACATTGTGGGAGAAATGCGAAGAAATATTCAAGCTTCACTAAAGACTGTGAACACGTTCGATACTCAAACCAATTGACTTTTAATAGAGTACAAAAAAGACATTAAAAGAAATATAAAGACTAATGATTCACTTATAAAAGAAATAAAAGAAGAGGTCCGTTATGTTTTCCGGCATCACAAGCACTATCATTAGGCAAGCGATCGACTGGTTGATATTAAAGATCGCCCCAAAACCACTTTCAGTAGAAGTTATTAACGTGACGAATGCCATTTGGGCTCAAAGGAGCTTCCACCACGTTCCAGCGTCTTATGGATTGCGTGCTCACAGACTTACAGGCCCTGGCATGTTCCCTAAATAAAATAGTCATCTATGGCAAAAACCTCGAAAATCACAATAAAAACATAAAAAAAAAAAAAAACAAGAATTACGACGAGGGAGAATAACTTACAGCCAGAAAAGTGCCAGTTTCTAGGAGAAGAAATTGTTTATTTAGACCATAAGTGTTCTAACAAGAGAGTACTTCCTAGAAAAACCGCTTTCATCCAGACATTTCCAGTTCCACGAACTGTTAGACAGGTCCAGTAATTTTTTTTGAAAAGTAAAAATGGCCTCTCCTTATATCCTCAATTCCCCGCAAATATAAAACAAAGTCATCAAAACAAGTAATTGAACCACCTCATAGTCGGTGCACCTAAGGAAATTCCCTTATGCTGCATTAATGGATCTATCAAGGTACACTAAACAGCTGAGCAATACGAGCGGTTTTTAGTTTCAGAATTTTTTTGCTTTTATTGTGTGGTCAATTATTTGTTATATTATATTACCCATCCAATATTAATAAATCAGAGTTTCCAATTAATACAATCTCTTCGTCCACACAGCTCATTCACTTTACTGTCCTATTGGACTTAGTGCATTAGTGCTTCTAACGGTGCGAATAATAAAACTCAATCAAAAGGAATTCATCAATTATTTGGCATTTCTATTTCCGTCAATAGCATGATTTCTTTCTTTTTTCTGGGGACTTTGTGGTATAAAAACGGCGCGCCTTAGCGCTAATTGGACTCTGCCCAGGGGCGGCTCGCCACCTTAACCAACCAACCATACACAATTTCGTATGATATTTACAAAATACTTATTTAAAAAACTAAGTATTAAAACATTTTCTTTAAAAATTTCAATTCCTGAAAAAAACTAGAAGTTAAAATTAATGCCCTGTATACAAGTATTCTAAAACAAATAGCTAAGTCTATTGCTTATAATACTCAAAGGTTAATCGTAAAATTTATTATTATTATTGTAATTTTACTTATTTAATTTATTTATTTTAATATTTGATTTAATAAATTCAGCTGGGACATTATACTAAAGGCAAGGTTAGGGTCGGATTAGTTTAGTATTGTGTTAAGATTTGGTAGTGTTCCCCCAAGGAGGTCCATCGATCTTTTCGCACAGAAGATGTGTAATCGTGAGGAGTCGCTGACATGTGATGTACAGGTTGTACGCCTCTGCAGAAGAGGTGAAGGTGGGTTAGGCGGGTGTGACCAACACTCATCCTGAAGAGTCTTACTCCATCTTCTCTAGATAAGTCTGCGGAATATGATGGGACTTCCAGGGTGGGCCAGTGAAAGATGAGGAAGGTGTTAACTCGGCTGCAGTCTTTTACAATTTTGCTTTTAATCTGCTCAATGCCGGATTTTGTAAGAGTATGCAGGGGGAATATCTTCTTCTAGTTGAAGGTCGTCTGCTTTCTCGTTACCGGGGATGCCTGCATGTTCTGAAACCCACCCTATTCGGATGTGTCCTTCGCTTCGGCGAGGATGTTCTGTATGTGCTTAACGAAAGGCTCGTCGAGGTGTTTCTTCCCAAGCACAACGATAGGGCAAAGTGGTCTGACAGTTTTCAGCTGATTTCAGCGCTCTAGTGACAGCTTCACTCTTTTCTTAGGCGTTCCGGTGTAGTTAACTTGCTTAACTTGAGCTATTTTCATAGATTTTTAAGTGATTTGCAGTGCGAAGTGGCATTAATTGCAGAAAATATGTAACTCTTTCAGTTTACATAAATAATCTGCGAGTACAGTTCGTACTATAAAACCTTAAAACAAAAGTCTTAAAATTTCATTAGCTGCGTTTTTTTCATCTGGATCTGGCTCTGGATCAGGATCAAATGAAAAAAACGATTCAGATTAATCACCGGGATCACGATTTTGGGTTTGAGGAGCTGGAATTCCTGTTTTTGCTAATCTAATAAGAATTGGGGATTAGACGACAGCTTTCGTCAAAGAAAACTCAAAAATAGCCTTCAAAGTTTTGTTTTTTATTAAATCCCATAATCACAAAAACGATTTGATTTATTTTGTTACTATAAATTACTTTTTCTTTGTGTGCTCAGAACCAATCGACTACATATTTCATTGCTGCCATCATTTCAGACAAGAAAAACTACAGCAGCGACTCTGTTAGAAATGTCCAAACTATTCATCCGACACTAGCACTTCTCGTAGAATTTTTTGTAACCACTTCTTGCGGATCATTGATTCTAATCCAAATGAAAGTGTGGATCACGAGTTGTTGTTGTATGTCAATGTTAAGAGATTGATCCAGGGCCTGATCCGATTGAAAAAAACGCAGCTATTATCACAATCATTGACAAGTTTTGAAAAATCATTAATGTTGTGTGAAAAAATATTGTGTATTTTAATTTTTTTTTCGGACTCCAACATTTCTGAGTACGATATTCGATAACTACAACCCGATAAAGAGCAGTATAATCGAAATCGGCCCTCTGAATCATCCGTTTGAAATTTTCCCGGTAACACATATTTAACGTTTAAAACATTTAAAGAAAATTCTATTAAATCTACAATCGTTTGCGTTGTTAAAAGGGCTGCTTGATATGTGTCTTTAGATAATTTAATTTTTTTTTTTTTTTTTTAAATTGAAGGCGTGGATCAGAGTTTGAATTAAAATGAGAACACGGATCACGTTTAACAGTGCCTTTAACCGTGCACTTTGTGTTCATTATTTTCCACCATTTTGAAATAATTATGCAAAAATCGGCTGTTTGACGCGTACTTTCCGTTTCATTTAATGCGGCAATGGTGGAATCATGAAAAGTGTTTTCAACAAGAGGGACACTTTGCCCTTCTAAATTATTTGGAAAAACCGTTTTATAATTTAATTTGTACGCTTTCTTAATTTGCAAATTTAATTCACTTTGGTACAACTCGCGGAGATCTTGAAAAGAAGCCTTCTTAATTTCAAACGAATCAAAATCCGGATAAATAAAAGTATGCTGCGGTGTTCTCACGTTTAACCAATTATTTCGAAAATTCTTCTTTAAATGAACCGTATCGTACTGTAAATATACTTTTCGGTCAGGAAAATCGGGATTTTCAAAATAATTTAAATTTTCTTTTCTAAGCATTTTAAACAAAATTTGATTGGTCCTACTGTTATCTGTAATAATTACAGAAACTTGGAGCCCGAAAGATTGAACAAATTTTAAAGCACTCATAGTGAGCTCACATAAAGTCTGTCCAGTAGGATTTAATACCGGTATTAATCGAACTATTTCCTTGAAAGGACCATAATTGGACTTTATCATATACGAAACTTCGGTTCTTACAGTTTGTAAAGTGCGATTATCAGCAAACCCTACAACGTTTGAGGCTTTATACTGAAGACCTTTCTCTATATATATTTCATCTATTAATAAAGCTACAATTTTTTCCCTATCATTTAAATTCGCGATTATATGTCTTAAATAACGCTCGTCATTGTTACTATTTCGCGAATCAGAGGCGACCTGCATCGAAGATGAAATATGCTGCAAATATCTTTTAGAAGGCAAACTTAAAAATTTTTGTGCTTGCACATAGGCGGCTGAGGAAATTGACGATATTAAAAAGGAAGCTATAATTGTGCAAGTGCTATGACGCGGTTGTGAAAGTATGGGCAACTTCGTTTGATCTAAAATAAATTCTAATTTTCCCGAGTTGTCCGAACTATTTTCTAAATTGTTTCCCTTCTCAAAATAAAATATCACTTTTTTAATGCATTCTTGAAAACAATCAGAGGGTGGTGTACGTTCGTATTTATACCGCGAAAGTAAATTTAAAATTTGAGACCAAAGACCCGCTTTACAGTCTTTGGGTAACAGCCACATCAAATCATTCGTAGACACCTCGCCCCCACGTAATATTACCAGGACTTTAAAATCATTTTTAATTATTATTTTTACCGCAAATTCACAACTTGTTTCGTTGTCGTTATCAAGCATATAAAAAAAATTTATTTTCTCTTTGTATTACATTCCACGAAATTAAATTAAATTTTACTTCATATTCTTCTTTAAAATTCTTAAAATCTAATATTACATCTTCCTTAAACGCGTCTTCTATAGCTTTCTCAAGTTTTTCTCGCGTCGAACTTCAGGATTCGTTCTATTTTCTGATATAACTTTGCTTTCTGCTTTTGAAACGGTCGTGTGTAAATTTAGGAAAATGGACGGAATCGCACCTTGAATTAATTTCACACGTTTATTCCCGGGTTTGTATAAATCCGATTCGCGAAAGTGCTTGATTCAAGTAACGGTACAATTCGTGATTTCCCAATGTAACCGCGGAATAGCATGAAACCACTTTTTGCTTAGTTCGAGATCCCTGGGAAAAGAAAACGTTGTTATATTATTTCCCGAAACACGCGTAGAATCGTAGTTTGAATAACATCCCGGAACACAACAATGACGAGGCATTTCAAATTCTTTTCTTTAATTTTTGAAATAAATATAAATATATAATTAAATATAAAAAAAAACAAGTTCTAGTATATTTTCAGGAGCTTCTGATAAAAAAACGTATACACCTTGCCTGAGTGTTTTTTGATAAGATAAGAAATAATTTATTTAATATTGCAACAAAACAAATTATAACCAATAAAACTTGATAGTCAATGATATTAAGAGATAAAATCATTGACAAACATTCTGGTGATTGGTATGGAATCATTGGTGCTCAGACATCTTTGGGGTGCTATGATTTATCATAGGTGCACAATTATTGGACAAAAGTAAGCATTGAGATTCAGTGATAGTCACAGAAAAGTCATCAGGATGAATGATAAAAACTCCACAGCAAATCACGCAGTATTTGAAGATGAATCAGTGGTGAATATTAATTTGATGATTAAATCAACCCACGTTTTTGTTATTATTGTTTATCATATTGTTACCAAATTTGGCCTTTATGCCACTGGTGAGCCGAGCAAATTCGGTTCCGAGAGGGAGACTTACTTTTGCTCCGAATTTATCGGCCACGGATTTAAGAAGAAGCGTCTGGCGGCAGTGAAATTTGGCAACGCCGACTCGACTGCCAGCGACTAGTTGAGCCCAACCCACACTAACTTAATTTCCCCTTCGCCACAATCTCTGGCGCTGCTGCAGCACAACGCACACAGCTTAATTGGCGGCCGACTCTGTGTGCGAGTTTTCCGAGCGACGCGCGGCTACCTTGGAGTGGGCGAAATACACGGCGAAGCGCGTTGCTCGCTGTTTGTTTATCTTTCCGCGGCGGTTTATTTTCGCGTCCTCCGTGCAAGCTCGGGCGTAGAATGCACGGTGAGAGTGCTCAGTGTTGCGAGTGGAGTGCGTGGTCGGGCAAAGTAAGTGTTGCCTTTTCGCGAAACGTTTGTGAGGTGGACTAAGTGGGTGTTTTCCTCGTTTCAGGGGCCACGAAGGATCTACACCGTGGGACAGAGGAATCCGAGGTCACCGGCGCCGTGGGACGGGGAAGCCGGACGGGACACCGAGCGCCGAGGGACCTACGGTCAACCGCCTCTGCAGGTGAGATAAGTGCTTTCGATTCCCTCGGATAATTAGTGTACCGGGAGGTAAACAAAGCTTTGCGGCAGAATTCGCCGGCCGTCGAGCGTGTCCGTGTGTGTGTGCCTGCACGAGTTCTCGAGTGTGGAGCGGGGAAATGTTTCCGCGCTCTGGAATGTTGCGCAGCTCGATGTTGCGGACGAGTGATAGGGCCCCGGGCGGCGGAGTCCCTAGCACAGCTGACAGCGAAGGTCAAGGGCACGGGGCACGGCACTTACCTCGGGCTCGCGGAATTCGCCAGACTTGTCCACGGGGATTATGCTGCTCCGTCCCGCCTGGGAATGGGACCTATCGCTCTGCGGTTCGCGGTCACACGGGGTGAAATGACAACTCCGGGTTGGTCTGTTCTATTCACGACCGCTTTATTCACAGGCTAACGATTTTAACAATTCCTTCACCTCAGACAATTTTTGGTAATTACTAATATTATTTTCTTCAATTTTAGGACGCTTAAGGATGAAACAAACTAGAGGACGGTCCGAAACACACTCTGCCTCGCCACTTTTCCGGCCTCCTTTTTTTTTCTCGTTTTCTCCTCAGGCGCTAGGGGGTCGAGGTACTAAAAATTTCCCTGTAAGTGTCTTATATTAATTAAAATATTCGAATAAAGAGACTAATAATTTTTTCTCCATTGCAGATTTGCAACACTACTCCCCCCATGGGAAGTAGAGCTGCCCTCAGCTCGGGAAGTTGGGTTGCCTCTTCCTGAAGACTCCGGGGCGCCGTGGAGGTTGGGTTGCGCACGGTTCCTGCTGGACCGTCGTTGGCTTCAGGTACGTAAATCTAATTCAATTCCATTATTATTTATTTTCTTTAATTCCTATAGGTCTTTATTATTTTTTTTTTTCAATCAGCTGGGGTCGTTGGCATTTCCGCCCGCGACGCGAACAAGAACGGAAAACGGCCGACCCCAGCTGATTCAGGAACGGGGGGGTTTTGTGTAGAGCGCCTCCCACTCGCTCGGCTCGATATCGCGACGCGTAAATCGACGCGGGTATTGTGCCGTGCCCCTTAGCCCGTCTAGTTAAGGGTAGAGTCGCTATAAGGCATCAGGCGATTGCGATGGATCACCTGAGTCTTTCGTTTGGCTTCGTGCTTTATCCGGTACGTTACGTCGCTAAGTAGCTCGATGATCTGATACGGGCCCTCCCAATCTCGCTGCAATTTCGGGCACATCCCTTTTTTACGTTTGGGGTTATACAGGAGAACACGATCTCCTATCTTAAAAGGGTTTGCCCGGGCCGAGAGGTCATATCGGTGCTTCATCTGGCGGCTGGCCTGGTGTAAGTGTCGACGGTTAAACTCGTAGACGGCCTCTAGTCGATTTTGTAGACTACGCAGATATTCCGGTAGATTCTCTCGGTGTAGGGGCGGTGATGCGAAGCACAGGTCGATTGGTAACCGCAACTCTCGACCTAGGGTTAACATGGCTGGAGTATGCTGAGTCGTGTCATGCACTGCCGACCGGTAGGCGAGCAGTAAGAAGGGGAGGTAAGTGTCCCAATCTCGCTGATTTGTCGCCACATACTTCGCCAGGTAGTCTAGAATGGTGCGATTAAATCGCTCCACCATTCCATCCGATTGCGGGTGTAGTGGCGTTGTTCTGGTCTTCTCGATCCCGAATTTTTTTAGGACTTCTCGGAAGGTGGTCGACTCGAAGTTTCGGCCTTGATCAGAATGAATCTGAAGCGGTAAGCCAAATCGAGAGAAGACGTGCTCTGTCAAGGCTTCTGCAACTGTCTCCGAGGTCTGGTCCGGGATGGCGAAAGCTTCTGGCCACTTGGTGAAATAGTCCATGGCCACCAAGATGTATTTATTGCCGCGGGTCGTCTCTGGAAGTGGTCCTAGAATGTCTATCGCGATGCGTTCAAACGGAGCTCCCACGTTGTAAGTCATCATGGGGGCTCTCGTCCGCGGTACAGGTCCTTTCCGTTGTTGGCATACGGTGCAACTCTGGCACCATTTCGCTACATCTTCTGCATAGCCGGGCCAGTAGTACCGAGCTTTCACCTTTGCCGTCGTTTTGTCGATGCCTAAGTGTCCTCCCCCCACGTTGTCGTGGAGATGTTTCAGAATTTCTTCCCTTTTCAATTTCGGTACCAAAATTTGATAGTGGGTTCCGCCTCGAGTCGAAAACACTCTGCACGCTATATCCTCCCTCAGACATAGAGAAGGCCACATTGACCAGTAGCTCTTTAGCGTCGGATGGGACGCCGAAATGTTCTCTCGCGCTGGTCGCTCGCCAGCCCTCAACCATTCTTTCACAAGGCTCAAGTGCTCATCGCGGTCTTGGTAAGGTCCCATTTCCTCCTGTTGCACAGCTAGTCGCCTGACGAGCAGTTGTTTCTCGTCTAGTTTCTCGCAATAGTGGCAGCTGTGTTGGGTACAAGGGCGTCGGGAAAGTGCGTCCGCGTTGCCGTGTCTCTTCCCGGGGCGATGTTGCACTGCAAAATCGTAACTTTGCAGACGTTCCAGCCACCTAGCTATCTGGCCCTCCGGCTCTCGGAAATTCATAAGCCACCTGAGGGAAGCGTGATCGGTGCGCAGTAAAAAGTGGCGACCTAAAAGGTACGGTTGAAAATGCGCGATCGCTTTGACTACTGCCAATAGTTCTTTTCTGGTCACACAGTAATTACGTTCCGGCCTACTTAACGTTTTGCTGTAATACTCGATGACCTTTTCTTCTCCATCCTGAACCTGCGAGAGGACAGCACCCCAAGCAAACTGGCTCGCGTCTGTATCGAGTATAAACAGACCAGTATCGCGGGGTGGAGCGAGTATAGGGGCTGACGTTAGTCGGTCTTTTAGGGCATTAAAGGCTGCCCCTCGTTCACTGTCCCACACGAATTTGGCTTTTTTCTCTGTCAAGCTAGTCAAAGGCTTGGCGATCTCTGAAAAATTCCGAATGAACCGACGGTAATATGCGCAGAGCCCTAAGAAGGATTGCACCTCTGTCTTGTTCGTCGGGCGTGGCCAGTTCTGTACCGTCGCAATTTTTTCCGGGTCTGTCGACAAGCCTTCTCCGGAGATAACATGCCCCAAAAATTTCACCTCCTTTTTGCAGACCTGACATTTAGTGGGTGAGAGTTTTAGGCCCGCGGCGCGAAGGCGTTCCAAGACGAGTCTTAGATGGCGTATCAGGTCCTCAAAGGTCTTGCCGTGCACTATGACATCATCTAGGTACACTAAGCACACCGTGTAAGGAAGTCCTCGAAGCACGATCTCCATTAGGCGCTGAAAAGTGGCTGGGGCATTGGTTAGCCCGAACGGCATTACCGTGAATTGGTACAGGCCACTCCCGGTGGAAAAGGCGGTTTTTTCGCAGTCAGCTTCCTCCATGGCTACTTGCCAGTAGCCTGACTGTAAGTCCAGCGTAGCAAACCATCTGGATTCTCCTAACGCGTCGAGAGTGAGATCAATCCGGGGTAAAGGGTAAGAATCTTTTTTCGTCAATTCGTTGAGCCTTCTATAGTCCACACAGAATCTGAGGGTTCCATCCTTCTTTCTTACTAGGACGACAGGACTACTCCACGCACTTTGAGATGGTTCGACTATTCCTTGCTCTACCATCCCCTTCAGCAAGTCCTCAGCTTCTGCTCTTCGAGACATCGGAATCCTTCGTGGGGGTTGTTTCACGGGGCTGGCATTCCCGACATCAATTTTGTGCCGGAGGAGGGAAGTGCGTCCCAGGTCCGACTTGGCGTGGGAAAAGACATCCAAGTAGCTGACTAAGACACTCCAAAGCTGGTCTCGCTGAGCGATCGTCAAGGAGGGTACGCTGCGACGGAAAAGTTCAAGAAATTCCGGCGAAATGGTAGGCTCGGAATTTACATTTTTTAGTTGGACTACATCGGGCTCAGTTTCTAAAATCCCTATAGTGGTGTTCGCCGGTAAGAAAATCTCTCGGGGAGCGAGATTAGCCAGGCGAACGACTACAATTCCCCGTTGCGAAGTGGTGATGGTGGGCAGTAGCTGAAGATCGTGGGTCAGCGTGCTAGTGGGAACAACGAGGACATCTCTTTCGTCCACCGAGTTAGCTAAGAGCCGGACAGGGATTTCTCTTCCGGCGGGGAGGTGTAAGTTCTCGCATAATTTAGCCGCCAGGCTCTTCGAATTTTTCTTTCCAAAGGGAATTATGTGATCTTTTATCTTCAGAACTCCCCTTTGCAAGTCAAGGGTACAGGCATAATTAGTGAGAAAATCGATGCCGATAATGCACTCATCGCAGATTTCAGCTACGAGGACAACATGGACTGCGCTAAAATTACCCATGCTTATGGTGACTTCCGTTGTTCCACAGACAGGGAAGGTTTCTCCGCTGACACTCTGCAGTTGCACACTAGAAGGGTTTAAGGTATGCAAATTCAATTCATTTAGAGTTCGGGGATGCACGATGGTTTTGCAAGCCCCCGTATCGATAATAAGCGGGCATTCGGTGTCGTTTACGTGGCCAGCTACGTAGAGGCTATTGTTGTCGCCGGCCGACCCGATAAAAATTTTGATGGCATTTGAGGCTGTATTACCCGCCAACCCTAGCCTCGACAAGCCAGCGGGCATAGGTTTAAATTGTCCCCTTCGCTTTGGTCCAGCCGGGGGGGCGGCGGCATAAACGTTGAGGCGAACTCTTTCGGCGGTGGCAAAGTTTCTATCGCGCTCAGCGGCTCGTTCCCAGGGTTATACTCAGGCAATGGGGTATCTGCCGGGACGATAGTTCTCGGTGATTCTGTCCCTGTCCGTGTAGCGCGGACTCTGGATTCCGTGCATTTAACCGGAGCGAAACGACTTCCACAGACTGTGGCTCCGTCAGGACCCGTAACATCAATGGCGCGGGGTGTTTTACTTCCTGGCACCACATCGCAAAGTACTAGTTCGCCTTTCTGTAATGAAGGAACAAGGTGAGCCGGGTTCGGCCTTTTTATTTCGTCGGCATGCACGAAAAGGTCGCAGCCGTTATCTTCTCTCCGTATAAATCCGTACTGTCTTTGCACGTTGAACCACCTTACCCGGCCCCTGATGTTCTTTTCGCGGGGTAGCGGCGTAGCAGGGACGCCTATCCGCGACCCGCCAAAGTTTCGGTTCGTTCTACCCTGTGCTTTCGGAGACGGTGTATTGCTTGTTTTCGTGACTACATTAGTGCTCTTCACGGCGTCGGCATAACTGACTTTTTCCCTTCTTAAAGGAGCTTTAAAGGGTGAGGGGCCTGGCCTATGCTCCATTAGACCAGGCGTACTTAGTTTCCCGATTGTTGGCTATCTGGCCCCCGACTGGCTCGTCTATGTGGTATCGGGGAGTCCGCTACTCTTCCCACGCGTCGACTAATCCGAGTGGCATCCCTACTGGCCTCAATTCTGATGGCTTGGGCCAACGCTGCTTCGAGAGTCTCGGGGAAGGAATCGCGTACTCTTCGCTGTATCTCCGCGTCGGAGATGCCGTCTACAAATTGTCCCAAAGCTATCCGGTTCCGGGCCGCTTCTGGGCAGTCCTGGAAACTCAGATATGTGAGTCGTTGGACGTCTGTAGCAAACTCGCTTAGGGCTTCGTTGGGTCGTTGTAGCCGTCCCCTTAGTTGGATATGGGCAACGGACAATTGATATTCCTCGGAAAATCGTTCTCCGAGGGCCTGACTGAGAGCTCCAAAATTCTCCTTCACAGTATCCGGTAGGGTGTCGTAGAAATTTAGGGCAGTTCCGCGCAAATAAATTGCCAAGTAGAGGGCCTTCAGTCCTGAGTCCCAACAATTAGCCCTGGCTACCGCATCATAATGCCTTCGGTACGCTGCCCATGGTTCTTTACCGCTATACTCCTTAGGCAGGGGTTTCAGGCGGGTTGGCTGCAGTGCGGCGGTATTGTTTACCGACGAGGAGGGAGCAGGCTCGATACGGAATGTAGATTGGGGGTTGCTGGCCGCTATCCTGTTGTGCTCACCCACGGCTGGAGGTGGCAGTGGCGGCCCCGTTGGAGTAGTCGCGGGGCTTGCAGCACTATCAGTGTTTTCTCCGGCTGGGGATGAGATACGCACTCGCGTAGAAGAAATCGGCGGAGCTGCAAAGGTCGTTTGGGCCCCGGTTTCATCAACTAGCCCACTAGGGTTGCCCGCAGCGGTGTCGGGAGCTACAGGGTTTCTAGTAAAACCGGTAGGTCGCGTTGTCTGGTTCAGATGACCTCGCGTTTCGGGAGTACGGTACGACGAGAGTTCATCTATGACCCTTTGTACCACTCCGGCCTGGCTGGCCTCCACTTGAGCCACACGTTCCCTAAGGTCAGTCATTATATTGGTGAGGGTAGCGAATTGCAGACGCTGTTCGGCCATTTGGTTGACTAAAACCTGCAAAAGATTGTCTGGCCCCGGCAGGCTGTGGGCCATGCCGGAATCAGTGGCGGATTCCTCCGGTGCTTTGTTTCCGTCCGCCATGGGGTTGTTTTCCTTCGAAAACTGTCTACCCCACACCTGGCACCACTGTTACCAAATTTGGCCTTTATGCCACTGGTGAGCCGAGCAAATTCGGTTCCGAGAGGGAGACTTACTTTTGCTCCGAATTTATCGGCCACGGATTTAAGAAGAAGCGTCTGGCGGCAGTGAAATTTGGCAACGCCGACTCGACTGCCAGCGACTAGTTGAGCCCAACCCACACTAACTTAATTTCCCCTTCGCCACAATCTCTGGCGCTGCTGCAGCACAACGCACACAGCTTAATTGGCGGCCGACTCTGTGTGCGAGTTTTCCGAGCGACGCGCGGCTACCTTGGAGTGGGCGAAATACACGGCGAAGCGCGTTGCTCGCTGTTTGTTTATCTTTCCGCGGCGGTTTATTTTCGCGTCCTCCGTGCAAGCTCGGGCGTAGAATGCACGGTGAGAGTGCTCAGTGTTGCGAGTGGAGTGCGTGGTCGGGCAAAGTAAGTGTTGCCTTTTCGCGAAACGTTTGTGAGGTGGACTAAGTGGGTGTTTTCCTCGTTTCAGGGGCCACGAAGGATCTACACCGTGGGACAGAGGAATCCGAGGTCACCGGCGCCGTGGGACGGGGAAGCCGGACGGGACACCGAGCGCCGAGGGACCTACGGTCAACCGCCTCTGCAGGTGAGATAAGTGCTTTCGATTCCCTCGGATAATTAGTGTACCGGGAGGTAAACAAAGCTTTGCGGCAGAATTCGCCGGCCGTCGAGCGTGTCCGTGTGTGTGTGCCTGCACGAGTTCTCGAGTGTGGAGCGGGGAAATGTTTCCGCGCTCTGGAATGTTGCGCAGCTCGATGTTGCGGACGAGTGATAGGGCCCCGGGCGGCGGAGTCCCTAGCACAGCTGACAGCGAAGGTCAAGGGCACGGGGCACGGCACTTACCTCGGGCTCGCGGAATTCGCCAGACTTGTCCACGGGGATTATGCTGCTCCGTCCCGCCTGGGAATGGGACCTATCGCTCTGCGGTTCGCGGTCACACGGGGTGAAATGACAACTCCGGGTTGGTCTGTTCTATTCACGACCGCTTTATTCACAGGCTAACGATTTTAACAATTCCTTCACCTCAGACAATTTTTGGTAATTACTAATATTATTTTCTTCAATTTTAGGACGCTTAAGGATGAAACAAACTAGAGGACGGTCCGAAACACACTCTGCCTCGCCACTTTTCCGGCCTCCTTTTTTTTTCTCGTTTTCTCCTCAGGCGCTAGGGGGTCGAGGTACTAAAAATTTCCCTGTAAGTGTCTTATATTAATTAAAATATTCGAATAAAGAGACTAATAATTTTTTCTCCATTGCAGATTTGCAACAATATCTTTATTTAATAAGTGAAAGAGTGCGACAGAAACATTCCTTTGAGACTCACAATTACTCCCTTTCAACCAAATTCACAAGAGGAAAAGAACAATATTTGTTAGATTCATTGGGGTAAAAAGTTAGTAGACATTTTCTCTAAATCGACTGTGGATACAAAGCAAGGCATTCATTTGTTCTACAAACAACAGTTAAAAATGAATATGATGTTATGTGCAGTTCTCTGTCTACAAATAATGATTCACCACAAGGCTCGTACTTGAAACCAAGGAAAACGGAAAGTGACGTTGGTTCTACATCTGTAGTTGTGACCCTTTTTTTTTTTGATTGATTGATTTGTTGTGGGGGAGGCAAAACACCCCGAACACTCAGACTTCAAGTCCATTGCGCTGAAAACCCCCGCTCTATCTGAACTTCCCCGTTGTGCTGATGTACCGGAGAATCTCAAACAGAGATCGAGAATCGAAGTCCTCCATCCTCATGACATCGGCGCCAAACGCGTCCCTACGTGCACGAGAGAACGCCAGGACAGTCAAAGAGGAAATGCTCTGTGTTGTCCTCCTCCTCCCCACACGAGGGGCACGCAGGGTCGCCGATGATTCCCAGGGTGCTCAAGTGTTTGCCAAGTGGGTTATGCCCTGTAATTGTCCCTACTAGAGCCCTGCAATCTTTCTTACCTAAGCTAAGTAAGAATTTCGCAGTATTCTTGTTCGGACTACCTGTAAAGTACTTGGTACGTCTGCAGGTACTTAGGCTGGGCCATCTGTCTCCGTGAACTAAGTCAACGTGTCGAGTTATCCAGTTCTTCAACGCCGCAGAGCTAATACCAATAATGGGCTCTGGACCTATGGGGTGGGAGTTAGCGCCTTCCCTCGCTAGGGAATCTGAAGACTCGTTGCCTTCTACTCCCTGGTGGCCAGGGACCCATATAAGAATGACTTGATTGCACTTTGCAACCGAATTCAATCGTTTCTTACAATCTCAGACTATTTTTGTACGAGTATTGGGATTAAAAAGAGTGGCAAGAGCAGCCTTACTATCGCTGCAGATACCTATTCTTCTACTTTGCCATCTCTGGGCAATTATCCAGTTGGCCACTTCTAGAATGGCAAAAACTTCAGCTTGGAAGACCGTCGCCATGTTTGCAAGTAAGTAACTGTATTTGATCTCCTCGTTCAAAAACCATCCAGCACCCGTACCGTTTACGGTCTTCGAATCGTCTGTATAGAAGATGTCGTTGAGTCCATTCAGTATTTTGTTTGGATCTTCCCATTCCTCCCTTTTTGGGAAGAGAATTTGAAATCTTCTTCCGAACATTAATATTGGGGTCATATCTTCACTTTTCTTCAAGCCTTTGTGATATAATACCATGTCCGATAGCATGTTTACCGTGCCAAAGTCCACAATTCTTTAGGCGGCACACGGTCTTCATTGCTTCTTCTTGGATAGCAATGTCCAAGGGTTGCATGTTAAGCATCGCGTTGAGAGCTGCACCAGGTGTCGAGCTAAAAGCTCATATTATCCCTATGCAGACCTCTCTCTGTACTCTGTTAAGAACAAAACGAGTCAATTTTATCTCCGTTCTGTTCCACCAGACCACTGGCACTGAAGCATACAGTGGTTCAAACGCAAAATGGGACAAGCACACAAACCAAATAAAAATCAATGAAAGGGATAGAAGGAATTCTCCGAATGGTATGAATGACACCTTGAATCTTTCCTTATTTTGTGTTATTCAAAAGGTAACTTCCAAAACTCAGAAAAAATTAACTATTATATTTCAGTTAACAAAAAACTAGAAAAATATCAGTTTTTCACTTCAAACGAAAAATGGGACAAAATTAAAAACTCAACAAAATTACTTAAAATTAACGGTACTGATTGCGGATTTTATTTTTCTTCAATACTTTGTGCTGTATCCTTTTGATTTGATGACGGCGTTTAGACGATTAGGCATTGAATTCACCAAATTTCGGCAAACTTCTGGTTGAATATTCTCCCACTCGTACTGTAAAGCTGTTTTTAGCTCCGATGTTGACTTGAATGTCCTTTTGTAAATTCGTCGCGCGAGTTCCTCCCATAGATGATCTATGACATTCAAATCAGGTGATTGTGGCGGCGTTTGTAATAGTTTGGGGCAATTATGGATCAACCAAAGCCTTGCAACTTCCGATGTATGTTTCGGATCGTTGTCTTGATAGAATGCAAAGTTGTTCAAAATGCCCAGTTTTTCACAACTCTGCTTTACATTTTGTTTGAGGATGTTCAGGTAAACAAACTTATCCATTTTACCATCAATAAAACTTAGATTGCCTACTCCTGAACTGGACATACAGCCCCAAACCATCACAGATCCACCTCCATGTTTCACTGTCCCACGTACATTTTTCGGGTGAAATTCTGAGTTCGGTTGTCGCCAAACGTAATGCCGCCCATCCGAACCATGGAGATTAAATTTGCTTTCGTCCGTGAATAATACCTATAGATTTTCACTAGAATTAGTAAAAATAACTTTTTTGCAATGGGAACAATTTTTTACCGTATCCCAAAAGTTGCTACTTTTAAGCACATATTCTCTCGCGAATTTGAATCGGAGTTTTTTATTTTTTGGACTAATAAACGGCTTCTTGCGTACACTTCTTCCATGGAGGCCGTGCCTAATCAATACATTTCGAATTGTCTGGTCACAAACAGTCTTCCCAGTTTGTTCATTAACAATGACGTTTAACTCTCTAGCCCTTTTAAAATGATCTTTTTTTATTTCCCGAAGTATTAAACGTTCTTCGCCATCATTCAGTATTTTTCCCTGTCCTTCCTTGCTTTTATTTGTGATCCTGTTTTCATCGCGGTACCTTTTTATAATGTTGTGAACTGTCGAGGAACTTCTATCAACAAGAGCTCCAATTTCCCGCACGGTTTTCCCTTCTCCAAAATACTTTATTACCAATTGTCTAATTTCAAAGGAGGTTTGCTTTCCTCGCGGTGCCATTTTCACTCTTCGACTGTCTCAACAAACTAATTACTAAATTATATATGTGCTGCAAGAGCTGCAAGTTATCAGGGATACCAATTTATTACGAATTCGCCATCAGTACCGTTAGTTTCAAGTAATTTTGTTGTGTTTTTAATTTTGTCCCATTTTTCGTTTGAAGTGAAAACCTGATATTTTTCTAGTTTTTTGTTAACTGTAATATAACGGTTAATTTTTTCTGAGTTTTGGAAGTTGCCTTTTGAATAACACAAAATAAGGAAAGATTCGAGGTGTCATTCATACCATTCGGAGAATTCCTTCTATCCCTTTCATTGATTTTTATTTGGTTTATGTGCTTGTCCCATTTTGCGTTTGAACCACTGTATGTAATGATGGGCCTAATGAGGGCTATGTACATCCAGTGTACCACAGCGGGTTTTAGACCCCATGTCTTCCCAAAGGCTCTTCTGCATTGCCAAAAGGCATTTAATGCCCGAGATGCTTTGTGTTCGACATGAGCCGTCCAAGTCAGTTTGCTGTCTAGAGTCACCCCTAGGTATTTAACTTCCTTGGAGAGTTGAATGGTTTCACCCTTCAGAATTGGAAGCTTGAGTTTTCTCTTCCTAGTGAACAGCACAAGTGTTGTCTTTCTAGGATTCACTGATAAACCATGCCTCTCACACCATTTCTGGATCCTATTCAAGGTCCTCTGCATTTTAATACAGACATCCCTTAACGAGTCCCCACAAACGAGTGCACACACATCATCAGGGTAGGCCTGTGTATGTATATTTAGACTTTGCAGTACGCCTAAAAGCGAGTCTACTAAGAAGCATCACAGTAGAGGTGAGAGTACTCCCCCTTGCGGGCAGCCCTTCCCAACTTTCATAACAGTGTCGCTTCCGCTTTCTGTTAAAAGTAGTCTCTGTCCTAGCATGGAATGGATCCATCGTATAAGCACAGGGTCCACTCCATACGCCTTAGCAGCATCACATAGGGATGAGAACATTGCATTATCAAAGGCTCCCTCAATGTCCACAAAAACCCCAAGAGCAAAAGATCCACGATCCGCCGCACTCTCTATTTTATAGATTAGATCGTGCAGTGCGGATTCACAGGATCTTCCACTCCTATAGGCATGCTGCTGTTCACGGAGGGGCCTCCTTCTCAGCGTTTCCCCCCTGATGTGTTTTTCTACCAGACGTTCCAGACATTTCAAAAGGAATGATGTCAAACTAATGGGTCTGAAACTTTTTGGCAGAGTGTAATCTTCTTTGCCCGGTTTAGGTATAAAAGCTACTCTGACTTTACGCCAGGCAGTTGGCACGTATCCCCAGATTAAGCAGGCCCTAAAGATTTTCTTTAGTGCCGGAACTAGAGACGTACTTCCTGTCTTTAGCATGGCTGGATATATACCATCCTGATCTGGGGTGTTAAAGTTTTCGAAAGAGGTCAAGGCCATCTCGATCCTTTCCTCAATCACAACCTTGGATGCTATATATTTATCTTTCCTGGTGATATTTACTCTCTTTTGTAAATTCACTTGGGTTTCATCTAATTGAATTCTCTGACTGCCCGGAAAATGAGTCTCAAACAGGATTTCATATGCTTCCTGTTGGGAGCTCGTGAATCCTCCGTCCGCAGGCCTACGGAGAGTGTCTAGTTTGGCTGTATTGTCTTTCTGGAAGACTTAATGCAGCTTTGCAGCCTCTCTCATCCCCACCAGTTCCTCACAGTATTTCCTATAAGAGGAGACCTTGGCAGATCTTATCTCTCTCTTATACTCACGCTGTAGAGTTTGATAGGTTAGCCAATCATCATCTTCTTGAGTTCTTAAGGCCCTCTTTAGAAGTTTTCTGGTTGTTTTCCTGAACTTCTGCAGGTTGTTGTTCCGCCAGGGGACATTCTTGCCACATCTGCTCTTTCTGAGAGGGCACGCTTCCTCAAAGGCATCCAATAAGGTCCGACTCAATTTTTGGGTCTCGTTCTCAATATGCTTCGTAGAGTGGATTTTGCGTACATTAATTTCCTTCGATGAAAGAAGTTGTTTGTACCTTTCCCAATCAGTCTTCCTAGGATTCCGTCGGGCCGGGATATTTATGATATCGATGGCTATTCGGTATTCCAGGTATCTGTGGTCCGAAAGAGATTCCTCTTTTGAAACTCGCCAGTTGGTAATAAGGTTTGACATTCAATAACCAGACCTAAATTATTAGACTCTGCGTATCCTACAATATAGTAGCTCTTTTGAAGGCTAATGGAGTCCTATGGCAGATAAGCAGATACGAAGATTGCATCCTGCTTAGCTCCCGATACATTGTAGGATACTTTGACCGCAACGACGTCTTGACTGCAAAACTGTCTCAACATCGTGGCCTCGATTGTATTAGATACAATAACGCATGCCCGCGGTCGTTCCGTTCTTTCGTAATGAAAGAGTTGTCCCCAACTAATCGCACCGAAGCCACAGACCCATAATGCATGAGTCAAATTTATAATATTTCCGTTTCCAGTTTGCACTATGCAGTTCACCCGTTTGTTCAAACGCTGGTAGTCTTCCATATGATGAAGAACATTTTTGTAAATAAATCTCTGATAATATTGAACGTCATGACTTGTATTAACAATATTCGTATTTATCAAAATTCCTACAACTTTTTGCTGGATTATTGGTAATATGTCAAAGTCTGGAGAACCTAACAAAAGAAAACGCTGCTGCAGGGGATAAGCGAGTTAGTGCAATCGGAGCACAAGCATTATTAATGGATTTGATGTAAGCGCTTAGCCCTGACAACATCTTTTACACATATTATCAACAACAAAAGTTACATTCAAAGTCTACAACTAAATTTACTTAATTTTTAAAAAGCTTTCTGAAGAGGAGGAAGCTGATGATGAAGATGATAATGTAAATTGCAGCAAACAACAGCACTTCGATCGGATAAAAACCCTGGTGGCAGAAAATAACAGGCTGCGTACTGACAATGCTAGGTAGAGGGCAATAAAATCTGTCAATGAAGGCTGGAGACACTTTATTTGCTGTTAAGTCTTGAATTCGATTTTTCCCTGCTGTGATACTAGGCAGAGACTGTGTAGAATTAAGTCTGTGTTCCTTCAGATTTCTACTGTTTTAATAATTTTTTTTTTTTTTTTTTTTTTTTTTTTTTTTGTTTTACAAACCTTCCCCAGGTCAAAAGTTTTACTAAGGGGCTGTCAGGGGATATCAAAGTATAATGATGAGGAACTACGAAGAAGCAGCCTGACAGGAAATGCCTCAAACTTGAGACCACGAAGTTTGCCCCTGATGTAGTTCCTCAGTTTATAGAATTTATTTTGAAGAAATTTCCAACCACAGATGACAGTGATATTGCTAAAAACAAAAAAATTATTATTCAGGGTATAACAACAAAGTTATTAAATATAAGAAGAAAATGGCCACAGCAGTCGCTCAAAATGCTGCTGGACAGGAAAATGCAGTAGTAACAGCACAGGCTGGCAATGAAAGTGGAAACAATGATAACAACAATAACAAACGAATTTTCTGATTAATTTCATTCAAATAAGACAACAAGTTTATTAATTTAATACATCTTCCATTCTGCTGGCTTTGAAATAATATATATAGCGACAAGATGTTTATTTACTATATTTAAAGAAATTATTTTTATTTATCAGTTCTGTGCAGATCCAGTAATGCTGTAAAAAATGCTCTAGAATTTATTTAAATTTTTCAATTCTGTACAGATCTAATACCATCAGCTTAGTCCAAGCTACAAGCAGCAGAGCTGCATGAGTATGAGACTATTATCATCATTTGGTTCTGTTAGTAAAACCAGAACCATCATACAACATGCAGAACAAGAATTCATGCGTATCACACGACAAAAATGATGTTAAGAATGATGACGAAACAAGTATTTTTTCAGCGCATGCTTAGTAAGACATGTGTTAAATGAGTCAGCATGCTTGTTAACACTTATGCACATGCGATTAATAGGTTCATAGATACCATAGTTAGTTCTACAATTGTTAGTTTGTAGAAGATTCAGATTCCTTAGGTTACGAGGGCTATCCCTAAAGACGAATTAAGCTTTAAGAGATGGCGAGTCAATATAACCAGCTATAAGTAGGTGAGCGAATATTATGTCAGCAACTTCACGACGTTTATTTAAAGAATGCATGTCGAGTAACTGCAGTCGGCCTTCGTAAGGGGGAAGACAAATCGGATCGACACAAGGTAAATCCTTCAGGGCAAATCTAATGAACTTACGTTGGACAGACTCAACGTTGTTAATGTGGGTTTGGTAGTGAGGAGACCAAACTTGACTTGCGTATTCAAGAATAGGTCTCACAAAAGAAAAGTACAGTTGTTTATATACTAAAATATTCGAGAACTCACGTGACCATCTTTTTATGAAACCCAATACAGAACAAGCCTTCATAACCACGGAATTGATATGCTCAACAAAATCAAGTTTTCTGTCAAGAATAACACCTAAGTCACGAACAGACTTCATTCGACGAAGAGTATGACCCAACAGAGCGTAGTCAAATTGAAAAAAACTTCGACCACGATAAAAAGATACTATTTCGCACTTATCAATATTAAGTTCAAGGTTATTGTGAGCACACCAAGAATGGAAGATATTAAGGTCCTTTTGAATCACATTGCAATCGTCAATATTCCTCATATGAAAGAATAACTTCATGTCATCAGCATAGATTAAGACTTTGCACGTTTTCAACAGATGTGTGATATCGTCAATTGACAAAATAAAAAGAAGAGGACCCAGGTGACTACCCTGAGGAGCACCCGAAGTGGCCAAGATATTCCTCGAATTGGTGCCACGGAAAGCAACCTGGTAGGATCTATTTGACAAATAAGAACGTATCCAGTTGACAAATGAAGGTGAAAAACCTTTCCTTTCAAGTTTTAACGTTATGATGGAATGGGAGAGCTTATCGAAAGCTTTACTAAAATCTGTATAAATACAGTCTGTTTGCAATCCCATTTGGAAGCCCTCAACAACATACGGAACGAATTCAAGGAGATTCGTGGTTGAAGAGCGACCTTGGAGAAATCCATGCTGGTTATTGGAAATAAGACGTTTACAGATAATTGAGATTTGCGAATCCCTATATACAGGGTGTTCAGAGGTGGGAGGTCAATACTGCAGGGGGGGAAAGGTCAGACCAAGACAAGCAAAAAATCGTATGGGTGGGGGGGAGGGGCATCTCGCACCGTTTGGCAGTCACAGGGTGATTCGTAAATCAGGATTTTGCCTTATATGGAAACCGCTCTTGTATTTTTATCTTTTTTTATACGCATCGCAGCGGCCCCAAACTGATTTCAAAAAATCACTATTTGGAAGTCCTTTCCAAAAAAGTTTGCACGACCCCCTATCCCCAACCCCTTGGCCACAATCCCCCCTGGAAATTGAAAAAATTAACTTTTATTTCACGATTTTTCACCTTTCGCCCCACTTTTCTCTGAAATTCATGTTATTAACATACCTACTTCTTATTTTTTTTAAGTTGCCTATCTAATTACCTTGCCAAAAAGGTGCAACATGCCCAGGTAGGAAAAGGATACGAAAATTTATTTACAAAAATCCTTTTACAGAATATCATGATAATTCGAATTTTTAGGAAATTATACTTAAGTTTACTAAAAAATACTTTTTTTTCGCTTAAAAACTAATTACAATTAAAACGTTTGTCCTTTAAAAGCTGTTCAAAATGTTCTCCGCTAGTTTCGATGCATGCAAGTAGCCTTCGTTTTATTTCACGTTTGAGGTCTATGGTAGCCAGTCTCTCCCGTATTTTCGTGGCTGCAGTCACAATCCTGGTAACTAATTCTTCTCTGGTGTTGATTGGTCTTGAGTAAACTTCATCTTTCATCATTCCCTATAAGAAAAAGTCCAGTGGAGTAAGGTCCGGTGACCTAGCAGGCCAAGGAATCGGTCCACCTCGTCCAATCCAGCCCTAACAATGTTCCCAGTATGCGCAGGTGCTCCGTCGAGCTGTAAATAACTTGCGCTTCTGGTGGCCAGGGGGATGTGCTCCAACAGATCCGGAAGGGTATTCTCCAAAAAGTCCGAGTATAGCTGACTATTCAGCACTTGGGGCAAGATGAAGGGTCCTATCAACTGGTTGCCAATGATGCCAACCCAGACATTGACACTAAATCTTTGCTGGAAGGACCGACACCTGGTCCTATGTGGGTTCACATCTGACCAGGTGTGGAGGTTGTGGAAGTTTGTGATGCCATCCCGGGTGAATTGCGATTCATCCGTCCACAGAATTCGGTGTAGAAACCTTCTGTTTTCGATGTCAGACTCGAACAGCCAAGTGCAAATTGCAATCGTCTTTCGGAATCTCCTTCCTGTAGTGCTTGGACCGGGATATGGTGGTATGGATGTAGTCCCTCTCGGTTCACAACGGTCCAAACTCTCCCTGAAGACAATCCTGACCTTCGCGCGACCTGCCTGATGCTTATTACAGGGCTGTTCCTGACGATGTTGAGGATTTGTTGGTCGGGGTCCGCTGAATCGGCCGATTTTCCTGCTCGCGTTTCTGCTCTGGGGCGGTTACACTTCCGGTTTCTTTTAACCTTCTGAAAGTCCTTGAAAATACCCTTCTGTCGGGCACACGTCGATTCGGGAATCTCCTTTGGTATTGTCGTACGGCCTCACTATCATTTCCGTCTACTAAACCGTACACGTAAATTATATCGGCAGACTCTTCAACACTGCATTCTGCCATTTTATCTTAATTTTTTCTATTAAACACCCGGTTTTATCGCTTGCTTCTTCAACTGTGGTCAATGTCCTTTCAAACTTACCCATTTTTATACCATAATTCATAGGAGGTATTAGAAACGGAGCGTCAGGATACTTAAGAGTCAATACTGGATATAATAAACTAATAACGCTATTTAACGAGATTACATTTATTATTTTATTACTGTTTTGCTGAAATAATAAAAATGTATTACTTGTGTTTCCTAAACAAACATTTCCGAACTTGCTGTCATAAAAATTGTTTACTTAACGACTTTTTCCATTATGGTGCAATAAAGTAATTAGGTACCTGTGAGGATGTTTTAATTTCAGGACTTTTGCAACCCTTTTCTACCTGGGCATGTTGCACCATTTTGGAAAGGTGATTAGATAGGCAACTTAAAAAAAATAAAAAGTAGGTATGTTAATAACATGAATTTCGGAGAAAAGTGGGGCGAAAGGTGAAAAATCGTGAAATAAAAGTTAATTTTTTCAAATTCCAGGGGGGATTGAGGCCAAGGGGTTGGGGATAGGGGGGTGGTGTAAACTATTTTGGAAAGGGCTTCCAAATAGTGATTTTTTGAAATCAATTTGGGGCCGCTGCGATGCGTAGAAAAAAAGATAAAAATACAAGAGCGGTTCCCATATAAGGCAAAATCCTGATTTACGAATCACCCTGTAACTGCCAAACGGTGCGAGATGCCCCCCCCCAGCCATACGATTTTTTGCTTGTCTCGGTCTGACCTTCCACCCCCTGCAGTATTGACCTCCCACCTCTGAACACCCTGTATATAAGTTAACGACACGCGTTACAAAAAGCTTCGGTCAACCAGAGGTCGACGTAGCCACGGATGAACCCAACGTGACCGGGAAACGTGTCGGCGCATTTCTGCTGACACCATGTCTGCGACGGTGCTCAGGTGACTTTAGATTTAGGGTAGATTAAGTAAAGCCAACTTTTGTCAGAAGACTTTGTATCGAGTCGCGGAGAAATAAAGTTCTCTCGAGTTAAACTTTGTTTTTTTTAAGTACCAGATAAAGAATTTGTTTAATTTATATAAAAATGAATGTTTGTTTGTTTGTTGCTCAATCACGCCTAAACGCTTGCATCGATATTTTTCATTTTTTGTCCGAAGGTAGTACATATTCCGACTTAACATATAGGCTAATTTTTGTTCGGATAATACGTTGGATTTCAAGATGGCGGCTTAAAATCTTAAATTTGGAGCGATTTTCATAAAAATTTGTACATAGGGGTTTTGCGGGATGGGGATTTCAAATCCGCTGTCCAAATTTAGAAATTCAAGATGGCGGATCCAATATGGCGACCAAGATTTCCTGATTTCAACGGATTTTAATAAAAATTAGTACAATGATTGTTTTGAGGTCACTGAATTTGAATATTATCAAAATTTACAAATCCAAGATGGCGGACCCAATATGGCGACCAATATTTCTCGATTTCAACGGATTTTAATGAAAATTAGTACAATGAATATTTTAAGGTCACTGATTTTGGATGTTATCAAAATTTACAAATCCAAGATGGCGGAACCAATATGGCGACCAATATTTCTCGATTTCAGCGGATTTTAATGAAAATTAGTACAATGGTTATATTGAGGTCACTGATTTTGAATGTTATCAAAATTTACAAATCCAAGATGGCGGACCCAATATGGCGACCAATATTTCTCGAATTCAACGGATTTTAATGAAAATTAGTACAATGAATATCTTGAGGTCACTGATTTTAAATGTTATCAAAATTTACAAATCCAAGATGGCGGACCCAATATGGCGACCAATATTTCTCGAATTCAACGGATTTTAATGAAAATTAGTACAATGGTTATATTGAGGTTACTGATTTGAAATATTATCAAAATTTACAAATCCAAGATGGCGGACCCAACATGGTAACCCAGATTTCTCAATTTCAACGGATTTTAATGAAAATTGGTACATTGATTATTCGGAGGCCACTAATTTTGAATATTAGCAAAATTTCCAAATCCAACATGGCGGATCCAACATGGCGACCAGAGTGTCTCTATTTCAACGGATTTTAATGAAAATTAGTACAATGATTATTCTGAAGCTACAAATTTCGAATATTATCAAAATTTATAAATCCAAGATGGCGGGTCCAATATGAGACTAAATTTCTTGATTTCAACGGATTTTACTGAAAATTAGTACAATGATTATTCTGAGGCCACTAATTTCGAATATTAGCAAAATTTCCAAAATCAAGATGGCGGATCTAATATGGCGACCAAAATTTCTCGATTTTAACGGATTTGAATGAAAATTGGTACAATGATTATTTTAAGGCCACTAATTTTTAATATTATTAAGATTTGGAAATTCAAGATAGCGGTTCCATAAAGGGGTTTCGGGTTGAAACAATTTCAAGGATATAACAAACTAGAACATTTGAGAAGTGTTGAATTAGTAAGTATTTATCCAACGCCGAGTGAAACCGGGTAACCCAGTTAGTAAATAATAGATTCGAAAAGTTTAGGGATGCAAGAGAGTTTCGCGATTGGCCGGTAATTACACACGTCGTTTTTACTACCCTTTTTGTGAATCGGAATCACAAACGAGTTTTTCCAAAGTGTAGGGAACTTCCTACTGTTGAGTGATTCTTGAAAGAGCATCGTTAGTGGTGTAAGAAATGAACTGGAACATAGTTTTAAAATAGCAGGAGGAATACCCTCTGGTCCAGAGGTGTAATCATCCGGCAACTCGGCGATATGTTTGAGAATAATGTCAGGAGTAATACAGATGGGCAGATCAAAGACTGTAGGGTTAGTATTTAGGTATTGAAAATTGTTTAGATTAGGTTGGAAGTTGGGAAAAGAGAAGGATTTTTCAAAAAAGGATGCAAACATATCACATATTGCGGATGGCGTTGAACTTGTAAGGCCCTCAAAATGCATAGACATTGGGTAGCCATCAGCCCTCTTCTTAGCGTCTATAAATTTATAAAAAGCACGCGGGTTAACGTACATTTCCTCTCCAACTTCCAAGAGATACTGATTGTACAGCCGTTTGAAAAGGTCGTGGAAGTTGTTATAACTTTCAACAAAAAGATTATAAGATTTTTCATCCCTTTCTAGTAAATATAATTTCCATAACGCATTTTTGTTGTTCCTGAGCTTCCTTAGTTCATTATTGAACCAAGGGGGCGCTGAGTTAGTGCAACGCTGTCGCTGAAGAGGAACACAAGTATCAAAAGCGTAAGAAAGCGAGGCATAAAATGCTGAAAGATCAACATCAATGTTACCATCTATCTGATAACAGAGAACGAAAATCGATGGAAGACAATCTCCCAGAAAGTTCGTCGATATTTGCCTTCTTGAAATTGTAAACATAATTGTCCGTATTTCGATGTAGGACATTTGGAGAATCATAGCAATGTACAAGTTGGAGTGGTGGATGCTACGAGTCAAGTGTGGATAGCAGAATTCTGCTGCGTTCAATAGTTGTATTGCAACAGTCGGACGAAAAAATTAGGTCAAGTTGCCGTCCCATTTCGTTCTTTACAGTACTAACCTGAGAGAGTCCGAAAGCGAAAACAGATCCTAGAAAGGAGGACTCCCTCACTGTGAGAATATTCGAGGGATAGCAACACACGTCCTCAGTATTATATACCCATTATACATTGGGTAAATTGAAATCCCCCATCAATATGAGTTCATCACAAGAGTTCATTAAATTAGAAACATAGTCAAGTCAAGAAGGTCGAAAATGTTATGACCTCCACTGTCAATTGTGTTAATCATATCCGGTGGGATATAACAGCACATTATGAACATATTTTTTTTAGAAAGAGTAATCTTAAGAACAATAAGTTCGACGTCAAAAGCGCAGGAAGATTCAGGAAGTGTAACCTGATTGCAAATAAGCTGGTTTCCGGAGGCTATGATGACACCACCACCCCGTGCCTCCGACTGGCTATGTCTATCCCTTCGGAACACCTGGTAGGAAGGGTCAAAAAGCTCAGCATCTCGGCAACCGCTATGCAACCAAGTTTCTGTTAGAGCAATAACGTCGAAATCACTAGCACTAGATGCCTGGAAAAGAGATTTTGTTTTAGTCCTTATACCCCTTACATTTTGATAGTATAAGGAGATCGTCTCAGGAAAATTTAGTTTTTTGAGGCCGTGGAATTGCTAGTGCAAGGTAAACATATGGGAGTGCGTTTAAGATTACGACTAGAGCTATGGATTTTTGACTGTCTATCTACAAACTCATGGACAACTGCGTTTTGAGGCCAAAATTGAGTTTGAGAGAGTGTATCGAAGAGCTGCTGTGAAACCACCAGTTTAAATGAAGCTACTGTGCGGTCTGGCTTATTGCTGTTAAGGGCAAAACACTTAAAATGTGAGATTTTGTCGGTTTTGCATTTGCTCCTCACAAAATCGGTAATGTTATCCGAAGTAGTCGAAGGTTCAAAACGCGAAATAAAAAGTTTACGGGACGCCTGAACAACTTTAAGAACAGGAAGTGAATTGTTTTCGACTTGCTCTGATATATCATCCTGCTGTAAAACAGTTGGGTGAAGGTTCGTTGTCTTGGGCATAGGGATCGAGACAGGAGAAGTCTTTTTTGTTAAAACGCTGACATTTTTTGGTTTACGTTTAACAGATTTGACTGTGCGAAGATCAGTATTAATCGGAGGTGGTACAGTATCACTTGCTCTAGTGTTATCAGTCTGACCGTTAGGCTCCAGGTTTTTTTGTGATTTAAAAATTCCGATGTCTTCCTTTAAAGAATTTAAGAGCTCGGTACTCTTTAAAAGCTCAGTTGATAAGGTGTTCATATTTTTATTCACCAGTTTTACCTGTCGTTGAAAATCATCAAGGACCGGCGCAACTGTTACGTTGCTATTAACACCAGAAGCTGGCGTCAAATTATTTATTGTAAACTGAAGCTCATCTAACGTGCTAGATACAATCATCATTTTTGAGGACAGGTCGTGAGTTCTACTCAAAATAGCATCAGAAGTACAAGAAAACGAATCCAAGGTACTAAAGAGCTACAAATGTAAGAAATGCTCTGGAATTTATTTTTATTTTTTAGTTCTGTACAGTATCCAAAGCTGCTGCAAATGTAAGATATGCTCTGTAAACTATGTACAGTATTCTTAGTCCATAATAGAAGTGTAAAAGTACCACTGCTTTGTTAATATTTTGTTTGCCTTAGCCTAATGATTTTTCATTTGAGCTCACCAATGATTTATCATTCAGTTTCACGAATGATATATCATTCGTGGTTCACCACAACAATGACTTCATTCTCACCCAATGATTCCACAAATATCATTCGGGAAATAATCATTGACCAATGGTCTAATTCATTCCATGGTTTTATCAATGATAACTTGCTGTAAGGGCAATCTATTAAAAAGAATGAACTTGTACTTGACGGTTTGTTAGAGACGCCTTGAAATTGTCAAAAATATGGGGTGCCCCAGGCCTTGTCAATTGAACGAACAGCTTATTAAAAAGGAGAATTGTCACATCTACTTTTTGGTAATTTCAACATCGAAATGCTAAAATTAACTTCTTGCGCCCGCAGCACGGGTTAATTCCACTTTAAATACGCAGTATTCTGTTAACACATAAATTGCTATTCATCATTAGCCCTGAGTATACCCTGGATTTTAGTCGGGATAAAACCGGGGCTTCCCGGGCGCAATGCAAGTTGTCCGTTTCTAAAAAAATGCCAACAAATCCGGTCATTATTGCACTCTATACAATTGCCCGCACTTTTGGCTTGACTTTTGCGTGATGCTTAGCCACTTTTAGCAATTAAATGTCCTTAAATGTACTCAAATAATTATTAAACTGCCAAAAGTTGCTTAGCAAATCGCTTCTAACCTAACACTTTTCCCAACAATCTCAGGACGAATTTTCGATTTGTTGTGAACTTTTTCACGGTATTTTAAAAAATGTAACACTGATATCCTTTTTTGTTGCTTCCTATTTACCTACTTACCCGATAAATTAATTTTTTCCCACCGAAGTTGCTTAAAATTGTTCTAGATCCTCCTGATCAAGCGCTTTCTCTGGAAAATGGCCGTCAGCTGAAGAACTGTCAGACCACTTACGCAAACGCTCAAAAGGCCAGTTCACGGCTTGTAATTGTAGAAGGTTATGGTATGTGTTGTAGCAAAACCCCCGGGAAACTATATAACAAGCCATGAAGTAGACCTGCTACTACCACATGTATAGGGTGATGTAGTCCGATGATTGCACAGAAATAACATTGCTTCTTATGGCGGTAGAGCCCATTCATTCCGCTCCAGAGGGCGAATCTGCTAAACTATCGCTTTTACGAAAAGGTGATGTTCTACTGACTGTAACTGGGGAGGAATACCGTTCTTATGGTACCAAAATCATTATAGGGGTAAGAACAAAATATTAAAGATATTTGAGCTCAAAAGTTACTCTTACTGCCCATCGAACAAATTACCACGGAAAGTCGTGCTGTCAAGTCGACCTGCCGCTGCTGTTTTGTTCAAGGAAATGGTTAGAGTTGTGTTTAAGTGCAAAAGACTCTAATATTTTGTTCTTGTCACTATAAAGTTTTTGAGATCACTAGAAAGGTATTCCTCTATAGTTATAGTTAGTAGAATATCATTTTCGCGTAAAATTTATTGTTTAGCAGTTCAGACGAGTGCAGCGGCATACTTCGGATTTTCCGCCATAAGAAGCAATGTTATTTTACGGCGATTCTCGGACTACATCACTACGTATGCATTTTCTACTTCACGGCTTGTGTTTATATGTATTCCTGGGGGTTTTGGTCATAGCAAAACCCCCGGGAATACATATAAACACAAGCCGTGAAGTAGAAAATGCATACGTAGTGATGTAGTCCGAGAATCGCCGTGAAATAACATTGCTTCTTATGGCGGATGATCCAAAGTATGCCACTCAACTCGCCTGAACTGCTAAACTATAACTTTTACGCGAAAATGATGTTCTACTAACTATAACTATGGAGGAATACCTTTGTAGTGATCTAAAAAACTTTATAGTGACAAGAACAAAATATTAGAGGTTTTTGCACTTAAACACAACTCTAACCATTTCCTCGAACAAAACAGCAGCGGCAGGTCGACTTGACAGCACGACTTTCCGTGGTAATTTGTTCGATGGGCAGTAAGAGTAACTTTTGAGCTCAAATATCTTTAATATTTTGTTCTTACCCCTATAATGATTTTGATACCATAAGAACGCTATTCCTCCCCAGTTACAGTCAGTAGAACATCACTTTTTCGTAAAAGCGATAGTTTAGCAGATTCGCCCTCTGGAGCGGAATGAATGAGCTCTACCGCCATAAGAAGCAATGTTATTTCGGTGCAATCATCGGACTACATGACCCTATACATGTGGTAGTGAACAGGTCTACTTCACGGCTTGTATTTATTATTCCCGGGGGTTTTGGTCATAGCAAAAGTTACTCTTACTGCCCATCGAACAAATTACCACGGAAAGTCGTGCTGTCAAGTCGACCTGCCGCTGCTGTTTTGTTCGGGGAAATGGTTAGAGTTGTTCTTAAGTGCAAAAAACTCTAATATTTTGTTCTTGCCACTATAAAGTTTTTCAGATCACTAGAAAGGTATTCCTCCATAGTTATAGTTAGTAGAACATCATTTTCGCGTAAAAGTTATAGTTTAGCAGTTCAGGCGAGTGGAGTGGCTTACTTTGGATCATCCGCCATAAGAAGCAATGTTATTTCACGGCGATTCTCGGACTACATCACTACGTATACATTTTCTACTTCACGGCTTGTGTTTATATGTATTCCCGGGGGTTTTGGTCATAGGCGACAAAGGCTGCCGTTGTATGGGTAACTGATTTTGACCCATCAGTGTATATCCTCGCTATGTCGGGGTTATTTCCCAGGAAGGCGGCGTGTCTGCCAGGACCCATCCAGTTTTACCCAATCATTTTGGTCATGGCGACTTCGGCTCTCTCTTAGATTCTTACAAGGAATCGTTCTCAAGTGTGTCTCACCGATTTTGATGAAATTGAAATATGTTGTAGAGCATCGAAAAATAAGAGACACGTATTTTTTTTTATCTGCGGATACGCAAGTTTAGGGGGTGAAAACCACCCCTAAAGTTTAACCCCAAAAACAGTTTTTCTTAAATATCTCAAGTTCTAATGAATTTTTTCGAATGAAACAAAATGGAAATGATGTCTCGTAAATATACTAACCTTTTGTAAGTGATCCGGTCCCCGGGGGTTGCAACTCTTATTTTTTATTTCGGAATAAATTATATTTTTGCGTCACAAAAATAACAGTGTTGGTTCAAAATCATTGACAAATATTTTTTTACATAGGATTTTGAAAAACAAAATTGACCTGTTTTTGCGTTTTCCTGAAAAAAGCTTCTCAAGGGGGTAAACTACCCCTAGCACTAACACATCATGTATATACTTTCAGATATCAGTTTTTTTCGTGAAAACCAGTATTTAGGGGTTTTTGGAGTCGCTGACGATTTTGAAAAACAAAATTGACCTGTTTTTGCGTTTTCCTGAAAAAAGCTCCTCAAGGGGTAAACTACCCCTAGCACTAACACATCATGTATATACTTTCAGACATCAGTTTTTTCGTGAAAACCAGTATTAAGAGGTTTTTGGAGTCGCTGATTACGAATCTGATGTCAGGTTTAAAAAATTCAAAATGGCGGATCCAACATGGCGGACGGATTTTTGAAAAATACATACATTTTTATAAACAGAACTATAAATAAAAGTTTTTGAGGTCGCTGATTACGAATCTGATGTTAAATTTAAACAATTCAAAATGGCGGGTCCAACATGGCGGACGAATTTTTGAAAAATACATTCATTTTTATAAAAAGAACTATAAATAAATGTTTTTCAGGTCGCTGATTACAAATCTGATGTTAAATTTAAAAAATTCAAAATGGCGGATCCAACATGGTGAACAAACTTTTGAAAAATACATCAATATTTATTAAAAAAACAATAAAGAAAAGTTTATGAGCTCGCTGATTACGGATTTACAATCGTAAATGAATAATCAAAAATGATGGATTCATTATCGCGCACATATGTTTTAAAAGTATTACAATTTTGATAAAAACTAATAAGCAGGGGTTATTGATATCGTTAATTATGAATCAATTTATAAATTCAAAGTCAGATTTATAAAATTTTATATATATACAACATTCATACATAACTGCATTCATCTGTGAAAATGTGTACAATGATGATAGTCTTCAAAATAATGCTTTAAACATAAGGATTTTTTACACCACGAACATCGAATTATAGCAACGTTTC
Source organism: Dysmachus trigonus (assembly GCA_949715965.1). Classification (NCBI taxonomy): domain Eukaryota; kingdom Metazoa; phylum Arthropoda; class Insecta; order Diptera; family Asilidae; genus Dysmachus; species Dysmachus trigonus. The sequence continues at coordinate 34,462,249 of OX454321.1, read as the reverse complement.
TACAGCCTTGCACTTCACATCTAGTATTGCTAGAATTCCCAAAACAAAAAACGACAGGGTTCTCAAAATGTCCAGGCTTTTCATAGGTATATCTACTTGTATACCATGAGTACTTAAATAGATTTATATACCGTGGCGAAGAGAGTTGATTATGAACTAATGACTGCAATTTAATGATATTATTTGTTAAATGTAAATTAAGATCCGAATTCATTAATATAACGCTATCTAGAAGTGTCGAACGTAATTTTTCTATATTCGGAAACCAAATACATCCAATGGTTGTATGTTGCCCGTAGTACCGGTAGGTATTTTTTTCACTTCTACTATTTTATTCGATGGAGTATTTTGTTCTATTATTTTGTCACAATGGCCGCTCCACGAATCAATTAAAAGGATTGAATGAGATCCAACGTTAGGGAGAAAAATATTTTTAAACCATGTTTTGAAGTGATCTGAAGTGTAATATGAAATATTAATATTTTATAATAATGTCCCATATAATTATAAATGTATGTTACCTGTAGTTAGTTTTCTTGATTTTGAAGAGTCTACATGAATATTGTCAGGTCTGAATAAATGTTGTTCTACTATAGGACCAAAATGTCCAGTTGGCTCTTTTAAAACCAAATATAACGGTGATAAAAGTTTTCCTTCCCCAGATATTAGTGGCTGAATAGTATAGCTATGAGTAGTTGCTGAAATTGATTAGACCATACATTGCACGTTCTGCTCTCCTTCAATAGCCAAAGTTCTTCCCGAATGGATTTCCAACTGAAAACCGCTTTGATCAGAATTATATATATTTTGCATTCCAGCTGTTAAAGCGCTCTGTTTAACATTAGTTACAAATTCGCTTGCTATTAGTTCTCAAAGAGCGCAATTTATTGTAAGGAACGCGTCAGAGGTAGACCAGACATATATGTGTTTACATAGATTGTAGAGAAACGCCTATATACATTTGTATATCCATCAGTAATATTACAGATTTTTTAAATGTATGATAATCTCGTTTGAAGTTAAATACCAAGCAAATGGCGAACACTTCGATTAGCATATTTTATTTTGAAAATACTGGCCTTCGATCTGGCTACAATTTCAGGCTTTGAAGCATAAGTTTTAGGTTTATTAGGTTTAAGATTTATAACATGTAACTTGAGGTTTGGAATTTATAGCTCACTACAATTATGGCATTAGAAAAAAAAAACATACATGATAACTTTTTTACGAGATTGAAGAACGCAATTTCGATTTAGATCCAATGTATTAAAACTGTAATTTAAAATTTTTTTATTATTTTTCATAAAAATTGATGTATTTTTCAAAAGTTTGTTCACCATGTTGGATTCGCCATTTTGAATTTTTGAAATTTAACATCAGATTCGTAATCAGCGACCTCGACAACCTTTATTTATAGTTCTTTTTATAAAAATTGATGTATTTTTCAAAAATTCGTCCGCCATGTTGGACCCGCCATTTTGAATTTGTTAAATCTAACATCAGATTCGTAATCAGCGACCTCAAAAACTTTTATTTATAGTTCTTTTTATAAAAATGTATGTATTTTTCAAAAATCCGTCCGCCATGTTGGATCCGCCATTTTGAATTTTTTAAATCTGACATCAGATTCGTAATCAGCGACTCCAAAAACCTCTTAATACTGGTTTTCACGAAAAAACTGATGTCTGAAAGTATGTATACATGATGTGTTAGTGCTAGGAGTAGTTTACCCCTTGAGGAGCTTTTTTCAGGAAAACGCAAAAACAGGTCAATTTTGTTTTTCAAAATCGTCAGCGACTCCAAAAACCCCTAAATACTGGTTTTCACCAAAAAAACTGATATCTGAAAGTATATACATGATGTGTTAGTGCTAGGGGTAGTTTACCCCCTTGAGAAGCTTTTTTCAGGAAAACGCAAAAACAGGTCAATTTTGTTTTTCAAAATCCTATGTAAAAAAATATTTGTCAATGATTTTGAAACAACACTGTTATTTTTGTGACGCAAAAATATAATTTATTCCGAAATAAAAAATAAGGGTTGCAACCCCTGGGGACCGGACCACTTACAAAAGGTTAGTATATTTACGAGACATCATTTCCATTTTGTTTCATTCGAAAAAATTCATTAGAACTTGAGATATTTAAGAAAAACTGTTTTTGGGGGTAAACTTTAGGGGTGGTTTTCACGCCCTAAACTTGCGTATCCGCAGATAAAAAAAAATACGTGTCTCTTATTTTTCGATGCTCTACAACATATTTCAATTTCATCAAAATCGGTGAGACACACTTGAGAACGTTTCCTTGTTAGTAGGCCGGCTTCGACTCATAGGGCACGGTTAGGGGTAGACCTCAGGGCACCAAATGCAGTCCGGAGGGTTTTGTTGATGGTTGTTTTGATTTTTCTTAAATTTGTCTGTGAGGTGGAGGCATAAATTGGCAATGCATAATTAGGTTAGCCCCTTATTAAGACTCGTGCTATGTGAATGGCGGCGTGTATCGAGGCCCCTTTATTTTTAGCGGATGTAGCTCGCATCAGGTTGTTGCTCCTGTCTTTTTTAGTAACTGTAATTTTGGTATGCTCCGTCCATACTGTTGAAAAGGAGCCCTAATATTTTTATTGAGGTCTTTCCAGTGATCCCCACATCACCGAAATCAACTAAAATGTTTCTTACTCGCCGCTTCCGGGAAAAGGTTATGATTTCCGTTTTTCATATGGCAAGATTGCCCCCGTTTGGTGGCATCACACAGCTATTTGGGTCACGGCTGATTTGAATTTCCCAATTGGTCGTCGTGATAAGTTGTCAGCGTACACGTAGCAGTTGGTTCTTTCTATGGCTTGTGGTTTTGAGAGCAGAGATCGGCAAAAATATTTCCTTTCGTCAATATTTTCGATGATAATAACCAATACTATAAAAATTACAATTTTAGTAAATAAATTTCCAATTATTAATTAATCTGCTGTGATGTACCACATTAAGATTTCAAGATCACAGAACAATAGGCTCAATAAAATAATACATAAATGTTCGCATAAACAAACTTCTCCTAAGTAAACAAGGCATAACATAAAAAGCGCAAAAGCGCATGTCTAGCTAGCATTACACGGCCATCACACCCTGACCCAATTAAAGCGCGGGTTAGCAACGCTTTATGAATGAATACGCGAGCTACTAAGTAGCACGAGAGGAGTCAGGTTCCTACCGTGAGTAAGATACTCAAGCAGAGGGGTAACAAGGCGGCTCGCTTTGTTTTCGGTGCGCATGCACGAGACGCCCAAATCAGCTATTGCAAAATGACTAAACAAGGTGACCAAGGGAATATTAGGTGCTTCTTAGTGTAGAGTAATAATTAGTAATTATTGATTTATTGTAAATGTAGAGGTAAGCAAAACTTTGTTTAAATAGGCTAAGATTTGTGAATAAACGAGGATTAAGAATCAAGACGTCACTGGGAGTTTCTGCTTTCGAGCTGCTCCCTCTTAATTACTAGAGTTAATGCTTCTTTCAACGGCTCTACTAGGAGTTAAAGCCTTTGCGGCTGCTCCACCCTTTTGGACTCCTTCCACTCTACGGAAGGAACACTACATGGCGACCGTGACCATCTAACCTGCAACCTGTAGACGACAACCAACAATATGCGGAGGATGAGCGATATTGACAAGGCATTTGAAGCAATCTTCAAGAAACTGGAAAAACTGCAGATACCAGAAAGGAACACCAGTGGTTTAACGCTGTACCCAGCAAACACCGTCATCGAGCCCTACATATCAAGAGCAATGGGAGAATCACACGAGACTCCAACGTACAAACCGGAACCGAAAAAACTTACCATCGAAGAGTACAGAAAAAGGAAAGATCAACTGAATAAGCCGCAACCAAAACCGAAAAGAGGAGGACAGCGTCAACGAATTAAACTAGAAGTAAAAAAAATTTAACTAGGGAAGAACGATTTAAATACGAGGTGTTATTAAGCCAGGAAAAAAAGTAAATTAAATAAAATAAAAAGAAGGAGATAAAAAAAAAAGTATTTGGAACAAATTTTAAGAATGCAGCCAAAACTTATTAAGGCACAAACCAGAATTGTATTAAAGAAATAAAATATGAAAATATTATTGTGTACCTAGAAATATATAAATTCGACAGAAAATATTATAATATCATGAAATGCGCTAAAAATTAGGATAGTATAATAAAATAAATTCAGGTATAAATATTATCAAAGTTCGAATTATAAATGGGGGGGGAGGGGGAAATCGAAAAATGCCGATAATAATGGCGAAATAATTAATAATGTTAATATAGAAGACACAGTAAACGTGGACAACAAATTAATAACTGTTTTGCTTTTGATAATTGCCATAGTTAAATTAGCTGAATTCGTTTATAAATTATACAAAGACCACAAAAGAAGCCTAAAGAAAAAATACTTAGTCTAGAGATAGAATTTATTAATTTACTCTTTTAAGAATTTCCAATTTCCTTGTTGTTCAGCAAACGAACTTTAACATGTATCATCTTCCTCCACACCTATTTTTTTAAGGTGGTATCTTAGGGTACAGTGCCCCGTTAAGAGGTCGGTAATGATTTTTAAGTCTGGCTTGTTGAGCATTAGGAGTTTCATCGACCTCTGCTTGGAGGGGCCTTAATCCGGTTTGGTAGATCCAGTGTGAGGCTTTACTGTCTTCTTCCCTAGGGCTGCACTAACATCTCCAACAATACTCCAACACCCCAATTTTACAAATCAATTTATAATTTCGACTGACGCCTCAAGTGCCGCATGTGGTGCGATCTTGTCGCAAAATACTGACGGGTTAGAATATATTTTAAACCATATGTAATGTATATTGTAGAAAATTCATTGTGAAAACGGATCACCGACCTCTAATTTACTTATTCGGAATGTAGAATCTATCATCGAAGCTTACGCGAATGCGACTAGATTTGAAGGAATTCGATTGCCCTCGCAGAATGGCCAACTGCGTATATGGGAAGTGACTTCAGTAACAGAAGTAGCACAACTACCTGAACTACAATTCAAAACTATAAGCTGCAGCAATAAACACACACAAATTGAAATAAATATAGTGCACAGAAAAGAAACATTATATAAGCGGTATATAAATATAAATTATAACCAATTAGTAGAACCCGCTCTAGCGCAGGTATTCGAAGAATTGGACGATAAATAATATAAACTATTTCAGACTAGTCTGAAGCTTTCTGCAGAAAGTGAAAAATTTAAAATAATTAGCATAACCGCATTTAAAATCCTAGGAAACAAAATACTGAAAGAAATAAGTATAAGAATATATAGACCACAAAAATATATAACCGAAAAAAATCAAAATAGACGAAATTTTACACAATCATCACTCTACGCCAACAGGAGGACACTTAGGACAAGCGAGAATGTATCAAAAATTAAAGGAAATATACAAGTGGAAAAGAATGAAAAAAAACAATAGCCAAATACGTAAACAGCTGCGAAGCGTGCTTAAAACAAGCACCAAAAATACAATAAAGAACGCATGGAAATTACGACGACGCCGGTAAAAGTCTCCGATGTAGTGTCCATCGACACTGTTGGACCGTTCACTAAAACAACTAATGGTAATAGATATGCAGTAACAATGCAATGTGACCTGAGTAAATACGTCACGATAATACCAACAAAAGATAAGGAAGCAAATACCATTGCCCAAGCAATAATTAACGGTTTTGTACTAACTTATGGTTCAATGAGTAAAATTAAAACAGATTTAGGAATAGAATACAAAAACCAAGTTTTTTATGAAATAAGCAACATCCTAAAAATTCAGCAAATTTTTGCGACAGGTGCACACCCGGAGACAATAGGAGCTCTGGAAAGAAACCATAAATGTCTGAATGAATATCTAACAAGGAGACGGCGCCACCGTGGGGTCGGGGATTTGCCCGATTTTTTTTTTTGTGGTGAAAGAGGACCCATAGCACCTCACGTGGTTAAAGCAGTAAGATGCAATACTCGGAAAATTCCGAGAAAAATCTATTCAAAATTTCCTAGGCGCCTTATGAGTTAAAAATGTGAAGCGTTCGTCGAGCCGCTATCTAGACTAGACGGTTAAGGCTCGGTCTCATGTGCCGAAGGTCCCGGGTTCGATTCCTCCTTCGGATCTTACTTTTTTTTTTTTTTTTTTTTTTTTTTGTTATCATAACAATTATTAAAAGCGTTTCTCATCCCTATATTATTTTTTAAAATTTATTTTAGCTCAAGAACGTGAAGTTTTTCATACACTGAAAAATATTCGTGCTCGTTGTTCTATTCGGTTTTATGGCCTTGTAAGGGTCTAAAGAATTTTGACCTGGCGTCCCCTTAGTATTATAACGGCCATCTGCGCATAGGACTGTGTGTTAGTCTGTGAGAATTGAAGAGCAGTTCATTTTTCGATTTCGTAGTAAACCGACGTGCCTATTTCTTAAATTCCAAAGTTCTCTTACAATTCGAAGTTAAAAATGTCGACTGAAGAATTTGCTTGCTCTTCTGGAATAGGAGAGGAAATTCCTGAAGTATGGGGCCATCCATAAATTACGTCAGACGAGTTTTATGATTTTTGGAGTCCCCCCCCCGTCCTTGTCACAGGTGGTCACATTTGTGTGACCCCCCCTACCCTAGTGTGACGTCACATATTTTGCAAATTTTAAATTTTAAAATTATTAAACTAAAACAGCTCTCCCAAAATTATTTGTATCTTTCGAGATTACCCCGAACGGATAGACATACATGGGTGAGGTTAAAAAATTTGGTACTCAATGAAACTTTGAGGGGTTGTTGGGTATGATGCCAATAAAGAAATAATACAGCCTGTGCGCAGAAAACCCTGTGCGTCTATTTTTTATAAACAAAATACGATTACGCTCGCGTAAATAAACGGCTGTAAAATTCAAAACTATTCATCGAATCAAGTCGCAAAAAAACTTGAACAAGTTTTGAAAGGAAAGAACTATAGAAACTGTGTACCAAAATGAATTCCTTAATATTCAAAACTTCCAAAGTTATAAATGTTGAAAGTTAAAACTGCAAATTTATAAATAATTGGCCATAACTACAACAATTATTAATATTTTGATATGAAATCGTACATATTTTTGTAGATAACAGAAAGACGTTTCTAATGAGGTGTTGATATTATTGCAAAAGAATTGAATTTTTCTCAGAAAAGATGAAATTTTAATGTCATGAATTAAACATTTTTTTTCACAATTAACTATATATTTTTAATTTTTTATGCGCGAGAGACACATAGGTTTTTTTGCGGATAAGGTGGGCTTAATTTTGTATTGACATCATACCCAACAACCCTTCAAAGTTTCATTGAGTACCAAATTTTTTGATCTCAGTGAGTAACAACTGAACTTAACCAACTGTATTGTTCCGTTTTTCAATTTGCGACGGAAGAATAAATATATTTTTAGCGGGGGAGAACGAAATATTAAAATAATATAAAACTCGAACTTACTTGTACGCCCAAGGGCTCTAGTTGTTTTGGTGGTTTTGTGGACGAAGGAATTTTTGAAACAAAATCTATAAGTGTCGCTTTCTTTTTCGTCAATTTTATTTGCAATTATTTGATTTTCGACTTCACTTCACCTTCAACATTGTCACTACTTTTTAAACTTCGCCATAAGGTGTTAACTTCGTCCTGTATATTTTGTTTATTTTTATCATACATAAATATATTATAATAATATTGATGGAGCTGATAATATTTTAAAGTTTTTCGTTAGGAAATTTAGAGTTTTAATACTTAAGATTTATACATGTGACATCACAAAGCTTATGACCCCCCCCCCCCCCCCCCCCCCCCCCCCTTGTCACACTTCGTTGACCCCCTCCCACCCCCTTAACGTGTGACGTAATTTATGGATGGCCCCTATCCATGTACAGTGATGAATCAAAATCTCGATTGAAGAACGCAGTAGTTTATTATGAAGAGCTGTTGACGGAAAATAATTTAATTGCAGCGACACCTTTGGAAGAAATATCTCACAATGCTATGTTATTGGCCGGAGAACTTTATAATAATACATTGGAATTTTTGGGTGAAAAAAATTCGTAATTGAAGAGGAATTAATTCACGCTCATGATGTATTGCAAACTCTCTGCGATTGTAAAAAATCCGCTTTTATATGTTGCGCAAGATGTCGCAAAAATTATTGCTTTGTTTGTTTTTACGATAATTACCACTGCGGTTATTTTATATAATTTTATTATATAAATAAAAATTGAATTTTTCCTAATCGACTTTGTTACTCTCATTAAAAATCCAATGTTGTTCCTCATATACTTTACAATGAAAAATAAAAAACTTACCGTTATGAATTATTTTATTTAAAAAAACAGAAAATAATTTTTAGAAAAATGAAAATAATTTTAAAAAAAAATGTAAATAAATTTTAAAAAATACTATAGGGATGAGAAACGCTTTTAATAATTGTTAGGATAACAAAAAAAAAAAAAAGAACCGAAGGAGGAATCGAACCCGGTACCTTCGGCACATAAGACCGAGCCTTAACCGTCTAGTCTAGATAGCGGCTCGACGAACGCTTCACACATTTTGAATAGATTGCATCCTACTGCTTTAACCACTTGAGGTGCTATGGGTCCTCTTTCACCACAAAAAAAAACCGGGCAAATCCCCGACCCCACGGTGGCGCCGTCTCCTTGTAAGATGTTTTGTGAACGACAACAGAGATAATTGGGATACATGGATACCATATTACGCATTCTGCTACAACACAACTCCAAGCACGGTGTATGGATATACCCCTTTTGAATTGGTTTTTGCTAAAAAAGTTAGTCTACCTTTAGAGCTACTGTCCATCCAACCGGACCCTGTTTATAACCATGACTTGTACAGCAAGGAAATGAAATTCAGGTTACAAAAAGCATTAACTAAGGTAAAACAGTATGTCGAATACTCAAAAGAAACACGAACACAAATAGGCAAACGTAATTGTAACCCATTAGTCTTAAAAGTAGCTGATAAAGTCTTGCTTGAAAATCAGAATAGAAAGAAATTAGAACCATTATATAAAGGGCCATACATAATCACAGAAAATGACAATGTAAATTGCGTAATAAAAGATATGAATGGAAAAATATATAAAGTTCACGAAAATAGGCTAGGGAAAATGCATGAATAAAAAAAAAACAAAAAAAAAATTTGTATTTATATAGGTATGGTATACATAGTACTAAAATAATATTAATAATATTATTAAAATTCAAACGCAATGTATTGTAACAAAGTAGTGTGGAGACAGGCTCTGAAGGTAAACAATTTAAAAAAAAGTAGCCGGTCAAAAATAAAATTTTAATTAGTCACAAATTTCTTGATAAAATTGAGTGTAAGTTTTTATTGAAATAAAAAGTTTAAAATTAAATTGTGTCGCAATATTATGGAGGCATTCTACAGCGTGATCCAAAAGTATGGAAACGGCTAAATAACTTTCGAGGAATGCATTTTGGAGAAAAAAGTTGTAGACAAAAGTTTTAGGAATTTTCCCCAGGTATTCAATGGTGACCTTAGATTTGACCTTGACCATGGCCTTGAAGGTCATTTCAAGGTCAAGTTGACTTTTTTAAATTGGAACCCTTATTTTTGATCACGGAAATGGAAAGAGCGGACAATTCTACCTCCAACTATGACCTTCACCATGACCTTGGAGGTCATATCAAGGTCAAAATGGCTCTTTAAAGAGGAACCTGCATTGTTACTGCGGATTTGCAAAGAGTGGAAATTTTACGTCCAAATGTGACCTTGACCACAACCTTGACCTTGAACATGATCCTGGCAATGACCTTGAAGGTTATACCAAGGTCAAGGTGGTTTTTTGAAAGGGAAACCATGTTTTTCACCACGGAAATGGAAAAAGCGGAAAAGTTAACGACCACGGAAATGAAAAGAGCGGAAAAGTTAACGACCGACCATGGTGAAGTCGATTAGGGCAAGGTCAAGTGTGTCATGGTCAAGGTCACATCCGGGCGCAAAACTTCTGCTCTTTCCAAATCCGCAGTAACAATGCAGGTTCCCCTTTAAAGAACCATCTTGACCTTGATATAACCTTCGAGGTCATGGTAAAGGTCATGGTTGGATGTAAAATTGTCCGCTCTTTCCATTTCCGTGGTCAAAAATAAGGGTTCCAATTTAAAAAAGTTAACTTGACCTTGAAATGACCTTCAAGGCCATGGTCAAGATCAAATCTAAGGTCACCATTGAATACCTGGGGAAAATTCCTAAAACTTTTGTCTACAACTTTTTGCTCCAAAATGCATTCCTCGAAGGTTATTTAGCCGTTTCCATGCTTTTGGATCACCCTGTATATTAAAGAGGCCTCCACATTGGTGACCCCGACAAACTAACGCACCACACACAAAAAAAAGAAGGAAAAGTTTTTCTCCACAGCCGAAGTCGTCATCGGTCAGGACCCAAACAACATTCAACAATTTCACCGACTACCGCCGCAGATCGGCGCACCTTTACCAACGGATCACCCTCAATATACCTTGAGCAGCCGTAAATCGGCCAAGGCTAATTACGGATTGAAACGTTTTAGCTCCATTCGCCGCAAATCGCCACAAAAACGCCGCAAATCGGCTTTATCACCCTGATAAAGAACTTTTCCACTGTGATGTCTCCTACAGGTATTCAGCCTTGTTGGGATTCAAGTCGGGTGCCTTCGGAACCAAAACGTTTAATTATAAACAGAAGGCACAATTTGCCTCCAATTGGCCGGGCAAGATCGACATCTTCTCAAGGAGAGATGAGAATTCTTCGTTTGCCGACGCAAGATTCTTTTAAATTTTCGAAGAATTAATCCGCTACTACCAACTGCCGTCACGTCAATGCTATCTACCTTCACTCATGGCCCATCGTGTCATCACTGCTATCACCTTCATATAATCTTCAAACGCTACCTCTTTCACCACGGCATGAAGGAGTAATACCTCTTTCCCCATGGCGAAGAACACCAACAAACGAGCCTTTCTTCATCACCACCAGGCCCATCGAGCCTTTCATCACACAAGCATCAATTTGTCGTTCACACTGGGAGGAGGGTGTTGTGGAGGCAGGCTCTGAAGATAAAAAATTTAGGAGGCATTCTATATTAAAGAGGCCTCCACAGAAGAATACAAAGTATTAGTACTAAGGCATCATAAATAATTATGTATTTTATAGCTATGAGTAAAATTGTAATCAATAAGAAAAAATAAAAAGGGTAAAAAAATAAAAGTTCCGTAAAATATTTTTATTATATGATGTAACTAAAACTTTACGGTTTTCGCTATTTTTCCTTTATCTGTGCTATAAGACGTTGCTTGGTACCAAATTTCAAGATTCTGAGTTCACGGGAAGTACCCTGTAGGTTTTGATTCCCTTGCGAGTGTCGAAAATTTGCGGAAATTTGCGGCATAAAGGGCTGTATCTTTTGATTGCGTTGGCTTAGAAGTTTGAGCTCCAAGGGACAGTAGACCTAGTATTTGATATAAATTCCAGCTTGATACCTCCAGGCGTTCCTGAGAAAAATGGTCTTGACAGACACACAGACAGACAGACAGACGGACGGACGGACGGACGGACGGACGGACGGACGGACAACAAAGTGATCCTATAAGGGTTCCGTTTTTTCCTTTCGAGGTACGGAACCCTAAAAATCTAATAGAAAATATAAATAGGCAAATAACCCTAAGTACATCTATACAAAAAAATTTTAAACTACCTACTAATAAACGTTTAAAATTTTTTTTCCTAGGGTGTGATGGTGTGATGCACCAGATTAAGATATCAAGATCACAGGCCAATAGCCTCAGTAAAATAATACACAAATGTTCGCATAAACAAACTTCTCCTAAGTAAACAAAGCATAACATAAAAAGCACAAAAGCGCATGTCTAGCATTACACGGCCATCACACCCTGACCCAATTAAAGCGCGGGTTAGCAACGCTTTATGAATGAATACGCGAGCTACTAAGTAGCACGAGAGGAGTCAGGTTACTACCGTGAGTAAGACACTCAAGCAGAGGGTTAACAAGGCGGCTCGCTTTGTTTTCGGTGCGCATGCACGAGACGCCCAAATCAGCTATAGCAAAATGACTAAACAAGCTGACCAAGGGAATATTAGGTGCTTCTTAGTGTAGAGTAATAATTAGTAATTATTGATTTATTGTAAATGTAGAGGTAATCCAAACTTTGTTTAAATAGGCTAAGATTTGTGAATAAACGAGACGAGACGTCACTGGGAGTTTCTGCTTTCGAGCTGCTCCCTCTTAATTCCTAGAGTTAATGCTTCTTTCAGCGGCTCTACTAGGAGTTAAAGCCTTTGCGGCTGCTCCACCCTTTTGTACTCCTTCCACTCTACGAAAGGAACACTACACTGGCAAAAAGCCAAAATATAATTTCCATTATCTAAGCAATCGGTAATTCATCGGTAAGAAATTCGAGAATACTCAACTAGTCGGTAATTTGCTGTGAGACATTTTTGATTACTCTAGCAATCGGTACTTCATGAGCCAGAAATTCGAGAATACTCAACTAGTCAGTAATTTTCTGTCACACATTTTTGATTACTCTAGCAATCGGTAATTCATGGGCCAGAAATTCTAGAATACTCAACTAGTCAGCAATTTTCTGTGAGAACTTTCTGATTACTCTAGCAATCGGTAATCCAATGGCCAGAAATTCTAGAATACTCAACTAGTCAGCAATTTGCTGTGAGAACTTTCTGATTACTCTAGCAATCGGTAATCCAATGGCAACTTACACCTTTCGTCATATGTCATATGTCATATATTATTATATGTGACATATTACAAGGAACATGTGATATGTGCTTCAATGTAATATTTGATTTGTCACAAAACATATAGGACATATAAATATGTGCTTCCTGTAGTTACAAATCTCATATTCATTGTATGTGAAATGACATGCCATGTAAGAAATGTTATGTGCTTTCCCCGCATATTTATTATATGTAACATATGTTATGCGTCTCATTACATATTTTCAAACGTGCAAACATGTTAGATGTCATTTGTTATATGTGCTTTGTCACATATAACATACATTTATGTCACATATAACATGATGGATTTTTGCAATTTTGCCTGTTTTTTGAGGTTAGGAATTAACTGTGATTTGATGTCTCATCGCGCGAAAATACATCGAAAACCATATATCGCATGTAAAGTACAGACCACTTTTCTTTTTTTGTGTGGCTGTGTAATTTGCCCTCCAAAAATTGTGATTATTCAAGCAATCGGAAATTCATGGGCCAAAAATTCGGGAATATTCAACTAGGCAGCAATTACACAGCCACACAAAAAAGAAAAGTGGTTTGTACTTCACATGCGATATATGGTTTTCGATGTATTTTCGCGCGCTGAGCACGAATCTGGAGTCAGAATTGAGCCATCACATCACAGTTAATTCCTAACCTCAAAAAACAGGTAAAAAATAGCAAAAATCCGGATAAATGTACAAGGAAAAATACAGGAATTTCTTTTTTTCATATCCAGATGTATATTTTTATGTAAAAGGACCCCGTGAATCCAAATCCACCGTCAGAGTTGAGGTGGCACGTCATGTTTTTTTCCTAACCTCAAAAAGTCGGGTCAGAAATATCGATTTCCAAAAGTCAACCGATTTACGCTAAATTCGGCGAGTGGGGGTTTTAGGGTTTAATTATTATTATTGTTTTTTTATTGGATAAATTCGTCGAGTGGTTACTAATAGTATATTGCTAATTTTAAAATTAATAATTTTAAAAGAAATCTAAGAAAATACTAAGATCCGTTATAAGCCTAAGGGGACCCCAGGACAAAATTCTTTAGACGCTTACAAGGCCATAAAACCGAATAGAACAACGAGCACGAATATTTTTCAGTGCATGAAAAACTTCACGTTCTTGAGCTAAAATAAATTTTAAAAAATAATATAGGGATGAAAACAGCTTTTAATAATTTTTAGGATAACAAAAAAAAAAAAAGAATAAAAAAAGTAAGATCCGAAGGAGGAATCGAACCCGGGACCTTCGGCACATAAGACCGAGCCTTAACCGTCTACTCTAAATAGCTGCTCGACGAATGTTTTACATTTTTAACTCATAAGGCACCTAGGAAATTTTGAATCGATTTTTCTCGGATTTTTCCGAGGTTTGCATCCTACTGCTTTAACCACGTGAGGTGCTATGGGTCCTCTTTCACCACAAGAAAATTTGGGCAAATCCCCTTCTCGTAAGGATCCTCTCCTTGTAAGATACAAAACTGACTGTGCAAAACATTTGCAACTCCTTGACATTAACAATGTTGGCGACTTTAAATATATATTATCATTAATATTTGGTTGAATAGCCTTTATTTACAATAACTGCTGCACATCTTCTTGGCATAGAATTAAATAGCGACGCAATATGTAAAGAAGTTATATCATTCCAAGCCTTTTTTATACCATTAAAGAGTTCGTCACGGTTGTTGTCAAATTGACCCCTCATATTCTTCTTAACCAGTTGCCATAGCTTTTCTATGAGGTTGAGATCTGGGGACTGTGCGAGCCATTTCAAAACTTCAATGTTTTGCTGCGAAAACCAAGCCTGAAGAAGTCTAGAGGTGTGCTTCGGATCATTGTCCTGTCCGAAGGGCCAGCGCAGGGGCATTTCTTCCTCTGCGTAACGGAGCATAACATTTTCCATAATGTTTTTGTAGTCCTCCGCTTTCATTATCCGTGGTATTTCATAAAGAGGTCCCACGCCCTGAGCCGATAAACACCCCCAGACCATTGTATTACCACCTCCATTCTTCACAGTTACCACAGTTTATCGCGGATTTAGTCGTTTATTCGTCAGTCGTCCTACTTTTTGCCCTCCATCTAGCCCCACTAAGTTAAACTTAAAGTTAAACACTCATCCGAAAAAAGGACATTTCTCCATTTTTCTAGGGGCCATTCTAAATGACTTTGAGCAAAGACAAGTCGAGCTCAGCCATTTTTTTCGGAAAGTAGTGGCTTTTTCGCTGGCCTGTATGTCTTAAGGGGGTAGTCCAGTGAAAAAAAAATTTTTTTTTCGTTTTTTTTTCTTATTGCTTAAATCTACTCGACTACACCTCGAAAATACTCCCTTAAAATATCTAAGCAAAATATGGAATAGTTTTAAAGATACAGAGAGTTTCCCAGAGACGTGTAACCCGATCGCTCGAAGGTCCCCTGGCATGTTTCGGAGCAAGGAGGAATCTTGTATTTCTGTTTGCTCCGCCCATTTTTTTTTCGGTTTATAACGGTCTAGGTCCTTCTGCTTTGTATTTAAGATTAGTTATGTATGGAGCAGGCATCGCGTTATGTATGGAGCAGGCATCGCTGCCTAAGGTAAAATTAATTTGTTTAGCTTTTTTCCGCAAAAAAACTTTAAACGCGTTTTTCTCAAAACAGCATGTTTTGACTCGGCGGACGTCAGATCTCAGAGTCTTTTGCTCCGATTGATCTAAAAATTTAGCTGTATATTTATTGATTGTGTATGTATCGTCGGAACTAGAATTATTAAAATCCATTGTTTATTTACAAAGTTATAAACAAATTAAGCACCTGAAAAACACCCGAAAAATTCGAAATGCCGCCATTTTGTTATTTTTTTATTGAAAATTAATAATTCTAGTGCCGACGATAGCCAATGTTCTACAAATTAAAACCTCGTTTGAACTTTTTGTTTCAAATGAACCGTTGCAGAGATTCGACGTCCGCCAACAAAAAACATTTTTTTTTGGAGCGGCCATTTTGACGGGATAACTCAATGAAAAAAAAAAAAAAAAAAAAAAAATTTTTTTTGTGTAGTTTAATAGTTGTACTATCATATGTCAAAAAGTTTTTTAATAAAAATTAATTTCTAATATGAAAAAAAAATCGTTGAAAAAACAGTCGTTTTCACTGGACTACCCCCTTAAGATCGATTTCTACCCGAGTACCAAAAATCCAAATCTGCACGTATAGTCCAGTCAATTTAACCTCTGAAGCGGAAATTTGTAGTGGAGTGCTAATTTTTGGATATATTGTTGGGGACGGTGAGAAATGAAGCTATAATTTTTGTCACCCCTGAGGGGTGTTTGCGAAGGGGTGAAAAAGGGTGAAAAAGGGTGAAAAAGGTTTTTTGTTTATAACTTTGAATAAAAAAGTCAGCCTGGGTGCGAACGTTAGAGGGTGATATAATAAATGATTATTCATCTTGTATTAAAGTTTCCCCCGGTTTTGTTTATTGCAAAATTGTTTATTAACAATTTCACTCTCCCAAACCGAAAAAAATCACGGCTGATTTTTTTAAAAATACTTAAGCTCGTACGATGTCTTTCATTTTCACAATATCACTAGAAGACGCAATCCCCCATCATATACCAAAAATTCAAAGCGGTTCCATGCATTTCACCTGAGATAATCACCCACATACCTCACCTCTTTTACACCGAAAAATGCACAGTTTTAATCCAAGCCAAGATATCCCCCACGAATCGTCGCCCACCGACCAGATATCGCTGAGCAGCACACATTTTTCACATTTTTTCCCAGCCCACGGCGGGGAAGAAGAAGATTTGCGACTGATTGAAAAACGGAAATCGCTATAACTTTCGATGTATGTAACGGAACTTAATGTATGATGGCTTCAAAATTCACTTATTTTTTTCTCCATCTTTTTCTCATACACCACTTTCACCTAATATTTTTACTTTTTTTTATATTGAATTAAACTTAAAAAAAAAATAAAAATTAATTACATTTTATTCCTTTTCTCCCACAAAACTAAACTTTTTTGAAATATTCTTAATTTTGTAGTTATCTACAGATTCCACCCCTTATTCTCATAATTTTTATTATTTTCCACAAATCCCCCCTGACCCCCCGAATGAATATATTACCCCTTAAATTTTACAAACAAAAAACCTGCCAAACATTTTATTTTTTTTCTCCCACAAAACTAAACTTTTTTGAAATATTCTTAATTTTGTAGTTATCTACAGATTCCACCCTTTATTCTCATAATTTTTATTATTCTCCTCAAATCCCCCTCTGACCCCCCGAATAAATATATTACCCCTTAAATTTTACAAACAAAAAACTTACCAAACATTTTATTTTTTTTCTCCCAGAAAACTAAACTTTTTTGAAATATTCTTAATTTTGTAGTTATCTACAGATTCCAACCTTTATTCTCATAATTTTTATTATTTTCCTCAAATCCACCCTGACCCCCCGAATAAATATATTACCCCTTAAATTTTACAAACAAAAAACTTGCCAAACATTTTATTTTTTTTCTCCCACAAAATTAAACTTTTTTGAAATATTCTTAATTTTGTAGTTATCTACAGATTCCACCCTTTATTCTCATAATTTTTATTATTTTCCACAAATCCCCCCTGACCCCCCCGAATAAATTTATTACCCCTTAAATTTTACAAACAAAAAACTTACCAAACATTTTATTTTTTTTTCTCCCACAAAACTAAACTTTTTTGAAATTTTAATAATTTTGTAGTTATCTACAGATTCCGCCCTTTATTCCCATAATTTTTATTATTTTCCAAACATCACCCCCTGACCCACCCGAATAAATTTATACTATTTACCTTTTTTTTAAATTATTCCCCATTTTTACTATTCAATTTTTTCCACCAATTCTCAATTAATCTCATTTTTTTTTTCACCCACATCTACTTCAAGGTCTTCCGAAACTAAATCTACATCTTTTTCTCCATTATTGCTAACAGTTTGTCCCCAATTGGAGTAGGTCTTTATGCAATAATCGTAAATCGAAACTGGGGAGAAATTAATATTTTGGCCGAAAAATGATCCGCTAGCACACACGGGGGCAGATTGGGGACAAACTATTAGCAATAATGGAGAAAAAGATGTAGATTTAGTTTCGGAAGACCTTGAAGTAGATGTGGGTGAAAAAAAAAAGAGATTAATTGAGAATTGGTGGAAAAAATTGAATAGTAAAAATGGGGAATAATTTAAAAAAAAGGTAAATAGTATAAATTTATTCGGGGGGGTCAGGGGGTGATGTTTGGAAAATAATAAAAATTATGGGAATAAAGGGCGGAATCTGTAGATAACTACAAAATTATTAAAATTTCAAAAAAGTTTAGTTTTGTGGGAGAAAAAAAAATAAAATGTTTGGTAAGTTTTTTGTTTGTAAAATTTAAGGGGTAATAAATTTATTCGGGGGGGTCAGGGGGGATTTGTGGAAAATAATAAAAATTATGAGAATAAAGGGTGGAATCTGTAGATAACTACAAAATTAAGAATATTTCAGAAAAGTTTAGTTTTGTGGGAGAAAAAAAATAAAATGTTTGGCAGGTTTTTTGTTTGTAAAATTTAAGGGGTAATATATTCATTCGGGGGGTCAGGGGGGGATTTGTGGAAAATAATAAAAATTATGAGAATAAGGGGTGGAATCTGTAGATAACTACAAAATTAAGAATATTTCAAAAAAGTTTAGTTTTGTGGGAGAAAAGGAATAAAATGTAATTAATTTTTATTTTTTTTTTTAAGTTTAATTCAATATAAAAAAAAGTAAAAATATTAGGTGAAAGTGGTGTATGAGAAAAAGATGGAGAAAAAAATAAGTGAATTTTGAAGCCATCATACATTAAGTTCCGTTACATACATCGAAAGTTATAGCGATTTCCGTTTTTCAATCAGTCGCAAATCTTCTTCTTCCCCGCCGTGGGCTGGGAAAAAATGTGAAAAATGTGTGCTGCTCAGCGATATCTGGTCGGTGGGCGACGATTCGTGGGGGATATCTTGGCTTGGATTAAAACTGTGCATTTTTCGGTGTAAAAGAGGTGAGGTATGTGGGTGATTATCTCAGGTGAAATGCATGGAACCGCTTTGAATTTTTGGTATATGATGGGGGATTGCGTCTTCTAGTGATATTGTGAAAATGAAAGACATCGTACGAGCTTAAGTATTTTTAAAAAAATCAGCCGTGATTTTTTTCGGTTTGGGAGAGTGAAATTGTTAATAAACAATTTTGCAATAAACAAAACCGGGGGAAACTTTAATACAAGATGAATAATCATTTATTATATCACCCTCTAACGTTCGCACCCAGGCTGACTTTTTTATTCAAAGTTATAAACAAAAAACCTTTTTCACCCTTTTTCACCCCTTCGCAAACACCCCTCAGGGGTGACAAAAATTATAGCTTCATTTCTCACCGTCCCCAACAATATATCCAAAAATTAGCACTCCACTACAAATTTCCGCTTCAGAGGTTAAATTGACTGGACTAGTAGTCCATAGTGGGTTTGTACGTTCGAAATTATTGTAAACGGTACCCGCACGACGTCTATACTAGGTTTGCATGATTTTTAATCCGTTGGAAGGGAAAGAAGCTGTTTTAAACCGGTGCGTGATGTACCTAGTGCGGATTTGTGGCGAAAAATGAATGAGTTTATGGTCGATTCAAAATCCACAACAGTTTGCGTTTGATTATTCAGCATTCTTATACAACGTTACATTATTAAAATAATATTATGTTAGGCACTGTGGGACAACACACAAACATTACTTGTAAAAATTACAGTTCTCACCGAGTAGAATGTACGCGTGCTGGTACAAAAGGATCGTTTATTATTTTGCCTGTTGTTGAAGAAAATTTTATGGCGGGTTTTTTCCAAAATCTGTCTGGCGCCGATGGTTAAATATTCTCTCGTCCCTCCCCCAAATTTTAAACTATTTTACTTAGTTTCATTTGAATCTTCATCGAAGTGAGTGTGTTTCATTTTGATATTAAGATGAAGAATGTTTTGTCTTATTTGAATTTTTTTTTTTTTTTTTTTCAGAATACCTCAAAACAAGCGAAAATGTGAAAATTAGCGATAGCCTTTTCATTTCAAATCATAATTCTTATCAGTAATATAGTATCAAGCGCACAAAGATTTAAAAAAGATATTGTCTACTTAATATTAATTTATGTTTAAATAAAAAATATATTTCCCAATATTTAATTCTCGGTTTATTTAATTGATTAGTTAGTTAATTAATTAAGTATTTTATTAAAGATAATTTTAATCATTGCGTATGTAGTAGACTTATTGGGGATGCGTACGTATCTCCGTAGGGAGTAAACAACCCAAATTCTGGAACTGCTGTGGACGCATATATACCTGTATGGCAGGCTTAAAAACCTTAATTCTGGGACTGTTGTGAACGCGTGCATCCTAGCGTGGCAGACGTCAACTATTGTGTTGCCGGTCCGCTACGGGTATTCGCGTATTGGTGGCAGACGTATTTTTTCGCTATGCAGCTCTGATGTGGATGCATGTAAACTTTTAAAAATTTAGGAGTACCAGACCTAGTGTAGATATGTTCAAATTTATAGATTATATTTACTCGGGTATGGCTCATCTTCTTACTGTCGAAGGATCCACATCCAGGTTTTATTCGTTTTTTACCTAAGTACCTTGAACTGAGGAAAGGCCGAGATTTACTTAAAATTTAAATTGTACGATCCTCAGCCTTTGTCGTTTTCCTTGGTCTACCACCCTTTATGAATATCTTCAGTACTCCCAGTCTTTTTAAAACTGCTTATAATTCTGGATATGGTGGATTTATCTATTTTATTCGGTTTTTTATTTCGTTGTAAAATTAATTACTCCTATTTTACGAACTTTTAGTTTAATTGCGTTTAAAGAAAAAAAAAAATTTTAATAATACACTTCCGCGCATGGACCTGACCGACAGACTGGATTATATGCCGTGCAGTAGTTGGATCGGAATAGAAAATTATTATTATTATTTTTTATTAACTATATATGGAATAGAAAATAACAGTTAACGAACAAAGTACTGCCAATTCTCATTTATTCTGAGAAAAGTATTTGGTGATATAAAGGGTCATCCAAATGTGACGCCTAGATGTCAGCACTACATAATTTTTACACGTGACATATTTTCAAATGACATAAGCCATTTTGTTTTATTAGAAGGTAGTACAATTTTAACCATGGACAGGTACACATTGCAACAACGCGTTTACATCATTCAAACTTTTTATGAAAATGGGCGTTCTTTGAAAAATACCCATCGCAAAATTCGTGATTTTTTTGGTGTAAATAATCGGCCAAATCAATCTTCAATTCAAAGATTAGTGAAAAAATTCGCAGAAACTGGTTGTGTTACTGATAAACCAAAAAGTGGAAGACCAAAGTCTGTACGCACAAATGAAAATATTGCTGCTGTTAGTGAAAGTGTTGAAAATGAACCGACAACATCAATTTCGCGTCGTTCGCAAGAATTGGGCATATCTTATGGCTCCTTATGGAGGATTTTGCATAAAGATTTGCATTTACACGCTTATAAAATTCAATTAACCCAGGAATTGAAAGAAAGAGACCATTTACAACGTCGTAATTTCGCTAGTTGGATTATTGAACAACGGACGACAGATCCATTGTTTTCAAGCAAAATTTGGTTTAGTGATGAAGCTCATTTCACAATGGATGGATTCGTCAATAAGCAAAATTGTCGTATCTGGGGTGATGAAAATCCTCGTGTTATTCATGAAAAATCTCTACACCCACAAAAAGTTACTGTTTGGTGTGCATTTTGGGCAAATGGAATCATTGGGCCATTTTTTTTCGAAGATGATGCTGGAAATGCTGTTACTGTGAATGCTGAGCGATACCAATCAATGTTGAGAGGCTTTTTATGGACACAGTTGAGTCATATTGATGTGTCTGAAGTCTACTTCCAGCAAGACGGTGCTACATGTCACACAACTCGAGAAAACATTACGTTTTTGCGATCAAAATTTCCTCAACGTATAATTTCACGAAATGCAGATTTCAATTGGCCTCCAAGGTCATGTGATCTAACACCATTAGATTTTTTTTTGTGGGGTTTTTTGAAAAGTCGAGTGTATGCTAACAAGCCACAAACAATTAATGATCTAAAGAACAACATTCAAGTTGCAATTCGTGAAATAACACCAGCAACATGTCGGAAAGTCATTGAAAATTTCGATATTCGGATTGATGCCTGCAGACGCAGTCGTGGTGGACATTTGAATGATATTCTATTCCACTTATAATTGTAATGGATCATACTTTTAATAAAAAAAAACAGCTTGAAAAAATTGCAAATAGTTTGTGTTTTATTTAAAAGAAACATGTAGGCGCGTTTTTTGGATGACCCTTTATAAAGTTGCAAATGTTTTGCACAGGCAAAATTGTTACGTTGAATAAAAAACTGGATATTGCTCCCTTATTATGGGATATTACATTCTACTATTGTTATATCTGGAAACTAGACATAATAAAGAATATTGCACTGTAAAACTTTTTTTGGTATCAGTGGTTTAGGAAATTTTATAATGATATGTAATAAACTATGATTTTAGTTGCAAATGTTTTGCACAGCACTGTATATGTACATCTCAGCATCAGCAAACAGCGCTAACATTTAAAATTTGTAGTAAATTTTATAAAGTGAATAAAACCCTATATTTTTTTATTTAAAAATTGGAAAGTTTTTGTCAGGGTTCTCTTTTTAACTATTAATTTTATTACAATACTAGCTGGCCCGGCAGACGTTGTACTGCCCTTTCCGGTACATTTTCATTATGCCATGTGCGTCGACCAATATTTGATCGTGCTCTTTCTTTTCGCATGTTTCTACAAATAATACCATTAATATAAGAAAACAGTGTTTCCGTTTCATATCCCTAATTAATTAATTGAACAAACTTACACGTTGTTTAATATTAAGTAAACAGTTTTACACTTCACAAATATTGGAAAATTACCCGGTTTCATCCGACGTTGGGTAAATACTTACTAATTAAAGACTTCTCAAATGTTCTAGTTTGTTAAATCCTAGAAATTGATTCAACCCTAACACCCCTTTATGGATCCGCTGTCTTGAATATCCAAATCTTGATAATATTTAAAATTAGTGGCATTAACACAATTATTGTAGCAAATTTAATTAAATCCCGTTGAAATCGAGAAATTTTTTTTGTATATTGTGTCCGCCATCTTGGATCTAGAAACTTTGATAATTCGATAATGATCAAAATTAGTGGCACCACAAAAAATCGTACTAATTTTCATGAAAATCCGTTGAAGTCGAGAAATTTGCATCACCATATTGGATCCGCCATCTTGGATTTGGAAATTTTGATAATATTTAAAATAGTGGCCTCAGAATAATTATAGTACTAATTTCCATTAAAATCCGTTGAAATTGAGAAATTGTTGGTCACCATCTTGGATTTGGAAATCTCGATAATATTCTAAATTAGTTGCCTCAGAATAACCATTGTACTAATTTTCATTAAAATCTGTTGTAATTGAGACATTTTAATCGCCATGTTGCATCCGCCATCTTGAATTTGGAAATTATGGTAATATTCTAAATTACCCCCCGATTCTGGATCAAAATTAAGAGCTCTTAGCGTCTTAACTATTATCAAAAATCCTTTTAAAGGAATTAATATGCTACCATATTATTGAACAAACATTAGAAATACACTGATTTCTTATAATTTGTGAATTATTCTACAAAAAGAGGTCATTTTTCAAAACAATTAAGAGGTAAAGAGTTCTTAACTTTTCTGTAGAATTAGGGGGTTAGTTCGGTAAGAATAATCATTGTACTAATTTTCATTAAAATCCGTTGTAATCAAAACATTTTTGTCACCATGTTGGATTCACCATCCTGAATTTGTAAATTTTGATAATATTCAGAATTGGTGCCCTCAGAATTATCACTGTACTTATTTTCATTAAAATTCATTGAAATCTAGAAATCTTGGTCGCCATATTGGGTCCGCCTTGAAGTTAAAATAGCCGTTAAGTTTCCTGAAATTATCCAATTTTCTGCGCAATTTTCTTAACTTTTCTTTCCGTAAGAACCTTCTACAAAGTATTAGACAACTTCAAAAAAAAAATGAATAAAATCGGTAAAGTCGTTCTCAAGTTATTGCGTGACCAACGGAAACTGGAGTTCATTTTTATACATATACAGGGTGTTCAGAGGTGGGAGGTCAATACTGCAGGGGGTGAAAGGTTAGACTGAGACAAGCAAAAAATCGTATGGGTGGGGGGGGGCATCTCCCACCGTTTGGCAGTTACAGGGTGATTCGTAAATCAGGATTTTGCCTTATATGGGAACCGCTCTTGTATTTTTATCTTTTTTTCTACGCATCGCAGCGGCCCCAACTTATTTCAAAAAATCACTATTTGGAAGCCCTTTCCAGAAAAGTTTACACCACCCCCCTATCCCCAACCCCTTGGCCACAATCCCCCCTGCAAATTGAAAAAATTAACTGTTATTTCACGATTTTTCACCTTTCGCCCCCCTTTTCTCCGAAATTCATGTTATTAACATACCTACTTTTTATTTGTTTTAAGTTGCCTATCTAATTACCTTTCCAAAAAGGTGCAACATGCCCAGGTAGAAAAGGGTTGCAAAAGTCCTGAAATTAAAATATCCTCACAGGTACCTAATTACCTTATTGCACCATAATGGAAAAAGTCGTTAAGTAAACAATTTTTATGACAGCGAGTTCGGAAATGTTTGTTTAGGAAACTGAGGTAATACATTTTTATTATTACAGCAAAACAGTAATAAAATAATAAATATAATCTCGTTAAATAGCGTTATTAGTTTATTATATCCAGTATTGACTCTTAAGTATCCTGACGCTCCGTTTCTAATACCTCCTATGAATTATGGTATAAAAATGGGTAAGTTTGAAAGGACATTGACCACAGTTGAAGAAGCAAGCGATAAAACCGGGTGTTTAATAGAAAAAATTAAGATAAAATGGCAGAATGCAGTGTTGAAGAGTCTGCCGATATAATTTACGTGTACGGTTTAGTAGACGGAAATGATAGTGAGGCCGTACGACAATACCAAAGGAGATTCCCGAATCGACGTGTACCCGACAAAAGCGTATTTTCAAGGACTTTCAGAAGGTTAAAAGAAACCGGAAGTGTAACCGCCTCCAGATCAGAAACGCGAGCAGGAAAATCGGCCGATTCAGCGGACCCCGACCAACAAATCCTCAACATCGTCAGGAACAGCCCTGTAATAAGCATCAGGCAGGTCGCACGAAGGTTAGGATTGTTTTCAGGGAGAGTTTGGAACGTTGTGAACCGAGAGGGACTACATCCATACCACCATATCCCGGTCCAAGCACTAGGGAAGGAGATTCCGAAGAACGATTGCAATTCTGCACTTGGCTGTTCGAGTCTGACATTGAAAACAGAAGGTTTCTAGACCGAATTCTGTGGACGGATGAATCGCAATTCACCCGGTATGGCATCACAAACTTTCACAACCTCCACACCTGGTCAGATGTGAACCCGCATAGGACAAGGTGTCGGTCCTTCCAACAAAGATTTAGTGTCAATGTCTGGGCTGGCATCATCGGCAACCAGTTGATAGGACCCTTCATCTTGCCCCAAGTGCTGAATAGTCAGCTATACTCGGACTTTTTGGAGAATACCCTTCCGGATCTGTTGGAGGACATCCCCCTGGCCACCAGAAGCGCAATTTATTTACAGCTCGACGGAGCACCTGCGCATCTGGGAACATTGTTAGGGCAAGGGTGAATGAACATTACCCAGAGCGCTGGATTGGACGAGGTGGACCGATTCCTTGGCCTGCTAGGTCACCGGACCTTACTCCACTGGACTTTTTCTTATAGGGAATGATGAAAGATGAAGTTTACTCAAGACCAATCAACACAAGAGAAGAATTAGTTACCAGGATTGTGACTGCAGCCACGAAAATACGGGAGAGACTGGCTACCATAGACCTCAAACGTGAAATAAAACGAAGGCTACTTGCATGCATCGAAACTAGCGGAGAACATTTTGAACAGCTTTTGAAGGACATACGTTTTAATTGTAATTGGTTTTTAAGCGAACAAAATGTAGTTTTTAGTAAACTTAAGTATAATTTCCTAAAAATTCGAATTATTATGATATTCTGTAAAAGGATTTTTGTAAATAAATTTTCGTATCCTTTTCCTACCTGGGCATGTTGCACCTTTTTGGCAAGGTAATTAGATAGGCAACTTAAAAAAAATAAAAAGTAGGTATGTTAATAACATGAATTTCAGAGAAAAGTGGGGCGAAAAGTGAAAAATCGTGAAATAAAAGTTAATTTTTTCAACTTCCAGGGGGGATTGTGGCCAAGGGGTTGGGGATAGGGAGTTGATGTAAACTTTTTTGGAAAGGGCTTCCAAATAGTGATTTTTTGAAATCAGTTTGGGGCCGCTGCGATGCGTAGAAAAAAAGATAAAAATACAAGAGCGGTTCCCATATAAGGCAAAATCCTGATTTACGAAACACCTTGTAACTGCCAAACGGTGCGAGATGGCCCCCCCCCCCCCCACCCATACGATTTTTAGCTTGTCTCAGTCTGACCTTTCACCTCCTGCAGTATTAACCTCCCACCTCTGAACACCCTGTAGAGAGAAAAGTGTTGCTTTTAGACTTTTTCAGGCAATTTTTTAAATTTTTCTCTCCGTAAGAACCATCCTCGTACTTCAAGGAATATTATAAAAAAAGAATTAGCGAAATCAGTTCAGCTGTTCTCGAGATTTGCGCTTAGCAACACATTCAGCGATTCATTTTTATATTATAGATTTCAGAATTTTGTTCTTAAAGGGAGTTTTACACCGATAAGTATAAAATAAGGTTAAGTTTTCACGTAGTTATTGAGTTATGAGTTCTGTGTACTCGAGAACTGTAATATTGAGTTTACAATTGCTAAACATAGCAATCTTAAAGCTGTAATGGGTCCGGATGGGAACCTGAATAGCGTTTTTCCAGAGCTGTGGAAAAAAGCTCTTCCGGAGAATTTGGCTATAAAAGGAGAACAGTCTCTCCTTGAAGGAAGTAGGGGATTCTTTTAACATCCGATCGTGTCCCGGCGCCGATCCCTTACAGTTGCTGAGCGTGGAGCTCAGCTCTTGAAGGGATATCTGGTGAGTGAGTCAGGGGAGAAAGGGCTGTCCATGAAGTATTACGCGTTTTTGGCTGTAACCTGTTCAGTTGTGAAATTGTTGTCACTGAAATAACTGGTCCATTGGGTCTGTTGTTGGCCAATTTCGGTGGAGTTCGAGAAAATCCTGCGGTCAATGGTCAAATTGGCAATCAGGCTGGTTGATCTATTGCCAGAGATGGACTTGACCTTTCTCCATGCGTCGGTAGGATTAAGGGCGGGATCTATATTTTTAGCGAAGTTTGCCCAACACGCATGCTGGGTTTCCTTAATCTTAATTTTGATATTGCCGACTTCCTACGGTACTCACGAAGGTTTTCTTCTTTAGGTTGCTTTTGGAACCTCTTTCAAGCCCTATTCTTCTCCCTAATGAGTGAGAGGATGCCACCATTCATCCACACTGGTTGATTTTTGGGATGGGGTTGAGAAATAGGGATGCTGGCGGCCGCAGCCACTCTCAGAATTCTGGTTAGATGCTCTACCTCCATGTTCATATTTTGGGATGGGAGTCGACGGGAGGCTTCCTCCTCGACTAGTTTCCTGAACTTTTCCCAGTCGGCTTTTTCTTCAACAAACTTTTTCACGTACTGCCTTCTGCCCGTCCGGAAGTTTGTTTTTATTATTATAGGGAAATAATCGCTAGTTTCCGTGTTACTGTTGGTAAACCAGTCGAGACGGGGAGCCGTGTGGGGTGGGGCGAGGAGTATAGAGCCTTGATAGGATACTAGGATAGGGGAGTTGGTGTTGAGAATACACAAGGTTTATTTCAACCGCTGGGATGGAGCTGTGAAGTGAACCAATATGGACACACTACCATTTTCCCTGATAGAGTTGGTACCGAAATACCGTAGCCGTTCAGGCTGTTCATCAAGTAGTGATGATATCCTGAATGGGGGAAAGAGAGGTGGGATTGATGCCAGTCATGTCTTAAAAAATATAATTTAGTCCTCATCAGTCGAGAACGAGGAGAATTCAACCTCAGAGGTTGAGTCTGGCCCTACTCGAAGGGGATCACGTGGACTTTTGTTGAGCTGTGGCATTGTTCAGGCTTGAACATATAAATAATTAGATCACGACGGCACGTGAGGTAATCAGCAGAACCGGCGCCCGTGACCTATGCGTCAGCACCAGTCAGCCAGCGTCGGTCAGCGCACTTAAGGTGCATTGACCAAAATTAGCAATATAAGCAACTAATTGTAGTACGCGCTCAAAGTGCATTTAAAATAAGCAAATAAATTTTGTATATATGGAGCATAAGATTATTAATAAACGAGAGTCTGTGTAAAGAAGCGAGCCGGAACAGTTTTAATCCCAAGTCCCCCGACCAACGCCTCCTCCTGAGTTGTCTACAACGAAAACATTCGTCCTTCGAGTGAAACGAAACCAGCCATGGAGGAACTACAAGCTCTTCTATCGGAGCAAAAACAGCTTGGAGAAATGGTCTCTAAAGCTCTAATCCACATCAGGAAAGATGGACCCAATCGGAGAACCTCCAAGTATGTAGCTGACAAAAAGCAGCAACTCAATCAACTCTGGACGGAGTTCCAATCACATCATCGGAAGATTTTGGAGCACAACACAACCTACCAGCTGACCACAAATATCTACAAAACAAGTTCTACGAACAAGTAGAAAACACGTATGAAGAAGCAATAAGACTTCTTAGTACGCACAAACAAACACCGGAAACAGGTTCATCAGATTCAACGAAAGCATTGGATTCAGCGGAAACAAATAAACCTAAGGATACACAAAATTCGGGAGCTTCAGGCAACAAACCGGAAAACCAAGAAGAGCTACAAGAGGACTCCACACCGGGAACATCGAAAACGGTAAGCCAACTAAAAAACTTAGCCACACCGGGAACATCAAACAAAGTCGACGAATTTTTGCTCAGTACAAACAAACGATAATAAAAAAGAACAAACGACAAAAATCAATAAACAATTGCTCAAAATAAATTCCATGAAAAGAATCATAGAAGATATTAAGGGGTTATTCTACTGTTAAACGGGTAAAAAGCAGTATCTTTTTAAAAATGTTGTAAAAAAAAACTATTAGAGATATCAATTTGAAATTTTGCATGCATCTTTATTAATGAAAAAAATATATAATGGCATAGTTGATTAAAAAAAAAAAAAAATGGCGGCTTCGGTTTATGATTGATGTAGCGCGCGCTGACGGCCAGAGTAGTTTGCGCGGTACATCGTAGAGAAAAAACTAATGAAGCGATTTAGCTAAAAATTTTTTTGCATAGTTATATATAAATTTTACACAGACTGAACCTAAATTGAGCCATAAAAATTGAAATTTGGTTATTTGGGAGCACTTTTTTCATCGAAAAAACGTCCAAAATCGAGCATGCTATTTTCCAACACTTGTCAAATCGCGAAAATTTAATATTTATGGCTCAATTTAGTTTCAGTCTGTGTCTTTTTAGCTAAACTAATAAAATTTCATCGTTAAATTGATTGCAGGCCACCTGGACGACCTGGGCAATGTACCGCGCAAACGACTCTGGCCGTCAGCGCGCGCTACATCAATCCAGAGATCGGCAAAAAAATAATATTTCTCTTTCGATTTTTCAATTTGTAAACAATTTCTAATTGCAACATTGAAATTATCAATTATTCAAAAATTAATAATCATCGTTCTAGAATTTTCCATTGCACAAATAATCAGTAATTGCTCAGGCAAACATTTATGAATACCCAAATACCGATAATTTGCCCTCCAAACAGTGTGATTATTCAAGCAATCGGTAATTCATGGGCCAGAAATTCGAGAATACTCAACTACTCAGCAATGTTCTGTGAGAAATTTCTGATTACTCCAGCAGTCGGTAATCCATGGCTCAGAAAGTCGAGAATACTCAACTAGTCGGCAATTTGCTGTGAGAAATTTCTGAGTACTCTAGCCAAAGAATATCGAATTCAACAAGAAGGGACACTCTCAATACGCTCTCAAAGTCCCAACTCATATACAAGCTCTCGCCAACACACCCAGCAAAATTTCCCATTAGATAAAGCAGCTCAGGGCTACTACCTCTGTAAATACCTATAAGAAATGTAGAGAGAGAAATAGTTACCAAAAAGTTCTCACAGATAGCTTTTACAGAGTAAGCTATAAACTGAAGCTTTTTTTATGAACGCTTTTTTAAAGGCGTCCCCGAGCCGGGCACCAGTACTACGCCGCTCAAGTTTACCTCGCCTCGCAATGTTAAGTTATAGGGAAATGCCGAATCGGAGAAGGGAGAAGAGGCAGGCAGCACACACCGAGCATGAATACGGACGAGATTGTTTACATTTTTTCACTGTGCGTTTTTAAAGGCGCCCCCGAGCGGAATTTCTTTTGTATGCTGCTCGCTTACGAAAAGTACCGGGTGGTCTTGATTTGTTTGGAAATGTGAAGAAGCTTAAAAGTTTTTCAGTAAAAAAGTGCTTTCTTAGAAGCAATTAATTAAATAAAGTAAAATGTGCTTTAGATAAATGATGGGTAAGCATAATAAAATGTGTTTGGTGTGTGGCTGTGGAAAAGGCAGCGTATAATGTGCTCATAGATAAGTGTTGTGATAACAGATTTTTGTGAGGTGCACCTTGCAGGAGTGTTCCACTTTTCGCCCCAAATTTTTGTCTTTCTCTCACTTATGCTTTCTTTATTACTAACTATTTCTAGCATAAATTCCCATTTCGTTCCTGTAACGGTACCAAGGTCGAAAATTTTTAAAAAATAACCGCTCGAGTGTCCCCTCTTGTTATAGATACTCTTTGCTCTAGCAATCGGTATTCATGGGCCAGAAATTTTAGAATACTCAACTAGTCAGCAATTTATCGTAAGAAATTTCTGATTACTCTAGCAATCGGTATTCATGGGCCAAAAATTTTAGAATACTCAACTAGTCAGCAATTTATCGTAAGAAATTTCTGATTACTCTAGCAATCGGTATTCATGGGCCAGAAATTTTAGAATACTCAACTAGTCAGCAATTTTCTGTAAGAAATTTCTGATTACTGTAGCAATCGGGAATCCATTGGCCAGAAATTGAAGAATACTCAATTAGTCGGTAATTTTCTGAACCACATTTTTGATTACTCTAGTTTTCGGTAATTTGTTGACTAGAAATTTGAAAATACCCATTTTCGTGTCATGTATGATATGTTAGGAATCCCGTATCGCATTAGTCATGTGATATGTGACATAACTGTATGTTATGTTTGACAAAGCATATATAACAAATCACATATAACATGTTTGCACATACAGTTATGTTATTTGTAATATGTGATGAGACGCATATTATGTTACATATAATGAATATGCGGGGAACGCACTTAACATTTCCCATATCGTCGTTGCGCGTGCAATACCGCGAAAGAGCAGTTTGTAAATACCGCGTATCTGCGTTTTCACGATTTTACAGGAGGAAGAAAAAACTTAATATCTTAGTCATTTAACTATATTTTATGGACTGAACTCTAAGGCTGCTTCTTTGCGTCCTATTTTATAGGAAAATAACGTTAGCTTACTAATAACTTGCTTAGATTCCATATTAAATCACGTTAATAACTTGCTTAGATTCTGTTTAAAGTCACTTACGCGGTTTTGTTACAACAAATTACAGAAAAAGTAGTTTACAATTAGCAGATACGCGGGTTTGAAATGAATTTTAATATAGAATTGAATTTTTTTATGTCAAAAATGATGTTTTTTATAGGCTAATTTAAATTCTGTGAGATCTATAA
Source organism: Dysmachus trigonus (assembly GCA_949715965.1). Classification (NCBI taxonomy): domain Eukaryota; kingdom Metazoa; phylum Arthropoda; class Insecta; order Diptera; family Asilidae; genus Dysmachus; species Dysmachus trigonus. The sequence continues at coordinate 34,430,463 of OX454321.1, read as the reverse complement.
GGAGCGAAACTATGTTAAGAATGCGTAGGCGCAATATTTCAATTTTGCGCCTTTTGCTGTTACGCGGTATTTACAAACTGCTCTTTCGCGGTATTGCACGCGCAACGACGATATGACATGTCATGTCACATACAATGAATATGAGATTTGTAACTAAACGAAGCACATATTTATATGTCACATATGTTTTGTGACAAATCACATATTACGTTGAAGCAAGTACCACATGTTCTCCATGGCTATGACATATGACGAAGAGTGTAAGTTGTATGTTGTATACAATATATATGTATATATATATTTTTTTTAAATATAAGTCATCCCCTTTTTTTATTTTTTATTTTACAAATAAAAATCATTTTTTTTATTTTTATTTTTGATTTTAAAACTAAAAATCAATTTCTGACTTTAAACATAAAATTCATATTCTGATTTTTAGTTTTGATTTTAAAAATAAAAATCACTTTCTGATTTTTCTTATTGATTTTAAAAATAAAAATCACTTTCCGATTTTTATTTCTGATTTTAAAAATAAAAATCATTTTCTGATTTTTATTTTTGATGATTTTTTTTTTATTTAAAAGAAAAATCATTTTCTGATTTTTGTTTCCGATCTTAAAAATAAAAATCAGAGTATGATTTTTATTTCTGATTTTAAAAATCAAAATGAGAACACACTTTTTATTTTTGTTTAGAAAAATAACAGTCAGGAAATAATTTTTTAGATTTGATTTTTATCGAAAATATCATAAACGTCACGGTCCCTGGTGTAATGTCATATGTCACGTCATATGTCATGTCATATGTCATGTCATATGTCATGTCACATGTCATGTCACATGTCATGTCACATGTCATGTCACATGGCATGTCATATGTCATGTCATATGTCATGTCATATGTCATGTCATATGTCATGTCATATGTCATGTCATATGTCATGTCATATGTCATGTCATATGTCATGTCATATGTCATGTCATATGTCATGTCATATGTCATGTCATATGTCATGTCATATGTCATGTCATATGTCATGTCATATGTCATGTCATATGTCATGTCATATGTCATGTCATATGTCATGTCATATGTCATGTCATATGTCATGTCATATGTCATGTCATATGTCATGTCATATGTCATGTCATATGTCATGTCATATGTCATGTCATATGTCATGTCATATGTCATGTCATATATCATGTCATTTGAAGAAAAGTCTGCTTGATGGTTGTGGTCGCATGTCTACTAACATCGGACCAAATGATGAATAATGTCAGGTCTCATGTCATGTCACATACAGTGTCACGTCATCTGTTGTGCATGAGTTGTCATGTGCCGTTGTCACATGTGATATTTGATGTGTACGTGTATGTTGTATAATATACATATATATTGTATACAACATACAACTTACACTCTTCGTCATATGTCATAGCCATAGAGAACATGTGGTACTTGCTTCAACGTAATATGTGATTTGTCACAAAACATATGTGACATATAAATATGTGCTTCGTTTAGTTACAAATCTCATATTCATTGTATGTGACATGACATGTCATATGGGAAATGTTAAGTGCGTTCCCCGCATATTCATTATATGTAACATATGTTATGCGTCTCATCACATATTACAAATAACATAACTGTATGTGCAAACATGTTATATGTGATTTGTTATATGTGCTTTGTCAAACATAACATACAGTTATGTCACATATCACATGACTAATGCGATACGGGATTCCTAACATATCATACATCACACGAAAATGGGTATTTTCAAATTTCTAGTCAACAAATTACCGAAAACTAGAGTAAACAAAAATGTGGTTCAGAAAATTACCGACTAATTGAGTATTCTTCAATTTCTGGCCAATGGATTCCCGATTGCTACAGTAATCAGAAATTTCTTACAGAAAATTGCTGACTAGTTGAGTATTCTAAAATTTCTGGCCCATGAATACCGATTGCTAGAGTAATCAGAAATTTCTTACGATAAATTGCTGACTAGTTGAGTATTCTAAAATTTCTGGCCCATGAATACCGATTGCTAGAGTAATCAGAAATTTCTTACGATAAATTGCTGACTAGTTGAGTATTCTAAAATTTCTGGCCCATGAATACCGATTGCTAGAGTACTCAGAAATTTCTCACAGCAAATTGCCGACTAGTTGAGTATTCTCGACTTTCTGAGCCATGGATTACCGACTGCTGGAGTAATCAGAAATTTCTCACAGAACATTGCTGAGTAGTTGAGTATTCTCGAATTTCTGGCCCATGAATTACCGATTGCTAGAGTACTCAGAAATTTCACACAGAAAATTACCGACTAGTTAAGAATCTCTAATTTCTCACCGATGAATTACCGATTGCTTAGATAATGGAAAATATGTTTTGGCTTATTACCAAATGAATTAATAATTGGAAATTTATTTAATAAAATTGTAATTTTTATGGTATTGGTTATTATCATCGAAAATATTGACGAAAAAAATATTTTTGCCGATCTCTGCATCAATCATAAACCGAAGCCGCCATTTTTTTTTTTTTTTTAATCAACTATGCCATTATATATTTTTTTCATTAATAAAGATGCATGCAAAATTTCAAATTGATATCTCTAATAGTTTTTTTTTTTACAACACTTTTAAAAAGATACTGCTTTTTACCCGTTTAACAGTAGAATAACCCCTTAAGAACACAAAAGGCCAAGCCCACCCAAAGGTGTATTACGAATACAAAATACGGCACTTAATAGAACAATTCAATCGCATAATGGAGCTTCACGAAGAAATATATGAAGCCGAGATTGAATTCGAAAATCCTTACTTCCAAACTGGAGAGTACGAGAATTTAGAACTACTCTACCAAGAAACGATGATACTTTTACACAAGTATCAGGAAGAAGGAAAGACACAAACAACTGAGGATTCGTGGATAAAATTACCACGGCAAACAATTCCCTCATTAGAGGGAAATTATAACAATTGGCCGGCCTTTAGGGATATTCTTACTAAAACAATTCATGAAAACAAACGATTATGCAACGCGGAAAAGTTGCAATATTTAAAAATAAATTTAAAGGGCGAAGCGGCAAAACTAATAAAACACCTAGACATCTCTGATGCAAACTATCCAGCCGCATGGGATACAAAAATAAAAGAGCTCTATTGTTTAATCAATTAGAGGTACTGTTTAATCAACCAAACCAAAACACTGAAAACTCGGGCGGAATGAAATATATTCGCGACACTACGCGTGAATGCCTATACTAGAACTTACGCGTTAATACAAACAATCGGGGTCCGATAATCGTATTCTATCTGCTAAAAAAGATAGACCGAGAGACGCGTCAAGGATACGAACAAACCAATAAAGAGCTACGGAAAATCCCTATCTTAGAGGAATTCCTAAAGTTCATAGAAACTCGGTTCCAGTCGCTTGAAAATATGAAAGAACAAAAGGAAAACAATAAGTCTAATACATAAAAACCACTCACTAAATCATTCCACGCAACAGAACTAAAGTGCAAATACTGCAGTGGGACGATATACAAATGCACGAAATTTCTGACGGAGGATGTCAACGACCGCCGACCGGAACAAATTTGTAAAAGACAACAAACTCTGTCTTAATTGCTTGAATCATAAAGAAGACATAAAGTGCTTAAGTAAACAACGATGCATCAAGTGCAAAAAGCTCCACCACATCTTACTGCACTTGCAACAAAGCAATTCAATTTCAGCTGAGCCAAAAACTGGAGTATCATCGCATACGGTGTCAACTAACAAAACAATAAAAAAAGAAAATAAAACAACTGCCAGTGACACAGGTCGAAAAATCACCTTGCTAGCTACTGCACTGGTAAGAGCACAAACAGCAACGGGCACATATGAGTGTTCTAATCGACCCATGCTCACAAGCCTCTTTTATAACAGAAAAGGCCGTTCAGGCACTCGGGTTACCGAAAAACAAAGTTGACATTGCAATTTCAGGCGTGGGAAATACAAAAACAAGTACTTCTAAGGGCCAAGTTCTATTGACTATATTTCCCCGATTTCCATCAAATCAATCTCTAGCTCTAGAGGCTTTAGTATTAACGAACCTAACGCAAATGTTGCCCACCGTACAAGTCTCATCAATAGGGACATGGGAATCTCATATTAGCAGACCCAAAGTTCGGCACCCCAGGCCCGATTGACATATTACTCGGCGCAGATGTATATGGATCCATTATTTTAGAAAATGTAAAGAAACTAAAAGATGAATTACTAGCACAGAAAACAACATTCGGCTGGATCCTCACCGGAAAAATTAAGAATAAAGAAGAAAACTCCAAACAGCACATTTATTTATTTATTTATTTATTTATTTACCACGCCTACAAACTATTGTTCCACAGGCTCGCAATAATAAAATTACTTAAACTACATAATAAAATAAAAAGAGCAAAATAAAAATAAAAAATATAAAGAAATAAAACAATTAGCATGCACTAACAATATATCAGTTAACGTAGCGAGTGCCAACACAAGAATACAATTTTATATTTTGGTTAACAATTATTAGCATTAAAGGCAAATACGAAACTATGAAAAAGCTGAGAACTCAAGAAATGATTATGCGAAGTAATAGAACAGTCTAACCGATTCACGAAAGGCAACTCTGTTCATGGATAAATTCACCGCATTATAAACTTCATTAAAAAATCTAGAACATTGCGCAATCGGCTCATTGCTACCATAGGTAGTTCTGTGCACTGGGATTTTCAGAAAAATACCTCTAGTCCTTAAAAAGGTTCCCGAAGCGTATATATTTAGCATAGTAAGAAGGTCGGGAAACATAATACGATAGCATGAGCTATCTCTTTTAAATAAAACCGCCGCGATTTTCCTTCTAGATTCCAAAGTCTCAAGGCCAAGAAGAAGGCTCCTAGATTTATAAGATGTATTGGAAATTTCCCAGTTCAATTTTCTTAATGCGAAACTTGTAAAACACTTTTGTACTGACTCCACGCGCGAGGAATGCAAAACTGAATACGGAGACCACACAATTGAAGCATACTCAAGAATCGAACGAACCAAAGAGGAGTAAAGAGATTTTAAGGTGAAAACTTCCTGAAAATCCTTCGAGTTCCTCTTAATAAAGCCTAACATCATAAAAGCTCTTGAAATAATATAATCGATATGATGGGTACAACCATAGAAAAATAAAGACAAGAAGTCTCATCTAGAACAACAGAAGTGAAACGCATTTTTGAAAGCTCTTTTCCATGTGATGCCTCCAAACTTAAAAATCTTTTGAAATTGCATAATATAGGGCGGTTTATGGCAAATCGCATAACAACTTTGCTAATAAAGACACGATTATACACAATGATTTTATTTAATTAATGTTCCCCGACTTCTGCCACTACTTTTTTTTTCTTTATAAATAAGACATTCCGCTTTTGTAACATTTTTCTTGAACTTAAACTGCCCTATGTTATGCAATTTCATAACATTTTTAAGTTTGGAGGCATCACATGGAAAAGAGCTTTCAAATATGCGTTTCACTTCTGTTGTTCTAGATGAGACTTCTTGTCTTTATTTTTCTATGGTACAACCCATATTGCCATCAAAGTACACACCGAGATCACGAATAATATCGGGACGATCAAGAACACAATTTTGGATCACATATTGGAAAGAAACAGGATTCTTTAACCAGTGAAAGGAAAGCGCCTTGCACTTCAAAGGGTTTAATTCAAGCCCATTGGCATTACACCAAAGCTCGAAATTATCAATCTCCTCCTGTAACCTATAACAATTAGCTTAGTCATGAATAGTAGCAAAAATTTTTATATCGTCAGCAAAGAGCAAACACTGGGCAAAAGAAAAACATAAGTAGGCATCATTGATGAATATTATAAAAAGAAGAGGACCTAAATGGCTTCCCTGTGGAACTCCTGAGAGAACATCAAACATTCTTGATTGCACAGAGTCAATTAAAACAGCTTGTTTGCGATTAGTGAGATATGAATCAATCCATTGTAGAAAAGATGAGTGGAAACCAAAAATTTTCAGTTTTTCGTGAAGAAGTGTTAGACTAACCCCATCGAAAGCCTTTACAAAATCGGTAAATACAACATCTAATTGTGAACCCTGTTCAATGGAATTAATAGCAATACTTTTGAAAAATGCTAAATTAGTCACAGTAGATTTCCCATTCATAAACCCATGCTGCTGCTGACAAATAGCTTCTTTAATCATAAATTGAAGTTTATCTTTAACTAAACTCTCTAACTAAATTTAGGTAAAGGCATCAGTTTAGCGATCCCTCTGTAATTACAAAAATCGTTACGAGGACCAGCTTTGTGAAGAGGTTTAATAAAAGAAAACTTCCAAGAGTCCAAAAATAGACCCAACCTCAACGAAAGATTAAACAAAAGGGATAAGGCGTCACAAAATGAACCTGCACAGTTTTTATCGAGTTGGCTAATAAGTAATGAGCGTTTCAGTTTTTATTTTCTGGAAATTTCGGGTAAGGTCGACAACGTTCTGTTGCAGGGGGTATATAAAAAGCGAGTCGTGAGCATGCCGTCAGTAATGTTTCGGTTGTCATTGCGTAAAGAACCACGAAAAAAATTAGTGATATTAAAACGCATATTCGGCACTGTTTATTATACGAATACCAATCTGGGCATTCGGCTGCAGAAGCTGCACGTAATATATGCCAGAAGATAGCTGATGATGCAGTCTCCGAGGCTACAGCAAAGCGGTGGTTCCAAAAATTCCGCAAGTGTAACTATTCCTTGATCGATCAACCAAGGTCTGGGCGTCCGGTAGAAATAGATATAAATAAACTGAAGGCATTAATTTGGCATTTAAGCTCGGATGTTCTCATGGCACGGTGGAAAAGTATCTGCACGGTTTGGGGAAGACGTACAAATATGGTGTTTGGGTACCCCACCAGTTGAACAAAGATCAACTGACTTACCGTGCAGATATCTGTGCATACCTTTTATCGTTCCGTCGCACATTTAGCTGGCTAGACCATCTCGTTACTGGAGACGAAAAGTGGGTTATCTATACCAACCACACACGCAAGCGCCAGTGGCTGGGCCGCAACGAACCAGGTAAACCTACGCCAAAAAAAGATCCTCATACTCGGAAAGTGATGCTCTCGGTCTGGTGGGACATACATGGAGTAATATATTGGGAAATTCTTCCTACTAATACCACGATGACGGCAATAGTATACTGTAATCAACTTGAAAATCTAAAGCTTGAACTCCGTCGTAAACGTCCACAACATGACAAAATATTTTTCCTTCACGACAATGCCCGACCGCACATCGCTAAGAGTACCCGACTAAAGCTACTGGAGCTCAACTGGGAAATAGTGCCACACCCTCCATATTGGCCGGACTTAGCCCCAACGGATTTCAGCTTATTCCGGTCTCTCACTAATCATTTACAAGGAAAAAGCTTCGATGATGAACATCAGTTGCAACAATACATAGATGAATTCTTCAAAGCAAAACCGGCGAAGTTTTACAGGGATGCCATCAACTCTTTGCCGAATCGTTGGCGGATGGTAGTTGATAACGACGGTGATTATATTGTTAACGATTAATAGTAAATTATTAAATAAATAAATACAAACATAAAGTCATGTATGTCGCTCATTATTTATTAGCCAACCCGATAATAAGCATATTAGGTATTAAATCAGACGCGTAAAACTTGTCACTATTCAGATCACAGGCAGCGTTATAAATTTCATCAGAAAAAAGGGATAAAAAACCCATGTCAACCGAACTCGAAGAATGATTAGCATAGCTATTACAATCACCGCTTCCTAGATGGCCAGCAGTATAATTTGATTGAAAAAACTCCACAAAAAACTCGCAACTTTCAGCCAAATTAGTTGAAATCCGCCCGTTGTACTCCATACGCACGGGAATAATATTGGAACTGCGCTTCTTATTAATGAATGCCCAAAAAGCCTTACTATCATGCCTGATGTCTCTTTCAATAGCTTGGATGTAATTTAAAAGGAATCTATGTAGAAAATTATATTCCTTCTTAAGGGAAGGTTCTCATCTAGAACGTCAAAAAGTAGGTAAAGTTCGTGATTTTTTTGAAGGCAAATGACAAGACATAGGGAAATGATATTTGGCATTATCTTTTATTGTATATTTATCTGTACGAACAAATTTTTTTATTCAAAAAAAAAACAAAATGGCGCCCGTTATTCAACTTCTCCGGAGGCATGTTTTTCGAAAATGGCCCAGCTGCGTACAATTTAGGGGTCGCAGATTGGTCTGAAATCAAATAATGATGACATTATTATAAACTAGACTAAATTTGTCTCAGAAAGAGCGGACGACTTTCAAAAAAAAATTAAAATTGACGGAATGGCGCGATTTTGAACTTTTAAGGCCGTTTTCGGCCGTTTTTTTTCATAGTTTATCACTTACAAAAAGGAGATAATGTTACAATTTTCAAAATGTGCTCCGCTCTTTCTATGAAGAAAATTGTTTACTTTAATATGCACGAAACTAGAAGTTGATCGGTTGAACCGTTTTTGAGTTATCTTGTACGCAAATTTGAAAAATCTTGAAAAACAAAGTTCCGAGATAATCGTGATTGAACGGCACGGCACAGGCTGAGCGCCCCACTACGATCATGACACCGCCAGAATCAATGGGCTGTAGAATCCGTTCTAGTGCTCGGATCGACTAAATATTTTAAAGCAACATTCTAGACATATTAAACTTTAATAATATGAAATAAAAAAAAAATCGAAAATTTCAAGATTCTAGATGAGAACCTCCCCTTAACCCTTTAACACTTCAGCTCTAAATGAGGATATGTATGTGATAACTGTCCTTTTATACCTAATTTGTTGACGCAACATAGTTCAAGATGGGAATTATATTAATTATAAAAGTAAATATGGGATCTGTATAGCCACAATATAATAAAAACACTCTTTATTTGGCATAACTCATTCAATGTAGAACGTTTGTACACCATGGACGGATTTAAGATCAGAAATACTAAAGAGCAATAGCTACAGCTATTTATACAGGACTTGAAATTAACATCAAACCACCACCAAGTATTAAGTGTTACGTAGCAATTAACTAAAAGGGAAAAATTATATTTTTGATCATTGCCGTGTAAGTACCTATGCACTGTTTAGACTAGACATTTAATATATTAGTTTAACTGATACAGAATTTGAGAAGTTTCATATCATCAATCATACCATCAGTCGCTGGGACTATACTCATCGATGCAGATATATGTGTATCTGTTTAAATATATTGTACCATGGATGGAGAGCTGTTGAAGGAGATTATAAAAACAAGCGATGCTATACGAAAGAAGTACAAAGCTTTCAAGATTGGTAAAGTCGAAAGAGAGGCTCAATTGGAGGAAATCTTTAAGCCAATTACCAGCTCGCTAAAAGAGTTTATACCGACAGTAAAGCTTGAGCCCTCAGAAGAAATTGAATCGGAACATAGACCACAAATTAAATCAGAGTATAAGCCAAAGAAAAGGCGAAGGAAGGATGAAATATATACACCACCTGCATGTAAATATTTGAGTTTGCGCCTGAGGTGGCATCTGGCGGCGGGGGTTTGAGTCTTCGATCAAGGTCATGGATTGGTCACCACTACCCCGAGCTGGAAGCTTTACCCCCCCTCTCCTTCGCTGCGATCTGTACCCGAGTATGAGTCATCTATGCAAGTGACTTTGTTTATGTTAAGTGGGTTCTTATCAGCTTAGTTTATGTTTGAAAACTTGCCCAACCGCGGCCTTAGAAGTGCTGCTAGATCTCCTACCGCTCCACCTTTACATACAAAAGGAAGCGGCCAACAGTACTCTAAAACTTCGCATATCAGGTCATTGCAAAGCAAATGAAAACGGAGGGCACTCACAGATACTGAGGGTGTTCTCAAAAGACCCGCTGATCATGGGGCCTTCGGACCTGATAATTAAAAAACCAAATTTGGAAATACCGTTCAAAACCGTAATAAAAGACCGACAGTGGTGGAAGGAAAATGAAAATCTCACCCGACTGGGGGTTGTTGCATGGTATACAGACGGGTCTAGGTGCGATGGATTCTCCGGTGCGGAAATCTACGGGCCCAACTGCCAGATCTCAATAGCCTTAGGGAAGACTCCCACGATATTTCAGGCTGAGATTATTGCTATAGATACCTGTGCCCGAACTATCATAGAAAAGGGAATGAGGGGTATACAAATATGGATTTTAACATACAGTCAAGCGGCGATTAGAGCGCTCTCCAGTTACACTATAGAGTCGAACCTGGTCTGGTGCTGCCTGTCAACGTTAAAAACACTTGCTAACACAAATAAGCTTACTTTAGCTTGGGTACCAGGCCACGAAGGAATAATTGGCAATGAAAAGGCGGATGAACTCGCCAAAAATGGTGCAAAATCCGCGTTCATTGGACCGGAGCCTTATTATGGTCTGGCCAGGAGCTACTATAGATCCTATCTTAGGCTATGGGAAGAAGATAGTAAAGCCTCACACTGGATAAATCAAACCGGACTAAGGCAAGCAAAACGATTCATCTACCCCTCCAAGCAGAGGTCGATGAAACTCCTAATGCTCAACAAGCCGGACTTAAAAATCATTACCGACCTCTTAACGGGGCACTGTACCCTAAAATACCACCTTAAAAAGATAGGTGTAGAGGACGATGATATATGTCGCTTCTGCCTTGAAGAAGAAGAAACAGCGGAACACGTACTCTGCCAATGCCCAGCCTTAGGTCGACAAAGACTGACACACTTCGGAGCATCCCTCATAACGCCCGAAGATGTGTCGAATGCGACCCCCCAACACACCATAGCCTTTTTTAAGGAGCTTGACATGGAAGCGGTTTAAATAAAAGGGACTAGCACAATAGATCTCATAGGTCGCGCTGCTATTCGGTGAGCACTGTGAGTGCCTTAGACGACCCGCTAACTTATAATAATAATAATAAATACCTTGGGTCGATCCGATTTGTCTTCCGCCTTACGAAGACCGACTGCAGTTACTCGACATGCATTCTTCCATGCTACGACTTGGGCAGGGTTGAAGGTAGAGTTGGTGGAGGAGTTCGACAAGAAGGTTACCCAGGCTGACATACACGATGAGCTTGGTCGTAGAAAAAAGAAGAGCACAGAGAGTTTTCAACAATATTTCCTTGCTATAAAAGAAATCGCATCGTTAACGAACATCGAGGAGGCTGACTTGATTCATTATGTAACAACACCATCCTCTATCATTCGGAGACCATTGTTGAATTTAAAACCTCTTTGCATAAATATGAAAAAATTAAAAATTCCTCTTCTAGCCCTTGCTTGGTTGGTTGGTTGGTTTAAGTGGCTATTCTTACGACCTCGTCAGAACCCAATTAGCACTACAAGGCGCCATTTTGATACCACAACAGACTATGATCTGGGTTATTGGTGTGTGTTTGGGGTAGTTTAGTGGACAGGGAGACCTCGCCTTAGGCTAAAGTCATTCTGTGGCATTGAGGTAGTGACCAATGTCACCAATCCGCTTTCCGGACAGCTCCCTGAGATCGCCAATAATATACAGTGAAATTCCCCTTCGCGGACACCCCTCTTACACGGACACCTCCCTTAAACGGACAGTTTCTCATGGTCCCGACCGACTCTCATATAATTTGCATTGTATTAACTCTCTCTTGGACGGACATTCTCTTGAACGGACGCGGACACGAGCAAATGTTCTCCTAACCGGACAAAAAAACAAAATAAAAAGAAACGCCTTGTCTTATTTTTTTTTTTCTGTCGAGAGTATTGCTATTGCATTTCTCAATCGCGCTGCGCGCCAACTTCGCTGGGACTTTCTCGAGTAAACCAGGGATTCACCGACTTGGATGACGGGACAAATTATGACAGAGTGGTTGCAAGACCTAGATTGGAAAATGGCTAAAAAAAAGAAACATTTTGTTATTTTTAGACAATGCGGGATCTCATCCAAAAGACATTCGCTTAAATAATATAAAAATCTTATTTTTGCCCCCTAATTGTACATCAGCTTTTCAACCACTTGACCAAGGTACTGGTACAGCTTTTGAGTTAATAAAGAAAATTACGTCGTAGGATGCAGTTTATTTGGCAAAAACCGCTTGGGCTTGGGACCAAGTAACCAAAGAAACAGTTCAAAATTGCTTCCGCAAAGCAGGATTTAAGCATGAAAATATGCAAAGTGAAGACCAGTTAACTGAGGCTGGTACATCTGACCCAGAAGATGACTTACCACTTAATGTACTTTCAGATATCCTCAAAAATAAGAATTTATTGAAATTGACTGATAATGAAAACCTTAATGATTTTTTGAACCTAGATGAAAGTTTGTATGTTGAAGATCCAGATTCAGGACAAGAAATTGAAAATCCAGTTGAAATACAAGAACTTTCCGAAAATTCTGATGTCGATGAGTTTCCAGTACCAACGGAAGCTATCCCAAATTATGGTAAGGCTATTACCCTGACCAAGCAGCTCAAAAGTTTTGTCGAAAATCAGGGAGATACAGAGTCTTTGGAGCTTTTTTCTAAATTAGAAATACGAAACGCCATTTTAAAGAAAAGGAGGAGACAAACGACAACATATGAATTATTGCGTCCTTAAAGTGACTTTCCATTTCATGTTTTGTGTTATATACATATTATATTATACATTTGTACATGCTTTGTATAAATCTAAAGATAACAAACCTCTTTTTTTTCTTAAGTTTAAAGTTTTTTGTTTACCTTAAAAACATCTATACAGGGTGTCCCAGAACTCAACGTCAAGCCGAAATCGAGCATTAGGCCAAGTCGTAACAGTTATCAGAAAAATATGAAAAAAAATCTTGGTCATGTACTTTTCAAATTATAAGGATTCAAAAATAAACTGACACCCTGTGATGATCTTTCAAGTCCTGTGACTGCAAATATTAACTTTTCGTCATTTTTTTTTCTACCGTATAACTATGAATAACCCTTCTGTCAAACACAGTTAAAAGTTAGAATATAACTGCCTCAGTTTCAAATAAAAAGTTAGATTTTTGCCCAACATTGAATGCAAAATAATTACAGTCGGTTAAAGTTAAAGTTGGGTGATGTAATTATTTTGAATTCAATGTTGGGTAAAAATCTAACTTTTTATTTGAAACTGAGGCAGTTATATTCTAACTTTTAACTGTGTTTGACAGAAGGGTTATTCATAGTTATACGGTAGAAAAAAAAATGACGAAAAGTTAATATTTGCAGTCACAGGACTTGAAAGATCATCACAGGGTGTCAGTTTATTTTTGAATCCTTATAATTTGAAAAGTACATGACCAAGATTTTTTTTCATATTTTTCTGATAACTGTTACGACTTGGCCTAATGCTCGATTTCGGCTTGACGTTGAGTTCTGGGACACCCTGTATACATATACGTTTTAAATGTCCCAGTTTCTTTAATATATTTAGTCTTCATTAAAAACACAATTTTTTTTTTATTTCTTTTATACGGACACTTTCAGTCGGTCCCGTTGGTGTCCGTCCAAAGGAGATTTCACTGTAATCACCCAGTGCACGATGTCTAGTCCCGGCGAGGGCCGGACGTTTGTACAAAAAATGAACAGGCGTCGCCTTCTCATTTGGGTCCTCGCAACTGCGGCAGTAAGAGTTAAAGGGGATCCCTAGCTTAGCTGCATGCTCATCTATGGGCCAGTCTTCTAGCCTTTTCTCTACCTCACATTATGGTTCAACATGCTCTAAAGTTGAACTTAAGTATCGCCCACTCGTCAACAAATCATTGCGAAAATGCTTTAATTGCAACAAGTAAGGTCATCTAAACACTAACTGCAGCAAACCTAAAAATCAGACAATCCTGCAATTTTCGGATCAGTGTCTGTTATTCAGAACGGGATAGAACCTCCTCCAATAAAGAAAGCAGATGAGGATCATTTTCAACATCAAGTTATCTACAAATTCCTACCCGGAGAGAGTATATCAGAGACATCAGGGTGTACGAGTTCCTTATCTACACTCTGGGATACTGGTAGCCCAATAAGTTTCGTCTACGCAAGGTATGTTTCCAAAAGTCTGATCTCTAGTATGACTGCATGTAACAACGGATACCATGGAATCAATAATAGCCTATTAGTAATAGAAGGTAGAGTAAATACTGAGATATGCAAAAAATAATCGATGAATTATTGAAGAGAAACATAATTAGAGAAAGTTATTCTCCCTATGCAGCGTCTATAGCCCTATAATATTAGTACGAAAGATAAATAAAGAATTACGACTTTGTGTCGACTATCGCGAATTAAATCATGTAACAATTAACGATAACTATTGTCTTCCTTTAATTGAAGATTTGTTGAATAGGTTACGCGACAAAAAATATTTTACAACACTTGACTTGCTAAGTGGGTTCCACCATGTAAAGGTATCTGAGGAATCCGTAAAATTTACTTTTTTTTTGTAATCCCGATCGGACAATGTGAGTATGTATTTATGAATGCCTTTTGGGCTTAAGAATGCTTCTTCAGTTTTTCAAAGATACGTAAATGAGATATTTCGAAAATTAATTGCAAATTGTTTGTAAATCTGAATGATTTACTTGTCGCAACCGAGAGTATTGAAGAGCACCTGGAGATATTGGAGGAAGTTTAATGTTTAGTAAATACTCGTTAGAGTTGAGTTATGACAAATGTAAGTTCCTTTATGAGAAAATTACTTATTTGGGATACATTGTAAATCAAGAGGGTGTGAGGCCAAATAGTGAAAGTTTAAAAACCGTTAGCGAATTTCCAATCCAAAAGAATCTCAAAAATGTACAGAGTTTTCTATGGCTATGCTCCTATCTCCGAAAATTTATACGATACTTTGCTATCATCTCTAAGCCGTTGTATGATTTACTTAAAAAGAATTCTAATTTGGATTTCGGTTTACAAGAATTGAATTCTTTCGAAATGTTGAAGAGTAAACTTTTAGAATCGCCACTTTTATGTATATATTTTTATATATATGTATAGATAGTCCAAGCAATGAGGCTGAATTACATTGTGACGCGAGTTTTTCTGGTTTTGTAGCCATACTCTTGCAAAAACAAAGTCATGGAAAGCTTCATCCGGTTTTTTATTTTTCGAACAGAACTTCCACTGTAGAATCTAAGTATCCTAGCGATGAGTTAGAGCATATACCTTTTAGGAATAAAATTCAAAATCATCACCGACTGCCAATCGCTAACTCTGACGCTAAATAAGTAAATTATACACCCCAGAATTGCTCGATGGGCTTTAGAGCTCCAATCTTATGATTATAAAGTAGAACAAAGGGCTGGTTCTAGAATGCAACACGTAGATGCATTAAGTCGGTGTACTAGCATCTTGGTTATTGAGGACGAATTATTTAAAAGCGTTCTTGCTGCATCCCAGCTTAATACGGGAAGCATCGGCAATAGTGACTAATTCAGTAAACACACATAAAGCATGAGTTCGTCTATTACCAGACGCCCTCTTTTAGCATTTCATTTTCCTGACTTTGTGTTGACGCGCTCTCATCGTGCTTAACAGGTCATAATTCAGCTACTATTTCTAACCTCTTTGCTAAACATTTTAGCAATGCGTACTGTGATAGCACCTGATACAGATTTAAATTATTTTAACTACTGACTTGTCTTCCGACGCAATCTCCTAATATTGTTTTAGACGCTTGCACTGTTTTAGAAAATACGAATAAAATTGACGAAGATTTCTCGGATTCTCCTGATAAGGTCCCTGGTTTTGTCCTCCGTAAATGTAGTGTTCCACTTGTTGAGCCTATTACTTTTCTGTTTAATTTATCTTTACGTTGTTCTGTCTTTCCTAATGTTTGGAAGCTTTTTTATGTAATTCCTATATTCAAAAAGGGTAAAAAGAACTTAATAGAGAATTATAGGCCAATTTTATTGTAGCCCTATCTTATCTACTCAACAACATGGCTTTGTTAAGGCTAGATCGACAGTCACGAATATAGTTGAGTTCTCTAACTTCTGCGTTAATGAATTGGAAAAGCATAAACAAGTCGACTGTGTGTATACAGATTTCAGTAAGGCATTTGACAAGCTCTCTCATGATGTGCTAATTTTTAAACTGTCTCGCCTTGGTTTTTCCAAAAATCTCATTGAATGGATTAAGTCTTACCTTACTTGTCGCTCTTTTAAAGTTAAGTTTTCCCATACCTTTTCTGATTCTGTTTCCGTTTTATCTGGCGTCCCACAGGGTAGCCATCTCGGACCCCTGCTGTTCACACTTTTTATTAACGACTTGTTTCCTCTTATACGTAAGTCTCATGTGTTAGCTTACGCCGATGATTTAAAAATCTATAGATCAATAGAGACCTTACAAGATGCCCATAGCCTCCAAGCCGATCTTGCTGTTTCGAAACTTGGTGTTTAAAAAACTGCATGCAGTTAAATGTCAGCAAATGTATTTTCTATTTTCATTTCTTTTATTAGAAAAAGCTCCTCTCTGGAGCACACTTATTAAATTCTTGGCAAGCCTTTGTCTAGGCAAGATAGTGTTGCTGACCTTGGTTTGGTCATTGATAGTAAATTTAACTTTGGGCGCAATATCGACAGCATAATTAATCGAGCGAATTCTGCACTTGGTTTTGTGAAACGTTGGTCGAAGGACTTTGATGACCCTTTTATATTAAAAATGTTGTATTGTACCTTCGCCCGCCCCATTTTGGAGTATGCTTCTATAGTATGGATGCCACACTATGACGTTCATACTAACCGCATTGAGGCAGTCCAAAAGGAATTCCTGCGCTATGCTCTTCGCCTTTTGCCATGGAGAGACCCCTATAATCTTCCTCCTTATAAAAACAGATTGTTGGTTTTATGTTTGGCGTCGCTTTTTAAACGTAGGGAGGTTGCTGGTGTATTGTTTATGCATGATGTTGTTACTGGCACTATAGACTCTCCAACTCTTTTGAACCTAGTCAATATTAATTCACGACAGATAGAAAAGATAGGGTATACCATGTCTTGTATATTTTGGAGCAAACTCAAGCATTTTCAAGTAGCTCTAACCATGGGATAGCTATAGAAAGACATTTAGGGATTTCTGTACGTCGGCGTACCTCGAGAAAGAGTAGTTAAAATTGTGAGAAAATGTACCGAAAAGGTCAGCCTTATTTTTCAAAACAAACTCCCTTGCATTTCCAAAATGTCCCTAAAAGAAGCGACTTTCCTACCTAATATCCAGCCATTATGGCCTTACGCCTCCCTTTTCAAGTGGACGAACAAGATTGTTTGCTTTTAGTTTTATCCGACGTTTCAGACTTCAATTCATTTTGTTCTTATGACCACTTTCTCGGTGAGGTATTACTCGTGGTCTAGGAATAGGGATTGGAAGAGGAAAAAATAAGTCACGCATGCAGCGTCCCTTACATGGAAAGTCCGTAGCTACAACCTGAGGTGGACAGGTATCAGAAAAGCTCTGTTAGAATGCAGCCAGTCTTACCCCTGGCTGGAAATCAATCAGTGGCAGATTAAAATCATCGTAACCAAATCTCTGCAAGTTTATTCAAACTTAACATATAGCTTTTATTCTGATTAACAGTCAGCTTTTATTCTGATTAAATAAGTATAAGGTTCAAAAATTATGGATCTAAGATGGTTACCAAAAATTTTAAACTTTAAGGGATTGTCATGAAAACCTGTACTTAATGGATTTTGGGGATGTTGACTTTAAAACCGCTTACGTAATTTGCAAATGTAAAATAGCGGATACAATATGACGATAAATTTTCCTAATAAAGATGGCGGATACAATATGGGGAGCGAAATTTCTGAAAATTCAAAGAATTTTAACGAGAAATAGTAGCAAGGTAATTTCAAACATACTAATTTCGAATCTTATAGTAACATTTGGAAAATTTTAAAATTCAAGAGTTGTATTTTTCCCGAAATTAAATAAAAAAACTTTTGGAATAAATAGAATAGCATTTAAAATTCCAATTTTTCATGAAAGATTGTCGGCGAAAACGTCTTCATTTTATGGTTCCCTCACACTTAAAGATTTGTTAATTAAAATCGCAATCAGTGCCAACACTTTTGGTCAAATGCTTTCCAACCAAACTAGGGCATTCGAGAAATGATAAATTAATTATCTTTTCTAGAACCCCGGCTTAAACCAGCTAACTTAGCTTGTAGAATTATACTGTATTACTATTATATCATATAATTTAAATAAACTATGTAGCTATATTTTGGTATTTTTCAGGATCTATTGGCTCTCGAACGTGGGATCACCTGAATGTAAAATTGAAAAATGTGAACTCTCTAATTGGGGCACTTTGAACAGATATGATTATAAAGATTTCTCCATACGATTTTAGTTAACTTTCTTCTTCTACTTTATGAAATGAAATACCATATATGTTTCAACATTTAACAATCTGTTCAACTATTTGGTTTAATGGGAACGTAATTAAAATATGTTTAAGATTTAATTGTGTTTTATTTACTTGTATCACTTAAATTTCGCAAAAAATATGCCCGCATGCATTGCAACAGTTGGATAACTTTATTCTTTAAGGTACAGGGCGACAAATGGAAAGTTGCCTAAAGTATACCTATGTCTTTTCTTCTCTAATATGTCGTAGAAGGTTGGGATCCCGTAGTTATATACTAGAGTGTTGTCATTTCCTGTTAAGACGTCATTAAGAGAAATACGTGAACTTTAAAATGAGTAACCTTACAAACGAACTTAATTTGAAATATAGAATGATAGACCGGACGTTCTTTAGTAAAACTCTTTATTCAACCTTCGTGATTCGCAGTTCAGAGAAGACTGGTAATACAATAAAAAATGAGAAGAGACAATATTGACAGTATTGAGTATAGAACAGTTACTATGTAGCAAGTAGTTCATACGAAATTTAGAGTAAGCTACTGTTCAGCCAATAACGCAGACCAATTTAATTTTCGACATTTACAAACGAAGAAAAATCGAGTGCCTTTTTTCTAGAGGTAAAAACTATACTGAAGCATATAGAGGCCTTCATATCAAGTTTGTAAGTAAAAGTATAGCCTGCCAAAACACTCTCAGAAGGTAAGAATTAAAGAAAATTATCTGATTTCATCGTATGACCGAATTTATTAAACATACTTTCAAGTATTTATGTAAATAGTTGTCTCCTGGCCAAATTTTGTCAATTTTTTAAAATATCAATAAGTATCTGTAAAAAATGTCTGATTCAACTGGAACTAAAATAAAAATGACATCTTTACTGAATTTATACGTATTTTTGTTTTTCCCCTGCACTCATTTTAAAATTATGAATGATTAGTTTAGGCAACATTCCATTTGTCACCCACCCTGTCAGTGGCGTAGTTAGGTAACCAAGGGCCCTGGGGCCAATCAAAAAATGGGGCCCCACTGCTATCTAAACTGGTTTTATCAAGTAAAAGTATTAAATATACAAATACTTTAAAAATGCTAAGCTACTTTATCATCAGCTCTTTTTCGTGCACTGCAGGGCAGGTAATAAAAATATGAAACAGTAACAACATAAATTATAATTAATACTTGGTGTAGGTATTGGGCAATAAAACGAAATAGAAAAGATTCAAGGGTTTATTATATAAAGGTCGGACCTACCAACTGACTAAATAACAATTATATTTACAATTTTTTCCTAGCTTTAGTTTTCGCAAAAGTATCAATGACAATAAAATTGAACCACTATATTGACCAGTACTAAAAAGTTTATTGACATTAGCTTACTTACTCCGGATACAGCATTAATTTTTAAACCGTTCTCGAAAAAAAAAAATCTTGACTCGAATTCACAATAAAATGCACATCGATGAATACTAAAACGCACATATCGCTATCCGTCAAATTGACAACACTACCAACCCACAGAAAGAATTTAGGGGAATTCCCTAGGTATAACTTTCGAATTTCTCTCAACTCAGTTGCCATGATTATAGTCGGGTTGCAACCTGTCATATTTATTTTGAAAGTGGGAGAAATTTTCAAAAGTTCAGTTCTATCGAGATTTTCTGGTAAGGATTCGAGGGCCCCCTGAGCTTAAGGGCTCTGGGGCACTGCCCCGCCTAGCCCCTAGGTAACTACGCCACTGACTATTAGCAAAGAACGTATAACATAAAGAACTCGCACTAGGAACAAACAAGCTGAGCTGAAAATTTTGTTCTAGGGTTCTGCCAGCAGAACCCTACAGTCGCCTACATTTCATTTCTCGCGGCAGCTCAGAACATCTTTTCGTTTGGCAAGAGCTTTTGCCCATGTGCCTTGCCTTTGGCTGTTACCGCTGCGTGAGTGGCTGATGTTTTTCGGAATTACTTCTCTTTTAGATTTCGATAAAAAACTGTTCGTGGGATGTTGGATGCTAATTTGATTTATTTATATAAACATTTAAATATTTTACTTATTACGTTAAGATACATACTGAATCTACATATACTTACTCTAAAATATTGAATTACATTTTTGCTTAAGAAGTTTCTGTTTATTTTTTAATTAAATACTGAAATTATTCTGTGAAAGATTGATTTTTTTTGTTTATTTTTTGCTATCTTATATGCTAAAATGAGTCAAAAATCGGGTTTGAAATGTAGATTATTGGAGACTGAATATGCTAACCGTATGATAGAAGACATTTTTGGGTCTGAAAAGTTTTGAATTGAGCTTCTTTCTATGAGATATTTTGTAGGTTACGTAGTATTTAAATTTTAAAGTGCTTTTGAAAATAAAATGTGAAAGTTGTGAAGAAATAGTACCTACGGAAAAAAGACGAAGTTTTAACTTGTCCTTCAGAGGAAGTTATTCATATTTGCAAAAAATTATAATCCATCAATTTCAGATTTTGGTAATCTTTATGCTCCATCAAATGAATTTTTTAATGTGTGCAAATTGTTTAATACGTTTAATTCCTGTTAACTGAAAAGAAGGCAAACAGAAAACTTAATTAACTTAAGTTAAAAATATCGCAGCAAAAGATATGCTTTGATTAAGGGGACCCTCTCTTTGAGAATTAAAGAAAAACACACTTGTTCAAAATTTTCTTGTGAAAAGACTATTATATTTATTCAAATAATTTCTTCTGGACATTATCAAGATTATGTAAAAACAAAAAATTATCACTTTTAGTGGTTCTTGACAGCTGTAGCTGTCTTCCAAAAAACACCTTTTAATCGGTGGGACACTTTTCGGACTTCCTATAACGGTCTAAGTAAAAATTTAAACGGGATTCTATTTATAAAGCTTAAAACTAGACGATAGTCCTGAAAAAAATTTAATTCTTTGCATTTGCATTTGCATATTTCTGCAAAAAAAGCCACATTTTTGGGTCCAACTACCTCTGTATAAAAAAACATAACCAACTTCTTTAGGTCTATAGTCTATTATTAAGCCTATAGAATAGAATCCCCTTTGAATTTTTACTTAAATTGTTACAGGAAGTCCGCAAAGTGTACCATCGATTAAAAAGTGCCTTTTGGAAGTGGACGCCATCTACAGCGGTCAAGAAGAAATAAAAGTGCTTACCATTTTTTTTACATTCTTCATCTAATATACAGGGTGATCCAAAAGTATGGAAACGGCTAAATAACTTTCGAGGAATGCATTTTGGAGCAAAAAGTTGTAGACAAAAGTTTTAGGAATTTTCCCCAGCTATTCAATGGTGGCCTTAGATTTGACGTTGACCATGGCCTTGAAGGTAATTTCAAGGTCAAGTTGACTTTTTTAAATTGGAACCCTTATTTTTGACCACGGAAATGGAAAGAGCGGAAAATTTTACGTCCAACTATGACCTTCACCATGACCTCGAAGGTCATATCAAGGTCAAAATGGCTCTTTAAAGAGGAACCTGCATTGCTACTGCGGATTTTCAAAAAGTGGAAGTTTTGCATCCAAATGTGACCTCAACCACAAGCTTGACCTTGAATGTCACCTTGGCAATGACCTTGAAGGTTATATCAAGGTCAAGGTGGTTTTTTGAAGAGGAAACCATGTTTTTGACCACGGAAATGGAAAGAGCGGAAAAGTTAACGTCCGACTATGACCTTAACCATGACTTTGAAGGTCATATCAAAGTCAAGATGGTTCTTTTAAAGGGAACCTGCATTGTTACTGCGGATTTGGAAAGAGCAGAAGTTTTGCGCCCGGATGTGACCTTGACCATGACACACTTGACCTTGCCTTAATCGACTTCATTATGGTCGGTCGGTAACTTTTCCGCTCTTTTCATTTCCGTGGTCGTTAACTTTTCCGCTCTTTCCATTTCCGTGCTCAAAAACATGGTTACCCCTTCAAAAAACCACCTTGACCTTGATATAACCTTCAAGGTCATTTCCAAGGTCATGTTCAAAGTCAAGGTTGTGGTCGAGGTCACATTTGGACGCAAAACTTCCACTCTTTGCAAATCCGCAGTAACAATGCAGGTTCCTCCTTAAAGAGCCATTTTGACCTTGATATGACCTTCGAGGTCATGGTAAAAGTCATAGTTGGACGTAAAATTGTCCGCTCTTTCCATTCCCGTGGTCAAAAATAAGGGTTCCAATTTAAAAAAGTCAGCTTGACCTTGAAATGACCTTCAAGGCCTTGGTCAAGGTCAAATCTAAGGCCACCATTGAATAGCTGGGGAAAATTCCTAAAACTTTTGTCTACAACTTTTTTCTCCAAAATGCATTCCTCGAAAGTTATTTAGCCGTTTCCATACTTTTGGATCACGCTGTATAATAATGTTCAAAAGAAATTATTTCAATTTTCAACTTCAATTCAATTGTTTTATTAGCTCAATTAATCCATTACATATAGTAGAAGGCCTATTTTAGAGTTCAGGATACTTTCCTATACAACTATGATGATTAAGTTAGCTAGCTGAAAGTTTATTTGGTTTGATGTGTTAGTTGAGGAAAAAATAGCTATTGGAAAAAAACCTCCAAGAATAAATTATTTCAATAAATATAATAGTCTTTTCCCACAAAAAAAGTTTTTTTTCCAATTCTAAAAGATAAGGCCCCTTAAATAAGCATTTTAATTAAAACTAATTATTTAACGAAATCAATGAAGACATATGTTTTGTATTATTATACTTATATATTGATTTTTCAATTAGAACATTTGTTGATTCCAAAAAACCAGCGTAAACAAAAATATTTAGAAAACATTCCGCATTGCTCGCTTTTTGTTAATTTTTAATATCAATTTATATATTTTTATTTACTTCCAAATTTCTAACTTTGAAGGGTTTTCTAAGGAACATTAAATATTTAATAAAAATCAATTGTTTTAAGAAGTATTATTGACTAGGTTTGAGTTCTTTTTAGGAATATTTAAAATTTGCTGTTTACAGATTTACAGAACAAATTTAAAAATAATATTCCACACCAACTTTAGCCGCTACTCCTAATGTTTTCTAAGTACCCTAACACACCCTAGTTTAATTATTTAGCATTTGAATTTCCCATCACAATCAATAATTCTTTCTAAGCTGATCTCAGCCCCTAATTTCTTTTCCAAAAATCTAATCATACCATCAGGCAGAGAATTGCAGCACAACACAGTGCGGCGGCCCGAGAAGCGATTCGCTTGCGCTACCTACATGCCCACACGAACGGTGGTCTACAAAATTTTCTTCGATTCTGTGCTGATGTTTCGCTCGCTTGCCCCTCATGTTTTCCCTTCGCATCCAGACGAGCTGAGGATATTTCGACTAAGTTGTGAGCCCGATAAGAGTTCTTTATGTTATATGTTCTTTGCTATTAGTGATTTTATACAATCTGCGTGCCTTGTTCTTGGCATTCTTCAACTTAAGAAGCCCTTTATTAAACCACGGCGGATGACTGTGATTTAACTTTCTCACCGGAGGTACAAATCTACGTAAACCATTATGCACAATATCTAAGAACTTCAAATGTGAAGCTTCCAAATCATCTGCTGTTACATTAAAGGTACGGACACACCAAAAGCGAAGCGAGCGAAGCGAGCGAAGCGAACAATTTTAAAAATTTGGGTGCCGTACAAATTAATTGAAGTGTCCGAATAGAACGCGACATGAGCGAAGCGTCTACTGCGACAGAATGTTCCCAAATTTTAAATTGTTCGCTTCGCTTTTGGTGTGTCCGTACCTTAAGTTGACTTTCCCAGTCAGTGGCATTGAAGTAATGATTTAAATTCGCATAGTCACCTCTGGAGAAATCATATACAGTATCTGAAACTGCAACAGACTTGGCAAAACTATAAGAGCTAATAACAATTTCAATTGGTTTATGATACAAGTCAGCTTTACCTACAGGAAAATGAACTTCACTCACCTTTGAAAGTAATTCAGAGTTAATGAA
Organism: Dysmachus trigonus; assembly: GCA_949715965.1. Classification (NCBI taxonomy): domain Eukaryota; kingdom Metazoa; phylum Arthropoda; class Insecta; order Diptera; family Asilidae; genus Dysmachus; species Dysmachus trigonus. Next base: position 34,406,073 of record OX454321.1, on the reverse strand, counting down.
AACTAAGTCGAATAATCTACCTAAAACATTTTTAAATACATTCACCTGCTCTAAATTTAGGCTACAAAACGAATCGACAATTACGCTCTCACAGCATGAAGTGACACCGCAAGGGATCAAGCGCTGGTCATCCTCAATCCACTTCCAGGATATATTGGGAAGATTAAAATCACCCATGCAGCACAAAAAATCATTCGTAGAAGCATCAGAAAACAAAAGTTTCACATTATTAGCATGAGCCTCATATATTTCCAATGAACACGCTGGGGGGATGTAGCTAACACCACATAAGTTAAGGTTGCCCAGACCAGGTAAAGATACAGTCACTGCCAACTGTTCAATATTTCCATCATCAAAAGGAATCACAAGTCGCCTAGATTCATAGATGAATTTCACAGCAATCAATACTCCTCCTCCTCTCGAAAGTCCCGTAGACAAACGGCAGCGATCACGACGATCGACTATGTATTTATTTTCATCGAAAAATTCAGAAGAGAGAATATTAGCAGAAAGCCAAGTTTCTGTTAAAGCAATAGCATCAAAATCACTTCCATTCACATTCAAATAAAATTCAGTAGCCTTAGTACACATTCCACGTAGATTTTGATAGTAGCATGAAAAGTCACTAGAATTGGCAATAATACCGCAAGCAGTTTGGCTAGGACACAACGGCTTTAGCTTTGTTGAATTACAGTTGTCACAGAATCGTCGTTTTTTGCAATCTTAATAAAATTTCTCACAACCACCCCACTGGGCCAAAATTCAGATTTAAGCATCTTAGGAAAAAGATTCTTCAGGACTCCAATCTTACAGGTCACAAACCGCATAGCTGACAAATCGACGTCAGCTTTAACTAGCCGCTTACACTTAAAAAGATCCGCTGCTACACCAGTCTGAGTCGAAATGAAAGCAGTTATGTTCCCTTCTGTAGTATCAAGATGCAATTTAGATAAATTAAGCCACTTAAACTTAGTAATAACCGAAAACTCCGTTGTTAGATCAGATGTCCCAACAATCTTCACACCGCGATTCTTTCGCTCACGACGAACCAATTCCAATTGCTCTTATCGTTTGTATTAGAGTAGTCATTGTGACGAGCAGTTTGAGAAACAGATGATGAGGCTTCTTTACTCACAACATTCCCATCCATTGTACAAATCCCAGCAGCAGGCTGTATTATCGAAATAGGATTTGGAACAGGCGAAGCAACCGAAGCAGTGCTAATGAGACCGGTTGGCACATTGAGGTCAGAGTTTAGTGCACTATTACCAACGACCGAACTTCTGTTAGATAAAAGAGCCGCAGTAGAAGCATTTGCAGATTGCCCAGAAAGACCGTTACGGTCAACACTAACACCAGCCAACTTTGTTGGCAACTGTGAATCAGAAGACACAGTAGTATTATCCTGATTTACGACTTCAATTGGGCCATGATTAAAATAATCAGCTAATGTAGCTCTTAAAGAATTAACACCATCCGCCAAAAATTCAATTCTAGATATAATGTCACTAATTGGTAACAGAACGCATGAACCACACTTCTAAAAAATGCGCGGATTCGATTTCAACAACTTCATTGCAGCATCACCCAATTTAGCACATCTTTTGTGAAAGTATTTACTGCATAAAGCACATTGAATGTTTATCTTATCAAAAGGTTTATCACCACATTTCCCACATAAATCCTTCGTAGGCATCATTAAGCCGTTATAAATGAAACTTTTAAAAACAAATTGCGGCACACGTCTGTTTCCAAGCACGATCGACTAGCGATTTACGGTCGCAATTAGACGAAATGTTGTCGACATTGTAAGTATGATTGCTACAACCAGCGTTAGTAAACAACTTTCAAAATTCTGGGAAATGGAAGAAATTCCCACAAATTCCGCGTTATCCGACGAGGAAAAAATTGTTCAAAAACATTACAAGGAAACACATATCTGAAACAAGAACGGCACGTACACTGTAACAATGCCGCTCAAAAGTAATGTATCAGAAATTGGTGAGTCACGCAAATTGGCAATGGCAAGGTTTCTTCAGCTTGAAAGAAGGCTTTTCCAAGCCAACTTTAAGAACAGAATAAAACAAATTCATGGAAGAATATTTAAAATTGGGACACATAAAATTAATTAAAACTACTATCGATCACATCTCATACTACTACCTCATCAGCCAGTAATAAAATCAGATAGAACTAATATAAAACGAAACTGCGAGTTGTATTCGACGCATCCGCGAAAACAAGCAGCGGACTAACTCTGAACGACGTAATGCACATAGATCCGCGACTTCTACAAAATCTCTTTGACATTCTCCTTCGATGGCGATCCCATAAATACGTGTTTAAGGCAGACATAGAAAAAATGTATCTCATGATAAAAATTAACGAACAACAACAAAATCTGCAAAAAAGATTATGGAGATGTTCGGAAACGGAACCTATAAAAGAATACGTGCTCACAACAGTAACATACGGCACAGCCTCTGCACCAGAGTTGTAAAAGAATGCATTCTTTTAGGAATGCATTACTTGAAGTCATTGGAAATGAATGCTTTTTTAGGTTTGAAATCATTGACTTCACCTCGACACTGGGACTTACAGAAACCAAATCGCCATTCATTTTGAAGTCATGAATGGTGCAATCATTTCAAGCAATCAAAAGTTTGAAGTCATGAGAATGCAAAATCTTGATTTACTCACATTCTTTGAAGTACCATGTAAGTCATTGAATTCAATTGAATTCACTAAGTGTTTTGCGTCAGGGGTTAAAAAAGGCCTTTATCTCACTAAATAAAAAAGCTATAATTCAAATATTCATATAACATATTTATGTTATTATTAGTTTTTAACAGTCGAACGCTTATTTTCGTTTGCTGGAATGATTAATACTTCTCGACGTGGAGCACTTTCAGACTCCAATTTTGAGAAACTATTACTGTTAAAAATTAATAATAACATAAATATGTTATAAATATATGAATATTTGAATTATAGCTTTTTTATTTAGTGAGATAAAGGCCTTTTTTAACCCCCGACGCATAACACTTAGTGAATTCAATTGAATTCAATGACTTACATGGTACTTCAAAGAATGTGAGTAAATCAAGATTTTGCATTCTCATGACTTCAAGCTTTCGATTGCTTGAAATGATTGCACCATTCATGACTTCAAAATGAATGGCGATTTGGTTTCTGTAAGTCCCAGTATCGAGGTGAAGTTAATGAATTGAAATACTTTTCACATAAATCAAAAGAATTATTTGCCGAAAAGATTGCATTCTTTTACAACTCTGCTCTGCACCATACTTGGCTGTAAGAACACTGCAGCAATTAGCTGTGGATGAACATCAAAGGTTCCCTAGAGCTGTGAGTGTTACTCTCAAAGACTTTTACGTAGATGATCTAATGTCGGGTGCAGACTCACCTGAGTAAGGAAAAAATATCATCTTCCAGCTAATTGCCATACTGAAGGAGGATTCAACCTACGGAAATGGTCCTCTAGCAGTAAAGACCTACTTAAAGTCATACTAGACGAGTTAACAGAACAAGATTGAAATAAGCAATGGGGAATCCATCAAAACTTTAGGAGTGTACTGGTCACCTACAACCGACACCTTTCAATTTAAAGTTAAGTCCTCAGAGACGAAGACACCCACAAAAAGGAACATGCTCTCGAACATCGCAAAAATATTTGATCCTCTCGCAACTTCCGCAAATCGAGACTATATCAGTGCCGCGATGGAAACACCATACGCAATCAAATATAGAAATAGAGCTCCACGGATTCTGCGACGCATCGGAAAGCGCGTATGCAGCCACCGTATACAGTAGAAGCACAACAAAAGACGGCAAAATTAAAACAACGCTCTTGACAGCCAAAACAAAAGTAGCACCTATTGAATTAAAGAAAACGCCCACCACAAAAAACCTGCCATTATCCCGGAAAAGTCACATTGCAGCCCTTAACCCGTTCATGGACTCAGAAGGACCGATAAGAGTAGGAGGCAGACTGAACAACTCCAATTTAACGTTCAGTGAAAAACATGCTCTAATCTTGCCATCAAATCATCATATAACAAAACTAATCATAGAGCAAGCACATGAGGCCACACTCCATGGTTCAAATCAGTTTACTTTAGCCTTCACTCGCAAGAAATTTTGGATCATAAGAGGAAAAAACGTAGTTAAACCTTTCGTTACGGCATTCCGCTACGCTGGAATAACGCCACCAACCGGGGCACCGCGCCGTCGGAGTAGCGCCACTGAACGGAGAGCCTCTCCGCAAACTGTGCATATTGTGAGTCGGGAAATTGGTGTTCGGACTTACGTCTTTCAACGTTACCTTGTCTTTTTCCAGATCATACTCTTCTTTACGTGTTACATAGTGACATGTTTATAGGTCTTGCAATTATTATTGTCCAGGGTTATCTTAATCGGCAAATCTAATTGGTTGACCCTCTAACAATAGTTTGCAATCTCACCTGTTATCTTATATATCATATTAAAGCTTGCGATTGGTTACTTGAAGAGGTTAAAAGGCTTAAAAGACGTCATTTTGCTAAATAAATGTTTATATATTTTATAATCTTGTCAACAATTATAAAAGAAAATACAATTTAGGGTAAATGATATATCAAATTAAATTCTTAGTAATTTATTTCACAATGATAAATTTTAAAACAAGGATCTACACACAAACCCACATTACAGTCTTTGCACTCATATTTAGATTCATGTCTTTTGTCGTTTGCACTGCAAACGACGCACCGTCTACTTCGATTTTTCCCTGCCGATTTGTAAACGGAAGGAAAATGTCTTTCCGTTAATCTTCCCGGATGATTATTGCCTGTTAAATGTTGACGCTTTTTAGCTTGGTGATATTTTCTCAGTATTTCCCTGATTAACTGTAATTGGAATTTTGCCATGGATATCGGTTCTTTCATTTTGGCTTTGTAAAGGCAATAGGCATTCCACACGCAAATGTCCAACAAATGGAAGAAAAATTTGCGGTACCATTTTAAGGTTTTGCGTGTGGAATTTACCGTGCTGATGACCATGCCTGCTTTATCTACTGCGCCCATAGAGTTATTATAATCCAATACGCATACAGGTTTTAGTAAAACTTCCTTTCCTCCGTGCTTGATTACTTTTCCAAATTCTGACGTATGCATGGTAGACAGCATATATACTTCTTTTTTATCCATCCACTTTGTGACTAATAAATTAGTGCATGATCGAAATGTTGCCTCTCCTCTTTTTAACCGTTCGTCAATTTTCGGCATTCCCTTCCCCCGTTTTCTAACCGTTCCGCACGCATTCGTGGAATTATTATGTAGAAAATTGAATAAAGCAGGACTTGAATACCAATTGTCCACATAAAGTGTATGGCCCATTCCAAGATACGGTTTCATGAGTGTTTCAACTATTGCGCCAGATATTCCAATATCCTGATTTTCACTATGTACCATTGTAGATGATCCAGCATAAACAAGTAAAGAAACGGTATAGTTCAGCTAGCCCTGTTCCTTCTGAATTGTTTATATTATAATTATTCTGTTGTGACCAATATTCATTTGTTTCTCTCGCAATCAGTTCTACGAGCTCTTCGGAGACAAAAAGCTGGAAGTAATCTAAGATTTTGGCTGATCTACTGATGTTTTCTTTAATTCCTGAATCTTTTGACGAAAACTTATGTATTTTAGGGACAAATCTTTTTGACGTCCATATATCACAGCAACTGTCGTTTGCTTCAATCTTCTCTGATTCTGAGTCGGAAGTACTACATATAGTTCTTTTTTTTTTCTTTCTCTGTAGTGTAACATTATTTTGATTTTGATTATCTGAATCGTTTTCTAAATCAGTAGATCGGTCTCGGAATAGAATTTTTCGTCGTGACATTCTGACAAGGGGGTGCAAAAAGATTTTATAAAACAAACTAAACAAAGCTCCAAATAAAATTTTTAAATAAATATTACCAACCTTGAAAAATTAATAGCTGTTATCCAGTTTCTTGTAATGCTTCAAGGAAGATTTCTTTTTATATTATAATATAATTTGGACCAAATACTTCACTACCGAATAGAACACACGGAAGAAATTTATTTCAGAAGATATTATGTGCGTTTGAAATATACTTTTAGTGAGATTAACTCAATATAGATCAATGGAATTGCACCTCAGCCGGCATCAAAAGATGGACTGTTTCGCGCTTTGAAGTTTCGCGAACACTGTTAGTTTGAAGAAGAGTGGAGCGTGATGTTTGTCCCGATTGCTTCGAACCCAGTGCATGTGTTATTTTTAGAGTCAAACAAATGAAAACGAACTAAAGAATGACAAGTGCTATCGATGTGCTACGTGCATACGAACGAAAGAAGTAAAAGTTGGCGGTCCGTTGGGTGAGCGGTATCACGCTGGCGCCGGCTACAGCCGGCGCTCGTACACACAGGTCATCGAATGGATGCCGGCTATATCCGGCGCTCGTACACAGAAGTCATCGAGTGGATGCCGGCTATATCCGGCGCTCGTAACGAAAGGGTTAAAAATATAGTAGGCAAATGCGTTCGCTGTGCCCGGTTCAAAGGACAAAATCCAGTTCAACAAATGGGCAACTTACCTATACCAAGAGTTACACCATCAAAACCATTCAGGCATACCGGAATAGACTACGCCGGACCGATATTACTGAGAGCATCCAAAGGAAGAGGAATAAAGAGCTACAAAGGCTACAAGACCTGAAGACCCTACAGAACGAAATTCAAGATGCATCATAAACATTAGCAATGAAGGGCACAACATGGCACTTTATCCCCCCTCCCTCCCACTCCCCCCCCCCCCCCCCCCCTCCCCCCAGCTCCTCATTTCGGAGGAATATGGGAAGCTAAAGAGAATCATAGGTGAAAACACCCTCACGTACTAAGAAATGTGAGACTGCTGTGCCAGTTTGAAGCTTGTCTTAACTCACGACCTCTGTGCGCGATTACTGAAGACCCCACAGATCTAAACATTCTTACACCAGGACACTTTTTGGTAGGAGAACAACTTCTAGCTCCCCCGGATCCAAAAATATATAACGAAAAACAGCATATACTGTCCCGGTGGCAACTTATTCAAAAAATGAATAAAGACTTCTGGCAGACCTGGACAACGGACTATTTAAAACAACTACAACAACGATCCAAATGGACATATAAAACAGACAATATTAAGGTGGGCCAAGTAGTATTAATTAAAGATGAAGCATCACCACCAAGTAGGTGGCCTTTGGCACGGGTCACGGAAGTGCATCCAGGATCTGATAACGTTATAAGAGTAGTGACATTACGGTATAAGGGAAATCATACAATAATACGGCCAATAACAAAGGTCTGTCCCCTACCGGTAGAAGGACATGACTATGATAGCAATCAGGAAACAACCTCAAAACCTGAACCAGTTCAAGTATCATACACACACATTCAATGTCCAAAAGGTACTCGTATTAAGAAAACAACAAAAATACCCATCAACCTTAGTAGCATCAATCAGAATGAACCTCAAGGAAAAATGTTTAAAAAACCAATACCTGCAGAACTGGTGGGGAGATTTAAGGCGGTGAAGAACGAAGCAAGACGAAAGAGAATTAACCCTACCAACATACCCGTAAGGCCTTCACTCCAGGAACTTACAGAGCCAGCAGTTAAAAGAAAACGAATAGACAACCAGAATCCGAAAACATTAAGGAATACAACATCATTCCAAATAATGTTTTCCATTATCTTGTTTTTATTTAACATGTTTAGCTGTCTCGGACACAACTATTCCATAAAGTATCCTCAGTCGGGTATATAAGTGGAACAAATTGGTGACGCCCAAATAAAAAGTTGGACTTTCCGAATTGAGCTTAAAATACCAATTACTGAGATATCAGCTGATGACAACAATATGAATAGAACAATGCAACAAATTAATAAATACACTGTGCAACGAAATCAGCAAGATTTCTGATGAAACACACTGTCAAGTATTAATACAACGAAACCAGAACAGAAGTACAGAAATGTATTGAGGTCTTGTATATCAATTCATTAAAGAAAACCAAAAGGAGCTTTTTAGGAAAGCTTCTCGAGACAGTATTTGAAGTTAATGATGAGGTGTACAAGAATATCGACGATTTAGCTCACAATCAAAGAATGTTACTCCAGACAGTAAATCATCAGACAAACATAATGCTTACTACAATCGCAACGGTCAACGAAACAGAGGCAAGAATCACAAGAAAGCTAAACTCGTTTGCAGAAAAATTAAACATTGGTTTAAACTCAATCAGAGAAATGCAGAAATGGTTCACAGAGCCAGACAAGAATAAGCTTAACCCATTAATGCGCAAAAAGGGAATTTTGTGCACGCAAGTTCAATTGTACGATTCGAATAGAAAATTGGGGCCAATTTCCTCAAATTCGTAAATAAGGGGTTTTTGGGGGTGTTCTTTCAGAATCTGGCATTTTTTTTGCATAAAAACTTCAAAAACCCTATTATTTTTTGGGTTTCTTCAAAAAAGTGCCGATTTTTTTTGGTCATTTTTCGTCTCAAAGTCGATTATCTTGTCGTTGCTGCTATTGAATGATCATATAACTACCATAAATCGCGGTCCGAATGTCTACACTTTCTCAAACCATAGTTTTGAATTTTTTTTTTTCGCTTTGGCTTTTTGAAAATGTCCATTTTTTACAGCAATGTAATAAAAAACTTCGCTATTTTTTTACACGAAAAGGATCAACTTTACAAAAAAATGTAATATGCTTATAATTAGGCAAGGAAAACGTGTAAATTTTTTCAGAATTGTTTGGACTATTTTTGTTTTTTTGGATTTGGCCAATTTTTGAAAAATCCAAAAATGTCTCGAAAAATTCTGAAAAAATTCCCTCGTGTTCCTTGGCTAAGTATATATTTTGTCATATAAAATTTATTCCTATAATTGATCCTTCTTGAGTAAAAATATCACCAAGTTTTTTTATGATGAAATTTGGAAGATCTCTTGCTAAATGGAACCGGAATTATCAAAATCCCTCAAGAATGTATACTGCAAACTAAATTAAGCACGCTTAAATCTGAGTACAATCTGAGGGCTCCTATTGTTACATCCTTCATAAAGCCCATACCTCTAAATTTAACATTGTCAACTACCAACATGATCTCAATCTCAACTGAAGCAGAACCAGTAATAAAACCTTCAGAACAAATTTATCAGGCCTTGAAAATCCAAGGAGAAGTGCTGACTGTAGGACAACAGTTGAAGGTCATTCACCATCAAGCCATCGGAGCAGGGATCTCAATCACAGCAATATTGATCATCGCAGGAATCATCTTCATGCTCAAATGGAAGTATCAACGATCAACATCAACAGCCGATAACAGTGACAACATATCCGTATTCAATCTTCCTCCAGTTCACCGCCCCCGGCAGAATGTTCAGGCTTGAACATATAAATAATTAGGTCACAACGGCACGTGAACTAATCAGCAGACCTATGCGTCAGCACCAGGTGTGGAGGTTGTGGAAGTTTGTAATGCCATCCCGGGTGAATTGCGATTCATCCGTCCACAGAATTCGGTCTAGAAACCTTCTGTTTTCAATGTCAGACTCGAGCAGTCAAGTGCAGAATTGCAATAGTCTTTCGGAATCTCCTTCCTGTAGTACTTGGACCGAGATATGATGGTATGGATGTAGTCCCTCTCGGTTCACAACGGTCCAAACTCTCCCTGAAGACAATTATAACCGTCGTGCGACCTGTCTGATGCTTATTTCAGGGCTGTTCCTGACGATGTTGAGGATTCGTTGGTCGCTGTCCGCTGAATCGGCCGATGTTCCTGGTCGCGTTTCTGCTCTGAGGGTGGTTACACTTCCGGTTTCTTTTAACCTTCTGAAAGTCCTTGAACTCGTACGGCCTCACTATCATTTCCGTCTACTAAACCGTACTCGTAAATTATATCGGCATACTCTTCAAAACTGAATTCTGCCATTTTATCTTAATTTTTTCTATTAAACACCCATTCTTATCGCTTGCTTCTTCAACTGTGGTCAATGTCCTTTCAAACTTACCCATTTTTATACCATAATTCATAGGAGGTAACGGAGCGTCAGAATACTTAGGAGTCAATACTGGATATAATAAACTAATAACGCTATTTAACGAGATTACATTTATTATTTTATTACTGTTTTGCTGAAATAATAAAAATGTATTACCAGTGTTTCCTAAACAAACATTTCCGAACTTGCTCGGTTTGAGGCCGTTGCGATGCGTAGAAAAAAAGATAAAAATACAAGAGCGGTCCCCATATAAGGCAAAATCCTGATTTACGAATCACCCTGTAACTGTCGAACGGTGTTAAGAAGCGAGCCGGAACAGTTTTAATCCCAAGTCTCCCAGATTGAGTTCCCCCGACCAACGGTAAGGGCTCATTCCCAGCAACACCACCTTCCTAAACTTAACCTCCCACTTAATCCTCTGCGGTTTACAGCTATATCCACTAAGGTAGTGCCTCCTCCGGCGTTGCCTACAACGGAAACAGGCCTTGATAGGGCTACACAATTTTTATGAACTGGGGCTGCAATATTCCTAGCCAGTTTATTGGTTGAGTTTTTACTTGTAGGTGTTAGCTGTAGATTTGAGTTGTGGCAAAACCCCCGGGAAACATATAACAAGCCGTGAAGTAGACCTGCTCACTACCACATCTATAGGGTCATGTAGTCCGATGATTGCACCTAAATAACATTGCTTCTTATGGCGGTAGACCCCATTCATTCCGCTCCAGAGGGCGAATCTGCTAAACTATCGCTTTTACGAAAAAGTGATGTTCTACTGACTGTAACTGGGGAGGAATACCGTTCTTATGGTATCAAAATCATTATAGGGGTAAGAACAAAATATTAAAGATATTTGAGCTCAAAAGTTACTCTTACTGCCCATCGAACAAATTACCACGGAAAGTCGTGCTGTCAAGTCGACCTGCCGCTGCTGTTTTGTTCGAGGAAATGGTTAGAGTTGTGTTTAAGTGCAAAAAACTCTAATATTTTGTTCTTGTCACTATACAGTTTTTTAGATCACTAGAAAGGTATTCCTCCATAGTTATAGTTAGTAGAACATCATTTTCGCGTAAAAGTTATAGTTTAGCAGTTCAGGCGAGTTGAGTGGCATACTTTGGATCATCCGCCATAAGAAGCAATGTTATTTCACGGCGATTCTCGGACTACATCACTACGTATGCATTTTCTACTTCACGGCTTGTGTTTATATGTATTCCCGGGGGTTTTGGTTGTGGCGTTGTTTTTTGGGCTCGTATGTATGTGGGTAGACTATTTTCTGATATTTTTTCCTTCTTATGAGTGTTTTTTGTAGGGATGGTGATTTTTTCGTTAGCTAGTGTTTTTGTGGGAGGAGAGGTATTTTTCTAAAATTGGGTTTTTTTTTTTTTTTTTTTTTTTTTTTTTTTAATTTTCTGTTGTGGTTATTTGTCGTATGTTATTGGGTGTAGATGATGATTGAGTAACTTGGGCAGCTGTTACTGCTTCAGCATATGGTTTTTGTGTAATTGGTGTGTTTAGCGCGTAGTAGGACTTCCTAGCTTCGAACATGCTGAATTTATTTTGCGTTTTTATTTTAAGAATTTCTTTTTGTTTTGTAAATTCTGGACAAAGAGTATAGCAGGATAAGCATGGGTCAGATGCCCCTCGGGGCATGGGTCAGATGCCCCTCGGGGCATGGGTCAGATGCCCCTCGGGGCGAACGTTCCTACTGAGTGTCATTAAAATCCGAGAAGTGACCTTATTCTTAACTTAAGTCCAACTAGGTAGGAAAGACTCGTAGGAAACAAATGTAAAATAAAGCGATAACTAGAAAAACAATAATATACAGTGGCTCCAAAAACTGTTCACGTAATTATACTCTCAGATAAGTTCCTCAAAAAAATGAAAAGACTGAGCAAATTGCGACACTGGTATACTATATACATATATTATTGTTTTTCTAGTCATCACTTTATTATTACATTTGTTTCCTACGAGCACCTAGTTGTGCTCTACAATATGAGACAAGTTGATGCGTGTTGGCTTACTTTGTTTTTGTCTCGAATTCATCTCTAAACAAGTAAATCGAATGAGAGAATTTCCAATTATAAGCACTTTTTCTTGAAAGGCCCACTTTTGCTTCTGTCCCATTCCTTCCCACCCCCTGCCCTATATGGATAGCAATAATATTTTTTCTAACACTGTTCTACCCTAGCGAAAATTGTGAATAAAATATATGTTATAGAGCATAGTAAGGGTCATTTATAAAAAAAAAAATTGTGATAGTGTCTCTTAAAATACGTGACATTTTTATTTTTGAAAATTTTTAATTTGTGATATTTCGGTATATAAATCACTGCGAAGACTTAAAAGTGTCTTGTTTAATACAAAAAAAATACAAACAAATTTTGTGTTATAAGAAAAAAAAAATGTTTTTCAAAATTCGATTAATTGTTTTATTTTAAAAACTAGCGCGGGCAGAGGTGTAATAACTTAGGAAAATGTTTCTCTTAAGAAGGTGATTTCATGGTAAAAATATCAACCTAACTTTCCCGAGGGGCATCTGACCCATGCTTATCCTGCTATACTCTTTGGTTAAAAGATTCGTGATCCAACATATTACAATTAACACAGAATTTTCTAATGCATTCGGTGGGGTTGTATGGACCTGGATTACCACAAGTAGTGTAAGTCTCTGAGGCTTCTTTACAATGCTTTGCCGTGTGTCCCAACTTTTGGCAGTTGCGGCAACGCATTAGGGTTGGATAATATTCCCTAACGTGGATATTAGTCCACGCACCTTTAATTTCGGTCGGTAGACTATATGCGTCGAAGGATAAAACCACCAAACCAGTGGGAACTCTCTGGCCGCCCTTAATGAGCCAGATAGCCTGAGCAACCTTAATCAGCCCTTGCTCACGAAAGGCTTCCAGTAGTTCCTCCTGGGTTAGCGATCGAAAATCCTTAGAGAAAACTGTACCCTTGACACAAAGGCGAGTGTAAAGTGGCTTTAACCGGAATTCCTGCTATTTGGTCAGCCTTCATAAAGTTTTCTGCTATGGGGCCATTCTGCATAAGAAGAAGAAGGAAGCCGTGGCGAAGATAGCTAGCAGATTTGTGTTTTGTGGAGATTGCATCCACGCCTTTTCCTACTAGAAAAGGGGTATCCCTTTAGTGTCTTTTTGTTATCCCTTGTCTGAATTGTGATAAGCTTAGGGCGAAGAAGCTTATCACTAAGTTGGTTGCTCTTTGCTAGCAGATTCGGGTAATTTAAGTCATGCAAAGATACTGTTTTACCAGCCCGCTTTTTCGTTTTTTTTGGTGGGTGGGAAAGGTTTATCCAACATCGCAAAAGGATTGGCGCTGGATGGGCCAGATGCCATTATAATGCTGCCGAGCATACTACGCTCGTGTTTGTCTACTCTCTAAAAACAATAAAAAACTATACTTCAGTTAGAATAAAATAAAACAAAAGGGATGTTCAACACGTCCGTCACAATTTGGTCCTTTGTACAGGTACAAATAAGGTGAGACCAATTGGAATTATATCGTCTTCGTGTTCTTCCAAATCCCAATTGACAACTGCGAGAAACAAAAGGCTCCTTATCGGAGCGGCGGCCCAGCCCTGGCTTGCCTCCGAATGCTTCTTGTAAAATTTGTAATTATTCGCAGTCCTTAATCAAATGGATTCCTCTTGGAAAAATCCTGTCGGATTCTTCTAGTTGCCTTCTTATTTGCTATTTCTCTTGAAAATTCTTCTTAAGAAAAACTTGCTCGGAGCTCTTGTCTTTCTGATGCCTTCACGGTTCAATTTTCAAAGCCAACTGTCATCAACTTTTGGTGACTCCGAAGTGAGTTGTTGGTGAGAAAATTATTGTGGAAGCTAGCGCTACAATGAAGGACTTAGTGAAGCAAAAAATAGAATGCGAAGGAAAACTGAATAAGATCATGATCAATTTTAGAAAAGATTCAGCAAAACGGAAAACAATAAAATATATTGATGAAAGACCATGAGCTACGGAAGAGCACTGGCGCAAGCTTAATTCAAATCACAAGGCGATTGAGGATCTAGAAGCAAAAAAAAACACAGATTATCAATACCTTCTAAAAAATTATTACATTGCAAAAGTGCAGGAAAACTAAAAGTCAAGACTCTTCGGGAAAGGCTAAAGCCACTATTTAAAACTTTAAATTCAGTTAAAAGGTTGATTTTTTTGCAGCTAGTAATTTAGAGTTTGAGCGAACTATACGAAGACAGCCATTATGAGAACAACTTTTTATCCCATGATTCACGCACGCACAATCAATAAATTCAATGTACAAATAATGTATTACTTGACAAGAAATTTGACTGGTAAAGCATAGGGGAGAATAGGGCAATGGAAGTCAGCGGGTAATGAGAGTCAGGCACACATACACAAAACTGTACATTAGAGTGTCGCATAAATTACTTCTCCGCCCCACTCTGTGCCCCCAGGCATTGTGTTGAACGGCTCGCGCATATTAGCCACCCGCGCCGCAGATTTTTTTTTTTTTCAATGTTTTTTTTTTAATGGAATATTTTCCGATTGAAAACAGAAATTCAAAAAAAAAATTTCCTTTTTTTTCGTTTTTTTTACTTTAAACTTACACCAAAAATTCAATAATCGAAATAAATAAAAAAACTCGACAGCGTTACCTCAAGAAACTTATTAACTAACAAAATCTTTTTGGTTTTTTTGTTTCAGATGATCCAGCTATTAGTTATGTGTCACCGCAAATCTACTGGTATTTCGGAGCGTCAACTTACAATTTATGTCAAAAAATCAATTTTCAATATTTTTTTAATAAACATTTTTTTAAATACTCTTAAAAAGATGTTCTGTATTATAGGCCTTCGCCCATTTACCAAAAGTAAGGTAACCAGATCGATAAAAAAAAATCTTAAAAATGGGTCCAAAAAATGTATAATTAACTATACCCCCCCGTCCTTTAAGCTAATCGAATAAATTCTGTAACTCATCCTCTCGCGAAAGGTTTTTTTTTTTATTTGGAGATATATCTGAATTAATTTCAAATTGAACATCTTCATTATCAGAACTAATATTGTCCATACCATTGCGGTCTTTCATTTTTTCATTATTATAAAACAAATTCCTACAATCAAAACATTTTCTTGGACAAACATTTTAAATTTCTTCCCAAGTGACTTTTGATTTTATAAGGATTAGCGCATCTATCATGGTGGTACATTTTTTTTAAGATTTACGCCGAGTGGATGGCAAGATCATTTATTTAATAATTACTATTTTTATTCAAAACTATCTTTTATTTGTATGTATAAGTATGTGACTTTTATTTCAATTCTAATAATCTCAGTATTTTTTAAAATCTTTTTACCTAATATATAATTATAATAGTTAATTTGAAAAAAATTAGTTTTAATTCCAACGACTAAGCCAAAGATTATTACTTTAAAAAAAGTTTATGGTCAGTTTGAAGAGATTTTTATTTTAATTCCATGGATTAACACGTTCACCACTGGTAGCTCGCACAAGTATCCCTCATCGGGCGGTGGGACCGGTGGCTCACATAAGCATTTCGCAACACATAATAAATAAAACTATTATGTAAACGTATAGTAAAAGGAAACTGCAATTTTTAAGTTTTGCTAAGCAACATTTTGTGCAAGGTGTTGCCAGATAAAGCAAAATACGCCAGGAAAGATCGAATTCTATTTAGTGCCGAACAGTATTATGACGTACTGACAATTGTGCAAATCAAATTAAGAGACAATTGTCCCACACCGCATAACATCGTGTTTGGCTGGATTGTTAATGGAAAGGTTGGAGATAAGGTTTTCTCTAAGGGAATATGCGCAATTTGTACACAGCAGATGTATTCTAAAAACAATTGGGAAAATTCTGGGAATTATAAAAATCAGAATCGAATTCTTCTTTCATCAGATCCACACAGCGATGAGACAGTATGCCTGATAGTGAAATTTGCCTTCCTTAAGGAGCCATCAGTGTTGAAAGAATCAAAATATACAGCTCTCTTCAGATTTTATTCAGTAAGAAAGAATTTATCACGAATTCATTAACGAGTATACCATATTAAGCTCAATCGCATGCAGGAAATTAATTTTAAGAAACAATCTAAACCATATCACTTTCTCACCTCTTCATTACATATTGGAGACAGAAACCACAATATCCCCACTGAGAGTAGTCTTCGACGCAGGCGCAACTACCTATTCCACATTATCGTTAAACGAGATTCTTCATACAGAACCAAAAAGAAGAATTATTCTCCATTCTACTGAGATTCAGTTTACCTCGGTATGTTTTTACCGCAGATAGGGGAAAGATGTACCGGCAGGTCCTGGTTGATCCTGGCGCCTGTCAGCTTTCAACTATTTTGGTGGAAAGAAAACGAAAGCGCAAAGATCCGCCCCATCTTTGGCTATTAACCCCTTGCCTTATGAATCGAACGACGATTGTGTGTGCCACTTTTGATGAAAGCTTTTCTGATGCGTGGTGACTAAAAGCAGTCATCACGTGTCTGATACGAGATTCTCATTTTAGGCACAGAAGTAGGATCACGTCTCCCACACGTTGTTTTAAGGCAAAGGGTTAAATGTCTGCGCACCCTCGCCCAACAAAACAAGGGGAGATGTGCAATGGGATCAAGGTGTTTGGAGCGAGACTGTTATGTTATGTGTTATGTTGACGATATAACCAGGCTTTATGAAACTCGAGAAATGCAGAACACTTATGGTCCTTAAAACTGGTATGCAGTCCAATGTATCAGCATCAAATTTTCATAACAAATATATCCTAGAAATTGATTCAACCCGAAAACCCTTTTATGGATCCGCCATCTTGAATATCCAAATCTTGATAATTTTTAAAATTAGTGGCATTAACATAATTATTGTACCAAATTTCATTAAAACCCGTTGAAATCGAGAATTTTTTTTTATATATATTGGGTCCGCCATCTTGGATCTAGAAACTTTGATAATTCGATAATGATCAAAATTAGTGGCACCAAACAAATCGTACTAATTTTCATGAAAATCCGTTGAAGTCGAGAAATTTGCATCACTGTATTGGATCCGCCATCATGGATTTGAAAATTTTGATAATATTTAAAATTAGTAGTATCAGAATAATCATTGTATAAATTTTCATTAGAATCTGTTGAAATCGAGACATTATGGTCTCCCTATTGGACCCGCCATCTTGGATTTACAAATTTTACTAATATTCGAAATTAGTGGCCTCAGAATAATCGTTATACCAATTTTCATTAAAATCCGTCCAAATTGAGACATTTTGGTCGCTGTGTTGGATCCGCATTCTTGAATTTCGAAATTTTGATACCATTCAAATTAGGGGTCTAAAAATAATTATAGTACTAATTTCCATTAAAATCCGCTAAAATCGAGAAATTGTTGGTCACGATCTTGGATTTGGAAATCTCGATAATTTTCTAAATTAGTTGCCTCAGAATAACCACTGTACTAATTTTCACTAAAATCCGTTGTAATTGAGACATTTTAATAGCCATGTTGGATCCGCCAACGGTCAAAATCGTGAAGTAAAAAATAAGAAATGCTATTAAAAAGTAGGGGTTGGTGGTATAAAGGTAAAAATTGAGGACTAAATGTATGCCACACCAAAAAAATTAAAAAAAAAAAAATTTGTCCAAAAAATGAAAAAAATTTTTTTAGGGTGAGCCACCCTTAACACTTAGGGGTATAAAAAGCCCAATATCTCAAGAAATATCGATGTTAGCAATTTGGTGTTCAGAAATTTTTTGTAGGAAATTGAATTTGCTACAAGTTTGTCATATTCACTTTTTCCTTACCTCTTGTTGGTTACGAGATAGGGGCAAAAAGCGAGAATTTCGTGGAAAAATTGGGGTTAATGACCCGTACTACCTCGCTGGTGGGAGTTAGGGTTACACCGCAATAGACACTTTTGTAGAGCATTCAATTCTGAAGAAATCCTACCATTGACCAAGATTATACCATAAAATGCCTCTGAGCTGTAGAGTTTTGAAGAAAAATAATCAAAGTTTACGTGTATTTTATATGGGAAATTTTTATACGCCTTGGTCTAGTACTTAATATTAATATTAAGGGCTCCAATTTTCAGGGAATTTTTGTTTAGGTATTTGTCACAAAATTCCGAGGTGGGACTGAAAAAAAAAATAGTCACGAAAAAAAAAGCACCCTAATATATATATATCGTAAATATGACATCTTTAGGCCATCGGTCTGAAAGAACGCAGCACAGAATTTGTCGGTCAATATGACCACTTAATGTAAAAAATAGTTATTATATAACTGTGCAAGAATGAACTATGTGTTTATAACAAAACCAGACCTCGTAGATACGATAGATTGGCGGTGGAAGACAAGCTCATTGCAGCAATATTTTTGTCGGTCAAAATATTTTTCGAATTTCAAAATGAAGCCACTCACGAAGTTTCAAGTATGTAAGTATCAATTTCAAAACAGTGTTATGTACTGGGGACTATTAGTCTAAGCTTTAAGGCAACATAAATTAATTTGCTGCATAAGACTCGTCATCATTTGGTCCGTTGTTAGTAGAGTCATGACAAACCAGCAAGTTATTTTTAATACATGCTTACCAACACGGACATCAAACAAATCAGCATTCTTATTTACGCTCAATGCGGTTAATAGGTTGAAAGAAGCCCAGTAGGAAAAATCAGGTCTTCAAAGCAATTCCATAACTACTTCTCAGAGAAGTAGCAGTGCTTCCCAACTGGATTCGTTTCCTTCTTCTTGTTTATATGCGATGAGACTGGAGGCAACTAGTGCATTTTTTGCTGTTTTGGAAGTGATTATAGATGTAGTCATGTATAAGTGATTGCTGAAGTACTTATATAGTAGTTCTGCAATAATCACTTTCTGTGAATTAGTTTTAGAAATACTAATATAGCATTTCTACAATAACCACTTGCTGTGAGTAGGTTGTAGAATTACTTACATAGTATTTCTACAATAAATACTTGCTGTCAATGGGTTTTAGAATTACTTACATATAATTTCTACATACACCACTTGCTGTGAATGGGTTTTATGAGGAGTTAAAATAATTTGATGGGATTTATAAAAAGTGAAAATGATTTTAAAAAAATATATTTTTTCCACACAATAACAATTCATTAAACAAAATTATCACTTCATAAAAGAATAAATAAAAATAATTCATTACATAATTTAAAAAAAATACTTCATTAAATAATTAAAAAAAAATACTTCAAAAACAAAATTTTCATTACATTCATTCATTCATTAAAATTATTAATTTTTTTTTTTTGAGATAAACATTTCTCCTTATGAATTTTGTTTTTTGCAGCATTAAAACCTTTTTTTATCTCCGCAACGTAGTTAGCCCTCGTTATCGTGTCTTTGGCAACAGCTTCTGTTAAAGAAATAGAAAAGTATGTAAAACTATTATTTCAAATGGAAAAATACTTACTATAAAAAATATCATCTAGGGCAGTGTGGGTTTTAAATGATTTTTTGTTGTGGATGCCGTCATAATTGTAATTTTTAATTATATCTTCGCCCAAGAGATTTCGAATATTTTTCGAGATGCCACCTCTTTCAATAATTTTTTGAATTGCGGCAATCTGAAAAATGTAAAACAGCTTTATTATTTGGGATAAAAAGCTCGTATTTGTAGTTGTTATTTTCTCTTGTTATTTAGTAATCTAACTGTAGAATAAGGTAAATACGAAAAATAAAATTGTAAAATTTAATTTAACGAAGATATAACTTACCAAATCATCTTCCTTTAAATGAGGTATCTTTTCTTCGAACTCTAATATAGCCTCTGTGCATTTTAAAGGAAACATGTCCGATACTACTTTGATTGTGTTGTTAGTTTTTAGGAGATGCCGGACACAAACTTTTATTTCTCCTAATTGTTCCATAATGGACTCATTTTGTTTTATCATCAGTTGCTTTAAATTTTGTATTTCAGTTAGGGGTTCTGTTTTAAAATGAAAAAAGCTTTTAAATTAAAATTGTACAAATACAAATTACACATACCTGTGGATTGAACATTTCCTGTTAATAAAGAGGTACCCATTTGCGCGTTCATTCTACGCAAAGCTCCTGGTTTTGCAGCACCATATTTATTTTGTGACATATTTCTGTGTTTATATAAAGTTTACTTTTTAATATTGTTAATTTTTAAAACTCGCAACAGCTATGTAGAAGAGGAATCAGTACATATTTCTCTTCGTGTGGTAAACACATCATTTTGTAAACTATATCAATGACATTAAATAAATTTCTTCTTCTTCATTTTCTGTTGGTGTAGAGCAGATGCACACTCCCAATGCAGGCATCGATTGTAAAGGTTCTTCAAAAAAATTTTGTAAATTTTTGAAACGTAACCCTTTGATGAAACCTCCATCTCCATCAATAAACCCAGTAATTTTAATTGGTGAGAATTCTTTTATATAGCAGACATTATCAGGTGGATGAGAGCTCAAAAAGTAATCATCTGTTTGAAAGCTAACAATTTTACCAGTGCGATTTTTTTTAAATCCTTTCTTTTTTTCTTGTTTTACAATTCCTCTTTCACAATAGTGATTGTTTATTTGTTCCAAAATTTTGGAAGGTTTTCGGATTTTTCTCTTCAAGACTTGCATAAAGTTTTCGAAACTATAAGCAGTAAAATTTGTTATAATTCCGAATTCCTCAACAGCATTAGTTATATGGAGAATGCTGTGGACATTAAACGTAACGCTATCTTCTCGAAACACAAGTGGGAAATTTTCCACAAATAATTTCAGTAATTCGTTTGCCACACTTAGATTTGCTCTGAAATTAGCAAGTGTGGATAAAAGTCGGTATGCTGAATGCAATAATAAAAATTCATAGTAAAAGTTGTCATCTACAATATTTTTCATAACAACTGGGCCTGTATAGAGGATGAACTGTCGGAATTCTGTTGCTTTCCATTTTAGAATTTCATCCAAAGATCTTGGTTTTCTTTGAAACTCTTTAGGTATGTGCAATGCAAATGATATCAACTTACTTGACAATTCATTTTTATTAGCTGGGGTTATATGTTCAGCTGTTTTTCCAGTTAGATATCTTACCAACATCTTTCGCGTTACTCCAAGATCTATCAGATTCATTGCATCCAACGGAAATTGGCTGATCATTTTAAATCCTGCCCTTTCCAGTTCGCTCGGAGCATTTCCGTGCAAATTTTTATGGAACTCAGGTTGTATTCTATCCAAGAAATCTCTATCCGTTCTTAAATTCGATGATTTTGTGCTAAAAGTTGTGACATTTCTGATTCTCTTTCCTAGCTGATAACATTTGCAGCAACCAATCGATGAGTTATGCCCAACTATACTACACATAAAAGATCGTGCTGGGGCATCACACACAAATGCTCTTATATCAAATTTTAATTGTCTATTGTGAAGCATTATTCCATTTTCCCGAAGATATTTCAACTCTATTATGAAATCGTGCAGATATAAATCTACGTTTGAGGGTTTTTTTTTACCGAGATATGTTCCAATCAGAAAGACTTCAATTTCTTTGATATTCACAGCTCTCCCCATTATTGGCCATAAGGTTTCTGAACTACTCTTGTAAAGGGGCAAGCCATCTACACCGATATCTAATAGTATTTCGTTCTGTTCAACTATTGCTGTGCTCGGGATTTTCTTTAATTGCTTCTCTATTCCTAAATGAAAATATTTACCTGGTGCTACTGTTCTAGTTGTAATTTTGTTATTATACTTTTTTAAAAGTCCATTTAAACTAACTGGAACATCCAAACCCTCAGAATATAATACTTTTAATAGCGAGTCAACGCTTGCTCTAGTGGGATTATATTGTTGGTACCATTTTATTAATTTATGCCTTAAGTCGCTATTTACGGAAATATTCTGACTTTGTTCAAAACTGAATCTCTGAAAGTCAGATTCATGTCGAACATCATTATCGTTATCATTGTCATGTTCAAAATTAAAATCAAGTTCACTGCGAACATTTGTGACTTCCACACTGCTAGTATCTGCACAACTTTCTAAACTCCTTTTTAATAAATCTTTTTCCCTCGCAATTCGACTGTACAAAGTACTTCGACTACTTCCTGCTTGAGCTTGATTCGTCTTGAAAAAATTGTATACTATTTTTTTATACTGATTCCTCAACGCTACACTGAGTAACAAAAATAATTTGTACATACCTTTATTATGCTGGAAAATTTTCTTTCGCTGGAAAATTAAATGTAATCAATCACTGCAACTGTACTGTCTCACTGAATCACTGGCACTACACAAATTTCGTGCAAAACTAAACAAGAGAAAACAAAGGATGCCAGTCTGACGTCACGATCTTCTTTGTTTTTTTGTTTTCTCCACAAACGCATTAGTACGCGAGGAATCTAATATACTCCTTACCTCCTCGATTCTCTAGAAGCAGGGGTAGAATAGGTTCCGGAGGAGTACTGCGGACGTGAATTTTTACACCATCAAGAAGTAGTTATATCAGCACTTCTTATGGTAATGCTTGCAGTATTTCCTACTGGGAGGTTTCGCTCATTCGCTCTGAATGTGAATCTCGCTTTAAGAGAAGGTGAATCAATATTACCAACTAGAAGTTGATGTACAAATACAACTTCCGCGATTTCCCAACGTTTTGGTAGAGAATGCATCTCAAGGAGTTTCAAACGGTACTTGTGTTGTATATATATAACTAACGGTCCACTTTTGGTCAAGCGACTCTGACTGAGAACGGCTCCGACCATCGAGTTAGTTGCCTATAAGTACTTGAGCTATCTGCACCTACGTAAGACAAATAAAAGACCTAGTAAAAACTAAAGCATCTTTTAATCACCTTGTGCCGAGATACTACATGGCGCAGCCGAACCGGAAAATACGTAATATACTTCAACTAATTAAAGAGTTTTGATCAATAAAAACTGCAACGCAAACGCAAAGTTAAGCCTAACGGGAAATCTACACGAGAACTGGCAAAAGTTCGAGCGATATTTTACAATATACAGGGTGTTCAGAGGTTGGAGGTCAATACTGCAGGGGGTGAAAGGTCAGACCGAGACAAGCAAAAAATCGTATGGGTGGGGGGGGGGGGCATCTCGCACCGTTTGGCAGTTACAGGGTGATTCGTAAATCAGGATTTTTCCTTATATGGGAACCGCTCTTGTATTTTTATCTTTTTTTCTACGCATCGCAGCGGCCCCAAATTGATTTCAAAAAATCACTATTTGGAAGCCCTTTCCAAAAAAGTTTACACCACCCCCCTATCCCCAACCCCTTGGCCACAATCCCCCCTGGAAGTTGAAAAAATTAACTTTTATTTCACGATTTTTCACCTTTCGCCCCACTTTTCTCTGAAATTCATGTTATTAACATACCTACTTTTTATTTTTTTTAAGTTGCCTATCTAATTACCTTTCCAAAAAGGTGCAACTTGCCCAGGTAGGAAAAGGATACGAAAATTTATTTACAAAAATCCTTTTACAGAATATCATGATAATTCGAATTTTTAGGAAATTATACTTAAGTTTACTAAAAAATACATTTTGTTCGCTTAAAAACTAATTACAATTAAAACGTTTGTCCTTTTAAAGCTGTTCAAAATGTTCTCCGCTAGTTTCGATGCATGCAAGTAGCCTTCGTTTTATTTCACGTTTGAGGTCTATGGTAGCCAGTCTCTCCCGTATTTTCGTGGCTGCAGTCACAATCCTGGTAACTAATTCTTCTCTGGTGTTGATTGGTCTTGAGTAAACTTCATCTTTCATCATTCCCTATAAGAAAAAGTCCAGTGGAGTAAGGTCCGGTGACCTAGCAGGCCAAGGAATCGGTCCACCTCGTCCAATCCAGCGCTCTGAGTAATGTTCATTCAACCTTGCCCTAACAATGTTCCCAGTATGCGCAGGTGCTCCGTCGAGCTGTAAATAAATTGCGCTTCTGGTGGCCAGGGGGATGTCCTCCAACAGATCCGGAAGGGTATTCTCCAAAAAGTCCGAGTATAGCTGACTATTCAGCACTTGGGGCAAGATGAAGGGTCCTATCAACTGGTTGCCGATGATGCCAGCCCAGACATTGACACTAAATCTTTGCTGGAAGGACCGACACCTGGTCCTAAGTGGGTTCACATCTGACCAGGTGTGGAGGTTGTGGAAGTTTGTGATGCCATCCCGGGTGAATTGCGATTCATCCGTCCACAGAATTCGGTCTAGAAACCTTCTGTTTTCGATGTCAGACTCGAACAGCCAAGTGCAAATTGCAATCGTCTTTCGGAATCTCCTTCCTGTAGTGCGTGGACCGGGATATGGTGGTATGGATGTAGTCCCTCTCGGTTCACAACGGTCCAAACTCTCCCTGAAGACAATCCTGACCTTCGTGCGACCTGCCTGATGCTTATTACAGGGCTGTTCCTGACGATGTTGAGGATTTGTTGGTCGGGGTCCGCTGAATCGGCCGATTTTCCTGCTCGCGTTTCTGCTCTGGGGGCGGTTACACTTTCGGTTTCTTTTAACCTTCTGAAAGTCCTTGAAAATACCCTTCTGCTGGGTACCCGCCGACTCGGGAATCTTCTTTGGTATTCTCGTACGGCCTCACTATCATTTCCTTCTACTAAACCGTACACGTAAATTATATCGGCATACTTGTCAACACTGAATTCTGCCATTTTATCTTAATTTTTTCTATTAAACACCCGTTCTTTTCGCTTGCTTCTTCAACTGTGGTCAATGTCCTTTCAAACTCACCCATTTTTATACCATAATTCATAGGAGGTATTAGAAACGGAGCGTCAGGATACTTAGGAGTCAATATTGGATATAATAATCTAATAACACTATTTAACGAGATTACATTTATTATTTTATTACTGTATTGCTGAAATAATAAAAATGTACTACATCTGTTTCCTAAACAAACATTTCCGAACTTGCTGTCATAAAAATTGTTTACTTAACGACTTTTTCCATTATGGTGCAATAAAGTAATTAGGTACCTGTGAGGATGTTTTAATTTCAGGACTTTTGCAACCCTTTTCTACCTGGCATGTTGCACCTTTTTGGAAAGGTAATTAGATAGGCAACTTAAAAAAAATAAAAAGTAGGTATGTTAATAACATGAATTTCGGAGAAAAGTGGAGCGAAAGGTGAAAAATCGTTAAATAAAAGTTAATTTTTTCAACTTCCAGGGGGGATTGTGGCCAAGGGGTTGGGGATAGGGGGGTGGTGTAAAGTTTTTTGGAAAGGGCTTCCAAATAGTGATTTTTTGAAATCAGTTTGGGGCCGCTGCGATGCGTATAAAAAAAGATAAAAATACAAGAGCGGTTCCCATATAAGGCAAAATCCTGATTTACGAATCACCCTGTAACTGCCAAACGGTGCGAGATGCCCCCCCCCCCCCACCCATACGATTTTTTGCTTGTCTCGGTCTGACCTTTCACCCCCTTCAGTATTGACCTCCCACCTCTGAACACCCTGTATTAATTGGCAACCAAAGGAAATAAGGAGTCTTCAGAAATACAAGTGGCTCAGCTTCTAAATTTAGCGGGCGAGGAAGCCATCGAACTTTTTAATACGTTCGAGATGACCGAGGAGGACAAGAAGGATCTGGCGAAGGTGAAGAAGAGGTTCGCAGATTACTGTAATCCACGGAAAAATATTGTATACGAGCGGTATTTGTTCTACACACGCTATCAACGAGAAGGAGAAGTCTTCGATCACTTGCTAACGGACATTACAAAGTTGTCCAAAAGCTGCGAATTTACTGACCCGGAATCTATGGTACGTGATCGGATTGTCCTAGGTGTTGCTGACAAAGACATTCAGACGAAATTTCTTAAGAGGGATGGCCTGACCAGTGGCGGACTAAGCCCGTCAGAGGCCCGGGGCGGCAAAGCTGAATGAGGCCCGGGGCGGCAAAGCTGAATGAGGCCCCCCAGCTTTAGAAAAAATGTAGTTTTACAAGCTTTTTATTCAGTTCACATTTGTATGTATAAATAAGTGTTTATGTTTATTTTGTTAAAATGTGGCAAGTGAAATTTAAATTCGAATTAAATTATTTAGGCTAAATAAACATACATACCTAAAATATGGAATGGATATGGGTGAGGAAAATAAAATACGAATCGATCGAAAAAAAAAAAATTAGATAAAATAAATCAAAGATAGTTTTTTTATTTTTTGTAGATTGTTATATGTGTTTTCGTGCCTTCAATTTACTGAACTCCTCAATAACTTCTGTGAAATCGATTTCTTTGGAAATTTTTCTTTCTATTGAAAGCACGGCTAGATAAACCAGTCGCTCTTGATCCATTGTAGATCGAAGATAATTTTTAATTAGTTTAAGTTTCGAAAAACTCCTCTCGCATGATGCAACCGAGATGCAAATGGTCAAGAAGTATTGAAGTATAAGCGATATACAGGGTAACGATTCACTGAAGTCCCATTTTATTATAAATTGAAGGATTTCTTGGGCTCTCCATTTGGCAGCAACGTCCATACTCGTATCGGTGGCTTTTACATGCCTGCGGTACCATTTTATTTCTTGGGAAACTTGCTCCTTGTCAAATTCATCATAAATTTGTATCAGATTGTCAACTGCTACAGCTAGAGCGTCATCTGAAGCTTCTAGCATAAACTTTGTTTCAATAATTTGGAAAATATTATTGATTTGTTTCATGGCGCCGTATCGTGTAGACAATTCTTGTATAAATCGGTCTATGCATTCATATGATATGCATCAATATCAACGTAATGAAATTTAATATATTTTAAATGAGGCCAATGTTTATTTTTCGATGTAAATAGAATGTAGTGAATGTAAATGTAGGTGTACAAGAGTGAATTATTTGCACTTCATTCATTCAGGGATTCCTGGGGAAGTACCCGCTACAAAGACGGGAATTCCCCCAGCGTATTGGACGCGTTCAGCAAAGTTAAAAGAATATTAGTACCGCGTAAAAAGTTTAGATGGCTGTAGTGTTTTGATCTTGATCAAATTATGTAGGTACTAAGCACATTTTTAAAGTCTTGTTTAGGATTTGATCAGGGGAACGGGAACGCGACGGCATTTGGGGGCCCCCCAAGACCGAAGGCCCGGGGCGGGCCGCCCCTTCCGCCCCCCCTGTTAGTCCGCCACTGGGCCTGACCTTAGCAAAAGCAACAGAGATGTGTCGTGTGGCTGAAATTACCAACGCTCAAGCAAAGGAGATAACAGGCAGTAAGCCTAAAGTAGAGGTAGTACGTTCAAATTGTTCTAATGATAATCAACAGAAATTGGCAAAAAAATCTAATAAAGTTTATTGTAGTAAATTTAAAACAGTAAGAAATAATAATTCTGTAAATAATAATGTAGGACGGAGCTCTACTCAGTCACAGTCCGCACAGCCTCAAATCGGTACGCGTGCATTACAAGAAAAAACCGCTAATCGTTCAAACAAGTGTAAAAACTGCAATTACAGTCATGCTTACGGGAGTTGCCCTGCATACGGTGCAACTTGTCGATTGTGTCAGAAACGAAATCATTTTGCAAATATGTGTAGAAGTCAGAAAAGAAAAAGTGTTAATGAAATCCATGACGGAATTGCAGAAATTGATTCATTGTACATTGATGAAGTACTGATCGGCTCAATTTGTGATCAAAATAATTCTTGGTATAAAAAATTAGCAATAAATAATGAAATTATAAATTTTAAAATTGATACCGGGGCTGATGTCAATATAATCCCTCTGTCTATATTAAAGAAAATCAGTAACAAATACAAAATTATGAAAACATATCTTAAATTAGAAGCATTCGGCGGCTATCCCCTAAATTGCGTGGGTGAAACTGTTTTTAACATTCAACATAACAGTTCAACAGTCCCTATCAAATTTAGCATCTTGTCCAATTAGAACACTAAGCCCGTACATGGTTTGAAAACGTGCGTTCTTTTAAATTTAATTCAGAAAGTTGGGGCAATTCAGTGCGACACACGTGAAGAATTTATTTCGCACCATAAAGATATCTTCACCGGTTTAGGGAAATTACCAGAGAAATGCACGCTACAATTAAAGTCGAATGCAGTACCCGTATCAAAACCGCCCCGTCGAATTCATTTTAGTATACGCGAGAAAGTTCATGACAAATTAAAACAAATGGAAACGCTCAACATAATTTCTAGAGTCGAAGAACCCTGCGAATGGACCCATAATCTAGTCATTGTAGAAAAGCCTGATAAATCACTGAGAATCTGTCTCGATCCACGTGAGTTAAATTTAAATTTAAAACAAGGTCAGTTTTTAATACCGACGCTAGAAGACTGTATGAATCATCTTCAAAATCTGAACTTCTTTACGGTCCTTGATCTTAACCCGCCACTGGTGACGTATATATCTGTGAGACCGGTTAGTTCGAAAAAATCAAATACATATTTCACATGCATCCAAAGATATTGTCTAATGTTAATAAAAGAGATTTGATTTATGAAATGCTTATGTTTTACTGACAGAAAAATATCTAATTTCATAACCTTTCCAAAGAAAAGTACCATGAACAGTAAATTACAGAAAAATTCGTAGTCAAAAACCCCGGAGCGTGAGACCGGGGACACCAACGATGTAAGTCAAATACACGTCACCAGTGGCGGGTTAAAGACGGGTTTTGGCAATTAGAGCTTGACGAGCCTTCTAAAATGGTAACGGTCTTCAGTACTCCTTTCGGTAATTACAAATTTAACGTCCTTCCATTTGGCTTAAATATAGCGCCCGAAAAATTCCAGCAAGTCAATACTAAATATTTTGGCGATCTCCCAGGTGTTTTCATATATATTGACGATATATTAATAGGAGGATGTAACGAGCGCGGACATAATGAAAATCTCAAAAGAGTAATGGAAAGAGCTCGGCGTATTAATGTCAAATTTAATGCAAAAAAATTTCAATTTCGTGTGCCAGAAGTCCGTTATCTAGGCCATGTCTTCTCCAATGGAGGAATTAAACCCGATCCAGAGCGTATTGCTGCTATACAGAATATTCATATTCCTGCAAATCGTAAAGAATTAGAAAAGATATTAGGTACAATTAACTACACTGAGAAAAGAGTTTGGCTGAGCCAAATAAATATATTTATTTGCACAATTTCCTTGAATATTTAGTAGTTATTAATAAATTTAGTAAATGTTATGACATTGTATTTTTGAATCCCATGTAATGAATGCTTGAAATAAAAAAGCCATTTATTTGAGGGATTTATTTATCATAAATAAATTTTATATTTCAGCAAATTGTGAATAATTTAAAATATTGAAATCTTATATACTTTACTGAAGTAAATGAATTGTGAAATATAATAATGCCTATTATTTCAGGAAAATACAATTATTTGCTATGAAATTCATTGAAGAGTTATAATTATACAATGAACATATTCTTTTAAATGTGAATTTATTAATAGTTAACATGCCATACTTGTCAATAAATTGTTAACGTTTTTATTATGAACAAATCATATTTCGTCGTAATAGGGGGCCTCAATAGCCCGGTTGGTAACGCGACTTGTTTACTGCGAGCCAGCAGGGCGCTAGAGGTTGTGGGTTCGAATCCCACGAGAAGCCCTGGTCACAAAAAAGTGGTATCACTTTTTCAGGCCTGTAATGGCCTAAGTATGTCTTCGGACAGCTACAACAATCTACATCTACAATATGAATTTTAAGATTGAATATCAAATTAACTCATCTCAAAATGAATTAATAATTTTTTTTAATAAAAATTATGGAATTTTCAAATGTAAATTGAGAATTAGTTGTAAAATAATTTTTATTTATATTGACATAGGTTAAATGTCATTTACTCAATAGCCTCAATAGCTCGGTTGGTAACGCGACGTGCTTACTGCGAGCCAGCAGGGCGCTAGAGGTTGTGGGTTCGAATCCCACGAGAAGCCCTGGTCACAAAAAAGTGGCATCACAATGGGCCTGTAATAATGGCCTAAGTGTGTCTACGGACAGCCACTGCAATCTACATCTCTACATCTCTAAATAGAATATGTATTTCTCTTTTATTAATTATTTTAAATAATTTATTCAAATATTGTATCACTTCAAGTGTTTCTCACAATTATTATTTTTAAAAATTTATTTTATTGTTCCAAATTATGTAGTTTTCATTCAAATTACTACTCAACTTTGTATAATTCTCTACAACATTGAATTAATACGATTTTGATTTAATACAATGAAATGATTTGTTTGTTATTAATAAATGAAGGTTTGATGTAAACTAATTCATCAAATATGCGGCTTATTAATAATAACTAAATATTTATTTCGCCATTACCAACTATATCATTTGTTTACTATAAATAAATCTTATTAGTTATAAATAATCTCTTTTCTCAGTGTAAAAACGGACTCGGGTGCTGCTTAATGCAAGAAAATAAACCGGTATGTTTTGCGTCAAAAAGTCTCACTCAATCCGAATGTAATTATGCTCAAATAGAGAAGGAAATGCTTGCAATTGTATATGCCTATCGTAAATTTCACGATTTAATCTATGGCCGAAAAGTAACCATTCATACGGATCATCGCCCTCTTGTTTCAATAATGAACAAACTAATTTCCGAAATACCTTCTAATAGATTGCAGAGGATGCGTTTAAAACTGCTTATTTATGATTTAAATCTTATATACGTTCCCGGACGAGATCTTCATATTGCAGATCTTCTTTCAAGAAATTCTAGGCTGGATCCATCTATCGATACAGACCAATCTTTAAATGCAGTCGTTTATTCTGTAAATTTATCTGAGAGCAAGCGGTTGCTGTTTATAAAAGAAACGGAAAAAGATCCAATTCTACAAAGTATAAAGAAATTTTACTTAGAAGGATGGCCAGCTGATAAGTCTAAAATGCCATGCTCAATGAAAAGCCATTGGAACTATAAGGACAAACTGTACTTCGAAGATGGTTTGATATTTTATGAAGATCGGATTTTCGTCCCTGTTTCCTTGCAAAAGGATATCCTTAAAACACTTCATGAGCCACATTTCGGGATGAGTAAGACTAAAGTCAGAGCCAGAAGTCTATTATTTTGGCCTGGTATGAATAATGACATCGAGAATGTCATACCTAAATGTCGAATATGAGAAAAATTTCGATCAGCAAACCAACACCAACCTCTACACCCACATGAAATTCCCTTGCTTCCATTTTTTAAAGCACAACCTAATCTACTTCAATATGGGGGTGAATCTTTTTTGGTCTTAATGGACTACTACTCTAAATGGTTGGAATTAAAACTCCTAAAGTACAAAACTGCTCGCAGTGTGATTTCAGCACTCAAGGAAATATTTTCTGTGCACGGAATACCACAACAGGTGGTGTGTGATAATTAGCCCTTTAATTCATACGAAATGCGTAGTTTTGCAAAACAATGGAATTTCGCATTCTTATATTCTAGCCCTACGTATCGCAGGACTAACGGGTTGGCCGAAAAAGCTGTAAGAATCGCAAAACAGATCCTAAAGAAAAGCCGGGAGGAGAATAAGGATGTCCAGTTTTCATTACTGGAATATCCTTGTTGCCCAGTTGCAAATTTAGGATATTCGCCATCTCAAATTTTAATGAGTAGAAATTTAAGATCAAAACTTCCGATTCGCAGTGAATTTCTCCAACCGAAAATTGTAAATATCACGGACAAGTTGTTATAATCAAGCGAAACAAAAATATTATCACGATCGTACAGATCGGAAAGAAGTCAATTTTCGTGCTGGTGAAACGTCGTTTACTAAAATAGTGGTAGGTGGGAGCCCGCCACTGTTATTGAATGTGACCCTCATCCGAGATCATTTATCATCCAAAATGAGCTAAATAACCGAATACGAAGAAATGCGGAGCACTTGAGGCCTTCGCTGAATGCTCCTAACTTTCGATCTGTAAATGATAGTGATCCTGCACCAATAACACCCCAAACAACTGCACCGGATATCAGACCCTCCATAGAAAGCGAAAGTCAATCACAACCTAATATAGAGCCCCACAAACTGAGCCTTATCGCACAAGATCCGGTCGAATTTCGAGGCCCCCGGATTTCTATACAAGTAAATAATAAAAGCAATTTACTTAGGTGTAAAAAAAAAAAAAAAAAAAATGAAGAAGCTTACTAAGTTGTAAAATATTAACTGAATTTGGTGAAGTTAAAAAAAAAAACAATATTTAATTATGAAGGAGGAAGATGTTGTATATATATAACTAACGGTCCACTTTTGGTCAGAGCCGTTCTCAGTCAGAGCCGCTTGACGCTGAGCCGCTTGACGCTGAGCCGCTCGAATTAGTTGCCTATAAGTACTTGAGCTATCTGTACCTACATAAGACAAATAACAGACCTAGTAAAAACCAAAGCATCTTTTAATCACCTTGTGCCGAGATACCACAACTTGTATGGTAGGAGGATAACTGGATTGCTCCATGGCAATTCTCTAAGGGCGAAACGGACAAATTTCCGTTTGACAGATTCGATGCTGTCTATGTGAACTTGGTAATAGGGAGATCAAACTTGACTTGCATATTCAAGGGACAAAGGAAGAGTAAAGCTGTTTGTACACAGTGACGATAGAAAATTTACGGGACCATCTTTTAATAAAATCCAGCATAATAACGGCCCTTGTCACCATGCAATTTATATGTTCAACAAAATCCAGTTTACAATTCAGGAAAACGCCGCCGGGCAGAGTGAACTCGTCTAAGAAAAACGTTCGAAAGATTATAATCAAAACTTAGGGGATTGCAGCCTGTTGAAAAAAATAAAACTTCACATTTATTAATGTTCAATTCTAGATTATTGTGAACACACCACGTTTGGAAAGTATCCAGATCTCTTTGAACCGTGTGGCAGTCGTTAATATTATTTGTATAATGGAAACGTTTCATGTCATCAGCATAAATTAAAATTTTACAGTCTTTGAGCAAATATGTAATGTCGTCAATAGCCAAAATAAATAAGAGCGGGCCCAGGTGACTACTCTGCGGCATACTTGATGTGGCAAATATTTTTCTGGAAGTTTCATTCCGAAAAGTAATCTGATAAGTCCTGCTGGACAGGTATGAGCGTATCCAATTGATAAGCAATGGAGAGAAACCTAGATTTACTAGTTTGAGTATTATAATCGAATGTGACAGTTTATCAAAAGCCTTGCTAAAGTCAGTATAAATGCAATCGGTTTGCAGACCCTTCTGGAAGTCTTCAATGACGAAAGGGATAAATTCAAGAAGATTCGTGGAAGTGGAACGACCCTGAAGAAAACCGTGCGGATTTGTAGAGACAAGGCGTCGACAGATGTTAGACAATTGTGAGTATATAATTGACTCAGAAAGTTTTGGAATACATGAAAGCTATGGGCCAGTAGTTACACACCTCAGTCTTTTTACCCTTTTTGTGGCTGGGAATAATAAAGGCATTCTTCCAGAGCATCAAAAATTGAAGATGGAATATCATCAGAGATTCCCTCGTATTGTAAGCTAGTTGTATAATTGTCCGTCTTCCTTTTGGTGTTAATAAATTTATAAAATGCCCTTGGATTGCTATACATTTCAGACTTAATTTAACAGACATAATCATTATATCATTGTTTGGAGTAGTCTTGAAATTTATTGTAACATTCAACGAATGCATTATAGGAAATATTATTCCTTTCTAAAAGATACGCCTTCCACAATTTAGTTTTTGAAGTGAAAACTTCTTATGGCGGGTTGAGCACTTTTGTAGATGGGTAAAAGACATTGGACTCACGTTACCGTCACCGTCACCGCTACTACATATATGTATAATTGTGTATATTCTGCATATACACCGTATACTCGGGCACAAACAATTAGCATGCGCGCCTTCTGTGCTTTCAAATCAAGAAACACAGAACAAATTTATTCAAAAAAGTGAAAAAATACATTTGCTAATTTTTTAAAATTTGCGCGGTAAAGAAATATTCAAATTTGAAATATTCAAAAAATACATTTTTTAATTTTTTAAAATATGCGCGGTAAATTCAACAATATCAAACAATACATTTGCTAATTTTTTAAAGTTATGCGTGGTAAATTCAAAAATGATTTTATTATAATAATTTTATAAAATAAAGTGAAATTTTCAAATTATACGCGCAGAAAAATTGTTTTTAATATCTTTAATTGTACATAGTCAGGTTAATTGAGATAATTCCAATCAAAATTATTCGTTTCTTACTTTAGTTACCATAAACCTATTGTTTCAGTTTTAGATATTGCCAATGATGAAAGAATTGTTGAAGTAATAGATGAAAGTTGCAATAAATAAATATTTTACTTTATTATATACATGATTCTACTTTCTACTGATTAATAAAACACTTCATTACAAATAATTCCCTACATTCAAAAATGCTCACGTTATTTCAAGTTTTCACTTCAGTCGGCACTCCTGGAGTGCAGCTTTTTATTTTTTTTTTATTTCTAAGACTACGAAGATCGCTGCTGAATCAAGGAGGTGACGAAGTTAAAGGACGTCAACGTTCATATGGAACGGAAGAATCAAAAATTGAAAAGAAAGGAGTAGAATTCGGATAAAGCATTGTCAATATTTTCATCGGACAATAGCGTAGTAAAATCAGTGGAAGCTATTCTTCTAGAAAGTTCGTCAAAATCTGCCTTTTTGAAATTATATGCGTATGCGTTATCATCAATATGCTGGTTAGTATCCTCTGGATTATAAAAGTAATCAATTTGAAGAGGCGGATGAAATGTGTCCAGAGTAGAAAGAACGACTGGACTGTGATCAACAATTGTGTTGTTACAGCCGGAAGAAAAAACAAGATCAAGCTGCCTCCCCATGTCATTCTTTATGGAACTCATCTGACTGAGACCGAAAGAGAAAACAGATCCCAGAAATGAGGACTCTTTAGTATTTATTTTGTTCAAGGGCAATCGTCATCAGAATTAAATACCCTCTGTACGCTGGGTAAATTGAAATCACCCACTAAGAGGAGATCGTCAACCGGATTCATTAGATATAGCCATTGCAAAACATTCACGTGATGTTTTTTGAGCCAGGTCTGTACAGCATGTGCTGAATGAATACTGGCATTATCGTGCTGGAAAATAACCTTTATAAATTTTTCTTTTTCTTTTTTCCAGTAGTTCTATACCGCCGTACAGTGGTCAGAAATCACGAAAACGCGAAATTTACCCAATTTTCGAAAGTAGTCCTGTTCCTAAGAGTCCGTATCAATGTTTTGCTCGAAATTTTACCATTCGCTCATATGCAAGGTCATGGTACACTCTCAATATTACCCCATTTGCAGCAGTAACACATTTCATTATGATGTAGGTAATAGTAATTTTTTTTCTAAGTATGCAAGAAAGGGTAGCAACCAGCATATCAAATGAAAGTATAGACATTGCTCTTTCTAACAGTGTAGTATAAAGGTGAAACCGATTTACAGGGTGAAGCTCACGAGATGTCTAATTATCGTCAAAAAAATGTTAATTCTCAATGTTTGAACTGAGCTACAAAAAAATGTTTACAAATTTCACACGTCTCATGCATACTGTGTAGTAGATCAATATGTCTACTTATATGACTAATCTTGCTTTCTTGCCCCCACGTGTCTCCAAGCACTTTTTTGGCAAAAATGTTTAAGGGGGTTGGCAAGCTCATTTAGGCGAACAAAATTAATAACATTTTCTTTTCGACAAACAGTTAGTAAAATCTCACATTTTAAAGTTTTTGGAGATGTTGATTCTGTTTCTAGGATTACTTTTTTCATCGGGGTTGAAGGGGCTAAAATAGAGGGGGTAGTTTTTTCTTAGTTATCACAAGTGACAACGTTAATATAATACCAATAATATCGTTTCACATATTTTGGGAGGCATTAAATCAAGTCTGAGCGTTATTTTTCAGCTAGGGGTTGGATGGCTGAAGATAGGAGGAGGATGGGGGGGGGTAGTTTTTCCCTTTTATTGAAATTCACAAGATGCGTATCGTTTCATACGTTTTCGAGGACACAAAGCTCATTTCTGGAATAACTGTTTACCTAGGGTTGAAGGGATGAAGATAGGGAGGGTAGTTTTTTCCTGGTATCAAAAATAACAAAATGAATATCGTTTCATACGTTTTGGAGTATGCAAAGCTCATTTCTGGAATTATTTTTCAACTTAGGGGTTGAAGGGGTGGAGACAGAGGGGTAGTTTGTCTCAAAATTATGACTAATAACAAGATGCAAAGCTGATTTATTAAATTATTTTTTACCTAGGAGTTGAAAGCGTGAACATAGAGGGGGTAGTTTTCCTAATAATGATACCCCTATCTTCACCCCTTGAACCCATAGGTAAAAAATAATTCCAAAAATTAGCTTTGCGCCCTCGAAAACGTATGAAACGGTATGTATCTTGCCACTATCTATAATTTAGAGACAAACTACAACCTCTGTCTTCACCCCTTAAACCCCAAGGTAAAAAATAATTCCAGAAATGAGCTTTGCGATCTTGAAAACGTATGAAACGATATGCATCTTGTTATTTTCGAAAAACCTTCTATCTTCACCCCTTCAATCTCTAAGTAAAAAGTAACTTCAGAAATGAGCTTTGCATCCTCGAAAAAGTATAAAATGATATATATCTTTTCACTAGCGTCTGTTGAAGAGGGCTCTTTTGCCTTCTTTGATTTAGGCAGAACTTGGTTCTTGTACCAAGTCTGGGTGTTCAAGCAGAACCGCAAGTACACCAATGAAGTATTTAATTATTGGCACATAAATCAATAATTGCTTAGGCTGAAAAGGAAAAATGGTTATTAAATCTGAAAAGGGTTAGAAATAATTTGAATAGTGAAACGCGCGAGTTACTTTAATAGACTGAACGATTTATTTTACTCTAAATCCCTTAAATGCTAAACAATACAATTAAAGTTGGATATTTACTGTACCTGTAAAACTAATACAAAAAAAAATGCTCCCGTGGGAAAGCATAAGTGCCAAAGAGCAGAAATTATCGCACTATCGCCCCAACGTCAAGGTTGTCTCCACCAGGTGGGTGCCGACAATGCAAAATTCTGGCGCAGCGTTCTCACGGGAGCATGCTATGCGTCGCGGTAAACAAAAGTTTCGCATTACTTACTGATGTGCGCAAGTTTTGGGTATGCGAAGTAGATTTTACTTTTGTTTTCCGTAACGCATTTTACATGATTGAAAATTAATGAGGCACGATTGAACAGCGTCCTCGTATGAAACGGTATATCTTGTTATTTTCGATTACAAGGAAAAAACTATGTACTCTCTCTATCTTCACCTCTTCAACCAGTAGATAGAAAGTAATTCCAGAAATGAGCTTTGCGTCCTCGAAACGATATGCATCTTGATATTTGTTATAGTAAAAAGTAATTCCAAAAATGAGTGCGGCACCCTCAAAAACGTAAAAATTATTTTTTTATAACTGCGTTTGCAAATGGAGAGCGGCAATTATTGAATCTCGCGTTTTCATGATTTCTGACCACTGTACGCCGTCTGGAATACATTTGGCTCTGTGCGTGTTTCGATTTTTACTAGTTTAAAAATGGAATTGATTTTGCATCAACGAGTTTTTATTAAATTTTGGGTTAAAAACGGATTCAACGGTATGAAGACCTTGTATTTTTTTTTTATTCTACCGGAAACAAAAATTTATGTGTGGCACGAACACTTTAGAGCTGGGCGTGAGTCCGTCGAGGATGAGGAAAGCAGTGGCAGGCCTTCGACATCGGAAACAGACGAAAACATCGATAAAATCAAAAATGATTGCCGACAACCTCTGACCATTAGAGAGCTGTCAGAAAACTTGAACATGGCTACTTTCAAAGTATTTTGGTTAATGATTTAGTCTTCATATGTGTCACTGCAAAGCTGGTGCCGAAAGAACTACATTTCACGTAGAAAAGGGACCGCGTTGACGGGGCGAAAGACTGATGACTGACTGATTTGAATGGCTGAATCCGACGGAACATTCATCCAACGCAGAATTACTGGAGAAGGGATGTGGGTTTATGAGTATGACACGGAATCCAGGCATCAAGCGAGTGAATGGCGTTCACCGAATGACCCAAGACCGTAAAAACCAC
Source organism: Dysmachus trigonus (assembly GCA_949715965.1). Taxonomy (NCBI): domain Eukaryota; kingdom Metazoa; phylum Arthropoda; class Insecta; order Diptera; family Asilidae; genus Dysmachus; species Dysmachus trigonus. The sequence goes on along the minus strand of OX454321.1, from coordinate 34,367,894 downwards.
GTCGTTTTTAGTCGAAAAAGGAGGCGATGCTCACGGTTTTCATGGACTACAACGGCGTTATGCATCATGAATTCTTCGGATTTGTGGGCAAAGAACTCTTGGATTTTGCATCACGATAATGCACCGTAGCATAGTCCATCGTTATCCGCTATTCTTTTACCAAAAACCGAACGAACACCATCCAGCGTCCACTAAATTCACCTGAGTCGCAGGGAGCCCCCACTTCATCCTATTCGGTCGATTCAGGAAACTGCTCCGAGACCGCGTTTTAGCAGCCAAGAGGAGATAATACCGAAAAAGGAAAATCAAAAATGTTTCGAAGATTGTATCAAGTGCTGGCATAAGTGCGTTACAGTAGATGGAGAGTACTTTGAAGGGGACCATATCTATTTTGATTATTAAATTTGTATTTTTAATTTTCTAAATAAATTCCTGAAACTTTTTATTCAAGGTAGTATATTTATATAACTGTGCCATCTGGAATTGAAAAACCTAGTTTTCGCGAATCAAAGCTTTATATTTTTCCTCAACAACAATGGAAAAACCAAAAATGCTTTTGCTAGTCATTTAAAACTCTGCTTTTAAGCTGTATAATATTTTGAAACATTATTTTGTACATTTTATACTGGATTCAACACATGACTTTGATTCTATAAAATAATTAGTAAATACAATAATCTGTTTATATATATGTATATAGGAATTACTGTGTGAATATATGTGGTGAAATAAATCATGAATTTTTATAAAATCGATTTTTAAATTACAAAAACTTTTTTGCTCCTGTTAACAAAAGTTTTAAATTTTTGTGTTTTAAATCAGCACAATGATTCACTGGGCGTCGTTCGCGATGATAAACCTTAAATAATAAGAGCGAAGTAAACCACGCAAGTGTAGCACAAGGAACTTACCTCGAATTTATAGAATATTATGCCATCAGCAGTATTAAGTTCATCCGTAACACTTTAACGCAGGATCAAAATATCTGCTACGCTATACCTTCTAAAATAATAAATATACGGGTCGACTTTCCAATGATGATGTTGAATTGAATTATGCTAACGGGGGAATGCATAACAACACTTAAGTGTTTCAAAAAGGGCAAATATCGGGAAAAAATGAAATCCTGTAATAGGTTAAGAGATGCCCTTTTCGTAATTACGCATTTAGTTATAAAAATATATTAATTAGTTATTAGAAGCTGTTCATAGATTAGTTCGAAATTCGGTATATAAACATTTAACAGAAATGATGTAATATAATGACTTTAGTAAAATTTTGTACAAATATTACCGAGATAAACTAAATAACACAACAAATTACAGTGGATAACATGGGAAGACACATTTGTTCGACTTCCACTTTTATTTTTATTTTTTTATCCATATTAATTACATTGAGCTGGGACTTGTTTAAAAATATGTCGGACGTTCATGTATGTTTAATTTAATTTAGGCAGAGTGCTTACTTACCCACAAGCACTGCAATCAAGTTGAATGTTTCCAATGCCGTCAAATAAGTATGACATCCGCTTCAAAATGCAACCGCTGAGAATTATATTTCCTTGTTTAACTGCACTTACATTAAAAACCCCCTGCTAAACCAGACAATCAACTTACGTTGCATAAAAAAATGCTTCAAGTACAAATTGCCATTATGAGATCTAAAAATAAAGTTGATTAACATTGCCAGCTCTATGTTGGGATTCATCAAAAAATGGTACCGTGAACTTTCCAATAGCGCTGTCTTCAAACAGCTTTATTTTTCTTTAGTTAGACCAATTCTTGAATATGCAGGTCATGTTTGGTCACCCTGTTATCAAATTCATATGGATTGCGTTGAAATCTGTGCAGAGGAAAGTCGGATTTGCTCTTAAGGATTTACCTTGGAGCAATCCCGTTTGCTAATAGAGTTATATCGAGCTGCATTGCTTCCGTGCACATAATCGTGTACGTGATAATCTTGAAATGAAAGTATTTTAGGCCGGAATTTTTACCAGGTAACTTAATGATTAGCGAATCGTAGAGATTGGAATTGTTCAATTTCGCATTTCTGTTATATGATACTCTTTCATTCATTTCCTTCTTCTATTTCTTTTCCGCACATATCTTCGTTTGCGAACAGTTATCTGCCGGAAATTATACTATGTATATTACCATTTTTGAGTTTTGGAAGTACTTTAAAGCCAGCTTTTAAAAAATGTGTCTACGGTTTGTGCTCCTAAAGCGAAGGTTTTCCGACGATGGAATTACAATTAAACCGCTTACAAAAAGGATTTTTATTTTTAATCTATGTACACCGATTACTTCGAGATTCCGTGGTCGATTTACGTGATTTTTTTTAATTGAAAGGTATAATTTACTTTAGATAATAAAAGAAAAAAAAATAGAAAGTTGATACAGACTTCAAAAGATATAATGTTCACATATGTTCAGATATGTTCACAAAGAAATCATAAAAATTAGAGGTATTGGTGATAATAATAATACGATACTGAACATACGAAGTACGAAAGTGAGTAGATATTACAACGTATTGATTGCTTCGACCGTTTCAGTCAAAATATTTTTCACTTTATCTTTTTCAATAGATTTTTGTGTGGTACCTATATCTTTGAAATTTTTTTGTTAAAGAGGTTTCTGATTTACGTTTTTTCTAGGTATTTCGAGTTGTCTCTCAAAGTGTGTGTTATCCCACAGAAAACCCTTGCCCAATATCGAGTGTAAATTTCTCTGTGTAGGTACTTATGGCTCGGGCCTCTTCTCCGTATATGCCATTGAGGACTATGGTATGGCTTTTATTTATGGGATTGGCTTCAAACAGCTAATTTTTATAGGATCAGTACCCTTATTAACTAATAATCTTGCGGTAGCTGATTTTATTATGTCTAAAGGAATTTAATGGTTGCATCGCTATTTGACGAAGCCCCATAACCAATTTTAACATTCGCTTCTTTTTAAGCATATTTTTGATAATTTTTCCTGAACATATGGTAAATTGAATTTATTTAAAAATTGTAGGCATAATAAAACGTCATTCCAAAAATATTCAATTACATTTTTAGCCTAAAATATTAATAAATAAGCCATTGAGAGCAAATCTTCGGATACTCTTAAAAAAAAGGCAGTTTGCGGCGGACATTACAACTCATTACTGGATTATCTTAAATCAAAAAATCGAAAATATTTGGTTAATTTATGAGTTTCTCGGGGTAATGACGTCGAGATTTTTTTTTAATTTTTGGCATATTTTTGAAGTCAAAAAAACGAATTTAAAGAAAAAAAAATCGGTAAAAATCAGCCTATTTTTCATAGTAAAACTAATTATAATGCAAAAAAAAATTATCTTGACGTCACTACCTCATATTTTATGTATTTATAGAGTGTGTCTTTGAAGAGGAACGGTCAAATAGATTATGAGTTACAGTTTCCACCGACTTTGAACATGCTAAGTTGGAGAAAAACGCGTTTAAAGTCTGAAAACTGAATTTATAAGACACAGGAATAGCTCGAAGCCGGATCGGAGTGGCGGAGACTTATAACTCCATATCTCCGTTAGTTTTACTCCAATCGACTTCAAATATTAACACAATAATCTGTTGTTCATTTATATGAGAAAATATTAAAAAAACGCAAAAAAAATACCCTACCCCTCCCCCTTGATAGTGTTGGTCTTATTCTATCGAATTTTCTTGTTAAGATTATTTGTTCGGACGAATTCTTTTCCTTCTGGACCCTTTTCTGTAGTCGTTTTATGTTGTTAAGCTGGCTTATTTCTAACAGCGTCCTACATTATTGTAGAAGATGTACCTCGGAATATGAAAGGTTTTTCTCTTTTTAGTTTTTTGATTTTCGTAAGCTGATTTTGCTTTGTAATTGTTAACTTTACCCCAACGGGTACACTGTTCTCATTTCATTTCACCGCGTTTCTTTGCATTGAGCCGTCCGAGATATATTATACAGTAAAATGCTTGTGCCTGTCTAAAAAATTTGGACGTCGTGACCATACTGATTACAAGTGGTTCATTTAGTCCCCTGTCTTGAGCGGAACTGTTGGAAAGAGTGACTAAAAATGTTCCAAAAAATGCACTCTGGAGTGTTTGCATTAGCTTGCATAAGCGTTCGGGGCATTTCGCAGCGTGGAGGGTTGGTCAAGCGTAGAAAATCAGTTTTATTTTTTGCCTGAGTAATGCTGTGTTTAATTTGGGGCCATTGCAGAATAGGTTTTAAGGCGCGTTTCCAATACAGTGTGGAGATTCAGAGTATTTGCTATCTCTACACTTCACACGATAGAGTTGTATCTTTTGTCTCTTTAAAAATCTCACTCTGAATCCGAGAGTCGGCGTGAAAGTGGGACCTACTTCTACTTCCGCGCTGGAGATGTCGAAAGCTTTCGAACTTGATTTAATACGAGATGGCGCTGCTGCAAAGTTTCTTTCTTGGAATGCAAAATTGGCAAAATTGCTTCTTATATACGAAATAAATTTATTACTTGACTAATTTGTTTACAGAATATAATATTCTGTAGAATTGCTCGTTATTTTGCCAAAAATTAGTTATTGAAATTTGTGTTTTCGGATGAGTTGCACTAAGTCATCTACAGATGGCTCGTATATTTTCGCACTACTTTAAAAATCGACAATATATTTATGTAATGAGCTACTGCAAGGCTAGCTGCAACTTTATTTTCCACAATTTTAATTAATTTACAAGAATACAATCTTCACTCTTCACACGACATTTGACAACAAAATTACAGGCAATAACCCGATTTCGAAAGCTCTGAATATTTCGAACATACTCTGCGCTGCCATTTGGAACGGGCCTACTTTGGCGCTGAATTCCACGCTGTATTGGAAACGCGCCTTTATGATTTGAACGAAAAGCTTAGATATTCCTTGAGTGCTTGAGGCTATGACATTGCTGGTGATTAGCTGTCTATGCATAAATATTTTTCTTTCTAGCAATTTACTAAGGCCGTTTTCGAATTCGCATGCGCTTGCAGTTTTCACTTATCCTTCGGACCGCACTTTATATTGTTTTCTGTGCGTTTTTAAACATTAAAATGTACTTTTAAAGCGTTAGAAAATCTTCGAATTTTCTTCCTTGCACAATATTGTATCAATTTCCTTCTTAACGGTCAAAAAGTGGTAATTACATATTATTGCAAATAGCGAACACAATATCTAAGATCAATTTTTAGTGTTCTTTGGAGAACACTTCCAGTTTGACAGATAGGTAAAAAAGTGCTAGTAGTCGGGGTGCCAGAGGTTTTCATTTCGTTGTTGGACGGAATTTGATGAAACCTGGCGGAAAGGGAAGGTCATGGCCCGTACAGTGACCCATTAAAAAAGTTAGAATGAGCGATGTCGGGAAGGTACTTTGTTATTGCAAAATAACTTTGATAACCCGTTATTTTTCAGTTTTCTTGGAATAACTCGAAAACGAAGCGTTTCAGCGAAAAATATTAAATACAAAAGTTGTTCAGCTGATGATTTTACGTAGGAATACGGTTTTTTGATTAATTAAAAAATTGTTTTTCCGACCGAAAACCAGCAGAAAAGTAACAAAAATGCAAAAACAATAAGCATTAAAAAATAAAGGAAAAAAACGATTTCCATCGTTGATATTTGGGTTATTGATAGGTATTGGTATTGTTAACCAAATGCACCCGGTCCGGTTTCTCAAAAACAATATGGCGACCTATTACAAAATTGTTAAGTTAAAACTTTGGAACGCTGTAAATTCTGACTGAACAAACGGATCTTGATGAAACAAATTGGAATCGGTAGGTATTAACGGCATCTTTGAGTGTGCCAAATTTCAAAATTTTTCAACAATTACTTTTTTTGTTATTAACTTCTGTGCTTCGTAATTTCGTCAATTTACAACATTAAGCTTTGCAACAAAATGCATCAAATCATCAAAACTCGCTATTTTCGCGTTTTTAGTCACCACTGTAGGATGTTAAGAGTAATCAAATGCATTTTGTTATTGTTGTAATGTTGTAAATTGACGAAATTACGAAGCACAGAAAATGGTTTTTGGTTAATAACATTTGTTTCATCAACAAAAGCGAGTGAGTGAGTGGCGATTAACACGGCGTTTGGTGGCTCCTGTGATATTAATTTATTACTTGCGCGAAATTGTTTTTGTGACTTTTTTTGTTGTTGTGCTACAGTGCATTATACTTGTGCTGATCAATTACTGTGATTGCTTCAGTTTTAAATCTGTGGAAAACTTGTATTTTCTCGGTTTTTCTTTTTGTGATCCGGTTGAGTGATCGGTGCCTACTTCTGACTCTGCTCTAGTGGGGAGTATTGCTCTGTGATATATGGACTGTGATAACTTTATGCATATACTTGTTATCTGTTGTCCGGTATAATTTATTTATTTTTATGCGATCGTTGCTTCCTGTTCGTCGGTGTTATTTATTGATTTATTTGTCTCAAGTCTGTTCGCATCAGTTTTCTGTTCTTGGGTGTTCGCGCGCTGAATTTATCAGAGACATATCGGTGCTTTACAACTGATCCAGCTGGGCACACTGGCTTTGCCATCAGTGCATCGGTCTGTATTACGCCTGTATTTATGCAATTTGGGACTCTAGGCATTGGCGTTCGATATTAAGTAGCTCTCAACTGCTATATAGAGTTACCGTGTTTGATTTATTTTTGTGGGCATCACTATTAACACAAATTTTGTCGGATCTTTATTTTATTGCGATGGCTCATTGTAAGGTCTGCAATTTAATTACTTCTGCCGACGATATTACGTGTGACTGCTGCGATGCTGTTTTTCACCCTTGCTGTGTAAAGCGTCCTACACGTTCTTCGGACTCTATAAAGGTTACAACCTGTAATGAATGTCTGGATGCAAAGCCTCAACACATTTTGCGTATTTTGAAAACCTTAACAAACACTATTTCGCACAATCACTCACTCACTCTCGACAAGATACATCAACTCTCGTTTAATTTGCCATGTGTTCAAACTTTATCAGACGATATTGCTACTACAAACGATAAACTTGATAAGTTGATTTGTTTAATGAATGACGCCAACGCAAACACGGGATCGTTGCTAGAGAAGTCTCATCAGCTTTCTAATAAAATTTCTCTGATGGCCTCTACAATGGATGATCTATATTCGTCCGTTTCCTCTATTGACGTGGCTTCGTCTCCATCAAACTTAAGTTTAGCACCAATCTTGCCTTCGATGGATGACCTGCGTTGCAGCATAAAGCAGGTTAAGACTGATATATCCTCTTTGTCGTCAACTGTAAGTAAGAACACTGACATTATGAGCCATATTGCCTCAGACGTGACAGGTTTGATGCAAAAGTCTAAGGACACCCCGATTACAACTGCACCTAGTACTGTTCCTGTTGCTGATTCCTTGCAGCCAGAAATCGAGACTGTTAAGCTTGCCTCTTCTGTACCGAAAAAGCGCACACATCGTAAAGGGGCTCGCCGTGGTGCCTGTCGAGACAATTCGATCCCGAAGGTCTCGACAGTTGCTTTAAACAATGCGCGCGTACAAGTTTCAGGTATGACTATACAAGAGGACCAGCAGCAGCTGCAGGAGCAGCGCCAACAGGGATCGGAGTTGCCTGATCGTATTGAACATTCTGTGGATGCAATTGTCTCTTGCGAGAACGGAAATTCTGGGTCCATAACTATGGCTTTAAGACCAGCTGCCCTTCCTCGCTGTGCCTTTGTGGCTAGACTTCACCCAGAAACAACCTCAGATGAAGTTCTACAACATATTTCTGTGCGTTTGGGAGTTCCAGTGGACAATATCTCCTGCGCGCGTATTGACAAACCGCGAAACGGCGCTACTTCGTACTCTGCGTCATTTAAAATCATCGCCCCACCTGAGCTATTTGATGATATCGTGTCTTCCACCTTTTGGCCTGATGGTACTATCGCCCGTGAGTTTGTTCCAAGAAACCATTCAGGACCAAAGAATTCTTCAAAAAACTTATCACGGAAGTCAGCATGTACTATGCGAATGTAACTGGACTGCGTTCGAAGATCGCCAGCCTATATATCAATTCAACAAATATCTCGCATGATGTGGTCTGTCTGACTGAAACTTGGCTGTGCGGTTCTATTACTGATGCTGAGTTGTTTGGTCCGGAATTTATGGTCTTCAGACGCGATCGCCATAATTCTCTAAATGCTCCTGTGGGAGGTGGGGTTCTTTGCGCGGTTCGGCGTAGCATCCCATGCACACTGTTGGAGTTTGCCAACCCTGAGGGTCTGGAGTTGTTGGGCGTTAGCTTAAAACTAGCTGACAAAAATGTACTGGTTTTGACAGCATATATACCTCCAGGAGCTGGCAGTAGCACTTTTGAGGCTCTCTCCTCCGTAACTGAAACACTTTTGACCTCCCTGCGACAGTCTGACGAGCTATTACTTTTTGGTGATTTCAATATGCCATCCGTGATGTGGAGAAACTCTGATGACAACGGGCTTTTACCCAATTTCGTATCTGCCCCGCAGCACTATTCTACATTTATCGACCATCTTTCTTCATCCGGATTGACGCAATGTTCCGGTGTGGCCAATGAACTCAACAGATTTTTGGACTTGACATTCAGTACAGACCCCGACTCCACTTTGGTTAGACGTTCGCTGGTTCCTCTATTGCCCGAGACGACATATCATCCGGCTCTTCAAGTTGTGTTCTTCATCGATCCAGTGGCGACTGCTTCTTTTCTTCCAGATAAGTGTAGTTTTAATTTTAAGAAGGCTGACTACTTTAGGTTAAATAATTTGTTGGCTAGTTGTAATTGGAGTATTGTCTTTGATGAACGGGACATCGATGCAGCAGTTGATTCTTTTTATAAAACTTTATTTAGTTGCATTGCTCTTTGTGTCCCCATGTCTCGGGGTAATAACTCCGTTTCCGACCCGCCTTGGTTAAAGGGTTCTCCTAAACATTTAAAAAACCTTAAAACTAAAGCTTGGAAACGATTCTGTTCCTCAGGGAGTGATGCTGATTTCTCGATTTATTCTGAGTTGCGTAACAAATACATACTGCACCTTGGAATTGCTTACAATGACTACCTCTTCAATATGAAGTCAATCATATCTTGTGAGCCAAGGCAGTTTTGGAGGTTTGTCAATTCTAAAAGGGGAACGGACGGCTACCCGTCCTTGTTGAGGTTGGGGAATCTTGAGAGTGGCGATCCGGCGGCGATCTCGAATCTTTTTGCAGAATTTTTCAAAACGGCTTTCCTTGACAATACCTGTGATATTAGCTTTAAGGATTTTATCTCTTTGACGAACTTTCCAGCAACATCGCTGGAAATGAAAGACCTTTTTATTGATGACGAAGCAATCACCGAGCACATACAAAGCCTGGCTGATAATTTTTCATGTGGTCCTGATGGCATCCCTGTATCGCTCTTGAAAAACTGTTGCACTTCTATTGTTCGTGTTTTGTCTTATTTATTTAATTTATCAATTTCGTCTGGTGTGTTTCCGACATCTTGGAAATCCTCCTTCGTTATTCCATTACATAAAAAAAGTAACAAAACCGAAATTTCGAATTACAGACCTGTTGCTAAACTATCCTCGATCGCTAAGATTTTTGAGGCTTTAATATACAAGGTTTTCCAATTTCATTGCAAGCCTTTTTTATGCTCCTTCCAACATGGATTTATGAAGGGAAAATCAACTACTACGAACCTTCTTGAATTTTCTCACAAATGTACCTCTGCGATGGAGGCCGGCAAACAGTTGGACTGTATATTTACTGATTTTAGTAAAGCTTTTGACCGGATAAATCATGAAATATTAATATACAAGTTAACTGCCCTTGGATTTCCATTGGTGTTCATTAACTGGATTCGGTCATATCTATCTGGTCGTACTCAGCGTGTTTCATTTCGTGGCTTTTTTTCTGATGTAATACACAATACATCTGGTGTACCTCAAGGGAGTCATCTTGGTCCTCTATTATTTATCATTTATATTAATGATATATCTGCGTGTATCAAACACTCAGAAATTTTATGTTACGCTGACGATGCTAAGATTTTTCGTGTTGTGTCTTCTGTACGTGATTGTGAAATTTTAAACTCTGACTTAGACTCATTCTATAAATGGTGTTCTATTAATTGTCTTCCCCTTAATGTTGACAAGTGTACGACTTTGTCCTTTTCTCGTAAGAGAAATAATATTAGCTTTAACTACACGATAAATACCTGTGTACTAACCAAACTTGAAAAGACAAAAGATTTGGGTGTGTGGCTAAACTCTCGTTTTACTTTTGACGATCATATTAATGTAATAGTTAATAAGGCGAACTCTACTTTAGGTTTCGTTAAGCGATGGTGTAGGGAGTTTGAAGATCCTTACATTACGCGTCTTTTATATTGTACGTTCGTGAGGCCTATTTTAGAGTACGCCTGTTGTGTTTGGTCACCTTTTTACTTTACTCATATTAATCGCCTGGAAGCCGTTCAACGTAGATTTGTTCGCTTTGCACTTCGCGGTCTTCCTTGGAGCAATCCTATTTTACTACCTCCGTACATAGATAGGCTTAAACTTATAAAACTTGACACCTTAGAACATCGACGCAATGTCTCCAAAGCTGTCTTTGCCATGGATTGTTTGCAGGGTGGTATTGATTCTTCTGCATTGCTCTCGTCATTTAATATATCCATTCCTTCTCACTCCCTGAGGAACCGCGAATTTTTCAGCGTTCCTTATCATCGCACTAACTACGGTTTCAATGCGCCAATTGCATCTATGTCTCGTGTGTTCAATAATAATTATGATGTTATCGATTTTCATTTATCGAAGAAAACTCTTAAATCGCATATTATGTAGTTGTTTAGTTCTGCATTGTATTTTTTTTTTCCATAATTTCTTATATATATATATATTATAATTATGTATTTTTTAGTAATCAGCCATTTGATGAAATTGAATAAATAAAAGATCCGTTTGTTCAGTCAGAATTTACAGCGTTCCAAAGTTTTAACTTAACAATTTTGCAATAGGTCGCCATATTGTTTTTGAAAAACCGGACCGGGTGCATTTGGTTAACAATACCAATACCTATCAATAACCCAAATATCAACGATGGAAATCGTTTTTTTCCTTTATTTTTTAATGCTTATTGTTTTTGCATTTTTGTTACTTTTCTGCTGGTTTTCGGTCGGAAAAACAATTTTTTAATTAATCAAAAAACCGTATTCCTACGTAAAATCATCAGCTGAACAACTTTTGTCTTTAATATTTTTCGCTGAAACGCTTCGTTTTCGAGTTATTCCAAGAAAACTGAAAAATAACGGGTTATCAAATTTATTTTGCAATAACAAAGTACCTTCCCGACATCGCTCATTCTAACTTTTTTAATGGGTCACTGTACGGGCAATGACCTTCCCTTTCCGCCAGGTTTCATCAAATTCCGTCCAACAACGAAATAACCCATTTTTTGAACCTCTGGCACCCCGACTATAGTGCAAAGCAACCTACGTACATATATTTTCGAATGCCCTACACGCTTATTCGGGGAGAACTAAATGTGGGAAAAATAGATTTAAGTGTAATCAATGCCGAAACCAGTGATCCAGAATTCGTCCCAATAATTAATATTTCCTCACCTCAAATGAGAGTTAATTTGGACAAATTGACTTCAATGTGCGATCGTGCTGGTGTTTCAGATAGATCGACTGCAATGATAGCGAGTGCAGTTCTTTAGGATGTGGGAATAGTGAGTGGAAAAGATAAGTCTCAAGTAATTGATCGAATCAAAATCAGAAGAGCAAGAACAGATTGACAATATTAAAAAAGTGAAAAACTGAACAAAGAGACGTGCAAGGTATTTACTTCAATAGATGTCAAGAAAAACCCGTCCGATATATCTTCCTCGGTAGAAGGGTAGTCTTACAAGGAAACGTTCTCAGGTGTGTCTCACCGATTTTGATGAAATTTAAATATGTTGTAGAGCATCGAAAAATAAGAGACATATATTTGCGGATACGCAAGTTTAGGTGGTGAACACCACCCCGAAAGTTTACCCCAAAAACAGTTTTTCCTAAATATCTCAAGTTCTAATGAATTTTTTCGAATGAAACAAAATGGAAATGATGTCGCATAAATATACTAACCTTTTCTAAGTAATCCGGTTCCCGGGGGTTGCGACCCTTATTTATTATTACAAGATAATTTTTTTTTTTTTTGAAAAATAAAATTGACCTGTTTTTGGGTTTTCCTGAAAAAAGCTCCTCATGGGGGTAAACTACCCCTAGCACTAACACATGATGTATATTCTTTTAGATATCAGTGTTTTTCGTGAAAAACAGTATTAAGGAGCTTTTGGAGTCGCTGATTACGAATCTGATGTCAGATTTAGAAAACTCAAAATGGCGGGTCCAACATGGCGGACGAATTTTTGAAAAATACATCAATTTTTATAAAAAGAACTATAAATAAAAGTTTTTGAGGTCGCTGATTACGAATCTGATGTTAGATTTACATAATTCAAAATGGCGGGTCCAACATGGCGAACGAATTTTTGAAAAATACATCAATTTTTATAAAAAGAACTATAAATAAAAGTTTTTGAGGTCGCTGATTACGAATCTGATGTTAAATTTAAAAAATTCAAAATGGCGCATCCAACATGGTGGACAAACTGTTGAAAAATACATTAATTTTTATGATAAATAATAAAAAAAATTTTAAATTACAGTTTTAATACATTGGACCTAAATCGAAATTACGTTCTTCAATCTCGTAAAAAAGTTACCATGTATGGTTTTTTTTTTCTAATGTTATAAATTCCAAACCTCAAGTTACATGTTATAAATCTTACACCTAATAAACGTAAAACTTATGCTTCAAAGCCTGAAATTGTAGCCAGACCGAAGGTCAATATTTCAAAATAAAATATGCTGATCGGAGTGTTCGCCGTTTGCTTGGTATTTAACTTCAAACCAGATTATCATATATTTAAAAAATCTAATATTCTTGATGGATATACAAATGTATATAGATAGGTGTTTCTCTACATTCTATATACACACATATATGTCTGGTATACCTCTGACGCGCTCTTTACAATAAACTGTGCTCTTTGAGAACTTAAACTTCTTCTTACTTATTTATACTCCGAACCCTTTAATCCATCAATTCTCAATATAAGTTTTATAAAGATTACATTTAAAAATAAATATTACTTACAAATTCAATTATAATGTTTTATTATTGTTCATTTATATTCATTGAAAACCAAAAAGCGCCATTGTATTTGATATTAACCGTATTAAATATTTTTAAATTATCTTTATGTATCTATTTTCTATTTTTATAAAACGTTTAATTATCTGGTCAAAAAAAGCTGCTATCAAAACAAATGCAAGATAAGAAATGTTATTTATTCTGAAAGAGAAGATATATGATTCATAACAAAAGATAAAAAAGTCACAAATAATTTCGTCGTATTAACGATATTTTTATAAAATATTTGAAGTACTCAAATTACATATATAAGGAAATCGAATTAGGTCATCATTTCGAATCAATTCTATAGAATTCAATAAACAATTTGCAGGATATCGAAATGATTAGAATATAGTCTTGTTTTCAAGAACCTTATAAGGATGTATCCTCTCTAATAATAAAAGATGAAATTCTTCATACTATACCAGATCCACCATTTGCACCAATAAGTGCATGTACAGAAGACGAAGAACTGTTATGATTGAAAATGTGGGGCTACGGCGCACTATGATATATTTGGACGATTTTTTTCCATTTTTCAATTATCTCCCGATAGAATAATGCTATTGAGATGAATTTTTTTTTAAATGAAAGTGCACACTTTGGCGGATATGGAAAAAATACTAAAAAGTTTTGATGACCTTCATTTGACCTTGAAAATTGGCCTCAAAGTTGACGATTTTTAGAAAAAATTGATATTTTTGGATGTAGAAACTATATAAATTTTTCCTTTAACTTTATTTCTGACTGAAATTCTTCGGGAGGTGTTTTAGAACTAGAGAAGATCGATAAAGGTCATTCGAAGCTCACGCGGAGGTCATTTGAAGGTCATTTTCCAGAGGACTACCACGAAATCGCTTTTTTCGCAGTCTGACCGGGAAAAGGATTGTAGATTCGGTCTTTGGATGCTCAGGTCGAGCTACAGCCTCAAGGATAGTCGGTAGTGGCCAGTCTAAGGTCATCCAGAGGTCATTTGGAGGTCAATTCAAGGGTCATTTGGTGGGAATCAGCAAGAAATCGCCTTTTTTCGCAGTCCGACCGGGAAAAGGAGTTTGGATCCAGTTCTTGGATGCTCAGGTCAAGTTATAGCCTCAAGAATTATGGGTAGGGGCCAGTCTAGGGTCATATAGAGGTAATTTGAAGGTCAATTAAATGATCATTTGGTGGGAATCACCAAGAAATCACCTTTTTTCCGCAGTATGACCGGGAAAAGGGTTATAGACCCGGTCTCTGGATGCTCAAGTCGAGTTATAGCCTTACGGATTATCGGTAGTGGCCAGTCTAGGGCCATCCAGAGGTCAATTGAAGGTTATTCAGGTTCATTTCAAGGGAATCACCACGAAATCGCCTTTTTCGCAGTCTGACCAGGAAGTGGATTGTAGATCCAGTTCTTGGATACTCAGGTCGAGTTGTCGCCTCAAAGATTATCGGAAGTGGCCAGTCTAGGGTCACCCAGAGGTCATTTGAAGGTCATAATCAAGGGAATCACCACGAAATGCCTTTTTTTCCGCAGACTGACCGGGAAAAGGAGTGTAGATCCAGTTCTTGGATGCTAAGGTCGAGTTATAGCCTCAGGGATTATAGCTGGTGTCCAGTCTAGGGTCATCCAGGGGTCACTTGTGGGTCATTTCAAGGGAATCACTACGAAATGGCTTTTTTCCGCAGTCTGACCAGAAAAAGTATCGTAAATCCAGTCCCTGTATGCTCAGGTCGAGTTATAGCCACAAGAATTATCGGTAGTGGCCAGTCTAGGGTCATTCAGAGGTCATAGCTCAACCTGAACATCCAAGAAATGGATCTACAATCCTTTTCCCTGTAAGACTGCGAGAAAAGTTGATTTCGTAGTGATTCCCTTGAAAGGAGCCTGAATGACCTTCAAATGACCTCTGGATGGCCCTAGACTGGCCACTACCGATAATTGTTGAGACTATAACTCGACCTGAGCATACAGGAACTGGATTTACAATACTTTTCCCGGTCAGACTGCGGGAAAAAAGCAATTTCGTAGTGATTCCATTAAAATGACCTCTGGATGACCCTAGACTGGCCACTACCAATAATGCTTGAGGCTATCACTTGACCAGAGCATCCAAGAACTGGATCTACACTCCTTTTCCCGGTCAGTCTGCGGAAAAAAAGCCATTTCGTGGTGATTCCCTTGATTATGACCTTCAAATGACCTCTGGGTGACCCTAGACTGGCCACTTCCGATAATCTTTGAGGCGACAACTCGACCTGAGTATCCAAGAACTGGATCTACAATCCACTTCCTGGTCAGACTGCGAAAAAGGCGATTTCGTGGTGATTCCCTTGAAATGAACCTGAATAACCTTCAATTGACCTCTGGATGGCCCTAGACTGGCCACTACCGATAATCCGTAAGGCTATAACTCGACTTGAGCATCCAGAGACCGGGTCTATAACCCTTTTCCCGGTCAGACTGCGGAAAAAAGGTGATTTCTTGGTGATTCCCACCAAATGATCATTTAATTGACCTTCAAATTACCTCTATATGACCCTAGACTGGCCCCTACCCATAATTCTTGAGGCTATAACTTGACCTGAGCATCCAAGAACTGGATCCAAACTCCTTTTCCCGGTCGGACTGCGAAAAAAGGCGATTTCTTGCTGATTCCCACCAAATGACCCTTGAATTGACCTCCAAATGACCTCTGGATGACCTTAGACTGGCCACTACCGACTATCCTTGAGGCTGTAGCTCGACCTGAGCATCCAAAGACCGAATCTACAATCCTTTTCCCGGTCAGACTGCGAAAAAAGCGATTTCGTGGTAGTCCTCTGGAAAATGACCTTCAAATGACCTCCGCGTGAGCTTCGAATGACCTTTATCGATCTTCTCTAGTTCTAAAACACCTCCCGAAGAATTTCAGTCAGAAATAAAGTTAAAGGAAAAATTTATATAGTTTCTACATCCAAAAATATCAATTTTTTCTAAAAATCGTCAACTTTGAGGCCAATTTTCTAGGTCAAATGAAGGTCATCAAAACTTTTTAGTATTTTTTCCATATCCGCCAAAGTGTGCACTTTCATTTTAAAAAAAATTCATCTCAATAGCATTATTCTATCGGGAGATAATTGAAAAATGGAAAAAAATCGTCCAAATATGTCATAGTGCGGCGCGGAACAAATTGTTAAATTATCGATCTTGGTAACATCGCTCAACTAGCCGAACCTCAACAATCGTGAACTGTCCTTTTTTTGGTGTAGTTTGAGCTCGTTACTGCACGAATTATTTTTCGATTTCAGAACCTAATCAAACCGTCCAAGATGGGCTTTTCCTTCTACGAGCACTGGTTTTATTTGGTTTGGGTCCTGACTGACCATGGATTCTGGTAGGAAGGAGGAGTCTCCTTTTTTTGATTGCTGGCGGGAATGTCCTTTGGGGGGAACCGACACTCTACGTTGGAGCATTCGACGTTATATTTTCACCACATTTCACCAATGTTTTCTTGCGGAGGCACTGTGCTGCCAAAGTCCACCCTTTATCACCGTGGGTATAAACCCAAAATCACCGACGACTGAAGAAGAGTCAATGTTGCATACTCTGCGGCGAATTATTAATCCCTACATGTAAAATTGCTCATCGATGGCCTCGAAGGAACCGAAAGAAGAAGAAGAAGACTGGTAGTTAATTCCATAACGTACAGCTGAAAAGAAAATAGTCTAGAATATATAACCAAAGAACATATAACATAAAGAACTCTTATCGGGCTCACAACCTAGTCGAAATATTCTCAGCTCGTCTGGATGCGAAGGGAAAACATGAGGGGCAAACGAGCGAAACATCAGCACAGAATCGAAGAAAATTTTGTAGACCACCGTTCGTGTGGGCATGTAAGGAGCGCAAGCGAATCGCTTCTCGAGCCGCCGCACTGTTGTGCTGCAATTCTCTGCCTGATGGTATGATTGGATTTTTGGAAAAGAAATTAGGAGCTGAGATCAGCTTAGAAAGAATTGTTTAATGATTGTGATGAAATTGAAATTCAAATGCTTTTTATAAAATATTTAAGGAAATTTAAAAAAAATTTACACTTTAGAATATTCGTTAGTTTGCGGGCAGAAAAAGTTCTTAAAAAAAAAATTAAACAGTTAAAGGGTTAAACTAGCATGTGTTAGGGTAGTTATAAAACATTAGGAGTAGCGGCTAAGGTTGGTGCGGATGATTTTTTTGAAATTTGTTCTGTAAATCTGTAAACAGCAAATTTTAAATATCCCTAAAAAGAACTCAAACTTACTCAACAATACTTCTTAAAACAATTGATTTTTATTAGATATTTAATGTTCCTTAGAAAACCCTTCAAAGTTACAAATTTGGAAGTAAATAAAAATATATAAATTGATATTTAAAAATTAATAAAAAGCGAGTAGTACGGAATATTTTCTAAATAAAATAAAAATTTTGTTAACGCTGGTCTTTCGGAATCAACAAATGTTCTAATTGAAAATGTCTTCATTGTTTTCGTTAAATAATTAGTTTTAATTAAAATGCTTACTTAAGGGGACCTTTTCTTTCAGAATTGGAAAAAACACACTTGTTTAAACTTTTTTTGTGTGAAAAAACTATTTTATTTATTGAAATAATTTCTTTTAGATATTATTGTATATTAGATGAAGAATGTAAAAAAAATTGTAAGCACTTTTATAGTAGTTCTCCTTGACCGCTGTAGAGCGAGTCTTCTTCCAAAAGGCACTTTTTAATCGGTGGGACACTTTGCGGACTCCCTGTACCAATTTAAGTAAAAATTCAAAAGGGATTCTATTCATAAGGCTTAATACTAATACTAGACCATAAAACTTAAAAAATTGGTTATGTTTTTTTTTTTTTTTATATACAGAGGTAGATGGACCCAAAAATGTAACGTTTTTTTTCTTCAGAAATATGCGTATAAAACGATAAAAATACAAAGCATTAAATTCTTTTCAGATCTATTGTCTAGCTTTAAGCCTTACAAATATAATCCCGTTTGAATTTTTACTTAAACTGTTACAGAAAGTCCGAAAAGTGTCCCACCGATTAATAGGTGTCTTTTGGAAGACAGCTACAGCATTCAAGAACAACTAAAAGTGTTAAAATTTTTTTTTTTTTACATAATCTTGATAATGTCCAGAATAAATTATGTCAATAAATATAATAGTATTTTCACAAGAAAATTTTCAACAAGTGTGTTTTTTTTCAAATTCTAAAAGAGAAGGTCCCCTTAATTAAAGCATGCCTCTTGTTGCAATATTTTCAACTTGTTAAAATATTTAGTTTTCTGTTTGCCTTCTTTTCAGTTTTTTTTTACGGCCCATGAACAATGTTTTCTCAATAAAACAAGTATCATAAATTCAAGAAGTTGGATTCTATGTTCATAACAGGAATTAAGCATATTAAACAATCTTGTGTCAAAGTCTTGCATTTTTCAACTATATGTTGTTTTATATGGACTATTTCTGGAGTATTTTTAAAAATTTCCTCAAAGGCAGTTATGTGGATTTTGCACACATTAAAAAATTCATTTGATGGAGCATAAAGATTACCAAAATCTGAAAGTGATGGGTTATAATTTTTTTCCAATATGAATATCTCTGAACGACAAGCTAAAACTTCGTCTTTTTTTCGCACTATTTCTTCACAACTTTCACATTTCATTTTTAAAAGCACTTTAAATGCTACGTAACCTACAAAATATCTCATAGAGAGAAGCTCAATTCCAAACTTTTCAGAACCAAAAATGTCTTCTATCATACGGTCTCCAATAATTTATTGTGGTGCTCAACAATCGATGAATTTTCTATAGATTCAGGAGAACTTGATACTTCTTGAAAATCCAACTGAAGCATAACATCTTCGTCCGGTTCGCAATTGCTTCTACAATTGAACTGTATAATATTAATAGACATCATTTTTGCTAAAATTATATTAATTTCTGCAACGGATGGATTTTTGTTATTCCCTCCTTTTTGACGTACTACTGCAAAGAGGTTTTCTAACGTGTCTTGAGTTAGCCGTTTAGGAAGAAGAACAAATATTTCAGAATTAGAATACAAAATGTCCTCCGCGAGAACAATGACACCTGCTAGAGTTTGCTTAACACGTTCACGCCGGCGCGGTCCACCGGTGGCCTGCACTAGACTGTCTCATCGGGCGACGCGGTCCACCGGTGGCCCGCACTAGACTGTCTCATCAGGCGGCCCGTATCATCGCGGTGCACCGGTGGCGCACAACAGCTTTGCGTAACACATAATAAATAACACTATTAACTGGGCGTTAATGGGAAGGTGTCCGCCATATTGCATCCGCCATTTTGAATTTTGAAATGATGATGCCAGATTCGTTATCAAGGACCTCGAAAACCCCCGAGTGCCACATTTCATCCGATTCAAGTAAGTTTTTGAATTTGGGTCCGCCATATTGGATCCGCCATTTTGAATTTTCGAATTTTGAGGGCAGATTTGTAATTAGCGACCTCGAAAACCCCCGAGTGCCACATTTCATCCGATTCAAGTAAGTTTTTGAATTTGGGTCCGCCATATTGGATCCGCCATTTTGAATTTTCGAATTTTGAGGGCAGATTTGTAATTAGCGACCTCGAAAACCCCCGAGTGCTACATTTCATCCGATTCAAGTAAGTTTTTGAATTTGGGTCCGCCATATTGGATCCGCCATTTTGAATTTTCGAATTTTGAGGGCGGAATCGTAATCAGCGACCTTGAAAACCCCGGGATACCAATTTTCGTTAAGATTTGAATATTTTTTTTGTCGGGCACCAAGAGTGAAAATTGTGTTCCTGCTGAAGGGATGAAAAGCGCCATTTTGGGGGTGAAAATGTCAATGTCGACAAATTAAAAAAATATATTCTTAAACTACAACTATTTTGTGCACTCATGGTTGAAGAAAAAGGGGGGTCCTCGCGCGTCTTCAATGAGAAAAAAAATATTGAAAAAAAAATGTCTTCGATTTTTTCGGTTTTTTTTGTTTAAAAACGGCCATATTTTTTTTCCTAATGGACAAAACTCAATTTTGACTCCGGATTCGGAAAGGGGACACTCGAAAGTATAAGGGAACATATTTTTTATTTGCAAATGATTTTTTTTCGATGATAAGAATCTAGCTTGAAAATGAGAAAAAAAAACACGATTCTTCGGCGTTAATGGGTTAAGAAAAAAAATATATAGGAAAAATAAAGGTATTTAGTCGATCGTGAATAAATTTCAGGATATATTTTAAAGTATTTACCTGGGCCCAGCTTCCTATAATAAACAATTATCAGAATAAGCCAACACCAACGACGACACCAAATTATCACTTGAAGAAAGAGATTGTCAGAGAGCCAACCGCAACCCGTAGAATTTTAAAAGAAAATAGACGCGCTGAATTGGGAGTCGAAATGGACCATATACATTTTCAAAAACTAAAACTCGAGGCTAAAAGAATTCAGAAGCACGGAAAGTAATAAGCCGAGGAAATGTTGAATTGGAAAAAGCTGTGAGTGGCCGAAAATTACTGGTTTTACCGATTGGCAATATCAGAATGTCTCCACCGGGAAGAAGAATAGTGGTCGCGCGGCTCCTTCTAAAACTCCGGTAGGTGAAGTGGACGGCTGTCTGGTCAGTCGAAGTGCGAAGTTCAACCGTGACGGTGAGTTCGTGAGAGTTTACTTTTTTGGTGCACGGAAGTCCAGTGTGGTGGAGGAACTGTGGACGGAACAAAACGAAAGGAGGAAAAGGAGAAAATTCGGAGGATCAGGAAAAAAATTGGAGCGTGAGGATTTGGAGCCAGAGGCAGGGGCGGCCTTAGCCATTGCGAGGCTCCGGGCGGGTAGATCTTTGCGAGGACCTTGTCTTTGTGGAATTAGTTTTAATGATAATACTTGACGAGAAATGCAAAGTTATTAATAAATAAATTTAGAGTTTTAAAATTGTTTATTGGAAATTAACAAAAATTAATAAATACAAAGAAAAAATATTTTGATGCTCTTTTTGCCTTTTTTGCCCAAAAATTTGGATTTTCTTTCAATGCGACACCTTCGATTTTTTTTCAAAAAAATTCACAAAATTCCACGTCTAAATACAAATTTTTTGAGCCCTAAATGAAGATGGGATTCGAATAACTTCTAATTAAAAAAAAAAATTTTTCTATTTCTTTTTTGTAATTTCGGTTTTTTCGTTTTGAGAATTTGCGAAAAAAAATCGAAGGTGTTGCATTGAAAGAAAATCCAAATTTTTGGGCAAAAAAGGCAAAAAGAGCATCAAAATATTTTTTTTATTAATTTTTGATATTTTTTTCAGAAAGTACATAAAAAAAAATGCCCCCCATTAAGTTAGAATATCTTTATGCTTGTCAAATTTATGAATATTTTAATTTATTTTTTTTTAAAATCGGCAACTTCGGTATGAGTAAAGATAAAAAGCTAAACATTTACGTGGATACTTCTTTCAACACATATAATAACATATCTGAAAATCAAAAAAATCAAAGAGGGTCACAGACAAAACGTCGTTGAATTGAGCTGGAATGACCCATAGATACATTAATGTTAAAAATGTATCCCGCTAAAAAGCATACCAAAAATTTCAATCCTTTAATAAAAATGAAGAAAAAAGAAACATTTTCTCCGCTTTGCTTTGTTGCTCTAATTGTAAGTCCTCTCCAAGTTCAGTGTGGCCATATGCATTACCTCCAAGTTCGAGAACTGTCAGTGGAGATCTGCGACAGGTTCTGCACCAGACCCTAATATTTTTCTACTTGGGTTGTTGCGCGAGTGCGCGAGGCCCCTGCAAGAGCGAGGCCCCAGGCGGTTGCCCTGCTCGCCACCCCCAAAGGCCGCCCCTGGCCAGAGGAATGAAACCCGGAGTTAAGAGAATTAACTTTCGATTTCACGGTTAATAAAAAAAAACACATGAAACACCAATTTGCGATTTATGAACACTGTATTTATTTAATTTCCATCTCCAACTTAAGTTTTCACAATTTAGAACAATAACTTTTATATCTCAGTTTATAAGTTATATATTTAATTAATTTCCTTCTCCAACTTAACTATTCACAATTTAGAATAATAACTTTTATATTTCTTTTCCAACTTAACTTTTCACAATTTAGAATAATAACTTTTATATTTCTTTTCGACTTAACTTTCTTAAAATCCGGAACAAGACTGACTCGATAACTAAGTGGGATGCCTCAAGTGAGTTCGGTGCGCGGATAGCTTACCTTGCGATTTCCACGAATTTTGCTGTGGGAATCACAACTTTTGTGCATTCAGCGTCTAGATAAGTTTTTAGGAAAATAGAAAAGCGAGCTGCGCGCACGTTGACCGAAAACGTGATTTTTTAGGAGCGCGCGCACGTTGACCAAAAACGTGATTTAAATAATGTTAATAGTAGGTATTAGGGCGGTTGAGCGTGGGAAAATTTTGTGGGAACTTAGTTTGACCTTGGGATCACCTTTTGTCTTTGATGTTGCCGCCAGGTGGACAGGTGTCATCTGATGACGTCATCTTTGTTTTTACAGGTGTTGCCAGATGTCATCTTCATTAAGGATAGGTTTTATCATCTGTTTGGCGGGTTTGTGTCTTTGATGTAGCTGTCAGGTGTCATCTTTATTATCTCTTAGGTGCCCCTCTCCTTTTAAAATGCACTTGGGCGGGGGTTTGGCCTGATCGGAGTCTGCTGCAGTAGAAGAAGTTGTTTTTAAAGTTGAAGTTAGAAAATTAAGTTTTTATATTTTTGGCCGAGCTCATCGTTATATAAAAAGCATTATCCATTCTTCAACAAGCTAACGGCTAAAACAGATTCAGGCGACCAGACGCTAAGTAATCAGAACTCGACAGTGGAATCGCGATCTTTGCAGATCCAAACAAATAGCACCTTACACCTCGTGTAAAATTTGTATGCAGGCAATGAGACAAAACTTGTCTTGCAGGTTTCACGGGACAGAAACTTATCCGTACAATATGCACAAGCAAATTCACATTTTAATAAAAAAACTGCAACCTGTGAATGGGCAAACCGTTGCAGTACAAAAAACAAAAACAGAATCGATGTACCAAGTGTCGCTCGCAGATTATGGTTAAGTAAAATTTACCCGTATACTTGTGCTTGCTGATGGGCGCCTGGTAAGTAAATTTAAAGTGCTTCAAAGGGAGAATTGGTATATTGCATCAGAAGATCACTCACTATTCATGTCTTATCCTGGTTGTGACTTACGCGTATGGATTGACCTAAGAGAAGAGTGTTTGTAAAGTCTGCTTTTATTTTATTGTACATATTTTACATGCAAAATTTCCCTTATTTAAATAAATAAAGTGGTAAAGTGGTAATAAAGTGAAAGGCTATTGTATTATTTTCCGAGTTTTTAAGCGTATATACTTTTAAGTAGTTTCACGAATTAATTATAATTTTTATGGAAATTTAAAAAGTAAAACAAAACTTTTACAAAATATTTAGGAATATTTAATAAACTATTAAAAATTTTTGCAGATGAGTTAACTAATTTGTAAGCATTTCCATAATAATATTTGCATAATAAAACAATTTACAAATATTAAGAAATTTTTGCAGTTTTCTAAATAACTTATGAAAATTTAAAAAGTAAAACAAAATAATTACAAAATACTTGGTAATATTTAACAAACCAGTTAAAATTTTTGCAGCTGAGTTAACTAATTTGTAAGCATTTCTAAAAATAATAAAACAATTTACAAATATTAAGAAATTTGTTCAGTTTTTAAATAATTAATGGAAATTTAAAAAGTAAAAAAAAAATTTTGCAAAATATTTAGAAACATTTAACAAACTATATAAAATCTTTGCAGCTGAGTTAACTAATTTGTAAACATTTCCAAAACAATATAACAGTTTAATTTATGAAAATTTAAAAAGTAAAACAAAACAGTTGCAAAATACTTAGCAATATTTAACAAATTATTTAAAATTTTTGCAACTGAATTAACTAATTTGTAAAAATTTCCAAAAACAACAAAACCATTTACAAATATTAAGAAATTTTTGCAGTTTACTAAATAATTTATGAAAATTTAAAATGTAAAACAAAACAGTTACAAAATACTTAGCAATATTTAACAAACTATTTAAAATGTTTGCAAATGAGTTAACTAAGTTGTAAGCATTTCCAAACTAATAAAACAATTTACAAAATATTTCGAAATTTTCACTTGATTACTAGGCGGCTTGTCTGGTGACGGATATAATTTCAATGTTTGTAGAATTGCATTTTGATAATTTTACTCAAAATTAGGAGTAAAGTCTGAATTTAATTCTTTTGGGGATTTTCGTCAGTTTGGGGCGCTGTTCACCCTGACTTTCAGGCTGCCGCCTGTGGATATTTCTCATAATTTTCGTTCTTTGAGGAGATTAATACATATTTTCTTTAGGGAAAATTAACCCATTAACCCATTAATGCGCAAAACGAGGATTTTGTGGACGCAAGTTCAATTGTACGATTCGAATAGCATATTGGGGCGAATTTCCTCCAAATTCGTATATAAGGGGTTTTTGGGTGTGCTTTTTCAGAATCTGGCATTTGTTTTGCATAAAAACTTCAAAAACCCTATTATTTTTTGGGTTTTTTCAAAAAAGTGCCGATTTTTTTGGGTCATTTTTCGTCTCAACGTCGATTATCATGTCGTTGCTGCTCTTAAAATGATCACATAACTACCAGAAATCGCGGTCCGAATGTCTACACTTTCTCAAACCATGGTTTCGATTTTTTTTTTCGCTTTGGTTTTTGCAAAATAGCCATTTTGTACAGCAATGTAATAAAAACCTTCGCAATTTTTTTACACGAAAAGGATCAACTTTACAAAAAAAATTTATATGACAAAAAGTGCTTATAATTAGCCAAGGAAAACATGTAAATTTTTTCAGAATTTTTTGGACTATTTTTGGTTTTTTGGATTTGGCCAATTTTTGAAAAATCCAAAAATGTCCCGACAAATTCTGAAAAAATTCACACGTGTTCCTTGGCTAATTATAATCACTTTTTGTCATATAAAATTTATTCATATAATTCGTCCTTTTTGAGTAAAAATATCACCAAATTTTTTTTTTTTTTTGTCATATAAATTTTTTTTGTACAGTTGATCCTTTTCATGTAAAAAAATCGCGAAGGTTTTTATTACATTGCTGTACAAATGCTATTTTGCAAAAACCAAAGCGAAAAAAAAATTCAAAACCATGGCTTGAGAAAGTGTAGACATTCGGACCGCGATTTCTGGTAGTTATGTAATCATTCAATAGCAGCGACGACATGATAATCGACGTTGAGACGAAAAATGACCCAAAAAAATAGGCACTTTTTTGAAAAAACCCAAAAAATAATAGGGTTTTTGAAGTTTTTATGCAAAACAAATGCCGGATTCTGAAAAAGCACCCCAAAAACCCCTTATATACGAATTTGGAGGAAATTCGCCCCAATTTGCTATTCGAATCGTACAATTGAACTTGCGTGCACAAAATCCTCGTTTTGCGCATTAATGGGTTAAGGAGCGCAAAGGTTATTCATACAAACAAAAGCACGGGGTACGTTTTGGTATAGTGCTAGGGGTAGTTTACCCCCTTGAGGAGCTTTTATCAGGAAAACGCAAAAACAGGTCAATTTTGTTTTTTTAAATCGTATGTAAAAAAAATATTTTTCAATGATTTTTAACTAAAACTGTTATTTTTGTGACGCAAAAATATAATTTATTCTGCAATAATAAATAAGGGTGGCAACCCCCGGGAACCGGATTACTTACAAAAGGTTAGTATATTTATGAGACATCATTTCCATTTTATTTCATTCGAAAAAATTCATTAGAACTAGAGATATTTAGGTAAAACTGTTTTTGGGGGTAAACTTTAGGGCTGGTTTTTACCCCCTAAACTTGCGTATCCGCAGATAAAAAACAAATACGTTTTTCTTATTTTTCGATGCTCTACAACATATTTCAGTTTCATCAAAATCAGTGAGACACACTTGAGAGCGTTTCTTTGTTAGAAGAACACATTGCAGTAGTGAAAGAACCCGGATCTGAATATTAAGGTCATTTTATTCCAGTCACAGGATCTGCAAAACATATCCTATCATGCTTATTTGAATTTTTGGAAAAAAAAAAATTTATATAGTACTTCGTGTGTAGTTCCTATAGGTTGTAACGGAACTGTGGTAAATACGGGATACACACGGTGGGTCATTAGTAAGTTTTAGTGGGAAGTAAAAGTAAGCAAGGTTTTTTTGTTGGGATGTTCTCTTGAGGTCAGTAGAACTCATTTTAGCCCAAAACCAAAATCCGATAGCGGGCGCTTTTTTAGATATGCACCTATAAGTTTTTTTTGCTTGAAACTTAATGTAAAATTGTATATCATGCACGAAATGCGCACATACACACACACACACACACACACACACACACATACACACTCACTCACACTCGCACACACATATGAATGTATGTATGTATATATATGTGTTATGTACCCACACACATAATATAAATATATAAATAAAAAGATATATGTATAAAATAACATATTAGTTACTATATCACTTTTCACTTTTATTATAAACAATTATAATTTGTACAAGCATTTTATAAGTGATTTTATAAATTTTTAAGATTTATTATATTTTTCAAACATATAATATATGTTTTATACATGCAGACCATTAAAGTCACATATAGCTTTATATAAGTGATTAGTAAATTCAGGATGATTCGAATTAACTTTATATTTATTCCATGCTGATATAAATTCATAATGAGCCGATTCCATAGCTTGTTCAGAATTATATCCCAAACCAAATTTGTGTTTAGAACAATAATCTTCGATATGAAAAAATATCGCATGGATTTTGGGGGTTACAGGTATCTCGAGGTCCATATAACTTTTCATAAAGTCAGAAATACACTCCTTATAATTTGGTTTCAAGTCACACGTAAAACAAGCTTTTACGACACTGTGAAAAGTTTCTAATGCTTTAACAAATTTCAGACGTTCAATTGGACTAATACTTCGTAACATATCTACATTATTCATTAATATTTTACATGAATTTCCATTAAAACCTGAATTTCCACGGCGAATTTCTCGTTGTACATGGCACGCATTAGCCCAATTCATAGCAGTATTTTCATACTTTCTCATCATAGAATTAAAAATAGTGTGACTATTTATATACATACATACATTCATATAAGTATATATATATATATATATATATATATATGTATGTACAAAGTATTTTTTGAGGACAATTATTATTACTAAAGTATTTTTTGGGGACATTTGTATACTTCGGGGACTGACCCCACAATATTCCTATGTCCAAAGTATTATTTAAGGACATGTCGTTTTTATGTCCAAAGTATTATTTGAAGACGTGTTGTTTTTATATATATATATATTTTATATGAGGAAATGTCGTGTTTATGTCCAAAGTATTATTTGAAGACATGTTGTTTATATATATATATATATGTTTTATATGAGGACATGTCGCGTTTATATTCACCGATTATTGTCCGACCCCTCTTTCCTGCTCGTATTTAATTTCAGTAGTATTATTTGAGGACATTTTATTTTTTTTTTTTCTTCGTTCTTTCTCGGGACCTTGCTCGGCGGTCTCTAGAAATCAGCGGCGATTCACTGTCCAGACTTATCTTTCACATATCTACCCTCAGAACTCGGCCAAATCTTGACCGATTTTCTTCATTTAAATTTTATACGATAGCCCCACATGGGGACTTTAGTTGGATCCATACACCGCTCTTCTCCATTTAACCCTCGCCCTGTAAATTGTAGCGAAAGGAGCCGGGATCTGGATAATCTATTTTTCCATTTTCCGACTAAACTACTCAACTGATTTTTCTCAAACTTCTTCACAACACTAACTCCTCCAGAGACTTTTACTCAGTCCTAAACTGAACCCCCCACGCCCCCTTTTCATTCAACTTTTAGCGAAAGTAAATTTTTAAAATCTGTTTTTAAGGCAATGGCAAGGAAATATTTTCATTCGCATGCAGTGAGAGCACTTTTTTTTTGTTCGTTTTTCACTCTTCGTTCTATTTCGGCACCTTGCTCGGAGCAATTTTTTTTTGCTTCGTTTCTATATTTCGTTCTTTTTCGGGACCTTGCTCGGAGCACTTTTTTTTTGTTCGTTTTTCACTCTTCGTTTTATTTTGGCACCTTGCTCGGAGCAATTTTTTTTTTGCTCCTTCGTTCTTTTTCGGGACCTTGCTCGGCGGTCTCTAGAAATCAGCGGCGATTCACTGTCCAGACTTATCTTTCACATATCTACCCTCAGAACTCGGCCAAATCTTGACCGATTTTCTTCATTTAAATTTTATACGATAGCCCCACATGGGGACTTTAGTTGGATCCATACACCGCTCTTCTCCATTTAACCCTCGCCCTGTAAATTGTAGCGAAAGGAGCCAGGATCTGGATAATCTACTTTTCCATTTTCCGGCTAAACTACTTAACTGATTTTTCTCAAACTTCTTCACAAGACTAACTCCTCCAGGGACTTTTACTCAGTCCTAAACTGAACCCTCCACGCCCCCCTTTTCATACAACTTTTAGTGAAAGTAAATTTTTAAAATCTATTTTTAAGGCAATGGCAAGGAAATATTTTCATTCAATTTCTCGATAGCGCTTAGCTCTTCCCTCCCTTGAGTCTTTGCTTGAACAGTCGCCGCACCTTTTTCAACTTATTGTGGGGTCCGGGAAAATAGAATCACCAGGCAATTAACACTGGCTAATCTACTCTTCAAGTTTCCACCCTCAGAACTCGGCCAAATCGTAACCGACTTTCTTCATTCAAATTTTGGATGATAGCTCATAATCATTGCCATCTCCGCATATTAACACTTATCTCTTCCCTTCACCCCTTTCCCCGCAAATCGCTTCTAAGGGAGGACATCTCCAGAAAAGGTACCTTTCCACATTCTGGCTCAGAACTCCTCCAGATGATGACCGATTTTCTTCATTCTAATTTTGTATGAAAGCCCCCCGTCGGCGCCATCTCTGCATACTAACACTTATCTTTTCCCTTCACCCCTTTCCCCGCAAATCGCTTCCAAATTAGGCCATCTCCAGAAAAGTTAATTTTCCTCACAACTCCTCCAATTCTTAACCGATTTTCTTCATTTAAATTTCATATGAAAGCCCCCCGCGGCTGCCATCGCTGAATATTTATATTTATTTTCCCCGTTCACCCCTTACCCCTCAAATAATTTCTTAAGGTGTAAATCTCTAGAAAAATTACTTTTGTGCATTCTGGCTCAGAACTCCTCGAAATAATATCCGATTTTCTCCATTTAAATTTTGTATGAAAGCCCCCCTTGGGTGCCTTCTTTGCATATTTATATGTATTTTCCCCGTTCACCCCTTTCCCCTCAAATGATTTCTTATGGTGCAAATCTCTAGAAAAATTACTTTTCTGCATTCTAGCTCAGAACTCCTCTAAATAATAAGCGATTTTCTCCATTGAAATTCTGTATAAAAGCCCCCCATGTATACTATCTCCGCATATTATTACTTATTTTTTACGTCCACCCCTTTCCCCCCGAATGATTTCTTAAGGTGGCCATCTCTAAAAAAAATTATGTTTCTACATTCTGGCTCACAACTCCTCCAAATCGTAACCGATTTTCTTCATTTAAATTTCGTATGAAAGCCCCCCGCGGCTGCCATTTATGTATATTTATATTTATTTTCTCCGTTCACCTCTTTCCCTTCAAATTATTTCTTAAGGTGCCAATTTCTAGAACAATTACTTTTCTGAATCCTGGCTCAGAACTCCTCTAAATAATAACCGATTTTCTCCATTTAAATTTTGAATGAAAGCTCCCCATGTGTGCCATCTTCCTTATTACCCCTTTCCCGCAAATCATTTCTTAAGATAGCAATCCTAGAAAGATTATTTAGTTTTCTGCATTCTGGCTCAGTTTTTATTTCTTTTTGTTTAAAACAAATTGCATCATCATCATAGTCTTTCCATTTATTTTGTTTTTTATATATACCACTAATTGCGAATCTATTACAAAAATGTTTAAATTCAAGATGACGGATCCAAAATAGCAACCGCCATTTTTTAAATGTCAGGGGGTGATTTGTGGAAAATAATAAAAATTATGGGAATAAAGGGTGGAATCTGTAGATAACTAAATAATTATGAAAATTTCAAAAAAGTTTAGTTTTGTGGGAGAAAAAGAATAAAATGTGGGGTAAGTTTTTTTTTTGTAATGTTTAAGGGGCAATATAAAATATATATATATATATTAGGTAAAAGTGATGCATAAGAAAGGTGGAGAAAAGAATAAGTGATTTTTGAAGCCATCAAGCGTTAAGTTCCGTTACGTACATAAAAAGTTATAGCGATTTCCCTAAAAGAGGATGAAACAAGATGCCCGCGGAGAATATTTCCATAGGAAGGCCTTAAAAACTGACACCGAAAAACTGTTTTTGCAGAATTTTGAGTGAAAATTAGGGCGTAGGGGGTCGAAATTGGGGTTCAGTGAAAGCTATCGGGTAAGCGAATGTTGTATTAAAGTTTGAAGACATTCCAATAATTCGTTCAGATAGAATTTGCAAAAATGTTTTTTTTTGAAACCAGCATTTTCTTTGAGCACTTTCGAGGATAAAACGGAAACAGAAAAGAAAAGCGAAGTAATGCAGAGAAAGAACTCCCAATGAAATACTGTTTAAAATTTAAATCATTGAAATCGGTGCAGAATTGGCTGAGATTTGGGCGTCGAAACTGGAAACATAAGAAAACTTTTCTCAATCAGCGTAATTCTGGCGTGGACGAAAAAAACAAAACAAAAAAGGGGTGAGGAAAAAAAATGTGTGCAGGCAAATCTTTTGTGGGCACGTTGAATTAATTCGGAAATTTTGCAGTGGAATATTTGGAATTTTTAATTGATTGTTCATATGCTAATTAACTTGGGGGGATGAGCGATATGTCATTGGATCAGTATTAGGGAGGAGTTTAATATACGTAAAACTCAAGAACATTCGAGTAGTCTTTATGCAATAATCGTAAATCGAAACTCGGGAGAAATTAATTTTTTGGGTGAAAAATGACCCGCTAGCACACAAGGGGGCAGATTGGCGACAAACTATTAGCAATAATGGAGAAAAAAATGTAGATTAAGTTTCGGAGGACCTTGAAGTAGATGTGGGTGAAAAAAAAGTGAGATTAATAGAAAATTGGTGGAAAAAAATGAAAAGTAAAAATGGGGAACAATTTTAAAAAGAAGATAAATGGTATAAATTTATTCAGGGGGGTCAGGGGGTGATTTGTCGAAAATAATAAAAATTATGAAAATAAAGGGTGGAATCTCTAGATAACTACAAAGTTATTAAAATTTCAAAAAAGTTTAGTTTTGTGGGAGAAAAGGAATAAAATGTGGGGTAATTTTTTTTTGTAAAGTTTAAGGGGCAATATAAAAAAAATATATATATATTCGGTAAAAGTGATGCATGAGAAAGGTGGAGAAAAGAATAAGTGATTTTTGAAGCCATCAAGCGTTAAGTTCCGTTACGTACATAAAAAGATATAGCGATTTCCCTAAAAGATGGTGAAACAAGATGCCCGCGGAGAATATTTCCATAGGAAGGCCTTAAAAACTGACACCGAAAAACTGTTTTTGCAGAATTTTGAGTGAAAATTGGGGCGTAGGGGGTCGAAATTGGGGTACAGTGAAAGCTATCGGGTAAGCGAATGTTGTAGTAAAGTTTGAAGACATTCCAATAATTAGTTCAGATAGAATTTGCAAAAATGTTTTTTTTGAAACCAGCATTTTCTTTGAGCACTTTCGAGGATAAAACGGAAACGGAAAAGAAAAGCGAAGTAATGCAGAGAAAGAACTCCCAATGAAATACTGTTTAAAATTTAAATCATTGAAATCGGTGCAGAATTGGCTGAGATTTGGGCGTCGAAACTGGAAACACAAGAAAGCTTTCCTCAATCAGCGTAATTCTGGCGTGGACGAAAAAAACAAAACAAGAAAGGGGAGAGGAAAAAAAAATGTGTGCAGGCAAATCTTTTGTGGGCACGTCGAATTAATTCGGAAATTTTGCAGTGGAATATTTGGAATTTTTAATTGATTGTTCATATGCTAATTAACTTGGGGGATGAGCGATATGTCATTGGATCAGTATTAGGGAGGAGTTTAATATACGTAAAACTCAAGAACATTCGAGTAGTCTTTATGCAATAATCGTAAATCGAAACCCGGGAGAAATTAATTTTTTGGGTGAAAAATGACCCGCTAGCACACAAGGGGGCAGATTGGCGACAA
This sequence comes from Dysmachus trigonus, assembly GCA_949715965.1. Classification (NCBI taxonomy): domain Eukaryota; kingdom Metazoa; phylum Arthropoda; class Insecta; order Diptera; family Asilidae; genus Dysmachus; species Dysmachus trigonus. Next base: position 34,335,342 of record OX454321.1, on the reverse strand, counting down.
ACTATTAGCAATAATGGAGCAAAAAATGTAGATTAATTTTCGGAAGACCTTGAAGTAGATGTAGAATTCTGTGCGAAATTAGGGTTCAGTGAAAGCTATCGGGTAAAATAATGTTGTAGTGAAGTTTGAAGACATTCCGATAATTAGTTCAGATAGAATTTGCAAAAATGTTTTTTTGAAACAGGCATTTTCTTTGAGCATTTTCGAGGGGAAAGGGTGAGCAAAAAAAAATATAAACACACCTAAAGAAAGGGCTCCCCATGAATTAATGTTTAAAGTTTAAATCATTGAAATCGATGAATAATTGGCTGACATTTGGGTATCGAAACCTGAAAGTAAATAAAGGCGAACGAATCAGCGGTATTTCTTGCACGATTCGGAATGTGTCGTCCCGTGGACGTGGACGAGGCTCGCCCCTCAATAAACAAAGGAAGCACGCTGAAGCTGTTGTGTAGGGCACGAAGAGAATGAGGAATTAGAAAAAGTGGTGAATTTGATTAGATTTTATAGATATAAATGAAATGTATTCTTTGGGGACATCGAAATGTAATAGCGAAGATTATATTTAAGGTATTTTTCTAGGACATGTCCTCGAAACATACGTTCTTGAAAGAGTCCTCATAGTATCGAAAAATCGCTATAACTTCTAAAATATTGGGAAAAAATGAAAAACTTTAATGGCATATGGAAAGGAATTTAATTTTACACAGTATTCCATTGCAAGAATTGCATGTCCCAAAAAATACGTTGTACATACATATATATATATATACCGGGTGTTTCAGACCACCCGTCCACCCCTAATATCTCGAGAAATAATCATCAGATTGAAAAATAAAAAAATAGGGGTAAAATATTTTCGAAAAACCTATTTAACCAAAACCACCCCCACCTCCCACCCTCACCCCCATGGGCGGGGGTGGGGGTAACTTTTTTTCTTAAATAGCACCCCCTATTTTTTATTGCGGATTCGGAATCTACAGGAAAAAATAAGAAACTTTTGTTCCAAACATTTTTTTTTTTATGCACAGATGGCCCTGTAATCGTTGACATAACAGAAACGAGCTAGGATATGTCCCCCTTAAAAATTCAATATCATCTCTTTACTAAGAAGTCAATAACATATCCTCCTTGAGACGCCAATCCATCATTTCAATTGGAAAGAGAATTCTCAATAATATTTATCATAAAAATTACTTGGAAGAGCTTTATAAAGTCGATTTAATTGGTAAAAATGGTGTACACAAATCAAGAAGCCCATGATATGTTGCAAGTTTATTTTGAATCAGGTTCATTCGCTGCCGCCGAAATTCTTTGGCAACAACGGTATCCGGATAGATTCCCTCATTCACGTAAAGTATTTTCCCGGCTCTCTAGAAGAATAAAAAATGAGGGTATTGTGCAACCTCATCATAATAAAGGAAGGGTCATTCGTCGCCGCGTCCGGGATGAAAGGTCAGCAGATATCCTTGCATCAACAATCGTTCAACCACACGATTCCTTGAGACGGCGTGCAATCGATAGTGGTGTTTCTGTTACTACTATTCAACACATTCTCAAAAGTGAAAAATTCCACCCCTATCGTATGGAATTACACCAAGAACTTACGAACGGTGATTTCGTACAACGGCTCCAATTTTGCAACTGGATTCAAAATCAAGGAGAAAATTTCCACAGATCCATATTATTCTCAGATGAAAGCACATTCAAAATTGATGGAGAAGTGAATACGTGGAATTGCCGTTACTGGACTAAAAATAATCCCCATTGGATGAGAACGATTGATCATCAACATGTTTGGAAAGTAAATGTTTGGTGCGGGATCATCGATGACCGTATCATAGGTCCGATATTCTTTGATGGTAATCTGGACCGTTTCCGGTATGTAGCTCTGATTGAGAATGATCTGCCTGTCCTTCTGGAAGATGTTCCATTGGAACTAAGGCGAAACATGTGGTTCCAGCAGGATGGTTGTCCTGCCCATACTGCGATTATTTCCAGAACAAGTTTGAATCGTAGTTTCCCCAACAGATGGATTGGCAAATATGGTCCTCGTAATTATCCTCCCCGATCTCCAGATCTCACAGTTCTGGATTACTATCTATGGGGAAGGGTGAAGGATTTAGTATACCGCGAGCGTCCAACTACAAGGGATGACATGATTCGTAGGATCACAGAGGCAATACGATCGCTTGACGCAGAGGAAATTAGAAGAGCTGTCGATAATTTTCAGAGAAGAGTACAACTATGTATTAATCAAGGTGGACAACATTTCGAATATGACCGATAGAATAGTTTTTTGCGATTACAGGGCCATCTGTGCATAAAAAAAAAAATGTTTGGAACAAAAGTTTCTTATTTTTTCCTGTAGATTCCGAATCCGCAATAAAAAATAGGGGGTGCTATTTAAGAAAAAAAGTTACCCCCACCCCCGCCCATGGGGGGGAGGTGGGGGTGGTTTTGGTTAAATAGTTTTTTCGAAAATATTTTACCCCTATTTTTTTATTTTTCAATCTGATGATTATTTCTCGAGATATTAGGGGTGGACGGGTGGTCTGAAACACCCGGTATATATATATATATATATATATGTGTGTGTGTGTGTGTGTGTGTGTGTGTGTGTGTGTGTGTGTGTGTGTGTGTGTGTGTGTGTGTGTGTGTGTGTGTGTGTGTGTGTGTGTGTGTGTGTGTGTGTGTGTGTGTGCATTTCGTGCATGATATACAATTTTACATTAAGTTTCAAGCAAAAAAAAACCTATAGGTTCTATCTAAAAAAGCGCCCGCTATCGGATTTTGGTTTTGGGCTAAAATGAGTTCTACTGACCTCAAGAGAACATCCCAACAAAAAAACCTTGCTTACTTTTACTTCCCACTAAAACTTACCCACCGTGTACAGGAACGGAGTAAGGATCTTGCGCCAGAAAGATCACTAGGAAGGCCTCTGCAATGGTTTATCTATATGGTCCATGCGAAGGAGTTACCCTTAAGACATCTATTTCAGTTTTAAATGGTTTTACTACAGGTCCGAAACGTTTTTCTGGCGGAATTGAAAAAAAAAATGTCAAGATTGTGAAAATCTTCCTATTGCAGCCTATTAAAGTCGAATTACCTATGGTTGACTACGAAATTTTGAGCACTGATAAAAAATATTTGCATGAAATTTGTTTGGCAATTTCTTCTGGAAAAATTACAGCTGTTTTATCATATAGATATCCAGGAACGCTCGCTCATTCTAGATGGGTTATTTGCGCTAACAGATTACTTCGGTTATAGGTTCCTACAGATGTGCCTTTAACAAATCTAGAGATCTTAGCTACCTTTGTGATGAAAGTATATGCACCTATTTGATTTGATATTAAAGTTAAACCTTCTTGCTCAGATGGTCCAAAGCATTTATTAAAGATGATTCAACGATCAAGATATCTGCCTCAAAGTATTTTAAAGGTAATAGATCCAGTGATTAAGAGAATTCTTTTTTCGCTCATCCAGATAATCTTCTACTTTGCATGTTAAATGATGAAAGACCATATGTTCGAGAATTAAGTCTAAGACTGATCTTAAAATCGAGAGAAGCCAATACTTCTGGAACTACAAGATAATTTACAGTACCTACCTGAACTAAATTTCAATACGAACAATTAAGAGGATCTGGTTGACTGGTAAACGTGTAAGTTAACTGAACCGTCCATTTTAGCAATAATTCCAAATTCAAAATTAATAGAACTGATAAGAACGGTACCTGAGATAGATTTAGTAAGGTTGCCAGGCCACACACAAGCTATGAAAAAAAGATAAAGCTAGTCAGAGAGGCATGGTTAACTGTTACAGGGACAGAAGCAAGAGGCCGTTTTGTAATGGCAAAGCTATAATCAAGGTCAAAAATGTGTAATTTTAATACAAAGAAAGATTTTAATTAGATTTCATAGGAAGTGGACGGGTGGATGGAACCTCCACGTGGTGAGTTCTGGTAGTCATTATGTAGCTATAAAAAGTTATATAAGGAATTAGCGAAAGTTTGTGCAAAATTTAAAAAATTATAAATTCTTTTATATACTAATACATTTATGTGTGTTGTGGCACAGTAGTGTGGTTATTGCGCTATTGCAAATCGGTTGATGAACGCTCGGTCAGTTGATTGCCGATTATTTTGCAATTGCCACTAAGCACTTCTTTTGGGATATATAAACATGAAAGTTCGTTTATTTGTTTGTGTGTTTATTTGCTGCTCAATCAACCCTAAACGCTTGCACCAATATTCTTCATTTATTGTCAAAAGGTAGTATATATTCCAACTTAACATGTAGGCTAATTTTTTTCGGTTTCAAAATGGCGGATCCAAGATGGCGGCAGAACATCTTAAATTTGAAGTGATTTTTATGAAAATCGGAACTCTGGGGTTTTGGGGGATGCTGATTTCAAATCCGCTATTAAATTATCAAAATCCAAGTTGGCGAATCCAACATGGTAACCGAAATTTCACAATTTCAACGAATTTTAGTGAAAATTAGTACAATGATTTTTCAGAGGCCCCTAATTTCGAATATTATAGAAATTTCTAAATCTAAAGTGGCGGTTCCAATATGGCGCCCAACATTTTTCTACTTCAACCGATTTTAATGAATATTAGTACAATGATTATTCTGACGCCATTAATTTCGAATATTATCAAAATTTCCAAATCCAAAATGGCGGATCCAACATGGCGACCAAAATTTCTCGATTTCAACGCATTTCAATGAAAATTAGTATAATGATTATTCTGAGGCCACTAATTCCGATTGTTATCAAAATTTGTAAATCAATGATGGCAGATCCCGTATGGCGAACTAATGGTCACCAGTTTCGGATATTATCAATATTTCCAAGTCCAAGATGGCGGATCCAATATGGCGACCAACATTTTTTCGATTTCAACAAGTTTTAATGAAACTTGGTACAATGAATAATTTAAAGAAAAAAAATTTGAATATTAATAAGATTTGGAGATTCAAGATGGCGGATCCATGAAGGGGTTCTTAGGTGGAAACAATTTCTGGGATATAACAAACTAGAACATTTTAGAAGTGTTTAATTAGTAAGTATTTACCCAACGCCGTGTGAAACTGGATAACCCAGCTAGTTAGCTAAATAAGTAGTTGTTTTCATGGTGCGCGGTCTTTTTTCACCATGGAACCATGTATAAGGATATTTAACTTCCGTTAGTGAAATAAGTTAAATGAATTATTATTTGAAATTTTAAGGTTTTCGGAAAAAATAGGTGTTAATATTTTTGCTATTACTTGAGATCAAGGTCCCAATAATAGAAAATTGTTTTCCGATCTTGGTATTACAAATATAGAACCATTTTTCAATCAAAGTGATAAGAAAGTGCAAGATTTAGTCCCGTCGCAACTAACTCTGTGGGTGGTCATCGCTTCTGTGATCAAGTGATTTTTGTTTTCCGTGTTCTATTGAACTTTGTATTTTTTTCCCCGAGTGTATCAAGTGAAGTGCTTTCGTTTGCCTATTTAATCCCAGCGGGAAAAGAAGCAGTCCTAGATGCAAGTGGAAGCTACTCCTGCGAAGGCATGGATGAATGACTCTTTGTTGCACACTTCATTTCATTTTAACATTGCATGTCATTAGGAGGAAGCAGTAAAAAAGCTTTTCTTTGCTTCCTCCAAGATCCCATAGGAGTAATAAGGAATGCATGACATTAACAGGACATGAGATCTATTTGGAATCAAAGTCTATAGCTCCTACCGCTTCCCCAGAAGCATCCAAGAAATCGACTCCTAGATTTGGAAATTATAATGTTAATAAATGAAACAACTCTATTAACCAAAATTCAATTCATTTTGTTTTGTTAGCATCAATATATATACATAAATTCATTTAAAAAAAAAAAACTCAACACATAAAATTCACTAAATAAAATTAATTAAACAATTCCATTTGGAAAATAATTCAACATAAAATTAAACTAATTAATTATATATTTCAATTTGGAAAATAATACAACATAAAAGGCGGGATAAAGTACGCACAGGCTCAACTCAAAGTACAAACAGGAATGAATTATTTTCAACCGGTATTCACGAATTGCGTCTTTGAAGAACTCGATCGGCGAGAGTAAGGAGAAAATATACAAGGCGCTTTCGTTCGCGCTTGTCCTTCCACCTAGCTTCCATGCGACTAACTTGGAATTGATAGTGAAAACTGTTCTTTGCTTCCACAAGGCGTTCCGTTGGAATACCTGACCAAAATTCCCGCTGGGATTTTTCTGTGTTGTTTGTTCTCGAATATAACTGTGGTTTAGAATTTTTACATTTATCTGTTGTGTTTTTTTGGCGGCAAACACTGTAAGCTGAGCTTGGTGTCACGGTGTTATTCTCTTGGCTTCTTGACGATATCGCTCTTTAATTCTGTGAGAAACTTTCCGCTATAGACGCAGCTTCGGTTTTTTCCCCTCCTGACTGCCAGTCCTAATCAGCCATAAAGTAGGCTAACAAGACTTGGCTGTACAGTCAATCAAGTAAATCATTAGCAATCAATTTCTCATTTTCTCGCTTTTTTCTCCGCCACCCACCCACTGATTCATTTGTGCTCAGTATGTCTTATTGTAAAATTTGCGACAACCTGATCATCGACAATGAGGTTTCGTGTGACGGCGTTTGTAACAGTCTTTCACCCCACATGTCTAAAACAGCCCTCCACAAGACGGGCTAAATCCTCTGCTTTCACTTGCGATGAATGTTCGGCCATAAAGCCTTGTAATGTTTTGCGATTGATTATGAACATGACAAATGCTATTTCTAGTGACCAATCTCTTTTAGCGGAAAAAGTGAACAATGCTCTGCATTCGAATGTTCATATAATATCCGAAGATATCGGCGTCCTCAATACGAAAATTGATAAACTATTCAGTGCGGTCGAATTATTCACGAGTACTTCTGAAGCGATACTTGTTACATGAAGTGTTTAATAATACAATGTCCACCTCTTGTGTTGCTGATAGTGCAGTAGTCGGCCCTATCATGGATGATCACGGCAGTTCCTCCTCCTCCCTCTACACATACTGTAGCGTCCACCGTGAAGAGATCTGGTATACGACAAAAGCGACCAAATAATCGCTCAATTAAAAACAAAAAGAATTCTGCTATTGATGCTATTGAAGATATCAATTCTTCTAATACCCCTTCCCCATTAGTTTCTGTGTCTCAAAACTCTATTCCCACGCCTCATGAGTGCCATTCCGAAACATCTTCTCAAGCAGAGATTAACCCTTCTGTTATACAGTGCTATGCAAAACATTTGCAACTAAAATCATAGTTTATTACAGATCATTATAAAATTTCCTAAACCACTGATACCAAAAAAAGTTTTAAGGGAACAATATCCAGTTTTTTATTCAAAGTAACAATTTTGCCTGTGCAAAACATTTGCAACTTTATATATCACCAAATACTTTTCTCGGAATAAATGAGAATTGGCAGTACTTTGTTAGTTAACTGTTATTTTCTATTCTATATATACATAGTTAATAAAAAATAATAATAATAATTTTCTATTACGATCCAACTACTGCAAGGCATATAATCTAGTCTGTCGGTCAGGTCCATGCGCGGCAGTGTATTATTAAAATATTTTTTTCCCTTTAAACGCAATTAAACTAAAAGTTCGTAAAATGGGAGTAATTAATTTTACAACGAAATAAAAAACCGAATAAAATAGCTAAATCCACCATATCCAGAATTATAAGCAGTTTTAAAAAGACTGGGAGTATTGAAAATATTCATAAAGGGTGGTAGACCAAGGAAAACGACAAAGGCTGAGGATCATAGAATTTAAATTTTAAGTTAATCTCGGCCTTTCCTCAGTTCAAGGTACTCAGGTAAAAAACGAATAAAACCTAGATGTGGATCCTTCGACAGTAAGAAGACGAGCCATAGAAATCGATCTTAAGACCTACAGGCCAGCGAAAAAGCCACTACTTTCCGAAAAAAATGGCTGAGCTCGACTTGTCTTTGCTCAAAGTCATTTAGAATGGCCCCTAAAAAAATGGAGAACAGTCCTTTTTTCGGATGAGTGTTTAACTTTATGTTTAACTGAGTGGGGCTAGATGGAGGGCAAAAAGTAGGACGACCGACGAACAAACGAGTAAATCCGCGATAAACTGTGGTAACTGTGAAGCATGGAAGTGATAATACAATAGTCTGGGGGTGTTTATCAGCTCAGGGCGGGGGACGTCTTTATGAAATACCACGGATAATGAAAGCGGAGGACTACAAAAACATTATGGAAAATGTAATGCTCCCTTATGCAGAGGTAGAAATGCCCCTACGCTGGCGCTTCGAACAGGACAATGATCCCAAGCACATCTCTAGACTTCTTCAGGCTTGGTTTTCGCAGCAAAACATTGAAGTTTTGAAATGGCTCGCACAGTCCCCAGATCTCAACCCCATAGAAAAGCTATGGCAACTGGTTAAGAAGAATATGAGGGGTCAATTTTACAACAACCGTGACGAACTCTTTAATGGTACAAAAAAGGCTTGGAATGATATAACTTCTTTACATATTGAGTCGCTATTTAATTCTATGCCAAGAAGATGTGCAGTAGTTATTGTAAATAAAGGCTATTTAACCAAATATTAATGATAATATATATATTTAAGCCGCGTTTCCAATACAGCGTGAAGATTCAGAGTATTTGCTATCTCCACACTTCACACGATAGAGTTGTATCTTTTGTCTCTTGAAAAATCTCACTCTGAATCCGAGAGTCAGCGTGAAAGTGGGATCTACTTCTACTTCCGCGCTGGAGATGTCGAAAGCTTTCGAACTTGATTTAATACGAGATGGCGCTGCTGCAAAGTTTCTTTCTTGGAATGCAAAATTGGCAAAATTATTGCTTCTTATATATGAAATAAAATTATTATTTGACTAATTTGTTTAATATTAAATTAATAATAATATTAAATGTAATATTCTGTAGAATTGCTCGTTATTTTGGCAACAATTAGTTATTCAAATGTGCTTTTTCGGATGAGTTGCACTAAGTCATCTACAGATGGCTCGTATATTTTCGAACTACTTTAACAATCGACAATATATTTATGTAATGAGCTACTGCAAGGGTGGCTGCAACTTTATTTCCCACAATTTTAATTAATTTACAAGAATACAATCTTCACTCTTCACACGACATTTGACAAAAAAATTACAGGCAGCAACCTGATTTCGAAAGCTCCGAATATGTCGAACATACTCTGCGCTGCCATTTGGAACGGGTCTACTTTGGCGCTGAACTCCACGCTGTATTGGAAACGCGCCTTTAAAGTCGCCAACATTGTTAATGTCAAGGAGTTGCAAATGTTTTGCACAGTCAGTTTTGTATCTTAGTATGAAAAAACGAATATTTCTCCTTTTTTATTGAATAGTTAGTTACCTTTAGTTTTTTAATATTCTTAAATTAGATATAATAAAGAATAAAATACTGTATTAGCTTTTTTGTTTTTAAGAATTTAAGGTTTGTTGTAGTAAGATATAAAAAATTGGGGTTTTAGTTGCAAATGTTTTCCACAGCACTGTAGGTAATGTTGTGGAAGCACTAAAATTGGTCCCCCATCGACGAACCCTATTTATTTCTCGACTTGCCTCAGAAACTTCCTCTAAGGCAATCCTTTCCCACATTCAGGCTCGAAATACTTGCATACAAAATATATCTTGTCGGAAAATTAATAAAGCTGTAAGCCCTATTGCATCTTTTATTTTACATGTGCCTGATGAACTGGCTCCGACTTTACTAAATTCTTCTTTTTGGCCCTCGGGTGCTTTAATAAAGAATTTCGTCCCTCGTGGGTCAACATTAAAGCCTAGAAACTCAAGTGCCAACCCATCTAATATTATTTCAAAATCCTGAATCCGCAGACGATCTCCTTATATTATCAAAATGTAAGGGGTATCAGAACCAAGCCTAGGACTCTTTACCAGTCGTCCACTACTAGTAATTTCGACATTATCGCGTTAACCGAAACGTGGTTACATCACGGTTTTCGGGATGCTGAGATTTTTGATTCATCCTATCAAGTATTTCGTAGGGAACGGTTTACTGATTCGGAGGCGCGAGGAGGAGGAGTTGTCATAGCTTGCAAAACTCACCTCAATTGCAGCTTGATTTCACCACCCGACCTATCTGCTTCTTCTGACATTGAGCTAATTACTCTCAAAGTAAAATTAGCCAGAACTTCTTTATTTATTATGTGTTGTTATATTCTCCCTGATGTAATCAATACCATTGACAGGGACGAATATGGTATACATGATATATTAATTTCAAGATTTAGAATTAATAACTTAATGAATCCAGACGACGATCTCCTTTTATTGGTTAATTTCAACATACCCAACGTTCAATGGGTAGCCAATTCTGCTGACGATGGCTGCCATCCCTTTAATAAATTAAGTTCGTAAGAGTCTTCATTTTTGGGATCGGTTTTCTCTTTCTGTCTAAATCAGATTAGTTCCATACAGAATGATATGCGTCGGCAGCTTCATCTTGTATTTTCCACTGATTGCAACAATACAATTGTTGATCACAGTCCAGTTCTTCTTTCTACTCTTGACAAATATCATCCGCCTCTCCAAATCGATTATTTTCATAGCCCTGAAAATACCAAACATGGAAGGCGGATATGGACGAACTTTCCAGAAGAATATCTTCCATTGACTTCACTACACTTTTATCCAACGATAACATTGACAATACCTTGTCCACGTTCTACGCCTTACTCTTCAACATTTTTGAATCTTGCGTCCCTTACGAACGGCAGCGTTCCCTTACTTCATCACCTCCCTGGTTCAATAGCGATCTTCGGAGGCTTAGAAATAGGAAAAATAAACTATGGAAGGCATATGTTTTGGAGAGGAATAACTTTTCGTACGAATTTCAGGAATATTCCACACAGTTATATAACGATTACCTAAAACGAATGACAACTGAATTCTACAACAATCCGCGCGCATTTTATACATTTATTAACTCTAAAAGAAAAGTGGACGACTACCCTGCTAATATGCAATATGAAGGAGTTTCCAGTGACACTCCATCTGCAATATGGATCAACTTTAAACAAAAACCCTATTCCTATTAATTTATCCATCTGCATTACTCCTGATGATGTCCTCAAGCATATGAACGAGCTTCCTCCTGATTTTACTTCAGGACTCGATGGTATTCCGCCAGCTATTCTTAAGGCTTGTTCTAATGAACTAGTCATGCCTTTAACATTAATTTTTCAAAAGTTTCTCGAGACTGGACAATTTCCTGTGCTCTGGAAGAACTCCCTCATCATTCCTATTCATAAAAAGGGTAACAAAAATGAGGTATGTAATTACAGGCCTATTCCGAAACTCTCGTGTATCCCAAAACTTGTTGAATCAATTGTTCACTCTCAATTTTCAACTGTCTGCAAGCGCCTCATTTCAACAAACCAGCACGGTTTTCTGTCGGGGCGCTCTACTTCTACGAATCTCCTCGAACTTGTTACCTTTGTTACTGAAGGCTTTCGAAATGGTTTGCAGACAGATTGCATCTATACTGACTTCAGCAAGGCTTTCGATAAGCTTTCTCATTCTGCAATAATCCTCAAATTAGTAAGTCTAGGCTTTCCGCCACTGCTTATTAACTGGATCCGTTCTTATCTACTCGACAGGACATATTAAGTTTCTTTTCGTCGCTCCACCTCGAACAAAATATCAGATACGTCAGGAGTCCCACAGGGTTGTCATTTAGGTCCACTTCTTTTTATTTTATCTACTATCTATCTAGAAATATTAGCGACTGGCACGTGGTTCAAAATGACCTAAACATATTCCATTTGTGGTGTACACACAATAATTTAGAATTAAATATTGGTAAGTGCGAAATCATGACTTTTTGTAGAGCTCGTAATCCCCTGCGTTTTGATTATACCTTATCGAATCATGCTCTACGACGTGTTCAATCTGTCCGTAACTTGGGAGTTATTCTGGATTGCAAATTAGACTTCGTTGAGCATATAAACTGTACGGTGGCTAAAGCCAGCTCTATGCTGGGATTCATCAAAAGATGGTCCCGTGAATTTTCCAATAGAGCTGTCTTAAAACAGCTTTACTTTTCTTTTGTTAGGCCAATTCTCGAATACGCAAGTCAAGTTTGGTCGCCCTATTATCAAGTCCATATTGCCTGCGTAGAATCTGTGTAAAGAAAATTTGTCAGATTCACTCTTAAGGATTTACCTTGGAGCAATCCAGTTCTTCTTCCACTTTATAATGATCGTTTGAGGCTCTTCGATATGCACTCTCTACTCAAGCGTCGGGAGATTGCAGACATTGTTTTTGTTCACCAATTACACAGCCACACAAAAAAAGAAAAGTGGTCTGTACTTTACATGCGATATATGGTTTTCGATGTATTTTCGCGCGCTGAGCACGAATCTGGAGTCAGAATTGAGCCATCACATCACAGTTAACTCCTAACCTCAAAAAACAGTTAAAAAATAGCAAAAATCCGGATAAATGTACAAGGAAAAATACAGGAATTTCTTTTTTTTATATCCAGATGTGTATTTTTATATAAAAGAACTGTGTGAATCCAAATCCACCGTCAGAGTTGAGGTGACACGTCATGTTTTTTTCCTAACCTCAAAAAACCGGGTCAGAAATATCGATTTCCGAAAGTCAACCGATTTACGCCAAATTCGGTGTGTGAGGGTTTTAGGGGTCACTGATCACGAATCTGAAGTCAGAGTTGCAAAATTCAAGATGGCGGACCCAATATGGCGGACAAGATTTTCGAAAATCAACCGATCTACACCAAATTTGGTATGTGAGGTTTTTCGGGATCGCTGATCATGAATCTGAAGTTTAGTTTGCAGAATTTAAGATGGCGGATCCAATATCGCTGAAGAAATTTTCGAAACCAACCAATCTACGCCAAATTTGGAATGTGGAGGTCTTTGGGGTGGCTGATCATGAATCTGATAGTTATTTATGGTGGCAACGCCTACTAGAAAAAAAGGGTAGAAGGACATATTTCCTCAAATGAACGACCTTAAAGTAGACTTTGTAACCATAAATCAATATCATATTCGTCATCTGCGACCTCTAAAACCCCCACATACCAAATTTGGCATAGATCAGTCGACTGTTGAAAATCTCGTCTGCCATGTTGGATCCGTCATCTTTAATTCCGCAAGTTTGACTTCAGATTCGTGATCAGCGAACCCAAAAACCCCCACATACTAAATTTGGCGCAGGTAGGTTGGTTTCGAAAATTTCGTCCGCCATATTGGATCCGCCATCTTTAATTCCGCAAATTAAACTTCAGATTCGTAATCAGCGATCCCAAAAACCCCTACATACCAAATTTGGCGTAGATCGGTTGATGTTCCAAAATCTCGTCCGCCATATTGGGTCCGCCATTTTGATTTTTGCAACTCTGACTTCAGATTCGTAATCAGTGACCCTTAAAACCCCCACATACCGAATTTGGCGTAAATCGGTTGACTTTTGAAAATCGGTATTTCTGACCCGGTTTTTTGAGGTTAGGAAAAAAACATGACGTGCCACCTCTACTCTGACGGTGGATTTGGATTCACGGGGTTCTTTTACATAAAAATATATATCTGGATATGAAAAAAAGAAATGCCTGTATTTTTCCTTGTACATTTATCCGGATTTTTGCTATTTTTTAACTGTTTTTTGAGGTTAGGAATTAACTGTGATGTGATGGCTCAATTCTGACTCCAGATTCGTGCTCAGCGCGCGAAAATACATCGAAAACCATATATCGCATGTAAAGTACAGACCACTTTTCTTTTTTTGTGTGGCTGTGTTATTAATTGGTAATATTGATTCAGCCTCCCTTAAAAGCGAATTCACTTTCAGATTGAACGAGCGTAATCTTAGGGCGGTGTCACTTCTACAAACTACATAGTTTATGTAAAAATAACTATAGCTTTTTCCAGCCTATTAACCGGATGAGGTTAAATGTGAATAAGAATGCTGATTTGTTTGATGTTCGTGTTAGTAAGCATGCACTAAAGAATAGTCTGTTTGGTGGTTGAGGTCGCATGTCTACTAACATCGGACCAAATGATGAATAACACAGGTTTACAAAAAAAAAAAGTTGATGTTCTTTTGACCAGACCATCTCATTTTTATGTAAATCGACGCCCTGAATCCGAATCCGAGGTCCGTTAACCTCCATCACGTCAGGTTCAAGGTCATTTCAAGGTCAAATTGAGAAAAACCCACTAAATAGGTCTGAAAAAGAAGACTTATAGGTTTTTGGGGTCGCTGAATCCGAATTCGTGATTTGTTTAACTCCCAAAGGTCAGCCAGAGGTTATTTCAAGGGCATTTCAAGGTGAAATTGGGAAAAATCCACTAAATAGGTCTGAAAAAGAAGATGTATAGGATTTTGGAGTCACTGAATCCGAATTCGTGATTTGCTTAACCCCCAAGGTCAGCCAAAAGTCGTTTTAAGGACATTTCAAGGTGAAATTGGAAAAAATCCACTAAGCGGAAAAAGTTGATGTTCTTTTGACCAGACCATCTCATTTTTATGTAAATCGACGCCCTGAATCCGAATCCGAGGTCTGTTAACCTCCATCACGTCAGGTTCAAGGTCATTTCAATGTCAAATTGACAAAAACCCACTAAATAGTTCTGAAAAAGAGGACTTATAGGTTTTTGGGGCCGCTGAATCCGAATTCGTGATTTGTTTAACTCCCAAAGGTCAGCCAGAGGTTATTTCAAGGTGAAATTGGGAAAAATCCACTAAATAGGTCTGAAAAAGAAGATGTATAGGTTTTTGGGGTCACTGAACCCGAATCCGTGATTTGCTTAAGCCCCCCAGGTAAACCAGAGGTCGTTTCAAGGGCAGTTCAAGGTGAAACTGGGAAAAAATCTCGTCTTTTCTATATTTGAACTTGGAATGACTTCGAAACGACCTCAGGCTGACCTTTGGGATTAAGTAAACCACGAATTCGGATTCAGCGACCCCAAAAACGTATACATCTTCTTTTTCAGACTTATTTAGTTGATTTTTTCTCAGTTTTACCTTGAAATGACCTTGAAACGACCTCTGGTTGACCTGGGGGGCTTAAGCAAATCACGGATTCGGGTTCAGTGACCCCAAAAACCTATACATCTTCTTTTTCAGACCTATTTAGTGGATTTTTCCCAATTTCACCTTGAAATGCCCTTGAAATAACCTCTGGGAATTAAACAAATCACGAATTCAGATTCAGCGGCCCCATAAACCTATAAGCCCTCTTTTTCAGACCTATTTAGTGGGTTTTTGTCAATTTGACCTTGAAATGACCTTGAACCTGACGTGATGGAGGTTAACAGACCTCGGATTCGGATTCAGGGCGTCGATTTACATAAAAATGAGATGATCTGGTCAAAAAAACATCAACTTTTTCCGCTTAGTGGATTTTTCCCAATTTCACCTTGAAATGCCCTTAAAACGACCTTTGGCTGACCTTGGGGTTAAGCAAATCACGAATTCGGATTCAGTGACTCCAAACACCTATACATCTTCTTTTTCAGACCTATTTAGTGGATTTTTCCCAATTTCACCTTGAAATAACCTCTGGCTGACCTTTGGGAGTTAAACAAATCACGAATTCGGATTCAGCGACCCCAAAAACCTATAAGTCCTCTTTTTCAGACTTATTTAGTGGGTTTTTCTCAATTTGACCTTGAAATGACCTTGAACCTGACGTGATGGAGCTTAACGGACCTCGGATTCGGATTCAGGGCGTTGATTTACATAAAAATGAGATGGTCTGGTCAAAAGAACATCAACTTTTTTTTTTTTGTAAACCTGTGTAATCAGTCATAAGCTACAGATTAATTCTGTTATTTTGCAAAGCTTTGACTAAGCTGATGGTCTGTTAAAAAAAAAAAAAAATATGTATATATATTTATATGCCCTCTTCGAAGTACTACGGAATGGAAAAAATAATCCTCTCTGAAAGTGTATTAGTTTTTAGAAATTATAACAACTCTACCAATAGACAGTTACGAGTAAACCCTTCAGATTATGTTATGCATATTTTCAATGTATTTTTAGAAGTCTTTGATCATATCTTCAAAACATCCCCACATATTCGAAACTTTAAAAAATGTATTATTAATGAATTCCTTAAAAAAGCTAAGCCTCTATTTCCAGATATTCTATAAGCCTAAGACACCTTGTTACGAGCATGCTTTAAGTCTCATAGATTACACAATTATAATATTGGTTAGAAAACATTGCTCATGGAGAACCAAAATTGAAAACCTTGAAGCCATATGCAGAAAAATTAGGATAAAATAGATTAGTCGATTAATTGATCTGTATAAATATGCGTTCCTTCTTACCCATGACATCGTTTGTTTTTAGGTCTCAGTTCTCTGTCTGTTTGCATATTTATTAGACTTTTGCCATGTTTATATTTGTGAATTTGTCTGTTGCTATTTTTATGTATCTGCGCTGCGATTTAATTCTATCATTTTGATTTTTGTTTTAATATTTGTTTGGCAGTCTGTTTATTTCTACGTTGGTCTGTTCATCTGTTTTAGAATTAGCAGTCAGTCTTTGGCATTTTATAATAGTAGCCTTGCAAGTAATTTATTAGCCAGTATCTAATATATATTTATCAATTTCTCACTTTTTTTATGTATTTCCGGCAGTCTGTCAATATGTTTTAGAATTAGAAAATTAAGTTTTATATTTTATTAGCCTTGCTGGTTTATCAATGCTGTTTATGTTATCAATGTGTCAGTTAATTTTTTTTCTATATCTCTTAGCATTTCTTTTTATGTCTGCCTGCTGTGTCATTGTCAATTTATCTACTTTTAAGCTTATTATTTATCTATTATATATATAGAATTATTTTGTTATCACTCAGTCTAATTCTGTCGATCACTCTACTCTCTATCAGATAGTATGCCTGCATGCCTTCTTGCATGTGTTTTGTCTGTCTTTTTTATAATTGTTCTATTAATTTAATTTCTGCTTCTTCTTATTATATTTGTCTTTTATGCCTACTTGACTTTGCGATTATTAGTTGGCTTGAATGTTTATCAATTGCATTTTTTGTTCTTTTGTCTGTCTGTTTATTTTTTTGAATGAGTATTTCAATTGTTTTAATCTTAGAGGACTAGACCTACTGGCGATGCATCTTTAAAATAGAACGAGTAATCTGATTACCTTCTGCGAAATATCAAAAAAATATAAGTGATAATTTGTCATAGTTCTTAATTTTACTTCACAAAACTAAATTTGACATCAACTCACAGGGAATCCACAGGGTTTATTAAACAAACCAAAGTAAACATCTTTATGCTTTTATAACACATTATTCATATTTATCCGCCTTTTTATGAACCTCGAATCCGTCTAAGTTTTTTCTCACATCTTAAATTCTCCAAAGGGGTTGTTTTAAGTCTAGTGCGTTCTTATCACATTAACAGCTTAGTAAAAATTTACAAAAATTTTATAATTATGTATACGTTCGACTAAAAATCGATGCAATGAAATTTCGGAAATTATTTATTTATATTATTATTACAAACTATCAGTTGTTCTAAACTAACACCTGCTAGAAGTAAAAGTGATCACAAACACCCCGGTTTAATGGATTGGGGTTAAAAATTGTCACAAAATTCCATATTTCCATATTTCTTAAAATCTTGATTCGGGACAGAATATTTAAGGGGACCTTCTCATTCAAAAAAGAACAAAGGTTGATGTTTTAAATTCTTTATTATAAAAAATAAACTATTAAAGTTACATACATAACATTTTTTTATGTTGTTATACTTTGTTTAAATGACATTAAAAAATTTATGTTTTATATTTTTAGTGCACCATGGCCGCTGTAGAGTGCGTCGCACAAAAGTGGTCTTTCAAACGGTGCGACAGTTTCTGAGCCTCCTGTGAAAAAGAGTGAAAATTCCAACGGGGTTCTATTCCTGAGATCCAAAACTAGACAATAAACCTCTAACATGTTTAATTTTTTATATTTTACTCATTTTATACATGTTTTTACAAAAAAATTGAAAAATCATGCTTTTTTGGGAAACATTTTTCCGTGTATAAAAAAAGAGGGGAGAAATTTATGACTTTTTAGAGGTTTATTATCTAGTATTTATTTTTATTTAAACTTTGATTTATTCAAATCCATTGAGTAGATTTTGCGAAAAGTGTCGCACCAATTTTAAAAACATAGTTTCGAGAAAAACGCGTTTAAAGGTACAATAAGAATAGAAGCAGCTGCCGCGGCAAGCAATGATTTGTATATGTTAAAAGAAAACTCATTTCATCAGCGACTGTATTTACTATTACTACCATCTACCAACCGCTGCTACTAACTACTCGTCCAGTTGAATTATAACTTGTTCACTTACAAAGCAAACTGTATATTCTCTCTGTAAAACTGTACTTAGAGACAAAATTGTAAATTAGGTACTGCAATTGAACTAACTACTCACTTCTTGTCTGCCAGCCGACTAGGCAAAATCTGCGACTAGCGATTAAATTACTTTGTTATAAAGTGAAACCGTGGTTTTTTTTTGTAACTATAATTTTTTCCTAAATGTATATCCTACTACACGGATAGCATAATTATTGGTCCTTCGTACCGGATTAATAGAAATTACCGGCAAAAGAAAATTCTCTTTCTATATTCCTACTTAACGTGTTCTAAAAACTAAAACCTAAAACTCTTAAACAATCTAAAACAATTATATCAGTGCTAAATATTAACGCTCTGCTATTAAAACTCGGCAAGACATAAACTTTGTGCCCAGTGAAAAAACACGTGATTAAGTTCTAACTTAAAACACCACCGTCGCATCGCATTCGCAACGCCCAGCTATCATCACCGCCATCCTAAGCCGAAAATCGTGCCTCCAGAAACAATAGCCCGGTGAGTTCGTTCCATATTATACATATCATATATGTAATTCTTCCCGACTCATAATTATACCATATCTTGGAAAATTATATGCACGTAATAAGACATTTAATAAAGCAACGTGGACTTTAGTACTATGATATATTTTTGATAGAGCTGAATTTTTAAGAAGAACTTAAAGCAAGTGAATTTCAAACTATTGACTGTGAAGTGCAAAATACGAAAATATTTTCCTTTATTTTCTTATTAACAATACGATTGTTAAAATAACTGAAATCCGTTTCCTACGCGATTGAGCTTCGGACTTATCTAAATTTTTACCGTTAATTAAATATCTCGCGCACGCTTCTTCAAATTCACTGAAACGCTCTAAATTAACCATGGAAACATTAAAGAAGAAAGCAGTTGCACTAGCAGATAGAATTCAAAAGTTTATAGCAAATGCTAGCAAAACTGGTAAAGACAAGCGTAATGAAGAATTTCTAAATGCTAGATTCCAGTTATTAGAAAATTATTGGAGTATATTCTGTAATGTTCACGATGAATTAGTTAGCGTTGCGACGGCTGAAGAATTAAGATCTATTGAGTACTTTTCGAAAGATACTTTCTCGGAAGTTGAGTGTGATTACATTTCGAGTATGGGTTGGCTTAACGAACAATTGAAAGCTTTTCAACCAAAATCAAATCTGAACGACTCGAGTATTCTGAATTCTACTGTGGTTTCGTCTGGTGGTGCAGGCTCAATCGTGAAACTACCGAGGATTAATTTGCCAACATTTAGCGGGTCTTATTCGGAATGGCCTTCATTTCATGACACATTTGTAGCTTTGATTCATGAAAATGCTACCTTATCGGATGTGCAGAAAATGCACTACCTAAAGTCTGCTATTACAGGAGAGGCGGCAAAGCTATTGCGTCACTTTTCGGTAACAAGCGCAAATTATGAATCTGCTTGGAAAACTATATTGGAACGCTTTCAAAATAAAAGACTCCTAGTAAACTCAAACTTGCAATCAATTATATTATTAGCCCCGATGGCTAGTGAATCTTCTTCAGAGCTCTGTAGAGTCCTTGACAATTTTTGCCAAGCAGTCCGCATTCTAGAAAATCTATCACGACCGGTCGAAAAATGGGATGACTGGCTTATTTATTTTCTGTGCAATAAACTTGACAATACTACGCGTAAAGATTGGGAGACTTCGCTGGACTCATCAACTGAAATGCCTACATTTCATTCATTAAAATGCTTCCTGGAAGCTCGACTACACGCACTGAGCTTTATGAAAAATAACAATCACAATCACACAATACGTCAGCCGAAGGTAACGAGCAAGTCTCAACCACATAGAGCTGCACACTCATATTATGCTGCTTCTACTAAAAGTTGTTTTCATTGTAAAGGAAATCACATCTTACTTTTCTGTCCACAATTTCGCGCTAAGAGCATTGACGAACGCATCGATTCTTTACGTAAAAATAATATTTGCATAAATTGCATGAGGGCACAACATACTGCTTCTGCGTGTCCTTCAAAAAATCGTTGTCAACAGTGTCATCAATTGCACCATACCATGATTCATAAAGCACCAAAAGCATCCCCATCAGGTATTTAGCATTCACAAAGTACGAGTACACCTCACATTTGACTCAAGATGTCGCTATTCAGTTAGATCGCTAGTATTGCCTACTCTTACTCAGCTTCTACCATCGAAGCCAATTCATAAACAAGACTGGCCACATCTCACTGGTTTAACACTAGCCGATCCTGACTTTGAAAAGCCAGCTCGGATCGACCTTAACTTAGGGGCTGAGGTTTACGCTAACATTCTACTCAATGAAGTACAACGTGGACCGCAAGGATCACCAATTGCTCAAGCCACGTTATTTGGATGGATCTTATCTGGACATATCGGCAGTGTTGATAATGAGTCCCCTGCAGTATGCAGTCACCACACTACCTCAGTCGAACTCAACTCATTCCTCAAACGATTCTGGGAGATAGAGGAACCACCCGCTTCTAAAAGACTCACACCTGACGAATCAGAATGCGAGGAATTTTTTCGTACGACTCATCGTCGTGACGACACTGGTCGATTCATAGTTCGTTTACCCCTACGATGTCCTGATACGGAATTGGGTTCATCTAGAAATGCTGCAGTCTCTTCATTGTTACAAATGGAACGGCGATTTGAACGTAATCCAACTCTTTATCAGGCCTATTCCGACTTCCTAGCAGAGTACTTAAACCTTAAGCATATGGAGCCTGTCCCTCCAGAACAAGAAAACGTGGAGAGAGCATACTACTTACCTCACCACGCTGTAATCAAACCGAATAGTACCACAATCAAACTTAGGGTTGTATTTAATGCGTCCATGAAAACGTCGACAGGGAAGTCGCTAAATGACATTCTGCATATTGGCCCTAAATTACAAATAGATGTCTCCATTATTCTTATGAAGTGGAGATTTTTTCCTTATGTTCTCACCGCAGATGCTGAGAAAATGTTTCGCCAGATATTAGTGGATAAATCTGATGCTGATCTTCAGCGCATCTTATGGCGCTCCAATCCGAATGATACTATCAAAACGTTCCGACTAAATACTGTTACATACGGTACCGCCTCTGCACCTTACTTAGCCTGCAGAGTGCTACATCAATTAGCAGAAGATCATAGTAATGACCATCCCGCAGCATCAATTATATTGAAAGAGCATTTTTATGTGGATGATGCTCTTTTTGGAGCCTACGATATCCAAGCTGCACGTAAGTTACGTGATGAGTTATGCATATTGCTAAAAAAGGGAGGCTTCCACCTGCGAAAATGGTTAGCAAATTTAGACGAGCTTTTAGAAGGCATTCCTACTGCCGACAGAGAACAAACGGTTACTTCAAAACTTGTTAGTGATGCTCAAATCAAGGCACTCGGAATTATGTGGAACCCTACTAGAGATGTCTTTTCACTCCAGACTGAGTTACCCCCTTCGAAAGTCATCACAAAAAGATCTATACTCGCAGATACATGCAGGGTCTATGATCCCCTTGGATGGCTTTCCCCAGTTACTATTAAAGCAAAGCTTTTTCTCCAACACCTATGGATGAATAAATTAGGCTGGGATGAGACTCTGCCGCTAAACCTAAAAGAGAAGTGGTTGACACACAAGGAGGAGTTACAATCTTTAAAGAACTTCCAGATACAACGATGGCTTGGGACGAAAAACACTGAGCTTGGTCTTGAATTGCATGGCTTTTGTGATGCCTCGCTTCGGGCATATGGTGCTGTAGTATACCTGCGTGCTATTCATGATCTCAACGATATTCAAGTCTCTTTAATTGCTGCCAAGACGCGAGTGAGCCCAATAAAAACTGTATCCCTACCCCGTCTGGAATTATGTGGTGCGGCTCTCTTATCAGAGCTCATGTACTTTATACAGCAACATCTTAAGCTAGAAAACGTGCCAACACATCTATGGACTGATTCGACGATTGTCCTTGCGTGGCTGAGAGATCATCCCTCGAAATGGACTGTATTTGTTGCCAACAGGGTTGCTTTAATACATGAGAAAATGCCTAATGCTATATGGCATCACATTCCATCCCATGACAATCCTGCTGACTGTATCACCAAAGGAATTTCCGTGTCTGACCTCGAGCATTATAGTTTATGGTGGTGCGGTCCTTCCTGGTTAACTCAGCCCTCTAGATTCTGGCCACAAACATCTCCATCAATTTCGGAGGCCTATCTGCATGAAGAAGTACGCGCTGCACATACCACTGTAATCAACGTCAATGAGCCTGAAATCGAGCTACTATATCGCTATTCAAGTCTCCAGAAGCTTTTGCGCATCACAGCTTATTGCCAACGATTTATACACAACTGCAGATCTAGTGCTAAACGTCGCGGAACCCTCAAACTTGAAGAAACTGCATCTGCACTTCAAACTTGGATCAAACTCGTTCAGCAGTTGTTCTTCAACTCGGAAATAAAATGCCTCTCAGCAAACAAACCACTGCCATCTAGGAGCAATCTAAAAAATCTGAACCCGGTCATCGATAATAACTATGTACTCCGAGTTGGAGGGAGACTAAAGAATTCATTGCTACCCTATGAAGAAAAATTTCCGGTTATACTACCTAAAAGTAGTCAATTAACTAAACTAATCATTGATTACTCCCACAACATAACCCTTCATGGGGGTATTCAAGCTACTCTGCAGCATACTCGCACGACCTATTGGATCATAAAAGGACGTAGCGAAGTTCGCAAGTTCGTTAGGAATTGCATCACATGTTTTCGACATAGAGCTACTACGAAATCTCAGATCATGGCAGATTTACCGTCGGAACGAGTAAGACCAGCAAAGCCCTTTCTGCATAGTGGAGCCGATTACGCTGGCCCATTTACTATAAAGCCAGTGAAAGGTCGTACTCGCACATTCATCAAGACTTATGTGGTCCTCTTCATTTGCCTTGCTACCCGGGCGGTGCACTTAGAATTGGTATTTAACTTAACTACCGAAGCTTTTATCTCAGCTTTTCGTCGCTTCATCAGCCGCCGTGGACGGTGTGCTAAGTTATACACCGATAATGCAACCTATTTCACATCTGCTGACAAAGAGTTAAATCAGTTTCTTCAAGACCTGCTAGCGCAATCAAATATAGCACAATTGCTTGTAAATGAAGGGACTGAGTGGCATTTTATTCCTCCCGGATCTCCGCACTTCGGTGGAATTTGGGAAGCCGGAATTAAGGCTTTCAAGCACCACTTTCGGCGTATAGTTGGATGTCACACCTTGGATCTAGAAGAAATTCTAACATTAATCTCGCAGATTGAAGCCTGTCTCAATTCTAGACCCCTACAGCCGCTAAGTGATGATTCAAACGACATATCAGCGTTGACACCAGGACATTTCCTTGTAGGAGAAAGTTTACTTACTGTACCCACACCCAGCACACTTGATATGTCTATAAGTAGGTTGAAACGTTGGCAGCTAGTTCAATTGATGCTGGAACAACTATGGCATCGTTGGAGATCGGAGTATGTACATCATCTCCAGTTAAGAAACAAGTGGCAAAGGAAAGAAGAGCCCGTGAAAGTGAACGACCTTGTTCTGATAAAAGAAGAGAAATCACCCCCTGCTACTTGGTTACTTGGCCGAGTAATTGAGATTCACCCTGGTGCGGATAACCAAGTTCGAGTAGTGTCTATAAAGCATAAAAATGGTGTTTTCAAACGAGCGATCGCAAAAATCTGTGTACTGCCGAGTGAATCTTAACATTATCTAAAATTCAAAGAACCTCAAAATGTGATCGATATCCTTAAACTTAACTATAAAATATTCGATATAATCAACCAAAATCTTAATATAAACCTGATTAATACATTTTGCTCAATATTTCTAATTCTTTTCTTCCTAAATTAGTATCAAGATTTAATTTGGATCAAGACTGGAATTCAGCTGATTAGGGCGAGCGGATGCTAATCCTTACAGACTTGCATGGCGGGCGGACATCCACACTCGTTTTTCCTAATGATGATGCTACAGTCGTGCTACCACACGAGGCGGGCGGAATGTTAAAAGAAAACTCATTTCATCAGCGACTGTATTTACTATTACTACCATCTACCAACCGCTGCTACTAACTACTCGTCCAGTTGAATTATAACTTGTTCACTTACAAAGCAAACTGTATATTCTCTCTGTAAAACTGTACTTAGAGACAAAATTGTAAATTAGGTACTGCAATTGAACTAACTACTCACTTCTTGTCTGCCAGCCGACTAGGCAAAATCTGTGACTAGCGATTAAATTACTTTGTTATAAAGTGAAACCGTGGTTTTTTTTTGTAACTATAATTTTTTCCTAAATATATATCCTACTACACGGATAGCATAATTAGTATACAAACCGGATTTTATTCATATTTACGTACCATTACAAATATAGCTACAAGTCGATTTCTATTACGAATTTCGAAATAAAATTTTGGGAGAGCATTTCTGTGAGCTTAAGGATCACTTTTATGTAAAAAAAAAAAAAAAACCATTTTTTGAAAATGTTGAATGAGAAAGTCCCCTTAAAAGGAAATATTTCAATTTATATGAACACACCAAAAAAAATTATTTCAAAAAAATATATTGGGAAATTCTCCCATATTAAAAATTATTCAATATTTATGCCTTTCCAAAATACAAATTAAATCGGCCTGAGAATACGACTAGCATATGCGTGTATTGTATTATTCCATAGAAGCAGAATATCGATTTGATAATACACACTATCTCATATTTGCGACTGGGGCAAAGGAAATAAACAAGCAGCGCACACACGTCGCTTGGCAATCGAATTACGGCAGCATAGAAAAGAGCAATTTCCAGAGCATATAACTGGGTATAAAACTTTTGTGCACAGTATGACGTTTTCGTGTTACGATGCCAGCACGAATTTTTGCAAGAATTTTCTTTGTGGGTTGTACCTCTATGTATTCCTCTGCTCTATGCAAGAGGGCAACGGGGCGAGATGAGCGAGATTAGAACCAGAGACAATCTAATCAAATAGATTTCCACTCTAGAACAATGAAATTGGCCGCCCTTTTTCGTAAAGCTTTTTCGGCCTATGCACAATTACATAGGAGACCGAGGTAGCGCTATCGATCAGATATTTCATAAACAAACACAACAACAATGCCGTAGTGAATGCATTAGGGAAGAGAGAAAATTTTACGTATGCATAAGTTATTCTTAGCAAGCGTATGCCTGTGGCTGGGTGCAACCCCTATGCACATTAGCCACGAATCCAAATTTTAAAAAACTGAACAAATCAATTCACAAATATTTACCACATTTTCTGGTTACTTCAAACACATTTTTCTACATATAACGTCTCTGTGTTTTGTATATTTTTTGGTTTGTATAGTTTTCTGTTTTATCACCGGTACCCGAGAACGGTGAGTCTCGATGTTCAGAGATTGTTCAGTGTTCGCTCTTCAATCTGAAGAGTATTCTAATTTCCCCAGAGACACTCTTCATATTTTTGCTTTTAAAGCTTCGTTTTTTTTTTTATCATCCTTAAAGTAGGCTATTTGCAGTTCTGCGAGCTGCTACTCCAACCCACTAATTGTTTTCTTTTAAACAGACCATCAGCTTAGTCTAAGCTTTAAAGCAACAATAATTAATTTCGTCGTTGCGCGTGCAATACCGCGTAACAGCAAAAAGCGGAAAATTGAAATTTCGCGCCTGTGGATTCTTAACATGGTTTCGCTCCTTATAGAATTCACAGAATTTAAATTAACCTATAAGAAACCTTATTTTTGACATAGAAACAATACCGCGTTACACTTGCTTGCTTGGAGTTGGCGGCAAGTTTTTTCTTTCTCCTGTAAAATCGTGAAAACGCAGATACGCGGTATTGCACGCGCAACGACGATTTGCTGCATAAGACTCGTCATCATTTGGTCCGTTGTTAGTAGAGACATGACAAACAAGCAAGTTCTTTTTTAATACATGCTTACCAACACGGACATCAAACAAATCAGCATTCTTATTTGCGCTCAATGCGGTTAATAGGTTGAAAGAAGCTATAGTTTGTGGGGATCAACTTTCCAGCTGGCAACGCTCAGCTAATTTCCCAACGAAACTCAAAATCTTCCGCTACGAAGAACTCGAAAAATCTTTCTTCTTCTGCCGACTCGACTGGTGACCGGCCGCGGGCTGCGCAAACTTTCTTTCAACCTACCTTTGTAACCAAA
The DNA here is from genome assembly GCA_949715965.1 of Dysmachus trigonus. NCBI lineage: Eukaryota > Metazoa > Arthropoda > Insecta > Diptera > Asilidae > Dysmachus > Dysmachus trigonus. The sequence continues at coordinate 34,308,661 of OX454321.1, read as the reverse complement.
AGTTGACCATTCTAAATTTAGTAGCCAAAAGTGGTGACCCCGACGTGATCACGGACGCAGCTGAAGGTAACGCTAAATTCAAATTTGAAGCAATGGCCTCAGATCCTACGGATAGCGATGACGAAAACCCCGCGAACAATGCAGACGGGAACGCCAGCCAAGGAGAGCCAGGAGATCGAACTGGGGGACAAGAAGCTCTCGCAGCTCCTACGAGAAATGCGTCACCTCGTCGGTACCAGGATGGATGATGAGTTGCTCCGGTCGCTCTGGTTGCAGCGACTACTTCCGAACATGCGATCTATAATCTCCGTAAGTACCGAAAATTTAACGAAACTAACAGAATTGGCCGATAAAATTGCAGAAGTCAACGAGGCACCCCACGTGTCCGCAGTGTCTCGTAGTGGCACTCACATACATAACCCTAGTAGCGGTATCAAACGGCAAATCGCAGATCTGTTCCGTACCGTGGCCGAGCTAAAGGCCAGCCTCACGAATTCACGCAGAACACGTAGTAGATCTCGCCCCGCTCGTCCGGCCACAGTTCTTGTGATAGGTCAAAGTCCGCCGCCTCCGGAGACGATAGGAAGGAGGAATGCGGGTACCACCGTGCATACGGGCGTGAAGCAAAGAAATGTCGAGCTCCCTGCAAGGATAAGTCGTCAAACTAAAGGGCCAGCTGTCAACGGTGACAACCTCTGGCCCGAACAACTGTCGCCTTTTCATCCGCAATAAAAGCGGTAACCTCCACACATTCCTCATCGACACCGGTGCTGCAGTATCCGCACTCCCCGCGACGTCCTCGGAAAAAGAATATCGCGCCAGCAGCAGTCCGACACTCTACGCAGCGAATAACTCACGAATTCCCGCCTATGGCACAAAACGACCGAAGTTGATCTGGGCTTACGGCGGGTATTCAAGTGTACATTTATTCTCGCAGATGTGTCCCGACCCATTATTGGAGCGGATTTCCTGCGACACTTCGGAATTGTAGTGGATCTGCGGAACCGTCGCCTGGTCGACCCAGAGACGTCACTGTCGAGCCTTTGCTCCATCACCACCATTCCAGGGACGCAACTCACAAACATCAGCCGTGAGGCCCCGTTTCGCAAGTTGCTACAGGAATTCCAGGACATAAAGCGGTCAATGGCAAGAAGGGAAGAGGCTCAGCACACCGTGTTTCATCATATAGTCACTACTGGACCACCGGTACACGCACGGTACCGACGTCTGAACCCAGGAAAGCTAAAAGCAGCGAAATATGTCGTCCCTCGAAGAGCCCCTGGGCAAGTCCACGAAAGCAAACGGAGGCTGGAGGCCCTGCGGGGAATATCGGCGACTGAATGCGGTCACAACACCCGATCGATACCCAATTCCGCACCTCCAGGACTTCACGCAATTTCTAGCAGGTAAATCTGTCTTTTCCAGGCGTACCACTAGATACTAATGGCCCCCGAAGACATCAGAATCAGAATCAGAGATTCAAAGGCAAAGTCAAAGTTGTTACGGGAATTTGACTTTGCCTTCCCGTACATAGATGACATCCTCATCGCGTCGAGTGACGTACGCCAACATCAAGAGCAACTTCGGTTGGTATTCGAGCGACTGCGCAAGTACGGAATGGTCATCAATGTTCACAAATGTCAGCTGGCCCAGCCAGTGGTACGTTTTCTTGGTCATACAGTCAGTGCTTAGGGAATCAAACCTCCAGATGACAAGGTTGAGGCCGTGCGGAACTTCCCGAAACCTACGAATGCAAGTGAGTTGAGGTGCTATTTTTGTAATAACCTCCCCACCTCACACAATTTCGTCGCCTTGTATGATAATTCTCATATTCTCATACTCTCACAGAGTTGGGTGCCGGGAGCTCGGGAGATGTAACGAACCGCAAAAATAGCGCTTCGTTCATAAGAATCCTTTGCGCCCCCTTTCAATAAATTTTCGAATAAAACGGGCAACGGCCTACTGCTTCCGAGAATTTCAGCTCGAGCATAGCAACCACCGCACGATGCGGGGAAGTTCGAACCCAAACATAGCAACCCCCTAGCAACCACCGTCCCAGTTTGCTACGATGCGGGGAAATTTAAGCAAACGCATCGCCCCCACCCCAAGAATCTGGCCCAAGAAGATGTATAAAAGGCCGTCGATTCAGAGGCTCTGGGGGCAATCGGTCCGTGCAAGCGAACGAGGTAAGAGATTCCCGACTGTCTCACTGGCTATGTGTCTGATGTCAATCTAGGCATAGCTAACCCTTCCCAAGAGCTACGTGTCTGATGTCAATCTAGACGTAGTGCTCCTCACTGGCTATGTGTCTGATGTCAATCTAGGCACAGCTAACCCTTCCCAAGAGCTACGTGTCTGATGTCAATCTAGACGTAGTGCTCCTCACTGGCTATGTGTCTGATGTCAATCTAGGCATAGCTAACCCTTCCCAAGAGCTACGTGTCTGATGTCAATCTAGACGTAGTGCTCCTCACTGGCTATGTGTCTGATGTCAATCTAGGCATAGCTAACCCTTCCGAAGGACTACGTGTCTGATGTCAATCTAGGCGTAGGTCACCGTCTCTTTCCGACTACGTGTCTGATGTCAATCTAGGCGTAGGTCACCGTCTCTTTCTGACTACGTGTCTGATGTCAATCTAGGCGTAGGTCACTGTCTCTTTCCGACTACGTGTCTGATGTCAATCTAGGCGTAGTTCTTCGTTCCCAAATAAAGAGATAATACCGTAACGTGTAAAGGTACGGACACACCAAAAGCGACGCGAGCGAAGCGAACAATTTAAAAAATTTGGGTGCCGTACAAATCAATTGAAGTGTCCGAATAGAACGCGACATGAGCGAAGCGTCTACTGCGACAGAATGTTCCCAAATTTTAAATTATTCGCGCCGCTTCGCTCGCTTCGCTTTTGGTGTGTCCGTACCTTTAATGTATCATATAGGAATTGTAACTGTAGAAAAACTGATACATAGTAAATAATACAAGAGTATATCGAGGCCTGTGAATTCTAGTGTAAATGCCGAGATATTTAAATATAATATAATAAAGAAAGGAACTATAAAGAACATGTAGATATTGTAATACTGTTAATATACTGCAGTGGTATGGAGCCATATCAAAGCATGTAAAGTTATTGTAATGCTGAGATATGAAAGTAAATATAACACGATAAGGCCAAAAATAAATGTAAATACCAAGGCCTATTAGAAATCCCGTAATGCCCGTAATGTAAATATATTGTATAGTATTAGTTTGTAGATATAAGAATTATATGTTAACCAACAAAAACCAATACAATAAAAAGTTTTATTTTGTAAACCCCATTTCGTCTTCTCACTCCAACGACCCTGGACATCTCTAGAGCTCCCGGCAACCCAACTCTGTGAGAGTATGAGAATATGAGAATTCTCATACTGGCGACGAAATTGTGTGATGTGGAGGTTATTACAAAAATGGCGCCCGAGCAGGGACTTTAAAAAGTCATCACCATACCGAGCAGGGACTTTAAAAAGTCATCACCATACCGAGCAGGGACCTTAAAAATTATTCACCATACCGAGCAGGGACTTCAAGAAAAGTCATCCCCATACCGAGAGTAGAGGAACTCGCAGATGCATATATACTTCCCCACGACCATCTATTACAGGCATTACCCGAATTGCTAAGAGCAAAAGCGTTGTTATGGTACCGCAATAATAAGACTAACTGGAAAATCACATCGCTACCGACCCATCGAGAGTACCCATACCTGGTAACAACGAAAATTTGCCGAAGTTAATCAAAACCCAGACAGGTTCACCGAGTATTGCATCCGCAATCAGAAGCTATACCGCTACAGCTCGGATCGAAACCATCTGAATGAGATAAACCCAGAACAAGAGTGGAAATTATGTGTTCCACGGGACCAGAAAATTAGAATGCTACAAGAAAACCATGACGTACTAGTTACAGTCGGCAGCCACTGCGACGAAAGATGGGGCCAGGCCGGACCGGCCACCCTGAATACCTACCGGTAATCGTCGAGGACGATGAGGATGAGAGCGACCCTTTTGGGGTGGGGTGCATCCTCACGAAGATGTTCCATGGGGAGCAAGGCTTGGTGGTCATTAGGCGATCACACGTAGAACGAGCGAAGAAAGAAGTGCTGCCGGCAGAGAAAACTACCACGACGTCCTCAGCGATCGTTTCCTCCCCGCTGATGGAAGCTGCCGAAGCGGGATGCAACCAGAGGACCTCGATGTTTGGCAAAGCCCACAGGTTAACCCAGGTGGCGGATTGCCAGCGAGGTGACTGAGCGCCGTAGAGTGTAAGTTTAAGTGTGTGTATATTTAGTAGAAAGAACCGACCAAAAAGCCCTTTTCCCGAAGAAAGAGGGAGATGTAACGAATCGCAAAAATAGCGCTTCGTTCATAAGAATCCTTTGCGGCCCCTTTCAATAAATTTTCAAATAAAAACGGGCAACGGCCTACTGCTTCCGAGAATTTCAGCTCGAGCATAGCAACCACCGCACGATGCGGGGAAGTTCCAACCCAAACATAGCAACCCCCTAGCAACCACCGTCCCAGTTTGCTACGATGCGGGGAAATTTAAGCAAACGCATTGCCCCCACCCCAAGAATCTGGCCCAAGAAGGTGTATAAAAGGCCGTCGATTCAGAGGCTCTGGGGGCAGTCGGTCCGTGCAAGCGGACGAGGTAAGAGATTCCCGACTGTCTCACTGGCTATGTGTCTGATGTCAATCTAGGCATAGCTAACCCTTCCCAAGAGCTACGTGTCCAATGTCAATCTAGACGTAGTGCTCCTTTACGGCTATGTGTCTGATGTCAATCTAGGTATAGCTAACCGTCTCTTTCCGACTACGTGTCTGATGTCAATCTAGGCGTAGATCACCGTCTCTTTCTGACTACGTGTCTGATGTCAATCTAGGCGTACGTCACCGTCTCTTTCCGACTACGTGTCTGATGTCAATCTAGGCGTAGGTCACCGTCTCTTTCTGACTACGTGTCTGATGTCAATCTAGGCGTAGGTCACCGTCTCTTTCCGACTACGTGTCTGATGTCAATCTAGACGTAGTTCTTCGTTCCCAAATAAAGAGATAATCCCGTAATGTGTAAATGTAAATGTATCATATAGGAATTGTAATTGTAGAAAACTGATACATAGTAAATAATACAAAAGTATATCGAGGCCTGTGAATTCTAGTGTAAATGCCGAGATATTTAAATATAATATAATAAAGAAAGGAACTATAAAGACCATGTAGATATTGTAATACTGTTAATATACTGCAGTGGTATGGAGCCATATCAAAGCATGTAAAGTTATTGTAATGCTGTGATATGGAAATAAATATAACACGATGAAAAATAATTATAAATACCAAGGCCTATTAGAAATCCCGTAATGTAAATATATTGTATAGTATTAGTTTGTAGATATAAGAATTATATGTTAACCAACAAAAACCAATACAATAAAATATATTTACATTACGGGATTTCTAATAGGCCTTGGTATTTATAATTATTTTTCATCGTGTTATATTTATTTCCATATCACAGCATTACAATAACTTTACATGCTTTGATATGGCTCCATACCACTGCAGTATATTAACAGTATTACAATATCTACATGGTCTTTATAGTTCCTTTCTTTATTATATTATATTTAAATATCTCGGCATTTACACTAGAATTCACAGGCCTCGATATACTTTTGTATTATTTACTATGTATCAGTTTTCTACAATTACAATTCCTATATGATACATTTACATTTACACATTACGGGATTATCTCTTTATTTGGGAACGAAGAACTACGTCTAGATTGACATCAGACACGTAGTCGGAAAGAGACGGTGACCTACGCCTAGATTGACATCAGACACGTAGTCAGAAAGAGACGGTGACCTACGCCTAGATTGACATCAGACACGTAGTCGGAAAGAGACGGTGACGTACGCCTAGATTGACATCAGACACGTAGTCGGAAAGAGACGGTGACCTATGCCTAGATTGACATCAGTCACGTAGTCAGAAAGAGACGGTGATCTACGCCTAGATTGACATCAGACACGTAGTCGGAAAGAGACGGTTAGCTATACCTAGATTGACATCAGACACATAGCCGTAAAGGAGCACTACGTCTAGATTGACATCAGACACGTAGCTCTTGGGAAGGGTTAGCTATGCCTAGATTGACCACAGACACATAGCCAGTGAGACAGTCGGGAATCTCTTACCTCGTCCGCTTGCACGGACCGACTGCCCCCAGAGCCTCTGAATCGACGGCCTTTTATACACCTTCTTGGGCCAGATTCTTGGGGTGGGGGCGATGCGTTTGCTTAAATTTCCCCGCATCGTAGCAAACTGGGACGGTGGTTGCTAGGGGGTTGCTATGTTTGGGTTGGAACTTCCCCGCATCGTGCGGTGGTTGCTATGCTCGAGCTGAAATTCTCGGAAGCAGTAGGCCGTTGCCCGTTTTTATTTGAAAATTTATTGAAAGGGGCCGCAAAGGATTCTTATGAACGAAGCGCTATTTTTGCGGTTCGTTACATCTCCCTCTTTCTTCGGGAAAAGGGCTTTTTGGTCGGTTCTTTCTACTAAATATACACACACTTAAACTTACACTCTACGGCGCTCAGTCACCTCGCTGGCAATCCGCCACCTGGGTTAACCTGTGGGCTTTGCCAAACATCGAGGTCCTCTGGTTGCATCCCGCTTCGGCAGCTTCCATCAGCGGGGAGGAAACGATCGCTGAGGACGTCGTGGTAGTCTTCTCTGCCGGCAGCACTTCTTTCTTTACCTGTTTTTTTTTCCCCTTTTTATTTATACATATTTACATACTTAATTTCTACAAAAAAACTTACAACCTACGGCGGACAGCTACCTCGCCGGTGGCACTTCTGATGAGCGTAACGCGCTGGCCCTCTACCATCCGCGTCAGTCTGTGGACCTTTCCGAACATCTGGTCCCATGTCTTCAAGAAGCCGAGGTCTTCCGGTTGAATTCCGCTCCGCCAGCTTCCATCAGCGGCGATGAATACGGTTGCTGATGACGGTGTGGGGGTCTTCTCCACCAGCAGCACTTCCTTCTTTACGGGTGGTCGCCTAATGACCACTGAGCCTCGCTCCCCGTGGAACGTAACGCGCTGGCCCTCTACCATCCGCGTCAGTCTGTGGACCTTTCCGAACATCTGGTCCCATGTCTTCAAGATGCCGAGGTCTTCCGGCTGAATTCCGCTCCGCCAGCTTCCATCAGCGGGTGGTCGCCTAATGACCACTGAGCCTCGCTCCCTGTGGAAGGTCTTCGTTAGGGTGCGCCCCACCCCAAAAGGCTCGGTCTCCTCTTCATCGTCCTCCACGATGATAGGTAGGGACCCCTCGGTGGGGTACCGCAGACATTCATGCCGGCCCGTCCGGCCTGGCCCCATCTTTCGCCGTAGTGCTTGCCGGCTGTAGCTCGTCCGGTTGTGGGGCACCACCCGATGGACGCTTTGGACCTCGGTAGCGCTTGGTGCCCTTTTAGTTGGCGGTCTAGCTGGCCTCGTCCTCTTTCGCACGGTTGGATCAGTTGGTTGCGGTGCCATCGTCCTCGGAGGTCCTGAACTGAAATGAGTCTGATTGCTACTAAAATTTCTACTTATATACCCTTTGGCAGGGTCTAATACAGCTTTAAGATCCTTAATATGGACTAGGCCCTTATAAATATTTGTGTTTGGTTCCCGTAACTCGAATATAACCGGCGATATCTTCCGTTGTATTCTGTAGGGTCCTGAAAATTTGGGTGCGAGTTTCGCCGAAAAGGATTTCGCTGCAGAAGATAGCTGGTGCTCCTTTTTCATGACAAAGGTGCCGATTTCTGGAATCCATTTTCTGCGTCGGAGGTCGTAGTAGTGTTTTTGCTTCTCGGCAGCAGTTTGGAGATTTCTTCGTACGAGGTCGTAGATTGCAGGTAATGCAGACTGATTATCAAGGAATTTGTCTGAAATATCCTCTTCGTTACGTACAGTTGGGAGTCTAACTTCTCTCCCGAAATTTAGATAAGCTGGTGTGTAGCCCGTTGAATTATGGGTGCTAGTGTTGATAGCTAACATGAATTCCGATAAATATTGGTCCCACGTTCGGTGGTCGGATTCTATATATTGCGCTATCATCGTGTGTATCACTCGATTCACTCTTTCCACTGGGTTGGCTTGAGGTGTGTAGGGTGGAGTATGTCTATGCCGGACGTTGAATTCTTGAAGTACGTTGGTAAAGATTTTACTGGTAAACTGCGGGCCATTATCGGAAATTATAATTCGGGGACAGCCAAATCGGGATATTATCTGTTCCTTAAGGGCTCTTGCTACGGCCGAAGCGGTGGCCGTTCGGAGTGGTTTGAGTTCAACCCATTTGGTGAATTTATCTTGAAACACCAGGATGGTGGTATAACCGTTCTTCGATCTTGGAAAGGGTCCTATTAAATCGGTGCTGATTATTTGCCATGGTCCTTTTGGTTGTATCGTACTCATTTGGCCTGCCGTTTTCTGTTGGTCTGGCTTGTGCTGGGCACATATTTGGCAGCCCCGGACGTATTTGGCGATTTCTCGAAACATTCCAGCCCAGTAATATAATTTAGCAATTCTGTTGATAGTTTTGGCAACACCTAAGTGTCCGGCTGTTGGTGCATCATGGTTTTCTCGGAGTATTCGATTCTTCTGGTCCCGTGGAACACATAATTTCCACTCTTGCTCTGGGTTTATCTCATTGTTTAATTTAATTTCTATTCCTGCTCTCTTTAAAAAGTCCATTCCCAGCAGTATGGGATGTGTTAACGAGGGGAGTATATGTAATTCATGTGATACTTCCCAGTTGTTAATTTGGCATGGTACTCTTATGGCCTTGGATATTTTATCTCTTTTTCCATTACATAGTCGGATTTCGTATACGGGTATTTCGTGAATTTTTATTTGTTTATTTATGGCCAAATTCTGTATTCTTTTATCGATGTAGGACATCATTGATCCGGTGTCTATTAGAGCAGTGAATTCTTTTCCGAGGATATTAATAGTGATGAAAGGTCGGTTGTCTTTGGAAATTTGGTCCTCTTTCCTTAGTTTGATCGCTGATTTCTGCTGTCTGGACCGAGTGGTAGTAATCCCTCGGTCCTTGGCCCGTTTCCCTGGCACTGACAGTTTCTGGTGGTTTTCCCTACAGTACCACAAAATGAGCAAAACAAACTTGGTATATTCTTACACTGTATCCGTGAATGACCTGGTTGTCCGCACTTCCAACAACTTGTCATACGGTTGTATTGTGGGTGTATTGTTACTGTCGCTAGCCATGGCTTTGGTGAATTATTTGTTCGGTTCTGTTGTTCCATCCTGGTATACTTTTGGGTTGTACTCCGGTACCCATCCTGTTCCTTTCTGATGGTTTCGTATTCTTCACCTAGATTCTGCAGCGTGGTGATTGTGTCGAAGTCCTGACGTCGTATATAGAGCCGATATTCGGGCCTTAAGTTGGTATATATCCTCTCAAGCTGTTGCTCTAGTGTTGTGGTTCCCACACGTCGACTTAAGGTTTGCATGGCGGTGATATATTCGCGTATAGTCTCGCTAGGTCCCATACTTTTAGCGCGGAATTCTTCTTCCATTTTTATTTGGTGTCGGGGTGGCAAGAAATATCCTTTTAACTGGTTGGTGAATTCATTCCAATTTTTCCAATTCGTCTTATTATTGCGGTACCATAACAACACTTTTGCTCTTAGCAATTCGGGTAATGCCTGTATTAGATCGTCGTGGGGAAGCATATATGCATCTGCGAGTTCCTCTACTCTTTCCAGAAATCCATATATGTCTCTTCCTCCATCATAAAATACACCCCATTTTCGTACACGGTCCATTATTTCTATGGGTGTCATTTTGGAAAATGGCTGGTCATTATTTGCTCCGATTCCGTTGTTGTTATTCACCGAATCTGGTCCAGTACTTCCAGTACTTCCTGTTTCGCTCTGTTTCTGACGAGGTCCATCGTTCCGAGACTTCCCTCGAGTCTCAGCCGGATGGTTATTCAGATAGCGAAGTAAACGTTCTCGACGAACTGCCACTGTTCCTCCGGGGGACAATCCATAGTACTGTAGTTCGGCGCGCAGTTCGGGTTGTCGCAGTTGACGTACGAACTCGGTAGTTTCACCCTCCATTCCGGAGCTTACTTTTACTCGGTTCTTCGGTGTGAAACGCGTGTACCTGGTATATATATTTTTCCTTAAATATATCGGGTCGGTTGTACCCCGCGCTTCCGGTTATTCTTCAACTGCCTTTAAGTCCTGATGCTGCAGCGACTTCTGGTTACTGTGCGCCTTCCCTCGATAGTTCCACAGTCTATTGTTCCGGGGCTCTGGATTTTCGCTTCGTCGAGCTGGTCTGGTCGGTATCGCTGCTGGAGACTGAATGTCCTGTTGCTGGCCGATTTCGGTGAATTTATACTTTCCTGTTACTGGTGAGCTCGTCTGGTCGGTATCGCTGCCTGAGACTGAATGTCCTGTGGCTGGCCGATTTCGGTGAATTTATACTTTCCTGTTACTGGTGAGCTCGTCTGGTCAGTATCGCTGCCTGAGACTGAATGTCCTGTGGCTGGCCGATTTCGGTGAATTTATACTTTCCTGTTACTGGTGAGCTCGTCTGGTCGGTATCGCTGCCTGAGACTGAATGTCCTGTGGCTGGTCGATTTCGGTGAATTTATACTTTTCCTTGCTTCTGCTGTTCTTCGTCTGGTCGGTATGGTGATGACTTGTTGAAGTCCCTGCTCGGGCGCCATTTTTGTAATAACCCACCACATCACACAATTTCGTCGCCTTGTATGAGAATTCCCAATATTTCTCATACTCTCACATAGTTGGTTGCCGGGAGCTCTCGAGATGTCCAGGGTCGTTGGAGTGAGAAGACGAAATGGGTATTACAAAATAAAACTTTTTATTGTATTGGTTTTTGTTGGTTAACATATAATTCTTATATCTACAAACTAATACTATACAATATATTTACATTACGGGATTTCTAAGAGGCCTTGGTATTTACATATATTTTTGGCCTTGTTATATTTACTTCCATATCTCAGCATTACACTACCTTTACATGCTTTGATATGGCTCCATACCACTGCAGTATATTAACAGTATTACAATATCTACATGGTCTTTATAGTTCCTTTCTTTATTATATTACATTTAAATATCTCGGCATTTACACTAGAATTCACAGGCCTCGATATACTTTTGCATTATTTCCTATGTATCAGTTTTTCTACAATTACAATTCCTATTTGATACATTTACATTTACACGTTACGGTATTATCTCTTTATTTGGGAACGAAGAACTACGCCTAGATTGACATCAGACACGTAGTCGGAAAGAGACGGTGACCTACGCCTAGATTGACATCAGACACGTAGTCGGAAAGATACGGTGACGTACGCCTAGATTGACATCAGACACGTAGTCGGAAAGAGACGGTGACCTACGCCTAGATTGACATCAGACACGTAGTCGGAAAGATACGGTGACGTACGCCTAGATTGACATCAGACACGTAGTCGGAAAGAGACGGTGACCTACGCCTAGATTGACATCAGACACGTAGTCGGAAAGAGACGGTTACCTACGCCTAGATTGACATCAGACACGTAGTCGGAAAAAGACGGTTAGCTATGCCTAGATTGACATCAGACACATAGCCGTAACGGAGCACTACGTCTAGATTGACATCAGACACGTAGCTCTTGAGAAGGGTTAGCTATGCCTAGATTGACATCAGACACATAGCCAGTGAGGAGCACTACGTCTAGATTGACATCAGACACGTAGCTCTTGGGAAGGGTTAGCTATGCCTAGATTGACATCAGACACATAGCCAGTAAGGAGCACTACGTCTAGATTGACATCAGACACGTAGCCGTTGGGAAGGGTTAGCTATGCCTAGATTGACATCAGACACATAGCCAGTAAGGAGCACTACGTCTAGATTGACATCAGACACGTAGCTCTTGGGAAGGGTTAGCTATGCCTAGATTGACATCAGACACATAGCCAGTGAGACAGTCGGGAATCTCTTACCTCGTCCGCTTGCACAGACCGACTGCCCCCCAGAGCCTCTGAATCGACGGCCTTTTATACACCTTCTTGGGCCAGATTCTTGGGGTGGGGGCGATGCGTTTGCTTAAATTTCCCCGCATCGTAGCAAACTGGGACGGTGGTTGCTAGGGGGTTGCTATGTTTGGGTTCGAACTTCCCCGCATCGTGCGGTGGTTGCTATGCTTGAGCTGAAATTCTCGGAAGCAGTAGGCCGTTGCCCGTTTTATTCGAAAATTTATTGAAAGGGGGCGCAAAGGATTCTTATGAACGAAGCGCTATTTTTGCGGTTCGTTACAACCTCAAACCATTTTTCAAGAGATGTCAGCTGTTTATGGAGACTCCGCTCCTGGGAAAACCATGATTTATAAATGGCACGCCCTTTTCAAACAAGGGAGGGACTACATTGAAGAAGACCCCCGACCTGGACGGCCGATTGAGGCTACCACGCCAGAAATAATCGAAAAAGTTGAAAAACTTGTATTGGAAGATGCCCGGCTAAAGAAAAAACAGCTTGCAGCATTAGTTGGAGTATCAGAAACAACCATATTAAACATCCTACATCAACACCTTGGCATGACTAAAGTCTGTGCAAGATGGGTTCCGAGAATGCTTTCTTCGCATCAAAAACGCGAACGCGTCGAAAGTTGTCGCGAGTTTTTGGACCACTTTGGAGAGCAAAGGGAGGAAGTTATGGCCCGAATTGTAACTGGCGATGAAACTTGGGTTCACCATTATGACCCTGAGTCAAAGCAAGAGTCGATGCAGTGGCATAAAAAAGGCACACCCCCTCCTAAGAAGTTTAAGGTGTCTCAATCGGCCAGAAAGATCATGGCGACGATCTTTCGGGATACAGAAGGTATCCTTTTGATTGATAATAAGGAACGTGGTGTTTCCATAACGGGAGAATACTACGCTTCTTTACTAGATCAATTAAAAGAAGCTATTAAAGAAAAAAGGCGAGGAAAGCTTACAAAAGGCGTGCTCCTTTTGCACGAAAATGTGCCCGTGCACACAAGCCATGTTGCGACGGCTGCCATTCACCGCTGCGGATTTGAACAACTGCACCACCCACCCTACAGCCCAGACCTGGCCCCAAGCGACTATTATTTGTTTCCAAAAATGAAGAAAGAACTGCGTGGAAAAAAATTTGGCGACGATGATGAAGTGAAGTCGGCAATTTAACCTATTTTGATGCCCAAGACAAATCTTTTTTTTTCGACGGTATTAATAAGTTATTTGACAGATCTAATAAATGTATTAGGGTTAAGGGGGAATACATTGAAAAGGAAAAATAGTTTAGTGTTCCATTTCATTATCCTTCCCTGTCATTCCGCGAATTTTTTGACCTCCCCTCGTAGAAGTGCCTTAGCGAATGCAGCATTACTAGCACATCCAAAATACGACGCCCAGCTGGCACTCATGGTCGACGCGTCCGATTTAGCCAGCTACACCAGCTCAGCAACAGCTCGTGGGAGCCCCTCGGATTTTTTTCGAAAAAGTTCTCGAAAGCCGAGTCTAAGTACAGCACCTTAGGGAATTACTTAGTGCGTACTTGTCCGTGAAATATTTTCGCCACATGCTGGAGGGCCGTAATCGTCACCGACCACAAGCCCCTGACGTTTACTTTCAGGCAAAATCCCGGAAAGGCTTCTCCTAGGCAGCTCCGGCACTTGGACCTCATCGGACAATACACCTGTGACATCAGATACGTCGCTGGAAAGGAAAACATTATCGCCGACACACTTTCGCGAACATCTGAGATCTCCTCTGCAAGTTATGTCAATTACGAGCTGTTGGCTGACGATCAGGCACGGGACATGCCTAAGGTTTCGCTCATTCGCTCTGAACGTGAATCTCGCTTTAAGAGAAGGTGAATCAATATTACCAACTAGAAGTTGATGCACAAATACAACGTCCGCGATTTTCCGACGTTCTTGCAGAGAAAAGAAGGGCGAAACGGACAAATTTCCGTTGGACAGATTCGATGCTGTCTATGTGAACTTGATAATAGGGAGATCAAACTTGACTTGCATATTCAAGGATTGGCCGGACAAAGGAAGGGTAAAGCTGTTTGTATACAGTGACGTTAGAAAATTCACGGGACCATCTTTTAATAAAATCCAGCATAATACTGGCCCTTCTCACCATGCAGTTTATATGTTCAACAACATCTAGTTTACAATTCAGGAAAACGTCGGGCAGAGTGAACTCGTCTAAGAATAACGTTCGAAAGATTATAATCAAAACTTAGGGGATTGCGGCCTGTTCGCGATCAATTGTGATTCAGACACAATTGCCAAGCCAGTTCTAAATCTTTGTCGAGTGTAATTGTGTGAGAAATGAAATTCATAAATTGTTTAATCTTTAGAGTTATATTATTTCAAACTAATTTATCTCTTTCTACACTGATTCTCACAACGGTTGTCATAAATTCAATTCAACTTTTTACAACAGGTTTTTTTCAAACAAAACTAACTCCCACTTCCAACAGATTTCAAAGAATACAAATTTTCGTTCGCTTTCGACGGATGCCAAATTCAAAGTGATCGAGAGCAATGATGACTCCCAAATTTTCCCCTTCAAGAACTTTCTTGAACAAATTCCATATATGGTTATGCTTTTCAGAAATTCTAACTGATTTCCCTACACAAAGAAATGGAAAATCGGTACTTTCTCCGATTAGCATATGCCTTCCCATTCTTTCAATGATATCGCATCTATTACGTTTTCGCAGAGTTCGAACGAGTATCGAACCAAAGACAATTGATCGGGTTCGAAAGCTGTGACGTTTTGAGAGTGATCAATTGTAAACAATCTAAGCTGGTAAGTACTTTCGAATTATATCCCTTTTGTTTTGACGGATAATTATTCTGTTGGACAGTGGTTCACATTGGGAAGTTCAAAGAGTAAATCCTTATTTTACATTTTGTAATTTTAGCTTTCTGTGGAAACTGAAGATGACCTGACTCGATGGGTCCGACTCGATGATGGATTGCGCAGTCAGTCAGATGAGTAAATTTAAATATTTATGTTGTGGGGATGTTTCCTTTGTGTCTTCTTCCAGAGCAACCGTGACTACGGAACACGGCTCCTACAAAAAGATAAAACTTCACATTTATTAATGTTCAATTCTAGATTATTGTGAACACACCACGTTTGGAAAGTCTCTAGATCTCTTTGAACCGTGGGGCAGTCGTTAATATTATTCGTATAAGAGAAAAGTTTCATGTCATCAGCATAAATTAAAATTTTACAGTCTTTGAGCAAATATGTAATGACGTCAATAATCAAAATAAATAAGAGCGGGCCCAGGTGACTACTCTGCGGCATACCTGATGTGGCAAATATTTTTCTGGAAGTTTCATTCCGAAAAGTAATCTGATAAGTCCTGCTGGACAGGTATGAGCGTATCCAATTGATAAGCTATGGAGGGAAGCCTAAATTTACTAGTTTGAGTATTATAATCGAATGTGACAGTTTATCAAAAGCCTTCTTAAAGTCAGTATAAATACAATCGGTTTGCAGACCCTTCTGGAAGCCTTCAATGACGAAAGGGACAAATTTAAGAAGGTTCGTGGAAGTGGAACGACCCTGCAGAAAGCTGTGCTGATTTGTAGAAACAAGGCGTCTACAGATGCTTGACAATTGTGTGTATATAATTGACTCAAAAAGTTTTGCAATACATGACAGCTGCGCTATGGGCCGGTAGTTACACACCTCAGTCTTTTTACCCTTTTTGTGGATGGGAATAATAAAAGCATTCTTCCAGAGCATAGGAGACGTTCCGGTGCTTACCGATTTCTGAAATAGTAATGTTAAAGGTAACATTAGCTCATTAGAGCAGCATTTAAGGATAGCTGGGAGGATACCATCTGGACCCGACGTGAAATCCATGGGAAGCTCATTGAAATGTTTGAGAACATCGAGGGGAGTAATGAAAATGGAAAAATTTAGACGAAGGGGATTAAAGTTTATGTGCGAAAACTTATTAGGGTTGGGTTGAAAAGCGGGGGAGAACGATTTTTCGAAATACGAAGCAAACATTTCACAAATTGCAAATGGAATATCATCAGAGATTCCCTCGTATTGTAAGTTAGTTATAATTGTCTGTCTTCCTTTTGGTGTTAATAAATTTATAAAATGCCCTTGGATTGCTACACATTTCAGACTTCATTTGACAGACTTAATCATTATATAATTATTTGGAGTAGTCTCGAAATTTATTGTAACATTCAACAAATGCATTATAGGAAATGGTATTTCTTTCTAAAAGGTATGCCTTCCACAATTTGGTTTTCTTGTTTCTAAGTCTACGAAGATCGCTGCTGAACCAAGGAGGTGACGAAGTTAAGGGACCTCAACGTTCATATGGAACGCAAGCTTCAAACATTTTGAAAAGAAGGGAGTAGAATTCGGATAAAGCATTGTCAATATTTTCATTGGACAATAGTTTAGTAAAATCAGCGGAGGATATCCTTATAGTAAGTTCGTCAAAATCCGCCTTTTTCAAGTTGTATGCGTAGGCGCTATTATCAATATGCTGTTTAGTATCCTCTGGATTATAAAAGTAATCAATTTGAAGAGATGGATAAAATATGTCCAGAGTAGAAAGAACGACTGTGATCAAAAATCAACAAGATCTAGCTGCCTCCCCACCTCATTCTTTATGGAACTCATTTGACATTATAACGAAAGAGAAAACCGATCCCAGAAATGAGGACTCTTTAGTATTTATTTTGTGCAAGGGTTGGCAGCAATCGTCATCGGAATTAAATACCCATTGTTCGTTGGGTAGGTGCATTGAAATCACCCACTAAGAGGAGATCGTCAACCGAATTCATTAGATTGTTAATGAAGTTCAGTTTTGTAACAAGAAGGTCATATGTGTTGTTTCCATTCATATCAAGAGAATTGACAAGGTCAGGAGGGATGTAGCAACACAAAATGAATAGAAAGTGACAAGAGCCAGTTTTACACTAGGAGTAATCCCTGATGGGTGGAGGGATGCAAGGGTTGCTTTTATACCGAAGGGCGGAGGGAGGAATCCCTCTGAGCCCAAGGCCTATCGACCCATTAGTCTAACCTCCTTTCTCCTTAAAACCATGGAGAAGGTGTTAGACAACCACATACGTAATACTGCATTACGTGAGGCTCCACTACACCCAAACCAGCACGCTTACCAGGGGGGCAAATCGACCATCACCGCCCTCCACAGCTTGGTTACAAAAATAGAAAAGTCACTTAAAGGGAAAGAAACAGCCCTATGTATTTTTCTAGACATTGAAGGAGCGTTCGACAATACCTCCTTCGAATCCATAGAAAAAGCAGCCGTCGGAAAAGGCATCGATACTCAGACGGTGAATTGGATTAAAGCCATGTTAGGCTGTCGCAAGATCACGGCAAACTTGTGCGGGAGTTCCGTGACGGCATGGGCCACAAGGGGCTGCCCCCAAGGAGGGGTCCTGTCTCCGCTCCTGTGGTCAATCGTCGTTGACGGACTTCTAGAGAAGTTGACAAATGCCGGGATAGAATGCCAAGGTTATGCGGATGACATTGTCATTATCATCGAGAGCAAAGAGGACCGCGTGCTATCACGCAAAGCCCAGATGGCTCTAAACCTTGTGTCAGACTGGTGCCAGGAGGTTGACCTTAAAGTCAATCCCAATAAAACAGTAATAGTACCCTTTACCAGAAGGAGGAAGCTAAATGTGACGACCCCCTTGCTGAATGGAACCACGATTGGGTTAACCACAGAGACGAAATATCTAGGAGTTACGCTAGATCAACGCCTCACTTGGAACACCCACCTGAACAAAACAGTAGAAAAGGCTACACGAGCCATATGGACATGTCGTCGACTGTTTGGAAAAAAATGGGGGCTAAAGCCTAAAATGATACTATGGTCATACGAGGCGATAATAAGACCCATTGTCACCTATGCAGCAGCCATATGGTGGAACAAAACGGAGCAGTCTACGGCAGTTGCCACACTTAACAGAGTGCAAAGACTTGCCTGTATTGGAATCACAGGGGCCATGAAAACGTGCCCAACTGCGGCTTTAGAAGTGCTGCTAGACCTTTTACCGCTTCACCTTTACATACAAAAGGAAGCGGCTAGCAACACACTAAAACTTCAAATAACAGGTCAACTCAATGCCCAGGGAAGCGGGGAGCATCCACAGATAATGAGGGTGTTCTCACGTGACCCGCTGATTCAGGGCCCGTCAGACCTGACATTAAAAAGACCGAACTTGGACGTACCATTCAAAATCTTAATAAATGACCGACAGTGGTGGAAAGAAAATAAAAACCCCGCCCGACTGGGCATATCTGCGTGGTACACTGACGGTTCCAGGTGCGACGGATTCTCCGGAGCTGGTGTCTACAGACCCAATTGTCAGATCTCCTTGGCCTTAGGGAGAACTCCCACAATATTTCAGGCTGAGATAATTGCCATAGATACCTGCGCCCGAACCATCATAGGAAAGGGGATGAGAGGTGCTAGAATATGGATTTTGACGGACAGCCAAGCAGCGATTAGAGCGCTCTCTAGTTATACTATAGAGTCGGACCTGGTTTGGTGTTGCCTGTCAACGTTAAAAATACTTGCAAAGGCCAATAGGCTTACTATAGCCTGGGTACCGGGCCATGAAGGAATACTTGGTAACGAGAAGGCGGATGAACTTGCCAGAAATGGAGCTAAATCCGGTTTCATCGGACCAGAGCCTTACTGTGGCCTTGCCAGGAGCTATTACAGATCCTACCTCAGGCTATGGGAAAAAGACAGTAAAGCCACTTACTGGAATAATCAAAGCGGACTAAGACAAGCAAAAAGATTCATCGTCCCCTCAGAACAGAGGTCGAGGAAAATCTTACTGCTCAACAAGCCGGATCTAAAAATCATCACTGACCTACTAACGGGACACTGTGCCCTGAAATACCATGTTAAAAAGATAGGTGTAGAGGATGATGATACATGCCGATTCTGTCTGGAAGAAGAGGAAACAGCAGAGCATGTACTCTGCCATTGTCCAGCCCTATGTCGACAAAGGCTGACACACTTCGGAGCGTCTATCATCGCTCCGGCAGATGTGTCGAATGCGACGCCCCAGAGTACCATAGCCTACTTCAAGGACCTTGAATTGGATGGGGTCTAATCGAGAGGGGTTTAGCACAATAGATCTTTTAGGTCGCGTTTGCTATCGAGAGGTACCTAGAGTAACTTAACGACCCGCTAGAAATAGAAATAATAATAATAATAACTATAAACTGTGATATTGCTCATTTGCAGCTCAGTGCTGTGATTTATATCCTAACTTAATTCGTTCACTATTTTTCCTCTGGCTGTGATTCTTTATTTATTCTATTTTTTTTTATCTTGTGTGTGACGCGCCAGCTGTTATCACATTTACGATCAGCTGTGGTAAATATATATGAAACATTTGTTACTCTGTCCTTGGCCTTGACATATATTATTCCAGGCAGTGACTCTGTGTGCAATTAGGATAGATTATTTCGCGCCTTTTTGTTCTTATCTGTAAGTATGGCAAAGACTCTTACCCCGTATTTCGCGGACGTAAACCTCTCTAGAACTTTCATATTGTTATACTGTTATACACTGATTAAGCTCGATCATCACTATAATGGGCCCTTGCAAGTATTGCGGCGGCAAGATCGCTGGAGAGCTGACCGAGTGTGACGGGGTTTGCAAGGGCTTTTTCATGCCTCTTGAGTGAAACGCCGCACTAGGCTCAATAATGCCTCTTCGCTGTCAACTTGTCCGGACTGCTAAGATATAAAGCCTTACCAAATTCTAAATTCATGCAGATAATTGCTGACTCCTTATCAGCTGAACAGTTTCATCAAGCTGTACTTATATGCAAGCTATGTCCGAAGATATGATTGCACTTAATGAGAAACTTAATAAAATATTAAGCTCTATGAGTGCCATAGAATCCAACTCTACTGCACTCTTGGAAAAGACGCATGAGCTTACTACTAAGGTGTCTCTTATGTCCAGCGCTACTGACGATGTGCATGCTGCATTATCGGAAGTCGATCTCCCGGTCTCTGTTATGCCTGTGGTGGAGGATATTCGCAGACGTGTTAAGCAGGTTCAAAATGATTAAGGATCATGGAATGCGTCTGTTTCGGCAAACACCGAATTGATGGGTTCACTCGCGGCGAATATAGATTCCCTCTCAGCACGTTATTCGAGTCTAGGATCTACGTGTGGCGAGGACTTGTCTTCGCCACCTCTGGATGAAGGTCAGGCTTTAGCTGATCCTCTTTCTTTTGTGTCGGCTTAGATGCTTTTCAACCTACAGTTGCTGCCTCTCAGGGTGAAGCCTCACACGACGTAGCTAAAGGGTATAATGCTGTCCGTCGCTTCAGAAAGCGAAAAAACCGCCGCGCCAGTATAGAACAGCTTCCCACTGCCGTTCAATCGGATGCCACTGGGAACGATTCTCATCACCGTCCTTCATCTTTGCCGGAAACTGCATCTACTTCTGCAGCCCCGTCGCATGCCATTGTCTCAACTTTAAGACCTGCAAGGCGTCCAAGATGCATTTTCAATTCACGCGTTCATCCAGAGACTACGGAGGATGAGATTCTCCAACATATTTCATCGCGCACTGGTTCATCTGTAACGGCATCTCTATAGTCCTCGCAACAGTAACGGCCGCTATTTTTCTGTTTCTTTCAAAGTTTTTGGCCCGAGGATTTATTTGAAACAGTTGTCTCTCCTGATTTATGGCCTACCAATGCCATTGCCAGGGAATTTATTCCCAAAGGCCATCCTAGACCCTCTTTGCCACCAAAAAACGCATCTCTGACGTCTCGTTGTATTTCGCCAATGTAACTGAGCTACGCTCTAAAACATCCCGGCTTTTTACGAATTCAACGAACTCTGGCTTCGACGTGGTCTGCTTGACCGAAACCTGGTTGTTGCGGGAAGTTTGCCGACGCTGAGTTGTTTGGATCGGCATTCATAGTCTTTCGCCGTGACCGCCATCTCTGCTTCCGACGCCCCTGTGGGGGGATTTGCCACTGATGAAAAAAATCGCCTTGACCTTGATATGACCTTGGAGGTCACAGTCAAGACCGCAACAAAAAATAGAAGTTTAAAAACGACGCGCGCGTTTTTATGTGTGTGTGTCTGCGTGTATGCACACATATACATGTATACTGAGTATTACTCTATATACATGCGTAACACACATATACACATGTATATATGTATGTGTATATACAATATACATATATAAGTTAAAGACACGCGTTGCAAAAAGCTTCGGTCAACCAGAGGTCGACGTAGCCACAGATGAACCCAACGTGACCGGGAAACGTGTCGTCGCATTTCTGCTGACACCATGTCTGCGAGGGTGCTCAGGCGTCTTTGGATTTAGAGTAAATTAAGTAAAGCTAATTTTTGAAAGAACACTGTATCGAGTCGCGAAGAAATAAAGTTCTCTAGAACTTTTTTTAAGAACAAAATAAAGAAATAGTATAATTGGCGCCCAACGTGGGGCACAGGCAGTGAAGTTTGTGAACTGTGGAATATAATTTTCGGAAAAGCCTTAAAGTAGTGCGAGAATCCGCCGCAGTTAATGCCCTCAAGTAGTGCTAACAAATTCACTAAGCTCTTAAGTAGTGCGTGTCTGTGCCCCCAAACCACAAGAAATTTCTAGTGCTGGAAGTGTAACACCCAAAAGGAAAATTGCACTCGTCCCTGCCGGTCGGTGCCGTATTTTCGATCCCGAGTCACCAATAGGATAAAAGGGATTCATCCAATACAGCCCCAGAACGCATCGTCCAGCCAGCAATGTTATATCTACTGTTGTAAGTCCTAGAGAATTAAGCATAAAATTGTTAGAATATAAGAAATAAGTTTCCTTTGTCACAAAAGTGTTTTTAAAACTATTATCAGTTAAAAAAGTGTGTTTAATTATAGATTAACAAATTTTGTCAGTTATTTAAAGTGCAAAAAATCAAGAAATGTGTTGAGTGACAAATAGATATAAATATTAAAGAAGAAAAAGAAAGATAAGAGAGTTGAAGTTTTATAATATTTTTTAACTAAAAAAAAAAATAATAAATCATAAATTATACATACATATATAGGAAAAAAAAGAAGAAAACCAAAAACGCTAAAGTTAAATCTTAAATCGTGCATCCTAAATAAAAATATATTTCCTTTTATTAAAGAAAAAAATTTCTAAATCTATTTAACGTAACTTATCCGAAAGTGAAGTGGTCCTCTTACGGGTTAATTCAATAAGCGAAAAATGGCTAATCCAAATAATATAATTCGACCACCCGTGCTAAATAACAACCCAACTCCGTTACCAAACTTAAATAATCCACCCCCTCATATGCCCACTACATCGCAAAATCCAAACAGTACCTACACCAGAATTGACGTCACTTATTACAACAATCGTAACACAAGTCCTAAATTCACAAGCAAAAGACCCGGTTCGGAAACATCTAAATCCAAATGCCGAATTAACTACGGCTACGGACCAAACTATTGACTCACAATTCCGTAATAATATGTCTGATCTCGATAAAGTGCCGGATGTTGTCCGCTGCCTCAGAGAATTTTCTGGCAACCCAGGAGAATTTTCGTCGTGGAAAAAGAGTGTAGAAAGAGTATTGCAGATCTACGAACTAATCTAAGTATTACGGGATATTAAGGGGACATTCTCATTGGAAGTGAAAAAAAAATCCTTAACATCATAGTAATGCTGTCCTCAAACCGTTATGAGAAATTCGAAACAAAACGAAAGTTATAGCTATATATACGTAACGATATGTACCGGTTTCTATAGATTTGGAGCGTCGCACAAAAACTTTAAACGAGTTTTTCTCGAAACTACTTTTTTTCACCTGGTACCAGTGATATCTCAAATTCTGCTCGATAGATTTAAAAACATCAAAAAGCATTCGACTCACTAACATAAATACTAGGACATAGACCTTTTAAAAATGCATCACCCTTTTTTTTATACACATACTTTCACCCCATAACATGGCCAATTTTTAAAATTTTTAGAAAAACAGTCCTAAAAAAATTTAAAAAAAATTTAAAGTATCATTTTTATCGTTCTATATTCTAGAAAAAAGTCTAAAGAACAAAACCCGTTTTGAATTTTGTCTTTGTCTTCTCCAGGAAGACCGCAGGAACTGGTACCAGCTAAAAAGGGACTTTTCGTACAACACCCTCTATTGCCGCAAAACGTAACAAAAAAAACAACAACATTTTTGTCGTATACTTCAATGCCTATATATTCAATAAATCAAAAAAGTTTTATGAATAAATGCCATAGGGTTTAAAAAAAAAATTCCAAAAAAAGTCGTTTTTTTGTCCATTTCAATGAGAATGTCCCCTTAAGCGTAATCCGAAATAAAATCATCGGAAACGCGGATATAGCCCTCGAGTCGTATAATAAACCTTTGGATTGGAAGGCTATTAACCGCTGTTTGACTATCCTCTACGCTGATAAGCGCGATATAGGTACTTTAGAGTACCAATTGACATCTCTTATCCAGGGGAGACCAACTATTCGAGAATTCTATATTACCAACGAATTTATTCGCACCTTTCGCTGATATTTAATAAGATCGCTTACATGGAGATTGGCAGCGAATCAATGCGCTTGCTGACAGACACTTACAGAGACAAAGCCCTCGATATTTCTTACTTACTTAACGGCGACTTACCCAGACTTCTTGGCATAAAAGAGCCATTAAACTTACCTCAAGCATTACATTTCTACTTGAAACTAGAAAACCAAAATTTCAGGGCTAATTACGCGAATAATTACCACGGAAACCTCCGGTGCCTCTCCCAAGAGTGCAACAATCCCGTTCTAACCTGCAACAGAAATTCTATCCAGAAGTAGCCTATCTTCCCAATCCAGGATTTCGACCCAAAATTGGCGGCCAACAACAACCTAACGTAAATACATCCTTCAATCAGACACAACGGTTCCCACAACCTCCTCAAAGACCAAGCGCCCCAAAACCACAACCTATGCCCGAGCCTATGGATATAGACCAAAGCATTCAAACCAATGCAGTCAATTATGCTAACAGACCTAACCCTATAAAATATGCTGGGAAAAGACGACAAGGCGATAACACGTTCGGAAAACAATACCCACCTTAGAAACTCCAGAGGAACTTTCACATAAATACTGAAATAGCTGATTGTCAATCGCCCCAGCAAGGTCACGACAGCAGCTGATGGTCAAGATACATACGACCAAACCTTGTATAGCGAACAATATTACGACGGCACTCAACCAACAGAATACGAAATAGTCCGCAGTCCATCGCCCTTTTGTTGTGTTGATTACTAACAGGCTAAATTTTCGTGAGCAGCTTCCTTTCGCAGAGACGCCCAACTTTTCTATCTGCGAAAATTCTTGGAACAGGTAGCTAACAAATTGCGGAGGCGTCAAACATGTCGATCTGGTGAATGTAAAAATTGTAATACTAACAGTTATTTTTATAGTTGAATCTAGAGATAATGTGATATCAAACACGAAAAAACGTTTGTCCTACAAAACCTGTGGGTTGACGGCGGTAGTCCGCCACCCTCAACATGTCGAAATGAAGAGTAGTCCAAACTGACAACTAACCACCCGAATTTTATGGTATCGCTTAATGAATGTATTTTAAATTAAATGACAACATTGTCCTATACTTTTGACCGCGGAAATGGAAATTCACACATGACTTTGAGTGAACCTCCCCCACTCTCCCACCCCTCCGAGTGGTATGCTAGACTTACAATGTCTTCTCCAATGAGGTGCTCTTCTGCATCTCACTTCTTCATCACTCTTGAAATTCAACTTGTCGTGTTTCACCTTTATTTCCATCATTTTGTGTATCTCGATTACCAGCATCTTGTATATATGCCAGTAAAGCTCGACTAGGATATCTGATTTGTTGTTGATTTATTATCAAATTGAAAAATATCAGTGCTTTCATGGTCTAAATAATTTTGAATGTATGAGGGAGCTAATTCAATTTGATAAACACTCAGAATTATTCGATGGAGGAGCTCAAGGTCAAATTGAGGGAATTCTGGGATATTAGCTGGAGTTATTTCCTGCCACATAGCGCTTCGCCTCGCTAAACTCTCTTGTTATACTTTAGCCTGCATGACATTAACAGAATCGATACGTTCTCGAATTTCCTGTGCCAACTGTATAGAGTTATTCCGCATTAATAAAAGACCGCCATATTTATTTATCAGGGCACCAACAATCAAATAAAAGTCTTTCAAATGTAAAACATGCGCCCTTGGGATTATCCCATCTAATAAGCGATAGTTTTTGATATGGGCGTTCCGGGCTTCTACGACCCACCGCTGCATTGTAATACTGCGAGCGAAGTTAGCCAATTCCACTGGAAGTTGACGCTGATTCGGCAAGGTGGCATTTTTACAAAATATCTTTCGTTTTCGAGGAATGGTACTGCATCACGATAGCGACGATCAACAAGGAATATGTTTCCTTCCTGAACCCATTCATTAATTTCATTGACATTTCGTTCAAATTCCTTTATTAGAATTGAAGCATCATTATTTTTTGAATCAGCAAAATATGGACCATGAATATCTAAAATGTAACCATCCGGTGCTACCATTAGAACTGGTTTAACGAGATGTCATGTCGGCCTTTATGAACAGAGTATGATTGACGTAATACTCTGTAGTTTCCAGATTTCTCAATGTAACTGTAAGTGCCATCGACAACGAATATTGCTTTGGGTTCTCCTGGTGTATCATTGTACAAAACATTGGCAAAAGGTGCTATATGTCTATGAATGAATTCTTGATGTGTTATTGCTTGTAGTCCAATGTTTCCTGGAACAAGTCCTTCAGTCTCGTCGCAACTAACATTGTGGGTGGTCGTTCGCTTTTGCGACCGAGTGATCTGTGTTTTACTTGTTCTGTTCTGTTCTGTAAAGTTTCAATTTTTTTCCCCGAGTGTGCAGAAGTGTAGTGCTATCGTTTGTATATATAATAATATATTACTGTGGTTGCAAATTTTTGCATTTTTCTGTGTCGGATTCTTTGGCGGCAAATAGTGCATGGTGAGCTAAGTGTCACGGTGTTGTTCTCTTGGTCTCTGGATATCGCTCTTCAATTTTGTGAACTTTCCGCTATCAGTGCGGCTTCGGCTTTTCCCCTTCTGACTGCCAGTCCTAATCAGCCATAAAGTAGGCTAACGAGGCTTGGCCGTACAGTCAAATAAATAAATAATTGACAATTCAGTTTCATATCTTCTCGCTTTTATTTCTCCGCCACCCACCCACTTTTATTTGTGCTCAGTATGTCTCATTGTAAAATTTGCGACAATCTGATCACCGACAATGAGGTTTCGTGTGACGGCGTTTGTAACAACGTCTTTCATGCCACATGTCTAAAACAGCCCTCCACCCGACGGGCTAAATCCTCTGCTTTCACTTGCGAGGAATGTTCGGCTATAAAGCCTTGTCATGTTTTAAGACTGATTATGAACATGACAAATGCTATTTCTAATGACCAATCTCTTTTAGCGGAAAAAGTGAACAATGCTCTCCATTCAAATGTTCACATAATATCCGATGATCTCGGCGTTCTTAATGCGAAAATTGATAAAATATTCAGTGCGGTCGAGGTATTCACGAGTACTTCTGAAGCCATTTTATGCAAAACCCGTGACATATTTGCAAACATCGCAAACGTTTCAGGCACTCTCGAAGAGTTACACGCGGTGTGCACTAATTCAGTGTCAACCTCTTGTGTTGCTGATAGGACAGCAGTCGGCCCTGTCATTGACGATATTAAGTATCACGTCCGCAAAGTTTTTAATAATGTAAACTCATGGTCTTCTGAATTTTCAAAGAGTACTGAGTTACTTCTTTCTATTAAAGGTGAGATTGAAACTCTTAAAACTATTAAAATTGACGGAAATCAGGGACCCGATATTTCAATTGATGTAATCCCGGTCACGGAAGTTCCTCCTCCTCCTCCCTCTACAAATAATGTAGTGTCTAACGTAAAAAAATCTGATTTACGACAAAAGCGACCAAATAATCGCTCAATTAAAAATAAAAATAAAAAGAATTCTGTTATTGATATCAATTCTTCTAATACCCCTTCCCCATTAGTTTCTGCGTCTCAGAACTCTATTCCCGCGATACACGAGTCCCAGTCTGAAACATCTTCCCAAGCAGAGATTAACCTTCCTGTTACGGGTAATGTTTCAGAAGCACTAAAAGTGGTCCCCCATCGACGAACCCTATTTATTTCTCGTTTAGATTCTGAAACTTCCTCTAAAGCAATTCTCTCGTACATTCAGGCTCGAAATACTAGCATACAAAATATATCTTGTAGGAAAATTAATAAAGCTGTAAGCCCAGTTGCATCTTTTATTTTACATGTGCCTGAGGAATTGGCTCCGACTTTGCTAAATTCTTCATTTTGGCCCTCGGGTGCTTTAATAAAGAATTTCGTCCCTCGTAAACCGATCTTCAAGCCTAGAAATTCGAGTGCAAACCCATCTAATAATATTATCTCAAAAAACTGAATCCGCAGACGATCTCCTTATATTATCAAAACGTAAGGGGTATCAGGACCAAGACTAGGACTCTTTACCAGTCGACCACTACTAGTAACTTCGACATTATCGCGTTAACCGAAACGTGGTTACATCATGGTTTTCGGGATGCTGAGATGTTTGATTCATCCTATCAAGTATTTCGTAGGGATAGGTTTACTGATTCGGAGGCGCGAGGAGGAGGAGTTCTCATAGCTTGCAAAACTCACCTCAATTGCAGCTTGATTTCACCACCCGACCTAACTGCTTCTTCTGACATTGAGCTAATTACTCTTAAAGTAACATTAGCCAGAAATTCCTTATTTATTATGTGTTGTTATATTCCTCCTGATCTAATCAATACCGTTGACACGGACGGATATAATATGTATGATATGTTAATTTCAAGATTGGAATTCATTAATAACTTAATGAATCCAGACGACGATCTCCTTTTATTGGGTGATTTTAACTTACCCAACGTTCAATGGGTAGCCAATTCTGCTGACGATGGCTGCCATCCCTTTAATAAATTAAATTCTAATGAGTCTTCATTTCTGGGATCAGTTTTCTCTTTCGGTCTCAGTCAGATAAGTTCCATACAAAATAATATGGGTCGGCAGCTTGATCTTGTATTTTCCTCTGACTGCAACAATACAATTGTTGATCACAGTCCAATTCTTCTGTCTACACTTGACAAATATCATCCGCCTCTCCAAATTGATTATTTTCATAGTGCTGTAAATACCAAACATGTCAACGTTAGCGACTACGCTTACAATTTCAGGAAGGCGGATATGGACGAACTTTCCAGAAGAATATCTTCCATTGACTTCACTACACTTTTATCTGATGATAACATTGACAATGCTTTGTCCACGTTCTACGCATTAATCTTCAAAATTTTTGAATCTTGCGTCCCTTACGAACGGCAGCGTTCCCTTATTTCATCACCTCCCTGGTTCAATAGCGATCTGCGGAGGCTTAGAAATAGGAAAAATAAGTTGTGGAAGGCATATATTCTGTATAGGGATAACTCTTCGTACAATGAATTTGTTGAATGTTATAATAAATTTAAGGAATATTCCACACAATTATATAACGATTACGTAAAACGAATGACAACTGAATTTTACAATAATCCGCGAGCATTTTATAAATTTATTAACTCTAAAAGAAAAGTGGACGACTACCCTGCTAATATGCAATATGAAGGAGTTTCCAGTGACACTCCATCTGCAATATGCGATATGTTTGCGACCTTTTTCGAAAAATCATTCTCCCCTGAATTTAAACCCGATCTTAACAATTTTAACCACTTAAATAAAAATCCTATTCCTATTAATTTATCCATTTGTATTACTTCTAATGATGTCCTCAAGCATATCAATGAGCTCCCTCTAGATTTTACATCAGGACCCGATGGTATTCCGCCAGCTATTCTTAAGGCTTGCTGTAATGAACTAGTCATGCCTTTAACATTAATTTTTCAAAAGTCTCTTAAAACTGGACAATTTCCTCTGCTCTGGAAAAACTCCCTTATTATTCCTATTCATAAAAAGGGTAACAAAAATGAGGTATGCAACTACAGACCTATTGCGAAACTCTCGTGTATCCCAAAACTTTTTGAGTCAATTATACACTCACAATTGTCTACTGTCTGTAAGCACCTCATCTCAACAAACCAGCACGGTTTTCTTCCGGGGCGGTCTACTTCTACGAATCTCCTCGAACTTGTTACCTTTGTTACTGAAGGCTTTCAAAATGGCGTGCAAACAGATTGCATCTATACTGACTTCAGCAAGGCTTTCGATAAGCTTTCTCACTCCGTAATAATCCTTAAATTGGTAAGTCTAGGCTTTCCACCTCTGGTTATTAACTGGATTCGTTCTTACTTACTCGATAGGACATATCAAGTTTCTTTTCGTCGCTCCACCTCGAACAAGATATCAGCTACGTCAGGAGTCCCGCAGGGTAGTCATTTAGGTCCACTTCTTTTTATTTTATCTATTGATGACATCTCACAACTTCTTCAAACCTGTAAAATCTTAATTTACGCAGACGATATGAAAATATTCTTTCGTACGAGAAATATTAGCGACTGTCACGCGGTTCAAAATGACCTAAACATATTCCACTTGTGGTGTACACACAATAATTTAGAACTAAATATTGGTAAGTGCGAAATCATGACTTTTTGTAGAAGTCGTAATCCCCTGCGTTTCAATTATATCTTATCAAATCATGCTCTACGACGTGTTCAATCTGTCCGTGACTTGGGGGTTATCCTGGATTGCAAATTAGACTTCGTTGAGCATATCAACTGTACGGTGGCTAAAGCTAGTTCTATGCTGGGATTCATCAAAAGATGGTCCCGTGAATTTTCTAATAGAACTGTCTTAAAACAGCTTTACTTTTGTTTTGTTAGACCAATTCTCGAATACGCGAGTCAAGTTTGGTCGCCCTATTATCGTGTCCATATCGATTTCGTCGAATCTGTGCAAAAAAAATTTGTCAGATTCGCTCTTAAGGATTTACCTTGGAGCAATCCAGTTCTTCTCCCTCCTTATAATGATCGTTTGAGGCTCCTCGATATGCACTCTCTGCTCAAGCGTCGGGAGATTGCAGACATTGTCTTTGTTCACCAATTATTAATTGGCAATATTGATTCAGCTTCCCTTAAAAGCGAATTCACTTTCAGATTGAACGAGCGTAATCTTAGGGTGGTGTCACTTCTGCAAACTAGTTTATGTAAAAATAACTATAGCTTCTTCCAGCCTATTAACCGGATGAGGTTACATGTGAATAAGAATGCTGATTTGTTTGATGTTCGTGTCAGTAAGCATGCACTGAAGAAAAGTCTGCTTGGTGGTTGTGGTCGCATGTCTACTAACATCGGACCAAATGATGAATAATCAGTCATATGCTACAGATTAATTCTGTTGTTTTACAAAGCTTTGACTAAGCTGATGGTCTGTAAAAAAAAAAAAAAAAAAAAAAGAAGTGATCGCCGAACAGCATTTACTGCCATACTTACTGGCTGTCTACTTTCAAAATGGAAGATAATTTTCAAAAACTCATCAGAAGAATTATGCCGTAATTTACATAAAAATATAAATAAATGTGTTCTCGTTATGTTACGGTAATAATCTCCTTCAGCAACAGGATTGCAATGACTGTATAAGTCATCGAATTGAGCTTTTGTCAAGGTAGTAAGATACTTGAAATCGGCATCAGATAAAGACTCTGGTTCGAAAGAGGTTTTCTGATATCTAACAGTCACTTCCCTTATCTTATTAAAAAATCTGCTAATTTTTAGCCCACTTAGAACTAGAGGTCTATTAATAGACCGCAAATTATCCCTATATATATATGTATAGGGTAAATGCTCCTGGTATTGGCACCTATTCCACATTATTGGCACCCCTGAATTCTTTTCACGAAATAAGTTTCAAAAGCAACGCAGGTCTACGTCATCACGGCTACATTATTCTACATCCCCTCCCAAACTGATGACGTAGACCTGCGTTGCATTTGAAACTTATTTCGTGAAAAGAATTCAGGGGTGCCAATAACGTGGAACAGGTGCCAATACCAGGAGCATTTACCCTATGTATAGTATATTGTACATAATTTGATATGTATATAAATTATTTGACAAATTTACCAAGTATCATCTTTGAACATTTGCCTTATTTGGGTAAAATATACAAGATGCTTATAAGAATCATTAGTTCACCTAAGCTTCCTCTATAAGATTAATCTAATAATTTTCGATAGCTTACTGAAGTTTCCAACTTGTTTACCTAAGCTTCTTGTGTGAAATGTCCCAAATGTTGTTAGATAACTTGCCGAAGTTTTTAGTTAGTTCTCCGAAGTTACATTACGTAAGTTTTAGCTAATTTGTTTAGATGTCTTGCCTACACATTTTTAAGACCCAAAATTGCAGTACCAATAGTGCATCTTATACGTGTCTTTTTAACGATTTTACATAAGTTCTTCTCTCAGTGTAGCAGCGGAGCATCATACTCATAATCAGTGAAGTAAAAATAATAATTTCTCCCACACCAATCAGGTTAGTCCTAGCGTACAAACTAGTCGTTTTTAAAGTACATGAATCTGTAATTCATCATTGGGTCCCTGTTTATTCAATCAAACATTCTATTAATTGCAAGTATAACACTGTCAGTAGAAATTATAATAATATTAAGGAATGACCCAACTATTAATAACTTCTTCATTTTATAAATCATTTATTATTTATTCTCTTATTTTCTAGTACTATCTGTAATACATGTGTATACATACTCATGTACAAAAAAATTTCATTATCAGATTTGCCTCTTTTGGATATTTGTCGAACATTCTTATAACTAATTTACTTAAAAAATAACAATGATTTTTCTACTTTCGATCGCCGATTTCTCGTTTCACCCTATGTGTACAGTACATAACACTGTTTTGAATTATATTACCACATACTTGAAACTTCCAGAGTGGCGTCACACTATGGGCTAAACGGCACTTTTTTTGTTTAAAACCTAATATCTCGGGAAAAACCGAAGATATTAACGTAATTTTTTTTTTAATTGAAGCTGAGACTATGTAGATTACTGGAAAATTAACCAGAATGGCTGAAATGAAAATAAACGCTATGTAACATAACCTCAAAGTTGCATTTTTTTCTGAAAAATTGAATAGGCTCACACCAACAAAAAACTTGGTCTTTATTTTAAATGTCATATATGCTATCCGATGAACTTTAACCTGCTGATCACGAATCCGAGGTCAGAATTGCCCCCCACACTACAGTTTTCAGAAAAATGAAGAATTTCCGTGCCTAGTATAAGCCTTTTTAACTCTTTGAGTTACAAAAGACGAGCTTAAATTAATTTTTATTATAACATACTAACTGAAGGTTTTTGGGGTCGCTGATCACGAATCTGAAGTCAGATTTTGAAAATTCAAAATGGCGGATCCAATATGGCGGATCAAAATTTTTATATTTGATCGAATTTGGATTAAAAATTGAATACATGGATTTTTGGAGTCACTAATTACGAATCTGAAGTCAGATTTTGAAAATTCAAAATGGCGGTTCCAATATGGCGGACCGAAAATTTAATATTTGACCGAATTTCGACTAAAAACCGTATACATGGGTTTTTGGGGTCGCTGATCACGAATCTGAAGTCAGATTTTGAAAATTCAAAATAGCGGATCCAATATGGCGGACCGAAAATTTAATATTTGACCGAATTTCGACTCAAAACTGTATACATGGGTTTTTGGGGTCGCTGATCACAAATCTGATGTCAGATTTTGAAAATTCAAAATGGCGGATTCAATATGGCGCACTATGGGCTAAATGGCACTTTTTGTGTTTAAAACGTAATATCTCCGAAAAAAAACGAAGATATTAATTTAGAGTTGAGTTTAACCTTCAAATAACTTTGAAGGTCAGGGTCAAGGTAGTTTTCAAGGTCGTGGTCAGATATCTCTCTTCACATCAAAAACTTTAGTTTAAAATGTATTTCAAAAAACGTCATCGCCTCTCGCTATTGTACATGAAGATAAATTATCGTGAAATGACCTTGAAATTTAACCTTGACCATTGGGTCAAGGTCATATCTGAACGTAAAATGTTCCGCTCTTTTCAATTCCGGGGTCAATAGGGGGTCATCCCATTTGAAATTTTAATGTTGACCCTCATATGACCTTGAATGTCAAGGTTAAGGTTATTTTTAAGATCATCACCAAACGCCATTTTTGATACCCTACAACTTTTATATTAAACTTTTTTCAATATTATGTGATCCTAAAAAGTTATTAGGTTGTCTCAAGTTAAATGACTCACCCGGTATATAAAATTGATATATTAATGATTGAAATTATTATATTTATTAAATTAAATTCTATATTTTATAAAATTAATAGTCAGCTGAGAATCTAATGAGGGGAAAACTGTCAGTCAGTGAGTTATGAAAATTATTCGCTTATAAACTAACATGCGCGCTCGGCTCCTATAATCCCCCAGCTGACGTCCTTCCCCCCACTTAAAGTGCAGCTGATTATAATTTTTATCAACACAGTAGTGTAATAAACAAGCTGTATGTGTTTCATTGTTTAGGAATTACTTTTTTACCTTAAATTTAATTACATATTGAAAAGGTCAGCTGACTAATGATCCACTGTGATTAGTTCAGCTGATTGTTATTTTTCAGTTGTTTATTATTTAAACATTACGTTAAAAAAAAAATTTGATCTTCAGAATTATTTTATTTTGGTTTTTTTTTTACATACTATGAATTTTCTCACATATAGGTCCCCCGAGATAGAAGCAGCTGACGCTTAGTACAGCCATTTGTTGTACTTAAACATTCATTTTATAGGAAAATCATAATTTCAGAAATGTTGAAATGATTTGCAACGCTGCCTCTCGGACTAATAATCTTGGTCAACGATAGGGTTTCTTGAGAATTGAATGCTCTAGAAAAGTGTCTATTGCGGCGTAACTCTAACTCCCACCAGCGAGGTAGTACGTGTTACTAACCCAACTTTTTCACGAAATTCTCGATTTTTTGCCCATATCTTGTAAATAACAAGAGCTACTGAAAAATTGTAAATGACAAACTTGTAGAAAATTCAATTTCCTTGTTCCAAGTTCCAAGTCCAAGTTCTTGAACACCAAATCGCTAACATCGATATTTCTTGCGATATTGGGCTTTGAAGTTGAGGTAGTGTGGAATTTTCATGGATTATGGATCTAAATTGTAGAAACACGAACGGACCACCCCTTTCTGTCCAAAAATGGTGAGTTCCATTTAAGGTCTACCAAGGCTCAAAAGAAAGGTTTTGATTTCTACTTTCAAATGCACACTGGCTTTCGAAGAATCCATCTATACAGAGCCCAATATGGCGGCTAAAACCACGTGACCTTCATTACTTTTACTACTTATGAGGTTGTAAAATCAGTCGCATCATTCCGATTGAGGTCTACAAAGACCCAAATGAAAGCTTTCAAAAGCTGTATCGCAACTTTTTTCCGGATTGCTCAAAATCCAATATGGTCGCTAAAACCACGTGATCTTTATAATTTTATCACTTAAAAGAGTACAAAATGGCTCGCAGCTCCGATTGAGGTCTACAATGGCTTAAATGAAAGCGATCTTTGCAATACAGCTTCTGAAAGTAGAAGTCAAAAGCTTTCATTTGGGCCTTTGTAGACCTAAGCTCTTGTTATTTATAAGATAGGAGCAAAAAAACAAGAATTTCATGAAAAAGTTGGGTTAGTAACCCGTACTACCTCGCTGGAGGGAGTAAGGGTTACGCCGCAATGGACACTTTTGTAGAGCATTCAATTCTGAAGAAACCCTATCATTGACCAAGATTATACCATAAAATGCCTCTGAGCTGTAGAGTTTTGAAGAAAAAAAAAACCAAAGTTTACGTGTATGTTATACGGGAAGTCTTTATACGCATTGATCGAGCACTTAATATTAATATTAAGGGCTCCAATTTTCAGGGAATTTTTGTTTAGGTATGAATTGAGTCGGGGGGAATCCTGGGGTTCTGGTGATGATCACGGGGAAAGTTTTTAGCTTCGTCCGCTACCTCTGGACGAGATCGAAAATGTTGCAGGGAGATCCGAGTCTTGGTGCTACTACTGCTGCTGCTGACCAAAATAATTGTTTAGCCTTGGGTTTCCTCGCTGATTGATGTCTGCACGCTACGGTGGTCGATCCGGAAGAGAGTTGATAGCAGATTAGATGCTGTTATCAGTCCGAGAGTCTCCAAAATCTCCATTATCTCAGAGTATTCAGTAGAGAAGCACAGGACAACGGTAGTAAGGCACACCACTAGTCATGATCATCAGCGAGTGTGTGAACAATTGATACATGGTAATGATAAGAGAGGCTGCACTTATCAGCAGGGACGTCTCCTTCTTCTCTATACTAGTAGCAGAGGACAGTGATGACAACCAATGCCACCAATTATACTTGGGAATTTAGATATCCTCCCCGCCTTGAAATCATCGGGTTTCAATAACTGAGTGATGTAATGTTGTGGTTTCATCCGCCTTCGGTGACTTCTTATGCCTAATCTCCAATGCGGAGGATAACCACGAACCCACCACTTATCAGTTGGCTGACAAAATGCGTTCGTACACATCTTTATCAATGTAGATGTGAGATGTAAAACATTCTGCTTGTTTTAATCGGGAGTGAAATGGAACAGGAAGAAATTTATATTTCGTAATTTATGAACAAGGATGTTTATACATTTCATCCTTTTTTACTTAACACTCCAAATAAATACCATTTCCACTTAAAAATGCTTCTTCACTTTTGGCGGCAATTTATTTCTAACACTTAACCTCAATTATTTCTTAAGATTTGACATTTTGGCAATACTGAATATTTAGCTAGGCTCAGAACCACTACTAGAAATCGGCTGAATTTCATGTGGGAATTCAAATCTCTTAACTAATGCGAACGAAAAGCTAGAGCATGTCCACCAAAACACGAGCGAGACGGGAAATTTATTTTACAATGAGAAGGAAAAGGTAGCAGCACTTTTTTTGGTTGTGTCGTGGTTGTCCTCCGTATTGGAGAGTAGGCATTAAGCACAGGAACTGGTAGCCAGACTCGACATCGGTAAATTTTTTTTTTTTTTGAGTGCAATAGTGCGAGGGAAAGAGTAGGTTTAATTCAGGATTAAATTTCATTTAAAATAATTTAAAGTTCGTAAAATTCTGCACATTTCAAATAAGCAATTTTGCATAGTATAACAAGATTAAATATCAGCATTCTTAATCAAATTCCACACGGGGAATTAATTCATTAAACTTATTATTCATCTGCATTTATTGGCAATAGAGAAAGCTTTGTAATTGGGCGTTTCTTTTCACCCGTTTGGGTCAATAAATCAACTACTCTGACCATGCCATCATTTCCGGGATATGTTCTAATGACTCTGCCACGAGCCCATTTGCAACATGCCAAATTTTCATCCTTGAGCAAAACAAGATCACCGGGTTTTAAATTTTTAGAACAATGGAGCCATTTAGGACGCTGTTGTAACCTAGATAAATATTCTCTACTCCAAATTCTCCAAAAATCTTGTTTCATTTTTTGAACAAAATTCCAGCGATTCAAAGTTGATAATTTCGTAGAAGAGAAATCTTCTTCGGGGGGTGATAGCAAGGAATCACCTATTAAAAAATGCCCAGGGGTGAGCACCCTTAAATCAGTCGCATCATCGCTTAGAGGAGAGAGAGGTCTCGAATTAAGACATGCCTCTATTTGAGCTACAAATGTGGACATTTCTTCAAATGTCAATCTAGCATCACCGACAATACGTTTTAAGTGGTATTTCACTGATTTCACTCCAGCTTCCCACAACCCACCAAAATGAGGGGAAGCCGGAGGAATAAAGTGCCAATGGGTTCCCTGGATATTTACAACTTTGGCGGTTTCTTTGCTACCCTTCTCATAGGCTGAGTAGAGATCATGATTTAATTTACTTTGTGCTCCCTTAAAATTCTTGCCATTATCAGAATAAACGTGAAGAGGAAGACCACGCCGTGCTACAAATCTCCTAAAGGCCCCTAAAAATGCATCTGTAGTAAGATCGCCAACTGTTTCAACATGTATAGCCTTTGTGCTTAAGCAAACAAAAATAGCTAGATATCCCTTATATGTTCTACAACCTCGATTTCGAGAGATACTTAAATTAAATGGACCGGCATAGTCTACTCCCATATGTGTAAAGGGACGTGATACATTTACTCGGGGGGGTGGAAGAGATCCCATTAATTGGGTTTGAGTTTTACTGGAGTGTTTAAAACACGTAATGCATTTATTAATAATTTTCTTTACAGTGTTACGACTATGAACGATCCAAACCGTCTTTCGCAAAAGAGCAAGGGTTAAAGTGGGTCCGCCATGTAGACAAGAAATATGAGTATGTCTAATAAGGAGTTCAGTAAAATGACTATAAGGATCCAAAATTATAGGATGTTGCTCGCTAAAGGGCATTGACGCATTCTGTAATCTACCTCCCACACGCAAGATTCCAAAATCATCTAAAAAGGGACTCAAGGAGACTATTTTACTAGTTTTCATTATAGGGGTTTTGGCCTGTAAACACTTAATTTCGTTAGGAAAGGCTTTAGCTTGCTCATGTTTAATCCAAAAGTTACGTGCTACTTTGAACTCTTCCGGAGTAGCACATGAGGACAGCTGAACATTTTTATTTTTGCACCTTTTGCTAATTCTTTTCAAAATAATTGTCACTTTTAATAGTCGTGGTAACGACGAAAATCTTTCTAAAATATTTAAAGCATCGGTGTCATTGCATTTAAGAGTGAGAACGATTTTTGAAGATTTCAACTCAAACTCATCAGGTCTCGTTTCAGGGTCTATTAATGCTGTAAATCGGGATGGCCAGCATGAAATATGTTGAGATAACCAATTTGGTCCTCGCCACCATAACTTAAAATCTGCCAATTTTCCCTTCCGAACACCACGGCTAGCTATATCTGCCGGGTTATCTGCGGAAGAAACATGACCCCATCTTGCACTGCTAACGTTTTTAATAATTTCAGAAATACGGTTGCTAACGAAAGATTTAAAGCTATTAGGGTGTTGATTTATCCATGAAAGGACAATGGTTGAATCTGTCCACATAAAAATGTTTTCTCCAGAGCATGAAAAGGATAATTGAAATTTCTTAACAAGTTTGGAAAGTAAGACTGCTCCACAAAGTTCTAGGCGGGGGAGACTAATAGAATGTAAAGGAGCAACCTTTGTCTTTGCACTGACGAGGAAAATCGAAACAGAGTTATTTATTTCACACCGAACATATAATGCCGCTGCATATGCTCGTTCTGATGCATCACAAAACCCATGCATCTGAATATTACTAAAAGGTTCTGTGCCTATAAATCGAGGGATAGAGATATCTTTAATCTGAGAGAGTATTTCCAAGTAGTTGAGCCACCTTGCTGATAGATCTGCTGGAAGAGGTTCATCCCAATCCAAGGATCTTTGCCATAACCCTTGTAAAAAAATTTTCGACGTTATAGTGATTGGAGCCAACCATCCAAGGGGGTCGTATATATGAGCAATGATTGATAATATCTTTCGTTTTGTGAATGGGGTTGAAGTATGTTTCACGTCAATATTATAAGAAAATGAGTCATCAGCTTTGTTCCATTTAATTCCGAGTGTCTTTACGGTATTATCAAACTGAACAGAAGGTTCAATCAGCAATTTTGAATCAGGTATACCTTCAAGTAACTTAACATCATTCGAAGCCCATTTTCGCAATTCAAATTTCCCAGCCTTTAAAATATTATCGATTTGTCTTCGAATTTCTATAGCTTCTTCTAGTGTGTTACCACCAGATAACACGTCGTCTACATATAGGTCCTTTAATAGAGCCTTAGCTCCTAGTGGAAAATTTTGAGCCTCATCCAATTGCTTGATGGTTCGAAGGGCAAGAAAAGGAGAGCTTCGAATACCAAATGTTACCGTCAATAATCTGAAGTCTTGCACAGGTTCTTGAGCGGAAGGTCGCCAAAGAATCCTTTGAAAATCACACTCATCAGGGTGAAGGAGTATTTACCGGTACATTCGGGCAATATCTGCTGTAAAAACATATTTTCTTTGACGCCATTCAGTCAAAAGAAGAGAAATATCTCTCTGGAGAGCTGGTCCTGGTGATAGCAAATCATTCAGGGATAGATTATTAGATGCTCTACAGCTAGCATTGAATACGATTCTCGTTTTTGTCGTTAAACTGTCGGATTTAAAAACCGCATGGTGTGGAATATAATAAGTTTCACCTGTTATGTTCAACACTTCTGAGGGGTGTACTCTTTCCATTTGATTCTCATTCAAATATTCTTGTATGCATTCATTATAATCTTGTTCTAACATAGGATTGGAATTGAGACGTTTTTCAAGAGACTGATATCGTTTCTGAGCAATATCGCGAGAATTGGTAAATTGAATTACTTTATGTTTGGGATTAAAAGGCAACCTTACCACATAGCGTCCGTCCGAACGGCGACTATGGGTTTTCGTAAAGTGTTCGTCACAATATTCATCATCAGGCGAGCGGGGTTCAGGGAAACTCACTTCTTCGAGCTCCCAAAATCGTTTTAGAGTTTCATCAGAAATCTCCTTTACCTGACTACATAAAGTCACAGAGGAATTGCAAGTTTCTTTCGAAATAGAAAAAGAAGATTTTGTGGGGATTTCGCCAAACACAATCCAACCAAAAGATGTACTCTGAGCCACAGGCATACCAGGTCCTCCTCTCGCTATACCATCCTGAATGATTTTGGCGTAAATCGACGCATCGAGGATCATATCAATTTTTCCAGTTTGCCGAAAAGATGGGTCTGCAAGAGGCAAGCCATGAAGGTGGGTCCATTCATTTTCACAAATGTCTCTAGGAGGTAATAAATCAGTGAGTGTATTAAGAATACTTGCTCTTAGCTCAAGAGCTGGTGTATCACTCGAATGGGGCTGAATTGTGAGAAAGACTGCTCCTTGAGATTTTGCAGTCACAGAATTTCCTAGGCCAGTAATGAGTGTCGAATCCTTAAATGGGGTTAAGCCTAAAATCTTGGCTACCTTATTAGTAATGAAAGTGGCTTCTGATCCGAGATCGACTAATGCTCGAAATACATGGTGGTCTCCTCTTTTCGATAGAGCTTTGACTAACATGGTAGCAAGCAAAGCTTTTCTTTGCTTGCGAGCGAAATATGTTTGAATATGGGACGATTCATATTGATTAGAGTTATGAGGTATAGCATTTTTTGAAGAATTTGTACTTGCAGGAGCATCTCGAGATGAGTCATTTTTTGCTGAGGAGATATTTGAGGGTTGATCCTTTTGACTGCAGGGATTATAGAGTAAAGTATTATGCCGTTTCTGGCAAATTCGGCATGTTTGCTGTGTTCCACAATTGCTTACAGCATGAGAATGAGCCAAACAATTAAAACAAAGGGTATTGGATCTGACGACTTGCCATCTTTCTTGAGGAGTCATTTTTCTAAATTTTGAACAATCTTTTAATGCATGTGGATCCTTACAAAGAGGGCATCTGTATTTAGTACTGTGGTAGGAATTAGTTTTATTTATATTTTGACGAGGAGTGATCCTGTGAGATTTTGAGGAAGTAGCTTCCAGCGACCTAAATCTCGCTTCAAGAAATTCAAATAAATCGGCTAAATTAGGAAGAGATGTGTTGGAGCCTTGCTTTTGCTCCCACAATTGCCTTGTTTCAAGCGGTAGTCTATCAACCATTAAATAAAGTATGATAGGGTCCCATTCCTTCGTGTTTATACCTAAATTTTTAAGTAAAGCCAAACATTCGTTCGTCCTATCAAGCAATTTTCGAATATGATCACTGTTCTCTATTTGTACATACGGCTGAGCAAAGAGTATTTTCAAATTGCTATTTACTAAGGCTCGAGTGTTTTGAAATCTTTTACACAAAATATCCCATGCTGTTTGGTAATTGTCATGTGTTATGGTTAAATGTCGTATAAGAGTTTCCGCCTCTCCAATTAAACATGACTTCAAGTAATGCATATTTTGGACTGGCAATAAATTTTCTTTTTCATGAATCATGCATTTAAAGAGATCGTAAAAGGACGGCCAAGACGCGTAATCACCAGAAAATTTTGGAATGATTATTTGAGGTAATTTTATGTCCTTACGTGCAGAGAGATTATTCAAAACGCTAGCATCAAGAGGTGAGGAATTTGCTGTATTAAAGGACGAATTTGGATTAGTTGCAGTAGAATTTGAGGAATGAGATTGTTCAACATTAGCATGTGAACTGGGGTTCACGGCAATTGCAACAGCCTGTTCAGCGGTGGGAGTTGAAATGAGACTATCGTAGGTATCATTTAGTATTC
The DNA here is from genome assembly GCA_949715965.1 of Dysmachus trigonus. Lineage (NCBI taxonomy): Eukaryota > Metazoa > Arthropoda > Insecta > Diptera > Asilidae > Dysmachus > Dysmachus trigonus. The sequence goes on along the minus strand of OX454321.1, from coordinate 34,267,012 downwards.
CGATATATTCATAATACAAATCTGAAAATTTGTCATATGTTTGAGCAAAATAATCACGTGAATTGTCGTCATCAACACCTAACGTTCTGATTTTTAAATCATTTGCATTAAATTCATTGCCTATGGTGGTCAAAACAGTGATTCTACCCTGAATGTGGCCAGTCTTAGCTAACCTATCTTTGGGAGTCTTTTTAAAATTAGTAACAAAGCATTCAAGTTGTCCCAATATGCCCCTTTGAATTTTAATTAGTTCTTCGGCACTAATCATAATTATACAAGCTATTAACTAATTGAGGGTGAACAACAAAAACCTGAGAAAATTCGAACCAAATCAAATATGAAGGGAAGAGAGGCTTCTCTTAACAATGATGCGACCGATGTATTATTGCTCAGCTCACAGAGGCTTATTTTATAAACTGTTATAGAAGTATAATTTGTTACTTAAATTTATAGAGCGAGAAAGAGTAGACAATATTTTACGTAAGATATGATATTTCAAACTATAGATTTTATTGCAAATAATGTTCTACTCAAGGAAAAAAATTATGTTTAATTTTTTGAGAGAGACAATTTTGAATACCGAATCACACGAATTAAATATGCACAATTTGCAAGAAAACCAATTTTTAATTTTTTACTATTAGAATTTTCCACAGAAGTGAGAGCACGTGCACTTTTTACTGTAAGTGCCGGACAGTGCACATAACTGCAACAGTATAAATAACGGTATTTTAATATTTCTGTATTACCACTAAATGAGAATTTTGCTGGAACTTTCGGCAAAATACACGAATTTGATTAAGCACGCAATAATAAATTTAATTCAATTACTTGATCGCACCATGCAAATACTAGAAAATGTGCAGTATCTTACTCACTCATCAACAATGCTGGATTAATCCGGGCTTTCGAAGGACCAATGAATTGAGTCGGGGGGAATCCTGGGGTTCTGGTGATGATCGCGGGGAAAGTTTTTAGCTTCGTCCGCTACCTCTGGACGAGATCTGGAGAGTCTCCAAAATCTCCATTATCTCAGAGTATTCAGTAGAGAAGCACAGGACAACGGTAGTAAGGCACACCACTAGTCATGATCATCAGCGAGTGTGTGAACAATTGATACATGGTAATGATAAGAGAGGCTGTACTTATCAGCAGAGACGTCTCCTTCTTCTCTATACTAGTAGCAGAGGACAGTGATGACAACCAATGCCACCAATTATACTTGGGAATTTAGACAAGGTATTTCCCACAAAATTTCGAGGTGGGATTAAAAAAATATATATTAGGGTGCTTTTTTTTCGGGACTATTTTTTTTTTTTAGTCCCACCTCGAATATATGTATATATATATACAGGGTGTCCCATAGGAATGTGTGAAAACTTATGAGCCACTATTTTTTAACAAATGGAGAGATCGGTAAAATGTAAATACTTTTTAATAACGACAGTCGTCATTTTTATTTCATGTCCATTTTATTATAAAAAAATTAAATCTATTTAATACAAACCATTAATTTAAAAATATAGTAAAAAACGTGAATTATTAATAATATATATTTGTGAAATGTGAACCATCTACATAAAAGGTTTCTACCTGCATTTCTTTGAATCTTCTGTCGCCGGAGAGAAGTACAAAGGGATGTTAGAGACCAAATCCTTTCTCATGCGAAAAAGAGGAGCCGCGTGAAATCTTTTTTTTTTTATTCAAGACGGAGCAGCACCTCATCGCACACAAGAAGTATCATTAATAAATTTTATGGCGATCGAGTTATTGGCCTAAGGTACCCACGCTTTGCTAGGGGAAAAGGAATAGAATAGCCACATTACTCGTCAGATCTCATTCGATTTGATTTCTTTTTATGGGGTTACATTAAAGATCTCTGCCATGAAAATAACCAAAAAACAGTTGAGGATTTTATTAAAGACATTGGGAAGGTCGTCAATGGCATTTCAAATAAAACGTTAGAACATGTTTTTAATAGTTTTAGAAAGTATATAGATATTTGTGGCAAATTAGATGGTTAAAATATCGAAAATATATATCATTAGTAACTAACCTTCTTCACTACTTTTTTAAATTAATTGTTTTGTATTAAATAGATTTAATTTTTTTATAATAAAATTGACATGAAATAAAAATGACGACTGTCCTTTATTAAAAAGTATTTACATTTTACCGATCTCTCCATTTGTTAAAAAATAGTGGCTCATAAGTTTTCACACATTCCTATGGGACACCCTGTACATATATATTAGTGTTTCTACTATTTAGCTCAAATTTATAAATATAACAATATGGTGTGTTTTTTATGTATTTGACTAGCTGAGGTTAATCCACTTTGCTGGGTTTATTTTTGGTACATATGTGCAGTTTTTTTCTATATCTAATACATGTAGTAGAGTAAGTGCAATAAAAGACTTGTATTTTTTTTCTTTTCTTTTATTCTTTCGGTGCACATAAATATCTTACATACTAAATAATTTTATCATAATACATTCTTAAACAGGGTGTCTAAAATTTTTTTCGCTAGCTCGATTGCTCCAATTATGTAAACTGGGTACGCTCTATCGATTGGCGCTATGTCCAGCTTATGGTTTCGACTGAAAGTACGTTATTTAGACTGGAAGTACCTTGTTTTAAATGGAATGGGTATATTTTGTTTGACCTCGACTTCCGATTCCACGATTAAAAGTATAATACAAAACTTTCATTTGATACATTTTTAAAAAAAGTTACATTTTCGCCCTCTAAATTGGAGTTGTCCAAACCGGAAGTACATTTTTAACTCCGGGATTACATTTTTTTACGGCGAATTCACATTCACATCATAACTTATGCACGCTGGGTTTAACCCTTAGAACGCGAACCGTCGATAGATCGACTTTCTACGTTTATGTAATCTTTACTCTTTTTGGACAAAACGCTCCACGCTTTCTTTCATAATAAATCATAGTAAATATTCAATAAAGATGATTACCTACTTATAACCATTTCGCATAGGTAATTATTTATCGTTCATCACGAACTGAAATTGTATATGTTTACCTGCGATCTAATGAAGATTTGGCAAAGGGAAAATTCTTGAGTCATCAAACTAAATGTCCGAATTATTTTGTAATTTTTAGAGCGTACTAAAAGCGTGTTTTTTAGTTTCTTAAACTATTATTTTTATTTCAAAATAGCCTTAGACTGCCTGCAGTCCCCCCTAGGTTTAATTAGTAAGTATTTACCCAGCCGGGTGAAACTGGGTAACCCAGCTAGTTGTAAATATAATTGGGTAATAATCCCATATCATTTATATGATGTGGACATGCACGAGAAGATTCGGGAATATAGATATTTATATCTATATATATATTAATAATATATCTTAACTCTTGCATCAGTACTAAGTCGTTGCATGTTAGTGTTCATACGATTGCATACAATACATAGATTTGTTGATTTTTGCTTCAAAACCTTCAAACGTAAATGACTTGGGTCTTGTAACGCCTCTAAATCCCGGCGGAGTATTTTATTTTATTTATTCGCAATGAGACATACAGTGTCTATTAATTACAAATGTAAAATACAAAAAGAAAGCAAGTACATATTCAGATTAATTTAAGCTAAGTAAAGAAGAATATAATAAATTAATAACAAAAAACCATTACCCTAAGTTTTAAAGAAATTCGTAAGCCGATTCTTCAATTGCGACATAGATAAATTAAAGTCAATAATATCACGATGCAAATTAAATAGTCTTGAAATGAGTGTAATTGGTTCATGTAAACCATAGTTGGTTCGATGTTGGGGTACATAAAGAAGACTGCAACATCTGAGGCCGGGACGAGGAACAGATATACTCAACAAAGATAATAATTGCGGACTATCACATTCACCAGACAAAACTTTAAATCCAAAGACAATTATGGAAACCTTACGACTATCATGCAATGTCGCCATTGAAATCAGGTTTAAGCGATCTCTATATGGGGGTAGGAATAGGAGATTAACCCAAGGAAGACCCCCAAGGGCGAATCGTAGAAATCGCTTTTGAACAGCCTCAATTCGATCGGAATGAAACTTATAAGAAGGTGACCAAACCGGACTAGTATATTCTAATACAGGTACAACAAACGTAATGAATAAAAGTTTTGTAACGTACGGATCATTGAATTCCTTAGACCATCTCTTGATGAAGCCCAACAATAAATTTGCCTTATTAATAATAATATTAATGTGATCGTCAAAAGTAAAATTAGGGTTGAATGTAACACCCAGATCTTTCGCTGAGTTAAGTCGACATAATTCACTTCCATCCAATGAGTAGCTAAAGTTAATAGAATTATGTTTTCTTGAAAAAGACATAAGAGTGCATTTGCTCACATTTAAAGGCAAGAAATTCGAAGAGCACCATTCAAAAAATTTAGTTAAGTCTTCGCTAAGCAGCAGGCAGTCATTTGACTCATGAATAATTCTATAAATTTTAGCATCGTCAGCATAAAGAAGAAGCTTCGAGTGGGAAAGAACAGAACTCACGTCATTAATAAATTAAATAAAAAGGAGAGGACCCAAATGACTTCCCTGTGGAACCCCCGAAGTATTGTGAATAGGTGAAGACAATACATTACGAAACGATACAATTTGCTGTCGATTGGTCAGGTAGGTCGATAACCAATATAAAAAGACTGGGGGAAACCCAAAACCTCTCATCTTGAAAATCAGTACTTTGTGGTTGATTCTATCAAAAGCCTTACTAAAGTCTGTATAAATACAGTGAACCTGTCTACCACTTTCAATAGCATTAATACAATAAGACGAGAAAGTTAAAAGGCTAGACACCGTTGATCTTCCCTTCACGAAACCATGTTGGTCTTCATTAATTATGGATCTACAATGGAAGTACAAAATATCACAGACGATAGCCTCAAATGTTGAAAGCTTAGCAATTGGTCTATAATTAGAAATAGGATCCTTGCGGCCTTTTTTATGCAAAGGAATAATATAGGAAAATTTCCAACAATCAGGAAAGACACCGGAAGACATTGATAAATTAAATAAATAACAGATAACATTAACCAGAGCTAAACTACAAGATCTTAAAACTATTGAAGGTATTCCGTCAGGTCCACAGGTGAACTTTGAAGGAAGTATTGTAAGACAGTGTCTTGATAAAAGTAAAGGTCCTTAGTTTCTAGAGTTGTGGATGGAAGTGTAGTCAAGTTATGAGAGTTAGACATATCACAGTTATCGGTGGTAAAAGCAGTACTAAAAAATCGATGGAAAAAATTACAGATAGTCAAAGGATCGTTACTGGTTTCTCCATTGTAGCAAAAAGAGGCAGGATAGCCGTCGGAACTTCTTCAAGAGTTAATGAAACTCCAAAATCGTTTTGGCTCATTTTTAATGGAGTCCTTTAAATCAGACAGCTAGGATAAATAAGCAGCCTCAGATCTTGCAACGAACTCTTCATGCAATGCACAAAAATTGCTAAAATCATAGTTACTTCTTGTAATAGAGAATTTTTTCCAAGCCTTAGCCTTAGAGTTTTTTAAGCTAATTAATTCAGAATCGAACTATGGGAAACGAGTATCAGAAATCTTATTAAAAGTAATAGGTATACATGTAGGATCACCAATTAGTAATACAGAATTTTTATCTAAACAATCCTTTATTTCTCTTTTCAAGAACAACTTTCCTCGCCATCAAATGAAAAACAACTGAATCCTTTCTAAAACAAAACTCTTCTCGTTCTCCTATATGTCTCGCATCGTAGGAGCCTTTTAGATCAGCAGGTGGAGGCGCGCTTTTTAAATTAAATAACCGTCGATTTGGCAACTCCACAACTCGGCCATCCTGCTCCCGGCGCCGACCTCGGCGCTGTTTCTTCTTCGTCCGAAGATGCATCGGTCAACGAATCAAGGTCCATTCCCGAATCCTGGTTCCTTGGATACGGCTTCATGTGATCGGCAGCCGTCGTAGTTTGCCTAGGACCCTCATCCTCGCCGATTTTCTCGACACTATAGCGGTCATTGGGCATGACTGTCGTCACACGATAAGGTCCAAAAAATTTCTTATGCACCTTCAATCCTCCGCCAAACTGTGTCCTCCTAATTGCTACGATGTCGCCAACCTCATAAGGACTGGCCGACTTACGCTTGCGATTGAATGTCCTGCAATTCTCTTCTTGTATTCTTTTGATGCTTTCCATGGCTTTGCCTCGCAATTTCGACCTTTCTTCATGGAAAATCTGCACGATTTCCTCCTCGATGACCCTTCGCAACAGTACATCATCCTTTAGGCGCATTTTGGTTCCTATCAGTAACTCAAACGGGGTTGTATTTGTGCTCCGACTGTATGAAGCATTAATATGCTGCTGTACTTGGGCCACGTACTTGAACCAGTGAGCGGGGTTGTCCATGGATAGCTTCGTCAATACTGGGATAATAGTCCGGTTTGCTCTCTCGATTTGCCCATTGCCTCGGGGCACTCCTGTCGTGATGCAAACATGCTCAATTCCCTCCTGTTCGCAGTACTCGCCAAATATGTTCGATTGGAAGGCAGAACCACGATCAGAAATTATACGACGTGGGTTTCCAAAAACTGTGGATTGGTTTTGGAGCCTAGTGACAACCTCTGCGGCCGTCGTCGTCTTGGTGGGATACAGCCACAAAAACTTCGTAAAAGCGTCGGTGACTGCAAAAATGTGGTTGTAGCTTTTCCTGGTTGAAGGCATAGGGCCCAGATAATCAACATGATACGTGTCGAGTGGGCGATCGCCTTTATCAATGGGATACAGCAATCCCTCAAGTTTTCCTTGTTTTTTCTCGGCCAGAATACAGACCACACAATTCTCTATAAACTTCTTGATGCGAGACCGCATTCGATGGAACCAGAACTCCTGTTGAAGAGTATATTCGACCTTCTTGGTTCCGAAATGTCCCCGCTCATGCGCCTGTCTGATGACGTCGTATTGCATGGCTTTAGGAACTACTAATAGTAAGTTTCCTTGTTCTTCTCGATAAAGCACTCCGCGTCGCTGCTGGAAATGATCGTTCTTGCCTTGTTGGACTTCTTCTATGATTTTCACCAGCTCAGGATCATATTGCTGCGCTCTTTGCACGCGCTCTGCGAGTGCATCGGCTTTGCTTTGAACCAAGTAAATGGAAGCTGGACTTCGACTTAGCGCGTCAGCATGCTTCATGGATCTGCCAGGTCGGTGCTCGAAAATGTGTTCGTACTCATCGATCAGTAATGCCCAACGCGCCACTCGTAAGCACGTATCTTTTTTCGCCATCGTGAGAGCGAGGGCCTGGCAATCCGTCACGATTTTCACCGGATTTCGCAGCAGATAAACTCGGAACTTTTTCAGGGCTTTTACGACTGCTAAAATTTCGAGCTCGTAACTCGTATACTTTTCTTCTGCGGGTGTTGTTTTCCAACTCGCATAGTGGATAGGATGCATACTTCCGTCATCTTGATTCCGCTGAAAAAGAATGGCTCCGAATCCGTGTTTTGAGGCATCGGTGTGAAGTTCCGTCTCGGCTCCCACACGATACAGTTTCAAAACTGGTTCATTCATCAGAGCACATTTCAGCTCGTTAAATGCTTGCTGCTGAGCTGCTCCAAACTCGAACGGTACCCCATCTCTCAGTAAATCTGATAGGGGACGAGCAATCCGCGAGAAGTTCCTGACAAACTTGCGGAAATATCCACTTAATCCCAAGAAACTCTGGACTTCTTTCGTCGTCTTCGGCAGCTTAAACTCTTTGACTGCAAGTGTCCTCTCTTCCATGGGTCTAATGGTTCCTCCTTCGATAACGTAGCCAAGGTACTCCACTCGTCGTGTCAGCAGTTTGCACTTGCTCCAGTTGAATCGGATGTTAAACCTACTCGCGAGGTCGAATACTCGTTTGAGTTTCTCTTCAGCTTCGGTCTCGTTACAAGCTGGAATAATAAAGTCATCGAGATAAACCTGCATTGTACCATCCGCTAGCAGATCCCTGAAAACTACACGAATGTGACGCTGAAAGACCGCTGGGGAATTACAAATTCCAAAAGGAACTCGGAGATATTCAAATTGCCCATCGGGCGTCACGAAAGAAGTATACTTAATACTGGATTCTTCAACTGGTACGTGAAAAAACCCATTCTCCAAGTCAAGCGTACTAAACACCGTCCCGTTTTGAAGTCTGTCCAATAGATCCTCGATTAAAGGTAGCGGAAAACGGTCTCGGATCATCTTCTTATTCAATTGTCGATAATCGACACACATCCTGGGCTTTCCGTTCCTCTTCGTGGTGAGAACGATTGGGCTAGCATAATCTGAAGCGCTGGGCCTTATAACTCCTTGCTCGATTAGTTCGTCGACTATCTCGTTCACGATATCTCGTTGTTCCGCAGCTAGTCTTCTTGGACTATGGTACACAGGAATTTCGTCCTTTAAGACAATTTTCATCTTGATTCCTGTGTTCTCTAGGTCTTGAGGGGTGTAATGCTCGACCAGCCTCCTTACGTTCGTCCTTACAGTGGCGTCTTCGATATGCTGCAGTTGAATTCCGAAAGGGGAATCGTCGTCTTTGATACTAAGGTTCATCACCTGCTTCACAACGTCTTCGGTCTGGAAGGCTTCAAGCGATGAGTCCGGATCAATCTTCACAACGACAGCCTGACAATTCTTGAGGCGAATCTCGACTAATTCAGACAGTCCTCCTCCAAGGAGGAGATCGCATACAATCAAGTCGTCCGGGACAACGTGGAACTCGAGCTCAACGTTGTGTCCATCTATAGCAATCATAGCCTCGAAACTCCCGAGCGTACGTAGCCCGCTGGATCCGATACCATCAAAAGGGATCGTTGACGTGTGTAAATTTGGGGCACCTATGGTTACGTACAAGCTTGATTTCGCCAGGTGTAAATCGCTACCAGAATCAATAATGGCCTCGACTTTTCTTCCAGCAATGCTCACCGTCTTACAAATTTTCTTACCTGAGCAGGATAGAGCGTCAACGCGTCTTCTGTCCCGATCTCCTGTGTTCCTCTTACACGCCGATGAGATGTGCCCGTATTCGTTACATTGAACTCCCTTTGACCTGTTCGGACAGTCCTTACTGAAATGTGACTTCTCCCCGCAGTTATAGCAGTTTTGACGACCATTTCTTTGCTGGTCATACTTTTGTGTACCTGACGGACGTGTTGTTGAATTGAGAATAGGCTTCAACTTGACCCGGCTTCGGTGTGCCTCGTAATAGACAAGTTTCTTCCTCAACTCTTGTATCGTGGCAGCTCCGTAAAGAAGTGCCTTGTTGGCCTCGTCGTCAGGTATGCCGTCAATTATATATTGGATCTTGGCTTCGAGCTCGATTTCCGCGTGGCTGGAAATTTCGAGCTTCTTGTACACGAATTCTTGATAAGACTCGTCGTGCTTCTTTTTCGTCAGGCTGAGTCGCTTGTGCATATCTTTGCTGTTAATCGTCTTGGAAAATTCTAGAATAAGAGACGTTTTCAAACTTTCCCAATTTTTTGGTTGTGATTCGAAATTTATGAATAATTTTGCGGAGCCCCGCAGAAGCCTCTTGGCGTAAACAATTTTTTGCACGTCAGTCCAACTGCATAGATCCGCCGTCTCCTCGAAGTTTAAAATCCATCTCCTAACGTTTTCGGTGCCATCGCCACTGAAAGTTATTAGAGACTCCTCGACATCTTTAAAGGTTAGCGTTGGCTGTTTCGATTCCTTTCTGTCACCTTGTCTTCTAGTGTGCCCTATCTCACGTTCTTCCCCGACTCGATCGTCGTCGCTGCTGTCGTCGCCATTCGTGTCGCCTTCGACATCCCGATCGTCATCGGTGTTGTTGACGGAGCCTCGTTCAAGAGCCGCCTTTAGGCGCGCCCGAAGTTCCTTTTTTTTGCCTGCGGTCTTTAAACCTAGATGATGTAATTTAGTCTGTAGTTCAAAAATTTTTAGCGAACCGATATCTTTATTTTTGTTTCCTTGCCCTTCTCCAATACTTCCAGACTCATCGTTATTAAGCTCCTGGTCACTCATTTTGTACTTTCGGTTTCGCGTTTGAATAAACAAATCGTCGTCGCCCTTATAATAATTCCGCCGTTTTTCTCGTCGTAGTCACAGCGCGGTGGTCCTCGACGTCGTCTTCGAAAATCCTTCGTCGTCGTCCTCGAAAAATCCCCGTCGTCCTCGAAAAATCGCCGTCGGTTTTCCCTTTCAGCCGCTGAGCCTCTTTTTGTTGTTTTTTCCTGCGCTCGTTCTCTTGGTAAATCCCGGACGAGCCCCCAAAGTTGTAGGATCACCAATTAGTAATACAGAATTTTTATCTAAACAATCCTTTATTTCTCTTTTCAAGAACAACTCTCCTCGCCATCAAATGAAAAACAACTGAATCCTTTCTAAAACAAAACTCTTCTCGTTCTCCTATATGTCTCGCATCGTAGGAGCCTTTTAGATCAGCAGGTAGAGGCGCGCTTTTTAAATTAAATAACCGTCGATTTGGCAACTCCACATACATGAAGCAAATACAGATGACATAATTATGTAAAACTTAGAAGTAGCGATGTTTATGTCATTCTCAGACACGACAGAAGATCAATCGCATACAGGCAGAAAATCGTTCAACTTTGAAAAATCAGCTTTCCGGAAATTAAATGACATGTAAGAAGAGCATTCAGTAATGGTCTCACATTGCGAAATACAAAATTCTATTAGAACAGCCGGATTAAAACATGATTTTCTTACGAGTGGCGTAGAACATCTACATCAGTGAATCTGTCTACCACTTTCAATAGCATTAATACAATAAGACGAGAAAGTTAAAAGGCTAGACACCGTTGATCTTCCCTTCACGAAACCATGTTGGTCTTCATTAATTATGGATCTACAATGGAAGTACAAAATATCACAGACGATAGCCTCAAATAGTTTACCTAATGTTGAAAGCTTAGCAATTGGTCTATAATTAGAAATAGGATCCTTGCGGCCTTTTTTATGCAAAGGAATAATATAGGAAAATTTCCAACAATCAGGAAAGACACCGGAAGACATTGATAAATTAAATAAATAACAGATAACATTAACCAGAGCTAAACTACAAGATCTTAAAACTATTGAAGGTATTCCGTCAGGTCCACAGGTGAACTTTGAAGGAAGTATTGTAAGACAGTGTCTTGGTAAAAGTAAAGGTCCTTAGTTTCTAGAGTTGTGGATGGAAGTGTAGTCAAGTTATGAGAGTTAGACATATCACAGTTATCGGTGGTAAAAGCAGTACTAAAAAATCGATGGAAAAAATTACAGATAGTCAAAGGATCGTTACTGGTTTCTCCATTGTAGCAAAAAGAGGCAGGATAGCCGTCGGAACTTCTTCGAGAGTTAATGAAACTCCAAAATCGTTTTGGCTCATTTTTAATGGAGTCCTTTAAATCAGACAGGTAGGATAAATAGGCAGCCTCAGATCTTGCAACGAACTCTTCATGCAATGCACAAAAATTGCTAAAGTCATAGTTACTTCTTGTAATAGAGAATTTTTTCCAAGCCTTAGCCTTAGAGTTTTTTAAGCTAATTAATTCAGAATCGAACTATGGGAAACGAGTATCAGAAATCTTATTAAAAGTAATAGGTATACATGAAGCAAATACAGATGACATAATTATGTAAAACTTAGAAGTAGCGATGTTTATGTCATTCTCAGACACGACAGAAGATCAATCGCATACAGACAGAAAATCGTTCAACTTTGAAAAATCAGCTTTCCGGAAATTAAATGACATGTAAGAAGAGCATTCAGTAATGGTCTCACATTGCGAAATACAAAATTCTATTAGAATAGCCGGATTAAAACATGATTTTCTTACGAGTGGCGTAGAACATCTAGAAACAGCAGTACCGCAAGCATTCGTCGAGAAAACCAGGTCGAGGGATCTGCCAGACTCACACCGTACCGGATTCACCTGATAAAGATTGAAGCACTGCAAACAAGCTAAGAACAACAGATCGCGTTGTCGGTATGCCAACACACTAGAAGCCGAAAGAAACTCATCCGATTCATCATAGTTCCAGTGAAGGGACGGAAGATTGAAATCGCCGACAACCATCAGATCATCAGGAGGCAGCAACAAATCAGACACAAACTCAACGGCATCGCAAAAAGCATCGTACACTTCGCTCGGAGAGTTCGGAGGGATGTATACGTTCATGATGAAAAGCCTTTTTCTTTGGAAATTCAGAGATATGAAGAGGAGCTCAAGGGTTCCTGCATTAGGAATCTCCACTAATGTTGATTGGATGCGATTACGCACGGCACAAATTACTCCGCCCCCAACAGGAGCACCGACCAAAGACAGGTGACGATCATGACGATACAGCTGAAACTCAGAAGAGAATATATTTCAGCATCCAATATATCCGAAGACAGCCAGGTTTCCGTCAGGCATATAACATGAAAGCAGGAATTAGAGGTAGATAAATGAAAGTGAAGCAGCTTGGATCGCAACCCTGTTACATTAGCGTAGTGGATACAGAGTGACGAAGTCCGTTTTTTTGATTTTTTGATGACTAGCGATACTTCTGTTTCGGAATAAATTGTTTAACAACAAGGTTGTCAGACCAAAATGCACTATTTAAAACCACCGGGAAGTGTTCTTGCGGAATAAATATCTTAAAGGAAGACACAAACGGAACAACACCAGCACGCGCCTTCGAGAAAAGCTTCTTGCAAGATATTAAATTCCGTGGAATTGAAGAGTTTGAACACACGTAGTTTAGTACATCATCCACCTTGGTCTCAGGCTCAAGACGAGAAACGAAAAGAGTTTTAGGAACAGTAGCAGCCCTAAGCAGAACTGAGGCAGTACTGGTTCCAGGTTGAGGAAGCGCACCAGCAGCAGATAAAGCAACAGAATTCAGATCAGCTGGACCACCCACAGATGACGAATTAGTGACATCATCGACCAAAACAATTGAGCCTGCAGTGTCCGAAACAGCTGAGTTTTGTGCAGGTGCACCAGCCGATGCAGATTTTGAACGGGTAATCCGTTTGGATGCTATAGTAGATGAAGCCGTAGTTATTGCTTCATGTTTATTGCTGATGCTATTAAGAATCGATGATGTTTTAATAGCTACCGCTGGAGCTTTATTACTGATTCTTTTTGGCGGGGGAAGATCATCGGAAATTGACAACCTATGCGAAAGGCCGTTAGGTTACTCCGGAAAATCAACAATAGAGCCGCTGTATGGGGGTACCAGCAGCGATGAAGCCGGAACAGAGAATGATTCCCTTCGATCGACGAAAACATTTAATTTTGATTTAATGTCTAATCTCCTTTTGCAGATCCGAGCATAATTTTAAAACAGATGTTAGTGCTCCCTGCAGGCTCTCTATCTTTTCAGAGTAAACCGAAGGGGAGTTTCGCCGGCAGTCAGGGCAAAACTACTGCAGACCATTACCTGACATATTTACATAAATAGTCCCCAATAGAAGCGGGAAATTGGGCACATTTGGCGTGAAACACCTTTGAGCACACCCCAAAGCAGCTGAATTGGGGGCTTTTCTCGGCTTTGTCCAAACAATCTTGCGCGGAACAGATTTGATGAGGCGCCATTACAGTTAATAAATAATACGATAAAATAAATAATGTCAAATAAATTAAATAAATAACACGAAGATGAGAAAAGTTAGCAGTATCACACGAAAATCAATCACAGCAGATTATCACAATTCAGAGTTCAAAGTGCAAAGAGATAGTCAATAATCCCAGTCATCAATGTCGCAGTTGAAACAGCTGACGAGCGTAGGCAGCGCGAGGATTTCGAGCCTCCGATAATTTGCAACCGTTAGATCAAGTATGAAAAATTACAGAGAGGTCAATGAAACTTCACAACAAAGTTAAATAAGTTAAAATAAAATACGTCACAGGTCTTATACAGTCACTAATCGATAAATTAATCGAAGCACGCAATCACAGCTCCAGCACCGCAAAGTGCTTAATGTTCACAAGTAATTATGATAGTCCGTAGAAAAAAAATAACACCAAAAATACAAGTTAAAAGTTCAACGAAAAATTTAATTTGTCACAATTGATACAAACACGAGACTGGGCATTTATTTCAGCTGCGGGATAATTCAATTCATGACGATAATGTAAGACAATCTGTCTTTTTTCTGTACCATAGTTGCTTATCAAACGCATAGTATGTTGGGGATAATAGTCATTACAAACGAAACAATTCTGTCTTCGAGCCATATTACACGTAATATTAAGTTACACAATTATGAACACTCAAATGCTCAGATTGGGAATATTTACCTTTACCGAAAACAATAGGTATTATAATAGCCAGCTTATGAAAGATTGATGCTTTTCCAATGATGAAATGTCACCAAATGATGCAGTCGGATGTCCCCTATGAGGGGATCGTAAGTCTAGCATATCACTCGGATGTCCTCTCAGAGGGGATATCAGAGTTTATTATTGAAATCCGTAGCAGTATACTTTTCCTCTACCCAGGGGCGGCCTTAGCCATTGCGAGGCTCCGGGCGGGTAGATCTTTGCGAGGCCCTTGTCTTTGTGGAATTAGTTTTAATGATAATACTTGACGAGAAATGCAAAGTTATTAATAAATAAATTTAGAGTTTTAAAATTGTTTATTGGAAATTAACAAAAATTAATAAATACAAAGAAAAAATATTTTGATGCTCTTTTTGCCTTTTTTGCCCAAAAATTTGGATTTTCTTTCAATGCGACACCTTCGATTTTTTTTCAAAAAAATTCACAAAATTCCACGTCTAAATACACATTTTTTGAGCCCTAAATGAAGATGGGATTCGAATAACTTCTAATTAAAAAAAAAATAATTTCTATTTCTTTTTTGTAATTTCGGTTTTTTCGTTTTGAGAATTTGCGAAAAAAAATCGAAGGTGTTGCATTGAAAGAAAATCCAAATTTTTGGGCAAAAAAAGCCAAAATGAGCATCAAAATATTTTTTTTATTAATTTTTGATATTTTTTTCAGAAAGTACATAAAAAAAATTCCCCCCATTAAGTTAGAATATCTTTATGCTTGTCAAATTTATGAATATTTTAATTTATTTTTTTTTAAAATCGGCAACTTCGGTATGAGTAAAGATAAAAAGCTAAACATTTACGTGGATACTTCTTTCAACACATATAATAACATATCCGAAAATCAAAAAAATCAAAGAGGGTCACAGACAAAACGTCGTTGAATTGAGCTGGAATGACCCATAGATACATTAATGTTAAAAATGTATCCCGCTAAAAAGCATACCAAAAATTTCAATCCTTTAATAAAAGTGAAGAAAAAAGAAACATTTTCTCCGCTTTGCTTTGTTGCTCTAATTGTAAGTCCTCTCCAAGTTCAGTGTGGCCATATGCATTACCTCCGAGGCCCCGGGCGGTTGCCCTGCTCGCCACCCCCAAAGGCCGCCCCTGCCTCTACCCCTTCAAGTTTTGGAGCTGTTCAGCGGTAGTTATTCTGCTATTCCGGTAGTTATTCTGCTGTTCCGGTACCTTTGCCACACCCGGTACAATCACAAAGTGGTGATAATATTCAGGATATATCTCGACATCCTGGGGTCCTACAACTTTGGTGCCATTAAACTTTTGATGAGGGGACCAAAATATCCAACATACTGCAATATAAAAAAAATTAACGGAAACCGGATTCCCATACATTCTGTGCGGGGTCCTTTAGCGGTATGTTTGTCTAGTCCTACGCGCAGAAGTTGTCAATTTAATAGCAATTATTTTTTCATTACTAACTGTAGGTCAAAGATAACACATGATAGATTAGTATATTCTCTGCCCAAATTAAGTAGTGTCCTACAAAAATATTGGTATGTATCGCTAGTCCTACAAAAATTCTGAAAATAACTGATTATTTCCTATTTGCGGTATTGGCATATTCATATATATATATATACATATATATATTTGTATGAAAAAAAAAATTCTTTTTAAATAGCCATAAACAGATGTGTATAGATTTAATGGTTCAATACCTTCAATTTCATTGTGTATAAAAAAAAATAAAAATGCACTTTTTCATTGCATACAAATTTAGTAAAAAAAATTATTCGTTTATACAAAAAACTAAATTATTTGTCATCAGATTCGACAGTCTTAACTTCTTTGATTTTTCCATTAATTTTGACTTTTTTATTATTCTTGTACTAGAAATGAAATATTTTATTTTTTTTAATGGCTGTATCAAACCTATCCGGTATTGTGAGCAATGAAGTCGGTACGTTGTTTTTCGCCCTCAATTTTCAACTGATAACAAAAATTTATATATTTCATTGTCCACCAACGGTCCTTTCAATATTTCGAAGTTTTTAGCCGATTTTACAATTGCTTCTTTAAATCTTTTGTCATAATGCTTGTTGTTGGGTTTTTCGTTACCAACCAAATGTGGGGCGCTCTCAAGTCCCCAGTGACCACTGATACGACTACGAGCTTTAGGGAACGAGATGATGGAAACGCAACTACTTCGCAAAATAATACTTTATTTTAATTCACTGCTACAACACGTCTCAACTTCGCTGGCTTCTATTCCACACTCCACAGTGGTACTGCCACAGCCCATGATGCAGGGCTGGGCACAACATTCCTCCCCTGCTAGGAAGAGAGGTTCCTCCGGTGGTAGCGGCGGTAGCCACCAAACTCCCGATAGTTGATCTGACGGCGACCACTTCGTACTGGCCTTGTATGAGCTCCACTCGTTGACTCCGGTGGATCCTGAGCCGAACATTGAGCTTCCGTCAGTGAACCTGATGAATCTCGATTAATTTCCTCGCCCTCAGCAGCCTGCTGTATCTGCTCTGCGTTGTCCGGAACCCCCGACCGATCCGACTGAGCCTTACTTCCCGTTGCCTCCAGGTTCGTGATTTCTTGCAGAAAATCGTCCTTGTCCCAAACTGGTCCTCTCTCCTGAGCAACGGATTTTTTCCAGAGCTGGTTGAAATGACGAATCAACCTCCGGTTCCCAACCTGCACCTCTGCCATAGCATTCCCAATCAGCCTCGTGACAGTGCAGGTGACTCGATCACCATTCGCTAAAGCTGTAACCACCTTCTCTCCCTTACAAAATTTTCGAACACGGGTCCCATGATGTCTATCAAATTCTTTCCTCATCTTAGCCTGTCGTTTTGTTGACTTGGCTTGTCCCTTGGATGTAGGGCGGTAAATCTCGAGAGGTGTTCGAAGAGCTCGACCAAAAAACACCTCTGCTGGCGTTTTATTATCGAGGTTACTGTTCGGTGTGTAGTTGTAAGCAGAAACGGCGATATTCAAATCGCTTGAACGCTCCATGGACTTTTTTAAGGTGTGCACCATCTTCTCCGCCTGTCCATTCGCTTGTGGATGTCTCGGAGGGCTGCGAAGGTGCACAATGTCAAACTCAGCACACAGCTGAGCAAACTCCGAAGAAGTAAACTGTGTTCCGTTATCTGTAACGATCGTCTCCGGAGGCCCAAAATGTCGAAAAACTGTACGCAAATGTTTTACCGTAGCCACCGCTGTTGTCGGAGATATCCACTCCGCATCCACATATTTAGAATAGCTATCCACAACCACGAGAAACGCATTTCCCTTCGACATCTCAGCGAAATCCAGGTGTACCCTAGACCAAGGTTTTCCTGCATCCGGCCACGGCTGTAGTGGTACTTTAACAGGACTGTCGGCGTTCTTAGCACAGTGTCCACAACTCCTTACTACAGCCTCGACGTCCTCTGCTAACGTCGGCCAATAGAAATGATGTCTTGCCAAACCTTTCATTCTTCGCATTCCCGGGTGAGCCCTATGCAAACGATTTAGAACTGACTTCCTCAGTTTCTGCGGAATGATAACTCGATCGTTGAGCAACAGTATTCCATCACTTGAACATATGGAATCTGCCCGAAGATAAAATGGACGCAGAAACGGGTCCGCTTTATCGCCATCGCACCATCCGTTGGTTAGGCGACTCAAAATCCTGCTCAAAATTGGATCAGACCTCGTTTCCACTCGTAGCAGTTCACGGGCTGCGCGAGACCCCATTGTCTCTGCAGTGATTTCCCTGATTTCCACCTCGTTAATGCGCAACGAGGCAATGACCTCCTCTAGATCAGAATCGGGGGCATCTTTCCTTGCCTCCTCAATAAGCCGGGACAACGCATCCGCTTGACCAAAATTGTCCGTTTTCACGTACTCGATCTTGAAGTCATAACCAATTAATCTGAGAGCCCAGCGACGAAGACGTGCCGCAGTACGTTCACTGAGTCCCTTAGTGTTTTCTCTACTAAAAAGTGCTAGAAGCGGTCGATGATCCGTCTGAAGAATAAACTGTCGTCCCCAGATAAAACTTCTAAATCTTTCCACGGCTGTAACCAAAGCAAAAGCCTCCTTCTCAATCTGACTATAATTCTGTTGTGATTTCGTGAGTGCCTTGCTCATATGGAAGACAGCCTTCTCGTTACCATCAGCGTAGCGCTGTATTAACACGCCTCCAATTCCCGTCTGGCAGGCATCGGCTGCAACAATTAGTTGTTGACGAGGGTCATAGTGAGATAGCAGCAAGGGTCCTGATAGGATTTTTTTTTATTCCCCTGAATGCTACGTCATGTTTGCTTTTCCAAGCGAAGCTTTCGTCTTTGTGCAGTAACTCCTCCAACGGCGCTTTTAACTGATGTAGGTGATGCACGAACTTGCCATAATAATTGACCAGTCCGAGCAGCGAACGAACCTCCTTTTGGTTACGAGGCTCACGCATTCCAGCGATTGCCTGGAGTCGCGCTGGATCAGCCTCAATACCCCTTTCTGAAATGACAAAACCAAGGTATTTAACGGAAAGTGTGTAAATTTCACACTTCTCTGGGCGTAAACGAAATCCCCACTCCTGAAGACGCTCGAGGACCTCATGCAGACGCTCGTCATGAACCTTCTTATTTGGCCCCATTACCAGGATGTCATCAAGGTACGCCGAAACTCCTTCAATACCGGCAAGTGCACCCTCGACCGTGCGTTGGAAAATTGCAGGAGCCGGCCTCAGTCCAAAAACCAGTCTATTGTAAGCAAATAGACCCCGATGCGTGTTGATTGTCGTCATTTGACGGCTTTTGTCGTCAAGAACAAGTTGATGGTACGCCTCCGACAAGTCCAGTCGACTAAACACCTTGTTACCACTAAATCCGGCCATCACCTCCTCAGGGTGTGGGATGGGGTAAACATCAGCGACAAGAGAGTCATTAAGACCCGTAGAGTAATCCGCGCACAGGCGAATACCACCATTGGCTTTGCGAGCAACCACCATAGGAGCTGCCCACTCCGAAGACTCCACCGGTGACAGTATCCCCAGCTCGACCAGGCGGTCAATCTCCTTGTTAAGTGCCTCCTGCAGCGCCAGAGCTACAGGACGGGGTCGCGAGTGGACTGGCACCGCATCCGGCTTAAGCCGCAGGCAAACTGTTGTCTTCTTGCAGGTTCCTAACCCTTCACAAAACAGCTTGGGGTAGCGTCTCTACCATTCTCCTATTTCGACCGGAAAAGAAGCCACGCGGGCCGCACAGCACGCGTTGTCATTCCATTTGACAATACCTAGCTTGTTCAACACTCCTCCACTGAGCAATCGAGTGTTATGTTTATTCAGAACCAGAACGACATCCTTGGTTGAACGTGCCTCAAAAATGAACTCGGCCTCGAAAAATCCTCTAGGTTTGATTTTATGTCCATCCGCACTAATGCAATTGCGGCGGAATGGCCTTAAGGCTGGAGACCCAATCTTCGCCCAAATGTCACTTCCAATTGTTGTGACATCCGCTCCTGAGTCAGCCTGTAGTCTCAGGGGATGCCCGTTAATGCTCACCTCGACGTAAACTCGGTTGGACGTAAAATCGCCTTCAGCTATGTCCTCTGTAATCATCTGGTTTACAATCACAGTGTTTGACATTGACTTACCAGACAAATTCCTCTTCTTCCTCTGACAGACCGAAACGATGTGCCCTTTTTTCTTACAGAAGAAGCATGACGATGACCGATGTTGGCAAGCGGCTCTGATGTGCTTGCTTGATCCGCAACTTTGACATTGGCCCTGTTGACTCTGTTTTTGCTTTGTCGCACTTTGGTTATCCCTGTATTTTCTGGTTCTCACCTGTGGGCGAACAGCACTTATGCTAGCAGTGTGTCCTTCTTCCGTCACCACAGACAGCTCCGAGTCGATAAGACGAGTTTCCAGGCTTTTCAGCTGCTCCCGCATCTCCTCTACGGTGATTCCTGGCTTATCCTCCACCGCGCGTAGGATATGGGTTCTGATGTGCCTGTACGCAGGATCCGATGCAAATAAAAGCACAAGAAACAATTTGAAGGTATCGAGGGTTAAGCTCTCGAACTCGAACAAGTCCCCCTGTAGATTTGCCAAATTAATCAGTTCCTCAGCTGATTTACCTGGTTGCACTCTTGTCATGAGAACATCATGACGGCGGCGGAACAGTGATTTGGTTGGGCCAAACGTTGCCTTTAGAATCTTAATGAGATCTGTATAGGTCTTGGACTCCGGTGTGGAAGGTGATGTGCGTCCTCGCAGCTGATTATACTCGTTTGGCCCTAGCGCTCTCAGCAACAAATGCGCTCGGTCCTTGTCGTCCTTGCAATGCTTTTCCAGCAGCCCTTTGTTTCGGCCAAACCACGTTTCAAAGGTTAGGTCCGAATTCGGATCATAGGTGAAAGTGCCCATGAGCGACAGAATATTATTGAGCGAAACTGCATCGTCGGTTGCAGCTGCTGTAATACCGGCATTTGTTCGTTCCATCGTTACCTTTTCTACAAGTTCCGTCATCTTTGCTAAAACAGACGCGAGAAGCTCTTCGGCCGCCATTTTGCCTCGTAGGTTTCTTGTATACGGCTGCGCCAATTGTTGGGTTTTTCGTTACCAACCAAATGTGGGGCGCTCTCAAGTCCCCAGTGACCACTGATACGACTACGAGCTTTAGGGAACGAGATGATGGAAACGCAACTACTTCGCAAAATAATACTTTATTTTAATTCACTGCTACAACACGTCTCAACTTCGCTGGCTTCTATTCCACACTCCACAGTGGTACTGCCACAGCCCATGATGCAGGGCTGGGCGCAACACTTGTTTAGTTTTAAAATGAAATATTGCACTCAAACGTGTCTTGATCTATAACAACGATCCTATCTCAGTTTAAAAAGTGTTAAAGATTGTGTTCTTGACTTACCTCTTTGCTCCCGTGAACTTTTTCGAGTAATCAAATAGAGTCACTCAGTATATCGATTAAAAAGGTGGTTTCTTTGATGAAAAGAAATTGCAGCAAGATATATATACTAATTTAATCTTTTATATTATATAATAAAATATTCAACGTCAAGCAGCACGTTACAAATTTCAAAATAAGTCTTTTTTATTTTTTTATCAATTCATACCGCTTTTTTTGTAGGACACTAGCAAAATAGTGTTCCACATTAGATTCCTAAGAGAAACAAATTCAAATTAGGTTGTAAGTAATAAAAAAAAAATTGACGTTAATTTGACAACTTCCGTGCGTAGGACTGGACAAACATACCGCTAAATTTGTAGGACAATGTTGTCATTTAATTTAAAATACATTCATTAAGCGATACCAAAAAATTCGGGTGGTTAGTAATCAGTTTGGACTACTCTCCATTTCGACATGTTGAGGGTGGCGGACTAGCGGTCATGGGACAACCTTTTTTCGAGCACTCGACTTTGGCATAATAAGAAAATAAAGAATATTGAAAGAAAATATCTATTTATTTATTTTTTTTATTTTGTTATACTTGAGGGTCCTATAATAGTCCCCAGTACATAACACGGTCTAAAAGAACGCGGCACGGAATTTGTCGGTCAATATGACCACTTAATGATAAAAATAGTTATTAATCAACTGTGCACGAATGAACTATGTGTTTATTACAAAACAAGACCTCGTAGATACGACAGGTTAGCGGTGGTAGACAAGCTCATTGCAGCAATATTTTTGTCGGTCAAAATATTTTTCGAATTTCTGGTTAAATTGTCTTCCGAATTAATTAAAATAAAGTATGTGTTGATCGCAAAAGAAAACATCATAGATCCGACATGTTTTGGGCGTGCGCAGTGGAAAACGCAGCACTAACAAAAATTTTCCTGGAGGAAGTGCAGTAGACTCGCCAAAATGAAGCCACTCACGAAGTTTCAAGTATGTGTTAATCAATTTCAACAGTGTTATGTACTGGGGACTATAATGTTGTTAAAAAAGTTTTATTGCAATACCTAGGGAAGCTGGGAAAAAAATTCTTAAAAAAGTGCGTTTTTTTTGCTGTCTAGACGGTAGTAGTACAGGGTGCAGTGGCGTAGCTACCTAGGGGCTAGGCGGGGCAGTGCCCCGGGGCCCTCAAGCTCAGGGGGCCCTCGAATTCGTACCAGAAAATCTCGATCGAACTGAACTTTTGAAAATTTCTCCCATTTTCAAAATAAATATGACAGGTTGCAACCCGACTTTAATCATGGTAACTCAGTTGAGAGAAATTCCAAAGTTATACCTAGGGAATTCCCCAAATTCTTTCTGTGAGTTGGCAGTGTTGTCAATTTGACGGATAGCGTTATGTGCGTTTAATTATTCATCGATGTGCGTTTTATTGTGAATTCGAGTCAAGATTTTTTTTTCGAGAACGGTTAAAAAATTAATGCTCTATTAGGAGTAAGTAAGCTAATGTCAATAAACTTTTTAGTACTGGTCAATATAGTGGTTCAATTTTATTTGATTTTAGTACCACTCATACATATTGATGTCCGTTACGTCAATAAACTCGACTCCGACATTTATCGCTAATAGCAATTGAAAACAAAACCGCATCAAGCCTGGATTTAACCGAAGTCATTGATACTTTTGCGAAAACAAAAGCTAGGAAAAGGTTGTAAATATAATTGTTATTTAGTCAGTTGGTAGATCCGACCTTTATATAATAAACCCTTGAATCTTTTCTATTTCGTTTTATTGCCCAATACCTACACCAATTATTAATTGTAATTTATGTTGTTACTGTTTAATATTATTATAACCTGCCCTGCAGTGCACGAAAAAGAGCTGATGATAAAGTAGCTTAGCATTTTTAAAGTATTTGTATATTTAATATTTTTACTTGATAAAACCAGTTTAGATAGCAGTGGGGCCCCATTTTTTGATTGGCCCCAGGGCCCTTGGTTACCTAACTACGCCACTGACAGGGTGGGTGACAAATGGAATGTTGCCTAAACTAATCATTCATAATTTTAAAATGAGTGCAGGGGAAAAACAAAAATACGTATAAATTCAGTAAAGATGTCATTTTTATTTTAGTTCCAGTTGAATCAGACATTTTTTACAGATACTTATTGATATTTTAAAAAATTGACAAAATTTGGCCAGGAGACAACTATTTACATAAATACTTGAAAGTATGTTTAATAAATTCGGTCATACGATGAAATCAGATAATTTTCTTTAATTCTTACCTTCTGAGAGTGTTTTGGCAGGCTATACTTTTACTTACAAACTTGATATGAAGGCCTCTATATGCTTCAGTATAGTTTTTACCTCTAGAAAAAAGGCACTCGATTTTTCTTCGTTTGTAAATGTCGAAAATTAAATTGGTCTGCGTTATTGGCTGAACCACCCCCACCCCCAAATGCCGCCCCTGCCTCTACCCCTTCAAGTTTTGGAGCTGTTCAGCGGTAGTTATTCTGCTATTCCGGTAGTTATTCTGCTGTTCCGGTACCTTTGCCACACCCGGTACAATCACAAAGTGGTGATAATATTCAGGATATATCTCGACATCCTGGGGTCCTACAACTTTGGTGCCATTAAACTTTTGATGAGGGGACCAAAATATCCAACATACTGCAATATAAAAAAAATTAACGGAAACCGGATTCCCATACATTCTGTGCGGGGTCCTTTAGCGGTATGTTTGTCTAGTCCTACGCGCAGAAGTTGTCAATTTAATAGCAATTATTTTTTCATTACTAACTGTAGGTCAAAGATAACACATGATAGATTAGTATATTCTCTGCCCAAATTAAGTAGTGTCCTACAAAAATATTGGTATGTATCGCCAGTGGCGGACTAACAGTGGGGCGGAAGGGGCGGCCCGCCCCGGGCCTCCGGTCTTGGGGGGCCCCAAATGCCTTCGCGTTCCCCTGATCAAATCCTAAACAAGACTTTAAAAATGTGCTTAGTACCTACATAATTTGATCAAGATCAAAACACTACAGCCATCTAGACTTTTTACGCGGTATTAATATTCTTTTAACTTTGCTGAACGCGTCCAATACGCTGGGGGAATTCCCGTCTTTGTAGCGGGTACTTCCCCAGGAATCCCTGAATGAATGAAGTACAAATAATTCACTCTTGTACGCCTACATTTACATTCACTACATTCTATTTACGTCGAAAAATAAACATTGGCCTCATTTAAAATACATTAAATTTCATTACGTTGATATTGATGCATATCATATGAATGCATATACCGATTTATACAAGAATTGTCGACACGATACGGGGCCATGAAACAAATCAATGATATTTTCCAAATTATTGAAACAAAGTTTATGCTAGAAGCTTCAGATGACGCTTTAGCTGTAGCAGTTGACAATCTGATACAAATTTATGATGAATTTGACAAGGAGCAAGTTCCCCAAGAAATAAAAAGGTACCGCAGGCATGTAAAAGCCACCGATACGAGTATGGACGTTGCTGCCAAATTGAGAGCCGAAGAAATCCTTCAATTTATAATAAAATGGGACTTCAGTGAATCATTACCCTATATACTTCAATACTTCTTGACCATTTGCATCTCGGTTGCATCATGCGAGAGGAGTTTTTCGAAACTTAAACTAATTAAAAATTATCTTCGATCTACAATGGATCAAGAGCGACTGGTTAATCTAGCCGTGCTTTCAATAGAAAGAAAAATTTCCAAAGAAATCGATTTCACAGAAGTTATTGAGGAGTTTAGTAAATTGAAGGCACGAAAACACATATAACACGGTACAAAAAATAAAAAAACTATCTTTGATTTATTTTATCTAATTTTTTTTTTTTTTTCGATCGATTCGTATTTTATTTTCCTCATCCATATCCATTCCATATTGTAGGTATGTATGTTTATTTAGCCTAAATAATTTAATTCGAATTTAAATTTCACTTGCCAGATTTTAACGAAATAAACATAAACACTTATTTATACATACAAATGTGAACTAAATAAAAAGCTTGTAAAACTACATTTTTTCTAAAGCTGGGGGGCCTCATTCAGCTTTGCCGCCCCGGGCCTCTGCCGGGCTTAGTCCGCCACTGTGTATCGCTAGTCCTACAAAAATTCTGAAAATAACTGATTATTTCCTATTTGCGGTATTGGCATATTCATATATATATATATACATATATATATTTGTATGAAAAAAAAAAATTCTTTTTAAATAGCCATAAACAGATGTGTATAGATTTAATGGTTCAATACCTTCAATTTCATTGTGTATAAAAAAAAATAAAAATGCACTTTTTCATTGCATACAAATTTAGTAAAAAAAATTATTCGTTTATACAAAAAACTAAATTATTTGTCATCAGATTCGACAGTCTTAACTTCTTTGATTTTTCCATTAATTTTGACTTTTTTATTATTCTTGTACTAGAAATGAAATATTTTATTTTTTTTAATGGCTGTATCAAACCTATCCGGTATTGTGAGCAATGAAGTCGGTACGTTGTTTTTCGCCCTCAATTTTCAACTGATAACAAAAATTTATATATTTCATTGTCCACCAACGGTCCTTTCAATATTTCGAAGTTTTTAGCCGATTTTACAATTGCTTCTTTAAATCTTTTGTCATAATGCTTGTTGTTGGGTTTTTCGTTACCAACCAAATGTGGGGCGCTCTCAAGTCCCCAGTGACCACTGATACGACTACGAGCTTTAGGGAACGAGATGATGGAAACGCAACTACTTCGCAAAATAATACTTTATTTTAATTCACTGCTACAACACGTCTCAACTTCGCTGGCTTCTATTCCACACTCCACAGTGGTACTGCCACAGCCCATGATGCAGGGCTGGGCACAACATTCCTCCCCTGCTAGGAAGAGAGGTTCCTCCGGTGGTAGCGGCGGTAGCCACCAAACTCCCGATAGTTGATCTGACGGCGACCACTTCGTACTGGCCTTGTATGAGCTCCACTCGTTGACTCCGGTGGATCCTGAGCCGAACATTGAGCTTCCGTCAGTGAACCTGATGAATCTCGATTAATTTCCTCGCCCTCAGCAGCCTGCTGTATCTGCTCTGCGTTGTCCGGAACCCCCGACCGATCCGACTGAGCCTTACTTCCCGTTGCCTCCAGGTTCGTGATTTCTTGCAGAAAATCGTCCTTGTCCCAAACTGGTCCTCTCTCCTGAGCAACGGATTTTTTCCAGAGCTGGTTGAAATGACGAATCAACCTCCGGTTCCCAACCTGCACCTCTGCCATAGCATTCCCAATCAGCCTCGTGACAGTGCAGGTGACTCGATCACCATTCGCTAAAGCTGTAACCACCTTCTCTCCCTTACAAAATTTTCGAACACGGGTCCCATGATGTCTATCAAATTCTTTCCTCATCTTAGCCTGTCGTTTTGTTGACTTGGCTTGTCCCTTGGATGTAGGGCGGTAAATCTCGAGAGGTGTTCGAAGAGCTCGACCAAAAAACACCTCTGCTGGCGTTTTATTATCGAGGTTACTGTTCGGTGTGTAGTTGTAAGCAGAAACGGCGATATTCAAATCGCTTGAACGCTCCATGGACTTTTTTAAGGTGTGCACCATCTTCTCCGCCTGTCCATTCGCTTGTGGATGTCTCGGAGGGCTGCGAAGGTGCACAATGTCAAACTCAGCACACAGCTGAGCAAACTCCGAAGAAGTAAACTGTGTTCCGTTATCTGTAACGATCGTCTCCGGAGGCCCAAAATGTCGAAAAACTGTACGCAAATGTTTTACCGTAGCCACCGCTGTTGTCGGAGATATCCACTCCGCATCCACATATTTAGAATAGCTATCCACAACCACGAGAAACGCATTTCCCTTCGACATCTCAGCGAAATCCAGGTGTACCCTAGACCAAGGTTTTCCTGCATCCGGCCACGGCTGTAGTGGTACTTTAACAGGACTGTCGGCGTTCTTAGCACAGTGTCCACAACTCCTTACTACAGCCTCGACGTCCTCTGCTAACGTCGGCCAATAGAAATGATGTCTTGCCAAACCTTTCATTCTTCGCATTCCCGGGTGAGCCCTATGCAAACGATTTAGAACTGACTTCCTCAGTTTCTGCGGAATGATAACTCGATCGTTGAGCAACAGTATTCCATCACTTGAACATATGGAATCTGCCCGAAGATAAAATGGACGCAGAAACGGGTCCGCTTTATCGCCATCGCACCATCCGTTGGTTAGGCGACTCAAAATCCTGCTCAAAATTGGATCAGACCTCGTTTCCACTCGTAGCAGTTCACGGGCTGCGCGAGACCCCATTGTCTCTGCAGTGATTTCCCTGATTTCCACCTCGTTAATGCGCAACGAGGCAATGACCTCCTCTAGATCAGAATCGGGGGCATCTTTCCTTGCCTCCTCAATAAGCCGGGACAACGCATCCGCTTGACCAAAATTGTCCGTTTTCACGTACTCGATCTTGAAGTCATAACCAATTAATCTGAGAGCCCAGCGACGAAGACGTGCCGCAGTACGTTCACTGAGTCCCTTAGTGTTTTCTCTACTAAAAAGTGCTAGAAGCGGTCGATGATCCGTCTGAAGAATAAACTGTCGTCCCCAGATAAAACTTCTAAATCTTTCCACGGCTGTAACCAAAGCAAAAGCCTCCTTCTCAATCTGACTATAATTCTGTTGTGATTTCGTGAGTGCCTTGCTCATATGGAAGACAGCCTTCTCGTTACCATCAGCGTAGCGCTGTATTAACACGCCTCCAATTCCCGTCTGGCAGGCATCGGCTGCAACAATTAGTTGTTGACGAGGGTCATAGTGAGATAGCAGCAAGGGTCCTGATAGGATTTTTTTTTATTCCCCTGAATGCTACGTCATGTTTGCTTTTCCAAGCGAAGCTTTCGTCTTTGTGCAGTAACTCCTCCAACGGCGCTTTTAACTGATGTAGGTGATGCACGAACTTGCCATAATAATTGACCAGTCCGAGCAGCGAACGAACCTCCTTTTGGTTACGAGGCTCACGCATTCCAGCGATTGCCTGGAGTCGCGCTGGATCAGCCTCAATACCCCTTTCTGAAATGACAAAACCAAGGTATTTAACGGAAAGTGTGTAAATTTCACACTTCTCTGGGCGTAAACGAAATCCCCACTCCTGAAGACGCTCGAGGACCTCATGCAGACGCTCGTCATGAACCTTCTTATTTGGCCCCATTACCAGGATGTCATCAAGGTACGCCGAAACTCCTTCAATACCGGCAAGTGCACCCTCGACCGTGCGTTGGAAAATTGCAGGAGCCGGCCTCAGTCCAAAAACCAGTCTATTGTAAGCAAATAGACCCCGATGCGTGTTGATTGTCGTCATTTGACGGCTTTTGTCGTCAAGAACAAGTTGATGGTACGCCTCCGACAAGTCCAGTCGACTAAACACCTTGTTACCACTAAATCCGGCCATCACCTCCTCAGGGTGTGGGATGGGGTAAACATCAGCGACAAGAGAGTCATTAAGACCCGTAGAGTAATCCGCGCACAGGCGAATACCACCATTGGCTTTGCGAGCAACCACCATAGGAGCTGCCCACTCCGAAGACTCCACCGGTGACAGTATCCCTAGCTCGACCAGGCGGTCAATCTCCTTGTTAAGTGCCTCCTGCAGCGCCAGAGCTACAGGACGGGGTCGCGAGTGGACTGGCACCGCATCCGGCTTAAGCCGCAGGCAAACTGTTGTCTTCTTGCATGTTCCTAACCCTTCACAAAACAGCTTGGGGTAGCGTCTCTACCATTCTCCTATTTCGACCGGAAAAGAAGCCACGCGGGCCGCACAGCACGCGTTGTCATTCCATTTGACAATACCTAGCTTGTTCAACACTCCTCCACTGAGCAATCGAGTGTTATGTTTATTCAGAACCAGAACGACATCCTTGGTTGAACGTGCCTCAAAAATGAACTCGGCCTCGAAAAATCCTCTAGGTTTGATTTTATGTCCATCCGCACTAATGCAATTGCGGCGGAATGGCCTTAAGGCTGGAGACCCAATCTTCGCCCAAATGTCACTTCCAATTGTTGTGACATCCGCTCCTGAGTCAGCCTGTAGTCTCAGGGGATGCCCGTTAATGCTCACCTCGACGTAAACTCGGTTGGACGTAAAATCGCCTTCAGCTATGTCCTCTGTAATCATCTGGTTTACAATCACAGTGTTTGACATTGACTTACCAGACAAATTCCTCTTCTTCCTCTGACAGACCGAAACGATGTGCCCTTTTTTCTTACAGAAGAAGCATGACGATGACCGATGTTGGCAAGCGGCTCTGATGTGCTTGCTTGATCCGCAACTTTGACATTGGCCCTGTTGACTCTGTTTTTGCTTTGTCGCACTTTGGTTATCCCTGTATTTTCTGGTTCTCACCTGTGGGCGAACAGCACTTATGCTAGCAGTGTGTCCTTCTTCCGTCACCACAGACAGCTCCGAGTCGATAAGACGAGTTTCCAGGCTTTTCAGCTGCTCCCGCATCTCCTCTACGGTGATTCCTGGCTTATCCTCCACCGCGCGTAGGATATGGGTTCTGATGTGCCTGTACGCAGGATCCGATGCAAATAAAAGCACAAGAAACAATTTGAAGGTATCGAGGGTTAAGCTCTCGAACTCGAACAAGTCCCCCTGTAGATTTGCCAAATTAATCAGTTCCTCAGCTGATTTACCTGGTTGCACTCTTGTCATGAGAACATCATGACGGCGGCGGAACAGTGATTTGGTTGGGCCAAACGTTGCCTTTAGAATCTTAATGAGATCTGTATAGGTCTTGGACTCCGGTGTGGAAGGTGATGTGCGTCCTCGCAGCTGATTATACTCGTTTGGCCCTAGCGCTCTCAGCAACAAATGCGCTCGGTCCTTGTCGTCCTTGCAATGCTTTTCCAGCAGCCCTTTGTTTCGGCCAAACCACGTTTCAAAGGTTAGGTCCGAATTCGGATCATAGGTGAAAGTGCCCATGAGCGACAGAATATTATTGAGCGAAACTGCACCGTCGGTTGCAGCTGCTGTAATACCGGCATTTGTTCGTTCCATCGTTACCTTTTCTACAAGTTCCGTCATCTTTGCTAAAACAGACGCGAGAAGCTCTTCGGCCGCCATTTTGCCTCGTAGGTTTCTTGTATACGGCTGCGCCAATTGTTGGGTTTTTCGTTACCAACCAAATGTGGGGCGCTCTCAAGTCCCCAGTGACCACTGATACGACTACGAGCTTTAGGGAACGAGATGATGGAAACGCAACTACTTCGCAAAATAATACTTTATTTTAATTCACTGCTACAACACGTCTCAACTTCGCTGGCTTCTATTCCACACTCCACAGTGGTACTGCCACAGCCCATGATGCAGGGCTGGGCGCAACACTTGTTTAGTTTTAAAATGAAATATTGCACTCAAACGTGTCTTGATCTATAACAACGATCCTATCTCAGTTTAAAAAGTGTTAAAGATTGTGTTCTTGACTTACCTCTTTGCTCCCGTGAACTTTTTCGAGTAATCAAATAGAGTCACTCAGTATATCGATTAAAAAGGTGGTTTCTTTGATGAAAAGAAATTGCAGCAAGATATATATACTAATTTAATCTTTTATATTATATAATAAAATATTCAACGTCAAGCAGCACGTTACAAATTTCAAAATAAGTCTTTTTTATTGTTTTATCAATTCATACCGCTTTTTTTGTAGGACACTAGCAAAATAGTGTTCCACATTAGATTCCTAAGAGAAACAAATTCAAATTAGGTTGTAAGTAATAAAAAAAAAATTGACGTTAATTTGACAACTTCCGTGCGTAGGACTGGACAAACATACCGCTAAATTTGTAGGACAATGTTGTCATTTAATTTAAAATACATTCATTAAGCGATACCAAAAAATTCGGGTGGTTAGTAATCAGTTTGGACTACTCTCCATTTCGACATGTTGAGGGTGGCGGACTAGCGGTCATGGGACAACCTTTTTTCGAGCACTCGACTTTGGCATAATAAGAAAATAAAGAATATTGAAAGAAAATATCTATTTATTTATTTTTTTTATTTTGTTATACTTGAGGGTCCTATAATAGTCCCCAGTACATAACACGGTCTAAAAGAACGCGGCACGGAATTTGTCGGTCAATATGACCACTTAATGATAAAAATAGTTATTAATCAACTGTGCACGAATGAACTATGTGTTTATTACAAAACAAGACCTCGTAGATACGACAGGTTAGCGGTGGTAGACAAGCTCATTGCAGCAATATTTTTGTCGGTCAAAATATTTTTCGAATTTCTGGTTAAATTGTCTTCCGAATTAATTAAAATAAAGTATGTGTTGATCGCAAAAGAAAACATCATAGATCCGACATGTTTTGGGCGTGCGCAGTGGAAAACGCAGCACTAACAAAAATTTTCCTGGAGGAAGTGCAGTAGACTCGCCAAAATGAAGCCACTCACGAAGTTTCAAGTATGTGTTAATCAATTTCAACAGTGTTATGTACTGGGGACTATAATGTTGTTAAAAAAGTTTTATTGCAATACCTAGGGAAGCTGGGAAAAAAATTCTTAAAAAAGTGCGTTTTTTTTGCTGTCTAGACGGTAGTAGTACAGGGTGCAGTGGCGTAGCTACCTAGGGGCTAGGCGGGGCAGTGCCCCGGGGCCCTCAAGCTCAGGGGGCCCTCGAATTCGTACCAGAAAATCTCGATCGAACTGAACTTTTGAAAATTTCTCCCATTTTCAAAATAAATATGACAGGTTGCAACCCGACTTTAATCATGGTAACTCAGTTGAGAGAAATTCCAAAGTTATACCTAGGGAATTCCCCAAATTCTTTCTGTGAGTTGGCAGTGTTGTCAATTTGACGGATAGCGTTATGTGCGTTTAATTATTCATCGATGTGCGTTTTATTGTGAATTCGAGTCAAGATTTTTTTTTCGAGAACGGTTAAAAAATTAATGCTCTATTAGGAGTAAGTAAGCTAATGTCAATAAACTTTTTAGTACTGGTCAATATAGTGGTTCAATTTTATTTGATTTTAGTACCACTCATACATATTGATGTCCGTTACGTCAATAAACTCGACTCCGACATTTATCGCTAATAGCAATTGAAAACAAAACCGCATCAAGCCTGGATTTAACCGAAGTCATTGATACTTTTGCGAAAACAAAAGCTAGGAAAAGGTTGTAAATATAATTGTTATTTAGTCAGTTGGTAGATCCGACCTTTATATAATAAACCCTTGAATCTTTTCTATTTCGTTTTATTGCCCAATACCTACACCAATTATTAATTGTAATTTATGTTGTTACTGTTTAATATTATTATAACCTGCCCTGCAGTGCACGAAAAAGAGCTGATGATAAAGTAGCTTAGCATTTTTAAAGTATTTGTATATTTAATATTTTTACTTGATAAAACCAGTTTAGATAGCAGTGGGGCCCCATTTTTTGATTGGCCCCAGGGCCCTTGGTTACCTAACTACGCCACTGACAGGGTGGGTGACAAATGGAATGTTGCCTAAACTAATCATTCATAATTTTAAAATCAGTGCAGGGGAAAAACAAAAATACGTATAAATTCAGTAAAGATGTCATTTTTATTTTAGTTCCAGTTGAATCAGACATTTTTTACAGATACTTATTGATATTTTAAAAAATTGACAAAATTTGGCCAGGAGACAACTATTTACATAAATACTTGAAAGTATGTTTAATAAATTCGGTCATACGATGAAATCAGATAATTTTCTTTAATTCTTACCTTCTGAGAGTGTTTTGGCAGGCTATACTTTTACTTACAAACTTGATATGAAGGCCTCTATATGCTTCAGTATAGTTTTTACCTCTAGAAAAAAGGCACTCGATTTTTCTTCGTTTGTAAATGTCGAAAATTAAATTGGTCTGCGTTATTGGCTGAACAGTAGCTTACTCTAAATTTCGTATGAACTACTTGCTACATAGTAACTGTTCTATACTCAATACTGTCAATATTGTCTCTTCTCATTTTTTATTGTATTACCAGTCTTCTCTGAACTGCGAATCACGAAGGTTGAATAAAGAGTTTTACTAAAGAACGTCCGGTCTATCATTCTATATTTCAAATTAAGTTCGTTTGTAAGGTTACTCATTTTAAAGTTCACGTATTTCTCTTAATGACGTCTTAACAGGAAATGACAACACTCTAGTATATAACTACGGGATCCCAACCTTCTACGACATATTAGAGAAGAAAAGACATAGGTATACTTTAGGCAACTTTCCATTTGTCGCCCTGTACCTTAAAGAATAAAGTTATCCAACTGTTGCAATGCATGCGGGCATATTTTTTGCGAAATTTAAGTGATACAAGTAAATAAAACACAATTAAATCTTAAACATATTTTAATTACGTTCCCATTAAACCAAATAGTTGAACAGATTGTTAAATGTTGAAACATATATGGTATTTCATTTCATAAAGTAGAAGAAGAAAGTTAACTAAAATCGTATGGAGAAATCTTTATAATCATATCTGTTCAAAGTGCCCCAATTAGAGAGTTCACATTTTTCAATTTTACATTCAGGTGATCCCACGTTCGAGAGCCAATAGATCCTGAAAAATACCAAAATATAGCTACATAGTTTATTTAAATTATATGATATAATAGTAATAAAGTATAATTCTACAAGCTAAGTTAGCTGGTTTAAGCCGGGGTTCTAGAAAAGATAATTAATTTATCATTTCTCGAATGCCCTAGTTTGGTTGGAAAGCATTTGACCAAAAGTGTTGGCACTGATTGCGATTTTAATTAACAAATCTTTAAGTGTGAGGGAACCATAAAATGAAGACGTTTTCGCCGACAATCTTTCATGAAAAATTGGAATTTTAAATGCTATTCTATTTATTCCAAAAGTTTTTTTATTTAATTTCGGGAAAAATACAACTCTTGAATTTTAAAATTTTCCAAATGTTACTATAAGATTCGAAATTAGTATGTTTGAAATTACCTTGCTACTATTTCTCGTTAAAATTCTTTGAATTTTCAGAAATTTCGCTCCCCATATTGTATCCGCCATCTTTATTAGGAAAATTTATCGTCATATTGTATCCGCTATTTTACATTTGCAAATTACGTAAGCGGTTTTAAAGTCAACATCCCCAAAATCCATTAAGTACAGGTTTTCATGACAATCCCTTAAAGTTTAAAATTTTTGGTAACCATCTTAGATCCATAATTTTTGAACCTTATACTTATTTAATCAGAATAAAAGCTGACTGTTAATCAGAATAAAAGCTATATGTTAAGTTTGAATAAACTTGCAGAGATTTGGTTACGATGATTTTAATCTGCCACTGATTGATTTCCAGCCAGGGGTAAGACTGGCTGCATTCTAACAGAGCTTTTCTGATACCTGTCCACCTCAGGTTGTAGCTACGGACTTTCCATGTAAGGGACGCTGCATGCGTGACTTATTTTTTCCTCTTCCAATCCCTATTCCTAGACCACGAGTAATACCTCACCGAGAAAGTGGTCATAAGAACAAAATGAATTGAAGTCTGAAACGTCGGATAAAACTAAAAGCAAACAATCTTGTTCGTCCACTTGAAAAGGGAGGCGTAAGGCCATAATGGCTGGATATTAGGTAGGAAAGTCGCTTCTTTTAGGGACATTTTGGAAATGCAAGGGAGTTTGTTTTGAAAAATAAGGCTGACCTTTTCGGTACATTTTCTCACAATTTTAACTACTCTTTCTCGAGGTACGCCGACGTACAGAAATCCCTAAATGTCTTTCTATAGCTATCCCATGGTTAGAGCTACTTGAAAATGCTTGAGTTTGCTCCAAAATATACAAGACATGGTATACCCTATCTTTTCTATCTGTCGTGAATTAATATTGACTAGGTTCAAAAGAGTTGGAGAGTCTATAGTGCCAGTAACAACATCATGCATAAACAATACACCAGCAACCTCCCTACGTTTAAAAAGCGACGCCAAACATAAAACCAACAATCTGTTTTTATAAGGAGGAAGATTATAGGGGTCTCTCCATGGCAAAAGGCGAAGAGCATAGCGCAGGAATTCCTTTTGGACTGCCTCAATGCGGTTAGTATGAACGTCATAGTGTGGCATCCATACTATAGAAGCATACTCCAAAATGGGGCGGGCGAAGGTACAATACAACATTTTTAATATAAAAGGGTCATCAAAGTCCTTCGACCAACGTTTCACAAAACCAAGTGCAGAATTCGCTCGATTAATTATGCTGTCGATATTGCGCCCAAAGTTAAATTTACTATCAATGACCAAACCAAGGTCAGCAACACTATCTTGCCTAGACAAAGGCTTGCCAAGAATTTAATAAGTGTGCTCCAGAGAGGAGCTTTTTCTAATAAAAGAAATGAAAATAGAAAATACATTTGCTGACATTTAACTGCATGCAGTTTTTTAAACACCAAGTTTCGAAACAGCAAGATCGGCTTGGAGGCTATGGGCATCTTGTAAGGTCTCTATTGATCTATAGATTTTTAAATCATCGGCGTAAGCTAACACATGAGACTTACGTATAAGAGGAAACAAGTCGTTAATAAAAAGTGTGAACAGCAGGGGTCCGAGATGGCTACCCTGTGGGACGCCAGATAAAACGGAAACAGAATCAGAAAAGGTATGGGAAAACTTAACTTTAAAAGAGCGACAAGTAAGGTAAGACTTAATCCATTCAATGAGATTTTTGGAAAAACCAAGGCGAGACAGTTTAAAAATTAGCACATCATGAGAGAGCTTGTCAAATGCCTTACTGAAATCTGTATACACACAGTCGACTTGTTTATGCTTTTCCAATTCATTAACGCAGAAGTTAGAGAACTCAACTATATTCGTGACTGTCGATCTAGCCTTAACAAAGCCATGTTGTTGAGTAGATAAGATAGGGCTACAATAAAATTGGCCTATAATTCTCTATTAAGTTCTTTTTACCCTTTTTGAATATAGGAATTACATAAAAAAGCTTCCAAACATTAGGAAAGACAGAACAACGTAAAGATAAATTAAACAGAAAAGTAATAGGCTCAACAAGTGGAACACTACATTTACGGAGGACAAAACCAGGGACCTTATCAGGAGAATCCGAGAAATCTTCGTCAATTTTATTCGTATTTTCTAAAACAGTGCAAGCGTCTAAAACAATATTAGGAGATTGCGTCGGAAGACAAGTCAGTAGTTAAAATAATTTAAATCTGTATCAGGTGCTATCACAGTACGCATTGCTAAAATGTTTAGCAAAGAGGTTAGAAATAGTAGCTGAATTATGACCTGTTAAGCACGATGAGAGCGCGTCAACACAAAGTCAGGAAAATGAAATGCTAAAAGAGGGCGTCTGGTAATAGACGAACTCATGCTTTATGTGTGTTTACTGAATTAGTCACTATTGCCGATGCTTCCCGTATTAAGCTGGGATGCAGCAAGAACGCTTTTAAATAATTCGTCCTCAATAACCAAGATGCTAGTACACCGACTTAATGCATCTACGTGTTGCATTCTAGAACCAGCCCTTTGTTCTACTTTATAATCATAAGATTGGAGCTCTAAAGCCCATCGAGCAATTCTGGGGTGTATAATTTACTTATTTAGCGTCAGAGTTAGCGATTGGCAGTCGGTGATGATTTTGAATTTTATTCCTAAAAGGTATATGCTCTAACTCATCGCTAGGATACTTAGATTCTACAGTGGAAGTTCTGTTCGAAAAATAAAAAACCGGATGAAGCTTTCCATGACTTTGTTTTTGCAAGAGTATGGCTACAAAACCAGAAAAACTCGCGTCACAATGTAATTCAGCCTCATTGCTTGGACTATCTATACATATATATAAAAATATATACATAAAAGTGGCGATTCTAAAAGTTTACTCTTCAACATTTCGAAAGAATTCAATTCTTGTAAACCGAAATCCAAATTAGAATTCTTTTTAAGTAAATCATACAACGGCTTAGAGATGATAGCAAAGTATCGTATAAATTTTCGGAGATAGGAGCATAGCCATAGAAAACTCTGTACATTTTTGAGATTCTTTTGGATTGGAAATTCGCTAACGGTTTTTAAACTTTCACTATTTGGCCTCACACCCTCTTGATTTACAATGTATCCCAAATAAGTAATTTTCTCATAAAGGAACTTACATTTGTCATAACTCAACTCTAACGAGTATTTACTAAACATTAAACTTCCTCCAATATCTCCAGGTGCTCTTCAATACTCTCGGTTGCGACAAGTAAATCATTCAGATTTACAAACAATTTGCAATTAATTTTCGAAATATCTCATTTACGTATCTTTGAAAAACTGAAGAAGCATTCTTAAGCCCAAAAGGCATTCATAAATACATACTCACATTGTCCGATCGGGATTACAAAAAAAAAGTAAATTTTACGGATTCCTCAGATACCTTTACATGGTGGAACCCACTTAGCAAGTCAAGTGTTGTAAAATATTTTTTGTCGCGTAACCTATTCAACAAATCTTCAATTAAAGGAAGACAATAGTTATCGTTAATTGTTACATGATTTAATTCGCGATAGTCGACACAAAGTCGTAATTCTTTATTTATCTTTCGTACTAATATTATAGGGCTATAGACGCTGCATAGGGAGAATAACTTTCTCTAATTATGTTTCTCTTCAATAATTCATCGATTATTTTTTGCATATCTCAGTATTTACTCTACCTTCTATTACTAATAGGCTATTATTGATTCCATGGTATCCGTTGTTACATGCAGTCATACTAGAGATCAGACTTTTGGAAACATACCTTGCGTAGACGAAACTTATTGGGCTACCAGTATCCCAGAGTGTAGATAAGGAACTCGTACACCCTGATGTCTCTGATATACTCTCTCCGGGTAGGAATTTGTAGATAACTTGATGTTGAAAATGATCCTCATCTGCTTTCTTTATTGGAGGAGGTTCTATCCCGTTCTGAATAACAGACACTGATCCGAAAATTGCAGGATTGTCTGATTTTTAGGTTTGCTGCAGTTAGTGTTTAGATGACCTTACTTGTTGCAATTAAAGCATTTTCGCAATGATTTGTTGACGAGTGGGCGATACTTAAGTTCAACTTTAGAGCATGTTGAACCATAATGTGAGGTAGAGAAAAGGCTAGAAGACTGGCCCATAGATGAGCATGCAGCTAAGCTAGGGATCCCCTTTAACTCTTACTGCCGCAGTTGCGAGGACCCAAATGAGAAGGCGACGCCTGTTCATTTTTTGTACAAACGTCCGGCCCTCGCCGGGACTAGACATCGTGCACTGGGTGATTACAGTGAAATCTCCTTTGGACGGACACCAACGGGACCGACTGAAAGTGTCCGTATAAAAGAAATAAAAAAAAAATTGTGTTTTTAATGAAGACTAAATATATTAAAGAAACTGGGACATTTAAAACGTATATGTATACAGGGTGTCCCAGAACTCAACGTCAAGCCGAAATCGAGCATTAGGCCAAGTCGTAACAGTTATCAGAAAAATATGAAAAAAAATCTTGGTCATGTACTTTTCAAATTATAAGGATTCAAAAATAAACTGACACCCTGTGATGATCTTTCAAGTCCTGTGACTGCAAATATTAACTTTTCGTCATTTTTTTTTCTACCGTATAACTATGAATAACCCTTCTGTCAAACACAGTTAAAAGTTAGAATATAACTGCCTCAGTTTCAAATAAAAAGTTAGATTTTTACCCAACATTGAATTCAAAATAATTACATCACCCAACTTTAACTTTAACCGACTGTAATTATTTTGCATTCAATGTTGGGCAAAAATCTAACTTTTTATTTGAAACTGAGGCAGTTATATTCTAACTTTTAACTGTGTTTGACAGAAGGGTTATTCATAGTTATACGGTAGAAAAAAAAATGACGAAAAGTTAATATTTGCAGTCACAGGACTTGAAAGATCATCACAGGGTATCAGTTTATTTTTGAATCCTTATAATTTGAAAAGTACATGACCAAGATTTTTTTTCATATTTTTCTGATAACTGTTACGACTTGGCCTAATGCTCGATTTCGGCTTGACGTTGAGTTCTGGGACACCCTGTATAGATGTTTTTAAGGTAAACAAAAAACTTTAAACTTAAGAAAAAAAAGAGGTTTGTTATCTTTAGATTTATACAAAGCATGTACAAATGTATAATATAATATGTATATAACACAAAACATGAAATGGAAAGTCACTTTAAGGACGCAATAATTCATATGTTGTCGTTTGTCTCCTCCTTTTCTTTAAAATGGCGTTTCGTATTTCTAATTTAGAAAAAAGCTCCAAAGACTCTGTATCTCCCTGATTTTCGACAAAACTTTTGAGCTGCTTGGTCAGGGTAATAGCCTTACCATAATTTGGGATAGCTTCCGTTGGTACTGGAAACTCATCGACATCAGAATTTTCGGAAAGTTCTTGTATTTCAACTGGATTTTCAATTTCTTGTCCTGAATCTGGATCTTCAACATACAAACTTTCATCTAGGTTCAAAAAATCATTAAGGTTTTCATTATCAGTCAATTTCAATAAATTCTTATTTTTGAGGATATCTGAAAGTACATTAAGTGGTAAGTCATCTTCTGGGTCAGATGTACCAGCCTCAGTTAACTGGTCTTCACTTTGCATATTTTCATGCTTAAATCCTGCTTTGCGGAAGCAATTTTGAACTGTTTCTTTGGTTACTTGGTCCCAAGCCCAAGCGGTTTTTGCCAAATAAACTGCATCCTACGACGTAATTTTCTTTATTAACTCAAAAGCTGTACCAGTACCTTGGTCAAGTGGTTGAAAAGCTGATGTACAATTAGGGGGCAAAAATAAGATTTTTATATTATTTAAGCGAATGTCTTTTGGATGAGATCCCGCATTGTCTAAAAATAACAAAATGTTTCTTTTTTTTAGCCATTTTCCAATCTAGGTCTTGCAACCACTCTGTCATAATTTGTCCCGTCATCCAAGTCGGTGAATCCCTGGTTTACTCGAGAAAGTCCCAGCGAAGTTGGCGCGCAGCGCGATTGAGAAATGCAATAGCAATACTCTCGACAGAAAAAAAAAAAATAAGACAAGGCGTTTCTTTTTATTTTGTTTTTTTGTCCGGTTAGGAGAACATTTGCTCGTGTCCGCGTCCGTTCAAGAGAATGTCCGTCCAAGAGAGAGTTAATACAATGCAAATTATATGAGAGTCGGTCGGGACCATGAGAAACTGTCCGTTTAAGGGAGGTGTCCGTGTAAGAGGGGTGTCCGCGAAGGGGAATTTCACTGTATATTATTGGCGATCTCAGGGAGCTGTCCGGAAAGCGGATTGGTGACATTGGTCACTACCTCAATGCCACAGAATGACTTTAGCCTAAGGCGAGGTCTCCCTGTCCACTAAACTACCCCAAACACACACCAATAACCCAGATCATAGTCTGTTGTGGTATCAAAATGGCGCCTTGTAGTGCTAATTGGGTTCTGACGAGGTCGTAAGAATAGCCACTTAAACCAACCAACCAACCAAGCAAGGGCTAGAAGAGGAATTTTTAATTTTTTCATATTTATGCAAAGAGGTTTTAAATTCAACAATGGTCTCCGAATGATAGAGGATGGTGTTGTTACATAATGAATCAAGTCAGCCTCCTCGATGTTCGTTAACGATGCGATTTCTTTTATAGCAAGGAAATATTGTTGAAAACTCTCTGTGCTCTTCTTTTTTCTACGACCAAGCTCATCGTGTATGTCAGCCTGGGTAACCTTCTTGTCGAACTCCTCCACCAACTCTACCTTCAACCCTGCCCAAGTCGTAGCATGGAAGAATGCATGTCGAGTAACTGCAGTCGGTCTTCGTAAGGCGGAAGACAAATCGGATCGACCCAAGGTATTTATTATTATTATTATAAGTTAGCGGGTCGTCTAAGGCACTCACAGTGCTCACCGAATAGCAGCGCGACCTATGAGATCTATTGTGCTAGTCCCTTTTATTTAAACCGCTTCCATGTCAAGCTCCTTAAAAAAGGCTATGGTGTGTTGGGGGGTCGCATTCGACACATCTTCGGGCGTTATGAGGGATGCTCCGAAGTGTGTCAGTCTTTGTCGACCTAAGGCTGGGCATTGGCAGAGTACGTGTTCCGCTGTTTCTTCTTCTTCAAGGCAGAAGCGACATATATCATCGTCCTCTACACCTATCTTTTTAAGGTGGTATTTTAGGGTACAGTGCCCCGTTAAGAGGTCGGTAATGATTTTTAAGTCCGGCTTGTTGAGCATTAGGAGTTTCATCGACCTCTGCTTGGAGGGGTAGATGAATCGTTTTGCTTGCCTTAGTCCGGTTTGATTTATCCAGTGTGAGGCTTTACTATCTTCTTCCCATAGCCTAAGATAGGATCTATAGTAGCTCCTGGCCAGACCATAATAAGGCTCCGGTCCAATGAACGCGGATTTTGCACCATTTTTGGCGAGTTCATCCGCCTTTTCATTGCCAATTATTCCTTCGTGGCCTGGTACCCAAGCTAAAGTAAGCTTATTTGTGTTAGCAAGTGTTTTTAACGTTGACAGGCAGCACCAGACCAGGTTCGACTCTATAGTGTAACTGGAGAGCGCTCTAATCGCCGCTTGACTGTATGTTAAAATCCATATTTGTATACCCCTCATTCCCTTTTCTATGATAGTTCGGGCACAGGTATCTATAGCAATAATCTCAGCCTGAAATATCGTGGGAGTCTTCCCTAAGGCTATTGAGATCTGGCAGTTGGGCCCGTAGATTTCCGCACCGGAGAATCCATCGCACCTAGACCCGTCTGTATACCATGCAACAACCCCCAGTCGGGTGAGATTTTCATTTTCCTTCCACCACTGTCGGTCTTTTATTACGGTTTTGAACGGTATTTCCAAATTTGGTTTTTTAATTATCAGGTCCGAAGGCCCCATGATCAGCGGGTCTTTTGAGAACACCCTCAGTATCTGTGAGTGCCCTCCGTTTTCATTTGCTTTGCAATGACCTGATATGCGAAGTTTTAGAGTACTGTTGGCCGCTTCCTTTTGTATGTAAAGGTGGAGCGGTAGGAGATCTAGCAGCACTTCTAAGGCCGCGGTTGGGCAAGTTTTCATGGCCCCTGTGATGCCGGTACAGGCGAGTCTTTGCACTTTGGTGAGTGTGGCTATTGCCTTAGACTACTCTGTTTTATTCCACCATATGGCTGCTACATAGGTGACAATGGGTCTTATAATCGCCTCATATGACCATAGTATCATTTTAGGCTTTAGCCCCCATTTTTTACCAAACAACCGACTCGTATAGCCTTTTCTGCCGTTTTATTTAAGTGGATGTTCCAAGTGAGTCGCTGATCCAGGGTGACCCCTAAATATTTCGTCTCAGTGGAGAATCCAATCGTAGTTTCATTCAAAGTGGGGGACGTCACGGTCAGTTTCCTCCTTCTAATGGTATTACTACTGTTTTATTGGGGTTTATTTTAAGGTTAACCTCCTGGCACCAGTCAGATACAAGGTTTAGAGCCGTCTGGTCTTTGCGTGATAGCACGCGATCCTCTTTGCTCCGGATGATAATGACAATATTATTCGCGTAACCCTGACATTCTATCCCAGCATTTGTTAGCTTTACTAGGAGACCGTCAACAACTATTGACCACAGGAGCGGAGACAGGACCCCTCCCTGGGGGCAGCCCCTAGTGGCCCATGCCGTCACGGAGCTCCCACACAAGCTTGCCGTGATCTTTCGACAGCCTAGCATGGCTTTGATCCATTTCACCGTCTGGATGTCCACACCTTTTCCGACGGCCGCTTTTTCCATGGATTCGAAGGAGGTATTATCGAACGCTCCTTCTATATCAAGAAAAATACATAGGGCAGTTTCTTTCCCCTTAAGTGATCTTTCTATAATTGCAACCAGGCTATGAAGGGCAGTGATAGTTGATTTGCCCCCCTGATAAGCGTGCTGGTTTGGGTGTAGTGGAGCCTCACGCAAAGCTGTGTTGCGTATATGGTAATCTAACACTTTCTCCATGGTTTTAAGAAGAAAGGAGGTTAGACTAATGA
The DNA here is from genome assembly GCA_949715965.1 of Dysmachus trigonus. NCBI lineage: Eukaryota > Metazoa > Arthropoda > Insecta > Diptera > Asilidae > Dysmachus > Dysmachus trigonus. The sequence continues at coordinate 34,223,740 of OX454321.1, read as the reverse complement.
GTCTACATGCCTTGGGCTGGGAGGGACTACGCCCCCCACCCTTCGGTATGAAAGCTACCCTTGTATCCCTCCACCCTTCGGGGATAATTCCTAGTGTAAAACTGGCTCTTGCAACTTTAATTATGGCTGGTATTAGTTCTTCTCTCGGGCCCTTTTGCAGTAGAGCTGGGAAGATGCCATCTCCTCCAGGAGACTTGAAGGTCTTGAATGAGTCGATTGCCCACTCAACTGTCCTCGGTGTAAAGATGTGACCGGAGAGACTACTAGCTCGCATGGGGATCTCAGGACTAAGTCCTAGTGAACCCCCAGGGGGTCCATCATCTTCCGTTATCGAGTCCGGGAAGTGTGTTTGAATAAGACGCTTCAAGGTCTCCTTCCCATCCTCCGTGTAAGTACCGTCCGGCTTTTGTAATAGTCCGATTCCGTTTGTGTGATCTTTAGAGAGGACTTTTTGGAGTCTGGCTGTGGTTGGCAGGTCGTTTACGCTCTCACAGAAGCCTCTCCATGTTTTCCTCTTGGATTTTCGTATTTCCTTGTTGTATAGGGTAAGGGCCTCTTTGTAGGCTTCTGTTGAGCCTCTTTTTTTGGCCTTGTTATAAAGCTTACGAGTTTTGGCTCTCAAGTTTTCTAGTTCCCTATTCCACCAGGGAACAACCCTGGATTGTTTGCTTGTCTTTAGCGGACAATTGTCTTCATAAGAGGAGAGGATCACGCGAGTGAGTTCGGACGAGAAGAGGTTTAGGTCTTCTTGGCACGTGATCGGTGAGCACGAGAGCTCTTTTAGATCTTGCCTGACCTGTTCCTGATAACAGATGCAATCTGTCTGTCGAGGAATTCTTCTCTTTTCCTGGCATGTATTTTCAGCCTTCACGTCAAATCGTATGTGACGATGGTCCGAAAGGGAGGCTTCTCTAGATACATGCCATTTGTTTATAGAACTAAGCAGAGAGGGGGTGGCTAAGGTTAAATCCAGTACCTCACTACGAAGGACATTTGAGAAGGTTATCGACCCAAGGTAAATCCTTCAGGGCAAATCTAATGAACTTGCGTTGGACAGATTCAACGTTGTTAATGTGGGTTTGGTAGTGAGGGGACCAAACTTGACTTGTGTATTCAAGAATAGGTCTCACAAAAGAAAAGTACAGTTGTTTATATATTTTAGTATATTCGAGGACTCACGGGACCATCTTTACCCAATACAGAACAAGCCTTCATAACCATGGAATTGATATGCTCAACAAAGTCAAGTTTTCTGTCAAGAATAACACCTAAGTCACGAACAGACTTCATTCGACGAAGAGTATGATCCAACAGAGCGTAGTCAAATTGAAAAAAACTTCGATCACGATAAAAAGATACTATTTCGCACTTATCAATATTAAGTTCAAGGTTATTGTGAGCACACTAAGTGTTGCGTCATAACTTACTAAATATTTTTTATTATTTTTAATTAATAATTTACATCCTAATTTTGTTTGAATTCCTAAATTTAAATGTTTGAATTCCGCGCTTAAATTGTATTTCCCGGTACGTTAATTAAAGTTCAATGCATCGCCTGTCTAATTAGGCTAACTTCATGCGTTTATAATAATCATTCTATTCTGCCTCTTTCGCTTTTGAGTCGTCAAATAAAGAGTATCGTTGGAAAGGACTGCTGCTCTTTCATTTTGCTTTGTTGCACAAAATGCAAAAAAAGCTTGCATTTTCTACACCAAGTGTAATGGTCGCGGGAATATGGCTCAGGGGTTCAATTCTTATTCAATTTTGATTTCTTATGATTCTTTTATTTTTTAATATTGATTTCTATGCCTAAGCTGACAATTATGCTTGGCCACCCTATCTAACTATATAGGGGTAGGTTGACTAATTGTGAAAAACTCGACTAGTTCAAAAGTGTTGCATCATCCAACTAGGCGTGAGAAACCGTTACCTCCTCCCCCTCAGTCGTCTCGAATGCGGCATCGCGTACGCACGTAGTTTGGGAGAAGGAGCATAATATTGAAAAAGAATACACTTAAGTAATTTTTTTCCTTGTTATATTATTTGTAATGACGCCTATATACTTGTTATTGTTCATTTGCAAATAATTTAAAATAAAAGTTTGATTGTTAATCTTTATGTTACATATCATTCTTTTTAATTTCGCTGCAGTTTTGAGGTTATGACACGTGTCTAAAAATGGCAAAGTGATCCGGGGCTGGTTGACTACCTAGTCCAATACAAAATGTTTAAATGGCAATCTATTGTTTGTTTAATGTTAATATTGCACCTCTGATTTAGAAGACAGGTTTCATAATCTGATCTCATAAATGATATATCTATTCCTTTAAATCATATAATTATAATAATTATATCAGTTAAGACTGTTACCAAATAATTAAAATTAACAAAATTGTCATAGAATTGATAATTATTTGTTTGAATGAAGAAAATGTTATTTCAATTACTTCTTGTTATTTTAATTTTATATATCCGTAGATCTTGCACTATTTAATTTGTAGGTCAACTTACTCCCAGTGACAAGTCAACCTACCCCATGTCTGGGGTAGGTTGACTCAAATTTCATATTCCACCAGATCATGCTTGTACTCTATATTATAACTGATTGCGAGACTTTTGTCATTTCTTTTTATATCTTAATAGTGTACCTATCAAATTTATTGGTTTTTACAATAATATACACTAAAACAAAAAAAATATAAGCATCTAAACTGAAATTTGGTCAACCATCCCCGGTCTCCCCTACGGATAAAATTTTATATTACATGGCCTACTTATACACATATTACGAGTATTCCATGTCCTACACAAGTTGCCTCAGAATAATCATTGTACTAATTTTCATCAGCCGTTGTAATTGAGAAATTTTGGTTGCCATATTGCATCCGCCATCTTGAATTTCTAAATTTGAACAGCGGATTTGAAATCAGCATTTCGCAATAACCCTAAGTACCAATTTTCAGGAAAATCGCTTCAAATTTAAAATTTTCAGCCGCCATCTTGGATCCTATATGTAATATGTATGGAATATGTACTACCTTCGGACAAGAAATGACAAATATCGATGCAAGCGTTTAGGCGTGATTAAGAAACAAACAAACAAACAAAGCAACTTTCATTTTTATATATACACTGCGGAGCATAACTATAAACGCAGTCAAAAAATGCTTGTTGTTGCTATTTGTTTTGTCAAATCAAAAAGTAATCATTAAAAGTACCGTTAGTTGAAATTTGCTTTGAATTAGGCGGACCATGACTATAAACGCATGCAAATCTTCCGATTTTTATAAGATTCGGATCGGAATTCAGCGAAGTGATAAATTTTTATTTTATTTATTTATTTATACGCAAAAGGCATAGATAAGGAAAAATTTTGGGATTGCGGACTATTCAGCAAAGGATAGTAATTAAAGCGCATACCAAAAGACTTTGTACATTAAAATTCAAACTTTTATTCTTTTGCATTCGATGATTTACATTTGTCGGGGTCATATTCATCATAGAAACAGGGGAAAAAGTTATTATTTCTGCATCTAGCACAGGTTATCATAACGTTGTTTTAACGTCTCTATAGAAAAACAAACTTGATTTACATTCATAAAACATTCTATCTCATTACCTCATCAGCAAAGTTTAGTAACGAACCATGCGTAACGTAGCATTTTTTCTACCTTAACGTTAAATTTCTCTCTGATTATTAAAAAATGACATCCTATATTTATGCCTTTTGCGTATAAATAAATAAAATAAATTAAATTATTTATCACTTCACTTAACTGCGACCTGAATATTATAATTAAGAAAGATCCAAGAAAACAGGAGGTCCCCTCCCCACCCAGGGAGTCGAACCTTAGGCCATTGCATTACAAACCCGAGCATTTCCTATAACACAAACCGCCGCTTTGGAAAAGTACTAACATAAATGGTATTTATGAAGTATGAATATATTCAAAATCAATACCTTTAGGAAAAATATGCAAAATTTCGATGCAAGTTTTTAGGCCTAATTGCGCAACAGAAGAACAAAGGCAATTCATATTTTATCCATATGTGACATATTTTATACATATATTATATAAGATAGGGAGATAACTCATTTCCATAAAAATTCAATGAAATTGTGGAACTATGGGAGCCATATTGTATACGCCACCTTCAATTTCGAAATAAATTGCCCCATAATGCACTTTGCACTGTTTTTCATAAGAGTCCCTTGAATTTGAAAAATGTTTGTCTCTTTATTGGGTCCGTCATATTGAATTTACGAATTTTGATAACATTTAAAATTTGTGGCCTCGAAACGTTGAAGCCAAAAAATTTCGGTCGCCATATTGAATTCACCATCCTGAATTTCCGTATTTTGACAGCAGATTTAAAGTTAGAATTCCTCAAAACCCTGAAGTCGTCATCTTGGGTTTGTCACTTTGAAATCCTATGCATTACCCGAAGAAAAATTAACCTATGTTTTAAGTTGGAATATGTACTATGTATCTATCATATGAAAAATATTACAAATTAATTAATAATATTATACAATTACACATACATGTTGTATAATCAATATGTATCAAGTTGAGTTCTTCTTTGAACAAAATATTAAAAATATCAACAAACAAAGAGACGAACTTTCATTTTTATGTATAGTACTATACACTATACAGGGTGTCCTGATTCGTCCTCATTTATCAGTATGAAATAATCTGTCACGGTATCACCATGCAGTGCTATACCTGAAATATGTCAATTGTCAACCCTGCGCCTCCTCTTTGTCACCCCCAACTTTTTTTTTGAGGTAGTCCAAGGTCGTCACCCCTACCCCCTTCATCCCCTACCTTCCCACTCCGAGCGACGGTCCTATCGTGTAGACATTTATCATCGATTTAAATAGATTCTACACAACTTAAGATATACAAAAATATTAATGTTTACAAATTTTCTTTTTCCATAAGTAATAGTTTACTTACTAAAAGCTAATCAGAATTAAGATTTTAAATGTTTGAAAGCGCAAATACAATTGTCATCTTTTTTGCGCATGCAAAACTTCAAATCTTAAATTGAAAATTTGTAATTTTTGATTAAAAGGAGATTATAATTTATGGCGATTTGATGCAACATTTGGAAAATTTTAAATTTGTGTGTTTACCGTGTGTTACTTATTATAAATTACAATTCAAGGGATAATTTATTTTTAATCTGAATGAGGCTAATATTCTTTAAAAAGGTAGTTATTGCTTTCAAATTTTAAGTAGTAACTAAATAAGATAGTGTCTAAACCAGTATATAACTATATTACAAAAATATTATCTTTGCAAGAAATTTCTAAACAACATAGCATACATTTTATCTATTTCTGTTTTTGGGCCTTGCATTTTACCAACTATGGTTCCCTTTTTTGAGTTTTTTACCCATCCTCTTATTTCAGATTTGGTGCACTTGTCTCTGCAGTACTTGGTGAAAGAACAACCTGAAAAAGAGGGTTAATTTTAGATCCATAATTTTTGAAATATGAAAAATTTTAAAAATTAATTTATAATATTATACAATAATACATGTTGTATAATCAATATGTATCATGTTAAGTTCTTCGTAAAATATAGTAAAACATTCACTTAACTTAGTTCTTTGCTCATTAAAGCCATCGTTTGGCTGATAAGACAAAAAGGAAGTATATAACTATGCGATATAAGACTACTACTATCGTAGATATTTATTGTCTCAAGCACAGGTTCCAAAACGTATATTCTAACTTCCACTTCTAGCGGCAGTTTCAAAATTTTTTCTGTTTTTGTTCAGACAGTCTTGCACAATTCAAACAAACGTGACATTTTCGAAATATTATACCATTTAATTTTATAATATGAGAGATTTAGCATCGACTAACACCGATTAATTTAAGGAAAGAAGATGTATAGTATACTAGCTAGGTTACCCGGTTTCACCTTACTTCACTTACGAATTAAACACTTCTCAAATGTTATAGTTTGTTATATCCTAGAAATTGTTTCAACCCGAAAACCCCTTTATTGGTCCGCCATCTTGAATTTCCAAATGTTAATAATATTCAAAATTAGGATCCTTAAAATTTCCAAATCTTAATAATATTCAGAATTAGGAGCCTTAAAATAATCATTGTACCAATTTTCATTACAACCCGTTGAAATCGACAAATTTTGGTCGCCATATTAGATCCGCCATCTTGAATTTAGAACTTTTGCTAATATTCGAAATCAATGGCCTCGGGATAATTATTGTACTAATTTTCATTAAAATCCGTTGAAATCGAGAAATTTGGTATCATATTGGACCCGCCATATGGGATTTACAAATATTGATAATATTCGAAATTTGTAGCCTCAGAATAATCACTGCACCAATTTTCATTAAAATCAGTCTAAATCGAGACATTCTTTTTTTTTTGTTTTTATCACACCATCAGCTTAGTCTAAGCTTTAAGGCAACAAAAAATAATTTGTTGCATAAGACTCGTCATCATTTGGTCCGCTGTTAGTAGAGACATGACAAACAAGCAAGTTCTTTTTTAATACATGCTTACCAACACGGACATCAAACAAATCGGCATTCTTATTTACGCTTAACCTCATGCGGTTAATAGGCTGAAAGAAGCTATAGTTAGTTTTACACAGATCAGTTTGCAGAAGCGGGACATGCCTAAGGTTTCGCTCATTCGCTCTGAACGTGAATCTTGTTTTAAGAGAAGGTGAATTAATATTACCAACTAGAAGTTGGTGTACAAATACAACTTCCGCGATTTCCCGACGTTTTTGCAGAGAATGCATCTCAAGAAGTTTCAAACGGTCCTTGTATGGAGGGAGGATAACTGGATTGCTCCATGGCAATTCTCTAAGGGCGAAACGGACAAATTTCCGTTGGACAGATTCGATGCTGTCTATGTGAACTTGGTAATAGGAAGACCAGACTTGACTTGCATATTCAAGAATTGGCCGGACAAAGGAAGAATAAAGCTGTTTGTACACAGTGACGCTAGAAAATTTACGGGACCATCTTTTAATAAAACCCAGCATAGTGAACTCGTCTAAGAATAACGTTCGAGAGATTATAATCAAAACTTAGGGGATTGCGGCCTCTACAAAAAGATAAAACTTCACATTTATTAATGTTCAATTCTAGATCATTGTGAACACACCACGTTTGGAAAGTGTTCAGAACTGTGTGGCAGTCGTTAATATTATTTGTATAACGGAAAAGTTTCATGTCATCAGCATAAATTAGAATTTTACATCCTTTGAGCAAATATGTAATGTAGTCAATAGCCAAAATAAATAAGAGCGGGCCCAGATGACTACCCTGCGGTACACCTGACGTGGCAAATATTTTTCTGGAAATTTCATGTCGAAAAGTAATCTGATAAGTCCTGTTAGACAGGTATGGGCGTATCCAATTGATAAACAATGGAGAGAAGCCTAGATTTTCTAGTTTGAGTATTATAATCGAATGAGACAGTTTATCAAAAGCCTTGCTAAAGTCAGTATAAATGCAATCGGTTTGCAGACCCTTCTGGAAACCTTCAATGACGAAAGCGACAAATTCAGGAAGGTTCGTGGAAGTGGAACGACCCTGCAGAAAGCTGTGCTGATTTGTAGAGACAAGGCGTCAACAAATGCCTGAGAATTGTGAATATATAATTGACTCAAAAAGTTTTGGAATACATGAAAGCTTTGCTATGGGCCGATAGTTACACACCTCAGTCCTTTTACCCTTTTTGTGGATGGGAATAATAAAAGCATTCTTCCAGAACATAGGAAACGTTCCGGTGCTGACCGATTTTTGAAAGAGTAATATTAAGGGTAACATTAGCTCATTAGAGCAGCATTTAAGGATAGCTGGGGGGATACCATCTGGAGCCGACGTGAAATCCATGGGAAGCTCATTGATATGTTTGAGAACATATCGGGGGGAGAAATGTAAATGGAAAACTTTAGAGGAAGAAGATTAAAGTTTAATTGCGAAAAGTTATTAGGGTTGGGTTGAAGAGCGGGGAGAACGATTTTTCGAAATATGAGGCAAACGTATCACAAATTGAAGATGGAATATCATCAGAGATTCCCTCGTATTGTAAGCTAGTTGGATAATTGTCCATCTTCCTTTTGGTGTTAATAAATTTATAAAATGCCCTTGGATTGCTATACATTTCAGTCTTCATTTGATATACATAGTCATTATATAATTGTTTGGAGTAGTCTTGAAATTTATTGTAACATTCAACGAATGCATTATAGGAAACATTATTCCTTTCTAAAAGGTATGTCTTCCACAATTTAGTTTTCTTGTTTCTAAGGCTACGAAGATCGCTGCTGAACAAAGGAGGTGAAGAAGTTAAGGGACGTCGACGTTCATATGGAACGCAAGATTCAAAAATTTTGAAAAGAAGGGAGTAGAATTCGGATAAAGCATTGTCAATATTTTCATTGGACAATAGTGTAGTAAAATCAGCGGAGTATATCCTTCTAGAAAGTTCGTCAAAATCCGCCTTTTTAAAGTTGTATGTGTAGGCGCTATCATCGATATGCTGTTTAGTGTCCTCTAGATTATAAAAGTAATCAATTTGAAGACGCGGATGAAATGTGTCCAGAGTAGAAAGAACGATTGGACTGTGATCAACAATTGTGTTGTTACAGTCGGAAGAAAAAACAAGATCTAGCTACCTCCTCATGTCATTCTTTATGGAACTCATTTGACTGAGACCGAAAGAGAAAACCGATCCCAGAAATGAGGACTCTTTAGTATTTATTTTCTAGACGCCATGTTGGGTCCGCCATCTTGCATTTGAAAATTTTGATAATGTTCCAAATTCGTAGCCTCAGAATAATCACTGTGCTAATTTCCACTACAATCCGTTGAAATCGAGTAATTTTGGTCGCCATCTTGGATTTGATAATTTTGATAATATTCGAAATTAGGGGCTCTGGAATAATCATTGTACTAATTTTCATTACAACCCATTGAAATCGAGACATTTGGTTTCCATATTGGATCCGCCATCTTGGATTTACAATTTTGATAATATTCGAAACTTGTAGCTTCACAATAATCATTTTGCCAATTTGCATTAAAATCCGTCGAAATCGAGACATTCTGGTAGTCATTTTGAATCTACCATCTTGGATTTGGACATTTTGCTGATATTCAAAATTAGTGGCCTTAGAATAATCATTGTACTAATTTTCATTAAAATCCGTTGAAATCAAGAAATATTGGTCGCCATCTTGGATTTGTAAATTTTGATAACATTCAAAATCAGTGATCTCAAGATAATCATTGTACTCATTTTCTTTAAAATGCGTTGAAATTGGGATATATTGGGTCCGCCATCTTGGATTTCTAAATTTTGATAATATTCTAAATAAGTGACCTCAAAACAATCATTGTACTAATTTTTATTAAAATCCGTTGAAATCGAGAAATGTTGGTCGCCATATTGGACCCGCCATCTTGATTTTCCAAATTTGGCCAGCATACTGCAGAACCCCTATGTACCAATTTTCATGAAAATTGCTTCACATTAAAAATTTTCAGTCGCCATCTTGGATCCGCCATTGTAAAACCCTATGTAGTATCCGAAAGAAAAAATAAGCCTATATGTTAAGTTAGAATATATACTACCTTCGGACAAAAAATGAAAAATATCGATGCAAGCGTTTAGCCGTGATTGAGCAACAAACAAACAAACTAACAAACAAATGAACTTTCATTTATATACATATATGGGATATTCCACGTCAACCGGGCCACCTAAATGACCAAAAATCATGGAGACCTAGAAAATTGTTTCTGGGCTTAAATTTTTGGTCTATCTTTACTCTTCAGAAATTGACCTGGCGTTTTGAAAAATTCAAAATGGCGGATCCAATATGGCGGCCAACTTTTCAAAAATGAACGAAATTTGAATAAAAAAAATACTATGATATTCTGCATACAATTCTAAGTAAGAAATGTCTTTTGCAAATTTTTGAATAAAATTGCCGTTTTTGAGAAAAAAATTCATGAATTTTAAAAATTTTCTATCTTGATGAAATCCTAAATTTCGGTCTTATATAGGAAAAAATTGACAATTGGCATATTAGAAAGATTTAAAAAATACTCAGGTGTTAGGAGGTTGCTAGTGATAAATGCAATGTCAGATGTCAAAAAAATTCAAAATGTCGGATCCAATATGGCCAATATGGATTTCATCAAGATAGACAATTTTTAAAATTCATGAATTTTTTTCTCAAAAACTGCAATTTTATTCAAAAATTTGAAAAAGATATTTCTTACTTAGAATTGTATGCAGAATATCATAGTATTTTTTTTATTCAAATTTCGTTAATTTTTGAAAAGTTGGCCGCCATATTGGATCCGCCATTTTGAATTTTTCAAAACGCCAGGTCAATTTCTGAAGAGCAAAGAGAGACCAAAAATTTAAGCCCAAAAACAATTTTCTAGGTCTCCATTGTTAGATAGGAAAGAGCGTCGGGAAGGCGCTCAAGAAACTGCGTGTACACTGATCGGAGTATATTTTCGGAATGAATTAGCCGTTACAAAGATAGCGCTACTAGAGATTCCCTACACTGAACTCGAGAGTAGTCGGTATTACCAGCATTAGGCTAAAATCCCTACAACTCGGCCATTCTGACCTTCAATCGCCTCGATTGTGGTGATACCGTCTACTTTACATACAAACCAATACTAAAATTTAGAAGAAAGCTATTTGAAAACGTAAAACGAATTTACATTACATGTGCTACAATTCTTATGAAGTAAGAACCTAACAAAATCGATAGGGCTAAAGGGACCCATGTCTCTTCTACTAATTTGAGCAATTTACTTTAAATTACTAAGGCAAATATACATCAAGAAAAGAGTAAACTCTAATTGAAATGCTAAGTTACTTCGGTGTCGAATTGTGATCAAATTATATTTCGTCAATACTTAGAACATAAGGTTTCATATTTGCAACTGAGCAAACTCCGTCATAGGGTAATCGCGAAATTTGTAAATTATCCAAATCCGTTATAAAATATCTGTCATTACCTAAAATCTTTTTTATTTTGTAAGGCCCACGATACTTTGGTAATAGTTTTTTGTTAATCCCTGGTGTTGTAATAATATTTCTTACTAGTACTAAATCTCCTTCTTTATAACAACGCGGTTTTTTATGTCTTTTATCGTAATACTCTTTGTTATACTTTTGGCTTTTAGATATGTTTTCGGAGGCTTCCTTTCTTATTTCTTCGAGATCACGAGATACACCATAGCTAGATTTATTTAGCTGCTCCATTAAGCTGTCGCAAAATTCACCTCTCTGGTCAACGCCGAACAATATTCTGCTGGGGGTAAATCCTGTGGTCCGATTCACAGTATTATTAAGGGCAAATTCCACCTTCGCCAAGTGATCATACCAATCCGCCGTAGTCATTCCGGATTCTTTGGACAACATAGGAGTAAGCAAGCGATTAACGCGCTCCACTTGACCATTTGATTGAGGCGACAGTGTAGCGATCTTATGATGTTTTACATTATTTTCAGATAGAAAATGTGCAAAATCTTGCGAAATGAAACAAGTTCCGCAGTCAGAAACTATCTTGACTGGTCTACTGTAGGTATCGAAATAATTCTTTAGGCATAAGATTACCTCTTTGGCACCAGTACTTCCGGCAGCGTATAGCTTCACGAATTTTGTGTATCCGTCTACCACTACAAAAATATATTTTTTCTTAAATTTTGAGGAAGCTAGTGGACCAAAATGGTCCACGTGAACGACCTCAATCGGTGTGTTCCCCTTTTGTATGTTGTGCAAAGTTCCCTCAGTTTTACCATCCTTGGCAGAAAAATATGCACACTTCAAACAGGTATCAATATATTTTTTAATTTTGTCTTTCATTTGAGGAAACCAGTATGATTTCCTCAAATATTCGTAACATTTATTAATCCCAAGGTGGCACAAGTTTTCGTGGTGGGTCTGTATTACACGAGTTTCCAACTGTTCAGGTACATAAAACATAACTTCTCCATTATTCCCCTTACGGTAAACAAGACCATTTATAAGCGCGAACACCCTGCTCTCACTTCTTTCCAATTCCATTGTTAATTTCGAAATTCTTGGGTCAGTATTTTGTCCGGCAGATAAGGCAAGATTTAAAATATTATCCTCAATTATTAATATCTCTAGAAGTAGTACTTCTACTGAGCGCGTCTACGTGCCCCATTCTATTTCCCGATCGATGTTCTAATTTATATTCGAAATTTTGGAACTCAAGAGCCCAACGCGATATCCGAGGATTCAGAAGTTTTTTATTCAAAGTTAAAGTGAGACTCTGACAATCGGTCACAATTTTAAAGGGAATCCCAAGCAGATAAATTCGAAATCTTCGCAAAGCATAGATGATCGACAATGTTTCGAGCTCGTAACTATGGTACCACGCTTCAACGTCTGTAGTTCTTTTTGAAAAATAGTAGATCGGATGCAATTTACCATCAGACTGTCTCTGCAATAAAACCGATCCGAAGCCTATACTACTTGCGTCACAGTGGAGCTCCGTTTCGCTACTAGGGCTATATATAGCCAAAACAGGCAAGTGGTCCTTAAAGTTTCAAAGGACTTTAGCTCCTCTACCGCCAAATTTAAAGACCGCATCCTTCTTCAAAAGATCGTATAAAGGCTTAGCCAAAATAGCAAAGTTCTTTATAAATTTTCTAAAATAAGAGCATAGCCCTAGAAAGCTATGAACATTTTTTGTACTCTTAGGAATAGGATACTCGCTCATTGCCCGCAGATTTTCAGGGTTAGGACGAATACCGTTGAAGCTTACCCGATACCCCAAATAAACTATTTCCTCAAAAAGAAACTTGCACTTATCAAGTCTCAACTGTAGGGAATTCTCTTTAACTATTTTCATGACCCGGATAAGAGCTTGAAGATGATCCTCTATTGTGTCGCTCGCAATTAAGAGATCGTCCATGTAAACTAGTACTTTGTCTTGGCGGATTAAGTCCTTAAAAAGGGCGTTCAAGTATTTTTGAAAAACCGATGGAGCATTTTTAAGCCAAAAGGCATTTTTAGAAACTCAAATTGACCTAGAGGGGTGACGAAAGAGGTGTACTTTATTGAATCAGCGGCAACTTTAATGTGGTGGAAACCACTTCGAAGATCTGTGGTAGTAAAATATCGTTTGCCTTTCAATCTGTCTAACAGATCCTCGATAATTGGCAGGGGGTAGTTATCACGTAAAGTGTATTTATTTAATTCGCGATAATCAACACAGAGCCGCAATTCGCCGTTTTTTTTATTGACGAGAACTATTGGTGACGCGTGTGGTGACTCACTTTCTCGAACAATGCCCCTGTTCCCAAGATCTTTTAAAATTTCTTCTAATTGAAGCTTCTGAGAGTGTGGTAGTCTTCGCGGTAGTGAATAGCATGGATCATTTTTTGTTAAGCGTATCACCATTTCGAAATTATTTTTGTTTTCTTCTACATTTGTGTTTTCACAGGCATCTACTACAATATCGTGGACCTTGTTCTTTACTTCTAGTGGTAAACGATCGTTTATATTCAGTACGTGCGATTCAGTATCGTCTGGTAAATTTATATTTAAAATTTCATTTAAATAATTTTCCTTTTTAAATTAATTTCCGTTTGATCACAATTTTGATCACCGTCAGAATAATTTTGTTTTTCGTTTCTATGAGCTAGTTCTAAATTGTTCGCCACAATAAAATCGCGACCTAGAAGGACTAGGACTAGGACTAGCTGTACAGTTCATTGTGTCATTTTTTACCACAAACAGATTTATACTAACAATTTTATGCTTAAAAGTAACTGATGGAAAAGAGATACCTTTAACATTTAGATAGCTACCATTTATCCCCTGGAATCTGCATTTGCCGGTGTCGATGTTTTTCATCAAGAAAGGTGGTATGAACTGTTCCTGCACAATACTTATAGCGCTGCCAGAATCAACAAGTGTCCGAAGTGAGCAAGAAAAGGTTGTTCCGTCGCCATCCTCTCCAAAGGTGTACTCCACAATATGCTCGAAATCATTTGATATTGGAAAAATATATTCGCTGCCGTCCAGTCTTCGTTCCATGAGCCCCTCTGTTGCCTCGTCCGAATTATTCTCGACCATTAACACCTGCTTGCGATTTTCGGCTGCACTGCACTCATTAGCTCGGTGTCCAGCAACGCCACATCGAAAACAACTACCTCTTGGACGTTTGGGCTTCGAACAGTTACTGCTGAGATGCCCTGTCTCGTTGCAGTTTAAACACTTCGGCCCTCGCTGCGTACCACCGACCTTCTCCGTTAAGCGCTGTTTAACTTGTGTACTACTCTCGCAAACAGAATAGGATCCCATTTTGATATATTTTCACAGAGCCAGCTTCAGTTCCTCAATATTTTTAGCGCCGAATAGCAAGGACTTGTTGACGTTAGAGTCAGGTATACCGCTTACAATATAGTCGACCAAATCGCCTTCCTCAATGGATCCCAAGGATGCCATTTCTTGCATGGCAAAGACATACTGTTGGAAAGTCTCCCCCTTGTCTTTCTTCCGCCTTCGCAGTTGGTTGTGAATCCCTTTACTCACTTTAGTGCTGAATTCTTTTATCAAAGACGTTCTTAGTTCGCCCCATGAGCTGAATGACCTTGTTCTCAGGAAGTGCTTTGCGGTCCCCATGATAAGCCTTTTAGCGTAGATTAGTTTAGTTCTGCTGTCCCATCCTAGCACCTCAGTATTCTCTTCAAACTGCTGAATCCACCTCTGGATGCAGTAGTTGTCGTCACCACTAAATCGTATGAGGGATCTTCGACGTCTCGAAAACTCACAACTGCCTGGGACCTACTACCCGATGAAATATTCGCTTCCAGTGTTAATTCGCAAATTTTCCTTCTTAATTCAATAATTTCACTTTTTTTTTCAAGCTCTGCGCGCAAGGCTATCAATTCAGCATCGAGATCCCCAGCACCCTCGGTTCCGCTATTCACAACGGTACATACCTGCTCAGCGCTTTGATGAGTCTCTTCAACAGTTTCCACGCTGCCGCCAACGCTGGTTGAAAATAAAGTATTTTCGGGAAAATACTCGGACAATTCTTCCTCTGCAAGATTCCGCACTGCTTCCAGTAATTTAACTTTTAACGCAGCCTTGGTTCCTGTCATCATGACGCCCATTTGTGACATCTTCGCCCTCAAATCAGCCAGTGTAGCTCTTTCGGCAAAAATTTCTGCTCGTGCGGCCATAATTTATTTGTTTGACGCTTAATTAATAAGGCCGGTTATTGGATGGTAGATGATTCCGTCGATTTCATCAGATTTCGCACGTGGGGCACTTATTTTCCTTTCTCCCGTACGATGGTCCGAATCAGTCCTCCAATCAATCCAGCAAAACATCGTCCCGATTTTTTAAAATTCACTTTTGCGTATAAATTGGATTTAACAATTACTTTTTTATCCGTTTTTATCCCACTTCTGAGGTTGTTAGATAGGAAATAGGGTCGGGAAGGCGCTCAAGAAACTGCTGTACACTGATCGGAGTATATTTTCGGAATGAATTAGCCGTTACAAAGATAGCGCTACTAGAGATTCCCTGCACTAAACTCGAGAGTAGTCGGTATTACCAGCATTAGGCTAAAATCCCTACACCATGATTTTTGGTCATTTAGGTGGCCCGGTTGACGTGGAATGTCCCATATATATATATTTACATTTTACCGATCTCTTCATTTGTTAAAAAATAGTGACTAATTAGTTTTCACACATTCCTATGGGACACCCTGTATGAACGGGAGGTGCATAGACATTGAGCATGGAATGATTTTTTGTCTACTGTCCCAAATCTTTTAGTTACATTTCTTCTCCAAACCTCTCAATCTTATTTGATCGTAGCTTCCTGGGACTCCTCAATCTTACACTCCCTCCGTAAATTAGGCAGTTAGGTAATAGCGGCCATGGAATACAGTTCACCTTAATGTCTTAACAGTGTCTTAAGGCCTGCGCCCATAGAGTCCGGAATTTGTGCGGAATTTGCTCGACCCCGGTAAGCTTAAAGCTTTTGACGTCCGGAAACAGAAGTATCGCCCATAGAATCCAGAATTTCTGCGGCAAGCTTTCAACGTTTTGGTCATCTTGACTTAAAAGCGCTCAAAGTGGTTCTCATCATGGATATTGAAAAAAGCAAAGTGCAATTGAAAAGACAACGATGGATATTAATAGAGTAATTAAATTGCTATTAATGGGACTTCTACTAACAGAAGCCGATAAATGTTCGACTTTATTGGAGGGAAGGCACCGCTTTTGGGTGCGACCAATATACCAGGTATTAACATATTTTCATTGCTTCTATAAACTGCTAATTACCGCAGGACCGTGACAAACATGGCTTTTTCAAAGTGAATATATAAATAAAAAGATACTTTCGATTCATACTTTCGGCGCCGACAACTTTGGCAACTTCCTGCCAAGCCTTCTCTTTGAGCAGTTTGTTTCTGTACGACTTCAACGATTTGTGACATTTGGCACTGGACAGCCTCAATCAGAAGGAGGGTTTTTTGTGCTGAAATTATTAAATTGGCTGCCTAAATATTACTTGCAAATATTATTTTACCTTCCATTTCCAAGTTGAACTCGACCACTTGTCATAATATAAAAAAACAAACTGTAATGGCGGCAATTTTAAAACTTGAAGTTTGACTTCTAGCTAGGGCTCAAACCTTTGAGCAAAGCTTTGATGCTTTACTTGCCGCATGTAGTACGGATCAAAAGTTAAGAAATGTTCAACTTTTCAATTCGGCGACTGCGACAACGCGTTTCTATGGGTGCACCCCCATAAGAAAGCATGTAGTTGAACTTACGTTTTCCGGAGTCGGACGAATTCCGGACTCTATGGGCGCGGGCCTTTAATGTTCGAGCATTTGCAGCGCATTATTTTGAGGATTTGTTGTCGCGGTAAGCGGCATTTCTCTTCACCTGACCTATTACTGTGATAAAAAAGTAAAGACAATTTGTTTATAACTTTGAAAAATTTTTTGATTCTTCCAAATCTATATCATCCCCTTCAAAGTAGCCCCCGCCCGATACGATACACCTATGCCAGCGATTTTTCCAGTCTTCGAAACAATTCTGAAACTCGATGATTGGAATTGCCTTCAGTTTCTTCTTCGATTTTTCTTTTATCTCATCAGTCGATTCAAAACAGTGTCCCGAAGCGTCAAAAGATCGCAGAGTTTGGCAGAAGTCACATGTAGCTAAATCGGACGAATACGGTGGTTGTGGAACGACATGCATCGAAGTTTTGATGAAAAAGTCTCGAAGAACCAATGAAGTGCAGTGCGAGAAATTGAGTGTTTTTGGAACCAAGATGAGATGTAACTCTTTTCAAGCACAAATGTTCTTTCAAAGTGGTTTGGACCGAAATGTTAACAGTACCAGCAAGGTCTCTAATGCCTACTCTCCAATGAGCAAGCCAACCACGACACAACCAAGCAAAGTGCTGCTACCTTTTCCTTCTCATTGTAAAATAAATCTCCCGTCTCGCTTGGGTTTTAGTTGGCATGCCCTAGCTTTTCGTTCGTATTGGTTAAACCATTTGAATTGCCACATGAAATTCAGCCGATTTCTAGTAGTGGTTCTGAGCCTAGCTACATATTCAATACTGCCAAAATGTCAAATCTTAAGAAATAATTGAGGTTAAGTGTTAGAAAAAAATTGCCGCCAAAAGTGAAGAACCAGTTTTAAGTGGAAATGGTATTTATTTGGAATGTTAAGTAAAACAGGATGAAATTTATAAACATTCTTGCTCATAAATTACGAATTGTAAATTTCTTCGTGTTACATTTCACTCCCGATTAAAACAAGCAGAACGTTTTACATTTCACATCTACATTGATAAAGATGTGTACGAACGCATTTTGTCAGCCAACTGATGAGTGGTTGGTTTGTGGTTGGCTTGCTCATTGGAGAGTAGGCATAAGTGTCAGCCGACGATTTTTTAGCACCAAATCTTTGTTTTCATTGACATGTTGTTCATTGATTGATGTTGATGATCGTCCGGGACGCTCATTGTCTTCAACGCTTTCTCTACCTTCTTTGAACTGTTTATACCACCTGTAAACATTTCTTTCAGATAAAACCTGATCGCCGAAGGCCTTTTACAACACTTTAAACGTTCATTTCATTCCATAAACAAAATGTAATGCAACTTCTTTGCTCAATAAAATCATACATTGTAAAAATCGAAAAATTTACTTTTGCGTTCCTCCGAAAACACAAGCAAACTAACCAAACAAATGACGTACTGGCGTGAAATTTTACACAGATATGAGCGACACTGCTGCCAACCTAAAAACAAGAAGATTTGCTCAAATTGGTGTACCCGCGCAATTTAAATTGGCTTTAACTTTTGATCACAGTAGTACGTAGTGGTTTTCACCACATACCTTGTTTTCGGCTGGCTGGTGAGGCAAGACGTAGTACGGTAAGTCGCTGCCGTTTTTCCTGCCCTGCGCCCCGCATCTAACCGGAAAATAAATGTCTGCGCTCTGCTGATCATGGACGGAGTTAGTCTATTGGAGTAAGACTTTTATCAAGGATACAAAAAATTAACGGCGAATTAATTTTCCGATTTTCGCTCTGAAATCTGGAAGGTGGTGGGGGGGGAGGGTGTGTGGCCCTCCTTAACTCCACCCATGCTGCTAATGACGATTTCGATATCGCCAATAACAAATTTCTTTTTCAACGTTTGCTTTTAGTCTATGCTGAAGCTGTACACCCATGTATCTGATGCTATTAACTGCCCGCACCGAGTTCCCTCCCAGGTTTACACAAAGTTCCCTAGCTTCCTTAACTATTCCCTTGGGCGCTGTCGAGCACGGCCTTCGTATGCAGATAAGGTTTGTTTTCCCGGAGTTTATCTTAACTCCCCATCTGCCATAGTATTTACTTATTTTGTCTAGGTGTTTTACCACGGCCGCTGCTGCCGTTATTGGTCTTTCTGCCGCGGCATATACCAAGGTATCATCCGCGTACAACATAGCCGTTGATGTACCATCATTCGGTCGATTGTTGTGGCAAATGTCCGAAACAAAGACACTATAGAGCTTAGGCCCCAGAACCGAGCCCTGAGGGACCCCCCTACCCAGTTTCACCACTCTGCAGAGTTTCCCCTCAATTTTCACCCTAATTCCCCTATCCTCCAGAAAATATGCCACCAATCTCCAGATTCGGGGGCAGTTTAGTTTCGCCAGTTTTATATTATCCCATCAA
This sequence comes from Dysmachus trigonus, assembly GCA_949715965.1. Taxonomy (NCBI): domain Eukaryota; kingdom Metazoa; phylum Arthropoda; class Insecta; order Diptera; family Asilidae; genus Dysmachus; species Dysmachus trigonus. Next base: position 34,204,462 of record OX454321.1, on the reverse strand, counting down.
TCCACACGGAATCAAACGCTTTTTCAATATCCAGTGAGTACATCACAACGCATCTGCCCCCTCTGAGCTCACTTATCAAATCGGCCTGCAATTTAGCCAGTGCATGGAAAGTAGATGTTCCCGGCCTGAACCCGAACTGCCAATCAGGTATTGCATTAGTTGATCTTATAAATCTTTCTAGCTCTTTATCAATTAATCTTTCAAAAAGTTTTCCCAGATTGGGCAACAGCGTTATGGGTCTGAAACCGGACACATCACTGGTTCCTTTTTTTTTTTTTCTGATTGGAATTAGGTTTCCCAGTTTCCAATCTGTGGCAAAGTAACCAATGTTTATACATTGGTTGAAAAGACCCGAAAGAGCCTCCGTGGCCAAGGGAGCAGCCTTTCTTATCATATAGTTTGATATTCCGTCCGGACCATGGGACTTTTTATTATTTAATTTGTGACAAGCCTCCATTACATCTACAGGATTCGTGAAATATTCGCAGTGTGGACCCGTTCTTGCATTTCTGTCCGAATCTGGTTCCACTATACCAACGCATTCCCCCACTCTGCCAGACTCCTCGGAGCCCCGGAATGCCGACACATATTCCTCAACAGATGTCGTATGATCTCCTTGATCCTTCAAGGAAAGGCTGAAAAGTTTTTCATAATAGTTCTCGATGGCAAGTATTTTTTCTTCACTTGTCTCACAATCAACCCCACCTGCAGATACTTTGCCAATTCTATTCCCCTTCCTGGCTGTAATTTTGTTAATTTCCCTAAAAGTATCGGGCCCAGGTCTGATTTTTTCTAGATTGCTGTTGAATCTATTTATGTTGATTAGTCTGATTTTTTCGTTTATTATGGTGTTTAGGCATTTAATGTTGCTCGAGAGCGCCCTATATTCCTATTGGTGTTAAGTTGTCTTTTGTATACGGTTCTCAGTCTTCTATTCCAGCTCCACTTTGTACTAATCAGCCCAGCCAGGTCAGGCGGGAATATTTTTAATTTATCCTTTCCACATTTTATTTTGGTTCCAAAGGTTTCAGCCGTGGACACCACGGCCTCAGAGATTTTCTCTACTGCTTTGTCTATGTCAGTGACAGTCATTTTCTTTTCCCAGGCTTCCGGTTCTTCAGGTATTATTTTCTGTACATGTTCCCTAAACTCGTCCCATTTGACATTGGTGAAAGACCAAAATTCTCTCATGTGTCTCAATCTCAATTCGCCGCGGCATTTTTGAATTTTCAGACAAACCGCTCTATGATCCGAAGACGTATGATCCGTGGTGCACTCAGCGCCACCGGTCCAATCATCACACAGTTCGCTGGAGGCTACGAAGAAGTCCAAGTGCGCACCGCTAAGCGGAAAGTTGGGCTCCCCTGCTCCCACACATACCAATCCAGCCTCCACTCCCTCTCCCTCGAATCATTTATTTAGGTTGTTGCCATTAGCATTTGTGGAAACATCCCCCCAGCGAGGGTTCCTAGCGTTGTAGTCTCCACCCGCTATTATAAATACCTCGTTATCGGATACACTTTTAAAATGTCTCATCAATTTTTTCACTAAATCCGCTTTAGCGTTAGTGGGAAGGTATATTGATGATTGATCAGTTTACGAGGTCCAGGCCCATACTGATCCGAATCTCCGCGTAACTTATCAAGGCTGACAATTATGCTGCACGATACTGCCTCTCTCTGAGGTCGACCCGTGTCCCACTTTACCTCCGCCCAATCAATATTATTTTTTATCGCAATAGCCACTCCTTGACCCTCGTCATTTCTGATCAGTTGATATCCCCTAAAATATACTATATCGCTACACTTCAGGTGAGTTTCATTAATCCAAAATTCAATAATTCCAAAATCAACGAGTCTATGGCCATCCTTTTTTCTTGGGATACCAGACTATTTATATTTATGGTTATTATTTTGAATGTTAGTCCCATTATGGAGCTATTTCAAATAGGAAGCCAATCAACATTAGCTCCTTTTGTTGTGTATTATTTTCCGCCCGAAAACGAGGCAAGAATGTTTTTATCCTAGTGTATAGGTTATCCAATAACATCCCGAATCTATTTATACAGAATTCGCCGACCTCCCCTGCACCACCCAGGATTCGGTCCAGTGTCAATCCTGTCCCTCCCCGCTGCACACCACTAGTTTGGCTAGTGTCCATCCTCCCTCCTTTTAGGGGTTGGGTGGGTTCCAGAGGTTCAAAAAAAGGGTATTTTTACAAATTTTTTTTAAATAATATATATAGAATCATATATTTTATTTAAACAATTCAGCATATCAAAGATACATATTTGAACAGTATTTTGTGAAATTTTTATTTAAAAATTCCGAAAACTCAGCCGTTGGTACCTTATCTCCCTTGACGTCTAAAAAAAAAAATGCTTTTGCCGTGGACAGCATAACTCATTATTGGTTCATCTAAAATCAAAAAACCAAAAATATTTCGTTAGTACATGGATAAATCTCGTTATTGAACGAAGCAAAAAAAAAAAATTAAAATTTGATATTTTTGACAGACTTTGAACAAAAAAACACATTTTTTGGTCAATTTATTGGCTCGAAAAAATTAGTTGTAATAAAAAAAAAATCCTTCGTTCAACAACTAGATAATGTTATTTCAAAGATGTGTGCAAAATTTGAACAAAATCGCTTCATAACTTTTCGAGAAATCATGTCCACCGACTTAATAAATTGAGTTTTGAGATAAAAGCGTTTAAAGTTAAAGCGCTGCACTGACGTGGCCTGATGGGCGGAACTTCCGAAGGGTCTATCTCTTAGAATTTTACACGGATCCATTTGAAATTTTAGGAGATTATTTTACACATATTGTACTATTTAATAAAATAAATCGATTTTTTGAAATTTCCAAACCCACCTAACCCCTTAGGGGTTCGCATAGGATATTCCTGTGTCGGGGAACCCCAAAGTCCCCATTCCATCCTCCCTTCCCACCGCAGGCCAACCTTTAAGTGTTCTGGAATCATCAGCCAGTCCAGCCCTAGTCTCTCTCTTGGAGTTTTTAACAAGGTCGATCCTTCTGGGACAACCCCTGAAACTTGCCGGGTAACCATGAGTCCCGCAGTTTCTACAAAATAGTGCGTCACGTCCTGTAATGTTATCAATCTTACAGCCCCCAGGCCCGTGCTCACCCCCGCACTTAACACATGTATGCTTAAAAACACAATTGACTGCAGAGTGCCCAAACCTCTGGCAGTTAAAGCACTGCAGAGGCCCACTCCTTCTGAGTTCCTCCCACTTGATGCTGTGTAGCAATACTTGGTTAATCTTTAAGGCTCTGACCCTGTTTTTTTCATTCCCAAAAATCACCAAAATCCATCCCCTAGAGGTCATGTTGCTATTTCCGAATCTGGTTACCTTATTTATCTGTAATTCAGGGTACCTATTCTCGATATCTTCTCTTACTTCTTCAGGAGTATAGTCCGGGTGTATTCCCTGGATTATGGCCGGAAAAGTCCTGCCTTCCTTAGGGGTAAAAGTAAATCCGACTTTACCCTCGCCCCGCAGCTACAAGAGCATGCGTCTGTGTATTTCAACCGAGTCAACAAGTACCTTGCTGGTCCTGTTTTTGTATATAATTCTTATATTAATTTTTGTCTTAATTTTTTCGGCGCAGCTGTTCGCATAATCGAGTAGTCCCCTCACGCTAGAAGATGGAGCGAAAATGGGCGGGCAAAATTTTGATTTGTCCGTATCGCGCCTAACATCGCCCGCTACCATGTTAGTCTTGTTTTTATTCTTTCCCCCTAGGTCGGAGGCTGATTTGTTATCATTTTTTATCGATGATCCCCCAGACGAGTCACCAATCATTGTTACATTATTAGATTTTCTACTTGTTTTTAAATTCTGATTTTTCTGATCTATCAAATTCCCGTAAGGAATCATGATTATATTTTCATTATCAATTCTTATATTACTAAGGATTTTAATAGGCTTTTTATTCTTGTTATTATTACTGAGTTCACTAGATAATTTTTCTTTGTTTATAATATAATTATTCATATCATTCCCGGGTTTAATTAAGTTATTTAAACTATTTAATTTTTCAGAATTATTGGCCCCGACCTTCGAGCCCAATTTACAACCCTCCTTAAGAGTATAATTATATGTAATTATCAATTTGGATGTGTTTGTACATATCTTTTTTTTCCGATGTTTCAGGATTAGACCACGGAAGCTCCAGGAAGTCCCCAGCACCACCACAGTTGCCAACGCCGACGTCGCTCTCCGGTCCACAGCCAGGCACCCTCGTCACTACGTTGTTCTCCCCAGCCTCACCGTCCAGCAACTCCTCGTCCCTCAGTGGAGAAAATCGTTCTCCATAACGACCAGTCCCTGCCTCCTCGCAGATGCGGGCAGCCAACACCAGGACATCAATTCCCTGCCTTCTAGTCATTTGCCTGTGAAATAGCAACTCGCTGCGTCCACCACTGGAACTAGAGAAAACAGATGAGGTGGAAGAATATCGGCGAGGCCCCTTGCTTGGACCCCCCCCCCCCCCCCCCCTCTCCCCCCACTGTAATTGTTTATATGGGAGTTATTTCCCATAACCTCAATGGAACCTAGGCTCCGACTCAACCCGTAGTTATGGTCTCTGTGGGCCTCCACAGAGTGAAGAGATCTACTGGCTGAATCCGTGCAGGATCCGTCCTCTGATCCAAAGGAGTTCAGCGACTCCAGAATTCTCGGTGACACTCTCTCTGACATTCCTCTGTCGTCTCCAGACCCTCCCAAAATCGTCAAGTCGTCCCCGAAGCCCGCGGCCCCAGCTCCGTTTGATTCCTCAGTCGCCGCCGCCTCACCCACGCACGTGCTTTTATCTTCCAAGCAAGCCCCGTCCGGGCCTCCTTCCTCATGTTGTTGCCGCGCCATTTGTTTGTTCGTTCCATATACCGCAATGGACGCCGACAAGGCCGTTACGTCCGTTAGTTTACCGTCACCGGCCGCTCCCGATTTCGAGGATGACGCACTCGAGTCCTCCAGCGCGTCCTCCAAGTCAATCTGTAATTTTTTTTGTCTGTCAGTGTCAATACCTGTTGCTTGCAATCTGGCCGACTTTCGAGGAGCCATTGGACCCCCGGCGGCCCCTCCGCCGGCCCTTGAGCTAGACGTCGGGGCACTAGCCGCCAGCGATTCTTTTTTCTGGCGCTTCATAGGAGCGCCGCATGCCTACTGTTAGTAAGGACGGTACCAACCACCGCGGACCACTACTATGTCACACTGTGTGAATATGGCCACCCACTGTTTTTATTTCTAATTGTAGTTAATTGTAGTTTAATTGATATTGATTATCACTGGAATATTGCAATTTGCGTCGTTAGTTAGGGCTCCAAAAGACGCCGCAAACACCTTGTACAGCACTGAATTAAATTCACTCAGTTTATATATCCCCTGCAGCACCTTTCCAACCAGAACGCGTTGTTTTATTTTTATTTTTAGTTGTAGATAATAGTATTTTAATTGATATTAGTTGATATTAGTTATCACATCACTGTTATATTAGCAAATTACGTCGTTAGTTTAGGGCCCCAAAGGCCAAGACGCCACAAACACTTTGTATAGCACTGTACACAATTCACTCAGTTTATAAATTTTTGCAGCACACTTTTTCATCCAGAGCACGTTGTTTTTATATTTATTTTTAATTGTAGTTAACTATAGTTCAATTGATATTAATTATCAATTATCACTGATATATTTGCCATTTGCGACGCTAGTTAGGGCCCCAAAGGCCAAGAAGCCACAAACACTTTGTATAGCACTGTACACAATTCACTCAGTTTATAAATTTTTAGCACCACACTTTTCCATACAGAGCACGTCCGCACAGTTCAACAGTTCCAGTCCGAATGAAAGGGTAAACAAACTTACTTTATCCAATCGAAATGTCATATTAAACAGGTGACATTTTGCAATCAGCTGCCCTGATATTTAGGACCATCGAACTATAAAGCATTTACTCTTATTAAGGATTCGTACAATCCCTGTGAACCACACGCATCCCAGTACTGCTCTATTTTGCTATATAAGCAGGCTGGGGTGCATAGAAAATTCAGTCTCAACTCAATTTTATGCCGAGAAGATTCAAATTGCAGGTATATGCCGTAAAACAAGATTGAGGACGAACAAGTTAGCAAGTATAGGTATATGCCGTAGTTGCTAGCTGGTTTATTCCCTTAAGCATAAAAATTCAGTAATATTGTTAGGTATACGCCGATAATATTACTGAATATATGTACTTCGTCAAATAGAAACACGTCGAAAACGAACAAGCAGTCATAGGTATATGCCGTGATTGCTTTTTAGTTAAAATAAATAGCCCCTTCGATAATATTGTTAGGTATACGCCGACAATATTATTGAATATACGTCGCGAACGCCGAATAATTTCAAATAATTAGTTGACAGATAAAAGCAGCAGATTTGGTAATTTTAAGGAAAAAATTATTTTTGTTATTGTTTATTTTGTATGAATTATTGAGTTTTTGTTTGTATTATTGTTTTTTTTTTAAAGAGAAATAGAGCTGGCTGAATTTGTTTAACATAAAAGAAATAAATTAATAAAATATACATATATTGAATTAAGGAGGTATCCCACTCTAGAGGCCCTTGAATTGAACGTTTTTTTCAGGGAGTTCAACAAGAAAATACAAAACATTTAGAGTTAAACATAAAAATCCTCTAATTATATGATCTTTAATTAATATTTTGAGAAAAGAAAAAAAAATTTTATTGAGTGGTTGGGTCAGGGCAGGCCTGCTACTGGGACTCATACCTTGGGAACGGTGTGCATGATAACAGCCAAACAAATAATCTGAAAATTATGAGATTGCACATTAGTACTCTTTATGTATGTGGCTATAGCATGAGTGTGGCACATTTTGAAAAAAGAAATGTTTATTCATTTTTTTAATTTTTTCTACTATAAGTTTTATATTTTAGTTGATTTTTTACTGTTAAAATATGGGATACAAGCTATGTAAATGTAAAAAGGCCTGATTTGCTCCACTTAGGTCATAGAGACAAAGCTAACACAGCTTGTACCAAAATCTGAAATTTTTCAAATCAATGGTTTTCTCAGAATGCTGCACATCATTCATGAAGACAGTGTTTTGAGAAAAACGGCATTTAAGTTAAAGTTAAGAGTGGTGGAGAGCGCGCAGCTGCGCACGGAACCGCATGTAGCGGCGCGAGCTTTTCAAATTTCGCGGCAAGAGATAGCTTAAACGATTCAGGAAAGAACACAGAATTTTTCAAAACCAAAAAAAATGCATTTTTTGAACGTTCTAGAGTGGGATACCCCCTTAAATCAGCGTGTTTCAAGGCGTAGGATTTTGACACAACACCTTTCCTTATCCGATCACTCATAAAAAAATCTATCGTGCTACAGAATCGCTGTAACAATCACTGACGTAGATATCCTTATGTTTTTGGAAAAAGGCGTCCGCGGAGATTTAACACAATGTTGCATGCAAAAGCTAACAACAAATATATGCAGGAGTATGATCCAAATCATGCAGATACATTCGTTATGTATTTTGACGTTAATGCAATGTATTCTTGGGCTATGTCGCAATATTTGCCATACGGAGAACTCGAATGGGTTAAAGATGTTGATACCATTGATTTGAATACACTGGATGACTCGGCAATTGGATATATCTTGGAAGTAGATTTATAGGCATAAAGACTTGCCTGTGGCCCCGGAAAAATGCTACCACCTGGCTGCAAAGAGCAAAAGATGATGGCTACCTTGAATAATAAGAAGAACTATGTAGTGCATTATAGAAATTTAAAACTGTACTTATTGGAAGGATTAAAAGTTGTTAAAATACAGAGCATTAAATTCAAACAGTCGGATTGGATGAAGAAATATATAGACCTAAACGCGGATTTGCGTAAAAATGCTAAGAATGAATTTGAGAAGAACCTGTATAAACTTATGTGCAATTTAGTATTTGGAAAAGCAATGGAAAATGTTCGGCTTTTTGTTTCGTGATATTAAGCTTATAACAATATGGGAAGGACGATATGGTGCAGAGGCATTAATTTCAAAACCAAACTTTCATTCAACCACTATTTTTGACGATAATTTGATTGCGATTGAACTTCTGCGAACTGAAGTGCTTTTCAACAAACCAATATAGGTTGAAATGTGTATTCTTGAAATCTAGAAAACCATATTGTACGAGTTTCCTAAGAATTTATGAAGGAAAAGTATGGTGACAAATGTAATTTGTGTTACACAGATACGGACTCGCTCATATATGAGATTCAAGTTGAGGACATATATGTAGGCAACACTGTCTCCATAGGACAGATGACTCGAAGAGCATCTACCACTGATTTTATCGCCAGTTAGTCAGTCAGCAGTTAGCTCCAGCAGCAGTCACATCTCAGCAGCATTCAAACCTCAGTAGACAAGCAGTCGTACTTCAGCAGTACCGTTCCTCATCATTATAATTGTGTTATTCAAACTTAAAGTCATTTGGCGACTAACCTGTACTCATTATAATCAACAAGCCAACGATCTTTTTTTTCAGTTATACATGTAAGCCGCATACTTTGTGAATGGCTTGCTTACATCAAGTCCGACAACTTTTTCCTCTTCGACTTTTTTTGGAAATGGCACGCATGCGCGCAGACGACTCGCAAACATGTCGATCTGACGTAGCCATGTTTCCTGATACATGTAAATCTAATTTTACGAATACTTGTAGATTTTTATGTCTAAATCACGATAATCAACTTGTCCGACAAAAATAATGGCAAATTTGGGGAGTCCGACACCCCCAAAATGTCGATCTGACGAGGTTATGTTTCCTGATACATGTAAATCTAAATTTACGAATACTCGTAGATTTTTATGTCTAAATCACGATAATCAACTTGTCCGACAAAAATAATGGCAAATTCGGGGAGTCCGACACCCCCAAAATGTCGATCTGACGAGGTTATGTTTCCTGATACATGTATGTCGGACAAAATGATGTCTTGATCGACATTTTGGGGGTGTCGGACTCCCCGAATTTGCCATTATTTTTGTCGGACAAGTTGATTATCGTGATTTAGACATAAAAATCTACGAGTATTCGTAAATTTAGATTTACATGTATCAGGAAACATAACCTCGTCAGATCGACATTTTGGGGGTGTCGGACTCCCCAAATTTGCCATTATTTTTGTCGGACAAGTTGATTATCGTGATTTAGACATAAAAATCTACAAGTATTCGTAAAATTAGATTTACATGTATCAGGAAACATGGCTACGTCAGATCGACATGTTTGCGAGTCGTCTGCGCGCATGCGTGCCATTTCCAAAAAAAGTCGAAGAGGAAAAAGTTGTCGGACTTGATGTAAGCAAGCCATTCACAAAGTATGCGGCTTACATGTATAACTGAAAAAAAAGATCGTTGGCTTGTTGATTATGATAACTACTTTATACCCTGAATTAAATCTATTGAATTACATTCAGTTCTTTAATTCCTACATATATGCAGATTTAAAAGAAAACCTACAATGATTTGATACGTCAGATTACTCTCAAGACAACCCATATGACATGCCACGAGTCAACAAAAAGGTACCAGGCCTTATGAAGGACGAGAACAACGGATCCATCATGTTAGAGTTTGTCGGGCTCCGAGCGAAAATGTACTCTCTACGCGTCTATGCAGATGGTGAACATCAAAATACTATAAAGAAAGCTAAAGGAGTAAAAAGTTACATAGTAAAAAATAAAATCACATTTGACGACTATTTAAAATGTTTGCTTGAGAATAAAGAAATGGCACACGATCAAAATGGAATTAGATCTTATCAACATGTACTTTTCAGCACTGTTCAAAGAAAAATAACACTTAGCTCCTTTGATAACAAGCGGTATGTGAAACCTAACTCAGTAGAAACGCTACCCTGGGGGCACTTCAGCATTATGTATATCGACTAAATAGTGATTAATTTACATAAATATATTTTTTATCCTCATTGTCCAAAATCTGTATGCTTAATACCAACAATAGCTTTGTAATCTTAGCTGTCAGTTCTGTAAAGAATAAATATATTAATATAATTATTATTAACTTAAAGAATGTTTTTCATTTTACAAATTGAATTTAACCTTTTGAATATTGCGATCAGACACCAAATTAAAAATTATATTCTTTCTTTACAGGGGGGAATATTAAGCAAATGTTCTGGTCTAGAACTTTGGAAAAATAAAATGGGGTTTTTGCATTTTCACTTCTTTAATATCTTGAGATGTGAGTTAAAACGAAATTTAAAAATTCCTAGAATTACAAAAGTTATAGCCTTCCTAGTGGACTTGTCGCATGCGCCAAACTTCAAACTTTAAAGCACAAATGTTTGAGAAATTTTACAGTTTTCTAAATAATTTATGAAAAAATGAAAAAGCAAAACAAAACTTTAAAAAAATACTTGGCATTATTTAACACACTATTTAAAGTTGTTGCAACTGGGATAACTAATTAATGAATACTTCTAAAAATAACAAAACCCTTTATAAATACTAAGAAATGTTTGTAGTTTTCTAAATAATTTGTGAAAAAATTAAAAAGTAAAACAAAATGAAAAATAAAAAAAATTTTCAGTTTCCTAAATGATTTGAAAAAAATTAAGAAAATTTAAAAAAGTAAAGCAAAAACTGTTACAAAATACTTAGCAATACAAAAATATTTAGGAACATTTAACAAACTATTATTTAAAGTTGTTGCTAACGAGTTAACTATGTTGTAAGCATTTCCAAACTAATAACACAATTACAAAGTATTAAGAAATTTTAGTAATTTTTAAGTAATTTAATGATTTTAAAAAGGTTAAAAATATAATATCTTTTAGCAAAAACGTTTAGAAACTACTCTGACTTCCAAATAACTAATGTGAATTTTTATTTAAAGCATTCAATCATTTATAAATTATACGTGAAACTCCTAGTGTTGAGGAAACTGCAAAAGAAAATGAATGTATTAGATTCCTCAACTATAAATGAAATCGGTTACCTACACCTGGGGACTCACAGGTGCATCCAAATTCCTAAAATAAATAAATTAAACAAATTAGTAATTAGAAAACAAGGCAAATGAACTAAAATTTATAAAATAATTAATGAATTCAAAAACAAGGCAAATTGGAAAAAATAAGGAATCTTTAAAAATAAAACAATCCATGAATTCGAAAAAACCGAGTTTGTTTACATCCCGCACAAGTACAACAACAAAATGCATGGAGTCTGAGAACATGCAAAACTTCATGTTTTCAGACAAGATAACATACTTGTAAGGTAAATGAGCAACGCAAATTTCGTTTAAACAATGATTTAATGCGATTAATTAAATCATTACCGGGAAATTTATGTAATAGATAACCTCCTGACAGTTGGGAGGAGGTTAGTTAAAAATGCATAGAAAACGCACGAATTCGTCTTAATTTGCAATTCACTCGTAGCACAGCACAAAATTAAGTATTTTGTCAACTTACCTTCGATTCCCACGTAGTATTATTCACAAATTTTCACTAAACACTTCACTCGCGCGCGCAACTTTACATTCCGATTTAAACGTCAAACTTCATATGCTCGCGGTCATGTTTACATGCAATCGAGAGCTTATGAAGCGACGAATAAAGGAATGATGGAGAGGCTACATAACATCGCAGCATAATCGAGATATTCGCGATTTTATATTATTATGCACCTCTCAATGAGTGGGAAAGAGAAGTCTTGAGGGAAAGGGACCACGCGAGTATCATTTGTTTCACTGAGATGTTGCAGAATTGGGACAAAAATGTCTGCTGCTGCCATTTTATAGCGAAATTTAGTTTTAATCAAATCCTTTACAGAATGTAAAAGGGTTTTATGGGAATAAAATATTCTGATGTAAAATTTAATTCTGCATAATCTCAGATTAATAGATAAACATGCTCGTGGTCAGAATTCAAATAATTAATAAAAATGTAATCGAGTTAACATGGATCAAAGTGAAACTGAAACAAAAAACAGTTACTTTGAGGGTATTTAAGCCGTGCGCACCATAGCTCGGCCTCCTACTTCTATTTCAACTTTCAGCCAAGGTAAGCGAATTCGAATCTAGAGCTAGACATGCCATTTGGTCATTTAGCTCTAAACATTCAATTCAAGGGTATTCTAATTTTCAGCAGTGAATTTAGTGATTAAAATATCGGTGTCGGACTTTAATAATTTTCATTCATTTAATTTATTTTAATTTCGAGTCTTTGCGTTCCCCTTAACAATTTAACATTCAACGTGTGATAAAGAATTAATTATTTTGAATTTCAATTTCGATCCAAAGTTCATTTTGCATTTGAGACAAATTTTTGATTAATAAATTTGGCCGTAAAATCGCTGTTACGTACGATTTATACAACGGAATACGTCAGCTGCAAACACATGCCTTACGGTAGTTTTGCTACATGCAATTCCAGAGTATTTTTCTGTAAACCAGCAAACATTTTACTTCCGAATAAATTAAAAATTTGTTTAAAGTTTTTAATATTTGGATATTCGTTCGGAGATTAAAAATTACATTAAATAAAATACATTGAGCAGTTAGGTTAGGAATATAATTTAGGCTAGTTTGTTATAATTTATCAAATATTGAATTCGTTGAATTAATTTTAGAATTAAATAGGCTAAATAAAATTAAATAAGACATAAGATTGGATTTTGATTTTATAACAAAAACAACTTGGAGAATACTAATAAAACTTGGATAAACCACTAAACGATACATTTTTCAATCCGCTACACACCTATCCCTTTCAGGTTCATCGTCGTTTGACACTATCTCGTCGGGGTTAAAATTTTGTTCTTAAGATTACACTAATCTTAAATTTCAGTATCAAACTTTGGTGATCCTAGTACGGAATCAAACATTTGGTGATTCCACCCAGAATCTTAGTACGGAACCAAACATTTGGTGGTTTCGTCCAGGATTCTTAGTACGGAGCCAAACATTTGGTGGTTCCATCCAGGATTCTTAGTACGGAGCCAAACATTTGGTGGTTCCATCCAGGAATCGTTTAAGTTGTTCAAGTCAAAACGTTAGTATTCTCCAAAATTTTCATATTAATAATCTAATTGCTCAAATTTCAAAATGCGAAAAATTAAAGAATTATTGTTAAGGGAACAGGCATTAAGAACTCGTTTAGAAAACTCAATTCAAAGAGGACTCAAAACTCCGTTAGAAAACAGAACAAAGGGCTTTTATGAAGCAAAGCTTGCAGAGCTGCGAAAGATATGGGCAGAATATACACCAGTAGATCAAGCGATACACGAACTACTGAGTCAACATCCAAATTTATCAAACCACAGTTATATTACTGACGATAACTATGGTGAATTAGAAGGCAAATATTGTCAATATGTTGGAGAAATTCTGGATGCAATACGTGCTCCCTCAGAAATTGCACAATCAACGCAAATATTTAATAGCCCACAAGTTCAAAATGAAACTGAAGGAAATGTTCTTCCAAAAATTGCGCTCACAAAATTCAGCGGAGATTATGATTCGTGGCGATCATTCTACGATTTATTTGTAGCTCTGGTTCATAACAATACAAGGCTGAAACCAGTTCAAAAATTATATTATTAAAAATCAGCATTAACAGGCGATGCTGAAAAACTTCTACGACACACACCGATAACAAACGAAGATTATTTACCTGCAGTGGAAAAGCTAAGAAACCGGTTTGAAAATAAGAGAATCTTAACAAACCATCAATTAAAAATACTTGTGAACCAAGCTAAATTAAATACAGAAACCGCATCAGGTTTAAAGTCATTAATCGACACTACAGAAGAGTGTCTACAACAATTGAAAAGCTTGCAGATAAATACGTCGACTTGGGATTTGCTGCTAGTGTACATATTAGTACAAAAATTTCCATTTGTTACCCTAAAAAAGTGGGAAGAGTATCAAGGAGCAACTCAAAATTTACCAAATTATCAACAATTCAAAATTTTTCTAAATACACGGCTGAAAGTACTAGAGGCAATTTCAGATTCAATCTCTCCAAAAACAAGTCAAGTCAAACAACAAAATCAAAGGCCAAACGCAGTTACAAAGGCATACCATGCAACAAAAACAATCAAATGTGCTGCTTGTAGTAGTGAGGCACACGGGTTGCAAAAATGTCCAAAATTTCAAAAAATGGACATGAAAGCAAAAAGAAAATTCATTTCTGTAACAGGCTGCTGTTACAATTGTTTAACAAAGGGGCATTCGGTAAAGGAATGCACAAGCAAATTCAGATGTTTAAAATGCCAAAAGAAACATCATACAATGTTGCATGAAGATGTAGAAGTAGAAATTTCTAAACCTGGTAAAACGGCAAATTCTGAAACTGAAATTAAGCAACAGTCTAAAGGGGGAAACGATGAAACCAGCCATACAAGTCACAGCGCTGATTCATTAAACAATATTCAAGCGTACCTGAGTAGAGAACGGTCTCATCAGGCGCTACTGTCTACAGCATTAATAAATGCTCAGGGACAACATGGGAAAACTGAAATTCTTCGTTGCTTAATAGATTCAGGCTCAGACTCGTCGTTCATCACCAAAGAAGCATGGCAAAAATTATCAACTAATTGTAGACCAACATCGGTTACAATAACGGGATTAAATACACAACAAACAGGAACTTCTACGAAGCAAACAAAAATTAAGTTCAAGTCACGTCACTCTACAAATATGCTACTAGAAGAAAATTTCTTAATAATTGACAAAATTACCACTAGTCTACCAACAAGAGAAATTTCACGGCAAAACTGTTCTTATCTAAACAATTTAAAATTAGCGGACCCAAATTACTGGAAACCCGGAAAAATCGATGCACTATTAGGTGCTAGAGTCTATGCTCAGATAATTCGCACAGGAATTATTCAAGGAAATCAAAACACACCTACCGCTATTAATACAATTCTTGGGTGGATCCTGCTAGGATCGGTACAAAATAAAGAAGCAGAAAATGTAAACACATTTATGACAATGGCAGAATCAACTGCAATTGATTTCCAATTAAGAAAATTTTGGGAAAAGAAATTCCTAGCCAAAAATTACTAACTCGAGATGAACAACAATGTCAAGAAATTTTTAAGCAAACATATACTCGATTAAAATCAGGGAAATATCAAGTCAAACTCCCGTTCATAAACAACGAGCTACCATCGTTAGGTGAATCAAGGGCACAAGCAATCAAGAGATTTCAAAATTTGGAAAAGAAATTCAATCAAGACACAACACTAAAGGAAGAATACCAAAAATGTCTAAATGAGTATATTGATTTAGACCATATGAGCGAAACAGAATGTCCACGCAACGGTGAGCCACATTATTATATACCGCATCATGCAGTTCTAAAAGAAAGTACGACGACGAAATTGCGCGTTGTATTTGATGCCTCAGCAAAAACATCAAATGGCAAGTCACTAAATGAGTTTATGCTAAAGGGTCCAACTTTACAGCCAACACTTTTTATGACTTTGCTCAATTGGAGAAAACACAAAATTGCAATGAGTGCCGATATTGAGAAAATGTATCGCATGATAGAACTGCATCCGGATCATAGAACGTTTCAAAGAATAATATGGCGACACCCGAAGACAAATAAAATTCAAGATTATAAATTAAAAACAGTGACATTTGGTACCACTTCAGCACCTTATTTAGCGATTCGGACTCTTCAGCAATTAGCTGAAGATGAAAGGGAAAGGTGGCCTGTGGCATCAAATGCAATAATGAACAATTTCTATGTGGACGACTTGTTGACTGGAGCTGATACACAACAAGAAGCAAAAATATTAAGAGATCAGCTGATCAAAATCATGAATTCAGCAAGTTTCAATTTAAGGAAATGGTGTAGTAATGATCATCAATTACTACAAGATTTGCCAAAGGAATTAATAGAATACAAAGACAAGTTATTAATTTCGGACAACGAATCTATTAAAACCTTGGGTCTTATATGGTATCCGAAATATGACTATTTTACATACAACATAAAGGACATTTCACTTCCATCACTACTCACAAAAAGAATAATGCTATCCGGTATTGCTTCATTATACGATCCGTTGGGCTGGTTGGCACCAATTTTAATTGAGGCCAAGGTGCTGATGCAAGAACTATGGATCATTGGTACGTCTTGGGATTCCGCAGTTCCTGAAAAAATCAAACGAGTTGGAGGAAGACTGGCCAATGCGACAATGCCATGTAATAGAAAATTCCCAATCATACTACCTCGAAATCATCATGTGACTGGTTTAATAATTAACAACATACATCTCAAGACATTACATAGAAAACCGTCACTAGTTCTAAACAAATCAACGAAAACGACCCGTCGTAAGATCAATACAACTTTCGATACATTGACTATGTTTATGTTTTATGTTGTACTGTCCTGTGGCTGTCCTCAAAGTCAAAAAAAGGGGTACTCACCAACATATTTTCAGATGTTCAGACCGATAATTACGTACAGCGATGTGATCAGTATTTCCAGCGACGATGATGTCCTGGATACATGCTGTGACGAGGCCATTTCATCGTCGAGTGGGGATCCCAGGTGCGATGTTCTTTCCCAGGTAGCGGAATCACCGGCTTCAGGAGCTGCAGGCAGTTTTGCATGTCCTAGACAACGGGAGACGTCAGTGATTCCACCATCAAATCGAATCCAGATTACAGAGGACATTCTCCTGAATCCACCGGCACCAGCATACCAGATGAACTTGACGCCACACACAAATCCTGTTCTGGAAGGGCCTGCAGTGATTAACGGTGCTCATGTAAGCAACTTAGGTAGTTTACGCCCCACAACCACAGTGGCAGAAGCAATTATGAGGCGAAATAATTCCGTGCAGAAATTCATCACTCGAGAAGGAGTGGAGATATTTCTACCTCAGGAGGTCGTAAATAAGATAGATTTCAATGAGATACAATCTCGAAAATATAAAACTAAAACCATCAGCCTCCCCAATCGTTATCAAGCACAACTAAGGGTGAGGGCTGATGGTAAGATATTCTTTTATAGATATCATAAACGGGGATTAACCAAAATGAAAAAACGGTTGAACATAAATGTTCAACGGGGGGGAGTATGTTGAGGAAACTGCAAAAGAAAATGAATGTATTAGATTCCTCAACTATAAATGAAATCGGTAACCTACACCTGGGGACTCACAGGTGCATCCAAATTCCTAAAATAAATAAATCAAACAAATTAGTAATTAGAAAACAAGGCAAATGAACTAAAATTTATAAAATAATTAATGAATTCAAAAACAAGGCAAATTGGAAAAAATAAGGAATCTTTAAAAATAAAACAATCCATGAATTCGAAAAAACCGAGTTTGTTTACATCCCGCACAAGTACAACAACAAAATGCATGGAGTCTGAGAACATGCAAAACTTCATGTTTTCAGACAAGATAACATACTTGTAAGGTAAATGAGCAACGCAAATTTCGTTTAAACAATGATTTAATGCGATTAATTAAATCATTACCGGGAAATTTATGTAATAGATAACCTCCTGACAGCTGGGAGGAGGTTAGCTAAAAATGCATAGAAAACGCACGAATTCGTCTTAATTTGCAATTCACTCGTAGCACAGCACAAAATTAAGTATTTTGTCAACTTACCTTCGATTCCCACGTAGTATTATTCACAAATTTTCACTAAACACTTCACTCGCGCGCGCAACTTTACATTCCGATTTAAACATCAAACTTCATATGCTCGCGGTCATGTTTACATGCAATCGAGAGCTTATGAAGCGACGAATAAAGGAATGATGGAGAGGCTACATAACATCGCAGCATAATCGAGATATTCGCGATTTTATATTATTATGCACCTCTCAATGAGTGGGAAAGAGAAGGCTTGAGGGAAAGGGACCACGCGAGTATCATTTGTTTCACTGAGATGTTGCAGAATTGGGACAAAAATGTCTGCTGCTGCCATTTTATGGCGAAATTTAGTTTTAATCAAATCTTTTACAGAATGTAAAAGGGTTTTATGGGAATAAAATATTCTGATGTAAAATTTAATTCTGCATAATCTCAGATTAATAGATAAACATGCTCGTTGTCAGAATTCAAATAATTAATAAAAATGTAATCGAGTTAACATGGATCAAAGTGAAACTGAAACAAAAAACAGTTACTTTGAGGGTATTTAAGCCGTGCGCACCATAGCTCGGCCTCCTACTTCTATTTCAACTTTCAGCCAAGGTAAGCAAATTCGAATCTAGAGCTAGACATGCCATTTGGTCATTTAGCTCTAAACATTCAATTCAAGGGTATTCTAATTTTCAGCAGTGAATTTAGTGATTAAAATATCTGTGTCGGACTTTAATAATTTTCATTCATTTAATTTATTTTAATTTCGAGTCTTTGCGTTCCCCTTAACAATTTAACATTCAACGTGTGATAAAGAATTAATTATTTTGAATTTCAATTCCGATCCAAAGTTCATTTTGCATTTGAGACAAATTTTTGATTAATAAATTTGGCCGTAAAATCGCTGTTACGTACGATTTATACAACGGAATACGTCAGCTGCAAACACATGCCTTACGGTAGTTTTGCTACATGCAATTCCAGAGTATTTTTCTGTAAACCAGCAAACATTTTACTTCCGAATAAATTAAAAATTTGTTTAAAGTTTTTAATATTTGGATATTCGTTCGGAGATTAAAAATTACATTAAATAAAATACATTGACCAGTTAGGTTAGGAATATAATTTAGGCTAGTTTGTTATAATTTATCAAATATTGAATTCGTTGAATTAATTTTAGAATTAAATAGGCTAAATAAAATTAAATAAGACATAAGATTGGATTTTGATTTTATAACAAAAACAACTTGGAGAATACTAATAAAACTTGGATAAACCACTAAACGATACATTTTTCAATCCGCTACACACCTATCCCTTTCAGGTTCATCGTCGTTTGACACTATCTCGTCGGGGTTAAAATTTTGTTCTTAAGATTACACTAATCTTAAATTTCAGTATCAAACTTTGGTGATCCTAGTACGGAATCAAACATTTGGTGATTCCACCCAGAATCTTAGTACGGAACCAAACATTTGGTGGTTTCGTCCAGGATTCTTAGTACGGAGCCAAACACCTAGGATGCGTATAAATTGTTTTTGATTTTATCTAATATTTAAAGATAATTAAAAAGAAATCGTATTAATAAATCTTTTATAAATTATCAAGAGCTAGCTGACACTTTAGACACTCTTAAAAGAATTAAATATAATTCTTCGCGTTCCACTTAATATCAAACTGTGCAAATAAAGCAAGTGTTGCATATATATGTAAATATCAGAATTAGGAACTTTCTTGCAAGACTATAAAATAATTTGAATGCATAAAGATATTCAAATTCAGAAAATTAAATTAAAGCATATTGGTGTAATTATTTAAACAGCCAGCTTCTATAATTACGTAAACTTTGCGCTCATAATAAATAAGTTACCCATCCGCATAATGTAAACACAATATTATACCTACAGTGGACAACGCGTAATCATGTTTATTCCTCTTTGTAAAGAACAGCTGGTATCATAATAAGTCGAAGACCTACTAATCTCAAATCTGAATCATCTGAGAGCCTGGTAATGAGATTTTGCATCTAAAATACCAAACGACGCAAGCATGCGAACGACACTCAATGTGTCAACTCTGTTTATGTTTTTATTATATAACCGGTTATTCGGTAATCAAAATTTGTCCTTCGCAATTTGCTGAATGAAAGAAAGGTGCGCAAAAGCAACATGCACAGGCAATCTCATATTTCTTTTAGAAAATGATTGCGAGTCTAGAGATACAATTACTAAAATTTCTTAATACTTTGTAATTGTGTTATTAGTTTGGAAATGCTTACAACATAGTTAACTCGTTAGCAACAACTTTAAATAATAGTTTGTTAAATGTTCCTAAATATTTTTGTATAAGTTTTGTTTTACTTTTTAAATTTCTATAAATTACATAAAAACTGCAAAAATTTCTTAATACTTGTAGATGTTTTTGTTATTTTTGATAAATGTTTACAAATTAGTTAACTTAGTTGGAACAATTTTAAATAGTTTGTTAAATATTGCTAAGTATTTTGTAACAGTTTTTGCTTTACTTTTTTAAATTTTCTTAATTTTTTTCAAATTATTTAGAAAACTGAAAAAAATTCTTTTATTTTTAATTTTGTTTTACTTTTTAATTTTTTCACAAATTATTTAGAAAACTACAAACATTTCATGATATTTATAAAGGGTTTTGTTATTTTTAGAAGTATTCACTAATTAGTTATCCCAGTTGCAACAACTTTAAATAGTGTATTAAATATTGCCAAGTATTTTTTTAAAGTTTTGTTTTGCTTTTTCATTTTTTCATAAATTATTTAAAAAACTGTAAAACTTCTCAAAGATTTGTTCTTTAAAGTTTGAAGTTTGGCGCATGCGACAAGTCCACTAGGAAGGCTATAACTTTTGTAATTCTAGGAATTTTTAAATTTCGTTTTAACTCACATCTCAAGATATTAAAGAAGTGAAAAAGCTAAAACCCCATTTTATTTTTTCAAAGTTCTAGACCAGAACATTTGCTTAATATTTCCCCCTGTAAAGAAAGAATATAATTTTTAATTTGGTGTCTGATCGCAATATTCAAAAGGTTAAATTCAATTTGTAAAATTAAAAACATTCTTTAAGTTAATAATAATTTTATTAATATGTTTATTCTTTACAGAACTGACAGCTATGTATTACAAAGCTATTGTAGTTATTAAGCATACAAATTTTGGACAATGAGGATAAAAAATATATTTATGTAAATTAATTATATTACTATTTAGTCGATATCCATAATGCTGAAGTGCCCCCAGGGTAGCGTTTCTACTGAGTTAGGTTTCACATACCGCTTGTTATCAAAGGGGCTAAGTGTTATTTTTCTTTGAACAGTGCTGAAAAGTACATGTTGATAAGATCTAATTCCATTTTGATCGTGTGCCATTTCTTTATTCTCAAGCAAACATTTTAAATAGTCGTCAAATGTGATTTTATTTTTTACTATGTAACTTTTTACTCCTTTAGCTTTCTTTATAGTATTTTGATGTTCACCATCTGCACAGACGCGTAGAGAGTACATTTTCGCTCGGAGCCCGACAAACTCTAACATGATGGATCCGTTGTTCTCGTCCTTTATAAGGCCTGGTACCTTCTTGTTGACTCGTGGCATGTCATATGGGTTGTCTTGAGAGTAATCTGACGTATCAAATCATTGTAGGTTTTCTTTTAAATCTGCATATATGTCCTCAACTTGAATCTCATATATGAGCGAGTCCATATCTGTGTAACACAAATTACACTTGTCACCATACTTTTCCTTCATAAATTCTTAGGAAACTCGTACAATATGGTTTTCGATATTTCAAGAATACACATTCCAACGTATATTGATTTGTTGAAAAGCACTTCAGTTCGTAGAAGTTCAATCGCTATTAAATTATCGTCAAAAATAGTGCGTGAATGAAAGTTTGGTTTTGTTAATTAAATTCCTCTGCACCATATCGTCCTTCCCATATTGTTATAAGCTTAATATCACGCCGAAGCCGAACATTTTCCATTGCTTTTCCAAATACTAAATTGCACATAATTTTATACAGGTTCTTCTCTAATTCATTCTTAGCATTTTTACGCAAATCCGCGTTTAGGTCTATATATTTCTTCATCCAATCCGACTGTTTTGAATTTTAATGCTCTGTGTATTTTAACAACTTTTGATCCTTCCGATAAGTACAGTTTTAAATTTCTGTAATGCACTACATAGTTCTTCTTATTATTCAAGGTAGCCATCATCTTTTGCTCTTTGCAGCCAGGTGGTAGCATTTTTCCGGGGCCACAGACAAGTCTTTATGCCTATAAATCTACATACTTCCAAGATATATCCAATTGCCGAGTCATCCAGTGTGCTCAAATCAATGGTATCAACATCTTTAACCCATTCGAGTTCTCCGTATGGCAAATATTGCGACATAGCCCAAGAATACATTGCATTAAGGGGAGGTTCTCATCTAGAATCTTGAAATTTTCGATTTTTTTTTTATTTCATATTATTAAAGTTTAATATGTCTAGAATGTTGCTTTAAAATATTTAGTCGATCCGAGCACTAGAACGGATTCTACAGCCCATTGATTCTGGCGGTGTCATGATCGTAGTGGGGCGCTCAGCCTGTGCCGTGCCGTTCAATCACGATTATCTCGGAACTTTGTTTTTCAAGATTTTTCAAATTTGCGTACAAGATAACTCAAAAACGGTTCAACCGATCAACTTCTAGTTTCGTGCATATTAAAGTAAACAATTTTCTTCATAGAAAGAGTGGAGCACATTTTGAAAATTGTAACATTATCTCCTTTTTGTAAGTGATAAACTATGAAAAAAACGGCCGAAAACGGCCTTAAAATTTCAAAATCGCGCCATTCCGTCAATTTTAAATTTTTTTTGAAAGTCGTCCACTCTTTCTGAGACAAATTTAGTCTAGTTTATAATAATGTCATCATTATTTGATTTCAGACCAATCTGCGACCCCTAAATTGTACGCAGCTGGGCCATTTTCGAAAAACATGCCTCCGGAGAAGTTGAATAACGGGCGCCATTTTGTTTTTTTTTTTAATAAAAAAATTTTTTCGTACAGATAAATATACAATAAAAGATAATGCCAAATATCATTTCCCTATGTCTTGTCATTTGCCTTCAAAAAAATCACGAACTTTACCTACTTTTTGACGTTCTAGATGAGAACCTCCCCTTAACGTCAAAATACATAAGGAATGTATTGGCATGATTTGGATCATACTCCTGCACATATTTGTTGTTAGCTTTTGCATGCCTCTTAGAACATTGTGTTAAATCTCCGCGGACGCCTTTTTCCAAAAACATAAGGATATCTACGTCAGTGATGTAATCTAGTTCCACCCTTGTATATTTTAACATAGCATCCCAAGCTAATCCTGGCGAGGTGTAATAATGCGCAGAATCGAGATCGTAATCTTTTATACAGGTATCGCGGAAATTTTCAAAGATGTCTGCTAATAAAAGTACGTCTATCTTCATATATAGGTCGCTGTATTCGCCTAAAGTTTTAATTTCAAACTCCTGCCATATCATAACCGAGTATTCATATTCCTCCTTTGTAATATTGCATTCCGATAAAGTGCTATAAAATTGTTCAAAAGGTGGAAGCTGTGTTTCCAGTAAATTTTCCCAGTTCTAGATATGCTAGTATGGCAATACACCTTTCCTCGTTAAAAGCTGAAACTTTTTATCATTAAGATGAGGATACTCTGCACCAACAATTCATTTTTCTTGTAAGTAAGACGCCATTTTATCCAATGATGATGCCATGAACCGAAAAGAGTCAATAAATTTGAACTTTGTTTTGTAACCTTCTATATATTTTACCATAGAAATGTATTTCTCTGTGTTGTTTGGAATTATTTTTAAATTTCCAGGTATGGCATTAGACATATCTTTTATGAGTAAATGTGCATCGTAATTACTCAAATTGTGAAAGACTACAGGAATGGTTCGAGAGTCTTAATAATTAATATTGCAATTCTCGGGAGCAGGACCTCTGTATTTGCCGGTTAAGTTTCCCTCAAAGTGTTTCTTGCATCTGTGACAATTTGTAGTATTTATGAAATCTTGTGTTTGCTCTGACGTTAACGAAACCATTGGCAAGGGTTGAAGATGAACATTTTCTACATTTTCCCCTATCTCCTGTAGCCAAACCCTTTTGCGCAATCGCGTCCTCTGTAGCTTCTGTAATAAGACAGCGTATCATCGTAGCTGCATTTGAAATAATATGCAATACTGTGTGCTTCATGCTGTTGGTAACGTTCAGTATGACGAGTTTTATGTGCCGGCATGACAAGCTTTAAGATGCATTCAAAATCACCGTAGATAATAAATGGGACACGTTCCTTGTTCTTAAAGTTTTCAAATTTCAGCTTGCCCTCGTTTGGAAAGATCACTTTGTAGTCGTCCATTTTTTCACAGTCTATAGCATGTTTTTCCAATTGAGCAGAAGTATAGAAATAATGAAGGCAGCGATCGCAGAAGAATTTCTTACAATGATGATTAGATAACTGAGATGATGCCAAACGAGACAAATTCTTTATCCAAACTTAGTGATATTTTCTTTGATTTCCGCGTTCAACCTCATTATAGCAATTTTGCAGCAACAAAAGGTTTACTTGCTTTTCTTTCTTGTTCTTGGTGAGCTTTGTTGGTGCAACAGTAAATTCTCTTTTATTCTTATTAAGAACATAGACGTCTATGCTTATATTATTTTGTTTTTCAAACTTCTCTATGTTGTGTCTGCTTATAGGAAAAGTAATTCCTTCTAAAGTTAATACAGTTGAGTAGTGAGGGTACTTTGTAACGCGATGTGGATGCTCTTCAGCGGGGTGCATTGCAGACACCACCGCCCAAGCAAAGCACGCGTTGTCATTATTTTGAACATTGATGCAAGCATGCTTTTTCTTAATAGTCGGTGGCAGTTCGATATAAGACGAACCCAACAGCGGCATATATTTGTTTATATTAATTGTTAAATTTACCACCTCTTTTAAGGCCCATCCAGAACCACGATCTTGAAATTCATCCAAGTCCGAAAGAAGTGTATTCATAACATTCTCTGCAAACCATTCCGAGAGATTTGTATCTCTTGAAATCACTTTATTCTTAGTGTTTAAATATTTGAACTCTTCAATTTCTTCCTTCGCTGAAAACTTAACGAACTTACCGCAAAAGATGGTATTAACTTTTAAAAATGCTTCTTTTTAGGTTTCCGTACCTCGAAAGGAAAAAAAAACGGAACCCTTATAGGATCACTTTGTTGTCCGTCCGTCCGTCCGTCTGTCTGTCTGTCAAGACCCTTTTTCTCAGGAACGCGTGGAGGTATCAAGCTGGAATTTATATCTCAGGTCTACTGTCCCTTGGAGCTGTGAAAAAATCAAACTTCTAAGCCAACGCAATCAAAAGATACAGCCGTTTATGCCGCAAATTTCCGCAAATTTTCGACACTCGCAAGGGAATCAAAACCTACAGGGTACTTCCCTTGAACTCAGAATCTTGAAATTTGGTACGAAGCAACGTCTTATATACATCATATAATACAAATATTTTTAATAATTTTAAACTTACTACCCCTTTCTTCATGAACACGTAGAGATATTAAATTGAAATTCATATCAAATACTCGGGTCTATAATACCTTTAAGCTGTAACAAAATCAAAATTCTATGTCAACGCAATCAAAAGAAACACCAATTTAAGGGGGGATATAGGGTAAGCTGCCCAGTGATGGCCACTGTACCAGTGATGGCCACTTTTGTCTTTGGGGTGGATTTCCAGCCAACCAAGCGAAATTCAAGATGCGCGCCTTTGCGATCCATATTCTTTCACATGTTGGCAGTAAGATTCCAATCGGGATTTGGTTCGACCATTGCCCGGCTGAGCGCACAAGCGCATCGCGTCGGACGCTGCACAGTCGGCAGCCTGAGCGGTCGTTTTCTTAGTCAGAGTGTTAAGAGCAGCCGTTCAAGAGACACGCTGTCATTCGACTCACAGCAATCGCACGAGTTCGGGCAGCTTCTTAATTGGAAAAGGATAGGTAATTAACTGTATTTTATGCTGCTTTTCAAATTTTTTCAAAATTTAAAGGGGGAAAGGGGGGTGGCCATCACTGGGCCAGAAAAACATAGTCTGCCCAGTGATGGCCACACTTGAACTCGCTGCAGTACTGGCGCCGCACTATGGGCTAAACGGCACTTTTTGTGTTTAAAACCTAATATCTCGGAAAAAACCGAAGATATTAACGTAAATTTTTTTTTAAATTGAAGCTGAGACTATGTAGATTACTAGAAAATTAACCAGAATGGCTGAAATGAAAATAAACACTATGTAACATAACCTCAAAGTTAGATCAAAATTTTTATATTTGATCGAATTTGGACTAAAAATTGAATACATGGGTTTTTGGAGTCGCTAATTACGAATCTGAAGTCAGATTTTGAAAACTCAAAATGGCGGATCCAATATGGCGCACTATGGGCTAAACGGCACTTTTTGTGTTTAAAACCTAATATCTCCGAAAAAAACGAAGAATTTTCAAAATCTGACTTCAGATTCGTGATCAGCGACCCCAAAAACCCATGTATACAGTTTTGAGTCGAAATTCGGTCAAATATTAAATTTTTGGTCCGCCATATTGGATCCGCCGTTTTGAATTTTCAAAATCTGACTTCAGATTCGTGATCAGCGGCCCCGAAAACCCATGTATACGGTTTTGAGTCGAAATTCGGTCAAATATTAAATTTTTGGTCCGCCATATTGGATCCGCCATTTTGAATTTTCAAAATCTGACTTCAGATTCGTAATTAGCGACTCCGAAAACCCATGTATTCAATTTTTAGTCCAAATTTGATCAAATATAAAAATTTTGGTCTGCCATATTGGATCCGCCATTTTGAATTTTCAAAATCTGACTTCAGATTCGTGATCAGCGACCCCAAAAACCTTCAGTTAGTATGTTATAGTAAAAATTAATTTAAGCTCGTCTTTTGTAACTCAAAGAGTTAAAAAGGCTTATACTAGGCACGGAAATTCTTCATTTTTCTGAAAACTGTAGGGTGGGGGGTAATTCTGACCTCGGATTCGTGATCAGCAGGTTAAAGTTCATCGAATAGCATATATGACATTTAAAATAAAGACCAAGTTTTTTGTTGGTGTGAGCCTATTCAATTTTTCAGAAAAAAATGCAACTTTGAGGTTATGTTACATAGTGTTTATTTTCATTTCAGCCATTCTGGTTAATTTTCCAGTAATCTACATAGTCTCAGCTTCAATTTTAAAAAAAAATTACGTTAATATCTTCGGTTTTTTCCGAGATATTAGGTTTTAAACACAAAAAGTGCCGTTTAGCCCATAGTGTGTCGCTCGCTCAACGCACAGCATTCCCCCAGAGCTCCCCAAAATCGCCAAATAAAGGCACAGGAGGCAGAAAAGGCTGCTAAAGCAGCTGCCGCAGCAGCAAAGCGACAGAAGACCGCAGCAGAACCTCCAGCTCGGAGAAACACACGACGGAACAAGTAGATTTAAGTATGAGAAGGGGAGTGGCCATCACTGGGCAAGGGGGTGGCCATGACTGGGCTAGGCCTGGCCATCACTGGGCAGATTGTACTTTTTTGTTTATAATTATTTTGACATCAAATAAATTTTATTTTTCTGTTTTTGAAAAGCGTAGCACCTTTCTCAAACCCTCTAGTATACCCGTGATTTTTTTCATACCGCTGAGTTGTACTGGAGACGCATGGTCGTGCAAACTATGAAGCACCGCGCTTAAAGTGGCCATCACTGGGCAGGTTACCCTACATTTAGAATGACCAAAAAATTCAATTTTTTTTTTTTTGCATAAAAAGTTAGTAAATTTCCCGTAGAATACGCTCCTGAAACCCTTTTTTCGAAATTCGAACTCCAAGTGTTTTTTTTTCATCGTTCCCGGGATTGCTGATTAAAATGTAAGTACGATTTTTCGATAATTAAAACTTTCAACGCGTTTTTCTCAAAACAGCATTTTCGGAGTTTATGCCGGTAATAACTCGAAAACTAATTATCCGATTGAGCTGAAACTTATAGGATTTCTTTTTTATAGTATTACCTTCTATATGATTTAAAAATTATTGTAATATTTTATTATTAAATATGGAAAAATGTGATAAAATGGCGGAAAAAATGTTGATATTTTCGAAAAAGTTACGCCAAAAGTCCAAATTTTTTTTTTTTTTTCAGTTCATCTACTAACTGTGAATGTAATTAATGTAAATTTTTTTGATTTTTTGATTTCTGATCAAAATTGCGACCAGGAGAGCCGGCACAAACAAAATATCTCTTGCAGGAATATTGAGTTACCGTCTGCATCGCTAACCTCTGGTTGTTCGTCGCCCGATGTTGATCAGCTGATTATTTGCTTAAGCATTGATGATAAGCATGAAGTTTTAGTTATTCTTAGTTATATTCCACCTAATAGTTCTATGCAGTTATATAAGCTACACATAGACAACTGTTGTTCTATTTTAAATAATGTTAAGGATAACCAGCATGTAATCATTATGGGTGATTTTAACATGCCACATGTTAACTGGTCTTTTGATCTGGATGAGGCCTGCTTAATTGCTTTTAAGGGGAGGTTCTCATCTAGAATCATGAAATTTTCGATTTTTTTTTTATTTCATATTATTAAAGTTTAATATGTCTAGAATGTTGCTTTAAAATATTTAGTTGATCCGAGCACTGGAACGGATTCTACAGCCCATTGATTGTGGCGGTGTCATGATCGTAGCGGGGCGCTCAGCCTGTGCCGTGCCGTTCAATCACGATTATCTCGGAACTTTGTTTTTCAAGATTTTTCAAATTTGCGTACAAGATAACTCAAAAACGGTTCAACCGATCAACTTCTAGTTTCGTGCATATTAAAGTAAACAATTTTCTTCATAGAAAGAGCGGAGCACATTTTGAAAATTGTAACATTATCTCCTTTTTGTAAGTGATAAACTATGAAAAAAAACGACCGAAAACGGCCTTAAAATTTCAAAATCGCGCCATTCCGTCAATTTTAAATTTTTTTTGAAAGTCGTCCGCTCTTTCTGAGACAAATTTATTCTAGTTTATAATAATGTCATCATTATTTGATTTCAGACCAATCTGCGACCCCTAAATTGTACGCAGCTGGGCCATTTTCGAAAAACATGCCTCCGGAGAAGTCGAATAACGGGCGCCATTTTGTTTTTTTTTTAATAAAAGTACAGATAAATATACAATAAAAGATAATGCCAAATATCATTTCCCTATGTCTTGTCATTTGCCTTCAAAAAAATCACGAACTTTACCTACTTTTTGACGTTCTAGATGAGAACCTCCCCTTAACGTAAACAATGAATGTGAGGGCTTAGTTGTTGACACTTTTGCTGAATTCGGTCTTAATCAGATAAATAAGTTTCCAAACAATCTTAATCGCCTGTTGGATCTAATTTTTGTAGATAATGAAATCAATGTAGATATCGATAAGCATTGTCTCCCTCCTTTTCCTAATACGAATCATCATATAGCTCTTAATTTACGTGTAAATTTTTATCATTATCTTAAACCTTTTTCTTGTAATGAGTCTAAATATAATTATGCTAAATGTAACTTTCTGGAAATTTGTAGTTTTATGAATTCAGTTAACTGGCCGGCTGTCTTAAACAATTCAGGGGTTGATACGTCGTATAAAGTATTTGTAGACATATTTAACGATGCAATAGAGCGTTTCACTCCTAAAATAGTAAAGAAGTTTAACTCGAAGCCTCCGTGGTTTAATGAAAAATTAATTAATCTCAACAACAGGAAAAATAAAGCATTTAAGCTGCTTAGAAACTCTAACGACGACTCGACCCTTAAAGATAGATACCGATCTATTCAAAGGGAATTTGATGTTTTAAATGGCTTCCTTTACAGACATTATATTTTGACTGTAGAATCAAATCTAAAAACGAATAGTAAATGTTTTTGGAGATTTATCAACTTAAAAAAGAAATCTGTTGGTATTCCGATCAGCATGAACTATATAGATAATACATCAACCGATCCCAGCACTATTTGTAATCTTTTCGCCAATTTTTTTCGATCTGTTTATGTTCCATCAGCTGCTCATCAGGTTGTGGGGAGTGATTTACTGTACGGATCATTCGATCTGGGACATTTGTGCTTAACGTATGAGGAAGTAGAGAATGAATTAAGAATATTGGTTTCCGATAGACAACCTGGTTTCGATGGCTTTGCACCCTTTGTCCTAAAAAACTGTGCACATGCCATTGCTGAACCACTTCTTATAATTTTCAATCGTTCCCTTGAAACAGGCATTTTTTTGTCTGAATGGAAAAGCTCTTTCATTTCTCCTATTTTCAAATCTGGGTCCAAAAACGAAGTAACAAACTATAGACCAATCTGCAAGATTTCTGCAATCCCTAAATTATTTGAAAAGCTGGTGTACAGTAAGATGGTTTCCTTGGTTAAGAATGTAATTTCTCCGTTGCAGCACGGCTTTGTCCATGGTCGATCTACTACCACCAATTTAGTAATTTTTTCTAATTACTTGTTGAACTCTCTTGAAAAGGGACTTCAGTGTGACGTAATCTTCACGGACTTTGCCAAAGCATTTGATAGGGTAGACCATGCAATTTTGATTTACAAGCTAGGAGTCCTAGGCTTCCACTCCAGTATCTTGAACTGGCTTAAATCTTACCTTACCGGTCGTACTCAGTTTGTAAAAATCGATGGTGTCCTCTCGGATCCTATTGAAGTTACTTCTGGTGTTCCCCAAGGCAGCCACTTAGGACCACTTCTATTTTTGTTATTTATAAATGACATACCGTCTATACTGGTTCATTCCCAGTGTCTCATGTATGCAGATGATCTAAAAATATATTCGTGTATTAAATCCCCATTGGACTGTGTTAATCTGCAAAGGGATTTAAGCAATTTGACTGCTTGGTGTAGGAAGAATAACTTATATCTTAATGTCTCCAAGTGTCAATGTTTGACATTCCATCGTCTTGCTTTGCCCATTACTTTCTCTTATACCATTGGGGTTGATCATCTTGCTAGAGTAACAGAGAAAAAAGACCTGGGAGTCTTTTTTGAGGCAAAACTTGATTTTTCCAGACATGTTGACTATATTGTCGCAAAGTCATGTTCTATGTTGGGGTTTATCTGTCGAAACGCAAAGGACTTCACGGATCCCTTTACCCTTAGATCTTTATATTTCTCCTTTGTAAGATCAATACTCGAATCTTGTTGCATCGTATGGGATCCTTATTATGTGTCTCATTCGTTGCGAATAGAGAGAATTCAAAGGCGTTTCACAAAGTGTGCATTTGGTTTATTGCGTTGGAATGTCGAAACGCCGGACTATAAATCCAGATGTCTTTTATTTGGTATTCATTCGTTAGTTGTTCGACGAAAGTACTATGCTATAATGTTTGTAAGGGATGTTATTAATCATCAAATTGACTGCCCTTTTATACTGTCTCAAATGGGACTTTATGCACCTTCTCGCGACCTTAGGTCTCGTGAGCTTTTCCATGTTTGTTACCATAGAGTGAATTATGGCCTTAATGAGCCTATCACCCGTTGTTTAAGACAGGCGAACTCAGTTTGTGCATTTGATGGTCTGAACTTTTTTTCTAGTAGAGAGTCTTTTAAGCGGTATTTACTGTACGAAATTTTGATTTCTGGTAACTTTACTGTTGTTGGCATCTCTAGCTTTTAAGTAGTCTGTAGAAGTTGTAAACTTTGATTGATGAAATAAATAAATAAATAAATAAATAAATAAATACAACGACTTTTTCAACACCATCAAACGGCCGCCATTTTGTTGAAAAAAATTAAAAAAAAATATTTATGTATACTACATAGATACACTTATAATTGTAAAAAAGTTTCGATTTATTTGAATAAAAACTTCCCCTTGAAAAAAAATTTTCAAAAATGAGTTTTTTTTCCCGTTCTAAATGTTCTTAAGCCGCATATTTTCAAACTCGCAACTACTCGCAAGGGAATCAAAACCTAAAGGGTACTTCCAGTCGACCTAGAATCTTGAAATTTGGCATGAAGCAATGTTTTATAGCACATATTATGCAGCAATGTTTTATAGCACATATTATTATTATTAGTTACATCATTAATTTTTTTTTTTATAATTGATACGATATTTTTTTTAAATATGATACGATAAAAATACCATAACTATGACTCGATTGTCGTGATGTCGTGACAATCCTCCAAAAATTCAATTGGGTCTTAATGTTGTAAATTTGTAATGCATGAGTTCCTTATTCTTCCATCAAAGACAGATGTCATATCTTCCCATTTAATTCTATTTACTCTCTATGCTTTTCTATTTGGGTGGGTTGGTTTATATCCTCCTCCTCGTAGTAGAGCAGCTTTCAACTTTGTTCGATATACCATCATTTTACTAATAGCGCTTAACAAATTGTTTACAACACCAACATTTTTAATAATTTTTAAAGCGGCATTTAATGAACGTAAATTTTTCGAACACTCTTTGATGCACTTTCTTATTTCTTCAATATTTTCTTTTTTAATCGTTTCAATAACCATTTTCGCAGTATCCTCTATAAGCTTTAAATTTTCGCTGAAAGATGCCATTTTACTTCAACTATTATCGTTAATTGTACACGACTTCTATTTATGAACACAATGTGAAGAATGAACTTGCGCCTTTATTGCTTATATACTTTCCAAAGATGAAGACATTCTAATAAGATGTTTTTTAGAGGAAATCTTTTAAGAAAATGTTATTAGCTTGTTTAGATATGTTTGTTAATTGCACTCTAATCGGCAAAATTTAATAAATTTATGTTAAATTAATAAACTTCTCTCCACAGCCGACTCAAACCAATAATAACAGGAGCGCAGCAACACAACATAGCAGTTTGTAGTGCGAATAAAATGCATTGCTTAAGTTTTAATTACTATGCTTGCAACCAGAGCTGTAAAAAATGGCATTACCAGTAACATGCATTACCATTACAGGTAATGCAATTTAAAGATAATTACCAGTACCATTACTAGTAATGTTAATGCAAAAAATCGAATTACCATTACAGTTACTGGTACTGGTACTTCATCATTACTGTAATCACATGAGCATTACTTAGCATTACTCGCCATTACTAGCATTACTTACTCACATGAGCATTATTTAGCATTACTTACCATTACCAGCATTACTTCCTGCTCAGTATAGCAGTAGTACTCAGCCTTACTCAAAATTATTACAATAAACATGTTTGAATGAATATTAAAATATATATTTATTCATATAAAATCGAAGATTTTATTACCAAAATGTAAAATAACTTTCAAATTGGCATTTCTTATTATGAGTAATGCTGAGTACTGCTGTATAAGTCTGAGTAATGCTACGTAATTCCGAGTAATGCTAGTAATGCCAAGTAATGCTAAGTAATGCTCATGTGATTACAGTAATGGTGAAGTACCAGTACCAGTAACTGTAATGGTAATTCGATTTTCTTGCATTACCATTACTAGTAATGGTACTGGTAATCATCTTTAAATTGCATTACTTGTAATGGTAATGCCTACGTTAATGCATTCCAAAGTAATGCAATATTTTACAGCTCTGCTTGCAACGTGCGCACGCTGAGCAGTAATAAAGTGCTTGCCCCATAAGCCTAAAGACAAGTTTGGTCTTGCAGCTTCCATGCAAAGATTGCGATTCTACTTCTGAGTTATGATTGCTTGCGATGGTACCTGAATGCCTGATAATTTGTTTTAACCTTTAGCTTGTTCGCCAATGAAGAGAAGTGAAAATTTTACAAAAATTACAATAATTTTAATCTTTTAAATATTAAAAATTATAGAAAGCAGCCCTATTTCACAACATGATGAAATATTACGCACACACACACACTTTCTCTCTTACTCCCAAAGACATTCTCTGTCTCTCTCTTATACGTGTACGTGTGACGTCACAAGTCGAACGCGATATCGAAAATGCAAGATGGCGGATTTAAGCAAGATTTTGCCCCGTGCGTTTTAAAGGGAGAAGGTGGCCCAGAACATTTGAAATGATGCTTACTATTTTAGGAAATTTAAGCTACACTAATTTACAGCATTTTTATCACAAATGTTTTTTGTAACTTTGACGTAAATACTAAGTGCACTATAGCAATTAAAAATTTCACAATCCCTGTACTTATGTTCTTTTTGATGCTTTACTTTACACGATGGCGGTATTTATTTTTCAATGCAACAAATGTAAATTTCGACATTTCAACCCTTTTACCGGGTGAACAACGAAATTGGTCGATGGTTAAAAAAAAAATACGTTTTGTTTTGGGTGTTTCTGAGGTCGCTAATTTCAAATACGGTGCCCCATTTCACAAATTTAAGATAATAAAGTTATTAAACCTGGAGGTATGACTTTTATCATTATGGAGTTATAAAACCACTCCTAAAATCAAAATTTTTACGCTAACTCGCTCAGTTGATATTCTAAAAGAGCAATATTGAAAATACCCAGGTATGAATTTTCAGAGCTTTCTAAAAATAAATAACAAAGTTGTCCGAGCTTAAGTTTAACGGACAAATTAGGACAATAAAGGTTAAATGACTTCAAATCAAAATAAAAAAAAAGCCCTTTTAATTTTTTAATTCGCATTATGACATTAAAGTTTATTTTGATGTCTCATAACTAAGGAAAGGCACTTTATGTGTGTGTTTTATTGGTAATTTTTTTATTTTTGGAGACGATTTTGTTTTTTTAGACTTTTCCAAGTCTTTTATCCATTTACAATTTTTACGTGTTAATACAACTATCATAAATTCTAAAATTTTAAGACGATGTTGGTAGCACTCGTGATCTTCGTTAAACCAGTTCGCGTTGTATAAATTTTTTTCGTTAATACATTTGCTAACAATGTATTGTCGAATGTTGGGAATAAATGGTTTAGTTTTGAATATGTACTCGAAAACTTTTGTCTGTAATTTACAAATGTTGTAAAATATGTCGGTAGGTGCAATCAATCCTTTATCATCGGAACAATTCTCATACTGCTTAAGCTTTATTAATATTGAACTTAAACTAGTATTTAAAGTTTGTTCCTGGGTATAACCCCAACACATTCAATGCAAGCACCTTTTAAACTCTTCATGACTTGAAGAAAACAAGATTCGGAAAAATACTTTATGGCAAATTCATTTAGCTGTACATAATTTTCGCTGTCTTCAATTCTTCCAGTAACTGCAGTGACTGCTTCACCAAGAAAAAAATTATCAGCTGTGGCTTCATCGCTCATATTACTCACATTATTATTTTGTGTGCTTTCAATTTGTACCTATTGCTACACTCCAATCAATGTCTAAAATCTCGTCTGTATCATTAGCACAATTTGCATATTTAGATGAAAAGAAAAATTTTATTGCTAACAATTTAGCAACAATGTTTGAGAATTCTAATAAAGATGGATTAGATTTATTGGCATTGCGGGCCCGAATTTTTGAAAAAAAGTTTTCTAGTAGATCTTGATTTATTTTGTTACAATGAAAATAATTAACATCTTCATGTCGTTGAAATAATTAAAATTAAACCTTTAAAGCAATGAGCTCTGTTTAGTTTTCCTTCTGGATTTATATTAAGAATATATGTATGTCTTCATATTTAATAAGAATTTAATTTCAACCGCATTTCTGGTAATTGGTGGACGTCCATTGAGAATGCCTATATATATTATATATATAAAAATGAAAGTTTGTTTGTTTGTTTGTTTGTTTGTTTGTTGCTCAATCACGCCTAAACGCTTGCATCGATATTTTTCATTTTTTGTCCGAAGGTAGTACCTATTCCGACTTAACATATAGGCTAATTTTTTTTCGGATAATACGTAGGGTTTCAAAATGGCGGATCCAAGATGGCGGATCCAAAATGGCGACCATATTTCTCGATTTCAAAGGATTTTAATAAAAATTGGTACGATGATTATATTGAGGTCACTGATTTTGAATGTTATCAACATTTACAAATCCAAGATGGCGGACCCAATATAGTGACCAAGATTTCTCGATTTCAATGGATTTTAATGAAAATTGGTACAATGATTATTCTGAGACCACTAATTTTGAATATTAGCAAAATTTCCAAATCGAACATGACGACCAGAATGTCTCGATTTCAACGGATTTTAATGAAAATTGGTACAATGATTATTCTGAAGCTACAAATTTCGAATATTATCAGAATTTGTAAATCCAAGATGGCAGGTCCAATATGAGTCCAATTTTCTTGATTTAACAGTTTTTACTGAAACTTAATACAATGATTATTCTGAGGATTATTCTGAGGATACAAGTTCCGAATATTATCAAAAGCTGTAAATCCAAGATGGCGGATCCAATATGGCAACCGAATGTCTCGATTTCAACGGATTTTAATTAAAATTAGTACACTGATTATTCCGGAGCCACTAATTTCGAATATTAGAAAAATTTCCA
This sequence comes from Dysmachus trigonus, assembly GCA_949715965.1. NCBI lineage: Eukaryota > Metazoa > Arthropoda > Insecta > Diptera > Asilidae > Dysmachus > Dysmachus trigonus. The sequence continues at coordinate 34,168,271 of OX454321.1, read as the reverse complement.
AACTCAATATGGCGACCAAAATTTCTCGATTTCAACGGATTTGAATGAAAATTGGTACAATAATTATTTTAAGGCCACTAATTTTTAATATTATTAAGATTTGGAAATTCAAGATAGCGGATCCATAAAGGGGTTTTCGGGTTGAAACAATTTCTAGGATATAACAAACTAGAACATTTGAGGAGTTTTTAATTAGTAAGTATTTACCCAACGCCGGGTGAAACCGGGTAACCCAGCTAGTATCAAATCATTTATTCATTTTCTCTAAAAACAAAGATGTAGGCAGAGCTTTTTCCTTTACATTTTCTGGATATTTTCCTAAGGCTAATAATGCTTTGATCCCCGCAGCTACGCTTTTACTAAGTATTTGCACAGCAAGTTTAACGCTCATTTTTTGAATAGCCGTAGGGTAGATATGAGCCAAAGTTAATTTCGTTAATTTTTAAATAAATGCGGAACATCGAAAATAGTATAAATTTTTATTCATTATAAAGAAAAAAATTCTTATCTGGTTAAACATCCCATATGCTATACAGTCTTCTGGTAATTGGAGATTGGTCACAAACTACAGATCTTATCTGCAGCTGCATTTTATTGCAAACATCAATGCATTTTTTAATTTCAGCCTCCAAAACACTTACTGGAATAGCGCTTGGAGAAGCAACATAATGCAGTGTTTGTTTGAAGTTTCCAGCAATACTTCGAATGATAAATACACAAACTGATTTGGCACTATCTTTGATTCTTTGTCCATCTCCGAAATCCACAAATCCCTCTATTTTATCCAATGCTTTATTATAAGCTAATTGTACTTGAATGCTCATTTTGTCAAAACAAAGGACAACTTCACGTTCCCTTTCTGATAATGACTTAATGTCTTCTGCAATTTCATGTAACACATTACTATGAAATCCTGCTGGAATGGCATTAATTTTTATCCAGTTGTGTAAAGATGATTTGCAGGGAAGTCTAAGATCTCTTAAGATTCTCTTAAAAACTTATATCCCGCAGATGAACGAAAATAAATGCATTGGGATAAAATTCATTCTTGTTCGGTATATGTATTTTTTTTTTTTTGATTCAATAGAAAGAATCATTTTAGCAAAAGTTTTAGAATTTTCACTCGGACCATTTATCGAATCAATTACTTGCTACAGTGACAAACTTTTCATTTCAAAAATTTTTTTTTTCAAACATGAAATTTTATTTATTAAATTTTTCTTTTTGGTTCGCAAATTTCTTTTTTCATTCTTGAGATGTTTTACTCTCTTCTTTGAATGTCGAATTTTTGCCATATAAGACAATTGCTTTTGAAATTGTTTCGGGCATTCATAGCAATATCGACTTTCAGTGTAATTTTCTACTTTTGCGGTATTTAAAACCAAAGAAGCTTGATTCAGTTCTTCAATGGTAAAATCTGAATCTACTGTTTTTTTCTCATATGTATTTCTGGAAGCCGAAAAATTAAAATGTAATTCATTATGATCCTTTTTAGGAAATTCAAAAAATCTTCTCTCAGGGAACAATTTTAATGTCGCTTGACAGCAATTAATTACACATTTATTTTATTCCCAAGACATATTGAAAACTACAGGTAAATATAAAATTGCACACCTGTGAAACACACAAAAAACTAACCTACAAAACCTAAGCTAAAACGTACAAAAAAGCAAACAATCCAAAAATAACTAAGCCTATCAGTGGCGTGGGGTCCATATAACATGATTCCTACCGGCTTCCCTTTTGGGAACTCATCCTATTCCCGTAAATTTAAAACTTGTTCTATGCCTGTAAAATTCCTGGAAAGCGCTCCCAAAATTCATCTCGTAAAGAAAACATGGCAAAACAAGTGTTACAACCAAAAACAACCATAATCTGTTGTTGCACTACGATGGAACCTTCCCTCGCACCGTAGCAGGTTCTATCAAGGGGTTGCATCGGGTATGAAGCGCTCGCTCGCTGCTTCTGTAACCCGGTCATTTTACGGCTTACTCAAGCCCACACTTTTCTCCACGAGTAACAAAGAAATCGTGTGTGATATCCTGTGCTCACTAAAAGCAAATCCTATAAGCAAATAACACGATAGAAACCGGCTTCTCGGTTGTTTTCGTTTAGCATAAGTTGAAACTCGGGTCACATCGGCGGGTGGTTGTTTATTTGTTAGAATGTCAGCTGATTCGTGTCTTCTCTATGAACGGGTGTGAGTGTAGTGGTGCTCTCTTATTATCCCTATAACACGGTAGAAAGCGGCTTCTCGGGTGAGTGGGGTTGGTTGGGATGGGTTTGGTTATTAAATCTCTTTGATAATGAAGGGGCTGTGAATTGTAGGAGTGAATGCTCTCTTATTTCACAAGAACACGGCAGAAGTCGTCTTCTCGGGAGGGAGGGGTGTTGTGGTTTTGTTTATTATATTTTAATAAAAAAATTGTTAACTTGTGTCTCTTTTTGCCTTGGTGCTCAACGGATTATGACTTATGAGTGTGGTGTGGTGCTATTTTATTACCTCTCGATAACACGATAGAATCCGGCTTCTCGGGTTTTTTCGTTAGGTTCGGCTATTCGGATGACGATGTCATTTCTCAGATTAAAATTCGGTATAGTTCCTTTAGTCAACTAAAATTTTTAGATTTACTTAATAAATCAAAATATGATTATTTTGCTCAATCAAGTCCTAACGAAAAGATATCATCTTTAATTACAGTTTTCCCGGGAATTTTCCAGTTTTCTGCTTTAAAAAATGAATTGAACGTTTTATATACCACTTCTTCATTACGGCAATTTGATATTCTCGCGCTTTACTCGCATATTAAATGTGGCATTTTAAAAGATACTTTTCCTCAAAGTTTAAACTTGTGTTGTATATTTTTAACTCTTCCCATTACAGTTGCTTCCACGGAAAGATCTTTTTCAGCCCTTAAGAGAATACATACTTATTTAAGAAATTCTCAAACCGAAGAAAGGCTCTCAAATTTAGCACTCTTATCGATATAAAAACACCTTCTTTTACAAATTAGAAATCAGTCTAATTTTTACAATGATGTTTTGGCCGAATTTATAAAAAAAAATCGTAGATTAGTTTTGGAGTATAAGTAAGATTAATTATATTTCAATCAACTTTTCACAGTTTTTGTTAACCGCTTTAGTTTGATTGCACGATACACGCGACTATAACGGTTTTTTTCAAAGCCACTTATATTATTCTTGAAGTTCATTGTATATATGTCCATATTTATTTATAATATTCATATACCACTTAACTTCCAATGACTTTAAGTATGATAGAAGTGGCCGACTAAATTCGACAAGAATACACGCAGTCACTGTTGAAAACATTTTGTAATATCTGACTTCATTTAGTAAGTTTTTTCTCGCTATTAAGTTTCTGAATTTTGCACCGGCTTACCTTCTCAAAAATTTCACCCCACGCCACTGAAGCCTATGCAATAATAAACCTACGAAATACACGAAAAACTAACCTACAAAAAGTCTTAAATTTTAGCTAAAAACTACAAAAAGCAAACAATCTAAGAATAACTAAGACTATGCAATAATAAACCTACGAAATACACGAAAAAAATAACCTACAAAAAGTCTTCAATCTAAACTAAAAACTACAAAAAAATAAATAATCCAAAAATAACTAAACTACGCTACTTATAAAACAGCTATTCTGCAAAAACTCTAAATCTAATTGTAAACTAAAAACCACAGAAAAGAATATTAATACAAAAATTACTAAGCCTACAAAACAAGTAAGCCTAATCTCAGAAAAAATCTTGAATCCACGCTAAAATAATTATACCACAAGAATAGCCAAATCGTCTGAATGTGAAGCCTGCCTGCACAACCCCTATATATACTCGTATGTACATATATAAAAATGAAAGTTTGTTTGTTTGTTTGTTTGTTGCTCAATCACGCCTAAACGCTTGCATCGATATTTTTCATTTTTGTCCGAAGGTAGTACATATTCCGACTTAACATATAGGCTGATTTCTTTTCGGATAATTCGTAGGGTTTCAAAATGGCGGATCCAAGATGGCGGCTGAAAATTTTAAATTTGAAGTGATTTTCATGAAAATTGGTACATAGGGGTTTTACGGAATGATGATTTCAAATCCGCTGTCCAAATTTGCAAATTCAGGATGACGGATCCAAGATTTCTCGATTTCAACGGAATTTAATGAAAATTAGTACAATGATTGTTTTGAGGTCATTGATTTTGAATATTATCAAGATTTAGAAATCCAAGATGGCGGATCCAAAATGGCGACCATATTTCTCGATATCAACGGATTTTAATAAAAATTGTACAATGATTATCTTGAGGTAACTGATTTTGAATGTTATCAAAATTTAAAAATTCCAATGGCGGGCCCAATATGGCGACCAGTATTTCTTGATTTCAACGGATTTTAATGAAAATTAGTACAATGATTATCTTGAGATCACAGTTTTTGAATGTTATCAAAAGTTACAAATCCAAGATGGCGGGCCCAATATGGCGACCAGTATTTCTCGATTTCAACGGATTCTAATGAAAATTAGTATAATTTATTTATTTATTTATCACAGATTCATCAAATACTGATTACTACAAATGTGTCGTATGTACATAGGTGCTATAAAATAGGACCGAAAATATATAATAATGAAACAAATCCAAAAATCAGATAAAGCTATATTAACTCAACCGACTTTTCAATTGGTCTCTACTAATATGAAAGTCAATCACGGAGAAATTGCAATTGAAAGAGCGCGACATCGATGATATTGGCCCATTGCGGCCATAATTCGTACGGTGCTGTGCTAAATGCAAAAAATCGTAATTCCTCAAGGAACGCGCCGGAACGGAAACATGAAAGGTAGCCAACAGTTCTGGAGAATTTATGTTTCCCTGTAAACAATCGAAAGTCAAAACAATTCTGGCGGTTTTCCGTCTACGTTCTAAGGAAGCCAAAGAAATAAGTTTTAGCCTGTCAGAGTAAGGAGGCAGATGGAGATTATCTTTCGTTTCACTATACCGTAGTTGGGTTTTTACTTAATTTTTTATATGTTAAACCCTTTACTTTGACCAAATGGTGTTGTTAACAGAAATAATAAACTTAAAATTGATTGCTTCCCTGGTTTCAACCAAAATCATTATCATAACCAATTAACTTATAAATATTCCTTGATTATATCCTTAAATTTCACAAATTGCGTATCAATGCAGAGTGTCATAAAAAAACTACTAAATTTGGTTTTTGTATAACTTAGCTAATTTTGTGAGATTACAATAACTCTTTGTACTTAGATTCTCTTCAACGTTGAGCATTTTCACTTGTTAATTTGAGTATTCCTGCAAAATATTATCGAAAATTGTAAGCTTAAGCCTAAGTAACACTATTAACGTACTTTACCGCATACTTAATCAAATCAATGTTCCTACCAGGAACCTACCTAAAATTAATCCACAACAAAATACTGTATCTTTGTTATTATAACTAATATATACTCCTATAAATATACCATTTATCTTCTGGGCCTTAAAAAAATAAGAATTTCAGAAAAAAATTCGTCTGTACTTTAGCTATCACTAAGCATAGACGTTGCCTACGTTCACTAAAACACAATAACAACGAAAATTAAGTACTGAACTTGATACAGAAACCAGCAAGGTCGATAATACAAACTAACCTTGGACATGTCCAAAAACTTCAAACTCCACTTGAGCAAGCAATCTTATATCAGGAACTCCCATTGAAAAATGTTCACGCCTATTTTCACAATACTTTCACTGGTATCTATAACAACAAACCAATTTTTTACAAGAAGAGATAAGGGGAACATTAAAAAGTAAAGGTTCACTAACTTTATAATATTAGCTGTTACGAAAATTAGAAATATATTCGATCGAATTGAAAATATAATTCACTCAGCGTCAGATTTAAGACTGATTATATTGACTGCGATTACAAAGATCCAATACAAGATAGAAAACTACCGTGTTGATCGAAATGGATTTGAATTCGAACAAAGAATAAGCTTTTATCACTACTGTGTCTAGCTGAAATCTGTGATATTTTTACTTTTACTTAAACTAAATGCATTTAGAATCTATTTTAAGACACGATAAGTTTTTTCTTTTTCTAAAATAATTCGGTACATATTGATTCTTCGTGTGCCAAATTGGATTGTGAAAACTTTCTATTAAATTAGCTTAGAACTAAAAAAGTAAGTATTTTAATTATAAAGACCATTATTGTTTACCTTGGGATTGATAACTTCACGAAAAATTAATTTATTAACATTTTTTCTATTTTGTAAAATATAACAATTAAAAGTTGCTTTACATTAAAGTGATAAGCATAATTCTTTAGATTCAAAAGTTAAAGAATTTATTATGATATTGAATTGAAAATCACGCACCCGAAGGGGACATATTTGACCTCGTCTTTGATATTTAAATAATAGTAACCTAGTTATATTTCCTAATTCCTTAGTTCAATCGGTCAAATTTCTATGCTCTTTCAGTTTTCCCCATCTTTTCATTAGACCAAGAGGTCAAAAGTGCAATCAATGCATGCCATATACCTAATATGTATATAACCAAATGAAAGTTCATACAATCTCAACTAAAGTATTAGCTTAAATACATACTCACCTGGGCGTTGCCCGGAATATTTATTATTTATTACAGTTTTAATATAATAATTATATACCTACATACTTCTTCATAAATTTCGAAAAAAGCTTATGTAAAAGTTTCATCAAAATGCATGTGCAATATAGGAGTTATACCTTCATGTAACAACCATAAAGCAACTCAAATTAATTAATTAAAAACATGTAGTGTAGATGTAGTGAAATAATTGTACATTAATGGTGAAATCTGTTTGCCATTATCTGCGATTGTAAGATGCATTCGAGAAACTACATGGGCTAAGTCAAACAAATAATCGAACAAACTGAACTTGAACTACAACTTGAAGTAATGAAAAAATATTACATGATCGAGATAAAAAACGAATCATGAAGAAGTACAGGAAAACCTTTTTAAAACAGCTAGAGAACTAAAAACATAGTATAAGAGAATATCAGAAAGGATGTTTGTGCTGAAACCCGATGAAATGCGTTAAGAAGAAACGACTACTACCATAGACGAGCTTCTAGAAAAAAGCAATTTATAAGCCACCAAAGAATACAGAAATTCGTCTGAAAAGAGATAGGCTCATGCGGCCCATTTTTGGCCAAAAAAAAAAATATTTTGCAGTTCTGTTTTGACCTTGTTTTTAAATAATTGAGGATATACATTTTTTAACTACAAACTCAAATTATTTTGCACATTACGATAAGCCCAAAAATAATATCACTAATATAGGTCAAAAGTGATTTTTGGGCATTTTTACCATCTTTTCTGAGGTATATAATTTTTTCTAAGTATGAAGTGCACAGGGTCCACTTTCTATTTCACATATAATAATCTATGATGCCATCAAATAAAAAAAAATTCGTCGTACTATAGAATGTGCACTTAATATCAAAAAAAAGATATATGTGCTCTCACTATAGGCTGTGCAAGTCAAAGAATATCTACAAAAAGGAGGGACACTTTCGGAACGTTTTCGCCATTGGTACCGTTCAGAGGAACGAAATGGAAATTTTTTGGTAGAAATAGCTAGTAATAAAGAAGTCATTTGCGAGATAAATACAATTTGGGAGAAAAATTGGAACACTTCTGCAGGGTACATATCACAAGCATGTTTTACTACAAAACTTTTCTTAAAACACATTGTCTTTTCACACCTCTCCTCAACAAATTTTTAGTTTGACAAAAATGTTTGGGAAAATTAAAAAAAGTCGGTTGTTCGGAATGACCTTACGAATTAGAAAAAAAATTGGCACAAAATCAAATTTGCTCATCTGGCGAAAATACGGCAATTTTTTACAATTTATTTTTATTTCAAAAATAATTAAATTCATTTGCGAATTAAATTTGTAAAATCAAACTTTAATTTTATTTTGATATTATATATGTATATGTCAACTTATTTCACGTTCAATACTCAAATTTAAATTAATAAATAATTTTTTGTTTTTAGAGTTTAAGATCAAGTAAAAAAAATACCTTCAAGAAACCACTGTAAATACTTAGATAATTATTACTATATAGATTATTTTGCATTTCAAAGTTTATTTTATTCGTCATTACGTCTCAATATATTCTTAAAGATAATGAGTCGGTGGAATTAGTTAAAATGTTGATTTACGACTTCGACTTTTATTTGTTTTTATATTTTTCTATGAAAGAAATTAAGGATCTTTAACGTTGTTTTCATTAATATTTATTTATTTATTTATTAAGCTTATTAAGCAATGTTATAACACTAACACTAGGTAAAAAAAATTTAATGGCCAGTGAGCCAAAAAAGGACCTTATCAGCCCAGCTTCTTTACGACAGAATATTTGCTTAAAAACAAACAAATTTGGAAAACGGTAGGACCTCTTCTTGGGTAGTTGTTTTACCTTTTTAATGTTTTCAATTATAATATGCGGTAACATCAACCAGTTGCAAGGAGCGTTACAAAAGGAATAAAATGATATCAAAGATAATATAAAGTAAAAGATGCACAGTGAGGTACTTCCCGAGAGCATGGGATCTGATATGAGATCCCACAACATGTTGCGATAACATTTGTTTGTGGAGTCTTCTATGTAATAGTAGAAATGAGCAATGCAACTTTATTGAATCAAACAAGTTCTATCAGTTTTTTTGAAGGTGTATGTACTTTTATATATGGGACGTAGAGGAATTCTTCGCATCCGCAGGCTTCTTACCCAGAAGATTTGCGTGCACAGAACAACTGAACCGACCTGTCCTTACTCGTATGTTGCCATATTGCCTGATGTTTTTCATAGAGAGAAGAACTATATAACATACTAGCTGGGTTACCCGGTTTCACCCGGCGTTTGGTAAATACTTACTAATTAAACATTTCTCAATTGTTCTAGTTTGTTATATCCTAGAAATTGTTTCAACCCGAAAACCCCTTTATGGATCCGCCATCTTGTGTTTCCAAATCTTAATAATATTAAAAAAAAAATTTTTTTGTTGTCCTGTCTTACTCCCTTCGGGAGTATAGGGCGTCTACAAAGTCTCTCCATCCGTTTATATCTTGGGCTAGTTCCTTAAAATAATCAATACCAATTTTCATTTAAATCCGTTGAAATTGAGAAATTTTGGGCGCCATATTGGATCCGCCATCTTGAATTTGGAAATTTTGCTAATATTCGAAATTAGTGGCCTCAGAATAATCATTGTACTAATTTGCAGTAAAATCCGTTGAAATCGAGACATTTGATCTCATATTGGACTTGCAAATTTTGATAATATTCGAAATTTGTAGCTTCAGAATAATCATTGTACCACTTTTCATTAAAATCCGTCGAAATCGAGACATTCTGGACGCCATGTTGGGTCCGCCATCTTGCATTTAGAAATTTTGATAATATACACAATTTGTGGTCTCAGAATAATCACTGTACTAATTTCCATTACAATCCGTTGAAATCGAGAAAGTTTGGTCGCTATTTTGGATTTGATAATTTTGATAATATTCGAAATTAGTGGCTCCGGAATAATCATTGTAATAATTTTAAGTAAAACCCGATGAAATAGAGACATTTGGTTTCCATATTGGATCCGCCATCTTGTATTTCAAATTTTGATAATATTCGAAACTTGTAGCCTCAGAATAATCATTGTACCAATTTTCATTAAAATCCATCGAAATCGAGACATCCTGGTCGTCATGTTGAATCTGTCATCTTGAATTTGAAAATTTAGCTAATATTCAAAATTAGAGGCCTCAGAATAATCATTGTACTAATTTTCATTAAGATCCGTCCAAATCGAAAAATTTTGGTCACCATCTTGGAATTGGAAATATTGATAATATTCGGAATTAGTGGCCTCAGAACAATCATTGTACCAATTTTCATTAAAATCCGTTGAAATCGAGAAATCTTGATCGTCATATTGGGTCCGCCATCTTGGATTTGTAAATTTTGATAATATTCAAATTCGGTGACCTCAATATAATCATTGTACTAATATAATTTTCATTAAAATCCGTTGAAATTGAGAAATATTGGTCGCCATATTGGGTCCGAAATCTTGGATTTGTAAATGTTCAATATTCTCAGTGACCTCAAAATAATCATTGTACTAATTTTCATTAAAATCCGCTGAAATCGAGAAATATTGGTCGCCATTTTAGATCCGCCATCTTGAATTTCTAAATTTTGATAATATTCAAAATCAGTGACCTCAAAACAATCATTGTACTAATTTTCATTAAAATAAGTTGAAATCGAGAAATCTTGGTCGCCATATTGGATCCACCATCTTGAATTTGCAAATTTGGACAGCGGATTTGAAATCAGCATCCCACAAAACCCCTATATACCCCTATGTACCAATTTTCATGAAATTCGCTTCAAATTTAAAATTTTCAGCCGCCATCTTAGATCCGCCATTTTGAAACCCTACGGACTAGCCGAAAAAATATTAGCCTATATGTTAAGTCGGAAAATGTACTACCTTCGGACAAAAAATGATAAATATCGATGCAAGCGTTCAGGCGTGATTAAGCAACAAACAAATAAACGAACTCTCATTTTTATATCTTGGGGCACGGCAGTGCCCCCGCCAAGTCGAACAAAAAAGCGGCACGGCCGTACCATCCTTTTCTCGAAACTGTTCAGGCCATTTTCGACCCCCTATAACTTCGTCGTGCATAAAACTAGAAGCCTAAATTTTCAGTAACCAAGCAGGCATTGTATGTATAAACACGGTATATTTCAAATTTCATTCAATTTGAACCAGTAGTTTAAGAATTATAACTAGTCAAAGTTTCTTAATTTTGTCACTCACTGACTGACCGACAGAGTTGTTAAAGAATGCAGCTTTTTTTGAGTTTTAATTTAAATGAATGAAGAATTCATATTTTCCATTCTTTTATTTCTCTGAAGAATTATGAATTAACACATGAATTCCCATTCCTCAAAAAAATAATAAGGAATGCATTCTATATTCATTCTGCAAAAAGAATGCATTACTTCGAATGCATTCTTCTAGAATTCAAGGCATTCGTTGAAGCCTTCGTGAATTCACTTGCATTCTTGAATTCACTTGCATTCACTTGAATTCAATGAATTCTTTTGCATTCTTTGGCTGTAAAGTGACGATTTTTAAGATTTTTTTAAAAGTAACTTAACAATCGACAGTTCTGAATTTTATTTACATTTGCGTCTTGACATAGGATATTTTAGATATCTAAAAAAAACGAAAAGGCGAATTCCTAAAAAAAATTTCAAAAAATCGAATGGTTCTAGTGCCTTAAATTTTGGATAAAAAAGGAGAGAAATAAAATTCTACGTCAAGATGAAGAGATGCATTTTTCCAAAGATCGCAATCATATTAATCAACTGTATATACTATAAATTAGGTTCAAAAATGCCATTTTGATGTAGATTAACATGTTACAACCGCTACTGAAACGGCGGGGGACACCTCGGAATGTTTTCTTGTTAGCCAATTTAGCGAATTTCAGAACATTATTCCTGAATTAAAAGAACTATTTAATAAATTAAGAAAATAATTACTTCAATGAAAAAAAAATTAAAAAGTGTTCACTTTATATAAATATCCCACACATATTTCCTTATGTTTTAAATCAGAAGCCGGTATATTCTTATTTTATTTCTGACAGAAAAATGGAAAAACTCAGCGGTTTCAATATGGTAGACTGAAATGCTAATATAATCAAATTTAAAAATTAAATGATAAGTTTACGCATATATATGTACAGTGCTGATCAAAATAATAGGTAATAGAGTTGACAAATAGTCTAAGAGCAATTCCGCCTTTAAAAACTCTTTCCTCTGAAATATAGTTAAGTAATAAAATCTTCGTTATTTGATATATGGAAACTTAGCCATGCAGTCAAGTTCTAGGTGTTAAACTGAAAAGTTAAAAATTCAATGCATTTTTAAAATGGTCAAAAAATTGAATTTTTTTTGATTAGTTAAAAACTCTTTTCTTAATGGGATAAAAAGGTTTTTACATTGATTTTTAGCGTTTAGGTTAAACTAAATTATTTTTTGTAATATGATTCTACTAGATTTTTTAATTACATAATTTTAGATAGGTCGAACTAAACATTTTTCCACTGAAGAGCGTTGCATGAATGACTAATTTTCCATATGACAAATAACGAACACTTGGTTACTCAAATAATGATACCAATTATTTTGCAGAGGAGCGAGATTTTAAAAGAGAATTTGATATTTAGACTACTTCTCAACTTTATTACCTATTATTTTGATTAGCACTGTATATATAATTTCAGTTTTTAGACTTGGTTAACTTTGGTTTACTTACAATGAAAATGAAATCTTGAGGAGCAATACAAATTACACCGAATTGTACTCCAGTATAATTAATGCAGAACTTTTTATTCCACTGCGACTTACTTCAAGTAAGTCACAAAACTAGTTGATGAAGTGATTCTTCCGGTTAGTTAGTGGATAGTGGATGAATTGTTGAGATAACAATGCATTGATTTAAACTTCATTTTATTGTGTAATGATTCGGCAGCCTGAAACAAAATTTTGAATTTTGCGTCCCTTTCCTTCATATTTTCAGTTTCCGTGAAGATATTCCTTCCTCTATTGTACGACTCGATAGATGAGTAAAGTATTTTTTTCAATTTCGAATGCGAATTGTGAACAAAATTGCTCACTGGGAAACCAAGGGCCAAAGGTTGGTTGATTATAATAATTTATTAATTAAAAACCTAATACAGCTATGCACCGCATATTTATCTTATGAAAATACATTTTTTTATGGACTTATGGTTTAAAAAAAAAAAAGAATCATACATTTTTGATTAGAGCTCTTTTAATCTTTTCTTTCCAAAAATAATTATTGTAAATAGACTGCAAAAGAATTCATTGAATTCAAGTGAATTCAAGAATGCAAGTGAATTCACGAAGGCTTCAACGAATGCCTTGAATTCTAGAGGAATGCATTCGAAGTAATGCATTCTTTTTGCAGAATGAATATAGAATGCATTCGTTATTATTTTTTGGAGGAATGGGAATTCATCTAATTCCATTCCCATTCCTCAAGAGAAATTTAACTGCAGCTCTGAGTTCATTTCATTCATTCAATTCATTTTAAGGAAAACATTTATAGCAATGCAGCTCGAAAAAAATGCATTCTTTAACAACTCTGCTGACCGATCATCAAAACTCTAAGGCACTTCTTTATACAGACCATCAGCTTAGTCTAAGCTTTAAAGCAACAGAAATTAATCTGCTGCATAAGACTCGTCATCATTTGGTCCGTTGTTAGTAGCGACATGACAAACAAGCAAGCTCTTTTTTAATACATGCTTACCAACACGGACATCAAACAAATCGGCATTCTTATTTACACTCAACCTCATGCGGTTAATAGGTTGAAAGAAGCTATAGTTAGTTTTACACAGATCAGTTTGTAGAAGCAGGACATGCCTAAGGTTTCGCTCATTCGCTCTGAACGTGAATCTCGCTTTAAGAGAAGGTGAATCAATATTACCAACTAGAAGTTGATGTACAAATACAACGTCTGCGATTTCTCGCCGTTTTTGCAGAGAATGCATGTCAAGGAGTTTCAAACGGTCCTTGTATGGAGGGAGGATGATTGGATTGCTCCATGGCAATTCTCTAAGGGCGAAACGGACAAATTTCCGTTGGACAGATTCGATGCTGTCTATGTGAACTTGGTAATAGGGAGATCAAACTTGACTTGCATATTCAAGAATTGGCCGGACAAAGGAAGAGTAAAGCTGTTTGTATACAGTGACGTTAGAAAATTCACGGGACCATCTTTTAATAAAACCAAGCGTAATACTGGCTTTTGTTACCATGCAATTTATATGTTCAACAAAATCCAGTTTACAATCCAGGAAAACGCCTAAGTCACGGGCAGAGTGAACTCGTCTAAGAATAACGTTCGAAAGATTATAATCAAAACTCAGGGGATTGCGGCCTCTACAAAAAGATAAAACTTCACATTTATTAATGTTTAATTCTAGATTATTGTGAACACACCAAGTTTGGAAAGTATCCAGATCTCTTTGAACCGTGTGGCAGTCGTTAATATTATTCGTATAACGGAAAAGTTTCATGTCGTCAGCATAAATTAAAATTTTACAGTCCTTAAGCAAAAATGTAATGTCGTCAATAGCCAAAATAAATAAGAGCGGGCCCAGGTAACTACCCTGCGGTACACCTGACGTGGCAAATATTTTTCTAGAAGTTTCATTCCGAAAAGTAATCTGATAAGTCCTATTGGACAGGTATGAGCGTATCCAATTGATAAGCAATGGAGAGAAGCCTAGATTTTCAAGTTTGAGTATTATAATCGAATGGGACAGTTTGTCAAAAGCCTTGTAGAGACAAGGCGTCGACAGATGTTTGACAAGTGTGAGTATATAATTGACTCAAAAAGTTTAGGAATACATGAAAGCTTCGCTATGGGCCGGTAGTTACATACCTCATTCTTTTTACCCTTTTTGTGGATGGGAATAATAAAGGCATTCTTCCAGAGCATGGGAAACATTCCGATGTTGATTGATTTCTGAAAGAGTAATGTTAAGGGTAACATTAGCTCATTAGAGCAGCATTTAAGGATAGCTGGGGGAATACCATCTGGACCCGACGTGAAATCCATGGGAAGCTCATTGATATGTTTGAGAACATCGGGGGGAGTAATATTAATGGAAAAATTTAGAGGAACAGGATTTAAGGTTAAGTGTGAAAAGTTATTAGGGTTGGGTTGGAAAGCGGGGGAGAACGATTTTTCGAAATATGAGGCAAACATATCGCAAATTGAAGATGGATTATCATCAGAGATTCCTTCGTATTGTAAGCTAGTTGGATAATTGTCCGACTTCCTTTTGGTATTAATAAATTTATAAAATGCCCTTGGATTGCTATACATTTCAGACTTCATTTGACAGACATAATCATTATATAACTGTTTGGAGTAGTCTTGAAATTTATTGTAGCATTCAACGAATGCATTATAGGAAACATTATTCCTTTCTAAAAGATATGCCTTCCACACTACACAACTAGAAAACTAACTTGTTTCTAAGACTGCGAAGATCGCTGCTGAACCAAGGAGGTGAAGAAGTTAAGGGACGTCGACGCTCATATGGTACACAAGATTCAAAAATTTTGAAAAGATGGGAGTAGAATTTGGATAAGGCATTGTCAATATTTTCATCGGACAATAGTGTAGTAAAATCAGTGGAGGACATCCTTCTAGAAAGTTCGTCAAAATCCGCCTTTTTGAAGTTGTATGCGTAGGCGATATCATCAATATAGTGTTTAGTGTCCTCTGGATTATAAAAGTAATCAATTTGAAGAGGCGGGTGAAATATGTCCAAATTAGATAGAACGACCGGACTGTGATCAACAATTGTGTTGTTACAGTCGGAAGAGAAAACAAGATCTAGCTGCCGCCCCATGTCATTCTTTATGGAACTCATTTGACTGAGACCGAAAGAGAAAACTGATCCCAGAAATGAGGACTCTTTAGAATTTATTTTGTTTAAGGGGTGGCAGCAATCGTCATCAGAATTAAATACCCATTGTACATTGGGTAAATTGAAATCACCCACTAAGAGGAGATCGTCAATCGGATTCATTAGATTGTTAATGAAATCCAGTTTTGTAACTAAAAGTTCATATGTGTTGTTTCCATTCATATCAAGAGAATTGACAAGGTCAGGAGGAATGTAGCAACACAAAATGAATAGAGAATTTCTGGCTAATGTTACTTTAACAGCAACTAGCTCAACGTCTGAAGAAGCAGAAATGTCGGGTAGTGAGATCAAGCTGCAGTTGAAGTGGCTCTTGCAAGCTATAAGAACTCCTCCTCCGCGGGCCTCCGAATCAGTATATCTATCTTTACGAAATACCTGGTAGGAAGAATCGAAGATCTCTGCATCAAGAAAACCGTAGTGTAACCAAGTCTCAGTTATTGCAATGATGTCAAAGTTACTATTTATGGACGACTGATAAAGACTCCTAGTCTTAGTCCTAATACCCCTAACATTTTGATAATATAGGGAGATCGTCGATGAGTTACCATGTAAATTGGTCGATGTGGGCTTAGCAGCAAGCCTACGGGGCACGAAATTTTTAATTAGAGCACCAGTGGGCTAGAAGGAAGTGTCTAACAGAGCGGAAGCTGATTCTTCCGGTACATATAAAATAAAAGATGCAATAGGGCTCGAGCTTTTATTAATTTTCCGACATGTAATACTTTTTGTGGATATATTACGAGCCTGAATATGGGTGAGGATTGCCTCAGATGAGGTTCCAGTATCGAGGCGTGAAACAAATAGGGTACGACGTTGGGGAACTACTTTTAGTAATTCTCCTACATTTCCTGCGGGAGGTGTATTAATTTTTGGTGTAATTGGTGAAGCAGAATGGCAGTCGGAGCCAGGTGTGGGTACACTGTTTAGAGGTAACGGAACTGATGGAGAAGGAGACTTTGAAAAATTAGTATTAGTATTTCCGATCCTTTTACTCTTTGATGAACGAGTGTTAGGTCGCTTTGGACGATTATGTGGTTTTTTCAAATTTACACTAACGGAGGGAGGAGTTACACTAACGGAGGGAGGAGAGAGAATAATCGAGACTGGGTCATCTTCGGCGGGAATATTGGGGCTACCACTATCAGAATTTTTTAAAGTTTCAATCTCACCTTTTATAGAGCGAAGTAACTCAATGCTCTGTGAGAATTCTGATGATATCGAATGAATATTGCTGTAAGCCTTTTTTACATGGTGTTTGATCTCATCGATAGAAGATGCGACTGGCACATTGTCAGCGGCACAGGAATACGATGTCGAGTTATTAACTATCATATGCAACTCATCGAGGGTGCCGGAGACGCTGGAGATCTTCGAGAAAATATCGCGAGTTTTACTTAAAATGGCCTCGGAGGTGCTATTGAACGAGTCAATTGCATTATAAAACTTATCAAACTTCGCATTTAAAACGCCTAGATCTTCAGATATGATATTTATATTGGAAAAGATGGTACTGTTTACCTTTTCCACTAGAAGGGACTGGTCGTCGGCGATAGAATTGGTCATGTTCATGATTAGTCTTAGAACATGACAAGGTTTAATAGCCGAACATTCCTCACAGGTATACGCAGAGGGCTTAGCCCGTCTAGTAGAGGATTGTTTTAGGCATGAGGCATGGAAAACGTTTTTGCAGACGCCGTCGCAAGAAACCACATTGTCATTAATTAGGTTGTCGCAGATCTTGCAGTGAGACATAATGAAAAAGAATATTAAAGTAAATCACGGAAAAAATGGAAAAACTTTAAACGATTAAACGAAGTGGGTGGAGAAAAGCGAAAATTGGTTGAAATACACGATAAATCAAATTAATAGGTTGGAGTAGCAGCTCGCAGAACTCCAAATTGCCTACTTTAA
Source organism: Dysmachus trigonus (assembly GCA_949715965.1). Classification (NCBI taxonomy): domain Eukaryota; kingdom Metazoa; phylum Arthropoda; class Insecta; order Diptera; family Asilidae; genus Dysmachus; species Dysmachus trigonus. The sequence goes on along the minus strand of OX454321.1, from coordinate 34,150,715 downwards.
GGCTGATAAGAAAAAAAGGGAGCTTTAAAAGCGAAATACTTAATGACACTGGTGAAATTAGAAATACTCTTCGATGGAAGAGCGTACACTGAACGATCACAGAACACAGAGACTCACCGTTCCTGTGTACCGGTAATAAAAACAAGAAACTACAAACCAGAAAATACACAAAAACACAGAGATAAATCACTGACCGATCACACCACAAATTCTGCAATCGATCGGACTCCGTACTAAGCACCTCACATGCACTAAAAATATTCAAAGGCACGGAAAAAAAACACTGATCACAGGAGCACAAAAAGCACACGTCCACCCACCAAATTAGTTGCGACAAGACACGAATAAAAGTAAACATAAAATAAGTCTTTTTTTCCGGTGTAAATATGACTTCTAAGAAGGCCTCAAAGTATCACTTTACCACCTAGACCAGACCTAGATCTGCATCAAAATCTGTATCTTATATAAATAAAGCCCGGACGAATGATCACGTCGAAGAAAACCTGAGTTTTTGGAGAAACTTATATTATAATTGAGTGTTAAGCATAAATTTAAGTATATTTAACTGTTTAAAAAAGTGCTACTGAAAAAACAAACTTAACCGTGTCTATTCATAATAAAAATAGTATTTCATTTTACCCATATGATGAGTATGTCATTTTACCCTCAAACGTAGCATTTTGTTTTTTTGTAAAAAAAATATTTCCAACGAACAAGAAAATAACACTTACACTCATACAACCCCTACCAAGAACTATAGTCCTCGCTGACGTCATAAGTTCTTCTCAAGCTCTCCCAGTTTTTTTATACCAACACTTTGATTTCTCTGATAATAATATATTATAGATGACTGAAAATAGGTTTTTAACTACTACTCTAATAAAAACAAAGGGAACTCACTAAAATGTTTACAGCAGCGCTGGTAGATACGTCTGCTTCCATGAATGAACTGCGAAAGACTGAACTAAAGCTAGAACTGGAGATACGTGCAATGTGTCATTTTACCCTAGTATTTCATTTTAGGCCAGTTTCCCCTACAATTAGCGTTTAGTGTATAAATCAAGGAAAAACTAAAATATTTTGCAATTTCGGTCCAGTTTTCTAAATACACTAACTGCGTAAATTACTTTGTTATCCCAAATATAAATATATATATATATGGGATAATCCATGTCAAGTGGATCAGAGCTGTGGCCAAAATTGTAGGTGCCCAAAAAAATCAACCGAGGGCACATTTTAAAGGGTATATATATGGTCCAGATATACAGGGTGTTCAGAGGTAAGAGGTCAATACTGCAGGGGGTGAAAGGTCAGACCGAGACAAGCAAAAAATCGTATGGGTGGGGGGGGGGGGGGGCATCTCGCACCGTTTGGCAGTTACAGGGTGATTCGTAAATCAGGATTTTGCCTTATATGGGAACCGCTCTTGTATTTTTATCTTTTTTTCTACGCATCGCAGCGGCCCCAAACTGATTTCAAAAAATCACTATTTGGAAGCCCTTTCCAAAAAAGTTTACACCACCCCACTATCCCCAACCGCTTGGCCACAATCCCCCCTGGAAGTTGAAAAAATTAACTTTTATTTCACGATTTTTCACTTTTCGCCCCACTTTTCTCCGAAATTCATGTTATTAACATACCTACTTTTTATTTTTTTTAAGTTGCCTATCTAATTACCTTACCAAAAAGGTGCAACATGCCCAGGTAGGAAAAGGATACGAAAATTTATTTACAAAAATCCTTTTACAGAATATCATGATAATTCGAATTTTTAGGAAATTATACTTAAGTTTACTAAAAAATACATTTTGTTCGCTTAAAAACTAATTACAATTAAAACGTATGTCCTTTAAAAGCTGTTCAAAATGTTCTCCGCTAGTTTCGATTCATGCAAGTAGCCTTCGTTTTATTTCACGTTTGAGGTCTATGGTAGCCAGTCTCTCCCGTATTTTCGTGGCTGCAGTCCCAATCCTGGTAACTAATTCTTCTCTGGTGTTGATTGGTCTTGAGTAAACTTCATCTTTCATCATTCCCTATAAGAAAAAGTCCAGTGGAGTAAGGTCCGGTGACCTAGCAGGCCAAGGAATCGGTCCACCTCGTCCAATCCAGCGCTCTGGGTAATGCTCATTCAACCTTGCTCTAACAATGTTCCCAGTATGCGCAGGTGCTCCGTCGAGCTGTAAATAAATTGCGCTTCTGGTGGCCAGGGGGATGTCCTCCAACAGATCCGGAAGGGTATTCTCCAAAAAGTTCGAATATAGCTGACTATTCAGCACTTGGAGCAAGATGAAGATTTCTATCAACTGGTTGCCGATGATGCCAGCCCAGACATTGACACTAAATCTTTGCTGGAAGGACCGACACCTGGTCCTATGTGGGTTCACATCTGACCAGTTGTGGAGGTTGTGGAAGTTTGTGATGCCATCCCGGGTGAATTGCGATTCATCCGTCCACAGAATTCGGTCTAGAAACCTTCTGTTTTCAATGTCAGACTCGAACAGCCAAGTGCAGAATTGCAATCGTCCTTCGGAATCTCCTTCCCTAGTGCTTGGACCGGGATATGGTGGTATGGATGTAGTCCCTCTCGGTTCACAACGGTCCAAACTCTCCCTGAAGACAATCCTGACCTTCGTGCGACCTGCCTGATGCTTATTACAGGGCTGTTCCTGACGATGTTGAGGATTTGTTGGTCGGGGTCCGCTGAATCGGCCGATGTTCCTGACCGCGTTTCTGCTCTGGCGGCGGTTACACTTCCGGTTTCTTTTAACCTTCTGAAAGTCCTTGAAAATACCCTTCTGTCGGGTACACGTCGATTCGGGAATCTGCTTTGGTGTTGTCGTACGGCCTCACTATCATTTCCGTCTACTAAACCGTACACGTAAATTATATCGGCAGACTCTTCAACACTACATTCTGCCATTTTATCTTAATTTTTTCTATTAAACACCCGGTTTTATCAATTGCTTCTTCAACTGTGGTCAATGTCCTTTCAAACTTACCCATTTTTATACCATAATTCATAGGAGGTATTAGAAACGGAGCGTCAGGATACTTAAGAGTGAATACTGGATATAATAAACTAATAACGCTATTTAACGAGATTACATTTATTATTTTATTACTGTTTTGCTGAAATAATAAAAATGTACTACCTCTGTTTCCTAAACAAATATTTCCGAACTTGCTGTCATAAAAATTTTTTACTTAACGACATTTTCCATTATGGTGCAATAAAGTAATTAGGTACCTGTGAGGATGTTTTAATTTCAGGACTTTTGCAACCCTTTTCTACCTGGCCATGTTGCACCTTTTTGGAAAGGTAATTAGATAGGCAACTTAAAAAAAATAAAAAGTAGGTATGTTAATAACATGAATTTCGGAGAAAAGTGAGGCGAAAGGTGAAAAATCGTGAAATAAAAGTTAATTTTTTCAACTTCCAAGGGGGATTGTGGCCAAGGGGTTGGGGATAGGGGGGTGGTGTAAACTTTTTTGGAAAGGGAATTAAAAACCTGAAGTCGGAAAGATTCCGGAATGAAAGGACGATGTACTGATTTAGACTTCTCACAATAAATTTGTTTGACACTTCCTAAAACAGGCAGTTTCAAAAATGTAAATGAGGAATTTTTTAATAAATCTTGAAGTTGACTATCGGATTCCTGAGCCGTAGCTATAGCTTCAAAATCTAAAGTAGATGGTAAATGAATTTCCTCAACGCGTGAAAGAGTATCAGCAACAACATTATTTTCACCGGCAATATGCTGAATGTCAGTGGTGAACTGACCTATAAAGTCTAAATGCCTCGCCTGTCTGGGAGAAGCTTTTTCTAAATTCTGTCTAAAGGCAAAAGTTAACGGTTTATGATCAGTGAAAAGGGTGAAAATTCTTCCCTCCAAATGATACCGAAAATATTTAACCCCTTTGTAAGCTGCCAAAAGTTCACGGTCATAAGCACTGTACTTATTTTGAGCAGCGGTTAATTTAGCTGAAAAGAAACCAAGGGGTTGCCAGGAATCATTAACTCTTTGATTTAGTGAAGCACCGATCGCGATATCAGAAGCATCAACAAATAATGCTAAGTGAGCATTGTTATCTGGAAAGGCCAAAAGAGTAATTTTGGCTAACTGCAATTTAACATCTTCAAAGGCCTTAATTGAATCCTTTGTCCAATCAATTTTCTTGGAACCGTCCTTTTTACTCCCGGTTAAAAATTTGTTAAGGAGAATCTGATGCTCAGCAGCATGAGGTAAGAAACGCCGGTAAAAATTTACCATGCCGAGAAAGCGTCTTAATTCTTTGACTGTTGAAGGACGCTTGAAATTGAAAATAGCCTGTACTTTCTGAGGCGAAGGCTTAATACCTTGCGAATTAATAAAATGACCGAGAAACTTTACTTCTGGAAGCATGAAGTTACACTTCTCGATGTTTATAACTAACCCATGTTCTTGCAATTTTTGAAAAATTTGTTTTAAATGTTCCAAATGTTGTTCTTCAGAATGGGAGGCCACCAAAATATCGTCCAGATAAACGAAACAAAATTGGAAGTCTCGAAGTACTGAATTTATAAATCTTTGGAAAGTTTGTGCAGCATTGCACAGACCAAATGTCATTCTAGTAAATTCGAATAAACCGAAAGGTGTACAAATGGCGGTTTTAGGGATATCTTCTGGTTCAACAGGAATTTGATGATACGCCTTGGTCAGATCCAAAGTAGAGAATATTTTACAATTTTGAAGATGGGAAACGAAATCATGAATAAGTGGTATTGGATAACGATCTGGAATTGTAACATAGTTAAGGCGTCTATAATCACCGCATGGTCTCCAATCTCCATTTGCTTTAGGGACCATATGCAATGGTGATGACCAAGGACTGTTGGATGGTCTACAAATGCCTTGATTCAGTAAAAAATCAAATTCCTTCTTTGCTATTGCCAATTTCTCTGGTGACAGGCGTCGAACTTTGGAAAAAATTGGTGGACCTATAGTTTTAATTTGATGTGTTATACTATGTTTAACCGGTTTCGAAAAGGTTGTATCAACAGTAATGTTTTGAAATTCCCGAAGTAATTTTTGTACTTTGTCATTTATCGATGGTTTAATTAGTACTGACAAAGTAGTAGAAGGGCCAGTAAATATACGTCCATTTGAAGTTAAGTTAGTTAGAGGGTCGATAAGCATTCCTTTAGAAAGATCAACAATTAATTTAAAATGATATATAAAATCTGCACCTAGAATTGGTTTCTCGACATCAGCTATCAAAAACTGCCATTGAAAATTTCTTCGTAGACCAAGATCTAAAGTTAAAATTTTATTCCCATAAGTATTGATAGGTGAAGAGTTCGCAGCGGATAACTGCAAACTGGAAGGTAACAATTTTGACAAATGAGGAACAGGAATGACCGAGACATCTGCGCCTGTATCAATTAAATAATACTGCTTTGTTGAATTATCAAAGATGTGCAGACGACTATTGTATTCGTTTAAATCATCCGTCGTCAAAGATGAAACGCAATTTAGTTTTTTTGTGATTCCGAGAATTTTTTGTAAGAACACGGAGGAATACACTTGGAAGCGTTATCATTGTAATTGGCATGATACCAACACCAATCTGGATGATTTCGAGATTTGGAATTATCCCGTCTTGTCAATCTAGATTGGGAAAAAGAAGGAGATCTACCTCTTGATTGATTACGTTCGCGAAAAGAAGAATTACTGGAGGGTTGATCACGTAATTTTAATGATTTTACGTCGAGGGCCAGATTATTGACTGTTTGATTTAATTTATAAACTTCAGACGATAAATTTGATAACATATTTATAATGTTAGCGTCATGATGAGATGAGAGAGCAAAAACAGAAGATTTATTACACATCTCAAAAATTTTGTCTGCGCAGTCGGCCAACTGATTAAGAGGGCCAGAATTGCACGATAAAATTGCTCTCATACGTTCTGGAAGTCTCTGCAACCAGAGGGTCTTCAACACGTCGTCATTTAATTTCCCATCAGCCAGATTTTTCATTTCGCGTAAAAACTGCGAAGGAGACCTATCACCTAAAACCAGATCTCCGAGAAGTTTATTTAATTTGCAAGTCTCGCTCTCTGAAAGGCGAGATATTAACATTTCTTTCAAATTAGTATAAGGAATTCGCGGATCCGGATTTTCTAATATATCACTAATTGTACTTATTAAATTTTCATCCAATGCCGAAAGAAGATGATTGTATTTAGTGCTTTCTGAAGTGATTCTAGCCAATTCAAATTGCGCTTCCAATTTTTTAAACCAAAATTTTGGAGCACTTCTCCAAAAGGGGGGAGCGCTAAACGAAATTGTAGAAACAGAAGGAAGTGCTGTGGCGGATGAAAATAAATCTTGCATAAGGGGATTCAGCGACGCGAAGGGATTATCACTTTCAACATCTCCCCGGTTAAAATCGCCACTTGAACCGTTCATTTTAAACAATACCAAATGTGAATTAAAAATTAACAAAAATTTCTAATAAGGAGTTTTAAAATTGAATCTAAATTGCTACTTCCCTGTGCTATTCTTGCTGAAATTGCTGTTTTGAATTTGAATGTCGCTGAAGGCTTGGATGAGATTGATGTATCCAATTTTAATAGTGAGGTGAAATTTCTTTCTTCTTATTTCTTCCCTCTTATTTCTTTCTTCCTATTTCTTTCTTCTTACTTCTTTTTTAAATTCTTTCTTCTTTTTGTCCTTTTTTCTTAATTCTTTCTTCTTTTATCGGGGTCACCAGTTTTTGGGGAAGAAAAGAAACTTTCTTCCCCAAAATAAGTTTTTTCTTCAAGCAATATTCTCCTTTCAGTTTTTCTTTTGAAATTATAAATTCCTCGTTGAATTTTTTTATTTAAAATGTATTTAATTTTAAATTATTTTTTTTATAAATGTTTATATATTTTTACAATATTATTTTAAATATTTTATTTTAAATTAAATATTCTGGATTTTCTATTTTTATTAAATTTTATTTTTATTTTATTTATTTTGACTAGTTGATCACCAGACACTCCGATTGCTTATTTTATTTTTTCTTCTCTCTCACCTAAAACCTAACGGCATACTTATTTTTTTAAAAAACATTAAATAATTTAGACATTTTCATCAAGTGTTTTACAACAAGTAGTTTAAAAGTTGCCGCTCCTACATAAAACCTAAACTACAATTATTTTTAATTCACATGCTAAAAGAAAAACTTGGAACTAACGGTTCAGCCGCCACACTACATTAAATTTTAATCAATAATCTTAGGCGTTAAACTTAATTATATTATCAAAATACAATTTACAAACAATTAAAATATTCAACTTACGTTTACGCTATTTTTCAGCTAAACACCTCGAAATTTTACGATATATTTTTCGCGTGCAAAATTCACGTCTTTATGCTCTTATGGGTAAAATGAAAGAGGCCGCTCTTTTCCTTCTTCCGGGCGATCTCTATCAACGCGCCTGCCCTTTCCCTATTAAAATTGCGTAACCCGCCGACTCAATTAATTACAGGTGTATCTCACCTGTAATTTGCTTACCTATTAGTGCGCAGGCGCTTTAACGATTTCGTTACAAAAGAAAAACAAATATTTCCAAATTAATAAATCAAAGCTATGGCCCTTACAGCATCCCCTGCAGGAGAAGAGTTTCGAAAAATTCTGGTTTTTTTTATTCCGCAAGATCCTAAATTTTGTCCAGAATTTTTCCTCAACATTTCGAAATATTTAGCAGCTTTATCGTTTACTACCCCTATTAGGGGATGTTTTAACTCTTAAAAATTATTGGTATACATAGGATATGATAGTTTTAACAATATTCGAGGATACTAAAAAACTTCTAGTCGGAGAGACTATTTTCCCTACGGATACTTCAAGATTCACCATGGGGGATGGTTAACCCCCTACTGAGTGGAGATTTCAAAAAATCCTGAAACATGTGATCATTAATTTTCTCTGTTGGTTGGTTGGTTGGTTGGTTTAAGTGGCTATTCTTACGAAATCGTCAGAACCCAATTAGCACTACCTACAAGGCGCCATTTTGATACCACAACAGACTATGATCTGGGTTATTGGTGTGTGTTTGGGGTATTTTCGTGGACAGGGAGACCTCGCCTTAGGCTAAAGTCATTATTTGGCATTGAGGTAGTGAACAATGTCACCAATCCGGACAGCTCCCTGAGATTGCCAATAATATAATCACCCAGTGCACGATGTCTAGTCCCGGCGAGGGCCGGACATTTGCACAAAAAATGAACAGGCGTCTCCTTCTCATTTGGGTCCTCGCAACTGCGAAGGGGATCCCTGGCTTAGCTACATGCTCACGTATGGGCCAGTGACCAGTGTACACTGCAACAACTCTGGCAATGTTTTCACGGGTCAGGTTTAGAAGCTCTTACGTTTTCCTCCAGTAGTAGGAGGGCCATGTCAATCTAGAAATAGCGTAAGTTCGAAGATTTTTCCCGTTTTTGTTGGCAACAGAAAGAAAATGGGCCTGAACTCCCTTTTTAATCGACCTCAGAGGAGTATGAACTCGCTCCACCCGAGTTTCCTCTCTTGTAGCGCCCTGCCTAGCCAGGCAGTCCGCCCCTTCATTTCCTCCTATGTTCCTATGTTCTGGAACCCAGAGTACTATGATATCAAGGCTACTACCTAACCGGGCCAGACACTCGCGATACTTCCGTACAAGTTTTGAGGACACGATAGCCGTATCGAGAGCTCTGATAGCGGCCTGGGAGTCAGTTAAAATAGCAATACGTTTCTGACTTATGGAATTTTCTAAAACGAAATAAGCCTTCATGATCGCCAACACTTCCGCCTGGAAAACGCTCGCATGATCAGGAAGGCGGAAAAAGCTTTCGACATTTAGATCTATTGAGAAGATCCCGGTTCCAACTCCCTTCTCGGTTTTGGAGCCGTCTGCGAAAATCGCTGCGTCGAAGTGACTCAGTATATCATTTTCTCCCATTCTCCCCTCGTAGGGAACCTTACTCTGAAGTTCTTCTCAGAGAAAAGTATGGGAACAGTATAATCCGTTTTACATTTTGCTAGTTCCCCAGGTACCAGCTCCAGGATTTTACTGTGACCATACGATTTAGCAGTCCAGCATCCCAACTCTTTAAGCCAAACATCTTATATGAAGATCGATAGGCAAGAGATACAACAGTACATTGAGGGCATCAGTCGGACAGGGACCGTAAGGCTCCCGACACGCCTAGACTCGCGGTTCATTGTACTCTGCCAACTTTTAGGATATTACATTTTTTATCCAGACAGGGCCACCAGACAAGGGCACCATAGGTGAGGATAGGACGTATCACCACTGTGTACGAGGGTGGTCCGATAAGTACTTAGCCTACAAAATTAAAACACAAATTTTGGACAAGTGGCACGTTATTTTTCCACATAGTCTCCTTTCAGCTCGATACATTTTACCCAGCGATTCTCCAACTTCTTTAACCCGTCAGAAAAATTTGTTTTCGGGAGGTCTGCAAAATAGGCTTCCGTGGCGGCGATAACCTCTTCATTTGACCCAAATTTCTGTCCGGCGAGTGACTTCTTCAAGTTCGGAAACAAAAAGAAGTCACACGGGGCCAAATCTGGAGAATAAGGTGGATGGGGAAGCAGTTCGTAGCCTAATTCGACCAATTTGGCCGTGACCTAAAAATAAGAATCGAATCACCGACCGATATTGCTCTTTCTCCATTTTTTCTAAAATCCACGGACACGCCCGCTTTCACACGCGGTCAAAACTAAACTAAAAGTGCGATTTGGCTGAAATTTTGGCAGTAGCCGTCTACGAGAATGTTCTACACGATAGTAATTTTCTAGTGCGATAGTAGCGCCATCGGGCGGTGAGGCTAAGTACTTATCGGACCACCCTCGTACATCCACCATACCATCTTTGGAGTCAGTCCCCAAGCAAGCATAGAAAGCTATACAGGCTTTCCTTATCCGCTCATCTATGTTTAACTTCCAGTTAATCTTAGAATCAGGGACTACGAAAAGATACTTTGCGGAAGACGATAGGGTCAGTACTTGTCCATTTAGACTGGGAATTCTGAAGCTAGGTATCTTGTATCTGGTAGTAAACAGCACCAATTCTGTTTTACCTGGATTTACGCAAAGACCACAGCTCATGGCCCAAGCTTTCACCTTGTCCAGGGCTCTCTGCATGATATCACTTATCACGGAGAGATCAATACCAAAAATCAAGATAACTAAGTCTACTACTTTAATTCTTTCTTCTCCCAAACTGGAGAGAATCTTGTCCATTACCAGCAGCCAGAGCAGAGCAGAAATTATTCCCCCCTGACGGGTTCCTCTTGACACAAATCTGATAATGTGGCTTTTTCCTAGATCCGACTGTATTATCCTACTTCTTAGCATGGTAAGTAATCAGTGGCTAAGACTTTCGTGCTCTCCCAGAGCAGAAAGATCTTCGTAGATTGCCTCAGTGCGTACGTTACTAAAAGCACCTTCTATTTCTAGACAGGCAGCTAGCGCAAATTGTTTATATTTTAAAGAGTATTCGATCGAACGCACTACCTCATGAAGAGCTGTTTCGGTGGATCTTCCCTTGAGATATGCGTGCTGGGCAGTAGATAGCGGCGATTAAACTAAAAGCTGCTGAATATGGGTATCTAAAATACGTTCCAATGTTTTTAGTACGAAGCAGGTTAGACTAATCGGTCTAAAGTCTTTTGCCAGTTCGTGGCCCCGTTTACCTGACTTCGGAATAAAAACCACCCTAACACGCTTCCATGTATCGGGGATGTGACGTAGCTGTATACAGCTTCTAAAGAACGAAACCAGCCATGGAACCACACTATCTTGCAGTTTCTGCAACATAATGGGCAATATACCGTCAGGTTCTGGAGATTAGTATGGCGAGAAGCTGTTAATTGCAGTTGTAGTATTTTCTTCGTTAATAATGTGTTCAAGGTCTCTCCAGGGAATCTGTTACACATCCCGAGAACTCGGAATTTCTGTACACTTATCCGAACACCCCGGAAAATGTGTATTCATTAAAAGCTCAAGAGATTCAGCAGAAGATTCCGTCCATGTTCCATCCGGCCTTTTCACGAAGGACGGATATACATGTTCCTTTGATAGAATCTTACTAAGTCTAGCCGAATCTCTGATACTTTCAATGGAGTGACAGTAGTTTTTCCAAGCCTCTTGCCTGGCATTTTGTATGGCCTTTTTGTAAATCTTAAGGCAGTCCTTATAAGGCTGCCAAAATTTGTGCCTATAGCAGATGTTAAAGACTTCTCTGGTCATCTTCCTGAGATCAGACAAGTCTTCATTCCACCACGGTGGAAGTGTCTTTTTGCCACGTTTAACAGGACAAGAGGCCTTATAGGCCGAGTTCATGGCCTTTTCAAATTTATCAACGCTCGCGTCCAGCTTTCCTACCGAATCGAACAAAGGAGATGGCAAAGCTGGAAGTTTCCTTTTAAAAATGCGACTGAACTTCTTCCAGTCGGTTTTTTTAGGGTTTCTAAAAGGGTTAGGTGTCTCAGCCTGGAGATTCACACTAAAGAGGATCCAGCTGTGATCTGAGAACGAATTCAGATCGGATACTCTCCAATTTTCCAACCGAAAGACACTGTTGTCGGAGAGTAAGGTGAGATCCAGTACCTCCCTCCAACCCTCGAATTTCTCTGTGCTTGGAAACGTGAAGGTCGGAGCAGAACCCACATTACATACAACTAAATTGGAATTAATAATAAAGTCGAAGAGTGACTCACCGCTTTCGTTCGTCACCGTGCTTCCCCATAGGGTATGTCGCGCATTTGCATCGCAGCCCACCAGTAGAATTGCCTTATTTGAGGAGATGACGTTATAAACGTTGGAGAATTCCTCGGGTGGTGCAGGCTTGTCATGAGACATATAGACAGATGAGATATACAGATCTCCTCTGTCTGTATTTTCTAATTTAACCACTGTTAACCCTTTAACCTACGATTTAATTTCCAACAGAGCAGGCCAAATTCAATCATGCAGTAGACAAATCGGACCCAAATTGGGCGCCCTATGATATGCAAAGACAAGTGTAACATACAAATGGTTTATAAGTAGACACCGGATTATATGGAAATGCATATTCTGTATTTACCTTTCCGGTCGAATCCGAATGTAAATCTGATCTGTTTGTTTTTTTAATATTTAATTTAATTATTTATAAAATATAGCTGCGTGCGCATAGGACTAATGACAACACATAAATTAGAAAAAAAACTTTTGCCCTTCTGTCCCACGAGCACTATGCGCCTAACTCTATGTTACATAATTTTTGCCCTAAACGACTCACCACGAGTGAGGCTCAATGTTATCGTTTTTGGCCCAATCGAGCGACCACAAGTGAGACTCGATGTTGTAGGTTAAGGGGTTAAATCGTTCGAGCTAAAATTTGGACACATAAAAACTTTTACGTGTTTCTTAGCTAAAATGCATGTCCTTGGCTTACCTTGCTCCCGATTTTTTGTGTTGTAAAAAATATTGTAATTCCCGTCTTGGAGTCCCATAACTTTTGAGCCTCTAATCCAGGGTTCCTGTATTAAAGCCAGGTTAATGTTTTCTTCCCTTAGGAAACTAGCAGATTATCCGAGGCACATTTCGAGTGCTTTAGGTTAACCTGTACACAACCTTCATTACTGTACTGCTGTTGAGTTAAACTAATTTCCATACCTTCCAGCATATCGTTGGCCCCGTCGATTGGGTCCAGATCGTCGTCAGGATTATTTGAGCGGAAAACTTTAAGCTTGGCATGCCTGATGCCAAATCTAAGCTTAAACTCTGTCTTTCCGAGTGCCTCCAGGCACTCCTAATTTATGAGAAGCAGGAAAGACATGCTGTTCTTCTGTGGCTTCTCAGCCTTGATGACTGGAAGGAGCAGGTTGCACAGGTGTACTATGGCTGATACTCTCTGTGCTGCTCATATTTAAAATTGTCTCCTGACTGGAGGCAAGCAATTCATCTTCCGATGACGGAGAAATGTCCGGGGGCCTTATTATTATTATTATTATTGTTAGGGGTGACCCTCATGGTGGGCACTGCGACCAGACGGTCTTTTGTGCCGAAGCCCCTTTACAGTAAAAGACGATCTGCTACCCTAAGGAAAGCCAGAAAGTCTTTTACAGAAGATGAACGAGCTTCAGCCGAGTCCAGGAACTCCTCACCGAAGATCTTTCTTCTTAACCGTGCAAAAGCCGGACAAGCACACAAAATGTGTGATGTAGTTTCGTCGTCTTCAAGACACAGACGACAATCTGTCTCATTTGACAGACCTATTTTATATAGGTGGTATCTTAGCCCATGGTGGCCAGTTAGGTAACCTACCAACAGTCTGAGATCCGCTTTACTCAAAGCATTGAATTCAGTGTAGGTATAGGGTCTGACGAGCTCTTTAGCTTGCCGGATCCCAGGGAAGTTATCCCAGTGTATGTACTGTAGATTCCTGACCCATTCTTCTGTCACAGCTTTGGACGAAGACCAGCCAATGCTGCAGAAGGGCTCAGGACCCTTGAATCGAGAAGATGAACCTTCCCTGGCAAGTTCATCAGCAACCTCATTTTCCTCAACGCCGGAGTGTCCCGGTACCCAACAGAGGGTAAGAGAAGCGCCATGCCATGACTAGAGTGCCTTGAGGGCCGCTTGGCTATCGGAAAAGATAGTAATATTGGCACCTTGAAGTCTCTTGTTAATATTGAGAAGGGCGCAGCCTGGAAAACGCTGGGCCATTTTCCCATTGCTATCGAGACCTTGGTGTTGGGTCCATAGACACCAGCACCAACACCATGTTCCGTTTTTGAGCCATCTGTGAACCAACGGAGAGTTCTGGAGTCCAGACTGAGGCCGCCGCCATTCCAGTCTGCATGTTCAGGGATGAGAATCCTGAATCTCCTCCCGAAGCTCAGTTCCCTGGTCATGTAGTCTGTTATATAACAGATCCTTAAGTCAGGGATGCGCTGCAGGATGCTCATGTGACCATTGTCAGCAATTTGCATTTTGGATGTGATTTGCACTCTCACAGCACTAATTGCAGCTGATTTCAAAATGAAAAAGTGCAGGGGTTCGAGTCCTACTATCGGCGAGTGTTGGACAAGTCCTCATGGCTCCCGTTATGGAGAGGCAAGCAAGCCGTTGTAGCTTGCTGCACTTAGCAATTGCCATCTGCTGCTGAACTTTGGGCCTCCATACAAGGGCGGCGTAAGCAACAATTGGCTTGACAATTGTATTGTATAACCACAGGATCATCTTTGGGTTGAGACCCCATGTCCTACCAAAAAGTCTTCTACAGGCCCACATGGCTCGCGTGGCCTTATTTAATGAGTAGTTTAGTTGAGTATTCCAATTTAGCCGCTTATCCAGCCAGATACCTAAGTATTTTACTTCATTGGAATATTCAACGACCGTTCCTTGGATGGATATAGTATCCAAGTTCAGACGGTACCTTTTTGTAAAAGGTACAGGTAACCCCCGTATAACACGGTAGTTACGTTCCAAAAAATTGCCGTGTTATGCGAATCCGTGTTATACGAAACAAAGGATTGATACGAAAAGAGGGGTTAGGTTCCAAAAATTAAAAAAACATGCTATTATATTTTCATAATAAAGATAAATATCTTTATTAAAATTTTCTTAAGAAGTAATACATATTAATATGAGTTAAACAATGTTTTCTTGGTCATCACTAAGCACTATTAAACGCGGGCGTTTTCTTTTTGGCAAGATATCCTCATCCTCTGAGCATTTTTCTGTATTATCTTCAGATCCATGCTCTACCTTTTGCAAAAAATCTGTTATTTTAGGTTGCTCGCTTTTAGTTAAAAGATCTTTATAAATTTCCTTATATGGTGCTAAGCACTTATGAAGTTCTCTTTTAAACTTTGTGCTCCTTTCATTTGAAGGATCTTCATTTAAGAAATATGACTCTAACTGTTCGGCTAAGCCTAGGCCTTTTTTTATGCTTTGTAGAGTAAACTTTTTAACTTCTTCGTCTTCACCTATGTTATCATCCTCTGAGTTATCATGGATTCCTGATATCATTTCTACCAAACCTGCTTCATTAATTTCTTCTTCCACCAGTAATTCTTGGATATCGTGTGCAGTCATATCGTCAAAACCTTCCCTTCCGTGTTATACGGGGATGGTCCCAATTTTCGAACCGTATTAGAGTGAATCCGTGCTATAGAAGTGCCGTGTTATACGGGGATGGTCCCAATTCCCGAATCGTGTTAGAGTGAATCCGTGCTATAGAAGTGCCGTGTTATACGGGGGTTACCTGTACCAGGACGGCCTTAGACGGGTTGATGGTTAGGTCCTCACTGACACACCAGTCAGTGACTACACGAAGTGCGGACCTCATCAAGCTTGTGACAGTTGAGTCAAATTTACCCGTAACGATTATTGCCAGGTCATCCGCATAGCCAACAGCGTGGTAGCCAAGCTCACAAAGCTTGACTAGGAGGCCATCCACAACCAGAGACCAAAGCAATGGCGACAGTACCCCGCCTTGTGGGCATCCTCTAACTGCCCTAATGGACACAGAGGTGTTGCCCAGCATGGATGAGATTTCTCGCTCTCTTAGCATAGCATCTACCCATGCGATTGTATTTGAGTCTATACCCCTGCGCACAAGAGCCCTGGATATAGAATCATATCCTGTGTTATCGAAAGCACCCTCTATATCCAGGAAAGCACACAAAGCTATTTCCTTGGCCTGAAGGGATTTCTCGACCCTACTAACTAAACTATGCAAAGCAACCTCTGTTGATTTACCTTTAGTAAGTTTAGCAAATTGTGAACTGTGGAGCGGTGTTGATTGCTCCAGTTTGCACCTTATATGAAGGTCCAACAATCTTTCCATTGTTTTCAGCAGGAAAGATGTTAAGCTGATTGGTCTATAAGACTTAGGCAGCTCAAGGGGCCTATTGCCCTGTTTTGGAATAAATACAACCACCACCTTCCTCCATGAACGTGGTATGTATCCCCAAATATAACTGGCTCTAAACAGACAAACCAAAGGATCAAGGATCGTATCCAGACAGTTCTGAAGTAATGCCGGAAAGATCCCGTCACCTCCTGGGGCTTTAAAAAATTGAAAAGAGGCCACTGCCCATTTAACCTTGTCCCTGTCAAAGATGACACCGGACTTGCTACACGCTCTGCGGCTTGCTCTATCGCTAGGATTAGAGTCTGCAGCAGTCCGGGGGCCTTACCGGAGCCTCCTTCTTGGAAGTGGAGTTAGGTTCCATCCCATTTCCCGCCTCCAGCAAAGGGAACAAACTGGAGAAAAAAGAAAGAAGAGTAGCACTGACTTGATCTCAAGTACGTGCCCGTCCGGGAGAGCACTCGGCGCCGCAGCCGCACTACCTTTCTAAGCAAAGAAAGATCTTCGCCCAGTTGAAGTCGCACTTTCCGGCACTTAACCTCCACGAAAATACACCTGTGGTGCTCCTTGCAGAATCACAGAATTTACGGCCCTCCTCAAGAGTACGTTTTAAATTCTGAAACTTTAGATCGTGTTGAGGATATAACCAATTTAGACGTTGAAACAACGTTGTAATTGTAAAAATGCAGCATTTATAACCTGTGCTAGATGCAGAAATAATTACTGTTTCCCCTGCATCTATAATGAATATCACCCCGCCAAATGTAAATCATCATCATTAAAAATAATAGAAGTTTGAATTTTAATGTACAAAGTCTTTTGGTATGCGCTTTCATTACAATCCTTTGCTGAAAAGTTCGCAATCCCAACTTTTGTTCTTAACTATGCCTTTTGCGTATAAATAAATAAAAAAATAAAAAAAAAAAATTATTACTTCGCTTAATTGCATATCTTATAAAAATTGGAAAAGATCCGAAAAAAGCCTCCGCACGCAGGTATTCGAACCCGTGACCACTGAAACACAAGCCCAAGTGTTAACCACTACACTACCCGCCACTTTGGGAAAGTTTTACAATGAATGGGATTTAGAGCCGCGTGAAAATTTTTGTATACTATTATTTTGTAAACGCTTGGCCATCTGGAGTTCCCACTTCGGGTACTTTCATTTGTAGCCAAGCCCTACATTGCTATAAATCGAAAAGCACGAAATCGGTGATGACGAGTAGGTGCCTTTTCCTTGTTAGAGGACTGGCGATACCTCTTTAAAATAAAACGAGTGGTCTGATTACCTCCGGGTTCACTGGGAAATATCAAGAAAATATAACTGATAATTTCTCATAGTTCCCTGTAAAAATAATTCCAAAAACTACTTCTAATTTCTAAGGTGATTTCTTCCCTTAACCCTTTATAGCCCAAGATCATAAAACATTAAAATTATGTTAAAAATCAACAGGTTTAGGGAAATAAAAAATACATATTTCTCAAAAATTAAAAAAATATGTATTATTAATTATTTATTTCACATTTAAGGGAGTGTAACATTACTGTAAAATTGAGTTAAACGTAAACAAAAAAAACAAATTTGGTATGGAAGGAACATATTCATTCACTTATCTATAGGTTTCCAAGAAAATAACACAATTTTACACACTTTTTGTATTTTTTTTGTAAAATTTAAAATTTGCTCGAATTTCAACTTGTCACTTTCAATTACGGGCGAAATTCTAATCGATTAACTGTTAACAGTTTACGCTGTCTATGATGATTTCCGTGGATACTACATTGTTAAATAATGTGTAACAGCAAAGTGGCGCCGATTTGAATGAACTAAATACATTCGGTGCGTATTCTAGCGGGATTTTTGAGGTTTGTTACAGAAATGTCACATGGGGCTATAAAGGGTTAAATTTTGATTCGGTCAGAATATTCAAAAGGAAATATTTCCGCTCTCGCTTTATGTTAACAAACCGAAACAAATAATATCAAAAAACTTATACTGTCTTTGGGCAGCTAAAAAAATATATTGGTCAATTTTCCCATATTAAAAATTATTCAATATTTTTGCTTTCCCAAAATACAAATTAAATCGGCCTGAGAATACGACCTGGATATCCGTGTATTGTATTATTCCATAGAAACAGAATATCGATTTTATAATACACACAATTTCATATTTGCAACTGGGGCAAAGGAATTAAACCAGCAGCGCGGATGCGTCGCTTGGCAACCGAATTAAGGCTGCATAGCAAAGAGTAATTTCGTAAGAGCCGTGAGCATATCACTAGATGTAAAGCTTTTCTGCACAGTGTGAAGTTTTCGTCTTACACTCCCCCCATTGTTTGAGCTCAGCCTTCAACTCTGGCACGAATTTTGTTCGAGGGTTGTGCCTCTATGTATTCCTCTGCTCTCTGGAGACTGCTTTCGCTACAAAAAGAACTTTATTAGATCGCCGCACAGTGGGTCTATATTGCTAAATTGGTTCAAAACCACCCGCAAGTCGTAATTTTTAACGGTATTTGGAAATTCTTGTTTGAGGATACTCCTGATGAGGAAACGAAGAGACTCTCGGAGCCTTTTTTGCCAAAAATTACTTGGGTGATTTTAAAAATTAAAAACACTTCACTTTGATCTCGAAAATTCAGCGTATTGAAAGTACAATCTTACGATCCAAGAACTTAAAGCAAAAATGAAAATCTGCAAAAACCACAAATAGGATTTCGAGGTTGCTGAATCAAAATTAGGCATTTACTTGATCGTACAAGAACCCCTAAAGATCATTTGAAGGTCATGTGAAGGTCGAATTGAGAATCGTCCATGAAGGTGATTTTAAGGTTATGTGAAGGTCAAATTGAGAATAGGCTATAAAACATCTGAAATGCGAATTCAGGATCCCCTTGACCGTACGAGGTCTGCTGAAGATCGTTTGAGGTCATGTGAAGATCGAATTGAGAATAGACCATAAAACATCCGAAAAAAGTCACCCTTACGTTTTTAAGGTCGCTGAATCCGAATTCAGGGTCCAGATGACCGTACGAGGTCTCCTGAAGGTCATTTGAAAGTCGAATTGAGAACCGACGAATTTCAACACTCGCATCCAGTTTACCACATGAAGTAACATCAGTAGCAGTCTCGAGACGAAGAAACAGACGACAAAATCTGCCGATGGAAATTGGATCCATGGTTGTAAAAAAAGTCCTATCTTCTAAGATGAAGAAATGCCCCGCTTTTGATTATTTCAATGTAAAAAAAAATTATTTTTCTAAAATGTCAATTGTAAATTTAGGAGATGGTGTTGCGCAATTGGGTATATTTTCTGTTACTATAGGAACGTAGCCTTCAAGTTATGTTTTATGATTTTGTGGAAAGTTAATTAAAATTAAAGTGGACACTGGATCAGAAGTAAATATTACACCATACACATTTTTTAAACATTAAAACGATGGCATGCGGGGGATTTAAATTACAAATTTTGGGTGTAGTGAATTTTGAAACAAAATCTAAACAAGACCACATATGTATGTGCAGACAATTTTATGAGTGATGATCAGAGATAACCTTTTTATATAAATTTCTGTAATTTTGGTCTTTGGAAAGATTCGATTTAAGCATAATCAGAATGTTAACCCTTAACCACAAACGTACGAATGTACCTTAATCATTATTGATACATATTTCATTTTCCGCTGGAATTCGACGGCGGCCATTTTGCCAGCTTCCTAGCAACCAGTGACGCGGACGACGCAAGAGAGAGCGGACGTGTCCGACACATCTAAATAGGTAAATTTGTGTGTTTTCGGCGTTGATGAGGTGAAATATTTGGGTTGAACTATCAAAAAGAATTAAATCAAGCCAATTCAAGAGCGCGTACGAGTAATTAGGAACTATCCTAGGCCTCAAAACATCTCCGAACTTTAGGCTTTTCTCGGAATCATACATTTTTACTGTCGTTATCTTAGAAATGCTGCAGAGGTGCAGACACTTCTGCATGACCTCTTGCACGGCGCATAGAAGAGAGATAAGAGACTGATTGTTTAGATTCCCGAGTTGGAGAGGGCCTTTGACAGCTGTAGGGGCCAAATTGCAGAAGCAGTTTTACTTGTACACCATTTAGAGGACGCTCAGCTTATGCTTCGCACTGAGGCTTCATCGATAGCTGCCGGGGAACTCTGGAGCAGTTAACTCCGGACGCATGGGAGACTCTTGGATTTTTTTCCCAAACATTTTCACCAGCGGAATGCAGTTACGATCGCGGACTGATAGCAATATATATACAGATCATAAGCTGTTGATTTTCGCGTTTTGGCAGCTCTAGGATAATTCAGGTCGCCGGAGCAGACAATTCTATCCCAGAAGCCTTTTCTCGAATGGAAGCTCTGATGACAGTTATTGTGTCAACCCAGGAGTTAGCGGACGCGCAGAGAGTCGACAACGAGTTAGCCGCTTTGTTGAGGTCCAACGCTACTGCATTAAGGCTAAAGGAGATGCGTATCGATGACAAGGGTTTACTGCGACACTTCGACAGGTTGACATATGTTCCTGTGGTGATCTGCAAGCGAATTCTCGACAACATGACCTGTCGCATCCGGCCGGTCGAACTATACAAGTGTCGATCTGACGGAGGTTAGTCTGGCCCAGAATAAGTAAAGACATCCTGAGTTGGGCTCGCACCTGTTTCCGTGCTAAAAAAGTAAGTAGGCTGGTATAATCACAATGTGCCTGAGCGCACTCCTGTCCTTGGACCAGATGCAGCTGTTGCATATTGGCATATCGCACACCTTAAGCATCGGTGCATCGACCGGATCATAAACAGGCAGGTGCATCGACTCGGGTTAAGCTACACACCCACTGATTCAAGCCGATATCATCAATAATACAAATTGTTCCATAAAGCGATGGCGTGCAGCGACCCGGTTGGATAACACCAAATTTGCTAAAGGTTAAAAAGTCGCGAGGCGAGCCGAGCCGATGATAAATTAAAGTAGGGAGTTCAATCGCAGCGTGCAAGGTGTAAAGTCGCGAGTCGAGTTTAGGTCGTAAGTCAAATAGAATAAAACATAAAATAAAAGTTAAAAAGGTCTTTTCCTGTGCGCGAGTTGTAACCATTTCGTATAGTCGCTAGTCAAGAGTACCGGTCTTAAAATCAATGTTAATACAGGGTGGGCCATTTGAGATTTGGAATTTGAATCAGCTATAAAACAAAAACAAATGAATATTTTTTCAAAATTATGAGTTTATTAGAAAGATTGAACCTTTCGATTTAGGAATGGAAGACGACTTAACGGCTCCCCACAAAAAAAAAGTCTAACGAAGTCAAATCGCAGCTTCGAGGTGGCCAATTGACATCAGCATTTCGGGTGATTATGCGATTTCCGAAAACTGTGCGCAAAAGATCGATTGTTACGTTGGCTGTGTGGCACGTTGCGCCATCCTGTTGAAACCAAATGTCGTCTATGTCATACTCTTCAATTTTGATAAACAAAAAATCGCTTAGCATGGCGCGGTAGCGATCGCCATTCACTGTAACGGCGTTTCCTTGCTCATTTTCTAAGAAAAATGGCCCAATAATGCCGGCAGACCAAAATCCGCATCAGACAGTTACTCTTTGTGGATGCATTGGTTTCTCCACGATGACGTGTGGATTTTCTGAGCCCCAGATACGACACTTTTGTTTATTGACGTATCCTTCGAGGTGGAAATGACCTTCATCTGAAAAGATGATTTTTCGGTTAAAATGCCCATCTTCGATCAAGCGATCTTCGGCCCATTGAGCAAACCGAAAACGCACCGGATGGTCATGCGGCTTCAGCTCTTGCACTAATTGAACTTTGTACGCATTCATACCGAGATCTTTATGCAAAATTCTTCAAAATGTTCAATTCTTGAGAACGATGACGAGTTGATATTGATGGTTGTTCACGCATACTCTGAGCAACAGCAACGATGTTTTCAGTTGACCGCAGGGGGACGAGTACGTACACTGGTTGTTTTATCCAACAACGATCCAGTTTCACGAACTCGCTTCACAAATTGATCCACAAACTGCGTTTTTGGCACTTCCTTTTTGTCAAATTTTTTCCGTAAATTTCTTACAGTTTGAGTAGAAGACTCACCACTTTGGAAATAAGTTTTTAATATTTCCTAACTTTGTTCAAGCGAAAAGCGACCCATTTCATAAATGTCAAACATAAAACTAACCTTCTGTCACATCGGAAATGTCATCAAACCTTCCAACCTCAAAATAACCTATAGTTCCAATTCCAAACGTTAGATGGCCCACCCTGTACCATGTATTCCTGAGCGAGAGTTATAATAATTCTGACTGCTTCGAAATACACTCAAAGGCACAATTAATTAAAGAAAAAGGTCATTTTTCTGTCACTGACTTCAAATTTAATAAGGGGTGTTACCACCTCGGGCTATAATGACTTCTTGAAGCCTGTTTGGAAGACCATCCATGACATCCTGAATGTCCGACTGAGGGATATTGTGCCACTCCTCTACCACAGCGGTCTTGAGCTCTCCTAGGGTTGTAGGCACTGGTACTCTTGCCCGAACACGTCTTTTAAGCTTGTCCCAAATATGTTCAATGGGATTAAGATCGGGACTACACGCTGGCTATGGCAAAGTTTGACTGCCGACTTCATTAAGGTATTATGTGATAGATCTAGTGACATGGCAACGTGCGTTATCATGCATTAGCCTAAAATTTTCTCCAATAAATGGAGCAAACGGTACGACATGGTCTTGGAGAACTTCTTCCACGTACCTCTCAGCGTTCACACTGCCCCTATCAAAGATGACAAGATCGGTACGGGCCTCATAAGAGATACCTCCCCAAATCATTATTGATCCGCCCTGATAACCCACTGTCTCGGCTATAGCGCAGGGAGCAAACCTCTCATTTTTACGTGTATAGACACGCTAACGCCCATCTGGACCATTTAAGGCTATTCTGCTCTCATCTGAAAACAGCGCGTTCTTCCACTGCTCCATAGTCCAATCACACTATTCCCAAAAGGTGTAAGCGGGCGGTTAATTGTGCCTGTGAGCGTATATTCGCTTTGCGAGCGTACGTTTCCCTGGGCCCGAAATATAACAATTTTTTTCGCAGTCGGTTACCGGCTCGAGGAAACCAGTGTAGGGGTGAAGAAGTTTTTGCTTACTTCTACACCCTTTACATTTATTTAGTTTGATCGTTATTTCAATCAAAATCTTCTTTTAATTCTTTTTCTTCAAAAACTTACCTAAGTAATACTTATTGTTATTTTTTATTTCTTCCTTTTGTTCCTTCTTGATTTTTCTTTCAGTAAATAAATATACGTCTTCTTGTTAATATATTTCTCTTCTTTTTGACTTCTAATACAGAGATATCTTGATTATGAAAGTTCTAATAGATTCACAATCTATGATGAATTGAAAATGTTCGAAGAAGGCAAGCTTTCGGCAATAAAAGTTTTGAAAGGATTGAATCCGTGATATTGGAAGATGAATTTTGAGGTATTTTATATTTTAGAAAGTAAAATATAATTTAAATCAGGAGATGAGATGTTGTTCCCAAAAGAAAGATTAATATTTTTAATAATTAAATATTTTATATTTTTCCTTTTTTTGTTTCTTCTCTTAAACAAAATTTGTATTCTCTCTAACAAAAATTACTGACCTGGCTACTCTAATACAAACTGTACTACTCGATTCATAATATCGTTACACTTTACTTACACAATATCATAAAGTCAAGTAGTAAATTCCTAAAGTGTATTTTCCTTTGACACACTGAAAACACAAAGAGTGAATTGTAACGAGGTGAACATGACCACTGCAGGAATGAGTGCCACCACATCACCCTCCTACCAGCGTTTTGGTTACAAAAATAGCGAAAAGGTTTAAGAGTTCTTAGGTAACGTAATTTGTAATGGTGATTTCAAGAGTTTAGTGTACTGGAGGTTACTGGACACTGGCCAATGAACTCTCCTTATGTGACCAGGCACTGGCGGGACTTTTGTTTGAGTGGGGATTTCCTCATGCTCAATCAGCGATGGAAGGGTTTGATTTGAAATTTCATTTTGTTCTCCTATAAATGCATCCGTAGATAGATCACTGACAACTTCAAGGTGGACAGCCTTAGTGGCGAAGCAGCAAAACACTGCCACGTAGCTTTTTTGAGGACGGGTTCCTCTAGTTCGATAATGGACCCAGATTGGTCCGCAAAAATCCACACCCGAGTTGTGTGGCGCGCTGGTTGGACTCTATGGCGTGGCAAATTGCCCATTATCTGAGAAAACATTTTTGGTTTGCATTTGGCACATCTTACACAATGCTGCACAACTGATCGCGCTATTGTTTTTCCTTTAATGGGCCAAAATCGCTGTCGTGTGATGGCTAAAAGACCTTGAGGGCCAACATGTAAGTTCTCTTTGTGTATGTCGGTCATCAGCAGTTTAACGAATTGGTGGGCATAAGGTAATAACATAGGATGTCTTGTGTCATATGCAAGGCTGGATGCTTGTAACCTGCCGCCAACCAGGAGAATGTCTTCATCGTCTAGGAATGGTGCCAGGCTGCTCAATGAGCTATAATTGTTGACTTCCTTATGTGTCTTCAGTTCAGTTATGTCAGCCTTAAATTCGCTTTCTTGAATGACCTTGACTATGAGATGCAGAGCATGATCCAATTTTTGAGTTGTTAATGGCCAACTGTTTGATGCTGTCTGTTTGCATTTAATCCTCTTGGACTTGTGTGGAATGAGTCGTTCTCGAATGAGTCGAACGAATCTTAAAGCGTAGCTCGTAATACGTTGGAGCTTTCGGAAAGAGTTTCCATGATTTATTGTGTAAATGAAATGTTCAGAACCCTTACTTTCTGTTATTAGTGGGAGAACCTTCTTCTTTTTTTCTATGTCGCAGGCTATGCTATTTGCAGTATTATAAGGTTGTGGCCATTGTGATTCGCTCCCGTGTAAAAACATGGGGCCATAGAACCAAAGATTGTGACCAATCAGTTTCTCTGGCGCTATACCTCTTGAAAGAACATCAGCTGGATTGTGTTTTGAGCTAACATGTCTCCACTGATTACTGTTTGTCAGCTCTTGAATCCCCGCGATTCTGTTTGCCACAAATGTTTGATATGACGATGACGTGGAATTAATCCAACTCAGAACTATCTCTGAGTCTGTCCAGAAATGGAGTGCAATACCTTCTATCTTTAGGTCTGATTTCACGCGATCTGCAAGATCTACAGCCAGCTTAGCGGCACACAACTCAAGACGGAGCAGAGTTAATTGCTTTATTGGAGCTACGCGTGATTTGGCACATAACAGTCGCACTAGGATTCTACCTTCTTTGGTGACTGATCTGAGATATACTGCCGCTCCATATGCCTTTTCAGAAGCGTCAGCAAATGTGTGCAGTTGTATGAGGCCTGAGCGGGGAACTTGTTGCGGAAAAACATGCCTTGGGAAGACTATTTTGTTTAATGTGCTTAGTCCATCACGATAAATTATCCATCTGGTATGCATCTCTGTGGGTAATGATGCATCCCAATCGAGCTTTAATTGCCACAATTGCTGAAGGAAAATCTTTGCGATAATTACCACTGGTGCCACAATACCGAGTGGATCGAAAATACGAGCTATACCAGAGGCCACCGTTCGTTTTGTTATTCTTGTTTCAGCCGTCCAGTTAGTTTTTATGCAAAATTGGTCTGAATGAGGTAGCCATATCAGCCCTAAGGTTTTTATAGATCCTTCTTTATTATCATGATCAAGTGGTATTTCCTGGTCTTCTGGTGGGATGGTTTGTAGTAGTTCTTGATGATTGGCACACCATTTTCGAAGTTTAAAACCTCCCCTTTGGAGAAGTGCCGTTAATTCCGTTTGAATTTCCTTTGCAGTGGTCAAATTATTTGCGCCGGTCATTACGTCATCGACGTAGAAGTCTCTGAGGAGAACTTGAGATCCCAATGGGTATGTGGTAGCATAGTCTAGAGCTAACTTGTGAAGGCACTTGGTTGCCAAGTATGGGGCGGATGTAGTCCCATATGTGACCGTGCAGAGCTGGTAGCACTTTAACGGCTGGGTCGGAGTACTTCTCCACCAAATCGGATGATATTTCCTATCATCAGCATGTAAACATACTTGCCGGTACATTTTTTGTATGTCGACAGTGAGTACTATTCGTGGCACTCGAAAACGTAGTAGAATTGAAAATAACTCGTCCTGAATAGTAGGTCCTGCTTGTAGAGTGTCGTTGAGAGAAATATTTGTTGATGTCTTTGCCGATGCGTCAAAGACTACTCGCAGTTTCGTACTACTGCTGTCTGGTTTTAACACGCAATGATGCGGTATAAAGTAGTGTGGTGATACAATAGTTTCAGGATCAATTTCCTCCATGTGGCCTAGATCAATGTAATCCTCCATGAATTCGACATACTGCCTTCTTAAGTTATCATCCTTGGCTAATTTACGCTCCAAGGCGTAGAATCTTCTTAGTGCAATGTCCTTGGACTCGCCCAATTTTCTAGGATCGTCTGAAAATGGTAAACGTACAATAAATCTGCCGGTGGTGTCTCTTGTGACAGTGTGATCAAAGTGAGCTTCGCACCGTTTTTCTGCTGAAGTGTAATTTGGCTCAGCATCTACTCTCTCTTCCAATTTCCAGAATTTTTCGATAGATTGCTCGAGACATTCATCTGTAGTATATACATTGCATGATGCTGTAGATGGAGAGTTTCCACTGAGTTTTCCGGCCACGATCCACCCAAGCAATGTATTTTGTAAGATGGGAAGCTCATTACTCAATTTTATTTGTCCATCGGATCCGCCAGATTTAAATTTTTTGGTATTGGCCATTCAGATGTGCTTATTTGTCGGGCCGGTTGTGGTGGTATGATGTGTGGTAATACGAATGCTTCTACTCTTGTAGCGAAGCCGTTTACCTTCGATTGCAAGCGAAAGTTGACCCTTCGCTGCGTTTGTTCCTGAACGCGCCCTATGCCCTGCACAATCATCGGCTTGTGAGTTGAGGGCAGGCCCAATTTTTTTAGAACTCTCTCTGTAATTAAGTTTGCCTGTGAACCTGAATCTAGGAGTGCACGGGCATCAATAGTATCCCCGTTATTGTTTGATAATTGTACAATAGCGGTGCTCAAGAAGACATAACCATCCTGGATTTTACTGCTCGATGCAGCTAGTGTTACTGATTTTTGGTTTTGGTTGTCACCATTTGTGCTATGGTGCACCGGGTTTGAAGGCCATTGACTTGTGGTTGACGGAACTGAATGTTCTGGTCCTTCCCTTTTGTGTGAGGGATTTTTGTTCACTAGTGTGTTGTGCTTTTTATTACATTTTGTACATCCTCGTGATGTACAATTTTTGATGTTGTGGCCGCTCCTCATACAATTGATACACAGTTTATGCTCCTTTAACACGTTCAATCGGGAAGGTGGTGATAATTGCAGAAATTCCTTGCATGCAAAAAGCTGATAATTGCTTTTGCACATTACGCACTTAACGAATGGCGATGCAACTGCAGTTAGGGACTTCAATTCACCAGATTTTTTCTGCCGATCGTCTGAGTTTCTTCCCCTTGAACCTAACGCTTCTAATGATTGAAAGTGATTTTCTAGGAACGACAAGAAGTCCTTTATTGTTTGCAGACTCTTTGGATTGGACAGGGATTGTTCGTATAGAGTATGAGTGGCCCTGTCCAATTTCTTTAGCAAGATGTGAAGGAGCAATGGATCCCAATTATCAACAGAGACACCTAAATTTTCTAAACCCCGTAAACATTCTTGTGTTGTGTCATGTAACGATTTGATTGCGTTGGCGGAGGTCGAGTCAGATGTGTGAGATGGTTGTGCCATTATTCTGTTTACTAGAGCTGCTACTAGTAACCTAGGATTGTTGTACCGATCTTGTAGAATTTTCCAGGCAGCATTGTAATTCTCTTCGGATAGTATAAGATGCCTAATTAAACGCTCTTCCTCTCCGACCAAATTGGTTTTGAGGTACCACATTTTTTGGCAATCAGCCATTGGTTGTTTGTGTACCATCTCGGAAAACAAATCGTGAAATTGTTTCCACCGTAGGTATTCACCGTCGAACTTTGGCAGCGTTATTTTAGGCAGCTTTAACGCAGGGCTGACGCTAGTTGAGGTGAGATTTGCTGGCTCATCACGTGCATTAATTTTTATTGCAAGATTAGCCAAATGTTCTTGCACTCCTGATTCTAATTTAACGTATTTCTTGAGATCATATCCTACTGTAGTAGGATCATCGGCTACTTCGCAAATGCTGTAGTGCAAATTCTCAATTTGTGCCCAATAACGATTGATTGTATCAATCTTAAGATTGTGATAGCTCTTGGGCTGTTGAGCATCTATCCCAATTGTATCGAGAAAGCGGCGTAGTGATTCTATTATTCCGTCTTGCCGTCGAATTAATCGAGTTATCTCGGTAAATTGGGTTGAGCGTTGCCTATGCAGATTTTGATTAAATTCTCCTGAAGATTGAATCTTCTCTGTTGAGACTTCTTCAGGTTGTTTTGGCCTTGCGCCTGCAACAATTCCTTGATCCAAAGAGTCGATCATTTCGGTGAAATGGTCCTTGTATTGCTGGTGAACTATCTCTATAGCATTGTAATACTCCTTGGTAAAATATGAGTGTTCTAATGGTGGCCGCGGCACACTTGATTGCTAAGTCATTGGCTTCAAAGCGTTCCCAGCACTCTTCCAATCGACGTAGCCGTTCGATAAAATAGTCTTTATTGGATTTGCGTTGTTGCGAATCCTTCTTGTAATTTTTGATGAGGTTTTGGATCTCTTGGCCGATCTCCTCTTGCGCTTTTGCTAGCTCTTCCATGTTAGGTGTTAGTCTGTTTGTACTTGCGTTGATTCGTGATTCAAGCGTACGCCTGATCACGTCGGGGTCACCAAAAAATTGTTTGAAAGTTGGAATAAAAGGCTTAAGGTACTTGCACCTTAAGCTATGTTGGCTGTGTTTGCAGTGCTTAAACCACAACACAATTGAACAAGGTTAGGTTAGGTTAGGTTAGGTTGCCGTGGCTGCCTGGCGGCGCACTTAGGCCACAAGGGCCCATTGTGATACCACACGGGGGCTTTTCCCATAAAAACTAGCTAACCTTTGAACCACTTCGTGCCTTTGATGAAGTGTTCAATGTCTCTGATGTTCTTTGAACTCAGATCCGACAAATCATCAAAGAAATAAGCGCCCAGATGTTGGTTTCTGCACATTGCTAGTGCTGGGCATTGGCACAGGAGATGGGTTATATTTTCCTCCTCCTCCTCATTGTGACAACTTCTGCAGAAGTCGTTGGAGGTAACGCCTAGTCTATTGGCATGTTTGCCTACGAGGCAATGCCCCGTAATTACCGCTACGACGCTACTAATGGCCTCCCTCCTGAGAGTAATTAAATTCTTAGACCTATTACGGTCAAATATTGGCCAGATCTGCCTGGTGGTCACGCAAGTGTTCTCGTTCCTCCACCTATTATCGGCGATCCTTAAGTATGATCGTACAATCTCTGCTTTATGGGAGGCGAGCGGTGTCCCTATCCGCCGAATGATGTCCTTTTCTGGAAGGGTCGTTCCCTGCCTGGCTAGCTCATCCGCTCTTATATTGCCCGGGACATCACTATGCCCTGGTACCCAGATTATGCTAATGTTAACCTCCTCCGCTACTTTATTAAGCAGAGAGAGGCAGTCCGCAACCACCTTTGATGTCGTATACACACCTGTAAGTGATTTAATTGCAGCCTGGCTGTCAGTAAAGATAGAAACACCCCCGGAAGAAGATATATTCTCCTGCAGCCATAAGAGGGCTTCCATGATAGCCATGACCTCCGCCTGAATTACACTGCAGTGGTCTGGCAGCCGAAATGACGTTTCGAGGCTTAGTTGCTCCGAGTATATTCCACCTCCAACTCTGCCCTTCAACTTTGAGCCATCGATGAATATCTTAACCGAGTTTGCTTTACTAAGGAGCTCTTCCCCCCACTCATGTCTCGCTGGGATGAGCGAGTCGAATTTAATCTCGAAACAGGGGTTTGGAATAGTATAGTCCAAGCCCTGGGTACAAGCTATGTTGGCTGTGTTTGCGGTGCTTAAGGGGAGGCTCTCATCTAGAACGTCAAAAAGTAGGTAAAGTTCGTGATTTTTTTGAAGGCAAATGACAAGACATAGGGAAATGATATTTGGCATTATCTTTTATTGTATATTTATCTGTACGAAAAAATTTTTTTATTAAAAAAAAAAACAAAATGGCGCCCGTTATTCAACTTCTCCGGAGGCATGTTTTTCGAAAATGGCCCAGCTGCGTACAATTTAGGGGTCGCAGATTGGTCTGAAATCAAATAATGATGACATTATTATAAACTAGACTAAATTTGTCTCAGAAAGAGTGGACGACTTTCAAAAAAAATTTAAAATTGACGGAATGGCGCGATTTTGAAATTTTAAGGCCGTTTTCGGCCGTTTTTTTTCATAGTTTATCACTTACAAAAAGGAGATAATGTTACAATTTTCAAAATGTGCTCCACTCTTTCTATGAAGAAAATTGTTTACTTTAATATGCACGAAACTAGAAGTTGATCGGTTGAACCGTTTTTGAGTTATCTTGTACGCAAATTTGAAAAATCTTGAAAAACAAAGTTCCGAGATAATCGTGATTGAACGGCACGGGACAGGCTGAGCACCCCACTACGATCATGACACCGCCAGAATCAATGGGCTGTAGAATCCGTTCTAGTACTCGGATCGACTAAATATTTTAAAGCAACATTCTAGACATATTAAACTTTAATAATATGAAATAAAAAAAAAATCGAAAATTTCAAGATTCTAGATGAGAACCTCCCCTTAAACCACAACACAATTGAACAAGGGAGAGCTGAAATGTAATTGATTAATTGAGCGAAGAGAGCTGAAATGTAAAAGATTAATTGAACGAAGAGAGCTGAAATGTAAACGATTAATTGAATGAAAAGAGCTGGAATTGAATCGTGTTTAAGTAAAAAGTCTTGCTTGCTGGTTTGATGGCAACTAAAATTTATTTTGAATTCAAAGTTTTAATACAGCTAAGTGATAACAAACACATTAAAATCAAAAGTAAGTTCTGACGAAAGCTTTCTCACGGGCGCGAGCACCTGCGTTGTTGACTACGCAAGAACACTTTCGTGAGAAGCACATTAATTGTACAATTTGTGCACTAAATTAAATAGCAAAGAATCTGAATCTTATCAGAGCCTTCTTCCAGTATCAGTTGAAATAGAAACCGTGAAAAGCCAAGTCAATGCCAAAAAAACAAATGCCAGAACCAAAGCTAAATATATATTACAAAAGACAAAATCAAATCCAATTTGAATAGCAAATAGTCAATAACCAGAATCAAGAGCCAGTAATACAAAATCTAATCTGAAAATCAAAATCGTAGCCAAAGTCAATCGCAAAGTAAATTCTTTAATAAAACACCCAATGAATTCAACGCAGCCAAAATCTCGAAAAATACCAAACGCAAACGCCTTCTAGAAATCGCAATAACCAAATGGCACGGTATCGTGCCGAGATTAGCGTGACGTGCATGCGCTGTATCTATTCCCCACCTCCCGCTCCAATGCCCTACCATCGAAATCACACACATCACAACAGTCATCCATCCCACGTACTTGCCTGCCTGTGAGCCTGAGAGTGGCATTAACCAAGAGAGAAGAGCGCATTCTCGAGTCGCTCGTAGAAGAGCTTTATTTAGGCCGTGTAGAGCTTTACTTCGGACGTGTAATTTTGATTTTCTGTGGCGCAAAATTTTACATGCGACTGGACATCTATGTATCTAGTTTGTCTATGGTTATACCACAGACAACATAATCATATAGATATCTACTCTAGAGGAACAAAAACGGCCGTAGAGCTTTTCATTTTTGGCCTCTGAAGTAAAGCTCTTGGCCTCTGATCGCACGCACACACAAGCAGTTCTTGTGTTCATGCGACATCAGAATATTTCAGACCTCCCAACCAAAGTTCTCACTGGTTTCGCTCTTTTAGAATTATCGCACAAGAGAGATACTGTCTGGGGAGCGGTATACAGTTTAGACCCTGAAAAATGAGTGGATATTAATTCGCCGAAATTCTATTCGCATTAAAATTGTCTGCCAAAGACAGTAGTTCGTCTGCGGTGATCCTTAGTGAAAATGGACTAGGGAGCACTTTCTTCTGTTTCAAACCTCTGAGGGAAGGTTTATAATTTTTTCGTAGAATCTCCTAGTTTTGATTTCATGAATATTTAAATTGATGAATAATGATTATACATTTTTAAAATAAAATGTACAACACATTAGCCCAGTCGGTTTGAAATTGAATTAAATACAATTTTCTTTGATTAAAAAATTAGATAAAAAATTCATTATAAATTGTACTACGTATCAAAGCCTTTTAAGCGTCTTGGAGTTATAACTACGCACGCCGAATTGAAAATTGGACTGGAATTTTATATGTGTATAATACGCAAATTAATAAATAATTAACAGGAAATATCACTTTATTTCATTACAATAACAATGTTTTTACTACACATTTCAATAATATCCTCTTTTTCTTTTAATATTTTTCTTTCTTTTTCTTAATAACAAAATGTTCAAATAATAAGAGCTGCGAGTAAGCTTCCTATATTTGATGAAATATGAAAATATGAGGTGTCCCAAAATTCACGCAAGAAGAAATTTTGATAGAAAACACAGGTTTGTAATTAAAAATTGTATTTTTTTTACTGATCCATAAAGTATACAGTATAGGGTTATATATGGAATACAATATCGGGTAAATGGCCTCCACGACTTTGCTGGAACAAACGCACTCTTTTGTTGCAATTCTCCATGACCGTTTTACATAAATGTGGCTGGATTTCGTTGACACAGCGCTCAACTTCCTCCTTCAAAGCGTAGGTGGTCGTGGTCTTATTGGCATAAAGCTTAGACTCAAAAAAAAAAAAAAAAACCAAGAAAAAAGTCCAACAGCGTGTATGTTTTTTTATTAAAATTACTTCTTGCGTGAATATTGGGACACCCTATATATTCCTAATCTAATAATTTGGCTCACAACACTTTAAAATCCACTTTTCATATTTTTCGTTGTCTTTAACAGGGAATTTGAAAAATCTTGCTTTCGTAGCTGAAGAGCTACTAGAGACAAATGTAGCATTATCGCCTATTCGCAGGCATTATCGCAAATATGGGTAATTCTTTTACAAACCGAACACCTTTTTGACCGACACATCTCCGATTTGGCTGAAACTTTTTTTACGGATTCTATATCGAAAAATAAGAGATACGTGTCCGAGGATTTTTTTTTGTTCCGCATATTTTCGATAATACTAGTGATCGAAAATGTGAGAATAATGAATATTTTGGCTTGGAGACTCATTTTCAAAAATTCATAACTCTGGTTTTATTTGAGCTACAAACTTCTTTTTTTTTCGTTTTAAATCTAAAGGACTGAGTTTTGAGAAAAAATATTTTTAATACAAATTATTAACGAATTCATATTGTTATTAACAATTTAATTGTTTAAATCAATTTTTAACAATGGCCCCCACCTCGTAGCAAATTTTTAGTATTTTTATTGTATTCTCCGTCAAGTTTTACATAAAAAGCATGTTTTCAAAATATGGTACCTTTATTTTTACTATTTTTAAAACATTAATTTATATAGCGCGACATGTAAAAAAAACGGTTTTTTGTTAATAAAAAGAAAATTATAGCTCGGGTCAAAAAAAGTTAAATATAAAAGTTGTAGATAATATAAAGATCTACAATTCTTGTCTCAACTACTTTTTTGATGGTTAGTTGAGAAACATATTAAAAACACAAAAATTATATGTTAATTTCTTTTTTAATTTTTTATAGTCTTTTTATCAATAAATAATGTTTCAAAAAGGGGATTTTTTAATATTTTTTGCGTTTTATTCGAAAAGTTTGAGGTTATGTCGAAAAATAAGTAAGACAGAAATTGTAGGTCTTTTTATTACCTATGTACACCCTTTATATGTAACTTTTTTCTATCCGAGCTATAGTTTTCTTTTTATTAACAAAAAACCGTTTTCTTTATACATGTCACGCTATATAAATTAATGTTATTGTTAATAGTAATAATAAAGGTACCATATTTTGAAAACATATTTTTTATGTAAAATATGACGGAGAATACAATAAAAATACTAAAAACTTGCTACGAGGTGGGGGCCATTGTTAAAAATTGATTTAAACAATTAAATTGTTAATAACAATATGAATTTGTTAATAATTTTTATTAAAAATATTTTTTTCTCAAAACTCAGACCTTTAGATTTAAAATTAAAAAAAAAAAGAAGTTTGTAGCTGAAATAAAACCAGAGTTATGAATTTTTGGAAATGAGTCTCCAAGCCAAAAAATTCATTATTCTCACATTTTCGATCACTAGTATTATCGAAAATATGCGGAACAAAAAAAATCCTCGGACACGTATCTCTTATTTTTCGATATAGAATCCGTAAAAAAAGTTTCAGCCAAATCGGAGACATGTCGGTCAATTTTTATCAAAATCCGTACGGTTTGTAAAAGAATTACCCATATATGTGTTAAAAAAAAATCAAAAACTATTCAATTCAAGTACAATTATTCATAATACAAATATACTGCTACCATAAATACGAAACTAAAAAATTACGGAACTAAAAAAACTACAAAACTACGCAACTACAAATCTACAAAACTACGAAACTACGAAATTACGAAACTACGAAACTACAAAATTACGAAACTACAAAATTACCAAACTATAATTTTATTATATAATATTAAATATTATAGAAAAACTCTTAGAATCAAAAATATACTGAAAATACGCAAAATATTGAAAATCCCACCGTGATCTATCGCATGTCTCTTAACAGAATTCCAAGAACTTGAATATATCTCAACTCAACAGTCTAAACAGAAAATTCATTCATTTATGTAGCTGGTTAGGGGGGGCCCAGGGGGGGTGGCACCCAGCAAAGTAACTTACGCATACGTAAAATTTGCTCTCTTCCCTAATGCATTGTTGTTGTATTTGTTTATGAAATTTCAGATCGAGAGCGGCTACCTCAGTCTTCTATGTAGTTGTGCATAGGCAAAAAAAGCTTTACGAAAACAGCGGCCGATTTCATTGTTCTAGAGTGGAAATCTATATGATTAGATTATCTTTGGTTATACTAAGTAGCTACTTACTCTCTGTGCTAGTCGTATTCTCCGACCGATTTAATTTGTAGTTTTGGGAAGGAAAAAATATTGAGTAATTTTTAATATAGGAAAATTGACAAATATATTTTTTTTTATTGTAGAAACATAGTATAATTTTTCTGAAATTATTTTTTTCGGTGTGGTGATATAAATTGAACTATTTCCTTTTAAATATTCTGTCCCGAATCAAGATTTTAAGTAATACGGAAATATACATTTTTAACCCTAACCCATTAAACAGGGGCGTTTGTCATCACCTTTACTTCTAACAGGCGGTAGTTTAGGATAACTGATGGTTGTGGAATAATAATATAAATACATAATTTCCGAAATTTCATTGCATCGACTTTTTGTCGATTACATAATTATAACATTTTTGTAAATTTTTGCTAAGCTATTAACGTGATAAGAATGCACTAGACTTAAAAAAACCTCTTTGGAGAAATTAAGGTTTGAGAAAAAACTTAGACGGGTTCGAATTACATAAAAATGCGGATATGTACGAATAAATTCAGGAACAGAGGGTTATACAGTAGAAACATTTTACAATGATTATTGCGTAATAATATAATCGTAAAAAGGTGTTATAAAAGCATGAAAATGTTTACCTTTGTTTCAGTCTATGTCTGTAAGTTGATGTCACTTTTAGTTTTATCAAGTAAAACTAAGAACTATGAGAAATTATCACTTATATTTTCTTGATATTTCCCAGTGACCCCGGAGGTAATCAGACCACTCGTTTTATTTTAAAGCGGTATCGCCAGTAGCCCTAAGGCCCAATTACAATGACCGGATCTGAGCGCAAGAGAACCGGGTTGAAATGTCAAATTGGTTTTCCCACCACACGTTTTCTACCTCAGCGATTACATTGAACGGATACAAGCGCATTCGATCGGAACTACGCGCAGTAAATTTCGGATTGTGTAGAAATCGACGGATTGACGGTTTGAAGTGTCAAACAGAAGAACTGCCACCACCGGTTTTTTCATCTATTTTCCATTTTTTAAGTTTTACACAACATTAGAAATATTGAAAATGCTTTTCTTTTCCGATTTATATGCATTTCTACTTTTCGCACTTTTGAGATTTAAAGAAACTACTTTGACGATTTAATCCGAACAGATACGTCATTGTAATCGGTGTTTTTTTCCTATCCGTTTCACTGCATACTTGGACATTTCTATCCGTTCACGATCCGGTCATTGTAATTGGGCCTCTAGTCCTCTAACATTAAAACAATTGAAACACTCATTCAAAAAAATAAATAAGCAGGCAAAGAAACAAATAATGCAATAGACAAACATTCGATCCAACAAATAATCGCAAAGTCAAGCAGGCATAAAAGACAAATATAATAAAGGTACGGACACACCAAAAGCGAAGCGAGCAATTTTAAAATTTGGGTGCCGTACATATTAATTGAAGTGTCCGAATAGAACGCGACATGAGCGAAGCGTCTACTACGACAGAATGTTCCCAAATTTTAAAATTGTTTCCTTCGCTTCGCTCAGTTCGCTTTTGGTGTGTCCGTACCTTAAATCGGAACTCTTCTCAAGTGAGTTATTTCTACTGAATATACTGACGTTTACATGTAGTTGAAACATCGAGTCGAAATTGAATTATGAGCCGCCAGGGTAGGCGTCCAGTTTAAATCGAGTGGAAACTTATATATAACAGATACATATTTTTAGAACGGCTTCTTCAATATTTAACATCTCTTTGGTTACTTCATGTTCCGAAACATTTCTCCTAGCTATTTTAATAAACAAACAAAACAAAAATTACCGTAAGAATGAAGAACTGTCAACTCAATTACTCGACCTGCGTTTACTTGGCATTCGAATTTGAAATTTTCTACTCAACCCAGCTTGCAACACGGAATCGAACCAAGTCAACCCAGTGTCAACTCAACCTGTTTACATGTAGTTGAACTCGGGTTCATCTCTGCATGTAAACGAGATATATATTAATGGACCACTGAATTTGCTGTCTCAAATGGTTGGCACTTTGACTTTGAGGAGAGAATTAAAGGAGACGATATTTTACAGGAAAACACATGGAGTTTAGAGAGAAGGAGAACGAACGGCATTTGCTAACACATTGGGCTGTCAGTGGTTAAATAATTTATTGTGCATGGGTGTAAAAGTGGGTTGGTGAACTTATTTAAAACGTAGGTCGATCATTTTAAAAAAGCCCGTCTTTACTGATTTACTCATTTATTTTTATGATATTTCTGTGACACTTTTTTCTACAGCGATCGTTCTCCTTCTCTCTAACCTCCAATGAATGACGACGTAGGCAAAGAATATCTATTTCAACAAGAAGCGACACTTTAATACCCTCTCAAAATTCCAACCCATATGCAAGCTCTCGAAAATACACCCATAAAAGTTTCCCATTAGATAAAGCAGCTCAGGGCTACTACCTCTGTAAATACCTATAAGAAATGTAGAGAGAGAAATAGTCACCAAAAAGTTCTCACAGACAGCTTTTACAGCGTAAGCTATAAACTGAAGCTTTTTTTATGAACGCGTTTTTAAAGGCGCTCCAGTTTGCTGCACTAGCACTAGATCGCTCAAGTTTACCTCCCCTCGCAATGTCAAGTTATAGGGAAATGCCGAATCGGAGAAGGGAGAAGAGGCAGGTAGCACACACCGAGCATGAATACGGACGAGATTGTTTACATTTTTTCATTGTGCATTTTTAAAGGCGCTCTGGTTTTAGATTATTGTGTGCTCCGCTCACTTTGTGAAAAGTACCGGGTGGTCTTGATTTGTTTGGGAATGTGAAGAAACTTAAAAGTTTTTGAGTAAAAAAGTGCTTTCTTAGAAGCAATTAATTAAATTAAATTAAATGTGCTTTAGATAAATGATGGGTAAGCATAATAAAATGTGTTTGGTGTGTGGCTGTGGGAAAGGCAGCGTGTTATGTGTTCATAGAAAAGTTTTGTGATAAAACATTTTTGTGAGGTGCACCCTGCAGGAGTGTTCCACTTTTCGCCCCAAATTTTTGTCTTTCTCTCACTTATGCTTTCTTTATTACTAACTATTTCTAGTATAAATTCCCATTTCATTCCTGTAACGGTACCAAGGTCGAAAAAAGATAAGGAAATACGTCACGAGTGTCGCCTCTTGTTAATAGATACTCTTTGACGTAGGCATAAAGCCCCAATTACAATGACCGGATCTGAACGGATAGAAATGCAAAAGTACGCAGTGAAACGGTTAGGAAAAAAACACCGATTACAATGACGTATCAGTTCGGATTAAAACGTCAAATGTGCGAAAAGTAGAAATGCATATAAATCGGAAAAGAAAAGCATTTTCAATATTTCTAATGTTGTGTAAAACTTAAAAAAATTAAAAGTAGGAGAAAAACCCGGTGGTGGCAGTTCTTCTGTTTGTCGGTTCAATACGTCAATCCGTCGATTTCTAAACAAACGAATGCGCTTGTATCCGTTCAATGTAATCGCTGAGGTAGAAAACGTATGGTGGGAAAACCAATTTGACATTTCAACCCGGTTGTCAGACACTGACATGAAAGAACTGGACTGCTAACCGTCGTCTGAAAAATGAGACCATTTTTAGCACAGGCTCAATCCTCATGGAGCAAATCATGCTATTAAAAATGCCCTAAAATACCGTACAATTATGTTTAAACTGACGCAAATTAAAAATAATTGAGCTTTCACGAACCGATTTCTCTCATATCACGCTCAATTTTAAGTTTTTTCATAAAAATATTCCTCGCGGCAATCAGCTGGGGACTTAAGAAAAACAAAGATAGCTACAAATTATTTTTCTGCCTTTGTCTAACCTTCACATTTCTCGTTTATACCAACCCAAGCTAAAAGTTGTATCACAAAATGAAGTAGCCATCTGTTGGACATCGTTAAACTATTCTAACAGCTGATTGCAACGGAAAATGATGAGTTGGCGGGCAACTTGTAAAGGCTGTCGTGGGTAAAAGTGCAAAGCAAAAAGCTTGTGTTTACTTTTATTTATCTATTGGGAGTATCAAAAAGATGTATCACACGCGAAGATACTAGAAAAAACCAAAAGAAGTGCACATACATGGCGCCACCTTCATTTGGCTATTGGCAATTTTTTTTTGTAAATTTGTCTGCCTGCGGGCTTAAGAAAGAGCGAGATAGTTAGAATTCGGTCAAAATTTGGTCTTACTTTTGATGTGAGTTTTTGTACGGGATCAGCAGTCCAGTTCTTATATGTCAGTGCGCTCAGATCTGGTCGTTGTAATTGGGCCTTAAGTCTGCACCATCTTGAATCTTCAGAGGCATGGCTGCTACATTTCTGTAAATAAAGAGCCACGAAGTGAGCTTGCCGCTTAGACGTGATTAGAAAAGGGAAGATTTACTTGTTGTGAGATTCAAGACGTCAACAATTTTTAACGCCACCCCTGGCACTTCGAAGAAAACAAGAAGAATTTGGACACACACTTTCTTATGCTCTTGTTCTAATACTACACCTTGCATTGTTTTATTGCTTATTTGAGCAGATTCATATATCTATGTCAATGAAAACATCCCTTTAAACTTTGGATTTGGATAGCCCTTAAAACATAAGACTCATTTAAAATAACAGAACCGGAACGGAATGACTGGGGAAGAGAACAAAACTAAGAATCGGAGGACGGGAAAGAAAATGGACGGGGTTTGTCTTATTTACAATTTTGCAGTGAAGTATCAATTAATAGGAGATGAAATTCTATTTATCCCGGCAGCAACCGAAGCAAAAGCGACGGTCGCTCAACTTAGCAGAAAAGCTGGCAGTCATAGAACAATATGAGAAGACAGGGAACTCTCGTGAAATTGCCCGATTATTTGGATGTAGCTGTCAAACAATCCAAAATATTTTGAAACACAAGGCAGAATATTTGGAAGATTGGGCAAACAATGCAGATCCCCGCCGAGTAAGGTACCGTCCGAACAGCCGCATCAGAGCCCTGCATTTTATTGTTTACGAATGGGTACAGCGATGCCGCCACTACCCGATGAGAATTACCGACCAACTTATTCGTCAAACCGGGGAGGACGTCGCTTATATGCTGGGAATTCCGGAAATTCGCCAGATGACTGGGTGGGTTAACCGCTTTAAAATCAAATATAATCTCAACAACTTTGACCTAATGAACACTGAGCGCTATGAGGCGATTCATTGCGACGAGGAACAAAAGAAATCACTAGATATAGCGAGTATTATAAAAGAAGTAAAGGACAGATACGGTAACGTCGTTGTACCTGATTCCCTTCAGATTCAATTACCAGTGTACACCGAATATTCCGTAGCTGCGAACGGAAGCAAGCGGTTACGAATTCAAAAAACTGAGCAGAATCATTACGCATCACCTACAACCACCTTCGAGGGTTTTACAGAAGAGCCGATAGAAACAATTGACTTAACCGAAGAAAGTATTCCTTCCGAAAGTGATAATGAATCATCGGAAGATGACGTAGTATTAGTACCAGTAACAAGTAGTGACAAAGAATATTTTCAAAATGTTGAGACAACTTCGTGAACATCTGGGGCGGGACCCCTTTCATGATCATGTCATCCTTGTGTGCAACTAAAATGCAATTTTAATCACAGATAAAATTGGACTTCGCATTGTTAAGTAATTATCACATATTTAAAGCGTTGACATCCAAATAGAAGACTCCAATAACAAATTTTATGTAATTTTAATAAAATATTTTATATTTAAGCTAGAACTATTACAGTTTTTATCTGAACAAAAAATGAGGGTACTATTTACAGAACCTGTAAAATCCTCAATGAGGATATTTCTTCTACTTTTCCCAGAATCTTCGGAATCTCTTGCCAATCGTATTTTTTTAGTTGGCCCTCGAGCATTTTTACTCGATCACATTTATTTTCCGAAATAAAATATTTAACAAAACGTTACTCCCACAATATATAGGTTTCAAAATATATCATACATTTTGTGTTTGGCCCTTAACTTTAGTAAGGGGAATCCGAATTATTTGAATTAAAAATAAGCGCTTACAGTTAAAAACGGAGGGTGAAATCAAAATGGCAATTGCAATAGTAGTAGTGAATCGACTGAATAATCAGAACAGCTCTCTAGCACACGGCATCGTGACAAATCGCTGTTGTGTTTATATAGGAATGTTCTAATCACTGGCATAGAAGCACTGGACAGCTATCCCATGTCTAAAAAACCATTTTTAGCCCAGGCTCAACCCTCATTGTGCAGATCACGATATTAGGCGGTCCCACTGATATGAAAGAACTGAACTGCTAACCGTCGTCTGTAAAATTAGACCATTTTTAGCACAGGCTCAATCCTAATGGAGCAAATCATGCTATTAAAAATGCCCTAAAATGCCGTACAATTATGTTTAAACTGATGCAAATTAAAAATAATTAAACTTTGACGAACCGATTTACTTCATATCACGGTCAATTTTAAGTTTTTTCATAAAAATTTTCCTCGCGGCAATCAGCTGTGGACTTATGAATAACAGAGATAGATATATAATGCCTTCGTCTAACCTTCATATTTCTCATATACAGGGTGTTCAGAGGTGGGAGGTCAATACTGCAGGGGGTGAAAGGTCAGACCGAGACAAGCAAAAAATCGTATGGGTGGGGGGGGGGGGGGGGGGGGGGCATCTCGCACCGTTTGGCAGTTACAGGGTGATTCGTAAATCAGGATTTTGCCTTATATGGGAACCGCTCTTGTATTTCTATCTTTTTTTCTACGC
Organism: Dysmachus trigonus; assembly: GCA_949715965.1. Lineage (NCBI taxonomy): Eukaryota > Metazoa > Arthropoda > Insecta > Diptera > Asilidae > Dysmachus > Dysmachus trigonus. The sequence goes on along the minus strand of OX454321.1, from coordinate 34,108,807 downwards.
ATCGCAGTGCCCCCAACTGATTTCAAAAAATCACTATTTGGAAGCCCTTTCAAAAAAAGTTTACACCACCCCCCTATCCCCAACCCCTTGGCCACAATCCCCCCTGGAAGTTGAAAAAATTAACTTTTATTTCACGATTTTTCACCTTTCGCGCCACTTTTCTCCGAAATTCATGTTATTAACATACCTACTTTTTATTTTTTTTAAGTTGCCTATCTAATTACCTTTCCAAAAAGGTGCAACATGCCCAGGTAGGAAAAGGATACGAAAATTTATTTACAAAAATCCTTTTACAGAATATCATGATAATTCGAATTTTTAGGAAATTATACTTAAGTTTACTAAAAAATACATTTTGTTCGCTTAAAAACTAATTACAATTAAAACGTTTGTCCTTTAAAAGCTGTTCAAAATGTTCTCCGCTAGTTTCGATGCATGCAAGTAGCCTTCGTTTTATTTCACGTTTGAGGTCTATGGTAGCCAGTCTCTACCGTATTTTCGTGGCTGCAGTCCCAATCCTGGTAACTAATTCTTCTCTGGTGTTGATTGGTCTTGAGTAAACTTCATCTTTCATCATTCCCCATAAGAAAAAGTCCAGTGGAGTAAGGTTCGGTGACCTAGCAGGCCAAGGAATCGGTCCACGTCGTCCAATCCAGCGCTCTGGGTAATTTTCATTTAACCTTGCCCTAACAATGTTACCAGTATGCGCAGGTGCTCCGTCGAGCTGTAAATAAATTGCGCTTCTGGTGGCCAGGGGGATGTCCTCCAACAGATCCGGAAGGGTATTCTCCAAAAAGTCCGAGTATAGCTGACTATTCAGCACTTGGGGCAAGATGAACGGTTCTATCAACTGGTTGCCGATGATGCCAGCCCAGACATTGACACTAAATCTTTGCTGGAAGGACCGACACCTGGTCCTATGTGGGTTCACATCTGACCAGGTGTGGAGGTTGTGGAAGTTTGTGATGCCATCCTGGGTGAATTGCGATTCATCCGTCCACAGAATTCGGTCTAGAAACCTTCTGTTTTCGATGTCAGACTCGAACAGCCAAGTGCAAATTGCAATCGTCCTTCGGAATATCCTTCCTGTAGTGCTTGGACGGGGATATAGTGGTATGGATGTAGTCCCTCTCGGTTCACAACGGTCCAAACTTTCCCTGAAGACAAAGCTAACCGTCGTGCGACCTGCCTGATGCTTATTACAGGGCTGTTCCTGACGATGTTGAGGATTTGTTGGTCGGGGTCCGCTGAATCGGCCGATTTTCCTGCTCGCGTTTCTGCTCTGGGGGCGGTTACACTTCCGGTTTCTTTTAACCTTCTGAAAGTCCTTGAAAATACCCTTCTGTTGGGTACCCGGCGATTCGGGAATCTCCTTTGGTATTCTCGTACGGCCTCACTATCATTTCCTTCTATTAAACCGTACACGTAAATTATATCGGCAGACTCTTCAACACTGCATTCTGCCATTTTATCTTAATTTTTTCTATTAAACACCCGGTTTTATCGCTTGCTTCTTCAACTGTGGTCAATGTCCTTTCAAACCTACCCATTTTTATACCATAATTCATAGGAGGTATTAGAAACGGAGCGTCAGGATACTTAAGAGTCAATACTGGATATAATAAACTAATAACGCTATTTAACGAGATTACATTTATTATTTTAGTACTTTTTTGCTGAAATAATAAAAATGTATTACTTGTGTTTCCTAAACAAACATTTCCGAACTTGCTGTCATAAAAATTGTTTACTTAACGATTTTTTTCATTATGGTGCAATAAAGTAATTAGGTACCTGTGAGTATGTTTTAATTTCAGGACTTTTGCAACCCTTTTCTACCTGGGCATGTTGCACCTTTTTGGAAAGGTAATTAGATAGGCAACTTAAAAAAAATAAAAAGTAGGTATGTTAATAACATGAATTTCGGAGAAAAGTGGGGCGAAAGGTGAAAAATCGTGAAATAAAAGTTAATTTTTTCAACTTCCAGGGGGGATTGTGGCCAAGGGGTTGGGGATAGGGGGGTGGTGTAAACTTTTTTGGAAAGGGCTTCCAAATAGTGATTTTTTGAAATCAGTTTGGGGCCGCTGCGATGCGTAGAAAAAAAGATAGAAATACAAGAGCGGTTCCCATATAAGGCAAAATCCTGATTTACGAATCACCCTGTAACTGCCAAACGGTGCGAGATGCCCCCCCCCCCCCCCCCCCCACCCATACGATTTTTTGCTTGTCTCGGTCTGACCTTTCACCCCCAGCAGTATTGACCTCCCACCTCTGAACACCCTGTATACCAACCAAAGCTAAAAGTTGTATCACAAAATGAAGTAGCCATCTGTTGGACATCGTAAAACTATTCTAACAGCTGATTGCAACGGAAAATGATTTGGGTCATCTGGTGAGGGCGATGAGTGGAGAGAGTTGGTGGGCAACTTGTAAAGACTGTCGTGGGTGAAAGTGATGTGCAAAAAGTATGTGTTTACTTCTATTTATCGATTGGGGGTATCAAAAAGATGTATGACACGCGAAGATACTAGAAAAAACCAAAAGAAGTGCACATACATAGCGCCACCTTCATTTGGCTATTGGACATTTTTTTTGTAAAGTTGTCTGCCTGCGGGACTTAAGCAAGAGCAAGATAGCTAGAATTCGGTCAAAATTTGGTCTTGCTTTCGATGTGAGTTTTTGTATGGGATCAGCAGTCCAGTTCTTATATGTCGCCCATACACGGTCAATAATATTGCACAATATTTATGATTGCGCAGTATTGTTGGGATTTGTAGAGTGCGGAAGTGCGGCAAATCTCGACGAAAAATAAAAGCCTGATTTAAGTTCAGAAAAACTGTGTTTTATTATAACTGCTTTTACTTGCGACAAGTGCACTGCGGTGTGGCTGAAGTACGACTGACTGGATACAACAGTGTAAAACAGAAACGTGAGAGAGGATCTAACTGTAAGAAAAGCAATGTATATGTATAACCGTAAATTGCTACAATTTTAATACGCCCCCTCAATTTAAGGTTCTATATAATTCAAGAAATATACATTCAATATTTATACAATGCAAAATAATTCAGAATGTAAGTACATATTCCTATTTTAATAACCTTTTAATTCAAAAATTGCTTTAATAAGTACCAACACCAATTGCAGCCCTTAGTTTTTCAAATGATGTTTTTCCAAGGCACTTGGTGAGTATGTCAGCTTTCTGGTTTGCAGACTCTACATAGTCAACTCGAATGAGACCTCTGGAAACAAGATCTCTCGTGAAATGATATTTCACATCTAGATGCTTAAGGCGACGATGTTCCCATTTGGTCAATAGGTGAATACAGGACTGATTGTCCTCTCGAATAACCACTGGATCTTCAACCGCAACGGTAAGGTCCTTGAGAAGATTTCGCATCCAAACAACTTCGGCTGCTGCTGTAGCCAACGCAACGTATTCCGCTTCAGTCGATGAAAGTGTGACAGTCGTTTGTTTCCTTGTAGTCCACGATACAATATTCCCATATACTCCCAATAGAATACCAGTTGTTGACTTTCGATCATGTGAGCCGGCCCAGTCTGAGTCAGCATATGCCATGAGTGCTGGATTCTTCCTTCGCTTATAAGTTAACCCGAAATCTGCCGTTTCCTTGACATAACGCAAGATGCGCTTGAGTCCAGTCCACCCCCTCTGGGTTGCACAGCTCTGGAAACGACTAAAATAATTAACAGAAGCAATTAGGTCAGGCCTTGTGCTGAGCATGAGATACATTAAACAACCAATTAATTGCCTGTATGGTTTTTCAGTTATCGTGTTGTCGGCCTTTTGTTCCTCGTCGTAGCTGAGTTTTTCCTCCATGGGAGTTTTTGCTCCTTTACAGTCCGACATTCCGAAGCGGGCAAGCATATTTTCAACGTAGACGCTCTGTGAGAGGAACATCTCGTCGTCCTTTCTGGTAATTTTAATTCCCAGAAAACATGTCAAATTTCCTCGATGTGTCATGTCGAACTCCTTTTCAAGTTTAGTCTTGATTCGCAAAATTTCCTCAGTGTCATTTCCAGTGAGTATAATATCGTCAACATAGAGAAGAAGGATGGTCTTCTTGTTCCCTTCAATCCGTGTATACAGGCAGAGATCATGTGGAGATTGACGGAATTGAATGCTTTTAACAAAAGCATCAAATCGAGCGTTCCAGACCTTTGGAGCCTGTTTTAGTCCATATATCGCCCTGTTCAGTTTACAAACTTTATTAGGTTTACGATTCACGCCATCCGGTATTTGCATGTAAATTTCCTCCTGAAGAGTGCCATGAAGAAAGGCGTTCTTTACATCAAGCTGCAAAACCTCAAAGTTTTCCTCATTTATGAGTTGGTACAGCCGTCGCTAAAATCGACACTTAGCAATACTCTACAGATAACTACGCTTCAACACCTAAACTACCACTCTAGACTCCGAGATCGAACGAGTATACAAATCTACACTCACTATATCATTCTAACTGTCTTGAACTGCTTCATAACTATTGAACTATTTTTATTTCACTCTTGTGACGATCTCGTATGAGAACGGTCGGCTGCTTGGTCGCCTGTAAAATAAAGTTATTTGAAAGAACGCGTGGTTTGATTAAAATCCGAAGCCTAATATCAAACTTCCTTCGTCCCGACTATTTCAGTTCGAACATTTTCTGGTGCATCGGCCGGGAAACCCTACAGGAAGTTAAGATCAAAGGCTCTAACTCGCGATTTAATCCGCGTTTCAATCCGCGATAGTTGTGTGGTGCCGTATAACGGAGTTTAAGTGCTATACTGTGCAGACCAATTACCGCAGCTTATCGCCACGTGCAGTGTTTAATAAAACTACTTGGTTTTTCATTACTGCCTACATAAAAAAAGAAAAAAAAGGAGACTATCTGATAATACGATTGCCTCGCTTAGGCTAAAAGATCAGTGATCACGTCTCAATGTGATATTGCAGCATCGCTTATGCTCAGCATAAACTGATCAAAATCGGAAACTATAGATCTCCCTAACGCCAGATTGTAGACATAGGCTTAATTCCAGCATAATTCGATAATTTAACTTTTCTAAAAAATCGTGGTTATATTAACGGTGCATCTAACTGAATATCAGTGACGTCAAACTGCATACTGTGTCATAGTGCCACAGTGCGGGAAAGCAAATGGATACTCGGTAAGCTCGTTCCAATTTGTTCTTTTTTTTAACGATGCCTCCAGAAGTTGGAAAGTCTCCAAGAAAGCCTGAGACGGCGGCCGAACTGAAATTTGAGCAGTTACTCATGAAAATGCAAACGTACATAAAGTACATCGGCAATTTTCTCGTGAATTTCAACAAAACTGGCGAAGCTAACAAAACTTTGGGTTACGCTGAGGGTCGGAAAGTTCTGTTGAACAACTACTGGGCAAAGTTTACGAGGTTACATGATCAGTTGGAGAAAGCTTCTGAAAGCGCTGGAACTTATGGCGCCGAGCATGAATATTTTGCTGATGACGCTTATTCAGAGGTGCAAAGCGCTTATTGTGAAGCCATGGGATATATCAATGACTTTATTCGGAAAATGAGTAGCGAGTCATCTCAACTCGAAAAATCACCTGAGCGAGCACTTGATAAATCCTCTCTCAATAATCCCTCATCCTTTCCACCGTCAGTAGTAATAAAACACACTCCTCTTCCATCCATTAATTTCAAGCAGTTTACGGGTAATTATGTTGAATGGCCTGCATTCAAAGATATGTTCATCTCACTCGTTTATAAGGACGAAACTCTTACAGATTGCAAACGGTTGCAATATTTAAAGATGAATCTTAGGGGCGACGCCGAAAAATTACTTCACAATATTTCTGTCACGGATGCTAATTACACAAGTGCGTGGAAAATCCTAGAAGATCGATACGATAATAAACGAATTCTCGTCAATGTTCTGCTTAAAACTTTAATGTCAATCCCCGCTGCATCATCGGAATCTAGTAATGAGCTGAAATGCTTATTAGATGGGACTGTAGATACTTTAAAAGCTTTAGAAAATCTGGGAAGACCTGTAAAGTCATGGGATGATTGGCTAATTTATATTACGGTTCAAAAATTAGACTCAAAAACACGCCTGCAGTGGGAAAATTCGAATGCAGAAAGTAATCCCGATAAAGTTACATTTAACTTGCTGAAACGGTTTCTGGAGAATCGCATTCGGGCACTTGAATCGGTTGCAGTAGTCTCGGATCGACCAACAAATACACGATACAAACTCAATCAACCGAATCCTAAAGAGCGCAAATCTCATGTTACATCGTCTACACGTAGTTGTCCTCTATGCTCTGGTAAACATGTTGTGCTCTTCTGTCCTACCTTTCGAAAAGCAGCTGTGGACGAGCGTCGAAACTTAACAGCTAAGCATCAAATATGCTTCAACTGTTTATCATCTGAACATCTTAGCTCTGCATGTAAAAATACGAAACGGTGCCAAATCTGTGAAGCCAAGCATCACACTATGCTTCATAAGGATGCAATGTCTGCAAGAGCTTCAAGCTCCAATAAAGCTCAATATCCACAATCGCCCGACTCTTCAAGCTTTTCCACTGAACAGGCTGTTTCTGTAACATCGCACACTGTGAACCGCAACCTAAGCAACAAAACAATCCTATTAGCGACTGCAGTCATTACTTTACGTTCACCTCAAGGAAGAATTATACGTGCTAGAGCATTGCTAGACCAAGGGTCAGATGCAACTTTATTGGCCGCTTCTCTGTTGCAAAAGCTTCAAGTCAAAGGTAGAAGAGTCAACATTCCCATAACTGGTGTCGGGACATCGTCAGCAGGTGTCGCCCGATGCATCGTCTCCTTGGAGTTGCTATCCGACATAGAGCCTGATTTTGTTCTACCATTTGAAGCGCTGGTCTTACCTAAGCTGACTACACAAATTCCTAGCAAAACGGTCAATATAAAAGACTGCTCGCACTTTTCTCAGCTGCGTCTAGCCGATCCTGACTTTAAAAATCCTGGTTCTATAGAAATAATAATAGGCGCAGACATATATGGTTCTCTCCTGAGAAATAATGTTCTTCATGGACCTCCGGGTTGTCCAACAGCTCAACAAACAGCTGTTGGATGGATTTTATCTGGCGTCGTAGACGAAATAGATACTAACTCCACATCTATTCAGGCCCCACGTTTGTGTTGCGTCTCCAATCAAGATCTCAGCGCTCAGCTTGCTACTTTCTGGGAAATTGAAGAGGTCCCTTTCTCCCAAATTATGAGTCCGGAGGAGGAAGAATGCCTTAAATTCTACGATGAAACTACTACTCGTGACCCTACTGGAAGATATTTAGTTCGGCTACCTCTTAAATCAACTGGACCTCGAACTTTAGGAGATTCTCGTTTCGGCGCTGTTAAATCACTTACTCGTATGGAGAAGCAGTTTTCACGCAGCCCTACTTTGGCTAGCTGCTATTTAGATTTTATGAGGGAGTATGCTGAGCTAAATCATATGCACAAATCTTCGGAACCGATTTCTGAAAGCATAAAGCCAATATGCTATCTTCCGCATCACGCTATTGTGAAAAGCAAAAATGTCACAACCAAGTTACGCGTAGTTTTCAACGCTTCGTTTAAAACTTCAAACCAGGTGTCGCTAAATGATATTCTTCATGTGGGTCCTAAACTACAGGCTGACATTTTATGCGTCATGATGAGGTGGCGAAAACATTTTGTGGCATTTTCTGGCGATATCGAGAAAATGTATCGTCAGATACTTATACATCCCGAAGATAGGGATTTACAACGTATTGTATGGAGAGACGATCCTACTCTACCTATTCAAGACTATAAGCTAGCCACTGTCACGTATGGCATGAACTGTGCCCCTTATCTGGCAATCAAAACTCTCCACAAGCTTGCTGAAGATGAAAGGGAGAAATATCCGCTCGGATCTGCTGCCATTAAATTTGATACTTATGTCGACGATGTACTTTCGGGAGCCGATACTATTGTCGAAGCGCTAGAGCTGCAACGGCAACTTAACTTCTTATTAAAATCAGCTGGGTTTAATCTACGTAAATGGGCATCTAATCATGTTGAATTATTGGAGACTCTGGATGAAAGTCAGAGACTCCAAAGCCCCTTGGAATTATCACTTGATAAAGGCGTTAAAACACTCGGTTTAGATGAACTCTCTTATCGTGTCAACTTAGAACCGGAACAGCTTGTGTCTACTAAACGCGGTGTTCTCTCAGGAATCGCTCGATTGTTCGATCCAATGGGGTGGCTTTCCCCAATTATCATATCTGCAAAAATCCTAATGCAAGATCTCTGGACATCTGGCCTTGATTGGGATACCCCTTACCAGAGCATTTAAAAGTTCAATGGAAACAATTCGGGCAAGGATTACTGGACGTCGAGAAGATTAGGATAAATCGTTGGATTGGATTTAACTCGAAACAGTTGTTTTGCGAACTTCATGGGTTTTCAGACGCTTCTGAATCTGCATATGCTGCGGCAGTCTACTTGAGAGTCTTCCATGACTATGGCAAAATCCAAGTAACTTTACTCACTGCAAAGTCCCGAGTAGCTCCCCTAAAAAGAAAAACTATTCCTCGCTTGGAACTTTGCGGAGCTTTGTTGCTCGCTAAGCTCATTGTCTACGCTCGAGATGCCTTAAATATTCCTGATATGCCTATTTTTACCTGGACTGATTCAACGACTGTGTCGCGTCTTAGCGACAAGGACTGGGAGTGCTTTGTAACAGAAGATCACCAGCCCTTTATACCTTAGTTCACGTGCGCCTTTTTCTTTTTACCTTTATTCACTTGCTGATGCCCACAATTTGTAAAGTCGATTTTTATTTCTATTTTTTATTAATATATAGCTACAACTTTTGTGAGGCTTATCTGTTAATTAATTAATAACAACTTTCGTGAGGCTTAACTACTATCACTACCGGCTTATTTCGCGGTCTTTACCCAACTCCTCGATTGATCGATCGATTGGAGCCTCCCTAGTTCGCACGACCCCTCCTCCACTCGTTATTAGTTTCCCCGCTTTTTGTTTATACATAACGACCCGCGCGCGGTTGGCCGAAAAGAAAGCAAGCGTGCACTTTCGTGCACTTTGCCCCGGCGCGGTGCATCGACCAACGGCTATATACTTGGCCGTCCAAGAATGGCGTGCTATTCGACACCCGACGTGTGTGTTTGATTTTTGAAAATTGAGCTGAGACGTTAGGAATTCTTGAAAGTGGTCAAAATGTTATCGGGGCACTTGTAGAGGTGATTGAGCCACTTGGACTCGAAAATATGGGAATATCAAATCTCAGCATTTATGTTACTATGCGGAATTACGATTGAAAAGGGAAAATTTATGGGGTGAAGGAAAAGTAATGAGTGCTCAAGGGATATTATATCCCGCCACTCATTACACCATCCCCCTATGAAAAAGAAAATTGCAAAATTTTCGCGAAAAGAAAAAAACAAGGTAATTTAATTAATTCTGAAAATCTACGTTACAGTGACTGCGTTTTAGTGAATTGGTCTCGGTTGGTTTTACGAGGAGGAGTTGTGCGTTTGATTTTACAATTTATTGTTAATTAATATATTCTTATAATGTGTATTAGTGATAGTAAATCGACTTATATCTATAAGTTTCCTTAATGGTTTATGCTTCTCTAATTGTTATAGGCTAAATAAGGTATTATGGGTAATAGTTTGTATATATCGAAGTTTTATAGGCTACATAAGAAATATATATAAAATTTACTCTTTTTTTTCTATATCGAAGTTTTATATGCTGCATAAGAAATATATATAAAATTTATTCTTTTTTTTTTTATATCGAAGTTTTATATGCTACATAAGAAATATATATAAAATTTATTCCTTTTTTTTTTTTCTTATATTAAATTTTTTTTATTATAATTTTTTTTTTATAAAATTTATTTATACACTGTTGTTGTTATTGTTTGCTTTTGTTTTTTTTTTGATAATTTTATACAATAGTGTTTCACATCATTTCTTAAATTTATTTAATTTTTAGAAAGAAGTTTTTTTTGTTTTGTTTTTACATTGTTTTTGTTATCCTGTAACTGTTAGCTTAAATGACTGAATTTCTTCCCCTGGGGCATGTTGAGCCACACTGGGTAAATTTGAACAAGCGGGACTTACTCTTACAGTTTGAGACTGTTTTGTACAGTTTAATTTTTTATTCAATAAATAGACCGTAACTAGAAGGACTACTCCTATTAGGGTGTAGCTAATTGTATATTGGTGTATATCGTGTTTGCTTAGACTTCCCATATCAGCTGGGTACGTAATCTCGCTGTTCTTTTGCTCGTCAATCGCCCTTGCTAATAGCGTTAATTCGTCGTCGCCGTAAAATTTAATCAGTTGAGTTTTACTGGTAGAAGTGGAGTTAGAAATTGTATTTTTAAAATCGCGAACATGATGGGTTAAATTGACCGAGGGGAGGTAAAAATTGTTTATTAGAGATGTTTTAATATTATGTGCGTGAATGATCATTTCTTTCGTTCTTAAATAGCAGTTTGGAGTTAATGATAAAGTTCCGGTTCCCTCGATTTTGTGAGGCGTTATGATGCTTCCGCAAATTGCATCTACCATACTTGGCTTTTCTAGAGAAAATAACCATTTGTTCGGTTGGGACAGCTGGATCCAGAAATTGGATTTAGGGGCTAGTTTTACATTACAGTCATCAGGTACTTGAGAGCTATGCTTCAAGAGTTCAATTTCGCATAAGTTGTTAGTAGATTGAACATTGAAAATGGGGTAAATAACTCTACAGAGAAATTTTCTCGAGATCTATAGTCAGACAGTTACTGAGGTCAAACTTGTTTAGTGAGTAGTAGTGTTCTCGGTTATAGTCCACAACCAGATATTCCAAAGAGGGATTGATGTAGGCGAATTTTTCTTTATGAGGTACTGGTAGGGGTATTACTTTGTAGAGCTGATACTGTTCTCGGAATGGGAGAGGAAGCTTGAGGACGAAAAGTATTTTATCGTCAATTGCACGGGTGCTGACTCGTCCCAACTGATACATCTGAAGGAGGTTGTCTTCCTGATTAATAACAGGTAGTGTTAGAGAAACTGGTAGGGATTTTTGTATTGTTACTAATAAATCGTGCACTTGCTGAGGGGTGATTATAGAAGGGTGAGGTTTCCCATGTTGAAGGTCCATCATTAAGTTCATGAGAGTGTTTTGAACGTTTTGGTGTCTCATCATAACGAGAGTCGTGAGGGAAATTAGGGATTCTAATTCAATTAGGGTATCTCGCAAGACATTAGAAGTTTTTAAGGAATTGAAGACTGCATTCAGCCTGGACAATTTTGAATCAATGTGTGTAAATTGCTTTTCTATATCGTGACGGGTTTTGTTGAAGATATTAACTGTTGTTTCGATAATGGAGGTTTGATTTTTGATCAAGTTTAGAAGATATTTTTCATTTTCCTTAAGGGAATTAATTTGGTTATTAAAAGCTTTGGCGTCGTCCTCACTTAGGGTACCAAAAAGAGTTTTACTGAGACTACCTACGGCATTGAATAATCCTCTCTTGGATCTGTTTTGGTTACGACTTAATATAAGGGATTTCTGCTCTATATCTTGCATTATTGCCTCAAGAGTGTGTATTATCTCCGTGCATGTCGTTGGCGAATCGCGAATCTGTTCTGTGGTTTCGCAAGCTTGTCGTATGACCTTACTATAATATCTAAGCTTAGAGAACTCTAAATGAAAATTTCTTAAATCGAAATATATAATTACATGCCATTCAGTACTGTACAGTCCAGCATCTCCAATTTCCTCAAAATATATACCCGGGTTGTGATTAAAGTTGGTAACGTTTATTTCGTTATTAGCCAGTACCCGGCTTAAAATTAGGGTTAATATTAGTAGGTACCTTAGGGGACACCTGCAAAACAACAAAAGAAATGCATGTAAACAAGACATTTTCCCTAGAATTAATTTTTATTTATATTGCAAGGAACACAAAAAAAACTCGTATTCGTTCTAATGACCAAAAGATCTTTTCACCTAGAATCCCGGACCTTGGTTAACTTAATTGTTCTTGAATTCATGATAACGCGAAACGGCAAACTGCAGCGGTAACCTTTTTTGACGACATGGTTTAATGCTATTGTAATTGCATTCATCGCTCTGCGAGTTTGATATTGTTATTTACCGTGAATTCGCGCGTACGTATATCGGGGTGCTTCTGAAACATGATCATTCGGCAAATAGTTTTATGTTATTGTTGTGCACAACTTTGTTTTTATTGCCCATTCTGATCGTCGTGTTTTCCGCGGAATTAATTTTAGTTATCTCGTACGGCCCTGACCACAGTGGTGCGAATTTTCCTTTTCTAGCGTGATCTTTTAACAATACTTTTTCGCCTAAATTATATTGCTTCGATTGGCTGCTTTTATCGTAAAGTGCTTTGGACTTAGTCTTACACTTGAGAAGGTTTTCTCGCGCTATTCGATGACTGTGCTGTAAGCGCGCCTTTAGCTCGTTGCAATAATTCTCATAATTATAGCTTATCCCCGGTTCGGATTTTAATGAGCTGGGAATTTCCGCTTGAAAACCATACAACAGTTCGTGTGGGGTAAATTTTGTGCTCGAATGGGGAGTTGTGTTATACACAAACATCGCGTAGGGGATCCATGTATCCCAACTGCTAGGGTCTCGATTTACGTAATGTCTGAGGTATTCTGCTAATGTTCTATGACTCCGCTCTAGAGCACCGTTCGTTTGTGGGTGATACGGGGTAGTTTGTATCTTGCGTATCTTTAAAAGTTTACATACATTGCTAAACATTTCGCTCAAGAAATTTGAGCCTTGGTCCGTTAATATGGAATCGGGTGTGCCGTGTCGACAAAGAACGTTGGTGCAGTATGCTTCCGCGACGGTTCGAGCTTCTGCATTAGGAAGGGGTATCGCTTCCGAATACTTAGTGAGGTCGTCTTGGAAGGTAAGCAAGTATTTATTGTTTGTATAACTGATCGGCAATGGACCCACTATATCCAGAAATACCTTTTCGAATGGTCTAGAGCTCGTCGTAGTAATTTTCATAGGAATTTTTGGTGTCCTAGACAATTTGTTTTTCTGACATGAAGGGCATTTTCTTATGAATTCTTCAACATCTCGGGTTATCCCCGGCCAATTATATGCCAATTTTATTCTTTTAGTGGTCCTTTCGATCCCTTGATGACCACCCACCGGAGAAAGGTGATAAGTTTTTATGACTTCAGCGATTTCGCGTCTGTCGGTTAAAGTTTTGATTTTTGAAGTGTAATAATGCACATTAATTTGTGATTTCTCGAAGACGTTTGAGACAAGATTTTTGAGTTCCGTGAATGAAGTAGACTCTGTTGAAGGGATAGATATATGAATTTCCTTCAGGCTATTTCTCTTACAGTATTCAGTCATTTGATGCAATGTTTTAATAATGGATAGGTAGTCCTTCTCGGTGCGCATTGGAATGGTAGTTTTAGCTATAATATAATTACGCTTGGAAGAATTTACTACCAATGGCTTGCCTTGAATTAATTCTCTGTTTAAAGTGGGGAACAATTCTTCAAGTGCGTTTTCGGTACTATCTTTTTCACTTGGGAGAAGGAAGAATTTATGGATCACATTGGTCTGCAGCAAAGAATTTTTGTTTTCATTGATCTGATATTGACAAGGGTTATTTATATATTCGTTATATAGTTTCTTAAGATCGAGATTTATATCGTCCAACATTTTAATTCCACTTTTAGCCTGACTTCTAGTTAAGACATTTATGTTTTGGTTGTCACTGTTTTCTTCGCATTTTATTCGGCTCAGGGCGTCTGCATTTGCGTTTAATGTACCGGGCTTGTGTACGATTTTGTAATCATACTCCTCCAATCGTATTCTCCACCTCATCAAACGGGAGGAACAGTCCTTCAGGTTCATAAGCCAGATTAGTGGCTTATGGTCCGTGACTATAGTAAATTTCCGCCCGTAGATGTAGGGCCGGAATTGTTCGATAGCATATACTATCGCTAGCAATTCTTTTTCTATGGTGGAGTACCTGGTTTCCGCCTGATTCATAGTCCTGCTTGCATAACTGATCGGTCTGTCTTCACCGATGGGGCCCTGAGACAGAACTGCGCCTAGCGCGTAATCGCTGGCGTCAGTAGTGACATTAAATTCCTTGCTGTAGTCCGGATAAGCAAGTACAGGTGCAGTTATTAGTTTTTGTTTAAGCGTTTTAAAAGCTTCATCGCAGAATCCATCCCATATGAAAGGTATATCTTTCTTCAATAATCGAGTGAGAGGCTTTGAAATTTTAGCAAAATTGTCTATAAACCGCCTATAATATCCTACAAAACCGAGAAATGCCTTTATATCTTTGGCCCTTTTGGGTGTTGGATAGGTTTTGACTGCGTTAATTTTTGATGAATCGGGAAATACTCCGCGCTCACTGACTATATGTCCTAAATATGTAATTTCCTTTTGAAGAAAATGACATTTGTCAGGTTGCAGCTTGAGGCGACTAGCTCTTAGTCTATCTAGGATCTTAATAAGCCTGGCATTATGTTCCTCTAGATTATAACCATAGACTACAATATCGTCGAGGTACACAAAACAATGTATTCCTTGAAGACCGGTGAGTACTGAATTCATCAACCTCTGAAAAGTGGCCGGTGCACCCTTTAAACCAAATGGCATCCGATTGTAGTGATAGTGGCCGAAAGGGGTCGAAAACGCTGTTTTTTCTTTGTCCGATTCATTCATTGGGATCTGGTGGAAGCCACTTGCCAGATCGAGAGTGGAGAAATATTTTGATCTCCCGAGCTGATCCAAAATATCGGTGATATTGGGCAAAGGGTAAGCGTCGCCCACCGTAATTTCATTCAACCGCCGAAAATCTACAACGACTCTCCATTTCTTATTCCCGGAACTATCAGTCTTTTTGGGGACTAGAAGAAGAGGTGAGTTCCAGGGACTTTTACTCGGACTGATAACTTCGTTTTCCAGCATTTGCTGAATTTGCCGATCGATTTCCTCCCTTTGGGAAATCGGCAATCGGTAAGGCTTGACGTAGATGGGTGCCTTGTCATTTGGGGTAGGGATAGCGTGTGTCATTACGTCCGTGCAGGACAGGTAGTCTCCTTCTAAATAGAATAAGTCGTTATATTCACGACAGACATTAAGTATAGCTTTTTCTTCCTCTTTATTGCAATGTTCGAGGCTTAAAACTTTTTCCAAATTGCTAAGCCGATTTTCGACGGGATCTTTGCTAAAATCTGGATACACAGAATTGTAATTTTGAGGATTTTCCCAAGATGGCTTTACGTTTTTACTTTTTAAATTAACAGGGTATTCATTTGAATTCAGCAAGAGCACTTTTGCAAGACTATTTTTTGGAGTTACTAAAACGTTTCCCAGATAAATGCCTGGATATATTTCTTCGTGTGGGCAAAGCATTTCATTTTCAAAGTCGACTGGGATTTCTATTACAATTTCGCTTCGCGCGGGCAACTGAATTTCAGGGGACTCATTAGAATACTTCAATTTGTTTGTGTTGGGGCCAAATCGACTATGGATAATTGACGGTGAAGTCATATCATTTAAGTTTTCCTGAATTTCTCGCTTAACTTCGGTTCCGGCAACGTTATTGTTCACATAGGCAATGTCATCCCCAGAAGAGGTAGTGATTAAACACTTTGGATGATCATATACCGAACAGTTAGCTGCTACCGAATCAAGTGACACTAGATCGCTCGATATGACTTCATTTTTGATACCATCGTTTCCCTCTGCACAATCAAATTCTTCATTTTTCCCATTTTCAGTTAAAAAATTAATTTCTTTCTCATTAGCGCTTCCTTGGCTTTTTTGGAAGGTATTTTCTTCATAAGTACTAGATTCTTCGTTAACAAATCCGCGATTAATTTCTTCCTTTACCTTATTTTCTGCGATAATTTCGTCTGTTTTAATTTCTGTTTCAATTTTTCTAGCTCGTTCGTGAAATTTACCTTTCTCATTTTCTTCATTATGAGCTTTATTGTAAAATCTGATTTTCTCGTCCAACAATGTTTCTTTTTCTTTCATCAAATCTTCTCTTTTTCGTATAAGTTCCCCCTTTTGAACGAGTATATCTTCTTTTTCATTCATAAAATTTTCTCGCTGGTGTTCAGCTTTATCAGCACTTAAAAATACGCTACCTGCAGGTGCCTCCACATCGAAAACATTTATTTCAAGGTACTTTTCATTGTAATTTAATACGCAGTTGTTTTCCCGTAAAAAATCGCCACCTAGAAGTCCGTCATAACTTAGTGTGGTGTTTTCCCGTAACACGTGAAACGGGTGATTAATAAGGAAATCACCGTCCTCGAGTTTTAGCTCAAGATCGGCGTACGTAACTCCTAGCGAGCCAAATGAGTCTCCCGAGAAGGTAGAGATCTCACATTTCTCATTTTCGTACAAGAGTGCATCGTCCGACGTGACTGCAGCTCTATACAAACTAATTTCCGCACCGGTGTCTATTAAAAATGTACTTAATTTTTTTGTTGAAATAGAAAGTGGGAGATTGACAAAAATAGAATTTTTTTCGAAAATGAGAGGGACTCGTATCAGAATATCTTTGATCTTTAATGATTTGTAGGTATGTCGCGAGAAGAGTGGCCGTTCCTCTCTTCCCGCGGCTCCCCGTTTTCCGACTGCATTTCTTCCGTCCACCTGACCTGCCTCAATGGTGTGGGCTGGTGGTGTCGGGTTTGCCTGTTGCTACTTGAGTTGGGAACGGGCGTAAACCTTTGCTGAGCTTGATTATTATTAGACCGAGATCGCTCGTGAAATATTCTGCTTCTGCACTCGTCATAGTGGTGATTAGGTTTTTTACAATATGCACACGTTAAGCGGTGCGTTTCTCTTTTAGGAGGTGCATTAGAGGGAAAATAGGGCAACGCTTTGTTTTGGTAACAAGTATGTTTGGTGTGGCCTTTCCTATGGCACACTTCACACGTGGGAACAGTGTTAACTCGAGGTCGAAATGCCTCCATTGGGCTTTCCTCTATCCGAGAGGAATGCTCTTGTACGTAGTTCATTAAAGCCCGTAAGTTGCTTTCGCCTTTCGTTTTCGCGATGACCCGTAATTGATCGTTGCGAATGCCGTCCTCAAAAGCCCGGATAGCGTTTTGCTCGTTTTCTTTTACGAGAAAAGCTTTGGCTCCGGTGTCAGTTGAGCTAGAATTTGTAGAGTCGTTTAACTCTGACAAAATCTTTGCTAACCGCCAGCAATATTCCCTCAGACTTTCTCTGGGGAGCTGCTTGCACTTCATGAGCTCGGCCTGTATCGCTACCCTTGGTCGATGGTCGGAAAAATTAGAGTTTAATTCCGCCTTTAGTTCGTCCCAAGTTGTAGCTACACTATACTTCGCAACGTCGTACGCGGGGCCATTTAATTTCGTTTTAAGCAGACTCAGAAACAGGTTCTGGTCTGCGGACGTTTTCGCGGTGAAAAACAATACATCACAACAGTTTATAAATTTATGCAGTTGCCTAGGATTCCCATCGTATTCGGGAATCATATTCTGCGCGTCCGTAATGGTTAATTTCACGGTGCCTATTGAATTAACAGAATTCTCGGCATTACCGGCGGAAGAGTCATTCCCCATCATGTTAAGGGAATAGTTTTTTGCCCGGGTGTTAACAATTTTGGGGCACTAAGAAGCAAAAGAATAACCAGAAAAATACGTTTACGGCTGCGTATAAAAGCTATGCAATTCTTTCCGTTTTTCTTTATCGTTTTTTTTTTTTTTTAGAAGCTCACTCAACACTGTAATCACTCCGATAATTTTCCCGCTTGTTCTTTCTAATTTTTGTTTCAAAAAAAAATTTTTTGGGATTCTATTTATTATTCACTTTTTATAAAATAAAGCCTACTTAGCTAGTGGAAGCTGTGATGTACTTATATATATATATTTGCGTGGTTTTAATTTAAATTTAATAGGCTTAATTGACTTACATTATTTCGTTGTTTGCGTCGATCGTCCGGGCCGACGTTTTCCCGTAGAGAGGAGTTGATGATGGTGTCCGTCGGGCGTCCTGGCCGACGATTTCTTGAAGAGAGGAATTTATGATGTCCGTCGGGCGTCCTGGCCGACGATTTCCTGAAGAGATGAATTGATGGTGTCCGTCGGGCGTCCTGGCCGACGATTTCTTGTAGGAGTAGGGGTGATAATCGGTGCGGCAGTGACTGGGGCTGCGTGCCGATAATGTGTACCTCTTATTTATTGTTGTTGTTGGAGTGGGTTTACTTTAACCTTTTTTTTTTTAAATTGGGATCCTTAAAAGGATATCCCACCGCTGCCACCAAATTTTTGTCGCGTCTTAGCGACAAGGACTGGGAGTGCTTTGTAACAGAAGATCACCAGCCCTTTATACCTTAGTTCACTTGCGCCTTTTTCTTTTTACCTTTATTCACTTGCTGATGCCCACAATTTGTAAAGTCGATTTTTATTTCTATTTTTTATTAATATATAGCTACAACTTTTGTGAGGCTTATCTGTTAATTAATTAATAACAACTTTCGTGAGGCTTAACTACTATAACTACCGGCTTATTTCGCGGTCTTTACCCAACTCCTCGATTGATCGATCGATTGGAGCCTCCCTAGTTCGCACGACCCCTCCTCCACTCGTTATTAGTTTCCCCACTTTTTGTTTATACATAACGACCCGCGCGCGGTTGGCCGAAAAGAAAGCAAGCGTGCACTTTCGTGCACTTTGCCCCGGCGCGGTGCATCGACCAACGGCTATATACTTGGCCGTCCAAGAATGGCGTGCTATTCGACACCCGACGTGTGTGTTTGATTTTTGAAAATTGAGCTGAGACGTTAGGAATTCTTGAAAGTGGTCAAAATGTTATCGGGGCACTTGTAGAGGTGATTGAGCCACTTGGACTCGAAAATATGGGAATATCAAATCTCAGCATTTATGTTACTATGCGGAATTACGATTGAAAAGGGAAAATTTATGGGGTGAAGGAAAAGTAATGAGTGCTCAAGGGATATTATATCCCGCCACTCATTACAACTGTTCTCGCATGGCTTAGTTCACACCCGTCCCGGTGGAAAAGCTCTATCGCTAATCGAGTATCGGAGATACAGACTCTTTTAAGAAGTAATCCGTGGCGATATGTCTCAACGGATCAAAATCCTGCTGACTGTGCGACCAGAGGCTTATCTGCCTCGAAATTGCTCACTCATTCGCTCTGGTGGAATGGACCTAGCTGGCTATCCGAACCTTCCACTGAATGGCCCAGCACGAAAATTTATAGTGATGAATCTTATCTTATTGAGGAGAAGACAGCACAAACTCATCTTACCTCAACTTTACCCTCGGACATGAAATGGTACCTTTTGAATCGGTGGTCATCGCTTAGAAAACTCGTACGAGTAACGGCCTACATTATGCGATTTCCTCGAAATCTTAAATTCTCTCGCGATCAGAGACTGCTTGGACCATTGACAACCACAGAAATCGACGACGCCTTGAAGTTTTGGATAAGATATGAACAAAATCGAACATACCCCAAAGAGATAGCAGCAATCACACAGCATTCAATCATCAATCCAAAAAGCCCTATCTTGAAACTGCAGCCAATCTTAGATAACGACAACTTCCTACGAGTCGGTGGTCGTCTAAACAACTCGTATCTTTCCTTTCCTGAGAAACATCCTCTGATTATTCCTAAAGATTCTTTCCTAACTACCCTTGTTATCCGAGATGCCCACATAGCTACTCTCCAAGGTGGAGAAAAGGATACATGCAGCTATATTCTACAAAAGTACTGGATTCCTGGAATGCGTCGAGCCGTTCGTTACATACTTCATAGATGCGTCATCTGTTTTAAACTTCGAGCTAAAGCCAGTGTGCAAATTATGGCAGCCTTACCTAAGGAACGAGTCGTGCCCTCGCGCCCATTCCTCCATTCTGGCGTTGACTATGCAGGGCCCCTATCGCTACGAACTACTAAGGGTCGCGGTCAAAAGACCCATAAGGGCTACATATGTCTGTTCATCTGTTTTGCTACAAAGGCTGCACACTTGGAGCTTGTAAGTGATGCTACTTCACAGGCCTTTATCGCAGCTTATAAGCGATTTACGTCCAGAAGAGGAATTCCAGCCTCGATCTCTTCTGACAATGCTACAACCTTTGTAGGCAGTAACAAGGAACTCCAGCAAGATGCTAAAAAATTCTGGACGCAATATCACAATGAAGTCGCTAATGCGCTCTCGATACACGGTACACAATGGCGTTTTATTCCAGCATCATCTCCCCACTTCGGCGGATTGTGGGAGGCCAATATAAAATGCGTAAAATACCATCTCAAGCGTTCTATCGGCGAAACTATTCTGACTTTCGAGGAGATGAGTATCATCTTATGCCAAATTGAATCATGCTTGAATTCAAGGCCGTTATGCCCTCTCAGTTCCGACCCTACAGCCTGCGACATCTTGACTCCTGGACACTTCCTAATTGGATCAGCACTCAACAATGTTCCGGAACCTAATACTACAGATGTACCACTTAATAGATTGTCACGCTGGCAACTTCTTCAAAACATAGTCGAAGGATTTTGGGAGAAATGGAGCAAGGACTATCTTCACTACCTTCAGCAAAGGGCAAAATGGAATGTTGCAACAGCCGCACCTAAAGTCGATGATCTTGTTATTGTAAAAGATCGGTTGCCACCGTCTCAATGGATGCTTGGTCGCATTACGCAACTGCACCCTGGGCCTGATGGACGAACTCGTGTGGTCACCCTACGCAGCAAGAACTCAACTTACAAGAGACCTGTCGTCAAAGTTTGTGTTCTACCAATCAACGACGATCTCCCTCTCAACGACGATCTCCCTCTCAACGACGATCTCCCTCCAATCCCTCCTACGACAACATAGTCTCAGCCCTTCAACCAGCCCCTAAACTCTTTATCGGACTTCGCCAAGGTGGGCGGTATGGTACAGCCGTCGCTAAAATCGACACTTAGCAATACTCTACAGATAACTACGCTTCAACACCTAAACTACCACTCTAGACTCCTAGATCGAACGAGTATACAAATCTACACTCACTATATCATTCTAACTGTCTTGAACTGCTTCATAACTATTGAACTATTTTTATTTCACTCTTGTGACTATCTCGTATGAGAACGGTCGGCTGCTTGGTCGCCTATAAAATAAAGTTATTTGAAAGAACGCGTGGTTTGATTAAAATCCGAAGCCTAATATCAAACTTCCTTCGTCCCGACTATTTCAGTTCGCTCGAACATGAGTGAAAGAATAGTTCTTACAGTCGTCAGTCTTGCGACTGGAGCATAGACCTCATTGTAATCAATACCTTGCTTCTGAGAGCAGCCCTTGATGACAAGCCTTGCCTTATACCTTTCTGGATTCCCGTCAGCATCACGTTTTAATCTAAAGACCCATCTACTTTTAATTGCGCGTTTACCTGGTGGTAGGTCCGTGAGCGTCCAGGTGTCATTCCTTTTGAGTGCTATCAGCTCCTCAGTCACGGCACGATGCCATTCCTCGCTGTCGTTGCGTCCTCTAATATTACTGGAATCGTTGGGCACTTCGTCGACAAACGCCTCTGCGTTCAAGGCGAGGACAGTGTAATCTTCAAGATACCTTGGGGTTTTCTTTTCCCGAGTTGAGCGTCGTGGAGTACTGGCCATAATTGGACTGAGTGTCGATGAGTGTACTTCTGATGCGTCATGCAGGTTTCTCACGGTGTCTTCCAGACTTTCTTCTGTATTTTCCTCGTCGTCATTCACGATGAGTTCCTCGTCTTCATTTGGTCGCTGGCTTTTATGATCATCTTCATCGCAAGGTGATGTTCGTACTTCCCAGTCAACATGAGTAGTCCGCTCAAACGGTGATGGAAATTTCGTCTCGTCGAATATTATGTCTCGACCGAAAATTATTTTTTGTAATTCCGGTGACCACAGGCGATATCCATTTGGTGCATAACCAAACATAATGCAGCATGTTGACCGTGCGTCCAGCTTTCCCGGATTTAGTTGCTTCGGTGTGAGCAGGTATGCTAAACAACCGAACACTCGAAGCCGCCTGAGATCAGGCTTCGTACCATACCAAAGCTCGGCTGGAGTTCCGTCCTTGACAGCTTCTGTAGGAGACCTGTTGATGAGGTACACTGCCGTCATGGTCGCCTCTGTCCAGAACGTCTTGGGTAGTTTAGATTATAGGATCATGCATCGAGCTTTTTCTGTAATTGTCCGATTCATTCTCTCCGCTACATCGTTTTGCTGTGGTGTATAGCGAATTGTAAATTCAAATTGGATTCCACGGGCTTCGAAAAACTGCTTGGCTTGTTCAGAGATATACTCCCTTCCGTTATCGCATCTGAAACGAGTAATTTTTAGATTATGATGCGCTGTAGCCATGGCCTCATATTTCTGAAAATAACGGAAAACCTCATTTTTAGATTCAAGCGGGTAAGCTACTGTAAAATGAGTGAAGTCATCTATTAGTTAAAGTAGGTACTTTTTCCCGTCATAAGATGTAGGATTTATCTTGAGTAAATCACTGTGCACAAGTTGTAAAGGCCTTGTCGCCCTGCGCCGAGGACGATCGTGCGGCAGTTTAACCTGCTTTCCAGCTATGCAGATTCCGCAGATTTTTGACGAATCCTGGAGAGCCTTAAGAGGCTTGGTTCCATCGGTGAGTTGCGTTAGTTTTCGCAGTCCTGCATATCCGATGTGTCCTAGTCGTTTATGCCAAAGCTCTGCTTGCTCCTGAATGTCAGCGACGTATGCACTGTCGTCTTGTGCAAACAATTCCAATTCATAAAGCTTTTGTTTCCTGTTTGCAATTGCAATAGTATCATTGCCTTTTGTAATTATGCCTCGTCCGTTTTTAAATGTAACCGTAAAACCTTTCATTTCCAGCCGTCTTACAGAGAGGAGATTCATTTCTAGTCCTGGGGTTATGAGTACTCTGGAAAGAATTACATTATTTATTTTACCATTCACAATAGACTTGCATCGAAGATCCCCAGATACAGAGGCTGTGAGAGTTACTCCCGATTTGGCGATTCTGATAGTAAGCGGATGTTCCAAACGCTTGATGTTTGTTATCCCTTTGCTGTTTCCAACTAAATGTTCCGAGGCTCCGGAATCTAGGCACCAAGTACTACACCGCGTTGTTTCACTTTGAGCCGAGAAACTGTATTCCACTGCGTTTTGGTTCGTGTTATTTTCAGTAGCAATGTGCGCATTCCGTTGTATGTATTACTTATTTTTACCGTTTGTTTTTGAGCGGCACTCCGAACGTATATGACCAAATTTCTGACAGGCGTGGCAACGAAGACCGCGTTTATGTGTTTTCAGTTTATCGTTTCCTCCAGGGGCGGAGAAGGCTACCGACGGATGCACTTCAGATTTAATTTTCTTTTGCTTCATTTGTCTCCTTAGTTTCTCGTCACGAAGACGATTTTTTGCGAAGCTAACTGTTAATTGATCTCCCGGCACGGTCGCGAGCGCGGTCACAACCGAATCGTACTCACTCGGCATTGTCAATAACAAATGACAAACAATATCATTTTCTTCTAGCTTAGCTCCGGTTGCACGAAGATCACGTGTGAGCCGATCGGACGTTTGCAGGTGCGCCTCCATTGAACTTATTGCAGGATTGAACTTAAGTGACAGAAGTTCTCTTCGGATGAAAAACTGTCCCGCGAATCCCTTACGCTCAAATGTCTCTATTAGTGCAGTCCAGGCTTCGTACGCAGTTTTCTTTTCCTTCACATATTCTAAATGGCTGTCTGCGATACGTTGCACTATTTGAGACTTGCATTTGCAACTTTTCCTTTTCAGTGCCTCAATGGATTTCAACTTTTCTTCAGCCGTGGCGTTAGATGCCTGAATTCCCGCTATGGCCTCATCTAGCGGTTCCTTGAGCACGTCGAGCAGTTCACAGTCTTCAAGAAGTGTTTCCATACTAAACCTCCAATTGCTGAAGTTTGTCCCATCAAACAAGGGAACCTTGTATTTGTCGATTGCGTCTACCATTGTTCCTAGCCCGAATAGCACGTGGTTGAATCTGGAGACTGCACAATCGTGAACACTTTAATTGCAATTTTTCGTAAGAGAATTTCGCCGGTCCTCTGGGCCCATAACCTGTTGGGATTTGTAGAGTGCGGAAGTGCGGCAAATCTTGACGAAAAATAACAGACTGTTATAACTGCTTTAACTTGCGACAAGTGCACTGCGGTGTGGCTGAAGTACGACTGACTGGATACAACAGTGTAAAACAGAAACGTGAGAGAGGATCTAACTGTAAGAAAAGCAATGTATATGTATAACCGTAAATTGCTACAATCCTAACAAGTATTATTGATCGTCTAGAGGTATTATTGAAGATTGCACAATAACCGCAGTCATAGATATTATATTGCGTAGTCATAAATATTGTGCACTATGATTGATTGTGTATGGGTCGCCTTAAACCTGCTCAAAAATATTGCACAATTATGTTTAAACAGAAACAAATAAACCGGTTTCTTTTACATTACGCTCAATTTTAAGGGAAGATACCAAATTAGGCAGTTACAAATCGTACTTTTTTTTTTCATAAATCGTCAGCGAACGAAGACAACGAAATTCATAGTCTTTCCGAAGCTAATCGCCATTAGTAGGGGAGCCCAAGAGGCTAAATGGGGAACGAACTGTCAAAAACC
This sequence comes from Dysmachus trigonus, assembly GCA_949715965.1. NCBI lineage: Eukaryota > Metazoa > Arthropoda > Insecta > Diptera > Asilidae > Dysmachus > Dysmachus trigonus. Next base: position 34,084,076 of record OX454321.1, on the reverse strand, counting down.
AGATCGTGTTCGTTTTTTCGCTCAGAGTGTTCAGAGCTTTATGGTTGCATTCTTTTATTAGTTCAGAGCATGCTCAGAGCGTGCTCAACGAGCTCAGTCGAATAAGATAGAGCACGTAGAGCACGAGAAGAATTTTGTGTCTGCGTCCCGGCAAATTGGCAAAAATGGAGGAGGCTGGTTGTTCCGAAGCAGAAGTTAAAAATATTTAAATAATTTTAGTTTCTTTTAGTATTAAATGTATTTTAGGATTCAAATGGAATAAAAATATAACACTATTTCTACTTGTTCAAATTCAGGATAACTATGAAAGACTGGAAAGCGGAGTGAAAAAAATCGCTTATCAAGATATAGCAAAAGCGATAAATGAAGAATTTAATGTGAACATCTCCTTTGAGCAAGTGGATTCAAAGTGGAAAGGCTTAAAAAGAACATATAAAAAAGTAAAAGAGGATAATCGTTCCACGGGGCAATCTAAGAAATCGTGGGAATTTTACGACTTGGTGGACAATATTTTACATAAGGCCCCCGAAATTAATCCTCCAGCCGTCCTTTCGACAGAAGACGACGAGGTGCGTGTTGAGGACTTCTGCAGTATTTCCCCTAGCACTTCTTACGGTACCCGATTTGGAGAACGAAGAAAGCGAAAAAGGGATGAGCAGGATGGGTTTGAAAGGCGGCATAGAGAGAGGATGGAGGCCACAAATAGGTTTTTACAATTATTCGAAAAAATTATTGATAAAATGTAGTGTTGCATAACGTCACCGCCGAAAGTTCGAATGCTCTCCCTGTTTTGCGGGAACAGTGCCAATCTTTTACTGGGTAAAATTTTTTATCCGGTATATTTAATAAGTGTGAGCGACACAGGAGGAAATGTAAGACATTCCGAACGGCGTGTTGGAATGTCGTACTTTTTTCCGTAAGTGCACACACTTAGTAAATGTACTGGGTAAAAAATAGTCAGTTTGCTCTCGCAACACAGAGACAGAATAAGAACTTTCGGCGGCGGTCTAATTTTTTTGAGTGGCTGTGTTATAATGCTGAAGTACCTAAATAGCCAAAATAATGTAATATAAAGGAAATTATTTAATTTACTATAAATAAAAGAATATATTTTGTTTACGAAAACCAGGTGTTTATTTTTAAAATAAGGCATTTAACATGCTTTCCCGTTTTGATTGCGCCGATTGCATATCAGCGGATTCCGAAACATCGTCATCAATGCTTTCATTGTTGTCGTCATCCTCAAATAATATAAATTCTTCTTCTACATCATCACTTTGCAAACATATGTTATGCAAAATGCACGATGCAATAACATATTTCACAATTAATATCGGTTTCAAAGAATCTATAAATAGCAATCGCCGGAACCTTCCTTTCAGCAATCCAAATGCACGCTCTATGGTCACTCTGCATTTGGAGTGAACGCGGTTAAAAATTAGCTGCTCTTCCCTTAACCGCCCATTATCTTTATATGGGGGTATTAGCCACTGTTTAAGCGGGTAAGCAGAATCCCCTAATAAATGGCAATCATTGGGTATGTCGAATTCACCTAAATTAATATGGGTTCTGTATTGAATATACATAATTTTTTTTTTAAATAAATCATAGCTCACCTGAAGTTATTTTATGTATCAATCCTGATCTTCTTAGCAGCAACGCATCATGAATTGATCCGGCCTCACCAGCATAACAATACATGAATTCCATCCTGTGGTTGCATATTCCCTGCAAAAGTATCGAATGAAATCCCTTTCTATTTATACAGGGTGTTCAGAGGTGGGAGGTCAATACTGCAGGGGGTGAAAGGTCAGACCGAGACAAGCAAAAAATCGTATGGGTGGGGGGGGGGGGCATCTCGCACCGTTTGGCAGCTACAGGGTGATTCGTAAATCAGGATTTTGCCTTATATGGGAACCGCTCTTGTATTTTTATCATTTTTTCTACGCATCGCAGCGGCCCCAAACTGATTTAAAAAAATCACTATTTGGAAGCCCTTTCCAAAAAAGTTTACACCATTCCCCTATCCCCAACCACTTGGCCACAATCCCCCCTGCAAGTTGAAAAAATTAACTTTTATTTCACGATTTTTCACCTTTCGCGCCACTTTTCTCTGAAATTCATGTTATTAACATACCTAATTTTTATTTTTTTTAAGTTGCCTATCTAATTACCTTTCCAAAAAGGTGCAACATGCCCAGGTAGAAAGGGGTTGCAAAAGTCCTGAAATTAAAACATCCTCACAGGTACCTAATTACTTTATTGCACCATAATGGAAAAAGTCGTTAAGTAAACAATTTTTATGACAGCAAGTTCGGAAATGTTTGTTTAGGAAACAGAAGTAATACATTTTTATTATTTCAATAAATGTAATCTCGTTAAATAGCGTTATTAGTTTATTATATCCAGTATTGACTCTTAAGTATCCTGACGGTCCGTTTCTAATACCTCCTATGAATTATGGTATAAAAATGGGTAAGTTTGAAAGGATATTGACCACAGTTGACGAAGCAAGCGATAAAACCGGGTGTTTAATAGAAAAAATTAAGATAAAATGGCAGAATGCAGTGTTGAAGAGTCTGCTGATATAATTTACGTGTACGGTTTAGTAGACGCAAATGATAGTGAGGCCGTACGACAATACCAAAGAAGATTCCCGAATCGACGTGTACCCGACAGAAGGGTATTTTCAAGGACTTTCAGAAGGTTAAAAGAAACCGGAAGTGTAACCGCCCCCAGAGCAGAAACGCGAGCAAGATTTTTTTGCAGGCGGTTCTTCAGTGGATTCTGCGTAAAAAATTTTTAGAAATAAAATAATTTGTGTATTTAGCGTATTTTGTATCTGAATTAAATTTTAAAACATAACTATGCCGGGTATATGTTCTCGATTAGTAATATAATATATTCGAGTATAATTTTTCAAATAATTTTTCGAATTTAGCAAGTATCTATACATATATGTATATATATTATATTAAAATGTGATAACATACGCAAACATTCCAACTCAATAAAAGTACGTTTGGACTCGCATTGCGCGTATACTATATCTCGACTAAAATCGAGTTTTATAGTTTCTTAGAAAACATATACTCCTATCAGGTAAATGTTCTCTCCTTTTTCCAGATGTGCGACAACAAAAAAGAGAAAGTTGCGTTCGATCGTTTTAACTCAAGTTTAAACTTGATCAAACAAGATTGTTTTTAAACTCGAAAGTCGAACATCATTATTAGCATTATATTATGCTGTAAATCAGTGTATATGTTTCGACTCTCAGTTCGAACTCATATAAGTATCCATCGATCTTGCTTTGAATTATTATTAACTAGCTGGGTTACCCGGTTTGACCCGGCGTTGGGTAAATACTTACTAATTAAACACTTCTCAAATGTTCTAGTTTGTTATATCCTAGAAATTGTTTCAACCCGAAAACCCCTTTATGGATCCGCTATCTTGAAATTCCAAATCTTAATAATATTCAAAATTAGTGGTCTTAAAATAATCATTGTACCAATTTTCATTCAAATCCGTTGAAATCGAGAAATGTTGGTCGCCATATTGGATCCGCCATCTTGAGTTTTGAAATTTGGCTAATATTCGAAATTAGTGGCTTCAGAATAATCATTGTACTAATTTTCAGTAAAATCCGTTGAAATCAAGAAATTTGGTCTCACATTGGACTCGCCGTCTTGGATTTACAAATTTTGATAATATTCGAAATTTGTAACTTCAGAATAATCATTGTACCAATTTTCATTAAAATCCGTCGAAATCGAGACATTCTGGACCTCATGTTGGGTCCGCCATCTTGCATTTAGAAATTTTAATCGTATACAAAATAATCACTGTACTAATTTCTATTACAATCCGTTGAAATCGAGAAATTTTGGTCGCCATGTTGGATATGGAAATTTTGATAATATTCGAAATTAGTGGCTCCGGAATAATCATTGTACTAATTTTAATTAAAATCCGTTGAAATCGAGATATTCGGTTGCCATATTGGATCCGCCATCTTGGATTTACAACTTTTGATAATATTCGGAACTTGTATCCTCAGAATAATCATTGTACCAATTTTCATGAAAATCCGGTGAAATCGAGACATTCTGGTCGCCATGTTGGATCCGCTATGTTGGATTTGGAAATTTTGCTAATATTCAAAATTAGTGGCCTCAGAATAATCATTGTACCAATTTTCATTAAAATCCGTTAAAATCGAGAAATCTTGGTCACCATATTGGGTCCGCCATCTTTGATTTGTAAATTTTGATTACATTCGAAATCAGTGACCTCAAGATTTTCATTGAACTAATTTTCATTAAAATCCGTTGAAATCGAGAAAAATTGGTCGCCATATTGATTCCACCATCTTGGATTTGTAAATTTTGATAACATTCAAAATCAGTGACTTCAAGATAATTATTGTACTAATTTTCATTAAAATCCCTTGAAATCGAGAAATATGGTCGCCATTTTGGATCCTCCATCTTGGATTTCTAAATTTTGATAATATTCAAAATCAGTGACCTCAAAACATTCATTGTACTAATTTGGACAACGGATTTGAAATCCCCATCCCGCAAAACCCCTATACTATATACCAATTTTTTCATGAAAATCGCTTCAAATTTATAATTTTCAACCGCCATCTTGGATCCGCCGTTTTAAAACCCTATAAAGTATCCTATAGCCGCTTCCTGGTTCTAAGCTACCTCCCCACCAATTTTCAGCCAAATCGGTTCAGCCGTTCTTAAGTTATAAATGGTGTAACTAACACGACTTTCTTTTATACATATATATATAGATTTAATTTATTAAATTATTGAATATCAGCCTGTATGTTTCGACTCCCAGTTCGAACTCGTTATTAGTATAAGGTATAACATATTACATACTTATTGTTCTTTCTTTTTCGTTTCAGCTTAGACTGAACTCACTTTTTTAATGTTGCGAAAGAACTTTAAAAGCATAATGTTTTACCTGCATCATCTTCCGGTGCATTTTCGAGAAACTCTTCTGATTCTGACTCGTCACTTTTTATAATTTCATCAATTTTTCGTTGCAGTTCCATCTGCACCTTCTGAATTTCCGCGATTTTATCTAACGCTTCTTTCTTCCTGATCTTTTTATCTATTGCCAACATTCTTCAAAATGTTCACAATCGCACAAAGAAAAAATAATTAAAAAACACTGCACCCCTAATACTTCAAAAAAATTTACACAAAGAAAAAAAAACTTATCCAGCACTTTGAAAATACAACCTTTGTCATCGACGCCAAATCACATAATGAGGACCGCAACGGGGCACTGCCGACGGGTGGGGGTATTTTTTTAATTAAGCTTCAGCTTTTAAGCTTTAGCTCTGAAACTAGCGTCATCGAGCGACAAGTCGCGGTAATACATGTCTTCGAACGAGAAAGAAATATAATAACCTCGATTTTCAAGTTTGCTGTAAAGAGCTTTATTTAAAAATTTTTAAATTAAAACACCATACAACGTTTTCATAACTTACATTTTGTCAATCACAAATTCTTATAAATATTGATAATCTAGTAGGCATAAAGTTTGGAAAACGTATGATAGGCATTTTTAAAGATTTTTATTAATATTTATTGGATTTAAACCAAATATTTCTTACATTTTTGTTAACTAAATATTTAAATTAAAATAAACTTCAGCTATTCCGCATTAACACAACCCGCGGTATCGGTGAATCTACACAATGCCAACAAAAAGGGCAGCTCAACTTACATCTTCGCTGAGGGACTTCGGTTGTCAAATTGGCGGTCGCCTGAGACAGGAGATTGAGCTGTCCATGTTTATACAGGGTGTTCAGAGGTGGGAGGTCAATATTGCAGGAGGTGAAAGGTCAGACCGAGACAAGGAAAAAAATCGTATGGGTGGGGGGGGCATCTCGCACCGTTTGGCAGTTACAGGGTGATTTGTAAATCAGGATTTTGCCTTATATGGGAACCGCTCTTGTATTTTTATCTTTTTTTCTACGCATCGCAGCAACCCCAAACCGATCTCAAAAAATTACTATTTCGAAGTCCTTTCCAAAACAGTCAACACCGCCCCCCTATCCCCAACCCCTTGGCGACAGTACCCCTAGAAATTGAAAAAAATTAACTTTTATTTCACGATTTTTCACCTTTCGCCCCACTTTTCTCCGAAATTCATGTTATTTACATACCTACTTTTTATTTTTCTTAAGTTGCCTATCTAATTACCTTTCCAAAAAGGTGCAACATGCCCAGGTAGGAAAAGGATACGAAAATTTATTTACAAAAATCCTTTTACAGAATATCATGACAATTCGAATTTTTTAAGAAATTATACTTAAGTTAACTAAAAAATACACTTTGTTCGCTTAAAAACTAATTACAATTAAAACGTTTGTCCTACAAAAGCTGTTCAAAATGTTCTCCGCCAGTTTCGATGCATGCAAGTAGCCTTCGTCTTATTTCACGTTTGAGGTCTATGGTAGCCAGTCTCTCCCGTATTTTCGTGGCTGCAGTCCCAATCCTGGTAACTAATTCTTCTCTGGTGTTGATTGGTCTTGAGTAAACTTCACCTTTCATCATTCTCCATAAGAAACAGTTCAGTGGAGTAAGGTCCGGTGACCTAGCAGGCCAAGGAATCGGTCCACCTCGTCCAATCCAGCGCTCTGGGTAATGTTCATTCAACCTTGCCCTAACAATGTTCCCAGTATGCGCAGGTGCTCCGTCGTGCTGCAAATAAATTGCGCTTCTGGTGGCCAGAGGGATGTCTGCCAACAGATCAGGAAGGGTATTCTCCAAAAAGTCCGAATATAGCTGACTATTCAGCACTTGGGGCAAGATGAAGGGTCCTATCAACTGGTTGCCGATGATGCCAGCCCAGACATTGACACTAAATCTTTGCTGGAAGGACCGACACATTGTCCTATGTGGGTTCACATCTGACCAGGTGTGGATGTTGTGGAAGTTTGTGATGCCATCCCGGGTGAATTGCGATTCATCCGTCCACAGAATTCGGTCTAGAAACCTTCTGTTTTCAATGTCAGACTCGAGCAGCCAAGTGCAGAATTGCAATCGTCTTTCGGAATCTCCTTCCTGTAGTGCTTGGACCGGGATATGATGGTATGGATGTAGTCCCTCTCGGTTCACAACGGTCTAAACTCTCCCTGAAGACAATCCTAACCGTCGTGCGACCTGCCTGATGCTTATTTCAGGGCTGTTCCTGATGATGTTGAGGATTTGTTGGTCGGTGTCCGCTGAATCGGCCGATGTTCCTGATCGCGTTTCTGCTCTGGGGGCGGTTACACTTCCGGTTTCTTTTAACCTTCTGAAAGTCCTTGAAAATACCCTTCTGTCGGGTACACGCCGATTCGGGAATCTCCTTTGGTATTCTCTTACGGCCTCACTATCATTTCCATCTACTAAACCGTACAAGTAAATTATCGCTTGCTTCTTCAACTGTGATCAATGTCCTTTCAAACTTACCCATTTTTATACCATAATTCATAGGAGGTATTAGAAACGGAGCGTCAGGATACTTAGGAGTCAATACTGGATATAATAAACTAATAACGCTATTTAACGAGATTACATTTATTATTTTATTACTGTTTTGCTGAAAAAATAAAAATGTATTACTTGTGTTTCCTAAACAAACATTTCCGAACTTGCTGTGTTGAATTTGAATTAACGTGATGATAGGTGGGATGAGGATCAAAAGAAAGGTAAATTCCCTTTTACCGATGTATTTGCTTTTTCGAACTTTACAATAATTCACTTTTAACTTGTGAGCACAATTCAACTAGAATATTTGATTGATTTTAAATATTAGACGAATCAGTACAACTTATTTTGTCCACAGCCCAGATTCAAGTGTCCGCCGCAAAGAACGGTAAGTTCTCATCACCCAGCTAGTTGCCAGCGTTCTCCCTGCAGATCGTCGACGTGCAGCTGGACCAACAAAACTGGCAAGAGCGATGGTAAGTAAATAACGTGCATCGATATCTACCGAGTGATGACGATTTTATTTACAGGCAGTGAAACTCCCAATGATCTACATGTGAATAAATGGTAACAATTTTGTGTTATGTGTATATAAAAGAATAATTCTCTTTTCTTTTGCAGGAATTCCAAACATCCTCCACGCCTTGAGCTCCGTAGGACGTCAATCAATGTCTAATGCAGTAGCTTTCACTACTAAAACTTTTCTCGTAATTCCTCCGAATTCCGGCCGAATTTCGTTAAAATCACGAGTAGTGACCGCACAACACCCACCCGCAGCCTCAGACTAAATAGAGCAAACATCATTCCACGGACACAACAAACAAGGGCCTACATATGCAAGTATAGTACGGAACAACGAGCAAACGAACGCGAATAATCAAAACGACGGCATAATGCAATTCTAATAACATTGACTAACAACTTAAATTAACTCACGCAAACCCTGCAACAAATGCAGAATATGCTTAACAGGCAAACAGAAATACTGATTAAACTAGTAAAATGAAAGAAATTAAAATAGCACACTGGTATGCCAACGATCTGGTCTCAAGATACAATCTGGAAAAACAACAATTCGACGAATTCTTCAAACAATTAGGAAATAGATTTCTAGCGGCTGGGGACTACAATGTAAAATCCCCACTATGGGGGTCAAGAATAACAACGTCGAGAGGCAAACAGCTAGCAAAGTCAATACATGCAAACAACCTTAACTGTATTTCTGGCAGAAAACCAACGCACTGACCATTTGACAGACAGAAAAGGTCGAATATCATAGATTTCGGACTCTCCAAAGGCCTGAATCAAAACCTACTTAGTGCTACAACAACCCTCTCTCTCTTCAGACCACGCACCGACCATCATTAAACTAACAAGTGCTCCAATGTTCACAGAAACACCCCACATACTGACGAACAAACATACAAACATTTGCGTAAATTTCATCAACTGTTTAAAAGAAACTACAACCCACAAATCAAACTCAAAACAGAGGAAGATATCGAAAGCACCCTGGAATACTTCAACGACACGATCAAGGACTGTGCCCAGGCTACCACGCCAGCTATCCAAGTAACTCTTAAAACTCCAGACGCAAATACCACCACCACTCTGGAGCTCCTCAAAAAAAAAAGAGGAAAGCAAAAAGACACTGGTAACTAACAAGATCTCCAAACCTAGCCACTAAAAACCTAAGAACGCACCCTTAACAAGAGAGGAGCTGTTGTGGGTGTCCTGGCTTCCTTTTTCTTTTCAATCAGGCACAAAATGAAACACACACTTTGCGCACACTCTCGTGAAGGTTTCGTAAAGAAAACGCGAAGCCGTTACAGTTTAAGGTACGGACACACCAAAAGCGAAGCGAGCGAAGCGGTGCGAATAATTTAAAATTTGGGAACATTCTGTCGCAGTAGACGCTTCGCTCATGTCGCGTTCTATTCGGACACTTCAATTGATTTGTACGGCACCCAAATTTTTTAAATTGTTCGCTTCGCTCGCGTCGCTTTTGGTGTGTCCGTACCTTTAACCCCTTAACCTACAACATCGAGTCACACTCGTGGTCGCTCGATTGGGCCAAAAACGAAAACATCGAGCCTCACTCGTGGTTGCTCGATTGGGCCAAAAACGATAACATCGAGCCTCACTCGTGGTGAGTCGTTTAGGGCAAAAATTATAACATAGAGTTAGGCGCGTGGTGCTCGTAGGACAGAAGGGCAAAAAGTTTTTTTTCTAATTTATGTGTTGTGATTAGTCCTATGCGCACACAGCTATATTTTTTAAATAATTAAATTAAGTATTTAAAAAACCAACAGATCAGACTTAGATTTGGATTCGACCCGAAAGGTAAATACAGAATATGCATTTGCATATAATCCGATGTCTACTTATAAACCATTTGTATGTTACACATGTCTTTGCATATCATAGGGCGCCCAATTTGGGGCCGATTTGTTGTCTACTGCATGGTTGAATTTGGCCTGCTCTGTTGGAAATTAAATCGTAGGTTAAGGGGTTAATTACACACTTTATTAGAGCACAGATAATTAAAATTATTAAACTATTACAAGGATTAAAATTATAAGTAATAATTTACAAATGACAAAAATTATTAAGATTATTACAAATGATTAACATACAAATGATTAAATTAAGATCGAACAAAGATGCGGATTGAATATCGACGGAAGACTGACTCCCAAAAATCGTCTAAGTTCCTGCCCGTGGTGCCGCTCTGCCGTCAGATCCGGTCTCCAATTTCTGATCGATCAGCGCTCGGGCAATATATCAGCAGAATCAACGGATATGCAGGTGTGCAATCGTTTGAACTTTGATTCTGCTGATCAGTGCAGATGCGCTGGGGTCGATGGCTTACGTTACGGGTGCCTTACGCGTGTCGCAGACAAGAGCCAAAGTATCGACAAATTCACCGCAGGGCTAACCCACTACCAGGACACAGGCTACTCTATCTGGAAAGTAACCAAGGGAATTAAAAAACCAATGCAACAGAACGTATCAATACGGAAGAACAATGATTGGATCAACGAGGACGAAGCCAAAGAGGAAGCGTTCGCGGAACATTTGGAAAAAGTATTCAAACCCAACATAACAACTATAGCAAGCTCAACCAAAATTTCAGGGGAAAAGCCAATTCGCTTTAGCTTCACCTCAATCCTGTACAAAATACAAGAACTGAACCTAAAGAAAGCCCCAGGCCACGACAACATCATTGGGCAGCTAATAAAAGTCTTACCGCTAAATGGGATAATCGGGATTCTACATATCTTCAATGCTATCCTTCGCCTCAACCACTTCCCAGCCCAATGGAAGCTAGCAAAAAGATTCTTCATACCAAAACTCGGCAAAGACATATTTAAAGTGGAATCATATAGACAAATTAGCTTACTCCAATACTCTCCAAGCTGTTTGAAAAGCTGCTCCTAGACAAACTTCAACACTACCTATACAGCAACAAAATCATCCCCCTTCACCAATTCGGATTTAGGGGCCAACACAATACTATTGAGCAAATCCACAAGATAAGAGACGCTCTGGAAAGCAGACAATACTATGTCGGCTTATTCCTGGACATTGCTCAAGCATTCGATAAGGGAAAGCACAACGGCCTATTAACAAAAATCAAGAGCCTTCTCCCAGAAAAATTTCACAACATATTACATCGATACCTAACAAATAGGAAATTCCAAGTATCCTACAAGAACTACACCAGTAAGACGCGCCAAATAGAAGCAGGAGTCCCCCAAAAAAGTGTCCTGGGACCAGTCCTCTTATCTATTATACACAGCAGATCTCACAGTGGACAGAGAAATTATAACCACGACGTTTGCAGACGACACAGCGCTAATACTTGCGCATAAAATGCCAACAACAGCAACCAGGGTTGTACAAGAACACATGAACAAAATTATAGACTGGACCAACAACTGGGGCATCACCCTCAACGAAAACAAAACAGAGCAAATAACCTTTACTCTTGGAAAAAGGCCTGCAAACCCGTTGAAATAAATGGCAAAAAGGTTAAACTTGTCAACACAGTGAAATACTTAAGCATGCATTTGGACCGCAGGCTAACTTGGAAAACGCAACTGCAAAAAAAAGGAAGAGCAAGTAAGCCTGACCTTCAAGAAATGTACTGGCTGCTAAATAAAAAGTATATAGAAGCATCATCAGACCAATCTGGACCTACGGCATCCAACTCTGGGAGGCAGCAAAGACATCAAATATCGACACCATTAAAAGAGTTCAATCAAAAATAATCAGGGCAATAACTGGCGTAGCGCGCTTTATGCGTAACAAACTTCTGCTGAGAGACGTATGAGGTTGAAGACTTAATAGCAAAGTTAAACAATACATACCTAAACAGGTTAAAACAACACCCGAACAAAACTGCAACACATAAACAATTTTTGAAATCGGCACAGTAGTTTTTGAGTTTATTCATTACAAACACAAAAATACAAATCTTTCCTCTTTATAATATTAGTATAAACATGTCATGTCCCCACCCCCTCCTTGCTGGTCGATATATCGACCAGGCCCGTCCGCAACGGAAAGTCCCATGTAAAATATTTGGCGCGACGGTTTGAAAGTAGATTCCTAGGTAATTTGATGCGCTGAATACGGGAAAAATCGTTAATATTTCAATTTTTCACCTTGAATTCAGCTTGCAGATGAGTTTCGCGATTCATGGTATTATATTTTTCGTAATCAGTACATAAAAAAAGGTAGCTATGCCAACTTTCAGGTCTAAATAGCAGAAAAAATTTGACTTTGAAATAGCAATTTTTAAGGTCAAGGATGCTTCCAGGAATTTGTACATTATTTTTTGCCATATTTAGCGCATAACATCTTCCCTGAAAAACATCTAATATTATGTGTCCTCTGGCTGGTCCATATATCGACCACTCTCGTCCTTAAAAGGTTAACCATATTCGGTGGGATATAACAACATAGAAGGAAAGTGAAACTACCCTGATGTTAACCTGTTAATCGGGAAATTAAATTTTGTTCGAAAGTTTTCCTTCGCGGTGAGAAGTGAAATTACACACCTAAAATAATAAAAGAAAATTGTTTTCCACTTATTAATTACACAAGGCAACGAAGTTTTTTCCTTCACGGTGAGAAGTAAAATTACACACCTAAAATAATAAAAGAAAATTGTTTTCCACTTATTAATTACGCAGGGCAACAAATTTTGTTTTTTTCTGCTGCCGAATAAGTATTGCTCCATTTTTATAGGATGTTAGCCGTAGATTATGAATTCACAAACGAAAATGTTTTATCACGTTAGGTTTTTTAGCAAAATAGGTTTAAAAGTACCAAATATTATATTTTAGCCACTTTTCACAATTCATTAAAAATATTATAACTCAACATGAAAAAAGTTCGTAACATGACTCAAAACAGAACCTTATATGATTCAGATCAAGGTGCCGCGCGGTATTCCACGTGATTTCTTGAGGTGAGCTGATAAACAAAATCGTTTCACATACCCCCGTAAAACACTTCCCTAACGAGTTATAGCCCCTCAAAAAGTTCTCGACTTTGGATGTTCCTTGATGGAAATGATTACTCGTAGCTTGTAAACCACCTTATGCATTCTGGTTATTTGTGATAAGTTAAAAGCTGTCACACGTATCTTTCTTTGGTACCTTACTTGTTGCTATCGACGAACTACTCTTCGAGATATTACAAAAAGAATCGAAAATTTTCGTTTTTCGAAAAATAAATCCATATATTTCCAAAATCTTTTTCTACAAGGAATGTAATTTTATTATTGTTTAACAATGTCCCCGATGTCGCCTTTCTTCCACAAGGATCCGCAGCTGGCTAACTAAAACGGTTTTCCTACGAAAGGTAATAAGGAGTATTGACGATGGACCCAAAAAATTAATTGTCTGGGTCAACGTTGAGGTAAGGTAACGTATTATACTTAATTCACCAATTATACCCGGCCCGGTAATAACTGGTATTTAAGGAATGTTTTAAAACCATTTTACTCACTTGTGTTATGACTTCTCAGTTAACCTTAGTTTGGAGGTGTATTAAAGAGTAAAATTTTTTCAGTATTTTTGATATTTTACATTTACGAGCGAGGATTATTTATCCAAATCTGAATACTTTTGCATCATTACATAATAATTCAGTAATTAATATGAGATTTTTCAAGTTATCACTATGTCATTTTCAAATGAAGATATGAAGAATCTTCAATGATACAGCCTTCTGGCTAATTTTCCATTTATTCTACCTTCCCCAAAAATCAAATGTATACCTGCATATAGGTATAAAGATCATAACCAAAACCCCGGAAACCAGAAAGTAGAATCAAGAAGCTTACAACATTAGGCACATGGAGAAGAAGGATGCAATAGTATTGAACGGTTTGCTAATTATTCTGCAAAATATATTAATATTTGAGACCTTTTGTGCCTTAACATATTCTAGAATATCCTTAGCCGAAGTCTTTGAGTCAAGCCTAGATAAGAAGATGCGTTGACGAATAGGAACAAATCTTAAGATTAATTGTACATTCGAAATCAAGGGAGCAATAAAATTCTTCTCAGCAAAAACAGATTTGTTAAGATCAATATGATAATGTAGCAATGGCATAAATGCGGTCTATGATCGAACTACTTTGTCCGCGTGTTGTGGTGGAAGGTCTATTTTATGACTTGTGTGAAAATCCCCGGGACACTATATAACAAGCCGCGAAGTTGTTGCGGGTTGGTGCCTCGAGGCCCGGCTAAACACCTCGTCCGACGGTGTGCGGCAGCGAGAGCTGGCAGGGCTAGCATATGCGGTAGCGTGGGGGGGTTTGCCGAAATTACCGCTCTGAGCCGCCGGAACGGACCACCAACAACACGAAAAATCTCTCGCGACGGAAACGTTCAAATTGAAGCATACAGGGGCGGAATAGGGCAGAGCAGGCTGAACCCCTGCAACTGCCCGTGATTGACCCTCATGGGGGGGCTACGATGTCAATGACCCCCTATGGCCGATGCCCCAACCACCCATTGACCTTACCCCTTGGCCCAGAAAAATGAATGGGGAGGTCCCTTTAACGAAACTATGACCGTGGACCTTGGCTGAAATGTAGATGGGGAGAGGGAACCAAGAAAATAATTTTATAGTAACATACCTGGATCTCTATTAAATTACCACTTTACAAAAAAATGACATTTGAGGGGGGAACAAAAACAGAAAAAAAACAACGTTGGGCGCCTTGATGCTGCTGAAGTAACGGAATGTCCTTGCTGCGATAATACTGCTGGGTTGGTGATGATGATGAGAAGACTGCTGCTGTCGTTGACGTCACACCCTGCCTGTTACATGGCCCCGACGTGGTGTGCGTTGGTGAGTACCAGATGAAAAAACAATTTAGTCTCCAAATAGTTTAGACTTTAGTTCACGTTCAATTTTATTTATTAAGGTAGGTTAGGTTAGGTTACAGTGGCTGCCGACAGGCGCACTTAGGCCAACGAAATGGCCCATTGTGTTACCACATGGGACGATCCTATTAACACTAACCATCGAACCACTTTGAAGCTCTGATGAACCGTTCAATGTCCCTGATGTTCTTCGAACTCAGGTCCGAAAGGTCACCAAAGAAATAGGCGCCCAGATACCGGCTTCTCCACAGCGCAAGTGCTGGGCAGTGACAGAGGAGGTGGCTTATACTCTCTTCCTCCTCCTCGTTATGGCAACTTCTACAGAAGTCGTTGAATGATACGCCTAGCCTGCTGGCATGTCTGCCCACGAGGCAGTGCCCTGTGATTACCGCTACGACGTTGCTGATGGCCTCTCTCCTAAGTGAAATCAAGTTCATTGACCTGTTTCTATCGAATTTTGGCCAGATATGCCTGGTGGATGCGCAAGTGCTTTCTCGCATCCACCGATTTTCAGCAATCCTCGCGTACGTGCGCGAGATTTCCATTTTCCTATGTGCGAGCGGTGCCCCTATGTCCCGGATGATATCTTCATCCGGCAGAGCTGTACCCTGTCTAGCTAGCTCATCCGCTCTGTCGTTCCCCGGGACATCACTGTGTCCCGGTACCCATATTAAATTAACTTTCACGCCCTCTGCTACCTGATTTAGGAGAGAGCGGCAGTCCGCTACGACCCTAGAGTTTGTAGAGACGCCCATGAGGGCCTTGATTGCGGCTTGGCTGTCAGTGAGGATAGCAATGTCTTCGGGAGATGACATGTTATTCTGCAGCCATTTTAGTGCCTCCTTGATGGCCATAACCTCTGCCTGGAAGACACTGCAGTGGTCTGGCAATCGAAATGACGTTTCGAGGCAGAGGTGTTCGGAGTAGATTCCGGCACCGGTCCTGCCTTCCAACTTCGATCCATCGGTGAATATCTGTACTGAGTTTATCCGATTAAGGAGTTCCTCCCCCCACTCTTGCCTTGTCGGTATGAGTGCTTCGAATTTATTATCGAAACAGGGATTTGGGACAATATAGTCTAACTTCGGAGCGTGAGAATTAAGGATTTTGGAATGTCCATAATCCACTCTTCTCCATGGGGTTACCGAGTTGAGCCTAACGGCTGTGGAGGCTGCAATTTGCTTGCCGAGAAGTTCCAATGGTAGGAGATGTAGGATGACGTTCAGGGCTTTGGTAGGAGTCGTCCTGAGAGCACCCGTGATTAAGATAGAAGCCATTCGCTGTACCTTCCCCAACGCATTCTGATGGCATGCCTTTTCCAGAGCAGGCCACCATACTAGCGCTCCGTAGATCAGGATCGGTCTGACCACAGTCACGAAGAGCCAGTGAACAATGCGTGGTTCGAGGCCCCATTTTTTGCCAATCGCATTCCTGCAGGAGTACAAGGCCGTCGTAGCCTTTCGTACCCTTTCCGCAACGTTGGCTCCCCAATTTAGCTTCCTATCTAAAATGATCCCAAGGTACTTAACCTGGTCTGAGAGTCTTAGCCTCACTCCATTGAGGAGCGGTAAATCGAAGGAGGGAATCTTATATTTCCTGGTGAAAAGCACCAACTCCGTCTTATTAGGGTTCACGTCCAGGCCGCATTTTGAACACCATGATGTGAGTTTGTTCAAGGCCTGTTGTATTACCTCAGATAACGTATTGGGATACTTGCCTGAGGCCAAAATAGTTACGTCGTCCGCATATGCGACCACGCAACATCCTGATCGATCGAGTTCCAGGAGCAAACCGTTCAGAGCTAAATTCCACAGAAGAGGCGACAGAACCCCACCCTGAGGTGTGCCCCTGTCCACAAATCTCCTTATGGAGGATGCCCCAAGACTTGGGTTGATGACTCTGTCGCGCAGCATTCGTCCTATCAACCCAATAAGCGATTCGTCCAGGCCCAGACCTCTCATGGACTCTGCAATCGCCTCCGGTGTGACATTATTGAAGGCACCCTCAATGTCTAGGAAGGCCGCGAGCGTGTACTCTTTGTACCGCAATGACCTCTCTATTTGGTCAACGAGGGTATGCAGAGCTGTTTCGGTTGATTTACCTTTCGTGTAGGCATGTTGAGAGGGTGACAGTTTTGCTGGGTTGACCATCCCTCTGATATATGCGTCGATCAATCTTTCCAGGGTTTTAAGAAGAAAAGAAGAAAGACTAATGGGTCTGAAGTCCTTGGGCTTGCTATGCGAAGCCTTTCCTCCCTTGGGGATGAAGACAACCTTGACTTCATTCCAGGTTCTAGGTATGTAAGCTAAGCTAAAGCAGGCTTTAAAAATAGCCATCAACCACGGTATTATTATATCCGAGGCCCTCTGAAGCTCGGCAGGTATGATGCCGTCCAAACCTGGAGATTTGAACGGCTTGAAGCTGTCTATGGCCCATGTCAGTTTATTCCTACTGAGAATCTCATGGGCAAGATCATTAGTACTGTGAGCTATTGCCGATTCCCTAGTTTGCTCCGAAGAGCAGCCTGGAAAGTGCGTTTCGGTCAGTAGCTCCAGGGTTTCTAAGCTTGAGGAGGTCCATTCCCCGTTGTCTTTCATCAATAGACTGGGGGTAACCAGAGTTGTTGAGAGAATTTTCCGCAGACGGGTAGCCTCTGATGCTTCCTCTATTCTGCTGCAGAAACTCTCCCAAGAGGAGCGTTTAGATTTCCTAACTAGTTTTTTGAAGTTCTTCAGGCTGTCTTTATATGGTGACCAATTATTGGTCCGTTTAGCCTTGTTGAACTCTTTGCGGCATTCCCTTCTTGCGTTTACGACTTCCTTTGTCCACCATGGAGGTCTAGGTTTCCCTCTAGGCCTCCTGGTGGGGCACGAATACCGCGTTGCCTTGTTACATGCCTTTGTGAGTGTTTCCACCACATCATCCACGTCTTGCATGGAGTGAATTGTGGGTGGCCCTTCCTCAGGCAGCGTATTTCCTAGGACCCTATTGTACGTGTCCCAGTTGGTTTTCCTCCTATTCATGTAGGGTACACAGACCGGTTTCTGCATATCTAGTGTAAACTCGATATACCGGTGATCAGATAAAGAGGCATCATTGGATACTCTCCAATTCTTAACCAGGTGGGCGGCCTGTTCATTGACAAGGGTGATGTCAAGAACTTCCCGTCTCACCGCATTAATAAATGTAGGTTCATCTCCCACATTACCAATCCATAGGCCAGAGGTCATAATGAATTCCAAAAGAGACTCACCCCTTTCGTTGATGTCCGAACTTCCCCAGATCGTGTGATGCGCGTTGGCGTCTGCGCCAATAACTGCTGTTATTCTCCGCCCCTTTGCTTCCTCGATGGTTTTGCGCAGAAGATTATGCGGAGGTGGTTCCTCATGGTCATGTGCCATATAGCTGGAGACCAGCCATATGGTCCGAGCTTGAAGCTCCAGCATGACCACTACATTGTCTCTATCGCTAAAATTTGTGAGGATGAAGGCGTTGTAATTACTTCTGATAAGAATACATGATCTTGGTTTACCTGCATTCTGTACATAAAAGGTCTTGTAACCTGCCAAGTTTAGTCCACGAATCCGGTCCCCAACGACCCAAGGCTCCTGGACAAGAGCGACGTCCTCCCCTTTTTGGGAGAGACGTAGGAGCAGCGCAGCCGACGCTGCCTTGGAGTGGTGTAGATTAATCTGCACCACTCCCACCATGGCTGCTGCTAGGGGGGGTCACTTCGATGACCGTCATTTCTGCGTCTTCAGTATCCGACTGCAGAAGGTCATCTTCTAAATCCTCATCAGGTGATTCTACCTCTGCCTGATGAAGGACAAGGTTCCCCAGCATTCCAGAAGTGGAGGGAATGCTGTCATCGTCAGTGGGGGGAGATGGAGACGATGGTTCGCTCTCTGGGGCTATGGCGGCTACTACTTCCGGGGCCTTCTCCACGGCCGTTCCAGCTACCGGCTTGGTCTCGATGGGGATGACCGCCTTATTACCCTTCAGGTCCTTTCGGTACACAGTCAGGGTAATTGAATCGAAACCGTAGCTGATGACGCCCTTCGATTTAATCAGATGGGGAAGCGATTCCTCATTGAGGATCACCACCGCTTGCCGCATCTTGCCCTTAGCCTCGCTGACTTGAGCTACCTTCCAGTCATGGGTAGGAAGGTCGGCGTTACACAACCGAATCAGTGACAAGATGTCCTCAGGGTTGGACGGTTCCGCTGGGATCCAGGTCCTAGACCTTGGTCTATTCGGGATTTGCTCCCTTTTAATAGCTTCCAGTCTAGCACCGGGCCATACTTCCCCTAAGGAGGATATCGCCTGCTTGTATAGGTCAGCAGATCGCTGATCCGCGCAGGCCATAAGTTTGATGCGGCCTTGATACCAGCCGGCATCGCGAATGACTGGGGCAGGTCCTGGGCTCTTTTTCAGTATATCCCTGTAGACCTTTAGCAACTCTATACGCACCGTCCTCCAGTTATCCTGGGTGATGGTGCCGTCCGGGTTGCCGCGGTCTACGACCGCCCAGACAAGGTGATCCTTCGCTACTTCGCAAAAGGGTCGAGTGGGTTGAGGGGGTCTAGGAGGCGGACCGGGTTTTGGCCTCTTTGAGGCAGAGGGCTCCTGCTCGTCTTGCGAGCGTTGCCTTTTCGGCGCCAGGTCCTGAGATTTTGCCTTATGGAGGGCAACAACCTTCCTAGCCCAACTCAGAGAGGCCTTATCCTTCTCTGAGAGCTCCGATTCAAGGGTGGTGCCGAGCTTATTGACGAGCCTGAAGGCCGCTCGTTTTTCCCGGTGAGCCACCGCGGAGGGCCTAGCGCGCCGCTTGGGGTTGGAAGAGATGGACTGGGAAGTCCCGAGAGGCGCTTTGGCATTACTGGGTCCCGGCTTAGGTGCCGAAGACGCGTTGCCTTGCGCATTGGTTGCGGGCGTCGGACGAACAGCAGTGCCACATCCTGGCTTAGAGCCGGACTCCGCGGACTGCGTTCGCAAGACAGGGGAGGCACCAGACCCCGTCTTGGGGCTGGTGCTGGCCTGCGGAGCGTTGAGGCGGGTGCTGCCCGCCGAAGAGGGGTTAGTAGTGGCACCCTTTCCGGGTGTCTTGGCTTTGTTAGCCGCGCGTGGCTCGTTTCCAGCAGACGCGTGAGGTTGTTTTGGTGCGGTCTCGGTTTTATCCGAGGCAGAGGTTTTATTTTTCATTTCAACTGGTTCTTACGACCACTTTCGCGACAAGGCACTACTCGTGGTCTCGGTTGATTAATAGGGGAAGAGAAGTCACCCATGCAGCGCCCCTTACATGGGAAGTCCAGACTACGACCTGAGGTGGACAGGTATCAGGAAGGCTCCGTACTAATACAGCCCGATGTAACCCCCTGGCTGCAAACGACCCAATGGGCACGGATCGCATTACACCCTGGGTTAGGGGGGGTACTTTTTATGAGAGAGTCTCCTTCTCTCCGCCCGACCACAATTAGTCAGCACTCCCAGCAGAGACATAACCTGACTGAGAGCCTGCTTCCAGCCGCCCCCACGTGGAGGGTATGGTCGCACTTCCGTAGTGCACACAGTTACGGCACATGTACACAGATACGGCACGTAGCAGTCATTGCTACATGTTGATCCCCCTGTGTACATGTGTGAGTCCCCCTGTGTACCTAACGACTGACGGCCTTTATTAAGGTAAGTATAATAGTGAATTGTCAGTGTTTCACATTTGATAAATGAATTTTGGTATATTTTATTTTTTTAGAGTTCACGTCACAATCTCAAAAATATTATAGATATATTCGTCGTTTATAGGAATCTCACTTAAGGTAAGTATAATAATGTCTTTTCAGTTTTTCACATTTAATAAATGAAGTTTGGCATATTTTATTTTCAGAGTTCACATCACAATCTCACTTAACCGTGAGTATCAGGAATCGAAAGAATTTAAAAAGTTCTTATAAGTTAATTGTACGAGATATTATAGAGATATTCGACGTTTATAGGAGTCTCACTCAAAGTAAGTATAATCATGATTTTTCCGTTTTGCAAATTTAATAATTGAATTTAAGGTATTTTATTTTCAGAGTTCACACCACAATCTCACTTAACCGTGAGTATCCGGAATCGAAAGAATTTAAAAAGTTATTATAATTTAATTGCACAAAAATTTATTTTTAATTCGTCATTTATAGGAATCTCAGTCAAAGTAAGTATAATCAGCAGAATTTAAAGAGTTTATATAATTTAATCATACCAAATATTATAGATATATTCGATGTTTATGGGAATCTCACTTAAGGTAAGTATAATAATGATTTTTCAATTTTTCCAAATTTAATAATTGAATTTAATGTATTTTATTTTCAGAGTTCACCACAAGTTCACTTAACGGTAAGTATTCAGGAGTCAGCGGAATTTAAAGCGTTTTTATAATTAAATCATACAAAATATTATAGATATATTCGACGTTTATAGGAATCTCACTTAAGGTAAGTATAATAATGATTTTTCAGTTTTTCCAAATTTAATAATTGAATTTAATGTATTTTATTTTCAGAGTTCACCACAAGTTCACTTAACGGTAAGTATTCAGGAGTCAGCGGAATTTAAAGAGTTTTTATAATTAAATCATACAAAATATTATAGATATATTCGACGTTTATAGGAATCTCACTTAAGGTAAGTATAATAATGATTTTTCAGATTTTCCAAATTTAATAATTGAATTTAATGTATTTTATTTTCAGAGTTCACGTCACAATTTCACTTAACCGTAAGTAACAGGAATCGAAAGAATTTAAAACAAGGTAATTTAACTATCGTTTTTCTCTTTTAGGGTTCACCGAGACGTACGGAGCGGTTTTTTTATTTGCACAATGCATTTTCCGTGTCCACCGAAAAGAATTTGGGCATTCCGCGGTAAATAAGAAATAATGAATTTATCCGCATTTCGACTCATTATTAACTTTTGGTGCGCTTTCTTAATCGCGACGTCCGGAGCCCCCGACTACTCAATACCCGACTTCCCTTCAAGACTTCCATTCAAAAACTGACTCCGACTATCAATTCTAGAAAGAACTCCCGTCACCGACTCACACCGTCCACGCTCTGGGAGACCGGTGCCGCTCACCCACACAGCTGCGCCGACAGCCAATCGTGCTTCGCCAGCAGCTGTCTGAGCCAGCGGCAACGGCCTCGCAGCACGCCGACCGTGGCCCCCAAGGACTCAACCGAACGAGCTGATGTGTCGCGCCTTGCTCGGTCCGAGAATTTTTTTTAATATCCGACCGAAAAGTAGAAGCATCAACCGCGTTCGGTCGGGGTTTTTTGCTTCTTCATTTACCGTTCCCTGAGCTTCGGGCGACGAATCTTGGTGAATTTTCTGCCTGAGCAGCGACCAAAATTCGGCGCTCGAAACCCAAGGAGCGGAATCCCAAACGGGGATCGCCAGCGCCGCCGTTTAAATTTGGGTACTGCTGTGGGGCAACCTGACCATGGGCGTAGGGAAACAAGATTTTTATTCGATATGTGCAAATTTGAGGGTTTTGTGTCCCGGACCACAACAGCACAGGTCCGTTGGACTCAATACTGAAGCCAATGGAGCTGAAGAATGGTCGGGCTGTGAAGGCGTCCAACCTGTGGCTCGACCCACGTCTGAGCCTAGCCCGGGACTGAGCTAGCCGGCCAAAATCAACACTGGACTTCCCTGATCTTCATGAGAGGTCAGTTGGTCCAGGGGCAACTTGACCACCCCCTCCCACTGTCGGGGAAAACCAGCCCTAATGAGAGGCAGGCCTCCCCGGCAGTGACAGAGGGCTGCCAACCCATCTCGGGCCAGCCCAGACTGGGTGTCAGACTTAAGGGTGTTCACAAGAAGATGAGAGGTGCCCAACATGTGGCTCGACCCACGCCCAGAACTAATCCGTGCCTTAGTCAGCTGGCCAGATGTCAGCATTGAACTTTTCGGACCCTTATGAGAGGTCTGATAGATTCAATGCTAACTTGACCACTCACTCCCACTGGCAGAGAGAACCAGCCCTAATGAGAGGCAGGCCTCCCCGACAGTGACAGAGAGCTGCAGACTCCGTCGCGGACCAGTCCCGATCGTGGGGTTGGGTCTAAGGTGGTTCAGGTTAGACGAAAAAAAGAGAAAGGGGGAAAGGCAAAAAAAAAATTGATGGCTGTAGACCAGCTCCCGCGGTCATCCCAGTCCCAGGATGAACCTCCGCTGTACGGATCCGCATCTCTCCTGACTCCAGCAATAGGGCGCTGCTGTTCCCGGGAGTCCGGAGGTGAAAGCTGCCGTGAAATGTGCGCAGAAAACTTATCCTATTGAAAGGAATCCCCTGTCAGATCCCTTGACGTGCAGTCTTTACCAGGGTGGAATTATTGGAGTACAGGAGCTCCAAGTACAGGTAACGGTATAAATTAAGGGCGAGAAAAGGGCAGTGAGAAAATGGGAAGGGGCAGAAATTGAGAAAAGGATGGGGTGAATTAATTAATAGTATAGGCCCGCTATAGCCTGCCGAGACGAAAACTCTGACGTTCCACGAGGTGTAACTGTGGTACTTGATTGGCATTGATGTGTGGCGAACCTACTGATGATGGAATCAAAAGATGCTATGGTGAGTTATGGTGAGACACAGACCGTAAGACCACCCAGGGCGAATCCAGACTTTTTTTAATGGTGTACAGGGTGGCAAGTATAGGTGAGCTAATTCGATGCAGATCAATACGAAAGACTGTGAGTAAAAGAAGAGGTCATGCATAGATACGAGGGGAGCACTATACGATGGAAGGCAACGGACCCCACAAAAGTTAAGTGTATATATATAAAAAAAAAATATGCAGACGTTTGATCCTTAAAACAAACTACTTCAAGGGGAATATTTTCAAGCTATCTTCAGAAAGAGGGAGGGGAAGGGAAAGAAGGCATTCAACCTTGATTATAATTGTTGACGGTAATACTGGAGATATGATATATTCGAACAGGCAGAGAACGTTTAGTACCAGTCATGATGAATGTAAAAAGTATTGGTACGGGAAACCAATAAGAAAATTAAATATATATATTATAAAGGGTATGAAATCTATGAAATCAGGTTATGACGGTATGTAAGAGTTCTATAAAAAGTTAGATGTATGTATGTGAAGAAAAAAAATTTAAAGGGGAGGTACAAAAGGGTAAAATATTTTGCCTACGGCAGCGGAATAGCTAGGTCTGCAGATCTAGTTACACCGTGTGGGAATTAGAGAGTATCTTTGGGGAAAAAAGGCCACCGTACCGACCCACCCCGCGAGGCCTCGCAGCGGACGACGACCGGGGAAATCTCCCGGACAGGTAACTGGCTCTATCATCAGCCAGGTCCTGTAATTCCAGGGAGTGCCCCGGTAGTCTCCGAAGCACAGGTCCCGCGGCGGTGTGGGCAAGCAAAGCGCCTCCCTGCCGGTCCCTCTCAAGGAAGAGGAAGCCCGAGACCTCGAGACGGCTTGCTGGCTGATGAAGCCAGCATCCGTAATTCTCAAGAGGCCTCGGAGCAGCCTCGACCAAGAGAATCACCGACAGGGTCCCTTGAAATGAAAGGGGGGGAATAACTTGGGATTAGACGATAATTAATTATACAAAAGGATACAGGATAGGATGGGAGTAAGGACAAGGAACTCTAACTAGGAAGAGAGAGAAAGGGGTAAAAGGTATGTCCACCGCAATGCCAAGCAAGAGGCGGCTTAAGGACACTCTGACGTTGCCAGTGAAGCTGGACGGATGCCTTATTAGGGCTACCGAAAGAGAACATGAGATGAAACTCCACTGTGGATTGCCGCCAGTAGAGATTCAACGCAAAATCAAGGACTTTTCAGAATTACTTAAAATATTATTATAAATCACATGTCAAACTGACAAAAATAAGAATGAGTCACGGTTTTACATATATCTTTGGCGTGGAAGGTGCCTATTAATTTGCCTTGCAGGGTCTCCAGATCATACAACGAGTTACCTTTCCTTGCTCGTACACGACATTTCACAAACTTTTTTCCTAGCTTGGCATTGAAGCTCTTCCCGAAATTACTCAACTGGAAGTTCCGTCGGTATACTTCCTGCCCTACCTTGAATTCGACCGGTTTAGATTGCAAGTTATACTGTTTCTCTCCCTTTTCGAAAGCCCTGTCTAAATTTTCTTGTACCTGGGTACGAATCAATCGGAGTTTGTCGGAACTGTCCACATCAATAGGTTCGTTCACCCCCGATAGTTGTCGTAATAAAGCATAGGCAGACCCATGCTCAATCATATTATTACCGAACAGAATTTTATACGGGGAAAACTTCGTGGCTTGGTGCACCGCGCTACGAAGCGAACTGGCAATGCAACTCAATTTCTCATCCCATCTGGTGTGCTCGTCTCGAATATAAGCCCGGATTCCGGCCAAAATGGATTGATTAACACGCTCAGAAGCGTTGGCCTGTGGTGAGTAGACGGCCGTATGAAGATGATGCACTCCATATTTTTTTAAAAGGTTTTGAAACTGAGCCGAACGGAATTGGGTCCCATTGTCAGTTACCACGGTTTCGGGAACTCCGAAGAGATGAAAAATTTGTTCTTCGACATAGGTACAGATGTTTGAGGTACTAGCTTTTCGTAGGGGTTTTAGCAAGGGATATTTCGAGAAGTGATCCAAAGCGATCAAAATGCAGACTTTGCCCTTTTTGGTTCTAGGGTAAGGACCCAGGAGGTCGAGAAAAATTCTTTGCCAAGGCCGTTCAGTCTTGGCTTGTGCGCCCACGGGTGGTCTTAGGGTGGTGTTAGATGGTTTCACCTCTTTACAAATGTCACAAGAGAGGATGTATGCTCGAGTTTCCACTGTCATACCCGGCCAATAAAAATGTCTACGAAGTCGTTCTAAGGTTTTACCAATTCCGCCATGAGCTGCTAAAGGTGGATCGTGAGCTCGCGATATTACGTCTCTGGTTAATGCTCTAGGCACCCACAGTTTCCATGCTTCTTCTTCCTGAACGGGATCACCTGACCGAGGCTGAGTTCGGATATACACGTATTCGTCACGAACTATTAGGTCAGGGAGACGGTCTTTGTTTTTCTCGATGCGTTCTCTGAGCTCTTGGTATTCAGAAGAGTGGAAATGAGGTGATTCCAGGTCAATTTCGGGGCCAGGATCTTCTAGGGAGCTAACATTGTTCACGCCTGAACAGAAATAATTTATCCAATTCAGCAATTAGAGAAGTTCATTGATTTACTTCGCAACATATATTTGCAACCTTGCACTTCCATAAGTCGCGACGGCCGACCCAACATCGACCCAGTTACAAAAAGTAAATCAGTGAACTCTGTAATAAAGCAAAATTATTATATGTAAATCATATATGTGTTTGTGAATTGTTGTCAATATAAATTAAGGTAATAGCGTTAATAAAATCAGAATTCATTCAGAACCATTGCGTTTTAGTTTGAATTCCCCGCCGGTCTCAAAGAATCTTTGAGACACAATCTAGCTTCACAAAAACGATCATTTTCAAAGAACCTTTGAGAAGATCAATTTGTCGAGCTAAGTACATGGTCCTTCGAGCCTTAGTCTTCAGAACACAGCCGTCCGCGCTTAAAACTCAGCTGTAATAATTGAATTACACGAACAACGCAACATATAGCCACCCGCGCTCAACGTTTTCACCGCTTGGATTATACCACCAAATTACCACAGTCTTGTCTAAAACTGCTGGGAAACTCAGATCGAACTACCTTTCGGAATCCGAGAAGCTTGGATTTTTTCTCTCTACACGATCATTACATTTTCCAAGAGGCCTGAGCTCTTCATTTAGATAATCTCACTTTGTACAATTTTTAGAATTCAAGAATCTTGAATTCTGTTAGCTGCAAGAGCTGCATACGCAAAGCACTTGCTAAGTTCACAATTAAAAAAAAAAAAAAAAAAAAAAAAAAGCAACCGAGTTACCTCACAACGAAATACAGCACTCAGCGGTCAAAAAACACAACTCGACACTTCGCGCTTGCCAAGAAAACTAAAGAAACATGAGTGCACACCTTTTGATTAAAGAGCAAATGGAAATTGCTCAAAAACTTGAGCGCTTCCTAATCAATTTTAAAAAAGATAGCTCCGATAGAAAAACGCCGGAATATTTAAGAAAGAAGAAGGAGGAACTCGAATTGTTATGGGGGAATTTTAATATTCTCCACAACCAAATACTGCTTCTTCTCGGCGATGACAACGAGCACGCGTATATTAAAGAACAAATCCATTCCAAAACGGAAAAAATATTCCTAGATGCCTTAGAGAGGGTGACTGCTTCAATGCCCAAAGCAGCATCAAGCAGCTCTGACGGAACTACTGCTGCCGAACTACCGGCCCCAACATTATTTCCACGCTCAATTCCCAATATCAGCATGAATACTAGCTCCCATATTCAAGCGAACGCAGGAGAATCGTTTCCTCCAAGCTTACAAATGAGCCGGTATAACAATTTGCCAAGACTGCCGCCAGTAAAAATACCAAAATTTTCTGGCAATTATAAAGAATGGAAAACTTTCATTGAGCTATTCTCCAATGTTATTGACTCTAACTGCTATCTAAGCAACGTAGAAAAAATGCAATACCTTCTCTATCATTTGGAGGGAGATGCAAGAAAGGTTATAAGCCACCTCCAACTATGTAGTAACAATTATAGCACAGCCTTACAACTTGTAAAGGCACGCTTTAACAACAACCGAAAAATTGTTACGACATACATAAATACCATGTTAGATGCAAAAAAAATTGAGTACAGAAACCAAGAAGAGGTGATCATGCTCTATGATACTATCAGGGAATGCTTAGAACCTTAGAAGCATTAAAAAACTTTCAGTATAACACTGAAGAATGGGGACCGATAATCGTTTGTATCGCTATGAGGAAGCTAGACACCGAAAGTCTTCGTTTGTTTGAAGAAACATTAACTAATCCGAGAGAAATGCCATCCACTGCGGATTTGCTCAGCTTCCTCGAAAAGCGATATCAAGTATTAGACTGCATACGAAGCTCAAGGGTAGTTAAACCGGATTCCCAGTTCTCGACTAAAAAGAAATCCTTCCTAACATCAGTGAAACGATCTTGTACTCTGTGCAATAAAGATCACCATCTGTATCAATGCATGGACTTTAAGAAAATGGACATAGCGGAAAGACATAAATTCGTAGGGAAGAAAGGAATCTGCACGAATTGTCTTGCCCATAAAAAAGGAGAAAAGTGCAAAACAAGCAGATCTTGTTTTTACTGCAAAAAAGCCCATCATACATTGTTGCATCGTGATGCAGAGAAAAATCAATGCAAAGCAGGTCAGAATAGCTCAGAATCCATAGGCTCATCTCAACTTCACGATGAAGATGCAGTATCACTTCACAACAAGGCAAAAACGCCCAATGTTCTCCTGCCAACAGCATTGGTGAGAATAAAAAACATTTTTGGCTATACCGAGATGTTTAGAGCTTTAATTGATCCTGGCTCCCAAGTCTCGCTAATAACAGAGGAGGCTGTACAGAGCTTAAAACTAAGCAAGGAGAGGATCACAACTTCTATTTTGGGTGTAGGTGAAACCCAATCAGCCAAAGCACACATTAAGGTGAGCATTCAACTACAACTCAAGCACAAAAAGAATGCTTTCCTTCATGTAGAAGCATTAGTACTACCGAAACTTAACTCACTACTTCCTGAGAGCCCCACACCAATGCTTAACATGAAAAAATATGGAAATATTACGTTAGCTGATCCTACCTTCAACGCGCCTGGCCCAATCGACTTGTTACTAGGTGCGGATGTCTATGCTAATATAATTCTAGATGGATCGAGGCCAGAGCAACCAGCCGCTCAAAACACTAAATTAGGCTGGATCGTATTTGGGAGTTTCCCCAATGTAGCTCAAAAAAGAAACACCGTTTCAAGTTTTATATCCACTACCGAAATAGACCAAAAAATGGAACAATTTTGGGAAATAGAAGATAGTCCAGCACAAAATCAATTAAATGACTATTGCTCTGAGCACTTCAAATCAACGCACTCCAGAGATAATGATGGCAGATATATAGTCCGTCTACCGTTCAAAGAGAATGCGGAAACCCTAGGGAATTCTAAAGATAAGGCCATAGCACGGCTAATTCAATCAGAAAAAAAACTAAAGAAGTCTCCTAAAGACAAAGAAGAATACGATAACTTTCTCAGAGAATATTTGGAACTGGGGCACATGAGCCTAGCCAAGCCATATGCAGGAGAGGAAGGAAAGGTCTATTATTTGCCACATCATGCGGTTTTTAAAAAAGACAGTAGTACAACAAAGATTAGAGTTGTATTTGATGGGTCCTCGAAAACTGATTCAGGGGTATCTTTAAACGACATGTTACACAGCGGGCCAAAAATCCAACAAGATTTGCATCAAATAATCCTCAGATGGCGAAAGCATCGCTATGTTTTTTCTGCTGACCTAGAAAAAATGTTCAGACAAATTAAAGTTGCACAGGAAGACAGGAATTATCAACGCATTCTCTGGAGACAGCAACCAACTGAACGTATCCAAGAATTTATATTAAACACTGTTACCTACGGGACCGCTCCAGCTTCATATCTAGCCGTCAGGACACTGAAACAGCTGGCTGAGGATGAAGGTGATCGCTTCCCTCTAGCAAAACAGGTGCTTAACAAAGACTTCTATGTAGATGATATGCTTTCTGGAGCAGACTCAAAAACAGAAGCTCTTAAAATGCAAAAGCAAACAATAGCCTTGTTGCGCGCTGGCGGATTCAATCTGCGCAAATGGACATCCAATTGTGAAGAATTATTGAAAGACATACCAGAAGAACTGCTAGAAAAAGGCATACTAGAAATTGGGGAAGATGACTCCATAAATCCAAGGGCATTTTATAAATTTATTAACACCAAAAGGAAGACGGACAGTTATCCAACTAGCTTACAATACGAGGGAATCTCTGATGATATTCCATCTTCAATTTGTGATATGTTTGCCTCATATTTCGAAAAATCGTTCTCCCCCGCTTTTCAACCCAACCCTAATAACTTTTCGCACTTAAACTTTAATCCTTTTCCTCTAAATTTTTCCATTTACATTTCTCCCCCCGATGTTCTCAAACATATCAATGAGCTTCCCATGGATTTCACGTCGGGTCCAGATGGTATCCCCCCAGCTATCCTTAAATGCTGCTCTAATGAGCTAATGTTACCCTTAACATTACTCTTTCAAAAATCGGTCAGCACCGGAACGTTTCCTATGCTCTGGAAAAATGCTTTTATTATTCCCATCCACAAAAAGGGTAAAAAGACTGAGGTGTGTAACTATCGGCCCATAGCAAAGCTTTCATGTATTCCAAAACTTTTTGAGTCAATTATATATTCACAATTGTCAGGCATTTGTCGACACCTTGTCTCCACAAATCAGCACGGCTTTCTTCAAGGTCGTTCCACTTCCACGAACCTTCTTGAATTTGTCCCTTTTGTCATTGAGGGTTTCCAGAAGGGTCTGCAAACCGATTGCATTTATACTGACTTTAGCAAGGCTTTTGATAAACTGTCTCATTCGATTATAATACTCAAACTAGAAAATCTAGGCTTCTCTCCATTGTTTATCAATTGGATACGCTCATACCTGTCCAGCAGGACTTATCAGATTACTTTTCGACATGAAATTTCCAGAAAAATATTTGCCACGTCAGGTGTACCGCAGGGTAGTCATCTGGGCCCGCTCTTATTCATTTTGGCTATTGACGACATTACATATCTGCTCAAAGGATGTAAAATTCTGATTTATGCTGATGACATGAAACTTTTCCGTTATACAAATAATATTAACGACTGCCACACGGTTCAAAGAGATCTGAACACTTTCCAAACGTGGTGTGTTCACAATGATTTAGAATTGAACATTAATAAATGTGAAGTTTTATCTTTTTGTAGAGGCCGCAACCCCCTAAGTTTTGATTATAATATTTCGAACGTTATTCTTAGGCGAGTCCACTCTGCCCGTGATTTAGGCGTTTTCCTGGATTGTAAACTGGATTTTGTTGAACACATAAATTCCATGGTGACAAGGGCCTGTATTATGCTGGGTTTTATTAAAAGATGGTCCCGTGAATTTTCTAACGTCACTGTGTACAAACAGCTTTATTCTTCCTTTGTCCGGCCAATTCTTGAATATGCAAGTCAAGTCTGGTCTCCCTATTACCAAGTTCACATAGACAGCATCGAATCTGTCCAACGGAAATTTGTCCGTTTCGCCCTTAGAGAATTGCCATGGAGCAATCCAGTTATCTTCCCTCCATACAAGGACCGTTTGAAACTTCTTGAGATGCATTCTCTGCAAAAACGTCGGGAAATCGCGGACGTTGTATTTGTACACCAACTTCTAGTTGGTAATATTAATTCACCTTCTCTTAAGACAAGATTCACGTTCAGAGCGAATGAGCGAAACCTTAGGCATGTCCCGCTTCTGCAAACTGATCTGTGTAAAACTAACTATAGCTTCTTTCAACCTATTAACCGCATGAGGTTAAGCGTAAATAAGAATGCCGATTTGTTTGATGTCCGTGTTGGTAAGCATGTGTTAAAAAAGAACTTGCTTGTTTGTCATGTCTCTACTAACAGCGGACCAAATGATGACGAGTCTTATGCAGCAAATTAATTTTTGTTGCCTTAAAGCTTAGACTAAGCTGATGGTCTGTTTATAAAAACTTTGGGAATTCATTGGAATCCTAGACTCGATGAATTTGTGTTCTCTCTCAGTTTTAATTTTAAAAATAACAATTATACGAAACGTGAACTTCTTTCGACAATAGCAAGCCTTTTCGATCCCCTGGGATGGCTGGCACCAGTAACTGTGACCGCCAAACTCATCATGCAGTCACTCTGGAAGGCAGGAACAGACTGGGATCAGTTTCCACCAAAAGAAATAATAGATTCTTGGAAAAAATTAGAAGCTGAAATAAAAAATCTACAATCCATCAAAATTCCTCGATGGATAAACTATCACGAGGGCCAGAAAATTCAAATCCATGGTTTCTGTGATGCCTCCGAAAAGGCCTACGCTGCAGTGGTATATGCTCGCATAAGTGACCCTACTGGCAAAACTTATGTGACATTGTTGACAGCAAAGACAAAAGTTGCCCCGTTAAAACAAAAAACAACGCTTCCTCGTTTGGAGCTCTGCGGCACCCTACTGCTAGCAGAACTAATCGAAACAACCATTCACGCTCTAGAAATAAAATCTCCAGCAGTTTTCGCTTGGTGTGACTCTGAGATTGCTTTAGCTTGGATAGCCAAAAATCCGAATAATTGGCAAACTTTTATTGCAAACAGAGTCAGCAAGATACAAAAATTATTTGATAAATCTATTTGGAGGCACGTGTCCTCTCCAGAAAATCCAGCTGATATTGCATCAAGGGGAATTAGTCCGAGTAAGCTTGCCGCATGCAGCCTTTGGTGGAGAGGACCACTATGGCTCAGTAAATCCCCTGAATCGTGGCCAGCAAAGAAGTACAATCTGACTACCGAAAGGGATATGAAGAAATCGCCTAAAACGTTCACCATGACAACGTCCACCAATGAAATTCTCAAAAGTTCGTCATACATGACTCAAGTTAGAATATTAGCATATTGCTTGAGGTTCATAAATAATTGCAATTCTCCTAAGGAAAAGAAAAGAGGAGGTTATCTTTCAACAGCAGAGCTGCAAGAAGCACAAAAACGTGCAGTAAAGATGGTGCAAATGGAGGAGTTTGCCGAGGAAATGGCATCTCTAAAAAGAGCAATCACCCTAAAGAAAAGTAGTAAACTTTTATCGCTGCACCCATTCCTCGACTCCGATGGTATCATAAAAGTAGGTGGAAGACTAGAAAAGTCAAACTTACCTATGGAGGCAAAACATCAAGCCCTCTTACCCAAAAACCATCATTTAACGAATATAATAATTGATCATGCCCACAAACAAACTCTTCATGGTGGAACCCAGTTAACTCTCAACTATATAAGATCAAGATTCTGGATAATCGATGGGAAAAGAGTAGTACAAGGAAGAATACACAAATGCGTAACATGTATACGCCATCAACAGAAGTCAGCCCAACCTCTCATGAGAGATCTTCCAGCAGTACGTGTAACACCATGCCCACCATTCTCAAGCTGTGGAATTGATTATGCAGGACCCTTTCTAACAAAAGCATCAAAGGGAAGAGGCATCAAGACAACAAAGGGATATATATCACTATTTGTCTGCATGGTTACCAAGGCGATACATCTAGAACTAGTCTCTGATTTAACAACAGAAGCCTTCCTTGCGGCGTACAGAAGATTCGTTGCCCGCCGGGGAAAATGCAGACAAATTTATAGCGACAATGGGACTAACTTTGTTGGCGCTCAGAAACAAATACATAAGGACTTGCAAATCGCAATTGACCAATCTACTAAATACGCTGCAGAAGCTTTAGCCAACGATGGGACAGAGTGGAAGTTCCTCCCGGTAGCCAGCCCGCATTTTGGAGGCTTGTGGGAGGCTGGGGTTAAATCTGTCAAGGGACATCTCAAGCGAGTCTTAGGAGAAACTCTCCTAACTTACGAAGAGTTCAGTACCGTTCTGTGTCAAGTGGAAGCTTGCTTAAACTCTAGGCCCATAGGACAGCAGTCCAGTGATCCTACAGATTTAGAACCACTAACCCCGGGCCACTTTCTAATAGGGCGGCCTCTCATAGCGCCACCCATTCCGGAAGTTCATGAAAAACAAATTCACCAACGTTGGAAATTAGTGACAAAGCTTCAACAAGATATTTGGAAAAGATGGTCAGCCGAATATTTATCACTTCTTCAGCAAAGAAGCAAATGGAGAACAAGTGGTAAAAATCCTAACATCGGCGAACTAGTATTAGTAAAGGAAGATAATCTACCACCTCAGAAATGGTGCCTAGGACGAATCGCGGAATTGCACCCAGGAGATGACGGAATAGTACGCGTGGTCTCAGTGCAATATAAAAATTTCATCAAAAAACGTCCGTTAAACAAGTTATGTCAACTGCCAATGAACATACATAACTCAGAAAATAATGATACTGAGATCAAGAGTTTCACAGCAACGGTTATCCAACAAAGAACAGATTTCCCAACCAAAATTACAGTGAGGAAGAGAAAGGATTCTCGAATTAAAAGGGAGCAGAACGCTCATTCAGAACCAGAACTCTGGTCAAAGCCAGAGCATTTTGATCAAATTGGATCAAAGCAAAATCCAGTATCCTCTTCTCCCCCGCCTGTAAAGAAGAGGAAGTTGAAAATAGCCCCCTGTACTTGGGCGACTAGGATTTTGCACACAACTATCTTGATGTTCTACTGGTTAACAATGGTGTTCGCAAATGACTATGAGATAATCCAACCTAAGTTTGGATTCTACATAGAAAACTTAGGCAGTACTCAGATAAAAAGGGGGAATCTTAGACTTCAAGTGAGCCTTCCTGTAGAGGAGATTCTCAATGACAGGAAAAATATAGAGAACACTTGGAACTAAATAAAAGAGCTGTGTGAAAAAACGGAAAGAATCACCACAATAACACGTTGCAAGACATTATTTGAACATCTGTCAAGAAGGAAATTATATCTTTTAAAAGCCACGGATGAGATCCTAAAATTCACGGAACAAAAAAACAGAAAAAAAAGAGGATTGTTCGGAAAGTTCCTCACTAGTGTCTTTGGGGTAAATGATGAAGTGTACAGAGACATCGAAGATTTACATCATAATCAACAAAGTATTCTGCAGCTAACTAACCAAGAAGTACTACTTCTCAATACAAGAATAAATCAATCGAACTTTGCGATAGTAGACAAATTAAGACAATTCGATGTCAGATTGATCCAGGTAATTGCCTCTATTAACGAAATGGCAAACTGGTATACCAGTACTGATCACAACCGAATTAGCATCGAAGTTATAGCAACATACATCAGCGCAGAGGATTACTTCGATGAAATTCAAGAAAAATATGACCAATGGTTAAATTCATTACATGGTCATGCACATATATTTGATTTCATTACCCTATATGACATTAACGCCTCAATTCAAAACATTTCTCAGAAGATTGGCACCGAGCTCCTAATTTTACCAACTCCGCAGAAGAATTTGGATGTAAAAATAGAAAATACTACATTAATTCTATACGGATATTTAAATATTATAGAAAGAGCTAACTATAATCTAATACATGTCACTCCAGTTCCTCACACCATAAAAGAAAATAAAATTACTGTAGCCCAAATACAATTCCCTACCATTGCTGTAAATTTTGATCTTCAATCGTACTTCAATCTGGAAGAAGAAGAATTGAAAGCATGCGCAGAAATAACAAAACATCGCTATCTCTGCAGCCCAACAATCATCTACAACATCGATGAAAGTCCGTCATGTGTTATAGATGAAATTTATGAGCGACACCCGAAGGCCAAATGCGAACTAAGGCAAATAGAAATAATGGGCACTATCTGGAAGGCGATGGCCATGAGAAACACATGGCTCTATATAACCAACCAAACAAGGGTCGTATCTGTGACATGTAAGGGTTCAAGGGAAGAACTATTATTAAACGCTACAGGCATCATCCATCTAAATGATTATTGTCACCTCAAAACGAAGGAAGTGACATTAAAGACCTCTCTAGATGAATCAATAGATGTTATCACGAGTCATATGAAAGAAGTCAAGTTTAATACAACCAACATAGACTTTATAAAGTCTCCCTCCATTCTACAATCGGGACCATTAATTGGAGTCAACGAGCAGATCATCGACTACAGTTTAGAGCTACAACATCATGAAGTCACTCTACGAAAACCTTGATGATACACTCCATATCAACAACCACCGTGATTGCCGTAGTAATACTTTCCTTAGTGATTTGGCGTTACTGGACCAGCTTCAGGAAGATCCTAAACATCTGCGACTGGAAACCAGCATCCACCCACAAGGATCCCTCGGGTCAGCAAGAGTCACTACAACATAACTTTGAGCGAGTTCTAGCATCCGGGGGGCCCCAGCATGTTCACGCCTGAACAGAAATAATTTATCCAATTCAGCAATTAGAGAAGTTCATTGATTTACTTCGCAACATATATTTGCAACCTTGCACTTCCATAAGTCGCGACGGCCGACCCAACATCGACCCAGTTACAAAAAGTAAATCAGTGAACTCTGTAATTGTTTTTAGCATAAGCAAAATTATTATATGTAAATCATATATGTGTTTGTGAATTGTTGTCAATATAAATTAAGGTAATAGCGTTAATAAAATCAGAATTCATTCAGAACCATTGCGTTTTAGTTTGAATTCCCCGCCGGTCTCAAAGAATCTTTGAGA
This sequence comes from Dysmachus trigonus, assembly GCA_949715965.1. Classification (NCBI taxonomy): domain Eukaryota; kingdom Metazoa; phylum Arthropoda; class Insecta; order Diptera; family Asilidae; genus Dysmachus; species Dysmachus trigonus. The sequence continues at coordinate 34,047,779 of OX454321.1, read as the reverse complement.
CACAATCTAGCTTCACAAAAACGATCATTTTCAAAGAACCTTTGAGAAGATCAATTTGTCGAGCTAAGTACAAGCATCGATTTGGTCGCAGTGAACTCTCGACAAGGCATCTGGCACAACATTCAGTGTTCCCTTTCTGTGTTCTATGCTGAAGTTGTAACCTTGTAATTTTAAACTCCATCGAGCCAGGCGACCACTAAGGTCTTTTTGATTCATCAGCCATTGCAGACTAGCATGATCCGTGATAATCCTGAACGGCATCAACTCTACATACGCGCGGAATTTTTTCAGACTTACAATTGCCGCTAGACATTCCAATTCGGTTACAGTGTAGTTACGTTGAGCAGAATTTAATTTCTGCGAGACGTACGCGATTGGTCTTTCTCTACCTTCGTCGTCTAATTGAAGAAGCACGCCCCCTACCCCTTGATTACTCGCGTCGCACTGAATAATGAAAGGTTTAGAAAAATCAGGACTCGATAGTAATGGCGCGGTGGTAAGTAATTTCTTTAGTTCTTCGAAGGCCTTCTGAGCTTCAGCAGTCCAGGTATATTTATTCGCCTTCTTTAACGTGTCGGTGATTGCCGAAGTCAGGTCTGCATAATTAGGAATGAACTTTCTATACCAACCGGCCATACCAAGGAAACGACGAGCCTGTTTAAGAGTTTTAGGCGACGGATAATCTACTATCGCAGCGATCTTGTCTGGGTCCGTCTTGATGCCCCCTTCTCCGACAATATACCCCAGATACTTCGTCTCTTTTATACAAAATTTACTTTTTTCTACATTTATTGTAAGGCCTGCCTTTTTGAGACAACTGGCCACCTGAGATAATAGCTCTAAATGCGTATCAAAATCTTCGGAGAGGACTAAGAGGTCATCAAGATAGACCAAGACATTTTCGCGAAGGTTGTACGGGATTACCTTATCCATCAGCCTGCACATTGTCTGAGGAGCGTTGCAAAGACCGAATGGCATCACTGTAAAGTGATAGAGGGGATGACCAGGCACCGTAAAAGCGGTCTTCTCTCTGGAGCTTTTCTCCAGTGGTATTTGCCAGAAAGCATCCTTCAAGTCCAGGCTGGTTATAAATTTAGCCGACGGGAGGCGACTCAGGATGCCATCGATTTGCGGTAACGGGTAGGCATCCTTCTTCGTCACTGAGTTCACCTTCCGGGCGTCAAAACACAGCCTGACCTTTCCGGGCTTTCGCACCAGCACCACTGGAGAACTCCACGGGCTCTGGCTCTCCTCTATCACTCCAAGTGAGCGCATTCGACTCAGCTCGGCGTCCATCAGTTTTTGAACGGCAGGTGATACCGGATAAAAACGTTGTTTAATTGGGGCTGCTTCACCGACATCAATCATGTGCTCAAGCAGATTGGTTTTTCCTAAACCACGTGTAGCGAAAGATGGAAATAATGATTTGACGTATTCTAGCCGACGTTGATCATCAGGAGTGAGAACATGACACTTGGAGTCGGTCGACTCCACGATCGAAGTGTCCAACGAAGCCAAGGACCCTAATACATCGGGGGCCAGACCAAAAGTCTTCCAGAAATCAACTCCTAAATATAACGCTTGTGTCAAACTGGGAACAAGATAGAAACGTACAGGCTTGGTTTGTCCGCGGAACGTGACATCAAGATCAGCATGCCCATGTACTTCAGGCTTGGCCCCGTTGGCCACCTCGATCGCGGAGCGATATTTTGTCCAATTAATTTTCTTTTCGGACATGAGCTGCTCTGCTCCCTGGCCGAGAATGCTTACACTGGCCCCGCTATCTAATAAGCCCGTCAGGTTTTTTCCCAAAATTTGAACTTCGGCGTAAGGCCTTACGTCCTTGTGAACGGATACAAAGGCTGTGGCTAGTTTACGACGGTTAGAAATTACACGTCGCCAAAAGGTACGTACACGCAACGACGAGCGCTTGGGTTTAGGTAAAGTTCGCACACTGGACTCAGAGTGGGTGCAGGACTCAAGGGCCGACATGAAAATTCTCTCCCGAGCAGCTCGATATTCCTTCAACCGTTGATGGAAAGGTTTACGTGGGTAGACTACTGGAGCTGAAACTTCAATTTTTACAGGCTGATCAGGCCTCGGTAAAATCGTAACTGCTCGACAGAGAGTTTCATGTGGCCCTGGGCCCTCACCATCCGACTCAACACAATTTTCCAGAGTAACTACATCGCCAACATCAGCCTAGGTAAGATGGACACGTCAGGTAAGCGTACGGGTGAATTTGTTACGGCAGGTAATTCGGTGAAGGCTGGGGACTCCTCGGGGCTTCCAGTTAGGGCTGCGGAGGGAAAGGAAGAGTGTCGCCCGCCGACACAGCTGTCACCATCGCTCGTTGTGGCCGAGAACTTGGTGTGTTGTTCTCGACCCGAGTCCTGTTTTTTTGTGAACAGCTGGGACAGCGAGGTTTGACTGTTCCCTTTCGTCCGCAGCCGTAACAGAAGAAGCCCGTTGGCTCCCTGTCACAGTCTTGGTAAAAGTGCCCTTCGGCATCGCAATTCCAACATTTCGGTGTGGGTGGCTGGTATTTTGCCACAGACCCTACGGCGAGTTTCGCTGAATTTGGTATGGGAGTAGCACAAGAATAAGCACAGGATTAAGCTGTAGCCTTAAACATTGTGGGAAGTCTCGGAGAACTCATCAGGGCCTACGAATTTTTAGATTTCCTCCCACATGTTCAATTTTGGGTAATATTTGGAGAGAATCTTGTAATTTTGTAAGTAATTTGGAGGATGTTTTTTATGTGGATAAGGGCACTTCATAGCAGAATATACATATAGGGAAAAAGAAATTAAAAAAAAGATGCTATCCTATCTATTTATTTGAACGTCTCCGAAGAATATTTAAATCATACTGATTTGAAATCACCTTCCAAGAAGGAAAAGAAGTTCTTCGGAAGAATCTCTAAGTGGTTTATGTGGATTTTGTGAACAGAATGTAAGAAATTCTGATTTTTATATGAAAAAGTATTTTAAGTTGAAAACAGAATTAAACCAAACCAAACAAAAATTAAAAAAAATTTACAAGGAATAAAAGAAATGTTTCTATTAGTAACGTCAAATTAAAGAAAATAAATTTGGAATATAATAAAATTAATAAAACGAGTGTGAGATCTTATATCAAATGAAGGGATATTTCAGAAAATGCCAAAACATTTTGTAGTATGTTGATTCGGGAGAAATTCTTCATTTCAGATGACAAAGTTTTAGCTCAGAATGTATACTACCGGTCACATAGTTCTTACACATTTCTGCGAATATATTAGGCTTAAATTTACCCCACGTTAATTCTTTGCACAATTGGGCACCTGTAAAATACCTACAAACTTGTTTTAATAATACTGCTCAAGGAATTTTACAAAAAAAAATGTAATGAAATGACTGAAAGATACAAGTATGCAGTCTTAATCTTCGATGAAATTACAGTAAGGCAAGAATTAAAATACAACTCCCATTGGGATCTAATCGATGGTCTTCAAGAAAGAAAGAAAGAAGCCTTATTTTGGCTAAGCAGGTCTGCGTACTTATGCTTAGAGGACTACTTGATCCGTGGAAAGTTTCAGTCAACCGTTTTTGAAAATCCAAAAACAAAAAACATCAGTTTTTAAATATTCCAAAGACACCTTAAGGAGGACCACCAGAGTGACGCTATGAAAAATTGGCATTTTTTGGGAATCTTTTTTCATAACTTAAGGGGGTGCATGGGTTTCAAAATTTGACAAAATCGCTTTTTTTTTTTGTTTCATTTTAAAGTATATCATAACAAGAGTATTTTCTCAAAGTTTCAAATCGATCGGAGCAAAACTCTAAGAGAGCGAGCGATTTCCCCCACTAAGCTCTACCACCTGCTCGAACCGTATATTTACAATGCTGATTTCTTCTTCATTTCCAGTCCAGTTTTTCTCGAAAACACATTTTTTAAGTCCGTACTCACGATTACTTAAAAACTATTCCAACGATCATCCTAATATTTTGCATACTTCTTCTACATAGTATTCTCTAGGGGGTGAACGAAGGATTTTCTTTTTGGTGCATTACAACTTTACTTATGTGGCAAAATATATTGATGTTTTATACCGAAAAATGATTTTTTAGCGCGCAACGCCGCCAAAAATTCAAATTTCGATTTTTTAACAAATCATTCGTTCACCCCAGAGCTATACACGTATACTACAAGAAAAAAAAAAAGTTTTTTGGTTTCAGATAAATCTAAAGCAAGATATCATGCCTACCACATTTTCACAAAGTTTTCGAAAAATAGCCACTAGAGGGTCAATTTTCAAAATTTTCAAACAAACATTTCACAAAATATTGTTCAAATGTTGCTTTTTTCAATAAACAATAGTTTCAATATAATTGTATTTATTGCACCATTAAAAAATGTGTCCAAATAATTCATATTTGTAAAGGTGGCACTCGTTTATGTTGGAGGATGTCTGCGGATCCGTTGAGGCTGGCGGACCAGATATCTCGACAGGAGTTCATTTAAAAACAAGAAAGAATGATTATTTGCAGCACGAGTTCCGTTATCTTTAGGCGTAGCCGTTTTTATTTATTTTTCTTTCACAAAATAACGATTGTTTGAATACAAAATACGAATCTGATGTAGTGAAAAAAAAAAAAAAAATTTTCAAATATCAAAAAACCGTTAACGCTTAACCTTAGCTATATCAGTACCGAAGGTTTTGCGACTAACATATTCTTGGTAGAATAATCAGCTTTTCAGATAGAGTATTCGCCAGCTCAAAAAAAATGGTTTCGAGAAAAATGCAATTGGAAGTTCAAGGGTACGAAGAGACTGCGCTACATGCGTCGGGTAAACTAACTTCGTTATTTTTACGATAATTGACTTGAATTTTTTTACATATTTTTGAATGTATGCACTTTCAGAAAATGCAATAAAAAATCGTTTTTTTTAACCCTTTACATACAGTGGTGTTCCCCCTTAAGCAGAATATGTTGCCCTGCTGCAAAAACTCTTATTCTACTTATGTGTCTCATATACCATTAAATGCCTTGTGTAGCCCATGCAAAGAATATCGAATTCAAATACTCTTTGGCCCAAGCAGACGTACATCAGCAGCCCACGCAATTTCAAACCCTGCGCGCATACACAAATAAAATTGAGAGAAAGAACAAAGTGACAAAAGTTGCTTCGCTTGGCTTCAACGTTTTGTGATGCCAGCAAGAAATTTTACTAGAACATGTTCTGGGTCCTGATGTGAAATGCAAAGAAAAAGCAGAACAAGGGAGGAGAGTAATTTCACGCAACATTTTTGATATCCCTGGACTTTGAGTCTACGAAAATTTCTTGATGCCATCTCTTTACACGTGATTGTGCATCTTGTAGTTTATATTATCTTTGGTAGTATGAAGCAAAAGTCTCACGAGGCTGCTGTCGCCTGCTCAACATCTGCCTACGTATATCTACATCTCTCGACCTATCGCCCCAATCTGATCGTAACGCGAGTTTGATTTGTTCCCAAGTTGGGTTATTTGTACTTCGCAAAAAGGTCCAATACCAATTAACCAGACCATCACTCAGCAGCTGGTGGAAATTCCGAACCAGTAGAGAGAAGTCGCTGCGTAAGGTGTTGTGAGTTAGCGTTTCCGCCCTAAAAATGAACTCGTCTAAGTTCAATCGCTTATTATCGCCGTCGTACTGCAACTTCCAGTTACGGATTAGACTGCTGCAGCGGCGATGAGATGAATAATGCCCCGAAGGGTCGAAGACAGGTGGAGGTGGTCGATTAAACAAAGGGTTGGGCAAACTACGACCTTCAGGTCTGCTCGTAGGTGGTCTCTGAAACGTGATTGGCGGAGAGGAAGTCGTAAGCTTGGTTTTGAACCGTCTCGAGAAACCTGTTCTCGTATCTCTCTCACTCCCTTAGCAACTTCGTCGCGTACGAGGTTTGAAATTTGTTGCTGGAGGCCTACCAACAGAGAATGGGTCGGTATCCAACCGGATTCAGCCATTCCGGGTTTAGGCTTAACTTGCGAATCGCTCGTGTTAGGTGGGTTTAATGAGAGTTGGGCCAAAGTCGGAGGACCCAAGTCTGTCGGACGCGTTGTAGCGGGCGTGTCTATATCGCGGTCGCGAAGTAAATCAACAGGTGTAGCACCTACTTTGTCCATCGAGTTCGTAGCCGCGTCTGCCCCTGCCTCGTCCGGAGCATCAGGGGGAAATAGCCGTTGGCGAGTGGCGTGCCGCGTATTGTACTGATTTTTAGGGGACGCCCCCGTCTTTTTCGGCATTTTGTCTATCGCGACAAGCCAGAGCAACAAGGAAAACGATGGTGGATTAAAGGTGAAAAGTTAACAATGCCTGCAACGCTTAGATTCTCCGCGTCCAAGTATATAAATATTAGTACAAAATGTAATAGCACGGACTGCCCAAGGAACTCGTATTAATGAGGAAAATAAATAGTTAAATTACCTTTACAAAATATCTGTACATTACAATATGTAAAGTAAACTTACATTTAGTTTTTTTTTATCCCATGCTATTGCAACAAAATTAGTTAAATTTGACAACAAATTTACTCGATATTAAAAGATATTTGGAATTATTCAAAAAAAAAAAGCTTTTTACCAATGCTATTACTACAAAATTAGTTAAATTTACCAATAAATTTACTCGATATTAAAGATATTTGGAATTATCAAAAAAAATTTTTTTACCAATGCTATTACTACAAAATTAATTAAATTTACCAATAAATTTACTCGATATTAAAAGATAGTTGGAATTCTCCAAAATTTTTTTTTTTTTTTTTTTTTTTTTTTATTAATACCATTACTACAAAATTAATTAAATTTACCAATAAATTTACTCGATATTAAAGATAATTGGAATTATCCAAAAAAAACAAAATTACGCTGGTCCTCTCTCTCCATCCACTCTCAGCCAACACGGTGAAGAGAAACTATCAAACAAAAAAATATTTTTGCTTCAAATTAAACATGAGGGTCAATCACAGGCTACCGAGCATTCAGCCTGCAAGACAGGAAATGTTGAGGGTAGGGACCTTATCAGTTTCACCTGCAAGGACTACGAGGCGGAGAACGACCAAGGTATACTCCCGGACAGGAGGCTGGCCCACCAAATAGCCAACCCCTGTAATTCCAGGGAGAACCTCGGACGTCTCCACCACGCAGGCCCAGCAGGCTCTGCCGATAAGGCCCCGCCACTACCAATTCATCCCTAGGATGGAGCTGTCCCCGAGACCTCGAGTCGGCTTGCTGGCTGAGGAAGCCAGCATCCGCAGTTCTCGAGAGGCCTCAAGTAAGCTCCAGCCACGGGACTCACCGATAGGGCCTCGAAGGAATTTTGGGAAAGGTAAGAGAAAATAAGGGGAGCCTTAAGCTCCAAGGGGAGGGGATAGGAAGGCCCCACGTTGGGCGCCATATTTGTTGCGGGTTGGTGCCTCGAGGCCCGGCTAAACACCTCGTCCGACGGTGTGCGGCAGCGAGAGCTGGCAGGGCTAGCATATGCGGTAGCGTGGGGGGGTTTGCCGAAATTACCGCTTTGAGCCGCCGGAACGGACCACCAACAACACGAAAAATCTCTCGCGACGGAAACGTTCAAATTGAAACATACAGAGGGTCAATCACGGGCAGTTGCAGGGGTTCAGCCTGCTCTTAAAAAACTAAAAAAACACGCTTTTAGCACGCACTAAAAATTACAATATAATTCGGACATTTAGTTTGATGACTCAAGAGTTTTCCCTTTGCCAAATCTTCATTAGATCGCAGGTAAACATAAACAATTTCAGTTCGTGATGAACGATAAATAATTACCTATGCGAAATGGTTATAAGTAGGTAATCATCTTTATTGAATATTTATTATGATTTATTATGAAAGAAAGCGTGGAGCGTTTATGTAATCTTTACTCTTTTTGAACAAAACGCTCCACGCTTTCTTTCAAAATAAATCATAGTAAATATTCAATAAAGATGATTACCTACTTATAACCATTTCGCATAGGTAATTATTTATCGTTCATCACGAACTGAAATTGTTTATGTTTACCTGCGATCTAATGAAGATTTGGCAAAGGGAAAACTCTTGAGTCATCAAACTAAATGTCCGAATTATTTTGTAATTTTAAGTGCGTGCTAAAAGCGTGTTTTTTTAGTTTTTTAAACTATTATTTTTATTGAACGCAAAAATCATAATTTTGTTCTCGTCCTTATAATTATTTTGGTGCCATAAGAACAGTATTCCTCCCTAGTCATAATCAGTAGAACATCACCTTTTCGTAAAAGTAATAGCTTAGCGGATCCGCCGCGTGGGCTACAATGAGTAGGTTATATCGCCATAAGAAGAATTGTTATTTTGCGGCAATTGTCGGACTACATCATCCTATAAATATGGAAGTTACCAGGTTTACTTTGTTGCGGGTTGGTGCCTCGAGGCCCGGCTAAACACCTCGTCCGACGGTGTGCGGCAGCGAGAGCTGGCAGGGCTAGCATATGCGGTAGCGTGAGGGGGTTTGCCGAAATTACCGCTTTGAGCCGCCGGAACGGACCACCAACAACACGAAAAATCTCTCGCGACGGAAACGTTCAAATTGAAACATACAGAGGGTCAATCACGGGCAGTTGCAGGGGTTCAGCCTGCTCTGCCCTATTCCGCCCCTGTATGTTTCAATTTGAAGTTTTGTTCAAAAAGAGTAAAGATTACATAAACGCTCCACGCTTTCTTTCATAATAAATCATAATAAATATTCAATAAAGATGATTACCTACTTATAACCATTTCGCATAGGTAATTATTTATCGTTCATCACGAACTGAAATTGTTTATGTTTACCTGCGATCTAATGAAGATTTGGCAAAGGGAAAACTCTTGAGTCAACAAACTAAATGTCCGAATTATTTTGTAATTTTTAGTGCGTGCTAAAAGCGTGTTTTTTAGTTTTTTAAACTATTATTTTTATTTGTTTTATTTTTCATCATGTTGTTCCCACGAGTAGTGGACAAACAGACGGTCGACTCCCCCAGAGGTCCATGTAGGGGGGCAAGGCTAATTACAATAGGGTTGCGCCCGGTGCCCTAAGGTGACGCTAGCGACATGATATTTTTTACCACCCTCATACCATTCAGCCCTCGGCGCGTATCCTACCTTGGCTTAGGTGAGATCTCATAGACTCAAAGTCCAATCTTCGTATTCCTCTCGTCGAACCTTATTGATTGATACCCATGACATGATAATTTGGTAAGAAAATGTCATTTCGCATTATTTTCAGCAAACCCTTTCATTTTATACCTAAATCATAGGCCTGCATTTCAAATAGCCAATACGCCACCTTGGGACGGCCGCCATGTTGGATTTAGGTCACGTGATTATTTTTTTCGTATCCCATTCAGCAAACCCTTTCATTTAATACCCATATCATGGGGGTGCATTTCAAATAGCCAATCCGCCATCTTGGATGTCCGCCATGTTGAATTTAAGTCACGTGACTATTTTTTTCGTATTCCTGACAGCAAACCCTTTCATTTGATACCCATATCATGGGGGTGCATTTCAAATAGCCTGTCCGCCATCTTGGACGTCCGCCATATTGGATTTAAGTCACGTGACTATTTTTTTCGTTTTCCTGACAGCAAACCCTTTCATTTGATACCCATATCATAGGGGTGGATTTCAAACAGCCAGTCCGCCATCTTGGGGAGATCGCCATATTGGATTTGTAATGACGTTTCTTAGCTAGTCATGTATTGTCATCAGAACTCAGAGCGTGTGCAAAATTTCATCCTAATCGAAGACCGGGAAGTGGGTCAAATTAAGATTCCAAGATTTTCTTACATACATAGTTAGTTACAAGTGAAGCTAATAAAAGCGTGTTAAAAATCACTCTTAGGCCGGCCATACACGTTCAGTTATATTGCACAATAAAACTGCGTGGCGTCAGAACTAAAGCTTTAGCAAACCGTATGTATCCGGTACTGAGTAACGGGTGCGTCATCTAGTAACGAGTAACGAAACGTTACACACGGGCATCTACACTGTTTCAGTTCACGCAAGTACCGTTGATGCGTATATTGAAACATTTGCTGATCGTATGTTTTACGCATGCATGATTTCGTCAACAGTTTACTTGTAGTTATACACTTTACCTCTTAAATCAAACTAAATTTACTTAATTTAACTTAAACACAAGTCTGCTTCAAAATACGGAAAAGTGAGAAAATGCACCTTACGCAGCTTGGTATGTAATGTATAAGTATGTTTTTTACAAATTACGAATGTTGCGACGATGCCGCGACGTCATACTGTATGCGTACGCAATACGACTTGATTCGTTGTTCTAACATAACATAGCATGTTATGATGTATCAGAAGTAACGAGTAACGTAAAGATACGATAGTAACGAGTACTAATTGTTATAGTAACGAATACATACACCTCTAGTCAGAACTGATGGAAAAATTGAAGAAAGCTCAGGTCACATGCACAATTTACTCAGTTGTTAGCACAGTTTTTGACCTGCGCAAAGTCGTCGTGATTACGCAGTTAAATGCGCATGAATTGCTTTCAATATAACTGCAATTCTGCGTGACAGCAACCAAGGATTCAAGTGAGAAGAAAATGAAACTTTTTGATTTTATAGAAACGTAACGGTCCCTTCTATTTCTTTTCGCTTTTAAAATTGCAGCAGCTAATAGCACGTAAATTAATCCTTTTCTTTGAAACATTATGAATGGCTATTAATTTACTTCAAAATGAATTCTTCACGTATTGATCGTTCAAACTGTCACGAAAAATTAGCAAATAACTGAGCAAATTGTGCATTTAACTGTACTGTGTGTGGACACCATATAGCGCAGTTATTTGCGCAATATTTTATACAGTTTTATTTTACAAATATAACTGAGCGTGTACGGCCGCCCTTGCATAGGCCGTAGCAGGATGTGTGTGCGCTGCACCGCAGGCAAGTGGCCCATATGAATGTCGCAAGTTGCTATTGCAATGTTAATTAATGCCAAACATCAACTGTGACTAACTTATCTTACACTAGGTTTGAAGAAATCTCCAGCAAAACAAAAATGATGTTTTTGCCTATTTTTAACATAGTGAAATAAAAAAATTTTGTGTCACAATTCATGTTGCATGTCACATCACGTGTCATAAGCCGTTAATCCACATTTTACAGCTTGCAATAGACTCGTCGTTAATTTGGCATTCGTAAACAAAACAAAAATGATGTTTTGGCCTATTTTTTGGCTTCCTAGGCTTCAACCCCTTTGGAGTTTCTAAAGGGGGTTATTGGACCCGCTCTACAACATGGTGCAAAAAAAAATTTCATGTCACATGTCATGTTGCATGTCACATCATGTGTCATTAGCCGTTTAGTCACATATTACGGCACGCAGAATACTCATCGACGAATTGGAACCGATCAGCATTACTCACTTGTGTTATGATTTCTCAGTTAACCTTAGTTTGGAGGTGTATTAAAGAGTAAACTTTTTTCAGTATTTTTGATATTTTACATTTACGAGCGAGGATTATTTATCCAAATCTGAATACTTTTGCATCATTACATAATAATTCAGTAATTAATATGAGATTTTTGAAGTTATCACTATGTCATTTTCAAATGAAGATATGAAGAATCTTCAATGATACAGCCTTCTGGCTAATTTTCCATTTATTCTACCTTCTCCAAAAATCAAATGTATACCTGCATATAGGTATAAAGATCATATCCAAAACCCCGGAAACCAGAAATTAGAATCAAGAAGCTTACAACATTAGGCACATGGAGAAGAAGGATGCAATAGTATTGAACGATTTGCTAATTATTCTGCAAAATATATTAATATTTGAGACCTTTTGTGCCTTAACATATTCTAGAATATCCTTAGCCGAAGTCTTTGAGTCAAGCCTAGATAAGAAGATGCGTTGACGAATAGGAACAAATCTTAAGATTAATTGTACATTCGAAATCAAGGGAGCAATAAAATTCTTCTCAGCAAAAACAGATTTGTTAAGATCAATATGATAATGTAGCAATGGCATAAATGCGGTCTATGATCGAACTACTTTGTCCGCGTGTTGTGGTGGAAGGTCTATTTTATGACTTGTGTGAAAATCCCCGGGACACTATATAACAAGCCGCGAAGTAGACCTGGTAACTTCCATATTTATAGGATGATGTAGTCCGACAATTGCCGCAAAATAACAATTCTTCTTATGGCGATATAACCTACTCATTGTAGCCCACGCGGCGGATCCGCTAAGCTATTACTTTTACGAAAAGGTGATGTTCTACTGATTATGACTAGGGAGGAATACTGTTCTTATGGCACCAAAATAATTATAAGGACGAGAACAAAATTATGATTTTTGCGTTCAATAAAAATAATAGTTTAAAAAACTAAAAAAACACGCTTTTAGCACGCACTTAAAATTACAAAATAATTCGGACATTTAGTTTGATGACTCAAGGGTTTTCCCTTTGCCAAATCTTCATTAGATCGCAGGTAAACATAAACAATTTCAGTTCGTGATGAACGATAAATAATTACCTATGCGAAATGGTTATAAGTAGGTAATCATCTTTATTGAATATTTACTATGATTTATTTTGAAAGAAAGCGTGGAGCGTTTTGTTCAAAAAGAGTAAAGATTACATAAACGCTCCACGCTTTCTTTCATAATAAATCATAATAAATATTCAATAAAGATGATTACCTACTTATAACCATTTCGCATAGGTAATTATTTATCGTTCATCACGAACTGAAATTGTTTATGTTTACCTGCGATCTAATGAAGATTTGGCAAAGGGAAAACTCTTGAGTCATCAAACTAAATGTCCGAATTATTTTGTAATTTTTAGTGCGTGCTAAAAGCGTGTTTTTTAGTTTTTTAAACTATTATTTTTATTTGTTTTATTTTTCATCATGTTGTTCCCACGAGTAGTGGACAAACAGACGGTCGACTCCCCCAGAGGTCCATGTAGGGGGGCAAGGCTAATTACAATAGGGTTGCGCCCGGTGCCCTAAGGTGACGCTAGCGACATGATATTTTTTACCACCCTCATACCATTCAGTCCTCGGCGCGTATCCTACCTTGGCTTAGGTGAGATCTCATAGACTCAAAGTCCAATCTTCGTATTCCTCTCGTCGAACCTTATTGATTGATACCCATGACATGATAATTTGGTAAGAAAATGTCATTTCGCATTATTTTCAGCAAACCCTTTCATTTTATACCTAAATCATAGGCCTGCATTTCAAATAGCCAATACGCCACCTTGGGACGGCCGCCATGTTGGATTTAGGTCACGTGATTATTTTTTTCGTATCCCATTCAGCAAACCCTTTCATTTAATACCCATATCATGGGGGTGCATTTCAAATAGCCAATCCGCCATCTTGGATGTCCGCCATGTTGAATTTAAGTCACGTGACTATTTTTTTCGTATTCCTGACAGCAAACCCTTTCATTTGATACCCATATCATGGGGGTGCATTTCAAATAGCCTGTCCGCCATCTTGGACGTCCGCCATATTGGATTTAAGTCACGTGACTATTTTTTTCGTTTTCCTGACAGCAAACCCTTTCATTTGATACCCATATCATAGGGGTGGATTTCAAACAGCCAGTCCGCCATCTTGGGGAGATCGCCATATTGGATTTGTAATGACGTTTCTTAGCTAGTCATGTATTGTCATCAGAACTCAGCGCGTGTGCAAAATTTCATCCTAATCGAAGACCGGGAAGTGGGTCAAATTAAGATTCCAAGATTTTCTTACATACATAGTTAGTTACAAGTGAAGCTAATAAAAGCGTGTTAAAAATCACTCTTAGGCCGGCCATACACGTTCAGTTATATTGCACAATAAAACTGCGTGGCGTCAGAACTAAAGCTTTAGCAAACCGTATGTATCCGGTACTGAGTAACGGGTGCGTCATCTAGTAACGAGTAACGAAACGTTACACACGGGCATCTACACTGTTTCAGTTCACGCAAGTACCGTTGATGCGTATATTGAAACATTTGCTGATCGTATGTTTTACGCATGCATGATTTCGTCAACAGTTTACTTGTAGTTATACACTTTACCTCTTAAATCAAACTAAATTTACTTAATTTAACTTAAACACAAGTCTGCTTCAAAATACGGAAAAGTGAGAAAATGCGCCTTACACAGCTTGGTATGTAATGTATAAGTATGTTTTTTACAAATTACGAATGTTGCGACGATGCCGCGACGTCATACTGTATGCGTACGCAATACGACTTGATTCGTTGTTCTAACATAACATAGCATGTTATGATGTATCAGAAGTAACGAGTAACGTAAAGATACGATAGTAACGAGTACTAATTGTTATAGTAACGAATACATACACCTCTAGTCAGAACTGATGGAAAAATTGAAGAAAGCTCAGGTCACATGCACAATTTACTCAGTTGTTAGCACAGTTTTTGACCTGCGCAAAGTCGTCGTGATTACGCAGTTAAATGCGCATGAATTGCTTTCAATATAACTGCAATTCTGTGTGACAGCAACCAAGGATTCAAGTGAGAAGAAAATGAAACTTTTTGATTTTATAGAAACGTAACGGTCCCTTCTATTTCTTTTCGCTTTTAAAATTGCAGCAGCTAATAGCACGTAAATTAATCCTTTTCTTTGAAACATTATGAATGGCTATTAATTTACTTCAAAATGAATTCTTCACGTATTGATCGTTCAAACTGTCACGAAAAATTAGCAAATAACTGAGCAAATTGTGCATTTAACTGTACTGTGTGTGGACACCATATAGCGCAGTTATTTGCGCAATATTTTATACAGTTTTATTTTACAAATATAACTGAGCGTGTACGGCCGCCCTTGCATAGGCCGTAGCAGGATGTGTGTGCGCTGCACCGCAGGCAAGTGGCCCATATGAATGTCGCAAGTTGCTATTGCAATGTTAATTAATGCCAAACATCAACTGTGACTAACTTATCTTACACTAGGTTTGAAGAAATCTCCAGCAAAACAAAAATGATGTTTTTGCCTATTTTTAACATAGTGAAATAAAAAAATTTTGTGTCACATTTCATGTTGCATGTCACATCACGTGTCATAAGCCGTTAATCCACATTTTACAGCTTGCAATAGACTCGTCGTTAATTTGGCATTCGTAAACAAAACAAAAATGATGTTTTGGCCTATTTTTTGGCTTCCTAGGCTTCAACCCCTTTGGAGTTTCTAAAGGGGGTTATTGGACCCGCTCTACAACATGGTGCAAAAAAAAATTTCATGTCACATGTCATGTTGCATGTCACATCATGTGTCATTAGCCGTTTAGTCACATATTACGGCACGCAGAATACTCATCGACGAATTGGAACCGATCAGCATTACTCACTTGTGTTATGATTTCTCAGTTAACCTTAGTTTGGAGGTGTATTAAAGAGTAAACTTTTTTCAGTATTTTTGATATTTTACATTTACGAGCGAGGATTATTTATCCAAATCTGAATACTTTTGCATCATTACATAATAATTCAGTAATTAATATGAGATTTTTGAAGTTATCACTATGTCATTTTCAAATGAAGATATGAAGAATCTTCAATGATACAGCCTTCTGGCTAATTTTCCATTTATTCTACCTTCTCCAAAAATCAAATGTATACCTGCATATAGGTATAAAGATCATATCCAAAACCCCGGAAACCAGAAATTAGAATCAAGAAGCTTACAACATTAGGCACATGGAGAAGAAGGATGCAATAGTATTGAACGATTTGCTAATTATTCTGCAAAATATATTAATATTTGAGACCTTTTGTGCCTTAACATATTCTAGAATATCCTTAGCCGAAGTCTTTGAGTCAAGCCTAGATAAGAAGATGCGTTGACGAATAGGAACAAATCTTAAGATTAATTGTACATTCGAAATCAAGGGAGCAATAAAATTCTTCTCAGCAAAAACAGATTTGTTAAGATCAATATGATAATGTAGCAATGGCATAAATGCGGTCTATGATCGAACTACTTTGTCCGCGTGTTGTGGTGGAAGGTCTATTTTATGACTTGTGTGAAAATCCCCGGGACACTATATAACAAGCCGCGAAGTAGACCTGGTAACTTCCATATTTATAGGATGATGTAGTCCGACAATTGCCGCAAAATAACAATTCTTCTTATGGCGATATAACCTACTCATTGTAGCCCACGCGGCGGATCCGCTAAGCTATTACTTTTACGAAAAGGTGATGTTCTACTGATTATGACTAGGGAGGAATACTGTTCTTATGGCACCAAAATAATTATAAGGACGAGAACAAAATTATGATTTTTGCGTTCAATAAAAATAATAGTTTAAAAAACTAAAAAAACACGCTTTTAGCACGCACTTAAAATTACAAAATAATTCGGACATTTAGTTTGATGACTCAAGGGTTTTCCCTTTGCCAAATCTTCATTAGATCGCAGGTAAACATAAACAATTTCAGTTCGTGATGAACGATAAATAATTACCTATGCGAAATGGTTATAAGTAGGTAATCATCTTTATTGAATATTTACTATGATTTATTTTGAAAGAAAGCGTGGAGCGTTTTGTTCAAAAAGAGTAAAGATTACATAAACGCTCCACGCTTTCTTTCATAATAAATCATAATAAATATTCAATAAAGATGATTACCTACTTATAACCATTTCGCATAGGTAATTATTTATCGTTCATCACGAACTGAAATTGTTTATGTTTACCTGCGATCTAATGAAGATTTGGCAAAGGGAAAACTCTTGAGTCATCAAACTAAATGTCCGAATTATTTTGTAATTTTTAGTGCGTGCTAAAAGCGTGTTTTTTAGTTTTTTAAACTATTATTTTTATTTGTTTTATTTTTCATCATGTTGTTCCCACGAGTAGTGGACAAACAGACGGTCGACTCCCCCAGAGGTCCATGTAGGGGGGCAAGGCTAATTACAATAGGGTTGCGCCCGGTGCCCTAAGGTGACGCTAGCGACATGATATTTTTTACCACCCTCATACCATTCAGTCCTCGGCGCGTATCCTACCTTGGCTTAGGTGAGATCTCATAGACTCAAAGTCCAATCTTCGTATTCCTCTCGTCGAACCTTATTGATTGATACCCATGACATGATAATTTGGTAAGAAAATGTCATTTCGCATTATTTTCAGCAAACCCTTTCATTTTATACCTAAATCATAGGCCTGCATTTCAAATAGCCAATACGCCACCTTGGGACGGCCGCCATGTTGGATTTAGGTCACGTGATTATTTTTTTCGTATCCCATTCAGCAAACCCTTTCATTTAATACCCATATCATGGGGGTGCATTTCAAATAGCCAATCCGCCATCTTGGATGTCCGCCATGTTGAATTTAAGTCACGTGACTATTTTTTTCGTATTCCTGACAGCAAACCCTTTCATTTGATACCCATATCATGGGGGTGCATTTCAAATAGCCTGTCCGCCATCTTGGACGTCCGCCATATTGGATTTAAGTCACGTGACTATTTTTTTCGTTTTCCTGACAGCAAACCCTTTCATTTGATACCCATATCATAGGGGTGGATTTCAAACAGCCAGTCCGCCATCTTGGGGAGATCGCCATATTGGATTTGTAATGACGTTTCTTAGCTAGTCATGTATTGTCATCAGAACTCAGAGCGTGTGCAAAATTTCATCCTAATCGAAGACCGGGAAGTGGGTCAAATTAAGATTCCAAGATTTTCTTACATACATAGTTAGTTACAAGTGAAGCTAATAAAAGCGTGTTAAAAATCACTCTTAGGCCGGCCATACACGTTCAGTTATATTGCACAATAAAACTGCGTGGCGTCAGAACTAAAGCTTTAGCAAACCGTATGTATCCGGTACTGAGTAACGG
Organism: Dysmachus trigonus; assembly: GCA_949715965.1. Taxonomy (NCBI): domain Eukaryota; kingdom Metazoa; phylum Arthropoda; class Insecta; order Diptera; family Asilidae; genus Dysmachus; species Dysmachus trigonus. The sequence goes on along the minus strand of OX454321.1, from coordinate 34,029,875 downwards.
GTGCGTCATCTAGTAACGAGTAACGAAACGTTACACACGGGCATCTACACTGTTTCAGTTCACGCAAGTACCGTTGATGCGTATATTGAAACATTTGCTGATCGTATGTTTTACGCATGCATGATTTCGTCAACAGTTTACTTGTAGTTATACACTTTACCTCTTAAATCAAACTAAATTTACTTAATTTAACTTAAACACAAGTCTGCTTCAAAATACGGAAAAGTGAGAAAATGCACCTTACGCAGCTTGGTATGTAATGTATAAGTATGTTTTTTACAAATTACGAATGTTGCGACGATGCCGCGACGTCATACTGTATGCGTACGCAATACGACTTGATTCGTTGTTCTAACATAACATAGCATGTTATGATGTATCAGAAGTAACGAGTAACGTAAAGATACGATAGTAACGAGTACTAATTGTTATAGTAACGAATACATACACCTCTAGTCAGAACTGATGGAAAAATTGAAGAAAGCTCAGGTCACATGCACAATTTACTCAGTTGTTAGCACAGTTTTTGACCTGCGCAAAGTCGTCGTGATTACGCAGTTAAATGCGCATGAATTGCTTTCAATATAACTGCAATTCTGTGTGACAGCAACCAAGGATTCAAGTGAGAAGAAAATGAAACTTTTTGATTTTATAGAAACGTAACGGTCCCTTCTATTTCTTTTCGCTTTTAAAATTGCAGCAGCTAATAGCACGTAAATTAATCCTTTTCTTTGAAACATTATGAATGGCTATTAATTTACTTCAAAATGAATTCTTCACGTATTGATCGTTCAAACTGTCACGAAAAATTAGCAAATAACTGAGCAAATTGTGCATTTAACTGTACTGTGTGTGGACACCATATAGCGCAGTTATTTGCGCAATATTTTATACAGTTTTATTTTACAAATATAACTGAGCGTGTACGGCCGCCCTTGCATAGGCCGTAGCAGGATGTGTGTGCGCTGCACCGCAGGCAAGTGGCCCATATGAATGTCGCAAGTTGCTATTGCAATGTTAATTAATGCCAAACATCAACTGTGACTAACTTATCTTACACTAGGTTTGAAGAAATCTCCAGCAAAACAAAAATGATGTTTTTGCCTATTTTTAACATAGTGAAATAAAAAAATTTTGTGTCACATTTCATGTTGCATGTCACATCACGTGTCATAAGCCGTTAATCCACATTTTACAGCTTGCAATAGACTCGTCGTTAATTTGGCATTCGTAAACAAAACAAAAATGATGTTTTGGCCTATTTTTTGGCTTCCTAGGCTTCAACCCCTTTGGAGTTTCTAAAGGGGGTTATTGGACCCGCTCTACAACATGGTGCAAAAAAAAATTTCATGTCACATGTCATGTTGCATGTCACATCATGTGTCATTAGCCGTTTAGTCACATATTACGGCACGCAGAATACTCATCGACGAATTGGAACCGATCAGCATTACTCACTTGTGTTATGATTTCTCAGTTAACCTTAGTTTGGAGGTGTATTAAAGAGTAAACTTTTTTCAGTATTTTTGATATTTTACATTTACGAGCGAGGATTATTTATCCAAATCTGAATACTTTTGCATCATTACATAATAATTCAGTAATTAATATGAGATTTTTGAAGTTATCACTATGTCATTTTCAAATGAAGATATGAAGAATCTTCAATGATACAGCCTTCTGGCTAATTTTCCATTTATTCTACCTTCTCCAAAAATCAAATGTATACCTGCATATAGGTATAAAGATCATATCCAAAACCCCGGAAACCAGAAATTAGAATCAAGAAGCTTACAACATTAGGCACATGGAGAAGAAGGATGCAATAGTATTGAACGATTTGCTAATTATTCTGCAAAATATATTAATATTTGAGACCTTTTGTGCCTTAACATATTCTAGAATATCCTTAGCCGAAGTCTTTGAGTCAAGCCTAGATAAGAAGATGCGTTGACGAATAGGAACAAATCTTAAGATTAATTGTACATTCGAAATCAAGGGAGCAATAAAATTCTTCTCAGCAAAAACAGATTTGTTAAGATCAATATGATAATGTAGCAATGGCATAAATGCGGTCTATGATCGAACTACTTTGTCCGCGTGTTGTGGTGGAAGGTCTATTTTATGACTTGTGTGAAAATCCCCGGGACACTATATAACAAGCCGCGAAGTAGACCTGGTAACTTCCATATTTATAGGATGATGTAGTCCGACAATTGCCGCAAAATAACAATTCTTCTTATGGCGATATAACCTACTCATTGTAGCCCACGCGGCGGATCCGCTAAGCTATTACTTTTACGAAAAGGTGATGTTCTACTGATTATGACTAGGGAGGAATACTGTTCTTATGGCACCAAAATAATTATAAGGACGAGAACAAAATTATGATTTTTGCGTTCAATAAAAATAATAGTTTAAAAAACTAAAAAAACACGCTTTTAGCACGCACTTAAAATTACAAAATAATTCGAACATTTAGTTTGATGACTCAAGGGTTTTCCCTTTGCCAAATCTTCATTAGATCGCAGGTAAACATAAACAATTTCAGTTCGTGATGAACGATAAATAATTACCTATGCGAAATGGTTATAAGTAGGTAATCATCTTTATTGAATATTTACTATGATTTATTTTGAAAGAAAGCGTGGAGCGTTTTGTTCAAAAAGAGTAAAGATTACATAAACGCTCCACGCTTTCTTTCATAATAAATCATAATAAATATTCAATAAAGATGATTACCTACTTATAACCATTTCGCATAGGTAATTATTTATCGTTCATCACGAACTGAAATTGTTTATGTTTACCTGCGATCTAATGAAGATTTGGCAAAGGGAAAACTCTTGAGTCATCAAACTAAATGTCCGAATTATTTTGTAATTTTTAGTGCGTGCTAAAAGCGTGTTTTTTAGTTTTTTAAACTATTATTTTTATTTGTTTTATTTTTCATCATGTTGTTCCCACGAGTAGTGGACAAACAGACGGTCGACTCCCCCAGAGGTCCATGTAGGGGGGCAAGGCTAATTACAATAGGGTTGCGCCCGGTGCCCTAAGGTGACGCTAGCGACATGATATTTTTTACCACCCTCATACCATTCAGTCCTCGTCGCGTATCCTACCTTGGCTTAGGTGAGATCTCATAGACTCAAAGTCCAATCTTCGCATTCCTCTCGTCGAACCTTATTGATTGATACCCATGACATGATAATTTGGTAAGAAAATGTCATTTCGCATTATTTTCAGCAAACCCTTTCATTTTATACCTAAATCATAGGCCTGCATTTCAAATAGCCAATACGCCACCTTGGGACGGCCGCCATGTTGGATTTAGGTCACGTGATTATTTTTTTCGTATCCCATTCAGCAAACCCTTTCATTTAATACCCATATCATGGGGGTGCATTTCAAATAGCCAATCCGCCATCTTGGATGTCCGCCATGTTGAATTTAAGTCACGTGACTATTTTTTTCGTATTCCTGACAGCAAACCCTTTCATTTGATACCCATATCATGGGGGTGCATTTCAAATAGCCTGTCCGCCATCTTGGACGTCCGCCATATTGGATTTAAGTCACGTGACTATTTTTTTCGTTTTCCTGACAGCAAACCCTTTCATTTGATACCCATATCATGGGGGTGGATTTCAAACAGCCAGTCCGCCATCTTGGGGAGATCGCCATATTGGATTTGTAATGACGTTTCTTAGCTAGTCATGTATTGTCATCAGAACTCAGAGCGTGTGCAAAATTTCATCCTAATCGAAGACCGGGAAGTGGGTCAAATTAAGATTCCAAGATTTTCTTACATACATAGTTAGTTACAAGTGAAGCTAATAAAAGCGTGTTAAAAATCACTCTTAGGCCGGCCATACACGTTCAGTTATATTGCACAATAAAACTGCGTGGCGTCAGAACTAAAGCTTTAGCAAACCGTATGTATCCGGTACTGAGTAACGGGTGCGCCATCTAGTAACGAGTAACGAAACGTTACACACGGGCATCTACACTGTTTCAGTTCACGCAAGTACCGTTGATGCGTATATTGAAACATTTGCTGATCGTATGTTTTACGCATGCATGATTTCGTCAACAGTTTACTTGTAGTTATACACTTTACCTCATTTAAATCAAACTAAATTTACTTAATTTAACTTAAACACAAGTCTGCTTCAATAAACGGAAAAGTGAGAAAATGCACCTTACGCAGCTTGGTATGTAATGTATAAGTATGTTTTTTACAAATTACGAATGTTGCGACGATGCCGCGACGTCATACTGTATGCGTACGCAATACGACTTGATTCGTTGTTCTAACATAACATAGCATGTTATGATGTATCAGAAGTAACGAGTAACGTAAAGATACGATAGTAACGAGCAGTGGCGTGCGCAGGATTTTCTTATTATGGGTGCCAACAATGAAAATGCCGCCTTTTGCACTTGCCCTTATATGTACAAATATGTAGCGAATACAAGGGAGAGATCCCACGAGTGAAGACTCCCTCATGTAGAAAAGCCGTAAACCCTAAATGATCGGGGGAAAGTAAGCTTTACGCGTGGTACACCGGAGGCAGTAGGCAGTAAACCCTAAATGCTCTTTTTCACCTTAAACTATGAGAGAGAAATGTAATTTTCCTACAGAAATTCAATTTCCTACCAAAAAGTTGACAACACCAAATCGCTAACATCAATATGTCTTGAGATATTGGGCTTTGAAGTTGAGGTAGTTTGAAATTTTCATGGATTTTATTGAGCGAAATTGTAGAAACACTACCTCAACTTCAAAGCCCAATATCTCAAGAAATATCGATATTAGCGATTTGGTGTTCCTTAACTCTTTTGTAGAAAATTGAATTTCCTACAAGTTTGTCATTTACATTTTTTTTGTAGCTCTTGTTATTTACGAGATAGGGGGAAAAAAACCAGAATTTCATGAACAAATTGGGTTTAGTGACCCGTACTACTTCGCTGATGGGAGTTAGGGTTACGCCGCAATGGACACTTTTGTAGAACATTCAATCCTGAAAAAACCCTACCATTGACCAAGATTATACCATAAAATACCCCTGAGCTGTAGAATTTTGAAGAAAAAAAATCAAAGTTTACGTCTATTTTAAACGGGAAATCTTTACTCGCCTTGGGCGAGCACTTAATATTAATATTAAGGGCTAACATTTTCAGGGAATTTTCTTTTAGGTATTTTCCAGAAAACTTCGAGGTGGGAGTGAAAAAAGAGTAGTCCTCTAAATGACCTTTGAGGTTGTTCAAACCGGAAGTAGACCTTTAACTCCGGAATTGCAATATTGTACAGCGAATTCACATTCTACATTCTACACATGCTGGGTTTAAATGGGGACTTTATCGCCTCCACCTTCCACCGGAAGTGGAATATTAAGACCGGAAGTAGAACTAATAATGGCTGAATTGCGTTTCTTTTTGTACGGCGAATTCACATTCGACGTCATAACTTGTGCATACTGGGTTTAAAAGGGACTTTGTCACTTCCGTCTCCTACTGGAAGTGGGTTTCCGCGCCGGAAGTAGACTGTCAACCGCACATATTTATGTTTTGATCATAAAGCAGTATTTTATTCTGAAAATATCATTTTCTTCAGACCCCTTTATATAGTCCATTACATTTCGATACTAGGATAATATATATTTTTTTAATGCTTCAAAAACTGAAATTAAATATTAAAAATTTGATAATTCGCATAAGACTTCTGTATAAGTTAATTACTTACGTTTTACCTGATAAAAGAAGAGTATATAGCAGTTTGAATAATGGGAAAGAAAGTTAGATTAAAAATAACACAGCCCCACAAAAAAAAAAGAAGTCTATGCAACGGACTGATATCTTTATGTTTTTGAATCATCATTGGAATTTAGGAATAAGCTACAGAAGTAGAGTAATTCCGTTTAAGATTTGTTTGCCTTCAAATTTTTATTCCATCCCAATTCTGGCGCCTAGCCAAAGTCGTTTGTGGGTGCCACGGCACCCACGGCACCCACTGTGCGCACGCCTATGGTAACGAGTACTAATTGTTATAGTAACGAATACATACACCTCTAGTCAGAACTGATGGAAAAATTGCAGAAAGCTCAGGTCACATGCACAATTTACTCAGTTGTTAGCACAGTTTTTGACCTGCGCAAAGTCGTCGTGATTACGCAGTTAAATGCGCATGAATTGCTTTCAATATAACTGCAATTCTGTGTGACAGCAACCAAGGATTCAACTGAGAAGAAAATGAAACTTTTTGATTTTATAGAAACGTAACGTTCCCTTCTATTTCTTTTCGCTTTTAAAATTGCAGCAGCTAATAGCACGTAAATTAATCCTTTTCTTTGATACATTATGAATGGCTATTAATTTACTTCAAAATGAATTCTTCACGTATTGATCGTTCAAACTGTCACGAAAAATTAGCAAATAACTGAGCAAATTGTGCATTTAACTGTACTGTGTGTGGACACCATATAGCGCAGTTATTTGCGCAATATTTTATACAGTTTTATTTTACAAATATAACTGAGCGTGTACGGCCGCCCTTGCATAGGCCGTAGCAGGATGTGTGTGCGCTGCACCGCAGGCAAGTGGCCCATATGAATGTCGCAAGTTGCTATTGCAATGTTAATTAATGCCAAACATCAACTGTGACTAACTTATCTTACACTAGGTTTGAAGAAATCTCCAGCAAAACAAAAATGATGTTTTTGCCTATTTTTAACATAGTGAAATAAAAAAATTTTGTGTCACATTTCATGTTGCATGTCACATCACGTGTCATAAGCCGTTAATCCACATTTTACAGCTTGCAATAGACTCGTCGTTAATTTGGCATTCGTAAACAAAACAAAAATGATGTTTTGGCCTATTTTTTGGCTTCCTAGGCTTCAACCCCTTTGGAGTTTCTAAAGGGGGTTATTGGACCCGCTCTACAACATGGTGCAAAAAAAAATTTCATGTCACATGTCATGTTGCATATCACATCATGTGTCATTAGCCGTTTAGTCACATATTACGGCACGCAGAATACTCATCGACGAATTGGAACCGATCAGCATTACTCACTTGTGTTATGATTTCTCAGTTAACCTTAGTTTGGAGGTGTATTAAAGAGTAAACTTTTTTCAGTATTTTTGATATTTTACATTTACGAGCGAGGATTATTTATCCAAATCTGAATACTTTTGCATCATTACATAATAATTCAGTAATTAATATGAGATTTTTGAAGTTATCACTATGTCATTTTCAAATGAAGATATGAAGAATCTTCAATGATACAGCCTTCTGGCTAATTTTCCATTTATTCTACCTTCTCCAAAAATCAAATGTATACCTGCATATAGGTATAAAGATCATATCCAAAACCCCGGAAACCAGAAATTAGAATCAAGAAGCTTACAACATTAGGCACATGGAGAAGAAGGATGCAATAGTATTGAACGATTTGCTAATTATTCTGCAAAATATATTAATATTTGAGACCTTTTGTGCCTTAACATATTCTAGAATATCCTTAGCCGAAGTCTTTGAGTCAAGCCTAGATAAGAAGATGCGTTGACGAATAGGAACAAATCTTAAGATTAATTGTACATTCGAAATCAAGGGAGCAATAAAATTCTTCTCAGCAAAAACAGATTTGTTAAGATCAATATGATAATGTAGCAATGGCATAAATGCGGTCTATGATCGAACTACTTTGTCCGCGTGTTGTGGTGGAAGGTCTATTTTATGACTTGTGTGAAAATCCCCGGGACACTATATAACAAGCCGCGAAGTAGACCTGGTAACTTCCATATTTATAGGATGATGTAGTCCGACAATTGCCGCAAAATAACAATTCTTCTTATGGCGATATAACCTACTCATTGTAGCCCACGCGGCGGATCCGCTAAGCTATTACTTTTACGAAAAGGTGATGTTCTACTGATTATGACTAGGGAGGAATACTGTTCTTATGGCACCAAAATAATTATAAGGACGAGAACAAAATTATGATTTTTGCGTTCAATAAAAATAATAGTTTAAAAAACTAAAAAAACACGCTTTTACCACGCACTTAAAATTACAAAATAATTCGGACATTTAGTTTGATGACTCAAGGGTTTTCCCTTTGCCAAATCTTCATTAGATCGCAGGTAAACATAAACAATTTCAGTTCGTGATGAACGATAAATAATTACCTATGCGAAATGGTTATAAGTAGGTAATCATCTTTATTGAATATTTACTATGATTTATTTTGAAAGAAAGCGTGGAGCGTTTTGTTCAAAAAGAGTAAAGATTACATAAACGCTCCACGCTTTCTTTCATAATAAATCATAATAAATATTCAATAAAGATGATTACCTACTTATAACCATTTCGCATAGGTAATTATTTATCGTTCATCACGAACTGAAATTGTTTATGTTTACCTGCGATCTAATGAAGATTTGGCAAAGGGAAAACTCTTGAGTCATCAAACTAAATGTCCGAATTATTTTGTAATTTTTAGTGCGTGCTAAAAGCGTGTTTTTTAGTTTTTTAAACTATTATTTTTATTTGTTTTATTTTTCATCATGTTGTTCCCACGAGTAGTGGACAAACAGACGGTCGACTCCCCCAGAGGTCCATGTAGGGGGGCAAGGCTAATTACAATAGGGTTGCGCCCGGTGCCCTAAGGTGACGCTAGCGACATGATATTTTTTACCACCCTCATACCATTCAGTCCTCGGCGCGTATCCTACCTTGGCTTAGGTGAGATCTCATAGACTCAAAGTCCAATCTTCGCATTCCTCTCGTCGAACCTTATTGATTGATACCCATGACATGATAATTTGGTAAGAAAATGTCATTTCGCATTATTTTCAGCAAACCCTTTCATTTTATACCTAAATCATAGGCCTGCATTTCAAATAGCCAATACGCCACCTTGGGACGGCCGCCATGTTGGATTTAGGTCACGTGATTATTTTTTTCGTATCCCATTCAGCAAACCCTTTCATTTAATACCCATATCATGGGGGTGCATTTCAAATAGCCAATCCGCCATCTTGGATGTCCGCCATGTTGAATTTAAGTCACGTGACTATTTTTTTCGTATTCCTGACAGCAAACCCTTTCATTTGATACCCATATCATGGGGGTGCATTTCAAATAGCCTGTCCGCCATCTTGGACGTCCGCCATATTGGATTTAAGTCACGTGACTAATTTTTTCGTTTTCCTGACAGCAAACCCTTTCATTTGATACCCATATCATGGGGGTGGATTTCAAACAGCCAGTCCGCCATCTTGGGGAGATCGCCATATTGGATTTGTAATGACGTTTCTTAGCTAGTCATGTATTGTCATCAGAACTCAGAGCGTGTGCAAAATTTCATCCTAATCGAAGACCGGGAAGTGGGTCAAATTAAGATTCCAAGATTTTCTTACATACATAGTTAGTTACAAGTGAAGCTAATAAAAGCGTGTTAAAAATCACTCTTAGGCCGGCCATACACGTTCAGTTATATTGCACAATAAAACTGCGTGGCGTCAGAACTAAAGCTTTAGCAAACCGTATGTATCCGGTACTGAGTAACGGGTGCGCCATCTAGTAACGAGTAACGAAACGTTACACACGGGCATCTACACTGTTTCAGTTCACGCAAGTACCGTTGATGCGTATATTGAAACATTTGCTGATCGTATGTTTTACGCATGCATGATTTCGTCAACAGTTTACTTGTAGTTATACACTTTACCTCATTTAAATCAAACTAAATTTACTTAATTTAACTTAAACACAAGTCTGCTTCAATAAACGGAAAAGTGAGAAAATGCACCTTACGCAGCTTGGTATGTAATGTATAAGTATGTTTTTTACAAATTACGAATGTTGCGACGATGCCGCGACGTCATACTGTATGCGTACGCAATACGACTTGATTCGTTGTTCTAACATAACATAGCATGTTATGATGTATCAGAAGTAACGAGTAACGTAAAGATACGATAGTAACGAGCAGTGGCGTGCGCAGGATTTTCTTATTATGGGTGCCAACAATGAAAATGCCGCCTTTTGCACTTGCCCTTATATGTACAAATATGTAGCGAATACAAGGGAGAGATCCCACGAGTGAAGACTCCCTCATGTAGAAAAGCCGTAAACCCTAAATGATCGGGGGAAAGTAAGCTTTACGCGTGGTACACCGGAGGCAGTAGGCAGTAAACCCTAAATGCTCTTTTTCACCTTAAACTATGAGAGAGAAATGTAATTTTCCTACAGAAATTCAATTTCCTACCAAAAAGTTGACAACACCAAATCGCTAACATCAATATGTCTTGAGATATTGGGCTTTGAAGTTGAGGTAGTTTGAAATTTTCATGGATTTTATTGAGCGAAATTGTAGAAACACTACCTCAACTTCAAAGCCCAATATCTCAAGAAATATCGATATTAGCGATTTGGTGTTCCTTAACTCTTTTGTAGAAAATTGAATTTCCTACAAGTTTGTCATTTAAATTTTTTTTGTAGCTCTTGTTATTTACGAGATAGGGGGAAAAAAACCAGAATTTCATGAACAAATTGGGTTTAGTGACCCGTACTACTTCGCTGATGGGAGTTAGGGTTACGCCGCAATGGACACTTTTGTAGAACATTCAATCCTGAAAAAACCCTACCATTGACCAAGATTATACCATAAAATACCCCTGAGCTGTAGAATTTTGAAGAAAAAAAATCAAAGTTTACGTCTATTTTAAACGGGAAATCTTTACTCGCCTTGGGCGAGCACTTAATATTAATATTAAGGGCTAACATTTTCAGGGAATTTTCTTTTAGGTATTTTCCAGAAAACTTCGAGGTGGGAGTGAAAAAAGAGTAGTCCTCTAAATGACCTTTGAGGTTGTTCAAACCGGAAGTAGACCTTTAACTCCGGAATTGCAATATTGTACAGCGAATTCACATTCTACATTCTACACATGCTGGGTTTAAATGGGGACTTTATCGCCTCCACCTTCCACCGGAAGTGGAATATTAAGACCGGAAGTAGAACTAATAATGGCTGAATTGCGTTTCTTTTTGTACGGCGAATTCACATTCGACGTCATAACTTGTGCATACTGGGTTTAAAAGGGACTTTGTCACTTCCGTCTCCTACTGGAAGTGGGTTTCTGCGCCGGAAGTAGACTGTCAACCGCACATATTTATGTTTTGATCATAAAGCAGTATTTTATTCTGAAAATATCATTTTCTTCAGACCCCTTTATATAGTCCATTACATTTCGATACTAGGATAATATATATTTTTTTAATGCTTCAAAAACTGAAATTAAATATTAAAAATTTGATAATTCGCATAAGACTTCTGTATAAGTTAATTACTTACGTTTTACCTGATAAAAGAAGAGTATATAGCAGTTTGAATAATGGGAAAGAAAGTTAGATTAAAAATAACACAGCCCCACAAAAAAAAAAGAAGTCTATGCAACGGACTGATATCTTTATGTTTTTGAATCATCATTGGAATTTAGGAATAAGCTACAGAAGTAGAGTAATTCCGTTTAAGATTTGTTTGCCTTCAAATTTTTATTCCATCCCAATTCTGGCGCCTAGCCAAAGTCGTTTGTGGGTGCCACGGCACCCACGGCACCCACTGTGCGCACGCCTATGGTAACGAGTACTAATTGTTATAGTAACGAATACATACACCTCTAGTCAGAACTGATGGAAAAATTGCAGAAAGCTCAGGTCACATGCACAATTTACTCAGTTGTTAGCACAGTTTTTGACCTGCGCAAAGTCGTCGTGATTACGCAGTTAAATGCGCATGAATTGCTTTCAATATAACTGCAATTCTGTGTGACAGCAACCAAGGATTCAACTGAGAAGAAAATGAAACTTTTTGATTTTATAGAAACGTAACGTTCCCTTCTATTTCTTTTCGCTTTTAAAATTGCAGCAGCTAATAGCACGTAAATTAATCCTTTTCTTTGATACATTATGAATGGCTATTAATTTACTTCAAAATGAATTCTTCACGTATTGATCGTTCAAACTGTCACGAAAAATTAGCAAATAACTGAGCAAATTGTGCATTTAACTGTACTGTGTGTGGACACCATATAGCGCAGTTATTTGCGCAATATTTTATACAGTTTTATTTTACAAATATAACTGAGCGTGTACGGCCGCCCTTGCATAGGCCGTAGCAGGATGTGTGTGCGCTGCACCGCAGGCAAGTGGCCCATATGAATGTCGCAAGTTGCTATTGCAATGTTAATTAATGCCAAACATCAACTGTGACTAACTTATCTTACACTAGGTTTGAAGAAATCTCCAGCAAAACAAAAATGATGTTTTTGCCTATTTTTAACATAGTGAAATAAAAAAATTTTGTGTCACATTTCATGTTGCATGTCACATCACGTGTCATAAGCCGTTAATCCACATTTTACAGCTTGCAATAGACTCGTCGTTAATTTGGCATTCGTAAACAAAACAAAAATGATGTTTTGGCCTATTTTTTGGCTTCCTAGGCTTCAACCCCTTTGGAGTTTCTAAAGGGGGTTATTGGACCCGCTCTACAACATGGTGCAAAAAAAAATTTCATGTCACATGTCATGTTGCATATCACATCATGTGTCATTAGCCGTTTAGTCACATATTACGGCACGCAGAATACTCATCGACGAATTGGAACCGATCAGCATTACTCACTTGTGTTATGATTTCTCAGTTAACCTTAATTTGGAGGTGTATTAAAGAGTAAACTTTTTTCAGTATTTTTGATATTTTACATTTACGAGCGAGGATTATTTATCCAAATCTGAATACTTTTGCATCATTACATAATAATTCAGTAATTAATATGAGATTTTTGAAGTTATCACTATGTCATTTTCAAATGAAGATATGAAGAATCTTCAATGATACAGCCTTCTGGCTAATTTTCCATTTATTCTACCTTCTCCAAAAATCAAATGTATACCTGCATATAGGTATAAAGATCATATCCAAAACCCCGGAAACCAGAAATTAGAATCAAGAAGCTTACAACATTAGGCACATGGAGAAGAAGGATGCAATAGTATTGAACGATTTGCTAATTATTCTGCAAAATATATTAATATTTGAGACCTTTTGTGCCTTAACATATTCTAGAATATCCTTAGCCGAAGTCTTTGAGTCAAGCCTAGATAAGAAGATGCGTTGACGAATAGGAACAAATCTTAAGATTAATTGTACATTCGAAATCAAGGGAGCAATAAAATTCTTCTCAGCAAAAACAGATTTGTTAAGATCAATATGATAATGTAGCAATGGCATAAATGCGGTCTATGATCGAACTACTTTGTCCGCGTGTTGTGGTGGAAGGTCTATTTTATGACTTGTGTGAAAATCCCCGGGACACTATATAACAAGCCGCGAAGTAGACCTGGTAACTTCCATATTTATAGGATGATGTAGTCCGACAATTGCCGCAAAATAACAATTCTTCTTATGGCGATATAACCTACTCATTGTAGCCCACGCGGCGGATCCGCTAAGCTATTACTTTTACGAAAAGGTGATGTTCTACTGATTATGACTAGGGAGGAATACTGTTCTTATGGCACCAAAATAATTATAAGGACGAGAACAAAATTATGATTCTTGCGTTCAATAAAAATAATAGTTTAAAAAACTAAAAAAACACGCTTTTACCACGCACTTAAAATTACAAAATAATTCGGACATTTAGTTTGATGACTCAAGGGTTTTCCCTTTGCCAAATCTTCATTAGATCGCAGGTAAACATAAACAATTTCAGTTCGTGATGAACGATAAATAATTACCTATGCGAAATGGTTATAAGTAGGTAATCATCTTTATTGAATATTTACTATGATTTATTTTGAAAGAAAGCGTGGAGCGTTTTGTTCAAAAAGAGTAAAGATTACATAAACGCTCCACGCTTTCTTTCATAATAAATCATAATAAATATTCAATAAAGATGATTACCTACTTATAACCATTTCGCATAGGTAATTATTTATCGTTCATCACGAACTGAAATTGTTTATGTTTACCTGCGATCTAATGAAGATTTGGCAAAGGGAAAACTCTTGAGTCATCAAACTAAATGTCCGAATTATTTTGTAATTTTTAGTGCGTGCTAAAAGCGTGTTTTTTAGTTTTTTAAACTATTATTTTTATTTGTTTTATTTTTCATCATGTTGTTCCCACGAGTAGTGGACAAACAGACGGTCGACTCCCCCAGAGGTCCATGTAGGGGGGCAAGGCTAATTACAATAGGGTTGCGCCCGGTGCCCTAAGGTGACGCTAGCGACATGATATTTTTTACCACCCTCATACCATTCAGTCCTCGGCGCGTATCCTACCTTGGCTTAGGTGAGATCTCATAGACTCAAAGTCCAATCTTCGCATTCCTCTCGTCGAACCTTATTGATTGATACCCATGACATGATAATTTGGTAAGAAAATGTCATTTCGCATTATTTTCAGCAAACCCTTTCATTTTATACCTAAATCATAGGCCTGCATTTCAAATAGCCAATACGCCACCTTGGGACGGCCGCCATGTTGGATTTAGGTCACGTGATTATTTTTTTCGTATCCCATTCAGCAAACCCTTTCATTTAATACCCATATCATGGGGGTGCATTTCAAATAGCCAATCCGCCATCTTGGATGTCCGCCATGTTGAATTTAAGTCACGTGACTATTTTTTTCGTATTCCTGACAGCAAACCCTTTCATTTGATACCCATATCATGGGGGTGCATTTCAAATAGCCTGTCCGCCATCTTGGACGTCCGCCATATTGGATTTAAGTCACGTGACTAATTTTTTCGTTTTCCTGACAGCAAACCCTTTCATTTGATACCCATATCATGGGGGTGGATTTCAAACAGCCAGTCCGCCATCTTGGGGAGATCGCCATATTGGATTTGTAATGACGTTTCTTAGCTAGTCATGTATTGTCATCAGAACTCAGAGCGTGTGCAAAATTTCATCCTAATCGAAGACCGGGAAGTGGGTCAAATTAAGATTCCAAGATTTTCTTACATACATAGTTAGTTACAAGTGAAGCTAATAAAAGCGTGTTAAAAATCACTCTTAGGCCGGCCATACACGTTCAGTTATATTGCACAATAAAACTGCGTGGCGTCAGAACTAAAGCTTTAGCAAACCGTATGTATCCGGTACTGAGTAACGGGTGCGCCATCTAGTAACGAGTAACGAAACGTTACACACGGGCATCTACACTGTTTCAGTTCACGCAAGTACCGTTGATGCGTATATTGAAACATTTGCTGATCGTATGTTTTACGCATGCATGATTTCGTCAACAGTTTACTTGTAGTTATACACTTTACCTCATTTAAATCAAACTAAATTTACTTAATTTAACTTAAACACAAGTCTGCTTCAATAAACGGAAAAGTGAGAAAATGCACCTTACGCAGCTTGGTATGTAATGTATAAGTATGTTTTTTACAAATTACGAATGTTGCGACGATGCCGCGACGTCATACTGTATGCGTACGCAATACGACTTGATTCGTTGTTCTAACATAACATAGCATGTTATGATGTATCAGAAGTAACGAGTAACGTAAAGATACGATAGTAACGAGCAGTGGCGTGCGCAGGATTTTCTTATTATGGGTGCCAACAATGAAAATGCCGCCTTTTGCACTTGCCCTTATATGTACAAATATGTAGCGAATACAAGGGAGAGATCCCACGAGTGAAGACTCCCTCATGTAGAAAAGCCGTAAACCCTAAATGATCGGGGGAAAGTAAGCTTTACGCGTGGTACACCGGAGGCAGTAGGCAGTAAACCCTAAATGCTCTTTTTCACCTTAAACTATGAGAGAGAAATGTAATTTTCCTACAGAAATTCAATTTCCTACCAAAAAGTTGACAACACCAAATCGCTAACATCAATATGTCTTGAGATATTGGGCTTTGAAGTTGAGGTAGTTTGAAATTTTCATGGATTTTATTGAGCGAAATTGTAGAAACACTACCTCAACTTCAAAGCCCAATATCTCAAGAAATATCGATATTAGCGATTTGGTGTTCCTTAACTCTTTTGTAGAAAATTGAATTTCCTACAAGTTTGTCATTTACATTTTTTTTGTAGCTCTTGTTATTTACGAGATAGGGGGAAAAAAACCAGAATTTCATGAACAAATTGGGTTTAGTGACCCGTACTACTTCGCTGATGGGAGTTAGGGTTACGCCGCAATGGACACTTTTGTAGAACATTCAATCCTGAAAAAACCCTACCATTGACCAAGATTATACCATAAAATACCCCTGAGCTGTAGAATTTTGAAGAAAAAAAATCAAAGTTTACGTCTATTTTAAACGGGAAATCTTTACTCGCCTTGGGCGAGCACTTAATATTAATATTAAGGGCTAACATTTTCAGGGAATTTTCTTTTAGGTATTTTCCAGAAAACTTCGAGGTGGGAGTGAAAAAAGAGTAGTCCTCTAAATGACCTTTGAGGTTGTTCAAACCGGAAGTAGACCTTTAACTCCGGAATTGCAATATTGTACAGCGAATTCACATTCTACATTCTACACATGCTGGGTTTAAATGGGGACTTTATCGCCTCCACCTTCCACCGGAAGTGGAATATTAAGACCGGAAGTAGAACTAATAATGGCTGAATTGCGTTTCTTTTTGTACGGCGAATTCACATTCGACGTCATAACTTGTGCATACTGGGTTTAAAAGGGACTTTGTCACTTCCGTCTCCTACTGGAAGTGGGTTTCCGCGCCGGAAGTAGACTGTCAACCGCACATATTTATGTTTTGATCATAAAGCAGTATTTTATTCTGAAAATATCATTTTCTTCAGACCCCTTTATATAGTCCATTACATTTCGATACTAGGATAATATATATTTTTTTAATGCTTCAAAAACTGAAATTAAATATTAAAAATTTGATAATTCGCATAAGACTTCTGTATAAGTTAATTACTTACGTTTTACCTGATAAAAGAAGAGTATATAGCAGTTTGAATAATGGGAAAGAAAGTTAGATTAAAAATAACACAGCCCCACAAAAAAAAAAGAAGTCTATGCAACGGACTGATATCTTTATGTTTTTGAATCATCATTGGAATTTAGGAATAAGCTACAGAAGTAGAGTAATTCCGTTTAAGATTTGTTTGCCTTCAAATTTTTATTCCATCCCAATTCTGGCGCCTAGCCAAAGTCGTTTGTGGGTGCCACGGCACCCACGGCACCCACTGTGCGCACGCCTATGGTAACGAGTACTAATTGTTATAGTAACGAATACATACACCTCTAGTCAGAACTGATGGAAAAATTGCAGAAAGCTCAGGTCACATGCACAATTTACTCAGTTGTTAGCACAGTTTTTGACCTGCGCAAAGTCGTCGTGATTACGCAGTTAAATGCGCATGAATTGCTTTCAATATAACTGCAATTCTGTGTGACAGCAACCAAGGATTCAACTGAGAAGAAAATGAAACTTTTTGATTTTATAGAAACGTAACGTTCCCTTCTATTTCTTTTCGCTTTTAAAATTGCAGCAGCTAATAGCACGTAAATTAATCCTTTTCTTTGATACATTATGAATGGCTATTAATTTACTTCAAAATGAATTCTTCACGTATTGATCGTTCAAACTGTCACGAAAAATTAGCAAATAACTGAGCAAATTGTGCATTTAACTGTACTGTGTGTGGACACCATATAGCGCAGTTATTTGCGCAATATTTTATACAGTTTTATTTTACAAATATAACTGAGCGTGTACGGCCGCCCTTGCATAGGCCGTAGCAGGATGTGTGTGCGCTGCACCGCATGTTGCATGTCACATCACGTGTCATAAGCCGTTAATCCACATTTTACAGCTTGCAATTGACTCGTCGTTAATTTGGCATTCGTAAACAAAACAAAAATGATGTTTTGGCCTATTTTTTGGCTTCCTAGGCTTCAACCCCTTTGGAGTTTCTAAAGGGGGTTATTGGACCCGCTCTACAACATGGTGCAAAAAAAAATTTCATGTCACATGTCATGTTGCATGTCACATCATGTGTCATTAGCCGTTTAGTCACATTTTACGGCACGCAGAATACTCGTCGACGATTTGGAACCGATCAGCTAAGTTCGAAATATATTTAGAAGCATTAATTGTATGATAATTGAAATTTTATTTTTTGCAATTATTTTGACTAGAGTGAAAGAGTTTACTTTTAGTTTAATTTTTCCCCATTTTCTACTGCGGTAGAATAAGTGATTTTTTTAAATTTAATAAAAAATTTATGAATAAAAGTAAAATGCGTATTATGTTGTTGGGTATCTGCAATCGGTTGTATTTAATTTGATTCCCAAATCATTCATTTGCGATAAATTCGCGAACGAATTAAATTTTCAGTTCTTGAAATTTTCGATTCAATTCCCGAATCGAATTTTATTAGAAAAAGAATCAAATAAAATTCGTGAGCGAATCAAAAAATTTAATTCGCTTGGGATCCATTCGCAAACGAACGAATCAAATTTTTTGATTCCCCGTACCCTGATTAAAAGAAACAGTCGAGTTCTTCCTAAGAGAAATCTCCAATCTTGTGTTACTGCTGTATGCTCCTCAGACCATAAGAAAACTACTTCTCCTTAGCTATAATTTAGTAGTTCAGACCCGTAGAAAGGAATACCCCTGCCCTACTGCTATAAGCATTGCTATTTTCCGGGATTATCGGACTACATCACCACATGCGTCATATCTATTTCAAGCCTTGTGTTTCATGTATTCTCAGTTGTTTTGCTCCAGGGCTTTGCCTTAATCGGTTAACAAAATTAATAGTTACTGGTTTACTTTGAAGCTTTATTTCTTAATTACATTTCCAAATCCACCTTTCGGGACATCTATTGACAAGACTGAAATACACCAGCCTTCTTCATCCGTTCGAATGATTTCTGAGCATCGTACCTCCTAGAAGTGAAAACAAGTATATTAATATTGGAAATCTAAGGTTCAGATTTTGATTTACTTGTAAAACTCGGCGTATTTTTTCTTCTTTGGATCATTGACAAGGAGTTTATAAGCTGACGTTATCGTAATAACTAAGCCAATAGCAATACCCAGGTTGCGCTTGATGGATGCATTATGTAGTCCCTTAAGAACTGGCTTCGGAATTGCCTTTGCCTCTGTAGATGGTGTCTGCGACATTATCTGGAAAATATTACTTCAGGTTACGTAACATCAAGTCAGTGCTTTCATACCACGGAATGCAATTTAGGGTAGAAAAAATAAATTTGAATAATTGACCGAAGGCTTTACAATGCTCAACCTCTACTTTTACTTGGTTTAACTCTTTCGTAATTTTACTTCACTTTTTATGCAAACGAAGTCTGATTTTACTACACTTCTTCCCAGGGAATTTTAATCGAAAATTAAAATTGGATCTCTACTTTAATGGTTAGTGATAAATAACTCACGGATCTCTCTAATCGATTATCCTTATTTCTTACTCCACTTCAATGTAGAATCGCCACTCTGTATGGGAATACCTAATTTACACTTTAGTAACTTAGTAGTAAGCTTGACGGTCCTCGAACTCGTCCGTCTTATACTTGCGTATTTCTATTAAAAACTGTATAAGAAACAACGAATAAGGAGGTCTAAAGCAACGTAAATTACAATTTATGGCCACTGATCAAAGAAAAAAGTGCTAATATGGACATGAGCTACTGCCGAAATTAAGTTAGTGAAGATTCCGCTACATACATTTAATATAATATTCTGCTCGCCTGTATGATCGAAAGACAATGTTGCGATTGTTGTTCCCTCTCTTTGGCATTCTGGCAGTAACAGTATGAGCTCAAGAATTTTGCTGACATTTTTAAAATTTAATTTTAGCGATCATAGTCTTTTCCATACCCCACTCTAATAAATCTTATTCATGCAATGCGAAATTAAAAGAGTATATATCGTAGATCATATACTGTATTTCCATGCAGGGTTCAACTCGAGTTGAACTCGAATTATACTAAGTCTGTTCGTTGGCAATCCTGTGGCACCCCAGTGCGCCCTAGCTGCACTGGTTTTTAAACGTCAAATGCCAGTTCTGTGTTTTTTGAGAAACCTGGGGCGCCCTGGTGCACCCTGGTTTTACCCCAGATAAAAACTCAGGGTTAATGACTGTTATCAGTTTAATTGTTAACAGATACGGTATTTAAAGTGGAATTAACTCTTGTTGCGGGCACAAGAACATAATTTTAGCACTTCGATGTGAACATTATGAAAAAGTAGTGATTTTGTTTTATAATTTTTGTGTAAAAGGCCAGATGACAGTTCTTCTTTTTAATAAGCTGTTCGCTGGAGTGAAAAGCACTGGGATGCCCCGTGTTTTTTGACAGTTCTCAGGGCGCACCAGGGCGCCCTGGGGTGCCACAGGTTTTCAAGCCAACGAACAAACCTACTGTGTTTCCATGCAGGCTTCAACTCGAGTTGAACTCGAGTTAGTGTTCATGGAAACTCGGGTTAAATTTCGTTGAACCCAAGTCAACTCCACGAAACTAGTCGGGTTGAGTTCGGGTTACCTTCAAATGTCATTCCTGTTTATTTTTTCAAATCAACTTTAAAGTTGCTCATGGAAACAGTTCAGTTTTGGCGGCCATTTTCTTAACTCGACGAAAACTCAACTCCAACTCAACCCTGTGCATGGAAACATGGTATTATTACTGTGTTTACAAGGCTTCAACTCACACGGTTGAGTTGGAGTTGAGTTTTCGTCGAATTAAGAAAATGGCTGTTGAACTGTTTCCATGAGTAACTTGGAATTGAGTTGACAAAATAAACCGACTTGTTTCGTGGAGTTAGCTTGGGTTTAACGAAACTCAACTCAACCCGAGTTTCCATGAACACTAACTCGAGTTGAACTCTGCATGGAAACACAGTAATTATTAATTCAACTAAAACTGAACACCAGTTCAAGTCAATGCATACAAACATGGTATATTATTATTTCTCAAAAAGAACTCAAAACATTCGTTCAGTAGCCATATATGTTTTTGTTAGACTATAAAAATATCGGGTTGAGTTGGAGTTGAGTTTTCGTCGAGTTAAGAAAACAGACGCTAAACCTGAACTGTTTCCATGAGCAACTTGGAGTTGAGTTGACAAAATAAACTGGAATGACATTTGACGCTAATCCCAACTCAACCCGACTAGTTTCGTGGAGTTAACTTGGGTTTAACGAAACTCAACTCAACCCGAGTTTCCATGAACACTAACTCGAGTTCAACTCGAGTTGAACCCTGCATGGAAACACAGTAAATCCGACGACTGATGAAAATTCTGATAGATCGAAGAGAAATTTTAACACCATCGGGATGAATATAAATTTCAGAATTTTACCTATCACTATGGGCTAGGTAAAATTTTGGCAGCTGTAATGAATCGTTAGTTGCTGCAGTTTTTTGAAGAAAAATACTAACAAAGTAGGAAAACAAATTTCATACGCAAATGTTTAACACGTTGACTGCTACAGCGGTCAACGGTAACCGGCACTAACATTTTTAGTTTGTGGTATTTATTTTAGTTAAACTTATTTTTAAAATATTGACCAGTGTGGAATAAAAAGTACACTATTTAATATTTTAACATTATACGAGTATACTAAGAATAATGGAAATGGTACGGTGGCTCCCTGAGCGCACCATAAAAAAATTGTAACATTTAACATTTTAATCTGACTTCTTTCAATCTCGATTTGGCACAATAAGTTTTTTAAACATAAATTCACCAAAGAACATTTTTCCACCTCAATTCACCTCGAGTAAAAAGTTTTCGATTGGCACAGGCCCTTTTATGATTTTCTTGCTTCTGTCGACAGACATTTATTTTGCCGATAACAGCAGCATTTAACATTTGCTCAGCAGTGTACTTGAGTCTTTCCGATAAGTTTTTAAAATGGCCCGGAAAGGCAAATATTGCTAACGCCAGTGTAACGTTAGTGAAAGCTCAGTAAGAGTTCTTGCATTCAGAATGCTATGTTTAAAGAAGAAACTTCACTGTGCGCATGTCAAGTTAGAAAATGCAAATGGCGGTCGTTGTTATTGTTCAAGCATCGAAACTCGAACGGAATTAATTATTTTTTGGTTCACAATGTTTGTGCAATGCAGAAATGTGTCGGATATATCATGAATATTGTGTAGGATTTAACTGGATTTAGTTTACTGAGTTGTGCGTGGTAAAGTGGAGAAGTTTTATTCATATCCAATCCGACTAGAACGGTGGCATAAAGTGTGTCATATTGCAAATGGGGTAAGCAACTAGCGCCTCTGCCGTGTGTGTGTGTGTGTAATGAAAATGGATGAGAAAAATAATTGAAATAAGCGATTCTATGGACAATGTTCGGATAAAAAAGGAATTTGTAATTTGAAAAGTTGTAATCAACACGTATTGAAAATTAAAAACCCATCAGTGTTATTTTTAATAGTTTGCCTTGGTGACATTTGTGTTGAGTGGGGCGAGAAACGAACAACTAATACAGGCAAACAAACAGTGTATAACCGGGTGGTTAGTGTTAGATGCTTCTCCGCCGATCCCCAAAGGGCACAGAAGTAATTATGGTGTGTTAATTTTATAAGTTTTTGAACTCAATTTTCGGATACTAAGTTCGGAGCCGAGGATTCGGACCCCATTTTCAAATGCAATCCTCTGAGTGTTAAGTCGGTGCCAAATCACCGAATTGTTTTTAATCAGTTGGAAGGTAGGCTTGCAGTTAGAAAAATTTGTAATTAATATCCCGTGGCAAACTCTGCACCGCTTGTTATATTGCCTCCGCATGGGAATGTACGATGTATAATTATTTACAAACACTATGATGTAATAAACAAAACTACACGAACAGAAAGTAATCGAATGCATCTGTAATTTTCTTGAGAAAGAATTTTGGAACGAAATAGCCATTATATCTGTAATTAATTTTTCCAGTAATATTTTCTGTAGAATGCAAAGTTTCTAGATAATTCACGGAATTACCGCAATTATCAAGAACTTTTCCAAATTCATCTTAGGTATCTGTCCTGTGCATTAAAAGAAGTAAATAAAGTTATGAAGAACACTTGTAAAGAAACAGCTGCAGTCTTCTTTTATCGCAAGTTGTCTCGCTCTTGTTGTTCATGATACAGCCTGTGTGGGAACTCACTCATGCCTGCACGTAACACTTCCAGTAGGCAGTAAACGTTCAGTTTTCAAAATGGCTGCTTCCTTGATACAGCATACATAGGTCCTTTTTTGTTACAGAATTCACTTGTTTTTCTTTCGTTTTAAATGGAATATTCAGCAGTATTTTAATTGTACCTACTGCTTTTCAAAATCGGTGGAACGAGAGTTGCATAGTCAACACAGTCCGTAAACCCCTTCGAAGTTAATTTTCACAGCACAAGTTATGAGGCTCAAATGTCAAAATCGCGTGCCCAATTATAAAAGTGTTAAATATTTTTCTTCCATAATAAAGTAAAGCAATGATAATTTTAACGTTTTGGGGAATTTTCATGTTTGTCAGACTTAGATATGATATGCATAAAAAGTAGAACTAAATAGGTGTTTTTTTGGCACAGATAGAACTTGTGTTTGACAGTTAAAATGGTGTCCAGTGCTCCTCGACCCGACAACGAAACTCTTAGCTATGACTACTGCAATAGATTCGTTTTACTTACAAACGCTTTCTCCTTAAAAGGTCTTAATGAGAACCATTCCTACCGTTTACTGTGATCTAAGTAAAATCAAATGATATTTGTCGTGACTAGAGGCATGTTTTCGTAATTGAAGAAGGTGAGTTATTTTAATTTTTAAATTATTTTTCCTTAGGTGTCTAACAATTAAATCTAGTTTATCTGTTTTAGATCTAAACTTAAAACAATCGCAGCACCTAATTTATTTATTTAAAATCGTAACAAACTGAATCTCTTATAAAGTATTCATAGCAAAGATTAAATAGAAAGAATAAGAGAACAGTCTTAAAGATGATTTTGCATATAGGTATAGCAGGAATGATGCGATGTGTTTGCTAAATGAAATCTTCAAGTCATATGTAATTTTTTTAAATTGTCATCTTCCTTTATATATATTTATATTATATATATCCGTCACTGCATGCCTATTAACTATAAAATTAAAGAAATATTCCATATAATATATAATTTTTTTTCCTTTATAGAATGGCGGCTGATAGTGATGGAACGTTGAAAGCAGTGGTTATTTGTGAAGGAAACTTCCATGACCCTGGTTTTCCCAAGAAATTTCGGGTCCTTTTGGGTAAATTGAAAACAATTCTTCAACAGTCGAAATCGAAGAAATTGAAAGTAAATAAGGTTTGTCTTCCAATATATGTATTACTATATGCAAACATTTTTATGTATTTTTTGCAGGTGGAACCATGGAATAGTGTTCGAGTAACACTGACTATCCCGAAGGATGCAGCTGAACGTTTGAGGCAGCTTGCCTCTGAAGGCAGTAGCGCCCTAAGAGCATTAGGTATTCTTTCTGTTCAGTTGGAAGGTGATTCTGTGATATCGTTAAGATTAGTTGGACAGGAAATTGTCTTGAGGACGGGTAGGAATAAGATGCAAACAAAAAAACGATTTAATAATTTTTATTTTAGATAACAACCCAACATTTTCTGAACAGGCTGTACCAGCCAACAGTCTAGGAGATATAACGAGGTTACTTTCAAGTCCTCTGCAAACGGCGTCAACTTCATGCCCACCATTATCTACACCAACGGCCACAACTTTATTAGCTGAGCCAATAGCTGGTCCATCAAGTATGTTTCATCCATCTCCAGTTAGTGCGATAAATTCAACATCGGTCAATGGTTCGAATTTTGAAAAATCACCAATTTTCAAATCCCCAAATACTATATGTCCTATGGATGGCAAATTGCCTGTGCCTCCAATTGCCAATGTTGGAGAAACTCGAGAATATCCATTCGAGAGTATGACGCAAGCACGAGTTATACAAAGACGAGAGAACACGATGGCCGTCGCTGCGGCATTAGGACAAGGTTCATCGCATATGTCAGTTGCCGTCTCTTCGTCGAGCTCGTCAGTTCCTGCATCGACACAAAAATTGATTGGAAATAGTCAAAGCCCCGGAATGATTTTAAGTCAAACAGCTCAGTCCTCTCAACCACCGCCTCCACTTGCAATACAATCGGCACAATTACATGTTTCTCAACAACCTTGTCTGCAGCAGCAAGAACAATCTGTAAAGTCACAATTTGTGCAACCTCCGCCACCACCGTATCCAAGCGTTGCAACAAATTCTACGAAATCGTCTTTAATAGTACAACATCAAGCAAATACGATTTCTTTGTCAGTGAATTCATCATTGAATGTTAGTTCTAACAATATTGCAATTTCATCTCCATTATTGGTTAACCTTCTACAAAACGATGGGCTCAATCAAGTTAAGCAGCATCCTCAAGCAATTCCCGTGCAAAAGCATTTGCCCGTCGTAATACAACAGCCACAGAACATACAGGGTGTGCAGTCTGTATCGAAAAAGTTACATCAGACAATTGTTTCAAATGTAAAATCTGCGCAAGATATTTCGCTCAATACACCACCAGGCAATCCTCATTCTCATTCTGATAGCGTGTCGATACAAGGTCAAATATTAAATAGTAACAGCGGTGTGGTTAATCAAAACATCAGCACTAATATAAGCTTAAATCCTTCGATTACAGTGCCTTCTCTTACAATTTCGAATATTCCCACGTTAAATAATACAATTTCGTCGCAAAATAACTCGCCTCCAACAGTGCAGTCAAATATTAATGTGAGAATTCAACAGCCAAGTATGCAGCAACATCCGCGGTTTACGCAGCAAGTACTACTACGTCAGCAGCAACAGATACTACATCCAGTCGGAAAGGGAGCTAGATTCTCCTCTCAAAGTCAATCGCAGCAACAAATTACAAATGCACTTCCCCAACAGCAGTTACGGCATCCAGTGCAAACTAATTCATCTCAACCCCAGCAATATATTACTCCACCTCCTTCGCCACATCCGAATGGACCTCCTATGATTCAAACAAATGTAGCAATGCAATCTCCTAGCAATATCATTAGTAATTCACAACAACTTCAAGGATCGAATTATAATCACCCACGATGGCCTTTTAAACCAATGGATTCAGCGACAAAGTCGAGTTTCCAAGAGTTCACACGGTACCAAATGCAATACAATTTGCAACAGCAAATGAATCAAACCCAATCACTTGATACCGGCAATGCCTCTGCAAGCGACAAACAAAACAATGATCCCCTTGGGCTTGTAAACTTGTCGGATCTAGATGAGTTAACCAAAAACGATTTGGACTCATTGCTACCCAATTTGAATATAAATGATTTGGATTCAGCGCTTAATTTGGATGGTAGAAATGCACTAGAATCTCTTTTAGATGCTAAAGACTTGGATCTAGACCTTATAGATCAAGATCTTGGGTCCGGTTTGAGTGACAATTTTGCTAATCAGAATGCCCCAAATCGAAATTGCAATAATAATGAAGGCACTGTGTTTTCTGAAGTCGATTCAACACTAACAAAGAGTGGGAAGCAAAGACAATATTTAATAAATCCACTAACAGGAGAACTGGAGCCAATGCCTAGTGAGGAAAGCGACACTGAACCAGAAGTGGAAAATGTCGATGCATTTAATGAATTTAATTCAGAAATTTCTAACTCTCTTTATTCCGATGATGAGAATTCCTGCAGCACAGCATTTTCAAAGGCTTCTGATCATAGTGATACAGAACGGTCAAGTAATTCGGAAGCTTCTGTTCGGTCACGATATTCAAAATGTCGTAAAGATCGAAAGGATCTTAGTGGGGGCTCGGTGATCGCTAGCGGAACTACTAGTAAAAAAGCAAAGCTTGGCTTAAAAGGCGCATTGTTACGAGAGAAATTACAACAAGGACTAAAAGATAAAATAATTGGTAAAACAAAGCAAATAAGAGAAAAGGCAACAAAAGCCAAACTTATAGCAACTACGGCTTCTGACAGCAAAGACTCTCCATCTGAGAAAATTAAATTAAGACTCAAATTAGAAAAGTCTGAGCCGGTAACACCCGCATATAAAGTTGATATTAGTTTTGTACAATCTCCAAAACGCGCTCAAACTGCTATAAGCACATCCGTGGCATCTTCAAGCAACTTCCATTCTTCATTTTCTGCGACAAATTTGTCCGTTGTTTCGAATTCAAGTCCAACATCAGCACAACAAGCAATTACAAATTCTACTCAAATGAACACACCACATCAACAAACTGGAGTGGGGGAGGAACTCCGAGTTCCACCCTTACATATAAGTTTGCGTGGTAAAAATTCGATAGTGATAAAAAATTCTAAAAAAGATCGTAAAAAATCTCAAAGTGGAGGTGAAGAAGACGACAATTATTTTAAGAAGAATCAACTTAAGCGAAATCATGGTATTTGCGATGATCAGTCGGTGGAGCGTAGTTACGCGTTAAATGAAGATTCAGCTACATTTAAAAATAATCACCATACGCATCTGGTTAATAAAATATTAAGCCAAGGGAAGCCTACAACAAAACAAACAGTTGAGGAACACACAGCAAGTAATGTTCATAATAAAATATTGCCAACGGTTCAAATAAATGCAGTGCTAGAAAATGGAGAGAATTCAGATTCAGGTGGGGTTAAAACCAATCAGTCAAGCAAGAGAAATGCGTCTGAGCTTATTTATAGCTCAAATGGTATAATTTTGCCGGAAACAAAAAGACGAAGAATTTCACAAACGGCATTGGAAAATTTAGCACATCACCATTTGCAACAAGTTCAAGAAAGTGTATCTGATATGGATACTTACCAATTGAGGGGTCCAATTGGATCGACAAATGTGGGAACCTTACCGCAACATACGAATTTATCGAAAAATCAGAAGGGTATTGCTAATAATACGAATTATAGTAAGAGCGGAAAAAATGTTGCAAAGTCTGGAAAACCTTTAGTTGTGAAAAGTTGTAAATCTCCTTCGCATAATGTAGTAAAGGATTCCGGTAAAAGTCCTTCTAGTATGAATTCAATATCTACATTTCTAACATCTACTCCAGTGGCAATTGATAATGCAGGAATTACTATGGGCAGCAGTAAATCTGTGTGCATATTACCCCAAGGAAGTTCGGACTCTATTAGCGAGGAGAAATTTAAACAAAAACTATTGGAATCGAAAGGTTTGGAGAAAACAGAAATATCAGACGGTTTCAGTAAATCTGAAGGGAGTCAAGAGCAAGTATCGAATTGTATTTCTCAATCCTACTCTGGCACAGACTCAGTGAAAGTAGCAACTACTAACAGTACAAAACCAGATGGTGCAGGGCAACATATTAAAAAGGAACATAAAAAAGAACCCGAATGTTCGATAAATTATAGTAATAAACCAGCTGAAGATGTTTCTCGGCAATCTCAAAGTCAAGAGGCTGTTTCAATTGCTACTCAAAATATTGTGAAAACGTCGGGGAATGAGATCGGGGTGCAAAATACAATAAATAGTGGGAATAATATCGTTAGAAATTCTCCAGGCTCTCAAGCACAGGGTGAAGATAGTGGAATAGAATCAATGGATGCTCTGTCAGAGAAAAGCCCACATCAGTCGTCAAGTCCGCAACAAAGTGATCAGAATCAAAAACAGGTGGGATCAGGAGTTCACGGTAGAATTGTTGGAGAAAAGCCGCCATCACTACAACCCAAAGATATAATGGTGGATGAGATTACGAGCATTGGTGAAATCGAAGCTGCCCTGGCTAAAATGGAGGGGATCAATGAAACTTTTTTAACACCTTGCGAGAGCCCACAGCACAAATTTAACGGAGATCTCGCAATGGAGGAAACTTTGTTGCAAAACCTAACTGACGAAAAGATTGTCTTTTGCGCCCCAAAAATTGAGCATGATTTAAACGAACTGATATTAGAAAATACAGTCAGTAAGGAAAAGCTTGAATGTCGGGATATGAATGAGAACGAGGAAATCAATTCTAAAACTTCTTTTGATACTCAAATAATGGGAGAGTGTTGTAAAAATAATTTGAAGAGTGTTAAGTTGGATAATACTGATGAAGAAATCGAATCACTAGGTAGTCGGAACTCTGACTGTGTGAGATTTGATGGCGAAGTGATGGATGAAATTTCTAAATCAATACATAAGGTTGAGGACAAAAAGAGTGTAAATGAATTTAAAGGGCATTCCATGGATCAAGATATGGATATCATGATTAAGGAAAATTTGTCAGGTAAAGAGGTTATGGTACCTATAACTATAGACATCCCTTTGCATACGGATACCGAAGCTCCTCGTGTCCGAACTCGTGCAAGCAGTAAATTGGAGAGCCCACTGGAACTGCCAAAACAAAGTCCTCAGCTAGATTCTCCAGCAAGCAGCATTAAGTCAAATTTAAGAATATCTTCACAGGTCTCAGATCGCCTCAGTCCGAAAATTAATACAGGGAAGGGAATCACCGGGATGGGAAAGCGCAAGAGGCAGGGCTCAGAAAGTTCTGTTCAATCCTGTGTCAGTGATGATACTCCGAGCAAAGGTGGTGGTGCTACTAGCGCTAATAAGAAAAGCAAACAGAATAACGTGAGTGGAGGCATTGGGGAAAGTGTAAATAATAGTACTACGACAAAAAATTCGTATTCTAGTGGTAAGAAAGGTATTTCTACGGACAGTTGTAGTAGTAGCAAGACCGGCCAGACGAAGAATAGGAAAAATGAAGAGTCATCTGACTCTGATGAACCTTTAATAGAAGTTGCTGGCAAAGTAAGGAATTCTAAAATCACATGCAAAGTAAATACTGAAGCCGATAAGGTTCTTCGAAATCATCGTGCTTCTCAAATAAGTAATCAGTTACTTCTTACTAGTGGCAATAGCTAATTTTACTGTGCATTACAGAAGCAAATACCACATCATCTTCACATCATACGTCTAATCCGTCAAAGACAATACGAGGTGCGAGTTCGCCCTCTGTGCCTTCGGGCATAGGAACTGGGATTCAAAATACAATAACTGCAACACATTTACATTCTACCAGAGGAGCTAACCAAGTTACCAATCTTGTGGACGATAAAATTGGAACCAGGCGTAGTGTACGTGCCAGTTCGGCAGCTAACAAAATCATTTACAGTAAAGGCTCTGCAACGGAGTTACCAAAGAATGCGGCAGCTAAAAGCACAACTGCCGAGGGAATGGATGCGCGAAGAAAAACACGAAGTGCAGGTAATATTTATTTATCAGTCTAGATCGTATATTACTTAAAACCAGTTTATTCAGAAAATACAGCTTCTAAATTACTTATTAAGATAATAGAGGGGAATTTTAAGCGGACATTCTACTGTTAAATGATGGAAAATATACGGTTTTTCAACATTTCGAGCAGATATGAACCAGGAATATGTTTGCAAAAATATTTAAAGGCTTTGTTCATTAAACCTAAAATTTTGCAAAAAATACTTAAATGGGATTTATAAATATATAAATTATAAAATTATAAATATATTTTATAAATATATTATAAATTTCGAGCTGAGTACATTCTCGAGACAATAAACCTCGATAAAATTAAATAACAAAAGATTTTTCATAATTTGACAGTCAAATGTTCACTTAAAACTAGCTGCAGTGAAAATAATTGAATTTGTATAAGAAAATGTCTCAATAATGGTCAACGAAGATGTGCATTTATATATAGATAATTTTTTTCTTTATATTACTTAACTAGTGATTTTTCCATGAAGAAGTTCAATTCCGCATAAAAAGAGAGCTAAGTAAGTGTGCATTGAAGTGGCATTGGTAGTACCTGCTCTTGTTTTCATTTTTTCGGACCGATCAGATCAGCTAAAGATATTATTTCAAACATGAATATTGCTCAATATTTTGGGGTTTCTTTACTGTTGATTTTTCCCATCTTCCTATTTTTCATAGAAAGTATACTTATGGCGTTTTCAGCTCTTCAGAGGCTTGCAGAGCACCTTGGAGTTGTATCTGTTCTACAAAATTTGAAATTTATTGCTGATGTCTGGTCTGACACTTGTAGCGCTTAAATGTTTAAATATTAAATAATTTTATGGTTATTAGGGTGGTTCTGAATAACGCGACTTTCGAACTTCATTAATTTCACCACTGCCGCTCTCTGCAAATCTCTTCAAAGTAAATTAAAGAAAAAAAATATATAAAGTTTTAAGGCGATCGGGCTGTATTTACTCGTGCCATCGAGCGATAACATTTTTAAATGGAAAATCACATGTATTTCTTCATATCGTTCTTGGACGTATAAATATTTACGGAACGGTTTGAAATTCGACACAGTTATTTTGTAAAAAAAACATCAATCTTCTATGTAAATAAAAATGTAAGTGTTCGTTTGTTTAAAATCTTAAATCTCCGAAAGTTATTCAGCGATTGCTTTGAAATTTTGGCACAACGTTGCATTCGAATTCGCGCGTGTTTTTATATACAGCGTTATCGGTTGGACGTAAAAGCAACACACGCTATATTTTACGACAATAGGAGCGCCATCTGTTGAACGTAACAGCAACACACGTAATACTAAACAATGCCGGACAGCGTGCTCCTTGAAAGCTGTCACTTTAGGCCGGGAGATAGCAGCAGATTTTGGGCCACGATTTTCTTACTTATGCCTAGAAGAGTACTGGAAGGTACACCAGAGCTAAGCAAAATAAGGGTAACCGTTAACCCTGTGGCTTTCCCTGTGAAAATTAGATTTTCATTTGAAAAAAAATCATGTGTACTGTGATAATTTTCTAGCTTCTGCCATGTTCATAAAACGATAGGGAAGCACCGACTTTATCATCAACAAATTTTAGGCATAAGGAGTGCAATGGTCGTAAGGGTTGCAATGATGATGTAAAGATGTAACAAAAGTAGAGAATTTTCCATGATTTTCTTAGCGCTGCCAATTAAAGTATAAAAGTTCTCATCTTAAACAACCCATAAAAAATTGGCTTAAGGGCTATATAAAATGAAACTGCGGCAAATTTAGTGAAAAATTTAGGGAAATTACGTGATTTTCTTACGAATAAAATAAAGCGCAACATAACATTAGTAATGTAAATGTACGTTATTTAAAATGGCATCAGGGTCAGGTACGCCTATTATACTGAAAATTAATTATAAAGTTGCAGGAAAATTCGTGGAAATTGTGATAATTTTCTTGCTTTTTTAGGTGTATGGAAAACTTTATTATAAGCCATTTTAACAAGTGGTAAAAGTGCCACGAATGGCCTTCATATTGAAAATTATTAAAAAGTTTTGGGAAAATTCGTCAAATTATAATCCTTTCGTTATTCAAGCCATTTTGTACATATGTATATAGAAAAAGTTGTTTTAAACAACAAAGAGCATAAACGTCATATTAAAAATGAATAAATTTGACGTAAAAAAGTTGTATAAAAAATGTAAAATATCTCATGAAAATAGCGATTGATTTTTATTCGTGCCGTTTTGTATAAAAGTCTCTAATTGGAATAAATGTTTAAATTGTATTCATCATTTATATAATACCAAAGAAAAATAAAGACAAGAAGTCTCATCTAGAACAAATGAAGTGAAACGCTTTTTCGACGGACTCAGCTCCAGCGATGCCTCCAAAAGCTTCGTATTGAAATGTTTTTGAAGGTTGCATATCTTACGGCGTTTTCGAAAGCCCTTTTCAGCTGCTAAAGCTAACCTCGACTACTCGCGAAAAGAATGAGACTGTGTATGACGGTGAAATAATCTCATCGTATGGATTGCAGAAACCCTTTGATATGTATTCAAAATCGCTAATGGCTGCGCTACTGTTTCTGCCCTGTTGAGCTCCTTGCTGTTTCGCATTTCGATGTGGGCGACGGTTTCATGATCGTTTGGTTGAGGGTATTTGGAGTAATTTTTAGATAATAATAAATAATCTTTAATCGATTTTTCTATATATGCAGGGTGTCCAGGAAGTAGTGCGCCAAAATTAAGGGGATGGTAGCTTGGGTCATGACCTACCAGAATATCAAAATATGACCTTAGTGAAAACCTTACCGTTTTCGAGATATTTGGGTTTTTATGAATAATTAAATTTCAGTTTATTGACTAGTTGCACATAAAAAGACATGTTCTAATTTTTTTTTTGCTAAAATATTCTAGATAAGTGGCCCTACCTGGTAAGCATGTCATTTTTTATTACTAACATAAGACCGTCGAGAAAAAAAATGATGAATTTTTTTTTTGCTGTTCAAAATTATTTGACTCTACTTTGACCTTAACTGGTGAAAAAAAAATGTACTAGGCAGTGATGGGAAATCAATTCAAAAAATTGCTTAATTAATGCAGATTTCAGAATCACCCATTTTATTCATGAATAACAAAATATTTCCATGTTCATTTTAAATCAAATTTAATTTTTCATAAAAACCCAAATATCTCGAAAACGGTGAGGTTTTCACTAAGGTCATATTTTGATATTCTGGTAGGTCATGACCCAAGCTACCATCCCCTTAATTTTGGCGCACTACTTCCCGGACACCCTGTATATAAATCTCCTTGCTCATCCACTACCTCTAACTATGAAGATGATTGTGAAGATTTCCTCACCAGTAAGGAAATACTAAATTCTTTTGAGGAAATTGAAAGCAAAAGTCGTACAGAGATAGCTGATGCTACAGAGATAACTGATAATGAAAATATAACGGCAGAATTTGAAAATGTTTGCCAGGAAGAAGAGCACAGTGACAAAATTCAAATTGAAATATTTGATGAAGAAATGCTAAGTGAAGAACCTTCACTAAGATATGTGATTGGCTTTTTTAAATTGCCACGAATGCGAATTAAATTTGAAGAAATCTGAAGAGCATATAACATTTCAACATGATTCAGAAACGTTCTTATTTTATAAAAACTATTCGAATCAAAACGATTTCGGGAAGCTGCAGCCTCCAACAGACTATTTCTTTCATATATGCAAATTACATTTAAAGATTTTTAAAAACGAAGTGTCTCAAAATGTTTGCCAAAGAAATATTAAACAAAATATTTTAAATTTATGCTTTTCGGAGACAAATAAATATCACAATAATTGGTTTTCAACAGAAAACCCATGCTCCTCACACCATATGTATATTGTAGATTATTTCATTCTTACTTTGTTGAGAAAGCACTGCATTTGGGACACAGAAAGAAATTTCAAAGCAGATAGTGCACTGCACCCTAAATTAAAAATAATTCAAGGCTAGTTTCTACTAGTTTCATCATGTCTATTTTGTCACAGACTTATCAGTTTTACACCTTTTAGTATGAAAGGGTATAGCTGGATTAGCATGCCGAATCTGCCCCTGCGGCCATTTTTATCGATACTTTGGGGATCATTCTGATATCAAATACAAATAATTCACCACAAGTTTCAGCTCTCAATGTTGAATAGTTTTCGAGTTATTTAAAAACAAAAAACTCTGTTTTTTTGTTCATTTTGTTTTGTTTCTACAATTTAGCTCAATAATCCATGAAAATTCCACACTACCTCAACTTCAAAGCCCAATATCTCAAGAAATATTGATGCTAGCGATTTGGTGTTCAAGAACTTTTTGGAGGAAATTGAATTTCCTACAAGTTTGTCATATTCACTTTTTCTGTACCTCTTGTTGTTTACGAGATAGGGGCAAAAAGCGAGAATTTCATGGAAAAATTGGGGTTAGTGATCCGTATTACCTCGCTGGGTTAGGGTTACATCGCAATGGACACTTTTGTAGAGCATTCAGTTCTGAAGAAATCCTACCATTGATCAAGATTATAGCATAAAATGCCTCTGAGCTATAGAGTTTTGAAGAAAAATAATCAAAGTTTACGTGTATTTTATATGGGATATCTTTATACCCCTTGGTCTAGTACTTAATATTAATATTAAGGGCTCCAATTTTCAGGGGATTTTTGTTTAGGTATTTGCCACAAAATTTCGAGGTGGGACTGAAAAAAAGAAAAAAATAGTCGCGAAAAAAAGCACCCTAATATATATATATAGAAAAATGGATTAAAGATTATTTATTATTATCTAAAAATTACTCCAAATACCCTCAACCAAACGATCATGTAACCATCGCCCACATCGAAATGCGAAACAGCAAGGAGCTCAACAGGGCAGAAACAGTAGCGCAGCCATTAGCGATTTTGAATACATATCAAAGGGTTTCTGCAATCCATACGATGAGATTATTTCACCGTCATACACAGTCTCATTCTTTTCGCGAGTAGTCGAGGTTAGCTTTAGCAGCTGAAAAGGGCTTTCGAAAACGCCGTAAGATATGCAACCTTCAAAAACATTTCAATACGAAGCTTTTGGAGGCATCGCTGGAGCTGAGTCCGTCGAAAAAGCGTTTCACTTCATTTGTTCTAGATGAGACTTCTTGTCTTTATTTTTCTATGATAATACTAAAATGTATTATATACGGGGTGTCCCAGACCACCCGTACACCCATTTTAAAACAAAATATATCGATTTGTTTTTCGATTCTGAGGTCACCTTTTAGGTAAATCGAGGATGCTCTATCGAATGGCACTATTTTCAACTTCCGGTTTTAACCGGAAGTGGGAGATTTCAACCGGAAGTCCATTTTTTTAAATGTAACACTATGGTACGTATTTTTCGATGCTGAACACGTTCCCGTGGTCAAAACATGCATGTTACATTTAAAAAAGTGGACTTCAGGTTGATATTTCCCACTTCCGGTTAAAACCGGAAGTTGAAAATAGTGCCATTCGATAGAGCATCCTCGATTTACCTAAAAGGTGACCTCAGAATCGAAAAACAAATCGATATATTTTGTTTTAAAATGGGTGTACGGGTGGTCTGGGACACCCCGTATACAATCATATATCAATAATATAATATTTAATTATTATTTAAAATATAAAGGATTTTCTAAATAAAATTTATATGAAGGACACCTCCAACGCTTATACTCTTTGTTGTACAGCTGTTTTCTACGTATGTGCCAAATGGCATGAATAAGAATATAATTATATTTTTCTCAAATTTTCCGAAAACTTTTTAATAATTTTCAATATGAAGGCCGTTCGTGGTACTTATGCCATTTGTTAAAATGGCTTATAATAACGTTTTCTCTGTAGCTGCAAAATGGCATAAGCAAGAAAATAGTCGCTATTTTCACATATTTCCCAGCAGCTTAACGATAACTGATGCACCCTATTTAAATATTTTCAATCTAAAGGCCACTCCCGTCGCATACGCATCTCCGTGTAGATGCTTATCCCAGCGGGAACCGGAATCATACAATAAGCAATGAAAAAGCAATATTTCGGAAGCATAATTTGCTTACTCTCCGTTTACCTATCCGTATCTTTTTAGTATGGGCATGTCATTGGAGGGAAGCAATTTTAGAGCTTTCTGCCCAAGTGCTTCTTTAGAAGATTATTCATTAGCAGTTAGGACTTTCTGAGGAAGTTCTTCTTTAGAAGATTAATAGCAGATTTTTTGCTTAAGTCGGAAGGAATTGTCGAAGGGGACAAAAGCAAAAGAGAGAAGTTTCACAGGGAATATTAAATCATACATATTGTTGGCTTTGATTGTTGGCTATATGGGCGAAATAATCAAAAAAATGATCGCAAGGCAAATCGGATCAATCACATCACTAACAGCTCCTCGAGCACCTAAACGAAAATGAACTGAAATGTTCCATCAGAAAGATTTCACAACGAAATTATGTCATCCTAACTACATGAAAACAAAAGCATCTTCCTTTTTCATTCACAGAGTGCAGAATCGGAATAAAGCTTTAAAATCTTCCTAACTAGCACTTTAAGATATTGGAAGGAAGATCTTCAAATTTGCTTCTGAGGAAGATTCAGCATTTTTTCCCGCTGGGATAATAACGTTTCCTATACACATGCAAAATGGCATAAACAAGAAAATGACCACAATTTCCACGAATTTTCCTACAACTTTATGACTTATGCCTTCATTGCAGACACCTCTGATCATTATGCCGATTTCACAAAGTGTTCAATTTGTCATAGGTATCATAGTTTCAAAGGTATAAATAAGAAAATCACGCAATTTTCCTAAAAATGTTCACCAACTTTGCCGCAGCTTCATTTTATTTAGCCCTTAGTAGCCCTCAAGCGGTTATGTGCAGTCAGTAGGCCTAAAAAAGTCGATTTTTCAAGAATTTTTCTTGAGATGACATTTTAAGTTATTAAGGGGTTACACCACCCTGACGCTTGAAAAAATAGGCATAAAATTAAAAAAAAATTTTGACTCGGCCATTAATAATATGAATTATTCGTTGTTTTACGTATGCATTTAATAGATTTATAAACATTTTTCAATATTTAAAAAAAAAAAAAAAAAAAACATTAAAAATGGCGGAAGTATGAGTCGCTCAGTGGGACCCTCTTTTTAAAATCCTTGCTGGTGTACATGATTCCTCCGTTCAACATTGTTCGAAAAAAAAAAAAAAATTCAATAATGAATATTCAGAAGTGTAATAGCTAAGGTGTTATGGAGGGGAAAATTAGGAAAAATTTTTTTGAGAAATGATTGCTGTTTGAAAAATAAACTCGAATTTCCACCAAAATTTTGAGTTTAAAAAATGTACAACTTTTGAATACGGAACCCAATCGAAAAAATCCTTCGTCATGCTTTAGGTAATATTATGCAAAATAAGTGTTACACATTTCAGCCAAATCGGTTCAGTAGATTTTGATAAATCGTGTACCCCAGTTTGAAAAAAGTTGTTTAGAGAAAAACGTGAAAGAAAAAAAAGTTCGACGTTAACGCCTTAAAAGCAAACTATTTTTTTAATCTGCGATTCCTGGACCGTATATAAGGTTTTCTGCTGTTTTTGCGATGTCCCTCAGGTAACGGAGGTTACTGTTAGTTTAATCTTTCCAAAGGAATTATATTATTGTTAAATGTAGATAGTTACGTAACATTCCGAACGCTTCTTGAGTTTCGGGTCGGCTCATTGTCGCGTTCAATTCTAATTGCTATAACTTCGGTAATAATTTGAATTTTGGAATGTTTCAACGCTTAAAATATTCTTAAAAGTATAATTTATTTTGCAAAAAAACCCCTTAATGTAAAAATTTGTATACATATTACGGTAACTCTAGAGTGTATTTTGTTTTATCTTGTTTTATCTTGTAATTAGTCGAAGGGAGAAGCAAAAAAAGAATTCTTAACAAAATGGCAGCTTCTTAAAAAAACACTCGATTTTTAAGAAAATTGTTGGCCTTAAATTGTTTATAAAATGGAAAATATTTATCGGTGAGAAAAAATCTTCGATTAATTACTAAAAAATATACTTAAAAAGCTTGTGTTAAAATTTGAAACTGACAAGTTCAGCCGTTTCCGAGAAATCTTGCTCACCGACTTTAAAAACACTGTTTTGAGATTAACGCGTTTAAAGTTTCAAAAGCACCTTACATATAGTAAAAAAAATCATTACAAATATGCGTGTAACTTCGAGAATATTCACCGAATTGACATGACATTCTGTGGATGTACTTAAATATACAGTGGAGGACAAAAGTATTCACACATCACCGTTTGTTGAATAAATCAAATATTAAAACAAAACCAATAGAAAATATTTATTTAATTTTTTTGGGAAAATAATTATTCATGCTTAAGCTATTAAATAACACCAAAATAAAATAAATATAGTAATACCATATTCTGGAAAACAACAAAATATTTCAAATTGCACCTTTTCGCCCGGACAAAAGTTTTCACACAGCTTATAATATTGCGTTAATTATAGTTAATTTTTTTAATTTAATATTTCGTCGGAAGTCCTTTCTGTTTGATTACCTTTTTTAGTCTCCTAGGCATCGACTGCACGAGCTTTTTTTTTGTGTAATCTACCGTTATTTTTTGCCATTCTAATTGAAGCACCTCCTTTAAATTTGTTTTGTTAGAAATTGTGTGATTCCTCAAGCGCCGTTCCAATTCTTCCTCATGCTCAATTGGATTGAGGTCCGGTGACTGTGGGGGAGTTAGTAAAGTATGTGCAACATTGTAGGCTATCCACATTTTAACATTATGAGCCGTATGTTTTGGATCGTTGTCATGCTGGAAATAAAACTGATTACCTAAGCCTAACTTTTCGGTATTCTTTTTCAAATTTTCCTTCAGAATATTTAGCTAAAATGTTTGATCCGTAATTTGCTCAATGAAAACAAGCTCGCCAACACCTGAAGCAGCCATATTGCCCCAAACCATGACTCCCCCACCACCGTGTTTAACTGTGCGTGTTAGTGTTTGTATTTAAATACGTGTTGGGTTTTCTCCAGATCAGGGTTCTACCGTCAGACCGAAATATATTATATCTACTCTCGTCGGAGAATAATATATTATTCCACAATCCTTCCGCCTTATTTATATAGTTTTTCGCGAATTGCAACCTCTTTTTTTTTATTAGTTTTACTAATTAGAGGTTTTCGTCTTGGTACCCGTGCATTATATTCATTACGATGAAGGACTCTGCGTATGGTTTTAGAGTGAACATCTTTTTTAAAATCGACTTTAACTTGAGCTGCAACCTCTGATGATGTTGTCCTGCGTTTTTTCTTAATCATTCTTACAACCTGTGTTTTGTAATTGTAATTCATCAAAGGGATTTATAAGCCGAAATAAAGCGTTTTCAAATAACCTGCGCTTTCTCCCTTGTAGTTAGTTTTCGTGGACGTCCATTTCGTGGAGAATTTTTAAATTCTGAACTGTTTTTGTAACGTTTTACAATACTGCAAATTGTAAATCGACTTCTACTCATTATATTTCCAATTTTTCTATACTATTTATTTTGTTTAAAAAGCTTCAACATTATTTTACGGTCTTGTTCAGTAGTTTCATTTTGCTTGCGAGCCATGATCACTACTTTAAGGACTTTACAAATAAACCATGCACTCAAATACGTTTTACCTCCTGTCAAATACTTTGCGGGACTTCCCTGTTGTATTACTATCGGGTTGGCTAATAAGTAATGAGCGTTTCAGTTTTTATTTTCTGGAAATTTCGGGTAAGGTCGAGAACGTTCTGTTGCAGGGGGTATATAAAGAGCAATCGCAGCAAGAGCAGTCGTGAGCATGCCGTCAGTAAATGTTTCGGTTGTCATTGCGTAAAGAACCACGAAAAAAATGAGTGATATTAAAACGCATATTCGGCACTGTTTATTACACGAGTACCAATCTGGGCATTCGGCTGCAGAAGCTGCACGTAATATATGTCAGAGGATAGCAGAGGATGCAGTCTCCGAGGCTACAGCAAAGCGGTGGGTCCAAAAATTCCGCAAGGGTAACTATTCCTTGATCGATCAACCAAGGTCTGGGCGTCCGGTAGAAATAGATATAAATAAACTGAAGGCATTCATTGAAGAAGATCCTCGAAGCACTACGCGCAATTTGGCTTTTAAGCTCGGATGCTCTCATTGCACGGTGGAAAAGTATCTGCACGGTTTGGGGAAGACGTACAAATATGGTGTTTGGGTACCCCACCAGTTGAACAAAGATCAACTGACTTACCGTGCAGATATCTGTGCATACCTTTTATCGTTCCGTCGCACATTTAGCTGGCTAGACCATCTCGTTACTGGAGGCGAAAAGTGGGTTATCTATATCAACCACACACCCAAGCGCCAGTGGCTGGGCCGCAACGAACCAGGTAAACCTACGCCAAAAAAAGATCCTCATACTCGGAAAGTGATGCTCTCGGTCTGGTGGGACATACATGGAGTAATATATTGGGAAATTCTTCCTACTAATACCACGATGACGGCAATAGTATACTGTAATCAACTTGAAAATCTAAAGCTTGAACTCCGTCGTAAACGTCCACAACATGACAAACTATTTTTCCTTCACGACAATGCCAAGCCGCACATCGCTAAGAGTACCCGACTAAAGCTACTGGAACCGGACTTAGCCTCAACGGATTTCAGTTTATTCCGGTCTCTCAGTAATCATTTACAAGGAAAAAGCTTCGATGATGAACATCAGTTGCAACAATACATAGATGAATTCTTCAAAGCAAAACCGGCGAAGTTTTACAGGGATGCCATCCACTCTTTGCCGAATCGTTGGCGGATGGTAGTAGATAACGACGGTGATTATATTGTTAACGATTAATAGTAAATTATTAAATAAATAAATACAAACATAAAGTCATGTATGTCGCTCATTATTTATTAGCCAACCCGATAATATCAGTCTTGCCAGTGTTACAACTTACTTAATGCAGAAAATCTTTTAAAACTCAGTGTGTGAAAACTTTTGTCCAGGCAAAAAGGTGCGGTTTAAAATATTTTGTTGTTTTCCAGAATGTGGTGTTATTACATTTATTTTAATTTGATGTTATTTAATAGCTTAGGCATGAATAATTATTTTCCCAAAAAAATTAAATAAATATTTTCTTTTGGTTTTGTTTAAATACTTCTTTTATTCAGCAAACGGTGATGTGTGAATACTTTTGTCCTCCACTGTATGTGACTGTATACCGGGTGAGTCATTTAACTTGAGACAACCTAATAACTTTTTAGGATCACATAATATTGAAAAAAGTTTAATATGAAAGTTGTAGGGTATCAAAAATGGCGTTTGGTGATGATCTTAAAAATGACCTTGACCTTGACATTCAAGGTCATATGAGGGTCAACTTTAAAATTTCAAATGGGATGACCCCCTATTGACCCCGGAATTGAAAAGAGCGGAAAATTTTACGTTCAGATATGACCTTGACCCAATGGTCAAGGTCAAATTTCAAGGTCATTTCACGATAATTTATCTTCATGTACAATAGCGAGAGGCGATGACGTTTTTTGAAATGTGAAGAGAGATATCTGACCACGACCTTGAAAATTACCTTGACCCTGACCTTCAAAGTTATTTGAAGGTTAAACTCAAAAATTCTATTGGTAACCCCTATTTTTGACGCCAGAACGAAAAAAGCTTTCGACCGAACATGCGATAAAGTCTTTAACTACATTTTGCGTCGGGGTGATCGATTTATGTGAGTACTCGCAATTCTCACCAATTTAGTTTAATAAATGCTCGAAGTGATGTCCATCAACTTCAATACACTTATTAATGCGCACCTCAAACGATCTTACACAACTTTGAAGCATAGCAGGACTTATTTTGTTGCAAGCATCAATAATTCTTTCAATCATATTTTCACGAGTAGTTGGTACTTCGTTGTAAACTTCACCTTATCAAGCATCCCGACGGTGAGAGGCGAGGGGACTCACCTAAATCAAGCACCCCAAAGG
The DNA here is from genome assembly GCA_949715965.1 of Dysmachus trigonus. Taxonomy (NCBI): domain Eukaryota; kingdom Metazoa; phylum Arthropoda; class Insecta; order Diptera; family Asilidae; genus Dysmachus; species Dysmachus trigonus. The sequence goes on along the minus strand of OX454321.1, from coordinate 33,987,558 downwards.
GAACAGAAAACTACTACGTCCACGTCGTTGTTCCTGGGTAATGCAAAATGTAGTTAAATACTTTATCGCATGTTCGGTCGAAAGTTTTTTTCGTTCTGGCGTCAAAAATAGGGGTTACCAATAGAATTTTTGAGTTTAACCTTCAAATAACTTTGAAGGTCAGGGTCAAGGTAATTTTCAAGGTCGTGGTCAGATATCTCTCTTCACATTTCAAAAAACGTCATCGCCTCTCGCTATTGTACATGAAGATAAATTATCGTGAAATGACCTTGAAATTTGACCTTGACCATTGGGTCAAGGTCATATCTGAACGTAAAATTTTCCGCTCTTTTCAATTCCGGGGTCAATAGGGGGTCATCCCATTTGAAATTTTAAAGTTGACCCTCATATGACCTTGAATGTCAAGGTCAAGGTCATTTTTAAGATCATCACCAAACGCCATTTTTGATACCCTACAACTTTCATATTAAACTTTTTTCAATATTATGTGATCCTAAAAAGTTATTAGGTTGTCTCAAGTTAAATGACTCACACGGTATAACAAATCTGTTACTATCTCCCGGCCTTACTTAGCATTTTCAATATTTCTGATTACATTGTTAAATTGAATTTTCATAGATTTCGCTTTATTTTCATTTTGATTTAATTATTTCGTCTGATATTGCGCTGGAATTGAGCTGTGTTGTTATAAAAATGAATTTTTTTGTTCGACTTTTATAGACTCCGAAACCGGTGAGCCGATCTCCTTAAAATTTATCTAACAAGGAAACGTTCGCAGGTGTGTCTCACCGATTTTGATGAAATTGAAGTATGTTATAGAGTATCGAAAAAAAAGAGGTTCGTAGTCAGCGACTCCAAACTTAATACTGGTTTTCACGAAAAAACTGATGGCTGAAAGAATATATGTACATCATTTACGTATTAGTGCTAGGGTTTGTTTACCCCCTTGAGGAGCTTTTTTTAAGAAACCCTAAAAACACGTCAACTTTATTTTTCAAAATCGTATGTAAAAAAGTATTTTTCAATGATTTTTAACCAAAACTGTTCTTTTTGTGACGCAAAAATATAAAAAAAAAGGTTTTTCTGCAATAAAAAAATAAGAGTTGCCACCCCCGGGAACCGGATTACTTACAAAAGGTTAGTATATTTATGAGACATCGACATTCGAAAAAATTCATTAGAACTTGAAATATTTAGGAAAAAGTGTTCTTGAGGGTAAACTTTAGGGGTGGTTTTCACTCCCTAAATGTGCATATCCGCAGATAAAAAAAAAATACGTGTGTCTTATTTTTCGATACTCTATTCTATATAACATATTTCAATTTCATCAAAATCGGTGAGACACACCTGAGAACGTTTCCTTGGAAGTAGTTTCTATATCAAGGGGTGTGTCATAGGCTATCTTGTTTTCAAATTTTCGAAAAATGTATTTCGTTTTTAAATTTTTATTAGAATTAGCATAAAACCGATTGTTTTCTGGGAAGCATAGCAAGGCAGATAAATATAAGATAGGTAGATAGATAGAAGAGAGGTAGATAGATAGAAGATAGGTAGGTAGATAGAAGATAGGTAGGTAGATAGAAGATAGGTAGGTAGATAGAAGATAGGTAGATAGAAGATAGGTAGATAGAAGATAGGTAGATAGATAAAACACAGAAATATATATAGATAAATAGATAAGTAGATAGATATATGGATAGATACCGTTTTGTTACGGAAATGATATTATTACCGCAATAACTGAAACTCAATTTACGTTTCGATTTATGGTGAATGAGATATTTTATTTAAAAGTTCTAGCATAAAAACGGGGAGGCGTAGTAACGCAAGCAGGGTGCAGCTAGTAACTGATAAAAAAGGGAAGACAAATTGTATTCTCTACTAATTTCACATTAACATTTCCTTCTTGCCTTCTTTTTTTTTTTTAAAGTTTATTTTGAAGTAAATAGTAAACCAACTTAATAGATATGGATATTTGTAGCAAACATAATTTATTACTTAATTATACTCAATCTATATGTTCGATCTTAGAAACCTCTATTCAATCTTATGCAAAGCAAACGGTTTCTAAAATTCGATTAAACGACAAAGGTTTCTACGAAAATTGATAGTTAAGGGTTTTCAGTATGGCGAGTTGGCCACTGAAAATTGTAAATTTTTTCCTAAAAATGGATAAAAAGGGATTTTCATAACAATTAATTTTGAGTATTTAATTAAAGTATTTAAGATGCCTACTACAATGCAGTAGTACAAATTAACCCCTTGCACTACATATTTTCACGAGTCTGACTCGTGATGAAAATTTGAGGCGAAACTTGAATATCGCGAGTAAGGCTCGTTGTTTAATATCGGATATCACGAGTCTGACTCTTAATCCACATTTCGGGCATAACATGAAATTAACCAACGTGCCTGACTTATGGTATTCAAGTTTGACCTAAAATTTTCATCACGAGTCAGACTCGTGAAAATAGTGTAAGGGGTTAACCATGTAAATCTAAAATAATTTTCAGAAAAGCATCTGGATTCAAGTCCTCGGATTTAACATGCAATTCATGGACATTGGGATAATCTGTGAACATTTAATTTTACAGCGAGATTCGTTACTATGGGCGACTATAGTCCTCCATAAGATGCCATTGAAATACTATGGGCGACTATGGTCGCTCTATATAAAACGCCATTAAACTACGGGCGATTATAGTCGCTCTGTGTAAGATGCATTGTATTGTAGTATCGAGGTGCAAGACGACGTGGGTAAGGGTCGGCCAAATAATATCTATAACAAAGAGTATCTATAACAAGAGGGGACACTCGTAACGTTTTTCCTTATCTTTTTTCGACCTTGGTGCTGTTACAGTAACGAAGTGGCCATTTTTGCTAGAAATAAGTAGTAATAAAGAGGGCATAAGTTTGAGAAAGACAACAATTTGGGGCAAAAAGTGGAACACTCCTGCAGGGTGCACCTCACAAAAATCTTTTATCACAAAACTTTTCTATGAACACATTAAACGCTGCCTTTTCCACAGCCACACACCAAACACGGAGCACACAATAATTCCAAACAAGGGCGCCTTTAAAAATGCATAATAAAAAAATGTAAACAATCTCGTCTGCATTCATGCTCGGTGTATGCTACCTGCCTATTCTCCCTTCTCCGATTCGGCATTTCCCTATAACTCAACATTGCGAGGGGAGGTAGAATTGAGAGACCGATACCAATGCATCAAACCAGGGTGCCTTTAAAAACGCATTATGAAAAAATGCGCCACTTTATTGCTTACGCTGTAAAAACTGTGTGTGAGAATTTTTTGGTAACTATTTTTCTCCTTATATGTATCTCTTATAGGAATTTACAGAGGTAGTATCCCTGAGCTGCTTTATCTAATGGGAAATTTTGCTGGGTGTAATTTGGAGACCTTGCATATAGGTTGCAATTTTGAGAGGATATTAAAGTGTCTCTTCTTGTTATTATCGATATTCTTTGATCTATAATAACAAGAAGGAACACTCACGCTCTTAAATTCCAACCCATATGCAATCTTTAAAATAAACCTAACAAAATTATCCATTAGAGAAAGCAGGTCAGCACTACTACCTTTATAAATTCCTATAAGAATTATAGGGAGGGAAATAGTTACCAAAAAATTCTCACAGACAGCATCTACAGCATAAGCAAATAAAGTAACACATTTTTTATAATGCATTTTTATAGTCGATTTGGTTCGGTTTCATTGGTATCCGCCTATTATTTCTATCTTACCTTGCAATGTTAAGTTATAGGGAAATGCCGAAACGAAGAATAGGGAAGAGGCAACTAGCACACACCGAGCATAAATACGGATGAGATTGTTTATATTTTTTACTTCGCATTTTTAAAGGCGAGTTGGGTCGAACATTATCGTGCGTGCAGGTTGCTTAAGAAAAGTACCGCAAGTAAAGCAATGTTTTTTTAGACGCAATTAATTAAATTTGTTTTAAACAAATGATTGATAAGCATCATATAACTTGTTTGGTATGTGGCTGTGGAAAACGCAGAGTCTTATGCGTTCATAGACATGTTATAAAACATTTTTGTGAGGTGCACCCTGTAGAAGAGTTCCACTTTTCGTCTCAAATTTTTGTCGCTTATACCTTCTTTATTACTAGTTATTTCTAGCAAAATTTTACATTTCGTTCCCCTAACTGTACCAAGGTTGAAAAAAGATAAGGAAAAACGGTGCAAGTGTCCCTCTTGTTATTAGATCTTTGGATTCGGCATGTCGTTGTTTAGAAGTATGTTTTTTTTTTTGTAATACCATCAAAGCAACTGGGTTGCAGTGAGGTGTAAAGGTGGCTACAGTCTGCAGGTCTCGATCTCTTGGGTGACAAATTGAGTGTGTTCTCCGCACGACACAATTTATCAGACGCAATCGATCGCTTGTGAGTGGAAAACTCTAAAAAATCGGGTTTTCACTAGCAGCGGTGGTGATATCAGTGCCACACATTTTCGCTATGCACATTTTGTGGCTCATGACTGACGCAAAATCGGCCCGCTCGTGCTACACACGACCCAACTTGTAGGGAATTAGAGTGGGGAGTCGGGCAGTTGGGTAGTTACCTCACCCAACCTCCCTAGCTAGGGGAACCAACAAAATATCGGGCCAACCGTGCTATACACGACCCAGTTTATATGGTCAGGTCGTCTGTAGCCACCTTAACCCATTAATGCGCAAAACGAAGATTTTGTGCACGCAAGTTGAATTGTACGATTCGAATAGCAAATTGGGGCAATTTTCTTTGAAATTCGTATATAAGGGGTTTTTGGGGATGATCTTTCAGAATCTGGTATTTGTTTTGCATGAAAGCTTCAAAAAACCTATTTTTTGAGTTTTTTTCAAAAAATTGCTTTTGGTCATTTTTCTTTTCAAAGAAGATTATCTTGTCGTTATTGCTATTGAATGATCATATAACCACCAGAAATCGCGGTCCGAATGTCCCATGATTTTTGGGAATTTTTTTCAGAATTTTTCGAGAGATTTTTGGATTTTTCGAAAATCTGCCAGATCCAAAAAACCAAAAATATTCGAAGAAATTGTGAAAAAATGTACACGTTTTCTTTGGCAAATTTTAAGCATTTTTTATTCTACACTTTTTTTTTAAAGTTTCTCCTTTTTGTGTAAAAAAATACCGAAGCTTTTTATTACATTGCTGTACAAAATGATCATTTTGTAAAAACCAAAGCAAAAAAAAACTTTTAAAACCATGGTTTGCGAAAGTTTGGACATTCGGGAGTGGAGTGTGAATTGAAACAGATCGCAGTGCGCGACACCATAGAGTCGCATGTGCTGCCTGTGCAGAAAGAGGGCGCATTACAAAACTCCGTGATGAAAAAACGCAAACAAACCAGTCGGTGTACCTCTTAAAGGACCCCGCAAATATGCTTATGGAAAATGAACTTCCGTTAAATCAACTGAATTTTAGCATAGAGATAGCTTTTAACTTGCTGATCAAAAGTCTCAATGGGCGCAACCCCCTAAAATCAACCCCTCGCCCTCCACGGGCCCTCGAAGTCCCAAAAGGGCATTATCACGGGTATCACTATATATGGTGTATTTTATGCCAAATCTTCATAAACAGTTAGCTCTAAACTTGCTGATCAAAAGTCTCAATGGCGCAACCCCCTAAAATCAACCCCTCGCCCTCCAAGGGCCCTCGAAGTCCCAAAAGGGCATTATCACGGGTATCAATATACAGCGTGATCCAAAAGTATGGAAACGGCTAAATAACTTTCGAGGAATGCATTTTGGAGAAAAAAGTTGTAGACAAAAGTTTTAGGAATTTTCCCCAGCTATTCAATGGTGACCTTAGATTTGACCTTGACCATGGCCTTGAAGGTCATTTCAAGGTCAAGTTGACTTTTTTAAATTGGTACCCTTATTTTTGACCACGGAAATGGAAAGAGCGGACAATTTTACGTCCAACTATGACCTTTACCATGACCTTGAAGGTCATATCAAGGTCAAGATGGTTCTTTAAAGGGGAACCTGCATTGTTACTGCGGATTTGGAAAGAGCAGAAGTTTTGCGCCCGGATGTGACCTTGACCATGACACACTTGACCTTGCCTTAATCGACTTCACCATCGTCGGTCGTTAACTTTTCCGCTCTTTTCATTACCGTGGTCGTTAACTTTTCCGCTCTTTCCATTTCCGTGGTCAAAAACATGGTTTCCCCTTCAAAAAACCACCTTGACCTTGATATAACCTTCAAGGTCATTGCCGAGGTCATGTTAAAGGTCAAGGTTGTGGTCAAGATCACATTTGGACGCAAAACTTCCACTCTTTGCAAATCCGCAGTAACAATGCAGGTTCCTCTTTAAAGAGCCATTTTGACCTTGATATGACCTTCGAGGACATGGTAAAGGTCATAGTTGGACGTAAAATTTTCCGCTCTTTCCATTTCCGTGGTCAAAAATAAGGGTTCCAATTTAAAAAAGTCAACTTGACCTTGAAATGACCTTCAAGGCCATGGTCAAGGTCAAATCTAAGGTCACCATTGAATAGCTGGGGAAAATTCCTAAAACTTTTGTCTACAACTTTTTTCTCCAAAATGCATTCCTCGAAAGTTATTTAGCCGTTTCCATACTTTTGGATCACGCTGTATATTGATACCCGTGATAATGCCCTTTTGGGACTTCGAGGGCCCTTGGAGGGCGAGGGGTTGATTTTAGGGGGTTGCGCCATTGAGACTTTTGATCAGCAAGTTTAGAGCTAACTGTTTATGAAGATTTGGCATAAAATACACCATATATAGTGATACCCGTGATAATGCCCTTTTGGGACTTCGAGGGCCCGTGGAGGGCGAGGGGTTGATTTTAGGGGGTTGCGCCCATTGAGACTTTTGATCAGCAAGTTAAAAGCTATCTCTATGCTAAAATTCAGTTGATTTAACGGAAGTTCATTTTCCATAAGCATATTTGCGGGGTCCTTTGTGAGGTATCCCTTCCGTTCTCGGCTGTCGCTATGAAAAAGCACGATGAGGGCGCGTCAACACAGTGTCAGAAAAATGCAATGCTAAAAGAGGGCGCCTGGTAATAGGAAAAACCCCCGGGAATACATATGAACACAAGCCGTGAAGTAGAAAATGCATACGTAGTGATGTAGTGCGAGAATCGAAGCGAAATAACATTGCTTCTTATGGCGGAAGATCTGATATATGCCGCTCCACTCGCCTGAACTGCTAAACAATAACTTTTACGCGAAAATGATGTTCTACTAACTATAATTATGGAGGAATACTTTTCTAGTGATCTGTAAAACTTTATAGTGACAAGAATAAAATATTAGAGTTTTTTGCACTTCAAAATAGCTGTAACCATTTCCCCGAACAAAACGACAGCGGCAGATCGACTTGCCAGCAGGACTTTCCGTGTTAATTTGTTCGATGGACAGTAAGAGTAATTTTTGAACGCAAATATCTTTAATATTTTGTTCTTGCCCCTATAATGATTTTGGTACCATAAGAACGGTATTCCTCCCCAGTTACAATCAGTAGAACATCACTCTTTCGTAAAAGCAATAGTTTAACCGATTCGCCTTGTGGAGTGGAATGAATGGGCTATACCGCCATAAGAAGCAATGTTATTTCGCGGCAATCATCGGACTACATCACCATATCATATGGTAGTGAGAAGGTCTACTTCATGGCTTGTTATATAGTTTTCCGGGGGTTTTGCTTCAATGCACCGTTATTTCTAAGAGGAAATGTTGAATCTGGGTAGGACAAAATGATAAGACAGGAGCGTCAGTTCGTTGAAAACTATCGATGGATTACATAGTATCTTCTGTATTTATGGTTACCGGTGTTCTCTTTTTTGTTTTCAAATACAGAGTTAATTCCGAGCAAAAAAATAAAAGTGGGTCGAGGAAAATCACTTTCATCGGATGACATCAAAATAATTAATGAACTCAAGTGTGATAACTGTAATATATCGCAAATTGCAAGAATTTTAAAAAGAAGTAGATGTGTGGTGAGAAACTATTTAGAAAACAATGATTATGGTAAAAAGAAATCTCCTAGACGACCTCCAGCACTTTCAATGCGACAAAAACGGGCAATTTTAAGAGTTGCATCAAACTCTGCGATTAGTGCTAGACAAATTGCAGCTAAAACAGGAGTGCAAACCAATGTCAAAAATGTGAGAAGGGTATTGAAAAAAGCAGAGCATATTCAAAGCAAAACATATACTGTGTTTCTATGCAGGGTTCAACTCGAGTTGAACTCGAGTTAGTGTTCATGGAAACTCGGGTTGAGTTGAGTTTCGTTAAACCCAAGTTAACTCCACGAAACTAGTCGGGTTGAGTTGGGATTAGCTTCAAATGTCATCCCAGTTTATTTTGTCAACTCAACTCCAAGTTGCTCAAGGAAACAGTTCAGGTTTAGCGGCTATTTTCTTAACTCGACGAAAACTCAACTCCAACTCAACCCTGTGCATAGAAACATGGTAAATTTTACGTAAACCACTGTTGACTGCAAAGCATAAGTCTGCACGGTTGGCATTTGCTGGAAAATTTGTTCAATGGAAGAAAAGCTGGAGAAAATTCCTGTTTTCCGACGAAAAAAGGTTCTGCTTGGATGGGCCTGAGGGGTGTACCTTATATTTTCATGACCTTCGCAAAGAAGAAAAGGTTTTAAGTTGGCGGCAACAAGGCGGGAGCTCTATCATGATATGGGCTGGAATAGGATACTACGGAAAGACAGAAATACACGGACCTATTGTGATTGTCGAAAAACAGTCGATAAACGATGCTTATCGATTATCGTTCGTCGATTGTGAAGTTTGGTATTGTGAATGTCGATTGTGATTGCTAAGTGTCGATTTGACAAACGCTTGTTATCGATGGTGCTTTACATGAACGACGACTGACGGCCACAAACGCTTACACAATACCAAACAAAATTGTATCGTTTCGAACGACAGCAGTCGAATGGTCATTCAATCGACAATCGCAATAGAGTTGACAATTTGTCAGCGGACGGGTGAACAACAGAATGTATATCAACTTAATAGAAGCAGCAGTAGATAGGACAACATGCTATAAAAATATCCGGTGAAAACTTCATATTTCAGCAAGATAACGCTGCTGTACACACATCTCGTTATGTGAAACAGTATATGGAAACACAAAAAATTGAACTTCTTGACTGGCCTGCGAGATCCCCAATCTCAGTATAATTGAGAACGTTTGGGGAATGTTGAGTAGAGCAGTTTACGCCAACGGGAGTCAATATGATAATATCCAGGATCTAAAATCTGCAATTATTTCTGAGTGGGATAATATTGAGCAAAGTTATATAAATCTTTGCCACCTAGAACTTTAGAAGTCGTTAAAAATTGGGGAGGCTCAACTCATTATTGATGAAATAAATTCCTCTAAAAAAGTTATTATTATTTTCTTTTACTTAAACATTAACGTTAAATGTCTTATCGTTTTGTCCTACCCAGATTTACAAATTCGTCACAGAAATAGCGGTTCCGTGGAGCAATCCAGCCCATATGAGGTATATGCCTATTTTATGGTGTATTAGTATTGTATGCATGGTTGTCTTACTTTTTCGTTTCATTCGATTTTTGTTTCAGAGAAATTACGAGGGTGTCTTATCATTATGTCCCGGAGTGTATTACACCTTCAGATTCTTATCAATTCCGGTCTTTGCAGAATAACTTGAATAGCAAGAATTTGAATACCGAAGAAGCTATCGAAAGCTACCTAACGAGCTTTTTTCAAAGAGAATAAAGGTCATAAATGGAACCGACAAGCTTGTAGATCGTTGGAATACTAATAATAGGTTAGAATAACTGATCAAATTGTATTCATTAAAATTTAACATATTGAATTTCTTTTATTAAATCGGACACGAACTTATGCAATGATCCAATATTTACAGGCATAATGCGATGTCTCTCATATTTCTTGAGTCTACCAGTATAGAATAAAAAAAAAAAAATGCAATTGTTTTTGCTTAAATGATACTTTAGGGCAGGGGTGGGCAAATACTTTTAGGTTAGGTTAGGTTGCCGTGGCTGCCTGGCGGCGCACTTAGGCCACAAGGGCCCATTGTGATACCACACGGGGGCTTTTCCCATAAAAACTAGCTAACCTTTGAACCACTTCGTGCCTTTGATGAAGTGTTCAATGTCTCTGATGTTCTTTGAACTCAGATCCGACAAATCATCAAAGAAATAAGCGCCCAGATGTTGGTTTCTGCACATTGCTAGTGCTGGGCATTGGCACAGGAGATGGGTTATATTTTCCTCCTCCTCCTCATTGTGACAACTTCTGCAGAAGTCGTTGGAGGTAACGCCTAGTCTATTGGCATGTTTGCCTACGAGGCAATGCCCCGTAATTACCGCTACGACGCTACTAATGGCCTCCCTCCTGAGAGTAATTAGATTCTTAGACTTATTACGGTCAAATGTTGGCCAGATCTGCCTGGTGGTCACGCAAGTGTTCTCGTTCCTCCACCTATTATCGGCGATCCTTAAGTATGATCGTACAATCTCTGCTTTATGGGAGGCGAGCGGTGTCCCTATCCGCCGAATGATGTCCTTTTCTGGAAGGGTCGTTCCCTGCCTGGCTAGCTCATCCGCTCTTATATTGCCCGGGACATCACTATGCCCTGGTACCCAGATTATGCTAATGTTAACCCCCTCCGCTACTTTATTAAGCAGAGAGCGGCAGTCCGCAACCACCTTTGATGTCGTATACACACCTGTAAGTGATTTAATTGCAGCTTGGCTGTCAGTAAAGATAGAAATACCCCCGGAAGAAGATATATTCTCCTGCAGCCATAAGAGGGCTTCCATGATAGCCATGACCTCCGCCTGAATTACACTGCAGTGGTCTGGCAGCCGAAATGACGTTTCGAGGCTTAGTTGCTCCGAGTATATTCCACCTCCAACTCTGCCCTTCAACTTTGAGCCATCGGTGAATATCTTAACCGAGTTTGCTTTGCTAAGGAGCTCTTCCCCCCACTCATGTCTCGCTGGGATGAGCGAGTCGAATTTAATCTCGAAACAGGGGTTTGGAATAGTATAGTCCAAGCCCTGGGTACAAGTGCTGAGGATTTTTGAATGTCCATAATCCATGCGTGCCCAGGGATGCACAGAATTGAGCCTAGCGGCAGTGGAGGCTGCAGTTTGCTTGCCAAAGAGTTCCATTGGAAGAAGATGTAGGATGACATTTAGGGCTTTGGTGGGAGTTGTCCTAAGAGCACCCGTGATCAAGACAGAAGCCATTCTTTGGATCTTGTCCAGCGCATTCTGGTGGCATTTCTTCTCCAGGGCGGGCCACCACACTAACACCCCGTATACCAGTATCGGTCTGATTACTGTCACGAAGAGCCAGTGGACGATGCGTGGTTCTAGGCCCCATCTTTTGCCGATTGCGTTTTTGCATGAATACAAGGCTATTGTAGCCTTGCGTACTCTTTCAGCAATATTGGCTTTCCAATTCAGCTTCCTGTCAATAACGAGACCAAGGTGTTTTACCTGGTCCGTGAGTACCAACCTCACTCCGCCAAGGAGTGGTGTGTTAAAAGAGGGAATCTTGTACTTTCTGGAAAATAGTACAAGTTCCGTTTTGCTCGGGTTAACGCACAAGCCACTATTTACACTCCACGCTGTGAGCTTATTTAGGGCTTGCTGTAACACCTCCGACAGCGTATTCAGGTATTTGCCTGATACTGCAATGACAATGTCGTCCGCATACGCAACCACGCAGCAGCCCGAGCGGTCAAGATCTAGGAGGAGATCGTTCAGGGTCAGGTTCCACAGAAGCGGCGACAGGACCCCTCCTTGGGGGGTGCCCCTGTACACATGTCTCCTGATGGAAGATGCCCCGAGAACTGAGCTGACAATCCTGCCACACAACATCTGATTGATCAACCCAATAATCGATTCATCCAGATCAAGACCCCTCATGGCTCCCGCAACTGCCTCAGGTCTGACATTATTAAATGCTCCCTCGATGTCCAAGAAGGCCGCCAGTGTGTACTCCTTGTACAACATGGCCCTCTCAATGTGGTCAACCAGGGTGTGCAGGGCCGTTTCGGTAGATTTGCCCTTGGTGTACGCGTGTTGCGAGGGTGATAATCTAGACGGATTTATATACCCTCTTATATATATATCGATTAGTCTTTCCAGCGTTTTAAGAAGAAAGGAAGAAAGACTAATGGGCCTGAAGTCTTTGGACCTGCAGTGCGAGACCTTCCCCCCCTTGGGAATGTAGACAACCTTGACTTCAGTCCAGGTCTTGGGAATATAGACCAGGTTAAGACAGGCACTGTATATTGCCAACAGCCAAGGAATAATTATCTCTGAGGCTTCCTGAAGCTCAGCTGGTATGATGTCGTCCAAGCCTGGGGATTTAAAAGGCTTGAAGCTCTTTATAGCCCATTCCAATTTGCTCCTACTAAGGATTTTCTGGGCGAGTTCGTTGGGGACGGTAGCGACTACCGACTCAGCCGTTTGCTCTGAGGAGCAACCGGGAAAGTGAGTTTCGGTTAGCAGCTCCAACGTTTCCAAACACGAGGAGGTCCATTCCCCGTTATCCTTTAACAGGAGACTAGGGGTACTCGGGGTCGTCGAAAGGACCTTACGTAGACGGCTAGTCTCTGATACTTCCTCCACCCTACTGCAGAAGTTCTCCCAGGAGGAGCGTTTAGCTGTCCTGACTAGTTTTTTGAAGTTCCTAAGGCTTTCCTTATATGATGACCAATCATCAGTACGCTTAGCCTTATTGAACATCTTGCGGCATTCTTTCCTTGCGGTCATGATCTCCGTTGACCACCATGGAGGTTTAGGTTTCCCCCTGGGCCTCCTGATGGGACACGAAGTCCGCGTTGCCTTGTTACACGCCTTGGTGAGGGTTTCCACCACCTTGTCCACCTCCTCCCTGGAGTGGAGCATGGGAGGCTCCCCACCAGAGAGCGCACGCTCTAGGGTTTTCCTATATGCGTCCCAGTTGGTTTTCCTTCTATTCCTGAAGGGTGTACATACCGGTTTCTGTATATCAAGCTCAAACTCGATATACCGGTGATCGGAAATAGAAGGGTCGCCGGATACTCTCCAGCTTCTAATAGCATGGGCATCCCGCCCAGTGACGAGAGTGATGTCGAGAACCTCTCGCCTCACCGCATTCATAAATGTGGGCTCGTTTCCCACATTACAAATCCAGAGGTTAGCGCCAATAATAAATTCTAATAAAGACTCACCCCTTTCGTTTACGTCCGTACTTCCCCAGATCGTATGATGAGCGTTTGCATCCGCGCCGACAATCGCTGTTATCCTCCGCTCATTAGCTTCCTTTATCGTTTTGCGTAGGAGTTGATGCGGGGGGGGGTTCCTCGTGGTCATGAGCCATATAGCTGGAAATCAGCCATATGGGCCTGGTTTGGGACTCCAGCATGACCACTACGTTGTCCTTATCACTATTGTTAGTGAGGATGAATGCACTAAAGTTGTTATTTATCAGAATACATGATCTTGGTTTACCTGTACCCTTTATATAAAAAGCCTTATACCCGGCTAGGTTAAGTCCACAAACCCGGTCCCCAACGACCCATGGTTCCTGGACTAGGACGACGTCTTCCCCTTTCTGAGAGAGACGCAGAAGCAGCGCAGCCGACGCCGCCTTGGAGTGGTGTAGATTAATCTGCACCACTCCCACCATGGCTGCTGCTAGGTTTAGCCACCTCGACGACCGTCATATCCGCGTCTTCCGCGTCGAAAAGCAGGTCGTCTTCTTCACCCTCCTCAGGCATCTCCTCCTCTTCCTGATGGAGGTACAGGTCCCCAAGCAATCCTGATGTTGATTGGATGCTGTCCTCGTCTATAAGTGGGGCCGGTGGCGGTGGCACGTCTGGAGCCACGGAGGTGGGGATATCCACAGCGCCCTCCTCAGCTACTGTCTTGGCCTCGGTGGGGATCTCCGCCTTGTTACCCTTCAGATCCTTACGATAGACCGTCAGGGTAATCGAGCCGAAGCCGTAGCTGATGACGCCATTGGATTCCTTAAGCGGGGCAAGTGACTCCTCGTTGAGTATTATCACCGCTTGTCTTCGCTTGCCGTTAGCCTCGCTGACCTGGGCAACCTTCCAATCATGGGTGGGGAGATTGGTGTTGCTCATCCTGATCAGCTTCAAAATTCCTGCAGGGCTTGATGGCTCTGCAGGAATCCACGCCCTAGACCTAGGCCTATTAGGAATCTGCTCCTTTTTAACTGCCTCTAGCCTAGCACCCGGCCAAACCTCCCCTACGGAGGATACCGCTAGCTTGTAGAGATCGGCCGAACGCTGATCTGCACAAGCTATGAGTTTAATGCGGCCCTGGTACCAGCCAGCATCTCGACAGAACGGAGGGGGTCCGGGGTTCCTTTCGAGGATATCCTCATATACTTTCAGCAGCTCCATCTCCACCGTCTTCCAGTTATCCACTGAAATGGTGCCATCCTGGTTGCCGAAATCAACTATCGCCCAAATGAGGTGATCCTTCGCAGCTTCGCTGAAGGACCTGGTGAGCTGAGGGGGGGGCCTAGGGGGGCCAGCTTTTGGCCTCTTAGAGGCAGATGTCTCCTGCTCGTCTTGCGAGCGCTGCCGTTTAGGAGCAGGGTCCTGCTGCTTTGCCCTGTGCTGGGCAACCACGCTCCTGGCCCAATTCAGAGAAGATTTCTCCTTCTCCGAAAGCTCCGTTTCCGAGATAGCGCTAAGCCTATCTATAATACTTTTAAGCGCGGGCCAAAATGAAATTTGCAAAATGTCACCCGGGCTGGAGGACTATGCCGCGTACGTGCACACGCGAATGTTTTGGGTGGAGTTTCCCTGTCCAAGAAATTTTTTTGACAAAAACACTATAAGTATCATTTTAAAGCATTTGGACAGAAAAATTTGACAGTTAATAAAAGATAATAGTAATAATAAATTGTCTTACTTAGGTGTATATGCGAACAATTTGTGCCCAGTAAAATTTGTCACGTAATTTTTAAAGAAATATGATCCATTATATTAAATTAATGGTCATTAAATAAATCAGTTAACCCATTAATGCCTGAATAACAAAAAATTTTACGGCAGCTTTGAGGCGTCTTTTATCGAAGCGGTGGTCAATTCTCATCGAGACCAACTTTTCTAGACGTATATTGAGTCGCCTGACACGATCCAACAAAAAAAAAAAAAGTGAAAAAAAAATTATTATTGTTTTTTTGCAATATTATGTACATAAATACCTTTTTCACGTCATTTTTTTCGAAAAAACGACAGATTTAGTGGGGAAAAAGCAACTTTTTACTGCAATAAAGTGCATAAAACGTATTATTAGTACTTCAACTTCAAAAATATGCAGGCATTTTTTTCGTTAAAAATATTAGGATGCATAAAAATTGCAACGATGTAATGCATATTTGCATTACTTTCGATCACTTTTTTTATCTTACTATGTTCGACTATTCCCAAAAATGTACATACACTAGTTTTAAGGGTCACTGATTACGAATTTGCTATCAGATTTTCGTAATTCAAAATGGCGGATCCAAGATGGCGAACAATTTTTGGCAAAATTCTCAATTTCTTCGAAAAAAAAATGGGTATTCGGAGTTTTTGGGGTCACTGATTACTGATTAAATGCCTGCATATTTCTGAAGTTTAAGTCCTAATAACACGTTTTATGCACTTTATTGCAGTAAAAAGTTGCTTTTTCCCGACTAAATCAGTCGCTTTTCGAAAAAAAATTACGTGAAAAAGGTATTTATTTACATAATATGTATTGCACAAAAACAATAATAATAATTTTTTTTTTCATTATTTTTTTTTGGTTTGATCGTGTCGGGCGACTCAAAATACGCCCAGAAAAGTTGGTCTCGATGAGAATTGACCACCCCTTCGATAAAAGTTAGCGCCTCAAAGTTGCCGTACAATTTTTTGTTATTCAGGCATTAATGGATTAATGAAAGATTTAATTTTGATTTTTATTTATATCTTAACGATACAAATTGTTTTATTTTGATCATAGTTATTACATTTTTATATTTCAACGGGCCGGATAAAGTAAGCAAAAGGGCCGGATCCGGCCCGCGGGCCGGCTTTTGCCCGCCCCTGCTTTAGGGTCTTAAGAATGAGGTCCCATAGGTTTTATGGGGGACAATTTTCTAGTGACCTATTCCGAGAATTATACCTGAGCGTCTGTCAGCCTGCTCCGAGCCGTTTCCGTACCACATAAAACTTTAACGCCTTTCTTCAAATCTGCATTTTCTAAACTTGCAGGCAATACATTTCCAATTGTTCATTGATTGACTTGTATTATTTTTTTTTTTTTTAACCTTATAACAACATTTTACATTAAAGTATTGGGTACTTGAATTAATTTCCGCCTTTTTTGAGTAAAAAAAATATTTATTTTTATCCAAAAAATCTATTAGGTTTTATTCAAAATATTGTCCAGCGTTAGCTAACACCATTTCGCATTTATGGGGTAAAACACGAATTCCGTCTCGAAAGAAGCTCTCATTTTTGGATGCAATCTATTTATCGACCAATTTTTTGACATCTTCATATGATTGGAAGTACTCTTCAGCCAGACTATTTTGCCATCGATCTAAATAAGTGATATTCTGATGCAGCAATGTCTGGCGGGTGGGGTAAGACATCCCATCTAAGTGCTTCCAGTATTTCATTAACTGATTTATCTACATGGGGTCGAGCATTGTCATGCAGGAGGATTATTTTATTGTGCCTCTTCGAATATTATGCTCGTTTTTGTTTCAAAGCTCGATTCAAATTCATTAATTGTTGTCGATATCGTTCTCCAGTAACTATTTCACCAGGTTTTAGGAGCTGTACTATGAGCACTCCTTTTTGATCCCACCAGATGCAGAGCATTACCTTCGAACCGCGAATGTCACGCTTAGGTGTTGGTGGTAATGGTTCGCTTGTCTTTGTCCACACTTTTTTGCGTTTAGGATTGGCGTAATAAATCCATTTTTCGTCGCCAGTAACAATTCTGTGCGCTTTTCTTTTGTGTCTTTGAAGAAGCATTTCACAGGTCATCAAACGTCTTTATCTGTTAATGAATGCGGTATTTCATTTCCTTGCTTACGTTTGTATGCTAGTGACTGTAAACGTTTGCTAACGATTGATTCGTCAATATTTAATGATTTTGCCATCACTCTGAGCGGTGGAGATTGATCTTGATCAAGTAATGCTTCCAGTTCTTCGTCTGCAAATTTTTTTGGCTGGCCGGGGCGTTCCTTGTCGACAACATCAAAATCTCCAATGTTAAAACACCTAAACCATTCTTTACACGTGTTCCCCGTAAGTTTCGACCAGCAATCGGTGACTTTCAGCAGCAGATTTTTTCAAATGAAAGCAAAAAATTAGTGCTTCCCGCAAATGCTGCTTAGTAGGCACAGATGTCGACATTTTCGATGTAAAAAAAAAAAAAAATTTTTTTTCGACACTTTGACGAAATGAAATGAACAGGATTTATAAGGTTATCAAAAGTCCTATCACGATCGTGTTTATGACATTAGAATAATACTACTTATGCCATCTATACGAAAAGGGCGGAAATTAATTTAAGTACCAAATACGTAGGGGATTTTTAATGTTGAAAACTCTTTTTCGAAAAAATTATTTTCGGCGATTTTGTTTTACCCCACAATTTTTATTGTTTTTGTATATTTTTTCTCCAAACATGCACCATTTTATTGAAAATCAATATTTTTCGATTTCCCTATTTATTTTGAAGACAAATCTTATCTAGAACTCAAATTATTTTGAATTTTTCGGTTAACAAATTGAGGGAGACCTCTAGTTTTGTCGGCTGCAGGACATCAAAAAAAGGGAAATCGCTTAAATTTTATTTAATTGTATTCAAAAACAGTTTTTTGTATAAAATCATTTAAATTTACGAGTTGACGCGGGAGATGACATCGGAAGTTTGGTGTAGAATGCATTCCAAACGAAATTGTTTCATCGATTCCGATCCTTTTATGTCTCAAATCCAAAAAAAAAAAAGAAAAAAAAAAAAAAAGGATTGCAATAGGACAACAGATGGCACTGTACGGCCAACAATGATTATAGTAGTAAATCCGAAGAATGAAAAATCATAATGTGAGAGACTGAGAAATCGATTTCCAACATTCAGTAATTTTTCTGATAAAATTTAAGAAATTGTGACAAGTTCAAATGTATCTCAAAGTGGACTTTTTACAATATTGATTTCTTTTTGAGAGGCCAAGGAGGAAACTGCATTAATTATGAATCTTCGGTGTAATTTCTTCATGGGTTTATATCATTGAAATTAAGAAATGCTTATAATAATTCAAACTCACAGCTGATCCGTGCGTCAGTTTCGTGACTGTGATAAAAAAAAATAGCAATACTTTCGCCATTTAAATCGCGCGGGCTTATCCAAACGAGTACTTTTTTTTTTCTTTAGAGTTGGTAACACACTAGCGTTGAAGACGATGAACGTTCTGGTCGTCCTTCGACGTCTACGGACGAACACCACATCAAGAAAGTCAAGGATTTGGTGCTTAAAAATCGTTGATTGACAATTAGAAACCTTGTTGACTTACGCAAATATCGTTTGGGTCGATACAATCGGTTTTGAAAGACCATTTGAACCTCAGACGCGTCGCATCTCCTTTGGTTCCAAAAACACCTACACACCCCTTCACACTGCATTGGTTACTCGAAATTATTTAGCGAAAAATTCGACTAATATCGTGCCGCAACCGCTCTACTCGCCTGATTTAGTTCCGCCTCACTTCTGCCTATTCCCGAAACTCAAAAAGCCGCTCCGAGGTAACCTTTTGAAGAGATACAAGTCGAATCGAATAAGGTTTTGAAGGCTATTCCGGAAATCGACTTCAACAACTGTTTCGAAAACTGCAAAAAACGTTGGCATAAGTGTATTGTCCAGAGGGGATTACTTTAAAGGGAATATGAATAAATTTAGAATAATAATAAGCCGTTTGTGTTTTATTTAAAAAGTTTAACTATTTTTTTATCACAGTAGTATAGTAGTATATCTGTCAGTCGATAATACTTTAGTTCGTGAAAATTTTGATCGCCACATTGGATTTCTCATCTTCAATTTTTTTAATTATAAATAATTTCCGAAATTCGAAAAAATGATGCTCGGCACTCTTTTGTATTAAGTTTTGATTGAATCCTTTTTTTTTAAATAAGGAGGAGGGCGACCCATGCGGGTGCGCACTGCGACCTAAGAGGTCTTTTGTGCGAGCTACGCCCAGGAAAGGAATAACTAGGTGTGGGGATGGGCCAGAGTGATCAATTGACCAAGTTGGATTCGAACCCACGGCCTCAGCAGTAGGGCCGACCACATGTACAGCCAAGCTACTACCTGAGACATGGGCCTCTCTCCAAAGTGGCCAAGACCAGTGGGAATCGAACCCACGACCTCGAGAATGGCAGCCCGGCTCTCATAGCACTGAGCTACCGAGGCCCCGATTGAATCCTTTAAAAGTAGGGAGTTTTAGTCGCCACGCTGAATACGATATCTTATATATGTATATTCCGAAACTCCAGATTCGAAAAAAGCGAACAGGAATCTCTTGCCATTCATTTTAAGTGCCGTATTGGAGTCGTCATCTTAAATCCTTTTTGTACTACTTTTCTTGAATTATAGAAAATTTGATCAGTCATCTTGAATTTCCAAATTTTATAAACAGATTCGAAATTGGTTGCCTCGTGATCCTCTATTATAGAGAGTGTTTCACCTAGCGTATGCCAAAATAAGAAATGAAAGATCTCACAAACAAACAATTGTAAGACAAGGGGGTGGCGGAAATTTCAACCTTTTGGGAGTTACAGGTTGATTCATAAATTCAGAATTTCCATGGTAATGCAAATCATCTTCACGCCAAATAACTACTATACCAATGTCCTACCTCCTACCACTGTAGCTAGAGTCACTTGCAACACTGAAAAAAGTGTTTAGCAATTTCCTTAAAATTCAGGTTTTCCCTACATTTTCTCCGAAATTCACGTAATTAATAATCCACCTTTTTTTATTTTTATAATATTGCCCATATTATTACCTTTCCAAAAAGGTACATGTCCAGGCAGAGAAAGGGTACACAAATTTATTCGTAAAAAGCCGTTTGTGAATATTATAAAAATCTGCATTTTTAAGATATTAAAGTATAATTAAGCCCAAAATGCTTTTTAATTAAATTACTAGCTGTAACCTGCGTGCGTTGCTACGCCTCCCCGAAAACAATCAGTTTTATGCGATTTACCATTAAATTAAAGAAAAATTCATGAGACAAAACATGAACATGAATAAGACTTTTTTCCATACTTTTTTAGAGTGTTTCTAACTGAATTTCACTTAAATGTTGCTAAAGTGGTGATGGTCAAAACTTCGTCGATTTTATCATCAAATTTATCGATTTTAAAACTGGGAAATAAATGTATCAAAGTATTATTGATCATAATAAATTTATGTATGAAAAAACTTTTTAACAAAAAAATTAAACCGCCGAAAAAACTGAAAAGCAAAAAATAATAAACCCTTTTTAATTAACCTTAATAACTAAGTTCTTAAACTAATGTAAGTATACCTAAGTATATATTTTTGTAATTATTTTGAGTTTTCAATTAACCTTAATAAATAAAGTCTTAAACTAATGTAAGTATACCTAAGTAATTTTGAGTCGGCGCCAAACAAGCAAATTAATTAATTACGTAAAGTGTGATGCGCGGCGCGGCGCGACACGCCCCTTCGCCGGAAAATGCCGAGCGTTCACGAAGTTAATGTCAGCGAGACAGCAACCCGAACGGGGACACACGTGAGAGCACACGTCGTTGCAAGTGGTCGTGCGGAGAGCGCACTTTTTGGGATGTTAATGTTTATCGCTGGAGATTTCACGTTGCATTGTTAATTTGATTTGGTTATTTCTTTAAATTTAAGGTTAGGTATTTCCCGACCGCGCCGTACTTAGGTAGCCTTTGGTGTAATACACAACTCAGCATTAAAATCTGTGAGTGAACAATCAATGATCCCCTGTTTTCCTACACTTAGGGTTGGAATTTTTTTTCCAAATTTCACCAACTGCGGGGTATACCCTTTCCAATAAAAAAAGAATTATCAAAATCGGACTACTCCGTGAAATGTTATGCGTGGTCATACATAAAAAAAAAAAAAAAAAAATACACGCGTCGACTTAAGAACCTTCTCCGTTTTTTCGTCGGTTAAAAAATACCTGAATATGTCTTCTTCTGAAATTTCATTTCAAAATAATTGCCGATTAGTTTCAGGAACTTCATATCGGACACCCTGTATTTATCTATCTATGTATCTATCTACCTGTCTGTGTATCTACCTGTCTATCTCTCTACCTACCTATCTATCTGTCTTCTATCTACATATCTATCTATTTATCCGCCTTGCATACGCTTCCCCGAAAATAATCGGTTTTATAAGAATAAAAAAGAATAAAAATTCAAAAAAGGAAAATATTTTGCGAACATTTGAAAACATAATAGCCTATGACACTCCCCTTTATAATATATAGAGACTACGTAGTATAAATTTGAAGGATATCGGTTCAGCGGTTTCGAAATCTATAAAAGACGAAGAAACAAATACTCATTTTTATAACCACACAGCTCAATTCCAATAATAATGGCATACCAAATAATTAAATCAAAATGAAAATAACTCGAAGTATATGAAAATTCAATTTAACAATGCAATCAGAAACATTGAAAATGTTAAGTGACAGCAGCTGTTAAGAAGCACGCTGTCCGGCATTATGAACGTTTAGTATTGCGTGTGTTGCTATAACATTTAACAGATGGCGCTCCCATTGCCGTAAAATGTTTAGTATAGCATGTGTTGCTTTTAATCGATGGCACTGAAAAAAAAAAAGAATTATAAAAATACGTGCTTATTCGAATGCAACGTTGTGTAAAAATTTCAAAACAATCGGTGACGAACTTCCGGAGATTTAAGATTTTGAACAAAAGAACATTTATCTTTTTATTTATATACACTCCCTGGCCAAAAAATTACAAACACCTTTAAATTTCATAAAGTTTTCATTCAAATATATTTTATAGTAGAAAAAATTATATATTTGTCACAAATTTATACATAACATCAAAGAACAATACATTAGGGAAGTGATATCAATAATAATAATAATATTAATTAATATTTAGTGTTGCCACCCTTTACTAATTTGACTGCATTGATTCTTCTTGGCATACTCTCTATGCAAGCTTTGATACAATCTTTTATCTCAGGCGCCTCATGCCATATTTTTTTAATATTTTCGATCAAGGTTTGTTGATTGGTATTATTTTCTTTGTAAACTAGCCTCTTAAGTTCATGCCACACATTTTCAATAGGGTTCAAATCCGGTGAATTTCCTGGCCATGGCAGTAAAGGAATATTTTTATCGGAAATGAATTTTTTTACAGATTTCGCGGTGTGGCATGGGTCGCCATCTTGCATAAAGGTGAACGAAGATGTCCAAAAGCCAATTTCATCAAAATATGGCAGTGCCACGGTCTCCAAAACTTTTTTATATTGGTCCTGCTTCATGGTCCCCTCGACGAAATAAAGTGGTCCTGGTCCGTTAACTGTAATTGCTCTCCATACCATTACAGATGGCGGATGCTTGATGGTTCTCTGAATACATGACGAATGAAACTTCTCTCCCGTGCGCCTTCTCACAAATCCACCGGCTTCTGTAAGGCATTGGAACGTCGATTCGTCTGAAAACACTATCTGAAAAATATTTAAAAAAATTAAATATTACAATTAACGCTTGTAAACTTATGGATTCTGGAGGAATATCAATATTTACCTTTTTCCAGTATTCTACACTGAATTGCGGATATTCAGTAGCAAATGCAAGTCTCGCTTTCTTCATTCTATTAGTTAAACGTGGTTTTTTTACCGGTCGCCTGCATTGAAAATTGGCATCCTTCAATCTTCTTCGCAAAGTTCGGTCTGAAATTTCAACGCCAGCATCATGGACCATTTTGTTTAGTTCCCGCAAGGGTACCCTGCGATTCGCAGCAGCAATTGACACCACCTTGCGTTCTGCTCTAGGCGTAGTTTTTTTTTTTCGTCCACAGTTTGCCCGCTTTGACGATGTTACCGAAGAATTTTCCTTCATTTTTTCGAAATTTGAACCACGACATAAGGTGAAACACCTTTTTGTACCGTTATAATGTCTCAAAATGCAGCAATTTGACTACTTACCCAACAATTCAATGTTTAATTCTAAAAAACTTTACAAACAAAACCAGACTAAGACAAATTATTCAATTTAGACACCAAAATAACACAGTTAATTCACCTGAAGCAATTGAACAACTGGCACCTCTAACATGAAATAACCGTTGTTTTATACTTTTTTAACCTGGAAAAAGGATCAACCCATTGTTTTATTACCGTAAACTAATTAGGTAAATCCTACCAATAAACATTAATATAATAAAGAGGTATTAAAGAAGAAAGCATGAGGACAATTGCAGGTAAAGATGAAATTTGTAAGTGTTTGTAATTTTTTGGCCAGGGACTGTAGATAAACTTATTATAGTTAATGGTAATACGTCGCAAAAGCTGGTCGAAAAGTCGTGTGTCACTTTCGATGCATGCCAATAACTTCCTAAATCCCTGTCTAAGGTGTATTGTAGCCAGCCTCTTTTCATATTATCGTCGCTCCAGTCTTAAACATGTTAATTAATTTCTCTCTAGTGTTAACAGGCGTAAACTTCATACGTCATTGTTTTCCACACGAAAAAGTCCATGGAATAAGGTCTGGAGATCTAGCGAGCCGGTTAACCTTGTCCAATCCAGCACTCAAGATGACCTTCATTTGACCTTGAAAATTGACTTCAAAGTTGACGATTTTTAGAAAAAAAAATAATATTTTTGGATGTAGAAATTACATCAATCTTCCCTTTTATTTCACTTCTGGCTGAAAATTCCTCGGGAGGAGTCTTAGAACTAGAGAAGATCGATAACACAATGACAGAAATAAAATAAAAGGGAAGATTGATATAGTTTCGAAAATATTAATTTTTTCTAAAAATTGTTAAATTTGAAACGAATTTTCAAGGTCAAATGAAGGTCATCAGAACTTTTTAGTATTTTTTTCCATATCCGCCAAAGTGTGCACTTTAAGTTAAAAAAAATCATCTCAATAGCATAGAATAATGCGAAAAATATATCATAGTGCGCCGGTTTTGGGAGATAATTGAAAAATATATCATAGTGCGCCGGTTTGGAATAGATTTTCTGTATTCTTTCTTAATTTTTTCTTAATATTCTGCTTGTAATCTCCCTAAACCTGCACAAATAATACATTTCTAACTCTAAATATAAATATATTTTGTACCTTTTTCCAATCGTCTATATGGGAGGGCCAAGATTGTTTAATTCATGTTTTAAAATATTCCACAAATGCTTTAGCGTGATAAGATGTTGAAATCTGCCCGCAGCGTAATCGCTACGGCGGGTGGCGCTTTCGATGGGTTATTTCAAAAGATGCCTCCATGCCAATTTTTAGCCCTCTAGGTCCACAATTTCCGGTAAAATCAGTTAAGTCCCATTTTTTTCGAAAAAAAAAAAAATTCTTACAGCCGCTGTTTTCCTTCGAAGATTCTGAAAATTACCACAGAGCTTTATTTTTATGTTACAAATAACCATGCATTTTTATCTCTAACTACCTTTAGGTTAGAAAGCCTATTTATGGCCACTTTATATATTTTTTCCGTTCTTTTGAATGGACCAATCAGAATATCGAATTTCCGGGTGCGTCATTCCGAAAAATAAAAGAACGGGGTGTTTTAGTCGTTTTTTTTCATTTATTTACTTTCGAACTTGTATACAAATTTTAATTTCCCGCCAAACTTTTCGAAAAAAATATCATTTAGCTGACAAAAGACCCTATAATTTTGAAAAAAAAGAAGATTTTTCTACGTCCACAAGAAGCCGAGATATCGCCAAAACACTGAAAAACACGTTTTAATTTTTTTTTTTGAGGTTATCTGAGGGTCTATGGGTCTGAAAATTTCAGCAAAGTTGTACTTTTTCATGTACTATATAAGGATATTTTTGGTTTTTGAAAAGTGCTGGGGCCACTTTTCACCTTCTTAACCGGCTAGACTCTTTCTTTTGTTAACAAAATACACATTTCGCACTATTATCATTCATTGTTGTAGCACATATTAAACTTATTGCAATTAATTCATATAACTTTTTTCGGAGCACAATAAGCCAACCAAAGTGTTGTACACATAAAAACACAAACGTCGTTATCAGCTGTGATGGCATCATGGCGACAGAAACAATGAACGAAAAGTAGTGTGGGGACGGTGCGAGAGAGTGATAGATAGAGAAAGAGTGAAAAGGGAAGAGAGGTGCGGAGTGGGAAATACATAGTTCTCAGTATCTGCACGCACCACACTTTATTAATGATTTTAACTACTTCGGCTTGTGGAAATCGGCAGATTATATTATTCTCGTGATCCTTGAAAGATTTACTTCAAACTGTAGAAAAATCAACTACGCTCGAGAATGTCCATATGACGTTTTTTTTTTTTTTGTAATTTTGTGACTCTCCCATTTCCTTATGTCACGCTCAAATCGTCAGATTATTAAAATACAAATTTTTCTGCATGTAATAAACTCACCTTGCCTTAATCTGAAGGGCTCGAGTTTTTTTAACGAGCGATTTTTATTTTACTATTCTGATCGGCTGCCCTAGACGTACGACGCTATATAAAATGTTCATGTATGGTGGGGGTACTGAACAGAGTGCAAGGTTTCCCCCTTATGTTATTCTGCCGCGCTCGAGTAAATTCTAAAATCCCCGCTTGGGCTCCCCTACTATTAATAATATGTTACTGTTAATGGCTTCGCTTACAATTTTAGGAATGCGGATACGGACGAACAACCCAGAAGAATGTTCTCCATTGATTTCACTAAGCTTTTTTCTGATAATATTATTGACAGTGCTTTATCCAAGTTCTATGCCTTGATTTTCAATATTTTTTATTCGTGCGACCCCTACGAGCGCCAGCGTTGCCTTAGTTCTTCACCTCCCTAATGCAAAAGCAATCTTCGGAGGCCTAGAAATAAAAAGAATAAATTGTGGAGGGCATATGTTTTGGATAGGAATAACCCTTCGTACTATGAATTCGTTGAATATTATAATAAATTTCAGGAATATTCTACGCAATTATATAACGATTATGTAAAAGGAACGACGACTGAATACTATAGCAATCCGCGCGTTTTTTGTTTTTTTTTAACATATGTGTGGGGTAACTACTACTTGTTTGGAAAGTAATTTCGTTTTTTTCTTGGTGAAAATGAAAGACAATTTTCTTATAGTGTATAAATATTTTATTCAATTATATATTATCCATTTTGGTACAATACCTTTTGCCATCTTTCTGTCAGTAGGATGATTCCACGCTCATAAAACTACTGATCTTTGCTGGCAGAAAACTGATCTAAGTCATTTTTGACGTCCTCATTTGAAGTAAAGGCTTTGCCGTCTAAACTATTTTGTAGAGACCGAAACAAATAATAATCCGAAGGTGCCAGATCCGGGGAATATGGTGTGTATGTGGTATTATATCCTATCCAAGCTGTAAAAGCTTTTGGCGAGCTACCAAACTTGTATGAAGTTTCGAATTATCTTGGTGGAACCAAAGATAATCTAATCATATAGATTTCCACTCTAGAACAATGAAATCGGCCGCTGTTTTCGTAAAGTTTTTTTTGCCTATGCACAACTACATAGAAGACTGAGGTAGCCGCTCTCGATCTGAAATTTCATAAACAAATACAACAACAATGCATTAGGGAAGAGAGCAAATTTTACGTATGCGTGAGTTACTTTGCTGGGTGCTACCCCCCCTGGGCCCCCCCCTAACCTACTACATAAATGAATGAATTTTCTGTTTAGACTGTTGAGTTGAGATATATTCAAGTTCTTGGAATTCTGTTAAGAGACATGCGATAGATCACGGTGGGATTTTCAATATTTTGCGTATTTTCAGTATATTTTTGATTCTAAGAGTTTTTCTATAATATTTAATATTATATAATAAAATTATAGTTTGGTAATTTTGTAGTTTCGTAATTTTGTAGTTTCGTAGTTTCGTAATTTTGTAGTTTCGTAGTTTCGTAATTTCGTAGTTTCGTAATTTTGTAGATTTGTAGTTGCGTAGTTTTGTAGTTTTTTAGTTCCGTAATTTTTTAGTTTCGTATTTATGGTAGCAGTATATTTGTATTATGAATAATTGTACTTGAATTGAATAGTTTTTGATTTTTTTTTAACACATATATGGGTAATTCTTTTACAAACCGTACGGATTTTGATAAAAATTGACCGACATGTCTCCGATTTGGCTGAAACTTTTTTTACGGATTCTATATCGAAAAATAAGAGATACGTGTCCGAGGATTTTTTTTTGTTCCGCATATTTTCGATAATACTAGTGATCGAAAATGTGAGAATAATGAATTTTTTGGCTTGGAGACTCATTTTCAAAAATTCATAACTCTGGTTTTATTTCAGCTACAAACTTCTTTTTTTTTCATTTTAAATCTAAAGGACTGAGTTTTGAGAAAAAAATATTTTTAATAAAAATTATTAACAAATTCATATTGTTATTAACAATTTAATTGTTTAAATCAATTTTTAACAATGGCCCCCACCTCGTAGCAAGTTTTTAGTATTTTTATTGTATTCTCCGTCATATTTTACATAAAAAACATGTTTTCAAAATATGGTACCTTTATTATTACTATTTTTAAAACATTAATTTATATAGCGTGACATGTATAAAGAAAACGGTTTTTTGTTAATAAAAAGAAAACTATAGATTTCCACTCTAGAACAATGAAATCGGCCGCTGTTTTCGTAAAGTTTTTTTTGCCTATGCACAACTACATAGAAGACTGAGGTAGCCGCTCTCGATCTGAAATTTCATAAACAAATACAACAACAATGCATTAGGGAAGAGAGCAAATTTTACGTATGCGTGAGTTACTTTGCTGGGTGCTACCCCCCCTGGGCCCCCCCCTAACCTACTACATAAATGAATGAATTTTCTGTTTAGACTGTTGAGTTGAGATATATTCAAGTTCTTGGAATTCTGTTAAGAGACATGCGATAGATCACGGTGGGATTTTCAATATTTTGCGTATTTTCAGTATATTTTTGATTCTAAGAGTTTTTCTATAATATTTAATATTATATAATAAAATTATAGTTTGGTAATTTTGTAGTTTCGTAATTTTGTAGTTTCGTAGTTTCGTAATTTTGTAGTTTCGTAGTTTCGTAATTTCGTAGTTTCGTAATTTTGTAGATTTGTAGTTGCGTAGTTTTGTAGTTTTTTAGTTCCGTAATTTTTTAGTTTCGTATTTATGGTAGCAGTATATTTGTATTATGAATAATTGTACTTGAATTGAATAGTTTTTGATTTTTTTTTAACACATATATGGGTAATTCTTTTACAAACCGTACGGATTTTGATAAAAATTGACCGACATGTCTCCGATTTGGCTGAAACTTTTTTTACGGATTCTATATCGAAAAATAAGAGATACGTGTCCGAGGATTTTTTTTTGTTCCGCATATTTTCGATAATACTAGTGATCGAAAATGTGAGAATAATGAATTTTTTGGCTTGGAGACTCATTTTCAAAAATTCATAACTCTGGTTTTATTTCAGCTACAAACTTCTTTTTTTTTCATTTTAAATCTAAAGGACTGAGTTTTGAGAAAAAAATATTTTTAATAAAAATTATTAACAAATTCATATTGTTATTAACAATTTAATTGTTTAAATCAATTTTTAACAATGGCCCCCACCTCGTAGCAAGTTTTTAGTATTTTTATTGTATTCTCCGTCATATTTTACATAAAAAACATGTTTTCAAAATATGGTACCTTTATTATTACTATTTTTAAAACATTAATTTATATAGCGTGACATGTATAAAGAAAACGGTTTTTTGTTAATAAAAAGAAAACTATAGCTCGGATCGAAAAAAGTTACATATAAAAGGTGTATGTAGGTAATAAAAAGACCTACAATTTCTGTCTTACTTATTTTTCGACATAACCTCAAACTTTTCGAATAAAACGCAAAAAATATTAAAAAATCCCCTTTTTGAAACATTATTTATTGATAAAAAGACTATAAAAAATTAAAAAAGAAATTAACATATAATTTTTGTGTTTTTAATATGTTTCTCAACTAACCATCAAAAAAGTAGTTGAGACAAGAATTGTAGATCTTTTTATTATTTATTTATTTATTTTATTTATTTATTTATTTATTTATTTCAGTCTATCAATTACATACTAATTTTACAGACTAGAATAAACACAACAGTTCTAATTCTTTACATTTTCTAAATATGCTAGTTTATTTTTGTATTCTAATCTAGACATCGTGAAATCCAAGTGAATATTAAACAAATTGAACTTATTTATACATCTAGTCATTACTTCATAAAAACCATAATTTGTACGATGTGACGGAGCAATTAACAAGTTTCTTGAACGAAGAGGTCTTTCCAAAGCATAAAAATTTATTAAATTCAATAACTCAGGACACTGTATATCATTACACAATAAATCTTTAATAAACAAAGCGCAGCTACAGTCACGTCGATATTGAAGAGTTGATAAACCAAATAACAAACGTCGTGAATTATAATCAGGCATAGTCAATTTCCACCAGTTTAATTTAAAGCATAAAAATCTGGTAAAGGACTTCTGCACCGCTTCAATCCTGTTAATATGTACAGCATACGTAGGACTCCATATAATAGCACCATATTCAATAAGTGGTCTCACAAAAGACAAATATAAAGCTTTTAAACTAAAAATGTTATTAAATTCTTTGGTGTTTCTCTTAATAAATCCAAGCGATTTATTCGCCTTAAATATCACATGGTTAATATGTTTAGAAAAAGAGAGTTTCCTATCTAAAATTATTCCTAAGTCAGTAACCTCATTAACATGTTCTAAGAGCTGACCACTTATGGAGTAATTAAATGCAAAGTAAGTTGCTGAACGATAAAATGAAATTGCCCGACATTTAGATATGTTCAGTTGAAGCCTATTACTAACACACCATGCGGTTAACTTATTTAAGTCCTCTTGTAACCTTAGACAATCATTAAAATCATTTGTGACAGAAAACAATTTTAAGTCATCTGCATATATAAGGCAATTCGAATACGAAAAACAATTGACGATATCATTGATAAATAAAATAAATAAAATCGGACCACAATGACTTCCTTGTGGCACACCCGAATTAGCAGCAATAACTCTAGAACGCACGTTATCAATTACTACAATTTGTTTTCTGTTTGTTAAATACGAAGAAATCCATTGGAGAAAATTAGAGTGAATGCCCATATGGGAAAGTTTCTTTACTAAAATATTTATGTTTACTTTGTCGAAAGCTTTAGAAAAATCTGTGTAAACTGCGTCAACTTGATAGCCTTTTTCTAAGGCATTAGTACAAAAATTTGTGAAAAGTGCTAGATTGGTAACAGTGGATTTACCTTTTACAAATCCGTGCTGCTGTGGACAAATTATTGCTCTGCATAGGAAAGAAAGTTTTTTTGCAATAATACTGTCAAGTAATTTCGGAATTGTTTTCATTAAGGA
This sequence comes from Dysmachus trigonus, assembly GCA_949715965.1. Lineage (NCBI taxonomy): Eukaryota > Metazoa > Arthropoda > Insecta > Diptera > Asilidae > Dysmachus > Dysmachus trigonus. The sequence goes on along the minus strand of OX454321.1, from coordinate 33,956,825 downwards.
AACCGCTCTATAATTTTTTATTAAATGCTTAGCACCATTTTTATAAATCGGTTTAATTATTGATATTTTCCATGAATCGAGAAAATAGCCTTCACGGAGTGATAAATTAAAGATTATCGTTAAGGGTTCGGTAATTGAATGTATGCACGACAGGAGAAAGGCAGGCGAGATATTGTCCGAATCCATACTATAATTACATTCAAGATTATTCACTGCCTCTATAATATCTTGATCATTTAAAATAAAGGAACCAATATCCAAAAAACTGTCAATGTTAGTCATCAAAGGATAATTATTAGAACATATATCATTGCAATAAACCGATTCAAAGAATTTAGCAAATAACTCACATGTTTCATCAATATTATTAGATTTAATGTCATCGTATTCCATTATATTTGGGAAACCAGATAATTGGCGCTTGTCATTAATATAGCTCCAAAATGCCTTACTATCAGCCCTAACGTTGCTTTCAATGGAATTAATATACTGCCTGTATAAGAAACGATGCAGATTTTCAAATTCTTTACGCAAACTTTTATACCTGTTAAGATTTGTTTCATTACTGATAGTTTTATAAGCTTTGTGAGCTTTATTTCTAGCATTTTTTAAACGCAGCAAAGATTTATTGAACCACTTTGGATGATTGTTAGAGTTTTTTCTTTTTAAAGGAACATACAAATGAAAAGCGGAATTTATTATATGAAGAAACTTGTTATATGCATCCTCTAGCGACAAATTGCTCAAAGTAACAGACCAATCGACATTGGAAAAATATTCATTTAACATATCAAAATTAGCTTTCTTGAAGTTATACTCTTCACATATAATATTAGGATTTAACTCAGCGAATTTGTAGACAGAAATATCAAATTCTAAGGCTTTATGATGCAAGTCGCAACTAAGTAGTGGAGCTAGTGATTCATTTACCCTAGTAAAAATATTGTCAGAAACAAAAATTAAATCTAAGAGTTTACCTAAAAAATTAGAAACTGAGTTTATTTGAAATAGATTTAGATCTGTCAAGCTATCTAATGTAAATGATTCAGTCACAGAAGAAACCTTCGTAGGCGTCAAAAACATATCGTCCTCAATAAAAGCCCAGGTAACGTTGCTCAAATTAAAATCCCCTAGTACGCACAATTGTTCAGCGTCGGATGACGTAGATGATGACAAAAATTCAATATCATTAAGATGTTTTTTATATATTTCCACATCTGAAGCCGGAGGAATATAGCAGACGAACACAAGCAACGACGATTCCTTTGACCGGATTCGAACAGCAAGATTTTCAATTAAATTATCGTTATTAAGTAATGAAATTTGTTCACTATAGAGATCTGAGCGTACAGCAATCAAAACACCGCCACCTCTACTATATCCCGAAGCAATAGGACAACGATCTTTTCTGAATATAACGTATTTTTCCGTTGCAAATTCAGATGACGAAATTTCGTTTACTAACCAAGTTTCTGTGAGAACGATAATATCATAGTCACATTCCACTAAAGCAAGTCTAAAGTTATTCAATTTAGTTCGCAATCCTCTAATATTCTGGTAATAAACTGAAAGTGAACAGGCACTTAAAGTGTCACGAAGTACATTCAACTTTCCACAACCTGAGGCAGCACAACCGCGTTTTTTAAATTATTGTTTTTAAAAATACTAATTCGTAGCCCAGTGGGCCAAATAGAACAATCCATAGCTTGTTTAAGCATATCAGAAGGAACACCCAATTTGTAATTGACGAATTTTAGTGAAGACATATCCACATCTTTTTTAACAAGTGGAAAACATTTTAAAAGATCTTTATCAGCATTAAGTCTAGCAGAGACATGATTAACGATATCATCTGAGGTGGTTGATGTCAGAAAACGAGAGAGATGGATCCAGCTCATACTACGCAGAACTGATAGTTTGCTAGAAGATGAGTCAGTACCGAACAGCTTTCTACCACGATTTTTCCTCCTTACATCAATCCATTCTTCATTGACTGCGGGAACTTCTGAAGCAGACTCATGCACAGTCAAGGCCGGTGCGGGCGGATCAGCTGCATTCAGAAGAGTCGGAGTAACAGGCGCAGCAGAAGCATTGCAGGGACCAGCTGATGGTTTGCTTGCAGACCGTTGCGACTCAGCTGATCGAACATTAACTCTTGCATCTTTGACTAGATTCCTCTTAGAGCGCAGCGATGTAGTGGTTGTTGTTGGCGCGGGAGCCGTTACAGATGATCGAACTGCAACTACAACTTTTGTATTTAACTTTTTTTGACCCGAGCTATAATTTTCTTTTTATTAACAAAAAACCGTTTTTTTTACATGTCGCGCTATATAAATTAATGTTTTAAAAATAGTAAAAATAAAGGTACCATATTTTGAAAACATGCTTTTTATGTAAAACTTGACGGAGAATACAATAAAAATACTAAAAATTTGCTACGAGGTGGGGGCCATTGTTAAAAATTGATTTAAACAATTAATTGTTAATAACAATATGAATTCGTTAATAATTTGTATTAAAAATATTTTTTCTCAAAACTCAGTCCTTTAGATTTAAAACGAAAAAAAAAGAAGTTTGTAGCTCAAATAAAACCAGAGTTATGAATTTTTGAAAATGAGTCTCCAAGCCAAAATATTCATTATTCTCACATTTTCGATCACTAGTATTATCGAAAATATGCGGAACAAAAAAAAATCCTCGGACACGTATCTCTTATTTTTCGATATAGAATCCTTAAAAAAAGTTTCAGCCAAATCGGAGATGTGTCGGTCAAAAAGGTGTTCGGTTTGTAAAAGAATTACCCATATTTGCGATAATGCCTGCGAATAGGCGATAATGCTACATTTGTCTCTAGTAGCTCTTCAGCTACGAAAGCAAGATTTTTCAAATTCCCTGTTAAAGACAACGAAAAATATGAAAAGTGGATTTTAAAGTGTTGTGAGCCAAATTATTAGATTAGGAATATATAGGGTGTCCCAATATTCACGCAAGAAGTAATTTTAATAAAAAAACATACACGCTGTTGGACTTTTTTCTTGGTTTTTTTTTTTTTTTTTTTTTTTTTTTTGAGTCTAAGCTTTATGCCAATAAGACCACGACCACCTACGCTTTGAAGGAGGAAGTTGAGCGCTGTGTCAACGAAATCCAGCCACATTTATGTAAAACGGTCATGGAGAATTTCAACAAAAGAGTGCGTTTGTTCCAGCAAAGTCGTGGAGGCCATTTACCCGATATTGTATTCCATATATAACCCTATACTGTATACTTTATGGATCAGTCAAAAAAATACAATTTTTAATTACAAACCTGTGTTTTCTATCAAAATTTCTTCTTGCGTGAATTTTGGGACACCTCATATTTTCATATTTCATCAAATATAGGAAGCTTACTCGCAGCTCTTATTATTTGAACATTTTGTTATTAAGAAAAAGAAAGAAAAATATTAAAAGAAAAAGAGGATATTATTGAAATGTGTAGTAAGAACATTGTTATTGTAATGAAATAAAGTGATATTTCCTGTTAATTATTTATTAATTTGCGTATTATACACATATAAAATTCCAGTCCAATTTTCAATTCGGCGTGCGTAGTTATAACTCCAAGACGCTTAAAAGGCTTTGATACGTAGTACAATTTATAATGAATTTTTTATCTAATTTTTTAATCAAAGAAAATTGTATTTAATTCAATTTCAAACCGACTGGGCTAATGTGTTGTACATTTTATTTTAAAAATGTATAATCATTATTCATCAATTTAAATATTCATGAAATCAAAACTAGGAGATTCTACGAAAAAATTATAAACCTTCCCTCAGAGGTTTGAAACAGAAGAAAGTGCTCCCTAGTCCATTTTCACTAAGGATCACCGCAGACGAACTACTGTCTTTGGCAGACAATTTTAATGCGAATAGAATTTCGGCGAATTAATATCCACTCATTTTTCAGGGTCTAAACTGTATACCGCTCCCCAGACAGTATCTCTCTTGTGCGATAATTCTAAAAGAGCGAAACCAGTGAGAACTTTGGTTGGGAGGTCTGAAATATTCTGATGTCGCATGAACACAAGAACTGCTTGTGTGTGCGTGCGATCAGAGGCCAAGAGCTTTACTTCAGAGGCCAAAAATGAAAAGCTCTACGGCCGTTTTTGTTCCTCTAGAGTAGATATCTATATGATTATGTTGTCTGTGCTCGAACATTGAACATTGAAGAGACATCAGCACACAGGTATCATTGGGATAAAGTTGCGTACAAAAGCTTTTTATGTCGAGACTTTTTTCGCGTACTGAAGCGGTCGAACATGTGACAATGTTCGCCTGCGTTAAGCAGGCGAACATTGTCACATCGTGTACGTTTATGTTTTCCAATAGAAATGGAAAACTTCATGCGCACAAGTAAAGTGCAAAGGCATTCATACCGAATTCAGTTCGGTAGGAAGGATATGCAAAAATGCATGCAAAAACAATTTGAAGCTACCAGATCGCTTTTTAAGCATGACTTACTAGCCGAAAAGGACGTCCCTGGTTGCTCTGTAGTTTTTTCCGAGGAATCTTTCATTCTCATCCTTTTAGCTTTTCCAGAATTCGGGGAACCTGTAACGTCATTATCAATGCTTTTGATCTTTAATATTTCATCCTTAAGCTTTTCTTCAGTCACTGGTTTGAAAAATGTATGCTTATAGCGAGGAGGAGTAGGAGGATAGGGCAAATAAATTGTTCTCTTTCAAACTAGAAAATTTGGTAGAAACTTCAGTTTTCAGAGTCGTGACTGCCAGGCGAATTGGATAAAAATCTTCTGATTTTTTAAAAAAATCATCCAGTTTTTTTATAAGAGTTTGAGTGATTGGAATCACAGATGATATAAGAATTTCTCGTTCCGACTTGCACAACATCCGCATCTGCAAAAACTCCGCATTGATTATTGCGGATGCGGATACGGATACGGATACGGATACGAATGCGGATGTCAAAATTAATGCGGAAGTTTCGCGATTGCGGGTGCGGATACGAATATTCGCAGCATCCCTGTTTCATAATACAAATTTGTCATGTTTGAGCAAATCAATCACGTGAATTGTCGTCATCAATACCTACAGTTGATTTTTAAATCATTTGCATTAAATTCATTGCCTGTGGTGGTCAAAACAGTGATTTTACCCTGATTGTGGCCAATCTTATATAATTAATCTTTGGAAGTCTTTTTAAAATTAATAAGGCCGGCCATAAACGCTCAGTTATACTGCAGAATAAAACTGTGTAAAATATTGCGCAAAAAACTACGCTAGATGGTGTCCACCAACAGTGCAGATAAATGCACAATGTGCTCAGTTATTTGCTTATTTTTCGGGGGAGTTTGAAGGTTCAACACGTGAAGGATTCACTTTGAAGTAAATTAATAGTAACCCATGATGTGTCAAAGAAAAGGCCTAATTTACGTACTATTAGCTGCTGCAATTTTAAAAGCGAAAAGAAATAGAACTCTTAATTTTATTACAAATAATGTTCTGCTTAACCCATTTGCATCACACAGAAAAGTGAAAAATTCGTTCTTATCACCAAAATTTTACTGGTAATAAATGCCCAAGTGGAATGAGCGCATATATGCACGCTCTAGTGATAGTGGCCAGGCAAAATGCGCGCATATATGCGCTTATGATGCAAATGGGTTAAGGAACGAAAAATTATGTTTAAATTTTGAGAGAGACAATTTTGAATGCCGAATCACACAAATTATTAACAATTTGCAAGAAAACAAATTTTTAATTGTTCACTATTAGAATTTTCCACAGAAGGAGCATTTCACGTGAAGCACACAACAAAAAAAATGTATTGTTCATAATAGGGTTAATTGTACTTCTATGGGACCTGAATAATTGTGCATTATTAGTTTTTTTTTTTTTTTTTTTTTTTTAACATAGTTACCAAGTTATGCGACTTCAAAGAATTGGAAAAATTTGAGGAACTCATTTTCCGAATGCTATTATTGCAGTTAATCAAATGGATTGAATAATAAGTAAATCGTGTTTATTTGAGAATATTAATTGTTTTTCTTAGAAATTAATAAAAATTTGAAATTGGTTTTTTTTTTCGTATAGTAAAACGGAAGTTAAAATTAAAAGTCGGTTTGTCATATTTGTACAGAAAAATGTAAAAATGTTTGACATAAATCCATCACGAGATAATATCCATTTGAATTTCTCAGAATTTCTAAAGTTTTTAACAGAAATACCGCCTTGATTAACCTGTTTCAGGAACGACCATCGTGTGATACAGTCAACCGGTTTGAGTTCTTCTTTGTAAGGTTGCCACATTGGTCATTGACATTCCTGCCAAATTGTAGCGTTATAGCTTTGTATTTGTAAAAGTGATGCCGTCTTGAATACATCTGCCTCTGTGCGTGTTTCGATTTTTACGAGTTTAAAAATGGAATCGACTTTGCATCAACGAATTTGTATTAAATTTTACGTTACAAACGGATTCAACAGTGCGAAGACCTTGGAAATGTTGGTGACATTTTTCAGCAAAGATACTCTATCGGAATCAAATGTTTATGTGTTGTACGATCGCTTCAGAGTTGGGCGTGAGTCCGTCGAATATGACGAACACAGTGTCAGTTTTTCGATGAGGACAATATACAAAATGATTGATACTTTAATATTTACAATATCTAATCAATTATTTTTGGAGTCGGTGCCAGCCAAGGCAAATTTATAAACTTAAATTACTGTAGGTTTATAAACTTGCCTTGCCTGCACCGATTTCAAAAATGGCTGATTAGATATTGTAACTATTTTAGTATCAATAATTTTGTATATTGTCCTTGAACGCTATTTTCTTTAAAGTAGCGAATGAATGCTATTTTCTTTAAAGTAATAAAAAATATTATTTTTAACTTTTTAGTTTAAGTTTGTACATACAAAGTATTCAAGTCGGTTTTTATATATTTTTATTTTTCCATGAAAATAACATAAAACTGTATAAAACGAGGGAGCGTAGAGTTGTAATTACAGTAGAATCCGGATATAACGACTTTGTTTATAACGGCTAACCGTTTTTAGCGACGAAAATTCAAACTCAAGTTAGGTTTCATATAGACTTACTATGACAACATATCCGTTTAGTACGACTCCGGTTTAAGCGACCAACTGCTTATAGCGACCTATTTTGACAAGAAATCGTCCGCTTAGAACGACGCACAGTGTTGTTTACAATACCTACGCACAAAAAATACCTAACCACCCCGTGTCACGCCTTTCTCCCCTCTCTTACGTACGTATGCTTATTAGTGCGCTTAAATCAGAGTCAGTGTTTTTCATCTGATGTGCCAAGATCAAGGACTCATTACGTGTGGTAAAAAAAGTTCCGAACCGGAGGCGACTAATTCGACTTCCAGTGCGTCTGAGGCTCTGAAGGCTGCAAAAACGCTCAGTGTGTTTGTTCAAACTAACTTTGATGATGATGTAATAAATATGATGTATTTTATTTACAATGCTGTACGTAATTCTTACTATCGAACAAAAATCAGTCTAAAACAATCAAAAATTACAGATTTTCTACGTCAGTAAATCATATGAATATACATGCGTTCCCGCCGTTCGAACAACTCAATGTGCTATTCAAACTTTAAACGCGTTTTTCTCCCAGTTCGAATGGTCAAAGTCGGTGGACACTGTAACTCAAAATCTACTTGACCGATCTTCTTCAAATTTGACCCCTTAAGTACATAAAATATGAGGTAGTGACGTCGAGATACTTTTTTTTTTGCATTATAATTAGTTTTACTATTAAAAATAGGCTGATTTTTACCGTTTTTTTCTTTTAAATTTCGTTTTTTTACGTTAAAATTATGCCAAAAATTGAAAAATCGTCAAACAAAGGTCTCAACGTCATTACCTCGAGAAACTCAAACTAACCAAATATACTTTTTGATTGGAGCTAACCCAGAAATGAGTTCTGATGTCCACCGTAAACTGTTTTTTTTTTTTTTTTTTTTTTTTTTAGTATTGAAAGATTTGCTCTCAATGGCTTATTTTTTAATATTTTAGGCTAAAAATTTAACTGAATATTCTTGAAATGTTACCTTAATGTGTGTACAAATAAATACACTTTACCATATGCTCAAAAAAAATTATCGAAGATATGCTTAAAATTAAGCGAATTGATGCTAATTTCTTTAAGAAAGATTGATATTTTTAATGTGACAAAACATATTTTCCTCATAATCCATGTTGCAAAGATTTATTATTATTACTAATATGAGATCCAAGTACATAAAAGAAAAGAAAAAGATTAAAACTAAACCACCCATTTGTACCGTTCACAATAGCACTGAACGTAAACGAATGTCAGCATTCATCGAATGTCTCGCTATCAGTTAGTTGGTCATTTATAAGCCTTAGTAAAAAGGCCATAGGGGGATAAGAAGAGGTAAAGTGCCCCCGCACCGATTATGGCTGTTATATTTTTTTATTATGAGGGCTAACACAAGTAACAATTTGGCCAAGTTTCATCCCCTAATAATTAACCCCCAAGGGGTGAGGATTAATTTCAAAAATTTCGAAAAAAATTAATATCTTTTGAACGCGTTGACCGATTTGGATGGGATTTTGACATGTTATAGATGTCACTGAGGCGCATCAGACAAAAAATCAGTGGAACTGAAATCGGGATATAACCTAAAAAAAAATTTTTTTTCTTTTTCAAAAAATTTTTTTAGCCATTTTGAATTTTGGTACAATTACCAAAATTTTATTATAGCTTCCTAACATAGCTTTTTATCACATATATTTTTTTCAGATTTTTTTTCCACCGGCGTGGCACCTAAAAAAAATAAAATGTCGATTTTTATTTGTTTTTTGTAGGTTATGACTGTAAGGCAAAATCGCCAAAAATTGTTTGTGACTTTCTGGCGTAGTTTTTTACAATATATATTTTTCCCTGGGTCTTTGCTCAGACTGAGAATTGGGCACACATTGGGTTACCCACGAACCCTCAGTAACTCGGTTGGTAACGCGACGTGCTGACTGCGAGCCAGCAGGGCGCTAGAGAGGTTGTGGGTTCGATTCCCACGAGAAGCCCTGGTCACAAAAAGGTGGCATCACAATGGGCCTGTAATAATGGCCTAAGTGTGTCTTCGGACAGCCACTGCAATCTACATCTCTACATCTACCCACGGATACCTCCTACCAAGACCAGACCCTAGCGTCAAGAACAACGCCTTTGCCCATACTGTACGAAACCCCCCATAGTTACCCACATTCTAACCTCCTGTTCCAAATCCCCTAGTTACATTTCTTCTCCAAACCTCACAATCATATTTGATCCTCACTTCCTGGGACTCCTCAATCTTAGACTCCCTCCGTAAATTAGGCAGTTAGGGCATACCTGGCATGGAGTATAGTGCACCGTCGCTTCTACTATTGCTTCTACTACTACTGGTGTTGCGAATTCTTTCGAATGGAATTGATTATTATTTACTTTATTATCACTATCACTATAATTTTTTTTTTATTATTATTATCGTTATTACTGCGCTCATTGCTGATGAAAGTGATGATGAATAATGATGAACTGTGAGTGGTTGCGTACAGTGTGGGCAAGGGGATTGGTCTTGGCGTCGTAGGAGGTATTTTTGAATAACCCAGTGTGTGCCCAATTCTCAGTCTGAGTAAAGACCCAGGGAAAAATATATATTGTAAAAAACTACGCCAGAAAGTCACAAACAATTTTTGGCGATTTTGCCTTACAGTCATAACCTACAAAAAACAAATAAAAATCGACATTTTATTTTTTTTAGGTGCCACGCCGGTGGAAAAAAAATCTGAAAAAAATATATGTGATAAAAAGCTATGTTAGGAAGCTATAATAAAATTTTGGTAATTGTACCAAAATTCAAAATGGCTGAAAAAATTTTTTGAAAAAAGAAAAAAAAAATTTTTTTAGGTTATATCCCGTTTTCAGTTCCACTGATTTTTTGTCTGATGCGCCTCAGTGACATCTATAACATGTCAAAATCCCATCCAAATCGGTCAACGCGTTCAAAAGATATTAATTTTTTTCGAAATTTTTGAAATTAATCATCACCCCTTGGGGGTTAGTTATTAGGGGATGAAACTTGGCCAAATTGTTACTTGTGTTAGCCCTCATAATAAAAAATATAACAGCCATAATCGGTGCGGGGGCACTTTACCTCTTCTTATCCCCCTATGGCATTAGTCGCCAAGCCGTAAGTGTAATAATGCTGCTAAAATTTTAACTTAACCGGTTCATTTGTTTGTGAGCAATTCTGGGAACCGAGCAATACATCCGTCTTTACTTAACTGATGACCTCATCAATAGGGTGTTGTATACAAATATCTTTGGCATTCAAAAACACAGTTAAAGATGTTGACTTTTCACGCAAATATAAATGCCAGCTGTACAGTAAAAGAGATATGATTTTTAGAAAATGCGCTAATTTTCAAGCTTTCTAGCCCTTTAGTGAAACCTTGTTATACGTCCCGTTATGCAAATGACTTAAATTTTGAATACACATGTGGTTCCGATGTCAATACTTTCGCCGTTTTAATTGATTTAAGTAAATAAGACCATGCCTCTTACACAATTTTCCTTATTTATTCAAAAGTAAATTTGATCAATTGAAAATTGAATGTAATTTGCTGCAACAGATACAACTTGTATTTATATATATAGTGTGGCCCGTAAATACCACGTTTAGCTAAAGGAGAAGATAGATTGAGGGGTGATCTACAGGAAAAGAATTGTGACCTTATTGAAAGTCTTACCGTTTTCGAAATATTAATTTTTTTTACTCAGGCGGTTCTCTTAAGAGCGAGAGAGGAAACAGCTTCGCTGTTCTTCTCTTATTGTACCTTTCTGAAATCTCCATAAAATAGACAGTTAACTACATGCAGTACAATATGCACTATTACCCCAGTACATTTTTTCCACCACGAAAGGACAAAATAGAATAGGATAATTTACAGACCAAAAAGTTAAGGCAACAAGAATTTTTCAACAAGCTTGCGTAATTTAGTTTCAACTTTTTTTACACAAGAAAAACATAAACTGACATCTTAAAAAAAAAAAAAAAAGGCTATTAATTCCATAATTGTTTGTCCAATAGGTCCCTCCTCAGTCTATCTCCTCCTTAACCTTAACGTAGCATTTACGAGACACCCTGTATATGTGGAATCGGTTACACTTCTCATTAGAACTCGCAATTACTCGAAGGAATCGACAACCGGTCACTATAGCTCAGTTGGTTAGAAAATCGGAGCGGTCGCACGTTCGAGGTCCTGCCTGTATTCGGCCTGATCTTTTCGAGTAATTCCTACAGTGGCTCACAGCTTAAATGATGTGAGTACTTTTTACGAGGAAAACCCTTAAAAACTTCCGGAAAATGGGAAATTATTTTCTTCAAACAAACAAAATATTTCAGCTTGAGGTTCTATTTATTATTTCCAATGAGAAAAACAACAACAAAAATATTCCAATCAGCGCAAAAAAATGAAAGTTCATTATAAACGCCAAATATCACATCACAGCTTAAATGATGCGCCATTTAAAGAGCATACATATAACGGTATGCGTAACGTATTTCTGAATTTTTATTTTTATTCTAGCTGTGGAGTGTTATAAGGATTTCTAGGAAAAATTTATTTATCATTTGGACTGATCAGTAGTAGGAATAAAGTTAATAGCTTAATAGTTTATTCGAAAATGGGTCGGCGGACAACAATTGAAGAGCGTGAGCTCATTATTAGACATTACAAAAAAGGGAAAACTCAAAAAGAAATAGCGGAAATCACGTGCAAACCAAAGTCTACAGTCCAGCACATAATTGAACGATATTTCATGAAAATCGCGTAGAAAATAAGGGTAGAACAGAGCCAAATAAAATATTTTCCGTTTCCGATTGTCGCTGGATTGTAGGACAGGTGAAGAAAAATCCCAAGCTGAGCGCACCAAAACTAGCGCAGGAAGCCGAAAAATTTCTTGATAAGAAGTGTAACCCAGAAACCGTAAGAAGAGGTTTAAGCGATGCGAATTTTAACGGAAGAGTATCCAGGAAAAAACCCTATATTAGTGCTAAAAATAAGGCAAAAAGAATGGAATTTGCACGCGAACACGTAACAAAAGTTACAACTTTCTGGGATACTGTTCTTTTCGCAGACGAGAGCAAATTCAACATTTTCGGAAGCGATGGAAGAGGTTATGTGTGGAGACAACCAAATCCTGAACTCCAACCACGGAATTTACGCAGTACAGTAAAACACGGTGGTGGTCACGTGATGGTGTGGGGGTGCATGGCACCTTCTGGAGTAGGCAACTGGGTGTTCAGCGAGGGCAACCTGGACAAGTTCCAGTATTTGAACATATTGAAGGATAATCTACTGCAGAGTGCGGAAAAATTGCACCTCAAGGACGATTTCCGGTTTTACGAGGACAACGACCCCAAGCACACCTCGGAACTAGTGCGAACGTGGTTGATTTGGAATTGCCCACATCAAATTAAAACGCCTGCTCAGTCGCCAGATCTAAATGTTATCGAACATTTATGGTCAAAGCTAGAAGAGGGCATCAGAAAACATTCGATAAGCAGTAAGGACGACCTTAAAAGGGCACTTCAACAGGAATGGGAGACCATTTCACCAGACTACACCAAAAAGTTAGTACACTCAATGCCAAATCGCCTTAAAGCGGTATTGAAACAATCAGGATATCCAACTAGTTATTGAATAAAGTTTTGAAAAAAAAAAAAATATTATAAGTTTGAAATGAAGGACTTTTTTGAGAGAACATCATTTAAGCTGTGATGTGATATTTGGTGTTTATAATGAACTTAAATTTTTTTTGCGCTGATTGGAATATTTTTTTGTTGTTTTTCTCATTAGAAATAATAAATAGAACCTCAAGCTGAAATATTTTGTTTGTTTGAAGAAAAGAATTTCCCATTTTCCGGGAGTTTTTAAGGGTTTTCCTCATAAAAAGTACTCACATCTTTTAAGCTGTGAGCCACTGTACATATATGTATATTGGTGGACAAAAGTTTTCACACATAGCTGTTTGTTGAATAAAACAACACCAAACGAAATTATTTATTTAATTATTTTGGGAAAAGAAATATTCATCCTTAAGCTACTAAATATCACAAAAATAAAATTAATAAAATAATACCCTATTCTACAAAACATCAAAATATTTTAAATTGCACTTTTTTGCCCAGATAAACGTTTTCACACAGTTTATAGTATTGCGTTAATTGTGAAAACTTTTGATAATATTTTTCATAATTTAAGGGGTTATTCTACTATCTCGGGCTTAAAAAACATGTTTTTTATAAATCTCTGTTAAAAAATAATGACAAATTCAATCGACTTGACATTTTACATGTTGCTTTATTATATAATAATATACAAATTTTTCAGGATTAAAAATATTTAAAAAAAAAATGGCGGCCTTAACATGGCAATGATGCGCACTTTCGTAGCGGGCGGAAGATGCGTGGCACATAATAGAAAAAAAAAATAATAGATCGATCTATTTCAAATTTTGCACACGTACTTATTAACTAATTTACGATTGCAAGCACCTAAAATTAGATATAAATATTCAGTTTTGGGAATTTGGGAACAATATTTTTATTGAATGAAAAAAGTCGTCAAAGTGATCACAAAAGACCTCAATGAACAAAAAAACCAGCTATGGTGACAATAATGGGATTTTTAGATATGACCAAATGGTTTCTGTAAAATGTTTTCTATGAGCTTTATATTCTATGTTTTTTAATATATTTAACAAATTTAAAAACAATTTACAGCTGGAATTGAAACACCAACTGAGGGTAGAAGACGCCGTGGTTCACGTGATGGCAAGTGACCAGAAGTTTGCGTCTCTACTGGTACGAATTGTATAATTAAGGATTCGTTATCGGTTGAGGCGCATTCAGTTGAGTTTGGAACCGTTAAAAGTTGCTATCATCCCCTTGGCCAAAACGAAGTCACCGAAGAGACCGTTGCAGAGTATGCTAAAACGAAAAGCAACACTTTTTATTGCCACGAAAATCGCATGCATTATGAGCCATCTTCTACAAGCAGTAACCGCAGTGAATATAACATGTTTTCTAAAGTAGTTATGCCTGATTTGAACTCAATTGGAAATGACACCGATGACATTGAGCCAAATTCGATAAGTGACTATGACTTATCCAGCGATGAATTGTCACCAGTGATGACTTCAACCGATGAAGATTCAGATGACAATGGAAATAAAGACAAAATTGTGGCATACAAAGCAGCAGGAAATGGTGATAACAGTCAAGATTGTGAAGGTCGGGATTTTCCAGTGTCATTAGTTACTATACCAATCGTAATGAGGCGTTAGAAGTCAGTAATAATTGTAATAGCATCTATTCAAAATATCCACTCAGATAACGTTAAAAAGGCGTTAGAATAAGTAATAAGAAATATTTAACAAAGTGTCTTAACTTCGTATATATTTATTTAAAATTATGAGATCGTGAGAAATTGAAAAAGATCTAAAGGCATAATGAAGTATTTTTTTATATTTGTAAAATTCAATAAATTTTAACGAAAATTAAGAGAACATAAGAAAATTTGATGTAAAAATCTATGAAGTATTTTAAAGGAAGACATTAATTTGTATGAAGCGCCAACTTATATGTGTGCAGGATCATTAAATCACGTTTTCACATGTTTATATGCGTAAAAGATCTATGAATATGTACAATCTTTGTTTTTAGTTTCCACTAAATCTGTAATTAATGTAATAATATGTATTAAAAAATTTTCTGCTATTTTAAATTAAATGAGATTTAAGTATGAAATGATAATGAAGCACTAGAGCCTTGATTTGAAATAACCAACTCGTTTCTTCTTTTTACTGTCCGATAATTCATTTTATGTTATGATTTATGCCTGTGCACATATAAACGACCTCGTTTTGTACAGTGTATATAAATATTCAAAACTACTTGAAGTTAATTTGCGTTATGCTCATCGCATACTTTTTACTGATAAACTATAAAATTGACTTCACGCATATTAGAGTAGAAATTTTAGTTATTGCTTATTAACTGGGCGAAATCTTATTTCTTGTAATTATAGAATTAAGTCAAAATAGTTTTAAAATTATATACATATACATATATATATATATATATATGTTTACATATATATATATATATATATATTAGTATATATGTATGTATATACAACGTCTTTTGTAAAGTTATTTCCCTCCAATTCAACGCCCTCGTTTGAAATATAATTGTAAATTAAGTAAACATATTTTTATCATAATTTTATAAATAGCATAGCGATCACGAAATAAATTCAAAGAAAATAAAAATGTGAGAAATAGTTTAACAAATAGAAAGATTACATATTATCATTACTTATTTATTATCAATTAAGAGCAACAGTAACATTTATGTGGAGATGAATTGTTTTCAATTTTTATAAATTGTGTTAATTTTAAAATATACCTTGTAATTACTTATCTTTTAAATGAAGCAACATATAAGATTATTATATATTTGACTTTCAGAATATTAAGTTGATACACTTACAAAAATATAAATTAAATTCTATTGATTGAATTACAAACAAAAAACAACTTTAGTTGACTATTATTTTCTTACTTGTGTACGGCTCTGTATTTTTGCACATACATATATAGACATTTCTAAAGCAACTAAAGCCAATTCATCATCAATTCGAAATTGGTGCACTAAATTCGAAAAGCTTCTTCGCTTATGATTTGGCTTCGTAGAATGCAGTCTAACATTTGAAAAAAAATACGAAATCATACGAAGACCATTTTTCATGAACTGGAACTTTATCCTGTAAATACTAGCTGTTTTTTTTCACCCGGGTCTCGATCTGAATCGGTATCAAATCTGGGTTAATCACAGGGTAAGCCATTTTGAGTTCGAGGAGCTGGAATTTCTGCGGAAATTTTTGTCAATCCGAAAATGTTTTTCAAAGTTTTAGTTCCTATTTCCGGTAATCAGAAGAACTTATTTTGCAACTTTTTTTTTTGTCTATTTGTAATTTTATCCACAATATTATTATTATTATTAAACACCTTTCCAATTTAGTTGACAACTTCTCGAGTGGCCCGGACGGTGTCCCATCTTGCGTGTTGAAAAGATGTGGGTCATTTTTTGGTTTTGGTTCTTCGTTTATTTCATTTATCGCTTTGTGTGGTGTGTTTCCTATGTCTTGGAAGCTCTCGGAAATTATTCCCTTGCAGTAAATCCGATATCTCTAACTATAGATCTATTGCGAAATTAAGTTGTGTGGCTAAACTAGTTTGAAGCTATAGTTTGTGAGTCCTCGGTTTTCACTGTAAACCCTTTCTACTGCCCTTTCAAAATGGGTTTATAAAGGGAAAATCGACCACAACGAACTTGCTTGAATTTTCAAATTACTTTCTATCAGCTATCGAGGCCGGCAAGCAGGTCGACTGTATCTTCACTGACTTTAGCAAGGCCTTTGATAGGATTAATCACCGCATTCTTGTGTATAAGTTGTCTGTCCTGGGATTTCCCGCCAGTTTTGCCGACATCTTATTTATCTGGCCGTTCTGAACACATTTGCTTTCGCGGTGCACTTTCTCATTTAATAGATAACACATCTGGCGTACCTCAGGGTAGTCACCTTGGACCTTTGTTATTTATCATTTACATAAATGACATCTTTTATCCCTACCCACACGAGAATTCTCTGTTATGCTGACGATGCGAAAATCTTTCGCATAATATCTGAAGATCGTGATCGTGATGCTTTAAACACTGACTTAGACGCCTTTCATAAATGGTGTTCTATTAATTATCTACCACTTAATATTAGTAAGTGTACGTGTATGACTTTTTCCCGTAAAAGGAATTCACTTTGTTTTGACTATTCGATTAATGGACAGTGTCTTTCTAGACTGACTAAGGTGAGAGATTTGGAAGTTGTTCTCAACTCATCGTTCTTTTTTGAGGATCATATTGAAACAGTTGCTATCAAAGCTAATTCAATTTTAGGATTTTTCAAGAGATGGTCTAAGGAGTTCGATGATCCCTACATCTCTCGTCTACTGTATTGTACTTTTGTGAGACCTGTTCTAGAATATGCCAGTTCGGTCTGGTGTCCATTCTATGAATGCCATATTAACCGTATTGAGGTCATTCAACGTAGATTCATACGGTTTTCTCTTCGTGGTCTTCCTTGGGAGAATGATCAGGTCTTGCTTCCCTATCTCGATAGACTTAAGGGGGTATCCCACTCTAGAGGCCCTTGAATTGAACGTTTTTTTTCAGGGAGTTGAACAAGAAAATACAAAACATTTAAGGTACGGACACACCAAAAGCGAAGCGAGCGAAGCGAACAATTTAAAAAATTTGGGTGCCGTACAAATCAATTGAAGTGTCCGAATAGAACGCGACATGAGCGAAGCGTCTACTGCGACAGAATGTTCCCAAATTTTAAATTATTCGCGCCGCTTCGCTCGCTTCGCTTTTGGTGTGTCCGTACCTTTAGCGTTAAACATAATAATCCTCTTATTATATGATCTTTAGTGAATATTTTGAGAAAAAAAAAATTTTTTTTATTGAGTGGTTGGGTCAGGGCAGGCCTGCAACTGGGACTCATACCTTAAGGAACGGTGTGCACGATAACAGCCAAACAAATAATCTGAAAATTATGAGATTGCACATTAGTACTCTTTATACAGGGTGTTCAGAGGTGGGAGGTCAATACTGAAGGGGGTGAAAGGTCAGACCGAGACAAGCGACAAAAATCGTATGGGTGGGGGGGGGGGGGCATCTTGCACCGTTTGGCAGTTAGAGGGTGATTCGTAAATCAGGATTTTGCCTTATATGGGAACCGCTCTTGTATTTTTATCTTTTT
Source organism: Dysmachus trigonus (assembly GCA_949715965.1). NCBI lineage: Eukaryota > Metazoa > Arthropoda > Insecta > Diptera > Asilidae > Dysmachus > Dysmachus trigonus. Next base: position 33,938,906 of record OX454321.1, on the reverse strand, counting down.
TTCTACGCATCGCAGCGGCCCCAAACTGATTTCAAAAAATCACTATTTGGAAGCCCTTTCCAAAAAAGTTTACACCACCCCCCTATCCCCAACCCCTTGGCCACAATCCCCCCTGCAAGTTGAAAAAATTAACTTTTAATAGATAGATTAATTTAATAGATAACACATCTGGCGTACCTCAGGGTAGTCACCTTGGACCTTTGTTATTTATCATTTACAGAAATGACATCTTTTATCCCTACCCACACGAGAATTCTCTGTTATGCTGACGATGCGAAAATCTTTCGCATAATATCTGAAGATCGTGATCGTGATGCTTTAAACACTGACTTAGACGCCTTTCATAAATGGTGTTCTATTAATTATCTACCACTTAATATTAGTAAGTGTACGTGTATGACTTTTTCCCGTAAAAGGAATTCACTTTGTTTTGACTATTCGATTAATGGACAGTGTCTTTCTAGACTGACTAAGGTGAGAGATTTGGAAGTTGTTCTCAACTCATCGTTCTTTTTTGAGGATCATATTGAAACAGTTGCTATCAAAGCTAATTCAATTTTAGGATTTTTCAAGAGATGGTCTAAGGAGTTCGATGATCCCTACATCTCTCGTCTACTGTATTGTACTTTTGTGAGACCTGTTCTAGAATATGCCAGTTCGGTCTGGTGTCCATTCTATGAATGCCATATTAACCGTATTGAGGTCATTCAACGTAGATTCATACGGTTTTCTCTTCGTGGTCTTCCTTGGGAGAATGATCAGGTCTTGCTTCCCTATCTCGATAGACTTAAGGGGGTATCCCACTCTAGAGGCCCTTGAATTGAACGTTTTTTTTCAGGGAGTTGAACAAGAAAATACAAAACATTTAAGGTACGGACACACCAAAAGCGAAGCGAGCGAAGCGAACAATTTAAAAAATTTGGGTGCCGTACAAATCAATTGAAGTGTCCGAATAGAACCCGACATGAGCGAAGCGTCTACTGCGACAGAATGTTCCCAAATTTTAAATTATTCGCGCCGCTTCGCTCGCTTCGCTTTTGGTGTGTCCGTACCTTTAGCGTTAAACATAATAATCCTCTTATTATATGATCTTTAGTGAATATTTTGAGAAAAAAAAAATTTTTTTTATTGAGTGGTTGGGTCAGGGCAGGCCTGCAACTGGGACTCATACCTTAAGGAACGGTGTGCACGATAACAGCCAAACAAATAATCTGAAAATTATGAGATTGCACATTAGTACTCTTTATACAGGGTGTTCAGAGGTGGGAGGTCAATACTGAAGGGGGTGAAAGGTCAGACCGAGACAAGCGACAAAAATCGTATGGGTGGGGGGGGGGCATCTTGCACCGTTTGGCAGTTACAGGGTGATTCGTAAATCAGGATTTTGCCTTATATGGGAACCGCTCTTGTATTTTTATCTTTTTTTCTACGCATCGCAGCGGCCCCAAACTGATTTCAAAAAATCACTATTTGGAAGCCCTTTCCAAAAAAGTTTACACCACCCCCCTATCCCCAACCCCTTGGCCACAATCCCCCCTGCAAGTTGAAAAAATTAACTTTTATTTCACGATTTTTCACATTTCGCCCCACTTTTCTCCGAAACTCATGTTATTAACATACCTACTTTTTATTTTTTTTAAATTGCCTATCTAATTACCTTTCCAAAAAGGTGCAACATGCCCAGGTAGAAAAGGGTTGCAAAAGTCCTGAAATTAAAACATCCTCACAGGTACCTAATTACTTTATTGCACCATAATGGAAAATGTCGTTAAGTAAACAATTTTTATGACAGCAAGTTCGGAAATGTTTGTTTAGGAAACAGAGGTAATACATTTTTATTTTTTCAGCAAAACAGTAATAAAATAATAAATGTAATCTCGTTAAATAGCGTTATTAGATTATTATATCCAGTATTGACTCCTAAGTATCCTGACGCTCCGTTTCTAATACCTCCTATGAATTATGGTATAAAAATGGGTGAGTTTGAAAGGACATTGACCACAGTTGAAGAAGCAAGCGAAAACAACGGGTGTTTAATAGAAAAAATTAAGATAAAATGGCAGAATTCAGTGTTGACGAGTATGCCGATATAATTTACGTGCACGGTTTAGTAGAAGGAAGTGATAGTGAGGCCGTACGAGAATACCAAAAGAGATTCCCGAATCGGCGGGTACACAACAGAAGGGTATTTTCAAGGACTTTCAGAAGGTTAAAAGAAACCGGAAGTGTAACCGCCCCCAGAGCAGAAACGCGAGCAGGAAAATCGGCCGATTCAGCGGACCCCGACCAACAAATCCTCAACATCGTCAGGAACAGCCCTGTAATAAGCATCAGGCAGGTCGCACGAAGGTCAGGATTGTCTTCAGGGAGAGTTTGGACCGTTGTGAACCGAGAGGGACTACATCCATACCACCATATCCCGGTCCAAGCACTAGGGAAGGAGATTCCGAAGGACGATTGCAATTCTGCACTTGGCTGTTCGAGTCTGACATCGAAAACAGAAGGTTTCTAGACCGAATTCTGTGGACGGATGAATCGCAATTCACCCGGGATGGCATCACAAACTTACACAACCTCTACACCTGGTCAGATGTGAACCCACATAGGACCAGGTGTCGGTCCTTCCAGCAAAGATTTAGTGTCAATGTCTGGGCTGGCATCATCGGCAACCAGTTGATAGAACCCTTCATCTTACCCCAAGTGCCGAATAGTCAGCTATACTCGGACTTTTTGGAGAATACCCTTCCGGATCTGTTGGAGGACATCCCCCTGGCCACCAGAACCGCAATTTATTTACAGCTAGACGGAGCACCTGCGCATACTGGGAACATTGTTAGGGCAAGGTTAAATGAAAATTACCCAGAGCGCTGGATTGGACGAGGTGGACCGATTCCTTGGCCTGCTAGGTCACCGGACCTTACTCCACTGGACTTTTTCTTATAGGGAATGATGAAAGATGAAGTTTACTCAAGACCAATCAACACCAGAGAAGAATTAGTTACCAGGATTGTGACTGCAGCCACGAAAATACGGGAGAGACTGGCTACCATAGACCTCAAACGTGAAATAAAACGAAGGCTACTTGCATGCATCGAAACTGGCGGAGAACATTTTGAACAGCTTTTGAAGGACATACGTTTTAATTGTAATTAGTTTTTAAGCGAACAAAATGTATTTTTTAGTTAACTTAAGTACAATTTCTTAAAAATTCGAATTATCATGATATTCTGTAAAAGGATTTTTGTAAATAAATTTTCGTATCCGTTTCCTACCTGGGCATGTTGCACCTTTTTGGAAAGGTAATTAGATAGGCAACTTAAAAAAAATAAAAGGTAGGTATGTTAATAACATGAATTTCAGAGAAAAGTGGGGCGAAAGGTGAAAAATCGTGAAATAAAAGTTAATTTTTTCAACTTCCAGGGGGGATTGTGGCCAAGGGGTTGGGGATAGGGGGGTGGTGTAAACTGTTTTGGAAAGGGCTTCCAAATAGTGATTTTTTGAAATCAGTTTGGGGCCGCTGCGATGCGTAGAAAAAAACATAAAAATACAAGAGCGGTTCCCATATAAGGCAAAATCCTGATTTACGAATCACCCTGTAACTGCCAAACGGTGCGAGATGCCCCCCCCCCCACCCATACGATTTTTTGCTTGTCTCGGTCTGACCTTTCACCCCCTTCAGTATTGACCACCCACCTCTGAACACCCTGTATATGTGGCTATGGCATGAGGGTGGCACATTTTGAAAAAAAAATTTGTATTCATTTTTTTAATTTTTTCTACTATAAGTTTTATATTTTAGTTGATTTTTTACGGTTAAAATATGGGATACACGCTATGTAAATGTAAAAATGCCTGATTTGCTCCACTTAGGTCATAGAGACAAAGCTCACACAGTTTGTACCAAAATCTCAAATTTTTCGCATGAATGGTTTTCTCAGAATGCTGCACACCATTCATCAAGACGGTGTTTTGAGAAAAACGGCATTTAAGGGGGTAGTCCAGTGAAAACGACTGTTTTTTCAACGATTTTTTTTTCATATTAGAAATTAATTTTTATTAAACAACTTTTTGACATATGATAGTACAACTATTAAACTAAACAAAAAAACTTTTTTTTCTTTTTTTCGATTAGTCATCCCGACAAAATGGCCGCTCAAAAAAAAACTTTTTTTTGTTGGCGGACGTCGAATCTCTGCAACGGTTCATTTGAAACAAAAAATTCAAACGAGGTTTTAATCCGTAGAACATTGGCTATCGTCGGAACTAGAATTATTAATTTTCAATTAACAAAATGGCGGCATTTCGAATTTTTCAGGTGTTTTTCGGGTGCTTAATTTGTTTATAACTTTGTAAATAAACAATGGATTTTAATAATTCTAGTTCCGACGTTAGATACACAATCAAGAAATATACAGCTAAATTTTTAGATCAATCGGAGCAAAAGACTCTGAGATCTGACGTCCGCCGAGGCAAAAAAGGCTGTTTTGAGAAAAACGCGTTTAAAGTTATTTTTGCGGAAAAAAGCTAAAAAAATTAATTTTACCTTAGTCAGTGATGCCTGCTCCATACATAACGCGATGCCTGCTCCATACATAACTAACCTTAAATACAAAGCAGAAGGACCTAGACCGTTATAAACCGAAAAAAAATGGGCGGAGCAAACAGAAATACAAGAGTCCTCCTTGCTCCGAAACACGCCAGGGGACCTTCGAGCGCTCGGACTACACGTCTCTCTAAAACTCTCTGTATCTTTAAAACTATTCAATATTTTGCTTAGATATTTAAAGGGAGTATTTTCGAGGTGTAGTAGAGTAGATTCAAGCAAAAAAAAAAAAAATCCCAAAAAAATTTTTTTTCACTGGACTACCCCCTTAAGTTTAAGTTAAGAGTGGTGGAGAACGCGCAGCTGCGCACGGAATCGCCTGTAGCAGCGCGAGCTTTTTAAATTTCGCGGCAAGAGATAGCTTAAACGATTCAGGAAAAAACGCAGAATTTTTCAAAACTAAAAACAAAAAATTCATTTTTTGAACGTTCTAGAGTGGGATACCCCCTTAAGCTCATTTTGCTTGACACGTTGACGAATATACGTAATCTCTCCAGAGCTGTCTTGGCTTTCGGCTGTTTGCAGGGTTCTATTAATTCTTCTGAGTTATTGGCTCTTTTTAATATCTCGGTGCCGGCACGCGCCTTGAGAAACACTGACTTCCTCCGCCTTTCATACCATCGAACTAATTATGGTTTTAACGATCCCTTGACTTCAATGTCGCGTTCGTTCAATTTAAATTACCCTGTAAGTCGGCTTCATTAATGTTCATCTAAACCTTGAATGTAATCAGCTTATTGATGAAACTGCTTAAATAAATAAATAAATAATAATAAACTGTACATGTTATTGCTACTAACATTTCAGACCAGAAACACTGCAGCAGCAGTTCTGTTAGGATATTTTCAAACTATTCTGGCTCTGAGCTAAACCCGGCTAAATATTTGGGTTAAGGTAGTTTGTATTTTCATGTTAACCAGTTAACTGTGATTGACGAATATACTCGTCATGGAGAAGTGGCAACATTTTATGTATTGACTCGTCATGCGTATAAATCAGTGACCATTGGCTATTTAAATTGAGAAAAACAAAACATATTCTCAAATTTAAAGATGTTTAGAATATTTTGAGGCTATGCCGGAATAAAACAAACAAGTAGAAAGTATAAACAGTTTGAGATGATCTCATGCGTCCCGGTATGCACTGGTTGAAAAAGTTTACCAGTTCGCATAATGAATTTATTTATGTGCGATGATAACGTTTTTTAGATGTTAACCAAAAAATATGAAACTACAAGAACTCTTGTCAGTCTGAAAATAATGTAGATTTTATAAAAGAATTGGAAGCTGTCGGGCAGAGAAAGGGGCTAATTGCATGAATGTCAACAAAAAACCATTCCAAATTCAAACACATGAACTGAGAGGCACAAAATTTTCTTGGAAATTGTCTCACTCGGTTTAGTGTTCCAAGAATTCAATCAATTTGTTTACCAAAAATAAGCAAACGATACTGACTATCCCACGATCTGAGGACAGGTTTTTGTGCATGGCCTTATCTTACCAGCGCAAATTATTCTGTGATTGACGAATATACTCGTCATGGCTCGATTCTGACGACACAAAACTGTGCGCACTTTTAAATGAGGGCGCCACAGTTAACTGGTTAAAGCGGTAGTTCAGACCCACACCAGATATAAACGAAAAAACGCTGATATATATTACTTATTAGGTTAGGTTGCGTTAATGTGCTTGCCTAAAAAGGCATACTTACGTCAAAAGGAGACCCATTGTGACATCCGATTAATCATTGATGGACCTTCCTCGATCCCTGATATCAGCTGAACTCAAATCGACACGTCATCAATGATGATGACTTTTTGAACTTCTGAGGTCGAAGGTTGACCAGAGTTGGTTGGTTGGTTGGTGATAATAGAGTACAGTAGGTAAACTTGAGTCTGTTAGCGGCTTCGATATTAGACCGGTTGATGTGCAACTTACATGTGGCATGTGGATAATCGTATTGAACAAAGTAGTTCCAGGTTTTGCAAGTTCACCTACGCGGTACCCAGACAAGGTTTATATTAGCACGCTCAGCCAAGTTATCAGCAATGAGCACGATTCTGAGACGACTTGGAGGTAGGCATGTTGATATCGTGGAAAAATTAACGATACTCGTGTATTTGTTTTTTTTCTTCTTCTTCTTAACCTTAAACTGGTAACATCGAGTCTCAAAGGCATCGCGCGTTCTGCAAATTCACAGTTTCTGTAAAGTACCACTGATTGTTATACTGTTTTTTCCTTACATATTTGATAATTAAAGCTGGTTAAATGTACTTAATGTTTTTTATTACATACCAATGGTTAAATATCAACACAAATTTAAAACATCCAAATTGATTTTTATAACAAAAATTTACTTTCAAAGTAGTAGCCTGTGAGACGTCATGTCCCTTATAGTGTTATAAATTTCTCATGTCCCTGGTTAAATATCAATATCAGTGGCTGATATATCAACCAAAAACATCGCGTCGGTAGTTCTAGTGTTAATAAAAATGATTACATTGTACACTACATGTTTTTTTTATTGTACAGTAAACTTCATATACAGAAAACCCTATTGATTAAGCCAATATTTTTCATTTAAAGATTTTAAAGCAAGTTACAAATGAAATAGAACCGCCTCCAAAAATTTTATAATTAATTTTAGTTTAGCGAAGAATTATATATTTATTGGCGAATTTATCAAAAATCTGATTACTTACAAGGAAAAAATAATAACGACACCACGGCAGCAAGAAGTTAACCTCAACGAAGCTGACCCTTAACTTTATCTCTCGAAAAATGAAAATCAATTATTGAAGAATGAGAGTTGAAGGCGCGTGACATTGACGTGAATGGTTCGTTCATGCCGTAGTTCGTTCGATGGTAAGGCACATGGAGAAAGTCATGATCTGTTACGGTACGGGCAGGGACGGAAATATTGAATAAGGCAACGGTCTCGGGCGAATTGATTTTACCCACTAAACAGTCATGAGTAAACACAATTTTAGCGGTGATGCGACATTGCTCCAGAGATTGCAAATTAATTAGCTTCAGACGATCAGCATATGGAGGCAGCAGCAGAGGATTGTCCCAGGGAAGATCGCGAAGAGCAAATCTGAGGCTGGACTGCCTCAATGCGAGAAATGTGGGCCTCGTAAAACGGAGACCAAATCAAACTGGCGTACTCAAGGATAGGCCTAACGAAGGTACAAAAAAGAATCCTGGTGATATAGGGATCATTAAACTCCTTCGACCAGCGCTTAACAAAGCCCAGGGTAGCACCAGCTTTACCCACTATCGCGTCAATGTGATCTTCAAAAGAAAACTGGCTGTTAAGCCAGACAACCAGATCCTTCGTCTTGTCAAGTTTTTGTAACGAGCATCCATCGATAGAGTAAGCAAATGAAACAATACTTTTCTTGCGTGAAAAACACATATGGGTGCATTTGTCAATGTTAAGGGGAAGATGATTAGACAAGCACCATTTGTGAAAAGTATCCAGGTCAGAATTTAATAAATTACAGTCATGCTTAGTATTTGTTAAGCGAAAGATCTTGGCGTCATCGGCATAACAAAGAATTCTTGAATTGGGCAGTAACAAAGAAAGATCATTTAAATAAATGATGAACAGAAGCGGACCTAAATGACTACCCTGAGGTACACCGAATGTAATTACGAAATGAGACCCGCAGAGAACGATTAGACAAATACGATGAAAGCCACTTCGTAAAAAGCAGCGGAAAGCCGTAATGCGATATTTTATTAAGTAGAATTGTGTGATTAATACGGTCGAAAGCCTTACTGAAGTCAGTGAAAATGCAGTCAACTTGCTTACCCTTTTCAATATTTGATAAACAGAAGGAAGAAAATTCCAAAAGATTAGTGGTGGTAGATTTCCCCTTGAGGAAACCGTGTTGGAATGAATGAAGAAAGGGCTTGCAGTGAAAATACAGAGTGTCACAGATCATTGACTCGAAAAGTTTAGCCACACAACACAAATTAGCGATAGGTCTATAATTCGATATATCACACTTGGAACCTTTTTTGTGTAGGGGCAAAATGGTGGAAAGTTTCTAAGGTGTAGGAAAAACACCACAAGACAAGGATAAATTAAATAAATAACAAGGAATAGGGGCCAGTGACTCGCTGCATCACTTAATGAGAGCAGCAGGAATTCCATCCGGCCCGCAAGCGAAACTATCTGTTAAGTTCGATATTTTGGAAAGAAGTCCTTAATACCTAAAGAAGTCGGCGGAAGCGTCGTCAGGTCCGAGAAATCCTTATAACTAGTATCACAGACATCGATATCACAGTTAACGGGCAGGAAAGCAGACTCAAAGAATTGGTATCGCCGGAACTAAGTGATGCGGGATAACCATCGCAATCACGCTTGGAATTTACAAAATTCCAAAACCGTCTTGGATTATCACGCAAAGAACTCTTCTTGTTGTTGAAGTAGATTTTATAGGATAATTCCAACTCTTCGATGAACTGGGTTCGAAGAGAAAAATAGGCGTCATAATCCGCGTCGTCCCTAGAGAAGCTGAACTTTTTCCAAGCCTTACATTTTAGGTTCTTTAAACGTGTCATTAAACCACGGAGGACAAGTACGCGAGCAACATTTTCGGACTGGGACACGGTGAAGAAAGCAACGAGACAAAATATTGTAAAAATTCTTGACAGCCAAATCAATATCACGCTCCTCAACGACAAAGCTCCAGTCCTGCGTGGAGAGCCATTGGTTAATCAAATAAAAGTCAGCCTTTTTGAAGTTATAACAGAAATCAACGGAAACAGGAGAATTTAAATCGAACGGATCGGTGGTTAAAGAAACAGTAATAGCAGGATGGTATCCAGTCTCGATTAAGAGAGGTGTTGGGCAGCGTGATGTAGCCGTCACACTGGGCCTGAAGAAGCAACAGGTATGAAGAAAATGTCAAAGAAAAATGAATACGTACCTCGATTTGTCATTGATTTCTGATAAAAAATTCGTTGGATTCAAAATCATATCCGTTCCTATGCCAAAGTTATGTCTATTTTTCACTTTTTACACACCTATTTTGCAGTTTAGCAAAAAAAAATATATTATGCGTATGTATATATATACATATCTGTACTTATATGCATATGTATGATGTATATATATATTATATGAACACACACACACACACACACACACACACACACACACACACACACACACACACACATATAATAAGTAGGTAGGTACATTGTATTTTTCTTGGACGAAAATTGATATATATTGTATGTTTCTTGGACTTTTCGCGGTTTCTTGGACATCGAAGAAAAATATTAGCATCGTTTGTATGTTTCTTGGATCCTTAATGTCAATACACAAGTAGTGATTATTATTTTAGTAGTCAAGTGAGGTTATATATTACCCCACCGCATTTCTTTAACAAAGGGGAAAATGTCACAAAAAAAGTTTATTTGAATGTTCTGATAAATGTGGTGAAGCTGTGGATGGAAACTGTATCGTCTGAAAGGCTGTATGTTTTCCAGCAGGACGGGGCGCCCGCGCACATAAGTCATTTGGTGCAAAATTGGTTGTCGGACAACGTCGACATGTTTTGGTCCAAAGAATTTTGGCCTCCCAACAGCCCTGATTTAAATCCTTTGGACTACTACGTACGGAGCGTGATTGAAAGGGTCACTAACAAGTTCAGATATCGAAACGTCGCATCATTGAAAACCTCTATTGAAGCAGCACTTGCCGATATGGACCGTGGCTCATTAAAACGGGCCTGCGATCGCTTCAGACCGAGAATGGAGGCGGTCGTTCAAATAGAAGGAGGTTACATTGAGTAAACGTGTTCTCTATGACCTAACAAAGAATTTAGTAAAAAACAAATAATTATAAACTTTTTCATTTTTGCAATAAAAATTATGTTTCAAAAAAATGTTTAATTTGTCCGGATTTTGGCGCCGCACCCTGTATATCTTACAATCACCTTTAGCACATACAAAAATGCTCTATATATATATATATATGTAGATATGTTGCCAGTTTCTTGGATAATCTTAAGGGTTTGACACAAAAAAAGACTAAAGTAATAATACTCATTCTCAAAGTAGATATAATAAAGTCTCAATGCATATATATATAGATCGCATATGAGTACAACCAATACCCAACTAGCCCAATAGCCGCTTCATCCCCCGTATAGGGGTGAGTAGATATATTAAAGTCTGAATTCATATATATATATAGATCGCATATGAGTTCAACCAATAGCCCAATAGCTCAATAGCCACACAATTCCCCGTATAGGAGTGTAACGGTCTACTAAAATAATAATCACTACTCGTGTATTGACCTTATTATTATTATTATTATTTGATTAGCGGGTCGTCTAAGGCACTCCCAGTGCCCACCGTATAGCAGCGCGACCTATGAGATCTATTGTGCTAGTCCATCTTGTTTAAACCCCTTCCATATCAAGCTCCTTAAAATAGGCTATAGTATGCTGGGGGGTCGCATTCGACACATCTTCGGGCGGGTGTATTGACCTGAAGGATCCAAGAAACATACAAACGATGCTAATATTTTTCTTCGATGTCCAAGAAACCGCGAAAAGCCCAAGAAACATACAATATATATCAATTTTCGTCCAAGAAAAATACAATGTACCTACTTATTATATGTGTGTGTGTGTTCATATAATATACAGGGTGTTCAGAGGTGGGTGGTCAATACTGCAGGGGGTGAAAGGTCAGACCGAGACAAGCAAAAAATCGTATGGGTGGGGGGGGGGGGGGGGGGCATCTTGCACCGTTTGGCAGTTACAGGGTGATTCATAAATCAGGATTTTTCCTTATATGGGAACCGCTCTTGTATTTTTATCTTTTTTTCTACGCATCGCAGCGGCCCCAAACTGATTTCAAAAAATCACTATTTGGAAGCCCTTTCCAAAAAAGTTTACACCACCCCCCTATCCCCAACCCCTTGGCCACAATCCCCCCTGCAAGTTGAAAAAATTAACTTTTATTTCACGATTTTTCACCTTTCGCCCCACTTGACTCGCTGCATCACTTAATGAGAGCAGCAGGAATTCCATCCGGCCCGCAAGCGAAACTATCTGTTAAGTTCGATATTTTGGAAAGAAGTCCTTAATACCTAAAGAAGTCGGCGGAAGCGTCGTCAGGTCCGAGAAATCCTTATAACTAGTATCACAGACATCGATATCACAGTTAACGGGCAGGAAAGCAGACTCAAAGAATTGGTATCGCCGGAACTAAGTGATGCGGGATAACCATCGCAATCACGCTTGGAATTTACAAAATTCCAAAACCGTCTTGGATTATCACGCAAAGAACTCTTCTTGTTGTTGAAGTAGATTTTATAGGATAATTCCAACTCTTCGATGAACTGGGTTCGAAGAGAAAAATAGGCGTCATAATCCGCGTCGTCCCTAGAGAAGCTGAACTTTTTCCAAGCCTTACATTTTAGGTTCTTTAAACGTGTCATTAAACCACGGAGGACAAGTACGCGAGCAACATTTTCGGACTGGGACACGGTGAAGAAAGCAACGAGACAAAATATTGTAAAAATTCTTGACAGCCAAATCAATATCACGCTCCTCAACGACAAAGCTCCAGTCCTGCGTGGAGAGCCATTGGTTAATCAAATAAAAGTCAGCCTTTTTGAAGTTATAACAGAAATCAACGGAAACAGGAGAATTTAAATCGAACGGATCGGTGGTTAAAGAAACAGTAATAGCAGGATGGTATCCAGTCTCGATTAAGAGAGGTGTTGGGCAGCGTGATGTAGCCGTCACACTGGGCCTGAAGAAGCAACAGGTATGAAGAAAATGTCAAAGAAAAATGAATACGTACCTCGATTTGTCATTGATTTCTGATAAAAAATTCGTTGGATTCAAAATCATATCCGTTCCTATGCCAAAGTTATGCCTATTTTTCACTTTTTACACACCTATTTTGCAGTTTAGCAAAAAAAAATATATTATGCGTATGTATATATATACATATCTGTACTTATATGCATATGTATGATGTATATACAGGGTGTTCAGAGGTGGGAGGTCAATACTGAAGGGGGTGAAAGGTCAGACCGAGACAAGCAAAAAATCGTATGGGTGGGGGGGGGGCATCTTGCACCGTTTGGCAGTTACAGGGTGATTCGTAAATCAGGATTTTGCCTTATATGGGAACCGCTCTTGTATTTTTATCTTTTTTTCTACGCATCGCAGCGGCCCCAAACTGATTTCAAAAAATCACTATTTGGAAGCCCTTTCCAAAACAGTTTACACCACCCCCCTATCCCCAACCCCTTGGCCACAATCCCCCCTGGAAGTTGAAAAAATTAACTTTTATTTCACGATTTTTCACCTTTCGCCCCACTTTTCTCCGAAACTCATGTTATTAACATACCTACTTTTTATTTTTTTTAAGTTGCCTATCTAATTACCTCTCCAAAAAGGTGCAACATGCCCAGGTAGAAAAGGGTTGCAAAAGTCCTGAAATTAAAACATCCTCACAGGTACCTAATTACTTTATTGCACCATAATGGAAAATGTCGTTAAGTAAACAATTTTTATGACAGCAAGTTCGGAAATGTTTGTTTAGGAAACAGAGGTAATACATTTTTATTTTTTCAGCAAAACAGTAATAAAATAATAAATGTAATCTCGTTAAATAGCGTTATTAGATTATTATATCCAGTATTGACTCCTAAGTATCCTGACGCTCCGTTTCTAATACCTCCTATGAATTATGGTATAAAAATGGGTGAGTTTGAAAGGACATTGACCACAGTTGAAGAAGCAAGCGAAAAGAACGGGTGTTTAATAGAAAAAATTAAGATAAAATGGCAGAATTCAGTGTTGACGAGTATGCCGATATAATTTACGTGCACGGTTTAGTAGAAGGAAGTGATAGTGAGGCCGTACGAGAATACCAAAAGAGATTCCCGAATCGGCGGGTACACAACAGAAGGGTATTTTCAAGGACTTTCAGAAGGTTAAAAGAAACCGGAAGTGTAACCGCCCCCAGAGCAGAAACGCGAGCAGGAAAATCGGCCGATTCAGCGGACCCCGACCAACAAATCCTCAACATCGTCAGGAACAGCCCTGTAATAAGCATCAGGCAGGTCGCACGAAGGTCAGGATTGTCTTCAGGGAGAGTTTGGACCGTTGTGAACCGAGAGGGACTACATCCATACCACCATATCCCGGTCCAAGCACTAGGGAAGGAGATTCCGAAGGACGATTGCAATTCTGCACTTGGCTGTTCGAGTCTGACATCGAAAACAGAAGGTTTCTAGACCGAATTCTGTGGACGGATGAATCGCAATTCACCCGGGATGGCATCACAAACTTCCACAACCTCCACACCTGGTCAGATGTGAACCCACATAGGACCAGGTGTCGGTCCTTCCAGCAAAGATTTAGTGTCAATGTCTGGGCTGGCATCATCGGCAACCAGTTGATAGGACCCTTCATCTTGCCCCAAGTGCTGAATAGTCAGCTATACTCGGACTTTTTGGAGAATACACTTCCGGATCTGTTGGAGGACATCCCCCTGGCCACCAGAAGCGCAATTTATTTACAGCTCGACGGAGCACCTGCGCATACTGGGAACATTGTTAGGGCAAGGTTGAATGAACATTACCCAGAGCGCTGGATTGGACGAGGTGGACCGATTCCTTGGCCTGCTAGGTCACCGGACCTTACTCCACTGGACTTTTTCTTATAGGGAATGATGAAAGATGAAGTTTACTCAAGACCAATCAACACCAGAGAAGAATTAGTTACCAGCACTGGGACTGCAGCCACGAAAATACGGGAGAGACTGGCTACCATAGACCTCAAACGTGAAATAAAACGAAGGCTACTTGCATGCATCGAAACTGGCGGAGAACATTTTGAACAGCTTTTGAAGGACATACGTTTTAATTGTAATTAGTTTTTAAGCGAACAAAATGTATTTTTTAGTTAACTTAAGTACAATTTCTTAAAAATTCGAATTATCATGATATTCTGTAAAAGGATTTTTGTAAATAAATTTTCGTATCCTTTTCCTACCTGGGCATGTTGCACCTTTTTGGAAAGGTAATTAGATAGGCAACTTAAAAAAAATAAAAGGTAGGTATGTTAATAACATGAATTTCAGAGAAAAGTGGGGCGAAAGGTGAAAAATCGTGAAATAAAAGTTAATTTTTTCAACTTCCAGGGGGGATTGTGGCCAAGGGGTTGGGGATAGGGGGGTGGTGTAAACTGTTTTGGAAAGGGCTTCCAAATAGTGATTTTTTGAAATCAGTTTGGGGCCGCTGCGATGCGTAGAAAAAAACATAAAAATACAAGAGCGGTTCCCATATAAGGCAAAATCCTGATTTACGAATCACCCTGTAACTGCCAAACGGTGCGAGATGCCCCCCCCCCACCCATACGATTTTTTGCTTGTCTCGGTCTGACCTTTCACCCCCTTCAGTATTGACCACCCACCTCTGAACACCCTGTATATATTATATGAACACACACACACACACACACACACACACACATATAATAAGTAGGTAGGTACATTGTATTTTTCTTGGACGAAAATTGATATATATTGTATGTTTCTTGGACTTTTCGCGGTTTCTTGGACATCGAAGAAAAATATTAGCATCGTTTGTATGTTTCTTGGATCCTTAATGTCAATACACAAGTAGTGATTATTATTTTAGTAGTCAAGTGAGGTTATATATTACCCCACCGCATTTCTTTAACAAAGGGGAAAATGTCACAAAAAAAGTTTATTTGAATGTTCTGATAAATGTGGTGAAGCTGTGGATGGAAACTGTATCGTCTGAAAGGCTGTATGTTTTCCAGCAGGACGGGGCGCCCGCGCACATAAGTCATTTGGTGCAAAATTGGTTGTCGGACAACGTCGACATGTTTTGGTCCAAAGAATTTTGGCCTCCCAACAGCCCTGATTTAAATCCTTTGGACTACTACGTACGGAGCGTGATTGAAAGGGTCACTAACAAGTTCAGATATCGAAACGTCGCATCATTGAAAACCTCTATTGAAGCAGCACTTGCCGATATGGACCGTGGCTCATTAAAACGGGCCTGCGATCGCTTCAGACCGAGAATGGAGGCGGTCGTTCAAATAGAAGGAGGTTACATTGAGTAAACGTGTTCTCTATGACCTAACAAAGAATTTAGTAAAAAACAAATAATTATAAACTTTTTCATTTTTGCAATAAAAATTATGTTTCAAAAAAATGTTTAATTTGTCCGGATTTTGGCGCCGCACCCTGTATATCTTACAATCACCTTTAGCACATACAAAAATGCTCTATATATATATATATATGTAGATATGTTGCCAGTTTCTTGGATAATCTTAAGGGTTTGACACAAAAAAAGACTAAAGTAATAATACTCATTCTCAAAGTAGATATAATAAAGTCTCAATGCATATATATATAGATCGCATATGAGTACAACCAATACCCAACTAGCCCAATAGCCGCTTCATCCCCCGTATAGGGGTGAGTAGATATATTAAAGTCTGAATTCATATATATATATAGATCGCATATGAGTTCAACCAATAGCCCAATAGCTCAATAGCCACACAATTCCCCGTATAGGAGTGTAACGGTCTACTAAAATAATAATCACTACTCGTGTATTGACCTTATTATTATTATTATTATTTGATTAGCGGGTCGTCTAAGGCACTCCCAGTGCCCACCGTATAGCAGCGCGACCTATGAGATCTATTGTGCTAGTCCATCTTGTTTAAACCCCTTCCATATCAAGCTCCTTAAAATAGGCTATAGTATGCTGGGGGGTCGCATTCGACACATCTTCGGGCGGGTGTATTGACCTGAAGGATCCAAGAAACATACAAACGATGCTAATATTTTTCTTCGATGTCCAAGAAACCGCGAAAAGCCCAAGAAACATACAATATATATCAATTTTCGTCCAAGAAAAATACAATGTACCTACTTATTATATGTGTGTGTGTGTGTGTGTTCATATAATATACAGGGTGTTCAGAGGTGGGTGGTCAATACTGCAGGGGGTGAAAGGTCAGACCGAGACAAGCAAAAAATCGTATGGGTGGGGGGGGGGGGGGGGGGCATCTTGCACCGTTTGGCAGTTACAGGGTGATTCATAA
This sequence comes from Dysmachus trigonus, assembly GCA_949715965.1. NCBI lineage: Eukaryota > Metazoa > Arthropoda > Insecta > Diptera > Asilidae > Dysmachus > Dysmachus trigonus. Next base: position 33,922,161 of record OX454321.1, on the reverse strand, counting down.
ATCAGGATTTTTCCTTATATGGGAACCGCTCTTGTATTTTTATCTTTTTTTCTACGCATCGCAGCGGCCCCAAACTGATTTCAAAAAATCACTATTTGGAAGCCCTTTCCAAAAAAGTTTACACCACCCCCCTATCCCCAACCCCTTGGCCACAATCCCCCCTGCAAGTTGAAAAAATTAACTTTTATTTCACGATTTTTCACCTTTCGCCCCACTTTTCTCCCAAATTCATGTTATTAACATACCTACTTTTTATTTTTTTTAAGTTGCCTATCTAATTACCTTTCCAAAAAGGTGCAACATGCCCAGGTAGGAAAAGGATACGAAAATTTATTTACAAAAATCCTTTTACAGAATATCATGACAATTCGAATTTTTAAGAAATTATACTTAAGTTAACTAAAAAATACATTTTGTTCGCTTAAAAACTAATTACAATTAAAACGTTTGTCCTTTAAAAGCTGTTCAAAATGTTCTCCGCTAGTTTCGATGCATGCAAGTAGCCTTCGTTTTATTTCACGTTTGAGGTCTATGGTAGCCAGTCTCTCCCGTATTTTCGTGGCTGCAGTCACAATCCTGGTAACTAATTCTTCTCTGGTGTTGATTGGTCTTGAGTAAACTTCATCTTTCATCATTCCCTATAAGAAAAAGTCCAGTGGAGTAAGGTCCGGTGACCTAGCAGGCCAAGGAATCGGTCCACCTCGTCCAATCCAGCGCTCTGGGTAATTTTCATTTAACCTTGCCCTAACAATGTTCCCAGTATGCGCAGGTGCTCCGTCGAGCTGTAAATAAATTGCGCTTCTGGTGGCCAGGGGGATGTCCTCCAACAGATCCGGAAGGATATTCTCCAAAAAGTCCGAGTATAGCTGACTATTCGGCACTTGGGGCAAGATGAAGGGTTCTATCAACTGGTTGCCGATGATGCCAGCCCAGACATTGACACTAAATCTTTGCTGGAAGGACCGACACCTGGTCCTATGTGGGTTCACATCTGACCAGGTGTGGAGGTTGTGTAAGTTTGTGATGCCATCCCGGGTGAATTGCGATTCATCCGTCCACAGAATTCGGTCTAGAAACCTTCTGTTTTCGATGTCAGACACGAACAGCCAAGTGCAGAATTGCAATCGTCCTTCGGAATCTCCTTCCCTAGTGCTTGGACCGGGATATGGTGGTATGGATGTAGTCCCTCTCGGTTCACAACGGTCCAAACTCTCCCTGAAGACAATCCTGACCTTCGTGCGACCTGCCTGATGCTTATTACAGGGCTGTTCCTGACGATGTTGAGGATTTGTTGGTCGGGCTCCGCTGAATCGGCCGATTTTCCTGCTCGCATTTCTGCTCTGGGGGCGGTTACACTTCCGGTTTCTTTTAACCTTCTGAAAGTCCTTGAAAATACCCTTCTGTCGGGTACCCGCCGATTCGGGAATCTCCTTTGGTATTCTCGTACGGCCTCACTGTCATTTCCTTCTACTAAACCGTACACGTAAATTATATCGGCATACTCGTCAACACTGAATTCTGCCATTTTATCTTAATTTTTTCTATTAAACACCCGTTCTTATCGCTTGCTTCTTCAACTGTGGTCAATGTCCTTTCAAACTTACCCATTTTTATACCATAATTCATAGGAGGTATTAGAAACGGAGCGTCAGGATACTTAAGAGTCAATACTGGATATAATAAACTAATAACGCTATTTAACGGGATTACATTTATTATTTTATTACTGTTTTGCTGAAAAAATAAAAATGTATTACCTCTGTTTCCTAAACAAACATTTCCGAACTTGCTGTCATAAAAATTGTTTACTTAACGACATTTTCCATTATGGTGCAATAAAGTAATTAGGTACCTGTGAGGATGTTTTAATTTCAGGACTTTTGCAACCCTTTTCTACCTGGGCATGTTGCACCTTTTTGGAAAGGTAATTAGATAGGCAACTTAAAAAAAATAAAAAGTAGGTATGTTAATAACATGAATTTCGGAGAAAAGTGGGGCGAAAGGTGAAAAATCGTTAAATAAAAGTTAATTTTTTCAACTTGCAGGGGGGATTGTGGCCAAGGGGTTGGGGATAGGGGGGTGGTGTAAACTTTTTTGGAAAGGGCTTCCAAATAGTGATTTTTTGAAATCAGTTTGGGGCCGCTGCGATGCGTAGAAAAAAAGATAAAAATACAAGAGCGGTTCCCATATAAGGCAAAATCCTGATTTACGAATCACCCTGTAACTGCCAAACGGTGCGAGATGCCCCCCCCCCCCCCCCCCACCCATACGATTTTTTGCTTGTCTCGGTCTGACCTTTCACCCCCTTCAGTATTGACCTCCCACCTCTGAACACCCTGTATACCTATATACATTATACATATGCATATAAGTACAGATATGTATATATATACATATATATACATACGCATAATATATTTTTTTTGCTAAACTGCAAAATAGGTGTGTAAAAAGTCAAAAATAGGCATAACTTTGGCATAGGAACTGATATGATTTTGAATCGAACGAATTTTTTATCAGAAATCAATGACAAATCGAGGTACGGATTTATTTTGCTTTGACATTTTCTTCATACCTGTTGCTTCTTCAGGCCCAGTGTGCCGTACAGTCCGGATTTGACGAAAAGATCAGCACCCCTATTCTTCATTCCGACGGAATTGAAATCCGTTCGGAATGTAGGAAATTTGAAAGCAGGCTGGAACATTTTAAAAGTTTAGCAATTGTCGAGTATTCTCACAGTGCCATCCTGCTTTTGAATATCCTACATTCCGAACGGATTTCAATTCCGTCGGAATGAAGAATAGGGGTGCAGGTCCAGAAATTTATCGTTGGCATTAGCAATGCTGCAGGTCGGTGATAGTCCGGAAGCCAACAAATTGTCAATGAAAGTAGCAGCATAAAGTGGAGCACTGGCGAGAGAAGGGGGGAGAATATTCTCGTCCGATGAGCATGTCCCGGAGACTGATGATAGGTTAAAGTCACTAAAGAGTAGGAACTCGTCGTGTGTCTTCATTAAGCCAGCGATCCTGTCGACTTGGACGGCTAGTTGATCATAAGACCCAGACGAAGATTTGGGTGGGACGTAGACAACAGCTACATACACACATCTACATCGGTAGAGTCATGGCAATACATAAAATATCGGTATCGCTGGAGTCTGGGAGATCGATACGTCGACATGGAATGTCGCTCCGAATAGCAAGCAACACGCCTCCCCCGACAGGGGCGCTGAGAGAAGAACTATGACGATCTCGGCGAAAAACAACGTAACCAGGACAGCAAAGTTCAGAATCCGAAAACTCACCACATCGCCAGGTTTCTGTGAGGCAAATAGCGTCAAAAAAAAAATCAGCAGATTTTAAATTTGTTTGATGTTTAAGTTGCGTCGTCTTGGACCGTAGTCCACTTACGTTGCCGCAGTAGAACGAGATATCGTTGGCGAGTTTTTTGATGATGCTGGCGATTTCTTCGATTTAGCGTTGCGATTGTTCGCAAATTCCCGAACAATACAGTTCTGCGGCTAAATATTAGGAGCTGTCACCGCAGAAAAAAGTTCCTCAGGCACAAGGACCTTGAATGAGGAACAAAAGGATATTTGGCCACGCTGAGGTGAAACGCGCTTGCAAGCCATCAAACCCCTTGAATTACTCACATTCCTAGCAATGTGCTCAATGATCTCATCCTCAGTGGTATCCGGATGAACACGAGAGATGAAAACCTGCCGTGGAACCTTGACTGGTCGAAGAGACGGTGGGACGCAAGAAATGTTGGGAGGTGCAGGAGGGCCAACGAGAGGTGCCGCGGCCGTAGAAATATTGGAAGGCGGCGTTGTCAAAGTCGATCTCATTAGCCGACGACCAGCTCCCCGCGCACGACGCCGTCGACTGAAGAACAGTTTAGGCTCCGGCACTGCATCACGCTGTGCAGCCGGGTCGGGCGAAGAGTCATCGGGAACATTATCCACGCTGGAAACAACGGGCGGCTCGGCGATTGTGCAAGCAGGCAGGATGGCAGGTCCGCTAAAATCGACTGCTGCGACGGAGGAATTGCATAACGAAAGGGACCCAGTGTCCGCAGCGATAGAACCAATCCGCTCCGAGTTAGCAGAAACTGCAGCAGAAAAAGAACCAAGGTCATTCTTTACTTGTCGAACGCTGCGACGAATGTCCTCAACGACTGGCATAACAGTGGCCGGTAAATCCGAATTCGAAGCAACAAAATGAATGTCTTCAATCGACGATGAAATAAGCCCGACCTTGGATGAGAGTTCGAGAGTTTTGCTGTGAAGAATCTCGAAATTAGATTCAGCTGCAGTGACAGTGGATAGAATTTTCTCCACTTTATCGTTAAGTGATGTCAGATCTTCAAAAATTGCCTGCAGGTTACCCCAGTTTGAGACGATCGACTGAAGTTTGTTGCCCAAAAGATGCTTCTCGTTAAAGATGGAATCCGTAATTGTAGCCATCAATTTCAGGACATGACACGGCTTGATCGCGGAGCATTCTTCGCAGGTAAAATGTTTAGGAGCAGTAGAAGACCTTGTAATACGCGTAACACATGTGGCATGAACAGATTTCTTGCAAATGCCATCGCACTCAATCAGTTGACCCGAGAGCTTGCCGTTGCATATTTTACAAGCCATCTGATCAAGAATTAAAAATCAAAATCAAAACGAAAAATAACACGACGGCACGAGAAATAAATAAAAGTCAATTAAAAAATAAATAAATAACAAATATGTAGAATAAATAAATAACACACGTAAAAGTCCGAGAAAAGTGTGTCGAACGATGATCAAGAAGTTCAGGATGGTAACACCACTAAAAACTTGTGGGCATTAAGTATCGGTCGCCACTGTCAAATGGTCACAAGGCATGCATACCTTGAGGCGCAAATCAGAAAAAGCGCAGCACCGGAGACAACAACCAAAAATCAAGAAATGTCCAATAAATATGACCTCCACTGCCGAGATAGCTGGATCAATTGTAAGAAGCGGTATATAATAACCGCTGGGCGACACACGATTGCACACAAATCCGAAAGAAATTAAATTAAATGGATAAGATAGGCACAAATTCACAAATGATCCAATGAAACAATTAAGCAAGCAAATATAGCGAAAGAGTATATCACAGGCACACGTAAAGTATATCACAGGCGATGAAGGTATCACAGCTTTGAAAGCGATTATCACAGTCAGGGCAATGCAACGACAAGTCAGCAAAACCGATCACAGTACAAAAACTTCGATTTGGCTAATTTCAGTTAATGCACAAGACCAGAGATTAAAAACAGTCGTAATTAGACTCATTAAAACTAATTGTCCAGCACTAGCACCACAAACTGCAAGCAGAATTCGCACAAAATTCAAATTAATCAAGAGTCAACAGAAAGCCGTGTTACCGCGTCGCTAGTCGAGTGCGAGATATGATGATATGAATTAACTGATATTAATCCAACACTAAGAAATCAACCTGATTGTCTTCATTACTGAATATATTAATTCAATTCAGTCACTCCAACATCTGGAAAATTACACAGGTCAACAATATAATAAGAACTCAAAGTGAAATCCAAATTAAAGCTTTCTCTCTTAGCTAGGGCAATATAAAATATGACTTATTTTCAACTTCTAAGAGCCTTCAGGGGCCCCATTCTCTATTACAATAATGTTCGCTCGAATTCGAATCATATGGCTGAATCGCAGGTTCTAATAAGATTGCCTTGACATTTTAACTCGGATTCAGCCATATGATTCGAATTCGAACGAAAAATATTGTAATAGAGAATAGGGCTCCACGAGGTACGGTTTTCATGAGCATGCTGCACTACCAATATTTATTCACTGTCTTTGTATGAAATAAATTTGTTTGTGAAATAAGTTAAATTAACGGACTATTTCGTGAGACTTTCTCAGCTTGTTATAATTTTAATCAAAAAATTTAAAAATTGAATTTTTATATGAGTCACATTACAAGTTTCTATGACATTCCGTTAGTAGGTTTTTAAGTATCTTTAAATATTGCTAAAATATGTATTTTTTTTACCTTTTAGTCCTATTTTCGTAGTGTTTCTACCCTACGTGATTGAAAAAACTGGGTTTATATTCGTAATTAGAAGCCCAGAACAGTTTTAAAAACCGAGGAAAAGAGCAACAAATGTCAATTTGCAGATCTTTGTTATTTAATACTTTTTTAGAATCGGTTCTCTTTTTTAAAGGTTTTATTTAATTGGTTTTTAATTCGCCGCTTTGAAAATCGGATACTAAATTTACAGCCATCAATTCCAAATACCGCCGTATGCGCAGATCCGTAAATTCAATATTAACACTTAGCCGACCGATCGGGGAGATCTCCCCATTTTAAAATAAGTCGGTGCACGGCTTTAATGTTTTTTATATACAATATGTGAAATCGTTAAACGAAATTGTTACCGCAAATATATGTATATGTATATACTACTTAAATAGTTTTCAGACTCCTTTTATTTCAAATAGTAAGTATCATTCGCGTTATGCAAAAAGTGCGGTGGAAATCGAACAGTTCACCGTAATGTCCACTGCAATACTTGAATTTCAGCTTTTCTCACAGAAAATTACTGACTAGTTGAGTATTTTAGAATTTCTGGCCCAATTGCTTGAATAATCACAATTTTTGGAGCGCAAATTATCGGTATTTGGGTATTCATAAATGTTTGCCTTACCAATTACTGATTACACAAGTCGACACGATTTTTGGTTCTGATTAATGTGTAGTCATTTCTTTTTGCTTTCGTCTTACAAGTGAATAAAATCGACATGATTTTTAAAAAACTTTGCTTGTGTGCCTAGGATAGGAAATTGAAAATTACCAAACCCCAAAATCTTTATGTTTTCATTTCCTTGTAAATCTTTTGCGGGCGGACATTTTTAAAATTTTCGGCAGCTATATTAAATCTACCATCTTTAATATATATATTTTGATAACAGGATTAATATTAGCGACCCTAAAAGTTCTTTGATTCATTTCAATAAAACGTCCCATGAAATTGCAACTATACGGTCGCCATATTTCATTCACCACTTTGAAACTCAACCAAAAAAATTCTATACTGTATTTTGAAGTATGGCATATGTTTAGGCAAAAAATCAGAAATTTTGCACCATGCATTTAGTTGTAATTGAGGTTCAAACTATCCAAACAAATGTCAATTTTTCCTTCACAAAAGCAAAGTTTAAACAAAATAACGGCACTTTCTCAATCCTTTTGAACGCAAGCAACAAGAAAATAGCATTGAAAACTCGGAATCCAAAATTTTTTTTAATTGAGCGTTCGAGTTGTAACCAGGGATATATTCCAATTGACTCATTGACGAATTTTTAATTGAATTTGCTAATGCAATAAAACCCTTGCATTTTTTATATATCTCTACCACCAAGCTTAAACATTGAGGCTCATTTACAGTCCTTTCAGGTGGCCTAGCCTTTTAAAGGACTTCTAACAAATTTATTTCGTTTTTTGGCAATTTTACAATCCACGGTAAAGCAAAGAAGAAGAAAAATTTCGTCGACAGAGGCAATAGGGGGATAAAAAGGAGTAAAGTTCCCTCGTGCCGATTATGGCCATCATAAATTTTTATCGCCAGGACTAACACAAGTGTCAGGATGATCGGAAAATGGTTTTATGGAGGTAAGGCGATAAAAGAAAACAGAATTTAACTTTGATTATTTATTCACCAGTCCTGTACAGCTCAACGATGGCGCTCGAGTCTCTTCTTCTTCTCTTTAAATTGCGCGCTTCTCCTCCTCACTTGCCTCCAACGCTTCCTCACAGATGTCCTTGTCGTCGCATAAATTCCGTCGCGTGACAGTTCGGCCATCCGATTTTGAATTCGTCCCGGATTCATCATCTTCGTCTGAGTCCTCCATGTCCTCTATAATGATGTCCTCCAATTCTCGGGGCATGTCTTTGCCCAGGGTTTCATTTTCTCAGCTGTGTACACTGACCGGAAAGGCTTATTGGACTGTGGTATATCTGGCGGGTCGGCTATCTGGTAACGATCCCGATCCAGAACCTCGGCAACACAAAACGGTCCACGATACTTTGGCTCTAACTTCCTGCTACTTCCAGTTGCCGGAGGGATGTGCTCAATGACAATGAGTTCCCCCTTTTCGTAACGTCGTGGCTTACGATGTCGCTCGTCGAATCTCACCTTCCATTTCGTCCTTTCAGCTTCTATTCGACGCACTATCTCACGTCGCTTCTCGGATGAGTTGGTTGTCTCCTCTGAATGATTCACAGCATCATCCTGCAAAGTCTCCAACACCTTGTTAGAGATTAGATCTCTCAGTGGAAACTCGAACACTATGGGGTCTATTCTGAGATCCGCTTCACATGAAAAGCAATTTCCACATAACATTCGTTTCATGTGAATGTGCCTATTCCGAGATTCACATGAATCGAACAAAAATATTTCGCTTGGAACAGGTGAAATTGGAACTGTCCCAGTACAAACGTCATCGGCTCTAATATTCTAACAAGGAGAGAACTTCGCTTTTAAACAGTGAATTAAAAGTTTAAAGGAATTTTAATAATTTAGAGATTATAAATTTTTAAATATGGAATTCTGGATATTTTCTAATAAAGACGTTTGGTGCTCAAGAAGTACTTTTCTATTTTTTCGGATACCGCCTTGCCTTTTATAACTATGTTTGATTTTGTGGTGGCAGGGTGGAGACCTGCTTGTCGAAACTGCGACAATTTTCTTCAGCTAAATCATTTTCTGCAAGAGTGTGTATCATTTTCAAGAGCAGGATCATGTTCTGTAGTACTCGATTCATATGTTTCCATTTCAGGATACACTTCTGGCAGATTGGTACCTTGTCGAGAAGATCCTGGATTGCTTAATGCTGAAACTGCAGCTTGGGAAAATTCAGATGATCTCTGCTTTGCCGGAGAAGGTAGTCCAAATACTCTTCCCGATATTTGTGTCACCTTTTTCCAAATTTAATAAAGCAATTGCTCTTTCTTCATGTGCGGAGAAATTATGCAGTATGTTTGGGCCACCACCTGTTGCGTTTACTTCTTTTTTATTATCCTGCAATTTTTTTTTGTGTTCAATTTGACTCGCTAATTCGGACCACCTTTAATCCGGATATCACGCTAATCAGGACCAGCAAATTTGAATCATTATGTATTCTACAGTCCGGATCACTTTTTGAAAGCATTTTCTGTAATCCGGATTTCCTAAATTATGCCTCTATAGACTGAGAGAAAAAGCAATAAATTTAGCATTACACAAAAATAAACAGACTTCAATTACTGAGTTCATAACTAAAAAATAAATAATAATTCGAAACTTCCATTGCAAAAATCATTTTTTCTTGTTTTATTTTGAATAAATGGAGTTAATTACATATTTTTGTTTATACATTTTGCATATTAATTCTGCTTCCCCCAGTCCGGATTTTTCGCTAATCCGGATCACCCCTTGCAATAATTAATCCGGATTAAAGAGTCATTACTGTACTAAATCCGTTACCCATTCGTGTAACAAATTCACCTTTTGCCACTCTAAAATAGTTCTGGTTTGAGGACTGTTTACGTTCAATACTGTTTCCTGCAAAGAAATCAACACGAAAATATACTCAAAAACTCAAATTAACGCTCAGACAAATATATTTTGAATATAAAATAACATCACTTTCTTTTTTCCTCTTATTTCGTCCGACACTTCCTGTACCCGAAACTTTAATGATTGCCTTCACTTGGAAAAATCAAGTGAACGAATTATTCACCTCACACCGAAAGCATTCACCTCTGACGATTGCGAGAATAGCTAAAAATTTCCGCAAGTTTCACATGAGACATGGAACATGTGGAACATTCATCTTAGACGAATGTCAGAATAGGACTTTCGAAATGTGAACGATTTTTCACGTGAAGCGGATCTCAGAATAGACCCCTATGTCGTTCGGACTGTAACCTGTCGTCTCATTCTTCTGCGAGTTGAGGGTCCACTGTAATTCACGGATTCGGTCATCCCAATTAATCTCGTCCTCGGCAGCTATGCGAATAAACGGCAATATGGATTGATTAGCTCGCTCTATTACTCCATTAGCACGAGGAGTACGAGTTGCGGTTAAAACGTGCTGAATTCCGTTCCTAGTAAAAAAGTCTTTAAATGCTCTGGAAGTAAACGCCGTTCCTCTGTCGGTAACTATCTTCCTAGGTAGGCCGAAATATGTCGTCAGCTCTCGCAACGCCCCCAGTACGGCTGTCGTCTTCGTGCTGCCAACCGCCTTGACCACAATATATCGCGAAAAGTGATCAATAATACCCAAAATATGTGTTCGTCCAGCCTTACTTCTCGGAAAAGGACCAAGATGGTCGATATGTAACACCCGAAACGGGATTGGTACAACGTCATCGCCATATAATTCGGCTTCCTTTTTACCTCCCAGCTGCTTGTTGTAAAGACATTCCAAACATGCCTTTATATATGCTTTCACATAACGTCGCATTCGAGGAAATCAAAAATCCCTCTTGAGCCTCTGAAGAACCTTGTCCTCACCGAAATGTCCAGAGTCATCATGTGCAGTCTTTACAATTTTTCCTCTAATTGACCTCGGCACAACCCATTTCGATTCCCCGTTCACTATGCGAAACAAACGATCACCACTCAAAACAAAATCTCGTTGGATTTGAATTGATCTTGTAGATTGCAATTCTCCTTTCAGAATCGAAACAATTTCAGCTATTTCCGGATCAGTCAACTGCATCACAGCCAACCAATCAGTTGCAGAAACCCCGACCCGAAGAATGTCGTGCATAACAGTTTTAGGCGCAACTGCCTTGCCCACCGGAGCTCTGCTCAAGGCATCAGCATGTCTAAGACGTTCCGCTGAACGATGCACAACCTTGAAGTCGAACTCCATCAGCCTCAACCACCATCGGCCTATCCGCGGATTTAACGGCTTGCTCAGCTTCGTTGCCTCTATTGCGGCACAGTCCGTCACCACTGTGAAGTGTTTACCGAGCAAGTAAACTCGAAATCTCTCCAAGCTATCGACTATGGCCAGAACCTCCAACTCGTGGCTGTGATATTTCGACTCTGTCTCCGTACAATGTCGACTGTAATAGAACACTGGCTGTATAGCTTCATCGGATTTTCGCTGCATAAGTACACCTGCAAGTCCCAGACTACATGCATCAGTGTGTACTTCATGTTCCTTCTTGGGATCATAAATAGTCAACACCGGTTCGCTGCACAACTTGTCTACAAGTATGTAATTCAAAACTCCTCTGCTGTGCCTCAGTCCACTCAAATGGTTCGTCCTTTTTCAGCAACTTCGTAAGAGGTTTGGCCTTCATTCCGAAATCCAGTATAAATTTCCGGAAATATCCGGCCAGACCTAAAAATCGTCGAACGTCATGCTGATTCATCGGCACCGGAAAATTTTGAATACTTTCAGTTTTCCGCAGACCCGGCTTGATTCCATGTCTACCTATCCGATGGCCCAAGAACACAATTTCATCAGCCAAAAACACGCATTTCTTTAGTCTCAAAGTTAGACCACTTTCCTTCAGAATTTTAAGAAATTTCTCCAATCGTCTAAATCCGTCCGAAACAGTAGCGCTCGGAATGATTACGTCATCCAGATATGCTAGGGCTTCCCCAGGTTCCATCCGTGCAATCAATTTATTAATGAGTTGCTGAAACACGCTAGGAGCATTTACAAGCCCAAACGGCATATAGTTATATTCATAATGTCCGTCCATCGTTGAGAAAGCCGTATATTTTCTTGACGACTCCTCAATAGGAATCTGATGATATCCCGACATCAAATCCAGCGAAGTAAACAAATTACTTCCCGATAGTCGAGCCAACTGTTCGTCAATTATTAGCATTGGAAAAGGTTGCTTTACCGTTATTACATTTAACACACGATAATCAATACACAGTCGATCGTCTTTACCCTCGCTCGAGACCAAAACTATCGGCGATGAATAAGGAGATGTACTTGCTCTAATAATGCCACAATGCAGCAACTTTCGGATAATCTCATTCACCTGGTCTCTTTTTGCAAATGGAATACGATAAGGACGCATCCTCACAGGCTCATCCTTTTTTAATTGAATTTTCATTTCAGCCTCTTTGCATCGTCCCAGACCTGACCAATCTTCAGCGAAACAATCACTGTATTTCGTCAACAATGTTCGCAATTGATCTCGCTCGTCAGCGTCGATTGCACTTACTTTAAAATCGTCGCTCTTTATAATTTCCATGCGGCAATCTCGGGCTTCAACCACTAATCGACCTCCTTCTTTACAAAGCACGTCGGCTCCATAAAGCACGTCTTGGGTTAGCATCTCGTCAGGCACAACGTACAACCAACAGTCAGCAAAGTACTCGTCGAACTGCAGTTTCACCTCTATGTGACCGGCCGTCACATATGAACCACCTGCAAATCCTCTCAAAATTATGCGATCAGATCACCCATAGTATCAATTAAACTTTTTCGAATAAGGGACCTTTCACTACCAAGATCAATGCGCGCACATACCGTCTGTCCGTTTAACGATACTACTTTCGTAACTATTGCTGGAATATTCTCATGGCTCGTCATTACTATCGGTCTTATCTCGTCGGCCTTCTCTGGACACATTCCAGTTCTATGCGTAGTTTTATGAAAATTTAAAGATTTTTTCCTTTCTTGAATCCCTTGGACAGTTTGGGGACACATGTCCTCTTTCACGGCAGTTGTAACAAATGGGTCCCTTCTTCTCACCCGGTGACCTACCAGGTGTCGTTACAGAATTCTCAACATTCCGTTATACCGGCCTATATTCCTGTTTTCTGATCTCCGTATCAGCAGTCTTGGAATTCGCAATACGTGTCGTATATTTACTAATTGCCATCAACAATTCGTTCGCTGTGCGAAATTGCATGCATAGTAATGCATTCGACAATTTCGGTTCTCTTAAACCTCTTAGTACGTACCTGATTAAGTCCTCGTCGGCTAACCCGCCCTTTCGGCCTCGGCTGCAGACTCGTTGAAAGTATTCTTTCGGACTTTCCTTAAAACGTCGCTCCATATTCATGAGTCGAATGTGCACGTCCGCGGCGGTTTCTGTCGTCGGAAAATCTTCCAAAAATCGAGCAACGAACTCGGACCAGTTCAAAATTATCGGCAAACTGTCCTTCCAATTGTAAGCTGCTCCTTTTAGCTTTGTTTGTACGGCATATATTAAAATGCGATCGTCCCATCGGTATGCTGACTTCAACAACGTTACACGTTCGACGAACTGTTTCGACGTCACTGATTCCTCGGCATACGGGTCAAACTCAGGCAATAGCTGTGTTTTTTTCAATCGGATCAGGATCTGGATCAATCTCTTAACATTGACATACAACAACAACTCGTGATCCACACTTTCATTTGGATTAGAATCAATGATCCGCAAGAAGTGGTTACAAAAAATTCTACGAGAAGTGCTAGTGTCGGATGAATAGTTTGGAAATTTCTAACAGAGTCGCTGCTGTAGTTTTTCTTTTCTGAAATGATGGCAGCAATGAAATTTGTAGTCGATTGGTTCTGAGCACACAAAGAAATAGTAATTTATAGTAACAAAATAAATCAAATCGTTTTTCTGATTATGGGATTTAATAAAAAACAAAACTTTTAAAGGCCTTTTTGAGTTTTCTTTGACGAAAGCTGTCGTCTAATCCCCAATTCTTATTAGATTAGCAAAAACAGGAATTCCAGCTCCTCAAACCCAAAATCGTGATCCCAGTGATTAATCTGAATCGTTTTTTTTCATTTTATCCTGATCCAGAGCCAGATCCAGATGAAAAAAACCCAGCTAATATATCGGCGATATCTTTAACGCTATTAACCTGATGACTCAAATGGGCAAAACACATTTGCGGTGTCATCTTCGTCGGCTGTACAGATATATTCGGGTCCACCGATGCACTGGTCGCGACTGGACGCATTCCAGTTAACGGCATCTGATTCAAACTCATCGCACAACATATCGATGTCCCGAACGGCGATGTTTCCCGTTGAAGTGGCCCGTTTTCTGACCGGCCATGCAATGCACAATACGTCGTCGTGGTAAAATCATGAGATCCATTAGAGATGACCTCCCCTCCCGTTGGTAGGTGAATTGTGGTGGGTGTCAATGTGCGATACTTTACCGGGTTTTCGTCCTGCGTTGTCCGTCGTCGGTTCCCCGGCCGAAGTCCCTCGATCCGTCCAGTCGATAGTCCAGCTCGTTGCCACGGCTCCGTCCTCATTTCCGCGATGAGTTTTCCAAGTTGCTCCCTTAGAAGGTTCACTTCTTCCGCAAGCTTTCCCACTTTGTCCTCCTCCTTGGGGCCCTTTGCATTCCTGCTCACCTCAATTTCGTCACTTCTTTTTGCAGTCATTAAGCGAGAGATTAGCTCGTTCTTATTTCCTGTCGTCGCTTCGCTTAATCTTTCCAATTCCTTCTTTAAAGTTGGAATCGAATTTCTTCGCCTCCTATCCCACTTCTGATTTGTCAGGATGATCGGAAAATGGTTTTATGGAGGTAAGGCGATAAAAGAAAACAGAATTTAACTTTGATTATTTATTCACCAGTCCTGTACAGCTCAACGATGGCGCTCGAGTCTCTTCTTCTTCTCTTTAAATTGCGCGCTTCTCCTCCTCACTTGCCTCCAACGCTTCCTCACAGATGTCCTCGTCCTCGCATAAATTCCGTCGCGTGACACAAGTAACAATTTATCCAAGTTTCATCCCTTAATTAACCCCCAAGAAGTGAGAATTAATTTTAAAAATTTCGAAAAATAATTAATATCTTTTGAACGCGTTGACCGATTTGGATGGCGCATCACAGGAAAAATCAGTGGAACTGAAAACTGGATATAACCTATGTGGGGGCGAGGTGTTCGTTTTTATCATCCAACATAAACTTTATTTTATCGGAGTTCACGAGAGCTGACACGGTCGCAAAGATGGCTACTCGTCGAGGACTTACGGCATCAATTGAACTCTAACTTCCAGAAACCGCCCGATCGAAACTTGTTGATCTGAGGAGCCAGGTGGCGCAGTGATCGCCATAGTGAACCATGATGTCAACGGCGAGGAAGGCGCCACAGGATTCCCCCTCGCAGTTTGAACGTTGATGAAAATTACGTTCATTCCCTAAAATGGACTTTGTGTCCACTTTGCTTGGTGTTGTCATGTGAGGAGATCATATTAACGTTGATGGCAGGTTCCTCCTCAATGACCTCAAGGGACGTTGGGTAGGCCGGTTTCAGTCGATCTATGGAAATAGTCACATGATTGTTATTAATTAATAGGGTAAGGCACTTATCGCTTCGCTTGATGACCTCGAAAGGACCGTCGTAAGTTGGTTGTAGCGTCGGACGAGGTGCGTCTTTTCGTATAAAAACATGCGAAGACTTGGCGATGTCCTTGTGTTCAAATGTTCGCTCCTTTGAATGATGCGTTGTAGAAACCGGACGTAACTTAGACATCGCTTGACAGAGACGAGACGCGAACTCCTCTGATGGCTCCCATCGACTGCTCCCACAAATTGTACAGTGATTTGCCTTCGTACGAAGGCCAAGCAGTACTACAGGTAAAACCTCAGTCCAGCGCTCAAGAGTGATAAGGGGAAGTTCGAAATCGCTCTATACCGAGCAGCTTAGTGAGCTCGCCAAACAACGAGGACGTCATCCTTAGTCAGTTGTAATTTGCTGGGGAGCGATCCAACCAAACATGAAAACGCGAGCAACAGTGTCAGCTGTTATATCTTGGATTGGAAAAATTTCTGGCCAACGAAACAGGCTATAACGCTTGCCTGAAGATGACGGAAGAGGTCCCACGATGTCTATGTGCACATGAGTAAACCTCCCGTCTGGAAGTTGAAATGTACCTATAGCTGTCTTGTTATGACAGTAAGTACAAGTCAATACTATGTTGAAGAAGTGTGGAAAATTTTAGTAAGATTGGATTATAGGTTTTGAGAAATCATGTCCAGGGTAAAAAAGAAAAAGAAACTTAGGGGCTTTGTGATACCCTCCGTTGTCTGCTGGAGAATGGCTCCCATAGCGATATCCGACGCGTCCACCATCCAAGAGATAACCGCCTGGGGGGACGGATGCGCCAGAAGAGCAACATTTGCAAGGTCTTCTTTACATTTTTGAAATGCTGCCTCAGCTTCGGGTGTCCACGCAACTTTGGATTTGTCGTTCCGTTTGTGACCTTGTATCAAATCCTGAAGTGGTAGTTGTGTCTCTGCTGCATGAGGCAAAAATCGCCTATAAAAATTTAGAGTTGCTAAAAACCTTCGCAAGGAATTTATTTGTCCGGGAAGGAGATACTCCACTATAGCCTTAACCTTTTCGCGCAGTAGATGAATATCCTCTGCAGAAGGGAAACCACGCGATCGGAGTCGGCCAAAAACTATTTTTAGATTTCTTAAATGTTCCTCGTGGCTGCGCGACGCAACGCAAATGTCGTCGAGGTAGGTAAAGGTAAAATCCAAATCCCTCAATGCATCGTCGATCAACCTTTGAAAAGTCTGGCCCGCGTTCCGTAAACCAAAGGTCATTCTTGCGAACTCGAAAAGACCAAACGGCGTCGTTATGGCTGGGATTTTGTGATACGCGCGGAAAAGGTCGATAGTAGAAAATATTGTTAAATTCGGAGAACAAATGTCTTTGAATTCCTTTAATAAATGTGAAATTCTGACTTTCGGTTCACGACTGTAAGTTGAGGTGCGGAAACCCTTGCGGTTACAACATTAACTGTGCAATTTGTAGTGCTGTCATGCAATTTTCTATGCTTGAGGTCGACAATTATGCCATAATGTTGCAAAAAATCCGCTCCTATAATAGGTCGACTAACCTTAGCTATGACAAAATTCCATCCAAAATCTCGACGGAGTCCAATGTTGAGTCGCAGTCTTCGTGTACTAAAAGTTGGAATAAGAGAACCGTTTGCGGCATATAAACAAAACTCCGCCGCATCTAGCCCTTTCGAAGTCTGGGGAGGAATGACTGAAACGTCGGCTCCAGTGTCGATCAAGAAAGTGATACCAGTGCTCTTGTCCTTGACAAACAAGCGACGAGTGGTTGAAGGCTCATCGGTAATCGTCGCGGTAAACGACGAACCATTTAGTTTGTCGACTGTACTTTCTTGTTGAAAGTCCAGTGAGGCAAGCACTTTCTAGCTCTGGAGCCGAACCTCGAATGATACCAGCAATATTCCGTAGAACGGGATCGGGCCCTTGGTCTGTTTTTTCGGGCAAATTTGTCCTCACCGATTTGCGCCTTGAGCTCAAAAATTTGTTGCGTCAAGTGCTCAATTTGATTTTTTAATGTGTGAGTTTGTTCTTGGCAGGGCTTGTGAAGAGGGTTTTGAGATATTACTGCTATGCCGGGTGTATAGTTGGTCTCAGCAATTTTGTCTGCGAGTACAGCCAACTTATTAAGTTCCCCGCCGACCGATAATATTGAGCGCATGTGCGCAGGAAGGTGCTGCATCCATAAAGCCTTGAGCAAATCATCCGTGATTATTTTGCCTGCCAAATCACGCATGCGATGAAGAAACTGTGAAGGCTTCTGGTCCCCCAGCTCTATTTCTTGTAAGAGCCTTTTAATGCACTTCTCCTCCGAATCCGCAAAAATACTGATCAAACGGTCCTTAATTGCTAGGTACATACCTTCAGCGAGTGGCGACAAAATGATGTCACTAGCCTCCGGCAATATGCTGCTGTCCAGTACGGCGACGACAATATCGTATTTAGTTGCGTCTGTTGTGAAGTCATTGTTGAAAAATTGTGATTCGATTTGTGAGAAGCACAATTCCGGACGAGTTCTCCAAAATGCGAGAGGCTTAACCACCACTCACTGCAGTTCGTGAAGTGGAACGCCTTCGAGAGGCTCGGCTGGTGGAACCATAGCGTTATTTGGGGCTTCCTGGGCCATGCGTAAGCTGCTCACTGCGGCGTGCTGACTGCAGGGTCACAAGTCTGTGAGTGTCCGATTGGCTATAATTCGGGCGTCGGGGTCACCAATATGTGGGGGCGAGATGTTCGTTAAAAGAGAAAACAACTCTTTATCGTCCAACATAAACTTTATTTTATCAGAGTTCACAAGAGCTGACACGGTCGCAAAGATGGCTACTCGTCGAGGACTTACGGCATCAATTGAACTCTAACTTCCAGAAACCGCCCGATCGAAACTTGTTGATCTGAGGAGCCAGGTGGCGCAGTGATCGCCATGGTGAACCATGAAGATGTCAACGGCGAGGAAGGTCCCACAACCTAAAAAAAATTTTTTTTTTCTTTTCAAAAATTGTTTTCAGCCATTTTGAATTTTGATACAATCATCAATATTATTTACAATATATATTTTTTCCTGGATCTTTAGTCAGACTGAGAATTGGGCACACACGGCTTACCCACGAATACCTAATACTGTGCAAAGACCAACTCCTTTGCCTACAGTGTAGGCCCTACACTGTACAGAACCCCTCACAGTTACCCACATTCTAACCTCTTGTCCCAAATCTTTTAGTTACATTTCTTCTCCAAACCTTAAAATCCTATTTGATACTAATTTCCTGGGACTCCTCAGTCTTAAACTCCCCCGGTAAATTAGGTGGTTAGGGCATAACGGGCGTGTAGTATAGTTCACCTTAATGTCTTAATAGTGTTTTAATATTCGAGCGCTTGTCGCGCATATTTTTGAAGGTTTTTTTTTTCGCCATTAGGGAATTGATAATAATAAAGAAAAAAGAAGATAATTTAGGGGAGTTTAAGATTGAGGAGTCCCAGGAAGTTAGAATCAAGTAGGATTGTGAGGTTTGGAGAAGAAATGTTACTAAGAGATTTGGGACAAGAGCTGAGAATGTGGGTAATTGTGAGGGGTTGTGTACAGTGTAGGCAAAGGGGTTGATCTTTGAGCCGTAGAAGGTATTCGTAGGTAAGCCGTGTATGCCCAATTCTCAGTCTGACTAAAGACCCAGGAAAAAATATATATTGTGAAAAACTACGTCAGAAACTCACAAACAATTTTTGGGCATACAATCATAACCTACAAAATACCAATAAAAATCGACATTTTATTATTTTATATTCCGTGAGCCGAGTCTTCCTCCATCTGTCAAACAACCCTTCCTCGCAAGTGGTCTAGACATCGTGTTTTTCGTAGAGCTTAGAGGTTTACTCTAAAAAAATTTGCACAGTTTGTTTAAAAAGTTGGTCAAATGTCTAGTAGATTGAAAAGCGAACTTCTTAGAGTAAACGTTTTTGAAAATCATACTTATATAGGAACTTTAGGGTCTACTAAACAGATCAAAAGTTCCATAACAATCGTCACCACTCACAAACGTCAAATACATCAATTCAACACTAAAATTAAGGGGTCCGTCAGAACCTACAATTACTGGCCTTTTGCATGTGTACGTAAGTGGTCTGGCAGTTCGAGAAAATTGCATTGACGCTTATGGCGGGAATAGTTAACACTCGTCCTTGAAAAAGTTCGCCATCTTTTAACACCCGTAAGTATCAAAAGCGGTAGTTTCACATTGTTCACATTGTGGTTTTGTGATGTAATTATAAATTCTGGTAAGGAACTATTTTGAAATATGGAATATGTTTTAAATATTGCGTATTTTTATATTCTCAGAAATGTCAATTGAAGGAAAATTAATAGAACAAGTGCTTTTTGACATGTTCTCTAATGGATTCAGGAATGTTGCAATCAAAGCAAGAATATGGAAAGAAATTACGGAAAAATTTATTTTAATTATTAATTAATTATATTTTTTAATTTGTTTAAAATGAATATTAAGAAAAATTAAATTTAACTGGTAAGTAAATTTATTATAAATATTAAGAAATAAATAATTTTCTTAATTAAGATGTGAAGAAATGGAAATGGAAAGATGTGGAAGAAATGGAAATTCTAAAGGCACTAATTCGGAAAGGAGATGGAGTCTCATAATATTCTATCTGGAATAGATACTCCAAAAACGAGGAAATAGGAATTGAACGCCTGCAATGTTTAAGGAACCATTGTCGACCATGGAGATGGTGTATTTGAATATGCTTTAATGTTATGTAATACATAATTTAAAAAGGAGGACATTTTTAAGCACGGAAAGAGCAACAGATGAGTCGTCTTTCAATAATGATGAGGATTCCTTTTCAACTCCCTATAATAAGAAATATATGGAAGTTGATTCGTCAACTTAGCGATCCTAGTTCCCAGGCATCAAATTTAAATGCACCTCAAACATTCACTTCTACTTCAAGAATTAATGTAGTCCCGACAGAACTTTAAAAAACCCCATACCAAACTTATGGAAAACAAATTTCTGTCGATATTTCTGTAACTTGGGATTGGGTAGGGACTGACATGTCCCTACATACATCAAAAGTCTCCATAGACCCAAAGCTCGGCTCGAGATATTTGATTTCAAAGTGGGTAAAGTAAGAGTATTGGAAAATACTTGGAGTACTACGGTTGAATCAATATTCCCATATATATATGTATATATATATAATAATAATACGGATCTGTTGGAGGACATCCCCCGGGCCACCAGAAGCGCAATTTATTTACAGCTCGACGGAGCACCTGCGCATACTGGGAACATTGTTAGGGCAAGGTTGAATGAACAATACCCAGAGCGCTGCATTGGACGAGGTGGACCGATTCCTTGGCCTGCTAGGTCACCGGACCTTACTCCACTGGACTTTTTCTTATAGGGAATGATGAAAGATGAAGTTTACTCAAGACCAATCAACAGCAGAGAAGAATTAGTTACCAGGATTGGGACTGCAGCCACGAAAATACGGGAGAGACTGGCTACCATAGACCTCAAACGTGAAATAAAACGAAGGCTATTTGCATGCATCGAAACTAGCGGAGAACATTTTGAACAGCTTTTAAAGGACAAACGTTTTAATTGTAATTAGTTTTTAAGCGAACAAAATGTATTTTTTAGTAAACTTAAGTATAATTTCTTAAAAATTCGAATTATCATGATATTCTGTAAAAGAATTTTTGTAAGAGCGGTTCCCATATAATAAAAATCCTGATTTACGAATCACCCTGTAACTGCCGAACGGTGCAAGATGCCCCCCCCCCACCCATACGATTTTTTGCTTGTCTCGGTCTGACCTTTCACTTCCTGCAATATTGACCTCCCACCTCTGAACACCCTGTATAATCAATAAATATATGTATATGTATATACATATATATATTAAATAGATATGTGTATAAGGGCTGTTTCACATAGCATATTATAAAAATACGCGGATATAATTTACATTTAAGGTATAGTAGAAAGAATATCAAAGGAAGCTGTATACGTCAATGAAAGGTATTTTCATGGACTTACCGGAGATTAGGAGAAACCTGAACTGTAACTTCAAACTGCAAGCAATCACGATTTGGAACATTGGAAGATTTTATCGATGTTGAACAGCAGTAGTATAGACTGATTGCGGCCAGAAAATTGACTGTGTGCGATAGTGACAGGAGAGGGTTTGACTGGAGGATCATGACGGGTTTGCACTGTGTGATTAAAGTGTGTAACGGAAAAGGGGTGTTTCCTTTTCGTGTAGAGCTTTTGCTGAGATTTGGAAAATTGCAGCAGATTTGCACCGTGCATTTGATCTGTCATTGGGTGTGTGTTTCTTTCTGGCTGGGAAGTGAGTGTGGCGAGTTTGCGATGTGCGCAGGGCGGAAATACTTGCGTGCGGAGGGCTTGAAGCGTTCGCAAGATGATAATGTTTGATCAGAGCATGTTTGAGAAAAGGAGAAAATGATCACTGGCGTGAATTTGTTTGCACAGAACAAGTGCAGAGAATCGAAAAGAACTTGCTAAGCAGGGTATCGGGCGGGAAGAAGGTAAACAAAACGCACGTGGTGCGGTGCGCCCGCCCGGGCCAAGAAGGCCTTTGGCAATGCGAAGTCCCTATGTCATGCGACGGCTACTTAACATGCAAAGTGGCCTTGCGCAATCAAGACACTACTCGGGAAAATGAATAAATCCATTAACGGAGCAGAGGCTTTAGTAAAAATTACGTGGAACGGTGTGTCATAAGGTAAAGGGGTTGCTGTGTCGTGTGTAATATACATCCTTTGCATGCATATGATGGGTGCAATTACCTTTCTGCTGAAAAAAATCCCAGAAGCACTAAGAAAGTTAAAAAGTGAAAGTTGACGTAGTAAAATGAGATGGGGTGATAAATGTTGGGTAAAAAAACAGAATTGTGAATTGTTAACATCTTTTCATTTTACATAAAACCTTTAAGAGTAAATTTTGTATCTGTGCAGTGGGCACAGAATAGGGTTTGAAATTATACTCCATCTTGAAATATGCGTCTTAAATTTGTGTCGACCTAATGCATAAATTGTCCATGATCCTTTGCGAGCATTTTGATGGGCATAAATCCGTACATATAAATATTTGATTTCAGGTAGGTTTTGGAACCTTACTTGTTTTTTCATTGTTTAAATTTAGAAAATATTTTTATCATGTATTTTTATATTTTTCGTGTGAACTTTATGAAATAATAAATTTCACAACATAAACCAAACAAAATGAACGATCCTGCTAGAATTTAAAAGTATTTAACACCCAATTTGCATGTTTAGAGGTTGGAGGTGGGTTGTTGTACGGTCCACATACGTCCTTACCACTAGCATAGATGCAATTAATTGAAGATCGAAGATGTTCGGCCTCAACGTCTTCAGGGCAATTTAAGGCACTCATTTCCACACAGCAAAAGTAGCATTTTGCTATGTCTTTCAGGTTGGTGTAAAAGAAGTCGCTTCTTGCTAGCTTATGTGACTTTCTGTCGTCCAAATTTAAATTCTTAAATGCTTTAGTCGGTCAGATTCACGCTTTAAGATTAGCATCGTGACTGCAATAAAGGCTGTTTACACAATGTGTTTTATATTAATCCATGTGTTGTGCTTTTGTGGAAATCTAAGCCATTTCCAAAAACTTTATCCCCTCGTCTTTTTAAAACTTTTTCTACAAGATAAAGGTCAAGATATTTGACTGGGGATAATTCAAATTGGTAAAAACCGCTTTTTATTATATTTCCTTGATAGTCTTCAAGAATGTAAGTTACTGGATAAGTATTTTTGACTTCATTTATCTTGAAGATTTCAGTAGACCACTTTGGGGTGTAGCCCTTTTCAAAAACATGTTTGTACTTGCTTATACGAACAAAGTTTCCTACTTTGTACATGTTTTTTTTTTTTTTTTTTTTTTTTTTTTTTGGGAGTGGGGAAATGCTTTATGCACCGTAGGTGTCCGAAGACACCCGTGTGCCGGACTCCCCAGCCTACCTAGGCCTACCGGCTAAAACCCCACTCCCCGCCCGCAGGACCTCCACCCCGGAACCGTCTGTTGGACATTACTTCAGGGTGGAGTCCTATTTAGAGCCGCCCCCGCCGGGGGCCCTCCTCTCACCGGGCGATCTACGCCTCCCGCTCCCTGGCGTCCCTTTCTTTCTGGCGCAGGATCGCTCTAACGAAAAGAGCGACCCTTCGCCAGAGATCCTCCCCCTGCAGCATAACCTCGACTATATTGTCCGGGGTTATGCTGCCCGCCACACTCTCCAGCTCCTCCCTCTCCGCTCTCCATCTATCACATTCAAAGAATGTGTGGAGAGCGGAGTCCGACGGGGAGTCGCAGTAAATGCAGCACGGGCTCGGTGTCTTCCCTATACGGTGAAGGAAAGCCCGAAAGTGCCCGTGCCCCGTCAGCATTTGTGTGAGGTAGTAGTCCACCTCACCATGCTGACGGTTCAGCCAGGTGTCCAGCTGGGGGATAACCCGAGCTGTCCACCGGCCCCGCGACTCCCCATCCCACCGTGTCTGCCAGGCCGCCATGGTTGCGGTCCTGGCCGTTTGTACATGTTAGACAGGGCTTTGAGAGCTTTATGTATTTTGCTTATATATGTAGGTGATGAGGGCGCCATCATGGTGTTGCTGAATATACAAGTCAGACGAACCTTTACTTTGTCAAGAGACGCTGACTGGAGAGGACGTGCTCACCTTAATTCTTAAATTGTTACTTAAAGAAAGGAATAATAAAATAATAAATTCTAATAGGTTATGGACCCAGCAACATTAACACGAAAGGTGTAATTTACCTTCGTTTTTTTTTTTCTTTCAAAGAAAAAGTATACAAGACAGTGCACACGTGATTATCATAAACAGCAACTTATTGAAAATTTGTTTTGGAGAGGCTGATCTCGATACATCCTTTGCCTCAATAGATCTTCTGTTGGTGTCATATTTTTTTTTTGGCTTTTGGAAGGAGCTGCGGTTTTTTTTTTTTTTTTTGTTTGATTCTCTCAAATAGAGGGTAAGTTATTTTAAACAAAAACAAAGTGAACGAAAACGTACACCGGCCCGCATGAGAAATAAAGATGATATATGTATATTAGGGTGCTTTTTTTTCGCGACTATTTTTTTTTTCAGTCCCACCTCGAAATTTTGTGGCAAATACCTAAACAAAAATTCTCTGAAAATTGGAGCCCTTAATATTAATATTAAGTACTAGACCAAGGCGTATAAAGATTTCCCATATAAAATACACGTAAACTTTGATTATTTTTCTTCAAAACTCTACAGCTCAGCGGCATTTTATGGTATAATCTTGATTAATGGTAGCATTTCTTTAGAATTCAATGCTCTAAAAAAGTGTCCATTGTGGCGTAACCCTAAGTCCCACCAGCGAGGTAGTACGGGTCACTAACCCTATTTTTTCATGAAATTCTCGTTTTTTTGCCCCTATCTTATAAATAACAAGAGCTACAGAAAAAATGTGAATGACAAACTTGTAGGAAATTCAATTTCCTCTAAAAAGTTCTAGAACACCAAATCGCTAACATCGATATTTCTGTGTTTCTACAATTTAGCTCAATAATCCATGAAAGTTCCACACTACCTCAACTTCAAAGCCCAATATCTCAAGAAATATCGATGTAAGCGATTTGGTGTTCAGAACTTTTTTGTACGAAGTTGAATTTCCTACAAGCTTGTCATATTCACTTTTTCTGTACCTCTTGTTGTTTACGAGATAGGGGCAAAAAGCAAGAATTTCATGAAAAAATTGGGGTTAGTGACCCGTACTAGCTCGCTGGTGGGATTTAGGGTTACACCGCAATGGACACTTTTGTAGAGCATTCAATTCTGAAGAAACCCTACCATTGACCAAGATTATACCATAAAATGCCTCTGAGCTGTAGAGTTTTGAAGAAAAATAATCAAAGTTTACGTGTATTTTATATGGGAAATCTTTATACGCCTTGGTCTAGTACTTAATATTAATATTAAGAGCTCCAATTTTTAGAGAATTTTTGTTTAGGTATTTGCCACAAAATTTCGAGGTGGGACTAAAAAAAAAAATAGTCGCGAAAAAAAAAGCACCCTAATGTATATATATATATGTATAGTATACCGGCATACAGTGAGGAGAGAGAGAAACGTTAAGCATGCAAGTCTAATAAGAAGTATACTTGTTTTTCTTGGAAACACGTATACACGCTACATAAGAAAAACAAAAATAATGTACTTGTAAAATAAATTTTGTTTTAGTTCCACGTATTAATGTTTAAAAGTAAAGGCCGAGATACAATGTACGCGCTGCAATATACAATGAGAGCGACGCTACAGCTGGAATGAAAGAATTGGACTTCTAACCGTCGTCTGAAAAATGAAACCATGTTTAAGCACAGGCTCAAATTTCATGGAGCAAATCATGCACAGTTATGTTTAAGCTGACGGAAATTAAAAATAAATAAACTTTCGCGAAACGATTTCTTTTATACCACGCTCAATTTTAAGTTTTTTCACAAAAATGATCCTCCCGGGGCACTCAGCTGGGAACTACATATATAAAAGTCATTGTTCATGCCTTCGTTTTACCTTCATATTTCTCATATATACCAACCAAAGCTAAAAGTTATATCACAAAATGCCGTAGCCATCTGTTGGGCATTGTAAAACTACTCTAACAGCTGATTCCGTCCCTAGAACCAAACTGAAAAAGAAACATGGAAACGAATCATCGCGCTTCAAAAGTTGAAGTTCCACCAAACTTTGTGGCGCTACAAAGTATCAGCGCGTTCATTGTATCAAGCTGATTGCATTTTCCCGTATTCAAACTCATTTTGTAGCGCCACAAAAACGTGTGGCGTACATTGTATCTCGGCCTTAAGTCTCTCTCGCTCTTCTTCTCGCGATTATTTTTTCTTCGCCCTTTGGTTTTATATGAAAAATAGAGTTTTTTTTCATATGTGTGAATATGTATGCTGTTTGAAATGACAACGATTGAAATGTATGGATGGTTACAAGTTTTTATTAGTTTATAGGTACTTGGAGCGAGTCATTTTTTTTAAAAATTCTTTCTCAACATTTTAGAGGTTTACGTGTACAAAAAGTGTATACGAAGTGTACGTTTAAGAATATTTCTTTTTAACTTCTTGAGTTTTTTTTTAAAGTAAATGCATTTCTTATGTGCTGTTTGCAGCTGTGCAGTAAACGTACATATTACTATGCTTAATAAACAAATGTCTAAAAATTGTTTAATTACTTGAATTTTTTTTACAAAGCCAAAGAAATATATGTTTTTGAAATTGGAAGGTTAAAGAATAAATCAATAAATATGCATATGTAGAGCCGTTTTTTTAAAAATATAACTATGAAATGCTGTGTTTTCTCTAATGTATTCATTGAACTGAAACTAAAGTGCGATTTGGGGACTAATACTTGTGCTAGGCCAACCCTTACCATACAGTTGGTTAAGTTGCAGTGCGTTTAATCACTTTGGCGCATGTGTCGTCTCTGGTTGTATGCGAGTAATAATAGTTTTTTAGCTTATCTTAATTTGCTGTGCGATTAAGATCAGTAGTTTGAAAAGTTTGGTACCTTTTATATTCCAGCGACATTTAAGGTTATTTTGGAAGTATAATTCGACATTCTTTTAATATGGATGAAAATAAGAACGAAAATGCAGCTTAATAACATCGAATTCTGCTTCATATGACGAAATTAGTCCAATAGATGTCGAAACAAACGGGGTAGGGCAAAATGGAAGCTCCGATGGTGTAACAGGTATTTTTTAAATTACATACGCGTATTTTTTTTAAAGATAAATGATTAAAAATAATGTTTGTTGAACTTAAATGAATTAGATCGTGGCTGTAAATTTTTGTAAAAAAGTATGGATTCGTTTTTTTTTTCTATATATGGGTCATTCTAAGTTAAGAGGTATTAAGTTATTAGGAGAGGCGGCACGACAAAAATAATAGAATTTTAATATGATTGCAGTATGTTTTTATCGAAACACTTATTATCTTCATATGCGAAAAGCAGCCAGTCAATTTATTTATTTTTTATTATTTTATAACTGACCAGGGGAGATACTAGATACAGGGGAGAGACAAGACGTACAGGGTAGAATACTTTATGAACAGGGGAGAGATATTTATGTTATTTTATGAAACAAATCACAGTAGTAGTTTAAGGATCAACTTTATTTTTATTGTTAATTAATAATAATCAGACGTTTTATTGTACAACAGCCATCAGTAATTAATTAATTAAAAGTAACTTAAAAACTTAAATTCTTATTTGAGTATGCAAAATACAAATGGGCCCATATAGCTGGAGGTGAGTGCGACAAATTTTTGGACAAAGTGCAGAAACATGTGCCTTTTATGTCTTTTCCAACTTCTTTGGTATAAACTATAACTGTGTGCATACTGATTTGTTGCCTTGAACCCCCGAAATGGAAGGACTGCACTTCTTCAGAATATTTGGTAAAATAGTTTTCGCTGAAGTCCATGCGTATGATAGCATCTTGTACTGACTGAATTATGAACAACAGTACATTCAAGTCTCCTATAACGAGATTGATTCGTACCGCGTTATACGGAAACCGCGCTATGAGAGACTTCAAATTAATTCAAATCAGGATATGCGTTCTATGGAACCGCGTTTTGAGAAACATAGAAATACGCTAAATCAGAATAATCTATACCGCGTTATATGGAAACCACTGCCGCGTTCTATGGAAACTGCGTTGTAAGAAACTCAGAATTAATACAAATTAAATGATTTGTACCGCGTTATATGGAATCTCAGAAATAAATAAATTCTATATAAATCAGACCTATATAAAAACTGCATTCTCAAAGTAACAAGTTGTGGCTGATACGGTTAATAAATGAAATTTTATAATAGAAATGACAATGAATATGTAGATTTTTACATATTTAAATTTTGGTTTAATGAATACTAGAATTGTTAAACAGGGGAATACACCACAAATGTTAACTATGTACATACAAAAATTTAACACATCGAATAAGTGTTTCCATAGATAAATTTTTCAAACCATTTGAGTTGTTGGAATGTTCTTGTATCAAAAACGCGTTATAAAGAGACCGCGTTATAGGAAAACTTGTCGCATTTTTCACACCGCGTTGTATGGGAATCGCGCTATAAAAACACCGCGTTATAGGGGATTTGACTGTACACGTATTGGCTGTAAAAATACTCCAACACGACATATTTTTATCTCCCCTGGACAGTAAGTATCTCCCCTGGCACCTTAGAAGGCAGGGGAGAGAAGACACGTAATTAACAAAGAAGAATATGATTCTATGCATAATTTACAGTAATTATATAAAGAAAACAAGTTATTTAGGCTTATAATTGCGCTAAAAAACTTACCAGGGGAGAGAACGCATTCACGGATTCACAACTACTTCCAGTAAGTGGCGTCACTGAAATGGCGAGCAAAATGGCCGTACGCTTGTGTCGTGAAGGCTTGCTGCTAACTTCACGTGGAATGCTTTATATTTATAGTCGCAATTTACGCGATAAATTTAAACATTTGTGATTTTTAAACGAATACAAAACGCCAGGGGAAGAGACGCTAAATATGAAGGACAAATGTAGACATTATAGTTTTTATGAAAAAGAAAATGTTAGTAATTGTTTTTTCTTAGATTACATTAATTTAATTAGTCTAGTTTATAAGTTATATGAAATATAGTTTATAACATAATTTCAAGTTAGTCAAAACTACTGATTGACTAACATAATCTGTTGGGGGACAGACCAGGGGAGATACATTTTTCATGTTTTAGGCTCTTTTGTGACAAAATTAAATACACTTAATTCGTGAATTTAAGTGACCATAAAGAAGATGGTAACTTTTAAGATATAACAGGCTTATTTTAAATAATTTAAATATGTATATATGATTTTTTATCATTGCCGTTGAAAATACCTCATAACTTAGAATTACCCATATACATATATATTTATTTTATTGGAAGGATATTTTCTTTTTGCTATTTTTTTTTATTTTTTTTTTTTTTTTTGATTAATAAAATAATGAAGAATGGCAAGAGAAATATAAAAGCCAAACATTAATTAGACCGGTGTTTCACAGAAGCACACCATGATCCATCTGCCAATAAAACTCTTGATGGTACAGCCTATGTAGCACTTCCATCCCAGGATTACATTATTCAGCTTATGCAAGCCTTTTCAAAGGCTGAAGACACTTTAAATAGTCAGAAAGCACTCATTGCAACACATCAAAATTTGATTGAAACCTCTCTTAAAAATACCTCATGTCAACTTGAAATTGAGAGAATGAAATTAAAAGCCATGGAGACACAAAAACAAAATCTGTTAACCAATAATTGATTGAAACCTCTCTTAAAAATACCTCATGTCAACTTGAAATTGAGAGAATGAAATTAAAAGCCATGGAGACACAAAAACCAAATCTGTTAACCAATGATTGATTGAAACCTCTCTTAAAAATACCTCATGTCAACTTGAAATTGAGAGAATGAAATTAAAAGCCATGGAGACACAAAAACAAAATCTGTTAACCAACACTATTAACACAAAAACTACGGTAAAATCAAAAGATAATGGTTCTGTTAATAGAAGAAACAGCAATGCCAATACACACGACATACAATCTAACTCTATAAATCACATACAAACTCTAGCACAAGTATACCAAAACAAAGAAAACAACACAGTTGTTACTCCCATTTTCTCCCCTCCTGTCAATTCCACAATTTACGATGACCAACGATCTACATTCATGGAAGGAATGAATCAAACTCTTAAACAACTAAATAATACGCTTACTACAAATGGAAGTTCAAGTAAGGTTAATATTAAAAGAGACTACAAACTAATCTACAGGGTGACAAATGGAAAGTTGCCTAAAGTATATCTATGTGTTTTCCCCTCTAATATGTCGCAGAAGTTTAGGTCCCTGCAGTACTGCAGTTATATACTAGACTGTTGTCAGTTTCTGTTGAGACGTCATAAAGAGAAATACGTGTAATTTAAAATGAGTAACCTTACAAACGAAGAAAAATCGATTACTTTTATTCTAGAGGTAAAAACTATACTGAAGCATATAGAGGGCCTTCATACCAAGTGTGGAAGTAAAAATGTAGCCATGCAAAACATACTTAGAAGGTAAGAATTAACAAAAAATGATTTGTTTTTATAGTATGACCGCCTTTATTAATAATATTTTTAATATTATTATTAATATTTATGTAAACAGCTATTCCCTGGCCGAATTTTATCGATTTTTTTAAATCTCAATAAATACCTGCCAAAAATGTCTAATTCAACTCGAACTTATTTCAAATAAAAATGACTTCTTTACTGAATTTATACGTATTTCTATTTTTATTTCCGCTGCACTAATTTTAAAATTATGAATTATTAGTTTAGGCAACTTTCCATTTGTCACCCTGCACAAAGCTCCATTAAATATTTGGCTGGACTATCTTACGTCGGAGTTAATGTCAAACGATCTTTTGGACGTGATTAATGAGTCAGCGGCACAACCGTCACACCTTACTCCAGATCAATTCGGTAAAAGAAACAATCTCGTACGAGACATAATAATTAATCGCGTTGAAGCCCGCTATCATAAAAGAATCTTAAATATAAAAGACAGTAAAGAAATTATAAGAAAACTAAAAGAATATAAAAAAATTGAGATGAACGCTACTGATGCAACTGTGCGTGCAGAATTATATATGTAGCTTAAAAATGGGTAAAAAAAGAAAAAATTGATGCCTTTCCAGATAGATTCGACACCATAGTAAGGAAGCATGAAAGTTGTGAGTCTGGGGCTCCATTGTCAGAAGTCGAGATTCGCTCAGCATTTTATAATGCCGTTGCAGCAAACTGTAGCGAACTTAAAGCAGTATCATTATATCACAGACATCAAAACAAAACAGCATTGTCAGTGGACGAGATAAAATCATTTATGCTTCACTTAGAAGCTGAAAACACTAAAAAAAATCAGATGAGCCTAGAGGTAATATAATTAACTTTAGAAGTCCAAATTGGCAGAAAGGTCCACACGGAAACTGTTTCCGGTGTACCGAAGGTGGCCACAAACAAACAAGGTTTCAAAGGACATGCCTTTAGGCCTATTTAGGTGCTACCATTGCAGACAAGACACCGATCATGTTGGTGATTTTTGTCCTCAAAATCCTAACAAAAGAACACAAAACAATTACAACATTAACACAAACAAAGCTTATCAAGGTAATAATAGAGGTAACAACAATAATAGACGTTATAACAACAGAGGAAAGAACAATAACAGAGGTTATAACAACAACGGCAACAGAGGTAACAGTAACAATGTTAATAAAGGAGGCAATAGAGGAAATTACAGGGGTAATAATCGAGGTAACAGCACAGGAAGGAACTGGAACTCCAGGGTCAGACCATACGATCCACCAAGCAGTGATCAACAACAAAATCAATATAAGTATGTGAGAGCTTATGTTGCAGGTGAGTTTTCAAATTTACATAATGATAAAAATGATATCTCATTCATAGCAGACTCAGGGGCGACTGAGCATATAGTTAATAAAGGGTTAATTTTACATAACTTTGAAAAATGCCCTGATGAGGTTATAAAAAGTGCAAAGAAAAATACTAGCGCAGATATTAAAATAGATGGGAGAGGAAATTTGATGTTATTCTCCAAAACTAATGAAAATGACAAAATCTATTTGACAAATGTTATAGCAGCATAAGACATCTCAAACAACCTCATTTCACTTAGACGTTTTGCTGAATCAGGTTTTGGCATCTATTTGGATGATACAAAATTAGAAATTTTTGATAAAAATACTGACTGTACTTATATAACTGAAAAATATGTAAAACCTAATTGGACTGTATCTTTTAACGTAAGAAATAACGAAGATAGTGACGAATGTTATGATACCTATTCTTGTCAAGCTAGGTTAGTTTCCTTGGGTGAATTCTTGTCACAATCGCAGACGGATGTTCAAAAATTAAGTGAAAACATGCATAAAGTAACTGAAAATACACCGTCTGAGATTGGGAGGGAGAATGGTCAGGGGCTCAACCGGGAAAACTTGAAGGTAGCAAATCCTAATAAAAACACTGAATTGGAAGTTGCTTATAAGTTTTTGAATAGAAATGTTTTAGACTTGGACGAACTAAACTCAATGAATGAAATTAAAAATCTTAAATTTGATTATGACAAAAATATAGACTGTAAGTCAAATAAATTGGATAATGGCAATCTTTGGCATTATAGGTTAGGGCATACGTCTCTTGACTACCTTTATCATTTACAAAAGCCAAATGAAAAATTGAAAGGGGTTAAAGGGTTCCTAGCTATAAGCATTGACTTTTGGACCTAAACCAAATCTTCCATATACTTGAATATAATTGCTCATTATGATTAATTATGACCTTATAGAGGGTCAATCAACAATCATCTTGTGTCTAAGAGCATGTATGTGAGTCATTGCAGAGCAATTAGCTTGAATCTCACTTCAATCATTTTGATTGCACTTTATGGGTAGCAATCGCTCATTTTCACTTGAATATCATATGAAATGATGAAAACGAAGCAGGAAGCTCAATTCCCACCGGGACCATTATTTTTGATGATGAGACTTTTCGATTGAGTCTTACCAATCCCTCAACTTTTGAATTGGAATTCCTTAGCTCTCGAACCAAGTGAATCAATGGAATAATGAATATACGAATAATTGCTCAAAAAAATGAGACCCTTCCACTACTTCGATTTTCATCATTTTTGGCATACATGTATATCTTGACGCCCTTTATCATATATCTCATTTCCAGCTCTGGACACTCAAAGGAAGCTGTTACTTACTGGCCTTGAAGATTCACACTGCTTCCAAACTTCTCATTTCAATTTACATATACATGTTTTCTCCCTGTCATTTCAAAGTACATTAGTATATGATATAACTATAGCAATCTAAAATCCAAACTCAATCTCTGTTGGACACTAGGAGGACCTAATGTTCAAAAGGTTTTCGCCCTCTAGTTCCCCTGTTTTTTGATATACGAAATAAATATGGTACCTCCAAACTTAGCTCATAAGGACACATCCATGTATGGTATAGGTATGGGATTTTCTTGCTTAGGTCCAAGCGGAGCCGCTTATAGCCAGGAACCCTTTGATTCGTCAATAAAAGATTGTGAAATATGTATATTAGCAAAGATGGAAAATTTACCTTTCGATAATCACAGATCGAGAGCATCAAATCCACTTCAGATTGTCCATGCAGATATTATGGGACCAATTAAACCACTTTCACATCCTGGGAATAATAAATTCATCCTTTCGGTAATAGATGATTTTTCAAGGTACGGTAAAACGTACTATTTACAAAGTAAGGGCGATGCTGGGGATGGCTTGGACAAATTTATTAAACATGTTAGAAATAAGATCGGATTTGAAGCCAAAGTATGCTATATCAGAGCAGATAATGCAAAAGAATTTGTTGAAGGTAAATTCGCTGAGGTAATGCAAAACGAAAAGGTTGATGATGATTTTTCCCCACCTTACACGCCACAATTGAATGGTACAGCAGAACGGTTTAATAAAACCATTCAAATTAAGGCCAGAACTTTTATGTTAGATTCGGGAATTCCAGCTAGCATGTGGATTTTGGCAGTAGAAGCAGCCAGTTATGTTTACAATTTGACACCTCATAAATCAAATAATTTTGTAAGCCCGTTGAGTAAATTGGTACCAAATACCAAAGAAAAAATATAAGCTATCAAAAGATTTGGATGTATATGTATAGCTTATGCAAAAATCCCTAAACCAAACTCAAAGTTTTCAGAAAGAGCATTGAAAACAGTTTTGGTAGGCTTTACAAATACTGGGTACATTTTGTGGCATCCTCAATCTGCAAGATTTTTAACTTCTAGACATATACGATTTAATGAAAAAATCGTGTAGGTACAAAGATATTTATGGTACACAAAAGGAAGGATTGTTTGAAATTATAAATAAAAATTCTGAACCTCAAAGAAAAATTTAGACGAACGAATCAATTAATGACAAAAAAAAAAGAGAAAAAAAATATATGTATATGTGTGTATAAGTGGAAGTAATGATATTTTTTTGTTTCATTTTGTTATAGATCCAAATACATCCACGGCTGTAGATCAGAGTAAACCAAAAGAATAACTTCGACTTTGATTTTTGATTTCTCCCGTTTCAAACAAATTTTTTTTTTTTTTTTTTATTTTTTTTTATTTTTTTTATTGGAGCTTTCAGTTGTGTTTATTAATAAAATTGAATTGATAATGAAATTGAAGTGTACTAATTAAAATGTGGTAACAAAAGCCCTCAAAGCGGAGGGAGTGTTAGACAGGGCTTTGAGAGCTTTATGTATTTTGCTTATATATGTAGGTGATGAGGGCGCCATCATGGTGTTGCTGAATATACAAGTCAGAGGAACCTTTACTTTGTCAAGAGATGCTGACTGGAGAGGACGTGCTCACCTTAATTCTTAAATGGTTACTTAAAGAAAGGAATAATAAAATAATAAATTCTAATAGTACATATTTCGATTTTAATTTTGGCTTTTATATACAGAATGCACTAAACGAATCTCATCGTTCGGCACAACATCTATAGGACGCATTTTAATAGTTCGATATTTTGATTTATTATATCTGTCTGTTAACTTTTCCAGCATACTGATCAAGTGATAGTTACCATTCATACTAAATTCTCGCCACATAATATTTTTTAATCTTCTATTGAATCTTTCTACAATTGAAGCTTTTAACGCACTTATAAGTTGTATAATGGTTAATAACATACTTTTTTTTTAAGTGTCGGAAGTTCCTATTAAAGAACTCTTTTCCATTATCTGTCTGTAAGTTTCTTGGTATACGACCCTAACTAAAAATAATACTAAGTGACCTCTACTCCACTTTTATTTTTAATTGGTAAAGCCCATGCATATTTAGAAAAGGCATCAATAACGGTGAGTAGAAAACGAAAGTCTTCATTTTTTGACGCATATGAACTCATTTCAATTAAATCTGCTTGCCACAAATCATCTTTACCCTTAACCCGGCGTCGATGAGGTGAAAATAATTACGCGGACAATGACGCCGGGTCACCGTGACCCGAATTTTATCGATGCTTTGTACCAAAACTGAAAGGGTTATCTTGATTTTGAAAATTATTTATTATTTAAAGGGTTCTTAGTGCATAAAAAAATAAATAAATAATACCAATACATTTTACTAATAAAATGTTTATTATTTTAGTCAAAAACACATACAAAAAAATATGGCCGTTTTAAATCGCCTCGGGTCATTATGACCCAGCCTCATCGACGCCGAGTTAATCGTCACACGGCGACGTTTAAAGTTTTTATACGCCGATCAATGCAATTCACCAATAACCTGTTTTCTACTCATTCTTTAAAGAATATATATGTATAAATACCTACTTACAAAATGTAAGTATAAAGACAGAGCAAAGTTGATTGCATTCAGGCATCCATTCACTATGATTGTTGCAGGGCCCTCTGGCTGTGGAAAAACAACGTTTATTAAAAGTCTTTTAAATGACTCGGTATTAATACAACCAACAATTAAAAAGATTATATGTTGCAATTCAGAACGCGGTGCGCTATCGTCAGATATTGAGCACACAAATGTTCTATATATATATATATATATATATATATAAGTATATATATATATATATATATATACGTATATCGGACATTCCACGTCAATCGGGCCACCTAAATGACCAAAAATCATCAAGACCTAGAAAATTGTTATCGGGTTTAAATTTTTGGTTTATCTTTACCCTTCAGAAATTGACCTGGCGTTTTGAAAAATTCAAAATTGCGGATCCAATATGGCGGTCAACTTTTCAAAAATGAACGAAATTTGAATAAAAGAAATACTATGATATTCTGCATAAAATTCTAAGTAAGAAATGTCTCTTGCAAATTTCTGAACAAAATTGCCGTTGTTGAGAAAAAAATTGATGAATTTTTAAAATTTTTCTATATTTATTTACAAAAATCCTTTTACAGAATATCATGACAATTGGAATTTTTAAGACATTATACTTAAGTTAACTAAAAAATACATTTTGTTCGCTTAAGGGGAGGTTCTCATCTAGAACGTCAAAAAGTAGGTAAAGTTCGTGATTTTTTTGAAGGCAAATGACAAGACATAGGGAAATGATATTTGGCATTATCTTTTATTGTATATTTATCTGTACGAAAAAATTTTTTTATTAAAAAAAAAAACAAAATGGCGCCCGTTATTCAACTTCTCCGGAGGCATGTTTTTCGAAAATGGCCCAGCTGCGTACAATTTAGGGGTCGCAGATTGGTCTGAAATCAAATAATGATGACATTATTATAAACTAGACTAAATTTGTCTCAGAAAGAGTGGACGACTTTCAAAAAAAATTTAAAATTGACGGAATGGCGCGATTTTGAAATTTTAAGGCCGTTTTCGGCCGTTTTTTTTCATAGTTTATCACTTACAAAAAGGAGATAATGTTACAATTTTCAAAATATGCTCCACTCTTTCTATGAAGAAAATTGTTTACTTTAATATGCACGAAACTAGAAGTTGATCGGTTGAACCGTTTTTGAGTTATCTTGTACGCAAATTTGAAAAATCTTGAAAAACAAAGTTCCGAGATAATCGTGATTGAACGGTACGGCACAGGCTGAGCGCCCCACTACGATCATGACACCGCCAGAATCAATGGGCTGTAGAATCCGTTCTAGTGCTCGGATCGACTAAATATTTTAAATCAACATTCTAGACATATTAAACTTTAATAATATGAAATAAAAAAAAAATCGAAAATTTCAAGATTCTAGATGAGAACCTCCCCTTAAAAACTAATTACAATTAAAACTTATGTCCTACAAAAGCTGTTCAAAATGTTCTTCGCCAGTTTCGATGCATGCAAGTAGCCTTCGTCTTATTTCGCGTTTGAGGTCTATGGTAGCCAGTCTCTCCCGTATTTTCGTGGCTGCAGTCCCAATCCTGGTAACTAATTCTTCTCTGGTGTTGATTGGTCTTGAGTAAACTTCATCTTTCATCATTCCCCATAAGAAAGAGTCCAGTGGAGTAAGGTCCGGTGACCTAGCAGGCCAAGGAATCGGTCCACCTCGTCCAATCCAGCGCTCTGGGTAATGTTCATTCAACCTTGCCCTAACAATGTTCCCAGTATGCACAGGTGCTCCGTCGTGCTGTAAATACATTGCGCTTCTGGTGGCCAGGGGAACGTCCTCCAAGAGATCCGGAAGGGTATTCTCCAAAAAGTCCGAATATAGCTGACTATTCAGCACTTGGGGCAAGATGAAGAGTCCAATCAACTGGTTGCCGATGATGCCAGCCCAGACATTGACACTAAATCTTTGCTGGAAGGACCGACATCTTGTCCTATGTGGGTTCACATCTAACCAGGTGTGGAGGTTGTGGAAGTTTGTGATGCCATCCCGGGTGAATTGCGATTCATCCGTCCACAGAATTCGGTCTAGAAACCTTCTGTTTTCGATGTCAGACTCGAGCAGCCAAGTGCAGAATTGCAATCGTCTTTCTTTCATTACATTTCGTTCATTTATGTGATTTACTGATTCTTAATTTATTGATTTCGTTCTTTGCATTTGTGCTGTGTCTGAGTGCCTGTGGTTAAAGTTTTACCGGTATACGCTAGTTACTGCTAATTACACTCCTGGCTATAAATTGTTTTTCTCCGGTTATTCGCCTAACTTTATGCAAATTTTTTCTCCTTTATACAGTGGTGAACGACATTAAGTGGACTGTATCAGATAAGTAGTGTTGCCGTCCTTTATGTACTGTTGACACTTTTTAATTTTTAATTTTGCCCCAACCTCGTATTTTTTTTTTTTCTTTTCTTGATGGATCTTTGCAAGATTAATGACTGTCTTGAGGTTAAACCCTGCCATGTGTTGCGCTTTATGAAGACACTAATGAACCAAATTTCTACCGAGCACTCACTCACTCTTGAGAGACTCGATTTATTGAACAATAATTCTTTTAAACCTTCTAATTTTCAAATCATTTCGGATGATCTCTCTACCACTAATAATAAAATTGACGACCTGATCAAATTGATCAAAGCGAGCAATTCTGCTACCAATTCTTTGCTCGAGAAATCACACGAATTATCGACCAAGGTTTCTTTGATGGCCTCTTCAATGGACGACCTCCACTCCTTCATCTCTGGTGTCGATCTTCCGGCATCCGTTATACCTGCCATGGAGGACATACGCCGTAGCGTGAGGTAGGTTCGTAATGACCTCGGCTCTTGGTCTGCTGTCGTCTCGGCCAACTCTGAACTGGTGGGAACTATTGCTGCGGACATTGGATCACTTTCGGCTCGCTACTCTTGCCCGGCACCTGATTCTGCTGATGGTTATCCTTCTCCACCTGCTTTGGATGAAGAACTTCGTGCTGCTGCTGCTTTGGACTTCTGCTCTTCTTCTCAACTCAATATTGCGACTCCCCCGAGTGCAGCTTTGAACCGATCGCCTCCCCGAGCTAAGGGTAAATCGGGTTCTCGCCGGAAACGATGCTTGCCTCCGGTTTCCATTCCGTCTCGCGTTTCTTCGTCTTCGCGTCAACCTGAGCTCGGGACTGTTCCTGCTGGCACATCTCCCGTGGTTTCTTCTCTGCCACCATCTTCCGCACTTAGGTCCGCTAGACGCCCTCGCTGCATTTTTGTCTCCCGGGTTCACCCCGAGACCACTGAGGATGAAATTATTCATCACCTTTCTTCGCATACGGGTTGTTTCGGTGATGTTATTATCTGCAGAAAGCTCAGTAGGTCTCAGAATGGTGGCGGTCGCTCTTTTTCCGCTTCTTTTAGAGTGCTTGTTCCAGAGGAGTTGTTTGAAGCGGCGCTTTCTCCTGAGATCTGGCCAACGAACTCCATTGTTCGCGAATTCATCCCTAGAGGACGACCAGGCACTTTGACAAAAAACGTATCAGCGAAATCTCCTTCCACTATGCCAACGTAACTGGTTTACGCTCTAAGACGAATCGACTTTACACCAGCTCGACGAATTCTGGTTTTGACGTGGTCTGCCTGACTGAAACCTGGCTATGCGGGAGAATAACTGACGCGGAGCTTTTCGGCCCTGAGTGTAGTATACCAATATAACAAATTAAATAGAATAGAATAACTTTATAGAACAGTTATCTAAGCAAGCAGATAAGAGCCAGAGCATCATGGTCAGTCAGCAAGTGACCGCCAGCCAGACTTGACTCAGAGTAGCTACACTGTTGACTTAAATAAATCTAAGTAATAAGTGACAGTCGTGGTTTCATTCAGCTTTATATAATACATGGCGACGAGGATGAACTATTTTCTTGCCCAAAAGTGATAGCAGTGATAAGCTAATGGATAAATTATACAGTAGACTGGCA
The DNA here is from genome assembly GCA_949715965.1 of Dysmachus trigonus. Lineage (NCBI taxonomy): Eukaryota > Metazoa > Arthropoda > Insecta > Diptera > Asilidae > Dysmachus > Dysmachus trigonus. The sequence continues at coordinate 33,882,312 of OX454321.1, read as the reverse complement.
ACAAAATTATAGTGATTCTCAGTTAGTGCATTGGCATATGAAATCATTGAATGGGAATTGCAAATAAAACGGAACTGAACAAGTCACATGTGAAAAAACCGCGAGGCAGACCACCAAAAGTACGGATTGTAACGGTAACTAAAAACATGGATTTTCTGTAACAGGTGGAGCATTTAAACCTAAATGGCAACGTGAGTGAACAATGGAGGATTTTTAAGCAAAATTTTGGGTATTTTTACGTAGCTGCGGAACTCGAGAAAAAATCAGATGCTGTACAAGCAGCAATACTCTTAAATGCACTTGGGCCAGAGGCGGTCGAGTTGTTCAACACTTTTGGGTTAACGGACGAACAGCGCAAATCATATAAAGAGGTACTCAAAGCCTTTGAGACATTTTGTAAACCGAAAAGCAATGAGGTTTACGCCAGCTACAAATTCCACACAAGGAACCAACATAATGGAGAATCGTTTGATGCGTTTTTAATGGAGCTGAAAAAATTAATTCGCGAATGCCACTTCAAGGAGGAATCAAGGATGCTGCGCGATCGAATAATTCTTGGGATTTGTGATAAAGGACTACAAAAGATACTTCTAGAAACGGAGGATCTTGATGAAGCAAAGGCGATAACTATGGCACGATCAGCAGAAGCATCGAAACAGCAAGCAGCATCGATTCAAGGAAGCAGCGGTAATTACTCTCTACATGCAGTGATCAACCCGAAAGAAGATATAGTGGAAACAAAGAATAACGGTAAAGCAAAATTAGGTAGAATAGCCAGATTAGAACGAGGTAACAATATAAGAAATTCAAATAACTTTAATAATATCAAGAAAAATAACAATGATAAATTTAAAAATTGCAGGCAAAACAATGAAAATGTAATAAAACAATGTTTGTACTGCGGTCAAGATCACATGAAAGGAAAATGTCCTGCGTGGAACAAAATTTGCGGAAAATGCGGAAGGAAAAATCATTTTGCTTCAGCTTGTCGTAAAAAAACGGTACGTGAAATTATTGAACAAACAAATAATTTAGTTATTGATTCAGTATCCAAATTTGATAGTAAATCTGGTATTCGGGCATGGTACAAAGAAATAAAAATAGGAAACGAAATCATTAATTTCAAATTGGATACTGGGGCCGAAACAAACATTTTGCCATTTGCAGTTTTTACTAAAATAAAAGAAGCGAAACTAGATAAAACTGATATTAAGTTAGAAGTTTACGGTGGTTCAACACTTGAACCTAAGGGGCAGGCAACTCTGAAGTGTAAGGCTGATGGAAAAGCAGCACAATTAAATTTTATTATTGTTGACAAAAAGTCGACACCAATTTTGGAATTACCATCATATGTAGAGTTGGGTTTGGTTACGAGATTAGATCTAATTGAAGATGTAAAAAGTAAATTTTTGGATAAATACTCAAGAGTATTTGATGGGCTAGGAGAGTTTAAATTAGATTATAAAATTAAATTAAAGGAGAATGCCATTCCTATCGTTAGACCAACCAGAAGAGTACCTATTGCCTTATTAGAACCTCTTAAAAGAGAATTGAATTCTCTCTGCAAACGGAATATTATTGAAGAGGTTAATGAGCCTGCGAATTGGATATCTAACCTCGTAATTGTCGAAAAGAAAAACAAATCGTTACGCTTGTGCTTAGACCCAAAGTTCTTAAATGAATCCATTATTGACGAGCCATTTCCAATTCCAACTTTCGACGAAATATCTGCGAAATTAGCAAATCAAAATTTTTTCACAGTTTTGGACCTCAAAGACGGCTACTGGCAGGTTGTATTAGATAAAGAGTCGTCTAAATTATGTACATTTTCTACACCATTCGGTTTATTTCGTTTTAAACGGTTACCATTCGGACTAAGGTGTGCTCCTGAAGTATTTCAGAAACTCAATGAGAAAAACTTTTCTGATATTCCAGGAGTTGTTGTTTATATAGACGATGTTCTGGTAACAGGTAGTACCAGCGAAGAGCACGATAGAAATTTAGATAAAGTTATGCAACGTGCTTTAGAGCGTAATATTAAATTTAATAGGGAGAAAATTCAGTATCGTACAACAGAAGTACACTATTTAGGCCATGTTATTTCGCATAAAGGGATAAAATATGATCCGGATTACAAAAAGGCTATTGATAGATTAAAGGCTCCAACGAACAAAAAAGAAGTCCAAATTTTACTAGGCATGATTAATTATTTAAGAAAATTTGTTTCAAATTTAGCCGAAATTTCAAACCCAATTCGAGAATTACTTAAAAAGGATACTCATTTTCAGTGGCTTCCAGTACATGATATAGCATTGCAAAACATAAAAAGCGCAATATCTAATGCACCATTTTTGCAACCATTAGACCCTCAAAAGGATTTTACAATACAGGCGGACGCTTCACAATTCGGACTAGGATGCTGCCTGATGCAAGATAAAAAACCAGTATACTTTGCATCTAGAAGTTTGAGTGCAGCTGAAAGAAATTATGCGCAAATCGAAAAAGAGTTGCTAGCAATAATTTTTGCCTGTACTAGGTTTCATCAACTTATTTATGGTCGAAAGGTTACTATACTTACAGACCATAAGCCTCTGTTAGGTATTGACTGTAAAGAGCTAGGCAAAATTAATTCTTCAAGACTACAGAGAATGAAATTAAGACTTTTGAAATACAATCTCCAATTTCATTATACACCGGGCAAAGAAATGTTAATAGCCGATTTATTATCTCGAAACTGTCCTGCTACTGACAACAATGACCCAGAAATTGAAGACATTAATGAAATAATTCACTCCATTAATATTTGTTAAGGAAACCATCTTCACGCTGCTACCAGCAAACTGTCGCCAACTTCGCTTGGCACTACTACTTGTGTGTGACATCTTGCATGGGCACGTTGGCTTCTCCAAACTCTACATATCTGTTCTACTTAAATGTAATAAAGTCGCTTCGCAACTTCAAGCTGTTTTGTTTTCCTTTTAACCTTAACAGGTTATGGGCCCAGGTGCGCGAAAGCCCGGAGTGTAAAAGGTAAATATTGTGCGTTCTCATAAGATGGCATCGAACATTGGCCTAACACGCATAGACATGCTGAACAGGCACAACTATGATACATGGTGTATCCACGCGGAGGCCATGCTCATAAAAAATGACCTGTGGGGGTATGTGTGCGGCGACACACTCAAGCCTCAGATTGCCGGCGACGACGACAAAAGGGCTGAATCACAGATAGCTCAGGACAAATGGATTGCACAGGATCGGAAGGCTAAATCCGACCTTATTTTGGCTATTTCACCATCCGAATTGTCACAGGTTTGAGACTGCGTAACATCAGGGGATGTGTGGGTGAAATTGCAGTCAATCTACGCGTCAAGAGGTCCCGCTCGTAAAGCGGCGCTCCTCAAAAAGCTTGTTCAACACATGCTTAAGGATGACGGTGACACGCGTCATCATCTGTCAGAATTCTTTGACACAGTCGACAAGCTGAAAGCCATGGACGTGACGATCAACGGAGAGTTACTCACAATAATGCTGCTGTACAGTCTACCTGACAGTTTTGAAAACTTCCGATGTGCAATAGAGACGCGCGACACTTTGCCCGACGCAGAGTCCCTCAAAATAAAAATCGTTGAGGAAAGCGACGCAAGAGCTCGGAGGTCGTGCCACACAGAGTCATCTGATGCTATGTTTGTTAGAAACGTGAAAACCGCACATGACTCAGGCAAGCCCAAATCACTTAAAAAATTAAAAATTAAGTGTCACTTTTGTAAAAAGTTGGGACATAAAGAGTTCGAATGCTTCTCTAAAAAGAGGAAAGAGAAGGAACAAAGTGTTAACTGTGCACACGAAAGTTTCTTTGCAAAAACATTAACACAAATGCCAATCAGCCGAAACTGGTGCCTAGATAGCGGCTGTACGTCGCACTTATGTAACGATAAAGTCTCCTTTACAGAATACAAGGAGGCTAAAAGCGAAATCAGGCTGGCCAGTGCAGCAACCGTTGAGGTGGCGGCAAAGGGCAATGTCACACTGACAGTACGGTGCGGGAAATCCGATAAGAACATAGATTTAACAAACGTTCTGCACGTTCCCGAACTAAGATCTAATCTAGTATCAGTATCTAAAATCGTAGATAAAAATCACGAAGTAGTCTTCAGAAAAAGCCACGCAGTGGTACGTGATCTTAAAGGAAATGTCAAAATGGTCGCTCAACGTCGAGGAGGCTTATTTTATCTCAACGAGGGCCGTCCGGAGGTCAACATCGTCGACAACGAGATGAACAAGATCGAGCTGTGGCATCGTAGATTTGGTCATCTTAACTTCAGGGACCTCAGAGCGATGGGCGAAAACGGTGACGTTACTGGAATGGACCTGAAAAAGAATGAGCAGTTCCGAGATTGTAAGATTTGTCCAGTCGGAAAATTGTCTCGTCTGCCTTTCGCGAATAGGGTCAAGAGGTCAACCGAGAAGCTACAAATAATCTACACGGACCTATGCGGTCCAATGAGGACAACATCCAACGGTGGAGCACGGTACTTCATGACTGTAATTGACGACTACAGTCGCTGGTGCGAGATCTATTTCTTGAAGAGCAAGGATGAGGCTTCCGGAAAGCTCCTGGAGTACATCAGTTTCGCAGAGAAGCAGACGGGATGCAGGGTCAAGGCAATACAGTCCGACAACGGCAAGGAGTATTGCAACAAAACTCTTGAGAGGCTGCTCAAGGCGCAGGGTATTCAACGCAGACTCACTACAGCTCACACTCCTCAGCAAAATGGTGTGGCCGAGCGGAAAAATAGGACACTGGTGGAGTCTGCGAGGTGCATGATTATCCAATCTGGCCTTCATGAGTCCTTTTGGGCGGAGGCAATCGCAACGGCGAACTACGTTCGCAACAGGAGTGTTTCTGCAAGCTTGGACCGGGCACCCCTTTTGAGAAGTGGACCGGTGAGGTGCCTAATGTTAAAAATCTTAGAGTTTTTGGCTGTCCAGTTTTCGTTTTAGATACTCGTCCAAACAAAGGAAAGTTCCAGCCTAGGGCAAACGAGGGCAAATTCGTGGGATATTCTAGTGAGTCCAAGGCCTACCGAATATGGATCCAGGACAAGAGAGGAATAGTCATAACTAGAGATGTCAAATTCCTCAACGAATGCTACGATACAGGCATCAATACCACTAGCAGCGAGAACATCGCGCTTGACCACTTCAATGATACAATTGATCACGACACGTCAGATAGCATCGATATCTCATCCCTCAACGGTGCTCCGAGAAGCACAATCATCCAAGAGACAAATGTCATCAAGAACGAAACGCCACGGAAACGGGGCCCCGGAAGGCCTCAAATCATTCGTACGGGCAAGCCTGGACGCCCGAGTAAAAGATTCATGTACATTTCCAGAGAAGGCGAATCTTCCGGCTCACAATTGGACAACCATGAAGAACCAGCTTCTTGTTCTGAACTGGAGGGAAATAAAACGTTAAGGACCTTTTCTGCTGGGGTTCGGGTGCATGATCCGATGAACGTCTCTCCTACCCAGGGGGAGCTGCATGCTCCAATCAAGTCTTGCGGCGAGGGAGAGCTGAATGTTCCGCTTGATACCTCTTTCATCGGGGAAAGACTGGACGACCCAATCGACGTGGGAATGTGCACCGCAGAGATCCCTTACACAAAGGCCCTCACCGGCGATGACAGGGACCAGTGGAGGGATGCTATTTATGACGAGATGAAATCTCTAATCGAGAACGATACATGGGATATCGTGAGGAAACCAGAAGGTAAAAATATAGTTGGTTCTAGGTTAGTCCTGCGAGACAAATACAGCGCAGACGGGCGACTCGAGCGTCGTAAAGCTAGACTAGTCGCACAGGGATTTTCACAACGACCTGGCATAGACTATTTCGACACGTTTTCTCCTGTCGCAAGATTGTGTTCATTCAGACTTTTAATTGCTCTCTCGGTGCAGCTTGGACTTAAAATTTCTCAATTAGATGTGACTACAGCATATTTAAATAGCGTAGTCGATACAGAAATTTATATGGCAAGGCCCCAACTTCTTGAGGAAATGCTGCGAAGAATGTCTCTCGAGGAGAGCGACACGGATCTAGCACTTAAGGCAACAAAAATGTTGTCTGAGCTCAACGACGACGATCAGGTCTGCAAGCTTAATAAAGCATTATACGGCCTCAAGCAGGCAGGACGACAGTGGTACATTACACTGAATTCCTCATTAAAGTCAATGGGCTTCACACCTACGAAATCTGACCCTTGTGTGTTTTTCGAGCGAACGCCTCATGACTTCACAATGATCTTGATTTATATTGACGACATCGTTATCGCGTCAAATAACCCAATTCGAGTAGAAAGACTTAAAAAGGATCTTTCCAGGCAGTTTAAAATAAAGGACCTTGGACCTATTAAATACTATTTGGGTATTGAAGTATGCATTGACGACAGTGGCATCCGTTTGTCTCAGAGCGGTTATATTCGGGAAATCTTAAACAGATTCAGAATGTCTGACTGCAAGCCTTCGAGGACACCCTTAGTTGTCGGATCAAAGCTGTTGAAGGGCGAGAAACTTGAGGAAATCAATAGTATACCGTATAAGGAACTCGTTGGAGCCCTTATGTACGTGGCGGTGGGTACGCGCCCCGATATTTCTCACGCTGTGAGCGTTCTCGGTCAGTTTAGTGACTGCTTCAACGATACGCACTGGATCGCGGCTAAGCGTGTACTCGGATTTTTGAAGGGTACAATGGATTATTCCCTTTCGTACTCCAGGAATTCCGAAAAATTGGTCGGTTACGTCGATGCTGATTGGGGCAATTGCGTCAACGATAGAAGATCTTTCACGGGCATGGCGTTTGTCTTGGCCGGTGCGGCTATCTCATGGTGTTCCAGAAAGCAGCCAACCGTTGCGTTGTCGTCAACGGAAGCCGAGTATCTCGGACTGACTGATGCGGCTAAGGAAGGTGTTCATCTGCTCCAATATCTGCGAGAATTGGGACTGGAAGGTTTGGCCGCTATTATTCTATATAATGATAACCAGGGAGCTGCTCATCTGGCTCACAACCCAGTACAACATTCTAAGTCTAAACACATAGACATTAGACGACATTTCATTAGGGAGGTTCTACAGGGCGGAGATATTACTCTGAAGTACATCTCTACCGATGACATGGCTGCGGACGTGCTTACAAAGACTTTGGCATCTTCAAAGCACAATCATTGCTGCAACATCTTGGGCATCGGTTCTACTCATCGGACGCGTGAAATTGAGGGAGAGTGTTAAGGAAACCATCTTCACGCTGCTACCAGCCAACTGTCGCCAACTTCGCTTGGCACTACTACTTGTGTGTGACATCTTGCATGGGCACGTTGGCTTCTCCAAACTCTACATATCTGTTCTACTTAAATGTAATAAAGTCGCTTCGCAACTTCAAGCTGTTTTGTTTTCCTTTTAACCTTAACAATATTAGTGATGAGAAAAAAGAAATTTTTAAAAAAGAAACGCTAAACGATCCCGTATTAAAAGAATTGTTGCATGTGCTTAAGAACGGTTGGCCAAAAGTTAAAAGTCACGTTAAAGAAATTATAAAATTTTATTGGAAGTATCAGGCAGAATTATCAGTTGATGACGATTTAATATTCTTTAACGATAAAATCATTGTTCCAGTAGTTTTGAGGCAGGAAATTCTTACCTTGTTACATAGTTCACATTTCGGAATAGAAAAAACCAAACTTAGGGCAAGGAGTCTAGTGTATTGGCCTGGTATAAACAAAGATATAGAAGAGATGATTTCCAGATGTACAATTTGCCAAAAGCACAGAAATGCAAATACGAAGGAGCCACTACTCCCTCACGAAATTCCTTTGTTTCCTTATTTTAAAATAGGAATGGATATTTTTGAATTTAGTGCGAAGTCATTCCTTGTTGTAGCAGACTATTATTCTAAATATTTTGATATTTTGCCACTGAAAAACAAAACCGCAGCAGAAGTAATTACTAATTTAGAAAAGTTGTTTTCAGCACACGGCATTCCCCGTGAGATAATTTCTGATAATGTACCATTTAATTCATTCTTATTTCGAAAATTTGCAGCTGAAAATGATATTAAATTAACCACATCAAGCCCGAACTATCCCCAGTCAAATGGTTTCGCTGAAAGGTTTGTGCAAATTTCGAAATTGATTTTGACTAAATGCAGAGATAGCAAAGTGGAACTATGGAAGGTCTTGCTTGAACATAGAAATACTCCGGTGAAAAATAGTTTACTTTCCCCTTCAGAACTTATGTTTGGACGAAAAACACGCTCTTTGTTACCCGCGAAACTAACATTTTTTAACAGTAATGCACAAAAAGAATTTGAAAAAGTATTGAGAAAAAATAGGGATAGGAATAGATTTTACTATAATAAGCATACGAAAGAAAAATCAGACTTTAAAAGTGGGGAAGAAATATGGTACAATAACAAAGGAGAGTGGGAAAATGCAAAAGTTCTGGAAAAAGCATCCACGCCACGCTCTTATTGGGTAAAGACTGAAAATGGTAAAACAGCTAGAAGAAATTCAAAATTCTTAAGACACAAGTAAATTGTTTGTTCAATAATTAAATAAAAATAAATAATTAATTAAAAATAAATAATTAAATAAAAATAAATAATTAAATAAAAATAAATAATTAAATAAAAATAAAAAATCAAATAAAAATAAAAAATAAAATAAAAATATATATTTATATTTATATATATCTATATATAAATACATATATATATATATATACACCACATGCTAACCGAATTAGTGAATTAAATGCTGAACTTGACCGCATAAGATATATATCGAATTGAAGACATCTAATTTATGTATATATGTTTCTTTGAAGTATATCATTAGTTGTTACTATTTCGAGAATTAGGAATTGCAGGTAGTTTAGGTGTCTTAGATAATGAAAAAAAAAAAAAAAAAAAAAATTGTATGAAGTTTTTGCTATCTTGAATTTTGTTATATCGAAGTACTTAATTAAGGGGAAGATGTAGTATACCAATATAACAAATTAAATAGAATAGAATAACTTTATAGAACAGTTACCTAAGCAAGCAGATAAGAGCCAGAGCATCATGGTCAGTCAGCAAGTGACCGCCAGCCAGACTTGACTCAGAGTAGCTACACTGTTGACTTATATACAGGGTGTTCAGAGGTGGGAGGTCAATACTGAAGGGGGTGAAAGGTCAGACCGAGACAAGCAAAAAATCGTATGGGTGGGGGGGGGGGCATCTCGCACCGTTTGGCAGTTACAGGGTGATTCGTAAATCAGGATTTTGCCTTATATGGGAACCGCTCTTGTATTTTTATCTTTTTTTCTACGCATCGCAGCGGCCCCAAACTGATTTCAAAAAATCACTATTTGGAAGCCCTTTCCAAAAAAGTTTACACCACCCCCCTATCCCCAACCCCTTGGCCACAATCCCCCCTGGAAGTTGAAAAAATTAACTTTTATTTCACGATTTTTCACCTTTCGCCCCACTTTTCTCCGAAATTCATGTTATTAACATACCTACTTTTTATTTTTTTTAAGTTGCCTATCTAATTACCTTTCCAAAAAGGTGCAACATGCCCAGGTAGGAAAAGGATACGAAAATTTATTTACAAAAATCCTTTTACAGAATATCATGATAATTCGAATTTTTAAGAAATTATACTTAAGTTAACTAAAAAATACATTTTGTTCGCTTAAAAACTAATTTCAATTAAAACGTTTGTCCTTTAAAAGCTGTTCAAAATGTTCTCCGCTAGTTTCGATGCATGCAAGTAGCCTTCGTTTTATTTCACGTTTGAGGTCTATGGTAGCCAGTCTCTCCCGTATTTTCGTGGCTGCAGTCCCAATCCTGGTAACTAATTCTTCCCTGGTGTTGATTGGTCTTGAGTAAACTTCATCTTTCATCATTCCCCATAAGAAAAAGTCCAGTGGGGTAAGGTCCGGTGACCTAGCAGGCCAAAGAATCGGTCCACCTCGTCCAATCCAGCGCTCTGAGTAATGCTCATTCAACCTTGTCCTAACAATGTTCCCAGTATGCGCAGGTGCTCCGTCGAGCTGTAAATAAATTGCGCTTCTGGTGGCCAGGGGGATGTCCTCCAACAGATCCGGAAGGGTATTCTCCAAAAAGTTCGAATATAGCTGACTATTCAGCACTTGGAGCAAGATGAAGATTTCTATCAACTGGTTGCCGATGATGCCAGCCCAGACATTGACACTAAATCTTTGCTGGAAGGACCGACACCTGGTGTGGGTTCACATCTGACCAGTTGTGGAGGTTGTGGAAGTTTGTGATGCCATCCCGGGTGAATTGCGATTCATCCGTCCACAGAATTCGGTCTAGAAACCTTCTGTTTTCAATGTCAGACTCGAACAGCCAAGTGCAGAATTGCAATCGTCCTTCGGAATCTCCTTCCCTAGTGCTTGGACCGGGATATGGTGGTATGGATGTAGTCCCTCTCGGTTCACAACGGTCCAAACTCTCCCTGAAGACAATCCTGACCTTCGTGCGACCTGCCTGATGCTTATTACAGGGCTGTTCCTGACGATGTTGAGGATTTGTTGGTCGGGGTCCGCTGAATCGGGCGATTTTCCTGCTCGCGTTTCTGCTCTGGGGGCGGTTACACTTCCGGTTTCTTTTAACCTTCTGAAAGTCCTTGAAAATACCCTTCTGTTGGGTACCCGCCGATTCGGGAATCTCCTTTGGTATTCTCGTACGGCCTCACTATCATTTCCTTCTACTAAACCGTACCCGTAAATTATATCGGCATACTCGTCAACACTGCATTCTGCCATTTTATCTTAATTTTTTCTATTAAACACCCGGTTTTATCGCTTGCTTCTTCAACTGTGGTCAATGTCCTTTCAAACTTACCCATTTTTATACCATAATTCATAGGAGGTATTAGAAACGGAGCGTCAGGATACTTAAGAGTCAATACTGGATATAATAAACTAATAACGCTATTTAACGAGATTACATTTATTATTTTATTACTGTTTTGCTGAAATAATAAAAATGTACTACCTTTGTTTCCTAAACAAACATTTCCGAACTTGCCGTCATAAAAATTGTGTACTTAACGACTTTTTCCATTATGGTGCAATAAAGTAATTAGGTACCTGTGAGGATGTTTTAATTTCAGGACTTCTGCAAGCCTTTTCTACCTGGGCATGTTGCACCTTTTTGGAAAGGTAATTAGATAGGTAACTTAAAAAAAATAAAAAGTAGCTATGTTAATAACATGAATTTGGGAGAAAAGTGGGGCGAAAGATGAAAAATCGTGAAATAAAAGTTAATTTTTTCAACTTGCAGGGGGGATTGTGGCCAAGGGGTTGGGGATAGGGGTGTGGTGTAAACTTTTTTGGAAAGGGCTTCCAAATAGTGATTTTTTGAAATCATTTTGGGGCCGCTGCGATGCGTAGAAAAAAAGATAAAAATACAAGAGTGGTTCCCATATAAGGCAAAATCCTGATTTACGAATCACCCTGTAACTGCCAAACGGTGAGAGATGCCCCCCCCCCCACCCATACGATTTTTTGCTTGTCTCGGTCTGACCTTTCACCCCCTTCAGTATTGACCTCCCACCTCTGAACACCCTGTATATAATACACTGAGTTCCTGGTTTTTCGCCGTGACCGCCATCTCTCTGCTGTGGATGCTCCTGTGGGAGGTGGAGTGCTTTGTGCTGTTCATAGGGATTTGCCGTGTGCTCTGGTGTGCTCTCCAGAAAGCCTGGAATTTATCTGTGTGGCTATCAGGCTCTCATGCAGAACTGTCTACGTTGCAACGGCTTACATTCCCCCAGGCTCAACACCCAATACTTACGGATCGCTTTCGGCTTGCATCGACCAGATTGCCTCTGGATTGCTTCCGGGTGACGAGTTTGTATTGCTGGGCGACTTTAATCTTCCTGGTGTTGTTTGGGAACCATCTTCTGACGACGTTGCCTTGGCTCCATCTTTCTCGGGTGCGCCGCAACACGCTATGTCCTTCATAGATGAAATTATTTCCTCTGGGCTTTCGCAACTGTGCCCAGTATCTAACGACTCGGGAAAATTTCTGGACCTTGCGTTCTCCACTGACTCGGATGGGACTCTCGTGAAGCGTTGTTTGGCCCCGCTTGTTCCTGAGACAGGTCATCATCCCGCTCTTCACGTAACTCTCTTCTTGGAACCGATTGATTTACCTGCATCTCATGTGTCTAGCCATTATTGTTATAATTTTAGGAAAGCAGATTTCTCTAAAATTAATAGCTGGCTTTCCTCTTGCGACTGGTCTCGGGTTTTGTGCGAGCGTGACATCGATAAGGCTGTTGACTGCTTTTATGATATGATTTTTCTATGCTTCGCTAATTGCGTACCTTTAACTCCTTCTAAATGTTCTTCACCTTGCCAACCTTGGATTAATGCCTCTTTGAAACACCTGAAGAACTTAAAGAGTAAGGCTTGGAGGAGGTTTTGTTCCTCAAGGAGCGAGGTTGATTTTGTGGCCTACTACAATTTGCGCACTATGTATATCTCTGGCCTTGAGGACTCATATAATGAGTATCTTCTTCGTATGAAGTCTGCAGTGCGTAGTGAACCAAAACAATTCTGGAAGTTTGTTAATTCCAAACGTTTTTCGGACGGCTATCCATCGTCTTTATTCTTTGGCGACTCACATGCAACGGACCCTTTGTCAATCGCTAATCTTTTTAGCGACTTTTTTGTATCTGCTTTCTGTGATATAAACGACTGTGATATTAATCCTGACGACTTTTCTCACTTGACGGAGCTTTCGCCGACTTCTCTTCAGACAAAGGACCTTGTATTGGACGAAGAGTCTTTACTCGAATATATCTCTGTTTTGACTGATAGTTTTTCATGTGGTCCTGATGGCATCCCTGTCGCTTTCATCAAGCGCTGTAGTTTGCCCCTAATTTCTGTTCTTTGTTATTTGTTTAATTTGTCTTTGTCTAGTGACGCATTCCCCAAACAGTGGAAGCTCTCTATTGTCATTCCGCTTCATAAAAAAGGGAGCAAGTGCGATATTTCGAACTATCGCCCCATTTCTAAGTTGTGCTGTATTGCCAAAATCTTTGAAGCTATGATTTGTGATGTTTTCTACTTTCATTGCAAACCTTTCTTGCTCTCATCTCAACATGGCTTCATGAAAGGTAAATCTACTTCTACCAACCTTGTTGAGTTTTCCAATTTCTGTTTATCTGCTATAGAAGCTGGAATGCAAGTTGACTGCATCTTTACTGATTTTAGCAAAGCTTTTGATAAAATCAGTCATAAGATTCTAATTTATAAGCTATCTCTTCTTGGTTTCCCCGCTGTTTTTGTGAATTGGCTACTATCCTATTTGACTTGCCGCACACAAAGAGTGATTTTTCGCAATGTTCTCTCCTGCGAATTTACTGTTACATCCGGCGTTCCTCAGGGCAGTCATCTTGGTCCCCTTCTCTTCATTATCTACATCAATGATGTATCTCTCATTTTGAAAAATTCCAAGATTCTCTGCTATGCTGATGACACCAAGATTTTCCGCCGCGTTTCTAACGCTGTTGACTGCCAAACTTTGAGTTCCGATTTAGACATATTTTATGAATGGTGCTCTATCAACCGTCTTCCTCTCAATATCAACAAATGCAATTCCATGACTTTTTCTCGCAAAAAGATTCCGTTGCACTTCTCTTACACCCTGTCCGGCTGTTTTTTAACGCGTGTTGATAAAATTAAGGACTTGGGTGTTTGGCTCAACGTCCGTATGTCCTTTGATGACCACATCAATGCTATCGTTGCTAAGGCTAATGCTACCCTTGGCTTCGTTAAGCGCTGGTCCAAAGAATTTGAGGATCCGCACATCACGAAACTTCTGTATTGTACTTTCGTTCGTCCCATACTGGAGTATGCAAGTCCCGTTTGGTCGCCCTTTTATGCGGTTCATATTAACCGTATCGAGGCGGTCCAGCGTAGATTTGTTCGATTTGCTCTTCGCGGTCTCCATTGGGATAATCCCGTCATCCTCCCGCCCTATGAGGACAGGCTTAAGCTTTTTCCCCTTTCTTCTCTTGAGACTAGACGAAACAACGCCAGAATTGTTTTTGCGTTCGACTGCGTTCAAGGATCGATAAATTCTCCTGAATTGTTAAATATCTTTAATATTTCTGTCCCTGCTCGCTCCCTGAGGAATTATGACTTCTTCCATGTTCCTCAGCATAGTACCAATTATGGACTGAACGAGCCTACCTCATCTATGTCACGCCTTTTTAATTTGCATTATGACAATCTGGATTTTAACCTTTCAAAACACCAGATTAAAAATCTGCTTTGCTAAAGTTACTTTCTTTTTTTTATTTTTGCTGTAGTAATCAGTAATTTGATGAATGTGTTGAATAAATAAATAAATAAATAAACCCGAGCAGTGCAAGAAAGGGAATTCGCCCATGAAATAGCAGCCTTAAGCAAGGGAAGCTCAATAAGCCCTAAGAGTCCCCTCTTATGTTTAACCCAATTTCTAGACAAAGATGGGCTCTTGCGGGTTGGTGGACGATTAAGGAATTCCGAACTAGACTTCGAAGCGAAACACCCTGTTATACTTCCGTATATACATCATTTAACTAACCTGGTCATCCGTAAAGCGCACAAGGAGACTATGCATGGCGGTATTAACTTAACATTATCCCATACCAGAAACCATTATTGGATTATAAAAGGTTACAGCGCAGTAAAGCAAAGGGTAAGGGAGTGTCTTACATGTACGAGGTATAACGCCAAGACATAAGAACAACTTAGGGGGGATCTACCTCAATTAACAGCAACAAGGCCATTCACAGTCGTAGCAATCAAAGTAGCTCTGGGCAGAGGGACTAAAATCTACAAGGGTTACATCGCAGTCTTCATTTGTTTAGCCACGAAAGCTATACATTTAGAAGCAGTTAGCGACTTGGCGGCCGAGGCCTTTATCGCCGCATTTAAGAGATTCGTAAGTCGGAGAGGTATGCCTTATAAAATGTACAGCGACAACGCCACAAATTTTCAACTGGCTAGTAAAATCCTAGAAAAGAAGGAAGCAGAGTTTAAGGCAAAATATCAAAACAAATTGCTAGAACTGCTCCAGAATTACGAGACGCAATGGAGCTTTATTCCACCTGCAGCCCCCCACTTTGGAGGACTTTGGGAAGCCGGGGTTAAGTCCATGAAGCGACACCTAAAAACGACTCTAGGACAAACAGCATTGACATTCGAAGAACTGTCGACGGTACTAGCCAACATTGAGGCTTGCCTAAATTCTAGACCATTGTGCCCAATGATAGACGACCCTAGCGATCTATCAGTATTAATGCCTGGACATTTCTTAACCGGCTCACCACTGTTAGCCCCCCAGGGAAAGAGCCTGAAGGCTCTGGTGTGAATCTACGGTCTAGATGGAAATTGCTAGAAGATATTAACCACAAAATTTGGAGGAAATGGTCAAGCGAATATCTACATCGACTCCAAAGCAGACCAAAGTGGACAGTACAAAGAGACAGCGTTAGGATTAACGATTTAGTCCTATTGAAGGAAGATACACTTCCACCTGCACAGTGGGCTCTCGGAAGAATAGAAGAAATTCATCCCGGGAAGGACAATATGACACGAGTGGTTACCATAAGAACAAAAAATAAATTAGTAAAGAGGCCCCTAACAAAAATTTGTCTACTGCCAGCAAGAGAGCCTGGGGAAAGCAAGACGCCTGGATCAAAGCGATCTCTAGACAACACAGGAAGCATCGCCGAAGTAGCTACAAAACCGAAAAGGGCTAAAAAACAGCAAAAAATACATCCCGTATCAGGATATTCGACGCTTGTAAGGGAAGATCAGCCAAGATACAGCATACAGCAATAAAAGCTCAATCAAGGTAACTATCTACAAACACCAGGGGATGGGAAACTTTGCGTTATTTTTCATAATAGCGTAATTAATTATACCAGCACTAGCAGAACCCATGCCAGACTTAGTCACTATTACGCCATTTAAAAACCAGCCAGGGATTTACTTCGAAGATCTCGGTGAAACACACTTAGTCGCCAGCGAATGGAATATACTGACATACTACGATCTTCAAGGTTATTGGCAAGAGCTCAAGGGACTTCAGAGTTGCGTCAACGAAATTCACAACCTATGCAATGTAACAGTTATAGGAAGGAACCACTGCAATGAGATATACGCTCAATTCAAACGCCAGCTAATCCAAATTGAACAAACGAACAAGTTGTTCCATAAGGAACCCAGCAGACTGTCAAGATCACCTCTGAATATAGTAGGAAAGGCCGCTAACTACTTATTTATTTATTTATTTAATTCGCTTAATACAAGCTACAAAACTTAAACTAAGCTTAGACTAAAACTAAAACTAAACTAAAACTACAACTGATAAAGTTAAAAGGTGAGAACGAGGGGGAGGGGGCAATAATTATGGTGGTGGGTCATGCTGGTAAAGGGCATGTCTGAGGGAGGTTTTATCTAAATGGAAATTGAAGGCGGGAGAGTTGTTAGTTTTGCGTAGCATTCTAGTAATAGGTTCGAAGTGTCCGTAGTTGGTGCGGTGTCTGTTTAGACGAAAGAGTGGAAAGGATCGTACGTTGCGAGGATTGGTGTTGATGGATATGTTATGCAAGATTTCAGGACAGTCAATGGAACCGGTTAGGACCTGATCGATAAAGATTATATCGGCGAGGTCACGGCGCATTGCTAAAGGTTGGAGGTCAATCAGTTTCAAACGGTCCTCATAAGGAGGAAGATTAAGGTTATCAACCCAGGGAAGGCCACGTAACGCGAAGCGGAGGAATCTGCATTGCACTGATTCGATTCTATTGATAATTGTTGGCTGGGAGGGTGACCAAACTTGGCAAGCGTATTCAAGTAGGGGCCTGACAAAGCAGATATAAAGAGCTTTAGTGACATAGGGGTTAGAGAATTCCTTAGACCAGCGTTTAATAAAGCCCAAAGCTGAGTTGGCTTTGCTTATGATGTGATCGATGTGAGAACGGAAATTGAGTTCACTATCACAGATGATGCCCAGATCACGGAGGGAGCTGACTGATGGAATGGGTTCGCCAGAAAGAAAATAGGTCCTAGGAGTGACGGGGAGACGCTTGCGGGAATAAGTGATAGAATGGCACTTGGATATTCAGGTCAAGGAAGTTTTTTAGGCACCAGATAGAAAAGTTGTTTAAGTCATCTTGAAGGAATGCCGAGTCAGATGCGTTGGAGATTCGTTTGGAGATTTTCATATCATCAGCATACATTAATATATCAGAATGTTTGATTACCAACTCAACGTCATTTATAGATAATATGAAGATTAATGGACCCAGGTGACTGCCCTGGGGGACGCCAGAGAGGGATGTAAAGGGTTTAGAGACCGCTGAGCCAAATCGAACCATGTATTGCCGATCATCAAGGTAGGATTTGATCCAGGAGATAAAACGAGGATGAAAACCAAGGATACTGAGCTTTAAAACAATGATTTGATGAGAGATTTTGTCGAAAGCTTTACTGTGGCAATAACGTCAACTTCGTCACCACTTTCCATAGCTTGCAGCGTTCGTGACACAAAAACGATCAGATTGGTAGTTGTGGATCTCTTATCTTATTTGGCATTCTAGATGAAGATTACGCCGAGGAATTCAATGGAAAAATCGAGGGTGTTAAAAACAACGAACAGCACCTACTAGAGTTATTAAAAAATCAGACATCTCTCATAGAAACAACGACGAACGTGATGCAGCAGAGAGATGAACACATTCAAGGCCAATTTAAAAGAATACAGGACCACATTAACCTAATAGGTCGAGAAATACAAAGAACTGGAAGCATGCAGAACACGCTACAGTCCTTCACATCCTTAACATCGCTTACAACTCTGGTACTCTACAACTTTGAAAGGATACAAGGCAGTATTATCGACGTACTGACAGATTTGCACAATGGGCGGATAAACCCATTGATCATTACGCCATCTCAACTAAGGGCACAAATACGTCTCATAAGGGAAAATATTCCATCCACATTAACCTTGCCTGACAGTGGAATGAACACAGAGCTGCTGTTATACCGCCTAATGACAGTTTCTTTTCAAGTAACAGAGTCAAGTATCCGCTTCAAAATAAGCTTGCCACTAATACAAAATGAAAAGTACCAACTCTTTCACCTAGTTCCCGTGCCAACACGAAATGAAGACCTTTTCACCTTCATTCAGCCAGCAACACCAGGCTTAGTAGTCAATCTGCATCGAGACAGCTACATATTATCCGCTTAACCAAGTGGAGTTAGATAAATGCATACAGCTCAGGACAGACCGATATTTGTGTCAAAGGAATCATCACCTGTACACTAGCAGTTCCATGAAGGCGCGATGCGAGCTAGATCTTCTGAAGCATCAACTCGCACCAGACTGCAACACAGGTATACAATGAAACCAACAAAGGTCTGGGTACAACTCCGTTCATGAAATGCATGGCTCTACGTCATGGAAAGGGAACAAACTATCAACATCGTCTGTGGAGCAACTGTTATCTCTAGGACTCTTACAGGAGAGGGCATTCTCACACTAAGGCCCGAATGTGAGATTAAAAGAATTACCTTTCGATTTTGCGGTTAATAAAAAAAAAACACATCAAACACCAATTTGCGATTTATAAACTCTGTATTTATTTAATTTCTTTCTTCAACTTAAGTTTTCACAATATAGAATAATAACTTTTATATCTTTCTTCAACTTAACTTTTCACAATTTAGAATAGTAACTTTTATATTTCTCCAACTTAACTTTTCACAATTTAGAGTAATAACTTTTATATTTCTCAACTTAACTTTTCACAATTTGGAATAATTACTTTTATATTTCTCTAACTTAACTTTTCACAATTTAGAATAATAACTTTTAAATTTCTCTAACTTAACTTTTCACAATTTAGAATAATAACTTTTATATTTCTTTTCGACTTCGCTTTCTTAAAATCTGGAACAAGACTGACTCGATAACTAAGTGGGATGCCTCAAGTGGGTTCGGTGCGCGGATAGCTTACCTTGCGGTTTCCACGAATTTTGCTGTGGGAATCGCAACTTTTGTGGATTCAGCGTCTAGACGAGTTTTTAGGAAAATAGGAAAGCGAGCTGCGCGCACGTTGACCGAAAACGTGATTTTTAGGAAATTAGGAAAGCGCGCGCACGTTGACCGAAAACGTGATTTAAATAATGTTAACGACCGGTGTCATTGATCTACTAATATAGCTTATAGGGTTGTTACCTATAACACCCCCACCGTTACTCTGAGGCTCCGACGAAGTTTTTACAATATTTTCCTTATTAACATAATATTTATTAACGGTATTTCTTTTATTTATGTAATATTTAAAAATTTTTACAGAGCAAAAGGTTATAGTTACAATAATCAGGGACCCGCTAAATGAAAGATTTAATATGCTATTGTTCTTATCTCGTATAGATACTTCTTCTATTAATTTCCTATTGTTTTTAATATTTTTTACATGTAATTCTTCCAAGGTAATTGTATTTATTGTTTGGTTTTCGATTATTTTAGTCATATAGTGTGGCAAAATTATTTTTTCTTTGACTCTTAAGACAAAATTTTCATAAGTATTTTCACCTAATTCTATTTTACAATTTTCGTACTTAATTAAGTTGGTCCCTTCTATACTTAGGCTAAAGTTGCTACAATTTTGCGTGAGGTTTGTTTTTACTAGGTTCTTTGTTATAATTATGCCCGGTGTAAGTTCTTTTATTTCTGTTTTGTTAGAGGATTTCATGGGACAGTGCGCCTGATTAAAATTCATTATTTTTGATATGCAATTATCTTTAATTTTTATTAAGTTTTTCTCTTCATTTGATTTTATATTTCCGGAAAATATACAATTGAATTGGTTAATAATGAATGAACTATCTTCAATATTTAAGCTTTTGTTTTCTCTGTTTGGAATAGGTTCTATAATTATTTTAGAGTAAAGGGTTTCGGAGTATTCGGGGATTAGGATAATGATCAGGATTTGGTCGGCTTGGGATGCAACTACAATTCGAATGTCTTTAAAATCTTCAATATCTTTTATTAGTTTTAATTCTTGGTTAGTTAGGATATTTCGAGAGAGGATGCCTAGTTTGCTTGTGAGAATAATTTGGTTGATGTCATCTAGATGGTTTCGTAGTAAATTTATATCGTAATTAATTTGGTAAATGTGTTGGATATATGAAATTTCATCTTCCAATCTCAAAATTGCGTTTCCGTTTTGTTCTTTAAAATACTTCAAATACTGCTTAATGACTTTCTGCTGAGTTTGAATGTGTCCTGTAATATTCCTTATTTGCTCTGAGATTTCTTTATTAAATAAAACTTGTTTGTTATTTTCCTCTATTAAATTTTTGTTGTTAGTTGTTAGTGCGGTTAATTTATCTTTTATTTCTATTTCGTCGTTGTAGTCCATGTTACCTGTTAAATATTTAAAACCGGTTCCTAGTATATTTATGAGACCTCGTTTTGATCTTGGATGGGGTATTAAGTTTGAAATTTTTTCCTTAAGTAGGTTAAAATTATGTATTAGGGTATTAAACATAGGGCTTACTAAGCTACTCTTAACTTTTATCATTTCGATATTCTCGGCTATCTGACTTTCAACTGTTTCGTATTCCGTCATATTTATGATATGTAGAACTTTCTTAAATCGTTTTATAATTTTTACGTTGTTCTCCTTTACCGTAATGTATCCATTATTGTTGTTGAGGTCCTGGATCTCAATTGTTTGGCAAAGTACTATGGGGAGGATTGTCAGAAGCAGAAGCACTAGCATTTTGAGTATCCGCATGATGACCTGAAATGGAGGTTCGAGTTTTGGATTTTTTCTTCTTAAACTTAGCTTTAATTGTAGGAAGAGAATTGTTTTGGAATTTCTTTTTTCTTTTAATATGAGATTTGAAATACTTCAAGCCAGTTTCTTTGTCAGTGAAGTGGTTATTGTCTAATTCATCTATGTCTAGTTTCCTAAACTTTGCGTGGTTTTTGCCGCCACGACTATCCTTTACAAAATTTAGGCCTGGTTCTACTTCGTTATCTTCCCGGTTCTTGTTTAATTTGGAAATTACTTTTTCTTTAATTTTTAAGATTTTCCTCTGGATTTCTGGGTATTCGTCATCTTTAACTTTACCGTTAACGAAGTCGATCGGTTTTCTATTTGTTGTAGAATGGATCGTGTTATTGTAAAATCGAATGATTTTAAGCATTTTCTCCTCAACCGTGTCAACATCTTTGTTGTCATCGTGTCTTAGAAGTCGTAAATGTTCGTTCAAGGTGTTGTGTAACCTTTCGACATCAGCATTCGACGTGTGGTTGTTATTGGACGTATAGTGGATGTCGATATTTTCATTTTGTAGGAATTCTCTAAGTGGAAGGGCCTTAAACCCTAATTCATTGTCGACTATGATTTTATTCATTTTCCCGCACGCAGCAATGTACTGTAGTAAGGCACGCTTGAATTCTGTCCAAGTTCTTCCATTTATTTTGATCGCTTGGCCATATTTGCTGAACTTGTCTATGAATGTGAGGAAGAGGTTTTTTTCCAATGAATAGAAAACGTCAATATGAACTATTTCGTTTGGGTTAGACGGGGTTTCTGTGGTCTGAAATTTCTGCTTGATAGGTTTCCTTTCATATTTTTCGATGTTACAGACCTCACAGTTATTTATGAATTGTGTTACTCGTGCATTTAATTTTGGGTGATAAATTTTTAATTGTAGTTCTTTGCAGACTTCTGTGATGCCTCGATGGTTATTTCGGAGGTGTTCCTGTTCTATAAGTAAAGCTAACTTTTCTTCTTCAATCACATCCTCTAGTAATTTGTCGCATCTGATTATTTTTAGCGTATTACTAGCCGCGAAATGTTTGGTGAAAACATCTTGGAGTGTTTGAAAGAAATCCGAATGAGTAACATATACGGCATTTAAACATTTTGGGTTGAAATGCGATTTTAAAAGGGTGACCATTGTTTCTTCATCGAGTGATTTAACATATATTGTTTTCCTAAATTTATTGAAAATTTTTGAATTTTTTATTCTTAATGAACCCGAGTTTGTTTTATGGATTACTATCTGTGTTTTGAACACGTTTAAAGGGGATTTGCTTGAAGGAATTTGACCATCCTGTGCTTGAGTTTCTTCAGTATGGTTTATTTCGATGCGGGAGAGAGCATCTGCATTTCCGTTTTTTACTCCCTTTTTGTATCGGATTTCGTAGTCAAATTCTGATAGTTTGAGGCGCCACTGGACTAATTTTGAATTGGGTTCTTTGATGGAAAAGAGCCACTGTAGTGGACGATGGTCTGTCTCGATTAGGAATCGTCTACCGAACAAGTAAGGGCGAAAATATTTCGTTGCCCAAACAACGCCTAGTAATTCCTTCTCTATTGTACTGTAATGTTGTTCGTGTTCATTCAACGTTCGGCTTGCGTAACATATTGGATGTCCGTCTTGTGACAATACGGCTCCCAAAGCAAATTGGCTTGCGTCCGTTGTCAGCGTGAATGTTTTACCGAAATCCGGGTATTTTAATATAGGTTCCGTGATCAAAAGTTTCTTCAAAGTCTCAAAACTCCATATATATTCGGGGTCCTTTGGGTTAATTTTCTGGTCCTTTTTTAGGTACCTTGTCATCGGTTTTGCTATTCTTGAGTAATCTTTGATGAACTTTCTGTAGTATCCCGTAAGCCCAAGAAATTGTTTTATCTGTTTGGGTGTCTTCGGGATAGGAAATTTCTTTACGCACTCGATCTTAGAAGGGTTTGGTCGGATGCCATCTAATGTTATAATGTGCCCTAAGAATTCTGTTTCCTTTTTTAAGAATTCAGACTTGTCAAGCTGTACCATTAAATTCACTTCTTCAAGTCTTTTGAAGATTTTAGTGAGGGAGTCTAGGTGTTCCTCTAAGGAAGACGAATATATAATAATGTCGTCTAAGTAAACAAGGCAGATCTTGTTTATATATTCCTTAAGGACGACGTTCATCAATCGTTGAAATGTGGCTGGCGCTGTTTTCAGGCCAAAGGGCATTCTAAGAAATTCATAGTGCCCGTTTTCTACACTAAAGGCAGTTTTATGAATATCTCTTTCGTCTATCTCTAGTTGATGGAAACCTTTCGCAAGGTCGATCGTCGTGAAATACTGGCAGGTTCCCAATTTTCCTAATATCTCCTCGATATTCGGAATTGGATATTTGTCATCGATGGTTACCTCGTTCAATTTGCGGTAATCAATGACAATTCTCCACTTGGTTTCACCGCTGGCGTCCGTCTTCTTCGGGACTATCCAGACTGGTGCCGAATATGGGGAACTGCTTGGACGAATTATGCCTTTTTCCAACATCTCGTTGATTTGTTTCTCGACTTCCTGTCTGTGAATGAATGGATATCTATAGGACTTGACATGGATGGGTACGTCGTTTATTGTCCGTATTTTGTGTTTTATAACATTCGTGAATGATAAGTTAGAGTCGTTTCTATAGAATATTTTTGAGAATTGCTTTATTACATTCAAAAGTTTGGACCTTTCTTCTGGGTTTAAATGGTCCGTACGTATCTGTTCCAAGAGGGGTTTACATTTACTTTCTCCTATTATATTAAAATTTTCACTGTTCACTACTTGTGTATGTAATGGTTCAAGGCTGCTTTGTCTACAAATATCGTTTTCCACTTCTACCGTAACTTTGGTTTTATAATCCTTCACGTTATAGATACCTTCTTTGATGATAAGGCACCCATCAGAAGATTTTTGTTCAGCGATATAAGCGAGACCTTCCTTCTGTGAGACCGGGACGACTATTTCTTTTTCTCCGGTGCCTTCTAGTTCATATTCATAACGTGGTTTATGTAGTTGGAAGTGTAAATTTATTTTCTTATCCTGGACATGTAACATATTTTTCTCAAAATCTATTACTGCTTTTAGAGGTATTAAGATATTGTTTCCAATAAGGCCATCGTAATTGTTGTGAAATTGGTGGACGAAGAAGTTTATCTTGAATTTTGGGTCACCTAGTTCTTCGAAGAGAGGGATAGTAGCTTGTTCGAGGACATTTACCTCATGGTTAAGGGTTTTCAATTTTGTTGGTGATTGTAAGGGTATTATGAATTTAGGGTGGCATAGCCCGGGATTGATTACAGAGTGGGTAGCACCCGAATCTATAATAAATCGTAAAGGTCTCATTTTCCCATGAATTATGATATGTGGTAATTGGCACTGGAGGCCGCTAAACGAAAATTTTGGGGTTCGGTCCCGTTTGAACTACTCTGACTGGCTTGAGCCATGTCTACCTCCATGGGTTCTGGCCTTGATCTATCATTATTGTTATTGGAGCTAGTTTGGCCACCGGGTCTGTAATTACTATTTGGATTGCCAAGCGTATTCGTATTATTGTAGTTATTATTGTATCTGTCATTGTTGTTAAAGTTACTGCTATAATTGTTTGCATTAGGGTTGGGATAGTTATTTGCATTATAGTTAGGGTATCTGTTATTAGTGTTATTACTATTGTAGTTACCATGACTATAGTTGTTCGTATTAGAATTTCGGGGGAGATGCTGTGTTTGTCTGTTTTGCATATTGTCGCCGGTGTGTGGCGATCTATAGTGGTTGTTCCGATTTTGTGGTCGATTTGATTGATTTTGGCGGAAGTTTGATGAATTAGGCCTAAAGTTAGGACCACGATTCTTATTTGCCGAATGTATTGGATTTCCGGTTTGCGGGTTTCTATTTGTTCTGTATTCCGGGGGTGTGAAGAATGCATAGTTGCATTCATGTAATATATTAATACTATCCTCTAGGCTGGTAGGGTTTCTACAGTGAAGGAGAGACCGCATCGGTTCAGGGAGTTTATTCTTAAATAATGCAAGAGCGGAGGTTTTGTTTGCTTCTATAGTACTTTTGGTAACTTCCCCTTCTCCTAAAAGTTGTTTAGTCTTTATATTAAGCCTCCTCAAGATGCTTTTGATTTCATTAAAAAAGTCAACGCTCGTAGTTTTAAATCGTAAGGATCTTAGTTCGTCGAAAAGTTCTTCTGTACTTAGCCGATCTCCGAAATTATTCGTTAAGGTAGTCTTAATGTCTGTCCATGACGTAACATGTGCATTTATTTCTATTACCTCTTTGGCTTTCCCTTTTAATTTAGCTTTAATGTGGTCTGAAAAAATTTTTTGAGCAAGCTCGTCGTATCTTACGAGCATCGGGTGAATTCTGTCGACAAGGTCGACGAAATTTTGGAGTTCTCGGTAATCTCCATGGAACTCGGGTAATTTAGAAATATATTTTAATGGGTCAATATTAAGTGGTAACATTATTGAATCGGATTGTATTTGGTTGGGTTGGGGGTTTTGGAAGCTACTGATGATTGCTGATAGTTCTCTTTGTCGGCTTCTAGCTACTTCAAGTTGACTAGTTAAACTACTCTCTTCGGACATAATCTTAACATAGAGCGCATAATAACACCTTCTATCACTTTAATCGTGCTATTCACTGTATATTTTTATGCTTTTCTTGCAACCACAAAATTAGTCTTAATTTAATATTTTGCTTTTTTATTCTATAAAAGGTATATTGGTATTAAGAACAAAAAATATTTTATATTAAAAAATTTCTTATTGCTTTAAAAAAAAAATTTTCACAAATGGGAGAGAAATCAAGGAGAAAAAAAAAATTTGAACCTTCTGACCTTATTATTTGAAGGGTTGATTGGTGACAGTCTTTCCTTATGTTGATTGCAGCTGGTCGATAGATGAGTCTGCAGCGATGAATTCTCCTTCCGTCGATGGGTTGAGGGAGGAGGAGTCTTGGGATGATAAGAGTTCCTAATTGTTTCCTGTTGCGAAGTCGTTCCTATGTTCGATCACACGCGGTGTTCATAATCGCACGAATCAAATGGTTTTCTCACAAATCTTCTTGCGAGGTGATATGTAGAAAGTTCTTAACCGCTGTGCTTAACTGACCTTTCAGTAGCACACTCGAAAGAATTAGTTAGTTAGTGTATTTCGTTAATCTTTTAATGAAATTCACAGTTTTTTTTTTTTATTCGGTACGCGTTTAGGTATTAACACACCAGAAATCGATTAAACTTCGACACTACGCGTATCCTACCGACTGCGCCAGAATTACCTTTCGATTTTGCGGTTAATAAAAAAAAAACACATCAAACACCAATTTGCGATTTATAAACTCTGTATTTATTTAATTTCTTTCTTCAACTTAAGTTTTCACAATATAGAATAATAACTTTTATATCTTTCTTCAACTTAACTTTTCACAATTTAGAATAGTAACTTTTATATTTCTCCAACTTAACTTTTCACAATTTAGAGTAATAACTTTTATATTTCTCAACTTAACTTTTCACAATTTGGAATAATTACTTTTATATTTCTCTAACTTAACTTTTCACAATTTAGAATAATAACTTTTAAATTTCTCTAACTTAACTTTTCACAATTTAGAATAATAACTTTTATATTTCTTTTCGACTTCGCTTTCTTAAAATCTGGAACAAGACTGACTCGATAACTAAGTGGGATGCCTCAAGTGGGTTCGGTGCGCGGATAGCTTACCTTGCGGTTTCCACGAATTTTGCTGTGGGAATCGCAACTTTTGTGGATTCAGCGTCTAGACGAGTTTTTAGGAAAATAGGAAAGCGAGCTGCGCGCACGTTGACCGAAAACGTGATTTTTAGGAAATTAGGAAAGCGCGCGCACGTTGACCGAAAACGTGATTTAAATAATGTTAACGACCGGTGTCATTGATCTACTAATATAGCTTATAGGGTTGTTACCTATAACAATTAAACAGGAAACCATGACTATAGGTGGCCACGGTTTATACACCACCCTCCTAAATACGTCTTTTGTCCCGAGCTTAAACATCAGTGAGCTGTTAGCTTCTCGAGATTCCTCACCAACACCACCAGCAGAAATAGAGCAACATTGGGAATCCAATAATGAGGCCTACGTCGCTATCCGGAGCCAGATCCCGAAAATTCGGCAAGAAGAATACTTGCTACACACACTATCGGAAAATCACCTCCACTCTATGTTCTGAGCTACGCACTTGCGGGCTTGATGCTATTGCCAACAATTATTCTGGCCATTAGATGTATTTTCTATAACAATATAACAATAACAAGCGAACATGGAACCTCACGACCGTATAGACATATTAGAACACGGCCGGGAGGATGTATACGAAGTACAAATTATGTTAAGAATATTTGAAACTAAGCAAAACAGCGAAGCTCTAGCATAGCTGCGGGCCGGTCACACCTGCGGTCGATCACACCTGCAAGCTGTTTTGTCCATTTTGTCCATTTTGTCACTTAGTATTCTTGTTATTGTTATTATTATATAACTCGCTGGGCTAAGCTAAGTTAAGAAATTAATTAAGTATAAATTGTAAGAACTCAAGAGAATAAAGTCAATTGAACTAAGCGAGCCAAAGACGTTTTCATCCTCCGCTAACAAAGCAGCCGAGCATCTATGCATGCTCAACTACAAGTTACGACTCACTTATATACACACATATACATATAAGATGTATCGAGTACGTGGCGCAACCTGACATCCTTTTTCTTTTATAAAATTAAGTACAATCATAATCTTTCAAATAAGCTGGTTGTTTAACAATTCAGCCAGAACGCGTTTGAACATTAGAATCAGGATTTAAATTATTCAAACCTGAACTGCTGCCACTTTGTACATCAAGATTTACATTGACAGAGTCGAAATAATTACTATCTGTATCATACATGTGCTTAGATCTAGTACTTACAATGTTATTATCAAATTTTTCATTATTTACATTATATGGATATATGTGACGGCTATTACGTTCCATTTGACTATTATTATTCAATTTAATTTTAAATGATCTAGGTTTATCACATTTTTCAATCACCTTACCAGGTATTAGTGGTCGATTCATTTCTGTTCTTACAAAAACCTTATCATTAACATTTATATCTTTCTGTAAATGTGCTTTTTTATTATAATAAGTTTTATGATAAATCTGTTTATTTATTAGTTTATTTCTAATATCATCATAATTTATTTTCTTTTTTTCTTTTATTTCTGACAGGCACTATACCTTTTATATTTCTTTTAAATATAATTTCATTCGGTGATTTGATATCCTTATCTACAGGAGTGTTTCTGTATGCTAGGTTTGGATCCTTTCCATCATCTTCTACCTTTTTAAACATTTTTTTTATTGTTGGAATGTGGCGCTGAACCATACCATTTGACTGAGGCCAATAAGGACTAGAAGTCTCATACTTAAAATTCCAATCTTTTGCAAATTGTTTCATTAAATAGTTATCAAATTGAGGACCATTGTCTGAACAAACAGTTTCAGGAATACCAAATCTAGCAAAAACATTTTTTTAAATATTAATTACACTTGAAGCATCTGTAATCTGTAATTTAGATACTTCTACATATTTACTAAAATAGTCAATAATTAGTAAATTTTCAGAATTTTTATAGTGAAAAAGATCCATATCTGTCATGTTACATGGTTCTTGCGGAACATCTCTTGGCATTAATGGTTCTCTAGGCTTAGCTTTTTTGTACTTATTGCATACATAACAACTAGAAACTATATCTTCAATTTCTTTATTCATAAAAGGCCAATATAAAATTTCTCTGGCTCTATTTTTACATTTTTCTGTGCCTAGATGATTATAATGAATCAAATTTAACATTTCTTTTCTTAATTTCTTTGGTACAACTAATTTGTTACCTTTAAAAACGAGACCATCAATAATTGTTAACTCATCAGCTGAGCCATAATAAGGCTTGATTATATCAGGAACTAATTTTTTACTTTTTGGCCAACCTTTATTAATATTTTCCACAAGCATTTGCATATCTTTGTCATCATTCGTTTCTTTTTGAAATAATTCTTTTTTCTCAATAGAAATAGGAAAATTTCTACTACATACATAGTGTTCTATTTCGATATCAATATTTTCTTTTTCATTTCTTAAAAATTTCCTCGATAATGCATCAGCTAAAAATAATTCTTTGCTAGACTTATATTTAACTTCAATATCAGATTTTTGAGTAGCTAGTCGCATTCTTTGTATTCTAGCCCGGCATTGATTAATTTGTCTTTTAAATATAGGTTCCAAAAGCTTGTGATCACTCTCTACCAAAACCTTTTTACCAAATATACAGGGTGTCCCAAAAAAGACTGTCAAGCGGTGGTCCAGAGATAGAGCACCCCATGGGGCACCTGAATAACCCCCATGTATGTTCTACGATTTTTCGTAGTTTACGAGTTATGAATTTTTTTTTAATTTTTCACTTATTTTCGAGTTGCAAGACAATTATCGTCATACTGAAGTGAATAATTGATATAAATTCTCAATTCTTTTTTCATTATTTAGCTAAATATTGTGGCATTCCAGCATAAAGATAACCTGCCTCAAAACCCGTACCATTACGGCATAAAATAAAATAGTTTTTACATAACAGGAAAAAGATAACCAGTACCAATACTTTCAAGGGCATTTAACACGTTCCCGCCGGCATGTACCACTAGTGGTACATTAAGGACTGTCCCATCGGGCGGCATGTACCATTAGTGGTACAAAGAAAGAAATCAATTTAATGTGTGTGAAAACAGCGCCGCCCGATGAAACAAACTACAAGTTCAGCTGCCGGCGGGAACGTGAAAAAAAAAAAGTCACATAGCTTTCTTAATCCAAAAGTATTTTAAAAACTTCTCCATTTCATCAGTTATTTACCCTGTAAATTTTATTGAGCTATCTCTGTGGCATAATACTTAAAAATCGAAATCAAGTGTACCAAGTCTAAAAACCAAAGAATTTGAATTCGTTCAAAATTTGCTTTTTTTTACAAAAAATGTCAGTATTGAGTTTATAATAATTAAAACATGATGAAAGAACTCATTTTTCGCTAAAACAATGAATGCGTCATGCGACCGAGGCACGGCTACCTCAGTTGGATTTGGTTGGACAAAAGACCTTGCAAGAGTAAAAAAGTGACAACTCATGTAAATTTTGTATGAACTAGAGAGAGATGGTGAAAACTTCCTCATTTCATTAGCTACTAATTGAATGCGCAAAATTTATAAAGCAAAATATGTATAGGTAGATGATATACATAGGTGCATAGAGATACTATGGCATATCACCTTAATTTTGTTTTAAGTTTAATTTTTAAAATTTTACTTATAAATAAAACCACGTAAAATGTGTTAAAAATAATTTTATTTTTCATAGCACTTACAAGAAATTTTCAAAATGACGACCTCCTTGTTTAATACATATGCAACATCGGCGAAAAAAATTTGCTTGTAGACGTCTGAACGTAGTTATGTTGCTTTTTATCGTCCTTTCTGCACCGGTTAATTTTATTTTTAATTGTTCCAAGCTTTGTAATTTTTGTGTGTTACCAGCTCTTTGTAGTAACCCCATACAAAAAAGTCAATGGGGTTCAAGTCAGGCGATCTTGGGGGCCACGTAATTGGCCTGCTTCGACCAATCCACCTATCTCTAAAATTTCTGTTTAAATAGGCTCGAACAGCACGCGTATAATGACATGGTGCGCCATCGTTTTGTAATACCATATGCCCAAGAGTCTCCAGATCGACATCTTCTAAAAGCCGATTGAGGTCTTCGGTCAAAAAATGTAAGTATGACTCACCATTCAAGCGGTCTGGTATTTGAAAAGGGCCAATCAGTTCTCCATTGATTACCCCAGACCATAGATTGACACTGAACTGTTCTTGGAAGTTTGATGGGCGTGCGAGGTGAGGATTTTCGAGACTCCACGAATGGTAATTGTGCATATTAAAAATTCCATTTCGTCGAAAATGAGATTCGCCATAAAATAGTTTTAAAAAAGTTTTCATTTTCTGTTTGTCGGTGTAACATTTCTTCACAGAATTGAACTATTCTTGCGTAATCTTGCGAATAACGAGTTCTTTCATCATGTTTTAATTATTATAAACTCAACACTGAAATTTTTTGTAAAGAAAAGACAATTTTGAACGAATTCAAATTCTTTGGTTTTTAGACTTGATACACTTGATTTCGATTTTTAAGTATGATGCCACAGAGATAGCTCAATAAAATCTACAGGGTAAATAGCTGATGAAATGGAGAAGTTTTTAAAATACTTTTGGATTAAGAAAGCTATGTGACTTTTTTTTTTAAATGCCCTTGAAAGTATTGGTACTGGTTATCTTTTTCCTGTTATGTAAAAACTATTTAATTTTGTGCCGTAATGGTATGGGTTTTGACGCAGATTATCTTTATGCTGGAATGCCACAATATTTAGCTAAATAATGAAAAAAGTATTGAGAATTTATATCAATTATTCACTTCAGTATGACGATAATTGTCTTGCAACTCGAAAATAAGTGAAAAATTAAAAAGAAATTCATAACTCGTAAACTACGAAAAATCGTAGAACATACATGGGGGTTATTCGGGTGCCCCAGGGGGTGCTCTATCTCTGGACCACCGCTTGACAGTCTTTTTTGGGACACCCTGTATACTGGTGAAATTTATTACATGCAAAAACTATTGCTAATGCTTCCTTTTCAATTTGAGCATATCATTTTAAGACAACTGGTTTTTTTACATCAAAATATTTTAGAGTGGGTGAATTTATTAGAACTTTTTTTAAATCTAAAAATGCTTTTTTGCATTAGAATGCCACAACCATACTGAATCCTTTTTAGTTAAATTTCTCAAAACAGAATTTATTTCAGATAAATTAGGAACAAATCTTGCTACATATGCTATCATGCCCAAAAAAGTTAATAACTCATCTTTATTTTTAGGCTTTTCCATTTCAACAATAGCCTTTATTCTATCAGGATCAACAGCTATGCCTTTATCAGAAAATGTGACCAATATATTTAACTTCTTTTTTTTGAATTAACATTTTTTTAAATTGAATTTTACATTTCTTTCACGAGCTCTTTCAAATACTTTTTCAAGTCTAGCATCATGCTGTGGAGGAGTAGTACCCCATACTAAGAGATCATCAATTAAGATTATCACACTATCAAGATCATCAAAAATTTGATCAAAACAATATTGAAAAATTTCGGTACCATATGGCATAACATTAAATTAAAATCTACCAAAAGGCGTTATAAAAGTTACATATTCAGAGCTTGTTTTACTTAATCTAATTTGCCAAAATGCTCTATCGGCATCTAAAGTGCTAAATACTTTTGCACCAGGCATACGCGCACATAGTTCATCAAAACTAGGTATAACATGATATTGACGTAATATATATTTATTTAATTCCGTAGGATCTAAACATATCCTAATATTACCATCTTTTTTCTGCGTTATAACAAGGGGATTTACCCAATCTGATGGTTCATAAACTCTTTGAATAATTCCAGATTTTTGCATTTTATTTAATTCATTTCGTAGAGGTTCAATCAAAGCAATGGGCACTTTTCTACAAGAAGCTATACTCCCTTTTGCTCCATCTTTTAACTTAATATCATATACAAAATTTTTTATTATACCGGTACCACAGACAATATCTTTATTCTCATTTAGAATATTTTTTCATTAAGTTCAATAATTGAATCAACGCGTTTAACCAAATTTAATTCTAACAAAGTAGGCAATCCTATAATTGTAGGATGACACTGTATCTATCCTTGAACAACAGTAAATTCAATCAAACTTTCTTTTCTATTAATGAATTTACAATTTAATTTGCAGTTGCCTACGACTTTAATTTTACCTCCACCATAAGCAGAGATTTTGTTAAAACATTTATCAATCTTAATTTTATTATCAACTTTTTTTAATTCATCAAGCAAAATTACGTTGCATTCGGCACCAGAATCTAATTTGACGCATAATTTTTTTTTTTTTATTGACCAAAATATACCAAGCTTTCATATTTTTATTATTATGTATTATTATTTAATTTTATTTGCTTACAATCAACAGAATCTACGTATAAAGTACTAAAATTTGCTTGATTATCTAATGCGTTTATATTACGTTTCTTACATACATTGGCAAAATGATTCATACCTTTACATATATTACAAGTTTTACCATATGCTGGACATTGCCGCGGCTCGTGCTGCCTACCACATCTCATGCATGTATAGCGTTGTTGCTCACGATGCATGACGTCACCTCTGGATGCTTCTGTATTGTACTCTGCGACTGTTGGCTTTCCTGTTGAATCCCGCCATCTTTTTTATGTTGAGCTGATTTTTGTATAGTATCATTCTTGATTTTATATTTATAATTTTTTTGTTTGAATTGATCTCATTAATTTTGTTATCACTGTCCATTGTTCTGATTTGAACTTCAGCTAATTCTGCTGATTTGCACATATTCACACATTTTTCTAGTGTAAGACCATCTTCTCGAAGCAATTTACTTTTTAGCTCATTGTCACGTATTCCACATATGATGCGATCTTTTATTAAACTGTCTTTTAGTGTACCAAAATCACACGATTTGCTTAATTTTTTGATATCTGTAAGGAAACTATTAAAATTTTCACCGCCATTTTATACGCGCTAAAAAAATAAGTGCCGCTCTACACTTTCATTAACTTTAGGCGTACAATAATCTTCAAACGCCTTGTATACTTCACTAAGCTTTTCTTTTTGTTCGTCACTTAGTGCAAAAGGACAGCTATTTTTCTTTCATCAGATTTGTTTTCTAGGTCTGTTGCGTTCAGATATACTCAAACTGTTGACACCATTTTCTCCAGTTTTCTTTAACATTGCCTTCAAAGGAAAGTTATGAACGAGCTCTCATAGAATTTTCCATTATGAAATTCTTACTAATTTTTATGTTCCTTTGCAAGAAATTTTATTTGATCTTGCTCAATTCACTTCAAAGTTCACCAAAGACTTTTTTTTTAAGTATTTTTGTTAACGGAACCACTGAAAATGAACCACTACCGGCTGGGCCATGTTATATTTTAGTTTGTTAATAAAGAGGAGGCGTCTTTGCATCGAAATAGTGTTTATTAATTAAATGAGGAAAGTAAAAATTGCACTTATTATGTCACTGAGCGAGCAAGTGACTCCTGACTCCTGAGCCTGCCACTACAAGACTGCGTCTCTGCAGGACGCCGAGCATCTATGCGTGCTCAACTACAAGTTATGACTCACTTATATACACACATATACATATAAGATGTATCGAGTACGTGGCGCCACCTGACACTCATGAGTAAAAGCCTCATCTGCCTCTTAATTCAGCTACCTGCTTGCTCATAATGCTGAGAAACATTTACCCATACTTGAAATATTCAAGTTTTGGGCTCGGCCAAAACCCCCGGGAATAATAAATACAAGCCGTGAAGTAGACCTGCTCACTACCACACCTATAGGGTCATGTAGTCCGATGATTGCACCGAAATAACATTGCTTCTTATGGCGGCAGAGCTCATTCATTCCGCTCCAGAGGGCGAATCTGCTAAACTATCGCTTTTACGAAAAAGTGATGTTCTACTGATTGTAACTGGGGAGGAATACCGTTCTTATGGTACCAAAATCATTATAGGGGTAAGAACAAAATATTAAAGATATTTGAGCTCAAAAGTTACTCTTACTGCCCATCGAACAAATTACCACGGAAAGTCGTGCTGTCAAGTCGACCTGCCGCTGCTGTTTTGTTCGGGGAAATGGTTAGAGTTGTTCTTAAGTGTAAAAAACTCTAATATTTTGTTCTTGTCACTATAAATTTTTTTAGATCACTAGAAAGGTATTCCTCCATATTTATAGTTAGTAGAACATCATTTTTGCGTAAAAGTTATAGTTTAGCAGTTCAGGCGAGTGGATTGGCTTACTTTGGATCATCCGCCATAAGAAGCAATGTTATTTCACGGCGATTGTCGGACTACATCACTACGTATGCATTTTCTACTTCACGGCTTGTGTTTATATGTATTCCCGGGGGTTTTGGCTCGGCCAAAACCCCCGGGAATACATATAATATAAACACAAGCCGTGAAGTAGAAAATGCATACGTAGTGGCTCGGCCAAAACCCCCGGGAATACATAAACACAAGCCGTGAAGTAGAAAATGCATACGTAGTGATGTAGTCCGAGAATCGCCGCGAAATAACATTGCTTCTTATGGCGAAAGATCCAAAGTATGCCGCTCCACTCGCCTGAACTGCTAAACAATAACTTTTACGCGAAAATGATGTTCTACTAACTATAACTATGGAGGAATATCTTTCTAGTGATCTGAAAAATTTTATAGTGACAAGAACAAAATATTAGAGTTTTTTGCACTTAAACACAACTCTAACCATTTCCCCGAACAAAACAGCAGCGGCAGGTCGACTTGACAGCACGACTTTCCGTGGTAACTTGTTCGATGGGCAGTAAGAGTAACTTTCGAGCTCAAATATCTTTAATATTTTGTTCTTACCCCTATAATGATTTTGGTACCATAAGAACGGTATTCCTCCCCAGTTACAGTCAGTAGAACATCACTTTTTCGTAAAAGCGATAGTTTAGCTGATTCACCCTGTGGAGCGGAATGAATGGGCTATACCGCCATAAGAAGCAATGTTATTTCGGTGCAATCATCGGACTACATGACCCTATACATGTGGTAGTGAACAGGTCTACTTCACGGCTTGTATTTATTATTCCCAGGGGTTTTGGCTCGGCGGTACCCTAAAAAGGTAAACAAAGAGGTTAAAAACCAAATGTTTTATGCAAATAGTCAATTTAAGTGTGCCAATTCACCAAATGTGGACAATGTTAAAGGAATTTGCATGTCCAAGCAAATCCCTTGGTGGGAAAGCGGCGTATCCCGACATAAATTAAGCATAATGAATATGCGCGGGAAAGGTGATAAAGGCTCGGAAAGTCGTTTATTACAAATAAATTTTCCTAAAATAATGAAAATCAGAATAATGAGGCGAATTTGAGGCAGATTATAATTTCAAAATTAACGAAATGGTTAAATATTAAATTTTCAACAAAGAAAATATTTGTGAATGTTAAAATTAATAATTTTTCAGAGAATAAATTACAGTAAAATCAAGTGAAAACTCTTTAAATTGAGCTATCCATTTTTCTTACTTTTTTCAAATACTATTTTGGAATTGGCATTTAGCAAGCAAGTTTTTAAAGTCATTGGCACTGTTCACTTAGTACATTTTTTTTACACCACAGATTATCAAAGTTAGCCCTTCGAATTAGTTTGTATGAAAATTGTTTATTAATATATTGGCAACACTTTAAGTAAAAAATAACACTATTTTAGATGAAAGGAATAAACATGAATATTTAAAAAAAAAAACAAGGTTTAAAAAAGTTGTCATTTGTAGACATGGCATGAAATAAAGTGACACGGACGAATTTTTCCAAAAAAATAAAAAAGTGAACATTTCTCGAAAACCGTGGGACTTTTACTAAAGTAAAATTCTAGCATATAGTACGACATGGTCTGCCCTATCCGCAGTTGCCGTATTATCCTTCATTTGCGGGACATCCTGTATATGTATATGGGTGTATTTATAGTCAAGTGCAGATGTGAACTGCCACTGTGACATCATCTGCACTCTTACCTCCTTGTACAAAATGACCATTCATTGAAGATTTCCCCTATACTATATGATTATTTTCCAATTTTGACAGTGGATAATTTTAACAAAAATAAATATATTTATATAAATATAGGTACATAGCCAATTTGTACGTAGTAACTTCTGGCAAAGATTTAAACAACTTTGTTCACAAAGGAGGAGGGTCAATAAGGCCGGTTTTCGGCCTAAATTTTTTGGCAGGAAGGGCTTGGAATTTCTTTAAAATTCTTTTTGGGTTTTTAATTATAATCAATATATAGTAAATTTCAAACAATACGAAACTTCCAAATACCCTTTCAACCAATACGAAACTTCCAAATACCCTGTCATCCCCCCAAAGTTATGAAAAAGCAGTTATAAATAGCACTATTTTAATGCATTAATGCTTATAGAAAATGTCTGAGCTAAATTTTTTATTTTACAATACAGATAATGCATCTAGACAACCAATTAGACATAAATACCCTCCTCCCCCCACCACACTCCCTCTCCCAAGAAATTTCAAGTCCTTCCTGCCAAAAAATTTAAGCCGAAAACCGACCCTGTTGACCCTCCTCCTTTAATTTTTTTTTTACCATTTCCCAAGAAATTTCGGCTATTTAGATAAATTTTTGCATAAGTTTACGTTTGTTTTACTATTTCCCACAAAATGTCTGTTATTTTCAGATTTTTTGCAATTTATTTATTATTGGACAAACATCATTCACTGTAACGAATTTTTTTAAAAAATTTATGATCTTGCAGTTTGTTTCTTTTTCTAAGTTTGCTTCACATTTGACGATACTGAAATGCAGCCAACTTCGCGTGATCCCGCATTTGCACTTTTACCGAAAATACTGTTGCTCTACTCTTCTCATTTCGTATCGTAAAATTAACCTCCCGCAGAAAATCGCTTAATTGTCTCCCATATTCAACAGTCAAAATGTCATCTTTATTTCGCACAAATATAATTAATCCATTATTTGTTTGTTCCTCTAAGCACTTTCAGCCTTTGACTATATCGCCTATATGGCGCCGGGTAGGCTTGTTTGTTGCTGGATGGTGGAGAAGGCTGGCGGAGATCTAGTGGAGTTTGGGTGTGAGATAGTCGTTGGGTTAGGATCAGTTGAGCGGAGAACGCAGTTGATTGCGCGTTAGGTGTCTTCTGTTTGACAGCTGCGGGTTTCTTGAGTACAATTTAGTGTTTTATATTTATTCTTATTGCTATCTAAATTTTAACTTGGAATCTAAATGAAATTTTCAGCATATATTTGCTGACTTAGAATGTTTCATAATAGACTAGTGTCTTTATTGTCGTTTTCTGTTTCGGTTAAAACAACGTTATTTTTGCTAAGACCCTTGTGAAGGTGCATACACAATTCAAAATGGTTTTCTGTGATAATAATCTAAGTGAGTGTAATTCTGTTGGTTGAGTAATTGTTTATGAAAAAAAAACAAGGAATTGAACGGATACGACGAAAAAAGTTATCATAATACATTTTTGCCTAAAAAGTGCCATATTTTGGAAAAAATACTCGATCATTCAATAAATAGGGGTTAAAATAACAGCTTTTAAATTATAGACATGGAAGTTCAAATTTAAAATTCTGCAAAATTACCTTTAGACGTCAATTGTCAATTCAGTTCGATTGGTAGTACGGACTGCTCAAGGTAATATTATACATAAGTGTGATGAATGTCACGAAAGACCGCATTAAATAGCAATAGTGGTAAATATTATGTCTGAAATTTTTCGAGTCATTTTCTGTGAATACTTTCTTTAATTTGAGTCTTCTCAAATTTTCTTGGAATAGAAGTGGAGTCGATTTAAATTTTACCTTATTTTAGAGGACAGGATATTACATGGGATATTGGATGAAAAACACGATAACGGTACAGCTCGGCCTTTAACCCTTATCAGTCACACCTCAGTAAAATCCCGCGCCGGTCATTCTGGGTGTATCACACCCCAGCGTGTTTAGAGGGCTATAAAACATTGTAGGCAGCATAAAAAAAAAGAAAAAAATATATCATGTTAAAATTTAAGTCTTCCTCTAAAAGACTGTATGGGTTAGATATGTGAAAATTAAATCTATATATATAAAAGAAAGTCGTGTTAGTTACACTATTTACAACACAAGAACGGCTGAACCGATTTGTCTGAAAATTGGTGGGGTGGTAGCTTAGAACCAGGAAACGGATATAGGATACTTTGTAGGGTTCCAAAATGGCGGATCCAAGATGGCGGCTAAAAATTTTAAATTTGAAGCGATTTTTATGAAAATTGGTATATAGGGGTTTTGCGGGGTGGGGACAATGTGGCGACCAAGATTTCCTGATTTCAACAGATTTTAATGAAAATTAGTACAATGAATGTTTTGAGGTCACTGATTTTGAATATTATCAAAATCTGAGGATACAAGTTCCGAATATTATCAAAATTTGTAAATCCAAGATGGCGGATCCAATATGGCAACCGAATATCTCGATTTCAACGGATTTTAATTCAAATTAGTACAATGATTATTCCGGAGCCACTAATTTCGAATATCAAAATTTCCATATCCAACATGGCGACCAAAATTTCTCGATTTCAACGGATTGTAATAGAAATTAGTACAGTGATTATTCTGAGACCACTAATTTTGTATATTATTAAAATTTCTAAATGCAAGATGGCGGACCCAACATGGCGTCCAGAATGTCTCGATTTCGACGGATTTTAATGAAAATTGATACAATGATTATTCTGAAGCTACAAATTTAGAATATTATCAAAATTTGTAAATTCAAGATGGCGGGTTCAATATGAGACCAAAGGACCCCGCACAAATTGTATGGAAATCGGGTCCCAGTCAAATTCGCTGAAACTTTGCAGAAAGGTAGTTCTCAACCTGCTGATCAAAAGTCTCAATGGGCCCGAAGTAATCCTATGATTAGTTGCGGAGATATAGAGGGGTGAAGTGTGAGACATTTGCTGTAGACCCAAGTATACTTCACGAAGTCTCTAGTCGCTTAACTCGGAAACCAAGGTCCCTAACAGAAATCTTTGAATACAAAAGTTGTTTGTAGTTATCAATGCATGTCATTACAACCCTAAACGCTCTTGGTTGACCTTGACCTTGACCATGGACCTTAACCGATTAATGCACAAAACGAGAATTTTGTGCACCCAAGTTCAATTGTACGATTCGAATAGAAAATAGTGCGATTTTCTTCCAAAATCGTATATAGGGGGTTTTCGGGGATGTTCTTTCAGAATCTGGCATTTGTTTAGCATAAAATCTTAAAAAACCCTATTATTTTTTGGGTTTTTAAAAAAAACTGCGAATTTTTGTTGGTCTTTTTTCTTTTCAAAGTTGATAATCTTGTTGTTGCTACTATTGAATGATCATATAACCACCAGAAATCGCGGTCCAAATGTCTAGATATTCTCAAAACATGGTTTTGAAAGTTCTTTTTTGCTTAATTTTTTGCAAAAATGGTCATTATGTGTAGCAATGTAATAAAAAATTTCGCGATTTTTTTACACGAAAAGGATCAACTTTACAAGAAAATTGTATAGAACAGAAAATACTTTAAATTATCCAAAGAATACGTGTGAATTTTTTCAGGATTTGTCGGGACATTTTTGGATTTTCCAAAAATTGGCCAAATCCAAAAATCCAAAAATAGTCGGCCGGAAAATACCTAACCTTAAATTTAAAGAAATAACCAAATCAAATTAACAATGCAACGTGAAATCTCCAGCGATAAACATTAACATTCCAAAAAATGCGCTGCACGATCACTCGCAACGACGTTTGTCCTCACGTGTGTCCCTGTTCGGGTTGCTGTCTCGCTGACATTAACTTCGTGAACGCTCGGCATTTGCCGGCGAAGGGGCGTGTCGCGCCGCGCCGCGCATCACGCTTTACGTAATTAATTAATTTGCTTGTTTGGCGCCGACTCAAAATTACTTAGGTTTAAGAACTTATTTATTAAGCTTAATTGAAAGCTCAAAATAATTACAAAAATATATACTTAGGTATACTTACATTAGTTTAAGAACTTAGTTATTCAGGTTAATTAAAAAAGGTTTATTATTTTTTGCTTTTCAGTTTTTTCGGCGGTTTATTTTTTTGTTAAAAAGTTTTTTCAAATTTATTATAAATTCAGTTTTTGGTAAGTCGTGTGATCTATATACCGATGAGATAATTAATTTTTTTTTGTCAAGTTGTATAGTAGTATTAAGAACAGATAACTTGTTCTCACAAAAAATTTCAGTATTTTCACTACTTAATTCCATCTTTTATATAATATACTAGCTGGGTTACCCGGTTTCACCCGGCGTTGGATAAATACTTACTAATTAAAAACTTCTCAAATGTTCTAGTTTGTTATATCCTAGAAATTGCTTCAACCCCTTTATGGATCCGCTATCTTGAAATTCCAAATCCTAATAATATTTAAAATTAGTGGCCGTAAAATAATCATTGTACCAATTTTCATTCAAATCCGTTGAAATCGAGAGATGTTGGTCGCCATATTGGATCCGCCATCGTGAGTTTGGAAATTTGGCTAATATTCGAAATTAGTGGCCTCAGAATAATCATTGTACTAATATAATTTTCAGTAAAATCCGTTGAAATCAAGAAATTTGGTTTCATATTGGACCCGGCATCTTGGATTTACAAATTTTGATAATATTCGAAATTTGTAGCTTCAGAATAATCATTGTACCAATTTTCATTAAAATCCGCCGAAATCGAGACATTCTGGACGCCATGTTGGGTCCGCCATCTTGCATTTAGAAATTTTAATAATATACAAAATTAGTGGTCAGAATAATCACTGTACCAATTTCTATTACAATCCGTTGAAATTGAGAAATTTTTTTTAATTAAAATCCGTTGAAATCGAGATATTCGGTTGCCATATTGGATCCGCCATCTTGGATTTACAACTTTTGATAATGTTCGGAACTTGTATCCTCAGAATAATTATTGTACCAATTTTCATTAAAATCCTTTGAAATCGAGACATTCTGGTCGCCATGTTGGATCCGCCATGTTGGATTTGGAAATTTCGCTTATATTCAAAATTAGTTTCCTCAGAATAATCATTGTACCAACTTTCATTAAAATCACTTGAAATCGAGAAATCTTGGTCACCATATTGGGTCCGCCATCTTGGATTTGTAAATTTTGATAATATTCAAAATCAGTGACCTCAAGATAATCATTGTACTAATTTTCATTAAAATGCCTTGAAATCGAGAAATATGGTCGCCATTTTGGTAATATTCAAAAGCAGTGACCTCAAAACATTCATTGTACTAATTTTCATTAAAATCCTTTGAAATCAGGAAATCTTGGTCGCCATATTGGATCCGCTATCTTGAATTTCTAAATTTGGACAGCGGATTTGAAATCCCGCAAAACCCCTATATACCAATTTTTTCATGAAAATCGCTTCAAATTTAAAATTTTCAGCCGCCATCTTGGATCCGCCATTTTGAAACCCTACAAAGTATCCTATAGCCGTTTCCTGGCTCTAAGCTACCTCCCCACCAATTTTCAGCCAAATCGGTTCAGCCGTTCTTGAGTTATAAATAGTGTAACTAACACGACTTTCTTTTATATATATATTAGAGATGCCACGAATATTCGGCAACTATTCGGTATTCGGCTATTCGGCCACTTTTTTCGCTATTCGGTATTCGGCCGAATATGGTTAACCATTCGGCCGAATACCGAATAGCAATTTATTTTTTTTATTTTTTTATTAGCTGTTTTCCCGCGACTTCGTCCGCGTAAATTATAGCCCATGTCCTTTCTAAGGCTCTAGAGTATCTGTGTACCAAATTTCATTTAAATCGGTTGAGCAGTTTTGGCGTGAAATCGTGATAAATAGATTTACTTTCGTATTTATGATAAAATATAATAAGGATTACCAAATAAATCATGAAAAAAGAACTCAAAATATTACTCACAAAGATATTTATTTAACCAAAAAAAAGAACTAACAAATTAACAAGTGACGAGTTGTGACTTGTCGCCCGCGGAAAGTACTAAGTGTGGCCGAATATTCGGCTGCCGAATATTCGGCGCTTCGGCCAAGAACCTCGCCGAACATTCGGTATTCGGTATTCGGCCAAATTACTATTCGTGGCATCTCTAATATATATGTAG
Organism: Dysmachus trigonus; assembly: GCA_949715965.1. Taxonomy (NCBI): domain Eukaryota; kingdom Metazoa; phylum Arthropoda; class Insecta; order Diptera; family Asilidae; genus Dysmachus; species Dysmachus trigonus. The sequence goes on along the minus strand of OX454321.1, from coordinate 33,839,475 downwards.
ATATCACGACGCCAACGTTTTTATTGATCTTACTCTTATTATAATGAATTTTATATCCAATTAATGTAAAGAAACTATAATTATCAAGTGCAAATAATAATGCTTGGTTTGACATCTAGACTCTCAATAAATACTTGTAGTTTATTATGATTCGCATTTAAGCTTCGAATATTAACAGAAATAATAAAATCATTGTGTGATTTGATATAGTTATTGAGAGTCGAAAGTTTATTACAAATTCCTTCTTTTTTAACAATTTCTGATAAGTTTTTATCAATTATATCAATACTTTGCTCCATTATTAAATAAAAATAAAATTTTAGTTAATTTTATTTACGATGATTAGCTGCTTTATTACTTCTTGTCTGTATATTAGATGATCTTGGTAAAGATTGAGGTTTTTGTTGAGTTATCGACTGTTGCTGAATTACCAATTGGGGACTGCTATGCGTATTCACATTATCTTCATTTTCACTCATGTACCTTGATTTCTTCTTTAGTGGAAAGTGTGGTCCAATATATTGGTATTATTGGTTGAATGGGATAATCAGTATTAGAAATACATGTAGAAATTTTCTTTTTAAGAATTTCACAAGCATGGACATCACTAGCCACATGATTGACGTTATAGTTTGTATTATATTTCTCATTGGCGTATAAGCAATTTGCACATCTTGATAGCTCTTTCTCTGCATTTGTACATACTTCAGTCACATGATCACCAGCACATAATATGCACTTGTGTGTGTTATTACATTTCTTTATACTATAATTATATCTTGAGCACTTGAGACAAAGAGATACATTGCAAACATCCACTGCTCTACAGCACTGATATCCTATATATACTTTATATTTGTTATTCACCACGTGATTGTAGAGATCAGCTGATAGCTCAATTATTGTACCTTGGGTATTATTTGCACAGTTGAACGTATGCACAACACTGCAGCTATTATAATATTGATAGAAATTTCTATGATTAATGTCATCTTCAATATCCTTACTATGAAGATCCCTTGGTATTCCAAAGAGTTTTACCTTAGGCTTGTTTAGTTGCTGTATTTTAACCTCAAAATCTTCACCTAACTTGTTTTTAAGTACATCACATGTTCTTGATACATCATTACTATTTAAGCATTTTACAATTGATATTTTATTTTTTGTATTCATCGCTTTTTTAAAAGCTATAATTATATCCTTTTGCAACACTCTTAACTGCTTCTACATCACTTATTATTTTAGATTTGTATAAAGGTTCTTAATATTTGAAATTTCCCTTATTTTTTGGTTTATTGAAAATTATTTCAGCATAAGAAGGTCCACTCTTTTTCATTAGTTCAATGGTATTTATAAGTAATTGGTTTTTTTTTTCTTCTTTAAGTTCGTCATTGAGTTGTCTTACAAGGAAACGTTCTCAGGTGTGTCTCACCGATTTTGATGAAATTGAAATATGTTATAGAGTATCGAAAAATAAGAGACACGTATTTTTTTTATCTGCGGATACGCACATTTAGCGGGCACTTTTATTTATTGTTTTTTTTTTTTAATAAAAATTGGTTTTTTTCTCAAAAGTTTGTCCGCCATGTTGGTTCCGCCATTTTGAATTGTTTAAATTTAACATCCGATTCGTAATCAGCGACTCCAAAAACCCCTTAATACTGGTTTTCACGAAAAAACTGATGTCCGAAAGAATATACATCATTTACGTATTAGTGCTAGGGGCTGTTTACCCCCTTGATGAGCTTTTTTTACGAAAACGCAAAAACACGTCAACTTTATTTTTCAAAATCGTATGTAAAAAAATATTTTTCAATGATTTTTAACTAAAACTTATATTTTTGTGACGCAAAAATTTAAAAAAAAATCTTTTTTCTGCAATAAAAATAAGGGTTGCCAAACCCGGGAGGATATGTCTTTATGAATATTACATACTGCAAATATATCACTGATAAATTTTACTTTGTTTAATCTATTAAAGTCACTTAGGTAATAAACTTCTTCACATAAGTACAGTGGAGGAAATAGCTTTAAAGCCTCTCACTTAAATAGACATTTTTTTTAACTAAAAGCAAACAAACATGTAAAGTATAGTGTGTTGGTTATATATTCTTATGATACATGTAATTATACATAAAAGATTAAAAATAGTTCGAACATTTTACAGTTATTGAAAAAAAGTATAAATGAATTCATATTTAAGAGGAAATAGCTATAGAGCAACTTTCTTTTTCTTCAAAAATAGTACGGTAAATATATATATATATTTTTTCTAATATTTTGTGGACCCACCTTTATTTGAAATTACTTCACAAATGCGGTGTGGCATTGAATTTACGAGGACTTGAAGGGTTTCTACAAAAATGTTGTTCAAAACTTCTCGAATGGCTTGTTTAAGCTCAAACACATTGTTGAATTGACGTCCTTGCTCGTAGACTCGACGAGTTAGGATCCCCCACAGGTTTTCAATGGGATTTAAGTCGGGACTACACGCTGGCCATTCAAGTATTTCAATGTCCCGACTTTTTAACCACTCCATGGTATGGTGCGAGCGATGTACGATGTACTGCCGCGTTGTCCTGCTTAAATATAAATTTTCCTTCCATGAAGTCATTTGTAAATGGTATCAACACATCACCCAGAAGATTGGTGTAGTTGTTCGAATTAATTTTGGTCGAAATCCAACACATTGGGGTTTTTCCAACATAACAAAATGCTGCCCACACCATGACCGTTCCACCTCCAAAATTTCTGCTTAAGCGAACCTCCTTATGCTTGCTTAAATCGTGCCAATAAAATTGGAAACCGTCAGTTCCGTCCAAATTAAACTTTTTTTCATCACTAAAAAGGACATGACGCCATTCATCTTTCCAGGACATGTACTTTTTAGCAAACATTAAACGAGTTTGCTTGTGTTTGTCAGGAAGTTTGGGTTTTGGCTATTGTTTTGTCCACTTAACTTTCTAGGAACAACGCTGAATTTGTCGAACACGTCTAACGGTAATTGGTAAATTTAATTCGGCTTTAATTTTCGATTCTGTAAGCTTTTCCTTTGCAGCTTTTTGAATAATTTTGTTTTTAGTTTTTTCACTAATTTTTGGTTTCGGTCCTGGATGTCTTTGTTTTCCTTATTGACTTCTTAAATTTATATAATTGTTGACAACTGATCGTGACCTTCCTATTTCATGCGCGATCTGTCTATTGGACATTCCCAATTTAGATAATGCCTCAATTTTTCCGATCTCTAGTTCAGAGAGCTTAGATCCTCTAGGCATTTTTTAATTTTTTTATTTTTTTTTTTGTTAAAATTATTTTGCTATGTTAAATCAATGTATTTTATTCACTAAATCCGTATTTTTACTTACTTATAGTGCAAAAAGTCACACTGGCTTTATATCTATTTCCTTATACTTCCTAACTTGTAATAATTTGTGTAACGGTATATCGGTATCAAGAACAAACATGCTTCAGTAAATGTAGGCAATCAATCGCTCTCGTAATGTGCATTGAAAATACGTTTCCCAAATAAAATCAAGTGTCTTTATAACTATTTCCTCCACTGTATAATGCAAATAACAAAATTTGCTCTGATATTTGATTGACACTTGTAATTTTTGCCACGAAATTTATCAGGTGGCTCACCACCGTCCGCCATGTTGACAAAACAGTATTCCAAATTTCATACGCCTAGATGAAATAGTTTCCAACATACGTGATTTTTGGTCACTTATTGATTCACTTACTGACTGATAGATCGTCATAAATCTAGGGTACTTCCAATGGAAAATCAATAAAAATCCAACATGTATAAAACCTGGGTGTAAAGTGAGCAAGCCTCGCCCGGAAATTCGCATGAATTTATTTTCCTTTACTGATTTTCCACAAAACTCACAATGGCGTCGAAATTTCATGCTTACTTAGAGAGGTAAGCCGTAGAACTCAGGGCCTCTAAGAAAAAGAGAGAACGAAACTAACAGATATCTTTACGTATGTTGATAACGTGGCAGACGGACCGCAGTGCTTGCTCGTCGGTTATACGAATTGTGAAAAATGGGTCACGTAGTGGGTACGTTCTCTTAAGTACAGAATATGATTGATTTAACCCAAAACCGTGCTTTTCAGCGCGAAATTGGTATCGAATAAAAGGAAAACTTCAGAAACATACACTTTAAATTCTATAACTAATTATCATTTCGCTTTATAAGTATCTGAACAAAAGATAATGAAATCCAACTAAAAATAAACATGTGAAAAAACATGCCTATTTTCAGGACTGTGTTTTGTTACTCAAAACAATATAAAATGTAGAAATTATACCAAGTTCCTTGCCTTCACGTTATTAGCTGCGAAGTAAAAGTTTCTAGCCCTCGGAGAGTTAAAATCTGGTCGTGATCTGAAGAAGTCGCAGATTTTTAACCACGGTTGAACAAAACGAGTATGTTTAAAATGGGGTCGATGGAAAGGCTTAAATGGAGATCGTGAGATCGAAGCGGTCGAATTGAAGAGCGATTCTATTGTCAAAAGTCTAAATTGTAAAATAAATCGGATAAAACAGATAAAAGAAAATTATAATAAGAGTTTTTAACAACACTTGGGATTCCAGCCCTTACCAGTGTAATCTCACCCCAGAGAATATACACAACAATCCTCTAGGGGAAGATTTCATCCTTTAAGGAGGGCCGATTAGTAAAAAGTTTTGCTTCTACTCCAGGACAGATCACTGATAATAACTCAAATCTAATCTTTCATTTCTAAATTTGGGCAGGAGTTTTGTACTCGGCATTCCTCCAAACCCTCAAGTATCAATCTTATGGAAATCTCTTCAAATTTAAAATCTTCAGTCACCATTTTGGTTCTGCCACTGTGAAACCCTATATATTATCCGAATAAAAAGTATTAAGTTGGAATATGTACAACCTTAGAACAACAAATTAAAATATTGATGCAAAGGTTTAGGCGTGATTGAACAAACAAAAAATAGCGCAATTAGAGTGCAATAGGTAGGCTTTTTACAGAAATTGGCTTACAATTGGCCGAAAAGAAAGCAATATCATCTGCTTCAACTTGAACTACATATTCCAGGTGTATACGCTTGAATCCGCGTTTTTTAGTCGGAAAAACACATGTTTTTTTTACATAGAAACAAAAACAAATTTATTCAAATTATTGGCCCTCGCCAGTTCCCCCATATTTTCCCATCTCTCGGGAAATTTGTGGATACCACGCTAAAAAGATATCTTTTGTTTGGAGGCAAACCACTCATCAAGCCATGGTCATCAAGATGGTAGTCAACCTTCCTGGGCCGTTTTTCAGGCTTCTTGTCGCACAGGTCAAAATTGCAGTCTTTGAACCGACGAAACCAGTCTCTCCACGTTGTTTCCGATAAAGCACTGTTGCTATAGGCCTCCACAAGTATTCGATGCGATCCGGCAGCCGATTTCTTTAAAATGAAGCAGAAAAGCATATGCTCTTTTTCTGGCAAAGAACTAGATATGTTGTATGAAATTGCTGATGATGTGCACTAATTAATGTCAAAATCAATAAAAAAAATTTTGGTTTGTCCATAGTAGCTTAATACGCTTATTAATGCCATATATAAGCAAACAGCGGATTTAAATTTATACACTTGGTATATGTATATAATATATTTATTATTCAGTTAGACTAGTAGGAAAATGATTATGTGTTGAATTTTAAAATTATTGTAACAGTTAAATTCCTTATATTTTTCAGATTTAAATATGATTTCCCAAAAATGGGAGAAATTTCGACGGAAATGTGCATCTTTTAAAACTGTTAACGATTCAGCTTGCTTGGATTCGGAGAAAAACTCTATTTTAACCACTTCAGTTTCGTATACGCTAGTACCAAAAGAATCTAACAGCTTCCTTTCAAGTGGAGTAGATGACGAGAGTCATCGTGAGTTAGTGTATAAATATGACTATCGCAAAGATAATACAAAAGCTGAAAATGTTGAAAAACAGAAGATTCCTTTATCTAATGATTTTTGGAAAATTTATCAACAGGATGTCAAACTTTGGTGTATAGGGGTAGCTTCTCCTATAGAAACAAAAGACCTTTCTATAGAGTACTCGGAACCAAAAAACTGTGGACAACCTTCAATGCCCAAACAAGCAAATAATAAAGCAGAGGATCGTAAAAATATTCAATATTTTTCGGATGATGATTGCGGGTTTTCAAGGAAAAGTACTTTCAACTATACAGAGAAGAATAATAGCAAATTATCTGGATTAAAAATATTTAAGAGCGCCTCCATGCGTATTCCGGGACAAAAAAAATGTATACAAGATGTGCAGCAAATTCTTCGAAATAAATTTAACAGAATTCAAGCAGGCATAAGAAAGAAACGTTCCTTGTCGGTCGAAGAAGTCTTTAATTCTGGCAAGGAATGTTCAACGAATGCTTCTACATTCTATATTCCTGCTCCAACTCGCAATGTTAGGCAACTTCGACATCAAAGCGCATATTTTCTGGATAACAAATTTGAATACGAGCCCACTTCACTTTCTTTCTTGGCTCAGAGCACTTGTGTATCTTCTTACGAGAAATGCCCGTTTCAAAAATGTATGGCGATTGAAAACAAATCGGACTATCAAAACACAGTAAAACGATCCATTAGTTTACAACCTAATCAAACAGATAATAACTACGCCATTTTCAATAATTCGATTGCAAAAGCAAGAACTAATTTAGCTTATGACAAGGTCAACATTGAAGTCTCAAGTTGTTCGTCGCACAGACCACAGATTTGCCAAATAAGTGCAGTAAACGGTGGGTGTCATAACCCATGCCATTACAAATCTTCATTTAAATATCGACCATCACTTTATTCGATTTATATGGAACCTCAACTCTGCACTTGGCCACGCAATCATTCGCTGTTAAAAACATTTGAGGCGGAAAATGATGGCATAGAGAAAAGAAATACATCGGAAGAATCTGGCAGGGTTTTAACAAAGATGAATCGATGCGTGTCGCCTGCGCAGATATTGACAGTAATTTCAGATGAAGAGAACATAAATATTCACTCCATTAAGGGAGTGAACGAACAAGAACTCATTGATAGCAGTACTAGCAGTTCTAAGGCAGGAAGGAAGCAAAATAAGCAGCAACTTGCGGATGTTACTCTTGTGCGTGACCGGAAATTAACACAGGTACATTTATTTTTGTCAATATTTAATTGTGCACACCCATGATAAAATATGTAAATTATTCATCCACTTAAGGAGGTATCCCACTCTAGAGGCCCTTGAATTGAACGTTTTTTTTTTTTTTTCAGGGAGTTGAACAAGAAAATACAAAACATTTAGAGTTAAACATAATAATTCTCTTATTATATGATCTTTAATGAATATTTTGAGAAAAAAAAATTTTTTATTGAGTGGTTGGGTCAGGGCAGGCCTGCTACTGGGACTCATAACTTAGGAAGGGCAGCTCATGGTGTGCACCATAACAAACAAACAAATAATCTGAAAATTATGAGATTGCACATTAGTACTCTTTATACAATATGTGGCTATGGCATGAGTGTGTCACATTTTGAAAAAAAAATTTTTATTCATTTCTTTAATTTTTTCTACTATTCGTTATATTTTTTAGTTGATTTTTTACCGTTAAAACATGGGATACAAGCTATGTAAATGTAAAAATGCCTGATTTGCTCCACTTAGGTTATAGAGGCAAAGTTAACACAGCTTGTACCAAAATCTGAAATTTTTCGGATGAATGGTTTTCTCAGAATGCTGCACACCATTCATCAAAACGGTGTTTTGAGAAAAACGGCATATAAGTTAAAGGAAACGTCTGTAGCGGCGCGAGCTTTTCAAATTTCGCGGCAAGCGATAGCTTAAACGATTCAGGAAAGAACACATAATTTTTCAAAACTAAAAACAAATGCATTTTTTGAACGTTCTAGAGTGGGATACCCCTTTAAGAATGTTTTTAAATGCACTTTAAAAACGTTGTATGTTTTTAAATACACATAAACTTATTTATTTCATACCGCTTTATATAAGCTACGTACAAAATGTCTTAAGCTAAAAATAAAAAGGGATAGGTTATTGTAATGGCGAGTTAGGTAGGTTAAGGTCATGTCTAATGTACTTATTTTTCTTTTTATCTTATTTCTGAATTTTCTTGACTTTTTTTTCCTTTTACTAAAATGCCAGTTTACTTTAAGTATTTATAGTTAGATTTATAAAAATAATAGCTGAGGTTAACCGACTCTGCTGGGTTTCTTTTTGATACATCTGTGCAGTTTTTTCTATATATTATATAGAAGACGTGAATAAAGAATTTTTATTTTTCATTTTATTTTTATTCTTTCGGTGTACGTAAATATCTTACATACTAAAAATTTTTATCACAGTACCTTCTCATATACTATATTTGATGTCTTGTTGTCTGGCGCATGCACAAATAAATTTTCTGCTTGTTCAACACGTGAAAAAGCGAAGCGACGTAGAGCTGACCGTGTGAGAAACAGGATTCTTTCTAATTAATTCCGCAGTAGTGGAACGTTTGACCCTGTGCCTTAATAATAGTCATACTATAAGCTAATCTCACTGGAAATTGTAATCGTTTGAAACAAAATGGTAAATCTGAGATCAATGGAATTCTTGGAATGGAAACCGACTTTCCTTTTTTTTTGCCGGTTAGGATTATTGCCTCAACGATATTGTTAAGTAGCTGTTTTATGCACAATCTTGTGGCATTAAATAATATCGGTTGGGTGTCTACAGCATCCCCCATAAAAATTTCGCGGCGATCACTCAACACAATTTTTGGGAGAAAATAAGCGTACAATTTCAGCATTTACCCAACACGATTTTCAGGGACACATGGTTTCTACATTTTAAACCCCACAACTTATCCACACTCACCATCATATCACACAAAATAATACAAGTGATAAATGTCGACTTACCAGATTATGGCTCCGCCGACGTGTAATCATTTCCGTAATCAGGAACATTATACGCATTGCGGCGTTAAGATCTGCGATGCGCTGCTGAAACGTAATGAAATCGAGCCATTTCTGAAACGTCTAATAACCGGTGATGAAAAATGGATCACAAACGACAATCGGAAGCGTAAAAGATCGTGGACAAGGGATGGTGAGCCGTCACAAGCCTGTCAAGCCAGGATTGACGCCGCAAAAGGTGATACTGTGTGTGTGTGGTGGGATTGGAAGGGAATCGTCCACCATGAGCTATTTCCAATTGGTCAAAAGAAGCCTGCGAAAACCACTTGATTCAGTTTTTCAACCAGAAACCATGGAAGCTCTTAACCGATGGTATCATGGTTCTACCCGAAAAATGGCGAAACATTGTTGATAATAATGGAGCATATTTGGTTTAAATAAATTAATTTTAACACGGTAAGGAAAACGGTTGAATTTTGCTAAAAAAAACGCCACGAACTTTTTTTTCCCACACCCGGTATATTAAATTAGATTAGATTTCATATCAAAAGATGCCAAATTAAAAGATTAATAGGGTTATGACACACATATAGATGGACGGACATTGCCTTCTTAATAGTCAGTTTCTAACTGCAGAAATATCTAATAAATAATAAGATTCAACTAAAGAAAGATCCATTCTTTAACTTTTAAATGTCAGATGAATGTCAGTGGATCGCAAGCGATTAGTCGCTTCCAATTCGAACACAGGTCACTGATGGCAGCGCTTAGCGGGAACATAGCCAAGGGTTCCTAACTGGCGATGGAACTTTAAAAACGACTCCGGACAGAAGTAGTAAGTAGTTTCTGATTTGAAGATTTTGACCCAATGCATTCTTACAGAAAATTTGATGAAATCGATTAAGAAATATCGTACTCACAATCACAAGTACAACCTGCAGTGATTTTTCGATATTAAAAAAAAGAAAAAAATATTTTTAGACGCTAATCGATTCAGAGGGAAGTTTTAGGTTTCCGTAATCATCTCACAGTTTTGAACCTTTTGAAATTTGGTGTAAGGAAAATTATTGGTAACCTAAAAAAAAGGAATGAAGATAATTTGAAAAAACTCATACACTGAAAAGTAAAGGAAAATTTTGTTTTCACTCGCTCCATCGATTGGGGTATCGTTGGATACGTCTTTCACAATGCAATAAAAGATGTCATAAGAATTTTTCACTTCATTCGCGAGATATTCGGTTTCAAAGTCGTTATCAACCCCTTAACTTTAAAAATACCGTTATAAAACATCTGAAAAAAAAAATTCATAAATATAGATTTTAGTAAATACTTTCAATAAAAATATAACGGACATTAACGCAAAGATACTTTCTGAAAAATTGTGACAAACATACATATTTTTGTTTGTGTTATACTACTGTGATCAATAAGTAAAGTCAATTTGTTTATAACTATGAAATTTTTTATTTATTCTCCAAATCTACAGCATCCCCTTCAAAGTAGGTCCCGCCCGATAAGAATACACCTATGCAAGCAATTTTTCCAATCCTCGAAACACTTCTGAAACTAGATGATTAGAATGACCTTCAATTCCTTCTTCGATTTTTCTTTGATCTCATTAGTCGATTCAAGACGGTGTCCCTGAAGCGGTCTTTTGAGCTTAGAGAATAGCCAGAAGTCACATGGAGCTAAATCGGGCGAATACGGTGCTCATATAACGAAATGAATCGAATTGTTGATGAAAAAGTCTCGAAGAACGAATGCAGTGTGAGATGTCTTTTCATAAATCTGACCTCTTGAGGCGAATAGCTTTACGCAAACGACGCATAACACTCAAATAATATTCCTTTAAATATTGACAAATGCTAATAAATATGTACGGTCTAAAAACTTGACATCTTTTAACTATTCAAGGATCTGGCTGTCTGGTTCAATAGTTGTTTCTCTTTTGATGATCACATTGACGCCATGTTCCGCAAAGCCAACTCAACTCTCGGTTTTGTCAAGCACTGGTCAAAGAAGAATATCTTCCATTGACTTCACTGCACTTTTAACCAACGATAACATTGACAATGCCTTGTCCACGTTCTACGCCTTACTCTTCAACATTTTTGAATCTTGCGTCCCTTACGAACGGCAGCGTTCCCTTACTTCATCACCTCCCTGGTTCAATAGCGATCTTCGGAGGCTTAGAAATAGGAAAAATAAGCTGTGGAAGGCATATCTTTTGGAGAGGAATAACTTTTCGTACGATGAATTTGTTGAATGTAATAAATAATAATAATAATAATAATAATAAATTTCAGGAATATTCCACACAGTTATGTATATAACGATTACATGAAACGAATGACAACTGAATTCTACAACAATCCGCGCGCATTTTATAAATTTATTAATTCTAAAAGAAAAGTAGACGACTACCCTGCTAATATGCAATATGAAGGAGTCTCCAGTGACACTCCATCTGCAATATGCGATATGTTTGCATCTTTTTTCGAAAAATCATTCTCCCCTGAATTTATACCTGATCTTAATAATTTTAAATACTTAAACAAAAACCCTATTCCTATTAATTTATCCATCTGCATTACTCCTGATGATGTCCTCAAGCATATCAATGAGCTCCCTCTTGATTTTACATCAGGACCCGATGGTATTCCGCCAGCTATTCTTAAGGCTTGTTCTAATGAACTAGTCATACCTTTAACATTAATTTTTCTCTCGAGACTGGACAATTTCCTGTGTGCTCTGGAAGAACTCCTTCATCATTCCTATTCATAAAAAGGGTAACAAAAATGAGGTATGTAATTACAGGCCTATTGCGAAACTCTCGTGTATCCCAAAACTTTTTGAATCAATTGTTCACTCACAATTTTCAACTGTCTGCAAGCGCCTCATTTCAACAAACCAGCATGGTTTTCTGTCGGGGCGCTCTACTTCTACGAATCTCCTCGAACTTGTTACCTTTGTTACTGAAGGCTTTCGAAATTTTTTGCAGACAGATTGCATCTATACTGACTTCAGCAAGGTTTTCGATAAGCTTTCTCATTCTGTAATAATCCTCAAATTAGTAAGTCTAGGCTTTCCGCCACTGCTTATTAACTGTATCCGTTCTTATTTACTCGACAGGACATATCAAGTTTCTTTTCGTCGCTCCACCTCGAACAAGATATCAGCTACGTCAGGAGTCCCACAGGGTAGTCATTTAGGTCCACTTATTTTTATTTTATCTATTGATGACATCTCACAACTCCTTCAAACCTGTATTATCTTAATCTACGCAGACTACATGCAAATATTCTTTCTGGCACGCGGTTCAAAATGACCTAAACATATTCCATTTGTGGTGTACACAATAATTTAGAATTAAATATTGGTAAATGCGAAATCATGACTTTTGTAGAGGCCGTAATCCCCTGCGTTTTGATTATACCTTATCGAATCATGCTCTACGACGTGTTCAATCTGTCCGTGACTTGGGAGTTATTCTGGATTGCAAATTAGACTTCGTTGAGCATATCAACTGTACGGTGGCTAAAGCCAGCTCTATGCTGGGATTCATCAAAAGATGGTTCCGTGAATTTTCCAATAGAACTGTCTTAAAACAGCTTTACTTTTCTTTTGTTAGGCCAATTCTCGAATGCGAAAAATGCGTTTGCGCGACTATTTGCATTCCATTACTCGACTCGGAAGCACCTGATGATGCAGTATTACTTTTACCCGATTCCTGTGCTTTCAGCTCACGGTGCAATCAAGTATGATGTTTATTGTGGCACTTAAATCAAGCAAACTTACTCCTACAATCATTAGACTTATGATTCGCCTTTAAACAATTCATACATAAATTGTGTAGTTTTGCCAAGTTATAATGTTCCTGTGGATTACAATCTTTGAATTTTTTACATTTAAAAATAACACGATTTTCATTACATACAGCACACTTATCTTCAGCCGTTGTAGTATGATGCGATTTCAAATGCTGCAATTTTCGAGATTTTTTTGCCTTTTGTGAAGCCGCTTGGGAGCTAATTGGCGTTTCTTTAGACGCGCTACTAAATCCTCATATTTAACGTAGGTTAATTTACCAGCGAGTAGTAATTCCCAATCTCTTTTTGTACGGGGATTTAATAAAGCGACAACGCGATTTATAAGTATATCATTATACCCGTCAGTGTCTCTACCCAAACTCCGCAAAGCACCGATATGCTTTCTTATAAAATGCCTTAAAGCTCCAAGTTTCGCGGATGACTCTTTCTGTAAAGGTTCAATTGAAAAAATTGCATTCAGATGTGCATTTATTAGACAAATGGGGTTATCATATTGTGTTAACAGTAACTCCCAAGCGACATCAAAATTATCAGCAGTTAACTCTACATGTCGAATTATATCTAAAGCTTCCTTTTCAAGAGAGCTGCGAAGATAGTGCAATTTAGAAATATTGTCTAATACATTATTATTTTTAACTAAAGAAATAAATTTATCCGATACGTTTGCCAGTCAGTAAATTGTCCAGAAAAGGTTACTAAATTAATACGAGGCAGTCTAATATGTGACATACCGCTGTTGACATGCTGTAAATTACTTGTATTAGCAGGAGGCGGTGGTGGTGGTGGCTGCAACGTTGTTATTCTTGCTGTTATTTCACCGAAACATTCAAACACCGACAGTTCCATTTTGCCAAAAATTCCTTTTGTAAAATACTCCAATGATTTACGTTCATCCTGCGTTGCTGTACGACTAATTTGCGCATTGCGCTCTTGACAGTTTGTCCAAAGAAATTTCATATAGTCGTATCTGCTGCTGAATACCGGTGCGGGTTTATTCTCAGTGAGAAGTGTATTTACAGCTATTATTTGCCGTTTCAACGAGTCGAAGTCTTCACTTTGTTCCGACAGTAGGCTGCTTATATCGTACTCATCTCCACCAGGCAACATCGTAACAGTTGATTTTTTTTTTCAAATTTAATAGCCAATGGATTAGCGATTATTGTTTTGTCGAGCAAGTTTTCGTCTAAGCTACTTAGAGATGATGTTGACATATGTATATGTCGATGATTCTATTGCGGTGACACGAAATTGCCCACATTTGCGACAATAAAAGTCGCCCGAAAGCAAGTGAGCTGCACTGTGAGCGCAAGTCTGGTACACTATACACATATGTGTACATAGATACTATTCTTTCTAATCCTTTAGAATGCGGCTTATTTAACTGCGCACTTATTCACAAGTTCTCACAGGTATATACACTGAACGGTTTTTGTTTTATTCACATTTAATTCATTTACTGCTTCTGCTTATTCCTATATCCTGCCGCTGTCACTATCAATTGTATATGATTTTTTGCCTTTTTAATGTCCACTATTTATTTATCTTCAGTCAATGTTTTATTAAAAGATACACAAATATTTATAATAGTTTATTATTTTGAGTGTGTTTAGTTATAATCTTCAATGTTCACAATTTGGGATCGTCAACGAAATTTCATCGATAGGAATAAACTATCGCAGTAGCCTGCTCGACACTGACTGACTCATATAATCGGTGGTTCGTATTAGCCCGAAACACACACACTTACTGTGTCTGAAATTTGGTAATTTTTGTATTTCTGTTGTCGAGCAGACAACCGTGTTGCCTTTTACATAGTAAATAGAATCTTTTCCATCTTTCCAACTCATCCCCATAGGTCGTAGAATTTGCCTATCTCGACTGACATTTAATGCTGTTAAAATTTGCTCTTGTGTTTGAGATCTTCATCCAATAATCCTTGCAATTCAGGTTGATCCGGACGCTTTTCCACATTGAAAATGCCATTTCTAATTCTCCTAATTCATTATTCACATGTTAAAATTTACAGAACTTGTTTACTGTAAGTTTACGCACCAGCAAGCGATGACTCTTAGCGGTATTTTTATTTTGATTGAAGCGACCCATAAATGGTCAATATTATTGCGCAATATCTAGGTTTATGCAATATAATTGATCGTGTGTAGACTATATTGAAAGGTTGTGTAATATATTGTACGAAAACAACATTTTTTGAAATATATTGCGCAACCTCGAAAATATTGTGCCGTTTGTTGGCAATATTGTGTCCTGTCAGTCGGTATCAACAAGTGGTAGAGAACGCGTCGTGATGGCGGATAAAAAATTGGATAAAAAACTCATTTTGGAATTTATTGAAGTTTACCATCGTCTTCCGGCCCTATGCACATTGTTCCCAGTAGGTTCAAAGCCACTCACAATTCACACAACAAGAATTTTCAAATTTCGTTAAAAATTACGACTTGTGGGTGGTTTTGAACCAATTTAGCAATATAGCCCCAATGTGCTATGGGACGCGAAATGCAATGATTATACTAATCGCGTTAGAAAAGTTGAGTAATATGACATGCTGATTGAGAAATATTGCGAAAAATACCTGGATAAACAATATGTAGTAACAAAATAAATTCTTTGCGGACAAACTTCCGGAAAGAATGCAAGCGGCTTCGTGATGCTGAAAAGAGTGGTGCAGGTTCGGACTGACAATATGTTGCCAAGTACATTGAACGTCTGTTCTCGTGATTGCGCAAAATTTTACCCAACCATCAATATCGCCTCTATACGACTTAATTTATTGCACAACCCCAATTATTGTGCAATAATATTGAACGTCTATGGGCAGCCGTCAAAATATTGTCCAATTCATATTGCACAATAATATTGACCGTCTATGGACCGCTTACAATATAAAAGTAATAATTCCCGCAAATGTTGCTTTGCTGGAATGTAATTGAACATTTTGAACGCAATAAAAAATTTTTTCAAAATTCACCGTGATTGATTAACTAACATCTTAACTCATTAAAATATTACTAAGCTCTGGTAACATCATCTATTAGAAATCCTTTAAAATAAAGTACTACATCTAATACTTTGGAAAATAAAATTATGAATTGAACAATTGAACAAATAATTTCGAAGAAAATGTCATATTGTAGCTGACAAAAAACCTTACAATTTGAGAAAAAAAAAAAAAAAGTTTCTATGTCCAAAAGAAGGCGAGATATCGCCAAAACACTGACAATCACGTTTTAATTTTCTACGAAAAAGTATTCTTGCATTTTTTTCGTAAAGTTAACACAATTATTAGTTTATTAGCATTCAAACTCGAGGCATAAATTCAAGATTGAGGAAAAAAACGATTTTGTGACTTCTTCAATGAAACTATGAATATTATTGATTAACCTATTGAACATATGCTCTTTCTAATGAAATTGGTCCCATTCATGTATGATCATTTTTTCATGAGATACATACAAAAACGTCTAGTGATGCATTCTTTCCCATGTTATTCTTATGGAAAACAAAAAAGTTCGATGAGCCACCAGTAAATATTGATATTATGAGCTGAGGTTGGGCCAGGACTTTTCTTTCCTGTCCTAGCAACAATTGAACCTGTTTGAAAAAGAAAAAAAAAAGAAAATAAATAAATTTGAATCACCCTAATATATATATTTATTATACAGTAAATAAAGAACATTAAATTTATCACGAAATACAAAAGTTATTATAAAAAAATGTCTATAAATGCCTCACGCTTAACATTGTATTCCTATTGTCGTATTGCTTTACATCTTTATTAAAAATTTTAATAGTACTATAAATTAGCGCTCTAATAAATAATCTAATTACATATTCTTTATTTTGGAAATTACGGCCCCTATTATGGTTAGCGAGTCGCACAAATCTCAAACGAGTCGAAATGAGCTTACAAAAGCCCTTTTTGGATAAAAATTCCTCACAAAATTCCTAAATTTTTAGTAAATTCATTTCAGTTACCTTTGACTTTCAATTAATTTTTCCTCACAAAACGTCAAAAGAAGTGAAATTTATTTTTCTATCGAGTAATTTTAATCACTTTGAACGAAAAAATTAATTGAAGTCAAAGGCTACTGAAATGAATTTACGAAAAAATTTGGAACTTTGTTAGGAATTTTTATCCAAAAAGGACTTTCGTAAGCTCCTTTCGACTCGAATGAATTTGTGCGACTCGCTAACCATAATAGGGGCCTACAACAAATATAATTAAAATCATCTTGTAGTAATTCAAGTAATTTAAATTCAATATTATTTTCTAAGCAAATGGCATTAAAATTATCACAAAATGTTCTTTCTAGGTTTTTAAAAGCATTAGAAAAATCTGCAGAAGGCGTCTGCATTATTATTGATTTTAAAAATAAAAATCATTTTCCGCTTTTTATTTCTGATTTTAAAAATAAAAATCATTTCCTGATTTTAAAAATAAAAATCTTTTCTGATTTTAAAAATATCGGTCATACTCTGATTTTTATTTTTCATTTAAAAAATTAAAACATTTTTATTTTTGTCTAGAAAGGTAACATTCAGGAAATAATTTTTTGGATCTTATTTTTACCGACATCATATCAGAGTATTGTACACCTCTTTAGTAATAATAAAACATCTAACCTGTTGTCATAAATTAATGTCTAATCCATTATTACTAATTAATATCTAATCCATTACTAGAAATCAATATTTAAGCCATTTTAACACACTATCGTCGAGTAACAGCGTGAGCTTAACTTACACGTCAAGCGGGCTATAATTCGTGAAAAAATTCACTTTTCAGAAAACTAGTAATATTTTCCAAACTAAGCCTAGTATGCTGTTCCCAAGAAAACAGCTCAAGGAAAATTAATATGTACTTATTCCCAAACGGAATTTTAATAGTAGGCGAAGGAATTTTGGCTGTCACTTTTACCTTAACCCATTAATGCCTGAATAACAAAAAATTGTACGGCAACTTCGAGGCGCTAACTTTTTATGCAATATTATGTAAATAAATACCTTTTTCACGTAATTTTTTTTCGAAAAAAGACTGATTTAGTCGGGAAAAAGCACCTTTTTACTGTAATAAAGTGCATAAAACGTGTTATTAGGACTTAAACTTCAAAAATATGCAGGCATTTAATCAGTAATCAGTGACCCCAAAAACTCCGAATACCCACTTTTTTTTCGAAGAAATTGAGAATTTTGCCAAAAATTGTCCGCCATCTTGGATCCGCCATTTTGAATTGCGAAAATCTGATAGCAAATTCGTAATCAGTGACCCTTAAAACTAGTGTATATACATTTTTGGGAATAGTAGAACAGAGTGAGATAAAAAAAGTGATCGAAAGTAATGCAAATATGCGTAGAAGATAGTTTACAATGTTGCAATTTTTATGCAGCCTAATATTTTTAACGAAAAAAATGCCTGCATATTTTTGAAGTTTAAGTACTAATAACACGTTTTATGCACTTTATTGCAGTAACAAGTTGTTTTTTCCCCACTAAATTTGTCGTTTTTTCGAAAAAAATGACGTGAAAAAGGTATTTATTTACGTAATATTGCAAAAAAACAATAATAATAATTTTTTTCACTTTTTTTTTTTTGGTTGGATCATGTCGGGCGACTCAAAATACATCTAGAAAAGTTGGTCTCGATGAGAATTGACCACCCCTTCGATAAAAGCTAGGGCCTCAAAGTTGCGGTAAAATTTTTTGTTATTCAGGCATTAATGGGTTAAGGAATATGTGCTCGGATACTTATTCCTTGAAGAAAATTTGAATTCCGGGCAAGTAGCGCCATCTGCCCGCGAATACCAAACTATATTTTTCTTGCCGAACAGCATACTGTTTTGGCAACCGAAACAGAAAAAAAATTCCTTGAGTATTCCTTGAGCGTTTTTTTACAGGCGTTTTGAACTTTCTTGGCAACAGCATACTAGGCTAGTAGAAACAGTGTAGAGTCAGCTGCATCAAAAAATGCATTTCCTACACATTCCCTACCCGCCAGTCTGTGGGAAAGGTACAAGATATTAATATCCAACCCGCCGATCTGCATAACGAGTATTAATACCCGACCTGCCAATTGGCGCTAGTCTTCATGAAAGATATTAATACCCTTTCCGACGTGTTAATTGCTGAGAATATTTTAATTACTTTTTATGACATGACATGAAATAGTAGCTACCTAAATTTTCCTATTATCCTTGCATCGATTCTCACTAGCCTTGTCAATTACACCTAAACACATTACCAAAAATCAATATTTAACCGATTTAAATAGTTGAGAATTTTTTATAACTTTTTATGACCCTTTACGCATTTTTACCTAGGAAATCTCAGCAACCTAAATTTCACTATTACCTTTGTACGGTTCTAACTTGTTCTTGTAAATTTAATAAAAAAAAAGAACAATAAAACACACCAAGCAGGTCCTTTTTCGGTCTTCAGCTGTTTTAGTTACTTTAAAATTTATTTAAGATTTTTAATAATTTTAATACCCTGAGAGAGACTCCAACAAAAGTCTACAAATCTGTTAATATGTACATATATTTGCGAAAATTCGTGACTTGTGTTCTTTCTTAAACAACCGATTCGTTATAATGGCGTACATTTTCAGATTTGAAATTAAATGACATGACTACTAGTTATATTTTAAAATTGTACCAACCTTTGTCTATTGTCCGGTAATTTGTAAACTTTTAATTCTAGATAATCGTCTTTTTCACAGCCACACACCACTATTAATTTAAAATAGAATAAATATTTAATTAATTCTATTTAAAAATACACTTTGTTAAATTTGTACATTTTTGTACACCCGGTACTTTTCGCAAAGCGAGCGAAGCACACAATAATTTGAAACTAGGGTGCCTTTAAAAATGCACAATGGAAAAATGTAAACAATCTCGTCCGTATTCATGCTCAGTGTGTGCTACCTGCCTCTTCTCCCTTCTCCGACTCGGTATTACCCTATAACTTAGCATTGCGAGGAGAGGTAAAATTGAGAGACCGATACCAATGCATCAAACCAGAGCGCCTTTAAAAAAGCGTTTATAAAAAAATCTTCAATTTATAGCTTACGCTGTAAAAGCTGTCTTTGAGAATTTTTTGGTGACTCTCTATATTTCTTATATATGTAGTAATTTACAGAGGTAATAGCCCTGAGCCAAAGAATATCGAATTCAACAAGAAGGGACACTCTCAACACGCTCTCAAAGTCCCACCTCATATGCAAGCTCTCGAAAATACACCCAGCAAAATTTCCCATTAGATAAAACAGCTCAGGGTTACAGTGGCGGACTAAGCCCGTCAGAGGCCCGGGGCGGCAAAGCTGAATGAGGCCCCCCAGCTTTAGAAAAAATGTAGTTTTACAAGCTTTTTATTCAGTTCACATTTATATGTATAAATAAGTGTTTATGTTTATTTCGTTAAAATCTGGCAAGTGAAATTTAAAATTAAATTATTTAGGCTAAATAAACATACATACATACCTACAATATGGAATGGATATGGGTGAGGAAAATAAAATACGAATCGATCGAACAAAAAAACAATTAGATAAAATAAATCAAAGATAGTTTTTTTTAATTTTTGTACCATGTTATATGTGTTTTCGTGCCTTCAATTTACTGAACTCCTCAATAACTTCTGTGAAATCGATTTCTTTGGAAATTTTTCTTTCTATTGAAAGCACGGCTAGATTAACCAGTCGCTCTTGATCCATTGTAGATCGAAGATAATTTTTAATTAGTTTAAGTTTCGAAAAACTCCTCTCGCATGATGCAACCGAGATGCAAATGGTCAAGAAGTATTGAAGTATAAGCGATATACAGGGTAACGATTCACTGAAGTCCCATTTTATTATAACTTGAAGGATTTCTTGGGCTCTCCATTTGGCAGCAACGTCCATACTCGTATCGGTGGCTTTTACATGCCTGCGGTACCTTTTTATTTCTTGGGAAACTTGCTCCTTGTCAAATTCATCATAAAGTATCAGATTGTCAACTGCTACAGCTAGAGCGTCATCTGAAGCTTCTAGCATAAACTTTGTTTCAATAATTTGGAAAATATTATTGATTTGTTTCATGGCTCCGCGTCGTGTCGACAATTCTTGTATAAATCGGTCTATGCATTCATATGATATGCATCAATATCAATGTAATGAAATTTAATATATTTTAAATGAGACTAATGTTTATTTTTCGACGTAAATAGAATGTAGTGAATGTAAATCTAGACGTACAAGAGTGAATTATTTGCACTTCATTCATTCAGGGATTCCTGGGGAAGTACCCGCTACAAAGACGGGAATTCCCCCAACGTACTGGACGCGTTCAGCAAAGTTAAAAGAATATTAGTACCACGTAAAAAGTCTAGATGACTGTAGTGTTTTGATCTTGATGAAATTATGTAGGTACTAGGCACATTTTTAAAGTCTTGTTTAGAATTTGATCAGGGGAACGTGAAGGCATTTGGGGGCCCCCCAAGACCGGAGGCCCGGGGCGGGCCGCCCCTTCCGCCCCCCTGTTAGTCCGCCACTGCAGGGCTATTACCTCTGTAAATTACTATAAGAAATGTAGAGAGAGAAATAGTTAGCAAAAAGTTCTCACAGATAGCTTTTACATCGTAAGCTATAAACTGAAGCTTTTTTATGAACTCTTTTTTAAAGGCGCCCTGGAGCCGGGCACCAGTACTAGGTCGCTCAAGTTTACCTCCCCTCGCAATGTTAAGTTATAGGGAAATGCCGAATCTGAGAAGGGAGAAGAGGCAGGAAGCACACACTGAGCATGAATATGGACAAGATTGTTTACATTTTTTCATTGTGCGTTTTTAAAGGCACCCTGGATCAGAATTTCTTTTGTGTGCTGCTAGCTTACGACAAGTACCGGGTGGTCTTGATTTGTTCGGAAATGTGAAGAAGCTTAAAAGTTTTTGAGTAAAAAAGTGCTTTCTGAGAAGCAATTAATTAAATTAAATTAAATGTGCTTTAGATAAATGATGGGTAAACATAATATAATGTGTTTGGTGTGTGGCTGTGGAAAAGGCAGCGTGTAATGTGTTCGTAGAAAAGTTTTGTGATAAAAGATTTTTGTGAGGTGCACCCTGCAGGAGTGTTCCACTTTTCGCTCCAAATTTTTGTCTTTCACTCACTTATGCTTTCTTTATTACTAACTATTTCTAGCATAAATTCCCATTTCATTCCTGTAACGGTACCAAGGTCGAAAAAAGATTAGGAATAACCGCTCGAGTGTCCCCTCTTGTTATAGATACTCTTTGCCTGAGCTGCTTTATCTAATGGGAAATTTTGCTGGGTGTATTTTCGAGAGCTTGCATATGGGTTTGAATTTTTAGAGTGTATTAAAGCATGCCTTCTTGTTGATATCGATATTCTTGGCTACGAAACACGGAAACACGGTAGGGACGTACTTAGGGTAGGAGAGAGCGAAAGAAAACCGCTCTAAAAAAAGTGGCTATCGCTCATCAGTCATAACCGCGAGCACCACAATCTGCAAAATATATATGGGCCTGCGAGCGGGAGCGATTGGCTTTTTTTTTTTTTTTTTTTACTATTGCGACATGAAATTTCTGTTCTCTATTTATTACTCTATTTATTATATATATATTGTATATATAACGGCCAACCGCTTTTAGTGACGAAAATGCCGGTTTAAGCGACCAACCGCTTATAGCGACCTATTTTGACAAGAAATCGTCCGCTTAGAACGACGCGTAGTGTTATTTACAATACCTACGCACAAACAATACCTCTGGCCGCGTCCCGGCCTTCTCCCCTCTCTTATGTACGTATTAATAATAGGGAAGGTTTAAAACAGCGCCGTAGTTATAATAAATTCTGATTTTATTGGGGACAAAAATGAACAAAATAAAAAAACTTCTTAATAAAACAAATAAAGGAACGAATTCAAAAATAAAAATATGTCTTGTGCTGCGGTTTTGTTTCCTTGAGTGCAGGCTGGGCCTACTACCTGCTCTAGTCTTTCCCCAATTTCGCAACAATATATCCTAGGCATTCGGGTACACCGTGGACTTTATTACGGTCTCGGTCCTAAGTAAATATTCTGCGGCCCGATGGGCGATCATCTAAATCCTTTTCCTTCTCGCATGCGCTCATCTAATTTTCACAGACGTATTTTCTCCGTGCCCTCACATCATGCACCCTCAAACAAGGGTCTGCTATTTCTATCTATTTTTAGCTACATAAAAAAAGACCTGTCACAACATGTGCAAGTTATTACTATATATCGCGGAAAATTTACATTTCAAACAAATCATGAAAGGGGTTTTTGGTTGTAACGTAACAGTATGCTGATTAGCGCGCGGAAATCATAGTCAGTTTTTCATCTGATGTACCAAAGTCAAGAACTCTTGCGCTAAAATGAGTTCCGTGAAGTGAAAATGTTTCACAATTGAAGAAAAAATTTCTATAATACACCGTTTAGAAGATGGTGAATCAAATGTAATCCTTGGGAAGGAATTTGGCGTATCTCATTCTACAATATCCTCGATAAAGAAAAATAAACATAAGATAGAAGCCCTGTTTAATGCTAATGTTTTGAAACCTAAACGTGTGAGGGTATCCACTCAAGAACAAGTAGATCAAGCACTATTACAATGGTTTAAGCTTCAGCGTAACCGGGGAATACCCGTAAATGGACCTTTGCTTCAAGAAAAAGCTAACTTTTTTGCTCGAGAGTTGAATATTCCTAACTTCAATTGCTCATTGAGTTGGATAAACCGTTTTAAAGTAAGGCACAACATCGTCGCTGGTAAAATTGCTGGTGAGTCTTTGTCAGTTCAACAGAGTGATGTGAGCGATTGGTTAGGAAGAGTTTGGCCTAATTTGCGCGCGCAATTCAAATATGAAGAAATATTTAATGCAGATGAGACTGGGCTGTTTTATAAATTACCGCCAGAAAATTATCACAAGAAAGAATAACTGTGATGGTGGCAGCTAACATGAGTGGTATAGTTAAAAAGAAACTTCTAGTAATCGGGAAATCTCAACATCCCACATGTTTTAAAAACGTACGGCATTTGCCAGTGGATTATGAGAGTAATCGAAGGGCCTGGATGACTGCTGATATTTTTTCCAAATAGGTAAGTGCGTGGGATTGTGAAGTTACAAAAAAGAACAAGAATATCCTTCTCTTAGTTGACAATTGTCCTGCACATCCTCATATTGCTGACTTGAGAAGCGTAACTCTGGTTTTTCTGCCTCCCAACACGACTTCGGTATTGCAACCAATGGATCAAGGGATTATTCGCGCCTTGAAATCTAACTTTCGCAAAAACCTTGTCCTGAAAATTATCCAGTGTCTTGACGGCTGCGGAACCAGCAGTACTGCATACCCAAAGATTACTGTTCTCGATGCTATTCTAATGATTCACGATGCCTGGACCAAACTCACGCAAGGGACCATTTTCAACTGTTATCAACAGGCTGGGTTTGTCCTAAGCAATGTAGACTGTACCATAACTTCAAACGCAGATGACTTTGACGAAGAAGACGACGTACAGTTGATCGTTTGGAAAAGGGCTATTGATTATCAGCTACCTATAACAAACGAGGACCTTGAACAATATGCGTGTGTTGATGATGCTGTCGCCACATGTGAAGAAACGTCGGATGAAAACATTGTGCAAAATGTCATCGCTAACGCCAGCAGCCAAAATAGCGACGGTGATGATGACGAACCGGAGGAGACTTATTCGACTCCCAGTGCGTCTGAGGCTCTGAAGGCTGCAGAAATTCTCAATGTGTTTGTGCAAACTAACTTTGATGATGATATCATAAGAAGTATGATCTCTCGTATTCACAGTTCTGTACGTAATTCGTACTATCGAACAAAAATCAGTAAAAAACAAACAAAAATTACAGACTTTCTACGCAGTGGCGGACTAAGCCCGGCAGAGGCCCGGGGCGGCAAAGCTGAATGAGGCCCCCCAGCTTTAGAAAAAATGTAGTTTTACTAGCTTTTTATTCAGTTCACATTTGTATGTATAAATAAGTGTTTATGTTTATTTCGTTAAAATCTGGCAAGTGAAATTTAAATTCGAATAAATAATTTAGGCTAAATAAACATACATACCTACAATATGGAATGGATATGGATGAGGAAAATAAAATACGAATCGATCGAAAAAAAAAAAATTAAATTAAATAAATCAAAGATAGTTTTTTTTATTTTTTGTAGCGTGTTATATGTGTTTTCGTGCCTTCAATTTACTGAACTCCTCAAAAACTTCTGTGAAATCGATTTCTTTGGAAATTTTTCTTTCTATTGAAAGCACGGCTAAATTAACCGGTCGCTCTTGATCCATTGTAAATCGAAGATAATTTTTAATTAGTTTAAGTTTCGAAAAACTCCTCTCGCATGATGCAACCGAGATGCAAATGGTCAAGAAGTATTGAAGTATAAGCGATATACAGGGTAACGATTCACTGAAGTCCCATTTTATTATAAATTGTAGGATTTCTTGGGCTCTCCATTTGGCAGCAACGTCCATACTCGTATCGATGGCTTTTACATGCCTGCGGTACCTTTTTATTTCTTGGGAAACTTGCTCCTTGTCAAATTCATCATAAATTTGTATCAGATTGTCAACTGCTACAGCTAGAGCGTCATCTGAAGCTTCTAGCATAAACTTTGTTTTAATTATTTTGGAAAATATTATTGATTTGTTTCATGGCTCCGTATCATGTCGACAATTCTTGTATAAATCGGTCTATGCATTCATATGATATGCATCAATATCAGCGTAATGAAATTTAATATATTTTAAATGAGACCAATGTTTATTTTTCGACGTAAATAGAATGTAGTGAATGTAAATGTAGGCGTACAAGATTGAATTATATTTGCACTTCATTCATTCAGGGATTCCTGGGGAAATACTCGCTACTACAAAGACGGGAATTCCCCCAGCGTATTGGACGCGTTCAGCAAAGTTAAAAGAATATTAGTACCGCGTAAAAAGTCTAGATGGCTGTAGTGTTTTGATCTTGATGAAATTATGTAGGTACTAAGCACATTTTTAAAGTCTTGTTGAGGATTTGATCAGGGGAACGCGAAGGCATTTGGGGGCCCCCCAAGACCGGAGGCCCGGGGCGGGCCGCCCCTTCCGCCCCCTGTTAGTCCGCCACTGTTTCTACGTCAATAAATTAAATTAAATCAGGGTGTCCCAAAAATACCAGGTCAGAGTGACATGGAAGATCGGTTAGCCTTAGATCTGTCAGATAAAATAAACATGACCTTAGTAAAAGTTTCTTAGTTTTCGAGATATTGTCACTTTTTTAATTTTGTTTAAAATCTCTACTTTTAGTTAGAATTTCAACCACCATTGCTAAAAATAACTTCAATTTGTTTACTTTTTTATTTTTCAGGTATCTTGAATAGTTGTTTCAGGCGTTAAGATCATGTTTATCTGACAGATCTAAGGCTAACCTATCTTCCATGTCACTCTGACCTGGTATTTTTGGGACACCCTGTGTATATATCTTATTATTTCATAACTAAAGTAATATTAATACATAAAAACAAGCTTAAATTCATTCTTCGGTGTTCGTTCGTTTTGTGCGACGTCCGGTTAGTACGACTAAGTGTTGCCGGTCCCTTGAGGGTCGTTATATCCGGATTCTACTGTATTTATTGGCATATTGTCGTAAATACCGTGTATCTGCTTTTTCACGATTTTACAGGAGGAAGAAAAAACTTGCCGCCAACTTCAAGCAAGCAACTGTACCGCGGTATTGTTTCTATGTCAAAAATGAGGTTTCTTATAACCTAATTTAAATTCTGTGAGATCTATAAGGAGCGAAACCATGTTAAGAATCCGTAGGCGCGATATTTCATTTTTGCGCCTTTTGCTGTTACGCGGTATTTACAAACTGCTCTTTCGTGGTTAGCACGCGCAACGACGATATTTTGTTCTAATCAGAATTTCTATGGCAAGGCTGTAGAGGCCGCAAGGGTCAAGAGATGTACCTGAGAGCGGAGGCAAGCCTCTGTAGATGAGATATTATGGCTTAAGAAATAACAATGCGAAATATTAAAATTAGTAAAATTAACAGAATTATTTATTATATATATGTTTGAATGATTTTTGTTACATCAGGTTGCGTCAAAAAAAAAAGGTTTTAGAAAAGGAATGGGTTATAATAATTTATTAGATGTGGTCCTTTTGAGTTTAGAAAAAATCGTCGTTAAGAAACAGTCATACGACAACATAGGTGTTTTTGATCGATTTTGATCTCTCTCGATTTGTTGATCGGCCATCTATCCTCAAACTGAAATTTAATCACGATAATTACTTTTTATTTCAATATGATATGCTGTGATGACTGAAATGCATTATAACTATCGTGACGATCTATGGGCCATTCCACACGTGTATTCTCGCAGCAGTATTCAAACCGTTTTGACAACACACAGTGGAGAGTCAGCGTTTCCACACGGGTATTCCTGCTGCTGATGCACATTGCTGTACGAATAAGAATTAGCAATGTGTGTGTGCCGTATTATTTAAAAATCCATCAAATCAATCAATCAAAACAACCCGCCTGCTCGTTTCGTTGTGTTAGTTCGTGACAACACGATAAATAGATTCGATTTGTGATGCACATTGGGCCATTCCACATGTGTATTCTCGCAGCAATATTCAAACCGTTTTGACAACACATAAGGTCTGTCTGGTAACTTTTGGGTAAAAATTTCTTGAGTAAAAATCTGGTAAAAAGTTTCATATGGTAGTGGGGATAAACATCAAAAGTTACCAGACGACTTCAAGTAAAAATTGGGTAAATCTTACTTGTGTATGTAAATTGTCAAACGTGATCAAGATGTTAGAGGGAAAACTTATGGATTTATTTAATATTTTTGAAGATTTTGAAATATGTTTTTTATTTATTTAAACAATTTTTCAATAACTTCTTCTTCTATCTGAATCGCAACGCAAAATTGAAACACACAAATGACAGATTACACAGTGTCAAGCAATCGGTGATTTTACCCAAATTTACTCGGTCTCCGCAGAATGGGTAAAATCTGGTAAAATTGTGTAAGAGGAGAAGTGCTGTCAAGAGCTCAGTTTTTCCCCTCCGTGAGGTTAACAGACACTTTCAGGTAAAAATTTTACCCGCGAGTAAAAACTTTATAGTTACCAGACAGACCTATAGTGGAGAGTCAGCGTTTCCACACGGGTATTCCTGCTGCTGATGCACATTGCTGTACGAATAAGAATTAACAATGTGTGTGTGCCGTATTATTTAAAAATCCATCAAATCAATCAATCAAAACAACCCGCCTGCTCGTTTCGTTGTGTTAGTTCGTGACAACACGATAAATAGATTCGATTTGTAATGCACATTTACTCTCCAAAGTTCAGCGCTTTTGTAGAGAAGTTTCCTCGCGTCGCTTACTTCACCCCTATAAAAACGGTTTGAATACGCTGCGAGAATACACGTGTGGAATGGCCCTATCGCATTGATCCGAAGTGTGAAGTTATCGCAATTATTATCGCTGTTGCTATCTTTATCGCGGTGATGTCAGTAGGCGTTAATATCTAGCTAAATATAAATTAAATTTTTCAGGTTCTCACCAATGACAGAAAAGGAGATTTGAGAACTGGCGGGGCAGGCAGCAAACTTCTGACCGGATGTCGGTTTAATACGTTTCCTAGAGTAAATATTCGTCAGGTAAAAATTGTATTAATTTGTACATTACATATTTCTTTTTAATTTTAGCTAAAATAACAAATTTTATAATATTGTTCTCTCTGTTGGTGCATCACGTCAAAACCACTGAACATTTTGGTAGAGACTTTTTTGGCACTCGACTTAAAAGTTAAGCCACAATTATCCCGCTCTTGCCAAGAAGGCAGACCCAATATAGTCCGGAAGTTCGCCCACATTTTTCTAGATGATAAGCAATAAGCAAATTTTTCGTGAGTGGCTTCGTTTTGACGAAATGCTCAACTTTTTATTTGTGAAAATTTTCTAAAATGGTCTCAAAACTACTGCGCAACCATAAAACATGTCAATTTGGCGAGTTACCAAAGTTTACGAGCAACACTTTGTTTTTCAATTAAATAAGAAGATAATTTGGTGAAAAACGCGGAAAAATTCTTGTCCTACAAATCTGATGGAATGGCCGACGAGTCCCCCACCCAGAGCCGTCGCGAGGGGGGGGGGGGCTGCTGGGTTTCTCAGCCCCAGGCCCCAGGGTCGCATAGGCCCCCAAATCGTTACATGCCTTGCAGACAGCTAAAATACTGCAAACTCGATATCCAGTGGACATCAAAGAAGATCTACTAACACAAGAAATACTTTTACTTTCGAAAAATAAAAATTTAATTTCTTCAAACGAACCAGTAACGACTTCTTCTGCTTTAGAAATTTTAAATAAAATTTATGATTTGGGCTTAGAAACCGTCTTTTATAATAATAAAATCTTAATAATAATAATAATAATAATTTATTGATTTATCTATTCCACATTTTACAACAATCGCTGCCCTTACATATAGGCCCCGAATTCGAAAATAGCCCAGGCCCCCGTACACAACGCGACGGCTCTGCCCCCACCCCCTACATGTCAAAATAACGTGTACATAAGCCTTTATTGGCAACAAGCTGATCTTTGCACCATTGTCTAATATGTATTTACACAATCGAAGGGTAACATTGTGTGATCCGTTTTCCCAGTCCCACCCAACAACCATATTTCACAACATGTCGCAACATGAAAGCACACATATTGCAGATGACACCACAAATGAAATTTCAAGATTCTTCTAGGTTGCAGGCGGCTTCTTACCCAAGACACACACCGGAAATGGAAAATCCAAGATGGCGGATTCTTGCGAGATTTTGCCCTGTGTAGGTATTTTAAAGGGGGGAACTGTTTTAGAACGCCCATAGCCTAACTACTAGTAGGACACCAATTCGACTGCGTTCTGTACTTCATTACTAAGTGAAAAAAAATTCAAATTAGGTTCTTGTTTATGGATAAAGGGTTAACGTGTCCTTGACGATTTCAGAGGGTGGGACTGGGAAAACGGACCACATAATTTGTAGGACAATGTTACCCTTCGATTATATAAATATGTATTAGATAATGGTGGAAAAATCAGCTTGTTGCCGATAAAGGCTTATGTCCACGTTATTTTAACATGTTGGGGGTGGGGGACTCGCCGGCCATTTCTTCGGATTTGTAGGACAAGAATTTTACTGCGTTTTTCACCAAATTATCTTGCAATTTAATTGAAAAATTATTTGAAAAATGTAGGCGGGCTCCGGGATTAATATGGTCGCTGCAAATTTTAAATTTACCACTCGGAGTTTTCGAGGTCGCTAATTTATAATCTGCTCTATCGAAAATTGGAGATTAAAAATGGCCTACCGCAAATTGGCATCCAGTGATTTTCGGGGTTGCTTATCATTGCCGCGAAAATGGGTAATTAAAGGTTCCTTGTTACGAATTTCGAATTTGCTCTCAAAATGATAGATTCATTATGGCGACTAAAATTTCTAATTCTATTGTTGTCTATGAAAATACGCATATGTATACGATTTCCAGAGCCGCTTATTTAGAATGTGTTATTTACTTATTTTGGAAATCCAAAATGCCGAATCCAATATGGTAACCTAAATATCTAGTATTCTAAACTAAATACGAAAAAGCCCTCATTTCAATGTCCGCGAAGTTGGCCCTGCCATTTTTGAAAAAGTAAAAGAAATAAAAAGTTGTGCTGTATTGTGCTAGAGTTGTGCTGATTTGCAAAATTCATTAGCACCGATCGAACAAATTTTACACACTAATATAATTTTTGAGGTGGAAGTTACCCCGCCATTTTGGAAAAAAAATACGGTAAAAATACTAATGCGTTGTGCTTGAGTTGTGCTATGTTGTGCCGTTTTTAAAAGTTCTGTGATTCGAAAACAAAAAACTTGGGACGCTATTTTGTATTTTTTGGGTGGGAAGTTAGCCTCACCATTTTGGAAAAAAAAAATACCGTAAAAATACTAATGCGCTGTGCTTGAGTTGTGCTATGTTGTCCCGTATTTAAAAATCCTGTATTACCAAAACTAAAACTTTGGGACGCTATTTTGTATTTTTTTTTTGGTGGGAAGTTAGCCCCGCCATTTTAAAAATCGGCAACTAAAATTTTACGTTTATCCCGAAAAGGAAGGTGGGAGATTATTAAAAATACCAATAGCCACGAAATTAGAGTGTAAATAGGTATTGTAATGTAAAATGTAATAAGGCGTTGGAAAATAAACCTTTTTGTGCAAAGCTAAAAGGCCATGCGTCTAGTTCATTGATAGAGGGGAGTTGGATTCGAAAAACCGCCAACCGTATAAATACTGAAAAGACAAAAATCTGTATATAAAAGGGAAAAATTAATAAAATAAATACTGCTCAGAAAAAATATTTTCCAAAGAGTACCCTAAATGGAAAGGAACAAAAACAAGAAACAGTAGAGAATGAATGGATTAATTATCTCTTAATAATGCCACGCAGTATGTAACATTATGTATTTAGAAATAACTAATCGCCAAGTGCAAACTTTACCGAAATGTAACAACGCATTGGAAGGTAAACGCGTTTGCGCTAAGGTGAAAACCATGCGCTTGATATCTTGTTGTGTAACACCGAAATAAGGGAAAAGCAGTTGCCTGAAAGAGAAAATAAGTACAGCCGTTGTTTGAATTTAGTTGAATTAATTAACTCTACAAATGTAGTGCTATTTTAAGTAATCAATCGCTAGAAACAAAATAATAGAGAAGGAAAACTGGATCGACTATGGCAATCGAATAAAATCAGGTAGTCAAATTACTTTGATCCGCTAATGGAAAGGATCAATCTGATGGAAAGCTAGGTTTTTATAATTCATCAAATAGTCAATTTCAGCTTAAAAAGAGAAAGAAGGTGCACCCATGAGCCTCAAAAAATAATCAAAATGAGCAAAGAAAGAGTAAATGGCTTATAAAAATCCTGAAGGAGGGAAACAAGGATTGTTGACATCTTATCAGAAAATAATTCCTAATAGATTACGAAAATTAATGCAAAAATATTGATTTTAGATTTAATTTTTTTTCTGACAATATTTTTACTAGGGTAA
The DNA here is from genome assembly GCA_949715965.1 of Dysmachus trigonus. Taxonomy (NCBI): domain Eukaryota; kingdom Metazoa; phylum Arthropoda; class Insecta; order Diptera; family Asilidae; genus Dysmachus; species Dysmachus trigonus. Next base: position 33,807,552 of record OX454321.1, on the reverse strand, counting down.
ATGAATCACTAGCTCTGTTATATAATAAGTAGCTATTCTAAATATTAAAACTAAATTTGGTAACACATTCACTCAACTCATATTCAATCTATCACAGTTAGATTAGCATGTACTTTAATAAACTTATTATTAAAGTAAAAAAACGTGCTTTTAATTACATAACATGGCGCAGTCGAAAGTAATAAGTAAGGCGGAATATTAATAGAAAAGTGAAATAAACGGGGAAATTAAAAATTTGTGATAAATAAGTGTTCACCGTTCAAATATGGAATCTTTTAGAGCACCACCGCCCATGCGGTTTGAAGGAAATATAAGTGCTGAGTGGCAAACATTTAAGAAATTATTTGATATTTTTCTTTTGGCCAGTCAAAAGGATCAAGTATCAGAAGAAAGAAAAATTGCCATGCTTTTAAATGTAATTGGTGAAAAGGGAGTGGAGATCTATGAGACTCTTTATTTAACAGCCGAAGATAACAAAAGTTTTGAAAGAGTTTCTGCTGCATTCGACGCATACTGTGATCCGAAGAAGTACACAATTTATGAAAGATTCCTATTTAATTCACGAAAGCAGCAGGATGGTGAACGGTTCAGGATCCATGAGATTCGAAAAGCTAGAACAAATCATCATCAGCGAAGTTCATCTACTAAAAGTAAAGCAGTCAGCATCCCACAACGTAAGGTCAAACAAGAAGAGGACAAAACTTCAACCAGAACCATACGGAATTGCACCAAATGTTTCTACACACACAAAATTAACAGATGTCCGGCTTTTGGAAAGAGATGTAAGAAGTGTGGTCAACTAAATCACTTTGCTGTAGAGTGCTCCCGCCCTAACGGAACAAACAAAAAATCCAACAGCAAACAAGTGGCAATGGTAAAAAATTTAAACAATAATACAGGATCAGATGTGAGTCTTAGTAATTTAGTAATAGATTCAGCAACAGAATAGGTCAGCAAATATATAAAAATTTTGGATTGTAAAACTAAATATTATGAATTCTGTTTTAGATTTTAAAGTAGATAGTGGATCAGAGGTGAATATAATTCTAAAGCAAGCTTTTGATACATTATCAAAGAAACTGGACAGGAAACCAGAAATACGCAAATTATACAACACTAGAATTGAAGCATATGACAGATTCGAATTAGATGTAGTGGGTATCACTACATTACAGGTAAATTATAATGATAAAACAATAAATTCCAACTTTGTTATTCTGAACACTATTTCTATCCCAATACTTGGTCTTGATACGAGTATAAAACTTAATTTAATAAAAAGAATAGAAAGCATTGACACAAAGGTTTTAGAAACTGAAAGGGAAAAATTTATTAATGATAACAGGGAAATTTTTAAAGGGCTAGGTTGTTTTCCAAATACTTATCGAATACAACTCAAACCAAATGCAAATTCAGTTATACGACCAATGAGAAGAATCCCGCTAATGTTAATAGAAAAAGTTAAAGCAAAAATATAAGAAAGGGAAAAATATGGAATAATAAGGAAAGTAAATAAACCAGTTGAGTGGGTTCATAATTTAGTTGTGGTTGAAAAGCCAGATAAAACTGTTAGATTCTGTTTAGATCCGCGTGATTTAAATGCTAATATTATTAGAAAACCCTTTCCGATTCCACGAATAAGTGATCTATCAGCAAAATTAAATAACATGTAGCATTATACGGTAGTTGATCTGAAATATGGTTTTTATCAAATTCCTATTGATGAGTTGAGCTCTGATCTTTGCTCATTCAATACTCCAATGGGTTGTTATCAATTTCTACGTCTCCCTTTTGGACTTAATAGTGCTCCAGAATTGTTTCAAAAAGGAAATACAGAAATTTTCGGTGATCTTCCAAGAACTTTCATTTACTTTGACGATATTTTGGTTTTCGGGAAAACAAGAAAGGAACATGACAAAAATTTAAAAAACGTTATAGATCGCGCAAAAGAAAAAAATATAAAGCTGAATCCAAATAAGTTGCAATATTGCAAAACTGAAGTAAGATATTTAGGGTATATTTTTACAAAGGAAGGTATAAAAATTGACCCAAAAAGAGTAAAAGCAATTCATGATATGCAAATACCAGCTAACAAAAAAGAGTTGCAAAGATTTTTAGGCTGCATAAATTATTTACGTGATCATATTAACAATTTGTCTACACTTACTTCGCCGTTCAGAGAACTATTGAGAAAAAATGTGATTTTCAAGTGGTTACCAAGTCATACTAACGCTTTTAAAACATTAAAAAAAGTTATTGCTGAAGCACCCGTTCTTCAAACATTTCAAGAACTGCAACCCATAGTTATTCAGACAAAGTGGTTTAGGTGCATGTCTGTTAAAAAATCAAAAGCCTGTCTGTTATTCGTCTAAAGCTCTCCGAATGTGAACAGCGATATGCGCAAGTGGAAAAAGAAATGCTTGCCATTGGTTTAGCGTGTGAAAAAGTTCACCATTTTATATATGGTCGCAAGGTTCATATAATGACTGATCACAAACCTTTGATTCCAATTTTTAAAAAACATGTTAGCGAAATTCATTCAAACAGATTGCAGCGGATGAGATTAAAATTGTTATGCTATGATTTAGAAGTAGTTTATACACCGGGAAAGGACCTACATCTTGCTGATACTTTATCGCGTAATTTTAATAAAGAAGATGTCTATGAAATAGATAGCTCGCTTAATTATGTAGTAAATTCTATTGATTTATCAGAAAATAAAATCAAAAGGTTTCAAAACTTCACTTCAGAAGATATAGAATGTCAATTATTAATAGAGAGTTGTAAGAAAGGGTGGAGAGTTGTAAGAAAAGGTGGCCAAATGAGAGGTCAATGATCTAATTAAAGAATATTAGCCTATTAGAAACGAAGTTTATTTTGAAGATGGTATTTTATTTTTTCGAAATCGCATTATCGTACCTTACTACTTACGAGAAGAAACTTTGGAAAGTCTGCATGAAGGTTATTTTGGTAGCACTAAAAAAAAAAGCTATTGCAGCACAGACCTTATATTGGCCTAATATTAATTTAGAGATCGAAAATTTTATTAAACATTGTAGAATCTGCGAAAAATATCAGCGTGCAAATACTAAAATGCCTTTAATCCCTCATAAGGTACCGGAAGTACCGTTCAATAAAGTAGGTGTCGATATCTTAGAGTATGGTAAAAAATCCTTTCTCGTATTAGTTGATTATTATTCAAAGTGGATAGAAATTCGCAAATTAAGAAATAAAACCGCATCCGAGGTAATAGAAAAATTGAAGAAGATATTTTGTTGTTTTGGAATCCCGCAAGTAATTATTTCTGACAACATGCCTTTCAACTCTTGTCAATTTCGTAAGTTTACTGATGAGTGGAATACAACACTAACAACATCCGGCCCACATTATCCTCGAAGCAATGGGCTTGCCGAAAAAGGGGTAGGAATTGCAAAGACACTAATTGTTCCTCCCAGAACAATTAGAATTTAAGAAATTTCTACGGCTACGCTTACTCATGGTCCCGATCATATTGCATAAACAGCAGTTCTACCTGCTGTGAGTCAATGTCAAGCCGCTAAGTAGCACGACCTACTAAGTAGTATGCGGCGTAAGCAATTTGACCGCGAGCATGAGGAAGTAAACAAAACCGATTGCATTGTCGATTGCATTTATTTTATTTCTCAGTATTGTGATTCTCAATTGTATATAAGCGAATTAATTTATTAAAATAGTCAGTCTTGTTACCAAAGGCGCGTCTTTTATTACAAATTCACAAAGGGAGTCAAATTAAGTTTGACTGCTCTCCGCGAACTAAGTAACAGCTCCAGCTCAGTAGTGAATATCACAATAATCAAATTAAGTTTGATCTATTCGTGAACATTGGTCCTTCGAGCCTTTTTTGAACTGGTCCTTCGAACCTTATACATTGGTCGCTCGAGCCCAGGGCACCAACCAGAGTCAACGTCTTAGTTGATCAAGACGAAGCAAACGCAACGGAGAATATTTGCACCGCTTTCCAGCAGAATCACATAGCAAGACTCAAATTAAGTTTGAGTGCTTGCTCTAGGTCGTGCTTGCGACGTGCATAAGTACTTCTGCCGCTTTTTTTGCCCGATTCTTTCTCCGAACCTGATTAATATAATCTAATACGATGAATACAGAAAGCATTTTGAAGCTACAAAATGAGCTAGCACAGGCCATTGAGCGTTTGCTCATAAATTTCAAGAAAGATGGACCATCTCGCAAAACCTCAGAGTATTTGCGTAATAAAAGAGAGGAATTAGACAATTCAGCGGGAACCCTGACATTCTAAGGGCCACCTTACAGGAAGAGCATCTATATCTGAAAGAGGATCTGTTTGCCAAAACTCTGAGACTGTATAACTCAGCCAGCAAGTTAATCACAAGCACAGCTAAGAAAGTTTCTCAAGATGACAAATCCATAACCACGGCTTTCGGTATTAACCCAACATGCACTTTTCCGCCAGCTTCCGCCCCGACAGGGGGGCCTTCAACAAGCGGCACATTGAAGCAACATGCCATCATCAGCCGTGCAAATGTGTTTTGATGCCAGCGGGCTCAATAACTTGCCGAAGTTGCCACCAATAAAGATACCTAAGTTCAATGGTGATTACAAGGAATGGAAACCTTTCATTGACATATTTACCAATGTCATAGACAACAATCCTCACCTAAGCAAAGTAGAGAAGATGCAATATCTTATTTACCACTTGGAAGGTGAGGCCAAAAGAGTGATTAATCATCTTCAGCTTAGCAACGGCAACAACAGGAAAATCATTTCAACATACGTCAATGCTATCATTGACGCGAAAAAGGTGGAATACAGGTGCCAAGAGGATATAATAACACTGTACGACACCATTAGAGAGTGCCTAGAAACCTTAAAATCTTTGAGCTGTAACACTGACGAATGGGGTCCAATGATTGCATCGCCACTAGGAAGTTGGATCCCGAAAGTCTACGGCTATTCGAAGAGAGCCTGGCAAACACAAAAGAAATGCCCTCTACGAATGAGTTATTATCCTTCCTGGAGAAGCGTTACCAAGTGCTCGATTGCATTAGGAGCTCAAAACTGATGAAACCTGATGCACCAAACAACAAAAAGAAGGCATTTCATGCCAAAATAAAGCGAGCTTGTGTCTTTTGCAACAAAGATCACAAAATTTGCCACTGTATCGAATTCAAAAGGATGAATGTCGATGACAGATTGGCCTATGTTACTCAAAAGAAGCTTTGCATCAATTGCCTTGCGCACCATAAGGAAGAAAGATGCAAGACTGAAAAATCATGCTTCTATTGCAAAAAGAAGCATCACACATTACTTCACAAGACTATGGAACCCCACGAAGTAGCTTGCAACAACAAGATGATAACTAGCAGCAATCCAGGCGCTCTCAAACAAACTGGGAAAGAAAAGGCGGATGTCGTTGCTTTACACAATAATTGCTGAATAGTACAGGGATCATACGCCTCCAAGACAACTGCTACATAAAAACGAGAGAGATTACCTTAAAAACTTCTATTGACCAAGTAATAGAAGTCACCACCAGCCACATAAAGGAATTTCCTCCCAAGGCAACAGTTATCAACTACAACAAACCACCATCAGATCTCCAAACAAGTGCCATAATACAACCGTTTGAGCAGATACTAGACTGCAGCATAGAACCAGACCTGCAGCCGCCGATACTACAACGGACCTTGATTCTACATTCAATCACAACATCGATCCTCTTGCTCACATTCGCTCTGGCACTAATCTTGTGGAAATAATGGAGTAACATAAGAGCACTGATGAAACCCAGGAACAACGATGGCAAGTCCCAACCTCCATCTAACGAAAGGCGTTCATCGATCCAGCAGCACTTTGAGCGAGCATTGGCATCGAGCAACCCTTCAGCCGCCGGGGCGCAGCATGTTCCTCCCAGAACAATTAGAATTTAAGAAATTTCTTAATTCAGTCCATGACGGCGGCGGCTACGCTTACTCATGCTCCCGATCATATTGCATAAACAGCAGTTCTACCTGCTGTGAGTCAATGTCAAGCCGCTAAGTAGCACGACCTACTAAGTAGTACGCGGCGTAAGCAATTTGATCGCGAGCATGAGGATATAAACAATGCCGATTGCATTGTCAATTGCATTTATTTTATTTCTCAATATTGTGATTCTCAATTGTATATAAGCGAATTAATTTAATAAAATAGTCAGTCTTGTTACCAAAGGCGCGTCTTTTATTACAAATTCACTTCAATTAAGTTTGACTGCTCTCCGCGAACTAAGTACCAGCTCTAGCTCAGGCCAAGTCTGAGTACTGAATATCACAATAATCAAATTAAATTTGATTTATTCGTGAATACTAATGAAAAAATGTCAGGAGGAAAATAAAGAGATTTATAGCGGTCTACTTTCGTACAGGAATTCGCCAATTATGGGAATTGGGTATAGTCCGGCACAGTTACTAATGAGTAAACATCTTCGTACGAAAATACCAATTAAAACTGAATTACTTAAGCTAAAAATCGTTACAGGAATCAAGGCATTAATTACTGCAAATCAAAATAAATACAAAATGTATCATGACCAACGTATAGGTAAAAAGAAAGAAGTAAATTATACAAATGAAGATAATATAGTGTATCAGAGAAATAAAGTTTGGGAACCAGCAAAAGTAGTACGAGCGTTGCCATATCCTAGATCATATGAAATTCAAACAGGATAATCAATTAGTTCGTCGTAATTCATTACATTTTTGCTCCAGTACTTAGAAGTAGAAATATAGATGCAGATAATGATACTAATCCACAGTCTAACTTTGAATCAAACTTTCCTCCAGTTGCTGAAAATAAAAGAAACGAGGAACAATCGACAAGTCATGACAACAAAATTAATAATCAAGAAATTTATAAAACTAAGTATGGTAGAACTGTTAGGAAGCCAGATAGGCTGAATTATGAAAAGTAAATTGATCTTTACAGTCCTGAATTTTTAAATAAGTTGAATGTGTTAAAATTATATATAAACAAAATGAATGAAAATTTTAAATAATTGAATTAATGGAATTTGTAGAAAAAACCACAAAATTGTAAATTTTGTTGTAAACTGAAATAGGAAGGTGTTATATAATAAGTAGCTATTCTAAATATTAAAACTAAATTTGGTAACACATTCACTCAACTCATATTCAATCTATCACAGTTATAATATCACAGTTAGATTCAGGTCAGTTAGCTACATTTCTCTTTCCTAGTTTTTAGTCTCTAGATATACTCCATCCTGTAAGCATGCACTATACCAAGCTCCACCACTTAGAGTGACTTGCATCATAAAGCTTTAGAATTTGATATTTCTCTCTACAAATTCGCTGAGTTAAATCCTAATACAGTGCAAATCGGATAACACGAAATTAAAGGGACGAGCAAAAAATTTCGCCTTATCAGAATTTCGTGTTAAGCAAAGAGCGTACTTGTAAATGTTGATAAATTCTGGTGAATTCCCGGCTATCAAAAAAGAGAAATTCTCCGAAAAATTAAAATAGTGCAGTGTTACCGTTTGCAAATAATACATATTTATTGACTTTCGAAGATTGTTTTTTATTTTCTCTCAGTAGTTATACACTTTTATAGAATGAGCGGCAACACTTTCATTGACTAAACCAAACAGAAAAGAGAAAAGTCGCATTTCGAGGTAAGCGAATTATTTTACATGTATTTCAAACTCAGGGTTGCAAAAAATTCTTCACTTTAAGCGATATTTCGAAATATCCGTTTCGGCTTAAGCGGAAAACTTAGTACCATAATTGCATTTATAAATCGGGTCCAACAAAATATTTCGTGTTAGTCGATATTTCGTCTTAAGCGTTTTCGTGTTAAATGTTTTCCACTGTATTCTATTTCAAGAGTATATAACTTCAAGAAAGCTAATTTTGATATGTTAAATGAATATTTTTCCAATGTAGATTGGTCTGTTACTTTGAGCAATTTATAGCTAGAGGATTCATATAACAAGTTTCTTCATACATATAATAAATTCATTTATATGTTCCTTTAAAAAGAAAAACTCTAACAATCATCCAAAGTGGTTCAATAAATCTTTGCTGCGTTTAAAAAATGCTAGAAATAAAGCTCACAAAGCTTATAAAATTATCAGTAATGAAGCAAATCTGAACATCTATAATAGTCCGGTCAAAGTAGACATTTCAATTTACAATAATTCGCATAGAGTTGTAAATTGGTACAGACTTTGGGAACATTATTACAAATAAAATAATAAAAGTCCCCATCGATTCCACATCTTCAACAAAAAAACTTATTCAAGGTCAAAGGTAAGAAAAATGGTTTTTCCAATTTTTCTGGTAACGGTAGTCATAAAAATAAATCGGACAAAAGTTGTAGATCATGAAATTATCTACAAAAATTGTTCTTATACTTTTTTTTTTTAAGAATCACCATTCCCGAGATATTGCAATTCTAAAAGTTGAAGAAGCCGTATTTTACGTAATATGCACACATTTCGCACCACCTGTGAGGTAGTGTACTCGGCGTATTTTCTATCTATTGTGACTAAGTGTTTTAAAAAATATTGTATTTACTGAAAAATAGTACTATTGAAAATGATTTAAATCGCACGAATTATTGTTGGTTTCGGGAAGATGTTATTCTGACTGATAATCTTCAAATACCACTTCAATAGTTATATCTTCTTGGCTTTCTTCTTCTCCTTGTTCTTCTAGCTGGATATATGAAAAAGATACATCTGTTGTCTCCTCATTGATATCATAAAAATCTTCATTTTTTGAAGTTGGTTCAACATTGGAGTAAGACTGGCCTTGGTAATTAGCACATACTGGTGAACAAAATAACTCGACTTTTTTACAGCTTCATTTTGCACTACAACCCTTTTGCAATTGCAATAGATAGTGTTGAGAAGCCTTTCCGGAGCAGGTGGGAGTAAAGTTTGAATTGGCTCCAAAGTATTATCTACTAATTTCCAACCCCAATCTTCTGGATCCAATTGATTGCCATACTTGAACTTGATAGTATACTCGACATAAGTGTTGACTAGCAGAAGCAGATGTGGGAGTTAGACCAGATTGCACTGTTTTATTAAATCATCTTTTTCAAATAATTTAGGTGATTCCGTTGTAGGTAATGTAGCGCAGCGCACTTATTGGGTATAGCTGTAAACCGCGGAGGGTTGAGTGGGAGGTAGGAGTAGAAAGGTGGTATTACTGGGAATGAGCCCTTACCGTTGGTCGGGGGAACTCAATGTGGGAGACTTGGGAATAAAACTGTTTCGGCTCGCTTCTTAACACGGACTCTCCTTTATTGATAATCTTATGCTCTATATATACAAAATTTATTTGGTTATTCTAAATGCACTTTGAGCGCGTACAGCGTACTACAATTAATCGCTTATATTGTTACTTTTGGTCAATGCACCTAAAGTGCGCTGACCGACGCTGGCTAAATGGTGCTGACGCATAGGTCACGGGCGCCGGGTCTGCTGACTAGCTCGCGTGGCGTCGTGACCTAATTATTCATATGTTCAAGCCTGAACACTAGGCTTGACACCAGACATAATACTGTGGCTGATACTTATACCCAGCGGGAATTTTGGTCAGGCATTCCAACGGAAGCCTTGTGGAAGCAAAGAACAATTTTCACTATCAATTCCAAGTTGGTCGCATGGAAGCTAGGTGGAAGGACAAGCGCGAACGAAAGCGCCTTGTATATTTTCTCCTCACTCTCTCACTCCTCTTTCCGATCGAGTTCTTCAAAGACGCAATTCATGAATACCGGTTGAAAATAATTCATTCGTGTTTGTACTTTGAGTTGAGCCTGTGCGTGCTTTATCCCGCCTTTTATGTTGTATTATTTTCCAAATTGAAATATATAATTAATTAGTTTAATTTTATGTTGAATTATTTTCCAAATGGAATTGTTTAAATAATTTTATTTAGTGAATTTTATGTGTTGAGTTTTTTTAAATGAATTTATGATATATCGATGCTAGCAAAACAAAATGAATTGAATTTTGGTTAATAGAGTTGTTTCATTTATTGACATTATAATTTCCAAACCTAGGAGTCGATTGCTTCTGGGGAAGCGGTAGGAGCTATAGACTTTGATTCCAAATAGATCTCATGTTCTGTTAATGTCATGCATTACTTATTGCTACTATGGGATCTTGGAGGAAGCAAAAGAAAAGCTTTTTTTACTGTTTCCTCCTAATGACATGCAATGTTAAAATTAAATGAAGTGGGCAACAAAGAGTCATGAGTAGCTTCCACTTGCATCTAGGACTGCTTCTTTTCCCGCTGGGATTAAACAACCGATGGTGTGCATAGGCGGTTCAGCGTACATGTCATTGTTTTCGGTGATTCAGAATCGCAATATCTCCGGAATGGTGATTCTTAAAAAACAAAGTATAAGAACAATTTTTGTAGATAATTTTATGATCTACAACTTGTGCCTGTTCTATTTTTATGATAAAACTTACATTTTACCGGAAAAATTAAAAAAAACATTTTTTTTACCTTTGACCTTGAATAACTTTTTTTTCAGATGTGGGATCGATGGGGACTTTTAGTATTTTATTTGTAATAATCTCCCCAAGACCTGTACCATTTTTCAGCTCTATGCGAATTATTGTAAATCTACCACTATTTTTTCGACTATTTTGACCGGACTATAAAAGTTTGCGTAAGGAATTTGAAAATCTGCATCGTTTCTTATACAGGCAGTATATTAATTCCATTGAAAGCAACATTAGGGCTGGTAGTAAGGCATTTTGGAGCTATATTAATGACAAGCGCCAATTAGGTATCTGGTTTCGCAAATATAATGGAATACGATGACATTAAATCTAATAATATTGATGAAACATGTGAGTTATTTGCTAAATTCTTTGAATCGGTTTATTGCAATGATACATATTCTAATAATTATCCTTTGATGACCATGATGAACATTAACAGTTTTTTGGATATTGGTTTCTTTATTTTAAATTATCAGGATATTATAGAGGCAGTGAATAATCTTGAATGTAATTATAATATGGATTCGACAATATCTCGCCTGCCTTTCTCCTGTCGTGCATACATTCAATTACCGAACCCTTAACGATAATCTTTATCATTCGGTGTAGGCTATTTTCTCGATTCATGGAAAATATCAATAATTAAACCGATTTATAAAAATGGTGCTAAGCATTTAATAAAAAATTATAGAGCGGTTTCCTTAATGAAAACAATTCCGAAATTACTTGACAGTATTATTGCAAAAAAACTTTCTTTCCTATGCAGAGCAATAATTTGTCCACAGCAGCACGGATTTGTAAAAGGTAAATCCACTGTTACCAATCTAGCACTTTTTACTAATTTCATTTATTTATTTATTATTATCAGCAGATATAACACCATCTGACAGTTAAATAATATAACTAATAACTAATATTTAAGCCAAAAAAAATATACATATTTAGTATAATGAAAGCCCTAAAGATAGACTCACGTAACAAGTAAACGCTTTTTCAATTCAACCCTGTTACAATTAAAATCTATTGAAGGAAAGTAATTATTATAATTTTTGGACATGGCTGACACTGGTTCAAAAGAGCCATAATTTGCTCTGTGAACTGTTGAATAAAGAAAGTTTTGTCCTCTGGTTACTCGCGGGCGTGAATTAAAATTACTAGGTTTAAGAAGATTGGGTGAATTTATAGCGCCAGTAACGACATCGTGCATGAAAATAACCCCTGAAATTTCGCTTCGAAAGAGTCTTCAATCCCAAAAGTTTTAACCTATTTTCGAATGGGGGAAGGTTATACGGATCACTCCAAGGTAAACGACGAAGGGTAAAGCGGAGAAATCGTCTTTGAACCGCTTCAATTCGTCCAATATGCACAGTGTAGTGAGGATTCCATATAATTGACGCATATTCCAAGATAGGACGGACAAAAGCACAAAAAAGGATCTTAAGGAGATAGGGATCATTCAAATCTTTAGACTAGAGATGCCACGAATATTCGGCAAGTATTCGGTATTCGGCTATTCGGCCACTTTTTTTCGCTATTCGGTATTCGGCCGAATATGGTTAACCATTCGGCCGAATACCGAATAGCATTTTATTTATTATTTTTTTATTACTAGCTGTTTTCCCGCGACTTCGTCCGCGTAAATTATAGCCCATGTGCTTTCTAAGGCTCTAGAGTATCTGTGTACCAAATTTCATTTAAATCGGTACAGCAGTTTTGGCGTGAAATCGTGATAAACAGATTTACTTTCGTATTTATGATAAAATATAAGTACTAAGGATTACCAACTAAATCGTGAAAAAAAACTCAAAATATTACTCACAAAGATATTTATTTAACCAAAAAAAAAGAACTAACAAATTTAATAAAATATTTAAAATCTACCAGTGGTAAGTTATGATGAATGAAAACAATTTTTTCAGCGTTTGTTGATAGCAGACGATTGCGTTTTTCCTCATAAATTATACCTGCTTCCGAAAACAGCCGCTCACTATACACACTGCTACCGGGAGATGATAAATAAATCTTAGCAAATTGTGGAAGGGTTGGATATTGTTTTGCGTTTGCTGACCACCACTTGTAAGGGTCCGATCTAAACGAACAGATGCCATGTAAAAATAAAGTTCATTTACTACAGAATTTTTCTGTTCCACACCTTCATCTGAACGAACATTTTCTGCAGCGACTTCCTCAAAACAATTCCAGAAACTATCATGTGTCTCAATGGTTTTGTCACCCGCGGAAAGTACTAAGTGTGGCCGAATATTCGGCTGCCGAATGTTCGGCGCTTCGGCCAAGAACCTCGCCGAACATTCGGTATTCGGTATTCGGCCAAATTACTATTCGTGGCATCTCTACTTTAGACCAACGCTTGACGAATCCAAGAGTAACATTTGCTCGGTTTATTATGTTGTCTATGTGTTTTCCGAAGTCAAATGCAGTATCAATAGTTAAGCCTAAGTCAACAACTCTATCCGTTCTGGATAGTGATATGTTATACGCTAAGATGGGGCTCCTCCTACTAAACGAAATAATATTGCACTTATTAATATTTAACTTCATATGATTATTCGAACACCATTTTTCAAAAATTATCAGGTCGTCTTGAAGGCGGTGACTATCCTGGAGAGATTCGATCAATCGAAAAATTTTCAAATCGTCAGCATAGGCTAAAACATGTGAATTTTGAATTAAGGGAAACAAGTCGTTTATAAAAAGAGTGAATAATAAAGGTCCGAGATGGCTGCCCTGAGGCACGCCTGAGAGAACTGAGACATGGACTGAAAAAGCAGAAGAAAACTTAACCTTAAACGAACGATTAGTAAGGTATTACTTAATCCACTTAACAAAATCATTGGGAAAACCAATTCGTAACAATTTAAAAGTAAGCACTTTATGAGAAAGCTTGTCAAACGCTTTACTAAAATCAGTATATATGCAATCGACCTGTTTAAGCCTCTCTAAATTCGTTAAACAAAAATTAGAAAACTCAGCAAGATTAGTGACCGTGGGTTTGCCCTTCACAAAACCATGCTGATTATCCGATAAACTAGAACTGCAATAAAAAGACAGATGATTCATTTGTGTACTAATGCCTTAGAAAAAGGCTATCAAGTTGACGCAGTTTACACAGATTTTTCTAAAGCTTTCGATAACGTAAAGTGTAAAGTAAAGTAAAGTTTAGTAAAGAAACTTTACCATATGGGCATTCACTCTAATTTTCTCCAATGGATTTTTTCGTACTTAACAAACAGAAAACAAATTGTAGTAACTGATAACGTGAGTTCTAGAGTTATTGCTGCTAATTCGGGTGTGCCACAGGAAGTGATTGTGGTCCCATTTTGTTTATTTTATTTATCAATGATATCTTCAATTGTTTTTCGTATGCGAATTGCCTTATATATGCAGATGACTTAAAATTGTTTTCTGTCACAAGTGATTTTAATGATTACCTAAGGTTACAAGAGGACTTAAATAAGTTAACCGCATGGTGTGTTAGTAATAGGCTTCAACTGAACATATCTAAATGTCGGGCAATTTCATTTTATCGTTCAGCAACTTACTTTGCTTTTAATTAATCCATAAGTGGTCAGCTGTTAGAACATTTTCATGAGGTTACTGATTTAGGAATAACTTTAGATAGGAAACTCTCTTTTTCTATGTGATATTTTTCTTTTCCATGTGATATTTAAGGCGAATAAATCGCTTGAATTTATTAAGAGAAACACCAAAGAATTTAATAACATTTTTAGTTTAAAAGCTTTATATTTGTCTTTTGTGAGACCACTTATTGAATATGGTGCTATTATATGAAGTCCTACGTATGCTGTACATATTAACAGAATTGAAGCGATGCAGAAGTCCGTTACCAGATTTTTATGCTTTAAATTAAACTGGTGGAAATCGACTATGCCTGGTTATGATTCATGACGTTTGTTATTTGGTTTATCAACTCTTCAATATCGACGTGACTGTAGCTGCGCTTTGTTTATTAAAGATTTATTGTGTAATGATATACAGTGTCCTGAGTTATTGAATTTAATAAATTTTTATGCTTTGGAAAGACCTCTTCGTTCAAGAAACTTGTTAATTCCGTCACATCGTACAAATTATGGTTTTTGTGAAGTAATGACTAGATGTACAAATAAGTTCAATTTTTTCAATATTCACCTGGATTTCACGATGTCTAGATTAGAATACAAAAGTAAACTAGCATATTTAGAAAATGTAAAGAATTAGAACTGTTGCGTTTATTCTAGTCTGTAAAATTAGTATATTATGTAATTGATAGACTGAAATAAATAAATAAACAAAAAATAAATAAATTTTTATCCAATTCTATTTCAAATTTAGAGGTATATGTTAACGAAAAAATGCATACTCTGGAATAAACTATGCAAAGTAAGAAGAGGTGGGAAGATGTGCTCAGACGGCTCAAAGAGAAAGCTAAATAGAACAAAAGAGAGAGAACTTGATAGCGAAAGTATGAGATATGCATTAGTTCTACTGGTAAAATCATAGCGCATCTGTATGTGATAAAAATTGAGCACTGTTTAAAATCTCATTCTATAACCCCAAACTTCGCAGTACGACGTGCAAAACATACTTAAGAATATTATGAAGCCGTTAAGATAAAATTCGAGGTATATTTTATGAAACTGAACACTATAATGTGCACATTATGTCAAATTATCTTTTGACTTGAATTTTCTCATGAGTAACACAATCAAGATTTAAAACTTATTCAATATAATACAATATTACTTTTGAGTCAGAAATTACTCTGAAAATTTTTCAGTTCAACAAGTGAAGTCTTGTATGGTTGTAAATCATAGCAATTTGATACATATTTCCAAAAATATCTAATCTTTATTCTGGGTAGCTATTAATAAGGTTTCGTTCAATACAATATGTACTAGTGTTCTGTATAGATGAAAAAATGCAGCTAATATACTGAATCGGGACGGTAAGATAAATTTTTCTTTTGATATAATAAGAGAATGACGTATTCTTTGTAACGCATTCAAATACGTACAAGCAATACGTTATAATAATAATAATAATGATGACTTCTATTTTAACTCATAAAGCAGATATGATATTTTTTATTAGGTTAAATTTGAACAATATTTTAATGTTTATAACTATTCACTAGCTGGGTTACCCGGTTTCACCCGGCGTTGGGTAAATACTTACTAATTAAACACTTCTCAAATGTTCTAGTTTGTTATATCCTAGAAATTGTTTCAACCCGAAAACCCCTTTATGGATCCGCTATCTTGAAATTCCAAATCTTAATAATATTCAAAATTAGTGGCCTTAAAATAATCATTGTACCAATTTTCATTCAAATCCGTTGAAATCGAGAAATCTTGGTCGCCATGTTGGATCCGCTATCTTGAGTTTGGCAATTTTGCTAATATTCGAAATTAGTGGCCTCAGAATAATCATTGTACTAATTTTCAGTAAAATCCGTTGAAGTCGAGAAATTTGGTCTCATATTGGACCCGCCATCTTGGATTTACAAATTTTGATAATATTCGAAATTTGTAGCTTCAGAATAATCATTGTATCAATTTTCATTAAAATGTTGGATATGGAAATTTTGATAATATTCGAAATTAGTGGCTCCGGAATAATGATTGTATTAATTTTAATTAAAATCCGCTGAAATCGAGATATTCGGTTGCCGTATTGGATCCGCCATCTTGGATTTACAACTTTTGATAATATTCGGAACTTGTAGCCTCAGAATAATCATTTTACCAATTTTCATTAAAATCCGTTGAAATCGAGACATTCTGGTCGCCATGTTGGATTTGGAAATTTTGCTAATATTCACAATTAGTGGCCTCAGAATAATCATTGTACCAATTTTCATTAAAATCCGTTGGAATCGAGAAATCTTGGTCACCATATTGGATCCACCATCTTGGATTTGTAAATTTTGATAACATTCAAAATCAGGGAACTCAAGATATTAATTGTACTAATTTTCATTAAAATCCGTTGAAATCGAGTAATATTGGTCGCCATATTGGTTCCGCCATCTTAGATTTGTAAATATTGATAATATTCAAAATCAGTGACCTCAAGATAATCATTGTACTAATTTTCATTAAATTCCCTTGAAATCGAGAAATATGGTCGCCATTTTGGATCCGCCATCTTGGATTTCTACATATTGATAATATTCAAAATCAGTGACCTCAAAACAATCATTGTACTAATTTTCATTAAAATCCGGTGAAATCAGGAAATCTTAGTCGCCATATTGGGTCCGCCATCTTGAATTTCTAAATTTGCACAGCGGATTTGAAATCCCCATGCCGCAAAACCCCTATATACCAATTTTCATGAAAATCGCTTCAAATTTAAAAATTTCAGCCGCCATCTTGGATCCGCCATTTTGAAACCTTACAAAGTATCCTATGTCCGTTTCCTGGTTCTAAGCTACCTCCCCAACAATTTTCAGCCAAATCGGTTAAGCCGTTCTTCAGTTATAAATAGTGTAACTAACACGATTTTCTTTATACAGGGTGTTCAGAGGTGGGAGGGAAATATTGCAGGAGGTGAAAGGTTAGACCGAGGCAGACAAAAAATCGTATGGGTGGGGGGGCATTTCGTACCGTTCGGCAGTTGCAGGGTGATTCGTAAATCAGGATTTTGCCTTATATGGGAACCGCTCTTGTATTTTTATCTTTTTTTCTACGCATCGCAGCGACCCCAAACCGATCTCAAAAATCGCATCGCAGCGACCCCAAACCGATTTGAAAAAATTCAAAACCATGGTTTGTGTAGACATTCGGACCGCAATTTCTGGTAGTTATATGATCATTTAATAGCTGCAACGACAAGATAATCGACTTTGAGACGAAAAATGACAAAAAAAAAATCGGCACTTTTTTGAAAAAACCGAAAAAATAATAAGGTTTTTGAAATTTTTATGCAAAAAAATGCCAGATTCTGAAAGAGCACCAAAAACCCCTTATATAGGAATTTGGAGGGAATTCGCTCCAATTTTCTATTCGAATCGTACAATTGAACTTGCGTGCACAAAATCCTCGTTTTGCGCATTAATGTGTTAATTAGAATGATAAACTCATAAAATGTAAAACGATGTCGATCAAATTAATGAATTCGATAGTTCTTTTTCGTTCGATTTCTAAATAATAAATATGAACTTAAATAAAACACGTTCGATTTTCCGATATAGCAAACTTCTATTTTTAAATTTGATCACTCATAACGTACACTTGCAACCTTCCGTAAAAATTTCTTTGCAATTCGTTAACTTGAGCTTTCCAACAATTTTTGATCAGAATATGGAAGGAGGCCCATCTATCATAAAATTGTTATATTTATATTAATTGTTGGCTGATTCTTTTAGTTTTAACACTTAATTAGAATTAAACTGCCGAAACTCAAATGGAATGGGTGCATGATAAATATTTATGTTTGCATGTGCACATTATAGTGTTCAGTTTCAATAAAATATACCTCGAATTTTATCTTAACGGCTTAACAATATTCTTAATTATGTTTTGCACGTCGTACTGCGAAGTTTTGAGTTATAGAATGAGATTTCTACACAGTGCTCAATTTTTATCACATACAGATGCGCTATGATTTTACCAGTAGAACTAATGCATATCTCATACTTACACTATCAAGTTCTCTCTTTTGCCCTATTTAGCTTTCTATTTGAGCCGTCTAAGCACATCTTCCCACCCCTTCTTACTTTGCATAGTTTATACCTAAATTTGAAATAGAATTAAATTAAAATCAATATTTTTGCATTAATTTTCGTAATCTATTAGGAATTATTTTCTGAATTCAACAATCCTTGTTTCCCACCTTCAGGGTTTTTATAAGGCATTTACTCTATTGTTCCTTTCCTCCCTGCAATGCTTTAATTTGAATTTAGTGCAAAGTAGGACACCATAGAATTCTCATTAGGAATTATCGTGTGGCTTTCTTTGCGCATTTTGATTATTTTTTGAGGCTCATGGGTGCGCACCTTCTTTCTCTTTTTAAGCTGAAATTGACTATTTGATGAATTAGAAAAACCTAGCTTTCCATCAGATTGATCCTTTCCATTAGCTGATCAAAGTAATTTGACTATTTACCTGATTTTATTCGATTGCCATAGTCGATCCAGTTTTCCTTCTCTATTATTTTGTTTCTAGCGATTGATTACTTAAAATAGCACTACATTTGTAGAGTTAATTAATTCAACTAAATTCAAACAACGGCTGTACTTATTTTCTCTTTCAGGCAACTGCTTTTCCCTTATTTCGGTGTTACACAACAAGATATCAAGCGCATGTTTTTCACCTTAGCGCAAACGCGTTTACCTTGCAATGCGTTGTTACATTTCGGTAAAGTTTGCACTTGGCGATTAGTTATTTCTAAATACATAATGTTACATACTGCGTGGAATTATTAAGAGATAATTAATTTATTCATTCTCTACTGATTCTTGTTTTTGTTCCTTTCCATTTAGGGTACTCTTTGGAAAATATTTTTTATGAGCAGTATTTATTTTATTAATTTTTCCCTTTTATATGCAGATTTTTGTCTTTTCAGTATTTAGACGGTTGGCGGTTTTTCGAATCCAACTCCCCTCTATCAATGAACCAGACGCATGGCCTTTTATTGTAGCTTTGCACAAAAATGTTTATTTTCCAACGCCTTATTACATTTTACATTGCAATACCTATTTATACTCTAATTTCGTGGCAATTGGTATTTTTAAGAATTTCCCATCTTCGGGATTTTTTTTCGGATTTCCGTAAAATTTTAGTTGCCGATTTGTAAAATGGCGGGGCTAACTTCCCACCCAAAAAATACAAAATAGCATCCCAAATTTTTTGTTTTCGAATTACAGAATTTTTAAATACGGCACAACATAGCACAACTCAAGCACAATGCATTAGTATTTTTACCGTATTTTTTCCAAAATGGCGGGGCTAACTTCCCACCAAAAAAAAAACAAAATGGCGTCCCAAATTTTTTGTTTTCGAATTACAGAATTTTTAAATACGGCACAACGCATTAATATTTTTACCGTATTTTTTTTTCCAAAATGGCGGGGCCAACTTCCACTCCAAAAATTATATTAATGTGTAAAATTTGTTCTCTCGGTGCTAATGAATTTTGCAAATCAACACAACATAGCACAACTCTAGCACAATACAGCAAAACTTTTTTTTTTACTTTTTCAAAAATGGCGGGGTCAACTTCGCGAACATCTCATTTCATGGTTTTAAATCATACATTTCTAACATTCCAATTCCTGTCTAAACATCGAATTGGGTGAAATAAGTTCATAAACTAATTTCTGAGGCGCCAAATTAAAGCAATTGAAAAGTGCCGGGACGAACGACCGAAGTAGTAGTCATAGTCTTGTATTATATAAAAACATTGTTGGATTTTAGGTGCACTTCAACAAAGCTCCAGGAGCTAAGAGCTTGGGATTTTCGATAGTTGGAGGGATTGATTCACCCAAAGGCTCAATGGGCATTTATGTAAAAACAGTGTATAGCCATGGGCAAGCAGCTGAAAAAGGAATACTTAAAGAAGGTATGTTTATGGAAATTAAAATGTTCATTATAATTATAATTTCTGTAGGTGATGAGATACTTAATGTTAATGGAAAGGACATTCGAGGCATGAGCCATAGCGAGGCAATAAATGTTTTCAAGTCTATCAAAAGCGGGAATATTATTATCACAATCGGGAGCCGCACTCCAAAGAAAAATGCTAAAGCTGCGGATTAAATTTTATTTTTGATTTAAAATAACGATCTGGCAAGTTTAAATGCATTATCATTTATATAATTAATATGTTGCAATTTAAAAATTCAAGAATGTACAATCTAATTCTAGAAAGCCAGATTTAACTTCCCAGATTCTGGGGCGAGTCTCCGTTTATCTAACGTCAATTTGTTAGTTTTTAAGATTAATTAACGAGAAACTATTATTTTTATAATTAGAAGATGATTCTTTTAATGCATATGTATATAGTATTTCTGTGCGAACAAATTTGAGCCACTATCAAAAACAAAATAACTGTTTTCGATGCTTCTTGAAGTAGAGCAATTTCTTCGCTTTCGGGACAATCAAAAGCGTAAAACATTAATATATTTAAAATGTATATGAAGAAAAGCAAATAAATAGAGATACCAAAAAAAAAAAAAAAACATTGATAATATTTAGTGAGTAAGAAATGAAAGAAATAAACAAATAAAAAACTGAAGAAAATGTTAAAATGTTTTATTTGGATAAGTCCGCTTTAACAAATTACACAGCAAACAAATCACAAAATTGGAAATCTGCTGCGTCTCTTCTTCGGAACTTCCTTCTCGGTTCCGGGAAGCGTAACCGGTGAAAACGTTCTTGATAACGTGACGGCTGCGAAGTATTGAGAATCTACAGTTTGATAATATTATGAGCTGAGTTGCTACATCTGGGAAACTTACGGCAATGCCACTCAGCACAGTGTTCCAAATAGTTAAAAACATGGCCAAAACTTAAAAAAAGGACTTCAAAGGATAAAACTTATACATGGTGTTCAGAGGTGGGAGGGAACTATTGCAGAGGGTGAAAGGTCAGACCGAGACAAGCAAAATATCGGATATGGGGAGGGGGGGGGGGGCATCTCGCACCGTTCGGCAGTTACAGGGTGATTCGTAAATCAGGATTTTGCGTTATATGGGAACCGCTCTTGTATTTTTATCTTTTTTTCTACGCATCGCAGCGGCCCAAACCGATCTCAAAAAATTACTATTTCGAAGCCTTTTCCAGAACGGTCAACACCACCCCCCTATCCCCAACCCCTTGGCTACAATCCCCCCTGGAAGTTGAAAAAATTAACTTTTATTTCACGATTTTTCACCTTTCGCCCCGCTTTTCTCCGAAATTCACGTTATATTACGTTCACGATATGTTAATAATCTACTTTTTATTTTTTTAAGTTGCCTAAAAAAAATAAAAAGTAGGTATGATAATAACATGAAATTCCGAGAAAAGTGGAGCGAAAGGTGAAAAATCGTGAAATAAAAGTTAATTTTTTCAACTTCCAGGGGGGATTGTGGCCAAGGGGTTGGAGATAGGGGGTATTGACCGTTTTGGAAAGGCCTTCGAAATAGTAATTTTTTGAGATCGGTTTTGCTTTTTTTTTGCTTGTCTCGGTCTAACCTTTCACCTCCTGCAATATTTCCCTCCCACCTGTGAACACTATATTAGGGGGTTTCATTAAAAGTAGCTGTTTTTATGTTTTTTGAACGTTTATTTCTATGATAAAAATTGTAATAATTTTAATCAAAATATGCGCCTTCGGCAGCCACAACATTTGAGGCTATCCAATCAGCAATCTATTTTTGGACTTCAAAGTAACTTGAGGCCGAATGTTATCATGAAGAAGAATAATTGTTCGTCGATTTGATGCAATTGATGGTCTGTTTTTCATCAAATGTTTGTACAAATTCTCCAACTGTTGTTCATAACGCTCAGCGGTGATTGTTTCATTCGGTTTTAGCAACTCGTAATAGACAACTCCTTCCATATCCCACCAAATGCAGAGCATTGTCTTATTGTTGTCGGTTGGCCAAGATCAACCCATGATTTTCTTCATTTTGGATTCTCAAAATAGATCCATTTGTCATCTCCGGTCACAATACGCCATAAAAAGTCTTCTTTCTTTGATTTGCGAGTAAGGAAATGCAGATGTTTAGCTTATTTGCAATAGCACTGTCGGTTAATCGATGTGGCAGCCATTTTTCTTCTTTTTGTATCTTCCCAAGGGCATTCAAACGTCGCGATGCAGTTGATTTATCAACTCCAAGTTGTTGAGCTAATTCTCTAAGCGATTGGGCGGGATTATCGTCCAATAACGCTTTTAATTCCTCATCTTCAAATTTTTTCGGTTGACCTGGCCTTTCTTTGTCATAAACATCACAATCACTGCTTTTAAACCTTCTAAACCAATCTCTGCATACTGTTTCGGATGAAGCAGATTCCCTATAAGTTTCCGCGAGTAATCGTTGAGCTTAAGCCGCACTTTTTTTCAAATCGAAATAATGCAGAAGTACACATCGCAAAAACAACTTATCGCGATGCACTTTTCACTGTATATTAAATATCACTTAATGAATATAAAAATGCCGCCTGTCAACTGAATTTTATTAACACACCTTCAAGTTTCAAAAATGTACATACCACAGTAATTATAGTTCAGTGTAAAAATTGCTACCCACATGTATATGTGAACAGCAGGAATTATATCTATATATGTTATATAAAAGAAAGTCGTGTTAGTTACACTATTTATAACTCAAGAACGGCTAAACCGATTTGGCTGAAAATTGGTGGGGAGGTAGCTTAGAACCAGGAAACGGCTATAGGATACTTTGTAAGGTTTCAAATTGGCGGATCCAAGATGGCGGCTGAAAATTTTAAATTTGAAGCGATTTTCATGAAAATTGGTATATAGAGGTTTTGCGGGATGGGGATTTCAAATCCGCTGTGCAAATTTAGAAATTCAAGATGGCGACCAAGATTTCCTGATTCCAACGGATTTTAATGGAAATTAGTACAATGAATGTTTTGAGGTCACTGATTTTGAATATTATCAAAATTTAGAAATCCAAGATGGCGGATCCAAAATGGCGACCATATTTCTCGATTTCAAGGGATTTTAATGAAAATTAGTACAATGATTATCTTGAGGTCACTGATTTTGAATATTATCAAAATTTACAAATCCAAGATGGCGGACCCAATATGGAGACCAAGATTTCTCGATTTCAACGGATTTTAATGAAAATTGGTACAATGATTATTCTGAGGCCACTAATTTTGAATATTAGCAACATTTCCAAATCCAACATGGCGACCAGAATGTCTCGATTTCAACGGATTTTAATGAAAATTGGTACAATGATTATTTTGAGAATACAAGTTCCGAATATTATCAAAAGTTGTAAATCCAGGATGGCGGATCCAATATGGCAATCGAATATCTCGATTTCAACGGATTTTAATTAAAACTGGTACAATGATTATTCCGGAGCCACTAATTTCGAATATTATCAAAATTTCGATATCCAACATGGCGACCAAAATTTCTCGATCTCAATGGATTGTAATAGAAATTAGTACAGTGATTATTTCTGAGACCACTAATTTTGTATATTATTAAAATTTCTAAATGCAAGATGGCGGATCCAACGTCCAGAATGTCTCGATTTTGACGGCTTTTAATGAAAATTGGTACAATGATTATTCTGAAACTACAAATTTCGAATATTATCAAAATTTGTAAATCCAAGATGGCGGGTCCAATACAATGATTATTCTGGGGCCACTAATTTCGAATATTAGCCAAATTTCCAAACTCAAGATAGCGGATCCAATATGGCGACCAAAATTTCTCGATTTCAACGGATTTGAATGAAAATTGGTACAATGATTATTTTAAGGCCATTATTTTTGAATATTATTGAGATTTGGAATTTCAAGATAGCGGATCCATAAAGGGGTTTTCGGGTTGAAACAATTTCTAGGATATAACAAACTAGAACATTTGAGAAGTGTTTAATTAGTAAGTATTTACCCAACACCATGTAAAACCGGGTAACCCAGCTAGTATTTTTGTAATTTGTTCATTCATTAAAGGTTCCTCGTATACTATATAATTATTTTTCAATTTTGACAACGGATAATTTTTAATAAAATGTTTCAGCGTACGAACATAAACAACTTATGGCAAAGATTTAAAGAACTTTGTGGACAAATTTAAGTTTTTTTGAAGCTACGCTTCTTATCGGAGATTGGGCGGGCTGGACTCGCTGTAGAAAAGCGAAGACGTAACCGTTAAATTCCCTCTTCTTGCGGCACACGATTGGCGAGAGTGGCGAGTAGGCCGCGTCAGTATAAGAAAGAGAGAGAGAGAGAGAACTGCATGCGTGTGGGATTCCCTGTGTCAAAACCCCCGGGAAGCATATACATGTTTACATGTATTCCCAGGGGTTTTGCCTGTGCGTATAGAGTATTTTCACACTTTATATGTATAGCGAGAGTGGCGAGTAGGTTACATAAAAAGTTGAAGCGTAGCTTCTGTCGGCGAGTCCCGTGACTGCCACGTTTTTTACTATTTCCCGCGAAATGTCTGCTATTTAGACAATTTTTTCCACAAGTTACATTTTTTTTTTTACGATTTCCCGCAAATTGTCTGCTATTTTGAGGATTTTGGCAATTTACATATTTACTATATGGCAAAAAACATTCATTGTAACGAACTTTTTCTGCAAATTTATGATCTTCCTGCTTGTTTTTTTTCCTAAGTTTGATTCACATTTGTCAATCCTGAAATGCAATCAACCTCAGGCTGCGACAATATCTGCACTTTTACCAGAAATTCCATATCACTCGTGTTCGAGGCTACACTACGTTAAGCATAAAATCATTATTCTCCTGTTGCTAAAGTTTAATGTTTTATAAACCTATTCATTTCTGTTCATTTTGTAAGCCACTGCATCAATAACTGATCAATAGATAGACTATTCATTTTCAATATTAACTTTTGTAGTTGTAAAGCAAAACTGTAAACTAGATTTGATTTCGCTTAAAATTCGTTCACTTCTCCTGTACTCTTTGAACTGTGAAGATCTCGTTGGAATAAAGGCACAAGTAAAGTAAATTCGGTGTTATAATTTCCCTCATACTCGCAAAAAGTAACCGAACAGATAAGGCGCTTACAAATGTTAAAAGTCTGATCAGTTGATGTTTTGTTTTGGTTGATTCGACAACTCTTTAAATTATGAATGATAAAGAAGTTCCTTCCTCAGTGCCTTTTTTCATTTTTTAAATAATTTTTATTCCCAGAATTTATAATTGCGCCACATAACCACAATGGCAAGAACTGCCGCTTCTGACATTAGCGGATGTTAAAAGTTGGCTAACTTTTCGAAGGATGCGTGTTAACCACTCGCTTATCTGTGCAGTCCTTTTCATTTTAGTGTAAAATTGATTTTTTTAGTATTTGCGAGTGGTGACGAGTGCTTTGAAACTTTTTATCTGTTTAGAACCTTAAGGTTTTATCGTATTTTCTTAAGGTACTATTACCGTCTATGGTATTCTCACGAGACCCATTGATTCAGGGACCGTCAGAGCTGATAATAAAAAGGCCGAATTTGGATGTACCATTCAAAACCTTAATAAAAGACCGACAGTGGTGGAAAGAAAATGAAAACCTCGCCCGACTGGGTGTCTTTGTTAGGTACACAGACGGCTCTAGATGCGACGGATTCTCCGGCGTAGGTGTCTACGGACCTAATTACCAGATCTCTTTGGCCTTAAGGCCCAACTATAATGTGCATACCGTTCCGTGTAGAAGCGTATGCAAACTTGCGATAACACACAAAATCTATCCTCGAACCATAATGAGAATAGTCGTCCGTTTCGTCAAGTTTCGTTTTCTATATGCAAGGTTCGATCTAGAGCGTGTTTTGCATATGCAAACTGACAACAACCGACAATGGACGAGAAAGTGAGAATTATTTGAAAATTTAATTAATGGTGTGCAGAGATTAAAATAAAATATAATAAATAAATCTTTTAATTCACTTAATCCTTCCATTTTAATTATTGTCAAAAACTCAAAAAAGCACAAAGAATTATTACATTGAATATCTGACAGTTGTCGAATTAGCTTCCGTTCGTTGACTTTTGATAGCTTTCCGTACTGGACGCTATACACATTATAGTTGGGCTTTTAGGGAGAACTCCCACGATATTTCAGGCTGAGATAATTTCTATGGATACGTTCGCCCAAATCATCGTCGGAAAGGGAATGAGAGGTGCTAAAATATGGATTTTAACAGACAACCAAGCAGCGATTAGAGCGCTCTCTAGCTATACTATAAAGTCGGACCTGGTGTGGTGTTGCCTGTCAACGTTGAAAATACTTGCCAAGTCCAATAGGCTTACTATAGCCTGAGTACCAGGACACGAAGGAATAATCGACAATGAGAAAGCGAATGAACTTGCCAGAAATGGAGCTAAATCCGGTTTCATCGCACCAGAGCCTTACGGTGGCCTTGCCAGGAGCTACTATAGATCCTACTTCAGGTTATGGGAAAAAATACAGTAAAGCCTCACATTGGAATTGTTGCATCTGTAACTATCAATCGTGCCATCACTAGCGTCAGCAAAGGTGAGGCATACACCTCAGCCGAAAGAGTCACCATCAGCACCGTGAGGCGTTCACCCCAGCAAATTGGAACACCGGCGCACGCCAGCCGTGCAACGTTAGCGTGTCATCAGCACCTTACGCATCGAGCCACCCAGCGCCCGCACGTGATGGAGGTAACGTCGCTGACCTGTCGGATAGAACACCGGGAACCATCGCCATCGTCTCACAATAAACTTTGTTATCTTTATAAATTTTTCCCATCCACAAAACACTTTGATGTATTTCAGTTTGTAATTCAAGTTTGTTCATGATTAATAAAAATAAATACAGAATTAGCACAAAAACATTTTGGTCCTTCGGAACCGGATTCGCGATCGGGGGTGCAGTGAAAGTGAAAAAGTGCAACAATAAGCTAACAGTGATCAGTGATTGTGCAATGCAACAAAAAGATAATAGTGATCTGTGAGTAGTGCAGTGGAACAAAAGGCTAAAAGCAATCTGTGAGTGAAGAAACATCAACACAGCACCATTGCAACTGCCCAGTACCGAAAAATAATGTAAGTAAATTTAAAACATTAGCATTATACCAATATTTAATCACCCTTAGCGAACCGAACATGGACAGCTTAGTAAAAAGCCAAACTTTGGTTCAATATGAATTAGACAAATTCATAAAGAACTTAAAGAAAGCGCCTAAAGAAAGACGAACAGAAGGCTACCTTAAAAAGCGGTTAGATATGTTAGAAAGCTTGTGAGCAGATTGTCGTACTAAGCATAAAAATATGCTCGACATTCATGGGATTCAGATAATGGTAAAAGACCGTATTTTTCAGAGGACATTTTCTCCGAAATGGCGGAAAATTATTGCCTAGCGTACGGCATTATTCAAGACCAGTTAGAACAATTATCCCCAAAGACCGTTGTTGTGTCAGACAAAGCTGAAACAAAGGCAACGGTCAGTGAAAGTTTTGATCTGCGGTTACCATGCATAAACATCCCTCGTTTCTCCAGAAACTACCAAACATGGTCCTCATTTCATGACTTATTTGACGCGATAGTCCACAAAAACCCGAAAATCTCCAACGTACAGAAGCTGCACTACCTTAAAACGAGTTTATCTGGTGAAGCTGAACAGCTAATACGTCGCTTGCATATTACCGAAAATAATTATTTACCCGCTTGGGACATTTTACTGAAAAGATACCAGAATAAGAGGGCCTTATTTAATGCTCAGTTACAAGCTCTCACATCGATACCTCGCCTTCAAAATGAAAGTGCTAAGGGTCTAAAAAAGTTAGTTGATAAAATGAACGAAGTTTTAGAGGCGCTTAAGGCACTGCAAATTGACATAGAGACTTCGGACCCGTTTGTGATATATTTAATAACTCAGAAATTAAGCAGCGAGACCGTGACTCAATGGGAAACCATGTTAAGCTTAAGACAAGATCCAAGTGCTCTCCCAACGATACGGGAATTTACTAGTTTTCTAGAAACTAGATTCCGCACATTGGAAGCGATTACTAGCACGAAAGGTATTACAAAATTCACAAATAAACGGGCGAAGAATAACCACAGTAGCACACTCGTTCACCTTGCTACTGAGTACGACAAGTGTCCTGTGTGTTCCGAAAACTATCGACTCAAAGACTGTCGGCAATTATTGAACACGAAAATCAAGGAACGGTACTCACTTATTTAAAACCAATCCCGTTGTCTCAATTGCTTTGCATCTTCGCATGCTACCATCAATTGCCCCAATCCACTGGGTTGTAAGCGTTGTGGAAGGCCATCATTCGTTAGATACACAGGGGGAATCACACATGTACACAAGGGGATTAACATGTAACGGTGGTTACGTGCCGTATCTGTGTACATGTGCCGTAACTCCTGTCTCCACCTCACCTTCCTCTTTCACCACTCATAAACCAACATTTATTGACCCTCTTCTTCCCCCTGTTGTAAAGCTGACAATGCAATCAGCCGAATCACGTGATAGCCGCTATTTATTGTCGCGCCTTCGTGATCATCAAATTTACAACAATGTGCGCCTTTACTTAGCCTTTCTTCATAATAAAGCAGGTAATGTGTGTTTCGAAGGAAAAACTAAGACCTATGTGATGACCTCTATCCATCAAGAAGGACTCCCCACTGATCCTACTGTTCTGCGTCAACTATTCTTTAAATACCATGAAGCCTTCAATATTCCCTCTAAGGAAGTTGCCGATGACCTCTCCTCCTACGCTTCTTATGTTAGCTCTAAACGTATTTCCCACCTCCAAAAGGCTCGCAATGACTCTAAAAATTTCTTTCGTTCCTAGCCACCTGCCTATTTCCGCCTCACGCCCCCACTCCTCCACACACAATACAAATTTCAACCATTCGACTAATTCTCTGTCCCTTTATTACCAGAATGTTAGAGGACTCCGTACTAAAACTCATGACGTCTTCTTAAAGTCCCAGTCGCTCCCTTTTGATATTTTCGCCCTAACTGAAACAAACCTAACTCCTGACTTCAACAACTATGAACTATTCCCACATGACTTCACTGTCTTTCGTGTCGATGGTCATTTAGATTCTACTGGCCCTTCAGGTCGTGGTGTTCTCCTCGCTGTTCACAACCGTTACAGCGCTACTCAAATCACCACCTCTGATACTCCCTTGTTCGAATATGTGTCTGTCAAAATTGCCCTCAACCGTCGCGCGCTTTTCATTTTATGTTGCTATATCCGCCCTGCACAATCGCTTGAAGCCTACAAACTTGCTACTGATGCAATCGACGCCCTGTCTGCTCTCCTCGATCCCTGTGATGATATGACAGTCCTCGGTGACTTCAATCTCCCCCGCCTGCAGTGGTCTCTCTCTGATGATGATTCGTTTTATATTCCAACTAATGCTACATCTGCAACAGAACTGCTGATTGTTGATCATCTCTCCGACTCTGGTCTTTGCCAAATCAGTGGTGTCAAAAATAACCTAGGGCGTCAGCTTGACCTAATATTTTCATCTAACCCTATTAATTCTTTTGTTAGTGAAAGCAACTACCTTCTTTCCACCCTTGATCATCATCACCCTCCTCTTTCTCTTACCTTATTTTATGTTTCTTCTCGCACTAACGCCTACTCCGAACCCCGTTTCCACTTCAACTTTTATAAAACAGACTTTTCGAAGTTAAATTCCCTCCTATCCAATTCTAACCTCTCCTCATCCCTAAACAATCCTCAATTATCCACTAACAACTGTGTTGGCATTTTCTACACAGTTCTATTTAATTGCTTGTCCCAATGTGTCCCCTTGGAACCTATAAAAACTCGCACTTCTGCCCCACCTTGGTACGATAAAGAACTTCGATCTCTCCGTAACAAAAGAAACAAACTATGGCATTCCTATCTCAGTTCTAGGTCCAACCCAGACTACTCTTCTTATCTTGCCATCTCTGCCCTCTTTTCCAAACGTTGTGAATCTCTCTACAATGAATACCTTGACCGCATGCAATTTAAACTCATCTCCGACCCTAAGCAATTCTACAATTTTATCAATTTGAAAAAGAAATCTAATGGATACCCTTCGACCCTTAAACTTGGTGATTCCTCTTCATCCGACCCGGCTACCATCATCAATCTCTTCGCTGATTTCTTTAGTCAATCTTTTAGCGATCAAGTTTCCGATCCTGATCTCACCTATTTCCGTTACATGCAAAACAGCCCTCAA
Organism: Dysmachus trigonus; assembly: GCA_949715965.1. Classification (NCBI taxonomy): domain Eukaryota; kingdom Metazoa; phylum Arthropoda; class Insecta; order Diptera; family Asilidae; genus Dysmachus; species Dysmachus trigonus. The sequence goes on along the minus strand of OX454321.1, from coordinate 33,777,110 downwards.
ACATCCCTCACTTCCATTGACATCGATCCTGCTCTTGTTGCCGCCAAAATCAACGCTCTCACCGACGATTACAATCCTGGCCCCGATGGAATTCCTGCCATTATCCTAAAAAAATGTGCTGCCTACTTGACACTACCTCTTTCTACCCTCTTCTCGCTTTCTCTTTCTGAAGGTGTATTTCCCTGTTCTTGGAAAGTTTCATATATTGTCCCAATCCATAAAAAAGGTTGTAAAAACGATGTTTCAAATTACCGTCCCATAGCCAAACTTTCCTGCATTCCCAAACTTTTCGAAAGCCTTGTCTATGACGCCATGTTTTTCCACTGTAAGTCTCTTCTTTCCCCTACACAACATGGTTTTCTTAAAGGGAGATCCACAACTACCAATCTGATCGTTTTTGTGTCACGAACGCTGCAAGCTATGGAAAGTGGTGACGAAGTTGACGTTATTGCCACCGACTTTAGTAAAGCTTTCGACAAAATCTCTCATCAAATCATTGTTTTAAAGCTCAGTATCCTTGGTTTTCATCCTCGTTTTATCTCCTGGATCAAATCCTACCTTGATGATCGGCAATACATGGTTCGATTTGACTCAGCGGTCTCTAAACCCTTTACATCCCTCTCTGGCGTCCCCCAGGGCAGTCACCTGGGTCCATTAATCTTCATATTATCCATAAATGACGTTGAGTTGGTAATCAAACATTCTGATATATTAATTTATGCTGATGATATGAAAATCTCCAAACGAATCTCCAACGCATCTGACTCGGCATTCCTTCAAGATGACTTAAACAACTTTTCTATCTGGTGCCTAAAAAACTTCCTTGACCTGAACATCTCCAAGTGCCAATCTATCACTTATTCCCGCAAGCGTCTCCCCGTCACTCCTAGGACCTATTTTCTTTCTGGCGAACCCATTCCATCAGTCAGCTCCCTCCGTGATCTGGGCATCATCTGTGATAGTGAACTCAATTTCCGTTCTCACATCGATCACATCATAAGCAAAGCCAACTCAGCTTTGGGCTTTATTAAACGCTGGTCTAAGGAATTCTCTAACCCCTATGTCACTAAAGCTCTTTATATCTGCTCTGTCAGGCCCCTACTTGAATACGCTTGCCAAGTTTGGTCACCCTCCCAGCCAACAATTATCAATAGAATCGAATCAGTGCAACGCAGATTCCTCCGCTTCGCGTTACGTGGCCTTCCCTGGGTTGATAACCTTAATCTTCCTCCTTATGAGGACCGTTTGAAACTGATTGACCTCCAACCTTTAGCAATGCGCCGTGACCTCGCCGATATAATCTTTATCCATCAGGTCCTAACCGGTTCCATTGACTGTCCTGAAATTTTGCATAACATATCCATCAACACCAATCCTCGCAACGTACGATCCTTTCCACTCTTTCGTCTAACCAGTCACCGCACCAACTACGGACACTTCGAACAACAACAACTCTCCTGCCTTCAATTTCCATTTAGATAAATCCTCCCTCAGACATGCCCTTTACCAGCATGACCCACCACCATAATAATTGCCCCCTCCCCCTCGTTCTCACCTTTTAATTTTATCAGTTGTAGTTTTAGTTTAGTTTTAGTTTTAGTCTAAGCTTAGTTTAAGTTTTGTAGCTTGTATTAAGCGAATTAAATAAATAAATAAGTAACTGTGTGCACTACGGAAGTGCGACCATATCCTCCACGCGGGGGCGGCTGGAAACAGGCTCCCAGTAAGTTCATGTCTCTGCTGGGAGTGCTGACTAATTGTGGTCGGGCGGAGAGAAGGAGACTCAATTATAAAAAGTACCCCTCCTAACCCAGGGTGTAACGCGATCCGTACTCATTGAGTCGTTTGCAGCCAGGGGGTTACATCGGGCTGTATTCGTACGGAGCCTTCCTGATACCTGTCCACCTCAGGTCGTAGTCTGGACTTTCCATGTAAGGGGCGCTGCATGAGTGATTTCTCTTCTCCTTATTTGTAACCTAGACCATGAGTAGCGCCTCGTCGCGAAAGTGGTCGTAAGCCAGGGCAGATTGATATGCTTCTAGGAGCAGAAATGTATGCAGAAATTCTATTAGGGGGAGTAATAAAGGGACCCAAAGGCCCCCCATTGCTCAAGAAACTGAGCTAGGTGGGATTCTATCCGGGCAAATTGCCAATCACAACTGCAGACAAATAAACCAGACGTGTCTGCATATAACAGCAAGCATACCAATGCAACAAGAAGAGCACCTAGACACGCTATTACGAAAATTCTGGGAAATTGAGAACATACCCAGTCAACCGATTTTGAGCCTTGAAGTCACACTTCCGAACTCTTGAAAGGCGGTATGTAGTAAAACTTCCATTTAAGAGCGGATGAACTGTAGCAGAATTAGGTTTTTCAAATGCAAATGGAATAAGGAGATTGTTACAAATGGAAAAACGATTTCTGAGACCCCGATATTAAATGAATAGTATCCAAAATTTATAAATGAATATCTTGATCTTGGCCACATGCAACGAATTTCTTCTGAAGACAAGCCTTTTATAAATTCTCCTTATTACCTACCCCATCATGCTGTCATGAAAGAGGACAGCACCACAACAAAATTAAGAGTCGTTTTCGATGCTTCATGCAAAAGTTCAAATGCCAAATGATGACTCAATGATTTATTGCTCATCGGACGCACTTTACAAAATGATATTACAGCAATTCTGCTCTGCTGGAGAAAACACAATATCGTCTTCAAATCAGATATCGAGAAAATGTATCGCTAAATTTTAGTGGCACCCGAAGACACCGATTACCAGAGAATTGTGTGGCGCAATATTCCCGATGAGCCAATAGAAGAATTTCGACTTTTAACAGTCACCTATGGTACTGCTGGCGCCCCATACTGTCGTTAGAAGCGTTAACTATTCAGAATCAATTACGCTTACTACTAAAATCAGGCGGATTTAATTTAAGAAAGTGGTCTAGCAATAGACAAGAACTTTTAGAAAATGTTCCCCAAGAAGATCGAGCAATAACTCAACCACTTGCGATAAAATGAACAGAAACCATAAAGGCATTAGAGATACACTGGAGCCCAAGGAGCGATAATTTCGAATTTAAGGTGCGGATAGACATACAAAACAATGTGACCACCAAAAGAAAATTTCTAGGGGAAATTGCACATATATTCGATCCTCTTGGATGGCTAGCACAAACCATAATTATTGCCAAAATAATGTTTCAAAAACTATAGCTGGCCGGTATAGATTGGGATGATGATCTGCCTAAGCAATTAGCAAATGAGTGGGAAAATTACAGAGGAAACCTGTATAAGCTCGAAGAGATTGTGATCCCAAGATAGATCCATTTTCGCCCGAGGGGACCGTCTTTTCAGCTACACGGTTTCAGCGATGCTTCCACTCAAGCTTACGCTGCGGTAGTGTACTGAAGATACCAAGATGAGAACGGAAATGTATATATATCACTGTTAACTGCGAAAACAAAGGTTGCACCTATCAAACAAATAACTCTTCCTAGATTAGAGTTATGTGGGGCAGTGCTGCTTAGTAAATTATTAAAACAAGTACAATGTGCATTGGAAGTACAGCATTCATCCATTCATGCATGGACGAACTCAACCATCGTTCTTCATGGTTAAAGGCAACACCCTCTAAATGGAAAACTTTTCTAGCCAACAGAGTAAGCGAGATTCAACAACATCTAAATGTAAATCAATGGGCTCATATAAATTCAGAACATAATCCCGCAGACTGTGCGTCTAGACGAGTTCCACCAGCTGAACTAAAGTGTGATAAAGAAACCCTCAAATTCCTGGCCAAAAACGACCAATTTACCGAATTCCACAGAACTGGAAAGTAAGAAAACAACCCTTCTCGTTACAGACAGCAAATTATCTAAAGATAAATTGCTTTCCCGATTTTCATCTCTCAATAAAGCAAAACGCGTGATTGCGTACTGCCTTCGTTTTTATAACAATTTGCGCAATCGAAGCAGAAATACCGGACATCTGACTGCCGAAGAATTAAATAAAGCTATGCAATATCTTATAAAAGTAGCTCAAAAAATAAATTTTGCGCAGGAAATTGCCATCTTGAAGAATAATAAAGAACTGCCAAAAGAATGTCGCATATTAAAGTTGCACCCATTTGTCGATCAAGATGAAATACTGCGAGTGGGGGAGGCTGCGGGCGGGGAGTGGGGTTTTAGCCGGTAGGCCAGGGTAGGCTGGGGAGTCCGGTACACGGGTGTCTTTGGACACCTATGGTGCATAAAGCATTTCCCAACTCCCATAAAATAAAAAAAAAATAAAAAAACAGATTATTAATTGATGAAGCACACAAAACCACCCTTCATGGAGGAACGCAGTTAACTTTAAATATGCTCAGAAAGAAATTCTGGATATTGAGAGCACGCACCGTAGTCCGCCTCCAAATTCATAACTGAAGCTATAGTGCTCAAGCAAGAAATCAACTCATGGCTGATCTAAAGGGTTTTCCAATAAGAGGTGTTATTTTGAATAGCCCGCCATTTCGGTAGATGTCACTTTTGGAGCTGTTATTTTTTGACATTTCACAAGTAGAAACTACGCGCCATAAATAAAAATGGATCGATACACGCTTCAACAACGCATTGAAATTATTAAAATTCACTATAAAAATGGTGAAAATTTGGCAGAGACGGTTCGTAAAACTCGAACATTTTTGGGTAGTCGTGAAGCACCTTGTCGGACCGCAATACAGAAATTGGTGGAAAAATTCGAGCTGTTGGGTCAAGTTAGTGATGTGAAGAATAAAACCCGTGCACGTCGCTCAAGAACAGCCGAGAATATTGCTGCTGTAGCCGAAAGTGTTGAAGAAAACCCAGGTTTGCCCATTCCTCGTCGTTCTTTGGAATTAGGCATTCCAAAAACGTCATTACACCGTATTTTGCATAAAGATTTGGGTCTTAAGGCTTATAAAATTCAGTTAACACAACAACTCAAGCCGGCCGATCATCAACAACGACGTGTCTTTGCCGATTGGGTCCTTGAAATGCATGAAAATGATCCGGAATTTCATCGAAAAATCATCTTGAGTGATGAGGCCCATTTCCACCTCGATGGCTTCGTCAACAAGCAAAATTGTCGCATATGGGGCTCGGAAAACCCAAGAGTTATTGTTGAAAAGCCTCTCTATCCTCAACGTGTGACTGTTTGGTACGGTTTATGGTCCGGCGGGGTCATTGGACCTTACTTTTTCGAAAATGAGGCTGGAGCACCAGTTACGGTGAATGGATTGCGCTATCGAGAGATGATTAATTATTTTTTATGGCCGGAATTGGATGGTATTGATCTGGACAACGTTTACTTTCAACAAGACGGCGCTACGTGCCACACAAGCAACGAAACCATTGATCTTTTACGGGAAAAGTTTCCGGACCGTGTTATCTCTCGAAGAGGTGATCACAATTGGCCACCCAGATCATGTGATTTGACACCTTGCGACTTCTTCCTTTGGGGCCACGTGAAAGACAAGGTCTACGCCAACAGCCCAGCGTCGATTCAAGACCTCACAGATGGAATTCTTGAGGCTATCGAGGACATAGGGCAGCCACTTTGCGATTTAGTTATGGATAATTTCATGAAAAGGATATGGTCCTGTAAGCGTGGTCGTGGTGGTCATTTGACTGATGTTATTTTCCATTATTAACGGCATACCTTCCTCTTTATAATGAAATAAACATCCGATCATTTATCTCAAGAAATGGCATTTTCCTATGAATATCAAAATAACACCTCTTATTGGAAAACCCTTTATAACAGAATCGAGTCACAGCAAGTCGCCCATTTCTACATACTGGTGTAGATTTTGCTGGTCCAATTTTAGGTACTAGTTCCCTGTAGAATAGGAAAAAATCGACTTTTAAACTTTATATTTTTTTCAGCTCCTTTATTATAAATTTAACTGGATCTTTTTTTATTTGAATATATAAGTCTTGAGGTTAACAAAAAAAACTGTTTTTTCTTTTTTTAGTACTTTATTATATATATAGAGGGCTCTCAAAAAGGAGCAATCCAAAAAAAGAGGGTTCCATGGCGGACACTCAATCTCAGAAACGACAAGTCCGAAACAAACAAAAAAAAAGCATGTTAAAAAGGAAGATATTTTATGAGACAATTCACCACAATTAGTAAAAAAATTGGTAAAAAAAAAATGGCGGATATTTGAAAAAAAATTTGAAAAAATCGCATTTTTTTCGCTTTGTTCGGTTTGGAAATATGTTTCTTATCAACTTTTTTTTTTTCTCAGGATTCTCATCCCTGAACGTGCAGACTGGAATGGCGACGGCCTCAGTCTGGACCCCAGAACTCTCCGTTGGTTCACAGATGGCTCAAAAACGGAACATGGTGTTGGTGCTGGTGTCTATGGACCCAACACCAAGGTCTCGATAGCAATGGGAAAATGGCCCAGCGTTTTCCAGGCTGAAATCCATGCAATTGAAGCCTGCGCCCTTCTCAATATTAACAAGAGACTTAAAGGTGCCAATATCACTATCTTTTCCAATAGCCAAGCGGCCCTCAAGGCACTCTCGTCATGGCGCTTCTCGTCTAGACTTGTTAAAGAATGCTTCGATACCCTTCAACACTTAGCAACTTCCAACAGGGTTACCCTCTGTTGGGTACCGGGACACTCCGGCGTTGAGGGAAATGAGGTTGCTGATGAACTTGCCAGGGAAGGTTCATCTTCTCGACTCAAGGGCCCTGAGCCCTTCTGCAGCATTGGCTGGTCTTCGTCCAAAGCTGTGATAGAAGAATGGGTCAGGAATCTACAGTGCATACACTGGGATAACTTCCCTGGGATCCGGCAAGCTAAAGAGCTCATCAGACCCTATACCTACACTGAAATCAACGTTTTGAGTAAAGCGGATCTCAGACTGTTGGTAGGTTACCTAACTGGCCACCATGGGCTAAGATACCACCTAAATAAAATAGGTCTGTCAAATGAGACGGAGTGTCGTCTGTGTCTTGAAGACGACGAAACTACATCACACATTTTGTGTGCTTGTCCGGCTTTAGCACGGTTAAGAAGAGGGATCTTCGGTCAAGAGTTCCTGGACTCGGCTGAAGCTCGTTCATCTTCTGTAAAATACCTTCTGGCATTCCTTAGGGTAGCAGATCGTCTTTTACTGTAAAGGGGATTCGGCACAAAAGACCGCCTGGTCGCAGTGCCCACCATGTGGGTCACCCCTAACAATAATAATAATAATAATAATAACTTTTTCGGAATTTTCTGGTGAATTGCCCTAGAATAGACCTTAACAAATAAAACGCTATACAGTTGTATTCAAATCGGTTCAGCCAATCAGGAGATTGACTGTCCGCCGTTTCGAAAAATGTAGTTTCGAGAAAAACGCGTTTAAAGTTTTTTTACGATATATTTATGTGTATATAATCAAAAATGCGCGCGCACGAAAACTGCTGTAGCTCCTCGATTTTTTCGAATTTCTTTATAAAAATTTAGCAGATGATTTCTGAAGGTATAAGGAACCATAAAATGTAAAAATAAAAAATTCCATTTGGGGGAAAATTTTGAGGGAACTAGTACCTTTAGTGAAAGAGTCGAAGTGTCGTGGCCGAGTCAAAACATCAAAGACCTACATCGCAGTGTTGATTTGTTTTACAATTAAGGCAATTCATTTGGAAGCCGTAAGTGATTTGTCTGCCGAGGCATTTCTCGCACCATTTCATCGATTTACAAGTAGACGTGGGCCTTGCACGAATTTGTACAGTGACTGCGGCACTAAATTTATTGGAGCCAACACTCAAATCACCAAAGCCAGATATCTTTATGAAATTGGACTTCCAGAAGATCTAAGGGAAATTCTAGCCAACAAGGGTACTGAATAGCACTTCATACCTCCAGCCTCGCCCCATTTTGGAGGCTTGCGGGAAACCGGAGTCAAGTCAACAAAACATCATTTAAAACGTGTCATAGAAAATTCACTGTTAACATTTCAAGAACTAAGTACCGTGTTGACACAAAGCGTGCGTGAAGCGTGCTTACATTCACGACCATTGTGCCCTTTGACCAGAGATCCTGAAGATTGTAGCGCACTCACACCAGGACATTTCCTTGCATTAGATGCACTATTAGGTGTACCAGAACCAAACCTATTATGTAGACACAAACATCCATGTCCTTAACAGGTGGCAGAAAATTCAACGAATGAAGTAAGATTTCTGGAAACGTTGGTACATCGAATTTATTGGAAGGCTTCAACAATGGCGAAAATGGGTAAATAAACAACCGAATCCTAAAGTTGGAGAGCTGTTATTAATTAAAGATGAAAGATTGCCCCCATGTAAATGGCTGTTAGCTCGCATACTTGAGCTACATCCAGGGAAAGATCAACTGGTGAGAGTAGTCACTCTTAAATGCAAGGATTCAATCTTAAAGCGGCCTATTACTAAAATATGCCCACTTTCTATTGAAGATAACATAGGCGAAATTACTAATACCCCTTCAAATGGAAGCCAATAAATCTATAAAATCTACCATGTAGCTTTCTGGTGTATTTACATTATTAAGTACAATAATTTAATTATAGCATTAATCATAGTGTATACTTTACCTACTCTTACTGACCTTTATTACTACATACAGAAACATTGAATTGAATTGGAAAGCAATACGGTTCAGCATTTTCATTTAGATATTACTGGGACTTCAAAAATACAATATCCCATACGTGCATGGAATAATTGCCTACGATTGTGGTCATGATCGTGTAAATTTGACCGCCATATCCTTAGTATCCATTGGAACGTGTCACTTCGAAGAACACAATATAGAAAAAGGACGAAGAAGACATTCAATTATTGCAAATAAGTTATGTCTCCCCGATTCACATATACCAATGTAAGATCAACGTCATTCAGTCGGTATACAAGTGTGAAATGTTTAGCCATTTCAGCCTTGTGGCTGGGGTACTACGAACCATTATAGTAGATATAGCACGGGAAGAGTGCATGAATATCCATAAGTCCGGCACATATAAATTGCAAACGGGCCGCATAATTGCGGATATTAAAACTAACAGCTCTACTTCTCACACAGAAACCATTGCTGGATTAATCGATCAAAATGACGGCTGTACTGGAGCTCCTTACACTTTCGGAGCTTCTTCTTGGGACAATGTACTAGTAATACATGCAATGGAATTCAAAATAACGGATTATATAAGCGTTGTGAGACTAGAAGATAATCAAGTCATTCTACGCAATGATATAACTTGCGCTTATCTCAATCGCAAATGTATGGATCCTGACAATGACATAAGTTTTTGGGATATGCTTGCGGACACGTCATGCGAAACATTGAAATATGATGTAATATGGCAAGGTAAATCCGCCAAAATCCGACATACGGGAAATCTCACCGTTCCTATAAGTAACGTCGTGTATACCGTCAATGCCGACGATACAGTATTTGCATTGGAAATAAAAAAAACCTGTATCAGTATGCCGATTCAGTGGGTACCAAACAGAACATCCACGACTGGTCATAGTACCAAAGGCATCTAGCGAATATTGGTTCAGTAAAAAATCTATACTCACAAAAAATCTTGATTTATTCGCTTACGTCAATACAAAATTTGTTTATACGGAACGACACATCAGCACACAGGTATAGAAATTGTATGTTAATATTTTATTAAAAAAGAGTGAATTAGAACGTGACGTGCTTCAGACCCAAATCAGCATAGCATTCCATCATTCCGCAGAATTTGCCTACATGCGTATGAAAGAGCCTGGCTACACAGTTGTACCACGTGGAGAAATTATTTACTTTACATGATTAAATTATGACACCTACTACCCATCTAATCCAACAACTTGGAACAGAAATTCCCTGTTCATCATTAATGAGTCCTGGTTATCTTATTAATGGAGAATGGTACGAAAATTCTGAAAGCCACATTTGGTTGGTGGAATTTAATTGCCGCTACGTGTACTTCAATAACAAATTTTTTAATGCACCGATATCACCAATCAAGGATACATGACTCCGACACAGAGCTAACATCAGTTACGACTCAAGGCGAGGCATCATCGTCAAAAACGCGCAACAAAACTGAAGAGGATAATTATGCTACCGTATCAAGCTTAACGAAAACGAAATGCGGTTGTATCCTTAGCTTTCTTAACGAATAGTTCAATATTTTGTTCAATACTCTTCTCTTTTTTTTTACCTTTCCTTCCGCAATTCCCTCTCATTAATTAAAACCCAATGTTTTTGTATTGCGGCAATTCAATAATATGCTAATAGTATAGTAGCTGAAAATATGATATAGCTGGCGAGTCGAGGCGCCATAAAACCTCCCGTTCCTGGGCTAGTAACCTGTTTTAGTCAAGGTGGAAATACCGCTGGAACTAACTAGTCAATCATCAATAACTTTACATTCTTAGTCTTTCTCCGTTGCCTTTAAGGGAGGCAGAATGTTGCATCTGTAACTATCAATCGTGCTGAACGCCATCACTAGCGTCAGCAAAGGTGAGGCATTCACCTCAGCCAGGGCCGTAGCCAGGATTTTTTTTCGGGGGGGGTTTTCAAAATAAAAAGTGAAAGAGGGGGCGGGGAGAAGGGGTTTGAACTAAATTGAATTTTTTTTAAGTAGCGTTAAAATATTAATTTAAAATAAAGTTTAATTTTTACATCTTCAATATATATTTTATTAAATATTTTTAAAAATATCTATACTATGTTACTCTTGTTAAGCTGTTACACCACCTTGACGCTGGAAAAATAGGTATACAAATTCTTTATTTTACGTATACATATAATAGATTTATAAACAATTTCCAATACTGAAAAAAAAAACATTAAAAATGAGTGAGATATGAGTCGCTCAGTGGGACCCTTTTTTTAAAATCCGGTGTACATGATTTCTCCGTCCAGCATTTCCCGAAAAAAAACTTGCTTCTTCGGAAGTATAATAGCTAAGGCGTGACGAAGGGAAAACATTAAAAATAGTTTTTTTTTGAGAAATGATAGCTCTTCTTAAAAAAAACTCGAATTTCCATCAAAATTTTGAGTTTAAAAAATATATAACTTTTGAATACGGAACCCAATCCAAAAAATCTTTCGTCAATCCTTTAGGTTATATTATAAAAAATAAGTGGTGCAAACAGTCAAATCGGTTCAGTAGATTTCGAAATATCGTGTACACCAGTTTGAAAAAAGTAATTTCGAGAAAAACGTGAAAGAAAAAAAGGTTGAAGTTAACGCCTTAAAAGTAAATTTTTTTTTAATTACCTTTAATCTGCGATTCCTGGACCATACATAAGCTTTTCTGCTGCTTTTGCGATGTCCTCCGGTACCTGAGTTACTGTTAGTTTAATCTTTCCAAAGGAGTTATATTACTGTTAACCTTTAGAGGGCCGGGATTTGAGAGCTAACATCGCCCTTGAAAACTGCCCAAAATTGTATCTGGTATCACGTATTAACTATATCGTCGTTGCGCGTGCAATACCGCGAAAGAGCACTTTGTAAATACCGCGTATCTGCGTTTTCACGATTTTACAGGAGGAAGAAAAAACTTAATATCTTAGCCATTTAACTATATTTTATGGACTGAACTCTAAGGCTACTTCTTTGCGACCTATTTTATAGGAAAATAACGTTAGCTTACTAATAACTTGCTTAGATTCCATATAAAATCACTTTAATAACTTGCTTAGATTCTGTTTAAAGTCACTTACGCGGTTTTGTTACAACAAATTACAGAAAAAGTAGTTTAGAATTAGCAGATACGCGGGTTTGAAATGAATTTTAATATAGAATTGAATTTTTGTATGTCAAAAATGAGGTTTTTTATAGGCTAATTTAAATTCTGTGAGATCTATAAGGAGCGAAACTATGTTAAGAATGCGTAGGCGCAATATTTCAATTTTGCGCCTTTTGCTGTTACGCGGTATTTACAAACTGCTCTTTCGCGGTATTGCACGTGCAATGACGATATACAAAGTTCATATCGCAGGGCGTGTCGATATATCGGCTCTCCGGTCCGATAAGGGATAGGAAAAATTTTGTAGTATTAAATTTTATGAAATTGCTAAAATTCGGTGAAAATGTGACTTTAGGGGTCGCTGATTATGAATCCGGGGTCAGATTTGATCAATTTACATATGCCTACCCCCCATTGGTGAATGCATTTATCAAATGTGACCCCAGATTCGTGATCAGCAACCCCAAAAACGCCCTGGATCTTGTTTATGACAAAAAATTATTGATTTTCCTCCAAAGCCGATATATCGGTTTTCCGGTCCTCTAAAGGTTAAAAATAGATAGATTGGTACGGTCTGAACTCTACCTGAGTTTTGGGTCGGCTCCCTGATGCGCTCATTTCTAATTGCTATAACTTCAGTAATAATTTGAATTTTGGAATGTTTCAACGTTTAAAATATTGTTAAAATTATAAACAATTTATTTAGCTAAAAAAAAAACAATTTTTTGAAAATTTCATGGTGGTGTAACCCCTTAAAAAAAATACAAAATAAAAGCTCTAATTTCTTAAAACACTTAATTTTTCGAAAAAGATATCTTACAAACATAAAAAAAAGGATTTCACAAAAGAAAACCTAGTTTTTGAATTTTCGCAGCAAAAGAAAGAGTAAGAAATATTTTAAAAAATATGTTTGAACTTCTTCAGTTATCAGTGCTAAAGATGTTTGTTGGTCGCATCTAAGATTAAGTAAAGGCGCCAATATTTATGGCCTAGTGGAGATGACTTATTATTTTGTTACCTTTTGTTAATGAATTTTGCGATGAAATATCTGAAGTATTCTATTTTGTCATTCCGAGAGCATTTTTTTCATACATCAATTATTTTGATGGAAATAGGTTTTTTTTTAAAAGACCCTTGATTAGGTAAATGCTACCTACCTTTGTAGTATGAGAAATGATTAATTTAAAAAAGTTACATCGATATAGAAATTATACTAATTTTTATATTGTATTTAAAAGAAAAGAAATTTACAATTATTATCTTTAAGAATATACTTGTATAGAAGTAAATATTAGAATATTAAAAATGTAAATAAAACTCAACTCAGCTGAATGCAACTGAATATGTCGAGCAGTTACACATATTTTCATTAAAATAAATAAATTAATTTTATGAAATTAAAAAATTGGAATAAAAAATTATTTGCCTAACATACAAACATGTCTTTAACATACATATTTTATCATTATCAAAGAAAAAAGAAGAGCGGAAGTTTTACACATCTGACTCTTCAACCCTTGTTCTGTTCTTAAAAAATCATGTAAACTTTTAGTTAATTTTCAAAATTTCGGGGGGGGGTTCTAACCCCCTGACCCCCCCGCTGGCTACGGCCCTGACCTCAGCCGAAAGAGTCATCATCAGCACCATAAGGCGTTCACCCAAGCAAATTGGAACACCGGCGCACGCCAGCCGTGCAACGTTAGCGCGTCATCAGCACCTTACGCATCGAGCCACCCAGCGCCCGTACATGACGGAGGTAACTTCGCTGACCTGGAGGGAGTCGGAGAGGTAGTCGGATAGAACACCGGGAACCATCGCCATCGTCTTACAATAAACTTTGTTATCTTTATAAATTTTTCCCATCCACAAAACACTTTGATGTATTTCAGTTTGTAAATCAATTTTGTTCACGATTAATAAAAATAAATAAAGAATTAGCACAAAAACAAATGAAATTGAAAAGCCTGTTTATAAATTTCAATTAAATTTTTTAAGAACATTCTTGCATTTAAAACTAAAGGATATGCAAAAATGTCGGAAAGCCGTATTTTCCGGAAAATTGAACTTCTGAAACCCAAAAACTTGTAGCAACCCAGGGCGCCTTGAGAGTTGTCAAAGTACATGGGGCACCCCAGTGCTTGTCAGTTGAGCTTAATAAAAAGGAGAACTGTCATCTGACACTGCACAAAAATTCTAAAATAAAACCATTACTTTTTGATAATTTTCACATCGAAATGCTAAAATTAATTTCTTGTGCCCGCAGAAAGAGTTATTTTAACTTTAAATACCGCGTCTGTTAACAATTAAACTGATATTCGTCATTAGCCCTGAGTTTACACCGGATTTTATCTGCGGTAAAACCAAGGCTTCCCCAGGTTGCCACCCGTTTTCTAAAAAAAAACACCGAACTGGCATTTGACGTTTACTTATTTTTATTATTCCCAAACGGAATTTGAATAGTAGACGAAGGAATTTTGGCTGTAACTTTTACCTCAGGGAATATGTGCTCGGATATTTATTCCTTGAGGAAAATTTGAATTCCGGGCGAATAGCGCCGTCTGGCCGTGAATAGCTAACTACTTTTTTCTTGCCGAACAGCATGCCGTTTTGGCAACCGAAACAGAAAAAAAAAATTCGTTGAGTATTCCCAGAGCGTTTTTTACAGGCGTTTTAAACTTTTTTGGCAACAGCATACTAGGCTTAAGCCGGAAATTCTAGACGGTAATAGTACCTCAAGTTCCCGTTCAAGATGTAACGCAGGCAAGAGCCTCTCCATTATTCGTTTGTTCTTCCAAGGTTTTGATTTAACATTGGATTGTCATTTATGACATTCAAATAACAATAAAGACGGGGGAAGACTTTACATTTTTCAATGTCGAAATCTCAGATTTCGTAAGTACTAGTAATTTTCTAATTCGTAAGTACTAATAATACTAGTAATTTTCTTATAAAGAAGTCACACGGGCTAAGTCAAGATTACGGTCACCTCAACGATTTTAAAATTTCTGCATTTATGGCTCCGATTCCTACAGAATACCATTAAAATCGAGCGCATTCTCGCACTAAACTACACTTACACCTTTTTCACTCCCACGGGAACAAAAACTCCTGAAAACGGAAGTTTTCATTATTTTTTTCATACTCACTTGCATCCCTGTAAGTGCGATGACATTTTTGTGGACGTCTCTGTTGACGAAGTGACTGGGAAATTCGAAGTTGAATTTCGCGGGAAGTACGACTTTCCTACATAAATATTAATTCGTTTCGATCCTAAGCGAATGTTCCCACAAAGTTTCGTTAAAGTCTGTGAGGTGAGCGTAATTTTGACTTGTTCCGTTAGACGGGTCTTAATGTTATCAGTTTTCTTATTTTCTTATTTGCTTATATTTGTTAAGAAACAAGATCCCAATGCGTCAAGGAAGTCTTGAGGATATAAACTTGGATCAGTTCCTTAAGACGTCAAACTATGAAGATACAGTCAAGCAGCTGGATATATACTATGGGATTGGTACGGAAGACGATTTGTGAACATAATTTATGTAATATTTGTATTTTTAGTCAAACGACAAATGCTGAGATATCAAAGTCCAATAACTGGGCTCTTTCCTGTAACGTCCCCTGATCAAGAAGTCGGCAGTGTCAGGGATAGCATATATTGTGCTTCCGCAGTATGGAGTCTCTATCAGGCCTATAGACGTATTGATGATGATAGGGGGAAATCATATGAGCTTGGCCAAAGCGCAGTGAAATGCATGCGCGGTATTCTAGAGTGTTGGATTAAGCAAGCTCATAGAGTTGAACTTTTTAAGAAAAGGCAATCTAATGTACATGCCCTGCATAGCAAATTTCATCTTCATACGGGTGAAGAGATTTACTCCGACGAGAAATATAACCACCTGCAAATTGATGTTGTTTCTGTATACTTGATATTTTTAGTTCAGATGATAACATCCGGACTGCAAATAATTTACACACAAGTAAGATTTTTGTTTTGTTTTTTGTTTAAATCAAACTTTAAAAAAGTTGCTGTTTTTAAGGACGAGGTAGCCTTTGTGCAAAATTTAGTTTATTATGTGGAACGCGCATACCGAACACCTGATTTTGGGATGTGGGAGAGGGGCTCTAAGTATAATAATGGCACACCAGAAATACATGCGTCTTCCATAGGTATTAAGATATTCATAGAAAATATAACAACATTTAAAACTCATTACAGGAATGGCAAAGTCTGCACTAGAAGCTATCAACGGATGTAATTTATTCGGTGAAAAAGGAGCATCGTGGAGTGTAGTGTATGTTGATATTGATGCCCACAATCGAAATAGAAGTATTTTTGAAACAATGCTTCCAAGGGAATCTAGTTCAAAGGTAAGCCAACTTATGAACTCTTATAACTCCAAGCATTTTATAGCTAGCTCCAAATAATATAGTATTTATTTATTATTACAAATAACTATAGATATTTGTAAAGGCAAATTGAATATCACACTTAGAGCAAATTATAAATTTAAAGAGGGATTTGCATGTGAGACTGACGGGTTGGAGTAAAACCCTAGTATGACAGTATACTGCCGGTTGGAGTGTGATAAGTGTTAAAATTATAATTACCAAACGTTCAAAATGATCAATTTGGCTGACAGTCAAAATTTTGTTGTGCCAGCTATGTTTTAAATTATCAAACTAACAATAAGTGAAAAGTAAAGGGGAATGGAAAAGATATGTTAAAGGCCCATTCCACACGTGTATTCTCGCAGCGTATTCAAACCGATTTTGTACGGAAGAAGTAAGCGACGCGAGGAGAAATCTCTACGAAAGCGCTGAACTTTGGAGAGTAAATATGCATCACAAATCGAATCTATTTATCGATCTAACACAACGAAACGAGCAGGCGGGTTGTTTTGATTGATTGATTTGATGGATTTTTAAATAATACGGCACACACACATTGTTAATTCTTATTCGTACAGCAATGTGCATCAGCAGCAGGAATACCCGTGTGGAAACGCTGACTCTCCACTGTGTGTTGTCAAAACGGTTTGAATACTGCTGCGAGAATATACGTGTGGAATGGCCCAAAAGGGCTTTCGAAGCAGTGGCTAAAGCTGGGAAAAGTACAAAACATCTAACTCGAACCGTGTTTGAGGTATGGAAAAAATATAATACATACTTGTAAAGCATTGACTACTTGGCGAAATGTATTGAAAATCGCGCCACGGATTACACTGCCATTGGGCCATTCCACACGTGTATTCTCGCAGCAGTATTCAAACCGTTTTGACAACACACAATGGAGAGTCAGCGTTTCCACACGGGTATTCCTGGTGCTGATGCACATTGCTGTACGAATAGGAATTAACAATGTGTGTGTACCGTATTATTTAAAAATCCATCAAATCAATCAATCAAAACAACCCGCCTGCTCGTTTCGTTGTGTTAGTTCGTGACAACACGATAAATAGATTCGATTTGTGATGCACATTTACTCTCCAAAGTTCAGCGCTTTTGTAGAGATTTCTCCTCGCGTCGCTTTCTTCTCCCCAATAATATCGGTTTGAATACGCTGCGAGAATACACGTGTGGAATGGCCCATTAACACTAGATTTATCAAGGCCAGTCAAATTGACAGGTATTCATATATTTTGAATTGATTTAATTTTGTAAAGTCATTAAGTTATGCCAAAGCTTATTAAGGTTCAAAATTACGAACTATCAAAAATCTTTTTCCATTTTTAATTACTAATTTAAATCTAAAAGCAAGATCATTAAAGGTGCCGAGGATTATCAAAATGACAAGTATTCGCGCAGGTAAATCTAGTGTTAACACTTGACGGCGTTTATTACATATGTTTGTTCCTCTCATAGACATCCCTATATACGTATATATAAAAATGAAAGTTCGTTTGCTTGTTAATTTGTTTGTTGATCAATCACGCCTAAACGCTTGCACCGATATTATTCATTTTTTGACTGAAGGTAGTACATATTCCAACATAACATAATATATAGCGTAGTTTTTTTCGGATAATATATAAGGTTTCAAAATGGCGGATCCAAGATGGCGACTGAAAATTTTAAATTTGAAGCTGATTTTTTCTGAGAAATTCAAGATGGCGGATCCAATATGGCGACCAAGATATCTCGATTTGTACGGACTTTAATGAAAATTAGTACAATGATTGTATTGAGGTCACTGATTTTAAATATTATCAAAATTTACAAATCCAATATGGCGACCAAGATTTCTGGATTTTAACGGATTTTAATGAAAATTAGTAGAATGATTGTTTTGAGGTCACTGATTTTGAATATTACCAAGATTTACAAATCCAAGATGCCGGACGCAATATGGCGGGCAATATTTCTCGATTTCAATGGATATTAAGGGGGTATCCCACTCTAGAGGCCCTTGAATTGAACGTTTTTTTCAGGGAGTTGAACAAGAAAATACAAAACATTGAGAGTTAAACATAATAGTCCTCTTATTATATGATCTTTAATGAATATTTTGAGAAAAAAAAATATTTTTTGTATTGAGTGGTTGGGTCAGGGCAGGCCTGCTACTGGGACTCATACCTTAGGAACGGTGTGCACGATAACAGCCAAACAAATAATCTGAAAATTAGAAAATTCCACATTAGTACTCTTTATATAGGTGGCTATGGCATGAGTGTGGCACATTTTGAAAAACAAATTTTTATTCATTTTTTTAATTTTTTCTACTATAAGTTTTATTTTTTAGTTGATTTTTTACTGTTAAAATATGGGATACAAGCTATGTAAATGTAAAAATGCCTGATTTGCTCCACTTAGGTCATAGAGACAAAGCTAACACAGCTTGCACCAAAATCTGAAATTTTTCGGATGAATGGTTTTCTCAGAATGCTGCACACCATTCATCAAGACGGTGTTTTGAGAAAAACGGCATTTAAGTTAAAGTTAAGAGTGGTGGAGAGCGCGCAGCTGCGCACGGAATCGCCTGTAGCGGCGCACTATGGGCTAAACGGCACTTTTTGTGTTTAAAACCTAATATCCCGGAAAAAACCGAAGATGTTAACGTAAGTTTTTTTTTAAATTGAAGCTGAGACTATGTAGATTACTGGAAAATTAACCAGAATGGCTGAAATGAAAATAAACACTATGTAACATAACCTCAAAGTTGCATTTTTTTCTGAAAAATTGAATAGGCTCACACCAACAAAAAACTTGGTCTTTATTTTAAATGTCATATATGCTATCCGATGAACTTTAACCTGCTGATCACGAATCCGAGGTCAGAATTGCCCCCCACCCTACAGTTTTCAGAAAAATGAAGAATTTCCGTGCCTAGTATAAGCCTTTTTAACTCTTTGAGTTACAAAAGACGAGCTTAAATTAATTTTTACTATAACATACTAACTGAAGGTTTTTGGGGTCGCTGATCACGAATCTGAAGTCAGATTTTGAAAATTCAAAATGGCGGACCCAATATGGCGGACCAAAATTTTTATATTTGATCGAATTTGGACTAAAAATTGAATACATGGGTTTTTGGAGTCGCTAATTACGAATCTGAAGTCAGATTTTGAAAATTCAAAATGGCGGATCCAATATGGCGGACTGAAAATTTAATATTTGACCGAATTTCGACTCAAAACTGTATACATGGGTTTTTGGGGTCGCTGATCACGAATCTGAAGTTAGATTTTGAAAATTCAAAATAGCGGATCCAATATGGCGGAAAGAAAATTTAATATTTGACCGAATTTCGACTCAAAACTGTATACAAATAAAAATAACCTCATATTACAAATAATTAATTAAAATCTTCATTTGAATTGCATGCGATACCCTGATTTATGTATATTATATAGTCCAATCTGGTCAGGATCATACAGAATATTCTGATCTGCCCCGTGTAGGAACCATACAGGTTACCCAGTTATGCTCGATGTAGGTTAACCTGGTCAGGACCGTACAGGGTATCCTGATCCGGACCTCATAGGGTATCCTGATCCGGACCTCATAGGGTACCTTACATGCCGGATCCGGTTCTGGTCAGATTCCCCTATTGAAACCCTAAGAGGGTAACTGGGTTACCGGATCCGATTCGGACCGGTACCCTATTTCATTTCTACTCGGGCATGTACACTAATTCTTCCTTTTGAGCGTAAATGTAATTCGAGCAAAAATATTTTCTAATAAATTAATCATTTTTGAAGTGTTCGCTAAATAGTTGACTGAAAATACAAGACTATTGTAATTATTTCATATATTATGTTTTATCGTGACCCAACCTTAATATGTAAATAAATAATACTTATTTTTAGTTATCGTCAAAACAAAGATATTCATAATTTTTGTGAAGGAAAACGTGCTATATTGAAATTATTGTTTATTATTATTCTTATATAAGAGAGGTTGTAGTATAAATATTTTTGTTTGTCAGTTCTGTCTTTCAAGTAAGTATTTACTTTTGTATTTCTAATATCTTCGTTTTTTTCGGAGATATTAGGTTTTAAACACAAAAAGTGCCATTTAGCCCATAGTGCGCCATATTGGATCCGCCATTTTGAATTTTCAAAATCTGACTTCAGATTCGTGATCAGCGACCCCAAAAACCCATGTATACAGTTTTGAGTCGAAATTCGGTCAAATATTAAATTTTTGGTCCGCCATATTGGGTCCGCCATTTTGAATTTTCAAAATCTGGCTTCAGATTCGTGATCAGCGACCCCCAAAAACCTTCAGTTAGTATGTTATAGTAAAAATTAATTAAGCTCGTCTTTTGTAACTCAAAGAGTTAAAAAGGCTTATACTAGGCACGGAAATTCTTCATTTTTCTGAAAACTGTAGGGTGGGGGGCAATTCTGACCTCGGATTCGTGATCAGCAGGTTAAAGTTCATCAGATAGCATATATGACATTTAAAATAAAGACCAAGTTTTTTGTTGGTGTGAGCCTATTCAATTTTTCAGAAAAAAATGCAACTTTGAGGTTATGTTACATAGTGTTTATTTTCATTTCAGCCATTCTGGTTAATTTTCCAGTAATCTACATAGTCTCAGCTTCAATTTAAAAAAAGCTTACGTTAATATCTTCGGTTTTTTCCGAGATATTAGGTTTTAAACACAAAAAGTGCCGCTAAGCCCATAGTGCGGCGCGAGCTTTTCAAATTTCGCGGCAAGAGATAGCTTAAACGATTCAGGAAAGAACACAGAATTTTTCAAAACTAAAAAAAAAAATGCATTTTTTGAACGTTCTAGAGTGGGATACCCCCTTAATGAAAATTAGTGCAATGATTATTCTGAAGCAACTTATTTCGAATTTTATCAAAGTTGCAAATCCAAGATGGCGGATCCAACATGGTGACTAAAATGTCTCGATTGCAATGGATTGTAATGAAAATTAGTATAATGATTATTTTGAAGTCACTCATTTTGAATATTATCAAAATTTACAAATCCAAAATGGCGAACCCAATAAGGCGACCAATATTTCTCGATTCCAAAGGATTTTAATGAAAATTAGTAAAATGATTATCTCGAGGTCACTGATTTTGAATGTTATCAAAATTTACAAATCTCAAATGGCGGACCGAAGATGGTGGATCCAACATGGCGACCAAGATTTCTCGATTTTTTCGGATTTCAGTGAAAATTAGTACAATGATTATTCTGAGGCAACTAATTTCGAATATTATCAAAATTCACAAATCCAAGATGGCAGTACAGTGATTGTTTTGAGGTCACTGATTTTGAATATTATTAAAATTTCCAAATCCAAGATGGCGGCTCCAACATGGCGACTAAAATGTCTTGATTGATTGGCGGATTTTGATGGAAATGAGTACAATGATTATTCTGCAGCAACTAATTTCGAATGTTATCGAAATTTACAAATCCAAGATGGCGACCAAAATTTCTCGATTTCAACACATTTTAATGGAAATTAGTACTATAATTATACTGAGGCCAATAATTTTGAATATTATCAAAATTTGTAAATCCAAGATGGCGGTTCCAACATGATCAGAATGTTTCGATTTCGACGAATTCTAATGAAAATTGGTACAATGATTATTT
Organism: Dysmachus trigonus; assembly: GCA_949715965.1. Taxonomy (NCBI): domain Eukaryota; kingdom Metazoa; phylum Arthropoda; class Insecta; order Diptera; family Asilidae; genus Dysmachus; species Dysmachus trigonus. The sequence continues at coordinate 33,755,292 of OX454321.1, read as the reverse complement.
TTAGGCAGCTAATTTTGAATATTATCAAAATTTGTAAATCCAAAATGGTGGGCCAATATGGAGACCAAAATGTCTCGATTTCAATGGATTTGAATGAAAATTAGTACAATGATTATTCTGAGACCACTAATTTCGAATTAGTAAAATTTTCAAATCCAAGATGACGGGTCCAATATGGTGATCACAATTTCCCGACTTCAACGGATATTAATGAAATTGAGTACGGTTTATTATATATTATCACTATTTCTAGATCCAAGATGGCGGACCCAATATGGCGACCTAAATTTCTCGATTTCAACGAGTTTTAATGAAAATTGGTACAATGAGTATTTTAACTACTTATTTGAATACTAGCTGGGTTTCCCGGTCTCACCCGGCGTTGGGTAAATACTTACAAATTAAACACTTCTCAAATGTTCTAGTTTGTTATATCCTAGAAATTGTTTCAACCCGAAAACCCCTTTATGGATCCGCCATTTTGAATATCCAAACTTAGCCTTCAAATAATCATTGTAGTTTTAATTAAAATCCGTTGAAATCGAGAAATTTTGGTCGCCATATTGGATCCGCCATCTTGAATTTGGAAATCTTGCTAATATTCGAAATTAGTGGCTCCGGATTAATCATTGTACTAATTTTCATTAAAATTCTTAGAAATCGAGATATTTTGGATTTACAAATTTTGATAATATTCGAAATTTGTACCCTCAGAATAATCATTGTATATACTTTCATTAAAATCCGTCGAAATCGAGAAATTCTGGACCCCATGTTGGGTCCGCCGTCTTGGATTTGGAAATTTTTATAATATTCGAAATTTGTGGCCCTGGAATAATCATTTTACAAATTTTCATAAAAATCCGTTGAAATCAACACATTTGGTCATTGGAACCGCCATCTTGGATTTACAAATTTTGCTATTATTCGAAATTAATAGCCTCAGAATAATCATTGTACTAATTTTCATTAAAATCCGTTGAAATCGAGACATTTGTTCTCCATATTGAATCCGCCATCTTGGATTTAAAAATTTTGATAATATTCGAAATTAGTAGCCTCAGAATAATCATTGTACTAATTTTCAACAAAATCCGTTGAAGTCGAGACATTTGGTCTCCATATTGGATCCGTCATCTTGGATTTAAAAATTTTCAAATTTCAAAATTCAAAACTTGTAGCCTCAGAATAATCATTGTACCAATTTCCATAAAAATCCGTCGAAATCGAGACATTCTGGTTGTCATGTTGGATCCACCATCTTGAAATTGGAAATTTTGATAAAATTCAAAATTAGTGGCCTCAGAATAATCATATTACCAATTTTCACTAAAATCCGTTGAACTCAAGAAATGTTGGTTGCCATATTGGGTCCGCCAGCAAGGATTTGTAAATTTTGATAATATTCAAAATCAATGACCTCAAGATAATCAATCATTGTACTAATTTTCATTCAAATCCGTTGAAATCGAGAAATTTTGGTCGGCATATTGGATCCGCCATCTTGGATTTCTAAATGTTGATAATATTCAAAATCAGTTACCTCAAAACAATCATTGTACTCATTTTCATTCAAATTCGTTGAAATCAAGATATCTTGGTCGCCATATTGGATCCGCCATCTTGAATTTCTAAATTTGGACAGCGGATTTGAAATCAGCATTCCGCAAAATCCCTACGTACCAATTTTCATGAAAATCGCTTCAAATTTAAAATTTTCAGCCGCCATCATGGATCCGCCATTTTGAAACCCTATGTATTATCCGAAAAAAAATTAGCCTATATGTTAAGTTGGAATATGTACTACCCTCGGACAAAAAATGAAAAATATCGATGCAAGCGTTTAGGCTTGATTCAGCAACAAACAAACAAACAAACTCATTTTTATATACAGGGTGTTCAGAGGTGGGAGGTCAATACTGCAGGGGGTGAAAGGCCAGACCGAGCCAAGCAAAAAATCGTATGGGTGGGGGGGGGGGGGGGGGGGGGGGGCATCTCGCACCGTTTGGCAGTTACAGGGTGATTCGTAAATCAGGATTTTGCCTTATATGGGAACCGCTCTTGTATTTTTATCTTTTTTTCTACGCATCGCAGCGGCCCCAAACTGATTTCAAAAAATCACTATTTGGAAGCCCTTTACACCACCCCCCTATCTCCAACCCCTTGGCCACAATCCCCCATGGAAGTTGAAAAAATTAACTTTTATTTCACGATTTTTCACCTTTCGCCCCACTTTTCTCTGAAATTCATGTTATTAACATACTTACTTCTTATTTTTTTTAAGTTGCCTATCTAATTACCTTTCCAAAAAGGTGCAACATGCCCAGGTAGGAAAAGGATACGAAAATTTATTTACAAAAATCCTTTTACAGAATATCATGATAATTCGAATATTTAGGAAATTATACTTAAGTTTACTAAAAAATACATTTTGTTCGCTTAAAAACTAATTACAATTAAAACGTTTGTCCTTTAAAAGCTGTTCAAAATGTTCTCCGCTAGTTTCGATGCATGCAAGTAGCCTTCGTTTTATTTCACGTTTGAGGTCTATGGTAGCCAGTCTCTCCCGTATTTTCGTGGCTGCAGTCACAATCCTGATAACTAATTCTTCTCTGGTGTTGATTGGTCTTGAGTAAACTTCATCTTTCATCATTCCCTATAAGAAAAAGTCCAGTGGAGTAAGGTCCGGTGACCTAGCAGGCCAAGGAATCGGTCCACCTCGTCCAATCCAGCGCTCTGGGTAATGTTCATTCAACCTTGCCCTAACAATGTTCCCAGTATGCGCAGGTGCTCCGTCGAGCTGTAAATAAATTGCGCTTCTGGTGGCCAGGGGGATGTCCTCCAACAGATCCGGAAGATATTCTCCAAAAAGTCGGAGTATAGCTGACTATTCAGCACTTGGGGCAAGATGAAGGGTCCTATCAACTGGTTGCCGATGATGCCAGCCCAGACATTGACACTAAATCTTTGCTGGAAGGACCGACACCTGGTCCTATGTGGGTTCACATCTGACCAGGTGTGGAGGTTGTGGAAGTTTGTGATGCCATCCCGGGTGAATTGCGATTCATCCGTCCACAGAATTCGGTCTAGAAACCTTCTGTTTTCAATGTCAGACTCGAACAGCCAAGTGCAGAATTGCAATCGTCTTTCGGAATCTCCTCCTTAGTGCTTGAATTTCATCATAAAAAAACTTGGTGATATTTTTACTCAAAAAGGACGAATTATACGAATAAATTTTATATGACAAAAAGTGTTTATAATTAGCCAAGGAACACGTGGGAATTTTTCGAGATATTTTTGGATTTTTCAAAAATTGGCCAAATCCAAAAAACCAAAAATAGTCCAGAGAATTCTGAAAAAATTTACATGTTTTCCTTGGCTAATTATAAGCACTTTTTGTCATATAAATTTTTTTTGTAAAGTTTATCCTTTTCGTGTAAAAAAATCCCGGAATTTTTATTACATTGCTGTACAAAATGGCCATTTTGCAAAAACCAAAGCGAAAAAAAAAATTCAAAACCATGGTTTGAGAAAGTGTAGACATTCGGACCGCGATTTCTGGTGATTATATGATCATTCAATAGCAGCAACGACAAGATAATCGACGTTGAGACGAAATATGACCCAAAAAAATCGGCACATTTTTGAAGAAACCCAAAAAATAATAGGGTTTTTGAAGTTTTTATGCAAAAAAAATGCCAGATTCTGAAAGAGCACCCCCAAAAACCCCTTGTATACGAATTTGGAGGAAATTGGCCTCCATTTTCTATTCGAATCGTACAATTGAACTTGCGTGCACAAAAACCTCGTTTTGCGCATTAATGGGTTAAAATTAGAGATGCCACGAATATTCGGCAACTATTCGGTATTCGGCTATTCGGCCACTTTTTTTCGCTTTTCGGTATTCGGCCGAATATGGTTAACCATTCGGCCGAATACCGAATAGCAATTTATGTATTATTTTTTTATTACTAGCTGTTTTCCCGCAATTTCATCCGCGTAAATTATTGCCCATGTCCTTTCTAAGGATCTAGAGTATCTGTGTACCAAATTTCATATAAATCGGTTCAGCGTTTTGGCGTGAAATCATGATAAACAGATTTACTTTCGTATTTATGATAAAATATAGTAAATATAGTAAATAAATCATGAAAAAAGAACTCAAAATATTACTCACAAAGATATTTATTGAACCAAAAAAAAGAACTAACAAATTAATATTTAAAATCTACCAGTGGTAAGTTATGATGAATGAAAACAATTTTTTCAGCATTTGTTGATAGCAGACGATTGCGTCTTTCCTCATAAATTATACCTGCTTCCGAAAACAGCCGCTCACTATACACACTGCTACCGGGAGATGATAAATAAATCTTAGCAAATTGTGAAAGGGTTGGATATTATTTCGCGTTTGCTGACCACCACTTGTAAGGGTCTGCTGTCCGATCTAAACGAACAGATGCCATGTAAAAATCAAGTTCATTTACAACAGAATTTGTTCTGAGTTGTGACTTGTCGCCCGCGGAAAGTACTAAGTGTGGCCGAATATTCGGCTGCCGAATGTTCGGCGCTTCGGCCAAGAACCTCGCCGAACATTCGGTATTCGGCCAAATTACTATTCGTGGCATCTCTAGTTAAAATCCGTTGAAATCGAGACATTCTGGTCGCCATGTTGGATCCGCCATGTTGGATTTGGAAATTTTGCTAATATTCAAAATTAGTGGCCTCAGAATAATCATTGTACCAATTTTCATTAAAATCCGTTGAAATCGAGAAATCTTGGTCAACATATTGGGTCCGCCATCTTGGATTTGTAAATTTTGATAACATTCAAAATCAGTGACCTCAATATAATCGTACTAATTTTCATTAAAATCCCTTAAAATCGAGAAATATTGGTCGCCATATTGGGTCCGCCATCTTTGATTTGTAAATTTTGATAACATTCAAAATCAGTGACCTCAAGATAATCATTGTACTAATTTTCATTAAAATCCGTTCAAATCCAGAAATATGGTCGCCATTTTGGATCCGCCATCTTGGATTTCTACATTTTGATAATATTCAAAATCAGTGGCCTCAAAGCAATCATTGTACTAATTTTCATTAAAATCCGTTGAAATCAGGAAATCTTGGTCGCCATATTGGATTCACCGTCTTGAATTGCTAAATTTGGACAGCGGATTTGAAATACCCATCCCGCAAAACCCCTACGTACCAATTTTCATGAAAATCGCTTCAAATTTAAAATTTTCAGCCGCCATCTTGGGTCCGCCATTTTGAAAACCTACGTATTATCCGAAAAAAAATTAGCCTATATGTTAAGTCGGAATATGTACTACCTTCGGACAAAAAATTAAAAATATCGATGCAAGCGTTTAGGCGTGATTGAGCAACAAACAAACAAACAAACGAACTTTAATTTTTATATATATATAGGGAAGGGATAGGGATTATTAAGATTTGGATATTCAATATGGCGAATCCATAAAAAGGTTTTCTGGTTGAAACAAATTCCACGATATAACAAACTAGAACATTTGAGAAGTGTTTAATTAGTAAGTATTTTCCCAAGGCCGGGTGAAGCCGGGTAACCCAGCTAGTATATAAATATGTACCGCCCAGTCTCCTGTCTCAAGCGCCCGCCAATATGACTGACCTGCCTCAGTGGGACGAGAGAAGATGTATAAGATTTGCACTATATACTGTACATTTTTTCGCATTGAAAGGATAGGACTTATTAGAGTTGGATCTTGAAATGGACGCCAAAATTAAGTTTTTATTCCATTATGATGCGATAAAAATTTTATTGAATGATCTTCATTTATATTCGTTAAATAGTGCATAAAAAAAGTGGGTAGCATTTAATAAGGCCCTCGAATTCCATGATTTTCATTATGTAATAAATGTTGGGCAGCAAGAAGGAATTACTATAACCCTAAAAACAGTCAGTTGTTTTCATTAAATGCTCGGGGTAGGATTTCAAAAATTTTGTATGATTTGTAAGTATTCTTTACAAGTAGAACGGACTCGATTGATAACGCGACCCGTTGGCTGCGAGCCAGCAGTGCGATAGAGGCTGTGGGTTCAATGCCCACTAGAAACCGTGGTCATAAAAAGTGGTATCACAATGGGCCTATAAATGGCCTAAGTGTGTCTTCGGACAGCCACATCAATCTACATTTACATCTTATAAGTAGAAAGTATTTTTAAGGATCGGAAGTGAAAACTTAACAAAATTCATCACAATTCTGGAACTCATGCTGTGGTCACTGCCTGAGACCGAGAACGAAAAACGCACCGTTCGCCTCTATGGGAAATCATACAGGCAAGCAATCCTTTATATTATATATCAGTAGTTCATCTAAATCACTACATTTACACAACTAAAACAGGAACATGCAAGCAATTTCCACTGTCTTGGGAATTACATTGACAAAATCATTTGCACCACATTGAGCTGAAATTCATTTCCTTATACGAAATGTCTATTGAATTAAGATAATAATTTCTCTGTACTAACGGCTATTGATTGAAGATTTTTCTTGTACAAACTGTCTAATGAATTAAGACTTCCTTACATACAATTTCTGCTTTGAAGATTTTGACTTTTTTAATTCTTGAGCCGTTGCAAATCAGTTGCATATTATATTTCGGGTTTTTTGTGCAAATATTGTTACGGAAATATAGGACTTGTGGGGTCAGTCCTTAATATTTTGTTAAATTATTTTCTTTTTAATTATTTATTTATTATCACGAAATAATTCGTAAACGTTTTCTTTTTAATTATTTATTTATTATTACGAAATAACTCGTAAACGTTGGTATTATAATGTAATTATTTTATTTTTAATATATTGTACAAAGTTTCCTTTTTTTATTAAAACTTAATAGCTCTCGTAACCGACCCGGGGTACATGAATATTCAATACAGACTACTCAATATTTTTCAAAACAATATTTTTCAAAACAACAATATCCGGTAAATCGATATCCATATTTAATAGCAAGTAGATCTCTCAGTATAGGTATACTGAGTTGCACACATTTGCGACTGTGCCAATTCCAAAGTATACAAATCGCAAATTCTCACACATGTTAATTTATGTTAACCTGTTACTTTCAAACGATGATACGTTGCCACAACAATTTTGTTAAATTATTTTCTTTTTAATTATTTATTTATTATCACGAAATAATTCGTAAACGTTTTCTTTTTAATTATTTATTTATTATCACGAAATAATTCGTAAACGTTTTCTTTTTAATTATTTATTTATTATCACGAAATAACTCGTAAACGTTGTTATTATAATGTAATTATTTTATTTTTAATATATTGTACAAAGTTTCCTTTTTTAATTAAAACTTAATAGCTCTCGTAACCGACCCGGGGTACATGAATCTCCAATTCAGACTACTCAATATTTTTCAAAACAATATTTTTCAAAACAACAATATCCGGTAAATCGATATCCATATTTAATAGCAAGTAGATCTCTCAGTATAGGTATACTGAGTTGCACACATTTGCGACTGTGCCAATTCCAAAGTATACAAATCGCAAATTCTCACACATGTTAATTTATGTTAACCTGTTACTTTCAAACGATGATACGTTGCCACAGACTTCTAGCTTTCTGAAATGTGAATTTAATCGTTTAAGGGGCACCAATAGTGTGACCGCCTGAAAAAAAAAGGTGATTTTTGGGAATTTTTTTAAAGACAACTACTGCATGGAATATTTTAATATTTTAAGGATATATTTGTGGATATATAGTTAATACAAATGTTTAGACCAAAAAATTGAAAATTCAGCGAGTTTTTCGCAATTTCCCACTGCTGCAGTGATAGCGACCTTCACAGTAAGTGAAATCAAAAAAACAAAAATTTTTATTAACCCATTAATGCCTGAATAACAAAAAATTTCACGGCAAGTTCGAGGCCCTAACTTTTATCAAAGGGGTGGTCAATTCTCATCGAGACCAACTTTTCTAGACGTATTTTTTTTTCGAAAAACGACTGATTTAGTGGGGAAAAAGCAACTTTTTACTGCAATAAAGTGCATAAAACGTGTTATTAGTACTTAAACTTCAAAAATATGCAGGCATTTAATCAGTAATCAGTGACCCCAAAAACTCCGAATACCAACTTTTTTTTTCGAAGAAATTAAGAATTTTGCAAAAAATTGTCCGCCATCTTGGATCCGCCATTTTGAATTATGAAAATCTGGTAGCAAATTCGTAATCAGTGACCCTCAAAACTAGTGTATATATAATTTGTTGGGAATAGTCGAACATAGTGAGATAAGTAAATTATCTAAAGAAATGCAAATATGCGTTACAATGTTGCAATTTTTATGGAGCTTAATATTTTTAACGAAAAAAATACCTGCATATTTTTGAAGCTTAAGTACTAATAACACGTTTTATGCACTTTATTGCAGTAAAAAGTTGCTTTTTCCCCACTAAATCAGTCGTTTTTCGAAAAAAGATGGCGTGAAAAACGTATTTATTTACATAATATTGCAAAAAAACAATAATAATTTTGTTTCACTTTTTTTTTGATTGGATCGTGTCGGGCGGCTCAAAATACGTCTAGAAAAGTTGGTCTCGATGAGAATTGACCACCCCTTCGATAAAAGTTAGGGCCTCGAATTTGCCGTAAAATTTTTTGTTATTCAGGCATTAATGGGTTAAAATAGAAGGTATGGCTCCCGATCGAAAAAAAACCATGACCCCCGATCGAAAAAAAAAAATTGAAATTTCACTTTAACCCCTTAACCTACGATTTAATTTCCAACAGAGCAGGCCAAATTCAACCATGCAGTAGCCAACAAATCGGCCCCAAATTGGGCGCCCTATGATATGCAAAGACATGTGTAACATACAAATGGTTTATAAGTAGATACCGGATTATATGCAAATGCATATTCTGTATTTACCTTTCGGGTCGAATCCAAATCTAAGTCTGATCTGTAAGTTTTTTAAATATTTAATTTAATTTTTTATAAAATATAGCTGTGTGCGCATAGGACTAATCACAACACATAAATTAGAAAAAAAACTTTTTGCCCTTCTGTCCTACGAGCACCACGCGCCTAACTCTATGTTATAATTTTTGCCCTAAACGACTCACCACGAGTGAGGCTCGATGTTATCGTTTTTGGCCCAATCGAGCAACCACGAGTGAGGCTCGATGTTTTCGTTTTTGGCCCAATCGAGCGACCACGAGTGAGACTCGATGTTGTAGGTTAAGGGGTTAATGGCGGAGTTTTTAATAAAAAATTCAAAATTTAATAATTAATTTAATGATTTTTGGCCTGCCAAAATTACATTTTTTATTTGATCGGAAAACTGGAGGTTCATGCCATGGAGAATCATATATAAAAGAAGCTGCAATAAGAATCAAATCGATCGAAATTTGAAAAAAGTAGTTTCGAGAAAAACGCGTTTAAAGTTTAATTCATACATTTCTCAATACGGCTGTTCTTCAGATGGCTGTAACTCAAAAACTATTTGAGATATGCACTTGAAATTTTAGTATGTTATTTTTAAAGGTGACATTAGAACGTTTAGTATTTTATTTTTATAAGTATTGAAAATATAGAGAAAAATTGATTTTTTCAAAATTTCACACTAGTGGGCACCCCTTAAGATGTCTGAAACGAAGGAGCTTTCCAGAATTCACTGCAATGTTCTTCGGTTTCACCTGTTTAGAATTACTCAATTAAAGGAATTATCGAGAATCTATAACTGCTCAAATAATAACATTCGGCAAGTATTCTTCCAATTCTGAAAAGCATGCAAGAAGTCGAAATGAATCGAAACATGCCAGAATGCAAGGAAAATATCGAAAGCCAGACAATGAAATACATATTTCAGATCTCTTAGTGCATATACTGAAAAATTAATATGAAGACAAGCACATGTTCGCACTTGTTCCGCCTACAATTATATTGCTGATAAAATAATCCGTATACAGGGTGTTCAGAGGTGAGAGAGAAATATTGCAGGAGGTGAAAAGTCAGACCGAGACAAGTAAAATATCGTATGAGTGGGGGAGGGGGGGGGGGGGGGGGGGGGGGGTACCTCGGACCGTTCGGCAGTTACAGGGTGATTCGTAAATCAGGATTTTGCCTTATATGGGAACCGCTCTTGTATTTTTATCCTTTTTTCTACGCATAGCAGCGACCCCAAACCGATCTAAAAAAATCACTATTTCGAAGCCCTTTCCAAAAAGGTCAACACCACCCCCCTATCCCCAACCCTTTGGCCATAATCCCCCCCTGGAAGTTGAAAAAATTAACTTTTATTTATCAGCAAAACAGTAATAAAATAATAAATGTAATCTCGTTAAACAGCGTTATTAGTTTATTATATCCAGTATTTACTCCTAAGTATCCTGACGCTCCGTTTCTAATACCTCCTATGAATTATGGTATAAAAATGGGTAAGTTTGAAAGGACATTGACCACAGTTGAAGAAGCAAGCGATAAGAACGGGTGTTTAACCCCTTCCGGTAAAATGACGAGTCTAGCTCGTCATTGGTTTTTCATGCCATATCGCACAATGACGAGCTACACTCGTCATGCATACTGTTAAATATGATAATTAATTTACAAGGAGAGTACCAAACTTGGGAATCACAGATTCCGTTGATTTTTATATATGTTGTAGAGTAGTCTTCCCTCAATAACTGGGTAAAATGGTAACACGCACTTATATATCTGATAGGTTTGTATATTTGTTGTCAGTTTTAATGGATTTTTTGTTTTAATGAGCTATGTACGTCCCTTTGCCCAGTTAGTAGATGTCGGAGCAGGTAAAATTAGGGGAAGAGGGGTCCTGCACCGCAGGAGCGTATAATAACTGAAAATTTATATTCCTCACAAAATTTATTAACGTTAAAAATTTCCAATAATAATAATAACGACTATTATTAGAATTAAAAATGTTTAATATTTTATTATTATTGTTAACAATAAAATAAAATAATAAAAATCCATTCAAATTGACAATTGAAATTGAAAAAATATATAAACCTATCAGATATATAATAAATATAATATTAAATAACTTCACCATTTGAATTATTTATTGATTAAAATAACAAATTATTTAATAAAAATAAATTTGGGAAAAAAATGAGTCGAGTGGATTTGAACTTTAAACTCATTTTTCTCGGAAATGAAAGCGAAGTGCGTGTTACCATTTTACCCAGTTATTGAGGGGAGACTACTCTAAAACATATATAAAAATCAACGGAATCTGTGATTCCCAAGTTTGGTACTCTCCTTGTTAGTTTAAAACCTACTACGAGGTGCCGTGTGTGTTACAAGAATAAAGAAGTGAGACTCCCTGGCAGTGTAAACAATGCAGGATTCCTTTGCACTTACCAGAGTGTTTTGAAAAGTACCACACGCTTGAAGACTATTAACTATATACCTTATTAAAGTTTTGCTCTGATTTTTTCTTAATTTTACCGTTTTTAATGTCACTTAACAATATGTAAAAATGAATATTAATTAAGAATATATAAGAATTATAAAATTAAAAAAGTTTTATTAAATAAAAATTAAATGGTTATTTCATGCACACTTTTTCATTATTAAATCGTACCGGAAGGGGTTAATAGAAAAAATTAAGATAAAATGGCAGAATTCAGTGTTGAAGAGTATGCCGATATAATTTACGTGTACGGTTTAGTAGACGGAAATGATAGTGAGGCCGTACGAGAATACCAAAGGAGATTCCCGAATCGCATATTTACAGCACGACGGAGCACCTGCGCATACTGGGAACATTGTTAGGGCAAGGTTGAATGAACATTACCCAGAACGCTGGATTGGACGAGGTGGACCGATTCCTTGGCCTGCTAGGTCACCGGACCTTACTCCACTGGACTTTTTCTTATGGGGAATGATGAAATATGAAGTTTACTCAAGACCAATCAACACCAGAGAAGAATTAGTTACCAGGATTGTGACTGCAGCCACGAAAATACGTGAGAGACTGGCTACCATAGATCTCAAACGTGAAATAAAACGAAGGCTACTTGCATGCATCGAAACTGGCGGAGAACATTTTGAACAGCTTTTGTAGGACATAAGTTTTAATTGTAATTAGTTTTTAAGCGAACAAAATGTATTTTTTAGTTAAATTAATTTAATTTTTTAAAAATTCCAATTGTCATGATATTCTGTAAAGGGATTTTTGTAAATAAATGTTCGTATCCTTTTCCTACCTGGGCATGTTGCACCTTTTTGGAAAGTTAATTAGATAGGTAATATATAAAAAAAAAAAATAGGTATGTTAATAACGTGAATTTCGGAGAAAAGCGGGGCGAAAGGTGAAAAATCGTAAAATAAAAGTTAATTTTTTCAACTTCCATGTGGGATTGTTGCTAAGGGGTTGGGGATAGGGGGGTGGTGTTGACCATTTTGGAAAGTAATTTTTTGAGATCGGTTTGGTGCCGCTGCGATGCGTAGAAAAAAAGATATAAATACAAGAGCAGTTCCCGTATCAGGCAAAATTCTGATTTACGAATCACCCTCGAACGGTGCAAGATAGCAGTTCCAGAAGTGAGCACTCGAATCTTCATATATTAGCCCTACGTGTACTGCAGGCCCTCACCCTCGACGATTAGGTTTTGTAGTTCTTTCTAAAAAAATTTTTTTGAAAGTGTAATCGGGACACTTACTTCCTTATTTTTTTTTCCTGGTCAAGGAGTAGTCCACGGTTTTTGTCTCTCGCCTGCGCCGCGTTGAACTGCTATAAGTACATTTTCTTTTTCTGGCAATTTTTATTCTTTACTTCTCCGCATCCTGGACTAGGTGGCTGCTGGAGATCGATCTGCCAGGACTTAACTAAAACCAGGTATGTAATCCACTTTATTTGTTCGGAAGGAATTGAAGAAAAAAAAAATTGTTGAATTCGCTATAAGGAATGGGAGAGTTTATATTATCAGTATACGTACATTTTGACAGACTGAGGGATGCGCTCCAGATATATCGGGTTGGCACGAAAGAAATGAGACAGTTTGTTTTTACATTTTAAATTCTAACATTTTTATTTTACTATACATTTAGTCAATCAAATACTCGCCGTGAGCATCTATGACTTCTTGCCAACGTATAGGCAAGGACTGAATGCCTGTTGCCCAGAACTCAGCGGGTCGTGAGTTGAAGAAGGTGGCTACGTAGGTTTCAACTTCATTAAAAGTGTTAAAGCGTTTATCACGCAAATCATTTTTCATGGCTCTGAATAAATGATAGTCTGAAGGGGCAATGTCTGGGGAATATGGTGGATGAGGTACCGTCTCCCAGCCTAAGCCTTGCAGTTGTTGGCGGGTGATGGATGCAGTGTGCGGGCGAGCGTTGTCATGAAGTAAAATGACAATAGCTCTTTTTCGTCTTTTTTCTTTGATAGCTGTGCCTAGTTTATCGAGCTGCGCCGCATATGTGTTAGCATTAAATGTTTCATTATGTAATAATTCATAAAACAGCATGCACTGAGAATCAAAAGCAGCACAATAGAACTTTTTCGCCGCGGTTTTGATATTGCTTTGGTTGAGTTGGTGGGTCTTCCTTTCGTGGCAGCCAGAAGGCACGGCGCGTATTGTTTTCGTAGAAAACCCACGACTCGTCCCCTTTGACCAAATCCTACAAAAATTCCTTCCGGCGCGGTCGAAGTAGCAGCGATTGGCAGACGGCGACCCGAGCAGCACGAATGGCGTCTGTGAGGGCATGAGGTGTCCATCGGGATAAAACTCTCCTATATCCGAGCTCGTGTAGGTGATGTTCTATAGCGTGATGGCTGCAGTGGAGTTTTGTCGCTAATTCACGAGTGCTTGCATCCGGCTTCTGTTGCAGCTCACGGCGCAAATCATCATTGTCGAAAGCTGGTGGTCGTCCCGAGCGAGGCTGACTTTCGAGGCTTCGGTCTCCTGTACTGAAGCGTTTGAACCAACGAGACACTGTTGCGTGACTTGTAGTATCTGAGCCAAATGCAGTGTTGATGTTGTCTGCCGCAGCTCGCGCACTATGGCCTAACAAATACTCTTAAAGGTATAGAGTTCGAACTTGTCGCTCATCCATTTTTCTTCAAACTGACTGAATTAATCGTGCGTGTGCTTTTATATACCTCTAGGACTGAAGCACCTAGAATGTTCTATAACATATTAGAATATGGTCGAAAACAATTGATTAGAAAAACAACATGAGTAGAGTTTTCTAGAGTGTCTCATTACTTTTGTGCCAACCCAATACAATAATACTTACTATAAATTGTGTGTCTTCCATCCTCTGTATGTTTTTTGATTTATTTAATGGGATTTGTTCCGAATTAATTTAAAGTTTATGAACAAAAAAATTCTTATCGAAAATATCTCCTTAAACTGAAAAAGAAAAGAAAAAAGAAATAACCTGTTCAGTTGTATTCGTGGAAATGTGAGCAGAAGATTAAATGCAAAAAATGCGAACAATTTATGACAAAGTGCAAAGAAAAACATTTATTTCTTTCTTCGGGAGCATTTATTTCTCATAAGGATTATTCAAGAAGTCAGTTGAAAGTTCGGTATTTACAGTCTCCATCAGATTACTTTTCATTTTGAAATTTACAAATATTATTTTGAGAAAAACCTCAATATAACAGATTGAAGAAAATATTATTAAGCCTAAAAAAAATTATAAAACTAAAGAAATTTATCCATACCGAAAATTTACACTATTCATAGAAAAAAACCATTTTTGTTTTGTTTTTATTTTAGTTCTTTTGCGTAAGAATTATTCTTGGAAGGCAAAACTATGTGACGCTAGAAATGGTAGACAAAGGAATTTGTAGGAATAAATATGTCATATTCAATTCCTATAACAATGTTATGCACAGTTTTAATTATTGCTCATTATACTTAGAACGCAACAGTACCCTTAAGTTTTATTTTTCACACATTTTTAATGTTTTCTTGTACATTGAACTTGAACGTAGCTCAGTGGCGTAGCGTGCCATCTCGGCGCCCGGGGCGGGAGACCCATTTTGCCGCCCCCATTCTATAGGTGCTTAATTAAAATTAAATTTCACAGGCAATGAGGTATCTAGTTAAAAATCAAATATACAAATCAGAATATGATTTTTATTACAAAAATCAAAAATAAAAATCAGAATATGATTTTTATTTTTAAAATCTAAAATAAAAATCAGAAAATGTTTTTTTATTATTAAAATCTAAAATAAAAATCCAGAGGTGTCCGGCATGATCAATATTTAGTAATGCGTGCATTGCTATCACATTCAACAGATAGCGCTCTCATTGCCGTAAAATATTTAGCTTAGCGTGTGTTGTTTATACGTCCGATGGCGCAGTTTAAAAAAAATGTCAAAGCAATTTCAAAGAACTTTCGGAATTTAAGATTTTAAACAAACGAACATTTACATTTACATATATTTTAAAAGCAAAAGCCATTTTCCGATTTTATTTTTTTTTTTAAATAAAAATCATTTTGTTATTTTTATTTCTGATTTTCAAAATAAAAATCATTTTCTGATTTTAAAAATAAAAATCGCATTCTGATTGTTAGTTTTGATTTTAAAAATAAAAATTATTTCCTGATTTTTATTTTTGATTTTAAAAATAAAAATCATATTCTGATTTTTATTCTTGATTTTAAAAGTCTTTCTTTCCCAGGGAGAAATTAATAAATGTGGTTCCTAATTTTTTGACGGGTACGGCAGAAGCCTAGTACTGGGTTCACCGCCGAAAATTTCCAAATTCATCTTGGCTGGAATTTAAGTCCGCCTTAATAGGTAGGTTTGGAATTTATATTTCAGAGAGAGAAATTCGGCGAGCGATAGAATCTCGTAAACAGGGCCCAAAAGAGTCTTTTAACAACTTTCTATTGGAAGTTGAACGTCTTAACGGTCGCCTCAGCCGTCCTTTTTTGGAGAATGAACTTTTAGAAATTCTGCGTGACAATATGGACCCGGCCTTGCAAAGTGCTATGATAATGATGCAATTTCGAACGACCGAAGAATTACGTCTCGCTAGCCAAAGGCTAGAAAAACTTTGGAACCTATCTGGACACGACCCCAGACAGATTACAGCTTCGACTAGGTCTAAAATTCAACCCTTAGTTCACGCCATAGAGCCAGATGCTCTATCTAATTTTTCCTCTGGGGATTCTACACCCGAAATTTGCGCTCTAGACAAGAAAATATCTCAGAGCAAGACCGATAATCAATTTCTGATTTGTTGGAACTGTCGCGATATCGGGCACCGCTACCACGATTGTACAAAAGGGTACCTAGGGGTATTCTGCTACGGTTGCGGTCGCCCCGGCTTCCTCAAACCGAACTGCCCTTCATGTCTTGGCTTACCGGGAAACCAAAAGCCGAGCGCGACAAACCCTGGGGCGGCGCGTTCGGCTTTAAATCCGTCGCGCCCCAAGGTTACTTCGGAGGAAGCTGCGACGAATACCGAACCCAGTCTGTACCGCTAAATAATCCTGTCGTTCAGGAAACACCAGTACTCGGGGTGTCAAATCTCTCGGATATGTCAGCAGTTTCACAGACTATGAATTTTACTGGCATACAGACCACTCAAACTCCTTCCCTAAATTTAGCGAAACCTTTGAGGTATAGATCTCAACCCGCTTCACCGGCGACATTTTGCCGCCCCCGCGGGCTGCCGCCCGGGGCGGGCCGCCCCCTCCGCCCCACCCACGCTACGCCACTGACGTAGCTCGACAAATTGATCTTCTCAAAGATTCTTTGAAAATGATCGTTTTTGTTAAGCTAGATTCTGTCTCAAAGATTCTTTGAGACCGGCGGGGAATTCAAACTAAAACGCAATGGTTCTGAATGAATTCTGATTTTATTAACGCTATTACCTTAATTTATATTGACACACAATTCACAAACACATACACCCATGGACAACTAATTAGAAACACATATATGATGTTGAATTGAGTTGAAAATTCTAAATGTTCTTGTTTCATATGTACAAAAAGGAGCTAAATTAACATTCTCTGACTTACAATGTATTAAAACTTATAGTTAAATTTCAATTGTTTTTTAAACATTTTGAATACAATGCCGTAATATTTCCAATACATAAATTTCACTGGACAACTAATTAGAAACACTCGTTTTGGATGGAATAAAAATTGTTTTTTTTCCAATATTTCGTAGGAAAACCTGTTTGTAATATTATTTCTTCGCACCTGTCCTTTATTGAAAGTATAAGTCGGCTACATCTCTTCACAGGTATATTTCCCCGTGCTAATTTAATTGCAATAAAAAGTTCGTCAAAATTTTTGAAGTTTTTTGAAAAAACTGATTTCTGTACGTCGGCGTCGCCCCACAGGTATTCAATAGGATTGAGGTACGCATTTGATGCAGGCCACTCCAGCACACTAATAAATTTGGCCTGAAAAGAGTTATTGGTATGCTTTGCTGTGTGCTTAGGATCGTTGTCCTGTTGGAATGTCTAGATCATAGGCAAATTTCCCGCAGCACATAACAACATTACGTTTTCAAGTATGTCGACGTACTTCTCCTTCATCAGAATGCCTTCTATGCTATGAATGGGACCAATTCCATACCAGGAGAAGCAGCCCCACACGATGATCGATCATCCGCCATACTTTACAACAAGAGTAGTATACCTCGAATCAAATACAGCGGCTTTAGGTCGACGAACAGACCTTCTACCGTCTGGACCCGTTCCATTAAATGTTGTTTCGTCGCTCCCTAACACATATTTTCATTGGTTTGCTGTCCAGGCCAAATGAGGCTTGTCAAAATTCAATCCTTTTTTTTCGGTTGCTTGCAGACACTAATGGATTCTTCCGTGAAACTCTACCGTGCAACCCAGCCTCAGCCAAACACCTTCTAACGGTTCTCGCTGCAACTGCCGTTACGTTATCACCGAAAATGTTGCGGTAGATGTCAGTAGAATTCTTTCTAGTGTCCTTTTTCGTTTCTCTGATGATTTGTCGATCTGTTAGCTCAGACATTTTCCGGGATCTTAGAACATTTTCCATTGTTCCGTCAGTTCCGTGTACTTGGGAATGTTTTACTGCTCCATAAACAAGTTTTAAAGAGCATATCAATTGTTTGCAATTTGGCAATAAGACATTTTTGCTTACCAAAGACGCACTACTTCCATGTGTATGGAAGCGTTACAATTTTTTTTTCTTTCGCATGTTTATAAACAATGTATTGATGAAAATAATGTCTTAACATGAATATTTAATGTAACTTAAATATTTACCAATGCAATTATTCAGAGAAATCAATTTTTGTTTAATGAGATGGAAAAATGAATACTGTTTCTAATTAGTTGTCCACGTAAAATAGCATTCACGCGAAATGATATCACCACAGGATGTTTGTGTGGGCACGAACTACTACTAAAAGTGCAGTTTTTAAGTAGCACGTGGTCGCTAGGTTTTCGCTGGTATCATACCGTTAGATTTGAAACTAAGGAGAAAGAAGGAGAGTGCACAAAGCAGTGCTGATCAAACTGTTTCTAATTATTTGTCCATGGGTGTATATGATCTATAATAATTTTGCTTATGCTAAAAACAATTACAGAGTTCACTGATTTACTTTTTGTAACTGGGTCGATGTTGGGTCGGCCGTCGCGACATATGGAAGTGCAAGGTTGCAAATATATGTTGCGAAGTAAAGCAATGAACTTCTGTAATTGCTGAATTGGATAAATTTTTATTTCTGTTCAGGCGTGAACAGAACTACTTAAAATATAATGTAATATTGGAAAAACGAGTATTTCATTTAATTGGAAATGTACATAATTTCAGGGTCAATTAAATTGCTTGAATTTATATATTTTTGTTCCTTTCGGAGACACAGAATTTAAAGTACTTTTGTAGTGATAAGCTCATCTCTCAGACTTTTCAAATTATCCAAATTAATCCATTTTTTCGAAAATTTCACATTTTTTATTCGAAACGCAAATACAGTGAGCGTCAAAAGTTTTAGCTGTATACCATCTTACTTGCATTTCTGAGATAAAAGTTCGCTAAATAATAAATAATAGCCGAAAAATATATTTATACCAAAGTAATCTCTATACCTCGATGTTTTATATTTCATTATTTTATAATTTGTAGAAGAGAATACCTACTCACGTCATATTAACACAGAAGTTGTAAATCACGAGAAAAATGCATTCAAAAGTTAGTATACATCAGACTTCATTTAAAAATATTCCGATTAGTCCCGTTAGTTTTAATTTTGGTCCTACCATTTTTTAAAGGCTATAGTTAGGTTTTATATTTTGCGTACATTTAACACGTAATAATGGCAAGGGGAAACGATCTTCCGGTAAAATTCCGAAATTTAGTCGTACAGCATAGAAAATATGGGAAATCTCTAGAGGAAATAGCTCAAATTGTAAAAAAAAGTCGTGCTACAGTGCAAAAAATTATCAAATATATATATATATATATATATAATGTTTGCTTAAGTTTGTCAACTTTAAATTAGGGATTCCATCTGACATGCTTAAAAAAGCTCTCGATCCCTCTATTTGGCCTGCTGGACTACAAATCTCTATCTTTAAGAACACAAGTTCAAAAAACATAGATACTCGGTCTCAGGTTCTAATATATTGAATAGTGTCAACGATCATTTGAATGAAAACGATATTTCTATTTATTATCAAAATATCCGTGGTATGCGAACTAAATTACTCAATTTCAAACTTGCATTGATGGAATGTGCGAATGATGTCATTGTACTTACGGAAACTTGTCTGATTAGTGATATATCCTCCTCTGAATTTGCAACTAAGGAGTTTGTGATTTTTCGTGAAGATCGCTGTCCAGTTTCACAGGGTTGCAGTAGAGGTGGGGGTGTATTGATTGCTGTCCTTTCCGTTCTACATGCTGAACTCATTCCATTACCCAATGATTCTATCGTTATTGAACATCTGGCTATCCGTGTTAGTTTAAATGGGACATCATTAAATCTTTACGTGTGTTATATTCCTCCAGCTTCAATTTTGGAGGTTTTTAAAGCTCATATGAGTAGCATTGAATTTTTATCATCAACAATATCTGATGGTGAACATCTGTGTGTAATGGGTGATTTCAACTTGAGCAAAATTACCTGGACTTGAATAGAAGAAGATAATCACTTGACACCGATGAACATCGCATCTGTAGCCGAGTCCTTAATTTTAGACAATTTGGCAGATTTAAACTTATTTCAAATGAATTCAGTTAGTAATATCTTTGGTAGGTTCTTAGATTTAGTTTTTATCTCTGATGAAGTCCTTACTAAAGTATGTGAATCAATGTCACCTTTTTTAAATGCGACTTACATCATAAGGCACTGAATTTCAGCATTGCAGCTTATAGTTTTAATAAGTTAAGACCTTGTATCAAATCTCAGGAGTATAACTTACATGTAGCTAATGTTGATAGTTTAAATGAATATTTTTTAAATATTAATTGGAATGCGTCCTTAAATAATCTTTCTGTGGATGAGGCATATAACAAGTTTCTTGACAATATTAAATCTGGTTTACAGCGTTATGTTCCTTTGAAGAAGAAGATTACTAATAATCATCCAAAGTGGTTTAACAAATCTTTATTGCGTTTAAAAAATGCCAGAAATAATGCTCACAAAGCTTTAAAAAACGCTGATAATGCAGGTGTTAACAGTAGCGCGGATATGCTTAATAATTTCAAGAGATTAAGAAATGAATTCGAATATTTGCATCGCTTTCTACACAAACAGTATATTTTTTCTATTGAGACCAAAATTAAAAATGACTAGAGCATTTTGGAGTTACATTAAGGACAAACGCCAATTATCTGGATTTCCTAATATTATGGAATTCAATAATTCAAAATCCAGCAATCTTGAGGAG
Source organism: Dysmachus trigonus (assembly GCA_949715965.1). Classification (NCBI taxonomy): domain Eukaryota; kingdom Metazoa; phylum Arthropoda; class Insecta; order Diptera; family Asilidae; genus Dysmachus; species Dysmachus trigonus. The sequence goes on along the minus strand of OX454321.1, from coordinate 33,734,391 downwards.
ACTTGTGAATTATTTGCGAAGTTTTTTGAATCAGTATATGGATCTGATATTCCTCATTACTGTTCTTCAAATTCTAACTCTCCAATTCTTTTGGATGTTGGTTCTTTAAGTTTGGGTGAACAGGATGTTATAAATCAACTATAATTATAGTGCAGATTCAGATAGCATTTCGCCAGATCTTCTTAAATTATGCATATCCTCTTTAGCTAAGCCTTTATCTCTAATATTTAATTTATCTCTAAGTAGTGGGCACTTTATCAATACCTGGAAGACGATTAAGCCGATCTATAAGAATGGTGCTAAACATATGGTTAATAACTACAGAGCTGTTTCTTTAATGAAGACAGTTCCCAAATTACTTGACTCTATTGTTGCAAATAAGCTTTCTTTTATATGCAAGCAAATTATTTGCCCGCAGCAGCACGGATTTATCAAAGGAAAATCAACTACGCCGAATTTGGTTAGGTTAGGCTAACCTAACGCCGAATCTGACAATTTTCAAAAATTTTTGTTTAAACTCGATTGAAAAGGGAAGCCACTGTGGTCCTATTCTATTTACACTGTTCATAAATGACATTGTTGAAAGTTTCCTGCATGCTAAGTGCTTAATCTACGCAGATGATTTAAAAATATTTCTTCAAATTCGTAATAATCACTGTTGCTTAAAATTGCAGGAAGATCTAAATAACTTATTTTCTTGGTGTATCAGAAGTGGTTTAGGTGTAAACATATCCAAATGCCACGTGATCTCGTTTTATCGATCCGTAACGAATACGTTGTTTAACTACTATGTAAATGGGCATTTATTGAATCGAGTTGACGAAGTTACTGATTTAGCGGTAATCTTGGATAGAAAACTTACACTTTCAAGACACATTGATCATGTGATGTTTAAGGCTTATAAATCGCTAGGATTCATAAAAAGGAATACAAAAGAATTCTCTAATGTGTTTGTAATTAAAACTTTGTATATCTCTTTTGTTAGGCCGTTAATTGAATACGCATCTGTTATATGGAGCCCATCCTATACTTTACACATTAATAGTATAGAAGCGGTGCAAAGGTCTTTCACAAGATTTTTATATTTCAGACTAAACTGGAAGAAATCCAATGTACCTTATTATGAAACACGCCGTCTTTTATTTGGTTTACCTACGCTTCATTATAGACGTGATGTTAAATGTGCTTTATTTATTAAAGATTTGTTATGTAGTGAAATCAATTGTCCTGAATTACTTTGTATGATTAATATTTATGCATCGGAAAGACCACTCCGTTCGAGAGACTTGTTGATTGCTTCTTCACACAGAACTAATTATGGTTGTCAAGAAGTACTCACCAGATGTGTTAATAAATTTAATTTTTTCAGTGTAAAAATAGACTTCACGCTATCTAGAGCAGCATTTAAAAATAATTTAATGTATCTAGAAAATACAATATAGTAATTAAGAAATCTTTTCGTTTCTCGTCTTGAGTCTGAGACCAAGGTGGATGATGTACTAAACTACGTGTGTTCAAACTCTTCAATTCCACGGAATTTAATATCTTGCAAGAAGCTTTTCTCGAAGGCGCGTGCTGGTGTTGTTCCGTTTGTGTCTTCCTTTAAGATATTTATTCCGCAAGAGCACTTCCCGTGGGTTTTAAATAGTGCATTTTGGCCTGACAACCTTGTTGTTAAAGAATTTATTCCGAAACAGAAGTATCGCCAGTCATCAAAAAATCAAAAAAACGGACTTCGTCACTCTGTATCCACTACGCTAATGTAACAGGGTTGCGATCCAAACTGCGTCACTTTTATTTATCTACCTCTAATTCCTGCTTTGATGTTATATGCTTGACGGAAACCTGGCTGTCTTCGGATATATTGGATGCTGAACTCTTCTCTTCTGAGTTCCAGCTGTATCGTCGTGATCGTCACCTGTCTTTGGTCGGTGCTCCTGTTGGGGGCGGAGTGATTTGTGCCGTGCGTAATCGCATCCAATCAACATTAGTGGAGATTCCTAATGCAGGAACCCTTGAGCTCCTCTGCATATCTCTGAATTTCCAAAGAAAAAGGCTTTTCATCATGAACGTATACATCCCTCCGAACTCTCCGAGCGAAGTGTACGATGCTTTTTGCGATGCCGTTGAGTTTGTGTCTGATTTATTGCTGCCTCCTGATGATCTGATGGTTGTCGGCGATTTCAATCTTCCGTCCCTTCACTGGAACTATGATGAATCGGATGAGTTTCTTTCGCCTTCTAATGTGTTGGCATACCGACAACGCGATCTGTTGTTCTTAGATTGTTTGCAGGGCTGCAATCTTTATCAGGTGAATCCGGTGCGGTGTGAGTCTGGCAGATCCCTCGACCTGGTTTTCTCGACGAATGCTTGCTGCACTGCTGTTTCTAGATGTTCTACGCCACTCGTAAGACAATCATGTTTTCATCCAGCTATTCTAATAGAATTTTGTATTTCGCAATGTGAGACCATTACTGAATGCTCTTCTTACATGTCATTTAATTTCCGGAAAGCCGATTTTTCAAAGTTGAACGATTTTCTGTCTGTATGCGATTGGTCTTCTGTCGTGTCTGAGAATGACATAAACATTGCTACTTCTAAGTTTTACATAATTATGTCATCTGTATTTGCTTCATGTATACCTATTACTTTTAATAAGATTTCTGATGCTCGTTTCCCATGGTTCGATTCTGAATTAATTAGCTTAAAAAATTCTAAGACTAAGGCTTGGAAAAAATTCTCTATTACAAGAAGTACCAATGATTTTAACCATTTTTGTGCATTGCATGAAGAGTTCGTTGCAAGATCTGAGGCTGCCTATTTATCCTACCTGTCCGATTTAAAGGATTCCATTAAAAATGAGCCAAAACGATTTTGGAGTTTCATTGACTCTCGAAGAAGTTCCGACGGCTATCCTGCCTCTTTTTGTTACAATGGAGAAACCAGTAACGATCCTTTGACCATCTGTAATTTTTTCCATCGATTTTTTAGTACTGCTTTTACCACCGATAACTGTGATATGTCTAACTCTTATAACTTGACTACACTTCCATCCACAACTCTAGAAACTAAGGACCTTTACTTTGACCAAGATACTGTCTTACAATATTTGAACGAACTTCCTTCAAAGTTCACCTGTGGACCTGACGGAATACCTTCAATAGTTTTAAGATCTTGTAGTTTAGCTCTGGTTAATGTTATCTGTTATTTATTTAATTTATCAATGTCTTCCGGTGTCTTTCCTGATTGTTGGAAATTTTCCTATATTATTCCTTTGCATAAAAAAGGCCGCAAGGATCATATTTCTAATTATAGACCAATTGCTAAGCTTTCAGCATTAGGTAAACTATTTGAGGCTATTGTCTGTGATATTTTGTACTTTCATTGTAGATCCATAATTAATGAAGACCAACATGGTTTCGTGAAGGGAAGATCAACGGTGTCTAACCTTTTAACTTTCTCGTCTTATTGTATTAATGCTATTGAAAGTGGTAGACAGGTTGACTGTATTTATACAGACTTTAGTAAGGCTTTTGATAGAATCAACCACAAAGTACTGATTTTCAAGATGAGAGGTTTTGGGTTTCCCCCAGTCTTTTTAAATTGGTTATCGACCTACCTGACCAATCGACAGCAAATTGTATCGTTTCGTAATGTATTGTCTTTACCTATTCACAATACTTCGGGGGTTCCACAGGGAAGTCATTTGGGTCCTCTCCTTTTTATTTTATTTATTAATGACGTGAGTTCTGTTCTTTCCCACTCGAAAATTCTTCTTTATGCTGACGATGCTAAAATTTATAGAATTATTAATGAGTCAAATGACTGCCTGCTGCTTAGCGAAGACTTAACTAAATTTTTTGAATGGTGCTCTTCGAATTTCTTGCCTTTAAATGTGAGTAAATGCACTCTTATATCTTTTTCAAGAAAACATAATTCTATTAACTTTAGCTACTCATTGGATGGAAGTGAATTATGTCGACTTAATTCAGCGAAAGATCTGGGTGTTACATTCAACCCTAATTTTACTTTTGACGATCACATTAATATTATTATTAATAAGGCAAATTCATTGTTGGGCTTCATCAAGAGATGGTCTAAGGAATTCAATGATCCGTACGTTACAAAACTTTTATTCATTACGTTTGTTGTACCTGTATTAGAATATGCTAGTCCGGTTTGGTCACCATCTTATAAGTTTCATTCCGATCGAATTGAGGCTGTTCAAAAGCGATTTCTACGATTCGCCCTTGGGGGTCTTCCTTGGGTTAATCTCCTATTCCTACCCCCATATAGAGATCGCTTAAAACTGATTTCAATGGCGACATTGCATGATAGGCGCACGGTTTCCATAATTGTCTTTGGATTTAAGGTTTTGTCTGGTGAATGTGATTGTCCGCAATTATTATCTTTGTTGAGTATATCTGTTCCTCGTCCCGGCCTCAGATGTTGCAGTCTTCTTCATGTACCCCACCATCGAACCAACTATGGTTTACATGAACCAATTACACTCATTTCAAGACTATTTAATTTGCATCGAGACATTATTGACTTTAATTTATCTATTTCGCAATTGAAGGATCGGCTTACGAATTTCTTTAAAACTTAGGGTAATGTTTTTTTGTTATTAATTTATTATATAATTCTTTACTTAGCTTAATTAATCTGAATATGTACTTGGTTTCTATTTGTATTTTACATTTGTAATTAATAGACATTGTATGTCTCATTGCGAATAAATAAATAAATACATAAGACTTTCTTCAGATTCGGTTATTTTTTGAATTTCAGTCTGTAACATTAATGTGTAATCGGTAGGCTAAATAAATAAATAATTTACGAGGAAATACGAAGACTGTTTCACGCTCCGGTCGCCGTCGCATTATAACAGAACGCGAAGCACGAGAAATTGTGCGTCAAGTGAGGCGAAAGCCGATGTGCAGTGCAGTGCAATTAGCGCAGGACATTACTCAAGACCGCGGTGAGCCAGTGAGTGCAGCAATAATTCGTAGAGTGTTGAATTTTAACGGATTGCACGGAAGAGTGCCTAAGAAAAAACCATGCATTTCAGCTGTCAATCGTGTTAAGCGTCTTAATTTTGCAAAAAGCCATAGTAACTCTCCACAAAACTTTTGGAATAATGTCCTTTTCAGCGATGAGAGTAAATTTGAGATATTTGGCTCAAAACACAGGAATAAGGTCTGGAGATCAACAAATAGCGAGCTTCTTCCTCAAAACCTCACTTCCGCCGTGAAACCGTTCAGTGATGGTTTGGGGATGCATATCGGCTGCGGAGACAAGAAATCTTGTTTTCATTGAGTCGACAATGAAAAGCAATGATTACCTGCAGATTTTAAAAGATAATTTACAATCTAGTATGGAAAAATTGGGCCTTGAAACACTCTGGGTCTTCCAGCAGGATAACGACCCCAAGCACACAGCTAAGATTATAAAAGAATGGCTGCTTTATAATACCCCTAAACGTCTAGACTCGCCAAGACAAGACTTAAGGTGGTATCTCACCCTAGAACGTTAAACAAATGCATTTTTTTTTAGTTTTTAAAAATTCTGTGTTCTTTCTTGAATCGTTTAAGCTATCTTTTGTCGCGAAATTTGAAAAGCTCGCGTTGCTACAGGCGATTCCGTGCGCAGCTGCGCGCTTCACACCACTCTTCTTTGCTTTTAACTTTAACTTCAATGCCGTTTTTCTCAAAACACCGTTTTGATGAATGGTGTGCAGCATTCTGAGAAAACCATTCATTCGAAAAAACTCAGATTTTGGTAAAAGCTGTGTTAGCTTTGCTTCTATAACCTAAGTGGAGCAAATCAGGCATTTTTACATTTACATAGCCTTTATCCCATGTTTTAACAGTAAAAAATCAACTAAAAAATATAACGAATAGTAGGAAAATTTAAAGAAATGAATAAAACTTTTTTTTTCAAACTGTGACACACTCTTGCCATAGCCACATATATAAAGAGTACTAATGTGCAATCTCATTTCGGATTATTTGTTTGGCTGTTATGGTGCACACCATGAGCAGCCGTTTAATTTTAATTAATTTTCGAAAATAATATCTGGTGTTTTCGGTTTTGTGATTATTTATGCCTCCAGTCGAGAAATAAAAGTAAGGACATTCTCTTTACACAATAACTTACATCCACCACACTTAAAAAATTAAAAAAATATTTAAAAAATTGTCCGCCAACGCTCACCACTCATCACCATCACCAGATGTATTTAATTATTTTCCGCTGTAATGAGCTGATAAAATTTTGCGAAAGTACAGCTCCAGTTTTTTTTTAAAACGTGTAAATAGCATGCTGAATTGTAATGGGTTGAATTTACTAACAAGGAAGGTACCCGAGGTGTACCTCACCGATTTTCTTGATTTTTTGATATGTGGTAGAGCATCGAAAAATATTGGACACGTATTTTTTTTTACGTCCTAACTCCTCCATTTAAGGGGTGAAAACCACCCTTAAAGTTAACTCCCAAAAACCATTTTTTTTTTAACCCTCTGTAGGGCAAGATCATAAAACATTAAAATTATGTTAAAAATTGACAGGTTTAGGGAAATAAAAAATACATATTTCTCAGAAATTAAAAAAATATGTATTATTAATTATTTATTTCACATTTAAGGGAGTGTAACATTACTGTAAAATTGAGTTAAACGTAAACAAAAAAAACTAATTTGGTATGGAAGGAACATATTCATTCACTTATCTATAGGTTTCCAAGAAAATAACACAATTTTACACAATTTTTGTATTTTTTTTATAAAATTTAAAATTTGCTCGACTTTCAACTTGTCACTTTCAATTACGGGCGAAATTCTAATCGATTAACTGTTAACAGTTTACGCTCTCTATGATGATTTCCGTGGATACTACATTGTTCAATAATATGTGACAGCAAAGTGGCGCCGATTTGAATGAACTAAATACATTCGGTGCGTATTCTAGCGGGATTTTTGAGGTTTGTGACAGAAATGTCACACGGCGCTACAGAGGGTTAAATATTCTTGAAAACTAATTAAAATTTTGCAACATTACCAAGTGTGCGTTGTAGGTTGTATTATAGCAATATTTTGAACTTTATTTTGGACCCAAAGGGTTGCAACCCCTAAATATGACGGACTCAGGAAAATTGACAAAATCTAGCTCTGGTGCAAATCGGGGGTGACTTACCCCCGCTCATCCTCTTAAGATTGATTATTTTCAAATCTCCTAAAATACATCAACTATATTTTTCAATTCTCTACTTTACCCAATTATTTTAGCTCAAATTCTAATAATTTAGGAATTTTTAGAGATAAAAAATACGCTGAAAAATAGTATTTACCCTCAAAATTACTTAGGGGTTGCAGCCCTTTGGGTCCAAAATACAGTTCACAATATTGTTATAATACAACCTAAAAAGCGCACTTGGTATTGTTGCAAAATTTTAATTAATTTTCAAGATATTTAAAAAAAATGGTTTTGGGGGTTAACTTTAAGGGTGGTTTTCACCCCTTCAATGAAGGAGTTAGCACGTAAAAAAAATACGTGTTCAATATTTTTCGATGCTCTACCACATATCACGAAATCATGAAAATTAACAAAATCTAGCTCTGGTGCAAGTCGGGGGTGACTCACCCCCGCTCACCCTCTTAAGATTGATTATTTCCAAATCTCCTAAAACAAGTCAACTAGATTTTTCAATTCTCTACTTTATCCAAATATTTAGGCTCAAATTCTAATAAATTTAGGAATTTTTACAGATAAAAAAATAGTATTTACCCTCAAAATTACTTAGGGGTTGCAACCCTTTGGGTCCAAAATACAGTTCACAATTTTGTTATAATACAACCTACAACGCACACTTGGTATTGTTGCAAAATTTTAATTAGTTTTCAAGATATTTAAAAAAAATGGTTTTTGGGGGTTAACTTTAAGGGTGGTTTTCACCCCTTAAATGGAGGAGTTAGCACGTAAAAAAAAATACGTGTCCAATATTTTTCGATGCTCTACCACATATCAAAAAATCAATAAAATCGGTGAGGTACACCTCGGGTACCTTCCTTGTAAGTGGAAGAATTTATTAAACTTACTTAAGAAAAAGACAAACCACATTCATGAAATTAAACATAAGAGAAGTAATTTCGGTGAATTTCACCGGACGCTTATTTTAACAATAATAAAATACTTGCATCGAAAGTAACTTTCTTTCGAAATTTACTCCCATAATTTGCTTAAAACAAAATTGTTATAATGATTTTTATCAAATTAATTCCTAATTGCAGGTTTTGTTTGAACTGCATCGATCAAAGCTCCTATTTTTTTTCCTTTAATTTTACTTAAGGTTATATACAGTTAGTCTAAAAAATAAGTTAACAAATTTTTTAAAATGGTTATACTCGCAATTGTTATTCTTGTTTTACTAAGGAGAGTTGATATATGTAATGTAACAGCAGGTCATAACATGCTTAACAAGTTCATGTGCATTTACATCTATTGCTCAATTCTCTACGAGAATTTCATTAGTAGTTCTGAGCGCACTCGTTAAGCAGGCAGTCAAAAATAAGCTAACACGAACAGATCATTAGTATTGCGCGGTTTATTGTTCAAGAATTAATCTAATTTTTATGTTATTAATCCCTTAATTAAATGAACTAATTAAGGTGATACAAACTTTGTCAGGTAGTGTTAATAAACTGTTATAAATTAAAAGAAAAACAATTAATTCCGTATTTGTCAACTTAGGATATTTCTTTGAAAATTAAAACATCTATAATGGGAGGATTCAAGCATCTAACATCAGAAGAGCGTAAGGGTATAATTAAAATGTTAGATGAAGACAGAACATATCATATAAATTGCGAGAATTTTCAAAAAAGTGCAGTCTCTATATGTAAAGTCATCAAGGCGTACAAAGAGGAAGGACGACATATCAAACTTAAACGTCCAGGACGACTCAATATAACGGACAACAGGACAGATAAGAGGATCGCCAATCTAGTCTCGGCAGATCCATTTATGACCGCACCAAAGATTCAATAGAAGTTTATTTCTGAAGGAAAACCTGCCTTTTCGCTAGAAACAATACGACGTCGCATACGCTCGTCAGGCAAATATGGACGAAGACCGCGCAAGTTACCTTACTTAAGCAAGATAAATATTAAAAAACGCTTGCAGTTCTACACGAAGGACGTTTTAAAGCCTCTAGTCTTCTGGGAGCGAATTTTATGGACCGATGAATCTATGATGCGACTGAAGTACAGACATGACAATATTTATCTATGGAGAAGCAAAGGTGAAAGTTTTGCTTATAGATGCGCTTTACCAACACTTAAAAGCTTGGAGAGAGGCATTATGGTTTGCGGATGCCTGTCTTCCTATGATATTGGCAAGATTGTCATTTTAGAGGGCAAAGTTAATTCCGACGTTTATTTAAAGGGTCTAGCCGGTTAAGGAGGTGAAAAGTGCCTCCAGCGCTTTTGAAAAACAAAAAATATCCTCATGTAGTACATGAAAAAGTACATCTTTGCTGAAATTTTTAGACCCATAGACACTCACATAACCTCACAAAAAATCAAAACGTGATTTTCAGTGTTTTGGCGATATCTCGGCTTCTTGTAGACGTAGAAAATTCTTTTTTTTCTCAAATTATAGGGTCTTTTGTCAGCTACAAAATAATATTTTTTTTGAAATTTTTGGCGGGAAATTCAAATTTTTATACAAGTTCGAAATTTTCAAAATTTAATTAAAAAAAAAACAAAAAAAATAGAAACGACGAAAAAAAAATATGTTATTCTCTGGATGTCAAGCTATATCCATGAATTATTTCAGATTTTTAGATTTGGTGCAACAGTGTCAAAATATCGAAAAACCGTTTTTTCAGCATTTTTCGGTATTTTTACATCTTTTTAGATTATTTTTTGTTTTCAATCCTTAGTTATACCTTTTAGTCATCCAAATATAAACTGGAATATACATTTGAAACATTTCAGTTCATAAAGAGATCATATATCAACGGTTTTCCACTTGATGACAAGATTAGTGAGTCGAGAAAATGAAACCAAAGCGAGTGCCCTCTGCGATTTTTCCAGGCTTGGGACTGGCGTGACATCATGGCTGCATTACACTCATTCCACCGTTCATTCATACACGCTATCCATTCAAAAATAATTGCCTCACATAGTAATAATATTGTTCCACTTTTTTTTTACACTCACTTCAAACCTTTTTTTATTACAATTTAAAACTGTGATATATAAAACTGTTTGTACTGAATAGGACAATTAGTCTTCATCGCTATCTTCTTCAATAACTGGTGCAACACCTTCACTTTCAAATATTTTAGTCAATTTTTCGGCTGGTTTCAATTTTTTGGATATATATCGTGCATGTGATAAATAATACACTACAGCTGCCACATGCGAACAGGAGCCGATTGTTCTTAACCCATTTGCACATTCACAACAGTATCTCAAAATACTTTTATAACCGATTGATTCCGGTTTATAATTGATATAACAGTTGTAAGTTTTACTGCTAATGTGCCGGGATCGAACTTGTACCTTTATAATGTCTTTTGATTTTTTTAAATAGCATAGATTGACTTCATCATTTTCATCTAGCATTTCTGCTAAATACGAAATAGCCTGTTGCATTTGATAGGTGCCAGTGAAAAATATTTTCAAATCATTTTCTGTAAGCTCGGGAAAATCTAAAACGTCTGTTGAAGTCAAACGAGTATATAAAGATTTTCTTCTGCTCCAATTGCTATTTTGAGATTCTACAGCTAAAGAATTTACATCATGATTTTCAGTTTCGAATCTTTTTAATATTTCGTCTTTTGCAGAAATGTTCGACACCAAGCGTTTTCCGAAATGATTTAGTAGGAAACATGCAATTTTGCAATAAAGGCCGACATTAGGGATCATACGATTGTCAAGTTGATGATGAAGTAACTTGAATTTTTGACCAACAATTCCATGAATGGCTTCAATAACCCATCTTACAGCTGTAACACGTCGGGGGTAATTAGATTCTGCAGCACTTAATTGTTTTTTTTTTCCCTTCAAGGCAGGCATGAGAACGCGATATTGAAGTTCTTCCAATTGGTCAACCACATCACGGAAATCTCTATCTAGTACAAAAACATCTTTGGGTTGTAATAAATTCTGTAAATCAGTATTTTGATTTAATAATTCATTGAGTATTTGAGCATCATTCTTATTTGCATAAAAGGTCCCACCACATCAACTACATATCCATCAGGAGTACAAATCGTAAATGGCTTGCATAAAGGTAATTTCTTTTGACCAGAATACGATTTTCTTTGGTATTCATTATTGCTGCTTTTTTGGTGGCGAATGTAGGTACCATCAGCTATTAAAACAAGGTTATTATCCTCGATCTTATGTAGTTTTTTCAATGTATTAGTCATATGATTCTTTATTAGATCCTCTCTATTAACAGCTTGTAATCCAAATCGGCTAGGGAGAACGTCGCTTTCAAAAGCTTGGAAAATTGATGAAGAAAAATTCGAGACTTTCCGTGGATCATCTAGTCCAAGTACTGCTGCAATCATCTCATTTGAATTACCACTACGCAATTTAAATAAAAATACAACTAATGCCTGGGTTACATTTCGATTAGAAGAGTCCCTTAACGAAGTCATCATTCCACGCAACTCTATAATATTTTCCCAGTTTAGACCGGTGAATGTATACAAACGATCTTCTGGTAATGTAAAGTCTCCCACGAGATCAATAATGTTCCTATCACAAGAAATAGTTAATGATGTAAGCAATTTCATTAAATCATTCAATTCAAGAAAACTTGAGCTAGATACAACATTCAGTTGAATAATCTGATCTTCATAGAATCGATTTTTAATCAAATGTTCTTTACAGCAACGATTGCCGAGAGGAATAATAATATTCTTAGACATAAAGACCTGTTTTCTTGCTTCGAATGGAACTACAACAATATTTTGGGTCTTTTTACATAAAAAACAATATTTGTGCGATGACACAGTCCTTTTATAAGGTAACTCAATTAATTCTTTTTCATTTGGTGGAAATAATGTTACATTAAAAGTCGGATCTGCTCCTGATGATTGTGAAGATGAAGGTTGTGACAATAGTGATAATTGTTCCGATAAATCAGAATCAGAATCGGAACAATTATCACTATTGTCACAACCTTCATCTTCACAATCATCAGGAGCAGATCCGACTTTTAATGTAACATTATTTCCACCAAATGAAAAAGAATTAATTGAGTTACCTTATAAAAGGACTGTGTCATCGCACAAATATTGTTTTTTATGTAAAAAGACCCAAAATATTGTTGTAGTTCCATTCGAAGCAAGAAAACAGGTCTTTATGTCTAAGAATATTATTATTCCTCTCGGCAATCGTTGCTGTAAAGAACATTTGATTAAAAATCGATTCTATGAAGATCAGATTATTCAACTGAATGTTGTATCTAGCTCAAGTTTTCTTGAATTGAATGATTTAATGAAATTGCTTACATCATTAACTATTTCTTGTAATAGGAACATTATTGATCTCGTGGGAGACTTTACATTACCAGAAGATCGTTTGTATACATTCACCGGTCTAAACTGGGAAAATATTATAGAGTTGCGTGGAATGATGACTTCGTTAAGGGACTCTTCTAATCGAAATGTAACCCAGGCATTAGTTGTATTTTTATTTAAATTGCGTAGTGGTAATTCAAATGAGATGATTGCAGCAGTACTTGGACTAGATGATCCACGGAAAGTCTCGAATTTTTCTTCATCAATTTTCCAAGCTTTTGAAAGCGACGTTCTCCCTAGCCGATTTGGATTACAAGCTGTTAATAGAGAGGATCTAATAAAGAATCATATGACTAATACATTGAAAAAACTACATAAGATCGAGGATAATAACCTTGTTTTAATAGCTGATGGTACCTACATTCGCCACCAAAAAAGCAGCAATAATGAATACCAAAGAAAATCGTATTCTGGTCAAAAGAAATTACCTTTATGCAAGCCATTTACGATTTGTACTCCTGATGGATATGTAGTTGATGTGGTGGGACCTTATTATGCAAATAAGAATGATGCTCAAATACTCAATGAATTATTAAATCAAAATACTGATTTACAGAATTTATTACAACCCAAAGATGTTTTTGTACTAGATAGAGATTTCCGTGATGTGGTTGACCAATTGGAAGAACTTCAATATCGCGTTCTCATGCCTGCCTTGAAGGGAAAAAAAAACAATTAAGTGCTGCAGAATCTAATTACTCCCGACGTGTTACAGCTGTAAGATGGGTTATTGAAGCCATTCATGGAATTGTTGGTCAAAAATTCAAGTTACTTCATCATCAACTTGACAATCGTATGATCCCTAATGTTGGCCTTTATTGCAAAATTGCATGTTTCCTACTAAATCATTTCGGAAAACGCTTGGTGTCGAACATTTCTGCAAAAGACGAAATATTAAAAAGATTCGAAACTGAAAATCATGATGTAAATTCTTTAGCTGTAGAATCTCAAAATAGCAATTGGAGCAGAAGAAAATCTTTATATACTCGTTTGACTTCAACAGACGTTTTAGATTTTCCCGAGCTTACAGAAAATGATTTGAAAATATTTTTCACTGGCACCTATCAAATGCAACAGGCTATTTCGTATTTAGCAGAAATGCTAGATGAAAATGATGAAGTCAATCTATGCTATTTAAAAAAATCAAAAGACATTATAAAGGTACAAGTTCGATCCCGGCACATTAGCAGTAAAACTTACAACTGTTATATCAATTATAAACCGGAATCAATCGGTTATAAAAGTATTTTGAGATACTGTTGTGAATGTGCAAATGGGTTAAGAACAATCGGCTCCTGTTCGCATGTGGCAGCTGTAGTGTATTATTTATCACATGCACGATATATATCCAAAAAATTGAAACCAGCCGAAAAATTGACTAAAATATTTGAAAGTGAAGGTGTTGCACCAGTTATTGAAGAAGATAGCGATGAAGACTAATTGTCCTATTCAGTACAAACAGTTTTATATATCACAGTTTTAAATTGTAATAAAAAAAGGTTTGAAGTGAGTGTAAAAAAAAAGTGGAACAATATTATTACTATGTGAGGCAATTATTTTTGAATGGATAGCGTGTATGAATGAACGGTGGAGTGAGTGTAATGCAGCCATGATGTCACGCCAGTCCCAAGCCTGGAAAAATCGCAGAGGGCACTCGCTTTGGTTTCATTTTCTCGACTCACTAATCTTGTCATCAAGTGGAAAACCGTTGATATATGATCTCTTTATGAACTGAAATGTTTCAAATGTATATTCCAGTTTATATTTGGATGACTAAAAGGTATAACTAAGGATTGAAAACAAAAAATAATCTAAAAAGATGTAAAAATACCGAAAAATGCTGAAAAAACGGTTTTTCGATATTTTGACACTGTTGCACCAAATCTAAAAATCTGAAATAATTCATGGATATAGCTTGACATCCAGAGAATAACATATTTTTTTTTCGTCGTTTCTATTTTTTTTGTTTTTTTTTAATTAAATTTTGAAAATTTCGAACTTGTATAAAAATTTGAATTTCCCGCCAAAAATTTCAAAAAAAATATTATTTTGTAGCTGACAAAAGACCCTATAATTTGAGAAAAAAATTTTCTACGTCTACAAGAAGCCGAGATATCGCCAAAACACTGAAAATCACGTTTTGATTTTTTGTGAGGTTATGTGAGTGTCTATGGGTCTAAAAATTTCAGCAAAGATGTACTTTTTCATGTACTACATGAGGATATTTTTTGTTTTTCAAAAGCGCTGGGGGCACTTTTCACCTCCTTAACCGGCTAGACCCTTTGCTTAAAACGAAGATAATACCAAAAAGTAAGAGGCTAATTGGGACGAAAAAAGCAATTTTATTAAATACTATAGAGGGAAGTTTAATTTTTTGTAATACTTTTATTCGTTAATAAAATTAACGTTAAATAACGTTCAATAATAATAAAATTTACTGTTGTTTTATTTCAAATTAACCTTGCTAACTTGTATTCTCGAAGTTACACGCATATTTGTAATGATTTTTGTACTATATGTAAGGTGCTTTTGAAACTTTAAACGCATTTTTCTCAAAACTGTGCTTTTAAAGTCGGTGAGCAAGATTTCTCGGAAACGGCTGAACTGATCAGTTTCAAATTTTAACACAATCTTTTTAAGTATATTTTTTTAGTAATTGAAAGTTTTTTCTCACCGATAAATATTTTCTATTTTATAAATAATTTAAGGCCAACATTTTTGTTAAAAATCGATTTTTTTTAAGAAGCCGCCATTTTGTCAAAAATTCTTTGCTTATTCCTTCGATTAATTACAAGATAAAACAATATATTAACGAAATATTTTTGGTTTTCTCTCTTTGGATGATCCAGTTCAGAGATATCGTGTTCACCGCAAGACGCCTTTTTTTAGAGTTGCTCTCGGAGATCAGCTGTAGCAGCTTTTAAAATAATTTTTACAAATAAAAAACATTACACTCAAGAGTTACCATTATATGTGTACAAATTTTTACATTAATAACTTAAAAGGTCATCTCACTGACATATAAGAACTTGATTGCTGATCCCGTACAAAAATTCACATCGAAAGTAAGACCAAATTTTGACCGAATTCTAGCTATCTCGCTCTTGCTTAAGTCCCGCAGGCAGACAACTTTACAAAAAAAATGTCCAATAGCCAAATGAAGGTGGCGCTATGTATGTGCACTTCTTTTGGTTTTTTCTAGTATCTTCGCGTGTGATACATCTTTTTGATACCCCCAATCGATAAATAAAAGTAAAAACGTGTTTTTTGCACACGACAGCCTTTACCAGTTGCCCGCCAACTCTCACCACTCATCGCCCTCACCAGATGACCCTAATCATTTTCCGTTGCAATCAGCTGAAGTTTAGACGAAGGCATTATGTATCTATCTCTGTTATTCATAAGTCCCCAGCTGATTGCCGCAAGGAACATTTTTATGAAAATAAATTAAAAGCAAAAAACCTTTTTTAAAAAAAGCTTTTATTTAAATGCTCTAAAAAGAAGAAAATAAAATGTTCCTTTAAAATTTTAACTATCAACTTATAGCCTCATTATACACAATTTATATGATCATAAAAGCTTGTCGCGCGATTTACTTGTGTAAATAAACTAGTACCTATTTAATTGAGTAACTTAATCAGCTAATTTTAATTTTTTTTAAATTTCAGATTAATTAAATACTTATAGGTACTTACGCAAACCTCGCGACAAGCTTTTATGATCATATAAATTGTGTATAATGAGGCTATAAGTTGATAGTTAAAATTTTAAAGGAACATTTTATTTTCTTCTTTTTAGAGCATTTAAATAAAAGGTTTTTTTGCTTTTAATTTATTTTTTACTTTTTAGCAGGGACCGCAAATAACTGTTATTTTTATATTTTTGATGTAAAAAATCAAATAGTAAGAGTTGTTTGATTTGCATAAAACTTATACACGATACCCAACATTACGAGTACTTTACGATGACATGGTCACTTTTAAATTTTATACTTTTATTATAAAAGTCAAACTTAATAATTATTATAGATTTCAATTTCTTTCAATCAAAAATACTAGTTAAAATTAATTGAAAAGGTTTTAGGTCATTAAAGACACTTATTTTTGTTCTTTATTTTCTCAAGCCGTTCAAAACTGTTATGGAAAGACTTTTATTTTTAAAAGCTTTTATTTAACTTGCACTGTATGTATGTATGTTTGTTAAGGTGGAATCTTGCTACTCAATTTTGAAGCAGATATCTTCAACCGATTGAGCTGAAATTTTGTATACACGTTTAGTTTGGATGACAATACACGATAAGTTGTGTGACGTCATTCTAAATCCAATATGGCGGACCGTCCAAGATGGCGGAATAGTTATTTTTAATGCATTTTTACAATATGGGTATCAATTGAAAGGGCTTGTTGAGAGTAACTCGAAAAATAATGTGACGTCATTCTAAATCCAATATGGCGGAACATCCAAAATGGCGGAATAGTTATTTTTTATGCAATTCTACAATATGGGTATCGAATGAAAGTGCTTGTTGAGAGTAACTCGAAAAATAATGTGACGTCATTCTAAATCCAATATGGCGGAACATCCAAGATGGCGGAATAGTTATTTTTTATGCACTTCTGCAATATGGGTATCAAATGAAAGTGCTTGCCGAGAATAATTAGAAAAATATTCTGACATCATTCTTAATCCAATATGGCGGACTTTTGAAGTTTTTTATGCTTTCCTATAGTATGGATATTAAATGAAAGGGTTCGCTGAGAATAAAAATGCTGAGAAAACTGACAACTTAGATCTAAATAATATTATACCATCAGATATAAACAAGACAGCAGGAGGGCTACCTAAGGAGCTAGAAATATTTGTTGGGGCCAAGGTGATGTTGCGTTACAATGTAGATGTGTCCAAAGGTCTGGTGAATGGTGCCATTGGACATATTACAGAAATTATATGGCCCTGCTTCCGAAGAGCACAAATGTATGACACTGATATACCATCCGTCCGTATAGACTTAGGTAAAGTCGGTGTTCACCTCATTCAGCCCAAGTCTGTGCAATTTCCAGCAAAATATTCACGGAACCGCAGAACGAAGAATGCTGCCAATTGTATTATGCTGGGCTTGCACAGTACACAAAATGCAGGGTAGTACTGTCGACCACGCCGTTGTTTACTTAGGCTCGAAGCTCTTTGCTGCTGGTCAAGCATACGTGGCCTTAAGTAGGGTAAAATCATTAGAAGGTCTCCTTATTGAAGAGCTAGACTGTTCGAAATTAACCGGCAAACGACCTTGCAACAATGATGCGTTGAATGAGATGAACAGACTCAGAAACCTAGCCAGCGATAACTAAAAAGCAGGGATCGTAACTGTTATAAGATATATATAAAAAATCTAAAATTAATTATTACTTTGAAACTTATATGATTTAAGACAAAATTAACCAATTATATTTCACCAAAAATATTTTAAGTTATTTTTAACTATAATCTTCGCCTACTATTAGTTTAAATCTTTTAAAACTGTTATGAACGATTTTTATTTTTTTTTGTTAAAAATTATGATTGACAATGGACTTTAATTTTTTAAATTAAAAATAACTGTTAAAAAAAACTTTTACTTTTTTCTGTCTTATATAAAAGTCTTTTGAAGATTTTTATTTTTTTAGTTTTTTATAAAAGTCTTTGAAGACTTTTATTTTTATTAAAAGCTTTTATTTAACTTGCACTGTATGTATGTATGTTTGTTAAGGTGGAATCTTGCTACTCAATTTTGAAGCAGATATCTTCAACCGATTGAGCTGAAATTTTGTATACACGTTTAGTTTGGATGACAATACACGATAAGTTGTGTGACGTCATTCTAAATCCAATATGGCGGACCGTCCAAGATGGCGGAATAGTTATTTTTAATGCATTTCTACAATATGGGTATCAATTGAAAGGGCTTGTTGAGAGTAACTCGAAAAATAATGTGACGTCATTCTAAATCCAATATGGCGGAACATCCAAAATGGCGGAATAGTTATTTTTTATGCAATTCTACAATATGGGTATCGAATGAAAGTGCTTGTTGAGAGTAACTCGAAAAATAATGTGACGTCATTCTAAATCCAATATGGCGGAACATCCAAGATGGCGGAATAGTTATTTTTTATGCACTTCTGCAATATGGGTATCAAATGAAAGTGCTTGCCGAGAATAATTAGAAAAATATTCTGACATCATTCTTAATCCAATATGGCGGACTTTTGAAGTTTTTTATGCTTTCCTATAGTATGGATATTAAATGAAAGGGTTCGCTGAGAATAAAAATGCTGAGAAAACTGACAACTTAGATCTAAATAATATTATACCATCAGATATAAACAAGACAGCAGGAGGGCTACCTAAGGAGCTAGAAATATTTGTTGGGGCCAAGGTGATGTTGCGTTACAATGTAGATGTGTCCAAAGGTCTGGTGAATGGTGCCATTGGACATATTACAGAAATTATATGGCCCTGCTTCCGAAGAGCACAAATGTATGACACTGATATACCATCCGTCCGTATAGACTTAGGTAAAGTCGGTGTTCACCTCATTCAGCCCAAGTCTGTGCAATTTCCAGCAAAATATTCACGGAACCGCAGAACGAAGAATGCTGCCAATTGTATTATGCTGGGCTTGCACAGTACACAAAATGCAGGGTAGTACTGTCGACCACGCCGTTGTTTACTTAGGCTCGAAGCTCTTTGCTGCTGGTCAAGCATACGTGGCCTTAAGTAGGGTAAAATCATTAGAAGGTCTCCTTATTGAAGAGCTAGACTGTTCGAAATTAACCGGCAAACGACCTTGCAACAATGATGCGTTGAATGAGATGAACAGACTCAGAAACCTAGCCAGCGATAACTAAAAAGCAGGGATCGTAACTGTTATAAGATATATATAAAAAATCTAAAATTAATTATTACTTTGAAACTTATATGATTTAAGACAAAATGAACCAATTATATTTCACCAAAAATATTTTAAGTTATTTTTAACTATAATCTTCGCCTACTATTAGTTTAAATCTTTTAAAACTGTTATGAACGATTTTTATTTTTTTTTGTTAAAAATTATGATTGACAATGGACTTTAATTTTTTAAATTAAAAATAACTGTTAAAAAAAACTTTTACTTTTTTCTGTCTTATATAAAAGTCTTTTGAAGATTTTTATTTTTTTAGTTTTTTATAAAAGTCTTTGAAGACTTTTATTTTTAAAATATAAAAATAAAAGTCTTTGAAGACTTTTATTTTTAAAATATAAAAATAAAAGTCTTTTGCAGAAGATAAACAAAAAAATCATCGTGATTAGGGTGTCACACTATAAAAGCAATCATAATACTGTACTTAATTGTTTGAGTATCTTATCCTGTCTTATCCTATAATCCTTTCTATATATGTTCGTACAGTGTAAACTGCAAAGTTCAGTTTCTATATTGATATCGATTTCGATTTTGTAATATAATTTATTAATGTCCTAATCCAAGCAAACATTTTAAATTGAGTGAAACCATTTCTACGACCTAAATTTACAAAAAAAAAAAAAAACAAATTGTGGGATTTGTGAAGTTTTTAATATACATACATCCCTATATACAGCGTGATCCAAAAGTATGGAAACGGCTAAATAACTTTCGAGGAATGCATTTTGGAGAAAAAAGTTGTAGACAAAAGTTTTAGGAATTTTCCCCATCTATTCAATGGTGACCTTAGATTTGACCTTGACCATGGCCTTGAAGGTCATTTGAAGGTCAAGTTGACTTTTTTAAATTGGAACCCTTATTTTTGACCACGGAAATGGAAAGAGCGGAAAATTTTACGTCCAACTATGACCTTTACCATGACCTCGAAGGTCATATCAAGGTCAAAATGGCTCTTTAAAGAGGAACCTGCATTGTTACTGCGGATTTGCAAAGAGTGGAAGTTTTGCGTCCAAATGTGACCTTGACCACAACCTTGACCTTGAACATGACCTTGGCAATGACCTTGAAGGTTATGTCAAGGCCAAGTCGTTTTTTGAAGGGGAAACCATGTTTTTGACCACGGAAATGGAAAGAGCGGAAAAGTTAACGACCACGGAAATGGAAAGAGCGGAAAGTTAACGACCGACCATGGTGAAGTCGATTAAGGCAAGGTCAAGTGTGTCATGGTCAAGGTCACATCCGGGCGCAAAACTTCTGCTCTTTCCAAATCCGCAGTAACAATGCAGGTTCCCCTTTAAAGAAACATCTTGACCTTGATATGACCTTCAAGGTCATGGTCAAGGTCATAGTCGGACGTTAAATTTTCCGCTCTTTCCATTTCTGTCGTCAAAAACATGGTTTCCCCTTCAAAAAGCCACCCTGACCTTGATATAACCTTCAAGGTCATTGCCAAGGTCGTGTTCAAGGTCAAGGTCACATTTGGACGTAAAACTTCCACTCTTTGCAAATCCGCAGTAACAATGCAGGTTCCTCTTCAAAGAGCCATTTTGACCTTGATATGAACTTCGAGGTCATGGTAAAGGTCATAGTTGGACGTAAAATTTTCCACTCTTTCCATTTCCGTGGTCAAAAATAAGGGTTCCAATTTAAAAAAGTCAACTTGACCTTGAAATGACCTTCAAGGCCATGGTCAAGGTCAAATCTAAGGTCACCATTGAATAGATGGGGAAAATTCCTAAAACTTTTGTCTACAACTTTTTGCTCCGAAATGCATTCCTCGAAAGTTATTTAGCCGTTTCCATACTTTTGGATCACCCTGTATATATATAAAAATGAAAGTTCGTTTGTTTGTTTGTTTGTTGCTCAATCACTCCTAAACGCTTGCATCGATATTTTTCATTTTTAGTCCGAAGGTAGTACATATTCCAACTTAAATATAGGCTAATTTTTTTTCGGATAATACATAAGGTTTAAAAATGGCGGATCAAAGATGGCGGCTGAAAATTTTAAATTTGAAGCAATTTTCATGAAAATTGGTACATAGGGGTTTTACGGTACGCTGATTTCAAATCCGATCTCCAAATTTAGAAATTCAAGATGGCGGATCCAATATGGCGACCAAGATTTCTCGAATTCAACGGATTTCAATGAAAATCAGTACAGTGATTGTTTTGAGGTCACTGATTTTGAATATTATCGAAATTTAGAAATCCAAGATGGCGGATCCAATATGGCGACCAGTATTTCTCAATTTCAACTGTTTCTAACATTGATTATCTTGAGGTCACTGATTTTGAATGTTATCAAAATTTAAAAATTCAAAATGGCAGAGCCAATATGGCGACCAATATTTCTAGATTTCAACTGATTTTAATGAAAATTAGTACATTGATTATATTGAGGTCACTGAGTTTGAATGTTATCAAAATTTAGAAATCCAAGATGGTGGACCCAATATGGCAGCCACTATTTCTCGATATCAACGGATTTTAATGAAAATTAGTACAATGATTATCTTGAGGTCGCTGATTTTGAATGTTATCAAAATTTACAAATCCAAGATGGCGGACCCAATATGGTGACCAATATTTCTCGATTTCAACGGATTTTATTGAAAATTAGTACAATGCTTATCTTGAGGACACTGATTTTGAATATTATCAAAATTTACAAATCCAAAATGGCGGACCCAATATGGCGACCAATATTTCTCGATTTCAACGGATTTTAATTAAAATTAGTACAATGATTATTCCGGAGCCACTAATTTAGAATATTATAAAAATTTCCAAATCCAACATGGCGTCCAGAATGTCTTGATTTCGACGGATTTTAATGAAAATTGGTACAATGATTATTATGAGGCTAAAAATTTCGAATATTATCAAAATTTGTAAATCCAAGGTGGCGGATCCAATATGCAAATTTTTCAATAAAATTACCGTTTTTGAGAAAAAAATTCATGAATTTTAAAAATTTTCTATCTTGATGAAATCCATATTGGCCATATTGGATCCGACATTTTGAATTTTTTTGACATCTGACATTGCATTCATCACTAGCAACCTCCTAACACCTGAGTATTTTTTAAATCTTTCTAATATGCCAATTGTCAATTTTTTCCTATATAAAAATTTTTAAAAATGCAAGAATTTTTTCTCAAAAACGGCAATTTTATTCAAAAATTTGCAAAAGACATTTCTTACTTAGAAGTGTATGCAGAATATCATAGTATTTTTTTTATTCAAATTTCGTTCAATTTTGAAAATTTGGCCGCCATATTGGATCCGCCATTTTGAATTTTTCAAAACGTCAGGTCAATTTCTGAAGAGTAAAGATAGACCAAAAATTTAAGCCCAAAAACAATTTTCTAGTTCTCCATGATTTTTGGTCATTTAGGTGGCCCGGTTGACGTGGAATGACCCATATATAGAACAGTACATATGTATAAAGGATACGGCAGGATAACTTAAAATTGGCATTGAACAGTTAAGTAAAATGTTATGATTTTTTTTATAGTGTGATTTCCTAATCGTGATGATTATTTTACTTATCTTCTGCAAAAGACTTTTATTTTTATATTTTAAAAATAAAAGTCTTCAAAGACTTTTATTTTTATATTTTATAAATAAAATTCTTCAAAGACTTTTATAAAAAACTGAAAAAATAAAAATCTTAAAAAGACTTTTATACAAGACAGAAAAAAATAAAAGTCTTTTTTAATAGTTATTTTTGATTTAAAAAATTAAAAGCAAAAAAACCTTTTTTAAAAAAAGCTTTTATTTAAATGCTCTAAAAAGAAGAAAATAAAATGTTCCTTTAAAATTTTAACTATCAACTTATAGCCTCATTATACACAATTTATATGATCATAAAAGCTTGTCGCGCGATTTACTTGTGTAAATAAACTAGTACCTATTTAATTGAGTAACTTAATCAGCTAATTTTAATTTTTTTTAAATTTCAGTTTAATTAAATACTTATAGGTACTTACGCAAACCTCGCGACAAGCTTTTATGATCATATAAATTGTGTATAATGAGGCTATAAGTTGATAGTTAAAATTTTAAAGGAACATTTTATTTTCTTCTTTTTAGAGCATTTAAATAAAAGCTTTTTTTAAAAAAGGTTTTTTTGCTTTTAATTTATTTTTTACTTTTTAGCAGGGACCGCAAATAACTGTTATTTTTATATTTTTGATGTAAAAAATCAAGTAGTAAGAGTTGTTTGATTTGCATAAAACTTATACACGTTACCCAACATTACGAGTACTTTACGATAACATGGTCACTTTTAAATTTTATACTTTTATTATAAAAGTCAAACTTAATAATTATTATAGATTTCAATTTCTTTCAATCAAAAATACTAGTTAAAATTAATTGAAAAGGTTTTAGGTCATTAAAGACACTTATTTTTGTTCTTTATTTTCTCAAGCCGTTCAAAACTGTTATGGAAAGACTTTTATTTTTTAAATCAAAAATAACTATTAAAAAAGACTTTTATTTTTTTCTGTCTTGTATAAAAGTCTTTTTAAGATTTTTATTTATTCAGTTTTTTATAAAAGTCTTTGAAGAATTTTATTTATAAAATATAAAAATAAAAGTCTTTGAAGACTTTTATTTTTAAAATATAAAAATAAAAGTCTTTTGCAGAAGATAAGTAAAATAATCATCACGATTAGGAAATCACACTATAAAAAAAATCATAACATTTTACTTAACTGTTCAATGCCAATTTTAAGTTATCCTGCCGTATCCTTTATACATATGTACTGTTCTACAGGGTGTTCAGAGGTAAGAGGTCAATACTGCAGGGGGTGAAAGGTCAGACCGAGACAAGCAAAAAATCGTATGGGTGGGGGGGGGGGGGGGGGCATCTCGCACCGTTTGGCAGTTACAGGGTGATTCGTAAATCAGGATTTTGCCTTATATGGGAACCGCTCTTGTATTTCTATTTTTTTTTTGTACGCATCGCAGCGGTCCCAAACTGATTTCAAAAAATCACTATTTGCAAGCCCTTTCCAAAAAAGTTTACACCACCCCCCTATCCCCAACCCCTTGGCCACAATCCCCCCTGGAAGTTGAAAAAATTAACTTTTATTTCACGATTTTTCACTTTTCGCCCCACTTTTCTCCGAAATTCATGTTATTAACATACCTACTTTTTATTTTTTTTAAGTTGCCTATCTAATTACCTTGCTAAAAAGGTGCAACATGCCCAGGTAGGAAAAGGATACGAAAATTTATTTACAAAAATCCTTTTACAGAATATCATGATAATTCGAATTTTTAGGAAATTATACTTAAGTTTACTAAAAAATACATTTTGTTCGCTTAAAAACTAATTACAATTAAAACGTTTGTCCTTTAAAAGCTGTTCAAAATGTTCTCCGCTGGTTTCGATGCATGCAAGCAGCCTTCGTTTTATTTCACGTTTGAGGTCTATGGTAGCCAGTCTCTCCCGTATTTTCGTGGCTGCAGTCCCAATCCTGGTAACTAATTCTTCTCTGGTGTTGATTGGTCTTGAGTAAACTTCATCTTTCATCATTCCCCATAAGAAAAAGTCCAGTGGAGTAAGGTTCGGTGACCTAGCAGGCCAAGGAATCGGTCCACGTCGTCCAATCCAGCGCTCTGGGTAATTTTCATTTATCCTTGCCCTAACAATGTTCCCAGTATGCGCAGGTGCTCCGTCGAGCTGTAAATAAATTGCGCTTCTGGTAGCCAGGGGGATGTCCTCCAACAGATCCGGAAGGGTATTCTCCAAAAAGTCCGAGTATAGCTGACTATTCAGCACTTGGGGCAAGATGAAGGGTCCTATCAACTGGTTGCCGATGATGCCAGCCCAGACATTGACACTAAATTTTTGCTGGAAGGACCGACACCTGGTCCTATGTGGGTTCACATCTGACCAGGTGTGGAGGTTGTGGAAGTTTGTGATGCCATCCCGGGTGAATTGCGATACATCCGTCCACAGAATTCGGTCTAGAAACCTTCTGTTTTCGATGTCAGACTCGAACAGCCAAGTGCAAATTGCAATCGTCCTTCGGAATATCCTTCCTGTAGTGCTTGGACCGGGATATAGTGGTATGGATGTAGTCCCTCTCGGTTAACAACGGTCCAAACTCTCCCTGAAGACAATCCTGACCTTCGTGCGACCTGCCTGATGCTTATTACAGGGCTGTTCCTGACGATGTTGAGGATTTGTTGGTCGGGGTCCGCTGAATCGGCCGATTTTCCTGCTCGCGTTTCTGCTCTGGGGGCTGTTACACTTCCGGTTTCTTTTAACCTTCTGAAAGTCCTTGAAAATACCCTTCTTTTGGGTACCCGCCGATTCGGGAATCTCCTTTGGTATTCTCGTACGGCCTCACTATCATTTCCGTCTACTAAACCGTACACGTAAATAATATCGGCAGACTCTTCAACACTGCATTCTGCCATTTTATCTTAATTTTTTCTATTAAACACCCGGTTTTATCGCTTGCTTCTTCAACTGTGGTCAATGTCCTTTCAAACTTACCCATTTTTATACCATAATTCATAGGAGGTATTAGAAACGGAGCGTCAGGATACTTAGGAGTCAATACTGGATATAATAAACTAATAACGCTATTTAACGAGATTTCATTTATTATTTTAGTACTTTTTTGCTGAAAAAATAAAAATGTATTACTTGTGTTTCCTAAACAAACATTTCCGAACTTGCTGTCATAAAAATTGTTTACTTAACGATTTTTTTCATTATGGTGCAATAAAGTAATTAGGTACCTGTGAGTATGTTTTAATTTCAGAACTTTTGCAACCCTTTTCTACCTGGGCATGTTGCACCTTTTTGGAAAGGTAATTAGATAGGCAACTTAAAAAAAATAAAAAGTAGGTATGTTAATAACATGAATTTCGGAGAAAAGTGGGGCGAAAGGTGAAAAATCGTGAAATAAAAGTTAATTTTTTCAACTTCCAGGGGGGCTTGTGGCCAAGGGGTTGGTGATAGGGGGGTGGTGTAAACTTTTTTGGAAAGGGCTTCCAAATAGTGATTTTTTGAAATCAGTTTGGGGCCGCTGCGATGCGTAGAAAAAAAGATAGAAATACAAGAGCGGTTCCCATATAAGGCAAAATCCTGATTTACGAATCACCCTGTAACTGCCAAACGGTGCGAGATGCCCCCCCCCCCCCCCCCCCCACCCATACGATTTTTTGCTTGTCTCGGTCTGACCTTTCACCCCCTGCAGTATTGACCTCTTACCTCTGAACACCCTGTATATATGGGACATTCCACGTCAACCGGGCCACCTAAATGACCAAAAATCATGGAGAACTAGAAAATTGTTTTTGGGCTTAAATTTTTGGTCTATCTTTACTCTTCAGAAATTGACCTGACGTTTTGAAAAATTCAAAATGGCGGATCCAATATGGCGGCCAAATTTTCAAAATTGAACGAAATTTGAATAAAAAAAATACTATGATATTCTGCATACACTTCTAAGTAAGAAATGTCTTTTGCAAATTTTTGAATAAAATTGCCGTTTTTGAGAAAAAATTCATGCATTTTTAAAAATTTTTATATAGGAAAAAATTGACAATTGGCATATTAGAAAGATTTAAAAAATACTCAGGTGTTAGGAGGTTGCTAGTGATGAATGCAATGTCAGATGTCAAAAAAATTCAAAATGTCGGATCCAATATGGCCAATATGGATTTCATCAAGATAGAAAATTTTTAAAATTCATGAATTTTTTTCTCAAAAACGGTAATTTTATTGAAAAATTTGCATATTGGATCCGCCACCTTGGATTTACAAATTTTGATAATATTCGAAATTTTTAGCCTCATAATAATCATTGTACCAATTTTCATTAAAATCCGTCGAAATCAAGACATTCTGGACGCCATGTTGGATTTGGAAATTTTTATAATATTCTAAATTAGTGGCTCCGGAATAATCATTGTACTAATTTTAATTAAAATCCGTTGAAATCGAGAAATATTGGTCGCCATATTGGGTCCGCCATTTTGGATTTGTAAATTTTGATAATATTCAAAATCAGTGTCCTCAAGATAAGCATTGTACTAATTTTCAATAAAATCCGTTGAAATCGAGAAATATTGGTCACCATATTGGGTCCGCCATCTTGGATTTGTAAATTTTGATAACATTCAAAATCAGCGACCTCAAGATAATCATTGTACTAATTTTCATTAAAATCCGTTGATATCGAGAAATAGTGGCTGCCATATTGGGTCCACCATCTTGGATTTCTAAATTTTGATAACATTCAAACTCAGTGACCTCAATATAATCAATGTACTAATTTTCATTAAAATCAGTTGAAATCTAGAAATATTGGTCGCCATATTGGCTCTGCCATTTTGAATTTTTAAATTTTGATAACATTCAAAATCAGTGACCTCAAGATAATCAATGTTAGAAACAGTTGAAATTGAGAAATACTGGTCGCCATATTGGATCCGCCATCTTGGATTTCTAAATTTCGATAATATTCAAAATCAGTGACCTCAAAACAATCACTGTACTGATTTTCATTGAAATCCGTTGAATTCGAGAAATCTTGGTCGCCATATTGGATCCGCCATCTTGAATTTCTAAATTTGGAGATCGGATTTGAAATCAGCGTACCGTAAAACCCCTATGTACCAATTTTCATGAAAATTGCTTCAAATTTAAAATTTTCAGCCGCCATCTTTGATCCGCCATTTTTAAACCTTATGTATTATCCGAAAAAAAATTAGCCTATATTTAAGTTGGAATATGTACTACCTTCGGACTAAAAATGAAAAATATCGATGCAAGCGTTTAGGAGTGATTGAGCAACAAACAAACAAACAAACGAACTTTCATTTTTATATATATACAGGGTGATCCAAAAGTATGGAAACGGCTAAATAACTTTCGAGGAATGCATTTCGGAGCAAAAAGTTGTAGACAAAAGTTTTAGGAATTTTCCCCATCTATTCAATGGTGACCTTAGATTTGACCTTGACCATGGCCTTGAAGGTCATTTCAAGGTCAAGTTGACTTTTTTAAATTGGAACCCTTATTTTTGACCACGGAAATGGAAAGAGTGGAAAATTTTACGTCCAACTATGACCTTTACCATGACCTCGAAGTTCATATCAAGGTCAAAATGGCTCTTTGAAGAGGAACCTGCATTGTTACTGCGGATTTGCAAAGAGTGGAAGTTTTACGTCCAAATGTGACCTTGACCTTGAACACGACCTTGGCAATGACCTTGAAGGTTATATCAAGGTCAGGGTGGCTTTTTGAAGGGGAAACCATGTTTTTGACGACAGAAATGGAAAGAGCGGAAAATTTAACGTCCGACTATGACCTTGACCATGACCTTGAAGGTCATATCAAGGTCAAGATGTTTCTTTAAAGGGGAACCTGCATTGTTACTGCGGATTTGGAAAGAGCAGAAGTTTTGCGCCCGGATGTGACCTTGACCATGACACACTTGACCTTGCCTTAATCGACTTCACCATGGTCGGTCGTTAACTTTCCGCTCTTTCCATTTCCGTGGTCGTTAACTTTTCCGCTCTTTCCATTTCCGTGGTCAAAAACATGGTTTCCCCTTCAAAAAACGACTTGGCCTTGACATAACCTTCAAGGTCATTGCCAAGGTCATGTTCAAGGTCAAGGTTGTGGTCAAGGTCACATTTGGACGCAAAACTTCCACTCTTTGCAAATCCGCAGTAACAATGCAGGTTCCTCTTTAAAGAGCCATTTTGACCTTGATATGACCTTCGAGGTCATGGTAAAGGTCATAGTTGGACGTAAAATTTTCCGCTCTTTCCATTTCCGTGGTCAAAAATAAGGGTTCCAATTTAAAAAAGTCAACTTGACCTTCAAATGACCTTCAAGGCCATGGTCAAGGTCAAATCTAAGGTCACCATTGAATAGATGGGGAAAATTCCTAAAACTTTTGTCTACAACTTTTTTCTCCAAAATGCATTCCTCGAAAGTTATTTAGCCGTTTCCATACTTTTGGATCACGCTGTATATAGGGATGTATGTATATTAAAAACTTCACAAATCCCACAATTTGTTTTTTTTTTTTTTTGTAAATTTAGGTCGTAGAAATGGTTTCACTCAATTTAAAATGTTTGCTTGGATTAGGACATTAATAAATTATATTACAAAATCGAAATCGATATCAATATAGAAACTGAACTTTGCAGTTTACACTGTACGAACATATATAGAAAGGATTATAGGATAAGACAGGATAAGATACTCAAACAATTAAGTACAGTATTATGATTGCTTTTATAGTGTGACACCCTAATCACGATGATTTTTTTGTTTATCTTCTGCAAAAGACTTTTATTTTTATATTTTAAAAATAAAAGTCTTCAAAGACTTTTATTTTTATATTTTAAAAATAAAAGTCTTCAAAGACTTTTATAAAAAACTAAAAAAATAAAAATCTTCAAAAGACTTTTATATAAGACAGAAAAAAGTAAAAGTTTTTTTTAACAGTTATTTTTAATTTAAAAAATTAAAGTCCATTGTCAATCATAATTTTTAACAAAAAAAAATAAAAATCGTTCATAACAGTTTTAAAAGATTTAAACTAATAGTAGGCGAAGATTATAGTTAAAAATAACTTAAAATATTTTTGGTGAAATATAATTGGTTCATTTTGTCTTAAATCATATAAGTTTCAAAGTAATAATTAATTTTAGATTTTTTATATATATCTTATAACAGTTACGATCCCTGCTTTTTAGTTATCGCTGGCTAGGTTTCTGAGTCTGTTCATCTCATTCAACGCATCATTGTTGCAAGGTCGTTTGCCGGTTAATTTCGAACAGTCTAGCTCTTCAATAAGGAGACCTTCTAATGATTTTACCCTACTTAAGGCCACGTATGCTTGACCAGCAGCAAAGAGCTTCGAGCCTAAGTAAACAACGGCGTGGTCGACAGTACTACCCTGCATTTTGTGTACTGTGCAAGCCCAGCATAATACAATTGGCAGCATTCTTCGTTCTGCGGTTCCGTGAATATTTTGCTGGAAATTGCACAGACTTGGGCTGAATGAGGTGAACACCGACTTTACCTAAGTCTATACGGACGGATGGTATATCAGTGTCATACATTTGTGCTCTTCGGAAGCAGGGCCATATAATTTCTGTAATATGTCCAATGGCACCATTCACCAGACCTTTGGACACATCTACATTGTAACGCAACATCACCTTGGCCCCAACAAATATTTCTAGCTCCTTAGGTAGCCCTCCTGCTGTCTTGTTTATATCTGATGGTATAATATTATTTAGATCTAAGTTGTCAGTTTTCTCAGCATTTTTATTCTCAGCGAACCCTTTCATTTAATATCCATACTATAGGAAAGCATAAAAAACTTCAAAAGTCCGCCATATTGGATTAAGAATGATGTCAGAATATTTTTCTAATTATTCTCGGCAAGCACTTTCATTTGATACCCATATTGCAGAAGTGCATAAAAAATAACTATTCCGCCATCTTGGATGTTCCGCCATATTGGATTTAGAATGACGTCACATTATTTTTCGAGTTACTCTCAACAAGCACTTTCATTCGATACCCATATTGTAGAATTGCATAAAAAATAACTATTCCGCCATTTTGGATGTTCCGCCATATTGGATTTAGAATGACGTCACATTATTTTTCGAGTTACTCTCAACAAGCCCTTTCAATTGATACCCATATTGTAGAAATGCATTAAAAATAACTATTCCGCCATCTTGGACGGTCCGCCATATTGGATTTAGAATGACGTCACACAACTTATCGTGTATTGTCATCCAAACTAAACGTGTATACAAAATTTCAGCTCAATCGGTTGAAGATATCTGCTTCAAAATTGAGTAGCAAGATTCCACCTTAACAAACATACATACATACAGTGCAAGTTAAATAAAAGCTTTTAAAAACTTAAAATTGAGCGTGAGATGAAAGAAATCGGTTCGTGCAAGTTTAATTATTTTTAATTTGCGTCAGTTTAAACATACTTGTACGGTATTTTAGGGCATTTTTAATAGCATGATTTGCTCCATGAGGATTGAGCCTGTGCTAAAAATGGTCTCATTTTTCAGACGACGGTTAGCAGTCCAGTTCTTCCATGTCAGTGGGTATTCTCAAGAAAAATTCTCGATAAATCTATTTTTTTGGGCCTCCTGACTGTATATAACCCCTTAAAAACTAAAGAAATACACCAGCGCACCGCATACAAGAAAATAACTCATTACCTATGTGCGAGGCTAGTAGTCCGAGAGCTGACTGCAAAAAACCTAGCCAATAAAGTAACAGGATGAAATGTGTTTTATATGTTAGTACCAACAGTGCTCGTAACAAAATGCATGGTGTGCCTAGGCAGAACTTGTGCACAAATTTGCTATGAGCCTTTTCAGGACGCAAATTTGGGACTGCAACTTTACCTATCGAGTAACAGCTTGAAATTATTTTTAAAATTTTGCATTTACCGAGTTAAACAAAAATATATTGGTGTGCCTCATTAAATCTTGTGCTAATACCTTGGCACACCATTTTTTTAAATTTTTTTTTAGGCACGCTACTGTACCTATCGAGTAACAGCCTCAAACTGCTATCAAATTAAAGTTTAAACATTGTATTATTAGAAAAAAAAAGTGTGCCACGTCTAAGCCTGTGCCAAATATCTGGCACACCACTTTCAATTTTCAGTCTTACAGCCGGACACGAAGAGAGTACGTCATTTCTTCGCTCATACCAGCTACCCCACCACATCATTTTCCATCCTGCGCATGAGCAGAACATTCTAAATCGTATGGCTAGTCTTAACGATGAAAGAACGTACTCTCTTTTTATACATACTGTTATTAAATTAATAAAAACTTACTCATGTAGAAACACAACATCAGAGTGATCCTAAAGTATGGAAACGGCTAAATAACTTTCGAGGAATGCATTTTGGAGAAAAAAGTTTTAGACAAAAGTCTTAGGAATTTTCCCTGGCTATTCAATGGTGGCCGTAGATTTGACCTTGACCATGGCCTTGAAGGTCATTTCAAGGTCAATTTGATTTTTTTAGATTGGAACCCATATTTTTGACCACGGAAATGAAAAGAGCGGAAAATTGTACGTCCGACTATGACCTTAACCATGACCTCGAAGGTCATATCAAAGTCAATATAGCTCTTTAAAAGGGAACCTGCATTGTTACTGCGGATTTGGAAAGAGCAGAAGTTTTGCGTCAAAATGTGACCTTGACAACAACCTTGACCATGAGCATGACCTTGAAGGTCATATCAAGGTCAAGGTGTTTTTTTGAAGGGGAAACCATATTTTTGGCAATGGAAATTGTAAGATTATGGGCTTGACCATTACCTCGAAGGGAACGTACAATTTTCCGCTCTTACCATTTCCGTGGCCAAAAACGTGGTTTGCCCTTCAAAAAACCATCTTGATCTTGACATAACCTTCGAGGTGATGGTCAAGGTCAAGGTTGCTGTCAAGGTCACATTTTGACGCAAAACTTCTGCTCCTTCCAAATCCGCAGTAACAATAGTATGGGACCCCAAGCGGGGATTTTGGTTCTTACTCGAGCGCGTCAGAAAATCATATGGGGAGAAACCTTGCACCCTGTAATGTACCCCTACCATATATGAACCCTTAATGCAGGGGAGTGCGGTGAGGGCAGCCCGTCAGATTAGTAAAAAAAAAATCGATCCTCAGAAAAACTCGAGCGCGTCAGATTAAGAACAGGTAAGTTAAGTACATCCAGAAAAGTGTATATTTCAATAATCTGACAATTTGAGCGTGGCATAAAGAAATGGGCGAGTCACAAAGTTGTAAAAAAAAACGTCACCTCGAAATACTCGAGCGCGATTGAATTTTTTTTTATTTTGAAGGAAATTCTATCAGGATCACGAAAACCATATAATCTGACGGTTTTCATGGGATGATGTAGCTAAAACCATCGATAAAGGCTGAGCGTACAGATGCTGACAACCAAAGAGTATCTATTAACAGAAGGGGACACTCGAGCGATTATTCCTTATCTTTTTTCGACCTTGGTACCGTTACAGGAACGAAGTGGAAATTTCTGCTAGAAATAGGTAGTAATAAAGAAGGCATAGGTGAGGGAAAGACAAAAATTTGGGGCGAAAAGTGGAACACTCCTATAGGGTGCACCTCACAAAAAATTTTTATCACAAAACTTTTCTATGAACACATTACACACTGCCTTTTCCAAAGCCACACACCAAACACATTATATTATGCTTACCCATCATTTATCTAAAGCATATTTTATGTTATTTAATTAATTCCGTCTAAAAAAGCACTTTTTAACTTAAAAACTTTTAAG
The DNA here is from genome assembly GCA_949715965.1 of Dysmachus trigonus. Classification (NCBI taxonomy): domain Eukaryota; kingdom Metazoa; phylum Arthropoda; class Insecta; order Diptera; family Asilidae; genus Dysmachus; species Dysmachus trigonus. The sequence continues at coordinate 33,700,503 of OX454321.1, read as the reverse complement.
CTTTTATGTAAATAAATGATTGAATTTTTTATATATAAATGTGTGTACATATCTTTTTTATTACATCCCGTAATAAACAAAAGAAACTAAAAAAAAAATTTTATTTGAAAACTCTCACATTAATAATTTTTCAAATTGTCAGATTACCAATACTCCTTTATATAATTGTCAGATTATCACTTAGGGCGACTAAGACATCGAGTTGAACCCTCTGTATAAAAATCTGACGCACTCGAGTATTTCAAGGTAACTGTTTTTTTAACATTTTCAAAAATCAGTCATGAGTTTTGGTCCCGTCCAAATCGTCAGCCATTGAAATAGGGGACTTTTTTGAGTTCAATTGCTAATCCCTTTCAATATCTGACGTGATCGAATAACTTTTTTTTGTTTTGTTTTTTTACCCCTTTTTACAGCCACCCACCACTATTTAATCGTCAGATTAATATCCATCGGTTTTTTTCGTTTTAGAACCTAATCTTCATAATTCAATAGGTCCCTATAACGCTCTAGTAACTGCAAATTTAGCATCCCGGGCTCCCGTACTACAATGCAGATTCCCTTTTAAAGAGCTATATTGACTTTGATATGACCTTCGAGGTCATGGTTAAGGTCATAGTCGGACGTACAATTTTCCGCTCTTTTCATTTCCGTGGTCAAAAATATGGGTTCCAATCTAAAAAAATCAACTTGACCTTGAAATGACCTTCAAGGCCATGGTCAAGGTCAAATCTACGGCCACCATTGAATAGCCAGGGAAAATTCCTAAGACTTTTGTCTAAAACTTTTTTCTCCAAAATGCATTCCTCGAAAGTTATTTAGCCGTTTCCATACTTTAGGATCACTCTGATGTTGTGTTTCTACATGAGTAAGTTTTTATTAATTTAATAACAGTATGTATAAAAAGAGAGTACGTTCTTTCATCGTTAAGACTAGCCATACGATTTAGAATGTTCTGCTCATGCGCAGGATGGAAAATGATGTGGTGGGGTAGCTGGTATGAGCGAAGAAATGACGTACTCTCTTCGTGTCCGGCTGTAAGACTGAAAATTGAAAGTGGTGTGCCAGATATTTGGCACAGGCTTAGACGTGGCACACTTTTTTTTTCTAATAATACAATGTTTAAACTTTAATTTGATAGCAGTTTGAGGCTGTTACTCGATAGGTACAGTAGCGTGCCTAAAAAAAAATTAAAAAAAATGGTGTGCCAAGGTATTAGCACAAGATTTAATGAGGCACACCAATATATTTTTGTTTAACTCGGTAAATGCAAAATTTTAAAAATAATTTCAAGCTGTTACTCGATAGGTAAAGTTGCAGTCCCAAATTTGCGTCCTGAAAAGGCTCATAGCAAATTTGTGCACAAGTTCTGCCTAGGCACACCATGCATTTTGTTACGAGCACTGTTGGTACTAACATATAAAACACATTTCATCCTGTTACTTTATTGGCTAGGTTTTTGCAGTCAGCTCTCGGACTATAGGTGCTCTATTCTATACGAAGGTTGGTAAGAAGGGCGATTCAAGGTGCGGTGCGTTATATTGTGGCTATTTCTATTTGATATAGCGAATACATTTTACAATCGCACAGCAAGCCTAGAGTGGTGCGATGTGCGGTGCGTCGTTGTGATCATGCATTGAGTAATGCTTACACTTGATAATTTTTTATGCACCTTAGCTTCTGTGTGATTTTTCCTTTTTTTGGAAATGTCTCTAAAACTCTTTTTAATTTTGCTTCCAAAATTATAAATTAATTTTATTTATGGAAGAAATAACTATCATTCAAATATTATCCTTAGGGTGTAGACGCTTCTTTGATTCCAACTCTGTCTTTCCCGGCTTTCGGTTCCCACGAAGAAAGGCTTGTTGATCTTTCTAAAGGAAATGTGGTGAAGCGTTTACGAGGTAAAAAGGGATTTAAGCGATTTAGCCGAGACGGATACCTAAGCAGATTAGAGGATAAGAGCAGAAGGTATTATGCATTGTTATTAGTTATACTATATATCTTCATGCTTAACTTATAAAAAAGGTATTACAACAAAGGAGAAATTAAAGATTTCGAAGGAAACGAATGCGAGTGGCCAATTTTCTATGTCTTCATGATCATAGATGGCGTGTTTAAGAATAATGTTGAGCAGATTGAAGAATACCAAACAGAGTTACGACGCTGCATGTACACTGATCAAAATGGAGATCCAGTGATCACTATGTATTTTGCACCCGATGGAGAAGGTTCCTATGTTCGATCACCATCCCAAGCTATATTTCTTTGGGGACAAGCCGTCTTCATAATATCGCAACTGTTGACAGCTGGTCTGTTGCACATCAATGAATTAGATCCTATTCGACGTTATCTTCCCAGCTATAACAGACCACGGAAAGCTGGTAGATATTCAGCCTTTCAGGTAAGTAAAACAACAAATATTTTCTTTTGTCCACACAACTTGTAGAACGGTTCATGTGTTTATTAAACACCCATTTAATTTTACTTGACTTCAGGGAAAACCAGACGAAGTAAGTAGTTTCTAAGATACAATAGATTTTATCGTGTTTAGTTTTCGATTTTAAAATTTATAAATTATATTAATCCCTTAAAGCAGCTTTTTGTGTTAGAATAATTATCGGTTTTTAGAAAAAACGGAATAATTTAATTTTGTTCATGGCAATGTGTTGTTCAGACTTGTGGAAAAGTCTTGTCTGAATTAATGCTGGGCCTTTGCTGTAAGTAACGTCTGTTAGAATATATTCAGGCTTGGTGCTTAAGTGGTTAAGGCTTAATAATCGGGGAGCCGGTGACATACCACCTTGATCAACAAGTTTCAGGGAAGACTACCGTGTGGTGCTGTCAGTCACCCGATTTGAGTTTTTATTTTTTTGTAAGATACATATCATATTTGTAAAAGTCACACTGTCTTGAATTCAGCGAAAATCCTGGAGAAGTGTTTCGGCAACGATACTTTATCGAAAACACGCTTTTATGTGTATCGCGAACGCTTCAGAGGTGGGCGTGAGTCCGTTGAGGATGACGAACGCAGTGACAGACCTGCGACGTCGAAGACCGGCGAAAACATAGAAGAAATTTCAAACATTCAAAGTAATGATTGCCAAACACCACAAATTGACCATTAGAGAGCTGGCAAAAGACTTGAACATGGCTTATTGATTTGTTGAAAGCATTTTGATTAATGATTTGGGCTTCAGACGTGTCTCTACAAAGCTGGTGGCGAAAGAACTGAATTTCATGCAAAAAATGGACCATATTGATGACGCGAAAGACTTGATTTCGGTGTCTGAATCCGACCCAACATTCATCCAACGCATAATTACTGGAGCTGAGACGCGGGTTTATGAGTATGATACGCAATCCAGGCATCAAGCGAGTGAATTGCGTTTACCCAATGAGCCAAGACCGAAAAAAACCTCGTCGTTTTCAGTCGAAAAAGAAGACGATGCTTACGGTTTTCATGGATTACAACGGTGTTGTGCATAGTGAATTCTTGCCGCAAGGTGAGATAGTTAGCAAGGAATATTATATGGGAGTTATGAGACGTTTGCGTGAAACAGTTCGCCAAAAAAGACCGGATTCGTTATACGCAATTTTTTAACAAAGAACCGAACGAATACCGTCCAGCAGTCACCAAATTCGCCTGATTTGACTCTGCAACTTCTTCCTGTTCGGTCGACTAAAAAAAACCGCTCCGGGGAATGCGTTTTAGCAGCCAAGAGGAGATATCGGAGGCGGCTCTGATGGTCATACCAAAAAATGAGTATCAAAAATGTTTGGAGGATTGGATCAAGCGCTGGCATACGTGCGTTACAGTTGATGGAGAGTACTTTGAAGGAGATAATATATATTTTGATGAATAAAGTTGTATTTTTAATTTTCTGAATAAATTCCTCAAAGTTTTTGATCAAGGTGGTATATTTGATGGGTTATTAAAAGCTCATCACTAAATCGCAAAGGATGCCTAAGAAAACTGGAAGGGATAAAAATAAATGAGTAATTTTTGGTACGAAAATTTTAAGAACATTTTCATGAGTTAATCTGATAAAGTGCTCGTAAATTTATAGAAAAAGAGTACCGCTACTCAACTACTACCCGACTGCAACCTTGCCTGGACTATAGACAGTCGCCTTAAAAACAAAAATTTTTTTTGTAGTTAAAATATATGAATAATGCAACCGGTTAAAGATAGTGTCAGTTAACGGGGAGAAACCTGTTTACTTTCAAGAAATATATTTGAACACCTTTCCAAGTTCTCATAATATCACATTTCACTAGTTATACATGTACAATATAGCTTAATTTTCCAACCAGGGCTACGTGAATGCTACAGTTACATTTATTAATTGAATACTTAAAAAATTTATAAAAACAACAACAACAAAACTTCACTATATTATTTCATTATTCATTACACAGCCACACAAAAAAAGAAAAGTGGTCTGTATTTTACATGCGATATATGGTTTTCGATGTATTTTCGCGCGCTGAGCACGAGTCAGAATTGAGCCATCACATTACAGTTAATTCCTAACCTCAAAAAACAGCTAAAAAATAACAAAAATCCAGATAAATGTACAAGGAAAAATACAGGAATTTCTTTTTTTCATATCTAGATGCGTATTTTTATGTAAAAGAACCCCGTGAATCCAAATCCACCGTCAGAGTTGAGGTGGCACGTCATGTTTTTTTCCTAGCCTCAAAAAACCGGGTCAGAAATATCGATTTCCAAAAGTTAGCCGATTTACGCTAATTTCGGTGCGTGGGGGTTTTAGGGGTCGCTGATCACGAATCTGAAGTCAGAGTTGCAAAATTCAAGATGGCGGACCCAATATGGCGGACAAGATTTTCGAAAATCAACCAATCTACCCCAAATTTGGTATGTGGGGGTTTTTGGGATCGCTGATCATGAATCTGAAGTTTAGTTTGCAGAATTAAAGATGGCGGATCCAATATCGCTGACGAAATTTTTGAAACCAACTGATCTACGCCAAATTTGGAATGCGGAGGTTTTTGGGGTCGCTGATTATGAATCTGATAGTTATTTATGATGGCAACGCCTATTAGGAGAAAAAGGGTAGGAAGACATATTTCCTGAACTACCTTAAAGTAGACTTTATGACTATAAATCAATATCATATTTGTCATCTGCGACCTCAAAAACACCCACATACCAAATTTGGCGTAGATCAGTCGACTGTTGAAAATCTCGTCCGCCATGTTGGATCCGTCATCTTTAGTTCCGCATATCGGTTGGTTTCGAAAATTTCGTCCGTCATATTGGATCCGTCATCTTTAATTATTAAAATTAAACTTCAGATTCGTAATCAGCGATCCCAAAAACCCTCGCATACCAAATTTGGTGTAGATCGGTTCATTTTCGAAAATCTCGTCCGCCATATTGGTTCCGTCACCCTCGCATACCAAATTTGGTGTAGATCGGTTCATTTTCGAAAATCTCGTCCGCCATATTGGTTCCGTCATCTTGAATTTTGCAACTCTGACTTCAGATTCGTAATCAGCGAACCCTAAAACCCCCACAAACCGAATTTAGCGTAAATCGGTTGACTTTTGGAAATCGATATTTCTGACCCGATTTTTTGATGTTAGGAAAAAAACATGACGTTCCACCTCAACTCTGACGGTGGATTTGGATTCACGGGGTTCTTTTACATAAAAATATACATATGGATATGAAAAAAATAAATTCCTGTATTTTTCTTTGTACATTTATCCGGATTTTCGCTGCTTTATCTGTTTTTTGAGGTTAGGAATTAACTGTGATGTGATGGCTCAATTCTGACTCCAGATTCGTGCTCACATATATATCGCATGTAAAGTACAGACTACTTTTCTTTTTTTGTGTGGCTGTGTTATTAAGGCCCCTATTATGCAAGTCAATTTCTGTCGACTCGACTAGCGAAGACACATTTTCAAAGCTGGGATAATAAGAAAATTAGTGTCTTCGCTAGTCGAGTCGACAGAAATAGATATTTGACATAACTGTATGTTATGTTTGACAAAGCACATATAACAAATCACATATAACATGTTTGCACATACAGTTTGTTATTTGTAATATGTGATTAGTCGCATAACATATGTTACATATAATGAATATACGGGGAACACATAACATTTCCCATATGACATGTCATGTCACATACAATGAATATGAGATTTGTAACTAAACGAAGCACATATTTATATGTCACATATGTTTTGTGACAAATCACGTTGAAGCACATACCACATGTTCCCTATGGCTATGATATATGACGAAGAGTGTAAGTTGTATGTTGTATACAATATATATATTATACAACATATACGTACACATCAAATATCACATGTGACAACGGCACATGACAACTGACGCATAACAGATAACATGACACTATATGTGACATAACATGAGACATGACATCCCCAAACTAATAACAAGTACAAAGTTGGAAGAAGTTTATAGTGAATGGATTTCCGTTAAGTTTGTTTCATTGACTTTCTCATACGGAGTTAAAAAAAATGAAAAATTAAAAAGTATTGTAAATGAATATTTCAACATTTAAACAAATAATTCTAATTAGCAAAAAAACAGGATGAATTTTCCAACTTGAAGATAAAAATGAATGGTAGTAGCCAAATACGGAAAAGTTCTATCCTTTGTAGGATAAAGATGGTAGTCTGACAGTTTGATTTCGGAGAGGTTTGTAAAATTATTACACAAAAAAGTCTGGTCAATAGCGAGGGAAATAAAACTCAGGCACAAAATTATGTAGGCGTTGAATTTTGTATGTGTATGAAATTAGAAATTAAAATCTATTTACAAAATAAGACAAATTTATTTTTAAAATAAGTGAACATCGAAACTATGTTGTTGAATAAATAATACAATCTATTCTATCTGTGTAGAATTATTGTACAATATGGCTTGTTAATCGGTAACCGAAATCGACAGGGTTGTGTGACGTTAGTTTGCTTAGTAAATCATAATAAGTTACATAATCCTTAGCTTTTTATATAAGCTTTGTTTATTTTTTATACAGGCTAAACCGGGCGTTGTAAGTAAATTAAAGTAATATTTAGTAGTTTAGAAAAGATTTTATACTGACACGTATGAGTGAAATTGCATGGAATATTTGCATGATTAATTTCTGCAATAACAATATAATTATTTTTGTGAGAAAAATATTAAAAATTAAATATACTTATAGGGGACGGCTACAGATTTAGTGGTGCAAATAGTTCTTATTGCGGAGTCAATGCGTCTTCAAGCGATGATGGCTACTTATGGAATTCAAACACAAACTCCTCATGAAGTGAGATTCATATCTTTTATTAACATTAACTAATATAACTTAAGGGTACAGTCTAGTTTCGAAAGGTTAGGTTTTATTTCCTTGCTAAGAACCGTAAGTGTACAAAACTCTGAGTTATTTGAAAAATAAGTTTTTTTTATATTTATTATTATAATTTTTTTTTTTAAAACCTAATTAACATACCGAATTTTCATTGTTTAGCCTTATTACCGAAAACTATTGCAGGGAAAAATATCGAAACGGAAGTAAAAGTGTTCCAAATGTTGATGAAAACTGAGAACGCGTTGTAAGTTTCCTCAAAGCAATAAAATTACTTTTTTTCTTCATTTTTGAATTCCTATAGACATTTAAACTGCTTGATACTTGAATAAATGTTCCATCAGTTGGTTTTTTTCTGAAAACTGTTGGAGATAGGAAGAGATCCATGATTATATGTAGAGCAGAATGGGAGACAAGTGTTAGTGATTTTGGATGACCTTGAAAGCCAACAGCTGTTAATATTTTGAAGCAAATATAATCAGTTATTAAATCTTCCATTACCTGCAGTAATTTTTTGAGGCTTAATCCTTAATGGACCAATGCCGCCATATAAGCGGCACGGCATTTTTGCTTATTAGGCCCAATGCCACGTATATGGCGGCAAAAATGATTGTATTATTTCTGTCAGTGTTATTGGTATATTTACAATTTTAACGCGTTAATTATTGTGCCAGGTCCTTACTCTGAATTTGTCCCCGCTTGTTATCTATCTTTAACCATTTTCGCGTTCCGGAGTTATTTCACAGTTTAGTTTAGATTACACGAAAAGTTCAACATCTTTCGCAGTGAGACTAGAAAATACTGCATAGTATAGTATATATTTGGATCGAAATATTCCAGGGAGACGACGAGGAACTAAATTTTATTGCGATACTTGCACCCGCAAACCGAGGATACATATTGGATAGTGCTTCGAAGCGTACAGTACCTTAAAAGAATATAAAACCTAGATCATATTTTATCCTATTCTGATAAATTTATATTAAAAAATAAATGTTTTCATTTCTATACATGATATAAAAATGTTTAGTACACAGTTTATGCAAGGTTAAGCTAGCTTAAGTCTAATTTGATTAGGTTTGCGCCAAGTTTAGGCCAGGCTTGGCACAATTCTAGGTTAAAATTAAGGGGGGCTCTGGCAAGGTCCGAGATAGCTTGAATTTTTCGAGTACTTTTAAAAGTACAATATTTCCATGCGGAATATGTCTGTCAGGATATGTTTCTTGGTAGATCATCTGCGCTGGAGCAGTATTTCTATTATAGATATTATACATTTGTGAATGAAATTTTCATGCAGCCAAATCACAGAGAAATCTCAATTTCAAATTAAAGTCAAAGTCAGTATCAGAACAAATTTCATACAAGTCCTTCTAAATACTCGTGTATACAGAGATTTGTTGAAATTTTGATTTGGGGCCTTACTCCTGAAAACAAAGCGAAACGAAAACGAAGTAGGGCATGCAAATATTGTCTCTTATTTATGATTCTAAAGATAATTGCACTGTGATCATCGCGTTTCATTTAGAGGTTTGCGAGTATGATTTTTGAGAGGGAAGGAGATTTTAAATTTTATTTTATCAATTTCGTTGTCAATTATGGTTGCTCTGTTTATATTTATGGCAGCACAACATCCATCTAATATTGTTCTTAAGAGTAGGACATTGTTGCTTCTAAAGACTTCATCTCGTTTTCATGAGCAAAGACTTTGATTATAAGCTATGGCTATGGTTATATCTTTTTACGTGCTGCAAAATTTTAAAGTCAACTATCTTTTTAAACATAACTCTAGGTTAATTAAAAATGTGAAAGTTTTCTATATATACAATATTTATAGTTCAAGGATATTAGTGTAAAATAAATTTCAGAGTATGTGATTTCGTACCTGCCTACCTGTTTATATCAATATACTGAGATTCAAGATGTGGGATGCGATTTGGCAATTTAAAATTCCTATTTAAAGGATTTCTCCTTGCATATTTCGGATCTGCTATTAGAATTTCGAAATATAAAATAACACATTAAGTTCAAATCGACTATCAGAATATCCCATCAGGCGATGAATATTTCTAATTCAATAGATATCCATGAAAATGAGCTTAAAGCGGTTTTTAGGGTCGCTTAATTAGAATTTGCTATTAATTTTGTAATATTTAGGTAGACGAGAAGGAAAATAAATAGTTTTAATGTAATTTATTGGGGTATGTTTAGGATGAAAACATTTTCATTCTATGGTTCTCTATCGTACACATACAGAGATTTTAGTGATATCCCAATCCGCGACTTAACTTTGAACAGGTTGAAATAATTTGTATGTTGGTATATTACTAGAGAATTTTAGAAGTGTTTAATTAATAACTATTTACGCTACGCCGGGATTAACTGGGTAAATCAGCTAGTAAATGTACACAAATTAAAGAGATATTATTCCAGCTTGCTAAAACACAGCAGTAGCTCCCCGTAGTAAAATATAAGTCTGTTTTATTTTAATTTTGGGATGAATCATTTGTAAAATTTATTTGTGGTCAGGTCGAGCCAGTACAGATTTGGTCATCTACGGAGCTAATTAAAGTATATCAAGATCTCGGCGTAAATAGTAAAATTGGACTGACAGGAAGGCCACCACGTCCAATAGGTTCGTTGGGGACCAGTAAAATCTACAGGGTATGTGGAATGACGGTTTTGTGCTATCCCTTAATATTTGAAGTGTCTGATTTTTACCTCTATCGAGATATGGCACTTTTAATTGGTATATGTTGTATCTAAGAAAAAATTCTTTACTATATTCAAATGTTTCTCAAGATGATATAAAAACAGAGCTGCAATTCGTTGGAAAGTATTGGCGTCTATCTGGGCGTCCAACAGTATGTTTACTAATTCGTGAAGAACATATGCGGGACCCACAATTTAAGGAGATGCTTGATTTACTAGCAATGCTTAAAAAGGGATATTGTGATGGAATGAAAGTTCGTATTGGCAGGTTACAAAACCTTATATCGAGCTCTTGCATAGGTAAGGTGTTGTCGAGTTCATATTTTATACAAAAACTCAGTTTAATTTACTTTTATCCACAGAACATTTGGATTTCATGAACCAAAAAGACCTCCCAGAAAGTGAAACTGCTTTTATGCAAATTAACCACGAATATATTGGGTACCAAAGTTTGACAGATGTTCCAAAAGCAGAATCTTATACTGAGGAAAAAGTTCGGTGTGACGTAATTTAATCAAATATTTCGTCATTTACTGTATTCAAAGACTTATATTGCAGGAATACTTACATAAATCAAATTATGAAATTGCAGAAGCACTTCGTAAAACGGATTCTATCTATTGCCTTTGTCAGTTCTGGGGTATTTTATTAAGTAGAGAGGGACCCACATATGAAGTAAATGGAACTTCTGTTAACCAAGCCCTTATGCAACTTTATCATCGCGCCGGCTCTTTACGTTATTGGCGAGCTGTGAGATATTGCAGCTCATTATTACACCATATTGTTGATTCTATTAGTCCCTTCATCACAACAGTTTTAGTAAATGGAAAACAGCTGACTGTAGGTGTGATTGGTCAAAAGGAAACTGTCTTCGATAAACCTATGACACCCGCAGAAATTCAAAATGTTATGTACACAACGGTCCAGCCGTATGATGTTATACAGGCTGTTTTGCAGCAAGAAGTGGTTTTATACTGCGGAAGGTTAATCGCTACAAATCCTGATATGTTTAGAGGAATTCTAAAGGTGCGTTGTGAGCGTCGTGGTATTTAATTTTTTTTTATATAGTTGTATAACAGCAGCAATGTATTTATTTAAATTATGAAATTCTTTTGAGCCAATTAGTTGTGTACAATTCTTTTACATATAATAACAAGTTTTGCATTTTTTAACTATACGTGTTTCAGATAAGAATTGGTTGGGTTCTAGAAGCTATGAGAATCTACTTGAAAATATCGGGACAGGAAAAGATTGATCCGGATAATCTCTCTCCATTTCAAGTACGCATTTTATTGCAGCGTATATTGACTGTAAGCGAATGGGCTAACGACGAGAAGTATTTTGGATCATTTATATCATATTTATGAGTAAAATATATATGCGAATATTTTTAGGTTGACTACTCTTCAAAGACGCCAACTAGAAGGTTGCTTATGTAGAGTTCCGCAGAACTTTTACAATATGGTTTGGGATGTACTGCAACGAACTCCGGAAGGATTAAGAGTGCAACATAACCATTTACCAGCAACTCCCACTCTAACACATTTGAGCAGAGGTGAACTTTCATTTTCATTATTGGTCGAAGAAACTTTAATTTGCATTGGGCTACCCGAACGTCGTCAATTGGTTGTGGAACTTATTTGCATTATAGCAACAATATTGAGCAGGTGAGAGTCTTAAAAATCATCTTACTTAAAAAAAAAACTACTAGTTAAAAATGTAAAAATTTGGAAAACAAGAGTTCGGAAAACTTGATCTTTCCATAATTTTCTTAAAAGACGTGACATGAAGACTTTTACATTTACACATCTATTCAAAATTGGAAGGTTCCAAAACTTGAGTTCATAAGTTTCAATATATTTCAAATTTGCATCCTCAAAAAACCTTCATTGCCGAATTCAATGTAAATTCCATATCGTATAGAGCTAGGATTTCGCGCATAAAAGAATTGTACATACCTCCGCTTGATTTTCACTTAAGGGAAGACGAAATTAAGAATGTAAACCAATTGAAAATTAATATTTAATTAATTACGCAGAAATCCGGAGCTTCGCTTTAAACAAGCCTTGGATTTGGATGAAATATTAGAAGAGGCGTTTTCGATGTATTGCAAGGTATGTTTCTTAGATTTATTAAAAAGTATTGACTTATGCTGGATTATATTTAGGACAACGGTATCTTAGGAACCAAGGATATTTCTCCATTATATTCTTTGCCATATTCTGAAACAACAGGATATCTTGCTAGAGCTGCTGTAAATAAAGTACTCCAAGGAGGTGCTTTTGCTCCTCAGGATTCAAGTCAAATACATGATGAAACATGCAAGGTGTCATAAAAGGAATAAAAAAAATGTGTAGTATGTATTGTCTTTAAATTTGATATATCCCGTCTAAGGCGAATTTTCTGGAATACCACAGAATTCGTTATGTCCTTTAAAAAATCTATGGGCCATTTATGTGCTTTAAAAAACCTAAGGGCCATTATTCGAAGTAACTGTACTTTAAAATTATTACTCACCTTATGGATGAGGTTGAGCCGGCTTCAATATACAGACCAAGTTGTTAAGCAATTCTAAGGGAACACCAATTTCTATTTTCAAAATTTTGATCTCACATTTCATATGTAGTTCGGAACTTGGAACATCCAATATAATTTTCGTCTTTCGGATTCACAGAAAGTGAAATGTAGAACATATTTTTTACCCCACTCAGATCTCAGTAGCGGCTTAAGGAGTTATTTAACATATTTTTTTTTTAAAGTAGTCTATTTTATAAAGAAAGTTATACAATGTTATTATGCTATTTTTAACCTTTATTTTAGAGAATTTTTAAAACAAAATATTTATTGTAGACTAAGTTATCGTCTATTTGTGGGACCCCGTCCTACAAGTTGTGACCATCATACCATTTTACTGGTTCATCTTCTAAAAACAATAAAAAAAAAAAAAAATCATTAGTTTAATAGTTAATCTAGTGCCTGATCGAAGGATTTTTCTTTATTAAAACTTACATTTTTTTTTATAAACAACTAGCTTTAGCGGTTTCACCCGGCGTTGGGTAAATACTTACTAATTAAACACTTCTCAAATGTTTGTTATATCCTAGAATGTTTGTTATATCCTAGAAATTGTTTCAACCCTTTATGGATCCGCTATCTTGAAATTCCAAATCTTAATAATAATCAAAATTAGTGGTCTTAAAATAATCATTGTACCAATTTTCATTCAAATCTGTTGAAATCGAGAAATGTTGGTCGCCATATTGGATCCGCCGGAAATTTGGTTAATATTCGAAATTAGTGGCTCCGGAATAATCATTGTACTAATTTTCAGTAAAATCCGTTGAAGTCGAGAAATTTGGTCTCATATTTGACCCGCCATCTTGGATGTAAAAATTTTGATAATATTCGAAATTTGTAGCTTCAGAATAATCATTGTACCAATTTTCATCAAAATCCGTCGAAATCGGGACATTCTGGACGTCATGTTGGGTCCGCCATCTTGCATTTAGAAATTTTAATAATGTACAAAATTAGTGGTCTCAGAATAATCACTGTACTAATTTCTATTACAATCAGTTGAAATAGAAAAATGTTGGTCGCCATGTTGGACATGGAAATTTTGATAATATTCAAAATTAGTGGCTCCGGAATAATCATTGTCCTAATTTTAATTAAAATCCGTTGAAATAGAGATATTCGGTTGCCATATTGGATCCGCCATCTTGGATTTACAACTTTTGATAATATTCGGAACTTTTATCCTCAGAATAATCATTGTACTAATTTTCATTAAAATCCCTTGAAATCGAGACATTCTGGTCGCCATGTTGGATTTGGAAATTTTGCTAATAGTCAAAATTAGTGGCCTCAGAATAATCATTGTACCAATTTTCATTAAAATCCGTTGAAATCGAGAAATCTTGATCACCATATTGGGTCCGCCATCTTGGATTTGTCAATGTTGATAACATTCAAAATCAGTGACCTCAAGATATTCATTGTACTAATTTTCATTAAAATCCGTTGAAATCGAGAAATATTGGTCACCATATTGGTTCCGTCATCTTGGATTTCTAAATTTTGATAACATTCAAAATCAGTCCCCTAAAGATATTAATTGCACTAATTTTCATTAAAATCCGTTGAAATCGAGAAATATTGGTCGCCATCTTGGATTTGTAAGTTTTGATAATATTCAAAATCAGTGACGTCAAGATAATCATTGTACTAATTTTCATTAAAATCCCTTGATATCGAGAAATATGGTCGCCATTTTGGATCCGCCATCTTGGATTTCTAAATTTTGATAATATTCAAAATCAGTGACTTCAAAACATTCATTGTACTAATTTTCATTAAAATCCGTTGAAATCAGGAAAATTTGGTCGCCATATTGGTTCCGTCATCTTGAATTTAGCAATAAATATAGCCTATGTTACTCAGGGTGAATGTAGCTTTCTAATGGTGAAAGAATTTTTGAAATCGGCACAGTAGTTTTTGAGTTTATTCATTACAAACATACACACACCAAAATACAAATCTTTCCTCTTTATAATATTAGCGTAGATAAACTAGAGCTTTTTTCCTTGAAAATGCGCGAGTAAATTATCAGAGGCCACCATTTTGTTTATTTAAGACAAAAAAAAGTTTGGGATCAGGCACTGGATTAGCTATTAACTTATGATTTTTTTTCGTTTCATTAATTTTAGAGGAGCCGGTAAAATGGTATGATAGTCACCGCAAAACAAGACTTGTGGGACGGGCTCCAACCCGCCCGCGCCGGGGGCCCTCCTTTCACCGGGCGATCTACCCCTCCCGCTCCCTACTGGCGACCCTTTCTTTCTGGCGCAGGATCGCTCTCACGAAAAGAGCGACCCCTCGCCAGAGATCATTCCCCTGCAGCATAACCTCGACTATATTGTCCGGGGTTATGCTGCCGGTCACACACTCCAGCTCCTCCCTCTCCGCTCTCCATCTATCACATTCAAAGAATGTGTGGAGAGCGGAGTCCGACGGGGAGTCGCAGTAAATGCAGCACGGGCTTAGTGTCTTCCCTATGCGGGGAAGGAAGGTCCGAAAGTGCCCGTGCCCCGTCAACATTTGTGTGAGGTAGTAATCCACCTCACCATGCTGACGGTTCAGCCAGGTGTCCAGCTGGCGGATAACCCGAGCTGTCCACCGGCCCCGCGACTCCCCATCCCACCGTGTCTGCCAGGCCGCCATGGTTGCGGTCCTGGCCGCCACTGCGGCGGCCCCCCTCCTCCCTAGGGCGTCTTTCTCCTGGTGGACGAACTGTCGTTTCCTGGCTAGGAGATTAATGGGTATGACCGCCGCGACCACTAAAACCGCTGGTTCCGAGACCGTTCGATAGGAGCTCGCGATGCGGAGCTCCCCGCGCCGCTGTACTGCCGCCATGCGTTTGCGGTACTTCTCATACCGCATCGCGTCGGCCCAGACTTCCGCTCCGTACAGCATAACGGCCTCGGCGGTGCGGAGCAATAGACGCCCTTTGCAGGGCCTCGGCCCCCCAATGTTGGCCATAAGCCTGCTCAGCGCCGCTGTCACCGCGGCCGCCTTATCCGCCCGGCTCTTAATTTCGCCCCAGAAGGTGAGCCTACAATCAAGGCTCACCCCCAGGTACTTCACTGCCGGCTTCGTCTGGACCGTCATGTCTCCTACCCGCATTCCTATGAGTAGCCCAGTAGGGCTCCAACAAATATAGCGATAATTGATTCTAAATAAAATATTTTGTTTTAAATTCTTTTTAAATAATGATAAAACATAACACCATGAAGTTGTATTATTTGTTTTATAAAACGAATTAAACTACTGTAAACAAAAAATATTTAAAATACTCCTTTTTTCACGTCTCTGACTACCCGTAACCCCTTAAGGCATCGTTAGATTTTGAAAAAACTGGCCAATATTGTGGTATTGTGGGTGGTACTGATCTGGGCTCAATCGCACGGAAAACGCTGAGAGGGAGAATTTTTGGTAATTGCGAAAGGAGTTGATAAGGCGCACTCATTCCTAATGCACGTAGGACTGCGCTTTGGCGGTTATCCAGACCCTGCAGGCGATCGCTAGCAAATAGAAGTGTACCCACACTTCGCTCCACGGAAACTGTGTACATGGTGCCTCGGAAAGATGTGCACTACTACACCCATAGAAATAAATATACTTCCACTAAGGAAAAAAGTAAAAACTAACTAACGCAAAACTAAAATTGTTTACTTCCGATGTTATAACATTTGCCTTGTCAAATCAAGCACCTTTATGAACGATCATGTC
Source organism: Dysmachus trigonus (assembly GCA_949715965.1). Classification (NCBI taxonomy): domain Eukaryota; kingdom Metazoa; phylum Arthropoda; class Insecta; order Diptera; family Asilidae; genus Dysmachus; species Dysmachus trigonus. The sequence continues at coordinate 33,684,145 of OX454321.1, read as the reverse complement.
ATACGGATAATTCCTACGTGGAATTATTGCAGTTAAAGTTTCGCATAGAAGGAAAGAAGTATACTTCCAATTGATGTTAAAGGCGAATTGTGTTACATTGACCTGTTGTTTTTGTGTAAACTTCAAAGGAATTTACAGTGAGCATAATTTTCTTTTGTGTTAAAATTAAATTTACTTATTTAAAGTTTAAAATACAGAAATGCCACGTGGTAAAACATTTTCCAAGGAAGAAATAGGAAAAGTGATTGCGTACAAGGAATGCGGACTGTCGAATAGAGAAATTGGCAAAAGAATAAACAGATCGCATGTAGGCGTAGCTAATGTGATAAAATTAGGACCGTTGTATGCAAAAACAAAACGTCCAGGACGACCTTCAATAATATCCTCACGCCAGAAACGTGAAATTATCAGAGCTGCAAGCTCGAAAAAACTTAGTTCTTCTGATATTCGACGTGAGTTAGATTTACCAGTCTCTACAAGACGTATTGCTCAAATTTTGCACAATTCGGGTACTCTTACTTGGAATAAAAGTAAAGGTAAACCTGAGTTGCGACAACGTCATAAAAACGCACGCCTTAAATTTGCGACGTCGCATTTATCGTAGATCGATCAGTGGGACCACGTAATTTTCAGTGATGAAAAAAAATTTACTCTGGATGGTCCTGACGGTTATCAACGATATTGGCACGACAAACGCAAAAAACAAGAAGTTAGCTTGCACAGAAATTTCCAAGGAGGCAATATTATGGTATGGGCAGGTTTTTGCCATGCAGGAAAAACCCCGATATGCTTCATTACCAACAAAATGGATTCTGCTGGTTACATCAACCTCCTAGATGAAGTGCTTATCAATTTTTTGGATAATTTGGATGATTCAAATTTGATTTTCCAACAAGATAATGCACCAATACATAAAGCCCGCACTGTGCAAGATTGGTTTCAACAGAAAAATATCGAAACAATGGATTGGCCAGCCTTAAGTCCCGATCTAAATCCGATCGAAAACGTATGAGGAATTATGTCTAATCGGATTTACTCCAATGGTCGGCAGTATGGAAGTCTGAGAGAGCTTCGAACAGCAATAAACCAAATATGGAATGAAATAACTATTACTGAACTTAGAAATCTAATCAGTTCAATGCCTCAACGAATGGAAGAAGTTATACAAGCCTCCGGGGGTCACACCCATTATTAAAACTACATTAATTTTCTTTTTTTATTATGAAAAGAGAAGTTTTTTGTTCATTTTATTTGAATTGTTTGAAGTGGAAGTATAATTATTTCCTATGTACATTTATTATAATTATTAATTTTGTGAATTTAAGTTTGGTTTATTTCTTTGTTATTGTCTTAATCTTAAACATTATATGTCACGTCTTAAGAAAAAGTAATAAATGAATTCAAAAAACATATAAAACAGAGAAATATACTAGTTTTTGTGTTTGGAAGTATATTTATTTCTATGGGTGTATATGCCAATCTATTCTTTGAAGTGTCCTGATAAACGTTTGTTCCGACACCACCGCCCTCTTAAACCACTCCGTCAGTATTTTTTCTTACTTTGAAAATTTTTAGTCTTCGAGAGGCACTTACTAAAATTAAAAAGACGGGCATTTCACGTGAAGTGGACAACGACAAAAATTTCAAGTACTGGATTTTGTTCATAATTGGGTTAATTGTACTTCTGTGGAACCTAAATAAATGTACATGATTATTTTTATTTTTTTTAGCTTAGTTACCAATTTTTGCGACTTCGAAGAATTGGCGAAATTTGAGGAACGGATTTTTCGAATGCTATTAATACAGTTAATCAAATGAATTGTATAATAAGTAAATCGTGTTTATTGGAGAATGTTAATTGTTTTTCTTAGAAATTAATTAAAATTTTAAATTGGATTTTTTTTCGTATCCTAAGGCAACACAGTTTGTCACCTTTAAAAAAAAAACACGTTTTTCAAACGGTCTAAAAAGTATAAAATAATTTCTCCTGGATCCTCACCCCATACAGAATAACCTGAAAATTTGTGATTGTGAATTTCAATAGCTATGAAAATACTTGTAGGATTTAAAAGGAAAAATAAGGGGGGCATGAAATAGATAATTGATGCACGAATAGTTCATCTAAGTCACTAATAATTTTATTGCACTGCAAGTGATATGATATATAACACTTATTGATTTTCGGGTTATACAAATTAAAATACATTAAATAACTTTGCATTGGTTTATTTGATCGATAACTCTATCTACATAACTCAACTTAACTTGACTTAATTCGATTTAACTGTGCTGTACGAGCGTTAACAGAACTCTAAAATTTTGTTCAAGCTAACAACTTTCCCCCTTAACAAAAATGAATGAGATCTTCAAAATCAATTTTCCAAATTAAATTCTATGTCTTGTGAAGAACGGGCGACCTTTCTATTGTTTTTATGAATTGTTTCTACTTTTAAACTCGTTGGTTGAATGCTTTCCATTTGGGTTTGCTCTTTTATTTCTCTTCGATCGATCACGATTGGTTAGCTTCTGGTTCTAGGTTTTAGATATAAAGTATTAACAATGTTTATTCCTGTGAACAATATTACAAAATTTGAAATTGGTGAATATTAGCACTATTTATTTCTTCGTTTAATTTATCTAGATTATGAGATACAAATTTAAAATCGTCTAATTTTACATTTATTAATGATATGGGGGATAATTGCATATATTCATGTGGGACATTAAATTTTCCTTTGATTCATTTCGTCACATAATATAGAGAGAGTCAACATTTTAGAATTATTATCCATTGGTTAAATTTAAGAGGTTGTATAATTTTTTTATCTCTGTAAATTAATTTTGTATTCCAGTCTTTCGGGATTCTTCCTGAGATGGAGCTTTGGCTAGTATTTGTACTGTAATTTTGCAAATTGCTATTTCGTTCGTTGGATACTGTAATGATGTAAATAAATGTAATTATTTTGTATTGTGTTTACAATTTTCGAATTTATGTATTAATGCGAAATTCAAGTGATTATTTGAAATGGATATATATATAAACTAGGCTGAATATAAGCGTAGTTATTTCCAGATCTTGGTATTGGTATTGGAAGTGGAATTAGATGATAAGCATTGTAGTATTTATCTTTTGCTAAAGGGATGTATAAAATGAAAACCAAGTTACTACTTTTATCCAGAGATCGACAAAAAAATATTATTTCTCTTTCGATTTTTCAATTTGTAAATAATTTCTAATTGCAACATTGAAATTATCAATTATTCAAAAATTAATAATCATTGTTCTAGAATTTTCCATTGCACAAATAATCAGTATTTGATCAGGCAAACATTTATGAGGACCCAAATACCGATAATTTGCCCTCCAAACATTGTGATTATTCAAGCAATCCGTAATCCATGGGCCAGAAATTCGAGAATACTCAACTAGTCAGCAATATCTGATTACTCCAGCCGAAAGCGATATCGAAAATCCAAGATGGCGGATTTGAGCAAGATTTTGCCCCGTGTATTTTAAAGGGCGAAAGTGGCCCAGAACGCCCATAGACTATCTACTGAGGGTCAGAGCTTCTGCAGCAAACTTAAAAATTCAAAGATTTCAGAAGCGCGAGCTTTATTGAAAGCGAAAGCTCAGGATAACTTTTGTCTTTCTCAAGCATTTGCTTGCATAGCTAAAGCGCTAGGAGTATGCGTATATGAGATTCTGGATTCTGGGAAAGTAGCAAAAGAGAAAATAGCTGCGTTTTTTTCATTTGGATCTGGTTCTGGATCAGTATCAAATGAAAAAAACGATTCAGGTTAATCAGCGGGATAACGATTTTGGGTTTGAGGAGCTGGAATTCCTGTTTTTGCTAATCTAATAAGAATTGGGGGATTAGACGACAGCTTTCGTCAAAGAAAATTCAAAAATGGCCTTCAAAGTTTTGTTTTTTATTAAATCCCATAATCAGAAAAACGATTTGATTTATTTTATTACTATAAATTACTTTTTTTTGTGTGCTCAGAACCAATTGACTACAAATTTCATTGCTGGTATCATTTCAGAAAAGAAAAACTACAGCAGCGACTCTGTTAGAAATTTCCAAACTATTCATCCGACACTAGCACTTCTGGTAGAATTGTTTGTAACCACTTCTTGCGGATCATTGATTCTAATCCGAATGAAAGTGTGGATCACGAAGTTTTTGTTATATGTCAATGTTAAGAGATTAATCCAAATCCTGATCCGACTGAAAGAAACGCAGCTAATAATTCAAAATTGAAATCGTTGCCAAAACCAATTGCAAGGAAAATTCTTCGATAAAACATCCAATAATTTCAACGCAGTCACAATCTCGAAAACAACCAAACGCAAACCCTTTTGGAAATCGCAATAACCAAAAGGCATGGTATCATACCGAGGATAGTGCGACGTTCATGCGCGCGCTTCATCTATCCCCCACGTCCCACGCCCTACCTTTCAAATCACATCAATCATCTCGTATAAGTGAGCTTGTGAGTAGCATAAACCAAGAGAGAAGAGCGCATTTTCGTGTCGCTTGCAGAAGAGCTTTATTTCGGCCGTCTAGAATGTTGTATATTCAATATATCTATTTTAATAGATCCTAAAAAATACGAAGAACAAAACCTTAAAACAAATGTTGGGAACAAATATTTTGAAAACAGCCCTTGAGACTTCATCTCAAGAAAAAAAGGCACCCTTGCACATTTGTAAGTGCATTGACTTAAAGAAACCTAATAAACATAACACCCAACAATAATTTACGACTTACGTAAATTATATACGGACGATGACCCGACCCTTGAGCATAAGTGCCGAGGCAAGGGGGCAAAGTACGGTCAAGCCGCACGCGAACAATGGAAAGCATTGTCGCTGCACAAAAAATGCTTTGATCGCTTTTCTTCGATTGATAACCGACCGCCTGAAATTGAGGTTTCATGCAATCGGGGATCAATGAAGAATTGGAGTCCGATTTTATACGCGTTCGAGAAAGCAGCTCCGAGCTGACGAGCAAACCTAAAGTAAAGTAAAGAAAAGTCCAAGTGAGAAGTGTCGGTTCCGGGAAGTTAACTTAAGTTACAGTGTGTGCAAAGTGTTAATAGTTGTACCTGGGAAATTATCCCTAGGCACCATAAGCAGTGTTGTAAAAGCCAGTTCTAAGCTCATGTAATGTTTAAGTGCTTTAGTGTAAAGAAGCTGCGAATAAAAGAAAAAGTGAACATTCAACACACTCTGTTCTCTGTTTATGTGTCATTTATTAGCACCTAACAACTATCCAACTACCCCCAAACCCACTCCTCGAGACAGTATAAAATATTACCGCCAGCGAGCGTAGGACAATCGCAAAAGTCCCGCTCCCGCAACTTAGTAACATAAAAGTTGTAACATTTTGGCGCAGCCGGTAGGATCAGGGAAGCCTAGTTTTCATAGTCACGAAAACTATAAGAGCTTGAAAAGCCTTGATCCTGCAATCAAAGGGTTTTTGCGAAAACCCCAACGCTCGCGGGTAATCAACTTTAGTTGCCTCTGCTCCAGGCGAGCAAGCAATTACCCCGCATAAAAGGGAGAACAACTTTAGTCGCCGCTGTTCCAGGTGAACAAGCGATCTCCTAATCCATTCCGCAGTGCAAAGCAGCACCAACGTGGGAGTAACTACAGGAAACAGATCGAGCAAGTGAATGTCCGACGAAGAATTACCTGAGTGCCCCCGAGGAGAGGAGACGCCAACCCAGCCAACGAGGGAAAACATCACCGAAGAGGAACAACAGGCATCGAGGGAAAACACCCCATCACCACAACCCGGAACATCGAGGGAACAAATCTCCGAATCGACTCCACAACACAGCGAGGGACTCCAACTTCCACCTCACATCAACCACCGGAAGGAATCCGCCTGCGCAGCGGAAACATCTTGTCGAGACCCGCTGCTGATTTATCTGTAAGTCTAAATCAATATTTAACTAATTTAAGCGAAAAAGCGCGAGTATCAGGGGTAATCTCTGTGCGGCAGTGCGACGATCTCGAGAAACAAATAAAACAAACTCGAGATCAACGGGAAGCACGCATTAAAAAATTAAAAGAAGACACAGAGAGATTCCGCGAAACCTTAATTAATTTCGACGGATACTCACGCTCTTTCCAAAACTTAGAAATAAATTCAATAAATTCAGTGTTAGATAATAAGTGTGATTTAGAATTAAGTGAAACAAGTGTTAGTGATAAGAACGTATCCGCGGCCGAAATTGTTATTGATTGGCTGAGCCAAAACCCCCGGGAATAATAATACAAGCCGTGAAGTAGACCTCTCCACTACTACATGTATAGGGTCATGTAGTCCGATGATTGCACCGAAATAACATTGCTTCTTATGGCGGTAGAGCTCATTCATTCCGCTCCTGAGGGCGAATCTGCTAAACTATCGCTTTTACGAAAAAGTGATGTTCTACTGACTGTAACTGGGGAGGAATACCGTTCTTATGGTACCAAAATCATTATAGGGGTAAGAACAAAATATTAAAGATATTTGAGCTCAAAAGTTACTCTTACTGCCCATCGAACAAATTACCACGGAAAGTCGTGCTGTCAAGTCGACCTGCCGCTGCTGTTTTGTTCGAGGAAATGGTTAGAGTTGTGTTTAAGTGCAAAAAAATCTAATATTTTGTTCTTGTCACTATAAAGTTTTTTAGATCACTAGAAAGGTATTCCTCCATAGTTATAGTTAGTAGAACATCATTTTCGCGTAAAAGTTATAGTTTAGCAGTTCAGGCGAGTTGAGTGGCATACTTTGGATCATCCGCCATAAGAAGCAATGTTATTTCACGGCGATTCTCGGACTACATCACTACGTATGCATTTTCTACTTCACGGCTTGTGTTTATATGTATTCCCGGGGGTTTTGGCTGAGCGCGTCCGTTGCAAGCTCGGATCAATCCCGCGAAATAAACGACTTTCCGCAATTAAGTCCGAAAAATCATTCGCGAAAAATTCCAATCGAAAATAAATCCGAGAAAATGGTAGATCAAGTGCGCGTTATAAAAATTGTAACCCAGTCAGTTCCGACTTTCTCGGAAACTCCCGGACCAGAGCTGACGAATCAGCTCCAGAAATTTTTGGGTGGCTGCAGGCAAGCATTAAATTGCCTGACAGAAGATGAAAAAATCATCTCCACCCAAATAATGGTCAACCGTTTAGAGGGAGCCGCGTATCAATTATTCGTGGCCGATCCGCCCAGTTCATATTCAAATTTCGAAGAGCGCCTCAATAGGGCCTTTTTGCCTAGAGAAACTTACCATGAGTTGGTAAATAAAATAATTATTTGCCGACAATTTCCCATGGAAACTCTCTATGCCTACACGGCAAGATTAAAGCAAGCCCTAGTTCAGTGTAAAGAGGCCGCTTCTAAGAAATTTGATGCCACAGCTGTTGAAGCCATAAATGCTCAACTCGAAGAATTGGCCATGGGAGCATTGCGCGGAGGAGTTGCGAACCCGTTACTTTCGCAATATCTCCTCACAATAAGTGAAAATACAGTGGAAAAATTAATAGAGAAGGCCCTTGATATGGAGCGACTCCAGCAAGGCATACCTCATCTGCAACCTTTTTGGGCTGTGCAAAATGCAACAGTGAATACAAATTACCCAAAAGGTGCAATGACCGGTTTACCTGGCGTACCACCGGTAAATCAGCCACAGGTAGCAGCTCCAGGCCCTCCTATTAACGACCCTACTCGAAATGCCCTGACAAAAATGACCTGCAATTATTGCAATAAAAAAGGTCATACGTACGCGAATTGTCTCAAAAGACAAAACACCCCGTACTGCAATAACTGCAAAATGTACGGGCACGACGAGCGAACATGCCGCAGAATAAAAAATCAAAATAATCAACCGCGAAGCTTTAATGAAAGGGGCCCCAACCGAAATAGCGGAGCCCCAACGCCGCCGACTAATGTACAAACAAGTACAAGTAATCGTGCACCAAGTGAGTCACAGAACTCGAATAATCGCCGCGCGTTTCACGTAAGGCAGGCATGCGGATTTTGTGGCCGACGGGGCCATGAAACTAGTGCATGCGACCGGTACCCTCACCTTGTCGTGGTGAAGGAGCTTGCGCGCGTCGATGATTGACTGAGCTATGCCGAACAGGTCAGTCCTGAGACGTCAGACTAAGAAGGGAACCACCTAACATGATGGAAGGCAAGCCTTTTGGTACTTTATCTGCACGAGGTAACCAGCTTGAGACTGGGAATCCTCCCGCTCTAGAAGCGGCCGGGGCTAGGAATGTGCAGGTCCCACTTCCATTGATGACCGAGGTGGCGGGTCCAGGCCAAGGAGGAAGCCCTCTACTGGACTCCGATGATAGAATGTCGCAAGACGGACTATCATCGATTGGCACATTGACTCAGTCAATGGAGAGCCTACTCTTCGAACAGGAGAGGACCGAAAAGCAGCCTGCTGTGACTACGGTTAATCCTGTTCCACTGAACATTCCCAAAATCCCTCCGGTTACCACCAACCAACCCGAGGGATTGTCCAAAAGACAGCTGCGACGGCTGAGGAGCAAGAGGAACAAGGCTAAGGCGCAAGAAGCGGGAGCTGACGGCGTCAAGGGCCCCACCACTTTCTCCTCAACTCCACTGGCGACTGTCACTAAAAGAGGAAGATCGGAAGGGGATTCACCTAATCCGGGTTCCTCGGCTAGTGCCATTTGCTCTGGGGAGTCTACAGCCAAGCCGAGTAAGAACAAGCGGAGGAAAGTCGCAAAGACCGGTCTCCAAAGTTCTTCGAAGCCAGACGAGGTAAAGGGGAAACCCGATCCTCGTACTGCAGCGCACGAGAGGATCAGTGAAAAAGATTTAAAAGAAGCTGGCCCCTCAAGTGCATTGCCGAGCTCAAGGACAACGGGTAGGGGGGACGGAAAAAGCTTCGCGGAGGCTGCTTCCCAAGCCCTAGTCGTTGTGATTGAGGCCAGCAACCCACAAAGGGAGATGTCGCAGCGACATGTCAGCTTTGTGGAAGGCTACATTTGGAAGCTATTGGGTGAGACCAAAGAGTCGCCCATGTTTGAGGGAATGGTCGTTTGTGACGGAACCTTAAAGGTTCAGTGTACGAACGAGCACTCTCTCAAATGGCTGCTTGCAAATGTAAGCAAAATTCCAGCTTGCGATGGCATAAAATTTTCTGCTACGAAAGGTAGCGACATGCCCAAGCTGGTTCGAGCGGTTATGTGGATCCCTGGACCACCCAAGGCACCCAGGGACATAATTGCTCGACTACGTATTCAGAATCCGGGACTGGAAACCAAATACTGGAGAATCCGCGCGTTCAGTAGCAAGAGGAAGAATCCTAATGACCCTGCGGGCTCTACTCTTGCACTGGGCATAGATCAGGAGTCTCTGAAAGTCCTGGATTCCGTTTACGGATGCCGTCCTCATTTGGGCTTCGGAAGAGTGAAAATTCACGTTTCCGGAAAATAAATGAGGACAACGGGTGTATTGGGGAGCAGCTGATTATGATGTCTGCTGACTTGAATATCACTCAAATTAACCTGCAGCACAGTAAATCGGCCACTGCTATCTTAAGTGGAAGGTTGGTAAAACTGCGGACATTCCCCCAAATAACATTAATGCAGGAACCATGGGTTTGCAGGAGGAGAATCTGTGGCTTCGGTGCGATTAGTTGGGGGCAACTCTTTCATTACGAAAGAACGGAACGACCGCGGGCATGTGTTATTGTATCTAATACAATCGAGGCCACGATGTTAAGACAATTTTGCAGTCAAGACGTCGTTGCGGTCAAAGTATCCTACAACGTATCGGGAGCTAAGCAGAATGCAATCTTCGTATCTGCTTATCTGCCGTATGACTCCATTAGCCCGCCTCCTTCAAAAGAGCTGCTGGATATTGTGGGATACGCAGAGTCTAATAATTTAGGTCTGGTTATTGGTTGTGATGCCAACGCCCAGCACACTCTTTGGGGTAGCAGTAAATGCAATCCCCGGTGGGAGAAATTATTGGATTTCATTCTGTCGTACGATCTCGTGGTTAACAATAAGGGAAACAACCCAACTTTTGTCACGAGTAGGCGACAGGAAGTAATAGACCTGACACTCACAAATAGGAAGATGTCAAACCTTATTACCAACTGGCGAGTTTCAAAAGAGGAATCTCTTTCGGACCACAGATACCTGGAATACCGAATAGCCATCGATATCATAAATATCCCGGCCGGACGGAATCCTAGGAAGACTGATTGGGAAAGGTACAAACAACTTCTTTCATCGAAGGAAATTAATGTACGCAAAATCCGCTCCACGAAGGATATTGAGGACGAGACCCAAAAATTGAGTCGGACCTTATTGGATGCCTTTGAGGAAGCGTGCCCTCTCAGAAAGAGCAGATGTGGCAAGAATGTCCCCTGGTGGAACAACAACCTGCAGAAGCTCAGGAAAACAACCAGAAAGCTTCTAAAGAGGGCCCTAAGAACTCAGGAAGATGATGATTGGCTAACCTATCAAACTCTACAGCGTGAGTATAAGAGAGAGATAAGATCTGCCAAGGTCTCCTCTTATAGGAAATACTGTGAGGAACTGGTGGGGATGAGAGAGGCTGCAAGGCTGCATAAAGTCTTTCAGAAAGACAATACAGCCAAACTAGACACTCTCCGTAGGCCTGCGGACGGAGGTTACACGAGCTCCAAACAGGAAGCATATGAAATCCTGTTTGAGACTCATTTTCCGGGCAGTCAGAGAATTCAATTAGATGAAACCCTAGTGAATTTACAAGAGAGAGTAAATATCACCAGGAAAGATAAATATATAGCATCCAAGGTTGTGACTGAGGAAAGGATCGAGATGGCCTTGACCTCTTTCGAAAACTTTAAGACCCCAGGTCTGGATGGTATATATCCAGCCATGCTAAAAACAGGAAGTACGTCTCTAGTTCCGGCACTAAAGAAAATCTTTAGGGCCTGCTTAATCTGGGGATACGTGCCAACTGCTTGGCGTAAAGTCAGAGTAGCTTTTATACCTAAACCGGGCAAAGAAGATTACACTCTGGCAAAAAGTTTCAGACCCATTAGTTTAACATCATTCCTTTTGAAATGTCTGGAACGACTGGTAGAAAAACACATCAGGGGAGAAACGCTGAGAAGAAGACCCCTCAGTGAACACCAGCATGCCTATAGGAGTGGAAGATCCTGTGAATCCGCACTGCACGATCTAATCTATAAAATAGAAAGTGCGGCGGATCGTGGATCTTTTGCTCTTGGGGTTTTTGTGGACATTGAGGGAGCCTTTGATAATGCAATGTTCTCATCCCTATGTGATGCTGCCAAGGCGTATGGAGTGGACCCTGTGCTTATACGATGGATCCATTCCATGCTGTCACAGAGACTACTTTTAACAGAAAGCGGAAGCGACACTGTTATGAAAGTTGGGAAGGGCTGCCCGCAAGGGGGAGTACTCTCACCTCTACTGTGGTGCTTCTTAGTAGACTCGCTTTTAGGCGAATTACAAAGTCTAAATATACATACACAGGCCTACGCTGATGATGTGTGTGCACTCGTTTGTGGGGACTCGTTAAGGGACGTCTGTATTAAAATGCAGAGGACCTTGGATAGGATCCAGAACTGGTGTGAGAGGCATGGCTTATCAGTGAATCCTAGAAAGACAACACTTGTGCTGTTCACTAGGAAGAGAAAACTGGATAATCTCAAGCTTCCAATTCTGAAAGGTGAAACCATTCAACTCTCCAAGGAAGTTAAATACCTAGGGGTGACTCTAGACAGCAAACTGACTTGGAAGGCTCATGTCGAACACAAAGCATCTCGGGCATTAAATGCCCTTTGGCAATGCAGAAGAGCCTTTGGGAAGACATGGGGTCTAAAACCCGCTGTGGTACATTGGATGTACATAGCCATCATTAGACCCATTATTACATATGCGTCAGTGGTCTGGTGGAACAGAACGGAGATAAAATCGACTCGTTCTGTTGTTGATAGAGTACAGAGAGAGGTCTGCATAGGGATAACAGGAGCTTTTAGCTCGACACCTGGTGCAGCTCTAAACGCGATGCTTAACATGCAACCCTTGGACATTGCTATCCAAGAAGAAGCAATGAAGACCGTGTGCCGCCTAAAGAAGTGCGGACTCTGGCACGGTAAACATGCTATCGGACATGGTGTCATATCACAAAGGCTTGAAGAAAAGTGCATTTTATTCAATATGCCGGCGGATGATATGACCCCGATATTAATGTTCGGAAGAAGATTTCAAATTCTCTTCCCAAAAAGGGAGGAATGGGAAGATCCAAACAAAATATTGAATGGACTCAATGACATCTTCTATACAGACGGCTCGAAGACCGTAAACGGTACGGGCGCTGGATGGTTTTTGAACGAAGAGATCAAATACAGTTACTCACTTGGAAACATGGCGACGGTCTTCCAAGCTGAAGTTTTTGCCATTCTAGAAGTGGCCAACTGGATAATTGCCCAGAGGTGGCAAGGTAGAAGGATAGGTATCTGCAGCGACAGTAAGGCTGTCCTTGCTACACTTCTTAATCCCAATACTCGAACAAAAATAGTCCGAGATTGTAAGAAACGACTGAATTCGGTTGCAAAATGTAATCAGGTCATTCTTATATGGGTCCCTGGCCACCAGGGAGTAGAAGGCAACGAGTCTTCAGATTCCCTGGCGAGGGAAGGCGCTAACTCCCACCCCATAGGTCCAGAGCCCATTATTGGTATTAGCTCTGCAGCGTTGAAGAACTGGATAACTCGACACGTTGACTTAGTTCACGGAGATAGATGGTCCAGCCTAAGTACCTGCAGACGTACCAAGTACTTTATAGGTAATCCGAACAAGAATACTGCGAAATTCTTACTTAGCTTAGGTAGGAAAGATTGCAGGGCTCTAGTAGGGACAATTACAGGGCATAACACTCTTGGCAAACACTTGAATACCCTGGGAATCATCGACGACCCTGCGTGCCCCTCGTGTGGGGAGGAGGAGGACAGCACAGAGCACTACCTCTGTGACTGTCCTGCGTTCTCTCGTGCACGTAGGGACGCGTTTGGCGTCGATGTTATGAGGATGGAGGACTTCGATTCTCGATCTCTGTTTGAGATTCTCCAGTACATCAGGACAACGGGGAAGTTCAAATAGAGCGGGGGTTTTGAGCGCAATGGACTAAAAAGTCTGAGCGTTCGAGGTGCTTTGCCTCCCCCCCCAACAAATCAAATCAAATCAAATCAGTGCATGCGAGTATCGTATTAACTGGGAAAAGAATGCCCAGGGAAACGACACTCAGTCGAGCCCGTCACCCCCGGCTCGACTATAAATGCTAAAGTTGATAAGGGGTCCATTCAGCCGCCCGCACAAGGTATCCCCATTGTGAATCTTCCACTAGATATTGGTAAAAAAAAAGTGACCCCTCTAGTGTTAGACACGGGCGCTGAAATAACTTGAATAAAAAAGCAAGCCCTAAAATCCATCGACACCATCGATAAAACGGGGAGTTGTTTATTACAAACAGCTTTCGGATCAGGTAAAACTCTAGGGAGTTGCAAGGGAAATATTGTTCATAAAACTGAAACAAATAAAGTAAAAATTCCCTGCAAACTCCACGTAATAGATAATATACCTGACCTACCCCACGATGGCCTACTAGGGAACGACGTGCTGTCTAAGCATTGTAACATTGAGGGGCCGAATAAAAAGCTCAGATTTCCTCGCACGGAAATTAACACAGAGGAGTTCTCGTACCCTATAATGTACGAAATGGAACAACCCTGTGCCCAAAAGGCAATCAAAGAAAAAACCCCGCCAAAGGGGATCGACTCCGATGGAGTTAAAATATCTACCTGCCGAGTTTTGGAATCATCTGAAAGTACAGATGAAGATTGCGGAGTTCCAAAAGAACCATGGGCTAGCGAAGTAGAAATTCTAGCAAAAACACCCATGAATAGCGAGATCGGGTGGCACACAATAATTCTAGATAAACCTTTGTGTGTCCCCGCGCGATCACAGGTGGTAGCCAGAATTCCCATTACGGTACCAGAAGAAAAACTTTGTTTATCTCAAGAGATAAGCGAAGGGGTCTTCTTGGCGAATGGAATTACTCCCGCTAGTAAATGCGAAGCTTTAATCGGACTACTCAACGTAAACAGTGCAGAAGCCGTCATTCATAAGATCAAATTGCACTTAGTCCCAGCGACTGAGTACGAAAGCGTACATATGATGGGTTGCGAGAAACAAAAAATAATAAATCCGAGCCCATGTTTAGTGAAACAAACTAAACATACTCAAGGTAAGTACGTAAAAATAAGTAAAAAGAGCCACGGACCTTGCAAACCAAGGCCAAAGAGCTCAGATGATTTAAACGAAGGCCAAAGTGTCGAAAATTCAAGGCCAAAGAGCCATATGTCGGAAAATAACGACGAAATAAATTTTAAAATAAACCAGATAAAATATCTCCGATCAGAAAATACTGACGAGATAAATCGTAATACCAGGTTAGAGGAAGAACTGTACTGTACAAGACCAGGCGCCGATCAATCAGAAGATGTATCGGTTACCTGAGCGACAGCGGGAAGTAATAAATGAGCAATTAAAAGAAATGCTCGAAAATAACGTAATCCAGAGGAGCAAAAGCCCCTGGAATTCTCCCTTGTTAGTTGTTCCTAAAAAAGCAGGACCTAACGGAGAAAAAAGATGGAGAGTAGTAGTCGATTTTCGTAAATTAAACGAAAAGACTATTGGAGATGCTTTTCCACTCCCCCGGATCGAGGACATTCTCGATCAATTAGGACATTCAAGGTATTTTACCACTCTAGATTTAGCTAGTGGATACCATCAAGTGCTGGTTGATCCCAAAGATCGACCAAAAACAGCATTTAGCACTAGCTACGGACACTATGAGTTCAAGCGAATGCCGTTCGGACTCAAAGGAGCACCTGCTACTTTTCAACGCCTGATGAATTATGTTTTAACAGGCTTGCAGGGTTTAGAATGCTTCGTTTACCTAGATGATATCGTCATCTATGGAAAAAATTTAGAAGATCATAATTCTAAATTAAGAAAAGTGTTCGATAAATTGAGGGAAAATAACCGGAAATTACAACCGGAGAAGTGCCAATTCCTCCGAAAGGAAGTAGTTTACCTAGGGCATAAATGTACCCAAGAAGGAGCGCTTCCAGATCCAAGCAAGACGGAGTGCGTACAAAATTTTCCCGCACCAAAAACCGTCAGACAAGTGCAGTCATTTTTAGGACTAGCCAATTATTATAGGAAATTCATTCCTAATTTTTCAAAAATAGCACGGCCATTAACAAATTTACTGAGAAAAGATGTAAAATTTAAATGGACCGAGAAATGCCAAGAAGCATTTGATGAAATTAAAAATGCTTTAGTAACTCCACCCCTCCTAATATTTCCAGATTTTAACAAACCGTTTAATCTGACTACAGACGCTAGTAATGAAGCGCTAGGAGCAGTACTATCCCAGGGTGAAGTAGGAAATGACAGACCAATAGCTTTTGCTAGCCGCACCTTGAACAAAGCCGAAAAGAATTATTCTACAATAGAAAAAGAACTATTGGCTATTGTTTGGGCGACTAGAAATTTCAGATGCTATTTACAAGGTCGAAAATTTACAGTCTATACAGACCATAAACCCCTAAAAGGAGTATTTAATGTAAAAGATCCTACTTCTCGATTGGTGAGATATCACCACAAACTTTCTGAATTCGATTACAATATCGAATATAAACCCGGGAAGTACAATACGAATGCAGATGCTTTAAGCCGCATTCCACGGGAAGAGAGTGAAAATAAAGAAAGCAAAACCTTCACGGTTAAAGCACAAATTCATCATTCTTTAGACTCTGAACCAGAGCTAAAAGAAGAGAATTTTAAAATAAATGCAATGACAAGAGCCAAAGCTAAAGAAGCTCAAAAACAGGCAGAAATCGTGCCAGAAAAAATACAAAACGATTCAAACCAAATAAATAAAACTTTAGAAACGGAAAAACAAGAGGTAATGGTTCCAAACGATACGCGATCGAACCCCGAAACAATTTCGAGCCCCGAGGAAATCAAGATAATTTTACATGATTATCACGATTCCCCCTTCGGAGGTCATCAGGGTGTGATCAAAACGTACAAAAGAATAAAGAAGAAATTCTGGTGGAAAAATATGTTGCGCGATATAAAGAATTATATCAAGCGCTGCCCCAAGTGCCAGAAATTAAAATCTTCTCCACAAAATAAAATGCCTATGATCATTACAGATGTGGCAGAAAAACCCTTCGATAAAGTTTATCTGGACATTGTAGGACCATTAGAGGAGTCCACGTCAGGAAATAAATTTATTCTGACATTCCAGGACAATCTCACTAAATTGGTAGATTGGTACGTGATGCCTAATGCAGAAGCGACCACAGTAGCTCAAATTTTCTTTGACGAAATCGTCACACGCTACAGAATTCCCAAGAAAATTGTAACAGACCAAGGAACAAATTTCCTTAGTGGTTTATTCAAGCAAGTCTGCAAATTGCTGAAAATTAAAAAATTGCAAACCTCTGCCTATCATCCGCAATCAAACGGAGCTTTAGAAAGAGCACATCGCCCGTTAATTGAATATCTGCGGACAGTAATTGATGATAATCTCAAAGTATGGGATCAATATCTAAGAACTGCTGCGTTTGTATACAATAACAGTATACACGAGGGTACTAAATTCACCCCAATGGATTGCCTTTACGGTTTTACAGCAGACGTTCCATCAAATTTAAAAAGAGAACCAGAACCCTTGTACAACCACGAAAATTATTATTATTTGCTCAGACACAAGCTACAAAAAACTTACGCCACTGCGCGAAAAAATATTTTAGCGAGCAAAAATAAATCTAAAGAATATTATGATAGGAGTTCCAAACCCATATCTTTCCATATAGGAGACAAAGTACTCCTAAAAAGCGAAAGCCGTAAACATAAGTTATCGGAAATTTGGGTTGGCCCCTATCTAGTAACATCGATACTTTCACCGGTAAATACTGAAATTAAAATTGGTAAACGACTTAAAGTAATTCATAATAATAGACTGAAAAAATATTTTGAATAAAAAAAAAAAAAAAAAGAAAGTCGCGTAATCGATTTCCACCAGGAAGTCGCCAAAACACCGGCTAATAAAATCTCGTGGGTAGAGATTCTGCCCAAATGGCTGTTAGAAAAGCTGTCGGTACTTCGACGTACCGCGTCAAAACTTCCAGTATTTTAAACATGGCAAATTGTTCGGAGAAGGTCAGAACTGAACGTAAACCGAAAGAATTTTTAAAGTTGTGGAAACCTTGGACCATCAAAATTCACAAGCAATTCGAAAACGCGAAAAAAAAATAAAATAATAAAGCAATACCGCCGAATTCGGACAACCTAGCTTGCAATTTACGAACAAGCCAAATATTATTATCGTGTTACAATTTTTAATTGAGAGTGTTGTGGGTATTTTTTGCTTGTTGGTGTTTCCCAATTACGAGGGAAAAGGGTACTCCTCTGGAACTCTTATCGGGGGCCGGGGAGTTGGACGTTGTCCCCAAGGAAACGGCACAAATTTGTAGGGTTCAGCAATTTATTTTATTAATGTGTTCCACCGGCTGTGGACTACCCGGCGACACTTCCCGTACGCGTTCGTTTTGTTTTTCTTTTTAGATCAGCGACTGGAATTTAGGGAACTCACTCGCGGGTTTTTACGATCCGCTACTTTTACGATTCGCCTCCCTTTCGATTCAATCCCGACTTTTCTCGATGCGATTTGTCTTTTTGATGTTTCAAAACGCGACTCTCAATCAAAGGGATCGCGACTTAATAACAATGGATCGCGACTTTGCCCGTGGAGGATTTAGAAAGCTCGACTCCTCTTAGCGAAACTCAAACTACAACTCACCCGTGGTCAGCCAGCGAGAGCTCAAAAGCCCTCGGTCGGCCGCCCACGGCAAAGAATATCGAATTCAACAAGAAGGGACACTCTCAATACGCTCTCAAAGTCCCAACTCATATGCAAGCTGCCGCAAATACACCCAGCAAAATTTCCCATTAGATAAAGCAGCTCAGGGCTACCACCTCTGTAAATACCTATAAGAAATGTAGAGAGAGAAATAGTCACTAAAAAGTTCTCATAGATAGCTTTTACAGCGTAAGCTATAAACTGAAGCTTTTTTTATGAACGCTTTTTTAAAGGCGGTCCCGAGCCGGGCACCAGTACTAGCCCGCGCAAGTTTACCTCTCCTCGCAATGTTAAGTTATAGGGAAATGCCGAATCGGAGAAGGGAGAAGAGGCAGGCAGCACACACCGAGCATGAATACGCACGAGATTGTTTATATTTTTTCATCGTGCGTTTTTAAATGCGGTCCCGAGCGGAATTTCTTTTGTGTGCTGCTCGCTTACGAAAAGTACCGGGTGGTCTTGATTTGTTTGGAAATGTGAAGAAGCTTAAAAGTTTTTGAGTAAAAAAGTGCTTTCTTAGAAGCAATTAATTAAATAAAATAAAATGTGCTTTAGATAAATGATGGGTAAGCATAATATAATTTGTTTGGTGTGTTGCTGTGGGAAAGGCAGCGTGTAATGTGTTCATAGAAAAGTTTTGTGATAAAAGATTTTTGTGAGGTGCACCCTGCAGGAGTGTTCCACTTTTCGCCCCAAATCTTTGTCTTTCTCTCACTTATGCTTTCATTATTACTAACTATTTCTAGCATAAATTCCCATTTCATTCCTGTAACGGTACCAAGGTCGAAAAATTTTAAAAAATAACCGCTCGAGTGTCCCCTCTTGTTATAGATACTCTTTGCCCACGGGTCGCGCTGAGTCTGCAGATCTCACGCCGCTCGGTAGCGACGCCGCAAGCTCAGCGCATTTTCGCACGTACGACTCCGGCTTAGACGAAACCGGAGCCGTCGCCTGCGTGGGAAGATAATGATAAGCATATCTTCCTCTAGAGGTGGCGTTGCACAACGGTACCGACCGTTACATTTTGAATAATAATATTCGGTCTGTACCGTTACGCAACAAGAGTAAAGATATACATGCTATGAAAATATATTACTAAGTAATTTTTGTAGGAATATAATTTGTTTTAAAATAGATATTAATCTAAATAATTTTTATAATCATTAAATAGTTTCATTATTTTATCGGAAGCATATTAGAGATATTTGATTTTCTAAATTAAAGATGCACAGAAAAATAAATTATAAAATGATAAGAAATATTAGAAACCTAGTAGGGTAAATAATTAATATTACAAAAAAAAAATATATATTAGAAATAAATGTTCATGCATGCTCACGAATCTGTTAAATTAAGTATTTCTTTAAAACAAATTATAAATAGAATATTCAATATATCAATTTTATAATATATTAAAAACATTAATTTCCTTTAATTAAGTACAAGTAAAATATATTTCTTCGTTTTATATTAATCAAATGATGTTAGATATAATTAATTAAGTGCATTTAAAAATGCATCTCAAAAAAGAGGGAAATATTTTAGAAAAGGATTTAAGAAATAATATAAGAATTTATCCTATATATAAAATTTTATTCTAATTTTTATTGAATTTGACCTATATACATATATAAAACTTTAAAATAATCTGTATATAATTTAAGAAAAAAAAAATTTGTTTGTGAACCGTAACCGAAACTTCTCGATTTTCAAATTTTTACAAACAACATTTTTTTTTTACAACCTTCACCCTGAGAATTATTCCTCTTCCAAGAATAATCCTCTTTTTTAAAGGGGGAAGGAATGTTGTATATTCAATATATCTATTTTAATAGATCCTAAAAAATACGAAGAACAAAGACTTAAAACAAATGTTGGGAACAAATATTTTGAAAACAGCCCTTGAGACTTCATCTCAAGAAAAAAAGGCACCCTTGCACATTTGTAAGTGCATTGACTTAAAGAAACCTAATAAACATAACACCCAACAATAATTTACGACTTACGTAAATTATACAGGGTGTCCCATAGGAATGTGTGAAAACTTATGAGCCACTATTTTTTAAAAAATGAAAGGACATGCAAAGTAAGAATGTTTTTTTATAAAACAATGTTGTCATTTTTATTTCATGTCCATTTTATCCCAAAAAGTTTAGTCTATCTGATACAAAAAAATAATTTGGAAAAATACAGTGAAAAATGTGAGTCATTAATAATATAGGTATGTTTTCAAAATGAGAGTCGTCTGAACTAGCACAAATATCGAAACGCTTTCTGAAACTATTAAAAACACGTTCTAATGTTCATGTGAAATGCCATTGACGATCTACTTAATTTCTTTAATAAGGTCCTCTATTGTTTTCAGATTCTTTTCATAACAATGATCTTTAATGTACCTATATCATTAATGACTCACATTTTTCACTGTATTTTTCCAAATTATTTTTTTGTATCAGATAGACTAAACTTTTTGAAATAAAATGGATATGAAATAAAAATGACAACATTGTTTTATAAAAAACATTCTTACTTTGCATGTCCTTTCATTTGTTAAAAAATAGTGGCTCATAAGTTTTCACACATCCCTATGGGACACCCTGTATACGGACGATGACCCGACCCTTGAGCATAAGTGCCGAGGCAAGGGGGCAAAGTACGGTCAAGCCGCACGCGAACAATGGAAAGCATTGTCGCTGCACAAAAAATGCTTTGATCGCTTTTCTTCGATTGATAACCGACCGCCTGAAATTGAGGTTTCATGCAATCGGGGATCAATGAAGAATTGGAGTCCGATTTTATACGCGTTCGAGAAAGCAGCTCCGAGCTGACGATCAAACCTAAAGTAAAGTAAAGAAAAGTCCAAGTGAGAAGTGTCGGTTCCGGGAAGTTAACTTAAGTTACAGTGTGTGCAAAGTGTTAATAGTTGTACCTGGGAAATTATCCCTAGGCACCATAAGCAGTGTTGTAAAAGCCAGTTCTAAGCTCATGTAATGTTTAAGTGCTTTAGTGTAAAGAAGCTGCGAATAAAAGAAAAAGTGAACATTCAACACACTCTGTTCTCTGTTTATGTGTCATTTATTAGCACCTAACAACTATCCAGCTACCCCCAAACCCACTCCTCGAGATAGTATAAAGTATTACCGCCAGCGAGCGTAGGACAATCGCAAAAGTCCCGCTCCCGCAACTTAGTAACATAAAAGTTGTAACAAGAGCTTTACTTCAGACGTGTAATTTTAATTTTCTGTGGCGCAAAATTTTACATACAACTGGACATCTATGTATATAGTTCGTCTATGCCCTAAGGGTCAGCTTTCTTAGGCTTCCTTTTTTTTTTTTTTTTTTTTTTTAGTAATGAGTGGTTGATGAAGCTTTGATAAATAAATAAATAAATCCCTCTATTTTATCTCTTGACAATGTATCTGGTACTAACCCTAGTACAATTTCTAATCTCTTTGCTAAATTTTTTAGCGATGCCTTCTATGATGATGTCTGTAATATAGATTTAGAATATTTTAATTATTTGACCAGTCTTCCTATGCAATTTCCCAATTTTGTACCACATTAGTAAGCTTGACGACGATTTTTCTGATTCTGATCCGATTGTATTCCTGGTATTGTTTTAGGTAGATGTAACATGTAGCTTATTGAACCCCTAACTTTTCTGTTTAACATATCTCTGCGTTCCTGTGTTTTCCTTAGTGCGTGGAAATTATTTTATGTCGTACCTATTTTTAAGAAGGGGAAAAATAATTTAATTGAAAACTACAGGCCTATTGCAAAACGTTCACCCATTCCTAAACTTTTTGAGGCTGTTGGAAACGAATATTTAATTTTTTATTGTAGATCCGTCATATCTAATTAGCAGCACGGCTTTATAAAAGGTAGATCGACTGTTACAAACCTTGTCGAATTCTCTAGTTTTTGTCTAAATAATATTGAGAAGCTTATACAAGTTGACTGTGTATATACTGACTTCAGTAAAGCATTTGAAAAGCTTTCTTACAAAGTGCTAATTTTTAAATTGTTACGACTTGGCTTGTCCTTTGGATTGAGTCATACCTTTCAAATCGTTCCTTCAAAGTCAAATTTGCTTCATCTTTCTCAGATGCAGTTCATGTTTTTTCCGGTGTTCCACAAGGAAGTCACCTTGGCCCGTTGCTGTTCACTTTTTTTTTAAACGATTTGTTTCTCCTATTCCGAAGAGCTCGCGTTTTGGCTTACGCTGACGACTTGAAGATTTTTATGCTTATGGATTCTATAAATGATGCTCATGACCTTCAGGTCGATCTTTTTATTTTTTCTGAGTGGTGCTCCAAGAATCACATGTTTCTGAATGTTGCCAAATGTAGTATAATTACTTTTAATAGGAAATGCTCCTCCCTAAACTTCTAAGCTTAATGACGAAATATTGACTAGCCGTGAAAGCGTTACAGACCTTGGAGTTACACTTGATGTTAAGTTTACTTTTAGCCTTCATATTGACCAAATTATTAACCGTGCTAATTCCACCCTCGGTTTTATTAAACACTGGTCCAAGGACCTAAATGATCCGTTTGTGTTAAAAGTTTTGTTTTGTGCGATTGTTCGTTCAATATTGGAATATGCCTCTGTGGTGTGGACCCCCTTGCATTTTACGGTGGACATCAGAACTCTACACTGGATCATCTAAAATCAAAAAATCAAAAATATTTTAAATATAGTTTAAGAGTTTCTCTAGGTAGTGACGTTAAATTTCAATTTTTGGCATCACTTAGAAGTCAAAAAAATAGTTAAAATTCAGCACATTTGTTATTTTAAAACGGAAAATAATTCGAAAAAAAAAAGAAAATCTCGACGTCACTACCTCATAAAATGTGTAGAGAAAGCTTGTACAATTTCAAGAGGATCGTGTGAATGATACACTGAATCAAACTAAACGCCGCTTTGTTAGCGGAGGATGAAAAAACGTCTTTGGCTCGCTTAATTCAGTTGACTTTATTCTCTTGAGTTCTTACAATTTGTACTTAATTAATTTCTAAACTTAGCTTAGCCCAGGGAGTTATACAGCGTGATCCAAAAGTATGGAAACGGCTAAATAACTTTCGAGGAATGCATTTTGGAGAAAAAAGTTGTAGACACAAGTTTTAGGAATTTTCCCCAGCTATTCAATGGTGACCTTAGATTTGACCTTGACCATGGCCTTGAAGGTCATTTCAAGGTCAAGTTGACTTTTTTAAATTGGAACCCTTATTTTTGACCACGGAAATGGAAAGAGCGGAAAATTTTACGTCCAACTATGACCTTTACCATGACCTCGAAGGTCATATCAAGGTCAAAATGGCTCTTTAAAGAGGAACCTGAATTGTTATTGCGGATTTGCAAAGAGTGGAAGTTTTGCGTCCAAATGTGATCTTGACCACAACCTTGACCTTGAACATGACCTTGGAAATGACCTTGAAGGTTATATCAAGGTCAAGGTGGTTTTTTGAAGGGGATACCATGTTTTTTTCCAACGAAAAGGGAAAGAGCGGAAAAGTTAACGACCGACCATGGTGAAGTCGATTAATGCAAGGTCAAGTGTGTCATGGTCAAGGTCACATCCGGGCGCAAAACTTCTGCTCTTTCCAAATCCGCAGTAGGAATGCAGGTTCCCCTTTAAAGAACCATCGTGACCTTGATATGACCTTCAAGGTCAAAGTCGGACGTAAAATTGTCTGCTCTTTCCATTTCCGTCGTCAAAAACATGGTTTCCCCTTCAAAAAACCACCTTGACCTTGATATAACCTTCAAGGTCATTGCCGAGGTCATGTTAAAGGTCAAGGTTGTGGTCAAGATCACATTTGGACGCAAAACTTCTACTCTTTGCAAATCCGCAGTAACAATTCAGATTCCTCTTTAAAGAGCCATTTTGACCTTGATATGACCTTCGAGGTCATGGTAAAGGTCATAGTTGGACGTAAAATTTTCCGCTCTTTCCATTTCCGTGGTCAAAAATAAGGGTTCCAATTTAAAAAAGTCAACTTGACCTTGAAATGACCTTCAAGGCCATGGTCAAGCTCAAATCTAAGGTCACCATTGAATAGCTGGGGAAAATTCCTAAAACTTGTGTCTACAACTTTTTTCTCCAAAATGCATTCCTCGAAAGTTATTTAGCCGTTTCCATACTTTTGGATCACGCTGTATAAAGTGGTGTGACAGACTTTTAGGCCAGGATAAACCCTGGCACACCAAATTTTTTTGAACTTAGATAAAATTTGCAATAAAATGGTATTAGAAACATTAATTTCCATATAAGTGCAAATTATTTATAATTATTAAAAAAAAATAAAAAATTAAAAAAAATATTTCGGTCAGGTTAAACCCTGGCACACCGGGCCTATGTTGTAGCTATGATTAAATACTTTTCATCCATATGCTAAATTTTAGAATCCGTATAAGTGCAGTTTTACTGTCCACACCTCTCCTCAACCAAATTTTAGTTTGACAAAAATGGTTCGCAAAACTAAAAAAATTCGGTTGTTCGGAATGACTTTACGAATCAAAAAAACATTGGCACAAAATCGAATCTGCTCATCTGACGAAGATATGGCAATTTAAAAAAAAAAAAAATTATTTTCAAAAATAATTAAATTCAGTTGCGAATTTAATTTTTAAAATCAAAATTTAATTTAATTTTGATATAATATATGTATATATATGTATTTATGTATATATATATTGTTGTGGTTTTGCCTGCCGAGCGGATAGCCAGCAAAACTACAAAATCCGCCCTCGCTACAACTCAGGGACTAACGGACGAACAAACAGACGGAGACAAATGTTTTTCGTCTCAGTGTATCCTGAACTGTCAAAGCAAATCAGAATTGCGTATTTAATGTTAATTATTAAAGTATCTAAGTATTTCAAAAATGCCAATGCACATTTGTTCGCAAGAAGAAAATAGAAAAAAATACTTGCACCATGTGGTAAGGACCGCTGTAGTGAAAGGGTTAATGATTGTGATGGGAAATTCAAATGCTTTATATCAGGGTGTCCGGGAAGTAGTGCGCCAAAATTAAGGGGATGGTAGTTTGGGTCATGACCTACCAGAATATCAAAATATGACCTTAGTGAAAACCTCACCGTTTTCGAGATATTTGGGTTTTTATGAAAAATTAAATTTTCACTACCTTTTGTCAGATTATTGACTAGTAGGTGCACATAAAAAGATATGTTCTCATTTTTTTTTTCTTGCTAATATATTCTAGACAAGTTGCCCTACCTGGTAAGCATGTAATTTTTTATTACTGGCACAAGACCGTCGCGAAAAAAATAATTAAATTTATTTTTTTGCTGCACAAAATTATTTAACTCTTTTTTAACCTCCACTGGTGAAAAAAAAATGTACTAGGCAGTTATGGGGAAGCAATTCAAAAAATTTCTTAATTAATGCAGATTTCAGAAAGGTATAACATCACCCACTTTATTCGTGAATAACGAGATATTGCTATGTTCATTGCGTAAGGGGCAGATTTCGATTAAATTGTTAGTTTTAATGTAATTTTGAGCAGCAAAAAAAAAATTGAATAATTTTTTTCGCGACGGTCTTGTGTCAGTAATAAAAACTGAGATGCTTACCAGGTAGGGCAACTTATCTAGAATATTCTAGCAAAAAAAAAAAAGAACATATCTTTTTATGTGCACCTACTAGTCAATAATCTGACAAAAGGTAGTGAAAATTTAATTTTTCATAAAAACCCAAATATCTCGAAAACGGTGAGGTTTTCACTAAGGTCATATTTTGATATTCTGGTAGGTCATGACCCAAACTACCATCCCCTTAATTTTGGCGCACTACTTCCCGGACACCCTGATATAAAGCATTTGAATTTCCCATCACAATCATTAACCCTTTCACTACAGCGGTCCTTACCACATGGTGCACGTATTTTTTTCTATTTTCTTCTTGCGAACAAATGTGCATTGGCATTTTTGAAATACTTAGATACTTTAATAATTAACATTAAATACGCAATTCTGATTTGCTTTGACAGTTCAGGATACACTGAGACGAAAAACATTTGTCTCCGTCTGTTTGTTCGTCCGTTAGTCCCTGAGTTGTAGCGAGGGCGGATTTTGTAGTTTTGCTGGCTATCCGCTCGGCAGGCAAAACCACAACAATATATATATACATATATACATATATATACATATATAATATCAAAATTAAATTAAATTTTGATTTTAAAAATTAAATTCGCAACTGAATTTAATTATTTTTGAAAATAAATTTTTTTTTTTTTTAAATTGCCATATCTTCGCCAGATGAGCAGATTCGATTTTGTGCCAATGTTTTTTTGATTCGTAAAGTCATTCCGAACAACCGACTTTTTTTAGTTTTGCGAACCATTTTTGTCAAACTAAAATTTGGTTGAGGAGAGGTGTGTGTCACCGGCTCCCGGACTATAAAGCAAGCAAGGGAATTTTTGTAAAGTTTAAAAAGCAATGTAAAATTTGCATCAATCTTCATTAACAAGGTAGGCTTCCTAATAATTTATTCTTTGTACAATTAAACGGGCTTTTGTTATTAATGTTTGAAAAGTTCGTATGCATGAAATTACAAGTGAGTATCCCATATGCAAAACGCGCTATATGTTTTTTAAAAAGTTTTGAGTTATTCAAAGAAAACGTGTAAAAGTTCTCACAGATATGTTAGAGTGCTGATTTTTATCGCCTTATTTCAAAAGAGTTTCAGTTCTTTTTGCAGCACAAAATATTGTTTTTCAGATGGCAGAAGACATAAGGTTAATATTTCCACCATTAACTGAACTTAACTAAATTAACTTTTCTTGCATATAGCAGGTTTTGCATATAGGCTACTCAAGTGCAATTTTAATTACTACTTAATATTATAAAATTAGTGTTCAAATGGAGTGACTATTACTGAACGGATTCTTTAAATACGAACTGATTATTCTCCTTGTAATTACATATTCACACCACACATTGAGTTATATGTTTGAAAAAAAGACGTGTATATACCAGTGGCGTGGGGTCCATATAACACGATTCCTACCGGCTTCCCTTTTGGGAACTCATCCTATTCCCGTAAATTTAAAATTTGTTCTATGCCTGTAAAATTCCTGGAAAGCGCTCCCAAAATTCATCTCGTAAAGAAAACATGGCAAAACAAGTGTTGCAACCAAAAACAACCATAATCTGTTGTTGCACTACGATGGAACCTTCCCTCGCACCGTAGCAGGTTCTATCAAGGGGTTGCATCGGGTATGAAGCGCTCGCTCGCTGCTTCTGTAAGCCGGTCATTTTACGGCTTACTCAAGCCCACACTTTTCTCGAGTAACAAAGAAATCGTGTGTGATATCCTTTGCTCACTAAAAGCAAATCCTATAAGCAAATAACACGATAGAAACCGGCTTCTCGGTTGTTTTTGTTTTGCATAAGTTGAAACTCGGGTCACTTCGGCGGGTTGTTGTTTATTTCTTAGAATGTCAGCTGATTCGTGTCTTCTCTATGAACGGGTGTGAGTGTAGTGGTGCTCTCTTATTATTCCTATAACACGGTAGAAAGCGGCTTCTCGGGTGAGTGGGGTTGGTTGGGGTGGGTTTGGTCATTAATTTTTTTCATAAACAATATTCAGCTGACTGTAAATCTCTTTGATACTGAAGGGGCTGTGAATTGTAGGAGTGAATGCTCCCTTATTTCACAAGAACACGGCAGAAGTCGTCTTCTCGGGAGGGAGGGGTGTTGTGGTTTTGTTTATTATATTTTAATAAAAAAATTGTTAACTTGTGTCTCTTTTTGCCTTGGTGCTCAACGGATTGTGACTTATGAGTGTGAGTGGTGTGGTGCTATTTTATTACCTCTCGATAACACGATAGAATCCGGCTTCTCGGGTTTTTTCGTTAGATTCGGCTATTCGGATGACGATTGAGTGCTAAATTCTGACATCGATTTAAAAACTAATTATCGAAGAATTTTTGTAGAAATAAAAGACAATGTCATTTCTCAGATTTAAACTCGGTATAGTTCCTTTAGTCAACTAAAATTTTTAGATTTACTTAATAAATCAAAATATGATTATTTTGCTCAATCAAGTCCTAACGAAGAGATATCATCTTTAATTACAGTTTTCCCGGGAATTTTCCAGTTTTCTGCTTTAAAAAATGAATTGAACGTTTTATATACCACTTCTTCATTACGGCAATTTGATATTCTCGCGCTTTACTCGCATATTAAATGTGGCATTTTAAAAGATACTTTTCCCCAAATTTTAAACTTGTGTTGTATATTTTTAACTCTTCCCATTACAGTTGCTTCCGCGGAAAGATCTTTTTCAGCCCTTAAGAGAATACATACTTATTTAAGAAATTCTCAAACCGAAGAAAGGCTCTCAAATTTAGCACTCTTATCGATAGAAAAACACCTTCTTTTACAAATTAGAAATCAGTCTAATTTTTACAATGATGTTTTGGCCGAATTTATAAAAAAAAATCGTAGATTAGTTTTGGAGTATAAGTAAGATTAACTATATTTCATATCAACTTTTCACAGTTTTTGTTAACCGCTTTAGTTTGATTGCACGATACACGCGACTATAACAGTTTTTTTCAAAGCCATTTATATTATTTTTGAAGTTCATTGTATATATGTCCATATTTATTCATAATATTCATATAGCACTTAACTTCCAATGACTTTAAGTATGATAGAAGTGGCCGACTAAATTCGACAAGAATACACGCAGTCACTATTGAACACATTTTGTAATATCTGACTTCATTCGGTAAGTTTTTTTTCGCTATTAAGTTTCTGATTTTTGCACCGGCTTACCTTCTCAAAAATTTCACCCCACGCCACTGGTATATACCACCCACCCCACTAGATTAATGTTTCGCCCACCTGCCGCCCACCCATGGTGAAAATCCTAGCGCCGTCCATGGTGAGGTTCCATGTTCGGTTGTTATTTTCGGTTGCATTGGATATCTCTAACAGTGGTGAACCGGTCAAGAAATACCCAGGCGTTAATACTGATAGATCGCTAGGGTCGTCTGTCATTGGGCACAACCGTCTAGAATTTAGGCAAGCCTGAATGCTGGCTAGTACCGTCGACAGTTCTTCGAATGTCAATGCTGTTTGTCCTAGAGTCCTTTTTAGGTGTCGTTTCATGGACTTAACCCCGGCTTCCCAAAGTCCTCCAAAGTGGGGGGCTGCAGGTGGAATAAAGCTCCATTGCGTCTCGTAATTCTGGAGCAGTTCTAGCAATTTGTTTTGATATTTTGCCTTAAACTCTGCTTCATTCTTCTCTAGGATTTTACTAGCCAGTTGAAAATTTGTGGCGTTGTCGCTGTACATTTTATAAGGGATACCTCTCCGATTTACGAATCTCTTAAATGCGGCGATAAAGGCCTCGGCCGTCAAGTCGCTAACTGCTTCTAAATGCATATTAGTCCCTCTGCCCAGAGCTACTTTGATTGCTATCTGTCCAGCGTAATCTACTCCGGTGTTTGTGAATGGCCTTGTTGCTGTTAATCGAGGTTTTGGTAGGTCCCCCATAAGTTGTTCTTGTGTCTTGGCGTTATACCTCGTACATGTAAGACACTCCCTTACTCTTTGCTTTACTGCGCTGTAACCTTTTATAATCCAATAATGGTTTCTGGTATGGGATAATGTTAAGTTAATACCGCCATGCATAGTCTCTTTGTGCGCTTTACGGATGACCAGGTTAGTTAAATGATGTTTATACGGAAGTATAACAGGGTGTTTCGCTTCGAAGTCTAGTTCGGAATTCCTTAATCGTCCACCAACCCGCAAGAGCCCATCTTTGTCTAGGAATGGGAGCCGCAAAGTTCCAGGCGGGGCAGTGAAGTTTTGATGCGAGTAGGCGCAACTTTAGTTTTTGATGAAACCAAGTGTGTGACCACATTCCCGAGCGTCGTAGGTTTTTTTGTAAACTACCGCAGCGTATGCCCTTTCCGAGGCATCACTAAAGCCATGAAATTCACAGGGAGTGGCCCTAGTTCTTTGATCGACCCAACGTGGTATGGCCAGCCTTTCCATTAAAGGTAGATCTTTTTTGTATTCCTGCAATCTTTCTGAAATTTTCGGTGGGAGGTTTTCATCCCAGTCAGGCTCTTGATTCCACAATTCTTGGAACAAAATCTTTCCCATGATGATTGTTGGCGCAAGCCATCCCATGGGGTCGAATAGTTTAGCAGATTCCGATAGAATTGATCTTTTTGTTGGTGCCTTTAGGGCTTCAGGTATATTTAATTTGAAGGTAAAATGGTCAGTATGTGGGTTCCAATGCAGTCCAAGCGTCTTAATTGAGGTGTAGAATCTTATATCACCTTCAGATTCCAAGAACTCCTTCGGTATGTCACTAAGAACCTGTTGATTGTTGGCTGACCATTTCCGTAAAGAGAAGCTTCCTCCTTGCAGAATTTTTATTGTTTCCTGAATCACTGAACGAGGTTCTTCAATGGTATGTGCTCCTGACAATAGGTCATCCATGTAGAACTTCCTCAGGATAGTGTGTGCTCGCTTTGGGTAGGTTTCCTTTTGCTGATTTGCTAAGTGCTGCATTGTTTTGACAGCTAAAAATGGTGCTGGTCGCGTACCATAGGTCACCGTAGGTAGCTGGTACTCTCGTATGGACTCCTTTTCCGAAAAACGCCATACGATTTTCTGAAATGCTTGATCTTCTTAATGTACCCATATTTGCCTAAACATTTTTTCCACGTCTGCTTTAAAGACAAATTTGTATTTTTTCCATTGTAGAAGCATATCGAAAAGGTCTGCTTGCAGCTGTGGCCCTGTATGTAGTGTTGAATTTAAACTCTCACCATTGCTAGTCTTTGCTGAGGCATCGAAGACTACCCGTAGCTTGATGGTTGTGCTGTCTTCCTTCATCACAGCGTAGTGAGGAAGGAAACATTCTCCGTCCTGTGTTGTACTCGTGCATAACGAATATATTGCAAGTTAGTAGTTTTTAAGATACAGTGTCCACCGACTTTAAAAATAGTAGTTTGGAGAAAAACGCATTTGAAGATTTTTATCATTGTTCTTCGAAATACTCACACAGAACCATCAATTCCGGGTCCGTAAAGTGAAGCGCTGTCTTCCAAAATATCCAAGGCATCTTTCTGTTGTTACCTGCGGGCGACTCTGCCTTCTTTTATTGCTTCTGCAGCTTTTTGATCTACTCTGCTGATTCGGAGACTGTTTGTTGCGCGCGCCCATGCATGAGAGCTCGGTCCTGTTTTTATTTTCATTTCTTGCAAAATGGCCAATAAACTAAAAAAACCTTCGTTTCGATGCAGGCTGCTACATTAGCAGCAATTTCAACGATATTTGAGGTTCCATTCAGTATTTCTGGGGTGATTTTCCAAATGATTTGATTAAAACTTTCATTGTTATTTTGAGTGAAACCTCCGACGCATTGCTGTAAAACTGCATCACTCAAGTCCTCGTAAATGGGCTTGATTGCTTCTAGCACATCACTTGGAAGAGCATTGTAAGAGTGTTTGAACGATGAAAGTTGCAGCTTTCTTCCATTCACACCATGAATCTTTACCAATCGGACAGTTTTGGTGCTGCGGATTCTTATCTGTCGAACTATAATGATGATAAGTCGCCCAACCAGCATTTCTCATTTTCTCCACAGAATCATGATTGCGACTGATAGCGAGACCATAATAGACAGTTAACTTGTCAATAATTTTGGCCGTCAACTTCCCTTTGCCAGAAAGTATTTTTCGTTTCACCTTTTTTCCAGTTGAAGTTGTTACATCTGCTACTGTATTTTTTATCAATTCACGCAAACGGGTATCCATACGTTTTTGAATATGCCCCACACATTCATTTTTCACTATCAAGAAATTATAACCATATGGCTTAGATTCGATTACACCAGTGTATGTTTTAGAATCGCCGTCGCTAATATAATTTCGATATTTAACTCCATTTTTGTTTGATCGCTGAAACATCGATTTGATAGAATCGACTTTCATATTTCCTGCTGGTCCAATATGGTTGCACTTGCATTCTCCTTTGTTCACATGCCCCTCGTGCCACTCTTCAAACTCGGCAGTGTTAAGCTTTTTCTCCCACAACTTGCAATCATGACAATATGAACTTTTTACGAAAATATCTAAAACTTTACCAGTATAATAACCAATTAATGAAGGCACACCAAACAGTGAAGAAAATCCTCCTTTTTTTCAGGTTCCCTCACCTGATAATTAATTAATTCATCTGTATCTTATTTATTATTGGCTGCGCAAGTTTCTTCTTTTTCTTCTTTAGTAGCAGAAGCAAAAAATCTATTTGCTACATTTTTAACGTAAGAACAGATATTTTTCATATATACACCATAATCTGATTTTGTTAAGAAGTTACTTGTCAAATCCATCAATCCGCAGAACTTATTACAGCCAGCTAAACCCAAACCTAAAATGCGCATCACAAAGGCAAAACGGTAGTTTATTTCGTAAGCATTACCATTTATTCTTTCACTAGACGGCACATAGCGAGGCTCTTTACATTTTTCACAGGTGACTTGAATCTTAAAACCTAAACCTTTTGCATGATGGGAATTGCACTTTTCCATCGCACTTAATACATTTAACTAATGTAGAAATAGTAGAAAAAACTAACATAAAGTTGGTAATTCTATAATGTTTATCAAAATCTTCCAACACACTTTTTTCTGTATCAACTTTTATTTTTTTCGACGACGTGCTTGCTATGACCTCCTCATTCTTACGCTTATACGGTGGTATTTTCTTTTTTGATCTGTCCAATCTGGAACTCTCTATTTCCGATCTGCTGTATTAACTTTTTTTAGCATTTTGTTAATACTAAATGCAATACTACAGAGAAAATTGAAAAGAAATTATAGCGCACGTGTGCAACTGCAAAATATAAACGTACTTCTAAACAGAACTGTACATAGACCTTAATAACAAATTATACACTATACAAACACAAGCGTCTACACTTATACGTCAATTTCACTATAGTAAAAGTGCTTTGGATGCGAGACAGAGAGAAGGGAGACAGCTGTAGAGCATTACTGTTGCGCGAGATGCGACCCTCGCCTAAGGTCATTCCCATTTCCCAATTCCCTCATTTGCTAATACATGAGGAAGTGGTGTCAATTTTGTAGACGCTACCTCAGCACTCTGGAAATCACCTGAGGTCTGATATCAGCAATATGATTGTCGATAAAAGAGAAAATGCAAATTAAATGTACGTAGTATAAGTTGGTTCGTGTTCAATCGGATTCTAAATTTCGTGTTTTATTATTTTTTTCCACAAACTCGATGCAAGAAACTTAACTGCCGCAGTCGGTAGGATTTCGTAAAGTAGTTTCGCGGCGTTATTATCGACGGATTATCGGTTTTAATTTCGCAGCCGGTTCAACGGTATATTGAACGAATCTACCGCCTAGCAACCACCGTCCCAGTTTGCTACGATGCGGAAAAATTTAACCGAACGCATCCCAAGAATCTGGCCCGAGAAGGTGTATAAAAGGCAGTCGATTCAGAGACTCATGGGGCAATCGGTCCGCGTAAGCGGACGAGGTAAGAGATTCCCGATCGTCTCCCTGGCTATGTGTCTGATGTCAATCTAGGCATAGCTAACCCTTCCCAAGGGCTCTGATGTCAATCTAGACGTAGTGCACCTTTGCAGCTATGTGCCTGATGCCAGTCTAGGCATAGCTAATCCTTCCCAAGGGCTACGTGTCTGATGTCAATCTAGGGGTAGTTCTTCGTTCCCAAATAAGAGATAATACTGTAACGTATACATGTAAATGTATCATATAGGCATTGTAATTGTATAAACCGATACAGAGTAAATTATACCAAAGTATATCGAGGCCTGTGAACTCTAGTGTAAACGCCGAGATATTTAAATATAATATAATAAAGAAAGACCATGCAGATATTGTAATACTGTAAATACATTGCATTAGTATGGAAGTAAATGTAACACAGAAAGACCATGCAGATATTGTAATACTGTAAATACATTGCATTAGTATGGAAGTAAATGTAACACGATAAGGCCAAAAATGAATGTAAAGACCAAGGCCTATTAATATTCCCGTAATGTAAAGATATTGTATAGAATTAGTTTATAGAAATATAAGGAATATATGTTAACAAAAAAAACCATTTTTGAAAAAATGCCGCCATTTTGTAATTTTTTCGTGAAAAATGTTCCATTTAGGTTCAATCCCTGGGGATTTCGATAATAATTAACCCCATATTTTTTTTTTTAGACGTTCCATTCGCTCCCAATCGTGTCCGCAGTCAATTTTAGTGGTTTTATACAAAAAAATTTACAAAGAAAAATACGAATTCAAAAAATGAAGAAAACATTTTTTTGTATCGTTTTAACGCTGTTTAATAAATATGCAAAGTTTGATTAATGTATCTACTGTTTTTCCCTTTAATTTTCCAATTTTTCCAAATATGAAAAATAAAATATTGGGTGTGTCACGTCCCCTTAAATACAATTTTCTCGAAACATGATTTTCGAAGCTGGTTGCCGAAATTGAAGAGAAACTATTGCATCGATTCAATTGAAATTTCTACTGGATATTCAGGAATGCTATATTTTGTATTGCAAAAAGTTCCCGATTTTTTAGGCAAAAAATCGAACTTTTGATTTTGAACTGCTGCCATTTCTCCGAAAAAAAAAAACTTTTATACTATGTGTATACAGAATATAAAGCAGTTTGAATTTTTTTGATTTTAAGTGACCTGACCGAAGTAATAGTGGCAACCGTTCTTGAAAGTTGTTTGCGCATTATAAGCATTTGCGGGGATATTTGTAAGATAAGATAATCGTTACTGTAAATTCTTTTAAAAATACTGAAAAAAATAATGAACAACATATCCAAATTCCAAAATTTTAGCTTTTATAGTTTTTATTTCAAAAAATTTGTTGAAATCCTTTTGAACCCTTTTTAATATAAATATTACTCAATTCATTATGATACATGAGTGAAGTTACCATAACAAATGAGATATTATGGAAGCAAGTGTTATAAATTATAATATTGGGGCTCACACATTAAAGAGCATTTGATTTTTTGTTATTGAGATTGTTGCTATAGGTTTGGCTTTCAGGTTTGAGCACTATTTTCGGTTAGCGCTACAGTCATAATTATTTGAGTAGTGGCTATGAAAAGTGGAATTTCTGATTATAATTTATAGCTCTAAATATTATAACAAAACTGCAATACTCTAATATTTTATAGCGTGACACCCTATATATTTCCATTGTTGTACGTACTATATTTGAGTAATAGGGATTCTTTTAAATATAGGCATATAGTGAATTTATGGGGGACCTTAAAACACGTCTGTCCGTTCGGTAGTACTTTATTCAATTAATTCGTAAACCTACTTACAAATGAATCTTAACTTAATGGACCTACATATAAAAGTATATCTCGCACCGCTCGGCAGTTATAGGGTGATTCGTAAATGAGGATTTTGCCTTATATGGGAACCGCTCTTGTATTTTTATCCTTTTTTCTACGCATCGCAGCGACCCCAAACCGATCTCAAAAAATCACTATTTCGAAGCTCTTTCCAAAAAGGTCAACACCACCCCCCTATTCCCAACCCCTTGGCCACAATCACCCCTCCAAATTGAAAAAATTAACTTTTATTTCACGATTTGTCACCTTTAGCCCCACTTTTCTCCGAAATTCATGTCATTAACATACCTACTTTTTATTTTTTTTAAGTTTCCTATCTAATTACCTTTCCAAAAAGGTGCAACATGCTCAGGTAGAAAGGGGTTGCAAAAGTCCTGAAATTAAATCTCATAATCAATGACGATAAAAACCCCTTGGTACAGAATTTCATGAAAATCTCTACGATTTTCAAAGTTTCAGATTTACAGAATCTGCACTATAGAAAATCCGTCATTTTGAAAAGGTTATGAGTGATTGCGATCAGCAAAAAAAATTTTTTCTGTAAGTTCAAACATTCCGATCACCGTTGATCATAGTAAGAATTGCATTGCAAAACTCTATTGACTTGAAAAAAAATAAAAAAAATAAAAAATTTTAAATTTTTTGATACTTTTTTTTCCAAAAAGTCGCCATATTTAATTTCCTATTGGGAAAAACTCAATTTTGACGACAGATTCTGAAAGAGCACACTCAAAACTTGGTTTTCATGGTTTTTATAAGAAAATAAATGTCCTTTAATTGTAAGAATGAGGTTTCAAACTGCACAAAAAAATTAGGTTCTTTGGGCGTTAATGGGTTAAGTCATAAGTCCATTTCGAATAAGAATGTCCCCTTTTTTTTTAAACTCTTTTGCATAATATGGTTGAAAAAATTATTAATTAATATTAACAATGTTATGTCTACGGCAGTTGCCACACTTAACAGAGTGCAAAGACTTGCCTGTATTGGAATCACATGGGCCATGAGAACGTGTCCAACTGCGGCTTTAGAAGTGCTGTTAGACCTTTTACCGCTCCACCTATACATACAAAAGGAAGCGGCTAGCAACACACTAAAACTTTAAATAACAGTTCACCTTAATGTCCAAGGAAACGAAGAACACTCACAAATAATGAGGGTGTTCTCACGTGATCCGCTGATTCAGGGCCCGTCAGACCTGATATTAAAAAGACCGAACTTGGACGTACCATTCAAAATCTTAATAAATGACTAACAGTGGTGGAAAGAAAAAAAACCCCCCGCCCTACTGGATGTCTCTGCATGGTACACTGACGGCTCTAGATGCGACGGATTCTCCGGTGCGGGTGTCTACGGACCCAATTGTCAGATCTCCTTGGCCTTAGGGAGAACCCCTACAATATTTCAGGCTGAGATAATTGCTATAGATAACTGCGCCCGAACCATCATAGAAGAGGGAATGAGAGGTGCTAAAATATGGATTTTGACAGACAGCCAAGCAGCGATTAGAGCGCTCTCTAGTTATACTATAGAGTTGGATCTGGTTTGGTGTTGCCTGTCAACGTTAAAAATACTTGCAAAGTCCTATAGGCTTACCATATAGCCTGGGTACCGGGCCATGAAGGAATTATTGGTAACGAGAAGGCGGATGAACTTGCCAGAAATGGAGCTAAATCCGGTTTCATCGGACCAGAGCCTTACTGTGGCCTTGGCAGGAGCTATTACAGATCCTACCTCAAGCTATGGGAAAAAGACAGTAAAGCCATACATTGGAATAATCAAAGCGGACTAAGACAAGCAAGTTGTGCGTCCTATCCTCACTTATGGGGCACTTGTCTGGTGGCCCTGTCTAGACAAAGCTTATATTCGGAAGAGTCTGGGAAGGGTTCAAAGACCGGCATGTGTGGGAACCCTGGGAGCCATACGGTCCTGTCCGACTGAGGCTCTTAATGTGATGTCGCACCTCTTGCCCATCGAGCTCTACATCAAGCACATGGCGAGCTGGAGTGCCGTGAGGCTTAAAGAGTCGGGTTGTTGGAATGCAAGGCCTTATGGCCATTGCAAGATCCTGGGCCAACTGCCAGAGGAGTTGGCAGTTTACCGTACGGACTACATCGTCCCTAGGCAACCTGGCGGGGAGAACTTCAAGGTGAGGTTCCCCACTAGAGTGGAATGGAGGGAGAGCGATGTGACGCAAACCTTCCACCATGTAATCTTCACAGACGGGTCCAAATCCGCGAAAGGAGTCGGAGCCGACATATTTTCCGAGGCACTCGATGTTAAGGAGTCGTTTCGCCTTCCTGAGTATGCTAGCGTCTTCCAGGCAGAGGTTCTCGCGATCATGAAAGCCTGCGACGCTTTAAGCAACCTAACACCTACACTAAATTTAGCAATCCTGACAGACTCGTTAGCCGCTATCAGGGCTCTCGACTCGGCTAGCGTTTCATCTGAATTGGTAAATCGCTGTCGTGAGCGCATAGTCTTTTTAGGGTAACGTCATAGCATCACTCTACTCTGGGTTCCCGCGCATAGGAACATAGAGGGTAACGAGTGAGCGGACGAACTGGCTAGAGCAGGTGCAAGTCTCGATGAATCCATTGTGGAGACAGTTCATGCTCCCCTGGGATCCGTCAAGAAGTAAGTACAGTTGCACTTTCTAGCTTTAGCGAATAATAGGTGGGCAAATCTGGGAACATGCTGCGTTTCCAGAGCGACCTGGCCTACATACGATCTGAGTAGAACCAAAGAACGTATAACATAAAGAACTTGCACTAGGAACAAACAAGCTGAGCTGAATATTTTGTTCTAGGGTTCTGCCAGCAGAACCCTACAGTCGCCTACATTTCATTTCTCGCGGCAGCTCAGAAAATCGTTTCGTTTGGCAAGGGCTTTTGCTCATGTGCCTGGCCTTTGGCTGTTACCGCTGCGTGAGTGGCTGATGTTTGTCGGAATTATTTCTTTTTTAGATTTCGATGAGAACACTGCTCGTGGGATGTTGGATGCTAATTTGATTTATATAAACATTTAAATATTTTACTTATTACGTTAAGATACATACTGAATTTATATATACTTACTCTAAAATATTGAATAACATTTTTGCTTAAGAAGTTTCTGTTTATTTTTTAATTAAATACTGAAATTATTCTGTGAAAGATTGATTATTTTTGTTTATTTTTTGCTATCTTATATGCTAAAATGAGTCAAAAATCGGGTTTAAAATGTAGATTATTGGAGACTGAATATGCTGACCGTATGATAGAAGACATTTTTGGCTCTGAAAAGTTTGGAATTGAGCTTCGTTCTATGAGATATTTTGTAGGTTACGTAGTATTTAAAGTGCTTTTAAAAATAAAATGTGAAAGTTGTGAAGAAATAGTACGCAAAAAAGACGAAGTTTTAACTTGTCCTTCAGAGATAGATATTCATATTTGCAAAAAATTATAATCCATCAATTTCAGATTTTGGTAATCTTTATGCTCCATCAAATGAATTTTTTAATGTGTGCAAAATACACATAACTGTCTTTGAGGAAATTTTGAAAAATACGTCAGAAATAGCAAGACTTTGACATAAGATTGGTTTAATACGCTTAATTCCTGTTACGAACATAGAATCCCACTTCTTGAATTTATGATACTTGTTTCATTGATGTTTTATTGATAAAACAAAATTCATGGGCCGTAAAAAAAAATGAAAAGAAGGCAAACAGAAAACTAAATATTTTAACAAGTTAAAAATATCGCAGCAAGAGATATGCTTTGATTAAGGGGACCCTCTCTTTGAGAATTAAAAAAAAAAAACACACTTGTTCAAAATTTTCTTGTGAAAAGACTATTATATTTATTCAAATAATTTCTTCTGAACATTATCAAGATTATGTAAAAAAAAATTTATCACTTTTAGTGGTTCTTGACAGCTGTAGCTGTCTTCCAAAAAATACCTTTTAAGGGGGTAGTCCAGTGAAAAAAAAAATTTTTGGTTTTTTTTTTTCTTAAATCTACTCTACCACACCTAGAAAATACTCCCTTAAAATATCTAAGCAAAATATTGAATAGTTTTAAAGATACAGAGAGTTTTCGAGAGACGTGTAATCCGAGTGCTCGAAGGTCCCCTGGCGTGTTTCGGAGCAAGGTGGACTGTTGTATTTCTGTTTGCTTCGCCCATTTTTTTTCGGTTTATAACGGTCTAGGTCCTTCTGCTTTGTATTTAAGGTTAGTTATGTATGGAGGAGGCATCGCGTTATGTATGGAGCAGGCATCGCTGACTAGACATGGGCAAAATGACACCTTTTGCTGAGCCAGCACACTCTCGCTCACTCACTTGAGTGAGTCGACACACTGAGCCAACACATTGAGCCAGCACAAAATATAACACAACCTTAATATTTAACATCGGAGAGGATAATGATAATCATGATAATTTATCCAAAGAACCTGCTTAACTTATAAAAAGATCTTACTGATTACTGTTAAAAAATTCTCTTATCCCGTTATCTAATGAGAAGCATAAAAAAATGCTCTCTAAGTTAGCTCTTAAAGGGCAAAAGGGAAATTTACATTAAGAACAATAATGGAATAAACACAGCAAAATCCTCCATGCTTAAATTAGGACGGTCGTCGGTGTCGTTATTGGGTTAAGCAAGCATAAAGTTTCTTATAACGTAACTCAATATAAGAGCGGATGAGCTAGCCAGGCAGGGAACGACCCTTCCAGAAAAGGCCATCATTCGGCGGATAGGGACACCGCTCGCCTCCCATAAAGCAGAGATTGTACGATCATACTTAAGGATCGCCGATAATAGGTGGAGGAACGAGAACACTTGCGTGACCACCAGGCAGATCTGGCCAACATTTGACCGTAATAGGTCTAAGAATCTAATTACTCTCAGGAGGGAGGCCATTAGTAGCGTCGTAGCGGTAATTACGGGGCATTGCCTCGTAGGCAAACATGCCAATAGACTAGGCGTTACCTCCAACGACTTCTGCAGAAGTTGTCACAATGAGGAGGAGGAGGAAAATATAACCCATCTCCTGTGCCAATGCCCAGCACTAGCAATGTGCAGAAACCAACATCTGGGCGCTTATTTCTTTGATGATTTGTCGGATCTGAGTTCAAAGAACATCAGAGACATTGAACACTTCATCAAAGGCACGAAGTGGTTCAAAGGTTAGCTAGTTTTTATGGGAAAAGCCCCCGTGTGGTATCACAATGGGCCCTTGTGGCCTAAGTGCGCCGCCAGGCAGCCACGGCAACCTAACCTAACCTAAACGTAACTTTTCTATGTTTAAATAAATGATACATACAAACATAGCATAATTATAACATATTTACAAAAATACAAAATAAAATCCAACAAGTTAAACGCACATTAGACACATATCAATTATTGTCTTCCTTTGTCTAGCGCATGCAAAAGAAAATCGGCAACTGAATGAACAGAGTCCGCACGCACAGAGGATAGAGCATACTCCCTCCCAAATATCTTTTTTCCTCACAATTCGCAACGACACGATAATCAACCCGATGATGCACACTGCACAGTCGACACACTCAACACAAGACACAGCACAGAGCACACAAAAATATAATATAGCACATATCTTCATGCTATATTATATTTGTTATGCTCACTCAATGAGCGTCGCCAGCTCGCTGGAATAAAAACTCAAAGGACAAACGCACACGACCGCACGACACCCCAGCCAGAGAGAAAAATTGTGAAAACTGTGTGTTCTGTGTTGGTGTGCTGTGTGTCGTTCATTTCCTTTCAAGTGAGTTGGCTCAGTGTACACACCACAGTGTGTCACTCACTTTGAATGACTCGCTCTCGAGTTACACATCTCTATCGCTGACTAAGGTAAAATTAATTTTTTTAGCTTTTTTCCGCATAAAAAACTTTTAACGCGTTTTTCTGAAAACAGCATGTTTTGACTCGGCGGAAGTCAGATCTCAGAGTCTTTTGCTCCGATTGATCTAAAAATTTAGCTGTATATTTCTTGATTGTGTATCTATCGTCGGAACTAGAATTATTAAAATCCATGGTTTATTTACAAAGTTATAAACAAACAAAAAACACCCGAAAAATTCGAAATGCCGCCATTTTGTTATTTTTTATTGAAAATTAATAATTCTAGTTCCGACGATAGCCAATGTTCTACAGATTAAAACCTCGTTTGAATTTTTTGTTTCAAATGAACCGTTGCAGAGATTCGACGTCCGCCAACAAAAAAAAAATTTTTTTGAGCGGCCATTTTGTCGGGATGACTCATCGAAAACAAAAAACAAAAATTTTTTTTGTGTATTTTAATAGTTGTACTGTCATATGTCAAAAAGATTTTTAATAAAAATTGACTTCTAATATGAAAAAAAATCGTTGAAAAAACAGTCGTTTTCACTGGACTACCCCCTTAATCGGTGGGACACTTTTCGGACTTCCTGTAACGGTCTAAGTAAAAATTTAAACGGGATTCTATTTATAAAGCTTAAAACTAGACGATAGTCCTGAAAAAAATTTAATTATTTGTATTTGCATTTGCAAATTTCTGCAAAAAAAAAGCCACATTTTTGGGTCCATCTACCTCTGTATAAAAAAACATAACCAATTTCTTTAGGTCTATTGTCTAGTATTAAGCCTATAGAATAGAATCCCCTTTGAATATTTACTTAATTGTTACAGGAAGTCCGCAAAGTGTCCCATCGATTAAAAAGTGCCTTTTGGAAGTAGACGCCATCTACAGCGGTCAAGGAGAAATAAAAGTGCTTACCATTTTTTTTACATTCTTCATCTAATATATAATAATGTTCAAAAGAAATTATTTCAATAAATATAATAGTCTTTTCACACAAAAAAAGTTTAAACACGTGTGTGTTTTTTTTTCCAATTCTAAAAGATAAGGCCCCTTAAATAAGCATTTCAATTAAAACTAATTATTTAACGAAAACAATGAAGACATATTTTTTGTATTATTATATATATTGATTTTTCAATTAGAACATTTGTTGATTCCGAAAGACCAGCGTAAACAAAAATATTTAAAAAATATTCCGCATTGCTCGCTTTTTGTTAATTTTTAATATCAATTTATATATTCTCATTTACTTCCAACTAAAGCAGCGTGTCCCTTTCGCTCTATTAGGACAACTCACCGTAAGATGCGCGAGCGATCCGCAATTATAACACCTCATTTTTGTTTTATCTTTATTTTTAGCGACCACGACCTGAACATCCGATTTAATCGGCTTCTTAACCAAGCTTTGCGCTTTCATTGTTTGATAAACTTTAAATTGTTTCTTAAGTTCCTCTAGAGTCTTAGCTTCAAATAAAACCGTCTTGTTTAAGATATCATCCGTAATACCCGCAATTATATATTCGACTAGAGATTGATCGTCAACAGTGCCTCGCGATGCAATCTGCTTCATCGAGTAAAGATATTCTAGAAAACTCTCATTTGGATCCTTTTTTCTCGATGCTAGCATTTTGTGTACGCTAACGCTGGTAACAGGCTCATCGAATTCTCTGTTCAATAAGTCTTTCCACAGCCTCCAACTGTGCACACCTGTTGCTGCCTCAACCGCTAGTTTTGCTGCGCCGCACAAAAGCCGCCTACCATACAAATACTTGTGGATATCATCCCAACCACAAACTGTCGAGATGTCCTCAAACTCTTTTACCCAGATCGAAAACCGTTTATTGCCTTCCCCGGAGAACCGTTCCAGCGATTCCCCAACATCTTTATAGAGAAAATAATTCCGATTTTGATTTTCAGTATTGCTACCGGTACTCGTCATTTTTGAATTCTCCTCTTCCTCACCAATAGTATTACCTTTTTCTAAATCACCTTCGGGAGTTGATTCTTCTGGAATTGCCCCCAAACGATCTTGTATCGAAACCGAATCAATCCCTGATTGCTCGCCACCTAAAGCTTCCTTAAGGCGCTTAATTAAATCCGTCTTGAGCCGATAGCTGGTCGAAAGTCTGCGTTCATATAGCAATTTTTGCAATTCGACCGTGGCGAATTTACTTAAATCCATGCAGTTAGGAAAATAAGAAAATAGACTTTACCTTAGTCCATCCGGAAATTTCGGCATCAGCTCACTTTTCTACTTACATACCATACCGTTATAGCACATGAACTTGTTTTATGAAATTTTCACTTTTGTCCCGAATTATCCCGAATTATCCCACTTCTGACACCAGATTTTTGT
Source organism: Dysmachus trigonus (assembly GCA_949715965.1). Lineage (NCBI taxonomy): Eukaryota > Metazoa > Arthropoda > Insecta > Diptera > Asilidae > Dysmachus > Dysmachus trigonus. The sequence goes on along the minus strand of OX454321.1, from coordinate 33,640,504 downwards.
AGGGGGGATCGAAAGGATTTTTTTGTTTTTAGAGATAAGACGCGGCTTTAGTTTTGTGGAAATTTATTTAGTTCAGTTCACAGTTAGATCAGGTAGGTAAATTCAATTTATTTATTTCGTTTAATTCACTTTTCTAGACAAAGGACCCCGCACATTTTGTATGGAAAAGTGCGTACAGTCAAATCGACTGAAAATTTAGTATGTTGTACTTCAGGACATCCTGATCAAAAATTCCCATGGGCGCAACTTCAAAAAATGGCCAGTTTTAGAGATACAGGGTGTTTCATTTTAATAGACGTACTCACATATCTCGAAAACTACGCATCCTAGGAAAAAATGTTTCGGACAAAAGTTATAGAGTACCACAAGGGTTAACTAGCGGTGACCTTGCCTTTGACCTTGAAGTCAAGGATCAAGGTCATTTCAAGGTCAAATCAATTTTTACATAGTGATCCCTACTTCTGACCCCGGAAATGGAAAAAGCGCAACATTTTGCATGAACATGAACAATGAGTATATGTATGTCGCTAATATGTTTAGTTTCTTTAATTATTTCGATCACCAGCGTCTCTTATATTATCAAGTAAAGTGACGCTTGGATATTTGATATGAGGCTGGTGTCGCGCAGCAGTTATGGATAACTTATAGACCTCATGAGGATCAGAATAATGAGCCTATAAGAGGTTATTAATGTACTTGTGTATCAGGTTCGAGAACATTAGGTTGCTGTGCACATGTCGCAAGTGTGTTATGGTTCTTAGGGTATGCGCGACACCAGCCTCATATCAAATATCCAAGCGTCACTTTACTTGATAATATAAGAGACGCTGGTAATCGAAATAATTAAAGAAACTAAACATATTAGCGACATACATATACTCATTGTTCATGTTCATGCAAAATGTTGCGCTTTTTCCATTTCCGGGGTCAGAAGTAGGGATCACTATGTAAAAATTGATTTGACCTTGAAATGACCTTGATCCTTGACTTCAAGGTCAAAGGCAAGGTCACCGCTAGTTAACCCTTGTGGTACTCTATAACTTTTGTTCGAAACATTTTTTCCTAGGATGCGTAGTTTTCGAGATATGTGAGTACGTCTATTAAAATGAAACACCCTGTATCTCTAAAACTGGCCATTTTTTGAAGTTGCGCCCATGGGAACTTTTGATCAGGATGTCCTGAAGTACAACATACTAAATTTTCAGTCGATTTGACTGTACGCACTTTTCCATACAAAATGTGCGGGGTCCTTTGTTTATTGTCGTTATCTAAAAAACTGTGAAAGCGAAATAAATGATTTTGTATGTGTCTAATATTTAAGAAATATGTAATAAATAGATGAATTAAAATCTGGAAAATATTTGTTCGTCTTTGATTTTTTGACGTTACTATCCGATCGACAGTGGGTGAACGCAGAGTTTTTCTAGTATGTATATATCAGTGGCGTAGCGTGCCATCTCGGCGCCCGGGGCGGGAGACCCATTTTGCCGCCCCCATTCTATAGGTGCTTAATTAAAATTAAATTTCACAGGCAATGAGGTATCTTTTATTGAAGGTAAAATAGGATGAGCGGTTTTACAAGCGGATTCTACGGGCCTTATGAGCAGCGAAGTCAGAAATTACTTTGTCAAAATCAATATTTGCAGCCAATTTTTGTTCAATCGACAATATAGCCAAGTTTGATAGTCTAGCGGAGGTCATAGTATAGTAGATCTGAGATAATTTTTTATTAGCTTCAACTTCGAAAAACTTCTCTCACAACTTGCAACACTAATCGCCAAAGTCAAATATATACGAATCAAGATGACTATATTTGGAACCGAAATTCCGAGATTCAGTTTTTGAATGAACTGGAGGAGCTCCAGTGGTCCTTTACCCCTTATATCTTCCTCTGATTCAGAACTGGCAACAAACTGCTGGAGACGGTTCCGCTCCATCTGTAACTCGTCCTTGTCGATGTCTTCTAATACATGGGAAAGATCACACTCGTACTTGCTGTCCAAAAGTTTCGCTGGCGTCAAAAATCCGAACTTGTCCGATATTTCTTGAATTTGCTGGAATCGAGTCGTCATTTCTTGAATGATCTTGTCGAATGATGCGAACACCTCTCGACGGAGTTCCTGCTCGTGAGACAAAGCTGCATCTTCAAAAGATTCATCGCCATGCATGCGTTTTTTCCTGCGAATTCTTCTCGTTTTGAGTTCGATTCCGAGTTTTTTGCAGAGAGTCTTAGCAAAGTCGATTGCGTCTTGGACGAAACGGTCTCTACTTTCCACTAGGAGGGTTTTTAAAGCGCAGAGTTTCTGAGCACACTTATCCACACTTAGTCCTCGTTGCTGCAGGTAAATCTGTGCGTCATCTACTTCAGGTAGCACTGCAGCCCAAAAGCCAAGAAAAGTTAGGAAGTTAAATGACTGCATGGCTGTCAGTAGAAGACTGGCTCCCGATCTTGTTTCGGAAGTTTGAGATGAATCTGTTAATTCTTCCAGTACCTCAAGAATCACTTCCGCTGCTGCAGGATGCCACCGAAGACGTTAACGTGGCTTTCGAACCAGAACTGGAAGTGAAATATTTCAGTAATGCACCTTGAGACTTCTTCGCATCTGCTTCTTTCTTAGCCTTTTTTTGCGGAATTCCGCACCGCTTTCTTTGACTCTTTTCGTTTTCAAAAACTAGTTCAAAGGTTGGGTGAAGTTCTAAATGTTTAGTTTTAGAAGATTTAACAGTATTTAAACGATCGAAAAACAATCGAAATGACTTTCGTTCCGAATCCGAAACTCTCGCGAAACAAACATAATGCGTGATTGCGTAACGGTACTTCACGATGCACTAAAACAAACATAAACAAAAACAATTGCACGTGGCCAGCGCGCGTTGGTGCCGTTCCGCTGATGTGATGTGCGAAAACAACGGCATAAAGGCAACGTCGCATTGTGCGCGCTGTTGCTGAGCGAATTCATTATATCAACAATGGATGATGGAGGATACTGGATAATGATAAATAACAGCCGTTAACAGGATCTATTTTCAAATTTACGTCATTGTTGTTTTTTGACTTGTCAGACGTTCTGACACATGAAATGAATGAATCATAGATCTCAACCCGCTTCACCGGCGACATTTTGCCGCCCCCGCGGGCTGCCGCCCGGGGCGGGCCGCACCCTCCGCCCCACCCACGCTACGCCACTGGTATATATACTTACTATATAGGCGGGGAGCCACCAATCCTGAAAGTACCATGATCGCGGATTTGAAAATTTTTGGTGGGAATGAAAAGTTTTCACTCAGGCGAATAAGATGGGCTTGGTCGGCGGTGATTTAATTAGCCGAAAGCATGTTTAATTAAATTTTGTATTATTCAATGGCCACAATGTTTTACCGTCATCGCGGATTTTGATCAGTCTTAATTTAATTTGTGCGAAATTTTGTACAGATTTAGGAAAAACCCGGCCGACCGATACTTTTTAGCCGGAAAGGTCCGGCATACCTATTTGAATGGTGTGATAAGGGGTAAAATTTCTCTGTTATCACGGAAACATTTTATTTATTTTTTTTTCGTTTGTATTTCATATGAACCAACGGAATGTGGATGGCAATTGAATGAATCCAGTAAACTTGAACCATTGTGGTACATTGGCCCATCTGCACCTTTGAAAGTTGAAGAAATTCTCAGTAATCAACAAAATGAGGAAGAAAGCGAAGAACCAGAAGAGGAAAGAAATTACAATTTTGATGATAATGATTATTAATAAATAATCTTGAATTAAATATAACATTCTGTATTAACGTTAATATTTTATTGTATGATCAACTACAATTAAAATTTTCCTATAATCCCTTTTTCCATGCTAATCTGCATATAACTAAAAATCTAAGAAAGAAACCGGAGTTAGAGAAAATACATTTACTCCAAAAAAAGTAATTTTCTGAGCCCGCATACCAAAATATTTTCGAATCTGGCATTAAAATGCGTAAAACGAAAAAAAAAAAAAAAAAAAAAAATTTCCGTGATAACAGAGAAAATTTACCCCTTATCACACCATTCAAATAGGTATGCCGGACCTTTCCGGCTAAAAAGTATCGGTCAGCCGGGTTTTTCCTAAATCTGTACAAAATTTCGTACAAATTAAATTAAGACTGATCAAAATCCGCGATGACGGTAAAACATTGTGGCCATTGAATAATACAAAATTTAATTAAACATGCTTTCGGCTAATTAAATCACCGCCGACCAAGCCCATCTTATTCGCCTGAGTGAAAACTTTTCATTCCCACCAAAAATTTTCAAATCCGCGATCATGGTACTTTCAGGATTGGTGGCTCCCGGACTAATAGTTTTGTGCGGCATTTTCTCCCAGTGGCATTTCCTCAAACATATAATATATATATAAGAAGTTACTCGCCCGGTTCCAGAAGGTATCGAGAATAATTAAGGTTTATATGGGAGGAAAAAAGGAAGGAAAAAGAGTGAGCTTTGAGTGAAAATTCTAATCCTTCAACGCTGGGTAAAGTGTCGTCTTTTCACGTAGTTTGTCTAGGTTAAATGGCACGGTGTATGTTCTTAGCTCTTTAATTGCCTGATCTTCTGTGACTGATTCTTGAACTGCGGACATGTTGACAGTCACGGCTTGAATCTCTACGTCCGGTTGTGTTTGATTACGTTGAGCTTGTTTGTGAATAAGATAGGTAGTAAGAGTGCCCCATGCTGCAGCAAGTATATGTCAGTTCCAGCCATACACATTTCTGATAATGTGAGTGTTCACAATGATGGCTATGACATATTTGAGCACACGTAGACGAGCCCAGACACTTATGAAGGCGGTACTGATGTTTCCAAACTGGGTAAGAACTGACCAATAAACAAGAACTGACCAACTTTCTTTCGCGCTGGACGACGGTCATCGACCAGAAGAAAGTAGAACTGCTGACCCATCATCGATGGAGTGAGGTCTCCGACCCGGGGCGATCCCTCGTGACGCACTATGATATATTTGGACGAATATTTTCCATTTTTCAATTATCTCCCGATAGAATAAAGCTATTGAGATGAATTTTTTAAAAAATTAAAGTGCGCCCTTTGGCGGATATGGAAAAAATACTAAAAAGTTCTGATAACCTTCATTTGACCTTGAAAATTGGCTTCAAAATTGACGATTTTTAGAAAAAATGGATATTTTTGGATGTAGAAGTTATATCAATCTTCCCTTTATTTTATTTCTGGCTGAAATTCCTCGGGAGGAGTTTTAGAAGTAGAGAAGATCGATAAAGGTCATTCGAAGATCACGCGGAGGTCATTAGAAGGTCATTTTCGAGAGGACTACCATGAAATCGCTTTTTTCGCAGTCTGAGCAGGAAGAGGAGTGTAGATCCAGTTCTTGGATGCTCAGGTCGAATTCCAGCCTCAAGGATTATCGGTAGTGGCCAGTCTAGGGTCATCCAGCCTTATAGCCTTAAGAATTATCGGTAGTGGACAATCTAGGGTCATCCAGAGGTCATTTAAAGGTCATAATCAAGCGAATCACCACCAAATCGCATTTTTTCGCAATCTGAGCAGGAAAAGGAGTGTAGATCCAGTTCTTGGATACTCAGGTCGAGTTATAGCCTCAAAGATTATCGGTAGTGGCCAGTCTAGGGTCATCCAGAGGTCATTTGAAGGTCATAATCAAGGAAATCACCACGAAATGGCTTTTTTTCCGCAGACTGACAGGGAAGAGTAGTGTAGATCCAGTTCTTGGATGCTCAGGTCGAGTTATAGCCACAAGAATTATCGGTAGTTGCCAGTCTAGGGCCATGCAATGAGCAAGCATTTTTGAAAGGGAAAAATGTATCTGAATCATTTTTGCTTTACGGCTTTAACATTTTACCCCTTCGATGTGGCCCGCAGACAAATGCATAAAAACAGGCCAAGTGGGCCATTCATATACAGAAACACCAAGCGATAAAAAACAAAACCGATAAATGTTCCCAATTTGCATGTGACCATAATACTGGGATAGAAAATCATTTACTTGTACTTACCCGCATTTTAAGTTTTCGGTTACACTTACAAATACTTTGTAGTGGAAAGTCGTGAAATTAGGTCACACCTCCTAACAAACAAACAAAAATCAACATTTATATTTTCAAACAAAAATTTGAAAAAGTTGCTAATCATAAAAGTGAACTCACAAGCCGTTTACACATTTTTGATAAATGTTCAAGCGACATTATCTTATTGATCTTTCGGCCATTCCAAAAACTTCAATTAACAGGTTAACTTCAACCGGATTACGACTTGCGGCAGTAAATTCACCTTCAAAACACACTTGTGGTTTGGTAAAAAAAAATTTAACACTAGATTTTGGTTTACGACGTAATTTCCAATGAGAATTTATCATTGTGGACGTTCAAAACCCAATTCTGTGTGCAGACTTTTATTAAAATACAAAAAGTAAATTTTAAATTGGGACGTGAATAAACGAATAATTTTGAATGTAAATTTTGTTTTTGTTAACGGGTTTTGTTTGAATAAACATGTTTGGGTTGAATACACATTTTTTTATTTGAATAAACCTTGATTTGTTTAAATAAATGTTTTTCTATTTAATTTGTTTGTGTGAATAAACCTTTTCTTCTTTAATAAAACTTGTTTTTAAATTGGCAATACCGGTTGAGCAGTGTTTATATAAACTAAATCGAAATTTACATAGCAACAAAAAATTAAATCTTTTATTATATAGGGATTATTGCCATTGAAATAAGCAATGAGCAGTAAGTAAATATATTGTTGTTACGAAGACGCTCCCAACCATCATCGGAAAGCCAATTCTGCAAGTAGATAAATATTATTTCTGTTCGAATTTAATACTAAATAAAATATAATTATACTTTAAAAAAGTCATGAAAGAGAGTGCATATCCATGCTGTTCAGCTATGTCAGCACAAACTATGTTGGCTGAAGATCCATACAAAGTTCCATTGCCTGGAATATGAATAAGTGAAAATTTATATCACTTCCTACATTTAAAACATCGAAGTTACCTCCTAAACAAGGTCCAAATACTATAGCCCATATTAAAGGTGTAATTGGCAATCCTAAAGTATTTCTCTCCGCTAATGAGACAACTACTTTTACCATCATAGCACTAACAGGAAGAGTTTCTACAAAGGCTGACGTAAGTGCTGATACCCAAGTAATTATAAATATCGCAACAGCCAGTCTATAATCCTCGCCAATAAATAAAATAATATTCTCGGTTTGTTCACCTATCCAATCATTCAAACCCATTCGGGCTAAGGATTCCATTGTGACAAACAATCCAGCAAAAAATAATAGCGTTGTCCATTCTACACGAGACATTAATGTTTCAATATCATCTCTGTCAGAAATAATTAAAAGCAGGAGAACGCCTAATAACGCCACCCAGCCCAATGGAAGTAATTGAAAATGAGGAAGGGATTGGACGAAGAAAAGTGTAATAATAAAAACCAATACAAATCCTGACATTCCTAGTAGCTGTTTGTTTTTAATTGGGTACTGTAAAATAAATATTTAGAAATAAAACTGCAATATCTTATTTAAAAAAAAACATACTGCGTGCTTTAACTCGTCTAAAGTCCTTTTATAAAGTTCCGTTGATGCAGGTCCAGCTAATTCCTTCTTTTTTAATTTATGCCTTAAAATTTTTACTTTTTTCATAAGTGTTTCCCGCACCAGATCAGCATCTTTAGTGTATGAAGGCAAGGAATCTGCTGCGCGTTGCCAAACAATAATTTCTCGTCTCAGTTCTTTAATTGCTTTCGGCTCTTTGAGCCGTAGGTCATGGGTGTTTCGAAAAATGATTCGTAAATTAATACAAGACTGCAAAATGGATAATACTACTCCAGGAGCCATGTGTTCAATAAAAGTAAAAAATGTTACGCCCTAAAGATTTTAAATATAGTTTATCCAGAAAATATACTTACAAGGAGAGTAATAATGGATTTCAATGAAATTAACCCATTAAGGTACTATTACCGTCTAGAATTTTCAAAAAATGAATTTTTTTTTTTTTACATTTTTAGATTCTTTATACCTTCAATAATAACTGCCTAAAATATTAAATCGAAATTCGAAGCCAGTGCCGAGATATAACGACTCAATTGAAGCGCGCTCTCGGCTGTTCCCATGTTCTAAATAAACTTTAAATGCGTTTTTCTCGAGTTTAGGTTTTTTTAACTGGCGGACAGTTAATCTCCGGATCTACTGGGCCGATTTTAATAAACTTTGAAGCATTCTGTTCGTTGTAATATCCTGCGTGATAGTTTACCACAATTTGACCACAAAAAAAATATATAAAATTTTTGAGCCTGAAAAAAGGTCGAAAAAAAGGGCGATTTTTGAAAAAAATTTTGAAATGTCCGCCATTTTTTTATTTTTGATGATTTTCAATTTTTCTGGTAAACTATCACGTAAGAGCACTTCCTTTTTGTAACTCTTTTTGAATTTTATGTTTCAGACTTACCGTTCCAGAGATTAACTGTCCGCCATGCAGCAATGTTTTTTTGAGAAGAAAATTTGAGCGCCCTGTATTAAATTTACAGTTAATAGAAAAGAAAAATAAAAATTTTTTTCGTAATCTTCAAGAACTGTTTAATACTGTAAAAAAAGTTAGATAACAATATATAATATAGAAAGTGAAAAAAAAATTGTTGAATATATGTCATTTTTTAGCATTCTAGACGGTAATAGTACCTTAATGCGCAAAACGAGGATTTTGTGCACGCAAGTTCAATTGTACGATTCGAATAGACAATTGAGACCAATTTCCTCCAAATTCGTATACAAGGGGTTTTTGGGGGTGCTCTTTCAGAATATGGCATTTGTTTTGCATAAAAACTTCAAAAACCCTATTATTTTTTGGGTTTCTTCAAAAAAGTGCCGATTTTTTTGGGTCATTTTTCGTCTCAAGGTCGATTATCTTGTCGTTGCTGCTATTGAATGATCATATAACTACCAGAAATCGCGGTCCGAATGCCTACACTTTCTCAAACCATAGTTTTGAATTTTTTTTTTTCGCTTTGGTTTTTGCAAAATGGCCATTTTGTACAGCAATGTAATAAAAATTCCGGGATTTTTTTACACGAAAAGTATCAACTTTACAAAAAAAAATTATATGACAAAAAGTGCTTATAATTAGCTAAGGAAAACATGTAAATTTTTTCAGAATTCTTTGGACAATTTTTGGTTTTTTGAATTTGGCCAATTTTTGAAAAATCCAAAAATGTCTCGAAAAATTCTGAAAAAATTCCCACGTGTTCCTTGGCTAATTATAATCACTTTTGGTCATATAAAATTTATTCGTATAATTGATCCTTTTTGAGTAAAAATATCACCAAATTTTTTTATGATGAAATTTGGTGATATTTTTACTCAAAAAGGACGAATTATACGAATAAATTTTATATTACCAAAAGTGATTATAATTAGCCAAAGAACACGTGTGAATTTTTTTCAGAATTTTTCGGGAAATTTTTTGATTTTTCAAAAATTGGCCAAATCCAAAAAACCCAAAAATAGTCCAAACAATTCTGAAAAAATTTACATGTTTTCCTTGGCTAATTGTAAGCACTTTTTATCATATACATTTTTTTTGTAAAGTTGATTCTTTTCGTGTAAAAAAATCGCGAAATTTTTTATTACATTGCTGTACAAAATAGCCATTTTGCAAAAACCAGAACGAAAAAAAAAATTCAAAACCATGGTTTGAGAAAGTGTAGACATTCGGACCGCGATTTCTGGTGGTTATATGATCATTCAATAGCAGCAACGACGAGATAATCGACGTTGAGGCGAAAAATAACCCAAAAAAATCGGCACTTTTTTGAAAAAACCCAAAAAATAATAGGGTTTTTGAAGTTTTTATGCAAAACAAATGCCAGATTCTGAAAAAGCACCCCCAAAAACCCCTTATATACGAATTTGGAGGAAATTCGCCCCAATTTGCTGTTCGAATCGTACAATTGAACTTGCGTGCACAAAATCCTCGTTTTGCGCATTAATGGGTTAATATATGTCATAGAGTAAGTCTCCCTCAGTAACGGGGCAATAATATTTTAGGGCAACGCGTCTTTTTAAAAGCTTTTATTTAACTTGCAATGCATGTATGTATGTTTGTTCGGGTGGAATTTTGCTACTCAATTTTGAAGCAGATATCTTCAACCAAAACCCCCGGGAATAATAAATACAAGCCGTGAAGTAGACCTGCTCACTACCACACCTATAGGGTCATGTAGTCCGATGATTGCACCGAAATAACATTGCTTCTTATGGCGGTAGAGCTCATTCATTCCTCTCCAGAGGGCGAATCTGCTAAACTATCGCTTGTACGAAAAAGTGATGTTCTACTGACTGTAACTGGGGAGGAATACCGTTCTTATGGTACCAAAATCATTATAGGGGTAAGAACAAAATATTAAAGATATTTGAGCTCAAAAGTTACTCTTACTGCCCATCGAACAAATTACCACGGAAAGTCGTGCTGTCAAGACGACCTGCTGCTGTTTTGTTCGGGGAAATGGTTAGAGTTGTGTTTAAGTGCAAAAAACTCTAATATTTTGTTCTTGTCACTATAAAGTTTTTTAGATCACTAGAAAGGTATTCCTCCATAGTTATAGTTAGTAGAATATCAATTTTGCGTAAAAGTTATAGTTTAGCAGTTCAGGCGAGTTGAGTGACATACTTTGGATCATCCGCCATAAGAAGCAATGTTATTTCACGGCGATTCTCGGACTATGTTACATCACTACGTATGCATTTTCTACTTCACGGCTTGTGTTTATATGTATTCCCGGGGGTTTTGCTTCAACCGATTGAGCTGAAATTTTGTATACACGTTTAGTTTGGGGGACAATACACGATAAGCTGTGTGACGTCATTATAAATCCAATATGGCGGACCATCCAAGATGGCGGAATAGTTATTTTTAATGCATTTCTACAATATGGGTATCAAATGAAAGGGCTTGTTGAGAGTAACTCGAAAAATAATGTGACGTCATTCTAAATCCAAAATGGCGGAACATCCAAGATGGCGGACTAGTTATCTTTTATGCACTTCTACAATATGGGTATCAAATGAAAGGGCTTGTTGAGAGTAACTCGAAAAATAACGTGACGTCATTCTAAATCCAATATGGCGGAACATCCAAGATGGCGGAATAGTTATTTTTTATGCACTTCTGCAATATGGGTATCAAATGAAAGGGCTTGCCGAGAATAATTAGAAAAATATTCTGACATCACTCTTAATCCAATATGGCGGACTTTTGAAGTTTTTTATGCTTTCCTATAGTATGGGTATTAAATGAAAGGGTTCGCTGAGAATAAAAATGCAGGTTAAAAAAAATATGGTGATTATAAGCTCCGTTGCTCCAATCCACCTGAAATTTGGTGTAGAGACCTCGATTATTCTTGAGGTAGAATTTTTTGAGCCTGTAACATCGGTTGATTAACTTTGACTTGTGTGATTTGGCGAGATGGGCGTCATCAGCATTGGTCGGCAACCTGTCTAGGAGAAGGACAACTCCAAAATTATTAGAAGGTCTCCTTATTGAAGAGCTAGACTGTTCGAAATTAACCGGCAAACGACCTTACAACAATGATGCGTTGAATGAAATGAACAGACTCAGAAACCTAGCCAGCGATAACTAAAAAGTAAAAAATAAATTAAAAGCAAAAAAACCTTTTTTAAAAAAAGCTTTTATTTAAATGCTCTAAAAAGACGAAAATAAAATTTTCCTTTAAAATTTTAACTATCAACTTATAGCCTCATTATACACAATTTATATGATCATAAAAGCTTGTCGCGCGATTTACTTGTGTAAATAAACTAGTACCTATTTAATGGAGTAACTTAATCTGCTAAGTTTAATTTTTTTTAAATTTCAGTTTAATTAAATACTTATAGGTACTTGCGCAAACCTCGCGACAAGCTTTTATGATCATATAAATTGTGTATAATTAGGCTATACGTTGATAGTTAAAATTTTAAAGAAAATTTTTTAGGCGTAAGGTGTCCGTAAAATTTAGTATGTAACTAGTATACTATTTACTTTTATACCTTGTAATAAAAATTAATTTTTTTTACTTTTGTTGTTACGATATTGTGCAATGTTCTATCACATTGTACAATGATCAAATTTTGATTTGTAAATTGTAACGATATATTGTTTTATTATTGAGTTTTGGAAGAAAAATATCAATTACATTCCAGTCAAGGAAACAGGATATTATCTAAGACGGTTGGTCTAAAATACTGAGGGAGACTTACTCTATAATATATATTAATTTCATTGAAATTCATTATGACCAAGTTTGATACTCTCCTTGTTAGTTATAATACTTACATGCTGGGAGATGTAAGCGTCTGAATATATAATAAGGCTTGGCGGATCTCCTATTGGAGTCAGAATTCCACCAATATTAGCGTGAACTATAATACCCATCAACATTGGAATTGGATTTAATTCCATAACTTCGCACAACCTTTGAAATAAAATTAAAAAATGTGTTACTTTTCTTAATTTTGAGTAAAAAGATACTAGTTATGATTTGTCATTGTATTATTACTATTAGAAAAGCAGAGAATTGAGCCAGAGACAGAGAACCAAAAGCGTTCTGCCGATAGGGGAAAACTGTCCCCAACCATGTGAATAAAATTCGGCACGCAGTGTGTGGCAACTCAAGTTGCCTCTGCCTCAAAATCATTCCGATGAATCACATTAAAAAAAAAAATTATAAGCCTTTAGGAAATCAAACTCAAAGGGCCCTACAGCAAACACATGGGAAAATGAGTTTCGGTGAAAAGTTCTGTAACTCTGCGAAAGGGTAGTGCTTGTTGTCCTGATGAAACTTTTAAATGCTACTTGGGTCTAAAAATCCACAGTTTTGGAGTTATGGGAAATCCAAAAATGAATAGGGCATTTTCCGGTTTCTACGAAATGATTAGATTGGCTGGTATGAGCAACGGTAAAAACAATGATATACATAATGGAAACAAAAACAAACAACAACGAAAACAGGCACAACAACAATAGCAATAATAACAGCAGTAAAAATAACACCTGAGCAACAGCAAAACACAGCAACAAATACTTAGAACATCCCTATATATATACAGGGTGTTTGGCAGAAGGACCGACAAAATTTGTTGGTGGGTTCATTTCTAATTTTTTACCGATGAGACCTAAGTCGTATGTGATCCGGTTACTGATATACGACTTGTTCCAGTTTATTTAAAAAAATGCCCTTCAAACCCTCATAACTGTTTTGTTTGTGGTCACAATAGCATGAAATTATTTTTTATTGCATGTTTGATTTATTTTTTCCATCTAAACAACAAAATTTGATGTAGTTTATTAACAAAAAAAAGGACATGTGAGCTTCCAAAATCCAAAAAATAGGTAATTGCGTGAAGAAATAGCTTTTTTCAAAATTACTTTTAAAATAACAAGCTGTAACTGAGATCTTCGTTTTCTTTTAAAAAGTTCCTTGGTTTACGCCCGTCCCAACCATATGCCACATGTAAAATAAAGCCATTCATTAAAGCTGTAAAAATTAAGGATTCACTGCAAGGTCCTAAAAATTTTTTTATCAATTGCTGATTACGAAACCAGTTTACGTACAAAAAAAAGCGGTGATCGCAAGCAACTATTTGTTTATTTTATCTATTTTATCTATCGGTAAAAAATTAGAAATGAACCCACCAACGAATTTTGTCGGTCCTTCTGCCAAACACATATATAAAAATGAAAGTTTGTTTGTTTTTTTGTTGCTCAATCACGCCTAAACGCCTAAATCGATATTTTTCATTTTTTGTCTGAAGATAGTACATATTCCAACTTAACATATAGGCTAATTTTTTCGGATAATACATAGGGTTTTAAAATGGCGGATCTAAGATGGCGGCTGAAAATTTTAAATTTGAAGCGATTTTCATGAAAATCGGTACAAAGGGGTTTTGTGGAATGCTGATTTAAAATCCGCTGTCCAAATTTAGAAATTCAAAGTGGCGGACACAATATGGCGACCAAGACTTCTCGATTTCAACAGATTTTAATGAAAATTAGTACAGTGATTGTTTTGAGGTCACTGATTTTGATATTGTCAAAAATTAGAAATCCAAGATGGCGGCCATTATTTCTCGATTTCAATGGATTTTAATGAAAATTAGTACAATGATTATCTTGAGGTCACTGATTTTGAATATTATCATTATATTATTTATATATTTTGAAATCGGGTCCCGGTCAAATTTGCTTCACGAAGTCTCTAGTCGCTTAACTCGGAAACCAAGGTCCCTAACAGAAATCTTTGAAGACAAAAGTTGTTTGTAGTTATCAAGGCATGTCATTACAACCATAATCATTTTTGGTTAACCTTGACCTTGACAATAAATAATATGTTTTGTGCTTTGTAAATTTTGATACCCGTAATTATGTTTTCTGTATTGTTATAATGTTGAGTTTATTGTGTAAGAAAATGTTATCTATTAGAAGTGTTACAAAGTTTCTTAACATGAATTAATTTGTTTATATAGTTCAGCAGTCAGCTCTAGGATCCCATCGGCTCATCAGATAAGTATTTATCCAGTGGTTGATATTTTGATTCTTTGTTGTTCTTTTAATTCAGGTGACGGATGTTAGAAGATTTGCTCCTATGATTCGTTTGAAGTGATACTTCGTCGAACCAGATTCTCATAACCCTCCGAAGTGAGACGAAGCGGGGGGGATGAAATTGAATTTAACTCCTTCATTTTCGATTGCCTGTGCAATATCCGTATCTAATTGCTCAATCATTTGTTGTTGCAATCTTTTAAGAGCTTTGTTTGGTCGCACAAAGTTTGTGCCACAGTCACAATAAACTTCGAGACACTTTCCTCGTCTTGTACAGAATTGCTGAAAAGCTGCGATAAAACTGTCCTCACTTAAATCGGTCACCAGCTCTGAATGAATCACTTTAACCGCCATGCATATGAATACCTACCAGTGGCGTGGGGTCCATATAACACGATTCCTACCGGCTTCCCTTTTGGGAACTCATCCTATTACCGTAAATTTAAAACTTGTTCTATGCCTGTAAAATTCCTGGAAAGCGCTCCCAAAATTCATCTCGTAAAGAAAACATGGCAAAACAAGTGTTACAACCAAAAACAACCATAATCTGTTGTTGCACTACGATGGAACCTTCCCTCGCACCGTAGCAGGTTCTATCAAGGGGTTGCATCGGGTATGAAGTGCTCGCTCGCTGCTTCTGTAAGCCGGTCATTTTACGGCTTACTCAAGCCCACACTTTTCTCCACGAGTAACAAAGAAATCGTGTGTGATATCCTTTGCTCACTAAAGGCAAATCCTATAAGAAAATAACACGATAGAAACCGGCTTCTCGGCTGTTTTTGTTTTGCAGAAGTTGAAATTCGGGTCACTTCGGCGGGTGGTTGTTTATTTCTTAGAATGTCAGCTGATTCGTGTCTTCTCTATGAACGGGTGTGAGTGTAGTGGTGCTCTATAACACGGTAGAAAGCGGCTTCTCGGGTGAGTGGGGTTGGTTGGGGTGGGTTTGGTTATTAATTTTTTTTTCATAAACAATATTCAGCTGACTGTAAATTTCTTTGATACTGAAGGGGCTGTGAATTGTAGGAGTGAATGCTCCCTTATTTCACAAGAACACGGCAGAAGTCGTCTTCTCGGGAGGGAGGGGTGTTGTGGTTTTGTTTATTATATTTTAATAAAAAAATTGTTAACTTGTGTCTCTTTTGCCTTGGTGCTCAACGGATTGTGACTTATGAGTATGGTGTGGTGCTATTTTATTACCTCTCGATAACACGATAGAATCCGGCTTCTAGGGTTTTTTCGTTAGGTTCGGCTATTCAGATGACGATTATTTATTTGTTTCAATTTGTCAGTTGAAGGATTTGTCCCGTCTATCGTGCATGTTTGATTTGAAGTGAAGTGTAATTGTACTTGAATATATAGAATTTAATTTTGAAAAGCTGGTGAGAATTTTGTAAGGTCTAGGTGGTCTGTTATAGGACATTTTAGTAGCTTTTTATTTATATCTTGTTCTCAGTCTTTAATTTTTGTTGGAAATGGCGTTACTTAGTGTTGAATGCTGCTTAACGGATTTTTTATTAGAACAGGCAAATGAATTTAATAGATTATCTTTTCAGCAAAAAAGCAGAGTTATCGAATTAGGTCGCGCTAAACCGTCGATGAAAATAGATTACAAGCGTAAGGACGGGTTTTTCAAACATTTTAATAAGTCGATTTATGAAAAATCATACTTATTTAAGAAATTCTCAAACCGAAGAAAGGCTCTCAAATTTAGCACTCTTATCGATAGAAAAACACCTTCTTTTACAAATTAGAAATCAGTCTAATTTTTACAATGATGTTTTGGCCGAATTTATAAAAAAAAATCGTAGATTAGTTTTGGAGTATAAGTAAGATTAATTATATTTCATATCAACTTTTCACAGTTTTTGTTAACCGCTTTAGTTTGATTGCACGATACACGCGACTAACGGGTTTTTTTCAAAGCCACTTATAGTATTCTTGAAGTTCATTGTATATATGTCCATATTTATTCATAATATTCATATAGCACTTAACTTCCAATGACTTTAAGTATGATAGAAGTGGCCGACTAAATTCGACAAGAATACACGCAGTCACTGTTGAACACATTTTTTGTAATATCTGACTTCATTTGGTAAGTTTTTTTCGCTATTAAGTTTCTGATTTTTGCACCGGCTTACCTTCTCAAAAATTTCACCCCACGCCACTGATACCTACATATGCTGTATGCGTTTTTTGCTTACAGCCTTTGTGCGTTTTTAGCTCAAATGGACCGCAGTTGTCTATGCTTGTATGGGAAAATGGTCGGCTAACTCGGACTCGTGCTGCTGGAAGATTCCCCATTAGTTGCGTTTGCAACGATGCCTTTTGCCTATAACATGTTACGCACTTATGTATGTAATGCCTGATGGTAGTTTTTGCATTTAGTAACCAGTAGTTTTTTACAATGTATTTATCATCAATTGTAAACCCCCATGAAGTGTGTCTTGATGAGTTCTTTGAATAATTAGGTTCTTTAGATGGCACTTGTCAGGGAGAATTATAGGATATTTTTCATTGCAAGTTAGGTCGGTATTCTTTAGACGACCTCCTACTCTAAGCAATCCATTAGCGTCGAGAAAGGGTTAAGTTTTGTGAGGCGACTTTTGCGCTGTATTGGTAGGTTTTGGTTCAAAAGTTCAATTTTATACTTAAAGGGTTGCAACTGCACAATTTTTAGCCACATATCAAGCGCTTCTTGCATTTCTACGGCTTTGAGGTATCCAACGATTCGTGGTTCCACTGACAACATAAGATTCTTAATGTATTGTAGACAATATGCTGTAATTCTTTTTAGTCTTGAAAGTGTTGAATATTTAGTGTCGCAGTCGATTCGTATGCATTTGAGATGGTTTGCTGTGCCGAATTTCTAAGTCTGTTTGCTGGATTCTCACCACTGATGGCCACGAAGATTTCGATTTCCACAACAAAGCTGGTCCGTCCCACCAAAACTCCCGGTTTTGATTTACGTCGGCAAAATTTCGATTTACGTCGGCATCTTATTTTTTGTTCATGAACATTTCTGCGAAGTTCCTTCGTTCTTTATTCTTACTACCCGACGATAAAAACCCCTTGGTACAGAATTTCACGGAAATCTGTACGATTTTCAGAGTTTCAGATTTTCAGAATCCGCACTATAGAAAATCCGCCATTTTGAAAAGGTTATGAGTGATTGCGATCAGCAAAAAAACTTTTTTCTGTAAGTTCAAACATTCCAATCACCGTTGATCATAGTAAGAATTGCATTGCAAAACTCTATTGACTTGAAAAAAAAATACAAAAAAATTTCAAATTTTTTGATACTTTTTTTTCCAAATAGTCGCCATATTTAATTTCCTATTGGGAAAAACTCAATTTTGACGACAGATTCTGAAAGAGCACACTCAAAACTAGTAAGATTCATGGTTTTTATAAGAAAATAAATGTCCTTAATTGTAAGAATGAGGTTTCAAACTGCACAAAAAAGTTAGCTTCTTTGGGTGTTAGTGGGTTAAGACTATATATTAATGTGGCTTTGTTTTTTGACTTTGATATAATAAGGTATTTACGCCTAGGATTTATCACTACAGTTGTAAATAAATTTGTTCTTTGAGGAATTGGTGTCATAACTTTTATACAAATCAAAAGTTTCTTGAACGGTTAATGGTACTTTAATTATAACGAATAATCTGCTTCCATCAATATAACATAAAAGTTATGATATTCGTAGAAACAAATAAATATTTTCTTCCTTAAGTGGTAAAGGACATATTAAGCCTAATGGTACGGAATCCTGAGATTCTAATAGTTTTGACAAAAGTGTTTTTATAGGTATAATTGCTGGATAAATTTGCCCTTCCTTTACAAACATTAATACACTCATAAGTACATTAAAGTTTTTTTCTGTTTCTACAACTATAGTACTTAAATAATCAATTAGTGGAATCATATATTTAGTAAAGTTTGGTTTACTTCATTTTGCAAAGTTGCGAACAATTTATTTATCTTTTTCGGTGTTATATTAATTTCTCTTTCAGTTTTCCGTAAATTATTTATACTTTCATTAAAGTTATTCACAGTATTACTTAGTATGGTAGTTTTTGTAATACAGTTAAACTATCTTTTTGAGGTTTCTAATGACATTATCAATGTAATCAGCATCGTTTTGATCCATAGTACCAAATAATGTTTTTATTCCTGAGACTATAAAATTAATTAATCCTCTTTGTTAACGATGTCGATTACCCATTAAATGAATTAAGTTTTCATAGGAATTGGCAATTACACGAATTCTTTGTTGTATAGTAACTTATGACAGAGAAGAGTATTGTCTTGAGTTTTACATTAATTTTCAATTTTAGAGTTAAAATTATGTATTAATTTTTGCCTTAGTGGTAAAAATTCAAGTCCAAATATGTTACTAAATTCCATGTTTACTCATAAAACAAAGTTCGGAAATTTTTCTCGAAATATAAACCAGCTTTCGTAGATAAATCAATCAATGAATAATCAGGATTGCTTTTATTGTAGTCAAGAGCGCCTGTAAAATATGGTTTGGTATGATTTATTTTATATACTACTCAAAAGAAAATAAGGGCCACACGTTTATTTTGACACCTGGGCCGATTTTTAATTTCTGAGCCTTCTCATGTAGCTAATTCTTTTGTGTGGCATTACCTTAAGGGGACATTCTCATTGAAATAGACCAAAAAACGACTTTTTTTGGAATGTTTTGTTTAAACCCTATTGCATTTATTCAAAAAACTTTTTTCATATATGGAATATATAGGCATCGAAGTATACAACAAAAAGTTTTTTTTTTTTTTTTTTTGTTACGTTTTGCGGCAATAGAGGGTGTTGTACGAAAGTCCATTTTTAGCTGGTACCAGTTCCTGCGGTCTTCCTGGAGAAGATAAAGACAAAATTCAAAATGGGTTTTGTTCTTTAGACTTTTTTCAAAAACATAGACCTATAAAAATGGTACTTTTAATGTTTTAAATTACTTGTAGGACTGTTTTTCTAAAAATTTTAAAAACTGGCCATGTTTTTGGGAAAGTACGTGTATAAAAAAGAGGGTGGGGTACTTCTATGCATTTGTAAAGGTCTACGTCCTAGTATTTATGTTAATAAGTCGAATGCTTTTGATTTCTTTAAATCTATCGAGCAGAATTTGAGATATCACTGGTACCACGTGAAAAAAAGTAGTTTCGAAAAAAACGCGTTTAAAGTTTTTGTGCGACGCTCCAAATCTATAAAAACCGGTATATATCGTTACGTATATATAGATATAACTTTCGTTTTGTTTCGAATTTCTTACAACGGTTTGAGAACAACATTACTATGATGTTAAGGAATACTTTTATGTAAAAAAAAAAAAAAAATCGATTTTTTTTTCACGTCCAATGAGAATAACTTTAAAAGTTGGTACACTTTGATAATTTGTTTGGTATCACTTGATTTTAGCCTGTTTCAAGACGAATTTTGAAATTATAGTAAAGGTGGATTCCTTCGTGAACAGTTAAATTTTTGCTGAATTGGAGCGTGAATAAACATTCTGAAAGAAGTATGCCGAGGATTCGAAGACATATGGACCTGCAAACCGCAACTAGAGCCATAACATTGATTCAAGAGGGCAATTCGCAGCGATCTGTATCACTTGAGCTCGGGTTTTCATGGCGAGCAATCCAGATCGCTTGGAATCGATTTCAAGAGACTGGGAGCGTAACCAGGAGACAGGCAGAATTCGATCAATCACTTCAGGGGAAGACCGCCCGCGCCTTACAGAACCGCTTGCGCCAGGCAGCACAACGTTACATTGAGGAGGTCATAAGACCCCATGTGGTACCATTTGCAGAGAGAATTGGTGCAAGGTTCAAGTTAATCCAGTTAATTTGGTATAGATAAATATAGTATATTTCGTCAAATCATCTCGTATTGATAATATATATGTGCTGTCTCCGCTTAGGGATGTGGGCCAGGAACAAAGAAAACACGTACTTAATTCATCCGTTTATTACGAGATACTCGAGCGAACTGAACTCTAACTGATTACTTACTTCCTAGATTGTTCTAACAAGTGTTGCCATTTATACATTGCCGGCTATTGGTCTAAATATTGGGGAAATAGATATGAACAGGAATTCAATGGTTCTGTGATACATTACAATACCTCCCCCTTCACGAGGTTTTGACAATTTTAAAAAATTCATTACAAAAGCTTAAAAGTTTGGTATCTTGAATCATCAACTTATTACTATTGACATTCAAATCTTTGTACAGGCTTCCTTATTCTTCTAGGTCTACCTTCCGGAACTTCGACATTGCTAGATGCGGGAGTATTGCTAACGTTAGAATTTAAATTTTGTTCCTTTCCAGTTTCAGCGTTATTTTCCGTATTGCTATTTTCTGCCGGTGGCAGCTCTAGTGGCGGTTCAAGTTGTGAAGCTACTTTAACATCAATATCGATTTCTGTTCTTTTTCTTAGCTGATTAATATGTCTTTTAATTCTTTTACCACTTAAAAATTGACAGATATACGAATTCGGTCCGAGGACCTGAAATATTTTGCCGGCTACCCATTTACAGTTGGCATTGGCATAGATTCGTATCCAAACTTTGTCATTTTTCGAAAATATTACCTGTCTGTTTCCCTTGTGGTAACCTACTTGCTTAGATTGTTTGGTTGCACAAGTACTTAATACCGAAGAAGGCCTTAATAAATGGAAACGCGTACGAACCTCTCTACCAAACATAATTTTAGCGGGTGATTCTTCAGTTGTACAGTGCTTGGTTGTACGGAAATCGAATAAAAACCGGGTTAATATGTCATCGAACTGTAAGCCTAGACCTTTTTCTTTATTTTCCTGAATGGAAGATTTGAGTGAATTCTTTAGTGTTTTAACAAGATTTTCTGCAGCTCCGTTTGTAGCAGGATGTCCGGGTGCGTTAAGTTTTTGCTTTATACCATTTATATTCAAAAAGGATTTAAATTCAATTGACGTAAATTGAGTACCGTTATCACTTACAATTTCTTCGGGTAATCCAAATCTGGCGAAAACATGACGTAATGCGTTGATGACACTAGACGTTGTCATATTATTCACTCTAAAAACTTCAGGCCACTTGGAGTGTGAATCGATTATCACTAATAAAAAATTACCTTCAATAGGCCCACAAAAATCAATATGAATGCGCTGCCAAGGCGAAGAAGTCAAAGACCAAGGAATTAAATTCGTCTTTTCTGGCTCAGCTCTATGAGCATTACAGAATTTGCAACTGCTGATCTTGTCTTCTATATTTTTGTCCATGCTAGGCCACCATATGAAGGATCTAGCAACAGATTTAGTCCTGACTATTCCAGCGTGGCTACTGTGCAAATTATTAAGTATATCATTGCGCAAGATCTTCGGAATAATTATTCGGTAACCCCACAATAAGACTTCTTTTTCCACGTGTAGTTCGGGGAATTTATTAACAAAAGGTTTAAAATCCTCCCGTTTTAGAGCCTCTGGATTGCCCAAGACAACGCTGCGGATCACTTTAGACAATATTTCGTCTTTTTTGGTTTCCCTTCTAATAGTGTTAAAATCTAAGGGAATATCATCTTGTTCTGACAAGTATGATATGAAATCGCCTTGTTCTTCAGAACACTCCGACGTGGTCTGTAAGGGAAGACGTGAAAAAGCATCTGCACTGTTCTTTTCGCCTTTAATATACTCCATTTCGAAGTTGAAACCGGATAAGAAAAAAGCCCATCTCTGTACCCTGCTGGCAGCCATCGGGGGAATTCCCTTGTTGCTATTTAAGATACCGAGGAGTGGTTTGTGATCAGTCCTCAAAATAAACTGGTTCCCTATTAAATATTGATAAAATTTTTGGCAACCAAAAACTATAGCTAAAGCTTCCTTTTGGATCATACTATAATTCAATTCTGGTTTACTTAGGGTCCTGGAAGCGAACGCGATTGGTCTTTCCGTTCTGTCCGGGAAAATATGCGCTAACACAGCGCCTAAACCCTTTTGTGAGGCATCACATGTTAACACTATTTTGTGTTTCGGGTTAAAATGAGTTAAAACAATATCAGAAGTGATGTCTTCTTTAATTTTTGTAAAGGCTTCTTGACACTTATTGTCCCATTTAAATTCCGCTCCCCCTTTCAACAGGTCATACAATGGTGCTAAAATTACTGAAAAATTTTTAATGAATTTGTTGTAATAATTTGCAAGACCTATGAACGCTCTGACTTCCGAAACGTTTGAAGGTATTGGTGCTCGTAGCACTGCACTAATTCGGTCTTCCGTTTTAGCTAGCCCATGCCTGTCGATCCTGTAGCCCAAATAGGAAACTTGGTCTTGGAAAAAACTGCATTTCGATTTTTCCAGTTTAAGACCGGCATTTGCCAACCTTTCAAAAACTTGTGTTAGGTTGTCTAAATGCTCTTTTTCGTTTCTACCCGTGACTAAAATATCGTCTAAAAAACTGACAACGTTAGGTAAGCCTTGCAGCAACTTCTCTATCTCATGTTGGAAAATGCCTGAAGCTGGTTTAATTCCGAAAGGCATCCTATTCATTAAGTACACCCCTTTATGCGTACTCCACGTACACAATTTTTTAGATTCATCGTCCAACTCTAGTTGGTTGTACGCCTTGGATAGATCCAACTTTGAGAAATGAATACCATTATGAAGTCGCGTAAAGATTTCTTCTATTCTGGGTAGAGGGTGCTTGTTGTCGGGTAAAAACTTATTTATAGAAACTTTATAATCCCCGCATATTCGAACATTTCCATCCGGCTTTAAAATTGGTACAAGCGGTGTTCCCCACTGGCTCATTTCCACTGGTGAAATTATACCTACTTTTTCTAGATTTTCTAGTTCCCGTTCAACGGCCTCTTTAAACGCGAAAGGAACGGGACGGGGCTTATGAAATATTGGCTTAGCTTCAGGGGAAATGGTCAAATGCACCTTATTGTGCTTATACTTGCCCAAAGTGCCGTCAAATAATACTTCGTACTTGCGCATCAAACAATCTAACTCACTATGCACGGCTAATCTATGCACAGGGGACAAACGTATGCCAAATTTTTCCAAAAAATTTCTGCCTAAAATAGGTGGTGCCTGAGTTTCCACAACTAAGAAATCGATATGATCGTTTTTGCCTTCGTAAGCAACTTTAGTGGAAAAACTGCCTAAAACTTTAATTCGGTTGCCACTGTAACTGGTAAGGTTAGAATTGACCTTTTTTAATTTAATTTGCGAAAAATTTTCTTTATATAACCGAACTGGTAACGCACAAATGCCAGCTCCCGAATCTAGCTCGAAAGTTATTTGTTTACCGTTTATGTTTAAATCGATTGTGTACGGATCGTACCTATCTACATGACTGACTGAGCCTAAACGATACATTTTCAAAGAGGAATGATAACTACTCTGGCCTAAATTGTTTACATTACTTGCTTTGTTGAGTTCTGCCCGACTCTCGATGTGATGCGCTGATGCTGATTCCTTGCAGGCTGCAGCAATGTGTCCGTACTTTCCGCAGTTATTACACTTGGCCCTTTTATATTTGCAGGTTTGGAAGCGATGACCTCCCTTACCGCAATGGTAGCATTTAGATACTGGTGCCGCTGTTGCCTGCCGCTCCTCTGATTGCTTGTTGCTTTTGGGCATAGTTGTGCCCTTAATTTTTTCTTTACGCTGATCCAACTCATTTGGCTGCTTAGAGTTCCTTGACCGGTGACGTGCTCCTACATGATGAACTTCTTCTACCTTGGAACGTACCTCGTACTTTTGAGCAATTTCTAAAGCTTTCGGTAAGGTTAGCTTTTCGGTCTCCTCACAAAGACGATCGAAAACTTTCCCGTCAAATTCTGTAACGAACTTGTCGATCAGAGTCTGCTCGAGATTTGAACCGAAACTACATTTAGTTGCTAGTTTTCTGATTCTTGCATGCCATTCGACTGCAGATTCGTCCTTTCCTTTCTTAGCAGCGTAGAACAATTTACGCTCTTTGAAGATGATCACGGCTGGCGTGAAATGCTTGGACAATTTTTCACACAGGTTCTTAAAACTAACGGTACCTGGTGAGTCCGGATGACAGAGATCTCGAAGCAAGGCATATGTCTCTGGTCCAATGGATTTTAAGAGAATAGATCTTTGCTGGTTTTCCTCTATGATGCTGGCTGCAGTGAAATAATGCTGGAGACGCTCGTGATAAATGTCCCAATCCTGTATGTGATGGTCGAATTCTTCCATCTGCAGGTGTACCGTAGCAAACGTCGACACGTGGCTCGCTGTTTGCGGCTTGGAATCGCTGCTTGAGCTGGTCATCCTGGAGTCTCCTCAATGGCTTGCTTTTTGCTAAATATGCGCAGCAATTAACCGCAAATTTTTAATAACCTCGTCGCCAATTGTGCTGTCTCCGCTTAGGGATGTGGGCCAGGAACAAAGAAAACACGTACTTAATTCATCCGTTTATTACGAGATACTCGAGCGAACTGAACTCTAACTGATTACTTACTTCCTAGATTGTTCTAACAAGTGTTGCCATTTATACATTGCCGGCTATTGGTCTAAATATTGGGGAAATAGATATGAACAGGAATTCAATGGTTCTGTGATACATTACAATATACATTCCCGTTTATGGTTTCATCTAAATGTGTTCCAAAAATATCTAAAGCAATCTCGTTCA
Source organism: Dysmachus trigonus (assembly GCA_949715965.1). NCBI lineage: Eukaryota > Metazoa > Arthropoda > Insecta > Diptera > Asilidae > Dysmachus > Dysmachus trigonus. The sequence goes on along the minus strand of OX454321.1, from coordinate 33,615,201 downwards.
AATCTCTTTTTGCTAGTAGAATTTATTAACATAGGAATTTTAACTGGTTTTCGATTAATTTTATTGGTTTGACGTTTGATGCAAGATTTTATAAAATTTTCAATATCTTTTTGTATGGCTTTCAATTTATACTTTCTTTGTATATTTTTAAGCATCGCGTTAGGATTTTGAAAGATTTGGAGGCGGAGAGATTGAAGTAGAAGCTCCAAGTTCAGAATCAGAATTGGTATCTTCACTTACGTACTCATTTTGATTAATATAGATTCACGAATAATTCTCTTTATATCGTAGTCAGTTTCGGCTGCATTTACATGCATACGGCTCAAACAAACAGCTATATTTCGTAATTATATTCTTCTAATTTTAATCTCCATCTAACAAGTTACAAGCTAGCTGGATATTGGGCGGCCGATTGGGAACTTTGGGTTCTCGCTGGCTGTCCGCGGGTAGTCGTTAATAAGTCCTCAACAAGTCACAACCGTAATTCAGAGTCGCTAATCTTCACTCATTCGGTCAAGCCGCAAATCCTCGCTCGTCCGGCCGGAACGCGAACGGGAGGTGTTGTCCGGTCGCCCCGGGCCGATAGTGAAATAAAATAAATTATAAACACTACGCCTCAGTGTCTTTTGTCTTTGGGCGACACTCTCGCCCTTCGCCTTCATAGAGCGTTTTAGGAGCCCCTTTCCTTTACTGGGCACACAACATTTTTGGCGCAGCTGGTAGGGTTGAAAAAGCCCGGTTCTATTTAAGCCGTAAGAGCGTGAAAAGGCCTCGATCCTGCGAATCATACAGGTTCAACCTGAGCTTGAGTCTTTGTCTCAGGGGCTATAATTAATAGCCAACGAACCCCGACGCTCCACGGTATCCAACTTTAGTTGGCTCTGCTCCAGGTTAGCAAGCTATTACCCTGATCTAAGGGAGAGCAACTTTAGCCGCCGCTGTTCCAGTCGAACAAGCAAATTTGAAGGGCTCTACCCCCAGCCCGACCAGACGAGAAGGTGAATGTCACTTATGTCAGGCGAGCATCCCAGAAGAGGACGACCCAGCGATTTCAGGGACCCCAGAGGACGAGATCAGCGACCCAACGACTCAACCGTCGAGGGAGTACCCCATCGCCTCAACAACAACATCAAGGGAGCAACCCAGCGCCTCAACTAGAACTTCTCCGATCCGCGGGTTGTCCGGTTGGCTAGGCGCGTCTTTTGCTAATTGAAATTGGGAATGGGATGGGAAAAAATAACCGGTTAATTGAATAACTGGTTATTTTGTTCGGTGTAACCGGTTATTAACCGGTTGTTTTTTTTATCGGTTAACCGCAGCAACCAGTTATTTTCGTCGGTTATTTTTCAAGGTTATTTTTAATGTGGAATTCCACTAAATTATAAATCCTTTACTGATTAATTCCTAGTTCCTAACTACTCCTGTTACAATTATATCGTGACTTCACTTAATAATCATCTGAGCTACTGTCCTGTGTTTTATGTATATTTTAAGAAATTCAGCATTTGACAGCTGCCTGGCGCTTAAAGTTGAAGATTTGGGATTTGCACTTGCCTTGCTGTTTTTATTTGATGTGGGTTGTGTTGTGTTGCGTATCTATGCTCATATCAGATGAATATGGTTCCGTTTCCTCCGCATCATTCTAAGGTGTAAAATGTAGTAAATAAACAACGAGTAAAACGAAATCAGATCGATCTAATCAATTACCTATCGGTTTCTGGTTGGTCAATGTCGATCAATTTCGGTACAGCAAACAAGTGCATATGCAATCAGCTTATCAGTGCAGTAATCATTTATATTAACTGTGCAAAATTAAAGCTTGTATTCAAAATCAGTGTCATCACTTCTTAATCTTAATTTCGCAGTAAGTGTAAAATCGCGATAGATTGGATAAAGAGATAAAATCGCGGTAAATTGGATAATTAATTAGTGCCGTGGTTAGTTCAAGTAATTGCGAGATTGTTTATTTTCTTTCAGAGTTTAACAATTTGTGAATTTACCTCGAGTATTTATTTCTAATTGTAGCAATGTCTTCTCCAAAACGCAATGTTTGGAATTATTCCCCAAGAAAAGACAGTGGCAACGTAAGTTGTAATTTGTGCGGTAAATATTATAAAACAGGGGGAGGGACTACGAATTTAAAAAACCACCTCTCTGCATTTGAAATTATAAAAATCGTACCGTCAAAGCGGTCAAAAATAGTTTCGGAGGAAACGATTCGAATATCGGAATATGATGAAGATAATGCTTCATCTTCAAAGAGTACTGAAGTGGTAGTATCAACTGCTCCTCGGGAGCGAAACGAAAATAGTATTTCAAACTCTCAACACAGAACTTCCTCATCCTCTCTAAAACAAATAACTGTCAAAAGTATGCTTAAAGACCAAAAAAGCTATGAAGGTAAATATTATTTTGGAATTAGTAAAAACACATTTTACTAAACAATATTTCATTGATAATGTACAGCAGGAGGAACGAAGGAAGCCACTATTACCCAGAGCTTAATTTTTATGATTTGCAAAGATAATCTTCCATTAAACTGCACCGAAAAAGAAGGTATGCAGAGATTTTTCAAAACGACAGTTCCGCTTTATAAACCACCATCAAGGAGAACAGTAATATTTCATGTAATTTGTCGTTACGAATAACCTACATTATTTTCTTTTTCTTTTTTTATTTAAGATTACAACTCTCATAGAACAAAAATATATTTTTCTTAAAAGCGCTTGTGGGTTTAAATTAAAATCTATCTATTGAGTTCTAAATTAAAAGCTATTACGACGGATATTGCCACAGTCATGAATTCTACAAGAAACTTCATTGTTTTAACGATTCACTATATAGGTAATTGTATAGACATTTTAATACTACATAAAGAAGATTCTTATTTTCAACAGTTGAAATAGCTGTCACTGTAAAATATATTTCACAATAAATATCTTCCCTTTTTAGACGAAGATGCCCATCCTTATATGGTATCCATTACACTTGGTGCTAAGTTGCTAAGGCCACAACACACAGCAAACAACAGATGTGAAGATCTAAAAGCGATGTTGGATGGATGGTCAATAACAAAAGAAAATATAATCTCTGCAACAACCGACAACGGAGCCAACATTGTTGCTGGGGTTAACAAAGTATTATTAAATGATGATTCAACCAGTGAAATCCATGTTTCTTGTTTTGCACACAACATCAATTTAGTAGTTACAAAAGCACTTGGAGCTCTTCCGGGTATAACGGAAGTAATTACAAAAGTTAAAAATACTTATTGTGTTATTTTTTAAACACAGCAATGTAGCAATGGATGATTTACGCGAAGAATAGAAAAAGGAAGGCAAAACAGATGGGACATTTTTGTATCTGATTCAAGAAGTTGCTACGAGGTGGAATTCCACTTTTTATTGTTTGGAAAGATTTGTACTTTTTTCCGGACATGTAGGAAAAATTTTACTTCACCAAAATATAAACATGTTCGTTCCTGAAATGTTAACGACAACTGAACTAACGTTAATAAACCATTACCTTTCTTTACTCCGACCATTCGAAGAAGCGACACGGGATATCTCTGGTGAATTTCAAGACAGAACTTTTAAAACAAGTTGAAAAAGGATTACTTCCATTCCATATGAGCCACACCCATTACTTTCGGCAGCAACATTGCTAGATCCTCGGTTTAAAAAAATAAATTTTAGCTCGGCTCTAAATCATGGACGGCGCTAGGATTTTCACCATGGGTGGGCGGCAGGTGGGCGAAACATTAATCTAGTGGGGTGGGTGGTATATAATATACACGTCTTTTTTTCAAACATATAACTCAATGTGTGGTGTGAATATGTAATTACAAGGAGAATAATCAGTTCGTATTTAAAGAATCCGTTCAGTAATAGTCACTCCATTTGAACACTAATTTTATAATATTAAGTAGTAATTAAAATTGCACTTGAGTAGCCTATATGCAAAACCTGCTATATGCAAGAAAAGTTAATTTAGTTAAGTTCAGTTAATGGTGGAAATATTAACCTTATGTCTTCTGCCATCTGAAAAACAATATTTTGTGCTGCAAAAAGAACTGAAACTCTTTTGAAATAAGGCGATAAAAAGCAGCACTCTAACAAATCTGTGAAAACTTTTACACGTTTTCTTTGAATAACTCAAAACTTTTTAAAAAGCATATAGCGCGTTTTGCATATGGGATACTCACTTGTAATTTCATGCATACGAACTTTTCAAACATTAATAACAAAAGCCCGTTTAATTGTACAAAGAATAAATTATTAGGAAGCCTACCTTATTAATGAAGATTGATGCAAATTTTACATTGCTTCTTAAACTTTACAAAAATTCCCTTGCTTGCTTTATAGTCCAGGAGCCGGTGACAGTAAAACTGCACTTATACGGATTCTAAAATTTAGCATATGAATGAAAAGTATTTAATCATAGCTACAACATAGGCCCGGTGTGCCAGGGTTTAACCTGACCGAAATATTTTTTTTAATTTTTTATTTTTTTTTAATAATTATAAATAATTTGCACTTATATGGAAATTAATGTTTCTAATACCATTTTATTGCAAATTTTATCTAAGTTCAAAAAAATTTGGTGTGCCAGGGTTTATCCTGGCCTAAAAGTCTGTCACACCACTTTATACAGCGTGATCCAAAAGTATGGAAACGGCTAAATAACTTTCGAGGAATGCATTTTGGAGAAAAAAGTTGTGGACAAAAGTTTTAGGAATTTTCCCCAGCTATTCAATGGTGACCTTCGATTTGACCTCGACCATGGCCTTGAAGGTCATTTCAAGGTCAAGTTGACTTTTTTAAATTGGAACCCTTATTTTTGACCACGGAAATGGAAAGAGCGGAAAATTTTACGTCCAACTATGACCTTTACCATGACCTCGAAGGTCATATCAAGGTCAAAATGGCTCTTTAAAGAGGAACCTGCATTGTTATTGCGGATTTGCAAAGAGTGGAAGTTTTGCGTCCAAATGTGATCTTGACCACAACCTTGACCTTGAACATGACCTTGGAAATGACCTTGAAGGTTATATCAAGGTCAAGGTGGTTTTTTGAAGGGGATACCATGTTTTTTTCCAACGAAAAGGGAAAGAGCGGAAAAGTTAACGACCGACCATGGTGAAGTCGATTAAGGCAAGGTCAAGTGTGTCATGGTCAAGGTCACATCCGGGCGCAAAACTTCTGCTCTTTCCAAATCCGCAGTAGCAATGCAGGTTCCCCTTTAAAGAACCATCGTGACCTTGATATGACCTTCAAGGTCATAGTCGGACGTAAAATTGTCTGCTCTTTCCATTTCGCCCCACTCTAACGCCGTCCCTGCTCTAAATGTGGCTACTACGATAACTTCAATAAAATGGGAAGTAAGAAGAGAACTTAAAGACGCTAACAGTAGTCCTCCTTTATCTTCAAGAAAAGGAGCCGACGAAGCAGGAAGTTCGGAGAACACAAAGAGAAATATATGGAGTATTCATTCTGAAATTGCTTCGAAACAGCTACCTGAACAAGATAGTTCACAACTATCGCAAGGCCTTCCAACTGAACGAAAACTTTTCCTCAGTCAACCTATTCAACCACGTGAGTGTGATCCCATCCAATACTGGATTGATAGTAAGAATGCTTTTCCAGTAGTGCACACCAAATCGCTAACATCGATATTTCTTGAGATATTGGGCTTTGAAGTTGAGGTAGAGTGGAATTTTCATGGATTATTGAGCTAAATTGTAGAAACACTACCTCAACTTCAAAGCCCAATATCTCCAGAAATATCAATGTTAGCGATTTGGTGTTCACAACTTTTTTGTAGGAAATTGAATTTCCCACAAGTTTGCCATATTCACTTTTTCTATACCTCTTGTTGTTTAGGAGATAGGGGTGAAAAACGACAATTTCATGGAAAAATTGGGGTTAGTGATCCGTACTACCTCGCTGGTGGGAGTTAGGGTTACACCGCAATGGACACTTTTGTAGAGCATTCAATTCTGAAGAAATCCTACCATTGACCAAGATTATACCATAAAATACCTCTGAGCTGTAGAGGTTTGGAGAAAAATAATAAGAGTTTACGTGTATTTTATATGGGAAATCTTTATACGCCTTGGTCTAGTACTTAATATTAATATTAAGGGCTCCAATTTTCAGAGAATTGTTTAGGTATTTGCCACAAGATTTCGTGGTGGGACTGAAAAAAAAAAAATAGTCGCGAAAAAAGCACCCTAATGTGTATGTGTATTATATAAGTGACTGTATTATACATATGAGTGTATATACATAGTAAACGAACTGTATTATTTCACCAAATAATTTTTATTTTTTACTCTGTAAAGTGTTAAATAGAAATATTTTGAATATATAAACCAGTACTTAAAATACTCATATTTAATATTATTTTCCAAAATATTTCTAGTTCTACTCGATCTAAATAAGCAAAATAACTTAAGTCGGTTAACCTGATAGTCAGTTATTTTCCTTCGGTTAACCTGATCCGGTTATAACTGGCGATGAAAATAACCGGTTAACCGATAACCGGTTTTTTTTCAATAACCTCCCATCCCATTAGCCTAATTCCCTAAATTTCGGCCCGAGGGATCCTCCCCAATTTTTGTTACAAAAAGTGAAAGTAAAGTGAAAGAGCCGGGCCCGCGTCTTGCTCAGGAAGTACAGACCTTCCTCGGATGTTGCCGTCAAATTCAAAATTGCCTTTCGGAGGCGGACCGTTCCGTTTTCCTCCAAATTCTTCCTACTAGGCTCAGAGGCGAAGCCTATCAATTATTTGCACTAAAAGTGTCTACATCACTTAAAGAGTTCGAGGACCGGCTCAATCGAACGTATCTCCCTCGCGAAACTTATCAGGAGCTAGTAAATAAGCTCATTACTATGAGGCAAAATCCGCTCGAGGATGTACCTCTTTTTATCTCGCGGCTACGGCAAGTCCTCAAAACCCTCAATTATGCCAATATCTCCTGACCCTCCCGGATGAGGATTACGAGAATATAATCAGAAAAGCCCTAGACATGGAGTCGACGCCCGACAATGCGCTGAAGCAAAACCCTCCGAATCAGGCCTATGATTGGGGACAAAAATGTCCAACTAACATTACTTGCAGTTACTGCAAAAAAGGGGACATACTTACGTGGAGTGTATTTCGCGAAAAAATACACCTTTTTGCCTAAAGTGTCAAAAATACGTGCGTGACTGCCGGGCAAACCGCCCTCAGACACCAAATAGTAACAATAATAAACCCAACAATAACGCTAAAATTTTTAACGTCCACGCGAATTCTGCGGCCGTCGCGGGCACGAATTGAATAGGTGCGTGCAGAAGAAAAGGTGGGACGAACGAAGCCGGGAAAACGACAAAAAGTCGACCCCAAAATCCCCGGCTCGACTTTAAAACTCCATAAACAAAATAAATGGTCCCCTCAGATGCTCGAACACAGTATACTTACAGTCAAACTTCCTTTAGATATAGGCCTGAACGGCCCAGCTGAACTAGTAGTGGACACCAGCGTGAGGTAAGCAGTAAGTTACAAGCACCTTTCGGGACTTAAAATATGCTCGGAACTTGCAAAGGAAATATAATATTAAACAAAAGCAAAATTCCTTGCAAATTCCAGGTTACAACCTGCCCGGCCTTTCCAATGACGGTAGGCTAGGAAACGATTTCCAAGTAAAAAACTGTAACGTTGAGGGTCCCAGTAGAAAACTTCCTTTTCCTCGCATGGAAAACAATTCGAAGGAATTTACTATTCCGCTTTTATCCCCTCATCGGAAAAATCGGTTTCCGGACAGGACAGAGCCCGAAAAGGCAAAACTGTTAGCCTCTAGTGTATCCAGAGCAGATCCTGCCAGGAATACTGGCTACGGAGAAACCAAAGACCAAGCCGAGGAATACAGGACGCAGATGGTTGTCCTAAGTGAACCAAAGCGTATACCTGCTCGCACAACCGTCGCGTTGTGTTCGGGGGCCTGGGACCATTTGGAATTCGGGGCCATTTGGAATTCGGGGCCTATGTAGTGGCAGCGATTGTTGCAAAATGTGGAATAGATAAATCAATAAATTATTATTATTAAGATTTTATTATTATAAAAGACGGTTTCTAAGCCCAAATCATAAATTTTATTTAAAATTTCTAAAGCAGAAGAAGTCGTTCCTGGTTCGTTTGGAGAAATTAAATTTTTATTTTTCGAAAGTAAAAGTATTTCTTGTGTTAGTAGATCTTCTTTGATGTCCACTGGATATCGAGTTTGCAGTATTTTAGTTATCTGTAAGGCATGTAGCGATTTGGGGGCCTATGCGACCCTGGGGCCTGGGGCTGAGAAACCCAGCAGCCCCTCCCCTCGCGACGGCTCTGCCTGCTCGTGCCAACGTAATGGTAAAAATTCCGTTGAGTTTAAGGGAGATTTGTGAAGGAGTGTCTCTTGCGAACAATCTGTTACCTCCGAATTGTCCAGAAGTATGCATTGGAGTCCATCATATATTAATATAATATTTAGGAAAAAGCCAAATTTTCGTTTAAAAAAAAAAAAATCAGTAATAGTAAATGTATAGCAGGGAACACGTTTATAATAACTACACCCTTAATTGAACCTAAAAATGTAAGAGCACTTAACTTGTAAGACACAAAAAAAAAAAAAAAATTGAATAATAATAAAAAATTAATTTTCTTGTAATTAGAACTTAAAGAAAAATTTTATTAGTATTAACCTTTTAAGGACGGGAGTGGTCGATATATGAACCAGCCAGAAGACACATAATATTTGATGTTTTTCAGGGAAAATGTTATGCGCTAAATATGGGAAAAGTAGTCTAGAAATCACCGGAAGCATCCTTGACCTTGAAAATAGCGGTTTTCAATGCCAAATTTTGTCAACTACTTAGCCCTGAAAGTTGGCATACCTACGTATTTGTATGCGCTGAATATGGGAAAAGTAGTACCACGAATCGTGAAACTCATCTGCAAGGTGAATTCAAGGACTAAAATTGAAATGTTCACGAATTTTCCCGTATTCAGCGCATCAATTTGCTTAGAAAAATACTTTCAAACCGTCGCGCCAAATTTTTTACATGGGACTTTCCGTTGCGGACGGGCCTGGTCTATACAGGGTGTCCAGGAAGTAGTGCGCCAAAATTAAGGGGATGGTAGCTTGGGTCATGACCTACCAGAATATCAAAATATGACCTTAGTGAAAACCTCACCGTTTTCGAGATATTTGGGTTTTTATGAAAAATTAAATTTCAGTTTATTGACTAGTTGGTGCACATAAAAAGACATGTTCTCATTTTTTTTTTGCTAAAATACTCTAGATAAGCTGCCCTACCTGGTAAGCATGTCATTTTTTATTACTAACACAAGACCGTCGAGAAAAAAAATAATCAAATTTTTGTTTTTGCTGTTCAAAATTATTTGACCCTACTTTGACCTTCACTGGTGAAAAAAAATTTACTAGGCAGTGATGGGAAAGCAATTCAAAAAATTGCGTAATTAATGCAGATTTCAGAATCACCCATTTTATTCATGAATAACAAGATATTGCCATGTTCATTTTAAATCAAATTTCATTAAAATCTGTTGAAATCCATCTTGGGTCTAGAAATTTTGATACTACAGTAGGGCCTCGTTAATCCGGACTCCCGCTTGTTCGGTGATCGTTGTAATCCGGCCGGGTAATAAGATTCGCGGGGGCGGGGTCGGCGTGTGTAGGTGCTGGTTGCGGGCTAATCCGTCGTCACTTTTCAAGACTTTTTCAAGAAGAATTAACTAATGTTAACTTACTTTTTTTCTTACATAGTTGTAATTTTGAACATGTTCATTTTTGTCTTTATACTTTACTTAAAAAATTGATTAAAGAAACTAAGGTTAAACATGTGTTTTATTACCATTAAATATGACAACCCGGACGCCTCGATAATCCGCAAGGGGTCTTGTTTTTGCCTCTCCGGATTAACGAGGTCCTACTGTATCCAAATTTAGTGGCCCACAAAAAATCGTACTAATTTTCATTAAAATCCGTTGAAGTCGAGAAATTTTCATCACCATATTGGATTTAGAAATTTTGCTAATATTCGAAATTAGTGGCCTAAGCATAATCATTGTACTAATTTTCATTAAAATCGGTTGAAACGGAGACATTTTGGTTTCATATTGGATCCGTCTTCTTGTCCTTACAAAATTTGATAATATTCGAAATAAGTGGCCTCAAGATAATCATTGTACTAATTTTCATTAAAATCCGTTGAAATCGAGACGTTTTAGTCTCCATATTGGACCAGAAATCTTGGATTTACAAATTTTGATAATACATATTCGAAATTAGTATCGTCAGAATAATCATTGTCCCAATATTCATTAAAATCCGTTGAAGTCGCGAAATTTTGATCACCATATTGGATTTGGAAATTTTGATAATATTTCAAATTAGTGGCCTCGGAATAATGAATGTACTAATTTTCATTAAAACTCGTTGAAATCGAGACAATTTGGTCTCCATATTGGTCCCGCCATCTTGACTTTACAAATTTTGATAATATTCGAAATTAGTTTCCTCAGAATAATCATTGCACTAATTTCCATTAAAATCCGTTGTAATCAAGCATGTTAGTGGCCATTTTTGATCAGCCATCTTGGATTTGGAAATTTTGATAATATTCACAATCAGTGACCTCGAAATAATCATTGTACCAATTTTCATCAAAATCTGTTGGAATCGCGAAATCTTGAGTCCACCATCTTCGATTTGTAAATTTTGGTAATATTCAAAATCAGTGACCTCAAGATAATCATTGTGCTAATTTTCATTAAAATCTATTGAAACCGAGAAATCTTGGTCGCCATATTGGATCCGCCATCTTGGATTTGTAAATTTTAATAATATTCAAAATCAGTGACCTCCCAACAATCATTGTACTAATTTTCATTAAAATCCGTTGAAATCGAGAAATCTTGGTCGCCGTATTGGATCGGCCATCTTGGATTTGTAAATTTTGGTAATATTCAAAATCAGTGAAATCAAAACAATCATTGCATTAATTTTCATCAAAATCCGTTGAAATCGAGAAATATTGGTCGGCATATTGGATCCGCCATCTTGAATTTCTAAATTTGGACATCGGATTTGAAATCAGCATTCCACAAAACCCCTAAGTACCAATTTTCATGAAAACCGCTTCACATTTAAAATTTTCAACCGCCATTTTGAAACCCTACTTATTATTCGAAAAAAATTAGCCTATATAAAATGATAAAAAATGAAAAATATCGATGCAAGCGTTTAGGCGTGATTGAGCAACAAACAAACGAACTTTCATTTTTATATATATACAGGGTGTAACATTATTAGATACGGATATTTTGAGAGGGGTATGTATACGTCATAATAAACGCTTTGAGTGAAAAATCAACATTATCAGAGGACATTTTATTTTTCACACAAAAAATAAAATAATAATTGTCACAAAACGTAATCACCCTATACACCACTAACGTTCCGAGAAACATTCCTACTACCTACACTACTACAAACAAACGCGGCCGATGGCGGCAGCGGCGGTCGGTGTTTTCCAGCGCCATGTGATGCGCCCCCCCCACGCGGGTCACCAGCTGGCGCGGACGGAACGCCCGCACGATTGCGCAATTGCATTAAATCCTATGTACGTGTCGCGTGTCTGTTCGCAAAAACATTCAAAATGCCGTACCGGTACACGAACGCCGAATACCTGAACATGGTGATATGTTATCGCTACGCGAATTGGAGCCTGCCTGCAGCTGTGGCCCTGTACGAGGAGAACTATGGTGTGCGCCTGAATGAACGTACCATCCTGGGTGCGGAGCAGCGTTTCCGAGACTTCGGCGTGTTTATGCCTCGCGGTGAAGTTGGAAGACCCCGACGACCGGTTCGAGTCGAAGAAGAGGTGTTGGACTTCTTCGACCGCCACCCTATGGCTAGTACGCGCGATGCATCCAGAGTGTTGCGCCTCAACGAGATGTACGTATGGCGTCTGTTGAGACGGGAACATAGACACCCGTACCACTTCAGGCGAGTCCAGGAGCTGGGGCCGCAGGATTATGCGCCACGGGTGGAGTTTTGCTAGTGGCTCAGAAGCAACAGTCGTTGCAACGTGTTGTGGACGGACGAAAGTACCTTTACCAGGGTGGGTATGTTCAACATCCACAACTCCCACTACTGGTCAGAGGAAAATCCCCACTTGGTGCGCCCCAACCATTTTCAACGCCGATTCAGCGTGAACGTCTGGGCTGGACTGCTCGGTGAACATCTGCTAGGACCGGTGTTCTTTGAACGCCTCAACGGTGGGACGTACCTGAAGTTCCTGCAGAGAGATCTGGGGGAACTGCTGGCGGAGGTGCCCCTCGCCCGTCTTCGCGGGATGCACTTCCAGCACGACGGCCCGCCCGCGCATTACGACCGCACCGTGAGAGCTTACCTGGACGAGGAGTTCCCAGATCGGTGGATTGGCCGCGGTGGGCCAGTACCCTGGCCGCCGCGCTCGCCCGATCTGACCCCGCTCGACTTCCACGTGTGGGGTCGAGTCAAGGACAGCAAGGTCACCACTTCCAACAATATCTTTAAATTTTACCAAGTAAGTGTTAATGTAATGTTGGTTTGTAGTAGTGTAGGTAGTAGGAATGTTTCTCGGAACGTTAGTGGTGTACAGGGTGATTACGTTTTGTGACAATTATTTATTATTTTATTTTTTGTATGAAAAATAAAATGTCCTCTGATAATGTTGATTTTTCACTCAAAGCGTTTATTAGGACGTATACATACCCCTCTCAAAATATCCGTATCTAATAATGTTACACCCTGTATATAGGGATATGGATTATATATATATATAATTGAGGAGCTGGCGAACAAAACGGCATCATTACGCCTTTGGTCAAAATACATCTGTTTTCTAATCCGGAGTTCTTTGGCCAGCTGAATATGAATCTCAACTCATTTCCAAGCAGAACGTCCTAAAACCGTGTTAAAATTGCAAATGGGTAAATAAAAAACTACGCCAAAAGTTCACCGTAACTATGTCATTCAGTTTTTTATTGCTCCTGTAAATTTTAATTTCATGTAATTATACCGTTTTGTTCGCTAGCTCCTCAATTATAATGAAATTAAAATTTTATGTATTTTTATTATCATTAAAATAATAGAACAAAATAATGGAAATTCTGGAAATTCAAATTTATTTTAGAATTAATTTTGTAAAGAAAAATTTTGATCGGTTGATAGTGTACGAAAATGTAATTTTTTAATTAAATTTGTATTATTACAAAAAGCAAAAAAAAAAAAATTAATAAAGTAAGGAACAAGCAATTTAACAAAATAGAAATACAAATATAACATTAGCTTAAACCCATTTCTTCCGAAACGGACATTTTGGTATCGATTTGTTTTTTTAACCTAAGAATATGTAAACAAAATAATAAAAAATTCAAAAAGTCACTTTTTCCGTGTAAAATTTCTTGCTCTTCATGCAGTCAGCATCAGAAAATTTTGAACGGAAAATTCCAAAATAGCATAATCAATATGCTGGTGGGGTGAATAGATAGAAAATGTTCGGGAGTCAGTAGTTGATTTCATGAGTAAGGTAAGGTACAGTCGCCAAATTTCGTCCCCAACCCTAATTTCGCCCCCTTCAATATCTACTCTTTTAAAAACCGCCATCTATTATCAGTGACCCGAACCGACAGCTAGTTGCATCAGTCGGCCATTGTGTAGAAGTGAGTGCGTCACGACGTTCGTATCGATAGAAATTCGAAAATCAAAAAAAATGTTCAAGGTGAGTTTTTCATTGAAATGAATTGTCGGGTTCCATAAAATATTGAGATACTTGACTTATTGATACAATTTGTTTGTCAAACTAACTATTAATATCTCAGATGTTAATCGATTAAGTAAAATTTTCAGGTTATGACACGTTTTTTGCTTAAAGGGATGCGAAAAAATAAATAGAAATTTCCTAATATCGTCCCCTTACGTGAACCTTATGTAACTTTAGAATGTTTTATTTTTTTATTTTTTAGATGACGGAAAAAATTATTAAAATAATTAAGAAAGGGCTGATAAGATATTAATATGATAGTTAGGTTCAATTTTATATAATAGAAAAGGAGTAAGTACTCCAGTTCACGTATTTTATACGGGAGAAGAAAGACCTTTCGGTCGCAGAACCCACCATAAGGGTCACCCGTAATAATAGTAATAATAATAATTAAGACAGACGGCATGGGGAACAATATGTTTTCACATTTCAAAGGCATGTAGAATAGTCAGTATTTGCCATTATCTCCGACATGATTTTTGAAATTTTACTGCAATACTTCCATTTCTTTGAAATATAAACTTAAAGATGGACAAATAATAAATATTTAGAAATAAAAAACTTTTTAATCTAAATTGTCTTGGTTTATTGTGACTTTTTATACTTAGTCGCGAGGCACTCATTTAATATTTTTTACAATTTATATCTTGATATCTTTTAGTTGGGGCTCTTGGCAACTGTCAGATGCCGATATCTTCAAGAAGATATAGTAGGCAATAGTAGAAGCAATTTAGAAATCAATCAACATGAAAAGCTGATTTTTGGCGCTAGTTTTCTTTAGAGGCTTTGAAAAATCCTCCCGACCTTCACCTCTATGATGTAATTTTCTGCAAAATGGGGTAGAGAAAGGAGAAAACTGACTGAGTTAATTTGGATTTGAGTAGTAATTTCCGAAATACGTCTACCTTAATTACACGAAAAAATTGCAACGGGCAAAAAGCACCACCTAAATGCAAACAATATTCTCCTAAGTATGCTAAACCAGAGTTTGTATGACATGAATTCAAAATTTAAAATCGTTTCCTCATTTCATTTTTTCATTTATGAATTACCCTAAGTGTTCAACAACTCCTGAAGGCTGAAAACCTATTTGCTATTGCATAAAAACACTCCAATCTGGAAAATGAGACGAAGAGACAATGGAAATCTTTGACATCCAGCATCAATTAGTACACCTCTCCAAATTGATGACAGATTATCTCAGGGATGGAAAAGGTAAGGTTTTGAACTAACTTAATCCTGTGAGTTTTTTATAATCATTATGATTCATTAGGTACTTTCTTTTGATAAAATGCGTTAAAGAAAGAAAAACTATCAAAACATTCATTACAATTTTATCGCGTACTTTAGATTAACATATTTCGGAAACTAAATAGTAGTCCAATTAAAATGAACCTAGTAATATTTAATTAGGGTGATTTTGATGCATATGTACACATACACATATTCCTATGGGTTATGATTACTATAAGTCAAAATTCTAGTTTCATGGTATATGGTATATCGCGAAAACTATTCATTCAACCGTTTCATCAACTGCCAAACTGCGGAGATCCATTTCCCATACATTTTGTGCGGAAATCTTTCGCAGACTTAAGTAATAATCCCAGAAATGAATTACAACATTAGCGATTAAGAACAGTAACAAATAAAATATAATATTAGTTTAAACTAACATCTTACCGTATAGTTATAGGGGTCATCAGTAATACTGTCGTTACATTATCCAAGAGCGCTGACACGGAAGCGGTTATAATGCACAACGAAAAAAGTAGGGGCCATATTTTTCCACCAGTTTTCTGCGAAGTAATAATCAGTTATAATCATAATTAGTGAATTATTCAAATAATATAATTTACCTCAAAAGCTAAAACTGCTAGATAATCAAACACACCAGTTTCAGTTAAGATTGCTACTAAAATCATCATTGAAAAGAGCAAAAGTAATGGCTGAATATCCATCCACTTTACAATTTCTTCCATCGTAGGGCGGTTTCCTAAAATAGCTAATAATGACACTGATAATGTAGCAGTTATAACTGCCACAAAGGTTCGATGTACTATCTAAATTTAGAAATCATAAGTCATAAGAATATGATTTTTAAATTTGAATTTATCTCACCTCCCAAATAATCAAAGAATAAAGTGTGATGAGAACTGCTGCTGCGCAAATTGGTCCAACCACCATATTGATTGGTGAAGGATCGTAATTAATTTGGAAAGCAAACGGAGCATGAGTTATATTGGTACTAAATTGGAGACGTAATTTAAAGTTTGGGGAAATCAGATGATTGCTTTCATTGGCGGGTAAATGAAACTTAGAAAGTTTAGATATCCGTGAACTATTTTCATAAAATTCGGGTTCCGGAATTGGTATATTCCACGGTGTCAATATATTCTAAATAGAATGTTTACTAAAAAAAAAAAAATTAAATAAAAGAATAAAAGCTAACTCGTGCTTCAATTAATGTTGAAGAATCATTTGCTAGTTCCATCTCAACAATTTGGATTTGCACCGAAAGAAAATTTTTAGTTTCAGAGTCGAAGTCTTTTGTTAAAAATTCTCCAATCAATTCAACATTAAACAAATTAGCTTTGGGAGTTTCAGGTAAATAAAAATCTGTAAGAAATAAAATCATGTTTAATAATTAAAATTACTACCACTGTCGAATACTTTTCACTCCAAAAGGTGGGACAACCACTTGTGTTCCTTTTATAATTTTCTCCGTTGTAGAAATAAGTGCAACAGCGCAAAAAAGCCACAAAATAACAAAAAAACTAATCTTGCCATATGTTCTAAGCCAGGAGCGTTTTGCGAAAGTAATGTGATCCTCGGGTTCCTCCTCTAGGTGAACATCACTACATATAATTCACAAAATAAAATGACTACTCCTCAGAATAATAAATATTTATATATACTCACTTTTCCTCGTTTATCACAGAGCCAAGCGGATTATTTACTTTCATTGTAATAAATTCATGTTCCAAACTGTCATCATCAGCTGCACAATCAGGGAAATACGGCATCTTTTCATCTTCGATCAAAGGTGAACCTACAGATATAATTTGTTTCTTTCAGAAAATATGGTGAAATGTGAAATGCATGTATTATATTATTTAGTGGTGTGGCCAAGGTGTGCAGCGTTCATTGGTGGCAGCGCCTTATTTATTTTCTATAGTCTATTACAACTTAGGTTAGGTTAGGTTAGGTTGCCGTGGCTGCCTGGCGGCGCACTTAGACCACAAGGGCCCATTGTGATACCACACGGGGGCTTTTCCCATAAAAACTAGCTAACCTTTGAACCACTTCGTGCCCTTGATGAAGTGTTCAATGTCTCTGATGTTCTTTGAACTCAGATCCGACAAATCATCAAAGAAATAAGCGCCCAGATGTTGGTTTCTGCACATTGCTAGTGCTGGGCATTGGCACAGGAGATGGGTTATATTTTCCTCCTCGTCCTCATTGTGACAACTTTTGCAGAAGTCGTTGGAGGTAACGCCTAGTCTGTTGGCATGTTTGCCCACGAGGCAATGCCCCGTAATTACCGCTACGACGCTACTAATGGCCTCCCTCCTGAGAGTAATTACAACTTACATTTACGTAATACATACTCGTACAATGTGCATGTCTTATTTTATATCGTCTATTACAACTTACATTTACGTAATGATACTCGTGCATGCCTTAAACCAAAAATTAAAATTAGACAAAAAAAAAATAATAATAAAAAAAAACGAGCTCCAGGGTTCGTTAGACAGATTAAGGGCATGTCTGAGAAAGGTTTAATTAACGTGGAAATCGAAGGTGGATAAGCTAAGTTTACGTGATGAGCTTGAAGTGTCCGTAGTTAGTGGGATGGCTATCGAAACGAAAGAGTGAGAAAGATTAGTTATTAATGTATCACCATTGAATTCCTGTTCGGTTTAATTTCCCCAATATTTAAACCAGTAGTCGACAATATACAAATGGCAATACTTGTCAGAACAATCTAGGAAGTAAGTAATCAGTTAGGATTCAGTTCACTCTAGTATCTCATAATAAACGTATGAATTAAATAAGTTTTTTCTTTCTTCCTAGCCTACATCCCTAAGTGGAGACAGCACAATTGGCGACGAGATTATTAAAAATTTGCGGTTAATTGCTGCGCATCTTAAGCAAAAATCAAGTCATTGAGGAGACTCCAAGATGACCAGCTCAAGCAGCGATTCCAAGCCGCACGCAGCGAGCCACGTTGTAACGAACTGCCAAAATAGCGCTTCGTTCATAAGACTCCTTCGCGCCTCCTTTCAATCAATTTTCAAATAAAACGGACAACGGCCTACTGCTTCCGAGAACTTCAGCTCGAGCATAGCAACCGTCTAACAACCACCGCCTTAGTCTGTTACGATGCGGGGCAGTTCCAAGCGAACATAGCAACCCCCTAGCAACCACCGTCCCAGTTTGCTACGATGCGGGGAAATTTAACCGAACGCATCACCCCCACCCCAAGAATCTGGCCCAAGGAGGTGTATAATGCCTACTCTCCAATGAGCAAGCCAACCACAAACCAACCACTTATCAGCTGGCTGACAAAATGCGTTCGTACACATCTTTATCAATGGAGATGTGAGATGTAAAACGTTCTGCTTGTTTTAATCGGGAGTGAAATGGAACAAGGAGAAAGGACCCCGCACAGAATGTATGGAAATCCGGTTTCCGTTAAATTTTTTTATATTGCAGTATGTTGTGTATTTTGGTCCCCTCATCAAAAGTTTATATGGCACCAAAGTTGTAGGACCCCAGGATTTCGAGATATATCCTGAATATTATCACCACTTTGTGATTGTACCGGGTGTGGCAAAGGTAAAGGAACAGCAGAATAACTCTGCGGGAACGCATTTTGGGAGGACATGGTAAGTACAAAAGTTGTAGCATTTGTCCCTGGCTATCCGGTGGTGACCTTGGATTTGACCTTGACCTTGACCTTAACCTTGAAGGTCATTTAGACGTAAAGTTGATTTTCTTAAATCGGAAGGCATAATTTTGACCCCGGAAATGGAATTTTACACATGACTTTGAGAGAATGGTAAAACGTTCTGCTTGTTTTAATCGGGAGTGAAATGGAACAAGAAGAAAGGACCCCGCACAGAATGTATGGAAATTTAATTGTTCATAAAAACCCAAATATCTCGAGAACGGTGAGGTTTTCACTAAGGTCATATTTTGATATTCTGGTAGGTCATGACCCAAGCTACCATCCCCTTAATTTTGGCGCACTACTTCCCGGACACCCTGTATACAAGATGCTGGTAATCGAGATACACAAAATGATGGAAATGAAGGTGAAATACGACAAGTTGAATTTCAAGAGTGATGAAGAAGTGAGATGCAGAAGAGCACCTCATTGGAGAAGACATTGTAAGTCTAGCATACCACTCGGAGGGGAGGGAGAGGGGGGAGGTTCTCTCAAAGTCATGTGTAAAATTCCATTTCCGGGGTCAAAAGTATGCCTTCCGATTTAAGAAAATCAACTTTACGTCTAAATGACCTTCAAGGTTAAGGTCAAGGTCAAGGTGAAATCCAAGGTCACCACCGGATAGCCAGGGACAAATGCTACAACTTTTGTACTTACCATGTCCTCCCAAAATGCGTTCCCGCAGAGTTATTCTGCTGTTCCTTTACCTTTGCCACACCCGGTACAATCACAAAGTGGTGATAATATTCAGGATATATCTCGAAATCCTGGGGTCCTACAACTTTGGTGCCATATAAACTTTTGATGAGGGGACCAAAATACACAACATACTGCAATATAAAAAAATTTAACGGAAACCGGATTTCCATACATTCTGTGCGGGGTCCTTTATTTAAAATGAGAAGGAGCACTTTTTTTGGTTGGGTCGTGGTTGGCTTCCTCATTGGAGAGTAGGCATAAAAGGCCGTCGATTCAGAGGCTCATCAGGCAATCGGTCCGTGCAAGCGGACGAGGTAAGGGATTCCCGACCGTCTCACTGGCTATGTGTCTGATGTCAATCTAGGCATAGCTAACCCTTCCCAAGAGCTACGTGTATGATGTCAATCTAGAAGTAGTGCTCCTCACTGGCTATGTGTCTGATGTCAATCTAGGCATAGCTAACCCTTCCCAAGAGCTATGTGTCTGATGTCAATCTAGACGTAGTGCTCCTCACTGGCTATGTGTCTGATGTCAATCTAGGCATAGCTAACCCTTTCCAAGGGCTACGTGTCTGATGTCAATCTAGACGTAGTGCTCCTTTACGGCTATGTGTCTGATGTCAATCTAGGCATAGCTAACCTTCCCAAGGGCTACGTGTCTGATGTCAATCTAGACGTAGTGCACCTTTGCAGTTATGTGTCTGATGTCAATCTAGGCATAGCTAACCCTCCCCAACGACTACGTGTCTGATGTCAATCTAGGCGTAGGTCACCGTCTCTTTCCGACTACGTGTCTGATGTCAATCTAGGGGTAGTTCTTCGTTCCCACATAAGAGATAATACCGTAACGTGTAAATGTAAATGTATCATATAGGAATTGTAATTGTATAAAAACCGATACATAGTAAATAATACCAAAGTATATCAAGGCCTGTGAATTCTAGTGTAAATGCCGAGATATTTAAATATAATATAATAAAGAAAGAAATAGAAAGACCATACAGATATTGTAATACTGTTAATACATTGGAAGTAAATGTAACACGATAAGGCCAAAAATAAATGTAAAGACCAAGGCTTATTAAAATTCCCGTAATGAAAAGATATTGTACAGAATTGGTTTGTAGAAATAAGGAATATATGTTAACCAACAAAATCGATACAATAAAAAGTTTAATTTTATACACATTTCGTCTTCTCACTCCAACGACCCTGTACATCTCTAGAGCTCCCGGCAACCCAACTTTGTGATGAGAGTATGAGGAGATGAGAATTCTCATACTGCGTCGAAATTGTAATTATTACAACGTGTCGACGTTTGCTACGGTAAATCTGCAGATGGAAGAATTCGACAATCATAAACAGGATTGGGACATTTATCACGAGCGTCTCCAGCATTATTTCACTGCCGCCAGCATCGTAGAATGAAACCAGCAAAGATCTATTCTCTTAAAATCCATTGGACCATAGATCTTTGTCATCTTGCTTCGAGATCTTTGTCATCTGAATTCGGCAGGTACCGTTAGGTTTAAGAACCTGTGTGAAAAATTGTCCAAGCATTTTACGCCAGCCGTGATCATCTTCAAAGAGCGTAAATTGTTCTACGCTGCTAAGAAAGGAAAGGACAAATCTGCAGTCGAATGGCATGCAAGAATCAGAAACTAGCAACTAAATGTAGTTTCGGTTCAAATCTCGAGCAGATTCTGATCGACAAGTTTGTTACAGAATTTGGGGGAAAGTCTTCGATCGTCTTTGTGAGGAAACCGAAAAACTAACCTTACCGAAAGCTTTAGCAATTGCTGAAAAGTACAAGGTACGTTCCAAGGTAGACGAAGTTCATCATGTATGAGCAGGTCACCGGTCAATTCTAAGCAGCCAAAGTTGGATCAGTGTAAGGAAAATATTAAGGGCACAACTACGCCCAAGAGCAACAAGCAATCGGAGGAGCGACAAACAACAGCGGCACCAGCATCTAAATGGTACGATTGCGGTAAGGGAGGTCATTGTTTCCAAACCTGCAAATATAAAAGGGCCAAGTGTAATAACTGTGGAAAGTACGGAAACATTGCTGCAGCCTGCAAGGAATCAGCATCAGCGCATCACATCGAGAACGGGCAGAACTTAACAAAGCAAG
Source organism: Dysmachus trigonus (assembly GCA_949715965.1). Classification (NCBI taxonomy): domain Eukaryota; kingdom Metazoa; phylum Arthropoda; class Insecta; order Diptera; family Asilidae; genus Dysmachus; species Dysmachus trigonus. The sequence goes on along the minus strand of OX454321.1, from coordinate 33,593,562 downwards.
TAATGTAAATAATTTAGGCCAGAGTAGTTATCATTCTTCTTTGAAAATGTATCATTCAATCACACCCGTACACAATAGATTTAAACATAAACGGTAAACAAATTACTTTCGAGTTAGATTCAGGATTTGGCATTTGTGCATTACCGGTTCGGTTATACAGCTATCTATCTAGACGTAGTGCACCTTTGCAGTTATGTGTCTGATGTCAATCTAGGCATAGCTAACCCTCCCCAACGACTACGTGTCTGATGTCAATCTAGGCGTAGGTCACCGTCTCTTTCCGACTACGTGTCTGATGTCAATCTAGGGGTAGTTCTTCGTTCCCACATAAGAGATAATACCGTAACGTGTAAATGTAAATGTATCATATAGGAATTGTAATTGTATAAAAACCGATACATAGTAAATAATACCAAAGTATATCAAGGCCTGTGAATTCTAGTGTAAATGCCGAGATATTTAAATATAATATAATAAAGAAAGAAATAGAAAGACCATACAGATATTGTAATACTGTTAATACATTGGAAGTAAATGTAACACGATAAGGCCAAAAATAAATGTAAAGACCAAGGCTTATTAAAATTCCCGTAATGAAAAGATATTGTACAGAATTGGTTTGTAGAAATAAGGAATATATGTTAACCAACAAAATCGATACAATAAAAAGTTTAATTTTATACACATTTCGTCTTCTCACTCCAACGACCCTGTACATCTCTAGAGCTCCCGGCAACCCAACTTTGTGATGAGAGTATGAGGAGATGAGAATTCTCATACTGCGTCGAAATTGTAATTATTACAACGTGTCGACGTTTGCTACGGTAAATCTGCAGATGGAAGAATTCGACAATCATAAACAGGATTGGGACATTTATCACGAGCGTCTCCAGCATTATTTCACTGCCGCCAGCATCGTAGAATGAAACCAGCAAAGATCTATTCTCTTAAAATCCATTGGACCATAGATCTTTGTCATCTTGCTTCGAGATCTTTGTCATCTGAATTCGGCAGGTACCGCTAGGTTTAAGAACCTGTGTGAAAAATTGTCCAAGCATTTTACGCCAGCCGTGATCATCTTCAAAGAGCGTAAATTGTTCTACGCTGCTAAGAAAGGAAAGGACGAATCTGCAGTCGAATGGCATGCAAGAATCAGAAACTAGCAACTAAATGTAGTTTCGGTTCAAATCTCGAGCAGATTCTGATCGACAAGTTTGTTACAGAATTTGGGGGAAAGTCTTCGATCGTCTTTGTGAGGAAACCGAAAAACTAACCTTACCGAAAGCTTTAGCAATTGCTGAAAAGTACAAGGTACGTTCCAAGGTAGACGAAGTTCATCATGTATGAGCAGGTCACCGGTCAATTCTAAGCAGCCAAAGTTGGATCAGTGTAAGGAAAATATTAAGGGCACAACTACGCCCAAGAGCAACAAGCAATCGGAGGAGCGACAAACAACAGCGGCACCAGCATCTAAATGGTACGATTGCGGTAAGGGAGGTCATTGTTTCCAAACCTGCAAATATAAAAGGGCCAAGTGTAATAACTGTGGAAAGTACGGAAACATTGCTGCAGCCTGCAAGGAATCAGCATCAGCGCATCACATCGAGAACGGGCAGAACTTAACAAAGCAAGTAATGTAAATAATTTAGGCCAGAGTAGTTATCATTCTTCTTTGAAAATGTATCATTCAATCACACCCGTACACAATAGATTTAAACATAAACGGTAAACAAATTACTTTCGAGTTAGATTCAGGATTTGGCATTTGTGCATTACCGGTTCGGTTATACAGCGTGATCCAAAAGTATGGAAACGGCTAAATAACTTTCGAGGAATGCATTTTGGAGAAAAAGGTTGTAGACAAAAGTTTTAGGAATTTTCCCCAGCTATTCAATGGTGACCTTAGATTTGACCTTGACCATGGCCTTGAAAGTCATTTCAAAGTCAAGTTGACTTTTTTAAATTGGAACCCTTATTTTTGACCACGGAAATGGAAAGAGCGGACAATTTTACGTCCAACTGTGACCTTTACCATGACCTCGAAAGTCATATCAAGGTCAAAATGGCTCTTTAAAGAGGAACCTGCATAGTTACTGCGGATTTGCAAAGAGTGGAAGTTTTGCGTCCTAATGTGACCTTGACCACAACCTTGACCTTGGCAATCACCTTGAAGGTTATATCAAGGTCAAGGTGGTTTTTTTAAGGGGAAATCATGTTTTTGACCACGGAAATGGAAAGAGCGGAAAAGTTAACGACCACGGAAATGAAAAGAGCGGAAAAGTTAACGACCGACCATGGTGAAGTCGATTAAGGCAAGGTCAAGTGTGTCATGGTTAAGGTCACATCCGGGCGTAAAACTTCTGCTCTTTCTAAATCCGCAGTAACAATGCAGGTTCCCCTTTAAAGAACCATCTTGACCTTGATATGACTTTCAAGCTCATGGTCAAGGTCATAGTCGGACGTTAACTTTTGCGCTCTTTCCATTTCCGTGGTCAAAAACATGATTTCCCCTTAAAAAAACCGCCTTGATTTTGATACAACCTTCAAGGTCATTGCCAAGGTCATGTTCAAGGTCATGTTCAAGGTCAAGGTTGTGGTCAAGGTCACATTTGGACGCAAAACTTCCACTCCTTGTAAATCCGCAGTAACAGTGCAGGTTCCTCTTTAAAGAGCCATTTTGACCTTGATATGACCTTCGAGGTAATGGTAAAGGTCATAGTTGGGCGTAAAATTGTCTGCTCTTTCCATTTCCGTGGTCAAAAATAAGGATTCCAATTTAAAAAAGTCAACTTGACCTTGAAACGACCTTCAAGGCCATGGTCACCATTGAATAGCTGGGGAAAATTCCTAAAACTTTTGTCTACAACTTTTTGCTCCAAAATGCATTCCTCGAAAGTTATTTAGCCGTTTCCATACTTTTGGATCACCCTGTATAATGAAAATTGTTCGCAATTTAAATTAAAAAAGGTCAATTCTAACCTTACCAGTTATAGTGGCAATCGAATTAAAGTTTTAGGCAGTTTTCCCACTAAAGTTGTTTATGAAGGCAAAAACGATTATATCGATTTCTTAGTTGTGGGAACTCAGGCACCAACTATTCTAGGCAGACATTTTTTTGGAAAAATTTGGAATACGTTTGTCCTCTGTGCATACATTAGCCGTGCATAGTGAGTTAGATTGTTTTTGCGCATCAAAGTAGTATAGAAGTATTATTTGATGGCACTTTGGGCAAGTATAAGCACAATGAGGTGCATATTTCATAAGCCCCGAAAATCTAGGAAAAGTAGGTATAATTTGACCAGTGGAAACGAACCAGTGGGGAACACCGCTTGTACCAATTTTAAAGCCGGATGGAAATATTCGGATATGCGGGGATTATAAAGTCTCTACAAATAAGTTTTTACCCGACAACAAGCACCTTCTACCCAGAATAGAGGAAATCTTTACGCGACTTCATAATGGTATTCATTTCTCAAAATTAGATTTTTCCAAGGCGTACAACCAACTAAAGTTGGACGCTGAATCTAAAAAATTGTGTACGTGGAGTACGCATAAATGGGTGTATTTAATGAATAGGATGCCTTTCGGAATTAAACCAGCTTCAGGCATTTTCCAACATGAGATAGAGAAATTGTTACAAGGTTTACCTGTCGTTAGTTTTTTAGACGATATTTTAGTCACGGATAGAAACGAAAAAGACCATTTAGATAACCTAACACAAGTTTTTGAAAGGTTGGCAAATGCCGGTCTTAAACTGGAAAAATCGAAATGCAGTTTTTTCCAAGACCAAGTTTTCTATTTGTGCTACAGGATTGATAGGCATGGGCTAGCAAAACCGGAAGACCGAGTTAGTGCAGTGCTACAAGCACCAATACCTTCAAATGTTTCGGATGTCAGAGCGTTCATAGGTCTTGTAAATTATTATAACAAATTCATTAAACATTTTTCAAGAACTTTAGCACCATTGTATGACCTGTTGAAAGGGGGAGCGGAATTTAAATGGGATAATAAGTGTCAAGAAGCCTTTAAAAAAATTAAAGAAGATATAACTTCTGATGTTGTTTTAACTCATTTTAACCCGAAACCCAAAATAGTGTTAACATGTGATGTCTCACAAAAGGGTTTAGGCGCTGTGTTAGCGCATGTTTTCCCGGACAGAACGAAAAGACCAATCGCGTTCGCTTCCAGGACCCTAAGTAAATCTGAATTAAATTATCGTATGATCCAAAATATTTAATAGGGAACCAGTTTATTTTGAGGACTGATGACAAACCATTCCTCGGAATCTTAAATAACAACAAGGGAATTCCCCCGATGGCTGCCAGCAGGATACAGAGATGGGCTTTTTTGTTATCTGGTTTCAACTTCGAAAGGGAGTATATTAAAGGCGAAAAGAACAATGCGGATGCCTTTTCGCGTCTTCCCTTAAGGCCCCTTTACACTATCATATTTTTGCTAATGTGTAGCGTTAAACCACCGATAAAATGCGTTTATGTGAGTTTACACCATCAGTAAAAAGATAAAGAGTTTTGCTTATGTGCAACACATAGCAGATGAAGCGAATAGCTCTGTTGCTATTTTCTTCTGTGTCACACATAAGGTTTTTCTCTGCGTGAGTGGTTTTTTGAGGAGATTTGACTACAAAAGTGAATATAAAACTTTTTTCCATCCAGATATTATAAATTTCCTTTCAGATGAGGTGGGAAGACAACGAAATTAAAATGCTTATTCAGTTATATGAAGAGAGAGATTATTTATATAAAACAAAAAATGAATTTTACTGTAACAAACACAAAAGGGGCGAAGGAATAAATGAAATAAAGGATTTGCTAAACCAAGAACGCCAGGGCAAACCACCCTTTAGTGCAGAAGATATCAAAACAAAACTTAATTCACTGAGAAGCCATTTTGCACATGAATTGGCAAAAGTAAGGAAAAGTCACTTAAAAAGCGGTTCTAGTACCGATGAATTATATAAACCGACCGTCTGGTGGTATCCATTACTGCAATTCTTGGAAACTCACACTAAAATAAGAAAAGGGCAGTCGAATTTTAAGCTAAATGAACCTCTGTCAACGGAGGAAAGTGAAACCAATTCATTTGAAGATGTAAGTCAACTTTTATTTTAGAATTTCTGTACATGAAATCAAAAATTAAATTTTTTCACCGCCTCCCACTGCCAGGGTACAAATCCCGTTGTGTTGAAATAATTCTTGTATTTCATTCTAATCGCCATTGCTTCAGAAGTAGGCCTACTGGATACTGATCGTTTTAATTTTGTTAGACACACTTGACTTCTCCACTCTCCTGGTATTAAAGAAATGTCATTTAAGTTTTCGCGATCTACTAAGGCAGATGGTGAAGCATTTTCTTCTTGTAGAAAATTATGAAGAGCACACGTTGTAAGAACCACTTGCTCGACTTTATCCACTGATAAATTTATTTCCTTTTGTAAAATTCCAAATCTGTTTGCTAGAATTCCAAACGCGTTTTCAGAAACTCTTCGTGCTCGGCTAAGGCGGTAATTGAATAGTTTTTCATCTATAGTTGGCCGGTCTTTAAATGGTTTCATCATATTTCGTGTTAGTTTGAATGCATCGTCAGCAACAAATACATAAGGTACAACTAATGGTGTACCCGGAAGTGCCTGATCAGCCGGAATATTCAGCAAACTTTTTTCAATTGCTTCATATAAGGACGAATTAGAGAAAACAGCGGCATCGTTTACTCGTCCATTAGATCCAACGTGAACGTACTTGAACTTATACTCAGCGTCTACTAGGGCTAACAGTATAACACTGTTAAAGCCCTTGTAGTTAAAATAAAAGGATCCATCTTTGGATTTTGCTCTAAACGCGACATGTTTTCCATCTAGAAAACAAACTTGTTTAATACTTATATATTTTTCGTCGTTCTCTTTTACCAAGTGCGCCTAAGCAGAAGGGAAAGTTCCAAATTTTCTTAAACTTGTCCGCAATACTTATCCATTCATCGGTTGTTTGAGGAGTCTGTAATAATATTAGACATATATGTAAATAATTTCAGGACGTGCTACTTGAATTCTTGGATTTTCCAACAAGCAACCAAACCGCAGCAACATCTACTGATACAATATTGGCAGTGGGTAATGAATCTCAAGAATCGGACTTTGTGCTACCAAGAAAAAAGAAGAAGGTTGATACCAGTGAGGGAAGGATTGTGGATACCACAGTCAATTTGCTGACTAATATTGAGAAGACAATACAGAAACAAAGTAATGAAAATTCTCGATTTAAAGACAATATTCAAGATTGTGGGAATTTTATAATGTCTATGTTGAATGACATTGATGATGATTTAATTTTGTTAGAAACACAACAAAAAATCATTGCAATTTGCCTTTCAGCAAAATCTGAATATATAAAATAAAAACTTTCTGAGTAATTTTGAAATATTCCTTATTATACCATCTTTTAGATAGGAAATGCTGTTTTTTTTTATATTCAAATAAATTGAAAATTATTTTTCTTTTTTTTATAAATTCAATGGGTTTTACTCACCCTCAGATAATCTTCCTTGAGCGCTACATAAATTTCAGCGATAGTCTCGTGCACAATTTTTGATATAGCTGGGACAGAAATTCGAAAAATGTAAGATAAATTTTGAAAAGTTTCACCTGTCGCAAGAAACCGTAAAGAAACGAGCAGTCTGGAAAAAATAAAAAATTTTATGACGTTCAAATGTTTTTTCAAGCGAAAACCTTAATTTGGGGGAAATGCTCTGGCGAAATACTGTATCTTCTTTTCGAATTTTTGTTCTTATTTTACTCAATAATTTGTAAAAAGATTCTTTCGACATTCTTGTGAAATTTTTGAAACTCGTTGGATCCTCAGTTTCCAATTCCTTAAAAACTAGATGTCCTATGTCCTTTCCCAAGCCCCTTCTAAGCAGCCATGGACGCGACCATAGTCTTTTAGTTCGTCGACCTTTCTTTTTCTTATTTAGTTTTAAAACATTCACTGCTAAAATACCGGCTACAGCGGCTGTTACCGAAAGTATTTTCAACAAATCTTTCATTATGAAATGAACTGCAGAACACTTTAGCAAAGACTAAAGATGTAAACGCTAATTAAATGTTTCGATAAAGTTTTCACACTTTATCTTTGATAATGTGTAGCGATGATACAATTGATAATGATTTTTGATGATAGTGTAAAGGGGCCTTTACAGACCACGTCTGAGTATTCAGAGGAACAAGGCGATTTCATATCATACTTGTCAGGACAAGATGATATTCCCTTAGATTTTAACACTATTAAAAGGTAAACCAAAAAAGACGAAGTATTGTCTAAAGTGATCCGCAGCGTTGTCTTGGCCAATCCAGAAGCTCTAAAAGGGGAACATTTTAAACCTTTCGTTAATAAATTGCCCGAACTACACGTGGAAAAAGAAGTCTTATTGTGGGGTTACCCAATAATTACTCCGAAGATCTTGCACAATGATATGCTAAATAATTTGCACAGAAGCCACGCTGGAATAGTCAGAACTAAATCTGTTGCTAGATCCTTCATATGGTGGTTTCGCATGGACAAAAATATAGAAGACAAGAACAGCAGTTGCAAATTCTGTAATGCTCATAGAGCTTAGCCAAAAAGACCACTTTAATTCCTTGGTCTTTGATTTCTTCGCCTTAGCACCGCATTCATATCGATTTTGGTGGGCCTATTGAAGGTAACTTTTTATTAGCGATAATCGATCTAAGTGGCCTGACGTGTTTAGAGTTAATAATATGACGACGTCCAGTGTCATCAACGCATTATGTCATGTTTTCGCCAGATTTGGATTACCCGAAGAAGTTGTAAGTGATAACGGTACTCAATTTACGTCAACCGAATTTAAATCCTTTTTGAATCTAAATGGTATAAAGCAAAAACTTGACGCACCCGGACCATGGGCGGAATTAGAGGTCTTCCATTGGAGGGGCAGACTTTTATCAAGTATAATAAAAACGAACAGTGAACTAATTTTGCGATGTTCCCTCTGAAATCTTGGGGGTTGATGATAAAGTTTGGATACGAATCTGTAAGTGGGTAGCCGGTAAAATATTTCAAGTCCTCAGACCGAATTCGTATATCTGTCAATTTTTATGTGGTAAAAGAATTAAAAGACATATTAACCAACTAACCCATTAACGCCGAAGAATCGTGTTTTTTTTTCTCATTTTCAAGCTAGATTCTTATCATCGAAAAAAAATCATTTGCAAATAAAAAATATGTTCCCTTATACTTTCGAGTGTCCCCTTTCCGAATCCGGAGTCAAAATTGAGTTTTGTCCATTAGGAAAAAAAATATGGCCGTTTTTAAACAAAAAAAACCGAAAAAATCGAAGACATTTTTTTTTCAATATTTTTTTTCTCATTGAAGACGCGCGAGGACCCCCCTTTTTCTTCAACCATGAGTGCACAAAATAGTTGTAGTTTAAGGGTTCATGCCGAATTGTAATTTTCAAAAAATCGATTTTTTTTTTATTACATTTTTGGAAACTATATATATATAGAAATATCATATTAAAATTTTATAAAGATCGGAGCACTCTAACTATATTTTTGGCACTCTAACTATATTAATGGGCGTCAAAATCGGCCCGGCCGCCATACAATTTGCTGATGAACGTGACCGACAGCGCGTACGAGATGCTGACGCGCATCAGCACTATTGCCTCTAAGAGAGCCAGAATCATCCGCAGAAACGCTGTTTTGGATGAAAACGTTAATTATGAACATACAGAAGGCATACTGTATGGTGCAGGCTTCGCTGATTAAGCGCAGGTGAGATTTTTTTACGATTTTTCATTAAAAAAAACTTTGATCGCGTTTTTCACGAAACAACGTTTTTCGGCACCTTGTTGATAAAATTTCGGTGACTACTGAACCGATCTTCACCAAATTTTTACCACATGTTCTCTATAACTATAGCTATGGCATGAATAGACAGTTTTTTGAAATTTTGATTTTAAGTATTTTTTTAAGGGCAAAAACGGGGAAAAAAATGATGATTTTTGGAATTTTTTCGAAAAATGTCTGCCATTTTGTCAATTTTCAAAAAATCAAAAATCTGTCTATTCATGCCATAGCCCTTATCATACTGAATCTAAAACTTTTTCATTTTGTAGTTTCAGACCATCCGTCTCGGAGATATCATCAACAAGGCGAAGCCCTCTTTTTTTTTCACTTTTTTTCAACCGTCTGTTACAACAACAAAAAATCGGAAAAATAAACAAAAAAAATTGTTTTCATATACTTCGACACTATATTTATTGAAGTAAAACCCTTCCCATATTTATATTTACAACTGAACCTACTAAAAAAATTATTGAAAAATAGTCTGTTTTTCATGGGTGTAATTCGGCATGAACCCTTAAGAATATATTTTTTTAATTTGTCGACATTGACATTTTCACCCCCAAAATGGCGATTTTCATCCCTTCAGCAGGAAGACAATTTTCACTCTCGGTGCCCGACAAAAAAAATATTCAAATCTTAACGAAAATTGGTATTACGATTCCGCCCTCAAAATTCGAAAATTCAAAATGGCGGATCCAATATGGCGGACCCAAATTCAAAAACTTACTTGAATCGGATGAAATGTGGCACTCGGGGGTTTTCGAGGTCCTTGATAACGAATCTGGCATCATCATTTCAAAATTCAAAATGGCGGATCCAATATGGCGGACACCTTCCCATTAACACCCAGTTATTATCTAACGTTTATTGAAGAATTGACAACTTTATATATTGACAAATTGACAAATTTATAGAAATTCATCACTCCGCATTACTCAACGGATAAACTTATAATTCCTTATTCTACTCTTAGCATTACCCAGAGAAAACGACATGGACGTGGTAGAAATCCTTTCTCCTTTGGGGTGCTTGATTTGAGTGAGTCCCCTTGCCTCTCACTTTTTGGGGTGCTTGATTCGAGTGAGTCCCCTTGCCTCTCACTTTTTGGGGTGCTTGGTTGTAAATGCGCCCTTCGCTTATCCCCGAAGCCTGATTACGTGTTTCGCTTTCATACAAGCACTACAGAAGTAAGCATTACAGTCCTTACAGTACGTATATGTTCTTATTGGACAGATTGAACAACGAGCTTGTTTGCTGTGACGGAATGTATTGTGTGCTTTGTTCCGTTTTAGTTTTCCCCTCTCTAAGTAATATTTAGCAATCGAAATTGCGAATTGCTTTGAACCAATTTTTTTCGTTTTATCTCCAGTTGCGTTGAAAATCACGACTGAGTTCACAATGGCGGCCTGTATAAATCTAATAAAGACGACCCATGTCCATTTTTTTGAACGGATACTTTGAAGCAAGTTGTTGCAATGTCCATCGTGAACGTCTACTCCGCCCATGAATTTGTTGTAGAGATGAAATGCTTGTGGAAACGGAATCTCAATTTTTGAATGTGCACTCGAGCTAAATCTCTTAGACGGTAATAGAGGAGTCACCCCTGCAGCGGTTGAAGCGATCGAAACTGGTTTCGAGTCTACGATAGTTATGTAGTTTATTCCGCTGTTTTGATCATGCTTTACAACATACGTACCTCGTGGAGACTTTTTGTCGATTACATTTTTTTCTTTGACTCGATTTTCTGTTATAGTTCCTGTACATTGTAAACCTAACTTTTTCAAATGTACTAGGAGATCGAAATTCGTAAAAAAATTATCGCAGTAAAGATGGAACTGAGATATCTTCTTAGGAGGGATAGATTTGAGAAATGGATCCAATAATTCCATCACTACACGAGAACCTAGAGCACATTCACCCAATTTATCTCCAATTGATGAATTTTTTCCACAATATAAATCGAGATTGAACAGGTATCCATCGGCGGTGCAAAGACCCCAAAATTTTAGTCCGAATCGTATGGGTTTTCCCCGGATAAACTGTTTTAGCGATGTTCTTGCATATGATTTGGCCATCATTTCGTCAACAGATAACGCAGTCTTCCACAAGCCAAACTGACGAATATTTCTCTGAAATAATTGTAGTAATTTACGAACGCGCCATGCTTTATCACTGGGATCATTGTCTTTAGGCATCGAATACTTTAATTCTGATTTGATTTTCTCAAATGTATCGCGTTGCATTGCAGAAGAAACCACCTCACATAATAAGAAGGGATCAGATGACCAATAGTCTCTTTGAGATTTTCTTTTATTGAACGAGCTTACAATGATGATGCCAATGAAAGTATTCAAATCATCCAACTGCAATTCAAACCCATTCTCTTTACATGAGTCAATAATGTATGTTTTCATTTCCATGCAGAAAAACTTTTCAAACAGTTGTATCGGCTCACTTTTTTGAATACTTTTTTTTACACCGTCAGTTAGTAATAATTTGTCTTCAGTCTCATTCGGGTAGCTCTTTTCACCAACCATCCACTTATATTGGTGATCTCCTTCCAATTTACATTGATTATCTATGTAATTTTCCGATGCTTGTTTATAAGTGATACTCGAAAGGTGATCGTTTGATTCAAAATCAGAATCGGAATCACTAGAACAACCAGCATTGTCTGGATTCGGAATCGCGACGAGCTCGTCACAATTATCGTCAGAAGTATCCATTTCAAACTCTACATGAGAAGGAATAGATGGCCTTGGTCGTTTTCGAGACATAATGGTAATATTGTCAATATGCTCACGCTGCCGATGAGATAAGAATTATCGAAGAAGTGAATTCACTCAGGAGCAATAAAGATGATAAAACAATATTTTATGAATAAATTTTGTTGAGGTACTGAGCTGAAATTTAGGTATACAGGGTGTTCAGAGGTGGGTGGTCAATACTGCAGGGGGTGAAAGGTCAGACCGAGACAAGCAAAAAATCGTATGGGTGGGGGGGGGGGGGGGGGCATCTCGCACCGTTTGGCAGTTACAGGGTGATTCGTAAATCAGGATTTTGCCTTATATGGGAACCGCTCTTGTATTTTTATCTTTTTTTCTACGCATCGCAGCGGCCCCAAACTGATTTCAAAAAATCACTATTTGGAAGCCCTTTCCAAAAAAGTTTACACCACCCCCCTATCGCCAACCCCTTGGCCACAATCCCCCCTGGAAGTTGAAAAAATTAACTTTTATTTCACGATTTTTCACCTTTCGCCCCACTTTTCTCCGAAATTCATGTTATTAACATACCTACTTTTTATTTTTTTTAAGTTGCCTATCTAATTACCTTTCCAAAAAGGTGCAACATGCCTAGATAGGAAAAGGATACGAAAATTTATTTACAAAAATCCTTTTACAGAAAATCATGATAATTTGAATTTTTAAGAAATTATACTGAAGTTAACTAAAAAATACATTTTGTTTGCTTAAAAACTAATTACAATTAAAACGTTTGTCCTTTGAAAGCTGTTCAAAATGTTCTCCGCCAGTTTCGATGCATGCAAGTAGCCTTGGTCTTATTTCACGTTTCAGGTCTATGGTAGCCAGTCTCTCCCGTATTTTCGTGGCTGCAGTCCCAATCCTGGTAACTAATTCTTCCCTGGTGTTGATTGGTCTTGAGTAAACTTCATCTTTCATCATTCCCCATAAGAAAAAGTCCAGTGGGGTAAGGTCCGGTGACCTAGCAGGCCAAAGAATCGGTCCACCTCGTCCAATCCAGCGCTCTGAGTAATGTTCATTCAACCTTGCCCTAACAATGTTCCCAGTATGCGCAAGTGCTCCGTCGAGCTGTAAATAAATTGCGCTTTTGGTGGCCAGGGGGATGTTCTTCAACAGATCCGGAAGGGTATTCTCCAAAAAGTCCGAGTATAGCTGACTATTCAGCACTTGGGGCAAGATGAAGGGGCCTATCAACTGGTTGCCGATGATGCCAGCCCAGACATTGACACTAAATCTTTGCTGGAAGGACCGACACCTGGTCCTATGTGGGTTCACATCTAACCAGGTGTGGAGGTTGTGCAAGTTTGTGATGCCATCCCGGGTGAATTGCGATTCATCCGTCCACAGAATTCGGTCTAGAAACCTTCTGTTTTCGATGTCAGACTCGAACAGCCAAGTGCAAATTGCAATCGTCTTTCGGAATCTCCTTCCTGTAGTGCTTGGACCAGGATATGGTGGTATGGATGTAGTCCCTCTCGGTTCACAACGGTCCAAACTCTCCCTGAAGACAATCCTGACCTTCGTGCGACCTGCCTGATGCTTATTACAGGGCTGTTCCTGACGATGTTGAGGATTTGTTGGTCGGGGTCCGCTGAATCGGCCGAATTTCCTGCTCGCGTTTCTGCTCTGGGGGCGGTTACACTTCCGGTTTCTTTTAACCTTCTGAAAGTCCTTGAAAATACCCTTCTGTTGGGTACCCGCCGATTCGGGAATCTCCTTTGGTATTCTCGTACGGCCTCATTATCATTTCCTTCTACTAAACCGTACACGTAAATTATATCGGCATACTCGTCAACACTGAATTCTGCCATTTTGATTTTATCTTAATTTTTTCTATTAAACACCCGTTCTTATCGCTTGCTTCTTCAACTGTGGTCAATGTCCTTTCAAACTTACCCATTTTTATACCATAATTCATACGAAGTATTAGAAACGGAGCGTCAGGATACTTAGGAGTCAATACTGGATATAATAAACTAATAACGCTATTTAACGAGATTACATTTATTATTTTATTACTGTTTTGCTGAAATAATAAAAATGTACTACCTCTGTTTCCTAAACAAACATTTCCGAACTTGCTGTCATAAAAATTGTTTACTTAAAGACTTTTTCCATTATGATGCAATAAAGTAATTAGGTACCTGTGAGGATGTTTTAATTTCAGGACTTTTGCAACCCTTTTCTACCTGGGCATGTTGCACCTTTTTGGAAAGGTAATTAGATAGGCAACTTAAAAAAAATTAAAAATTGGGAATGTTAATAACATGAATTTGGGAGAAAAGTGGGGCGAAAGGTGAAAAATCGTTAAATAAAAGTTAATTTTTTCAACTTGCAGGGGGGATTGTGGCCAAGGGGTTGGGGATAGGGGGGTGGTGTAAACTTTTTTGGAAAGGGCTTCCAAATAGTGATTTTTTGAAATCAGTTTGGGGCCGCTGCGATGCGTAGAAAAAAAGATAAAAATACAAGAGCGGTTCCCATATAAGGAAAAATCCTGATTTACGAATCACCCTGTAACTGCCAAACGGTGCGAGATGCCCCCCCCCCCCACCCATACGATTTTTTGCTTGTCTCGGTCTGACCTTTCACCCCCTGCAGTATTGACCACCCACCTCTGAACACCCTGTATAAGTGAGTTCGATTTAGTCTCAAGACAAGTTCTACGAAAATAGAAACCAAATTACTCAGATAAGGAATATTGGCAGACCTAAAATGAACACAAAAATTCTGAGCTAATATTTTTTACAGAAAATAAAATATCATTAGCAATGTGAACGATCCGCACTCCACAAACGTGAAAAATTGAAAAAAGATGTGATAGGCATATACAAAACTTCCCGACTAGAATTTATAGGGGGCATGCCTCATGAAGCGTGTGGGCCTCATGTGGCAGGTGAGGGGTATGCCGATAGAGGGATTTCCCTGTAGATTCCTCATGAGGTCCTCATGTGGCAAGTGAGGGGCATGCCGATAGAGGGATTTCCCCGTAAATTCCTCATGAGGACCTCACAAAATAAAATCAGCGATACTGAAGTGAGGTTTACCTTATGAGTACCTCACAAGGGTCTTATGAGGCAAACCTTACAATGAAATAGGCAATCCCACCTTTTGCTTTACAGGGGTTCGATTAGGCAAACATCACATACACACCTAGGCATACTTGACGTTATCTGCTAGTGGGTTATATTTGCAAATTATCAGCTGGGCTCGATTAAAGCACAAATCCCAGTATTATTAATAGCTGTCTTATCGGGTTTTCCTTACAAAAACTTCGTATTTTATAATCTATTGCATGAAGTATCATCTTCTTGAGAATCCCTCGACGAATCCCCCTACGAGCTGACAGCTCATCGCCATATTGCGGCACTCGTTCTTTTTTGGATTCTACCCGAAGGACGGACAACATCAGGGCGCACTCGCCTCGGACTGAGTTTAAGTTTATTATAATAATTTATACTAATAAAGAAGTATTTCCACATGTATATAAGTATAAGGAGTTAGGATTACATTATTAAGTATTACAAAGAGAGCCTGAATGAGGCAAGGCGTTATTTGCCCTACGGCAGCCTCATGGGACCCACACGAAGCAGTATGGCTAGCCCCATAGGGACCCTAGCTGTACCCCACCAAAATTCTAGTCGGGTTTTGCCTCACGAGGCCCACATGAGGCAGTCATAATGATGCGCGAATGAGGCAAGGCGTTATTTGCCCTTCGTGCGCTTTATAGGGCAGCCTCATGGGACCCACATGAGGCAGTGTGGCTAGCCTCATAGGGGCCCTAGCTGTACCCCACCAAAATTCTAGTCGGGTTATTTGCAGACAGAAATATTCATGGATAATAAATATATTTGTATCAGGGATAATATTCAATGATGACCCGTATAAACAAAAACAAGATGAAATGTAAGAAAATCGGAGATTTCGCAGCCTCTGCAACGTCAATTTTTATTCGACACATGAAAAATATAATATATGATCATAAAATGTGAATCAATTGAATGATTATTATTTACATTTATATAAAGTTGTCAATTCTTCAATAAACGTTAGATAATAACTGGGCGTTAATGGGAAGGTGTCCGCCATATTGGATCCGCCATTTTGAATTTTGAAATGATGATGCCAGATTCGTTATCAAGGACCTCGAAAACCCCCGAGTGCCACATTTCATCCGATTCAAGTAAGTTTTTGAATTTGGGTCCGCCATATTGGATCCGCCATTTTGAATTTTGAAATGATGATGCCAGATTCGTTATCAAGGACCTCGAAAACCCCCGAGTGCCACATTTCATCCGATTCAAGTAAGTTTTTGAATTTGGGTCCGCCATATTGGATCCGCCATTTTGAATTTTCGAATTTTGAGGGCGGAATCGTAATCAGCGACCTTGAAAACCCCGGGATACCAATTTTCGTTAAGATTTGAATATTTTTTTTTGTCGGACACCGAGAGTGAAAATTGTCTTCCTGCTGAAGGGATGAAAAGCGCCATTTTGGGGGTGAAAATGTCAATGTCGACAAATTAAAAAAATATATTCTTAAACTACAACTATTTTGTGCACTCATGGTTGAAGAAAAAGAGGGGTCCTCGCGCGTCTTCAATGAGAAAAAAAATATTGAAAAAAAATGTCTTCGATTTTTTCGGTTTTTTTTGTTTAAAAACGGCCATATTTTTTTTCCTAATGGACAAAACTCAATTTTGACTCCGGATTCGGAAAGGGGACACTCGAAAGTATAAGGGAACATATTTTTTATTTGCAAATGATTTTTTTTCGATGATAAGAATCTAGCTTGAAAATGAGAAAAAAAAAAACACGATTCTTCGGCGTTAATGGGCTAATAGCCCAGTCAAATAAGCAAAAAAAATGGGTCAACCTCGGAATGAGAGATAATAAGCTGAAAACTTGTATACACTTTCATTTTGACGTTTTAAATGTTGTGTCAAAAGTCTCATAAAATCTCGTGTCTGCATCGTAAGTTATTGAAGGTCAAAGGTCACAAAAATCGGTTTTCTGGGATTATCTCTGTTTCTACAGCTCCAATGATGTTAACACCTACTATAAAAATTGTAGAGCGTAAAATTTGCAACAATTTTTGTTCCAATCATTTTTTCATGCGCTCAACCCTTTTTGAGATAGAGGGCGGAGAGCGCGCAGTGTTCAGCCATACAAGCTATAATACAAGGTCAATAGTAAATCTCAGTGAGTAATACCTTGTATAAAGTTAATAAATCATTAAAATATTATTAACAATGAATAATTTGTATTATGTAAATTTACAAATCTTAAGTAATTCAAAGATCAACAATATTAAGTTGCTTCTTCTTCATTTTCATATTCCGGGCGTTCGGAAATTCTGTTTCATAATCATTATTTTCGTCGTCCTGAATCATTGCTTCTAGGCCTTCTAACATTTTTGGGTCGAACGCACTCTCTTCCTCGGCGTTGCTTTGTTATGAAATAGCATTGAGCCAAGCTTGCCCATTACAGTGGTCACAAGCTAAAGTGCATTGCAACCCCGATTTTCTGCACCCGCAGCGTGGACCTCATGCATTCTTACAATTACATAGTATTAAGTAATTCATCTGGAGTTGGTGGTAATATTGCTGAACACTGCGCGCTCTCCGCCCTCTATCTCAAAAAGGGTTGAGCGCATGAAAAAATGATTGGAACAAAAATTATTGCAAATTTTATGCTCTACAATTTTTATAATAGGTGTTAACATCATTGGAGCTGTAGAAACAGAGATAATCCCAGAAAACCGATTTTTGTGAACTTTGACCTTCAATAACTTACGATGCAGACACGAGATTTTATGAGACTTTTGACACAACATTTAGAACGTCAAAATGAAGGTGTATACAAGTTTTCAGCTTATTATCTCTCATTCCGAGGTGAAACCCTAATTTGACTGGACTATAAGAAAAAGAACAGAAATCGATGTTGATGTAAAAGTGACTTCATAACTTGAAGCACCACTAGGTGAACTGCCATGCCACCAGAAGAAAGTAGCAATACGGAAAATAACGCTGAAACTGGAAAGGAATAAAATTTAAATTCTAACGTCAGCAATACTCCCGCATCTTGCAATGTCGAAATTCCGGAAGGTAGAACTAGAAGGATAAGGAAGAGTGTACAGAGATTTGAATGTCAATAGTAATAAGTTGAAGATTCAAGATACTTTTTTAAGCTTTTGTAATGAATTCTCTTTAAAATTGTCAAAATTTTGAAAACCTCGTAACGGGGGAGGTATTGTAATGTATCACCGAATCATTGAATTCCTGTTCGGTATAATTTCCCCAACATTTAAACCAGTAGTCGGCAATATACAAATGGCAGCACTTGTCAGAACAATCTAGGAAGTAAGTAATCAGTTAGGATTCAGTTCACTCTAGTATCTCGTAATAAACGGATGAATTAAATATGTGTTTTCTTTCTTCCTGGCCTACATCCCTAAGTGGAGACAGCACAGTTATATAGTCATTTTTCGATTCTACGGACTTGGCTCTTCCCACTGCCAAACAGCAGTTCTTTGCAAATGGTCTGGAGCTCGTTTTTTATGTTGTGCTAAATTCTAGCCCGAACATTTTACAAATTTTATTTAAAAAGGTAGACAATGTCTGGCGAATTGAAAGCGAATTTCTTACGCTAGGCGTGGATGAAAACCATTTTTACATAGGAGCTTCAGTTTAGATACTGTCACGAAGTTTTTGCCATGTTTACGTTGCCCTTCGGCCTTCATAACACTCAGTGTATTTTGTTTGATAAATCAGACCACTTTGCCATATCGTTGTGTGTGTATGCGCTGGACTCCTTCATGGCTTGTATTTACAGGATGTTTTGACCAATGAAGAGCTCGTGTTATAAGGGACTTACAGTAAAATGCCATAGAGTTATAGGTAAGGCTATCGACAAGTTTAGGGATGGAGCATTAAGATATAGGACGATTATTCGACAAGTTGGTTTAACAACTTTTTTTGTGCATAGGGTAGTCCCTGTGAAAGAGAAAGCCAGAAAAGTTAAGTAAGAAATTGGGTTAAGTGGACAGAATATTTCTTAGGACAATGACGGATATTCAGGCTTAGGGTTTAACCATAGGATTCCTACACAGGGTTTCCATCCAGGGTTTCGATCCTGACACTCTGGCAGTTTGGTAGTTGGGCCTAACCATTGATCACATTAGGAGAGGGAACTGTCTAGAGCAGGCTAGTGCAGAAAAAGTTGTATAGTTATAGTTAGAATTGATACGGTGAATATTCTCTGCGACCATGGAGTTAGCGTAACTCCACACAATTTGCTATATACTCTATGTAAATGTATAATTTTCATATATCGTTTTCTCTCTCATTTATCTCTATAAATCGATGTTTCATCAACAGAAATACAGTGACCGAAATTCCTATAGACGCACTCCCTTTTTTGATAAGTTTGTTGGAAAAACTTAGTTTTAAAGAAAACAAAGCACTTTTAAAATATTCATGACAAATATTTATTGAAATATATGAGTCAAAATTAAAAAAAAATTTGACTTTTAATTTTTAATAAAATAAAATTTTTGTTTTCATATCGAAATTGCTATAGTCGCACCTAATAAAATTAGTATTAAAACAGCGAGGATGTAAAAGTAAATTGAAATTTTAATCTTAATATTTAGTGTGGCCTCCATTGTTATTAATCAAATCAAATATTCTAGCGGGCATTGATTTCATTAGATTTTGCAGGGTGTCAATGCTGATATCTTCCCAATATTTCGTCAGGGCCGTTTTTAATTCTGAAACAGTTCTGTATTGCCGCCTATGTTTGTAAATTTCCCTTGCCATGATACCCCATAGGTTTTCTATAGGGTTCATATCAGGACTGCGTGCAGGCCACTCTAGTAATTCAATGTTCCGAGAATCGAACCATTCCCTTGAACGGTGAGAAACATGAATGGGAGCATTGTCCTGTTGGTAAATTGGGTCATTTTCGGCAAAAACATCTTCCAGAAAAGGAATAAGGACTCCATCCAGCATTTCCACATAAACTTCGGAGTTCATTGTTGCAT
Source organism: Dysmachus trigonus (assembly GCA_949715965.1). Classification (NCBI taxonomy): domain Eukaryota; kingdom Metazoa; phylum Arthropoda; class Insecta; order Diptera; family Asilidae; genus Dysmachus; species Dysmachus trigonus. Next base: position 33,573,876 of record OX454321.1, on the reverse strand, counting down.
TTAAAAAGCAAAAGGTAGTTTATCGGAAGTACTAAATACACCCTAAACCACAACACTTCCAACTTGGAAATTCCGACTTACTTTTGGGGGATTATTGTGACGTAAATCATGCCAGAATTTCGGCCCTGACGGATTTAGCTGTTACTGGCATGATTTACGTCACAATAATCCCCCAAAAGTAAGTCGGAATTTCCAAGTTGGAAGTGTTGTGGTTTAGGGTGTATTTAGTACTTCCGATAAACTACCTTTTGCTTTTTAAATGCAACAATGAACTCCGAAGTTTATGTGGAAATGCTGGATGGAGTCCTTATTCCTTTTCTGGAAGATGTTTTTGCCGAAAATGACCCAATTTACCAACAGGACAATGCTCCCATTCATGTTTCTCACCGTTCAAGGGAATGGTTCGATTCTCGGAACATTGAATTACTAGAGTGGCCTGCACGCAGTCCGGATATGAACCCTATAGAAAACCTATGGGGTATCATGGCAAGGGAAATTTACAAACATGGGCGGCAATACAGAACTGTTTCAGAATTAAAAACGGCCCTGACGAAATATTGGGAAGATATCAGCATTGACACCCTGCAAAATCTAATGAAATCAATGCCCGCTAGAATATTTGATTTGATTAATAACAATGGAGGCCACACTAAATATTAAGATTAAAATTTCAATTTACTTTTACATCCTCGCTGTTTTAATACTAATTTTATTAGGTGCGACTATTATATAGCAATTTCGATATGAAAACAGAATTTTTATTTTATTAAAAATTAAAAGTCAAAATTTTTTTTAATTTTGACTCATATATTTCAATAAATATTTGTTATGAATATTTTAAAAGTGCTTTATTTTCTTTAAAACTAAGTTTTTCCAACAAACTTATCAAAAAAGGGAGTGCGTCTATAGGAATTTCGGTCATTGTAGAAATAAGCAATTTTTGAAGTGAAAACTGCTATAGGCACGGTAAGAGATTTTTGGATGGGTAATATCGTATGAGTTCGCATCACCGACACCGGCATCACTCCTCCCCCCCCCCCCCCTCCCCCCCACAACGTCCGGATATATATAGCTAGATAGATATTCAAGATTTCAACGGATTTTAATTAAAATTGGTGCAATAATTACTTTAAGGCTTCAATAGCTCGGTTGGTAGCGCGATGGGGTTGGCTGCGAACCAGCAGGGCGCTAGGGGCTGTGGATTGAATTCCCAACAGAAACCCTGGTCAAAAAAAGTGGTATCACAATGGGCCTATAATGGACTAAGTGTGTCTTTGGGTAGCCACATCTCTAGTACAATGATTGTTTTGAGGCCACTAATTTTGAATATTTGCAACATACATATCTAGATACAAGATGGCGGATACAATATGGCGGCCAAAATTTCTCAATTTCAACGGATTTTAATGAAAATTGGCACAATGATTATTTTGAGGGCACTGACTTTGAATATTATCAAAATTTGCAATTCAAAAATGGCCGATCCAGTATGGCCACCAAGATTTATCGATTTCAATGGATTTTAATGAAAATTAGTTCAATGATTATTTTGAAGGCACTTATTTCGAATATTATCGAATTTTCTAAAATCAAGGTTCCAGATCCAATATGGCTGGAACAATGCCTCGATTTCAACGGATTTTAATGAAAATTAGTGCAATGATTATTTTGCGGCCACTGATTTTGAATATTATTAAAATTTGCAATTCCGAGGTGGCAGACCCAATATGGCGACCAAGATTCCCGATTTCAACGGATTTTAATGAAAATTGGTATAATGATTAATTTAAATCCATTAATTTTGAATATTTTCAAAATTTACAATTCCAAGGTGGCGAATCCAAATTGGCGACCAACATTTCTCGATTTCAACAGATTTTAATGAAAATTAGTACATTAATTGTTCTGAGGCTACTAATTTTGAATATTATCAAAATTCACAGTTCCAAGGTTGAATCCAAATTGGTGACCAAAATTTCTCGACTTCAACAGATTTTAATGAAAATGAGTACCATGATTGTTTTGAGCCCACTAATTTCTAATATTATCAAAATTTCTAGATCCAAGATGGCGGACCCAATATGGCGCCCAAAATTTATTGACTTCAATGGATAAATTCCAATCAAACATTTTTATTTCTTACTTCAGTTACCATAAGCATTTTGTATCCTTTTTAGAATATAATGAAATTGAATAACGAATAGCTTAAATATTGTTTTGATTAGTAAATAAAACATATAAAAATGTGTATAATTGTTGCTCGGTATGCCGATAAATGTGAAAAGCAAACCAGTCTTAATGACTTTAATTTACAAATAATGAAATTTTAATTTTTTATACTACAAATAATTTGAATATTCAAAAAAACACTGTTAATTCATAGTTTTAAGTTTTCACTTCTGTCGGCAGTCCTCAATGACTGTTTTTTGATTTTTTTTATTCAAATAAATAAATTTACCATTCATGTTCGAAATGCCGCGTTGCCAAAATTATCGCGCTCAGTGCACACCGAACTAAAATGATATTTATTTAATGTTAAGCTCATGCATTAATGTATTTTATTTCTAATGTCTTACGTACAGCTGCACGTATTGATTTTTTAGTTTTTATTACGTAAAATCAGTTAAATGTCCTATAAACAGTATAATGCTTACATATACTGGGTGTGCCAAAAGTACCAGAACAGCAGAAGAACTCAACAGAAATGAAAAGATTGAAAAATTTTATTTTCAGATAACTTTGAGTAATAAATAATCATAAAAATGAAGAGATCCAAACATGTTACGGTCAAAACAAATCGTTAAACTTTAGAATCAAAGGCTTCCGGCGGTAGTTGTGTTTTTGTAGCTTGTCCTGGTGAGGACCGCGGGGGGTCATTCAAGATCATATCTGAACGTAAAATTGTTCAATCTTTCCATTTCCGCGGTCAAAAGTATGTCTTCTAACTTAGAAAAATCAACTGGACTTCGAGATGACCTTAAAGGTCAAAGCCAAGATCACCACCGAGCAGCCAAAGAAAAATCCTAGGGACCCCAGAAGGTCTTTTACAGAATATGAACGAGCTTCAGCTGAGTCCAGGATCTCCGGACCAAAGATCTTTCTTCTTAACCGTGCTAAAGCAGGACAAACAAATAAAATGTGAGATGTATTTTCATCGTCTTCACGAACAGACGGTATCTTAGTCCATGGTGGCCAGTTAGGTAACCTACCAACAGTCTGAGATCCGCTTTACTCAAAGCATTGATTTCAGTGTAGGTATAGGGTCGACGAACTATTTAGCTTGCCGGATCCCAGGGAAGTTTTCCCAGTGTATGTACTGTAGAATCCTGGCCCATTCTTCTATCACAGCTTTGGACGAAGACCCGCCAATGCTGCAGAAGGGCTCATGACCTTTGAATCGAGATGATGAACCTTCCCTAGCTAGTTCATCAGCAACCTTATTTCCCACAACGCCCGTACCGTAGTGTCCCGGTACCCAACAGAGAGCAACCCTGTTGGAAGTCGCTAAGTGTTGAAGGGTATCAAAGCACTCTTTAACACGTTCCCTGCCACGTGTACCGTTGTCGGTACACGCTGAACCTCATTTGTGCGCCAAGCTGAATTTTTGAATTTAAAATGTTTCCGTCTAAAATTTAATTTGTGGTAAAACTGTTTCATGTGACATAATGATGTTTACAGTAATTTTTGAGTATATCTATCTGTGTATCTATAATTATGAAAATAATATACGTTCTCTCAAAAACAAGAAAAAAATATGTATTTATAGAAAATTATTAAAGTGGTTACCGTGCGCCGAAAATGGTACACGTGGCCTAGAAATGACACCTTCTCATTTACAGCATGGCAGGGAACGTGTTAACGAGTCTAGACGAGAAACGCCATAACGAGAGTGCCTTGAGGGCCGCTTGGCTATCGGAGAAGATAGTGGTATTGGCACTTTTAAAGGCCCGATTACAATGAACGGATCTGAGCGCAACAGAACCGAAATGAAATGTTAAATTGGTTTTCTCACCATACGTTTTCTACCTCAGCGATTACATTGAAAGGATTACAAGCGGATTCGATCGGAATTACGCGCAGTCAATTTCGTTTGTTTAGAAATTGCCGGATTGAAGTGCGTACTTTGACATTTCTATCCGTTCAGATTCGTTCATTGTAATTGGGCCTTAAGTCTCTTGTTAATGTTGAGAAGGGCGCAGGCTTCAATGGCATGGATTTCCGCTTGGAAAACGCTGGGCCATTTGCACATTGTTATCAAGACCTTAGTGTTGGGTCCACAGACACCAGCACCAGCACCATGTTCCGTTTTTTAGCCATCTGTGAACCAACTGAGAGTTCTGCGGTCCAGACTGAGGCCGCCGCCATTCCAGTCTGCACGTTCAGGGATGAGAATCCTGAATCTCCTCCCGAAGCGCTGTTCCCTGGTTATGTAGTCTGTTATATAACAGATCCTTAAGTCAGGGATGCGCTGCAGGATGCTCATGTCACCATTGTCAGCAATTTGCATTTTGGATATAATTTGCACTTATTGCAGCTGATTTCAAAATGAAAAAGTGCAGGGGTTCGAGTCCTACTATCGCCTCCATGGTGAGTGTTGGACAAGTCCTCGTGGCTTCTGTTATGGAGAGGCAAGCAAGCTATTGTAACTTGTTGCACTTAGCAATTGCCATCTGCTGCTGAACCTTGGGCCACCATACAAGGGCGACGTAAGCAACAATTGGCTTGACAATTGTATTGTATAACCACAGGATCATCTTTGGGTTAAGACCACACGTCCTAGCAAAAAGTCTCCTACAGGCCCACATGGTTCGTGTGGCCTTATTTAATGAGTAATTTAGTTGAGTATTCCAATTAAGCCGCTTATCTAGCCAAATAACTAAATATTTTACTTCATCGGAATATTCAACGACCGTTCCTTGGATGGATATGGTATCCAAGTTCAGACGGTACCTTTTTGTAAAGGGTAGGTAGGTCGTTAGGTCCTCACTGGCATACCAGTCATTATTGCCAGATCATCCGCATAGCCGATGGCCTCGTAACCAAGTTCACATAACCTGACTAGGAGGTCATCCACAACCAGAGACCAAAGCAATGGCGACAGTACCCCGCCTTGTGGGCATCCTCTGACTGCCCTGATGGACACAGAGGTGTTGCCCAGCATGGATGAGATATCTCGCTCTCTTAGCATAGCATCCAACCATGCAACTGTATCAGAGTCTATACCCCTGCGCACGAGAGCTCGGGATATAGAATCATACCCTGTATTGTTGAATGCACCCTCTATATTCAGGAAAGCATACAGAACTATTTTCTTGGACTGAAGGGATTTCTCGACCCTACATACACATACACACATACACATAGTTTAGTAAAGCAACCTCTGTTGATTTACCTTTAGTGTAAGCAAATTGTGATCTATGGAGCGGTGTTGATTGCTCCAGTTTACACCTTATATGATGGTCCAATAATCTTTACATTGTTTTCAGCAGGAAAGATGTTAAGCTGATTGGTCTATAAGATTTAGGCACATCAAGGGCCCTATAGCCCTGTTTTGGGAAAAATACAACCACCACCTTCCTCCATGAACGTGGTATGTATCCTCAAATATAGCTGGCTCTAAATAAACAAACCAATGGATCAAGGATCGTATCCAGGCAGTTCTGAAGTAGTGCTGGAAAGATCTCGTCACTTCCTGGGGCTTTGAAAGATTGAAAAGAGGTGTCAAAAATGACAACGGACTTGCTACACGCTCTGCGGCTTGCTCTATCGCTAGGATTAGATTCTGCAGGCTGAAGTGGATTTACCCCTAGAATTGACCCGGGAAAGTGTACTTGTAGTAGGTACTTAAGTGTTTCCCTTTTCGACTCAGTGAAGGTGCCATCGTGCCTCTTCAAGAATCCAACTCCATTAGAGACGTGCTTAGCTAGTACCTTTTGAAGACAGCTTCCGGTAGTGGTTCTATACCTCTCCAGGGCTCGCGTTTCGAGCGTCTCAATTCTTTATTTTAGTCAGTGAGAGCAGATCTGTATTCGTCCCACTGCTTAGTGCGTTTGGCCCTATTGAATAACCTCCTCACATGCCTACGCATTAGACCGGAGCGAAATACAAAAATGTTCGATTCTTGAAAGATTAGGGACTATTTTTTTTTTTTGAAATCGGACAATATCTTCTGCTCGCGCATTGCATTTCAACTTTTGACCGAAATTGTACACTTTGTACAAAATTTGCAGGATGTGTAAATATTATCGGATTAAGCTGATTTTTGGTTTGTGATATGTTTTCAAGGTATACAACTCAAAAAAAAAATCACCACCACCTGCACCGTCTCCCCTTCCTTCACCACAGGGAGGTATAAAAAACCTATTTTTATTGTTTTTTCGTATATTTGATTTAGTACGTTTCGACGTCATATTGAGGTATATTTGGTCATTATATATAAAACTCCCTTCCAACGTCCCCTCATGCGGGAAAGTGGGGGGAGGGGGGAGTAATATGTTAAATTTATGCAGCTCTTCGCCCGTTTCATTTGAAATGACCCAGAACTCACCACGTGAAGGTGGCTGCACCGCGAGTTCCATCCACGCCCTACCCAACCAACTGTTACAACTTTTTGTTACTAAGTTGTGGGAGCGGGACTTTTGCGTTTGTCCTACGCTCGCTGGCGGTAATGTGTTTTGCTCTTAGGAATTGATGAGAGCTGTTCATGCGCGATTGTAACCTTTACATGTGAGAAGGGAGATCGGGAAAGATACTCCGGGGTAACGGGCACTAAGTAAAACAGGTGCTTCACTGGACTAATTCACATAAGACTTTATTGATTTACTGAGTGGGATTGGAATTTCACAATCTCACTCCCATACACTATATGAAATTTAGCACAATAGTTCTGCACAATAAACTGTAAAACTTAGTCACTAACTCCCGATATTATAAAACTTAAAATGAACTTTCCGGAACCGATACTTCTCCGTTTGGTACTTTTCTTTACTTTACTTTTGATCGTCAGCTCGGAGCTGTTGCCGCGCTCGAATATTGAATCGGACTCAATTTCTTCATTGAACCCCGATCGCATGAAACCTCAATTTCTTGCGGTCGGTTATCAATCGAAGAAAAGCGATCAAAGCATTTTTTATGCAGCGACAATGCTTTCCATTGTTCGCGTGCGGCTTGACCGTACTTTGCCCCCTTGCCTCGGCACTTATGCTCAAGGGTCGGGTCATCGTCCGTATATAATTTACATAAGTCGTAAATTATTGTTGGGTGTTATGTTTATTAGGTTTCTTTAAGTCAATGCACTTACAAATGTGCAAGGGTGCCTTTTTTTCTTGAGATGAAGTCTCAAGGGCTGTTTAAAATATTTATTCCCAACATTTGAAGTCTTTGTTCTTCGTATTTTTTAGGATCTATTAAAATAGATATATTGAGTATACAACACAACCAACCAAATGTGGGGTTGGATTTTAGTTAAAATCTTTCTTTGTTTCGAATTTAGGCATGACAGCCCTAGAGAATGGGGTTGCTCTAATAAACCTATGTTGAAATTTATTTTTGGAACCACAAACGACCTTGCTGATTTACATTTTGTTGTACTTGTCTTTGATTTCAGAATTTGTCGCAGCCCCAGCTCCCTTACTACCACATCGTCATCCATAACCATGGAAAGAAGAAGGTTTTCGGGGTGAGCAAAGAAAGCGTTGGTTTGTATTACTTTGCGTACCACTGTGCTCATCTTTGTTGGTAAGTTTCTAATTTGGTCAATGTAGCGAAATAAGTGTCTTGGCCGTTCAACGATAGAAGACTTTGTTTTGATACCGAACCAAAGTGGCACGTACGAGATAATTGACATTTTTTGATGGTGTAGGAGAGGAAATGTAGAGCCTTAATATTCTGTTAGTTGTTGTAAGCCAGCGAGCGTGCGAAATGGGTCCAGGGTCCCGATTTGCAAGATCTACAGAACAGGATCCTGTATGAATATCCAGAGCTATTTCGTAGAGATAGTTCTGATCCTTGCTCAAAGTTTCTGGAAGAACCTCTGGAAGAATACACTGTACTTGTCGAAACCCAATGACTGACAGAGTCTCGCATGTGGTCATGCTTTTTTCAATTGGTCCTGTGAACGAGTTTGCCCTCTTGTTTTCCCATCAAGTTCCTCAAAAAGGTGCCGCAAGGGCAACTCACTGAAATGAAGAAGGCATATGTCCCACTGAACTGGTCTGTTCAAATGATCTTCGATAAACTTTATGGCGCCGTTTTTCCATCCAGTATTTATAGCCGTACCATCAGAACCAATGAAAACTATATCAGAAACTTCTATCTCATTCTGAATAAAATATTCAACAATGCTAAAAGCTGTGTCTTTCCCACTCTTAGAAGAGGGTACCAGACGACAAAGGTATTGTGAACCTGGTTCTGCAATGACTTATATGTGTTGTTCTTTTTTTACAGATTGATAGCGTTTTCCATTCCTTTCATCCAAGAATAACGTCTCATCGGTCCTTCCATAAAAAAACACACCTTGGATAATTCGTTTGCTTATCACGGACCCCTGATCTGGTAAGTTATTGTTTGCACTTATCTTTTTAACGTCTAATTTTACTTCTGTCAACAACCATAGATTTATCACCTTCGATAACACAGCCACACAAAAAAAGAAAAGTGGTCTGTACTTTACATGCAATATATGGTTTTCGATGTATTTTCGCGCGCTGAGCACGAATCTGGAGTCAGAATTGAGCCATCACATCACAGTTAATTCCTAACCTCAAAAAACAGGTAAAAAGTACAAAAAATCCGGATAAATGTACAAGGAAAAATACCGGAATTTCTTTTTTTCATATCCAGATGTGTATTTTTATGTAAAAGAAACCCGTGAATCCAAATCCACCGTCAGAGTTACAGAAATATCAATTTCCAAAAGTCAACCGATTTACACTAAATTCGGTGCGTGGGGGTTTTAGGGGTCGCTGATCATAAATCTGAAGTCAGAATTGCAGCATTCAAGTTGGCGGACCCAATATGGCGGACGAGAGTTTCGAAAATCAATCGATCTACGCCAAATTTGGTATGTGGGGGTTTTTGGGATTGCTAATTACGAATCTGAAGTTTAATTTGCAGAATTAAAGATGGCGGATCTAATATGGCGGACGGAATTTTCGAAACCAACCAACCTGCGCCAAATTTGGCATGTGGAGGTTTTTGGGTTCGCTGATCACGAATCTGAAGTCAAACTTGCGGTACTACAGATCCAACATGGCGGACGAGATTATCAACAGTCGACTGATATACGCCAAATTTGGTATGTGGCGGTTTTAGAGGTCGCAGATGACGAATACGATATTGATTTATGGTCACAAAGTCTACTTTAAGGTCGTTCATTTGAGGAGATATGTCTTTCTACCACCATAAATAACTTCATCAGATTCATGATCAGCGACCCCAAAGACCTCCACATTCCAAATTTGGCGTAGATCGGTTGGTTTCGGAAATTTCGTCAGCGATATTGGATCTGCCATCTTTAATTCTGCAAACTAAACTTCAGATTCATGATCAGCGATCCCAAAAACCCCCACGTACCAAATTTGGTGTAGATCGGTTGATTTTCGAAAATCTTGTCCGCCATATTGGGTCCGCCATCATGAATTTTGCAACTCTGACTTCGTGATTCGTGATCAGCGACCCCTAAAACCCCCCCACACCGAAATTAGCGTAAATCGGTTGACTTTTGGAAATCGATATTTCTGACCCGGTTTGAGGTTAGGAAAAAAACACGACTTTCCACCTCAACTCTGACGGTGGATTTGGGGGGGTTCACGGGGTTCTTTTACACAAAAATACACATCTGGATATGAAAAAAATAAATTCCTGTATTTTTCCTTGTACATTTATCCGAATTTTTGCTATTTTTTACCTGTTTTTTGAGGTTAGGAATTAACTGTGATGTGATGGCTCAATTCTGACTCCAGATTTGTGCTCAGCGCGCGAAAATACATCGAAAACCATATATCGCATGTAAAGTACAGACCACTTTTATTTTTTTGTGTGGCTGTGAATCAAACCTACATCTTTTAACACGCTAGATGTAATAGCAGCTGTTGCCCTGTCCGAAACACCAAAGCAACTACTTGTCATTGCTGTTGCTGTTAGAGGCGCATTTGAGTATTGTTGAGCACAGAAGGAGCAGAACGTGTTGGTTTAAACTCTGGATCTTTATCATGTTTTAAATCCCTCTCTTTTGTTTCAGGTATTCTGCTGAAAGTGGACAGATCGGCGGAGCTATCCTGGAAAGATAGGGATTCGTTCGGAGAAGGAGAACACTTCCTTTGTAATCTATTTTGGAGGTTTACAGTTTCTTTACCATCCAGTGCTCCAAATTTACCGTTTCTGAACTATCTCTGAGCATATAGGAACTTCAGTTCAATGGGTGGCACCTTCCTGTCTTTCGGGCACGTGCACTTTATTACTACTTGGCAATTACATTTTGCAAATGGTTTGTCGCAACTGCATTGCAACGTCAACTTGCACTTGCATGCACAAATATCAAATAAAGTGTTTGAACAATCCCTGACGAATTGGTCATATTTTTCTCCATAATGACCCAACATCACCTCGATATGACGTCATTACGTACTGAAGCGAATATACGAAAAATCATTAAAAATAGTTTTCTTTTTACCCATCTGTAAAGGGGGAAGCGTAGGGGGTGGGGTGTAGGTGATTTTTTTTTTTTAGTTATACACCTTAAGAACATATCACAAACGAAAAATCGGCTTAATCCGACAATATTTACACATCCCGGAATATTTGTACAAAGTGTACAGTTTCGGTCAAAAGTTAAAAACTTTGAACGCAATGCGCGAGCAGAAGATATTGTCCGATTTCAAACCGATTTCCCTAACCTTGTGTGAACTAGTAGCAACTTTTCTGCACTCTTGCGTTTCGATAATCGAAAAGTTTTGTATTTCGCTCCGGTCTACTACGCATGTCCGATAGCTGTACGTTCCACCAAGGCACCTTGCGTACCACTTTGGCTGGGCCTGCAACATTGCTATCATGGTAGGTGGATATTATTACTTCATTGAGCTGGTTTGGAGCCCCTTTCAGTTCACTAGTTGAGCTGATAGTGGTCACCAGCATGTCGGCCTTTGAGTTCACCATAGCTCTGAAGGCATTCCAATCTGTTTTTATTGGAATACATGATTTGGAAATGAGTTCAGAGCGCCGTGGAATGTCGAATCTAATGTGTTGATGATCCGACAGCGACGCTTCATCTGATACTCGCCAGTTCACTATGAACTCGGACAGGATACTGCTGGCAAGAGTGAGGTCTTACACCTCTTCGCTGACCGCAGTGATAAAAGTTGGTTTGCACCGTCTATTAACTATACCTATATTCTTACTAGATAGATAGTTCAAAAGGTACTCACCCCTTTCATTTACGTCGCTGCTACCCCACACCGTGTGGTGCGCGTTTGCATCGCAACCGATGAGAAAATGTCGGTTTGAACGTCGACAGTACTCGACGAGTTCCTGGACTTAGTCTGGTGGAATATCTGTTCTATCTTCTGGGAAGTACGCAGATGCCAGGACAATTTCCTGTATTCAACCCAGCGTGGGGATCTCCACAGCGTCGCACTATTATATATTTGGACGAATTTTTTCCATTTTTCAATTATCTCCCGATAGAATAATGCTATTGAGATGAATTTTGTTTTAAATTAAAGTGCACACTTTGGCGGATATAGAAAAAATACTAAAAAGTTCTGATGACCTTCATTTAACCTTGAAAATTGGCTTCAAAGTTGACGTTTTTTAGAAAACATTCATATTTTTGGATGTAGAAATTATATCAATCTTCCCTTTTATTTTACTTCTGGCTGAAATTCCTCACGAGGAGTTTTAGAACTAGAAAAGATCGCTAAAGGCCATTCGAAGATCACGCGGAGGTCATTTGAAGGTCACTTTCGAAAGGACTACCACTAAATCGCTTTTTCGCAGTCTGACCAGGAAAAGGATTGTAGATTCGGTCCTTCGATGCTCAGGTCGAGTTACGGCCTTAACGATTATCGTAAGTGGCCAATCTAGCGTCATCCAGAGGTCATTTGAAGGTCAATTCAAGGGTCATTTGGTGGGAATCAGCAAGAAATCGCCTTTTTTCGCAGTCTGACCGGGAAAAGGAGTGTAGATCCAGTTTCTGGATGCTCAGGTCGAGTTATATTTATTTATTCAACTTCATCAAGTACTGATTACTACAGAATATGATTACAATCCAGAATAAAAAGCGAAAGTAACCTTAACTAAGCCGATTCCTTATTTGTTTTTTAGAAAGATTAAAGTCAATATTAGAATAGTTTCGATTAAAGAGACGTGACATTGACGAAGTCGGCTCATGCATACCGTAATTCGTGCTATGATGTCCTACATGGAAGAAGTTGTGATTCCTCAAAGAGCGGGAAGGAACAGAGACCTTAAACATATCAAGCAATTCAGGGGAATTTATTGTGCCCTGTATGCAGTCAAAAGCCAAGACAGTTCTGGAGACATCACGCCTAGCCTCGAGGGAAAGGAGAGGAAATAGCTTTAGCCTGTCAGCGTATGGCGGAAGGGCAAAAGGATCAATCCAGTTAAGACCTCGAAGAGCGAAGCGTATAAATCTTCGCTGGACGGTCTCAACACGATCAATGTGGACGGTGTAAAAAGGGGACCAGACAGGGCTAGCATACTCGAGGATGGGGCGAACGAAGGTACAATAAAGAACCTTTGTTATATGCGGATCATTGAATTCCTTTGACCATCTCTTGACAAATCCCAAGGTAGCATTGGCCTTAGCGACAATAGCGTTAATATGATCGTCAAATGACATAACAGTATTAAGTACAACCCCCAAATCTTTGGCTTTGTCAAGACGAGATAATGAGCTACCAGCTAAACTATATAAAAAAAGAAGAGGGCTCTTTTTACGAGCAAACGTCATTGTGGTGCACTTCCCTACGTTAAGAGGGAGGCAGTTAATAGAGCACCAATTAAAGAAGTTATCTAAATCAGAGTTTAAAATTTCACAATCCCTTTCACCAGAAATCAGGCGAAATATTTTGGCATCGTCAGCATAACATAGGATCTTAGAGTTATTTAAGATCAAAGATACATCATTGATGTAAATTATAAATAGAAGAGGACCCAGATGGCTACCCTGAGGGACACCAGAAGTGGTATTTATTACGTCAGATAAAGCTCCGCGAAATTTAACTAGCCTCAAGGATTATCGGTAGTGGCCAGTCTATGGCCAGCCAGAGGTCATTTGAAGGTCATTCAGGTTCATTTCAAGAGAATCACCATGAAATCGCCTTTTTTCGCAGTCTGACCAGGAAGTGGATTGTAGATCCAGAAGTCATTTGAGGGTCATAATCAAGGGAATCACCACGAAATTCCTTTTTTTCCTTAGATTGACCCGGAAAAGGGGTGTAGACCCAGTTCTTGATGCTCAGGTCGAGTTATAGCCTCAAGCATTATTGGTAGTGGCCAGTCTAGGGTCACCCAAAGGTCATTTTAAGGAACCGTTTTTTTCCGCAATTTAACCAGAAAAAGGATTATAAACCCAGTCCCTGTATGCTCAGTTCGAGTTATAGCCTCAAATATTATTGGTAGTGCACAGCCTAGTTGATTCCCTTGAAATGACCCGCAAATGACCCCTGGATAACCCTAGACTGGACACTACCGATAATCCTTGATGCTATAACTCGACCTGAGCATCCAAGAACTGGATCTGCACTCATTTTCCTGGTCAGACTGCGGAGAAAAGGCGATTTCGTGGTGATTCGGTTGATTATGACACTCAAATGACCTCTGGATGACCCTAGACTGGCCACTATCGATAATTCTTGAGGCTATAACTCAACCTGAGCATCCAAGAACTGGATCTGCACTCCTTTTCCCGGTCAGACTGCGAAAAAAGGCGATTTCTTGCTATTTCCCACCAAATAAGCCTTGAATCGACCTTCAAATGACCTCTGGATGACCCTAGACTGGCCACTACAGATAGTTCTTGAGGCTGTAACTCGCGCCGGTTGCAGACACTGGCCCTTTTCCTTCTGGTTTACTGCCACTTCCCCCTACTACTGCTTCATCCTTAGTGGCGCCCTTAAGGATGAGCTTCAGGTGGGTAGTTAATGACCATGTGTCAACCTTTACAGCACCTTCCACTGCACGGTTGAGAAGGCATTTTGGGCATCATTATAGGTAAACATTAATAGGACAGCTGCGACCCTTTGCTATTTAGCTTTTTCATTCATTCTGAATTACATTTACAAATAAGAAAAGTGACAATATCTCGAAAAATAAGAAACTTTAACTAAGGTCATGTTTATTTTATCTCATAGATCTAAGGCTAAATTATCTGCCATGTCACTCTGACCTGGTATTTTTGGGACACCCTGTATATATATTAAATATATCAGTTCGGAATCTTATCACTTCTTTAAAGTCTTGAGTAAGATCTACAGTTAAAATCCGTAAGGTTTCTGGGTAACCTCCTAATATATACATATTGTGGTGACGGCGTAGTAGGCGTTATTAATTTTTAAATTTTTTGAAGTAAAGAAATTAGAGAAGGCTTAGTTTTTAAAAAGTTTTAGTTTTTGTTTTGCTGTCAAGAGAAGAGAACTGAAAAATCATTTCTGTGAACAGAATCTGATAAAAGTAAAAATGATTAAAATTAAATTAATAAATTAATTGTTTTAAAATATTAATTAAAAAAATAAAAGTTAAATTTGATTTGAAACTAATTAAAAAATTAAAGAAATAAAAGTGTACCAACTTCGAAGTCCATAATATATTTAATAAAAATTCTACAACTTGTTTTTGTCTACAAATTTCTTTGAATAGCGAAAATGTTGTCAAGACTGAAACGGTTAAAGGACAACAAGTATATACTTTATGTACTTAAAAGGGATAAAACAGCAGATCCTGAAGTAACAAAAACACTGTGTGAAATCACGCTTACTACATTCAAAGAAAATCATCAGGTCTAAAAAGGACATGCGAAAATTAACTGATGTTAAAAGATCTGCACCAAAACAACATAAAATACTAATATAGCGGGGAGGATTATTGCCTCTTTTATTAGGAAGTGTGCTATCGGGTGTAATAAGTTCATTAATTGAAAACAATAATAACAGGTTTATTAAGTGCTACTTTTATCACCTGAAGTGTGAAGGGCGATATTGAACAATCTTCTAATTTGTCATTGTTTGACAAATCAGTGGATAAGATATTAAAAAGTAAGAATCAGTCTGCCAAAGAAAAATGGTACAATTATAGAAATGAATTAATAAAATATTTAAACGTAAAACTTAAAAGGCCTCAAATTCCCGATAAGAACAAATCTATAAATCCTATTCAAGAAAATTTACCAGATAAACACAAAAGTTGGAGAGATAGTTTCATTCAGACAAAATTTATTTTGAAGATAACAAAGCAATTCAGGCTTTACCCGTAAAAGAAAATACACCACCCTATTACCAGATGAATTTTTTGAAATACTTAGGGGAAATTACTCCACCAATACAATCTTTATCTCCTAGAGGCAAGCAACGTTTATCTGCTAGCGGAATAGGGATAGGTCTTAAACCGCCTCCAAAAAGGAGGGTTACATCCGACTCACCCGATATCGAGAATAAATATTATAGAGTAGTAACTGCTGACGACGGTATAAATCATTATACTATACCTGTAGACATGAGCATTGATAAAGCCGCTAGTTTCATACAACAAATGGAAGATGAGGCAGATAAAACAAAAACGAAGAAGTCCTCTAAACAGCCTATATTAAGGGGGTATCCCACTCTAGAACGTTAAAAAATGCATTTTTTTTTTTAGTTTTGAAAAATTCTGTGTTCTTTCCTGAATCGTTTAAGCTATCTCTTGCCGCGAAATTTGAAAAGCTCGCGCCGCTACAGGCAATTCCGTGCGCAACTGCGCGCTCTCTACTACTCTTAAGGGGGTATCCCACTCTAGAACGTTCAAAAAATGCATTTTTTGTTTTTAGTTTTGAAAAATTCTGTGTTCTTTCCTGAATCGTTTAAGCTATCTCTTGCCGCGAAATTCGAAAAGCTCGCGCCGCTACAGGCGATTCCGTGCGCAGGTGCGCGCTCTCCACCACTCTAAAGTTTAACTTAAATGCCGTTTTTCTCAAAACACCGTCTTGATGAATGGTGTGCAGCATTCTGAGAAAACCGTTCATCGGAAAAATTTCAGATTTTGGCACAAGCTGTATTAGCTTTGTCTCTATGACCTAAGTGGAGCAAATCAGGCATTTTTACATTTACATAGCTTGTAGCCATGTTTTAACAGTAAAAAATCAACTAAAATTTAAAACTTATAGTACAAAAAATTAAAAAAAATGAATAAATATTTTTTTTTCAAAATGTGCTACACTCATGCCATAGCGACATATATAAAGAGTACTAATGTGCAATCTCATAATTTTCAGATTATTTGTTTGGCTGCTATGGTGCACACCATGAGCTGCCGTTCCTAAGTTATGTACTGACCTAACCACTCAATAAAAAAAAAAAAATTTTTTTCTCAAAATGTTCATTAAAGATCATATAATAAGAGGATTATTATGTTTAACTCTAAATGTTTTGTATTTTCTTGCTGAAAAAAAAAGTTCAATTCAAGGGCCTCTAGAGTGGGATACCCCCTTAAGACCCTCACAGCTGGATCATAAGCAATATGAGGTTGCATTTCCTGTGAGAAAACCGGTTCTACAGAGTGAGCGTTTAAAAAATAAAACAGGGCGAGCCTCAAGCATTTCTGAGATTCCTTGTAGTCCGAGAGCTGACTGCAAAAAATCTAGCCAATAAAGTAACAGGATGAAATGTTTTTTATGTGTTAGTACCAACAGTGCTTATAACAAAATTCATATTGTGCCTAGGCAGAACTTATGCACACATTTGGTATGAGCCTTCTCCGGACGAAATTTTGGATTGCAATTATGCTGAGTAACAGCTTGAAATTATTTTTAAATTTTTGCATTTACCGAGTTAAAAAAAATATATTGGTGTGCCTTATTAAATCTTGTGCTATATAATACCTTAGCACACCACTTTTTTAATTTTTTTTTTAGAACGTTACTATACCTATCGAGTAACAGCCTCAAACTGCTATCAAATTAAAGTTTAAACATTGTATTATTAGAAAAAAAAGAGTGTGCCACCTCTATGCCTGTGCCAAATATCTTCCACACCACTTTCTATTTTACATTCTTTTTTTTTTTTTTTTTTTTTTTTTTTTTAACAGACCATCAGCTTAGTCAAAGCTTTGTAAAATAACAGAATTAATCTGTAGCTTATGACTGATTATTCATCATTTGGTCCGATGTTAGTAGACATGCGACCACAACCACCAAACAGACTATTCTTTAGTGCATGCTTACTGACACGAACATCAAACAAATCAGCATTCTTATTCACATTTAACCTTATCCGGTTAATAGGCTGGAAAAAGCTATAGTTATTTTTACATAAACTAGTTTGCAGAAGTGACACCACCCTAAGATTACGCTCGTTCAATCTGAAAGTGAATTCGCTTTTAAGGGAGGCTGAATCAATATTACCAATTAATAATTGGTGAACAAATACAATGTCTGCAATTTCCCGACGCTTGAGCAGAGAGTGCATATCGAGGAGCCTCAAACGATCATTATAGGTAAGAGAAGAACTGGATTGCTCCATGGTAAATCCTTAAGAGCAAATCTGACAAATTTTCTTTGCACAGATTCGACGCAGTCAATATGGACTTGATAATAGGGCGACCAAACTTGACTTGCGTATTCGAGAATTGGCCTAACAAAAGAAAAGTAAAGCTGTTTTAAGACAGTTCTATTGGAAAATTCATGGGACCATCTTTTGATGAATCCCAGCATAGAGCTGGCTTTAGCCACAGTACAGTTGATATGCTCAAAGAAGTCTTATTTGAAATCCAAAATAACTCCCAAGTCACGGACAGATTGAAGACGTCGTAGATTATTATTCGATAAGGTATAATAAAAACGCAGGGGATTACGACCTCTACAAAAAGTCATGATTTCGCACTTACCAATATTTAGTTCTAAATTATTGTGTGTACACCACAAATGGAATATGTTTAGGTCATTTTGAACCGCGTGCCAGTCGCTAATATTTCTTGTTCGAAATAGTATTTTCATGTCGTCTGCGTAGATTAAGATTTTACAGGTTTGAAGGAGTTCTGAGATGTCATCAATAGATAAAATAAAAAGAAGTGGACCTAAATGACTACCCTGTGGGACTCCTGACGTAGCTGATATCTTGTTCGAGGTGGAGCGACGAAAAGAAACTTGATATGTCCTGTCGAGTAAATATGAACGGATCTAGTTAATAAGCAGTGGCGGAAAGCTTAGACTTACTAATTTGAGGATAATTACAGAATGAGAAAGCTTATCGAAAGCCTTGCTGAAGTCAGTATAGATGCAATCTGTCTGCAAACCATTTCGAAAGCCTTCAGTAACAAAGGTAACAAGTTCGAGGAGATTCGTAGAAGTAGAGCGCCCCGACAGAAAACCGTGCTGGTTTGTTGAAATGAGGCGTTTGCAGACAGTTGAAAATTGAGAGTGAACAATTGATTCAAAAAGTTTTGGGATACACGAGAGGTTCGCAATAGGCCTGTAATTACATATCTCATTTTTGTTACCCTTTTTATGAATAGGAATGATGAGGGAGTTCTTCCAGAGCACAGGAAATTGTCCAGTCTCGAGAGACTTTTGAAAAATTAATGTCAAAGGCATGACTAGTTCATTAGAACAAGCCTTAAGAATAGCTGGCGGAATACCATCGGGTCCTGATGTAAAATCAAGAGGGAGCTCATTGATATGCTTGAGGACATCATCAGGAGTAATGCAGATGGATAAATTAATAGGAATAGGGTTTTTGTTTAAGCGGTTAAAATTGTTAAGATCAGGTACAAATTCAGGGGAGAATGATTTTTCGAAAAAGGACGCAAACATATCGCATATTGCAGATGGAGTGTCACTGGAAACTCCCTCATATTGCATATTAGCAGGGTAGTCGTCCACTTTTCTTTTAGAGTTAATAAATTTATAAAATGCGCGCGGATTGTTGTAGAATTCAGTTGTCATTCGTTTCACGTAATCGTTATATAACTGTGTGGAATATTCCTGAAATTTATTAACATCCAACAAATTCATCGTACGAAAAGTTATTCCTCTCCAAAAGATATGCCTTCCACAACTTATTTTTCCTATTTCTAAGCCTCCGAAGATCGTTATTGAACCAGGGAGGTGATGAAGTAAGGGAACGCTGCCGTTCGTAATGTTCAAAAATGTTGAAGAGTGAGGCGTAGAACGTGGACAAGGCATTGTCAATGTTATCGTTGGATAAAAGTGTAGTGAAGTCAATGGAAGATATTCTTCTGGAAAGTTCGTCCATATCCGCCTTCCTGAAATTGTAAGCGTAGTCGCTAACGTTAACATGTTTAGTATTTTCAGGACTATGAAAATAATCGATTTGGAGAGGCGGATGATATTTGTCAAGAGTAGAAAAAAGAATTGGACTGTGATCAACAATTGTATTGTTGCAGTCAGTGGAAAATACAAGATCAAGCTGCCGACCCATATCATTCTGTATGGAACTAATCTGATTGAGACCGAAAGAGAAAACCGATCCCAAAAATGAAGACTCTTTAGAACTTAATTTATTAAAGGGATGGCAGCCATCGTCAGCAGAATTGGCTACCCATTGAACTTTAGGTATGTTGAAATCGCCCAATAAAAGGAGATCGTCGTCTGGATTCATTAAGTTATTAATGAATTCCAATCTTGAAATTAATATATCATATATACTATATCCGTCCCTGTCAATGGTATTGATTAGATCAGGGGGAATATAACAACACATAATAAATAAAGAAGTTCTGGCTAATTTTACTTTGAGAGTAATTAGCTCAATGTCAGAAGAAGCAGATAGGTCGGGTGGTGAAATCAAGCTGCAATTGAGGTGAGTTTTGCAAGCTTTGAGAAGTCCTCCTCCTCGCGCCTCCGAATCAGTAAACCTATCCCTACGAAATACTTGATAGGATGAATCAAAAATCTCAGCATCCCGAAAACCGTGATGTAACCATGTTTCGGTTAACGCGATAATGTCGAAATTACTAGTAGTGGACGACTGGTAAAGAGTCCTAGTCTTGGTCCTGATACCCCTTACATTTTGATAGTATAAGGAGATCGTCTGCGGATTCAGTTTTTTGAAACAATATTAGTTGGGTTGGCACTCGAGTTTCTAGTCTTGAATGTTGGCCCACGAGGGACGAAATTCTTTATTAAAGCACCCGAGCGCCAAAAAAAAGAATTTAGCAAAGTTGGAGCCAATTCATCATGCACATTTAAAATAGAAGATGCAATAGAGCTTACAGCTTTATTAATTTTCCGACAAGATATATTTATCTTACAGCCGGACCATGAAGAGAGTACGTCATTTCTTCGCTCAGACCAGCTACCCCACCACATCATTTTCCATCCTGCGCATGAGCAGAACATTCTAAATCATATGGTGGGGCAGCTAGTCTTAACAAAGAAAGAACGTACTCTATTTTTATTTTAATCCGACTATATGTTATGCTATTATTAATACAACCTATTACAGAAGTATTTAGGGATAAAAAATGATTACCCAATAAACAATTATGATTTTAAAAAAATATTCTTTATTCATTTGGATATTTTACAAATTAAATATCCATAATATTATAAAAAATTCTCTTATACAAACTTTTTATTGCGCAAAAATGATGCCACAGTGTTATCACACCAATATTCTGTTAGAAAAGAAAATAACCCCCCGATTCTACATAAAAGATTTTTAATAGGTATCAGTGGCGTGGGGTCCATATAACACGATTCCTACCGGCTTCCCTTTTGGGAACTCATCCTATTCCCGTAAATTTAAAACTTGTTCTATGCCTGTAAAATTCCTGGAAAGCGCTCCCAAAATTCACCTCGTAAAGAAAACACGGCAAAACAAGTGTTACAACCAAAAACAACCATAATCTGTTGTTGCACTACGATGGAACCTTCCCTCGCACCGTAGCAGGTTCTATCAAGGGGTTGCATCAGGTATGAAGCGCTCGCTCGCTGCTTCTGTAAGCCGGTCATTTTACGGCTTACTCAAGCCCACACTTTTCTCCACGAGTAACAAAGAAATCGTGTGTGATATCCTTTGCTCACTAAAAGCAAATCCTATAAGAAAATAACACGATAGAAACCGGCTTCTCGGCTGTTTTTGTTTTGCACAAGTTGAAACTCGGGTCACTTCGGCGGGTGGTTGTTTATTTGTTAGAATGTCAGCTGATTCGTGTCTTCTCTATGAACGGGTGTGACTGTAGTGGTGCTCTCTTATTATCCCTATAACACGGTAGAAAGCGGCTTCTCGGGTGAGTGGGGTTGGTTGGGGTGGGTTTGGTCATTAATTTTTTTCATAAACAATATTCAGCTGACTGTAAATCTCTTTGATACTGAAGGGGCTGTGAATTGTAGGAGTGAATGCTCCCTTATTTCACAAGAACACGGCAGAAGTCGTCTTCTCGGAAGGGAGGGGTGTTGTGGTTTTGTTTATTATATTTTAATAAAAAAATTGTTAACTTGTGTCTCTTTTTGCCTTGGTGCTCAACGGATTGTGACTTATGAGTGTGGGGGTGGTGCTACTTTATTACCTCTCGATAACACGATAGAATCCGGCTTCTCGATTATTTATTTGTTTCAATTTGTCAGTTGAAGGATTTGTCGTGCATGTTTGATTTAAAGTGAAGTGTAATTGTACTTTAATATATAGAATTTAATTGTGAAAAGCTGGTGAGAATTTTGTAAGGTCTAGGTGGTCTGTTATAGGACATTTTAGTAGCTTTTTATTTATATCTTGTTCTCAGTCTTTAATTTTTGTTGGAAATGGCGTTACTTAGTGTTGAATGCTGCTTAACGGATTTTTTATTAGAACAGGCAAATGAATTTAATAGATTATCTTTTCAGCAAAAAAGCAGAGTTATCGAATTAGGTCGCGCTAAACCGTCGATGAAAATAGATTACAAGCGTAAGGACGGGTTTTTCAAACATTTTAATAAGTCGATTTATGAAAAATCATACTTATTTAAGAAATTCTCAAACCGAAGAAAGGCTCTCAAATTTAGCACTCTTATCGATAGAAAAACACCTTCTTTTACAAATTAGAAATCAGTCTAATTTTTACAATGATGTTTTGGCCCAATTTATAAAAAAAAATCGTAGATTAGTTTTGGAGTATAAGTAAGATCAATTATATTTCATATCAACTTTTCACAGTTTTTGTTAACTGCTTTAGTTTGATTGCACGATACACGCGACTATAACGGTTTTTTTCAAAGCCACTTATATTATTCTTGAAGTTCATTGTATGTGCATATTTATTCATAATATTCATATAGCACTTAACTTCCAATGACTTTAAGTATGATAGAAGTGGCCGACTAAATTCGACAAGAATACACGCAGTCACTGTTGAACACATTTTGTAATATCTGACTTCATTTGGTAAGTTTTTTTTCGCTATTAAGTTTCTGATTTTTGCACCGGCTTACCTTCTCAAAAATTTCACCCCACGCCACTGATAGGTATATCTCTTAACCTCTTAAATTTCGCAAATAAAAGATATCAAAATAATTGATATTCTGCATTAAAGTTTTTGGAGAAAGGGTTCCTAGCTATAAGCATTGACTTTTGGACCTAAACCAAATCTTCCATATATTTGAATATAATTGCTCATTATGATTAATTATGACCTTATAGAGGGTCAATTAACAATCATCTTGTGTCTAAGAGCATGTATGTGAGTCATTGCAGAGCAATTAGCTTGAATCTCACTTCATTCATTTTTATTGCACTTTATGGGTAGCAATCGCTCATTTTCACTTGAATATCATATGAAATGATGAAAACGAAACAGGAAGCTCAATTCCCACCGGGGACCATTATTTTTGATGATGAGACTTTTCGATTGAGTCTTACCAATCCCTCAACTTTTGAATTGGAATTCCTTAGCTCTCGAACCAAGTGAATCAATGGAATAATGAATATACAAATAATTGCTCAAAAAAATGAGACCCTTCCACTCCTTCGATTTTCATAATTTTTGGCATACATGTACATATATCTTGACGCCCTTTATCATATATCTCATTTCCAGCTCTGGACACTCAAAGGAAGCTGTTACTTACTGACCTTGAAGATTCACACTGCTTCCAAACTTCTCATTTCAATTTACATATATATGTTTTCTCACTGTCATTTCAAAGTACATTAGTATATGATACAACTACAGCAATCTAAAATCCAAACTCAATCTCTGTTGGACACTAGGAGGACCTAATGTTCAAAAGGTTTTCGCCCTCTAGTTCCCCTGTTTTTTGATATACGAAATAAATATGGTACTTCCAAACTTAACTCATAAGGACACATCCATGTATGGTATAGGTATGGGATTTTCTTGCTTAGGTCCAAGCGGACACGCTTATAGCTAGGAACCCTTTATGTTTTAGAGATTAGGAGGTTTTGGAGAATCGGAACGCTATGAAATTCAAACAAAGTATGATATGGTTTTGGGTAAATATTTCATATCGGTGATAGTGAATTGAAAAAAGTGTATTTAATATTCAATTCTATGGAAAACCTGGGAATATCAGCTGAAGAACAAAAAAAGATTTCATCATTTCAGTCATGGATATCCCGGATCTCCGAAAAGCCAAGATTCACCCTGGGGTTCTATCTCCTAAATATGACGACGAACGGCGAAAGTTATCCCTATTCCACTGTCATGAAAGCTTCCGGGGTACCTTACATTAACGGCCAAAAATATTAAATTTGAGTCGCAAATCTGAAGTTTAAAATAAATTTAATAACATTTTAAATCCGAATTCATACCGCTTCCACATTAATGCTGCAGAAACCTTTTTCTGTTTGGATGTGCTCGTGGCGGGTGCATTTCGTTTGAAACGGCAGGGGCTATTATAGCTATGTGGGTGCAGTCTATATACCCTACTGTATTTTCTATCCCGAATTTAGTACGAAAACTATTTTTTACCTCATTTATTTCCAAATTAGTTGAAGGGACCTTAACGTAAAAATTTAAATGTTCTATTATTGATTGCAAAACATAAGTAATACACCTTGAAATAGAGGATTGACTTAATTAAATCTAGTGAACTTTTATGGCCAACAGGATTTTAGTAAGACCCAGTTGGGAAAAAATTTGATACTGCTAATAATTTTAAATGAAAGGATATTCTCGAATATTCCTGATTATAAAAAGGTTTACGAAGAGTATCTATATGTTTAAAAGCATTTCGTTAAGGCATTCTAAGATTTCGTATGAATGCTGTACTGGAAACCCAAAAAGACAAGCGATGTCTCGTAGATTTCTTCACACGATTCTTTGAGAATGGTTGCAAAAAATTCTTTTGATTGCTGTGAAATGATGACATAATTTCTTTAAATCACCTCCTACCATTTAAAAAGTCAGTAAAGAAGTTATTTCTGTCATGAGCAAAATGTTCGTTCAGCATCTGTCTATTTAAATAAATTATATAAACTATATTTTAAAATTAAAATTAAATAAAATCTTCAACTTCTGCGGTGTCATGCCTCATGATCATGATGTACATATATTGGTGATTTTGATAATTCCTGTTTTGGATGCTTTTGTTTTTATAATTTAGACCATGACTGGTATTAACGAATACAAATTGTAACTTACAATCGATTTGTATTATTTGTTATATGTATCATCGATAATTATTGTACAATTTAATGTGAAATGGCACATCGACTTATTTATTGAAATTGCTTTATTTTAACCCAACCAAATTATTAATATAAAAAATGTAAATATGTATATGTATTATGTACGGCGATGGTACGCTTGCAACCTTTGTATTGGGCTCATATCCCGTTTCTTCCCAAATAAATAAATAAATATAAAGTCATATGCATATTCAATACTTTCATTCAATAATTTCATTTCTATCCTGATTTTCGCGAAACTTGTTAAAAATTATCAGTAACAGCACTTCTTCTCTCGCTATCATGTTATTTTGAATGTCAATATATTAAAACAGCTCCCCGATGAGGTCCTCTTAACTTAAGAGCTTTCCTAGGCTAAAAAAGTCTATTACACTTTTTTCGGAATACGAAAATCAATTAACAAAAGTCTAAACAAATAATAAGAGATCAGCTGATGACTGACTTCTCTTAAATGCTAAAGTAGAATATGAATTTCTGTTAACTGATTTTTGACAACGATATAAAAGGTTAAGAGCTAATAGCTTTTATGTAGAATCGGGGGGTAAAGCTTCTTTAAATTTAATATTTTTTAAAGCTTTATAAAATTCGCTTTATATTACAAATAAAGATGAATGATTTTCCTATCAAACTGTAGGTGATTTTATAATAAAATCTGTAGAACTAAATTTTGCATGTAATCATGAAGAGGCCGATACTCGAATCATAAATCATTTAATTAAATTGAAAAATAATCATAAAGTTATGGTAAAAGCATCTGACACTGATATTCTTGTAATAATAATAGTTAACATACACAAGTTAGCAACATTAGAAATATATTTAAGTACAATAGAATCAAAACCTAATGTTATAAATTTTATCAATTGTACTCAACTTGCTACAACGCTTGGTGATCTTCTGTGCTGTGCTTTGCCCGGTTTTCTTGCATTTACGGGATGCGATTATACTGCTAGCTTTTATAAAAAGGTGAAAGTTAAACCTTTCAAAGAATTTAAAAAAAAAATGGCCAAGTTCAACAGGTATTCCCTAATTTGAATAGCATAGAAGAAATAAATAATTTGAAAAGTATGGAAATATTACAAGAATATACTTGTAGGCTTTATCGAATTAATTGTCAAAATGTCAATAATGCTAGATTATTAATTTTTCAAAACAAATTCATGTCAACGTCTGTCACGGAATATTTTATAAAAGATGTAAAAATATTTGATTCTACTCAAATTCCACCTTGTTGGAAATCGTCTAAGCAAACAATTTTAACACTAGAACTACCGGCGCTCAAGCTTGTAATTTTGATAATTTTTGGCACCTTTAAAGTAATATGCTTTCACATTTAAATTAATAATTATAAATGGAAATAGGTTCGCGATATGTCGTAATTTTGAACCTTAATAAGATTTGGTATTACTCTTAAGAGATATTTTCAAAAAATATAATTAATTCAAGCAAGAAATTTAGTACCGGTCAATTTGACCGGTCTTGGTAGTTCTAGTGTTAAGAACAATTTACGTTACTTCAATGTGGCAAAATGCTACAAAAGCAAACTGCATCAATTTCCTACCAGAACAATGCGGGTGGATAGTTAATATTCTTCTAGTTGAAGACATTGTTTTGGTAAAATTTGATGAAGAAGAAATTATTGAAATTAATAATGATAATGAGGAGGATTATCATTGCTATCACGATGATCATAACGATAATGATAACGATGATGTATTTTAATATAAACGTTTTTATGATTTGATGTATGATATGCTTCTAGATATGTACGTTTTAATATATGTTATGTTTCTACATATGTAAGTTTTTTTTTAAATTTAATAACAGTATGTATAAGAAATTTTGTTATAGTATTATGGATATTTAATTTGGAAAATATATAAATGAATAAAGAATATTTTTTTTAAATCATAATTGTTTATTGCGTAATCATTTTTTTTTATCCCTAAATACTTCTGTAATAGGTTGTATTAATAATAGCATAAGATATAGTTGGATTAAAATAAAAAGAGAGTACGTTCTTTCTTCGTTAAGACTAGCTGCCCCACCATATGATTTAGAATGTTCTGCTCATGCGCAGGATGGAAAATGATGTGGTGGGGTAGCTGATCTGAGCGAAGAAATGACGTACTCTCTTCATGGTCCGGCTGTAAGAATGTAAAATAGAAAGTGGTGTGGAAGATATTTGGCATAGGCATAGAGGTGGCACACTCTTTTTTTTCTGATAATACAATGTTTAAACTTTAATTTGATAGCAGTTTGAGGCTGTTACTCGATAGGTATAGTAACGTGCCAACAAAAAAATTAAAAAAATGGTGTGCTAGGGTATTATATAGCACAAGATTTAATAAGGCACACCAATATATTTTTTTTAACTCGGTAAATGCAAAATTTTAAAAGTACTTTCAAGCTGTTACTCTATCGGCAATCTATTTGCAATAGAAAATTTCGTCCGGAGAAGGCTCATACCAAATGTGTGCACAAGTTCTGCCTAGGCACACCATGAATTTTGTTACGAGCACTGTTGGTACTAACATATAAAAAACATTTCATCCTGTTACTTTATTGGCTAGATTTTTTGCAGTCAGCTCAGAACTATTGGGGAAAACTTTAAGGATAATGCCGGTACACATTCCAGAAAATGATTTTTACATCTGCCTGTTTAGTAATAGCAATTTACGCTACTACCCTGAAAATTTGTTGGCGACTTTTACAAACAAATTATCACGCCAATGTAAACTAAATCAAAACTGTTACGTGTATGTTGGGATTACAGAAATATCAATTTCCTAACATGAAATAAATTGAAATAGCGTGAGAAGATTGAAACGGAGTTCTGACTTTATGAATCTAAAAGAAATTCTACAAATGCAGATAGATCACACGCTTCAAATAAATCTAGATGATAGAGTAAACATTTCAGAACGTAGCACGGGTTCTGAAGAGTTAAAGCAGATTAGAGAAGACGTGCGAAATGAGCAAAACATTTTCAGTTAGAATAATGCTCAATCTGATAATAACAACAACTACAAGGCATACATTGAAAACTTACTAAATTATGGCAAGAATGCGGCAACTACACATTTGGAGTATGTAGGCTGGTACCTTAATGAGGGTAACATGGAGGTAGTTCAGAGTACAGAAGAAAATGTAGATTACCATGCAAGACAAAAGCTTTTTTGCAAAAGCGGCGTTGTAGAGCTAATGGGTAAAGTTCACGGCGACATGTTTAATCAAAATAAATTGCTAATGAATGGTGTGAACTGCGTATTATGCTATCACTTGAAAAACCTGAAATTTTTCTCTTTCCAAAAACTGATGAAAATTCACCAGGACTTAAAATTGTAGAAGCTATGTAACACCAACGTTCAAATACTATGTACATTGTTCCCGTATAAGAAAATTGAGGTAAAAACCAACACAATACCTGCAAATACATTCACATTATCTTCAGACAATATTGTGATAGGGCAATAACCAAATTTATTAGTGTTTGGTATGATAGACAAACGACGCATATACGGGAAATAGAACAAAAAATTTATGCAATTTGAAACACAACAATATAACCAGATTTAATTTATCTGACAACGGTGCGTGTTCAAATACCTAACCAGCCAATAGAATTAGATTATTCAAAAGAACGTCCCGTAAGCAGAAGAGGATACAACAGTTTGTTTAGCAGAACTGGAATACAATACTTCGACAATGGACAGCAAATTTCAAAGAAATTCTTTGACAACGGTTGTTTTCTACTTGCATTTAATTTAACTTCCGATCATTCATATAATTCGACTTCTGGAAATTTGTTGAAAAAAGGCACGGAAAGATTTGAGGGTCGAGGTTGAGATTTAAAGAAGCATTCAAAATAACTACAGGGTCCGCCTAATAACTTTTTTTTTTTGAAAATGCTATAAAAAAAAAAACTACTGAATATTTTTTCAAATTTCTTTTTTTATTTCAAATTACAATCCTTCCGGTTAATGATGGAAAATAATTTCATTCAAATGGCTGCCTCGGCTGGCCATGCAGTAGCTTACACGATCGGTCCAATTTTTAAGTACATTATCGATTGTGTGCAGCTGTATTTCACCAATGGCTTCACGAATATTGTCCTTTAAAGCGTCAATTGTCTCTGGCTTGTCGGCGTAACACTTATCTTTGACGGCACCCCACAAATAATAGTCTAACGGTGTCAAATCGCAGCTCCGAGGTGGCCAAACGACATCAGCTCTGCGGCTGATAATGCGATTTTCAAAAACAGGGCGCAAAACATCAAGTGTAGCGTCGGCTGTGTGGCACGTAGCGCCGTCCTGTTGAAACCAAATGTTGCCAATATCCTGCTCTTCAATTTCTGTGAACAAAAATTCGTTCAACATGGCCCGATAACGATCGCCATTGACTGTAACGGCCACTCCTTGCTCATTTTCGAAGAAAAATGGCCCAATTATGCCTCTGGACCAAAATCCGCACCAAACAGTGACTCGTTTTGGGTGCATCGGCTTTTGAATGAATGCGTGCGGGTTTTCTGTGCCCCAAATGCGACAATTCTGCTTGTTTACATACCCGCCAAGATCGAAATGAGCTTCATCTGAAAAGATGATTTTTTTGGCAAAATCCGCATCTTCTGCAAGTCGATCGCAGGCAATATTTCCCAGCGTTGTTCAAGCGTATACACAACCATATTCGTTCAGCGGAAGGATAAAACTAATTATCTGTCAAATCAGACATGAGCTAAGTGTTGCCATCCACGAAATAAGCACTAGTTGAAAAAAAAAACGTTAGATGGCGGACCCTGTATTACCTGTGTTGTATATACAGAATACTGGGCGTGAGTGGTAACCATTTCGTAGCGACTAGTCAAGAGTATCGATCTTAATATCAAAGTTAATACGTAATATGTATAAACGGGACAAGAGTTATAATAATTATGTCTATTTCGAAAATATATTCGCTTTGAGAGTTTTCGCTGAGCACGGAATATAACAATACGAATAATACATAGTATGCATGAAATTTTATGGTTGCCAGTTAGAAATTCATTGCAGTGCATGAGAAATATGTCCCTTTGGAGGTATAAAATCCTCAACATACATACACTTGCGGCCAACTAATTAAGACACATCGAAATTTCACACAATTTTTCATTTCATTCTGTTACGATTCCAACATTTGACCAAATATCCCGTTAAAATGTATTCGTAACAAAAGTTTAGTTGTTAAACTTCATGGGAATGGCAAAGTTTGATTTCAGAAACTGCACTGCATTCTGTACTTGAAGAATTACGCTGCAGATTAGTTTGAGAAGACCGGTCAACTAATTAAGACAGCGTCATTTAAGTTGTGCTTAGCTATTTAAAAGTAATTTAATTAATTTAAAAACATATTTTTATCATCTATCAAGGTTATTATTTGTTTGTTTTCGATTTTATTCTTAAAATTATATAAAAGTTTGTAGCTCAAGAATGGGTAAAGGTCCTGAATATAGTCCCGAAGAACGGCCCATAGTTAAGAGGCTATACGATCAAAAGAAAACAATTTCCGAAATTTCAAAATGATTGAACCGGTCCCGTTGTTTCGTGGACAATACACTAAAGCATTGTGACAAATATTCAACCACGAAAAAAGTGAAGAAGAATCTTCGTCCTCCAAAAAAAAACATGGAATCAAGACCGAATTATCCACAGGAGCAGCGCTTCTGACTCCTTATTAACGGCAAAACGGATAAAAAATATGCTACAAGAAAGCCACAATATAGAGGTATCCGAAAGAACTGTGAGAAGACATCTTAATGAATTTGGATTACGTGGCTTTGTATCCAGGAAGGTTCCACTGATCCCTTCTAGATCAGAAAGTTCCACTGATCCCAAAAGAGACTGAAGATCGCAAGAGAACATTTAAACAAGCCTCTTAAATTCTGGAGAAATATTCTTTGGACGGATGAGACGAAGATCAATCTATTCAGTTCTGATGGAAAACGGTACATAAGGCGACCTCTTAATCGTGCCCGTGACCCTAGATATACAACAAAAACTGTACGGAGGTGATAGTATTATGCTCTGGGCGGCAATATCTAAACAAGGCGTTGGTCCAATTGCACAAATTGAGGGTATAATGGATCAATATGTTTATAAAAATATATTGACCGAAACCATGATACCATATGCGGATAAAAACATGTCCATTATATGGAAGTTTATGCCAGCCAATGATCCTAAACATACTTCACGCATCGTGAAGCAATGTCTTAGTGACAATTTTGTTGATATTCTAGAGTGGCCACCACAAATTCCTGACCTTAATCCTATAGAAAATGTATGGCGGACACTTAAGGTAAAAGCAGAATCAAGAAATATTTCCAATTTAAAAGATTTTTGGCACGTAACAAAGGAGGCTTGGAACAATATTCCTGTCGAAGAGATCAACAAGCTTATCGACAGTATGTCGCGGTGATGTGCCCATATAATTAAAAATAACGGATTTACAATCCCTTATTAAATATTTTGTCGTCTTGTTTTGTACATTTGTCTTAAATAAGTTTAAAATTATGTAATGATTAAAAACTTATTCAGAGTGTCTTAATCAAAGTATTTGTTTATTTTTCTAGATACAATTCTATGTGCTCTTTTAAATATTTTTAACCAACTTGGTGATGCTCTAAATTTTGTATATCATCTGCACCTATTTCTGTAGCCGCTTGCAAGGCTCATTTACAGCGATCGTTATCGTGAGTTAGGTTTACTTTCATTATGATATACAGAAAATTAAAATCAAAATAAATTCTTATATTCTAACTTAAGGAAGCTCAAGCGAATCTCGTTCTTGAGATTTGAATCTTTTTTGATGGATATAATTTTTAAGTTTAAGTCTTTGTCATTATGTTGACGTCAAAAAAGAAACCACCACCAGACTAAATGGAAAATTACAAGCGATTGAAAAAAATAATTTCACACGTGCACTTATTTATTTGTTTGCAGTGAGACATACAATATCTATTAAATTTACAATGAATGAAGGAAAACAAAAATTACAGTTTACAATGTAGATTAGAAAATTGAAAACTGAGTAAATTTTTCAATTTCTGGCACGATAAATTAAAATCAAAAATTTTATGATGTAAATTTAACAAACTGGCGATAGATGTGACTGGCTCATGTAGTCCGTAGTTAGTGCGATGGTACGGTATATTTATTATTTTATTGACTCTGAGACCAGGGCGAGGAACAGATATCGTAAACAAAGACAACAGTTCCGAACAGTTACAATCACCACTCAAAATTTTGGAGCCGAAAACGATCCTGGAGATCATTCGCCTATCTGCTAGTGCTTCCATGGAAATAGGCCTTAAGCGATCTCTGTAAGGGGGTAAGCAAAGAGAGTCAGCCCATGGTAAACCCTTGAGTGCGAATTGCAAAAATCTTCTCTGCACAGCCTCAATGCGGTCAGAATGGATGTTATAAGAAGGCGCCCATACAGGACTTGCGTATTCCAAAATGGGGCGAACGAATGTGGTATAAAGAGTTTTTGTCACGTAAGGACCATCGAAAATTTTAGACCACCTCTTAATAAATCCTAGCACCGAGTTAGCTTTGCTAATAATTATGTTTATGTGCTCGTCAAAGTCAAATTTATAATTAAAAGTAACACCTAGGTCTTTCACCAAGTTTAGTCGTGAAATTTCACTACCATCCGTAAAATATTTGTAACATATTGGAGTTTTACTCCGTGTGAAAGACACCAAAGAACATTTACTGACATTTAAGGGGACATTCTCTTTCGAAATTGAAAAAAAAAGCACTTTTTAAAAATTTTATTATGAAAAAACTATTATATTTACTGACAAAATTTCTTTTGGACATTGTTCAACTGTGTCTTAAGAATATAAAAAAAATTTTTTTTTTCATTTTTAGTTTCCCTTGGCTCCTGTAGAGGGCGTCGTCCAAAAGTGACGTTTTATACGGTAGGACAATTTGTGGACCTCCTGTAACAGATTTTTGAAAAATTCAAAATGGATTCTATTCTTGAGACTCTAAACTAAGGGATATGCCTCTAAAACTCATACTTTTTCATATTTTGAAGTTTTCATATGTATATTTCAGAAAAATGCGAAAAAAAAGCAATTTTTTTTTGGGGTAAGTTACCCCCGTAAAAAAAGGGGTTTTTTGTTTTTAAATTTTAGAGGCATATCCTCTAGTATTTTCAATAAGTAATCGAATGCTCTTTGGTTTTTTAAAATCGGTCAAGTAGATTCGGAGAAAACCGTCCTACCAGTTTGAAAAAGGTAGTTTCGAGAAAAACGCGTTTAAAGATTTTTTATCATAATTTTATTGAATAGAAACCGGTTGTTACTCATGGGTGAGCGCTCTTACAAATATAGCTGTAACTTTTTTTCTATTACGAATTTCTTGATGAAATTTTAGGAGGGAACTTTTGAAAGTATATAGAATCCAAATATGTAAAAATCTCAAAATCGATTTTTTGAAAATTTCGAAAGAGAATGTCCCCTTAATGGCAAATAATTTAAGGCGCACCACCTTGAAAAATTATTTAAGTCATTATTAAGCAGAAGGCAGTCATTAATACAACGAATAGAGCGAAAAATTTTTCCATCGTCAGCATATAAAAGAATTCTAGAGTGTGATAATGCACTACTCGCGTCATTTATAAACAAAATAAACAGTAGAGGTCCCAAGTGACTGCCCTGTGGAACCCCGGAAGTATTGTGGATAGGTGGTGAGAACACACCGCGAAAAGAAACCAACTGAAAACGATCCCTTAGGTAGGATGATATCCAATCCAAAAAGACCTCAGGGAAGCCGAATTTCGCCAATTTAAGGATCAACGCCTGGTGGCTAATTCTATCAAAGGCTTTACTGAAATCCGTGTAAATGCAGTCAACTTGTCCACCTCGTTCAATCTCATTGATGCAGAAAGACGAAAAGCATAGAAGATTTGAAACAGTTGACCTTCCCTTCACAAACCCGTGCTGGCAATCACTTATTATAGTTTTGCAGTGAAAGTATAAAATATCACAGACAATAGCTTCGAAAAGCTTAGGTAAAGCCGAGAGTTTGGCAATAGGCCTGTAGTTGGATATATCATCCTTAGCTCCTTTCTTATGTAAGGGTATAATATAAGATAATTTCCAGCAATTAGGAAAGACACCAGAAATCATGGATAAGTTAAATAAATAACAGATAACGTTCACCAAGGACAAACCACAAGACTTTAAAACTATTAAAGGAACACCGTCGGGACCGTACGAATATTTAGAGGACATGTTGTCAAGATATTGTAAAATAGTTTTATGGTCAAAATAAAGGTCTTTTGGTTCTAAGGTGGTGGATGGAAGCTTCGTCAAATTGTAAAAAGATTGAGGAGCAACGTAATTATCACAGATAAAAGAGGAGCTGAATAGAGCAGAGAAGAAATTGCAAATTCTGGTTGGATCACTGCTGCGCTCACCGTTATAGCAGAAGGAAGCAGGATAACCGTCAGAGCACTTCCTAGAGTTAATGAAACTCCAAAAGCGCTTCGGCTCACTCTTCAAAGAATCTCGCAAATCTGACAAATAAGAAACGTATGCGGCCTCAGATCTTTCGAAGAATTGCTTGTGAAGATTGCAAAACACAAGGAAGTCTTCATCGTTCCTAGTCGTCGAATATTTCCTCCAGGCCCTAGTCTTAGAGTTCCTCAAGCGAATCAATTCCGTATCAAACCACGGCAGGAGCGCATTCGAGTTCTTGTTAAGTGTTATAGGAATACACGAAAAAAAGGAGGCGGAAAGTATCTCATAAAATTTAGAAGTAGCAACATTAACATCGCTTTCCGTTAACACAGGAGACCAGTCACATCCCGACAGAAAGTCATTCAATTTTGAATAATCAGCTTTTCGAAAATTAAATGAAGTACCAGAAACAGAATCATTAATTATCAGACATTGTGAAATACAAAAATCAATATGAAGAGCTGGATGATGATGCGATTCATTCACTAAAGGCGTAATACATCTGGCCAACGCGGTGTGATCGACGTTGGATGTGAAGACTAAATCAAGAATTTTACCAGAATTATTTGGTTGTGAATTCACTTGTCGAAGATTGCACCCCTGAATACTGTCGAGGAAGAGAAGATCACGTTGTCGGGTAGACGATGCCTCAGATACAGAGAGAAAATCGGTAGATTCCTCCACGCGCCAAACAAGGTGAGGAAGGTTGAAATCACCCACAACAATCAAATCGTCAGAGGGCAGCAGCAGATCTGATACAAACTCCACCCCCTTGCAAAATGACTCATAAAGTCCAATTTGAGAGTTGGGAGGAATGTATGCGTTGATGATGAACAGCCTCATTTTTGGAAAATCCAGGACGACGCACAGACACTCCAGGTCACTCATGTCCGGAATGTCAAATAAAGTAGCCGGATAGCAGTTCCTAACCGCCAAGAGCACCCCACCTCCAACTGGAGCATTAACCTGAGACCGATGACGATCACGACGGAACACCTGAAACTCAGGGCCAAAGAGCTCAGCGTTTAGGATATCTGCAGATAACCAGGTTTCCGTAAGGCAGACAACGTCGAAGGTAGAATTTGCAGCAGAAAGATAAAAGTGTTGCAATTTAGAACGCAAGCCCGTTACGTTAGCATAGTGGATACTGAGCGAGCAGATCCGTTTTTTGACATTTTAGATGAATGGCTACGATGTTTCTGTAGCGGTGCGAACTCCTTTAGTATGATGTTGTCTGGCCAGAAGCTCTTGTCCAACAACAAGTAGAAGTAATCCTGGGGGACAAACAATTTGAACGATGAGACGAGCGGAACAAGACCAGCCCGCGCCTTTGAGAAGAGCTTCATACATGAAATTGAATTCCGAGGGATAGCTGAGTTACCATATATGTAGCTAAGTATGTCGTCTACTTTGGTGTCAGGCTCCAGACGAGAAATAAACAGAATTTTCGGCACAACAGCAGCTCTGAGAGTCACTGACCTCTTACATGGTGTTGTTGATGCAGACGCAGCAGCAGCTGATGTAACGGCAGGGACGGCCAGAGCGGTGGGTGATACAGACGCAGCAGCAGACGGCGTAACGGCAGGCCCGGACGGAGCCGTGGGTGACTCAGCTGAGCTGTCTAGTGCCGATACTGCACTCGGAACGATGTTAGCAGATGATAAGTCGGTGACATCATCAATGATAACAACCGAAGGCCCAGCAACTACAGAAGCTGAACGATGTGCTGTGGCAGCAACCGCTGCAGCCTTCGAACGAGTAATTCGTTTGGATGCACTAGATGTCCCAGCCGAGGGCACGGATGAAACCTGCGGTGATGTTTTTCCACCTGCAGCAATAGTAGTTTTAGGGCCGTTCCTCTTCATCAGCGCAGATATCTTCGATGTTGATGGTCGATGCGATCCCAATGTAGAACCGTCTAAATTTTTCAGCTGAATGGAAGGATCGGCGTGTGGCGGTTTAGGAATGAGTGGCAACAGTTTATCGATTTTCGCGGTTAAATTAGACACAGTCAGGCACAGGTTTTCAACTTGCGAAGCTAAACTCATACAATTAAGAATTTTACCTTTGAAATCGACACAACCATCACAGAGCCAAACAAAACCATCCAAGTTCTTGATAATGTTATAATGTTCATTAGTGATTCCCAGACAGGAGGGATGGAATAAAGTTTCACAGAAACCACCACATTTTATCAGGTCATGGAAAACTGTCTTACAGCATTTGTTGCAATTGTCAGTAGCCATGATAAAAATTTGAATTAAGTTCACAATAAAGTTACACAAGAATAATATTAAACTAAACGATGTCAGATTACGGCCACAATAAAAAACAAAAGTCTAAAAACAAATCAAAAATATAGTCTAAATGAAACCAAGAGAAATCAAAGTAAAAATTGAAAATTAAAGCAAGAGCGATCGCACAACACGTCCGCACACTGTGACGGTTCAGATCACTTATGGGCAGAGACATTAAATTTGCTATAAGACAGATTATGAGACAGAGATACGTGAAACTAAAGTATGTTATGTAGTTTTTTGCCTGCCCTGGGGGAGGGGGTATTTATGTTTGATTGGTTTTCTAGATGTATTATTTATATCAACTATCAATATTCTATAATACTTTGAATTAATTGCAGAGGAGGGGATACCGTGGGGAGGGTGTATGGGGGGGGGGAGGAAGGTATTTATTTTTGATTGGTTGTCTAGATGCATTATCTGTATTCTAAAATAAAAGATTTAGCTGAGACGATATTTTCTATAAGCGTTAATGCATTAAAATAGTGCTATTTATAGCTGCTTTTTCATAACTTTGGGGGATGGCAGAGAGCGGGAGGGGATTTGGAATTTTCGAATTGGTTGAAATCCAAAACCCAAAATGAATTTCAAAACAAATTTCAAGTCTTTGTTGCTAAAAAATTTGGGCCGAAAATCGGCCTTATTTACCCTCCTCCTTTAAACTATAATTATTATTTGTGAAAACTAGTTCTTATCTTGAAAAAAATTCTAAACAAATAGTGTATTTAGAGGTTACAATATAAAACACTATGATTAAATTTGTAAGAAATATTTGATTTTAAATTTAATCAAAGTTATAAAACTTACATTGAGAATTGCTGGATTAAAGGGTGCGGAGTGGAAATAAGTAAGAGGAAATTTAAGTTCTCCAAGAGCACAGTTTATTGTAACGAGCGTGTCAGAGATAGACCATAAATATATGTGTGTACAAAGAATGTAGAGAAACGAAATCCATATATATATATAATATACAGGGTATTCAGAGGTGGGAGGGAAATATTGCAGGGGGTGAAAGGTCAGACCGAGACAAGCACAAAATCGTATGGGTGCGGGGGGGGGGGGGGGGGGGGGGGCATTTCGCACCGTTTGGCAGTTACAGGGTGATTCGTAAATCTTGATTTTGCCTTATATAGGAACCGCTCTTGTATTTTTATATTTTTTTCTACGCATTGCAGCGACCCCAAACCGATCTCAAAAAATTACTATTTCGAAGCCCTTTCCCAAAAGGTCAACACCACCCCCCTATCCCTAACCCCTTGGCTACAATCCCCCCTGGAAGTTGAAAAAATTAACTTTTATTTCACGATTTTTCACATTTCGTCCCACTTTTCTCCGAAATTCATGTTATTAACATACCTACTTTTTATTTTTTTTAATTTACCTATCTAATTACCTTTCCAAAAAGGTGCAACATGCCCAGATAGGAAAAGGATACGAAAATTTATTTACAAAAATCCTTTTACAGAATATCATGGAAATTCGAATTTTTAAGAAATTATACTTAAGTTAACTAAAAAATACATTTTGTTCGCTTAAAAACTAATTACAATTAAAACGTATGTCCTTCAAAAGCTGTTCAAAATGATCTCCGCCAGTTTCGATGCATGCAAGTAGCCTTCGTCTTATTTCGCGTTTGAGGTCTATGGTAGCCAGTCTCTCCCATATTTTCGTGGCTGCAATCCCAGTGCTGATAACTAATTCTTCTCTGGTGTTGCTTGGTCTTGAGTAAACTTCATCTTTCATCATTCCCCATAAGAAAAACTCCAGTGGAGTAAGGTCCGGTGGCCTAGCAGGCCAAGGAATCGGTCCACCTCGTCCAATCCAGCGCTCTGGGTAATGCTCATTCAACCTTGCCCCAACAATGTTCCCAGTATGCGCAGGTGCTCCGTCGTGCTGTAAATACATTGCGTTTCTGATGGCCAGGGGGATGCCCTCCAACAGATTCGGAAGGGTATTCTCCAAAAAGTCCGAATATAGCTGACTATTTAGCACTTGGGACAAGATGAAGGGTCTTATCAACTGGTTGCCGATGATGCCAGCCCAGACATTGACACTAAATCTTTGCTGGAAGGACCGACACCTTGTCCTATGTGGGTTCACATCTGACCAAGTGTGGAGGTTGTGGAAGTTTGTGATGCCATCCCGGGTGTATTGCGATTCATCCGTCGACAGAATTCGGTCTAGAAACCTTCTGTTTTCGATGTCAAACTCGAGCAGCCAAGTGCAGAATTGCAATCGTCTTTTGGAATCTCCTTCCTGTAGTGCTTGGACCGGGATATGGTGGTATGGATGTAGTCCCTCTCGGTTCACAACGGTCCAAACTCTCCCTGAAGACAATCCTAACCGACCTGCCTGATGCTTATTACAGGTGCTGTTCATGACGATGTTGAGGATTTGTTGGTCGGTGTCCGCTGAATCGGCCGATGTTCCTGATCGCGTTTCTTTCGCGGTTACACTTCCGGTTTCTTTTAACCTTCTGAAAGTCCTTGAAAATACCCTTCTGTCGGGTGCACGCCGATTCGGGAATCTCCTTTGGTATTCTCGTACGGCCTCACTATCATTTCCTTCTACTAAACCGTACATGTAAATTATATCGGCGTACTCTTCAACACTGAATTCTGCCATTTTATCTTAATTTTTTCTATTAAACACCCGTTCTTATCACTTGCTTCTTCAACTGTGGTCAATGTCCTTTCAAACTTACCCATTTTTATACCATAATTCATAGGAGGTATTAGAAACGGAGCGTCAGGATAGTTAGGAGTCAATACTGGATATAATAAACTAATAACGCTATTTAACGAGATTACATTTATTATTTTATTACTGTTTTGCTGAAATAATAAAAATGTATTACCTGTGTTTCCTAAGCAAACATTTCCGAACTTGCTGTCATAAAAATTGTTTACTTAACGACTTTTGCCATTAAGTAATTAGGTACCCGTGCGGATGTTTTAATTTCAGGACTTTTGCAACCCCTTTCTACCTGGGCATGTTGCACCTTTTTGGAAAGGTAATTAGATAGGCAACTTAAAAAAAATTAAAAGTAGGTATGTTAATAACATCAATTTCGGAGGAAAGTGGGGCGAAAGGTGAAAAATCGTGAAATAAAAGTTAATTTTTTCAACTTCCAGGGGGGATTTTGGCCAAGGGGTTGGGGATAGGGGGGAAGTGTTGACCGTTTAGGAAAGGGCTTCGAAATAGTAATGTTTTGAGATCGGTTTGGGGCCGCTGCGATGCGTAGAAAAAAAGATAAAAATACAAGAGCGGTTCCCATATAAAGCAACATCCTGATTTACGAATCACCCTGCAACTGCCGAACGGTGCGAGATGCCAATCTACGATAGGCTAGGTTGAAGTTATATACTAAGCAAACGGCGAAATCTTCGATTAGCATATTTTATTTTGATATATTGGTCTTCGGTCTGGCTCCAATTTCAGGCTCTGAAGCTCGCTACAGTTATGGCTTACAAAAAAACAAAAAACAAAATACGTGGTAACTTTTTCCGAGATTCAAGAACGCAATTTCAATTTTGATCCAAACTATTAAAACTGACGTTTTAAATTTTGTTATTATTTTTCATAAAAATTGATGTGTTTTTCAAAAGTCTTTCCACCGCGTTGGCTCCGCCATTCTGAATTTTTTAAATTTAACATTAGAATCGTAATCAGCAGCTTCAAAAACTTTTATTTATTGTTTTTTTGTTTATAAAAATTGATGTCTTTTTCAAAAGTTTATCCGCCATGTTGGACCCGCTATTTCGAATTTTTTAAATCTAACATCAGATTCGTAACCAGCGACTCCAAAAACCCCTTAATATTGGTCTTCACAAAAAAACTGATATTTGTAAGAATATACATCATTTATTAGTGCTAGGGGTTGTTTACCCCCTTGAGGAGCTTTTCTTACGAAAACCCAAAAACACGTTAACTTTATTTTTCAAAATCGAATGCAAAAAAGCATTTTTCAATGATTTTTAACTCAAACTGTTATTTTTGTGATGTGAAAGATATAAAAACAAAATCGTTTTTTGCAATAAATAATAAGGGTTGCCACTCCCGGGAAGCGGATTACTTACAAAAGGTTAGTCTATTTATGAGACGTCATTTCCATTTTGTGTCGTTCGAAAAAACTTCATTAGATCTTGAAATATTTAGGAACAACTGTTTTAGAGGGTAAACTTTAGGGGGGGGGGGGGGGGGGGGGGGTTCACCCCCTGAATATATTTTTCCGCAGATAAAAAAATACCTACATATGTCTTACTTTTCCATAGTTTATAAGATATTTCAATTTCATCAAAATCGGTGAGACACACCTGAGGACCTTTCCTTGCAAGTATCGTCAAATGAAAGAATGAAAAGCAAGCAACGATATACAATAGTACTGCTGGAGTCTGGAGAAAAGAACAAGGTATCTTCTATTCTCATTTGCCAATTTGTTAGTCTATGTCAGACATCGTTAATGAAATATTTCCAGAAAAGAAAATCAGATTAAAATCACCCAAATTAATAAAGGTTATTCAACGGTATGGCTGTTTTTTACATAGGAGTTGCATCCCTTCAAATTATATGTAAAAAGCAACTCCACTTATGAGCGTGAGTTCTACAAAATATAACAAACAATATGCACCTTGCTATTAGTTATAATTTAGAAGGAACTAATATCTATCTAATAATATCTAATAATCTAATATCTAATAATCTAATATCTAATAGAAATGAGTTCTACGTTCTCTGCATCTTACTACTAGCTGGAATTTATGAAAAATATTCTCCCTATTTTAACCCCTTCAAGTTCTAAGTAAAAAGTAACCCAGAAATCAGTTCTATGTTATCGAAAACTTATGAAATGATACTGATTTTGTTATTTTTGATTAATTGGAAAATCAGTGATGGCGAACCTTTTTGAGAAGTGGGTCAAACTTTGTTCATTATTTTTTTTAGTACTAGCTCGTGGGTCACTAAGCCAGTGCCACTTGGAAGGAGGGAGGGAGGATGGTTAAAACCTACTTTTTATTGGTTCTCACTTTTAAAATCCTCTAAAATTTTACTTGTCCTTTTAGTTTTACAACTTTTACTTTTGCATGGGAAGAGCAAAAAGTAGAGGTCGAATTCAAAAAATATATATAAATGGGGAGGAACCATGAATTATTACACCAGGTGACAGGATGCCCAGTCGGCAGTCTGCCCCTACACTGAGTATTTCAATGAACAAGGAATAAAGAAAATGTACAAATGAGGTTGCCTACGCACGTTGTTAATAATATAATATTATATGAATTTGTTGAAACAAATGTTACTTTGTTTAATAAATATACATGTGCTTAAATTGAAATATGTTTATTGAAATGATGAATGATAGCTACGACAGAGAATCAGCTAGGCAATGGCCACTTGGCAATATTTTTTATAAAACATTCGACCTAATATCGATATAAATATATCATATATACTTTATTTTTCTTTTAAATTTTGGTTATATATTCTTTTTTATAATATAAAAAAATATATAAAAATCAAAGTTTGTTTGTTTGTTTGCTACTCAATCACCCCTAAATGGTTGCATTGATATTCTTCATTTTTTTCCGAAAATATGTACTACTATTCCGCCTTAACATATAGGCTAATTTTTGTCGGTTTCAAAAATGGAAATCCAAGATAGCGGCTTAAATTTGAAACGATTTTCATGAAAATTGGTACTTGGGGAATTTTGGGATACGCTGATTTCAAATCCGCTATCCAAATTTATAAATTCAAGATGGCGCATACAATATGGTGACCAACATTTCTCGACTTCAACGGATTTTAATGAAAATTAGTACGTAGATTTTGCGGCTACTAATTTTGAATATTATTAAGATTTGGAGATTCAAGATGGGGGATCCATAAAGGGTTTTTCAGGTTGAAACAATTTGTAGGATAAAACAAACTAGAACATTTGAGAAGTGTTTAATTAGTAAGTGTTTACCCAACGCCAGGTGAAACAGGGTAACCCAATTAGTAAGTTTATAAAAATCAATGCGTGGGTCATTTCAAAAGCCTGCGTGGGTCAGTGTCTGACCTGCGGGTCATAGGTTCGCCATCACAGCTCTATATCTTCATCCCTTCAACCCGTAAGTAAAAAATAAAAATGGATGCGTCATCCTCAAAAACTTAAATATAATTTTCTTTTTTATAACTGTGTATGCAAATTGCGAGCTGCATTGCGTTTTCGTCATTTGAAACCACTGCACGCCGTAACTTCAATATTTATTAGTTAAACACTTGTCAAATGCTCTAGTTTGGCATATGTTTTTAATATATGTGTTTAATGGACAACTACAGAATGATGACGTTTTAATCCCAAACATACCCCAGTAAAATCGAAAGCTAATCGTAAAAAATACTAAGGATCCTTTTATAAAGAAATTACAACTAATTTTATCATCACGATATCCACAGATATATCTTAACAGTTTTTACCTTACTTAACTCCAAAATTACAGCTAGACAAATGTTGTTGTTTCTTCCTAAGATCATGCCGATATCAATTGAATTGAAATGAATTGAATTTATTTTCATTTGAGAAATTAACCTGGACACATAGTTGCATTAAAAAAAATCGGCATAATTTAATTTAAACCTATAACTTCTTATTCTGACAACTATTAGAAAAGATGCAATTACTATATCAACAATTTGGATATATGAAATACATAAGCTCTGCCAAATTTTTGTTTCATACTCTCTATTGTATGCCCGTGTGTGTATACTGTATATATATTTTAAATCTGAACAGACGAAAAAAGAAACACGTAAAATATTAAACGAGAAATAAATGCTTAGCATAAATTTAATAAATTTAGAAAAAAGCTTACCATGCAATCTTTCATGTTCGATTTGGAACGAAACCAAACTTGGATCTTGTCTTATTTTCAAAGGAAGCCCACGCCATACTTCGAGCGATTCTTCGGTTACTTCATTAGGAGATATTAAATTAAGCAAAGATCTACGATGTGTACTTCGTTCCTCTTGCTCCGGTTTGTTTGAATGTTTAAACCTTTTCTGAATTGCACCAAACATACCTAATATAAACTTCGAAAATCGTTGCTTTCTTAGTCCTTTACATAGGTAGATTTATTAACACAACAAAAATAACACTATTTTTAGATATTTTGCTCTAAGTTGAAAAAGCCGTCTTCATCACTTTTCACGCTGAATAAAATTCTAAGAGTGTTGTATTTATAGTATACAAAAATAATTTTATTTAGGATCTCCCAAATAAACGAAACCATCCGCCGACA
Source organism: Dysmachus trigonus (assembly GCA_949715965.1). NCBI lineage: Eukaryota > Metazoa > Arthropoda > Insecta > Diptera > Asilidae > Dysmachus > Dysmachus trigonus. The sequence continues at coordinate 33,529,935 of OX454321.1, read as the reverse complement.
ATACTTGACGCTTACTAAAAAAGCATGAGTGATAGTTTACGATTTAAGCTATAAAATCAAAATATTATGAATTGCCATCACTGAAGCTTGGTGGTTACGAGAAAGCTTAAATTACTTTTGTTGAATTTTGCTTAAAGCTTTCTAAAATGAAGAAACATAAAATTATAGTTTTCAAGTCAGCGCTTTTTTACTGCGAATCAGAATTAATTTGACGTTTAGATATTCCATTTAAAATAAGATGAATATACACTGGCGTTCAAAATTCAGGAATTACCGCAAAAAACAGAAAATCTTCCTAATACTTAAAGCGCTGTATCTTTGCAAAAATGAACGGATTTAGATGAATTAAAACTCATTTTGAAGCTTGTATTTTCAACTTTGTAACCCATGTATCGTTTGTTTTTTCATCCTCTATCGCCCAGTTAGAATCAAAAAACAGAAATGAATGAAAATTGTCAAAAATTTACTTTTTAATGTGATCAGAATATTGACAACACAATATAAAAAAAAGGTATTTTGGTGAAAATCGATTGAAAGCATTTTGAAGAGGATACTTTCGGCTTTCCACTGACGTCTGGCGGATTATACGGCCATTAGTTTGGGAGCTATGAAAGCTCAAAGTTGAAAGTAATATTTTTGCTTTGACACCTCTAAGACTAAGCTTATTGTCAGTTGAACAAAATCATAGGCAAATTAAAAAAATTTTGTTAAGGAGACAATATCTGCTTTAAAATGCTTCACTTGGATTTACTCGAACAAAGTTGTTAAAGCACATAGAAGCCCTTAAACTTCACAAAAATTAAGGTAACATTTTCTCCTCCTATTTTATGACTCTAACTGAGCGATAGCGGATGAAAACCATACGATTAAAGTAACAAGTGAAAGCTTCAAAATAAGCTTTTATTCATTCAAATCCATTTGTCTTTCGCGAAAATATAGCGGTTTGAATAGTCGGAAAATTTTCCAATATTTTGGGCGATCCGTTAAGTTTTAAACGAGATTGTAGGTATAAGGAAATACAGTCAACCCTCCTATAACCTAATTTATAATTTTAATTAGTTATAATTTTTTTAAATAATATAAATTGTTTATGAATGCGCTCAGACGTATGTGTATAGTAATATGTATATATGTACTATATCGTCGTTGCGCGTGCAATACCGCGAAAAAGCAGTTTGTAAATACCGCGTTTTCACAATTTTACAGGAGGAAGAAAAACCGTGCCGCCAACTTCAAGCAAGCACCTATACCGCGGTATTGTTTGTATGTAAAAAATGAGGTTTATTATAGGCTAACTTAAATTCTCTGATAGCTATAAGGAGCGAAACCATGTTAAGAATCCGTAGGCGCAATATGTCAATTTTGCGCCTTTTGCTGTTACGCTGTATTTACAAAATGCTCTTTCGCGGTATTGCACGCGCAACGACGATATATTCAAGAAACCTAAATTAAAATATATCAGCATATACATTATATATTCATTCCCATTTGTATTATGAAATATTATTTATTATACATTACTTGGTGCTTTGAAAATTAAATTTTTATATATGGGTATTTCTTATGAAATTTCGAAATTTGAGATATTATTGAAATTTTTTTTTTTTTTTTTTATAAACTTAGATATTTTTTTTGCAAAGATCAAAACAGTTGCTTTAAGAGATCTATTTAGGAGTATTGGTCTTCCATATTTTTGTATATAATATATATGTGTATTAGGGTGCTTTTTTTCGCGACAATTTTTTTTTTTTTCAGTCCCACCTCGAAATTTTGTGGCAAATACCTAAACAAAAATTCCCTGAAAATTGGAGCCCTTAATATTAATATTAAGTACTAGACCAAGGCTTATAACGATTTCCCATATAAAATACGCGTAAACTTTGATTTTTTTTCTTCAAAACTCTACAGCTCAGAGGCATTTTTTGTGGAAAGTGGAAACAAAAACGTTTCTTTTGAGGTTGGTAGACCTTAAATGGAGCTCACCATTTTTGGACAGCAGGGGGTGGTCCGTTCACAAAGAACGCCTCATATATATTAAAATGCTTAATACATTCATGTAACGTGAGGTAATGATCGCCATAAATGTAACTCTTAACAATTTTTCACATAATATGTTTTTGCACAAACTCACCTACGGTTGAGAGGAAGTCGCCATCTTGAATCATTTGAGAGTGTTGCCAGGTACTAAAAACTTAAGGTTTCGTTCCTAAATATCGTTCGATACGTTCAGAAATCGAATATTCGTAATAGAGTGAGGGAATGATTTTATTTGGCGGGAGATATTTAAAATCGAATTATCGTTTTTATAAATTCGTTATAGTAAGATGGAAGCTTTTCTAGACAATGACAAACATCTTTCTAATATAGGAGCATAATTTTATTATTAAGAATATTGATAAATTTGAGATGAATAGGGTTTTAGTATTGTTTTTGAACTAAGGAACAAGGTAAGTGAATGACTTTAACGGTAAAAAAGAAGCCATACTTTTTTTTTTCTTTAGAGGTAATACGTTTTCTTGTTAAACAATAGTGGTATAGATAGCGTACATTGAAATAAAAAAAAGACTTATGTAGTTAATATGACTCGGCACTAATGACTCGGGAATCAAATTTCGAAATTTGATGAGAAATACCCATATATGGTATACCATATAATGAAATCAAACCGGTCTGATATACGTACAATTTATTTATTTCTGAGATTCGGTTAACGTGGTTTCTGTTCAGGCGGTTCAAATTAATCTAATTTATTCCATATAAGACGGTACGAATTAGTCTCATTTGTATTCATTCTGAGTTTCTTATATCGTACTCGCGTATAACGCGATACGAATTAGTCGCGCTATAGGAGGGTTGACTGTATTGGAAATCCTGTGCAGTGGACACACAAGTTCGCAAACAAGCTAGAATCGTCTTCCACTAAACCTGTGCAGAAATACGTAGTTATTCACCAGAAGACAGACAGATTCACAATCTATACCTGTCCACAGTTACACCGGTGTACACTGGTACAATAGTTTTTGACTAAAAAATTCGGCTAGCAGAGATATAGATTTGCATAGATAGCTTAACAATAGCCTGTGCAGAGGGCACAGAGCTTGAAGAAATGCAAGTTAACTTACTCATAATCTGTGCGTGATCGTATACAGCCACACAAAAAAAGAAAAGTGGTCTCTACTTTACATGCGATATATGGTTTTCGATGTATTTTCGCGCGCTGAGCACGAATCTGGAGTCAGAATTGAGCCATCACATCACAGTTAATTCCTAACCTCAAAAAACAGGTAAAAAGTAGCAAAAATCCGGATAAATGTACAAGCAAAAATACAGGAATTTCTTTTTTTCATATCCAGATATGTATTTTTATGTAAAAGAACCCCGTGAATCCAAATCCACCGTCAGAGTTGAGGTGGCACGTCATGTTTTTTCCCTAACCTCAAAAAATCGGGTCATAAATATCAATTTCCACAAGTCAACCGATTTACGCTAAATTCGGTGCGTGGGGGTTTTAGGGGTCGATGATCACGAATCTAAAGTCAGAGTTGCAAAATTCAAGATGGCCGACCCAATATGGCGGACGAGATTTTCGAAAATCAACCGATCTACATCAGTTTAATTGGCAGAATTAAAGATGGCGGATGGCGCATTTTCAACAGTCGACTGATCTACGCCAATTTTGATATGTGGGGGTTTTAGAAGTCGCAGATGACTAATATGATATTGATTTATGGTCACAAAGTTTACTTTAACGTCGTTCATTTGAGGAAATATGTCTTTCTACCCTTTTTCTTCTAGTAGGCGTTGCCACCATAAATAACATCATCAGATTCATGTTCTACGCCAAATTTGGCGTACATCGGTTGGTTTCGAAAATTTCGTCAGCGATATTGTATCCGTCATCTTTAATTCTGCAAACTAAACTTCAGATTCATTATCAGCGATCCCTAAAACACCCACATACCAAATTTGGTGTAGATCGGTTGATTTTTGAAAATCTTGAGCGCCATATTGGGTCCGCCATCTTGAATTTTGCAACTCTAATTTCAGATTCGTGATCAGCGACCCCTAAAACCTCCACACACCGGAATTAGGGTAAATCGGTTGACTTTTGGAAATCGATATTTCTGACCCGGTTTTTTGAGGTTAGGAAAAAAACATGACATGCCACCTTAACTCTGACGGTGGATTTGGATTCACGGGGTTCTTTTACATAAAAATACATATCTGGATATGAAAAAAAGAAATTCCTGTATTTTTCCTTGTACATTTATCCGAATTTTTGCTATTTTTTACCTGTTTTTTTAGATTAGGAATTAACTGTGATGTGATGGCCCAATTCTGACTCCAGATTCGTGCTCAGTGCGCGAAAATACATCGAAAACCGTATATCGCATGTAAAGTACAGACCACTTTTTTTTTTTGTGTGGCTGTGAATTCTAACAAATCTTAGATTTGTAAATGATTATTAGATAAGCTATGCCGGTTCTGGCTCAAAACCGCATGTATTTATAAAGGGGCCTCTGAATTCTCAAAAGTGTACATTAAATTGATAGAAAGAGAGGGCAATATATCGGATATTTTCTCTCTGTCGCTTACACACATGGTGAAGGGTATGTCATCGTAGGGGATTTCCGTTCCTCTCTGCGAGTTGGATCACCCCTCCCTACGTGCAAGGATGTCTCAACACATAATTACGCAATGTTGTGAAATACACACACAAACACGCATATGCGTATTTCCTTGGTTATTACTTCCAGTAGAAGAAGTTGTTTTTAAAGTTGAAGTTAGAAAATTGTATTTTTATAATTTCGACCATGCTCACCAAAGTTTGCCTATTAGAAGTATAAAATACTTTAAAATTTATTATATTATATAAAAAACATTATACATTTAATCTCATTGTTCCACGGTGTTGTTCGCGTTATGGCGAGCGCTCTTTCTTTGTCCAGACAGTCCGTAATTGGAACTCTCTGTCTAAGAATTTGCAGATTGTTGGGTCCAGCAGGGCTTTTCGTGAATCTATATGGAATTTAAAATTATAAGCGGCATATATCCTTCTGTTCTTTTCTCTTTTTCTTTTCACTTGTCTTATTTTCATTTTCGTTGCCTTATTTTTATATCTACTGCTCTTTCATTTACTTGTAGTTCAATATTGTTATTTAAGTAATTTTAATTTTAATTAATAGTTAATTTTGATTTAAAATGTATAGATATTGTAGTAATTAATAAGATTTTGTAATCTTCTGTACTTCGCCGTCATAAATTTATTATTATTATTATCATTTTTGATTCTTTAATGATGAACAAGCTAAAAGCTAAAACAGATTACCAGGCGACCAATCAATATCATAAACAATCAGAACAGTCTAATCGCGATCTTTGTAGATCCAAACAAATAGAGTTTACACGTCATGTAATATTTGTGTGAAGGCAATGAAACAAAACTTGTCTTGCAGATTTCATGGAACGGAAACTTTATTACTGTTTAGCTGTATGATGCAAGCAAATCATGTGATCCCATCATTATTATATTGAGTCGAATTTGGAGAGAAGTAAGTTAATAATTTATATTAATACCATTATAAATAAATTGATAAAATTTGCCGATCAGTCCAATCAATAAATATTGGGTTATTCGGAATGTAATTTCGTTTTATTTTGGTGAAAATGAAAGACGAAGCTTTTGGCGAGCTACCAAACTTGTATGAGGTTTCGCATTATTTTGGTGGAACACTATACCTTTGCTATTGATCAATTCTGGCCTTTTCTGTTTGAGTGAATCATTCAATTTGTCAGTTGATGACACAGAGATCGAGAAAAAAATAATGTTTCTCTTCCGATTTTTCAATTTGTAAATAATTTCTAATTGCAACATTGATTTTATCAATTATTCAAAAATTAATAATCATCGTTCTAGAATTTGCCATTGCACAAATAATCAGTAATTGGTAAGGCAAACATTTATGAATACTCAAATACCCATAATTTGCCCTCCAACAATTGTGATTATTCAAGCAATCGGTAATCCATGGGCCAGAAATTCGTGAATACTCAACTAGTCAGCAATTTTCTGTGAGAAATATCTGATTACTCCAGCAATCGGTAATCCATGGCCCAGAAATTCGAGAATACTCAACTAGTTGGTAATTTTCTGTGAGGAATTTCTGATTACTCTAGGAATCGGTAATCCACGGGCCAGCATTTCTAGAATACTGAACTAGTCAGTAATTTTCTGTGAGAAATTTCTGATTACTCTAGCAATCGGTAATTCATGGTCCAGAAATTCGAGAATACTCAACTAGTCGGTAATTTTCTAACACACATTTTTGATTACTCTAGTTTTCGGTAATTTATTGACTAGAAATTTGAAAATACCCATTTTCGTGTGATGTATGATATGTTAGGAATTCCGATTTTGAATATTATCAACATTTCCAAATCCAAGATGGCGGATCCAACATGGCGGAATTAGGACTATAATTATTCTGAGGCCACTAATTTTGAATATTATGAAAGTTTCTAGATCAAAGATGGCGGATCCATCTTGGCGACCAAAATGTCTTGATTTTAACAGATTTTAATGAAAATTAGTACAATGATTATTCTAAGGCCACTAATTTCGAATATTAGAAAAATTTCCAAAGCCAAGATGGCGGATCAAATATGGTGATTGAAACTTCTCGACTTCAACGGATTTTAATGAAAATGAGTACGACTTTTTTGGGGCCACTAATTTTGAATATTATCAAAGTTTCTAGATGCAACATGACGGACCCAATATGGTGAACAAAATTACTCGATTACAACGGGTTTTAATGAAAATTGGTACTGTAATATAAGTTGGCCTGGCAGAAAGAAGAGTCTGAAAGCTGAGCCTTTGGCCAGCTAAATTTTCGGATTTGAGGCTACCAATGAATGGTGGCCATATACGAACCTTCAGCTTCTGCAATGGTAAATTACCACAGAAACAACCTATATCAGTTTCAGGGTCAGAGTTCTCCCTTTATTAAAATTTCTTCGGCTTTTATACAATTTCTCTTACTAATACAATTACCAACATCTTATGCTATTCTTTACAAATATACTTAAATTAACAAATAATGCTTAACTAAATATTTCCTAGAAATAAATCGTCCTCTGAGCTGAAATGTAAATTAAACTCTTAGTCAGGCAGGGTAATGAAATTTCTTGAGTAATTTACTTGACCGATATTCTTGAATCATTCCCTGGCCCATAAAACTTTCATCGATGGTAACGACCTGAGTGTAAACAACACTCGAGCTGTGGTCATTACTCTGTTGTGCACATGTTGTACTTCTCGGCTCGCGTAGCATAAGGTGTCTTACTATGCAAGCGACATTGAAATTAGAAAAGTAATATGAGAAGAATTCAAATTTACTCTTATGAATTTTCTTTTTAGAATTTTGTAATTTATTGACGCGGATTCTTGGTACAGCGATACGCAGTACAGTACAATGATTATTTTAAGGCTACTAATTTTAAATATTATTAAGATTTCGATATTCAAGACGGCGGATCCATAAAGGGATTTTCGGGTTGAAACAATTTCTGGGATATAATTAACCGTAGATCTTATAAGGGTTCATTCTCTCAAAAGAGCGCAGAATGAACGATGAAAATTCATTTCCATTAAAGTGGGATTTCCGGTGCTGCGGCTGGCTGGTGAGGCAAGACGCAGTACGGAAGGCCACTGCCGTTTCTCTTGCCATGCGCTCCGCACCCCTCACCTGCCCGCAAATAAATGTGCGCGCTCTGCTAATAACGATTCCGATTTCGACAACAACAATTTCTTCTTCACAAAATAAAACAGGGAGAGTGGACAAAAGACGATATGGAGCTCAATGCGCTATTAAGTCTTGCAAGCAAAGTTAGAGAGATTTTTCTTCCGCTCGCCTTTGTAAATTCCCAAATGACGAGTTTACTTGACTTTGTTGGATTTCAAAATGTAATCTTTATTGAATTTCAAAATGTAATGACATTAATAAAGCCATGATTTGACTTTGAGAGCAGATATATGGGTAAAAGATATTTGAAATCAGGAGCTATACCCACACTTTATCTTGAAAATGCAGATAATAATCCTGAACGTTTTGCTGTCATGGAAAATGACCCATATGAATTTCGAGAAGAATATTTTGAAACGTTCGCTGTCGTTAGTGAAATTTTAACTGAAAAGGAAACCACAGTTGGTGATTTTAGAAATTCCGAATAATCAAATTTGTGCCAAAATGTAAACAATGGGCCCAAAAAATTAGAAGAAACTATTACTGGAAGCAACACTACTGTTGATAAATTCGATGACGTTAATTTGAAGGGAAAAAGAAAGGAAGAAGAATTTTGTAACAATTGCTTAAAAAGGAAAAAAATGAACTTTATTATCGACGAAAATATACAGAAATTAAAGGGCATATTAAAAAAGAAAAACAAATAAATGTTGAGGAAAAGAAAAAGATAAACAAATTGAAGCTTGCTCTTAAAAGGGAAAAACAAAAAAGCAAAAAAACCTTGGAAGCAATCATATAATTTAAAAATGTTTAATATAGTTATTAATAATATGCCCAATATCTCAAACAATTCTAAAACTTTTTGTCGTATGATGGTAAAAAACGATGCAGAGAGCACAGAATTAGGTGAATGTTTCCAGCAATATGCTGACAAGTGCAATATAAAATCTGTTGTTATTATGTTAATTTTTACGTATATAATTTATTATTTTTTCTTCCTTTGTGCAACGTGATAATTTCTTTTTGTTATTTAATTGCTTCAAATAACATAGGTACATGTTACTTTAAAATCTATCTTGAATCTTAATTTAAATCACATGAGGGCTCACGTTGATTAGAATTATTCAACAATAAGCTTCAATGTTTTCACAAATTAAAAAAAAAAACATTTATTTTAAGAAAATGTTAGTAGATAATACAATTTTTCGGTAATGGGGTGCATCGTTATCCTTAATTTTGTTTTTCTTGGAAATACGAGCTAATTGTTATTATTTGTTTCCGCTAAAATGTGTTAAGGAGGTTATTCTATTTAGATGAATTTCCACTTTAATGGAAATGAATTTTCATCGTTCATTCTGCGCTCTTTTGAGAGAATGAAGCCATGTGGGATCCACGATATAGGAAATTTTTGTTCGCACTGAGTCCTCTATATGTTGTATGCTTAGTGGAAGTGTTAATTAGTAAGTACTTACCCAACGCGGGGTGAAACAGGGTAACCCAGCTGGTATTCAATATTTATATTTTAATATAATTTTTTAATAAAACTTTTCAAATCTTCTGGTTGAATGATTGTAGTTATCGTTATATTTTATTTAATCCCCCTAAAACACTTCTTATGGTCAACAGCTAGAATCTTCTTCTTCTAGGTTCCTTTCTTGAAATTCAATGTGATAGATTAACTTTACAAAAGTTATTACTTGATAATTATTTTAATATTTGAGAAGTATTTTATTTTCATTAGACTTTGTACTTAATTTGTTCACTCCTTTTTTATTGATGCTTTTATACAGGGTGTTCAGAGGTGGGAGGGAAATATTGCAGGGGGTGGAAAGTCAGACCGCGACAAGCAAAAAATCGTATGGGGGGGGGGGGGGGGGGGGGGGGGGGGGTTGGGCATCTCGCACCGTTCGGCAGTTACAGGGTGATTCGTAAATCAGGATTTTGCCTTATATGGGAACCGCACTTGTATTTTTATCTTTTTTTGTATGCATCGCAGCGGCCTCAAACCGATCTCAAAAAATTACTATTTCGAAGCCCTTTCCAAAACGGTCAACACCACCCCCCTATCCCCAACCCCTTGGCCTCAATCCCCCCCGCAAAATGAAAAAATTAACTTTTATTTCACGATTTTTCACCTTTCGCCCCACTTTTCTCCGAAATTCATGTTATTAACATACCTTCTTTTTATTTTTTTTTAAATTGAGCAAAATCCTGATTTAGGAATCACTCTGTAACTGCCGAACGGTGCGAGATGCCCCCCCCCCCCTCATACGATTTTTTGCTTGTCTCGGGCTGACCTTTCACCTCCTGCAATATTACCGTCCCTCCCACCTCTGAACACCCTGTATAGTGTCAGATGGTCTACTCCACCTGTTGATTAAATAAATAAATTCATTAATTCATTAAATTAATTATTCCATTGTTATTATTATTATTTTCCAGCGGGTCGTTAAGTTACTCTAGGTACCTCTCGATAGCAAACGCGACCTAAAAGATCTATTGTGCTATATTCCATTGTTATTATATTACGACTTGATTGCAGACGCGGTGGTTTCCTTACTACTCTCCCGCTGGTAGTTGTTTACGCTTATTATATCATTAGATGAGTGTTGGTTTTCTCTCGGAGGTGGCAGTGCAAATATTGCTGTTGGTTCTACTGCGAACTTCGATGAACGTTACTTTTAGCGCATTGATGACTTGATGTGATATGGTGAAAATTCCATTGGGAAATAAAAGGAAGGAACTTTGTGGAGGAAAATTGCTGGCTATTATAGCTCCGCAGGATATTGGGTATTCCGTGCTGGGCAAAAAATGTATTTAAAGTGTCTGATTACCACATAATTGGTCTTCTAAAACTGCTATTTCTGGGTATCGTGAGTAAACGTCGACGATGATAGCTATTGATTGACACCTCCAACGCTCAGACTTTCATTAGTTCGTTGCGCTCAAAACACCCGCTCTATCTGAACTTCCCCGTTGTCCTGATGTACTGGAGAATCTCAAACAGAGATCGAGAATCGAAATCCTCCATCCTCATGACATCGGCGTCAAACACGGCCCTACATGCACGAGAGAACGCAGGACAGTCACAGAGAAAATGCTCTGTACTGTCCTCCTCCTCCCCACACGAGGGGCACACAGGGTCGCCGATGATTCCCAGGGTATTCAAGTGTTTGCCAGGTGTGCTATGCCCTGTAATTGCCCCTACTAGAGCCCTGCAATCTTCCCTACCTAAGCTAAGTAAGAATTTCGCTATATCCTTGTTTGCACTACCTATGAAGTACTTGGTAAGTGTGCAGATACTTAGGCTGGACCATCTCTCTCCGTGAACTAAGTCCACGTGTCGAGTTATCCAATTCTTCAACGAAGTAGAGCTAACACCAATAATGGGCTCTGGGCCTATAGGGTGGGAGTTAGCGCCTTCCCTCACCAGGGAATCTGAAGACTCGTTGCCTTCTATTCCCTGGTGGCCAGAGACCTATATAAGAATGACCTGATTACCTGAATTCAGTCGTTTCTTACAATCTCAGACTATTTTTGTACGAGTATTGGGATTAAAAAGAGTGGCAAGAGCAGCCTTACTATCGCTGCAGATACCTATTCTTCTACTTTGCCAACTCTGGGCAATTATCCAGTTGGCCACTTCTAGAATGGCAAAAAACTTCAGCTTAGAAGACCGTCGCCATGTTTCCAAGCGAGTAATTGTTTTTGAACTCTTCGTTCAAAAACCATCCAGCGCCCGTACCGTTTACGGTTTTCGAGCCATCTGTATAGAAGATGTCGCTGAGTCCATTCAATAATTTGTTTGGATCTTCCCATTCCTCCCTTTTTGGGAGGAGAATTTGAAATCTTATTCCGAACATTAATATTGGGATCATATCATCCGTCGGTATATTCAATATAATGCACTTTTCTTCAAGCCTTTGTGATATAAAACGATGTCCGATAGCATGTTTGCCACGCCAGAGTCCGCACTTCTTTAGGCGGCACACGGTCTTCATTGCTTCTTCTTGGATAGCAATGTCCAAGGGTTGCATGTTAAGCATCGCGTTGAGGGCTGCACCAGGTGTCGAGCTAAAAGCTCCTGTTATCCCTATGCAGACCTCTCTTTGTACTCTTTTAAGAACAGAACGAGTCGATTTTATCTCCGTTCTGTTCCACCAGATCACTGACGCATATGTAATGATGGGTCTAATGATGACTTTGTACATCCAATGTAACACAGCGGGTACCCCATGTCTTCCCAAAGGCTCTTCTGCATTGCCAAAAGGCATTTAATGCTCGAGATGCCTTGTGTTCGACATGAGTCTTCCAAGTCAGTTTGCTGTCTAGAGTCACTCCTAGGTATTTAACTTCCTTGGAGAGTTGAATAGTTTCTCCCTTCAGAATTGGAAGCTTGAGATTATCCAGTTTTCTATTTCTAGTGAATAGCACAAGTGTTGTCTTCCTAAGATTCACTGTTAAGCCATGCCTCTCACACCAGTTTTGGATCCTATCCAAGGTCCTCTGCATTTTAATGCAGACGTCCCTTAACGAGTCCCCACAAACTAATGCACACACATCATCAGCGTAGGCATGTATATGTATATTTAGACTTTGCAATTCGCCTAAAAGTGATTCTACTAAGAAGCGCCACAGTAGAGGTGAGAGTACTCCCCCTTGCGGGCGGCCCTTCCCAACTTTCATGACAGTGTCACTTCCGCTTTCTGCTAAAAGTAGTCTCTGTGACAGCATGAAATGGATCCATCGTGTAAGCACAGGGTCCACACCATACGCCTTGGCAGCATCACATAGGGGTGAGAACATTGCATTATCAAAGGCTCCCTCAATGTCCACAAAAACCCCCAATAGCAAAAGATCCACGATCCGCCGCACTTTCTATTTTATAGGTTAGACCGTGCAGTGTTCACAGGATCTTCCACTCCTATAAGCATGCTGGTGTTCACTGAGGGGCCGTCTTCTCAGCGTTTCTCCCCTGATCTATTTTTCTACCAACTGTTCCAGACACTTCAAAAGGAATGATGTCAAGCTAATGGGTCTGAAACTTTTTGGCAGAGTGTAATCTTCTTTGCCCGGTTTAGGTATAAAAGCTACTTTGACTTTACGCTAGGCAGTTGGCATGTATCCCCAGATTAAGCAGGCCCTAAAGATTTTCTTTAATGCTCGAACTAGAGACGTACTTCCTGTCTTTAGCATGGCTGGATATATACCATCCAGACCTGGGGTCTCAAAGTTTTCGAAGGAGATCAAGACCATCTCGATCCTTTCCTCAGTCACAACCTTGGATGATATATATTTGTTTGGTAATATTTACTCTCTCTTGTAAATTCACTTAGTTCTCATTTAATTTTATCCTCAGCCCAGTCCAGTTGGCTTCACATTGAATAACCAGACCTAAATTATTATAATGGAGTCATATGGTAGATAAGCAGATAAGAAAATTGCATCGTGCTTAGCTCCCGATACCTTGCAGGATACTTTGACCGTTGACGTTTTGTCTGCAAAACTGTCTCAACATCTTGGCCTCGATTGTATTAGGTACAATAACGCATGCCCGCGGTCGTTCCATTCTTTCGTAATGAAAGAGTTGCCCCCAACTAATCGCACCGAAGCCACAGATTCGCCTCCTGCAAACCCACGGTTCTTGCATTAGTGTTATTTGGGGGAATGTCCGCAGTTTGGTCAACCTTCCACTTAGGATAGCAGTGGCCGATTTACTGTGCTGCAGGTTAATTTGAGTGATATTCAAGTTAGCAGTCAAATAGTCAACTGTTCTCCATTACACCCTTTGTCCTCATTTATTTTCCGAAAAAGTGAATTTTCACCCTTCCAAAACCAAAATGAGGACTTTGAGGATGAGGATTTTGGGAACGTCCAGAGGAACATGATTAACAGTAGTCACAGCCGGCTGCTTTTTGGTCCTTTCTTGTTCGAAAAATAGGCTCTCCATTGACTGAGTCAATGTGCAAATCGATAATAGTCCGTCGTGCGACATTCTATCATCGGAGTCCAGTAGAGGGCTTCCTCCTTGGCCTGGACCCGCCACCTCGGCCGTCAATGGAAGTAGGACCTGCTCACCCCTAGCCTCGGCCGCTTCTAGAGCGGGAGGATTATATATGGCATATAGTTTGCTGCCTAAACCGACCAATTTCCAAGACGTTCGGGTATTCTTGACCTTTTCGTCTTAGTACAAATTCCACACTAACCGATGTATTCTTCGATACTTTTTGAACATCCGGGCCACCAAACCGATCCCCTGGCCCTAGCACAGCATTTGGTAATCCCTAGATGTCCTGCGTGTATGCGATCGGGAATTTCACTCCGTAGAGCTTTTGGAATTACAATTATACAACCATTCATGATAAGTCTATCACTTAGCGAAAAAATTAACTTATTGTTCCAGTACTCATAAACTGACCATTTCGGGCCATCCCTGCATAGTATAATCTAGAACGGTTTGTAATTGTTCGTCCTTCCTTTGGGTCTCCTGTAATTACCATAATTTTTCGTCAGTTGCCGATAGTAGTGACAACGTATTGACTACTGATGTCTTTCTCGAAGATCGATCACATCTTTTTTCTCCATGGGTTGACGTGATAGAGGAGAATCCTTGAATTCAAGTATTTTGACAGCAGATTTCAAAGCAATAGTTTCCGAAAAATCCCACCAAATCAAGAAAATCGCATTAAATTTAGAATTTGGCAGTCATATTAAATTCATAAATTGTGACAGCAGATTTAAAATTAACGAACTCGGAAACCCCTCTTTTCACGCAAATGGTATACAATTTAGATTGTTTGTCAGTCAGCTTATATTAAAAATTCAAGGAACCATCAGAGGTACTCAATTTTAGTTAAACTAGGAGTTAAAAAATAAGAATTGGAAAAAAATTATAGCGTCGGAACTATTAAAAATTGTTGATCATCATCATCTAATCAACTTAAAATATAGTGCACTTTTCATCTGACAAATCTAATTAGCTGAACAATGCTTATTTTTATGGAATTTAAGTTAAAATGTGGACGAATTCAAAGAAGTTGAAAAATCAAATTGGAAAAATAAATAGAGTGCAGCGCACATGAGTTTGAGTACCATTCTGATTTCTCTGAAATGAAAATTAAAAATTAGCCTAACAGCAATTCAATGCGTCACTTGCCTACACCACTCACAAATAAATGAGTTGATGACAATCAAATTGGGTCTTGTCCACATTTAAAAAATGAATTCCGAATGTATTTTGAATGGTATCTCTTTGCCTTATGTACGATATAAATTAATTCCGAATCTAACATACCGGGTGTCCCATAGGAATGTGTGAAAACTTATGAGCCACTATTTTTTAACAAATTAAAGTATAGGCAAAGTATGAATGTTTTTTTATAAAACAATGTTGTCATTTTATATCATGTCCATTTTATTTCAAAAAGTTTAGTCTATCTTTAGTCGTTTATGAACAGACTGAATGTTCATAAAAGACTTACCCTTGGTGGTTAAAAAACAGCCGGATTCATTTTTATGCTGACGACGTTTAATGATGTTGTATGTATATATTATATATAGGCTTTCTAGGAACGATCATTTTTCTGAGTATATGGAAGCGATTCTCGGTTCATCCCTCGAAACATACCTGTTAAGGCGTGAACTTGTCTTCTTGCATAAAATAATAAAAGACAAAAGCCCAATATATCTCTACGAGAAATTGACCTTTCTTCAATCAAGTAGGGGACTTAATCTCCTCGTTCCGCGGTGTTGTTCGCGCTATGGCGAGCGCTCTTTCTTTGTCCAGGCAGTTCGTAGTTAGAACTCTCTACCTGGGAATGTGCAGACTGCTGGGTCCAGCAAGGCTTTTAGCAAATCTATATTGAATTTAAAATTATAGCTGGCATATATCGTTTTCTGTTCTTTTCTTTCTTTCTGTTTCTTCTCTTCGTCTCTTCTCTCTTTTATTCTTATCTCATTTTCATTGCTTAATACTTGAGTCACATCTACTTTTTCCTGATTTTGATTTCGTCATGATTAATTTTGTATTTGTTTAACTTTTATTTTAATTTTAATTCTAATTTTAATTTTGATTTAATTGAATTAATGGTTGGATTTGATTTAACTTTACTTTACCTATTTTTTTAGTACATAATAAGATATTTGTAATCTTTTGTACATCCCGAAATAAAATTATTATTATTATTATTATTATTATTACCTGATACAAAAAAATAATTTGGAAAAATACAGTGCAAAATGTGAGTCATTAATGATATAGGTACATTAACCCCTTCCGGTAAAATTACGAGTCTAGCTCGTCATTGGTTTTTCATGCCATATCGCACAATGACGAGCTACACTCGTCATGCATACTGTTGAATATAATAATTAATTTAGTTTAAAACCTACTAAGAGGTGCCGTGTGTGTTACAAGAATAAAATTAGAAGTGAGACTCCCTAGCAGTGTAAACAATGCAGGATTCCTTTGCACTTACCAGAGTGTTTTGAAAAGTACCACACGCTTGAAGACTATTAACTATATAGTTTATTAAAGTTTTGCTCTGATTTTTTCTTAATTTTACCGTTTTTAATGTCATTTAACACGTTCCGTGCCACGGCAATTTTTGAAGATTTTCCATTCAGGCCGCGTGGGGCGTATACGACCCACACTTTAAAGATTAAAAAAAGTCGTTTAAGACTTATGCCTTACATTTTTTCAATACTACAAAGGTATAATTAGCAGGAAAAGGATATAAATTTTAATATGCATTAGAAAACAAAGCAAAGAAGTTGTCTATATTTGACTCTACAATAAATTGTATAAGAATTCTTTGTTTTTCAATGAGAACTCCAGTGGCCTGAACGGAAAGTTCAGCGGGGGTCGTATACGCCCCACACGGCACGGAACGTGTTAACAATATGTAAAAATGAATATTAATTAAGAATATATAAGAATTATAAAATTAAGAAAGTTTTATTAAATTAAAATTAAATTGTTATTTCATGCACACTTTTTCATTATTAAATCGTACCGGAAGGGGTTAAAGATCAATGTGAAGAGAATCCGAAAGCAGTAGAGGACCTATTAAAGAAATTAAAAAGATCGTCAATGGCATTTCACATGAAACATTAGATTAGTTTTTAATAGTTTCAGAAAGCGTGTGTATATTTGTGCTAGTTCAGACGGCTCTCATTGTGAAAACATATATCATTCATGACTCACATTTTTCACTGTATTTTTGCAAATTATTTTTTTGTATCAGACAGACTAAACTGTTTGAAATAAAATGGAGATGAAATAAAAATCACAACATTGTTTTATAAAATAATATTCATAACACATTTGCATATCCTTTCATTTGTTAAAAAAATAGTGGCTAATAACTTTTCACACATTCCTATGGGACACATAGTATATAAGGTTTTGTTTGAGAATGCAATTCAGTTTCTTACAATGCTTACTAATGCAATTAATTCTTCAGAAAAAGGCTTGTCAATGGAATAATATTCGACGATTTATTTCCAAAAACGGTTTACAAAATGTCTTACGTTGAACGAGATCGGTTTTTATTGTCGTGAACTCAAATATAGCCTTTATATATAAGTTAATAATAAGGCCTTGCTCTTTCCGCCATAAAAATTCAAAGCCTGAGGTTCAGGCGGACATTTATTTAAACCAAGATTTCTTGCTCGACACACATTCTCGCTTTGCAGTGGCTTGAGGCACTCTTTTTATTTGCTCTGTATTGACCATGAACTTGAACATGAGGCAATACACCTATTTGATCTAATAAATAGAACCCAAGTAAAATCAGTGTATATAAATATATATTTTCACCTATGTAGGTACAAAGAAAGAAAATCGTTACGTGTTCGGTTTTCAAGAAGTAAATCTGGCTCTAGTCAACAATTTCTCCCGAGGTAACTGCTTGTATCATAGAAGAAGAGAAAAAACAAAACCAAAAATGCTTACCGCTATCCGGGTCATATAAATAAGTTAGTTGCCCGTTTTTCGATTCACATTGGTAGAAGATCGGAGTTAACTTTGGATTTAAATTTAGATGAAATATTCTACAAGGTGACGTAGTATGTTAAGATAAAATTATAATAAAATAAACTTCATTGACACGGGTAAATTATAGCAGTGCAAGTGAAAACTAATTTAAATTACTTTTAGAAAAGTCCAATCAGATATAAATGAACGCTTTATTTTTACATTTCGCAAATGTGGTCTTAATAAAAATCCATGCTTCTTTCTGAATAAAAAAAATAGTTATTTTGTGCGTGCCGAAAACAAATTAATTACTAAGTGTTATGAATTTATGATATATATAAATGAGCCACTTTTGAATTGGTAAAAACTCTTATACGTAACTTGAAATAGTGCATTTTTCCTGTATATTTAAAGTAGGTACCTTAAATATTTTTCTATAAGCGCATCCGTAAATTAGTTTGCTTAAGTGAGAAATAGTGGAAAATCAAATTAAAAAAAACCGTTTGTTTAATTGTTTATTTTGTTTTAGTTCAAAATATTCTGACAATATTAAACTTGCACTCCTTCCGTCGGTTCTTAAAAATTTAATAAATGCAAACATAAAATATGCGTGTAGTATATGAAATAAATTAATCTTTCATTAAAGGGGGACACCTAGTGTAACGCTTATTTCAAACATTTTATTTTTAGACTTATTATATTTTTATGATATTTAAATGAATTAGGCCTTATAGAACATTTCTTTAAGTTCTTAAAGAAAATTTTATTAATTTTCTTAATACAAAATGGCGGCGTGGTAAGCATTTCTATCTGATGCGCTTCAGTTCCGATGTCCAATTTGTGGGCATGATTACAGCCGTTAGAGTGAACCCGGAACATCCATCCAAACATTTCTTGTTAATAACATTCATAATTCGTCGATGAACCTATAAAATATATAAAGAATTGAAATTGATCGTTGAAAATAATAATAAATAATATACAAACAATACACAGCACAATTATAACACAAGACACAGCAAAATTATAAAAATGGTACACGAAGTATTGAAAAAGCACGCTTATGTAGTAAACATAAACAAATATGTTAAGAAATCAACACACGACGCCATCTACTGGATGCTTACACACCCTAAATATCGAAAGATAATGAAGTGTTGTATTGATCAATTAACTTACACCGCCATCTGTTAGAAACTTTTGGAAGTAGTTTAATAAACATTTAATGTGCAATAAAAAAATTTTGAGGTCAATAATCTAGATAAAAACTATGCTATCTTTTAAGTTGGACCAAACTACACACAATGAGCCACATTTTATCAAGATCGGTTGAGTAGTTTCAGATTTTATCCCGGACAAACATCGTGACACGAGATTTTTATATATACAGGGTGTTCAGAGGTGGGAGGTCAATACTGCAGGGGGTGAAAGGTCAGACCGAGAGAAGCAAAAAATCGTATGGGTGGGGGGGGGGGGGCATCTTGCACCGTTTGGCAGTTACAGGGTGATTCGTAAATCAGGATTTTGCCTTATATGGGAACCGCTCTTGTATTTTTATCTTTTTTTCTACACATCGCAGCGGCGAATTAACTTTTATTTCACGATTTTTCACCTTTCGCCCCACTTTTCTCCGAAATTCATGTTATTAACATACCTACTTTTTATTTTTTTTAAGTTGCCTATCTAATTACCTTTTCAAAGAGGTGCAAACGGTACGAGATGCCCCCCCCCCCCCCCCCCCCCCCCACCCATACGATTTTTTGCTTGTCTCGGTCTGACCTTTCACCCCCTGCATCTTTAATAGTTTTTGAGTTATTATGCCCACAAACTTCGAAATATATGTTGCGAGAAAAACGCGTTTAAATAATAAGGTGGAGCTGCGTACGCATTCAAAACCGGTTACTTGTTGCCGTCTATTTGGAAAACAAAAACGAATATCGTTTTGAAATTTTGTAGGAATATTCTACATAACATTTCGAAAATATTTAAGCACAACAAAAAACAATTTTTTTGAGCTGTTACACTAGGTGCCCCTTTAATGAAAAGAGAGATATAATTTTTGAAAGTATATGCGTTGCCAAAGTAATGTTTATTTTGTTTCTCTTTGATTAACTAAAATAAATTTCTTAATAAAAAATTACTTTTTGACACCTTCAAACCACATTTACAAAGATTAAAAAATAAACATAAAACGAAGTTCTGAATTATGTGAGGAAAATAACTTAATCATATATGAACTTATTTTTAAAGTTGTTTTGACGTTGGGTACTGCTGTTTGGAGTTATTTTTGCACCCATTTGAATAAACTGCAAAGAATACAAAACAAGATTTTAAAAATTCTTTTGAATCTACAGTGGGTTTTTTTCCTATACGACGTCTTAATTTCTTCAGTGTTTCAGTTTAAATCTGTAAATTTCACAACGACTTTGTACAAAGTTGTCTCAAATCAAGTAGTCCTATGATATCAAGCTTATTCTCCTAAATATCAGAACATTTTAGTTTTCTATATTTAAAGCAATATTTAAAATAGTTTTTAAGTATTAGGTAGGATTTTTGTTATACATATAGCTTTTTATTGTTGTATATTAGCGATCTTATATATTAATAGGCAAAGCCAAAAATTGTAATCCCTTTTTAACATATTTCCCGTGCACGTATCTTAATTAAACATATATCAAGCGAAAGGTATTTTTTCATAGATGTGCATAATATATGAGTAGCCTATATGCAAAACCCGCTATATGCAAGAAAAGTCAAAATTCAGTTATTGGTGGAAATATTAACCTTATGTCTTCTGCCATCTGAAAAACAATATTTTGTGCTGCAAAAAGAACTGAAACTCTTTTGAAATCGTAGAATATGACATGGCTTAAGTTCCAAGCATTCCTGACAGGTAGTAGCGACAGGTGAAGATCTGGATACACGCTTTAGGCACGCCGCATGACAATATCTCTTGCATACTCCCTCTCAGAGGACAGCATCACTCAATAATTGAGCTTGCAGACACCCATAATAAATTAAACAGGAAAATACCTTCGCAAAAAGTGTGCAGCAAATGCCATCAAGTTGAATGTCAGTATTGAGATATGATGTCAATCAAGTGGATGATCGATAAATGTGGAACAAATTGGTTGAAGTACTCGATGAGTGAAGATTAAGTTAAGTGTCAAAGCTTGTTCGTCAAGTTGCAAAAAGGCGGGAACAATACCGAAATTAATCCTCGGCAGGAATCCAGGAATCCAAAAGGAAAATAATCACAAATATGGCAGTATACAAAGCCTCGGCAGAGGCATATAATAATAAAAATTACCACCGCATATATATGCAGCGCCAGAAGAATAAGAACGAAGCAGCCAGAGTGCTGGTAAATTGGTAGGCGGCAAAGCAGACTTCCAGCCCAAGAAAGGCCCACAGCGAAAATCTCCCAAAACTAGGCGAAAAAGGGTTGCAAATTGCGAGGGAACAGCCTTATTTTCCTCAACTTCCGCCACTAGTTATCAACTCACCAATGAAAGAGAAGAGGCAGAGTTCATAAAGCCTTGAAATAAAGTAAGGTGGAATAGATGTTCAGATGTCCTAGACTCTTTCCCACAAGTCATTTAGTCCAGCAGGTGGTTCACAATACTCACTCAACTTCCTTTTCATATAAGCCCAGACATGCTCAATTGGAGTGAGGTCTGAACTTGGAGTAGGCCCTTCTAAAAGCAGGCCCCCTTTAAAAGTGAAAAGTTGATATTGGAGCCACTGCTGAAGATTTATTATGGTCTTCTGGTTGGGATTTCCGTCATGCTGGAATATGTATAACATTTGATGTGCAAATTCAACTTTGCCATATTGCAGAAGTCAGATTTTCTTTCAAAAGATGGAAGGATTCCTACTTTCTAAGACTTCCTTTAGTCTTGACCAAAGGACCAACACCGTTAGGAGCTATGCAACCCCAAACCATTAGTGAACCACCACTGCATTTCATGGTGGGTTTCACACTTAATACACCCCCAAGCAAAAAGATAGCACACCCTTGAAACTTTGGAATTTGAAAAGATCAACAAACCAAATTTTACCCGCTTATTACTCATTAACATAGAAATGTTTTATCATGAATTCTGCTGAACATTTTATGATGCTGAACAACGTGATTAAGGAACTGCCGACAATAATACCAAAATTGAGGCACGCAAAAAGATAGCACAGTTAAGGAAAAATTAAAAAAGCATTTTCATATAAGAAAAGAAATTATATTGTCAATAATGGGTGGAACCCCGTTTATTTTTCACTACTTCAACATTCTATTTGGAAAGGATTTGTACAATTTCCTTATATATCCTTGTGGAATTTGATCCCAACATGACTCAATTGCCTTCTTTAAGGCACCGACGATTTTCGTCATAAACCAAGCGTGATAGTTTTCGCAACAGGTTCTCTATAATATTCAGGTCAGGGGATCCAGCTGGCCAACTTATAACGGTAATACTGTTGGCTGAAAAATAGTTTTTAACCACACTGGCGGTATGCACAGCTGCGTTATCGTGTTGAAATATGAAATTCCTGCAACTTATTTCGACAGCATGGTTTTCAATCTGAGCTTGGATAAAGATTAACATAATCTGTAGCTTTCATTTTGCTAGATATAACCTTAATTTTAGTCTTGCCGTTGAAACAAATTGCCGCCCATACCATGACTGAACCTCCTTCCATTTGACGACGGCTTAACACTAATTCTTCTTTCCTCAAATCATGGTAATCAAGGTTGAACTTTTTTTCGTCTGTAAAAATCACCCTGTGCCAATTTTTTCCCAACGAATGTGTTCTTCTGCGAATTTTAATCTGGCTTCCTTATGCAAAATTTCAAGGGTGTGCTATCTTTTTGCTTGGGAGTGTAGGTTGAATTATTTAGTTGGATGGTTCCAATGCTAAGACCCTCCATCGGATTCATATCGACAACATTTGGATTCATCAGACCAAATTACCTAAGGAAAAATAAATTAGGAATAATTGCTAATATAAAGTGGTTGAAACGAAATTGCTTCTAATCATCCAAAGTCAAAGTTAAATGTACTGCGCTGAATCTCTTGCGTGCTAAAATATTCTTAGCAGAAACAGCCGGCTTTGTTCTTTTCTTTGGCCACAAGACCAATCCGCTTTAACTCTCAAAGGGCGCAGTCTCGCTGTTTCATGATTCGGTTACACTGGGTTAGTCATACCCAGTAATCTTTACTAGGACGTTGCGTGACTTATAGTAAAAAAAAAAAAAATTAAAAAATATTTTATTTTGTTCGTCTTACGATGTAGAAGACGATAGTATAACTTAAAATATTAATGAAACTGAAATTAACAAATATATAAAGCGATAAAAAAAACGAACTTTAAAAAAAATCCTATTTTCTTTTTTAATTCTCATTTCTTCGTTAAAAAATAATAAAAGAGTTTTACCAACGCCATTTTGAAGGAAATCGAATATGTTTTAAGAACAAATAAATGAAATACCGATTGTTTTAAATATATACATTGTAAACATTTATAAAATGTTTTTCGATTTAAAACACTTGGACAATAACTGCATCGCTTTTGTTTAAGCATTTTATTTTCCGCTTGCAAATCTAAAGTACTTTCATCCTCAGAATCTACAGTTGAACTACCTCCAGACAAATTTAAAAAACTATCAATTTCTTTACGCAGAAATGTGCGCAGTTGGTTGAGCTAATGTTATACTTTACACATTAATAGAATAGAAGCGGTGCAAAGGTCTTTCACAAGATTTTTATATTTCAGACTAAACTGGCAGAAATCAAATGTACCTTCTTATGAAACACGCCTTCTTTTATTTGGTTTACCTACGACGCTTCATTATAGACGTGATGTTGGATGTGCTTTATTTATTAAATATTTGTTATGTAGTGAAATCAATTGCCCTGAACTACTTTGTATGATTAATACGAGGGTGGTTCAAATATGATCGAGACAAATGCTCTGATACGTTTATTTACTATCGAAAAAATTTACAGTTTTTCTTTTGATGCCGGTATCGAAGAATTCCTTGGGCAACTCGGACGGCCATGTGCGCACGAACTCCTCTACCTCGTCGTCGGTGTTGAATCTTTGACCTCCAAGGAACCCATCGCGCCGTAATTTTGCGATATTGAAGGTGTTCGTGGATGATAGACTCTACACTACCAATACTGATGCCGAGTTCAGCCGAAAGGTCTCAAACATTCATCCTACGGTCCTCCAAAATGAGTTATTCTACGCGGCGAATGTCGTCTAGTGTGATGCTGGTTCGCGGTCGACGATCATGCGGCTCATTCTCGACGGTTTCGCGGCCATCCTTGAATGCTTTGGCCCATTTAAACACAGCAGCCCTACTCAGGCGCTCACTACCGAACTAATTTCGCAAACGCAGACAAATTTCCGTGTTTTTAACGCCTTTCCACACTAAAAAATGAATGACAATACGTTGCGCAACGGCGGTCGGCACTTGACGTTCACTCATGGTCGTAGCACGCGCGAGAAACATGCGATCCCGACGAAAACTATGCCACACTGTTCGTAAGGGACCCAGCTATCACATACTCAAGCCACGACCTTCAAAACATACATGAACGCCATCTACAGCATTTGCCTCGATCATATTTGAACCGCCCTCGTATTTATGCATCGGAAAGACCGTTCGAGAGACTTCTTGATTGCTTCTTCACACAGAACTAATTATGGTTGTCAAGAAGTACTCACCAGATGTGTTAATAAATTTAATTTTTTCAATGTAAAAATAGACTTCACGCTATCTAGAGCAGAATTTAAAAATAATTTAATGTATCTAGAATATACAATATAGTAATTAAGACTTTCTTCAAATTAGGTTATTTTTTGAATTTCAGTCTGTAAGATTAATGTGTAATCGGTAGGCTAAATAAGTAAATAATCTCATTCTCAAAAACGGTTGAATCAAAGACATACATAATTCTAAAATATAATCATTACGATGCATTGGTTTATTGTGATCAAGTAAGTTATAAATAATGAATGAATTGACATTTACTTGATCTAGCATATCGTAAAATATGCGTAATGGCCATCTGCGCGTTTCCCGGGCCGTCGTGAAAACGTGGCACTTCTTATCAAAGCTATCTGTTCCATCTTTCGTTTGATTATAAAATAATACAATGTCTGGTTTTCCAGTTTTATGATCTATGCAAGCTGTAGAATGATAAGAAGTAAGACTATTTTTTTACCTTTTCGATTATAAGAAACTAAAATTTTATTTTCATTATAAGCGAATCTCACTTTTTCATTGTATTGCGATTTTTTTAAAACATTTCAGGAATTTCGCATTTATTTTTGTTCATAGTTCCTACCATAGTTAATTGATATTCATTAACATTTTATTACATATTGGAATTGATGTAAACCATCCGTCACAAGTAATGTTTCTTTCTGTATAATAAATAGCCTCAGATAACTTTCTTAGATAATATGAAGGTACAGATTCAGTATTATCTTTATCGGTGACAGTACCACAGTAGGGTATCGCATTATACAAATAACACTATTGTACACCGAATTTTACCTAAAGTCGAGACTAAGCAGAATGGATTCATTGTATTGAAATATGACATTTCGCCAAGTTTCATGCAAATTCATAAAAAAATTAAAAAGTTATTAATGTTTAAAGTTTTAAAAGAGACGAAAAAAATATTGTCCAATTTACTTGGTTTTTGGTATACGAGTTGAGAATAATTAATTAAAACTGTTTACATTGTCAACAATTTTTTATAATAATTAATTATATAAGTTTTTTACACGAAAATTTGTCGAAAAATGAAAAGAAAAGTTATAAATCGGCTCATTAAGCAGAATGTTTGTCGAAGATAGCTTGCGGTGTTTGAGTCAAAAGTAAAAGTAGATAAGGTTTATACCTGGCCAGGTATAAAAGGGACGGAGTGACCTGGGACTGCAAAGGAACGGTATTTCATCGTTCAGACGAATTTTGAAATAATATACGTGAACAAAAAACAAATAACAAAGTTTAAAAATTAAACAAACAAATGCAAATAAACAATAACAAATATTACAAAATAAACAGAAAAAAAGTTTGAACATTAAACAAACAAATGTAAATAAACAATAACAAATATGACAAAACGAACAGTAAAAAAGTTTGAACATTAAACAAACAATTGTAAATAAACAATAACAAATATGACAAAACGAACAGAAAATAAGTTGAACCAATCAGATTTTTGATTTAAGACTAACGTGAAAACTCCTCCATTTTCATCCCTCTATTACTGTTTATTTTGTCATTTTTGTTATTGTTTATTTGCATCTGTTTGTTAACTTTTTAAACTTATTTTCTGTTTATTTTGTCATTTTTGTTATTGTTTATTCACATTTGTTTGTTTACTTTTTAAACTGTTTACCTGTTATTTTGTCATTTTTGTTATTGTTTATTTGCATTTCTTTGTTAACTTTTTAAACTTTGCTTATTTGTTTTATATTTAATTAACGTTTATTTTTCAATTTCAATATTTTTTAATGTTTAATAACTCAGTAACAAAAAAATTTTTTTATGCACATCATACATTTCTATGATCAGCTAGAAATTCTGCATACACTCATACAAAAAAATATCTAATTTTCAATATTAACAATTTTTTGTTAATAACTTTTTAATTTTTTATAGAATTGTTCAATATTTCGGATTATGAATCCTCTTGATGTCCTTCACAAACGCTATAAAGGGTTTGCTTAGGTAAAATTTCAAAATCGATTCTGTACAACAGTGTAATGAGTGACTGTGTCGTTCAAAGTCATTATTTTCAAACCATATTAATCCGGTATAGCAGGCATTTACATGGGAAAATTGCGGGATTCTCAAAAAGAAAGCAGTTGCGCATCAATAGTACATTTTGAACTGGGTACATAATGAGCTAAACAATTAGCTATGAATAGACTCCAGATTTCACGAATATATGTAAAATGATCAACTGCCTTCCTCTCGTTACGAGTTGTTGTATCATCGAATCTCACGCATGATAAAAGAAAGCGCTTCACAAAGCCCAGGGCAGCACCAGCTTTTTCCACTATCGTATCAATGTGATCTTCAAAAGAAAGCTGACTGTTAAGACAGACACCCAGATCCTTCGTCTTGTCAAATTTTGTTGATAGAGTAAACAAAGGAAACAATACTTTCTTACGCGGAAATCTCATATAAGTGCACTTGTTTAGAGGAAGATGATTGGACAAGCACCATTTGTGAAAAGTATCCAGGTCAGAATTTAATAAATTACAGTCATGCTTAGTATTTATGACGCGAAAGATCTTGACGTCATCGGCATAACAAAGAATTTTTGAATGGGGTGTGTTCCTTATTAAATAAAGATGAACAAAAGAGGTTCTAAGTGACTACCCTGAGGTACGCCAGATGTATTAGAAATTTCCCTTGATAAACAATTTCGAAATGAGACCCGCTGAGAACGGTTCGACAAATACGAAGAAAGCCACTCAATAAAAAGCGGCGGAAAACCGAGATGTAGCGGTTTACGAAGCAAAAGTCTGTGATTAATTCTGTCGAAAGCTTTACTGAAGTCAGTGGAAATGCAATCAACTTGCTTAGCTTTTTCGATATTTGTTAAATAGAAGTTAGAAAATTCCACTAGATTATTGTTAGTAGATTTTCCCTTGAAGAAACTAAAGAAAATAAAGAGTTTTGCAGATCATTGACTCGAAAAGTTTGGCCACACAACACAATTTAGCGATACGTCTATTCGATATATCACACCTAGAACCTTTTTTATGTAAAGGTAAAATGGTGGAGAGTTTTCAGGGTGTTGGGAAGACACTACAAGACAAGAATAAATAAGAAAAACTTTTTAACAAACAAATTAAACCGCCGAAAAAACTACGAAAAACCTTTTTTAATTAACCTTAATAACTAAATTCTTAAACTAATGTAAGTATACCTAAGTATATATTTTTGTAATTATTTTGAGTTTTCAATTAACCTTAATAAATAAGTTTGTAATAACTTCCACATTATCGTCGCAGTATGATAATTCTCATATTCTCATACTCTCACAGAGTTGGGTTGCCGGGAGCTCTAGAGATGTCCAGGGTCGTTGGAGTGAGAAGACGAATTGTGTATACAAAATAAAACTTTTTATTGTATTGGTTTTGTTGGTTAACATATAATCCTTATTTCTACAAACTGATTCTATACAATATCTTTTACATTACGGGATTTCTAATAGGCCTTGGTATTTACATTTATTTTTGGCCTTATCGTGTTATATTTTCTTCCATATATCAGCATTACAATAACTTTACATGCTTTGATATGGCTCCATACCACTGCAGTATATTAACAGTATTACAATATCTACAGGGTCCGCCAAATAACTTTTTTTTTTGAAAATGCTTTAAAAAAAAAAACTACTGAATATTTTTTCAAATTTCTTTTTTTATTTCAAATTACAATCCTTCCGGTTAATGATGGAAAATAATTTCATTCAAATGGCTGCCTCGGCTGGCCATGCAGTAGCCTACACGATCGGTCCAATTTTTAAGTACATTATCGATTGTGTGCAGCTGTATTTCACCAATGGCTTCACGAATATTGTCCTTTAAAGCGTCAATTGTCTCTGGCTTGTCGGCGTAACACTTATCTTTGACGGCACCCCACAAATAATAGTCTAACGGTGTCAAATCGCAGCTCCGAGGTGGCCAAACGACATCAGCTCTGCGGCTGATAATGCGATTTTCAAAAACAGGGCGCAAAACATCAAGTGTAGCGTCGGCTGTGTGGCACGTAGCGCCGTCCTGTTGAAACCAAATGTTGCCAATATCCTGCTCTTCAATTTCTGTGAACAAAAATTCGTTCAACATGGCCCGATAACGATCGCCATTGACTGTAATGGCCACTCCTTGCTCATTTTCGAAGAAAAATGGCCCAATTATGCCTCTGAACCAAAATCCGCACCAAACAGTGACTCGTTTTGGGTGCATCGGCTTTTGAATGAATGCGTGCGGGTTTTCTGTGCCCCAAATGCGACAATTCTGCTTGTTTACATACCCGCCAAGATCGAAATGAGCTTCACCTGAAAAGATGATTTTTTTGGCAAAATCCGCATCTTCTGCAAGTCGATCGCAGGCCCACTTAGCGAAGCGAAAACAAGCGTATACACAACCATATTCGTTCAGCGGAAGGATAAAACTAATTATCTGTCAAATCAGACATGAGCTAAGTGTTGCCATCCACGAAATAAGCACTAGTTGAAAAAAAAAACGTTAGATGGCGGACCCTGTACATGGTCTTTATATTTCCTTTCTTTATTATATTATATTTAAATATCTCGGCATTTACACTAGAATTCACACAGGCCTCAATATACTCTTGTATTATTTACTATGTATCGGTTTTAATACAATTACAATTCCTATATGATACTGTTATATCCTTACGTTATATCCCTACCACCCAAGTAGTCACCATCGTACGTTATCAACACTGCTATAACCGTCAAACGTTACCAGCACTGCACCATGCAGCGATGACTTACACACACGTACATATTCTTCGCTACACCGTTAGACACAAGCCCACAGAGATGAGATAATCAAGCAGCGGCAGTCGCACTCCAACCTGGCATCCAGCCAGTAGCCATATAAGTATCAACTGGATTATTATTAAGAAATAAAGTATTCTTAAATTGAAAGGTGGATATTACTAAAATACATAGCAGATACATTTACATTTACACGTTACGGTATTATCTCTTTATTTGGGAACGAAGAACTACGCCTAGATTGACATCAGACACGTAGTCGGAAAGAGACGGTGACCTACGCCTAGATTGACATCAGACACGTAGTCAGAAAGAGACGGTGACCTACGCCTAGATTGACATCAGACACGTAGTCGGAAAGAGATGGTGACCTACGCCTAGATTGACATCAGACACGTAGTCGGAAAGAGACGGTGACCTACGCCTAGATTGACATCAGACACGTAGTCGGAAAGAGACGGTGACCTACGCCTAGATTGACATCAGACACGTAGTCGTTGGGGAGGGTTAGCTATGCCTAGATTGACATCAGACACATAGCCGTAAAGGAGCACTACGTCTAGATTGACATCAGACACGTAGCCCTTGGGAAGGGTTAGCTATGCCTAGATTGACACCAGACACATAGCGAGTGAGGAGCACTACGCCTAGATAGACATCCGACACGTAGCTCTTGGGAAGGGTTAGCTATGCCTAGATTGACATCAGACACATAGCCAGTAAGGAGCACTACGTCTAGATTGACATCAGACACGTAGCTCTTGGGAAGGGTTAGCTATGCCTAGATTGACATCAGACACATAGCCAGTGAGACAGTCGGGAATCTCTTACCTCGTCCGCTTGCACGGACCGACTGCCCCCTGACCTGAGCGTTTGAATCGACGGCCTTTTATACACCTTCTTGGGCCAGATTCTTGGGGTGGGGGTGATGCGTTTGCTTAAATTTCCCCGCATCGTAGCAAACTGGGACGGTGGTTGCTAGGGGGTTGCTATGTTCGCTTGGAACTTCCCCACATCGTAGCAGACTAAGGCGGTGGTTGTTAGGCGGTTGCTATGCTTGAGCTGATATTCTCGGAAGCAGTAGGCTGTTGTCCTTTTATTTGAAAATTAATTGAAAGGGGGCGCAAAGGATTCTTATGAACGAAGCGCTATTTTTGCGGTTCGTTACAAGTTCTTAAACTAATGTAAGTATACCTAAGTAATTTTGAGTCGGCGCTGGAGATTTCACGTTGCATTGTTAATTTGATTTGGTTATTTCATTAAATTTAAGGTTAGGTATTTTCCGGCCGCGCCGCGCATCACGCTTTATGTAATGAATTAATTTGCTCGTTTGGCGCCTTTGGTGTAATACACAACTCAGCATTAAAATCTGTGAGTGAATAATCAATCATCCCCTGTTTTCCTACCCTTAGGGTTGAAATTTTATGGGACCAACTTCAGGGTATACTCTTTCCAATAAAAAAAGAATTATCAAAATTGGACTACTCCGTAAAAAGTTATGCGTGGTCATACATAAAAAAAAAAAAAAATATACGCGTCGCGTCGACGTGAGCACCTCCTCCGTTTTTTCGTCGGTTAATAAATAGCATAGAATAGGAACCAGTGACTCGCTGCATCGTTTAAAGAAAGCAGCGGAAATTCCATCCAGCCCATAAGAAAAACTGTCAGTTAAGTTCGATATTTCGGAAAAAAACTTAACTTCGTCAACGGGTAAATCCTTAATACCTAAAGAAGTCGGCAGAAGCGTCCTCATGTGCGAGAAGTCTTTATAACCAGTGGGGGATTTACACATTTGCCACCAGTAGGCTATTCAAATTATACCGCCCCCTCCGACCTCTACAATTCGATATCCTAGTTCACAATAACATTAATTACAATTTCTTTGCCAATGAAATTGTAACTTTATGATTTGTGCACTATCGTTCTAATTACACCACCTTTTTCGCCTAATTAGTGTTATTGTGAACTAGGGGATCGATGTGTTAGTTCCTAGATAGTTTTTACAACCCAACGATTTAGATAAGATTGCGTAAGAAATAGTTTTTGGGTATATTTCTGAGCTAATACAAGGTCAATCATGTATTCCTAATAAGGCGGAGTAAGGTATGCCTTAATACTACTTACAAAATAATGTACAATCGGTAAAAGCAAAGATAATATAAACTACTATAAACTAGTTTATATTATCTTTGGTAAAAGAAATTAAATAATTTTTATTGCGTTTACTTACAGTTTAAAAACAATATATTCCATTATCTGGTAAGAATCCGGCTGATGATGACGATGAAATTCAATTAAGTTATGAAAGTTTTACAATACCTTTTTGCGCGATTTTCTATTCTGTATACAGGGTGTTCAGAGGTGGGAAGTGAATACTGCAGGGGGTGAAAGGTCAGTCCGAGACAAGCAAAAAATCGTATGGGTGGGGGGGGGGGGGGGGGCATCTCGCACCGTTCGGCAGTTACAGGGTGATTCGTAAATTAGGATTTTGCCTTATATGGGAACCGCTCTTGTATTTTTATCTTTTTTTCTACGCATCGCAGCGACCCCAAATCTCAAAAAATCACTATTTGCAAGCCCTATCCAAAAAGTTTAACACCACACCCCTATCCCCAACCCCTTGGCCACAATCCCCCCTGGAAGTTGAACAAATTAACTTTTATTTCACGACTTTTCACCTTTCGCCCCACTTTTCTCCGAAATTCATATTATTAACATACCTACTTTTTATTTTTTTTAAGTTGCCTATCTAATTAGCTTTCCGAAAAGGTGCAACATGCCCAGATAGGAAAAGGATACGAAAATTTATTTACAAAAATCCTTTTACAGAATATCATGGAAATTCGAATTTTTAAGAAATTATACTTAAGTTAACTAAAAACTACATTTTGTTCGCTTAAAAACTAATTACAATTAAAACGTATGTCCTTCAAAAGCTGTTAAAAATGTTCTCCGCCAGTTTCGATGCATGCAAGTAGCCTTCGTCTTATTTCGCGTTTGAGGTCTATGGTAGCCAGTCTCTCCCATATTTTCGTGGCTGCAATCCCAGTGCTGATAACTAATTCTTCTCTGGTGTTGATTGGTCTTGAGTAAACTTCATCTTTCATCATTCCTCATAAGAAAAAGTCCAGTGGAGTAAGGTCCGGTGACCTAGCAGGCCAAGGAATCGGTCCACCTCGTCCAGTAAAGCGCTCTGGGTAATGCTCATTCAACCTTGCCCTAACAATGTTCCCAGTATGCGCAGGTGCTCTGTCGTGCTGTAAATAAATTGCGCTTCTGGTGGCCAGGGGGATCCGGAAGGGTATTCTCCAAAAAGTTCGAATATAGCTGAGTATTCAGCACTTGGGGCAAGATGAAGGGTTCTATTAACTGGTTGCCGATGATGCCAGCCCAGACATTGACACTAAATCTTTACTGGAAGGACCGACACCTTGTCCTATGTGGGTTCACATCAGACCAGGTGTGGAGGTTGTGCAAGTTTGTGATGCCATCCCGGGTGAATTGCGATTCATCTGTCCACAGAATTCGGTCTAGAAACCTTCTGTTTTCGATGTCAGACTCCAACAGCCAAGTGCAAATTGCAATCGGCTTTCGGAATCTCCTTCCTGCAGTGCTTGGACCGGGATATGGTGGTATGGATGTAGTCCCCCTCGGTTCACAACGGTCCAAACTCGCCCTGAAGACAATCCTGACCTTCGTGCGACCTGCCTGATGCTTATTACAGGGCTGTTCCTGACGATGTTGAGGAATTGTTGGTCGGGGTCCGCTGAATCGGCCGATTTTCCTGCTCGCGTTTCTGCTCTGGGGGCGGTTACACTTCCGGTTTCTTTTAACCTTCTGAAAGTCCTTGAAAATACCCTTCTGTTGGGTACCCGCCGATTCGGGAATCTCCTTTGGTATTCTCGTAAGGCCTAACTATCATTTCCTTCTACTAAACCGTACACGTCAATTATATCGGCATACTCGTCAACACTGAATTCTGCCATTTTATCTTAATTTTTTCTATTAAACACCCGTTCTTATTGCTTGCTTCTTCAACTGTGATCAATGTCCTTTCAAACTTACCCATTTTTACACCATAATTCATAGGAGGTATTAGAAACGGAGCGTCAGGATACTTAACAGTCAATACTGGATATAATAAACTAATAACGCTATTTAACGAGATTACATTTATTATTTTATTACTGTTTTGCTGAAATAATAAAAATGTACTACCTCTGTTTCCTAAACAAACATTTCCGAACTTGCTGTCATAAAAATTGTTTACTTAACGACTTTTTCCATTATGGTGCAATAAAGTAATTAGGTACCTGTGAGGATGTTTTAATTTCAGGACTTTTGCAACCCTTTTCTACCTGGGCATGTTGCAACTTTTTGGAAAGGTAATTAGATAGGCAACTTAAAAAAAATAAGAAGTAGGTATGTTAATAACATGAATTTCGGACAAAAGTGGGGCGAAAGGTGAAAAATCGTGAAATAAAAGTTAATTTTTTCAACTTCCAGGGGGGATTGTGGCCAAGGGATTGGGGATAGGGGGGTGGTGTAAACTTTTTTGGAAAGGGCTTCCAAATAGTGATTTTTTTAAATCAGTTTGGGGCCGCTGCGATGCGTAGAAAAAAAGATAAAAATACAAGAGCGGTTCCCATATAAGGCAAAATCCTGATTTACGAATCACCCTGTAACTGCCAAACGGTGCGAGATGCCCCCCCCCCCCCCCCCCCCACCCATACGATTTTTTGCTTGTCTCGGTCTGACCTTTCACCCCCTTCAGTATTGACCTCCCACCTCTGAACACCCTGTATATATGCTTTGCTGCAAATTAATATACATGACTTTCTTTGGGAATTATAAAATGTGTTACAATTTTAATTTCAAATATTTTTCTATTTATTCTTTATATATTTCTTTATACCTATTGGTTTTCATTTTTTGTTGTTATTTTAAAACAAATTGTGCAGTGTGCACTCTACTCGTAATAGTCGATTTAATATCTC
Organism: Dysmachus trigonus; assembly: GCA_949715965.1. Taxonomy (NCBI): domain Eukaryota; kingdom Metazoa; phylum Arthropoda; class Insecta; order Diptera; family Asilidae; genus Dysmachus; species Dysmachus trigonus. Next base: position 33,495,659 of record OX454321.1, on the reverse strand, counting down.
TTATATTTATATATAATTTATATCTACTGGTAGGATGAGGGCGCTTGAAACCTAGAGTCCCGCCGACGGCGACAGCTGGTACGGACTACTAGTTTCGGTATATTTATTAAAAGGAGCCATGTTAGTGGTTTGTGATCAGCTTCGATTATGAACTTTCTCCCAAATAAGTAGGAGCGGAAGTATTTAGTTCTCCCACTGACATAGAACAACTGGACTGCCGATCTCGTACAGAAACTAACTTCGAAAGTAAGACCAAATTTTGATCGAATTCAGGCAGACAACTTACAAAATATCTTCAAATAGCCAAATGAAAGTGGCACTATGTATGTGCACTTGTTTTGGTTTTTTCTAGTATCCTCGCGTGTGATACGTCTTTTTGATACACCCAATCGATAAATAAAAGTAAACGCATGCTTTTTGCACTATCACAAGCACCCACAACAGCCGTTAAAAATTACCCGCCAACTCTGACACACTCATCGCCCTTACCAGATGACCAAATTATTTTCCGTCGAAATCAGCTGTTAAAATAGTTTGGAAGTGGAAGTAATTGGTATGGAATTGGGAGTAGATTATGCGTTAACGGTATTTATTCTGCTTCGCATATTTTCTATCTTCTTCAAATTGTCCCCTAGCAAGTGAATTTCACCATTTTCCACCGCCATTTTACACGACTTTTAACAGTAAAACAAATCTGTCACGAATTATTGAAAAAAAAAAAAAAAAAAAACTTGGCAGTCACGGCAAAGAATATATATTTCAACAAGAAGGGACACTTTAATACCCTCTCAAAATTCCAACCCATATGCAAGCTCTCGCAAATACACCCAGCAAAATTTCGCATTAGATAAAGCAGCTCAGGGCTACTACCTCTGTAAATACCTATAAGAAATGTAGAGAGAGAAATAGTCACCAAAAAGTTCTCACAGCCAGCTTTTACAGCGTAAGCTATAAACTGAAGCTTTTTTTATGAACGCTTTTTTAAAGGCGCTCCCGAGCCGGGCACCAGTACTAGGCCGCTCAAGTTTACCTCTCCTCGCAATTTTAAGTTACAGGGAAATGCCGAATCGGAGAAGGGAGAAGAGGCAGGCAGCATACACCGCGCATGATACGGACGAGATTGTTTACATTTTTTCATTGTGCGTTTTTAAAGGCGGTCCCGAGCGGAATTTCTTTTGTGTGCTGCTCGCTTACGAAAAGTATCGGGTGGTTTTGATTTGTTTGGAAATGTGAAGAAGCTTAAAAGTTTCTGAGTAAAAAAGTGCTTTCTTAGAAGCAATTAATTAAATTCAATTAAATGTTCTTTAGATAAATGATGGGTAAGCAAAATAAAATGTGTTTGGTGTGCGGTTGTGGAAAAGACAGCGTGTAATGTGCTCATAGGAAAGTTTTGTGATTAAAGATTTTTGTAAGGTGCACCCTGCAGGAGTGTTCCACTTTTCGCCCCAAATTTTTGTCTTTCTCACTTATGCTTTCTTTATTACTAACTATTTCTAGCATAAATTCCCATTTCATTCCTGTAACGGTACCAAGGTCGAAAAAAGATAAGAAAAGCGTCACGAGTGTCCCCTCTTGTTAAAAGATACTCTTTGGTCACGGGACTGGCCGACAGAAGCTACTCTTCAACTTCTTACGTAACCTACTCGCCACTCTCGCTATACATATAAAGTGTGAAAATTCTATACGCACAGGCAAAACCCCCGGGAATACATGTAAACATGGATATGTTTCCCGGGGGTTTTGGCACAGGGAATCCCACACGCATGCAGCAGTCGACCGATTCTCTCTCTCTCTCTCTCTTTCTCTCTTTCTCTCTTTCTCTCTTTCTCTCTTTCTTATACTGACGCGGCCTACTCGCCATTCTCGCCAGTCATGTGCCGCAAGGAGAGGGAATTTAACGGTTACGTCTTCGCTTTTTTACAGCGAGTCCAGCCCGCCCAACCTCCGATAAGAAGCGTAGCTTCAAAAAATTACAATTATTATTTCAATTTATATTGCTAGATTTGTTAATATAGGGTACAACACAATCTATATCTAATAACGTTATAATAAAATTTAATAAAAATAAGGAAAAGATTAAAATTTACTTCCAAAAATACATCTCTTTTCTTTGATGTCCTGTTGTCGTATGCAGCGACGTCGATAATGGTTCCTTCTGCGGATGTTATTGGGCAGTACTCTCCAAGGGCAGCTTCGGATGCAGGATCTCGGCACCAATGGGTTTCACAGCACTAGAACGGTGACACAACGCTCGATTCCCGGTTGTTTTCACAGCACTGGAACTTCGGCTCGCACAGCGATGTTTCCGGCTTGCAAAAGTGATGTAGTACGCCCACAATTATTCGGCTCGGGGTTGAAGATTTAGTTTGAAAATTAAATGAAGTTATATTATTGTTCCTTTTAGAATTTTGTTACTCGTAACTGCTAGCCTCGGACGATTTTATAAATAGAAATATAAAAAAAGCAACACACATAGAGGGCCATGAAGTTATTTGTTTAAAAGAGCCTAGGAAAACTGCTGCCGAAGTATTCCGTGTTTAAGTGATAGGCTAGCCTGCCTGATTTACATGCAAAGCATGCGTATCGTAACGCGAAGAAGCTTGGAAGTAAGGACGTAGATAGGGTAAGAGAGAGCGAAAGAATAACGCTCTCAAAAAAGTGGCTGTCACTCATGAGTCAAAAGCGCGAGCGCTGCAATATGCAAAATATATACAGTAAAACCCGTTTAATTGCAACCCGCTTTACTGCACAATTGCTTTTATTGCACACGATGCGAATGCACCGAATTTTTTGCCTTATTAATGTGTAGAAACAAAGACCGCATTATTGCACACCTCTTAAATACACAAACCTCTTATTTGCACATTAATTTCAGGCACGAATTTTCTATTTGAATTAAAAAATAACCGGATAAATGCAATATTACATATTTTAAATGAACAGATCTGTAGAAGTGTAGTACTTTTACATTGTCCCCTCGGTGGTTATTTAAAGGCAAAGAAGAAGTAGAACACTTTCTCGTTAGTCTTTGCTTTGACATTTCAGTCTTTTTGAGTTGGCGGGTGGACCTTGTAAATTGCGGATTGTAATTGTTTAATTTTGGTAAAATTTGTAAAGTAAAGACGAAAACAGAACGCCATGTAATTAACCAAACTGAAAAAAAGTAATCCGATCTTTCTTAAATGCACAACATGTGCATTTATCTTAAAAACGTTTAAATGCACAAACCGTTTAAATGCACGAAATTTTCTGACAAATTGGATGTGCATTTAAGCGGGTCTTACTGTATACGGGCCTGCAGAGTAGGCTAACCGCCGCACATAGGGGTATTTGTGCTAAAAAGCTGGCCAAAATTATTTGTTTAATTTTTAGTTACTTAAAGTGAGTTGGTAATATATGTATTAGATGTATTTACGCTAATATCCAGAAACTGGCATTTCTGTCTAGCTATTCTTTGCGACATACTCGGTGTGGTAAAGTAAATTAAAAAATTGGAATAAAAAATGATTTTCCTAACAAGGAAACGTTCTCAGGTGTGTCTCACGGATTTCGATGAAATTGAAATATGTTGTAGAGCATCGAAAAATAAGAGACACGTATTTTTTTTTTATCTGCGGATACCCAAGTTTAGGGGGTGAAAACCACCCCTAAAGTTTACCCCCAAAAACAGTTTTTCTTAAATATCTCAAGTTCTAATGAATTTTTTCGAATGAAACAAAATGGAAATGATGTTCCCGGGGGTTGCAACCCTTATTTTTTATTTTAGAATAAATTATATTTTTGCGTCACAAAAATAACAGTTTCAGTTAAAAATCATTGACAAATATTTTTTTACATACGATTTTGAAAAACAAAATTGACCTGTTTTTGGGTTTTCCTGAAAAAAGCTCCTCAAGGGGGTAAACTACCCCTAGTACTAACACATGATGTATATTCTTTCAGACATCAGTTTTTTTCGTGAAAACCAGTATTAAGGGGTTTTTGGAGTCGTTGATTACGAATCTGATATCAGCTTTAAAAAATTCAAAGTGGCGGGTCCAACATGGCGGACGAAATTTTATAAAAAGAACTATAAATAAAAGTTTTTGAGGTCGCTGATTACGAATCTGATGTTAAATTTAAAAAATTTAAAATGGCGTAAACGTTTAGAGCTCTGCTTAATAAAGCCATAAAGTTCTCTTATAGTGATCTCCTTTAGCGTTCCTTTGATTTTTGCAAAGAAAATTAGTCACTATGTCATTTTTCTATATTTACCTGCTAGCGCCATATATGAAACAAACAAGCTCTAAAATAAATGGCGGATATATGCGGAAAATATTTTTATCCCAATAGATAGTTTATGAATCAGACCGTATTATGTAGTATAAGTTTTTGCTTTACATCACCGTACAATGTGACAAAAACACGAAAGAATAGGACGGAAAATTGTAAAATGCTTTATATATCATGTTTATTTCAATTATCAAAACAAAATTCAAATATTGACTTTTGAAAGTTGTTAAAGATTCAAAATATAGTACTCACTCTCATCTTCCAACTCCATAACAAAAATTTTCTTTTCACCTCTCTTAAAATACACACAAAGCGAAAATAAATGATCGTTTTCGGGACGCGTCGATCACAAAGCCGTGCGGGTTCAACAACGACTAACTTCCGACTAGTGTAACGGTAAACTGTGAGGTGTGTGGTGCAAACTATTGCTACCACATAATGTATTAAGTATTCAACTATTATAAAATACTGTTCAATTAATTCCAGTCGAAGCTTTGAAATTCGACTTTTGGCCACTTTTTTAGTACAAATACCCCTATGCGCGCCGTTCGGTTTATTAGCAAACTTATGTATGTGTTGGTATATGCAGCATATTTTGTTCTAATCAGAATTTCTATGGCAAGGCTGCAGGGGCCGCAAGGGTCAAGGACTGTTGCTGATAGCAGAGCCAAGACTTCTTAAATATTGTTCCACAAGGGACTGCCTTTCCACTTCCTCCTCATGGACTCTAGGAAATCGATAGATCTTAGAATAAATTGGTTGGCTGTGTTTTGTGATAATCTGTTGTTTGATTTCAGTCACACTTGTTACTTTTACTATTAATTAAAACAATTATTATTTGCTCGGAAAGAAACTTTATTAAACGCCGGACAACTAAAGACTGATTTAATTTAACTTTACATTATTAAAGGCTAAGTACAATCGTGAGACAATTTCTTGCAAAAGCACAATCCGTCACGTGGAGGTTGGATGCAGCAAGACGTCACGTGAAGATGAAACCTGAGAAGCCACATTCGGCAAAACATTTCCAGCGAATTATTTCAAATCTAAGGCTTGGTCGGGAATATAACTTGTGCTCGTGTGCGTATGGATATGTGTGAGTGTGTCCGCCTGCACTTTGTTATTTCCGGTTTTTATGAGCAAGATTTAATAACTTACACAGCTCTCAATCGATTTCCATATGATTCTGCGTTGATTAAGCTTAGCCAGGTTTTCGAGCCGACTTCAAACATCTACTAAAATCTTAGAATTCAATAATAAAAGTAGTAGCAGCGTGTTTTCCTTAGGTTTTTATTGATTATAATATTCCAATCCATAAATCATAATGAAGACAAAAATATCATTTTCTTTATTTCAGTTCGCTGAGGTGCAGTACAATGACATCAAAAAAGGCACTTCTTGCATTTTTTAGCTTTTTGATAGGAGTAACAGCACAAATTCCTTCTTTTGGAGGCTGTCCTGAATATGAGCCGATGCCTAAATTCAATAGGGATAAATTTCTTGGGACGTGGTATGAAATAGAGAGACTCTTCACGGTTACAGAACTAGCTTCGAAATGTGTCTCGGTAGATTATCAAAGACAGCCTGATGGAAAAATTTGGGTTGATAATTATGTAACAAACCGATTGTAACATATATTAAAATTTAAATCAAACAGTTTTCAATAAAATTAATATTCTACAGCACAGGAGTTCAACGAAAAATTTCTGGAATAATGAAATTAACAGGAAAATCAGGGGAAGCGACATATAACGTGAGATATACTTCACTTCCTATCAATTATGATACAACGCTTAATATACTGGACACTGATTATAAGACATTTGCGATTGTATATTCTTGTAATGGCATTGGACCCGTAGGACATATGCGTAAGATTGATGCACAACTTTGAAAGAAAATCTATTATTTTATTTATACTTTATATTCCACAGAATCTATTTGGGTTCTTACACGAGAACGAGTTCCTTCAGGACCAGTTCTCCAAAGAGCTTATGGCGTCTTAGATAAATATAAGATAAGTCGCACATTCTTTATTAAGACAGATCACATCGATTGTGAAATTCGTGCACCACCTATTGAAGCATCTGATACCTCTAATAGACATAAACACCAGTAGCGCAAATATAATTATCCATGTCTATTATATATTACATATACTATACATATTATATGATTTTTACTAGTTTTAATAAATTGCTTACTAAAAAGAATACCATTTACATTACAAAAATCGTAAGACATTTATAAATTACTAGCTGAGGTACCCAGCTTCGCACGGCTAAAAGAAAGTTCTCACTATCTTGCATTTTTCTGAATCCCTAACCTAGGTATTTCTTTGTCTAATGACCAGTTTTCCAGCTGACTTAAGGGGGTACCCCACTCTAGAGACCCTTGAATTGAACGTTTTTTTTCAGGGAGTTGAACAAGAAAATACAAAACATTTAATGTTAAACATAATAATCCTCTTATTATATGATCTTGAATGAATATTTTGAGAACAAAAAAATGTTTATTGAGTGGTTGGGCCAGGGCAGGCCTGCTACTGGGACTCATACCTTAGGAACGGTGTGCACGATAACAGCCAAACAGATAATCTGAAAATTATGAGATTGCTCATTAGTACTCCTTATATATGTGGCTATGGCATGATTTGATGATGGCACATTTTGAAAAAAAATGTTTATTCATTTTTTTCTACTATAAGTTTTATATTTTAGTTGATTTTTTACTGTTAAAATATGGGATACAAGCTATGTAAACGTAAAAATGCCTGGTTTGCTCCACTTAGGTCATAGAGACAAAGTTGTTTTGTTTAAAACTTATGTATCTAATGAAATTGAAAAAGGACTTCAAGTTGATGTGATTTATACCGATTTTGTTAAAGCTTTTGATCGAGTTAATTTAGACCTTCTTATCGTAAAACTTAATGCATTTGGTTTTCATTCTGCTATGCTATCTTGGTTGTCATCGTATGTAAATAATCGTTATCAATGCGTAATAATTAATTCATTTCGATCACGTACGTTCAAGGTGCTTTCAGGTGTTCCCCAAGGTAGTCACTTGGGCCCGCTTCTTTTTAACATTTTTATTAATGACTAGCTGGGTTACCCGGTTTCACCCGGCGTTGGGTAAATACTTACTAATTAAACACTTCTTAAATGTTCTAGTTTGTGATATCCTAGAAATTGTTTCAACCCGAAAACCCCTTTATGGATCCGCTATCTTGAATTTCCAAATCTTAATAATATTAAAAATTAGTGGCCTTAAAATAATTATTGTACCAATTTTTATTCAAATCCGTTGAAATCGAGAAATTTTGGTCGCCTTATTGAGTTTGGAAATTTTTCTAATATTCGAAATAAGTGGCTCCGGAATAATCATTGTACTAATTTTAATTAAAATCCGTTGAAATCGAGACATTCGGTTGCCATATTGGATCCCCCCCCCCCATCTTGGATTTACAACTTTTGATAATATTTGGAACTTGTATCCTCAGAATAATCCTCAAAATAATCATTGTACTAATTTTCAGTAAAAACCGTTAAATCAAAAAAATTGGTTTCATATTGGACCCGCCATCTTGGATTTACAAATTTTGATAATATTCGAAATTTGTAGCTACAGAATAATCATTGTACCAGTTTTCACTAAAATCCCTCGAAATCGAGACATTCTGGACGCCATGTTGGGTCCGTCATCTTGCATTTAAAAATTTTGATAATATGCAAAATTAGAGGTCTCAGAATAATCACTGTACTAATTTCCATTACAATCCGTTGAAATCGAGAAATTTTGGTCGCCATATTGGATCCGCCATCTTGGATTTAAAAATTTTGATAATACATATTCGGAACTTGTATCCTTAGAATAATCATTCTACCAATTTTCATTAAAATCCGTTGAAATCGAGACATTCTGGTCGCCATATTGGGTCCGCCATCTTGGATTTGTAAATTTTGATAACATTCAAAATTAGTGACCTCAGTATAATCATCGTACTAATTTTCATTAAAATCCCTTGAAATCGAGAAATACTGGTCACCATATTGGGTCCGCCATCTTTGATTTGTAAATTTTGATAACATTCAAAATCAGTGACCTTAAGATAATCATTGTACTAATTTTCATTAAAATCCGTTGAAATCGAGAAATATGGTCGCCATTTTGGATCCGCCATCTTGGATTTCTAAATTTTGATAATATTCAAAATCAGTGGCCTCAAAACAATCATTGTACTAATTTTCATTAAAATCCGTTGAAATCAGGAAATCTTGGTCGCCATATTGGATCCGCCATCTTGAATTTCTAAATTTGGACAGCGGATTTGAAATCCCCATCCCGCAAAACCCCTATATATCAATTTTCATGAAAATCGCTTCAAATTTAAAATTTTCGGCCGCCATCTTGGATCCGCCATTTTGAAACCCTACGTATTATCCGAAAAAAAATTAGCCTATATGTTAAGTCGGAATATGTACTACCTTCGGACAAAAAATGAAAAATAGCGATGCAAGCGTTTAGGCGTGATTACTTCTCATTTTCTCATTGTCTGTTGTATGCGGATGACTTAAAACTTTTTTCTTCTATAAAAAGCCCGTCTGATGTTTCCTTGTTGCAAATGGATTTTGGGCGATTGAATCAATGGTGCAAGTTGAATGGCCTTGCTTTGAATCCTACTAAATGTAAGACCTTCACTTTTCATCGTATATCTTCTCCATTAGTTAATTGTTATTCTATTGATGAGCACGTGTTGGATCGCCCCATAGTAATTATGGATCTTGGAGTGTTATTTGATCCTAAATTAGGAAGTAGTCCGCATGTGGACTATATATGCAACAGAGCCTTTAAAATGCTAGGTTTTATAAAACGTAATGCTACTGACTTTCAGGATCCCTTCACTTTGAAAGTACATATTATTCGTTTCATTAGTTCGTTCTATCATTGAATATGCATCGGTTGTTTGGAATCCCTACACTTATGTGCTTATTATGCGAATTGAACGCATACAAAAAAATTTCACTAAATACGCTTTAAGGAAATTTCTGTTGTCTGATGGACTACCCAATTATGATGTGAGATGTAAACTTTTGGGTTTACAACCCCTTGAAGTACGTAGGAAAATTGCATCGATAATGTTTGTAAGAGATTCGCTTTGTTATAAAATTTGTTCGCCGGACTTATTGGCATTGTTTAATATTTATGTACCTGGTATATCTCTTAGATCTAGGTGTTTGTTATCTATTCCTTATCACAGAACTTCTTACGTCCAGCATGAACCTATTACGCATTGTTCTAATGAATTCAATTCTGTTTTTGATGATAATGTTGATCTGTCGATGAATCGTGTCCAATTTAAGGAACTCGTAATCTTTAATAATTTTACTTGAATTTTGCTAGTTTAAATCTTATTTACATTAATTAGATATAATTTCAATAGTCCGTAAGAATTTATTCGGTAGACTGTATATATGCAGGGTGATCCAAAAGTATGGAAACGGCTAAATAACTTTCGAGGAATGCATTTTGGAGAAAAAAGTTGTAGACAAAAGTTTTAGGAATTTTCCCCAGCTATTCAATGGTGACCTTGGATTTGACCTTAACCATGGCCTTGAAGGTCATTTCAAGGTCAAGTTGACTTTTTTTAATTGGAACCCTTATTTTTGACCACGGAAATGGAAAGAGCGGACAATTCTACGTCCAACTATGAGTTTTACCATGACCTCGAAAGTCATATCAAGGTCAAAATGGCTCTTTAACCCATTAATGCCTGAATAACAAAAAATTGTACGGCAACTTCGAGGCGCTAACTTTTATCGAAGGGGTGGTCAATTCTCATCGAGACCAACTTTTCTAGACGTATTTTGAGTCGCCCGACACGATCCAACCAAAAAAAAAAGTGAAAAAAATTATTATTATTGTTTTTGTGCAATATTATGTAAAAAAATACCTTTTTCACGTCATTTTTTTTCGAAAAACGACTGATTTAGTCGGGAAAAAGCGACTTTTTACTGCAATAAAGTGCATAAAACGTGTTATTTGGACTTAAACTTCAAAAATATGCAGGCATTAAATCAGTAATCAGTGACCCCAAAAACTCCGAATACCCAATTTTTTTTCGAAGAAATTGAGAATTTTGCCAAAAATGATTGAATTACGAAAATCTGATAGCAAATTCGTAATCAGTGACCCTTAAAACTAGTGTATACACATTTTTGGGAATAGTCGAACATAGTGAGATAAAAAAAAAGATCGAAAGTAATGCAAATATGCGTTACATTGTTGCAATTTTTATGCAGCCTAATATTTTTAACGAAAAAAATGCCTGCATATTTTTGAAGTTTAAGTACTAATAACACGTTTTATGCACTTTATTGCAGTAAAAAGTTGCTTTTTCCCCACTAAATCTGTCGTTTTTTCAAAAAAAATGACGTGAACAAGGTATTTATTTACGTAATATTGCAAAAAAATAATAATAATAATTTTTTTTCACTTTTTTTTTTTGGTTGGATCGTGTCAGGCGACTCAAAATACGTCTAGAAAAGTTGGTCTCGATGAGAATTGACCACCCCTTCGATAAAAGTTAGCGCCTCGAAGTTACCGTACAATTTTTTGTTATTCAGGCATTAATGGGTTAAAGAGGAACCTGCATTGTTACTGCGGATTTGCAAAGAGTGGAACTTTTGCGTCCAAATGTGACCTTGACCACAACCTTGACCTTGAACATGACCTTGAAGGTTATATCAAGGTCAAGGTGGTTTTTTGAAGGGGAAACCATGTTTTTGACCACGGAAATGGAAAGAGCGGTAAAGTTAACGTCCGACTATGACCTTGATCATGACCTTGAAGGTCATATCAAGGTCAAGATGGTTCTTTAAAGGGGAACCTGCATTGTTACTGCGGATTTGGAAAGAGCAGAAATTTTGTGCCCGGATGTGACCTTGACCATGACACATTTGACCTTGCCTTAATCGACTTCACCATGGTCGGTCGTTAACTTTTCCGCTCTTTTCATTTTCGTGGTCGTTAACCTTTCCGCTCTTTCCATTTCCGTGGTCATGGGCGTTGTTCATGGGCCGTAAAAAAACTGAAAAGAAGGCAAACAGAAAACTAAATATTTTAACAAGTTAAAAATATCGCAGCAAGAGACATGCTTTGATTAAGGGGACTCTCTCTTTGAGAATTGAAAAAAAAACACACTTGTTCAAAATTTTCTTGTGAAAAGACTATTATATTTATTGAAATAATTCCTTCTGGATATTATCAAGATTATGTAAAAAAAAAATTTATCACTTTTAGTTGTTCTTGACTGCTGTAGCTGTCTTCTAAAAAACACCTTTTAATCGGTGGGATACTTTTCGGACTTCCTGTAATGGTCTAAGCAAAAATTTAAACGGGATTCTATTTATAATTCTTAAAACTAGACAATAGACCTGAAAAAAATCTGATTCTTTGTATTTGCATTTGCATATTTCTGCAAAAAAACATTTTTGGGTCCATCTACCTCTGTATTAAAAAAAATATAACCAACTTCTTTAGGTCTATTGTCGAGTATTAAACCTTATGAATAGAATCCCTTTTTAATTTTTACTTAAATTGTTACAGGAAGTCCGCAAAGTGTCCCATTGATTAAAAAGTGCCTTTTGGAAGAAGACGCCATCTACAGCGGCCAAGAAGAAATAAAAGTGCTTACAATTTTTTTTACATTCTTCATCTAATATATAATAATGTTCAAAAGAAATTATTTCAATAAATATAATAGTTTTTCACAAAAAAAAGTTTAAACAAGTGTGTTTTTTTTCCAATTCTAAAAAATAAGGCTTCTTAAATAAGAATTTTAATTAAAACTAATTATTTAACGAAAACAATGAAGAGATATTTTTTGTATTATAATATATATTGGTTTTTGAATTAGAACATTTGTTGATTCCGAAAGACCAGCGTAAACAAAAATATTTAGAAAATATTCCGCATTGCTCGCTTTTTGTTAATTTTTAATATCAATTTATATATTCTTATTTACTTCCAAATTTCTAAGTTTAAAGGGTTTTCTAAGGACGATTAAATATTTAATACAAATCAATTGTTTTAAGAAGTATTATTGACTAAGTTTGAGTTCTTTTTAGCAATACTTAAAATTTGCTGTTTACAGATTTACAGAACAAATTTAAAAATTATATTCCACACCAACTTTAGCCGCTACTCCTAATGTTTTTTAACTACCCTAACACATCCTACACTCCACATCAAAATGATAGGACACCCCTAAAATTTTCCTATTCCTCGAAATGCATAACAGACAGACACAAGTTTTATTATGGATCATAAAGTACATATATCAAATGCTCACAATATTGAACCAAGGTACATCTTCAATTCATATTCTAGGAATTTTACGCGTTTACCTGAAAAAAGGGTACTTCAAAAAGATAGGACATGTTAAGGTATTTAAAGAAAAAACACGTATGTAAAGTTAACAAAAATATTTTATTTTATTTTTTAGTAATGGGTGGCTTTCCCTTGTTTTTCTATTCTGAAATCATTCTATTTGATAACGATTTATATAAATTTTTTATATATTTTTGAGGAATTAATCTCCAAGCTTCTTCAATCTCATCTTTCAGCTCCTGAATAGAATTAAATTGTTTATTGGCCCTGTAAATAGTACGGGATAGTTGCCCCCAAACATTCTCTATAATATTTAAATCTGGGGATCTCGCTGGCCATTGTACAGTTCTAATATTTTTAGACAAAAAGTACAACAATCTTCGCGGAATGCACCGCTGCGTTATCCTGTTGGAATACAAAATTATCTCCAGAAATTCTAGCGCCATGTGTCCTGATTTGCTCATCAATTAATTTCACATAATCCGAACTCTTCATTTTCCCGTTCACAAAGCAGATATCGGACTTTCCTTTGTATCCAATTCCTGCCCACACCATGACACCTCCGCCTCCCATTTGTCTGCGAACTTGAAAAAGGCGATCTTTTCTCAAGTCGTGAAAATAATATGACCATCCGTCGGGTCCATCCAATGTGAATCTCTTCTCATCAGTGAACATGATATTTCTCCACCTTTTTTCCACTTTACATGCTCTCGAGCGAACTTTAACCGTTCCTCTATATGCTTTTTTGTTAACGGTGGTTTCCTGGTAAGTTTTCTTCGTTTAATAGTGGATGTGTTTTTCAGAAAACGTTGGACATTCAAAATATTTGTGTTTACACCAGCTTCCTGCGCAATTTGCCTCGCTGTTAACGTTGAATTTGATGCTACTCGTAATATAGCCCGCTTTTCACGAACACTTAGCGCACTTGGTCTGCCTGGACTCTTCCTTTTTCCGTAATTTTCGGGATCTTTTAGCAAATGCATGACCATATTTCGGCTTCGTTTTATAATTTTCGCGATTTTTGCGACACTTAAGTTTTCTCTTTTCAGGTTTAAAATAGTTTTTATTTCATCTTCACTCAGCTTCTTACCGCGACCCATTTTTAACAACACAACTTACTAATGCGTACTGATAAATTACTATAATTTTTAAAAACTGTTCTTAATTGACCTAAACTCGAAAATACTAATCACTCCTTAACTCACTTTCTGCACCAAATGCATAAAACGGTCGGCTTATATACCCTGTCCTGTCTTTTTGAAGTACCCTTTTTTCAGGTAAATGCGTAAAATTCCTAGAATATGAATTGAAGATGTACCTTGGTTCAATATTGTGAGCATTTGATATATGTACTTTATGATCCATAATAAAACTTGTGTCTGTCTGTTATGCATTTCGAGGAATAGGAAAATTTTAGGGGTGTCCTATCATTTTGATGTGGAGTGTAGTTTAATTATTTTATATAAAGCATTTAAATTTCCCATTACAATCAAAAATTCTTTCTAAGCTGATCTCAGCCCCTAATTTCTTTTCCAAAAATCCATCAGGCAGAGAATTGCAGCACAGCACAGTGCGGCGGCTCGAGAAGCAATTCGCTTGCGCTACCTACATGCCCACACTAACGGTGGTCTACAAAATTTTCTTCGATTATGTGCTGATGTTTCGCTTGCTTGCCTCTAATGTTTTCCCTTCGCATCCAGACGAGCCGAGAATATTTCGGCTAGGTTGTGAGCCCAATAAGAGTTCTTTATGTTATATGTTCTTTGCTAAAACGTACTCGCCCCCAAAATCCATTAACGATTTCCTCGGTGAGTTAAGAAGATGCGTTCAACGCCCGAACGAAACCATCAATACATATACGGGACGGTTAACACGACATTTAGTGAATTGCAAAATATCTCCAGAACCACACAGCAATAGTCACAGAAGTGCAAGAGGCCATCTACGTTCTTAAAACGGGAATAATTAGCCCTGTTATCCTGTAGGCAGTAGTAAGTCAGACTACCAGCTCGCTGCGACGATCTAATTAAGATGGCAAAACACACTGAAGAAACGGAAAGCAGAATGTCCGCAGGTCGGTTTCTTCCCGAAGCTCCTAATTTCGTCTGCACATCAGGCAATTTGAACGTGCCTTTTGGGCAGTTTAACACAATCAACATTACTGCCCCAGCCGCTCAAAATATTTCAAATCCTGGTTTCTGTGTTTGCCTCCGTAACCTTACACTGGCCCAGTTTCAAATCAAGTAACGACAAACAATCCACCAAACACAATTTCAAATGCCTACGTAAATTGCCCCAATCTCCAGTATAATAATTTCCCCCAAATACTCATGCCGGCTAGGGAAAACAGTTCCCCCAAATGTACCTTTTGTAACCATTTCGGACACACTTATCAGCAGTGCCGCACCAGACAGCGAGTGTGTAATGAAGCCGGGCGAACAAATCAGCAAGGTACGCAGGCACAAGTGCTCTATAATGCATCCAGGACCACCCAGCAAGACGGGTCTCGGCGTAATACCCAACTAAAGTGCGAACGGTGTGCCAGGAGAGGGCACGAAATTAGTGCCTGCCGCGCGAAGTTTTCGTCCCGCAGTCCTGGGACCAATGGGTAAGGCAAGCAGTATATGTGCGAAATAACTCAAGGCACACAGTACTCGTCTCACTCCTATGGATTGTCTTTTTGGGTTCTCGACAAAACTACCCACTAGTTTGAGCAAGAGTCCTCAACCTATTTATAGTCATGAAAACTACTTTAACCCTTTCAGACACAAAAATCAGGCGTTTGAGATAAAAATCTGAATTTTTGCTTATACACAAATATGACACTAATAAGCACGAATATGCAAAAACAATTAAGGTAGGATGCCTCACCTGGCCACCAGGTGATGTCCCATATATGGGACATGCCTTTTTTTTGCGCGTGGCGGCCAATCAAAACGTATTTTTTTACACTTTTCTGCATAAATTGTTTAAAAAATAGTTAAAGAGTACTTACCGATTTTTGTTAAAACTCGATCTTAAAAAAAAAAAAACAACCTTTATATGAGCACTAGGGACCACTTGTTTACTGCCGCACAATATAATTTCACAAAAAAGGCACTGAACCATGTGAAATGGTCAGAGTTCGGTACAAAACTTATTTTTGTAAAGTTTAAAAGCTACTTTATTAACAGAGTTGCTAACCATTGCAGATTTAATATTGGTGTCTACGTTAAATAGCTTTAAAATCAGTGACAACTTTTGTCCAATATATTGGACATTGTGTCTGAAAGGGTTAAGGGGGTAACCCACTGTTGAAGCCCAGAAAATGGAACTTTTTTTAAAAAATCGGTAAAAAAAATAAGAGATATCTTTTCGATTTTTCCATACTTCTTTACTGAAGACTAAAGTTTACATTTTGATTATAAAAAAAAAAAAAAAAAAAAAAAAAAAAAAATTTACAAAATGGTGGCCGTTACGATGCAGCTCGCACGTAGTCCAAAAAACAAAAAAAATGCAAATTGGGCCTCATAAAATCCTGGCCAAAGTATGCATTTGCAAACACCTACCAAAGAAAAATCCTTCAATATTTGTTATAAAGGATAGAAGTAACCTATTTTTACAGCAAAAAAAAAAAATCTGATGATTTAGTGCACGTTCGAACATTGATGTATCGATTTTCGTTATGTTTTAACACGAAAAAGTTGATCCTAAATCAACAAAATTGGTTATTTTACTCTAAAAATAGGTTATTTCTATAGATAAATACTTAATAAAGGTGTATGCAAAATTTGAAGTAAATCAGCACAATAGTTTTTTCACAATTTTACGACGCGCACAGAAAAAGAGCGTTTTGAGAAAAACGCATTTAAAGTTTTTTTAACGAAATTTTGTGACATTAATAAAACAATTTAAACTTACCCTTAATCAGCGAATCCCGGGTGATAGTGGGTACCTTCTAATTCCTGTAGCTCCTTCTCATGCATCAATTTGGCCTTTTTTTTTCTCAATACGGCTTTCTTTCGATGCGTCCGAGCTCTTTCTCTCGGCATGGTATAACTTTATTTTCTTATAGTTCGTCGCAAAATCTGCCGTGCTTTGATTAATGTTGACGCCCATGACTTCCATAATTTGCACAAGTGGATGATATCCTTCGTTGAAAATGCAAACGGCCAACATCGAAGCAATTTCAGTGATTTTCCGTCCATTGAATGTATGCTTCGGAGCGATGCGCCAAACCTTTTGGTTCAGCGACTCATTGTCGTTCTGAGTGTTTGAGCCCAGGCATCTTTCAAGAAGCTCATCTCTCGTCAAACCTTCGTAAATTGGTTTCAATATTTCGAAAATTCCATCGTCAAAAGCCGGAGGATGTTTATATATCTTGTTATTTGCTTGTGCTTTTTGCCACTTGCACCAAGAGTTCGCGCCGGCCGGACAAAACGTATGTTGTGGATTAGCGTCAGTGGAGCAGTAGTGATACAGCGATGCGAGAGCTTCTTTTTTAATTTTTTCTACAGAAGCGGGGTATCTACGGATTGGTAATCCATAATAAATTGAAAGCTGCTTGATTGTTTTATGAGTAAGTTTTTTTGTTGTGGGAAGCGCTCGTGGTTGAGGCTTGGCTTGAGCTGGCGACGAGGCTCGCGAAATACGTCGCCGTTTGGTCTTTGCTACAGGTGTTTCCTCCGTTTTATCAGCAGCTTTTGCATTTTTCTTTTTTTCGCTTCAATCAATCGGTGAAATAATCTTTTTGACACGTGATTTATGCATTCTTTTTTTATCGGATCTAAGTCTTTGTACGGCTTACTATCTACGACAGTTGTAAAAGTTTTCGAGTCGCCGTCACCTATATAACATGTATAATTCGCATCATGTTTTTCTTCAGAGCATTTGAACATTTCGACCATCCCATCCGATTCCATTTTTCCCGCACTACCAGATTGATTGATGTTGCACTCGTCTTTATGCTGTTCATACCATGCATTATACTCGAGAGAATCCTTTTGCGCAGCCCACTTATCACCAGCTTTACACACACTACTTTTTACAACAGTATCTATAACTTTTCCAGAATAATTACCGACCAAAGAAATAAAACCTATCAGAGAACTGTAACCACGCTTAGCCCAGGAGCCATCTCCTGAGACTATTAGGAGATTACGCTCATTTCCTTTCGCTTCATTCATATCTTTTTCAGTCTGGACAGCTTTTCCAATGCAGTTTTCGTAAATCGCTGTTGTTGCTGTATGTATGAGTTCTATCAAATCATAATACATTTTTGAACTGAATTTACAATTCAAACCCATCAATCCGGAAAACGTATTCAGACTGTATAAACCGAGTCCCAAAAATCGAAAACAAAATACGATGCGTCTGTTTATTTCATACGCATTACTTTTTGAACCAGTCAATGCGCAGGAATTCACTTTACTATATGTAGGACACTTGCATTCAAAAATAATTTTAAATCCAAGACCACGGTGAGAGCTGGTTTTGAAATTTATATGTCTTACAAGTCTTACATTGCAAAACACTTTGGAGCGTGCCGAACACGAGGGCAAAGTTTATTATAGAATAAGATGATATTGGATCTATATTTACATCACTTGACGAACTATTGTTTAATTTTTGTGCGAATGACTAATCTAAACTTTCATTAACACTAAACTGATTACCTTCAAACGACTTTCTCTTTCTTTTATGAGAATTATCTCTACCTTTCTTACTCGACAGCATTTTTATCGAGATTTTTCTCACGATTTGAGCTGGTTACGTAGATACTGAAGGTTGAACGTATATTAACTGATGTATACTTATATATGAAGCTATGTATTAGTGTATTATGTAACATATACATTTAGAAAGAATTATAATAGGTAATACGCGCGGCAGCTATTCGAGCGGTTACAAAACCGTGCGTACTCGGAAATCGTAGTTGAAGAAGGGTGACTGTGAGCGCGATAGAAAGAACAATTATTTAGATATCGATCTGAAATTTTGCACAGATATTCTTGAAGTGCTAATCTATCGAAATATGAAAAAAAAGTTGGATTTTTTTTTTTTCAACAGTGGGTTACCCCCTTAAACTAATGTAAGTGTGGCAGAGCAAGCAAGTTAAATTTTTTAATTTTTTAATTTTTTAATTTTGAATTTTCTGAGTAGGCTTTGCGAGAATTGAAAAGTTGATTTTTTTAATTTAGATGGCGAGAAAAATCAAAGTAGGCGAGGGAGAAGAAAAGAAACAAAGAAATTGTGAACAAATTTAGTTTAGGAATTCTGATGAAACAACACAGACCAGAAATAAATAAAAATTAATTAAAAATTATATTAACGTTTTTTAAAATAGTAGGATTAATTTGTACGAAATTAAGAATACAAATCATCCTCTATATAAGTATACCTAAGTTATTTTGAGTCGGCGCCACATGCAAATTAATTAATTACGTAAAGCGTGATGCGCGGCGCGACGCGACACGTTCCTTTGCCGGAAAATGCCGAGCGTTCACGAAGTTAATGTCAGTGAGACCAGCAACCCGAACGGGGACACACGTGAGGGCACACGTCGCTGAGAGTGGTTGTGCGTAGAGCGCATTTTTTGGAATGTTAATGTTTATCGCTGGATATTTTGCGCCAACATGGATAGGCCTACAAAAAATGCGGCTCGAATGAGAAAAAGATATTTAGAAGAATGTAAGTACACAACTCAGCATTAAAATCTTTGATTGAACAATCAATCATCCCCTGTTTTCGTACCCTTAAGGTTGGAATTTTTTTTTCAAATTTATATGGGACCAACTTCGGGGTATACCCTTTCCAATAAAAAAGAATTATCAAAATCGGACTACTCCGTAAAAGGTTATGCGTGGTCATACATAAAAAAAAATATACGCGTCGACTTCAGAACCTCCTCCGTTTTTTCGTCGGTTAAAAAATAAACAAAAAGAATCAATCTTTCACAGAATAAATTCAGTATTTAATTAAAAAATAAACAGAAACTTATTAAACAACAATTTTATTCAATATTTTAGAGTAAGTATGTATCTTAATATTTAAATGTTTATATAATATCAAATTAGCATCCAACCTCCCACGAGCAGTTTTCTCATCGAAATCTAAACGAGAATTAATTCCAACAAACATCAGCCCAGCCACTCACGCAGCGGTAACAGACAAAGGCAAGGCACATGGGCAAAAGCTCTTGCCAAACGAAACGATGTTCTGAACTGCCGCGAGAAATGAAATGTAGGCGACTGTAAGTTTCTGCTGGCAGAACCCTAGAAGAAAATTTTCAGCTCAGCTTGTTTGTTCCTAGTGCGAGTTCTTTATGTTATACGTTCTTTGGTATTAGTTAATATATTCGCGATTTGTGAAAAATCGGTAATCAATTTTTCACGAGGTCATATGCATCGCCTCGTATTATGATAGACGTTCTTCGTCTTCTGTGCATGCATTTTTTGGTGCAAATTGTGGATATGGTATAGTATGAAGAATTTCATTTTCTATTATTTGAGAGGATACATCTTTATAAGGTTCTTGAAAATCAATGCTATCTTCTGCAATCATTTCGACATCCTGAAAATTGTTTATTGAATTCCATAGAATTGATTCGAAATGATGAGCTAATTCGATTTCCTTATGATTTTTTTCAGCACTTTCTTGTAAATTTAGTACTTCAAATGCAGATAGCAGTAATGAAATAACATTCATTGGGTTTACTTTCATTATGATACTGTAAAAAAAATCAAAATCAAAATCAAAATCAAAATAAATGTTTATATTCTAACTTAAGGAGGCTCAAGCGAATTTTGTTCATGAGACATGATTTTTTAAGTTTAAGTCTTTGCTATTATGGTGACGTCAAAAAAGAAACTGGAGTCACCAGACTAAATCAAAAATTAAAAGCGATTGAAAAAAAAAATGTAACACGTACTCTTATGGGCAGAGACCTTCTATTTTCTATTAGATAGATTATGAAACAGGTATAGGTGAAACTGAAGTATGTTATGTAGTTTTTCGCGCAGAATAATTTGTGCTAAAAAAAGGTTTGTCACCGGGCAATTGAAAAAGTGCATTACCAAATAATTTGAAGTAATATATCACTGGGGGACAGTCGAACATTTTTTTTCTAATTTTACATTTATTGTTGGCGTTATATATTTAAAGTATCAAAAAGAGTATTTCAATGGATTTCGCGTGATTACGGAGAGATAAAAAATCATGGTCCTTGCTACATACGACACCAAACGTTGGAGCCACTTTAAATCACAGAGAACTTTTTGTTATCACACTAACGGGGAGAAACAGAATTCCTTCCAAATTCTTTGTTTTATAAACTTCAGATATTTCAATTTATTACATGCACTGATATACGTACACCTGTGTTCAAAAAAATAGTAGTGCAAGTGCTCTTGTCTGAAGACACTGCTATTCATTGCTTATGAACTAAAATGTTTTTAATTGTTCATCAGATTCTTAAACACCTGATGTTGTGTTTTGTGCAAAAGTTGTCTTTGTTTTGTACATGAGAATTTGTAGAACAGCAAACTTGCCGCATTGGTGCACTACTATTTTTTTGAACACAGGTGTATATTTTACTTTACAAGCACTTCGTCACACGCACTTAACATCACGATATTTACATAAGGAGTTTAATATGATACAATAAGTTTATTATTGCAAAAGTGAAAAAAATTTATAAATGTACATGTAATTGATAAGAAGAAAAATACATACGTGTAAATAAACAAACGAACGAAATATAAATTTCAAGAAACCGATGCACTTAGATTTAGTTACTAATATAAATAATTTCAAACAGTGCGACCCAGCATACCCGAAAGTATCGTTATAACATTTCTTATCTTGCAATTGTTTTGATAGCAGCTTTTTTTGACCAGATAATTAAACGTTTTATAAACATAGAAAATAGATAATTTAAAAATATTTAATACGGCTAATATCAAATACATTGGTTTTCAATGAATCTTAATGAACAATAATAAAACATTATGATTGAATTTGTAAGTAATATTTAATTTTAAATTTAATCAAATTTATAAAACTTATATTGAGAATTGATGGATTAAAGGATGCGGAGTATAAATAAGTAAGAAGAAGTTTTAGTTCTCAAAGAGCAGTTTATTGTAAAGAGCACGTCAGAGGTAGACCAGACATATATGTGTGTACATAGAATGTAGAGAAACACCTATATACATTTTTATATCCACCAAGAATATTACAGATTTTTAAATGTATGATAATCTCGTTTGAAGTTAAATACCAAGCAAACGGCGAACACTTCGATTAGCATATTTTATTTTGAAATATTGGCCTTCGGTCTGGCTACAATTTCAGGCTTTCAAGCATAAGTTTTGGGTTTATTAGGTGTAAGATTTATAACATGTAACTTAAGGTTTGGAATTTATAGCTCGCTACAATTATGGCATTAGAAAAAAAAGAACATACATGGTAACTTTTTTACGAGATTGAAGAACGTAATATCGATTTAGATCTAATGTATTAAAACTGTAATTTAAAATTTTTTTATTATTTTTCATAAAAAATGATGTATCTTTCAAAACTTTGTCCATCATGTTGGGTCCGCCATTTTGAATTTTTTAAATTTAACATGAGATTCGTAATCAGCGACCGCAACAATTTTTATTTATAGTTCTTTTTATAAAAATTGATGTATTTTTCAAAAATTCGTCCGCCATGTTTAGACCCGCCATCAGAATCGTAATCAATGACTCCAAAAACCCCTTAAAACTGGTTTTCACGAAAAAAACTGATGTCTAAGAATATACATCATGTGTTAGTGCTAGGGGTAGTTTAACCCCTTGAGAAGCTTTTTCAAGAAAACCCAAAAAAAGGTCAATATTATTTTTCAAAATCGTATGTAAGAAAATATTTGTCGATGATTTTTAACTAAAACTGTTATTTTTGTGACGCAAAAATATAATTTATTATGCAATAAAAAATAAGGGTTGCAACCCCAGGGAACCGGATTACTTACAAAAGGTTAGTATATTTATGAGACATCATTTCCATTTTGTTTCATCCGAAAAACTTCATTAGAACTTGAGATATTTAAGAAAAACTGTTTTTGGGGGTAAAGTTTAGGGGTGGTTTTCACCCCCTAAACTTGCGTATTCGCAGATGAAAAAAAATACGTGTCTCTTATTTTACGATGCTCTACAATATATTTCAATTTCATCAAAATCGGTGAGACACACCTGAGAACGTTTCCTTGTTAGTGTTGCCATGCAAGTGCTTGAAAGTTGGAACGTGCGGATCCAATATGGCGACTGAAATTTCTCGATTTCAACGGATTTGAATGAAAATTGGTACAATGGTTGTTTTGAGGCCACTCATTATGAATATTATCAAAGTCACAAATTCAAGATGGCGGATCCAATATGGCGACTGAGATTTCTCGATTTCAACGGATTTTAATGAAAATTGGTACAATGGTTGTTTTGAAGCCACTAATCTCGAATATTACCGAAGTTACAAATCCAAGATGGCGGATCCAGTATGACAACTGAAATTTCTCGATTTCAACGGATTTGAATGAAAATTGGTACAATGGTTGTTTTGAAGCCACTAATCTCGAATATTATCAAAGTCAAAAATCCAAGATGGCGGATCCAAAATGGCGACCCAAATTTCTCGATTTCAGCGGACTTGAATGAAAATTGGTGCAATGATTGTTTTGAAGCCACTAATCTCGAATATTATCAAAGTTACAAATCCAAGATGGCGGATCCAATATGGCGACCAAAATTTCCTTTTCACTTTTTTTTTGCTTGGAAACATTTTTTATATTTGTTTTTAACCCTTCGTCGGGCGCAGCCGGCCTAAGAGACCCGAAAAGCACTCCTGAGGTTATCCCTTCCCCCTCTAACGGCCCAGTAGCGTGCCCACTCGAATAGTTTCCTGGCTAGAGGTGGGGAGTCGAATGCGCAACCTCAGTCTGTCGCACATTGTCATCGAGTTCGCTTTAGACCCTTACGAATGTCGAAATTGTCATCAACCTCTCTGCCTAACTCACGTAAATCCGCTCTGCCAGACCTGTTATTCAACTGCCCATTTTGAAGATGCATCTTCGGTTTCAGCCCATGAACTCAACGAATAATTATGGTCCCGCATTGAAAGAGACTGAGATATTTTTTTCTTTTCCACAGTTTCCAAATTTAACTTTTTTTGTTCGTCCTATTTGAAATACCTAATGTTTGTGCAGAATTTGCAACTTCAGTATGTTATTTTGATTTTGAGCTACATTTTTCATAATTAAACTCGTTCTTTATCATTCAATTTGGTATTTTTTCCATTATTTTAATCTTATCAAAGGCGATCCTACCGGTGTTTTAAATTAAAATTGAATAGGGTTGGGAGGGAGGGAAAAATATGTAGGTGGCCTCTCAGGCCGGGTGCGCCTGGTTTTGGTTCACTTAGGAGTGCGCCCGACGAAGGGTTAAACAAATTGTGGAAAATTGTTTTGAAAAACGTGTTAATAAACAAAACAATCTAAGATTTTGTTATTATGTTGAATAGAAATACTATTTGTCGTTGTTCTTTTTATTTCGCTTTAAAGAAAGTTTGAACTTTAAACTATTAAAACCTTAAATACGTAAATTAAAATTAAATCTACGAAAAATAGCGTAAAATACTTTTTTTACATAGCTTAGGGCTCAAGCTTTTATTCGAGTATCGTTTGAAGTAATGCCAAACAAATTTTGAAAAATGACAAAATGGCCTTTCCCGCATATTATCTCTATTTTCTAACAACGTGACATGATAAAAGATTTTAAATCTATGATGAAATGAAAATTTGTCGGCTATTTGACAAAATATGCCGTTCACCTGTTTTATTGTTTTGTCATTACCTATTATTATTATTTGTTGTTTTCATTAATAATTAGATAATTTCCACTTTTTTCCTTAAATGAGCATTTGTATGCTGTACTTCAACAAGTGAGATATTGTGAAATAATGTTTTCTTTCGGCATTATAGAAATGCAGAATAATCTAGCTTTCGTCATGGCTACCATCCTACCTTAATAAAAACGTTTATTTACGAACGTGAATATACAAAGCAAATTTTTATATTTAGCTAACATATTCCCCAAAATATACCCTCCTAAGAAAACTTTTGACTTCATGAGAGAGAAGATTAAGTTATTTTAAAAATAATAACATTTAGCTAAAGTTTTTGTTGAACGAAGCACTTGGACTTAATTAAAAATTAGTTGTTTTCGGTTTTAAAATGAAACTCTCGCATTTTTCTCGTTCATTGTTGTTGCTATTACGACTGAATGAACCCTGAGAACATGAAAAGTAGCTAAAAATTACCGTAATACATTAGCCAGTTTTTATTGAATTTTGTGCTGTCTATCAGCTCGGTCATTTCGCGGAGTTTCTGTTTAGTGAGAGGTGCTTGGATGACAGCTATTAATAAGCACGTGGTACAAATATAGTCGCGTAGAAAATAAATTCCGAACTATATAGCTGCGTCCCACCACTTTTTTCCTTCTGTGTTTTCCAGTGTGATAATGTTGTACTTCTTGGATAAGTGATTAAGTAATTAATTCCTCATTGTAGTGTGAGTCAAGTTATTCAGTGTATTACTGCACATAAAAACATAATAATAGAAAAATGCAGAGAAACGATGAGCAGAAAGCGCATTGTTCGAAAAGTTGTACTCCCGCAATTTCATTCCTGGATCCACTTTATGATAATTTTTCAAGACACTTAGATTTATCCGCAACGTAAGAACTGTATTTACACTTATCTAATAACATTTTAATTTGGTCGATGACAATGACAACTAAATTAATTGCTCTTTTAACATTGGTGTCTTCCCGTTTCTCAATATTTAAATATATGCTCTAGTAATAATCATTGAGAAATAGCTTTTGAACATGCCTAATGCCTTTTCACAAATAGCAAATTTTATTTTTCTAACATATACCATCTCATTCGTTTTATATAATTCCTCAACTCCGCTTTTAAAAATGTGAAACAATTTAGTTTTGTTTCTTGGCACCTTCAAAGTAAGCAACACTGAGTACTAATAGAAAAAAATATATTAATAATAAAATTTAATGCAATTATTGGTGCAATATTTTTAATTTATACGTATTTATATTAGCAGTACTTCCTTAAACAGTTCACCCTACATTGTAAATCTGACGACAGAGATTTTATTTCGAATCAACGAGCTAGAATTGTTTGTAATCTGTGTGTATAATTTTATCATTTGTTACATTACATATATTACTCAATATTCCCTTCTTTCTGAAAATCTTATGGCGTATAACATAAAATAAACTCAGGAGGATATATAATATATGTATATATGCTATTTGGCCACGTTTTGTTAAAATGAATATGTTTTTATATTCACTTCGCCTAAAACAAAAACATCTTATTAGAAAAAGTAATAAGTTTTACAGCGGAATGCATCAAATATTTTATGTTATGTGTCTAATTTACAGATCAAAAAATAATTTTAAAAAAACATGACGGGACAAGATTTTCCTTATATTTTATTTCAGTTTAATAAGAAGAAATATTATCAGCATATAATAACATATGTAAAATAAAAATCTACATACAGAACATCTCATTCAAAAACTCATTAAATGTTTAACATCGGGAAGATTCGCAATTAAAAAGCAAACATTAGTTGAATATAGATAAAATAATATGTTTAGAAATTTTTACTTGATGATGATAATACTAAGACTCAATTTTTATGTCTCATGGCTCCACCGCGAATTGAGCTGTTTGAGGATGAAACATAATTTCTCACCTTATACTTGGTAGATTAAGGAATACTTCTCAACGGCATTACTTACAATGACTTTATTGGTGGCCAAAAATCAATCAATGAAAAAAATAAATGAGTTGATCTGTAATTTTTTAGCAAACTCCTAAAAGAGGAAAGACATTGCGGCACTAACCAGAACAAATAGGTAGGTTGTGATGGGCTCAAATTTTAAGATTTTTATTTATTTATTTATTTATTTATTTATTTATTTATTTATTTATTAATATCATAACATTCTAGATCATTTACAGAGTAAGATAGTTTTTATTTTTTAAAGAGTTTAGAATTTCTTAAGTTATTCTTTACAGCTTAGATATATTAATTTAGCAAAATAAATTCTGTTCAATTACTATTATTTACATATGTAGAGGAAAAATTATATAAAAACCTCTTGAAAAAGACTTAAACCTATTTATCCTACCCTATTACTAATTCTAAACTACTATTACTAATTCTAGACTACCTAACTAGGATTGGCAAAGTTGCCGAATCAACGGGTTGGGGGCATACTCGCCATCTACATCTACCATTGAAAGCAATCGCCTGGTTGAAAAATGCCACGGAAGATTGAGTATCATCTTTAATATTTTGTTTTGAGCGATTTGGAGCTTATTTTTGTGTGTTTTCGCACAATTATACCATACTGGCGCTCCATAAGTCAGCACGGCTAGAAAAACTACTTTGTATATTAGGAGCTTATTTTCCAGGCTTAGGGTTGATTTTCTGTTAATGAAGGGATATAATATTCGAGTCAATGTATTTATTTTATGTATTGTGTGCGCGATATGTGTTTTGTATGTTAGAGTTTTGTCTAGTGTAATGCCAAGATATTTGACGTTTTCGGTCCATGGAATTTCGACGTCGTAAATTTTCAGCTTGTTTGTGGGTAAAAAGCACGACTTTCTCTTTCTGGTAAAAAACATAGCTTGTGATTTTTCGCAATTTAATTTAATTTTCCATTTGTGAAAATATTTTGCTATGCTGTTTAGGCCTGTTTGAGAATTATTTATAATTTCTTCAAGTTTTTCTGCCGAGGTATAAATTGCTGTGTCGTCAGCATACATTGAAACGTTACAGCCATGCAGCTGTGGGATATCAGCAGTAAATATACTGTATAAAATAGGCCCGAGAACTGAGCCTTGGGGGACCCCTGCTATAATTTCGCATGCTTCTGCGCTTTCCATACCTACGTGTACTTTAAAAAATCTATCGTTTAGGAAGTTTTCCGTTATAAAGATTATGTAGCTAGGAAAATTAAATTTTATCATTTTATATATCAGAGCTTCATGCCAAACGGTGTCAAATGCTGCTTGAACATCTAACAAAATTAGGGACGTTGATTTCTTCTGTGCTAGATTTTGCTTGATGTCCTGAGTTATTCTAGCAACAGCGTGTACAGTGGAATGTGAGCTTCTAAAGCCAAATTGTATATTCGGAAGGATGTCATTTTCCT
Organism: Dysmachus trigonus; assembly: GCA_949715965.1. Taxonomy (NCBI): domain Eukaryota; kingdom Metazoa; phylum Arthropoda; class Insecta; order Diptera; family Asilidae; genus Dysmachus; species Dysmachus trigonus. Next base: position 33,467,733 of record OX454321.1, on the reverse strand, counting down.
CCATAAAATCAACCATTCTGTTTTTAATAATTTTTTCCATTATTTTGCCCAACGAGTTTAGTAGACTGATTGGTCGATAGCTCGAGGCACAGTCAGCTGGCTTTCCAGGTTTGTGGATAGGGATTGTTTTTACCATTTTCCAAGTTTTCGGGAAATAATGAAGTTTGAGGGCAGGAATTATATATGAATGTTAGATATACAATAGCTGGTTTCGGGTAGTTTTTGATACAGCAATTTGGTATTTTATCTGGACCTGGGGCTTTTTGATTTTTTAGCTGTTTAATAATAAATGTAGTTTCTTTTGGCTTTACGAGTCTGAATGCTACGGGTGCTGGGTTATTTTCAGCATAACTTGCAATACATTCCTTTACTAATGTAGTAGTTTCAGTGTCGCTAAGATGAAGTGAAATAGCATTATTAGCCGAAAAAGCTTTGGTGAATGCATTGGCTTTTTCTTTACATGTGATGCATTTTATATTATTGTGTTGTATGGCAGGTAGAGGTTTATGTTTTTTCCTAATTATTTTTGTTACATTCCAGAAAGGTGTAGATGCCTTATCCAGACTTACTAAAAGTTTGTTCCACCTAACATTCCGAAAATTTGATACTTCCGATTGTATACATTTGTTCCAAAATTGTAATATTCTTTTGTAATAAGGGTTTCGAGTACGCTGCCATTCCCTACGGACACTATTTCGATATCGGATCATTCTTATGATATCATCAGGCAATTTGCACGTATCAGATAAATTCCCTTTTCGGTATGGAACAGCTAACTTTATCGCGGTAAGCGTGAGATTAGTGAAGGACATAATCATGTCATATACTTGCCTTGTATTGTTTATATTATTTAATGACAGAGTTTTCATCAATGGGCGTAGCTCTGATTTTATATGTCCTCCGAACATTCTCCAATTTGCTTTTTTGAAGTTATATTGAGGATTACAATTTCGGGGAGTGACAAATGATAAGTTAAGTTTGACTGGTAGGTGGTCAGAGGAGAGATCATTGATAGCAATTGGTTGTGTAGCTAATTCTGGTCTGTTTGTTATGTATAGATCTAAGACCGAAGGATTTGTCGTCGAATTGTTTGGTACATACGTTGGGTCAGGGGGATACAGCAATACAGGTGGAGAGTTTTGGAGTATGTTATGTAATATATTGCCCCAGACGTTTGCACGTAAACAACCCCAAGCCTGGTGTCTACAACTGAAATCACCTCCGATTAAAAATGAGCCCCGAATACGTGTTATCTTAAGCAAATCAGCTCTGAAGTGTCGTTTTGTATCATTGTTTGATGAGCACCCTGGAAAGTACAACGATATAAGTTTATATTGTTCACCCTCTTCCGTGGTGATTTCAACCCCAATTGCCTCGATTACATTTAGGTTGAAGTGTGGTAATAGTTTAGCTCTGATTTTCTTGTTGACGACTATAGCAACACCGCCACCCCGTTGATTCACTCTATCTAATCGATAGCAATAGAAATTTGGATTATTAAAATTAATTGATGGATTTAATCCTGTTTCTGTCAGAAGAGCAATGTCTAACTTGTTCTTTAACATAAAATGAAAAAATTCTACAGATTTGTTTCGAATACCACGAGCATTCCAAGTAATAATATTTAGACTTTGTTTAACCCTTATGTGAGTGACGAGGTACCCGGGTACCTTTTGCATTTTCAATTAAAAAAAAAAATATGTTTTACGCATTATAGATAGCTGTGGCTTCGTGAGAGCTCTTGACTTTTTGTAAACCATATTTTTTTTATGTTTTGACCAGGTCAGCCCATTCACACTATGTTGAGGAGGCTTAAAAAATTTTTGCACCCATGATAGAGTGATAAGGTACCCGGGTACCTCTTTATTTTTTGTATGACATTGCAAAAAATGAAATAATAAATATTTATCAAAATGTTTTATTTAGTTTATATAAAAAAAAAATGCAATTTTTTTATTTATACAGAATTAGAAAAACTCTCAGAGCAGCTGTTACATGTTGGACGAGTTACTGAATGTTCATCACAAACTGGTTTTCCGCAGTTAGTGCAAGCTTTTCGCGTTTTTCTTTGCTTGCGTTTGAGTTCTCTGCATATGAAGCAGCTTCCAACAATTGCAATACGGCCTGTAGAATCCCGTCTAGTCTGATTTGTAGAAGTTATGGATCCAGAAGGAATCGAATGTAGTTCTTGGCCAAGCACATCCTGCATTGCATATCTAACATGTAGTTTTGAAATCACTATGGAATTTTTGGATCTTTGTTCTATATTTTCACGGCACAATTGTAGACTCAAGGATTTCAAAAACTTTCTGCGTTTGTCACTTGAGACGAATTGTGGATTATTCTCCATGTAAATTACATACGCTGCCAAAGCTGCAATATCAATGATATTGTAAAAAAGTGCTAAAGGCCACCGATTCGTCCTGCGTTTTACGGTATATTCTCCTAATAGCTTATCCATATTATCCACTCCACTTTTGGTTTTATTATAATATAAAATTATTTCTGGCTTAGCAGTTTCCTTATTACTTTCAATAACTGATGACATGTGCATCGATGACAACATTATTACTGCTTTATTCTTTTTAGGAACGTAAGAGCACACAGTTGCTACTTTACTAAAGGCAAAGTTCGAAGTATAAATCGCCCTGTCCTGTGCTAAAAATGGTCTCATTTTTCAGACGACGGTTAGCAGTCCAGTTCTTTCATGTCAGTGTGTGCACCGATAACCGCGTACCCCACTCAATCCCTCGCCTACTTTGTTTGCCCGCTTAGCTTCATTCAAATAATAATAATCAAAGTAAGTGTAATGTAAAAACAGAACTTGACTGTTTACATTACGTATAAAATGTATGAAGGTACCCGGGTACTTCGTCACTCTGATGAAGTTTTTTTTTTGTCACTCACATAAGGGTTAAGAGTCATAAATGTACTTAATAGCAAGTTGAGTGATAACATTAAATTGATCTGATTTAGTTTTACAACATTTTAACTTGTTAATAACATCGTTTAAAAGAGCAACAATTTGATCATACGAGAATAGATCCGAGTTTGAAGGGTTAAGGTTGCTGACCTGACTACTTTTAAGTGTTTCTGCCCAGGACTTGCTGCCGGAAGCATGCGGGTTAACGCCGGTATAAGTCCGTCTCGCCGGTAGAGGTGGGAAGTTTTGTGAATTACGCTCAGGAGGGGCTCTCGTTCTCTCCATATAGTCCAGTCAATTTAACCTCTGAAGCGGAAGTTTGTGGTGGAGTGCTAATTTTTGGATATATTGTTGGGGACGGTGAGAAATGAAGCTATAACTATTTTTTGCCCCTCGGGGGTGTTTGCGAAGGGGTGAAAAAGGGTGAAAAAGGGTGAAAAAGGTTTTTTGTTTATAACTTTGAATAAAAAAGTCAGCCTGGGTGGGAACGTTAGAGGGTGATATAATAAATGATTATTCATCTTGTATTAAAGTTTCCCCCGGTTTTGTTTATTGCAAAATTGTTTATTAACAATTTCACTCTCCCAAACCGAAAAAAATCACGGCTGATTTTTTTAAAAATACTTAAGCTCGTACGATGTCTTTCATTTTCACAATATCACTAGAAGACGCAATCCCCCATCATATACCAAAAATTCAAAACGGTTCCATGCATTTCACCTGAGATAATCACCCAGATACCTCACCTGTTTTACACCGAAAAATGTACAGTTTTAATCCAAGTCAAGATATCCCCCACGAATCGTCGCCCTCCGACCAGATATCGCTGAGCAGCACACATTTTTCACATTTTTTCCCAGCCCACGGCGGGGAAGAAGAAGATTTGCGACTGATTCAAAAACGGAAATCGCTATAACTTTCGATGTATGTAACGGAACTTAATGTATGATGGCTTCAAAAATCACTTATTTTTTTCTCCATCTTTTCCTCATACACCACTTTCACCTAATATTTTTACTTTTTTTTATATTGAATTAAACTTAAAAAAAAAATAAAAATTAATTACATTTTATTCCTTTTCTCCCACAAAACTAAACTTTTTTGAAATATTCTTAATTTTATAGTTATCTACAGATTCCACCCTTTATTCTCATAATTTTTATCATTTTCCACAAATCCCCCCCTGACCCCCCGAATAAATATATTACCCCTTAAATTTTACAAACAAAAAACTCGCCAAACATTTTATTTTTTTTCTCCAACAAAACTAAACTTTTTTGAAATATTCTTAATTTTGTAGTTATCTACAGATTCCACCCTTTATTCTCATAATTTTTATTATTTTCCACAAATCCCCCCTGACCCCCCGAATAAATATATTACCCCTTAAATTTTACAAACAAAAAACTCGCCAAACATTTTATTTTTTTTCTCCAACAAAACTAAACTTTTTTGGAATATTCTTAATTTTATAGTTATCTACAGATTCCACCCTTTATTCTCATAATTTTTATTATTTTCCACAAATCCCCCCTGACCCCCCGAATAAATATATTACCTCTTAAATTTTACAAACAAAAAACTCGCCAAACATTTTATTTTTTTTCTCCAACAAAACTAAACTTTTTTGAAATATTCTTAATTTTGTAGTTATCTACAGATTCCACCCTTTATTCTCATAATTTTTATTATTTTCCACAAATCCCCCCCTGACCCCCCGAATAAATATATTACCCCTTAAATTTTACAAACAAAAAACTTGCCAAACATTTTATTTTTTTTCTCCCACAAAACTAAACTTTTTTGAAATATTCTTAATTTTGTAGTTATCTACAGATTCCACCCTTTATTCTTATAATTTTTATTATTTTCCACAAATCCCCCCCTGACCCCCCCGAATAAATTTATTACCCCTTAAATTTTACAAACAAAAACTTACCAAACATTTTATTTTTTTTCTCCCACAAAACTAAACTTTTTTGAAATTTTAATAATTTTGTAGTTATCTACAGATTCCGCCCTTTATTCCCATAATTTTTATTATTTTCCAAACATCACCCCCTGACCCCCCCGAATAAATTTATACTACACCTATCCCTCGATTTACACGATAGATAGGTTCCTCAGAAAACCGTGCAAATCGAAATCGGGATTTCGTATAAGTAAAACCGTGTAAAACGAAAACAGACTGAAATGTGCATAATTCGGTAATTTATTTAAAAGTAAATATATTTTGAAAAACATAAAAATACTAGTCTATTTATAAAATTAGTAGTAGGTGTATAAGGTATAAGTATGGAATTCATTTTACATATAGAAAGAAGAAATCAAGTCCTTAAAACCTTTCTTTCTAATCTTTTCTTCTTGATTGGTGTTGTGTTGTCGTTAGTATCCTTCATAATTTGATAGTACTTAATGCGATATTGGTTCTATGTAGAGAAATAAGAGACAATCTCGCATTAACCAAAGGTGGTATTAAAATCTTAATTAAAAATCATAAATAAATAAATAAACTCTTACTCAGACGATTTTTATTGTGAACACAATTCAAAAATGGCAGTGGTAATATCCATGCAGTTAAAATGTTCAGTTTTACCTGTTTTTTTCTTAAACCTCTGATTTTATAAACCGTGTAAAAGCGAAATCGTGTAAAAAAAGTATCGTGTAAATCGAGGGATAGGTGTATTTACCTTTTTTTTAAATTATTCCCCATTTTTACTATTCAATTTTTTCCACCAATTCTCAATTAATCTCACTTTTTCTTTCACCCACATCTACTTCAAGGTCTTCCGAAACCAAATCTACATTTTTTCTCCATTATTGCTAATAGTTTGTCCCCAATTGGAGTAGATCTTTATGCAATAATCGTAAATCGAAACTGGGGAGAAATTAATATTTTGGACGAAAAATGATCCGCTAGCACACACGGGGGCAGATTGGGGACATACTATTAGCAATAATGGAGAAAAAAATGTAGATTTAGTTTCGGAAGACCTTGAAGTAGATGTGGGTGAAAAAAAAGTGAGATTAATTGAGAATTGGTGGAAAAAATTGAATAGAAAAAATGGGGAATAATTTAAAAAAAAGGTAAATGGTATAAATTTATTCGGGGGGGTCAGGGGGTGATGTTTGGAAAATAATAAAAATTATGGGAATAAAGGGCGGAATCTGTAGATAACTACAAAATTATTAAAATTTCAAAAAAGTTTAGTTTTGTGGGAGAAAAAAAATAAAATGTTTGGTAAGTTTTTGTTTGTAAAATTTAAGGGGTAATAAATTTATTCGGGGGGGTCAGGGGGGATTTGTGGAAAATAATAAAAATTATGAGAATAAAGGGTGGAATCTGTAGATAACTACAAAATTAAGAATATTTCAAAAAAGTTTAGTTTTGTGGGAGAAAAAAAATAAAATGTTTGGCAAGTTTTTTGTTTGTAAAATTTAAGGGGTAATATATTTATTCGGGGGGTCAGGGGGGATTTGTGGAAAATGATAAAAATTATGAGAATAAAGGGTGGAATCTGTAGATAACTATAAAATTAAGAATATTTCAAAAAAGTTTAGTTTTGTGGGAGAAAAGGAATAAAATGTAATTAATTTTTATTTTTTTTTTAAGTTTAATTCAATATAAAAAAAAGTAAAAATATTAGGTGAAAGTGGTGTATGAGGAAAAGATGGAGAAAAAAATAAGTGATTTTTGAAGCCATCATACATTAAGTTCCGTTACATACATCGAAAGTTATAGCGATTTCCGTTTTTGAATCAGTCGCAAATCTTCTTCTTCCCCGCCGTGGGCTGGGAAAAAATGTGAAAAATGTGTGCTGCTCAGCGATATCTGGTCGGAGGGCGACGATTCGTGGGGGATATCTTGACTTGGATTAAAACTGTACATTTTTCGGTGTAAAACAGGTGAGGTATCTGGGTGATTATCTCAGGTGAAATGCATGGAACCGTTTTGAATTTTTGGTATATGATGGGGGATTGCGTCTTCTAGTGATATTGTGAAAATGAAAGACATCGTACGAGCTTAAGTATTTTTAAAAAAATCAGCCGTGATTTTTTTCGGTTTGGGAGAGTGAAATTGTTAATAAACAATTTTGCAATAAACAAAACCGGGGGAAACTTTAATACAAGATGAATAATCATTTATTATATCACCCTCTAACGTTCCCACCCAGGCTGACTTTTTTATTCAAAGTTATAAACAAAAAACCTTTTTCACCCTTTTTCACCCCTTCGCAAACACCCCTGAGGGGCAAAAAATAGTTATAGCTTCATTTCTCACCGTCCCCAACAATATATCCAAAAATTAGCACTCCACCACAAACTTCCGCTTCAGAGGTTAAATTGACTGGACTAATATGGGCGCGGGTCTTTCGAGGTTGCGTCCTTTCACGACGCGATTGCGAATCAGTAGATTTGTGAGGACCATTGCAATTTGCGCATTTAGCTATGTCGCTGTTTGGGCACTTGCTAGTGTGATGACTACCCGAACAATTTGCACAAAAACTTTTAATTCGGCAGAATTTTTCTCCATGCCCAAACATTTGACAATTGTGGCATTGTGTAGGTTTACCTGGTATTTTTCTTTGGTACTCCCAGCGCACAATTGTTCTGTTGTAGATATTATATTTTTCTTTGAGTTCTTTCATCGTAATAGATTTCCGCTCGAAATAGACAATATAGAGGTTAAAATTATTGAATTTAGTTTTTCTGTTGACGACTTTAACATCCAGGCATTTTAGACCGACTGAGCAGAAGTAATTTTTAAGATCGGTGGCGCTTTCATCGTCCAAACCAGATAGTATTGCCTTAAAAGGGAGATCAGTTTTCCGGCTATGGGTAAAATACTCGCACTTGCACTCATCTAGTAGCCCGCAAATTTTTTCGTAAACATCAGAGTTTGATGCTAAGATTTTAATGCCTATCGACATTCGTTTTACAGTGTAGTCCATAATGTTTTTAGTTTTAAGTAATTCATGTATGTGTCCACTAGAGCACTTAATAACATTGATCGGTGGCACTATCACTTTACTTTCAGTTGCTGGAGCAGCTGCATCATCGGTCTCATCTGCCTCTTGCATCGTTTGTAGCGGTGCGAAGTAGTTTTTCGTAGACGATGAGTTTCCACTACCGCTGGGTAGCTGGCCGTTACGTTTTGTACTTGCACTTGCACTTTCTGTTCTCATGGTGCTGGCAGAATATTTTTGCAATTGCACATTAAATTTTTTCCTTTGATGGTGCGACACTCCATCAAAACTGTCCTCGCTTAAATCCGCGTTTGAAAATAACCTTTTAATTTTGTTAACAAGAACTTTTTCACAACTCTTAGATTGACTCTGGGAAAGCAGTCCGCTCACTCAGAGTGTCACTCTCGAAGTGAATTTCAAGATTTTGAGATTAAAAGAATACGATAGTTATCGAATCGTTACCTCAAGAACAATGCATAAGAATGCGCTGATTCCTTCACTTCCTTGACCAGTCGCTTCCATTTGCAAACTCAAATGAGATACTGACCTTATTAGTGCATAACCAAGAACTACGTATATATAACGTGATATTGGATCAATAAATGTGAAAATAGTTTAAGACATGTGGTTTTTTTCTACAAAAATTATATAAAAGAGTTTATCAATTCGAACCGTAATTATTTAATTTTGTATGTTTGTTTCCACATAATTTTAGAACCGTTTTGGATGATCCTCCTTTTATTGACCAGCGTATGTATAGATTTGACGGCACAATGATGCATACTATATACAGGGTTATTCAGATCAAGGTGCCGCGAGGTATACCACGAGATTCCTTGAGGTGAGCTGATAACAAAATCGTTCCACATACAACCGTAGAAAACAAGAAGAAGGAAAAATAAACAAAGTTACAAATGTTGACATCGGCGTCGCGAGCGATTTTGGTTTGTGTGTTATGTGGTTTTCGCGGTGTTCGTGAATTTAGTCATATTTAATGCGTGAGCGAAGCACATTACACATTAAATATGACTTTACTTTACACATTATTACAAGTAGTTTAAATTCACTTCTGTTTGTTTTTCATTTTTAAAATGCCGGATTTTAAGGGTTTTTTTTTTTTGGAATTCAAAACCCACGTAACCCCTTAATCTACAAGAGATATACAACATTTTTGTTCAACCCCTCCCGGTTTGAGTCGCTAAAAATCCTATTAGGTACTTTGTTTTTAAGCAAAATGGAATGCTCCTGTAAACTTTCAAGAAAATTGTGCGGTTTCGGAATTCGGAACTCCAGCTGCGAAAATGCAACCACCTTGATAAAATATTAGCTATATTTCGTAGCGCCACAAAATTAAATGTAACTAGAATGCGTCCAGGGACTTAGCCAGATCAACAGAAAGCACTAAACAAATCGAAGATATGTTACTTGGAAATATTCTTGTAATATCCGTTACCACCGTCATCGACCTGGTCGCATAAAAATTGAATATGCAATGAACGCGTTGGGATCTAAGGGTCCCGAATTCGACCGTTTTAACTATGGAGCTTCTTAAGGGGTACCACTAGTATGACCGCCTGAAAAAAAGGCGAACCCTTAATGATTAAAATAGTAATTTTTTGTAAAATAATTCCCCAAGTATCATACCATTTCTGAATCTGCATTAAATTGAGTAGTTTTTAAGATAATTAAATTAAACTTTTTTTTTGAGTCTGAGTTATGAATACTATTTTCTTATTGCTTGTGTCCAAAAGAAAGGCAAAAGTGTCATAATTTGGTTAAAACTTTGCTTTTGTGAAGGAAAATTTGACATTCGTTTGGATAGTTTGAACCTCAATTACAACTAAATGCGTTGTGCGATATTTCTAATTTTTTACCAAAAAGTACGTTATATTAGAGAAAACAGTATAGATACATTTTTGTATTTTGTATATATATATATATATATTTGTATATTGTAAAGTGGTGAATTAAATATGGCGTCCAAACATTTGCAAATTTTATGGGGTTTTTTATCAAAATGAATCAAAGAGGTTTTAGGGTCGCTGATACTAGCTCTGTTATCAAAATATATATTAAAGATGGCGGATCTAATATAGCAACCGAAAACACAAATGAGTTATTTTTCTTGGAAGGTACAATTTCGGCAAAATTTTACTTTTAACGCCTGAAACAACTATTAAAGATACCTGAAAAATAAAAAAGTAAACAACTTGAATTTATTCTTAGTAACGGTGGTTGAAATTCTAACTAAAAGGAGAGATTTTAAATAAAATTAAAAAAGATCTAAGGCTAACCTATCTTCCATGTCACCCTGACCTGGTATTTTTGGGACACCCTGTATATTAGGGTGCTTTTTTTGTTGCGTTTTTTTTTCAGTCCCACTTCCAAATTTTGTGGTAAATACCTAAACAAAAATTTCCTGAAAATTGGAGCCCTTAATATTAATATTAAGTACTAGACCAAGGCGTATAAAGATTTCCCATATAAAATACGCGTAAACTTTGATTATTTTTATTCAAAACTCTACAGCTCAGAGGCATTTTATGGTATAATCTTGGTCAATGGTTGGGTTTCTTCAGAATAGAATGCTCTACAAAAGTGTCCATTGCAGTGTAACCCTAACTCCCACCAGCGAATTAGTACGGGTCACTAACCCCAATTTTTCTATGAAATTCTCGCTTTTTACCCCTATCTCGTAAACAACAAGAGGTACAGAAAAAGTCAATATGACAAACTTGTAGGAAATTGAATTTCCTACAAAAAGTTGTGAACACCAAATCGCTAACATCCATATTTCTTGAGATATTGGGCTTTGAAGTTGAGGAAGAGTGGAATTTTCATGGATTATTGAGCTAAATTGTAGAAACACTACCTCAACTTCAAAGCTCAAGATCTCAAGAAATATCGATGTTAGCGATAGTAAGTAAATACATCATACAATTTTGGGACCAAACAATTGAAAATTCAGCGAGTTATTCGCAATTTCTCAAGGCTCCAAAATAAAAAGTGCCTCCATTGCTGCAGTTATAGCGACCACTACAGTACACGAAATCACAAAACCAAAAAGTTGATTAAACCAGAAGGTATTTCCAGTGCCATAAACCTCGATCGAAAGAAAAAAAAAATTTTTAAAAAAATTGCGGAGTTTTAAAAAAAAATTGAAAGACCGTAGCAGGGTAACGATGGGGTAAGTGCCCCCGCGAGTTTTCTAATGGAATGTTGATTATATATTCGCACGTATAAAGTGCATATTATGTGCAATTTTTAGCTACTTTTCTCAACTAGTTTCCGAGAAAAAAATTATTTCCAACCAATAAAAAGAAAATTTGTAACTTTTGATTGGCTTAACCGAAAAATATAAAAAAAATTATATACAGTTGAGGATGGTTCATCAAAAAATATCCAACCTCCAAAACTCACATGATCTTTTTTAAAAAAATATAGTTTTTTCTTTCGTAATTTTTTTTTAACCTGATAGAATTTTGGCACAGGAGTGAAATTTTTTTTACAGTATTCTATGATGTTTTTGCAAAAAATATATTTTTTTCAATTCAATCAATTGGGTGCGCCATATTGAAAAATAATAAAAATCTTCTTTCTTCAAAATAACTCGAAACCTATCGATTTGACATGAAAATCAATAATGTAGATCATTCAATTTGTAAAGCATTCAATTTGCTTCAACAAATTATCTGACGGTTTTTTTTGCATCTTCAATAGCTTCCAAGATATTCAGTTATTTAGGATGCTTTAATGGTTATGAAATAACAACACAGGCTTTAGTAAAAATTCGAGTTTTATTCAACAATATCTATTAAGTTATCAGTCGTCATCACTCATTTTCAACCACAACATTTATTGCATCGGTTGTGAACAACTTACTGAGAACTTGGGCTGGCCGCAAAATTTTAGATAGATATCTCCCATGCGATAAATAGCATATAATAGCAGCAATATGTGAGCACCAACCAACTGTTCTTCGGCCATTCGCACATTCGCAATAATATCGCTTGACTCCAGAATAACAAATGCTGTTAGAATTGTAATCGATGAAACATCGATAACATTTTCTGCTAACATGACGTGATTGCACTTGAACTTTCGTCTTTTACATACTGCACATTAATTGTTCCCGATCTCTGCCTGCCAAATATTATATTGCTTGTTTATATTGATAAGTGCCGGTAAAAAAGAATTTTTAAATCTTTATAAGTAATTTCTGGAAAATCTTCTAAATCACCTGATAACATCGTTTCAAAAGGAAGTCTTTTTCGAAACCAACAATTTCGCTCAAATTCTTCAGCTAATGTATTCTAGACATCTTGCTTCGATTTCATCCGTTCAATAACTTCTTCTGAAATCATCACATCAGACGTCAATGGCTTGCCAAACTTACTGTGAAGAATTCATTAACCTACACAAACCAGTAGGATAATTTATCACATCTTTCATTATACTAGCATCGTTCTGATTAGCTAAATATGGACCAAACTTATCAACTACATATCCGTCGGTAGTGCAAATTGTAAACGGTTTGCACAATGGTACTTTCTTTTGGCTTGAATATGACTTTTGTTGATATTCATTGTTAGAACATTTCTGATGACGAGCGTATGTCCCATCACAAATCAATATTAAATTGTTAGTAATACCATACAGCCATAGTTGTATGATTCTTGATCAGATCTTTTCGATTTGCTGCAGTGGAACCAAAGTAGTGAAGAATAACGTCTTTTTTGAATGCTTGAATTACAGATGCTGAATACTACGAAACAAGTTGTTCTCGTTCAAGTTGTAGGAAAGTTGGTATTAGTTTATTAGAATTTCCCGTTCGAAGCTTAAATAAAAATATAACTAATGCTTGTGTCACACTACGAGATTGATTGTTTCTCATTGATTTGAACATATCTCGAAGCTCAATAATGTTACTCTATGTTAGACCGGTGAAAACATTGATTTGCTCTTCAGAAAGTTCAAAATCTCCAATTTGATCAAGTAGTGTAGCATCACATTCAACTGCCAAATATTCCATAATTTTATGGAATTCAACGGCTCTGATTCTAGATGAATTAGAATATACAGTGGAGGACAAAAGTATTCACACATCACCGTTTGTTGAATAAATTAAATATTAAAACAAAACCAAAAGAAAATATTTATTTAATTTTTTTTGGGAAAATAATTATTCATGCTTAAGCTATTAAATAACACCAAAATAAAATAAATATAATAATACCATATTCTGGAAAAAAACAAAATATTTCAAATTGCACCTTTTCGCCCGGACAAAAGTTTTCACACAGCTTATAATATTGCGTTAATTATAGTTAATTTTTTTAATTTAATATTTCGTCGAAAGTCTTTTCTGTTTGATTACCTTTTCTAGTCTCCTAGGCATCGACTGCACGAGCTTTTTTTTGTGTAATCTACCGTTATTTTTTGCCATTCTAATTGAAGCACCTCCTTTAAATTGGTTTTGTTAGAAATTGTGTGATTCCTGAAGCGCCGTTTAAATTCTTCCTCATGCTCACTTGGATTGAGGTCCGGTGACTGTGAGGGAGTCAGTAGAGTATGTGCATTGCACATCTTAAAATTGTTACATTTTTACACCCTGGTATTTCGCAGCGATTGTGATCTAAAGGCGAATTCAACTGGATTTTCGAACTTTGCAGGTTTTGCATCTGTATAGTCACTCTTGTACCATGAATATTTGAATAAATTCATGTATCTTGGGGAAGAAAGTTGATTATGGACTATTGTAGTTTTATTATATTATTCCGCAAATGTAGATTTAAATCTTCATCCATTAGTATTACGCTATCCGAAAAATGTCTTACGTAATTGTTCCAAATCCGAAAACCGAAAACATCTAATTGTTACTCATCCGATATACATATACGTATAATTTAAACTAATGTATATTATTACAATGTAAAATTATAAATTGTTATTGTATTTCATATTATTACAATGTAAAATTATAAATTGTTATTGTTTACTTTTTATTAAAATTGTTAATTGCTAATTGTTAAAGATGATTAAAAATTTTGTCGATAGATTAATTTAGAAATTTAAATGTATAATATAGAAACTTATACGCGTCGCACATAGGTCGATTTCTATGATTTAGGCGGCCAAAAGTCCATTTTTCAAAAGTTAACTTACAACAAAACAAATTAATTCTTGAAAAAATAGACACTTTGGCAAATAAAACCCGACCCTTTTCCCACCCCTAGCATTGCGTGCTCGCACACACAACTAGTCGGAACTTGATTGTCGCACAAGCTGCACACGTTCGTTCTCGATGATTCATAGCGAAACAAACATTTAAAAGTAAATATTTCATTTGCTACAGTTTAGATACAAGTGAAAGTGATGGATATCGATAATTCAGGTAAACTCCTTATGATTTAGTATAAATTTTGTTACAAGTATCAATATTTAGTGCAGTTATAACGTATCAAATATTACCCTTTTTCATAGAGGATTTTTTTATTTTTTTTTATTTTCAGTCCTGCAAAAGTTGTACTTCCGGGCCTTTCCGAGTAAAATTTTTTAATTTATTCGATAGTATAACTCTTTGAATAGGTAACTACAAAAAATCAACCTCCACTTTTGACCACTTCGCGAAAAAAATGGTTTTTAATTCACTATGACAGAAATTGAGAAAAATAGTTTTTTTTGTTCTTTTTTTGGATTTAAATTATTTTCCGTTGTTCTAGGTTCATCAAGGTATTCGGGCGCGACAGTAGTGACTCGTAGATATTTTTTTGATAAGATGAACGATCAAAACCTCCCAACAATAAACGAAAAATTGGAATACTTAGAAAATTATTTGTTATTGTGTTGCGGGGGAGATGAAGACATGGTTGCCATCCCATGACTCCCACCATGCATACAATTTTAATACATGGTGGAACAATTATCGACAATTCTCTTTTGCCGATTGGTCAGCTTTCGGAAGAAGCTGCAGAAGCCCGGAACAAACACTTTCGGTCATACCGTCTAAATTTTGCTCGGAAGTTTTCGCGCGAAGAATGTAACCTAGACGTTTATCACAGGTTACTCTTGACATCAAACCCGCTCATCAACTCTATGAGAAAACAAAAAAGAAAACCTTTTCAAAATCATTTTTTTCACTACGAAGTTTTTTATACAAGACCTTGTTTTACTTACAACTCGTGATATTTGTTTATCCATATCTTAAAAAGTACTTAGCCGATTTCGATAATTTAAATGAAAATAATTCAAAGTATATCCTGTACACCAATTAAAGAATTAAAAAATTATAAAATTGAAAAACGTGGGAGCTTAGTAAGAAAAACGTTAACAAAAACGTTTTTTCTACAAAAATACCATTTAAATGACATAAAATGGAAATAAAAAAATATATTGAGTCTAAAATACCAAATTATTGTTTTTAGTCGTACTTATTACTGAAATAAAGCATAAAATAATTTTGGCCGCCTAAATCCTAGAAATCGACCTATGTGCGTCGCGTATATACCAAAAAAACTTCTCAAGGTCGGATGGTCGGATAAAATTTATACGAATCTCGTTGAATACTTTGTATACAAAAATCGTATTAGTTGCATTTATTATATCGAGCAATATTTGTATGAAATAAAATCGCATAACCAGGATTCGAATTTTTTCCTGTATAGTCTAAATACTCTAAATCCAAATAAATAAAGATATTTGATTCAACTACTTTACTCTTCACTTTTATAGAATCAACCAGAAAGTGGAGTTGAATTTACCCCCCCAAATATAATAAAATAGATGCAGTTGGTTTTGTCGCGAAATTCAATAATTTATTAAATACCAAAAAAGTAAAAAGATATTTGTTGCAAGTGAACTATAAGGTAGAATTCAACCTTTCAATAAATTCTTATAATTAAAGAATTTTTAAAGATAAAAATACGTTGAAAGATACATTTACCCACAAAATTACTTAAGGGTTGCAGCAAATTTGCTCCAAAGTACAGTACACAATATTGCTTTAATATAACATAATAAGTGCAATTGATATTTTTGTAAACATTAATTAGTTTTCAAAATATAATAAAAAACAAATTTTGTTTCGGTGTAAACTTTAAGGGTAGTTTTCATCCCTTAAAAGGGGAAGATGGTATTTAAAAAAAAAAATACATGTCTAATATTTTTTAATGCTCTACAAGATACCACGAAATCAGGAAAATTGATAAAATCTAGATCTGGTGCAAGTCGGGGTTGACTTATCCCCGCTCACCCTCTTAAGACTGAATATTTTCAAATCTCCTAAAACAGGTCAACTATATTTTTCAATTCTCTACTTTATCCAAATATTTTAGCTCAAATACTAATAATTTAGGAATTTTTAAAGATAAAAAAATAGTATTTACCCTCAAAATTACTTAGGGGTTGCAACCCTTTGGGTCCAAAATACAGTTCACAATATTGTTATAATACAACCTAAAACGCGCACTTGGCATTGTTGCAAAATTTTAATTAGTTTTCAAGATATGTAAAAAAGTGGTTTTTGGGGGTTAACTTTAAGGGTGGTCTTCACCCCTTCAATGGAGGAGTTAGCACGTAAAAAAAAAACGTGTCCAATATTTTTCGATGCTCTACCACATATCACAAAATCAAGAAAATCGGTGAGGTACACCTCGGGTACCTTCCTTGTTAGTATTTTGAGTTTCTAAAATTAGAGAGCAGGTTTGAAATCAGACCGCAACCCTTAATTCATTCACAGCAGTTTCGAAATCAGCAAGCGCGGAAACTCCAATGAGCCAATTTTCACGAAAATCGTATTAAGGACTCAACAAACCTCTATCTTCAGATCATAAATAACAGTATATGTGAAATCATATACCTGGGAAACTCTTATGTACCCATTCGAACGAAAATCGCAGAGAGTTTAGAATTACACAGTAGGCCTACTTGAATTCATAAATTGTGACAACAATTTGAAGCCTATGTACCTAACTAATTTCACGAAAATCGTATAAAGTTTAGAATTTTGTAGTCCGCCATTTTGAAAAAAATTCATCAGGCACCAGTATCAATAAATAGATGTGGAGTCCTCATTGAGATGAATATTTAAATTTTCTTAAATAAGCATTCTCCTTTAGTTTTAAGAGGCCGCCATATTGAACTTTTCAAATTGGGCACCAAAATCGAAATCATCGACCCACGCAGCCATTTGTATTTTAATCGCCAAAAATTATCGGTCGCATTCACTTTATCGCTCTTCTGTGGAGCCTCTTGCTTTACGATTTAAATCAAATTTCCATGGGACCAATTCAGCCCTAAAACTCTAAATCCCAAAAGAAAAAAATCATACTAACAAAAAAATAATAAAAATTTCAGACTTCAAATGACGAATATCGAACCTTCTCCTTTTTAGAAGTCGGTCGGCTGTCTTTCAATCATGTTTTCGGTTCATTATAATTATATACATCTTTTCAAATAACGTATATTTACTTGATTGTTTGGAAGCAAATTGGTGTGGAGATTCAGCTGTCAATAAAAAGTGCTTAGGATAGAACTACTAAAAAAATTGGAATTGAATTCACAAATTTTGAAAAACGATTTGAGAGATCGCGTAAAGTTTAAAATTTTAAAGTCGCCGTCTTGCACAAATTTTGACAGGAGATTTGAAATCAGAGACCTCGGTAAGTTTATTTACCCATTTCCACGAAAATTTAAATCAAAAGGACATGAAATGTCCGGTCAAGGTCCACTGTAAAATTTAAGTTAGTCAATCCAATTTTTCATGATATATTAATGATAACTGATATCAAGGTGTTTATTTGACGTGAATAGTGCGTTGTTTACTCTTCAAAAATTGTTATATCCACGGGACTTAATGTTACCGAAGGAAGTGATTTTCAATACATTTTCTCCTCCAAAGTTCGTAAATCATAAAAATAACATGTTAAAAGTCGTACCAATATTAACTGTGTTGTTTTGTTCGGGCTCTACCTCTGGATCAGCACATTAACATTAATATGGAGATAGAACAACTCCCTAACCCAAATAATTATCCGGATTTAGATCAAGTTAGAACTATTCTAAGAGAGGCGTTGCAGTAGTTTTTTGTTTCTGAAATATTGCAAGAAATAACATTTAAAGAGTAGGTATTGGTTCGAAAAATGATTGAAATTAACATAAAAAGGTAATTAAGTTATATAAAACTAGCCGGGTTACACGGTTTCACCCGGCGTTGGGTAAATACTTACTAATTAAACACTTCTCAAATGTTCTAGTTTGTTATATCCTAGATATTGTTTCAACCCGAAAACCCCTTTATAGGTCCGCCATTTTGAATTTCCAAATCTTAATAATATTCAAAATTATTAGCCTTAAAATAATCATTCTAGCAATTTTCATTAAATCGAGAAGTTTTGGTCGCCATATTAGGTCCGCCATTTTGGATTTGTATATTTTGATAACATTCAAAATCAGTGACCTCAAGAAAATCACTGTACTAATTTTTATTCAAATCCGTTGAAATCGAGAAATATTGGTCGCCTTATTAGGTCCGCCATTTTGGATTTGTAAATTTTGATAACATTCAAGATCAGTGACCTCAAGATAATCGTTGTACTAATTTTCATTAAAATCCGTTGAAACCGACAAATATTGGTCGCCATATTGGATCCGCCATCTTGGATTTCTAAATTTTGATAATATTCAAAATCAGTGACCTCAAAACAATTATTGTACTAATTTTCATTAAAATCCATTGAAATCGAGAAATCTTGGCCGCCATTTTGAATTTCTAAATTTGGACAGCGGATTTGAAATCAGCATGCCACAAAACCCCTATGTACCAATTTTCATGAAAACCGCTTCAAACTTAACATTTTCAGCCGCCATCTTGGATCCGCCATTTTGAAACTGTATTATCCGATATAGCCTATGTTACTCAGGTTGAATGTAGCTTTCTAATGCTGAAAGAATTTTAGAAATCGGCACTGTAGTTTTTGAGTTTATTCATTACAAACATACACACAAAAATACAAATCTTTCCTCTTTATAATATTAGTGTAGATGTAGATATATAAAATCTCTTTTCTGATAACGATATTTAATAAGAAACAAGACTTTTGAAGGCAATTTTTGAACTTTTTTTTTTACGAAAGCTGTCATCTAATTGTTAATTTTTATTAGATTACCAAAAAGGAATTCCGGCTCCTCAAATTTCCCCAAAATCATTAACCTGGTGATTACCCTGGATCACTTTTTTCATTTGATACTGATCCAGAGCTTGAATCGAATGAAAAAACAGCTATTATGTTATTCCAAGGTTGCTATTTATAAAAAAGAGATATTTTCATATATGTATATTGTATAAGTAGCCGCTCTTGCGAGAAGAAACTAGTGAGAGAAAGGCAAAAATAGTCTGATAAAAAAAAAAACTTTCAGGGGAATAAAAATAACAATTGTAGCAGAGAAATATTAGTTGAATTTTTGAAACCGAATTGCTAATAAAATTGAAAACAAAAATATAACTGCCTTTTACAATAAGTGAAATAATTTTACCTGAAAGTAAAGGCTCTGCTACTACTTTCAATGTTCAATTCTATGATTTTGCTATAACAGACGTTTGAAGTCGGTGAAGCAACATTAATGCAATACTTACAAGTGGGGTATCAAGGTTGTGAATCACCGATTTTGTCCAGTTTTATATATGTTAAAGGGGAAGGCCTATTCAATGCGTAATAGTTTACACTAGTCATAATTTTTTAGGGTTCGGATTTTAAATTTTGAATAAAAACTGATATTACTGGAATTTTAACATCATTTTTTTATGGTTTTTAACGAAAAGTAAACTAAAGTTACTAAAGTACATTTAAAACTACCATAATTTTTTATTATTTTTAGTTTAATTTAGCTAACTACATATAACAGCTTATGTGTTTTAAAATCCAATATTTCACTAAACGGTAAAAATTCGGCTCATATAAATATAGCAAAGGGTGAGTATTTTAACAATGAGCTTTTTTTTTTTTAACATATCTGGATAGCAGATATCTTCAAAATAGCTCATAGTTATAGTTATTATTAATTAAATATAGAAAATTCCGATATAAATTCGTGTTTAGTGCATCGTTACTAGCGGGAAAATATAAATAAATAAAAAAATATAAAGCTGGAGAAGTAGTCCTAAAGATTTTAAGAATAAAGGATTTTGCGCTGCAGTTATCGGGTACACTGAGAAAATAAATTTTTTTTTTTTAGTTTTTACTATTCCAACCTTTTCAACCACAAAAACATTTAATTTAAATAGCGTTTTCGTGTGTTATTTTTTCTGGGTGTATGTATGTGGGATTAGGTTGATAATAAGTAGTAGTAGTGGTAGAAGTCCCACTGGGGCAGATTAATTTTTACTGAATCGAAATATATACCGTACATTTGTTTTGTCGGATTCACCTTTTCGAAGAAAAACAGGGCTTTTGAACTTTTATAATTTTGGTTTGAAAAAATTGTTCCGTATAAATGCTTGTTATTTTTAAATAGACAATCTATGTATGCAATTTAAAAGGAAGCTTCCCTATGTAATTTCGAAATTCCTAATGGATAAAAATATTTCATACGAGATTGAAAAGCTTCCTAAAAATATGAAACTTTTAGGCCGAACATCTTTATATGTTAGAAAAGCACCCAAATATTTAATATGTCATACTATATATCGAGACGATGACAACTGCATCTTTGAAAATTATTAAAATCGGGGATAAGTTGGATTAAACGATGTACCTACTCATAGTTAGCTTTTGTGTATTCTTACAATATGTGACTATCCACATGTAATGTGTAAGATACAAATGAAATTTTATGCATATATTATTTCCGCATTGAATAACAAAAGGTTGGGAATCTTGGAGTTGAATTTTTTTTTTGTCTTTAAATTGATAAAGCGAAGGTTTTTTCTTTGCGCTTACTATTGATGCGATCCATGTGACTACAAACCTAACCGGTCTTACTTTCTTAAGAACTTGAAAGTGGGCATTCTCCAGGAATTAATTTGGTTGTTTGCCATGTGCTCTTCCATATACATGCAATAGTAAGAGTGTAAAAACTTAATATATGTATATATCAGAAAGAGCATCTCGCCTCTAGCTTTCTGTAAAGCGCATTACCTGATGATTGTTCGGTGGGTATCGGAAATATTTTGTGGAAACTTCTACCATTACCTAGTACTCAGTTATTTAAGCCCCCACTTAGGTGGCATTGGTTTTCGCAAACCTTTACGAAGAGAGAATCAACGTTGTTCAAGATAAAGTGATCAGTTCCGAGGTTTGACTAGAAGCGACCACGCAGAACTTATTAATCTGCCGGTGGTATTTATAGCTCCATTTCTGGAAATTTAGTTGCTTTTAATCAACCAGGTTAATGTTAATATTTTGAAGTTTCGAATAGCATAATGTATTTTCAAGTTATATGATACTATTTCACTTTTAATTTAAAGCCAGCGCATTGCGCGTTCTGATATAATTGAAATAAGTGATATGTAAATAATCTGTGATATATGGTATTTTAATATTATTTAATTTACTGAATACAAGACAAATGAAAGTTAAAGCTGCTGAAAAGAGGATATTTCGCAAAGGAAGACGGTCGAAAGAGAAAGATCGATTTCCCTTGCCTCAGTAAGTAATTAAATTTCAATAAGTTGCACAATCGTGTCATGGTTGCTTTAAAATATTATTCAAATAATGCATACGACTGAAGCTTATCACAATAATTTTTTTTTTTTAGAAAATAACACATTTAAATTACCATATAACGATACTTCGCATTTTATGAAAAGCATTTAAATGGTTTTTTTTTAAGCATTGATATATTAATATTTTAAGTACAATTTCTTTAAATTTATAAGAAAAGTTTCCATTCTCTTAAAAATAAATTATTTGCATATAAAACCTGTCAGAAGAAGACTTTAATATTATGATATACAAGACATAATTGTCACTTATGTGCAAGCACGTGGCTAATAAAACCGCACATTTTCGTTCAATTATACAATTTTAGCGATGTTGCTAAGATCTAGCTGTGGCAGGAATAATTTATGAGATTTTAATTAAAACGGAAAAACTATTTCTGAGAACTGACGACGATGAGTTCCCTGGAGTTCTTATATTAATTTGTTTAGCAGAAAATTCCATACAACGACAAAAGTTTAGTGATTCAGAATTCACTGTACTGCAAAGATAATCTGGAAAACTTTCTAAAAGGCATTTTGGTGATTAAATAAGTATGTGTATCATATATACCATATACACTCACTAGAAAAAGTCTGCGTTCACCCGCTGTCAATCGGATAGTAACGTCAAAAAATCAAAAACGAACAAATATTTTTCAGATTTTAATTCATCTATTTATTACATATTTCTTAAATATTAGACACATACAAAATCATTTATTTCGCTTCCACAGTTTTTTAGATAAGGGCACTTTTCACAGAAAACACACAAAAATGGGACAGAAAAAGTCTGCGTTCACTTGTTGAATTTTGGGATTCCCCGAAATATACCGCTTCAAGTGTACCCTTATAAGGCTTTATTGCGTTTGTTATTCATTCCTAGTTAGTTTATCAGATGATCAAGTAGTTTCCTGCAGAAGTTATTTTGTGAATTAAATTTTTTCTTGCCATGGAAAATAAAAGGAAAGAAATTAGTGTAGGTGAAAGAAAAATCATAATAAAATTATGGAAAGATGGGAACAGCTACAGAGAAATAGTGAAAATAGTGGGAGGACAATATTCGTCAGTTCAAAGAGTCATAAACAATTTCAAATAGACAGGAGAATTCACCTCCAAGCCTCGTTCCGGCCGCCCATCAAAGTTGTCGTGCAGAGAAAGACGACATATATAGTGTCATTAGTAAAGAAAAATCTACTTATTTATTTATTGTTTCGCTTAATACAGATTAACCTAAATTAATTAGTCAAAGGGGGCGTGGATCAGGCTGGGATAGGGCGCGCTTAAGGGAGGATTTTTCGAGGTGGAAATCGAAGGCAGTAGAGTTGTTGACCTTCCGTAGCATTCTAGTGAAGGGTTCGAAGTGGACATAATTAGTACGGTGGGTCGCAAGACGAAAGGTGGGGAAAGATCTAACATTGCGGGGGTTAGTGTTGAGGGATATGCTATGTAGGAGGTCGGGGCAATCGATGAGACCAGCTAGGACTTGGTGGACGAAGACGATATCAGCGATATCACGACGGAAGGAGAGAGGTTGAAGGTCGATTAGTTTTAGGCGGTCTTCATACGGAGGGAGGTTGAGGTGATCTGTCCACGGGAGGTTGCACAGGGCAAAACGAATGAATCTACGCTGGACTGATTCAATTCTGTTAATGGTCGAGGATTGCGAGGGAGACCAAACCTGACAGGCATACTCAAGGAGTGGTCTGACGAAGAAAATGAAGAGCGATTTGGTAACGTAAGGGTCGGAGAACTCCTTAGACCATCGTTTGACAAAGCCAAGAGTAGAATTGGCCCTGCTAATAGCGTGATCTATGTGGGAACGGAAGTTGAGTTCACTATCGCATATGACACCAAGATCACAGAGGGAGGTAACAGATGGGATGGGTTCTCCAGAGAGGGTGTAGGATCTGGGAGGAGTAGAGGTGCGCTTACGGGAGAAGGTGATCGCTTGGCATTTGGATATCGAGAAAGTTTTTTGAGCACCAGGTAAGAAAATTGTCTAGGTCGTTTTGGAGTAGCGATGAATCGGATGTGTCGGAAATTTGTTTGAAGATTTTCATATCGTCAGCATAGATTACGATGTCAGAGTGATTGATAACGTTCACGACATCGTTGATGGACAATATGAAAAGTAAAGGGCCGAGATGACTGCCCTGGGGGACACCGGAACGGGATAAGAAGGGTTTGGAAATCGAAGAGGCGAAACGGACGCTATAGAGGCGATTATCGAGGTAGGAACTGATCCAAGAAATGAGTCGGGGAGGGAGGCCAATATAGTTTAATTTTAGAATGATGATTTTGTGAGAGATTTTGTCGAAGGCTTTGCTAAAATCAGTAGCTACGACGTCAACTTCGTTCCTATTCTCGACAGAAAGAAGGGTGCGAGACACAAAGGTAGACAAGTTGGTCGTAGCAGATCTACCTTTGATAAACCCGTGTTGAGATGGAGATAGGATGGACTTGCAGTGGAACGACAAGGAGTCATAGATGAGGCTTTCGAAGAGTTTAGGGATGTATGAAAGTTTAGCGATCGGACGGTAATTTGAAATATCGCTTTTACAACCCTTTTTATGGATAGGCGTAATATAAGAGTCCTTCCAGTGATCAGGAAAAGTACCCTCAGAAAGGGAAAGCTGGAAGAGGTGGGTAAGAGGTTGAATTAGATGGGCAAAGCATTTCTTGAGGAGAATAGCAGGAATGCCGTCGGGACCGGGGTCAGTATCGTCGACGAGCGCACTGATCTTAGAAGCAACTAGGGAAGGGTCGATGTTTATGGAGACGAAGGAGGTTTGAGCACAGTTTTCTAAGGCGGAGAAGTAGTTAAGGTCAGGGTCGGAGACGGGATCGCAGAAGGATTGACTAAAAAATTCGGCAAACAAATCGGCAATTTCTGTAGGGTTGGATGAGGATGAGTCGCCAAGTTTAAGGATAGAGGGGTAGCCGTTAGATTTGCGCTTAACATTAATGAACTTATAGAATTGCTTGGGATCGGAAATAAGTTTGGATTGCATAGAAATCAGGTAGTCTTTGGAAAAGGATTCACAACGTTCGGAAAAGAGTGAGGAAATGGCTGAGTAGGAAGAGTAGTCAGTGTTGTACTTAGACAGGTGGAAGGAATGCCAAAGTTTGTTCCTTTTGTTACGCAGGGAGCGGAGCTCTTAATCGTGCCAGGGTGGTGATGAGGAGCGGTTTATAACGGGCTCAAAGGGTACACATTTTGACATACAGTTGAAAAGTTCGGTATAGAATAGGGAGACGCAGCTGTTAATAGGTAGTTGCAAATCTTCTAGGGATGTTAGGATGCTGGAGTGACTTAAAAGGAGGTTAAGTTTCGCAAAGTCGGCTTTACGAAAATTGTAGTGATAGCGGATTTCGGAAATAGTAAGAGGGGTAGACGGTTCATAGGAAAAAGATAGAAAGAGGGGGGGGGGGGGGGGTGATGTAAATCAAGAGTAGAAAGAAGGTGGCGACTTTCAGTAACAACTGAGTCTAGCGGACTAATAGAAAAGATAAGGTCAAGCTGTCTGCCAAGGTGGTTTTTGACGCCACTCATTTGGTAGAGGCCAGAATCGGAGAAGTGGTCGATAATTAGAGACTCAATTGAAGAGGACACGTTAGTAGCGAAATAGGAGGAGTCATCGTCGGAGAGGGACCAGATGAGATGAGGGAGGTTAAAATCACCCAAGACAATAATGTCGTCGAGAGGATGGGCGAGAGACAGCATCAAGTGCTTCAGTTGCATGTGAGTAGGCTTGGAGAAGCTGAGCAGGGCGAATGTAGCAGCACAAGATGAAGAGGGAGCGGCGATCAAGAGAGATTTTGACGCATACCCATTCAAAGGAAGACGAGTTAGAGGAATTGATCAAGGTGGAGCTCAGACGGTTGTGAACAGCAATAAGGACGCCGCGACCAGAGGGAAACTAACTGCTCCCCAAATAGCAACTGAAATCAAGGAAAGGTATAACAAAAATATTTGTCCTGATACTGCGAGAAAAATTCTCAAGAAGTATGGATACCACGGTCGGGTAGCTCGAAAGAAGCCGTTTATTTCACGGGTCAACCGACAAAAACGCATTGCCTTCGCCAAGTAGCATATAAACAAGCCAATAGAGTTTTGGAGGAATGTAGTCTTCTCAGACGAAAGCAAATTCTGCATTTTCGGCATAAATGTGCGCAAAATGGTATGGAGAAAATCAGGAACAGTACTCCAAAAAGAAAACTTGCTTCCCACTGTAAAACATGGTGGTGGTGGAGTAATGGTGTGGGAGTGTATGGCGAGTAATGGCGTTGGGAAGATGGAATTTATTGAATCGACAATGAATAAATTTCAATACCTCGACATTTTAAAATATAATTTGAAAGAAAGTGGCAGAAACGTCGGCTTAGGTACGAATTATTGCTTTCAACATGATAATGATCCGAAGCATACAACTGAGATTATAAAGCTTTGGTTACTCTACAATATCCCGAAACAGCTACATAACCCCCACAATCACCAGACCTTAATCCCATCGAATATTTATGGGATTCACTAGAAAGGAGGGTTCGTCAACACTCAATTACAAGTAAAGAAATGTTGAAAGCTGTACTCAAAGAGGAATGGGAGAAGACAAGAACTGAGGAGACAGCGAACCTTGTCAATTCAATACCAAAAGGACTCCAAGAGGTCCTGAAGAAACCAGGATACCCAACCAGTTACTAATGAAATTCGAATTTTTTTATTATCTTATATTTTATGAATTTTGTTACAAGCGAACGCAGACTTTTTCTGTCCCATTTTTGTGTGTTTTTTGTGAAAAGTGCCGTTATCTAAAAAACTGTGGAAGCGAAATAAATGATTTTGTATGTGTCTAATATTTAAGAAATATGTAATAAATAGATGAATTAAAATCTGGAAAATATTTGTTCGATTTTGATTTTTTGACGTTACTATCCGATCGACAGCGGGTGAACGCAGACGTTTTCTAGTAAGTGTAACGGGCGCGCATTGGCTTCCTTCATATTTTTTTTAGGTTGAAAATTAAATATTTCAATCTTCTAGCGATGCCTCCAAGCTTAAAAATGTTTTGAAATTGCATACCATAGGGCAGTTTAGGGCAAATAATTAATAGATAAACAACAGTAGTGAAAAGCATTTTTGAAAGCTCAACTTCCTAGCGAATGTTTTGAAATTGCATACCGTAGGGTAAATAAATTGTTTTAGTTGACGACTAAGTTTTTCATTTTAGGGGGTTTTCTCCCTCATTTGTCTCAAGTCGATGACCCCTACAACATATCGAGGTCATCGGAGAATTTGGACCTTAAAGTAGATAACTACCCGCATTTTTCTATAATAATCAAATTCATAATGAATCTTTCATTACACAAGTCAATAAATACAAACAATTTTTTTGAGTTCGAGTTGTCAATGCTATTTTCTTGATGCTTGAGTCCAAAAGGAAGGAAAAAGTGCCGTCATTTTGTTTAAACTTTGCTATTATGAAAGAAAAATTGAAATTGGTTTGGATAGTTTTACCCTCAATTAAAACTAAATGCACCGTGAAATATTTCTGATTTTTGCCAAAACATATAATGTACGTCAAAATATATTATATAATTTTTTTTGTTGAGTTTCAAAGTGGTGAATCAAATATGACGTCCGAACAGTTTCAATTTCATGGGACTTTTTATCAAAATGAACCAAACAATTTTTTTTCCCTATCCTGGGCACAAAAGCAAAGCAATTTGTAAGGGGAAAGCAATGAGAAATGACCACACATTAATTTGAATCAAAAGACGTGTCGACGTGTGCTATCATTTCCTTGATCATAACTTAAGGGGGTAGAACAGTTTGTCAATTTTTTCTTTTGCATTTTTAGAAAGTATTGGGTTGGCACGAAAGTAATGAGATACTCTAGAAAACTCTACTCATGTTATTTTTCTAATCAATTGTTTTCGACCATATTCTAGTATGTTATAGAACATTCTAGGTGCTTCAGTCCTAGGGGTATATAAAAGCGCACGCACGATTAATTTAGTCAGTTTGAAGAAAAATGGATGAGCGACAAGTTCGAACTCTATACCTTTACGAGTATTTGTTAGGCCATAGTGCGCGAGCTGCGGCAGACAACAGCAACACTGCATTTGGCTCAGATACTACAAGTCACGCAACAGTGTCTCGTTGGTTCAAACGCTTCAGTACAGGAGACCGAAGCCTCGAAAGTCAGCCTCTCTCGGGACGACCACCAGCTTTCGACAATGATGATTTGCGCCGTGAACTGCAACAGAAGCCGGATGCAAACACTCGTGAATTAGCGACAAAACTCCACTGCAGCCCTCACGCTATAGAACATCACCTGCACGAGCTCGGGTATAGGAGAGTTTTATCCCGATGGACACCTCATGCTCTCACAGATGCCATTCGTGCTGCTCGGGTCGCCGTCTGCCAATCGCTACTACTTCGAACGCACCGGAAGGAGTTTTTGGAGGATTTGGTTACAGCGGACGAGTCGTGGGTTCTCTACGAAAACAATACGCGCCATGCCTTTTGGCTGCCACGAAAGGAAGACCCACCAACTCAACCAAAGCAATATCAAAACCGCGGCGAAAAAGTTCTATTGTGCTGCTTTTGGGATTCTCAGGGCATGCTGTTTTATGAATTACTACATAATGAAACAGTTAATGCTAACACATATGCGGCGCAGCTCGATAAACTAGCCACAGCTATCAAAGAAAAAAGACGAAGAAGAGCCAATGTCATTTTACTTCATGACAACGCTCGCCCGCACACTGCATCCACCCCCCGCCAACAACTGCAGGGCTTAGGCTGGGAGACGGTACCTCATCCACCATATTCCCCAGACATTGCGCCTTCAGACTATCATTTATTCAGAGCCATGAAAAATGATTTGCGTGATAAACGCTTTAACTTTTTTAATGAAGTTGAAACCTACGTAGCCACCTTCTTCAACTCACGGCCCCCTGAGCAACAGGCATCCAGTCCTTGCCTATACGTTGGCAAGAAGTCATAGATGCTCACGGCGAGTATTTGATTGACTAAATGTATAGTAAAATAAAAATGTTAGAATTTAAAATGTAAAAACAAACTGTCTCATTTCTTTCGTGCCAACCCGATATTATGTTTCAAAAAGATTGCGTTAAAGTTTCGTAAAGATCCGTCAAGATCTTCCGCATATATGGGCGACTTTTCGGAACCATAGCTAGTAGCCGAAAAACGCGTCTCGCGTTCCACCTACTGCGAACTTAGCAATGGCTTTGTTCGTGAGAGCAGCTGCTCTTATTATGTTCCCCCTCCTTTATAATATGAGTGCTATGTCACTGTGTAAGGTATTTGTGTTGGGCTTGGATATTTTGACCGGTACTTCTAATGTAGTGTTGTCGCTTTTTCAGTACAAAAAAAAATCAACTGCTTTTTCTCAAAACAATATTTTTGCATGCTGCGTTGTAAAATTTTCTGAAACTACTCAACCTATTCTCTTCAAATTTTAACCCCATATTCTACACATATGCGGCCTTCGTTGTTGCTACAATCAAATGAAAATATTGCATATTACTATTTTTATGCGACACAATACCCGAAAAAAACCCTGTTTTTAAAAACTTTTACTTAAACGTCCGCCATTTTGGTATTTTTACACGAAAATATTTGATTGTAGCAAGGACGATAGCCAGCTGTTTTGTCATCATCTTTTTGGTTTTTGTGTTTCAGGCAACCCAAATCCGAGATTCTTACAACGCAGACAGCCTATGTTTTTTTTCTTTTTTTGCAGTTCTTTATACCGTTATTACTTATATAATACATTGCAAAATTCAATTAAAAAATGTATTATTAGTATTAATATATCCCAGAAGAACTTTCTATACAGTAGAAATCGTTAGAAAAGTTCCTTTTCTTTGAGTGCTCAAACTGGAATACATTTTAACGAGTTTGCCGTTATACTATAATTGCACACGAATGAAGAAGACCTTAATAAAAGAACTATGAAAAAACTAATAATTATGCAAAATCCTAGAACCATTTATCATCAAATGTGTTATATAAAGTATTCCATGACCGTGGTGATAGTTATGAAAAAGCAATATTCGCTTAGTTAGCGCGTTTATTGCAAATCTCTCAAAATCAAATGACTGAATGTATTGTATCACAGAGGTCAATAAAGAACCAACGAACTTACGTAAAAAGGTCGTAAAACTATGCTTAAGATACAATTTAATGAACAAGGATTACGCAAGCCAAATGCATCATTTTTACCAATTGTTTTACAACCTACAGTTAGAATTAACAATAAAATGCGTGATTCGGAAACTTTTAGAGTGCTGCTGGGGAAAGCACTGACATATGTATGTATATGTTTAACGGATTGCTCACGCTGTCAAATTTACTAGAAACGAAATGAACGAACTTTATGTGCCCTACTTTTCTCAAATTCTGCTTTCAGGGGTACAAAAAACTATAATAAGGTGTTCATATTTGCAATGAAAGAACCCAAGTATAAAGAGCAAACGAACACCAACAACTTTTTACTCGATTTATATTTCAAAATAACACATTATCATATTTTGGCTCATGGTAATTTAATTCAAGCATGACAATTAAAATTTGTTTTTAAATTGTATCTCTGCTCTCCAAGCATAAAGAAAAAGATATACAATTCCGTCTACTATGAAAAAGCAAATCCACATCCCATTTTTACCCAAATACTTAAAAGAGAGTGTTATGACTTTAGCAGTCTATGTTAGTATGTATGTTCATCTGTTCCCTGGTAACTCTTAAACTACGCATTACATTTTAACAAATGGCGTGCGTAATGTTGGCTTTGTTGTAGCGTTCCGCATATCATAGGCTATATAACGTCATGTTAAATTTAACAGGGTGGATATGACCCAAAAATTATGCAAAGCAAAAGAAAAAATAAAATAAAAATTAGACTAGTTTCTAGGCACATTTGAGCCAGGCTTAAACCAGGCTTGATTATGCTTGGGATAGGCTTGAGCAAGACTTAAACTGGGCTTGAATCAAACTTGGATCAGACTAGAGACACACTTGATCCATGCTTAAGCTAAGGCTTAGGTCCGCCCAGGATTAAGCTTGTGATCCAAATCGAGTTACTTGATGCTCGAAAGTCGTTCCATTAAAATATGAAAGTGATTCCGTCAGTTCGATATACAAAGAGTGACCGCAAAATTAGCCTATTTCGTGGACTGCATATTTTAAATCAAAATGTGTGATAATTGAAAATTTATGATAAGATAATGCTCTCAGTAAAGTTTCAAGATGAGCATCTCTTTCAATTTTGAGAAAGGAATGATCGAAATTGACGAAATTGAGTTGTATAATGTGTTTCAGTTAAATAAAAGTTTTAACATTAAAGATCTAATATAGCGACAATGAAAAAAGATAAACAAGTTTATCTTATCTCATTTTAAAGCTTAGGTTTTCTATGTGATACTAAAAAATATAAGTGGCATGAAAAAATGTACAAATATTGTTAAATACAGTACTTAGACAGGGATAGCAACCTAAGTTTGAGAAGCTCTCGGTCAGATAATTGAAAAATATTGACAAGATAAAAGTTCGACGCAGGCATTGACATTGAAAATCACTGGGATGCTTCAGGAGGGAGAAAATCTTCGAACTCGTCATCGAAAATCATATCTTCAGGATCAATGCTTCCGATCCGATGCAATCGCACTTTTGAATGCTGCCCGTTGATTGGCTATCGAAAGCATCAGAACTGATCTGATGTCGAAAAGAATCAATATGCGTCGTACAATTTGCAATACTTTGATTTGAAATCGCTCATGAAATCGGTCTTAATTTTTTGTGAAGTGCCGTTTTTCTTAACTATTTCTGAACAGTGGGCTCTACTACCTACACTACCTACCCTCATGGTATTGTACAACTCTGCCAATGATCGTTAAAATCGCTTTCCCCAAAGCCGTATCCCTTGTGAGCTAGCTTCTCATACACGGGGTATGGTTTCACGGGTCAGTCCGGGCGTACGCATGAGGAATTTCCCATATTCTTGACTCTGACGGAATTGAAATTTGTACGGAACATAGCACGAACACAAATCTTGCAAACTTTTTAAATATTCCGGCCTTCTTTCAAATTTCCTCCATTCCAAATGATTTAAATTTGTGTTTTTTTTTTTTCATATTACTGTATTGCAGTTCTAGAAGCTGGAAAACAAATCTACTGCATCTTTACTGATTTCAGCAAAGCTTTTGACAACATTAACCATGAAATCCTAATTCAAAAGTTGGTCGCCCTTGGGTTTTGACCTCTTTTTGTAGATTGGCTTCGCTCATATTTGACAAGTCGTACACAAAGAGTATCTTTCCGAGGAGCTCTATCTGATGAGATACATAGTTTCTCTGGTATACCTCAAGGAAGCCATTTATTTACATAAATGAGTTATTAATGTGTTTGAAATATTCCAGAATTCTATGTTATGCTGTCAACGCCAAGATTTTTCGAGTTGTATCTTCTAACCAAATGACAAAAACGGACATTTATTTATTTACATTAAGGGGAAACGAATTAGTAGAGCACCATCTAAAAAATGTGTCTAAATTAGAGTTAGAAGCTTACAGTCTTAAAAGGTCTTTCATTTCAAGCGTAGTTGCTGAAAATGACGTCAAGTGGAAAAAATCTAAAAAACTAATATCACAGATCTTGACGCTTTGAAAAGCTGTGCCAAAAAACTTCCCAAAAAGTTTTGGGGAGAAGGTTACCTATTTTTACCGCCTTTGTAATTAAAAAAAAACGACGGGTTGCACTCCGGGAGTGCCGGCAGAAGTGAAAACTTAAGTATTAACGTTGTGCGTTTTGGATATTTTGGAATGGTTATGGAATAATTTTGCACGAATTGCTTTAATTATCAGAATAAAAGTACTATCTTTTATGTGGTAGAATACAATATTTATTTATTGCGCTATCGTACACAAACATGACAATTTATATTACATTAAAAAGTTTATCCCTCAGAAAAATCAACTTCCATCCATAATTTCGACGACTTTTTCACTATCATTATTACCAGAACCATCATCGCAAATCTCTAAAACTGATACGATCGGTTTATGATAGCTGAAGTAAGAAACGAACAGTTTTGATTCGAACCTATTTAAATGTCTAATAAAGACCGCATCAATAGCAGTTTTATATGAATGACTTTGGGGGTAATGCATTCGTGACTCTCTTCATATATACGAAGTTGTTGGGTGAGGAATTGATTTTGTTCGAGCTGTACATTTTCTAAATTTTGAGAAGCCCTGCATTGCACAACATTCTCTTGGTCTTCATTACTGTCCAATTTCTTTTTTTTCCTGCGAAAAAAACAAAGAAATCATAAAATAAAATAAAATAATAACAATATGAATTATAATATATATTACAATATTTAAAATATGAAATTAAATTACATTTGCAAATCATCTAATTTCTTTTGGAACAATTCTTCTACATTTTTGTCATTATCCTTTAAACCTTTTGTACGTTGATAATATGCCCTTTGATTCTCACGATGTCTTTTTCTTTTTTCTTCTTTTTTCTCTTCCTTCGAATCTTTTTTCTTCAAATCTTTTTTACGCCGACGCCATCCCCTTTGGTATTCTCGATTTCGTTCTTTTTTTTTTCTTTTCTTTCTCTAAAAAACGGAGATTATTTATTATTATCTTATTTCATTTATTTTCATTCGAAATTATTTGTTTGGTAAACCTACACCGCACATGTGCTTATTGTAATGTTATGAAAATATAGGTTAATGCTATAAAGTATAAACATATTACAAATATTACATCTATAATGTGTAAGTACATATGTATCTATATTAATAATTTCGTCAAGCACTACGGTAGACTCGATCGAAACCTAATCTTGATAATAAAATTACATTAATTAATAAATGAAAATTAATTAAACCTAACCTAACCTCAATAATAAAATGAAATTATATGAATTAAAAAATGAAAATTAATTAAATTTTCATCTAGTATATGTATAAAGTACTTACTCATTTTCTTTCGCTATTTCTTCGTCACTTTTTTCATTAATAGATGCACTTTGTTCAATTTCCATATTTTAAACACTTTATGGCCCCTATTATGGTTAGCGAGTCGCACAAATCTCAAACGAGTCGAAATGAGCTTACAAAAGCCCTTTTTGGATAAAAATTCCTAACAAAGTTCCAAAATTTTTAGTAAATTCATTTCAGTAGCCTTTGACTTCAATTAATTTTTTCGTTCAAAGTGATAGAAAAATAAATTTCACTTTTTTTGACGTTTTGTGAGGAAAAATTAATTGAAAGTCAAAGGTAACTGAAATGAATTTACTAAAAATTTAGGAATTTTGTGAGGAATTTTTTCTACTCTCCATCCGTCTTACGAATTTTCGATCAGGTCACGTGTCCTGACGCGAGTTTAACATTTTTTACCCATTACAAAAAAAGTGTACAACGCCGCTAAAGAAGTTTTCACTTCAAAATCCAAAAAACTGTATTAAAAAACCAGCTCCAGTTTTCATTCATTTTTTTTTTAAATATAATTTTATTCTGGCCAACAAATGAACACCACTCAAATCTGCGCTGAGGTTGCTGTAAATGTTGCTCGCCCTGCTATTGAATTAAAAAACAATTCGTGAGTACAAGACGCAGTGCGGGTGGCCCTAAATTTCTCACTACATTCACACACACACAAACCACAGGAGCCTTATGCGCTCCTTCTCTCCAGAAGGCGGTTCACGGATGGATGACCTGCGTTACAGCATAAAGCAGGTTAAAACTTATATATCCTCTTTGTCATCAACTGTAAGTAAGAACACTGATATTATGAGCCATATTCCTTCAGACGTGACAGGTTTGACTCAAAAGTCTAAGGACACTCCGATTACAACTGCACCTAGTACTGTTCCTGTTGCTGATTCCTTGCAGCCAGAAATCGAGACTGTTAAGCTTTCCTCTTCTGTACCGAAAAAGCGCATACATCGTTAAGGGGCTCGCCGTGGTGCCTGGCGCGACAATTCAATCCCGAAGGTCTCGATAGTTGCTTTAAACAATACGCGCGTACCAGTTTCAGGAATGACTGTACAAGAGGACCAGCAGCATCTGCAGGAGCAGCGCCAACAGAAATCGGAGTTTCCTGGTCATATTGGACATTCCACGGATTCAATTGTCTCTTGCGAGAACGGAAATTCTGGGTCCATAACTATGGCTTTAAGACCAGCCGCCCTTCCTCGCTGTGCCTTTGTGGCTAGACTCCACCCAGAAACAACCTCAGATGAAGTTCTACAACATATTTCTGTACGTTTGGGAGTTCCAGTGGACAGTATCTCCTGCGCGCGTATTGACAAACCGCGAAACGGCGCTGCTTTGTACCCTGCGTCATTTAAAATCATCGCCCTACCTGAGCTATTTATCGTGTCTTCTACCTATTGTCCTGATGGTACTATCACCCGTGAGTTTGTGCCAAGAAATCATTCCAGACCAAAGAATTCTTCAAAAAACTTATCACGGAAGTCAGCATGTACTATGCGAACGTAACTGGTCTGCGTTCGAAGATCGCCAGCCTATATATCAACTCAACAATTATTTCGCACGATGTGGTCTGTCTGACTGAAACTTGGTTGTGCTGCTCTATTAATGATGCTGAGTTGTTTGGTCCGGAATTTATGGTTTTCAGACGCGATCTCCATAATTCTCTAGATGCTCCTGTGGGAGGTGGTGTTCTTTGCGCGGTTCGGCGCAGCATCCCATGCACACTGCTGGAGCTTGCCAACCCTGAGGGTCCGGAGTTGTTGGGCGTTAGCTTGAAACTACCTGACGAAAATGTACTGGTTTTGACAGCGTATATACCTCCAGGAGCTGGCAGTAGTACTTTTGAGGCTCTCTCCTCCATAACTGAAACACTTTTGACCTCCCTGCGACAGTCTGACGAGCTATTACTTTTTGGTGATTTCAATATGCCATCCGTGACTTGGAGAAACTCTGATGATAACGGGCTTTTACCCACTTTCGTATCTGCCCCGCAGCATTATTCTACATTTGTCGACTATCTTTCTTCATCCGGATTGACGGAATGTTCCAGTGTGGCCAATGAACTCAACAGATTTTTATACTTGACATTCAGTACAGACCCCGACTCCACTTTGGTTAGACGTTCGCTGGTTCTTCTATTGCCTGAGACGACTTATCATCCGGCTCTTCACGTTGTGTTGTTCATCGATACAGTGGCGACTGCTTCTTTTCTTCCAGAGAAGTGTAGTTTTAATTTTAAGAAGGCTGACTACTTTAGGTTAAATAATTTGTCGGCTAGTTGTAATTGGAGTATTGTCTTTGATGAAACAGGACATCGATGCAGCAGTTGATGCTTTTTATAAAAATTTATTTACTTGCATTGCTCTTTGTGTCTCGAATCTTTTTGCGGAATTTTTCAAAGCGGTTTTCCTTTACAATACCTGTGATATTAGTTTTAAGGATTTTACCTCTTTTACGAACTTTCCAGCAACATCGCTGGAAATGACAAATTGTTTTATTGATAACGAAGCAATCACAGAGCACATACAAAGCCTGGCTGATAATTTTTCATGTGGTCCTGATGGCATCCCTGTATCGCTCTTGAAAAACTGTTTTACTTCTATGTTCGTGTTTTGTCTTATTTATTTAATTTATCAATTTCGTCTGGTGTTTTTCCAACATCTTGGAAATCCTCTTTCGTTATTCCATTACATAAAAAAAGCAACAAAAACGAAGTTTCTAATTATAGACCTGTTGCTAAACTACCCTCGATCGCTAAGATTTCTGAAGCTTTAATATACAAGGTTTTCCAATTTCATTGCAAGCTATTTTTATGCTCCTTCCAACATGGATTTATGAAGGGAAAATCAACTATTACGAACCTTCTTGAATTTTCCCACAGTTGTACCTCTAGGATGGAGGCCGGCAAACAGTTGGACCGGATAAATCATGAAATATTAATATACAAGTTAACTGCTCTCGGATTTCCATTGGTGTTCATTAACTGGATTCGGTCATATCTATTTGGTCGTACTCAGCGTATTTCATTTCGTGGCTTTTTTCTGACACACAATACATCTGGTGTACCTCAAGGGAGTCATCTTGATCCTCTGTTATTTATCATTTATTTTTGTGAAATTTTAAACTCTGACTTAGACTCATTTTACAAATGGTGTTCTATTAATTGTCTCCCCCTTAATATTGACAAGTGTACGACTTTGTCCTTTTCTCGTAAGAGAACTAATATTAGATTTAACTACACGATAAATACCTGTGTACTAACCAAATTTGAAAAGACAAAAGACTTGGTTGTGTGGCTAAACTGTCGTTTTACTTTTGACGATCATATTAATGTAATAGTTAATAAGGCGAACTCTACTTTCGGTTTCGTTAATGTAATAATTAATAAGGCGAACTCTACTTTCGGTTTCGTTAAGGGGACATTCTCATTGAAATTGACAAAAAAACGCCTTTTTTCGGAATTTTTTTTTTTTTAAACCCTATTGCATTTATTCAAAAAACTTTTATCATATATTGAATATACATATAGGCATTGAAGTATACAAAACAATTTGTTTTTTGTTTTTTTTGTTATGTTTTGCGGCAATAGAGGGTGTTGTACGAAAAGTCCCTTTTTAGCTGGTACCAGCTCCTGCGGTCTTCCTGGGAAAGATAACGACAAAATTCAAAATGGGTTTTGTTCTTTAGACTTTTTTCTAGAACATAGACCTATAAAAAAAGTACTTTTAATTTTTTAAATTATTTTTAGGACTGTTTTTCTAAAAATTTCAAAAATTTGCCATTTTTTGGGGGAAAGTACGCGTATAAAAAAGAGGTGGGGTTACTTTTTTGTATTTTTACAGGTCTATGTTCTAGTATTTATGTTAATGAGTCAAATGCTTTTTGATTTTTTTAAATCTATCGAGCAGAATTTCAGCAATCAGTGGTACCAGGTGAAAAAAAGTAGTTTCGAGAAAAACGCGTTTAAAGTTTTTGTGCGACGCTCCAAATCTGTAGATTCGTTCTGTTTCGAATTTCTCATAACGGTTTGAGGACAGCATTACTATGATGTTAAGGAATACTTTTATGTAAAAAAAAAAATCGATTTTTTTTTTCACGTCCAATGAGAATGTCCCCTTAAGCGATTATGTAGGGAGTTTGAAGATCCTTACATACGTCTTTCGTTCGTGAGGCCTATTTTAGAGTACGCCTTTTGTGTTTGGTTACCTTTTTACTTTACTCATATTAATCACCTGGAAGCCGTTCAACGTAGATTTGTTCGCTTTGCACGATCCTATTTTATTACCTCCGTACTTAGATAGGCTTAAACTTATAAAACTTGACACCTTAGAACATCGACGCAACGCCTCCAAAGCTGTCTTTGCCATGGATTGTTTACAGGGTTGTATTGATTCTTCTGCCTTGCTCTCGTTATTTAATATATCCATTCCTTCTCACTCCCTGAGGAACCGCGAATTCTTCAACGTTCCTTATCATCGTATTAACTACGGTTTCAATGCGCCAATTGCATCTATGTCTCTTGTTTTCAATAATAATTATGATTTTATCGATTTTCATTTATCGAAAAAAACTCTTAAGACGCATATTATGTAGTTGTCTAGTTCTGCATTGTATTTTATTTTTTTTTATAATTTCTTATCAATATATAAGTGTGTATTTTTAGTAATCAGCCATTTGATGAAGTTGAATAAATAAATAAAAGGCGGTTCACGCTTTCACCGGTGGGCACCACACGTCGCACATCCACATCTTGGCATCACACGCCAAATTGACCGGGTCCCGGCCCTCAGAGCTCCACTCTGGCCTGGAATCTTCACCATATCCTGTAGGCGACACACGCCTCATGGTGAATCACAATTACACATAATGCTTTAAACCTCAATCTACTCTAATAAAATATAGCCTAATATTCTACATTAAATCCAAAACACCTACTCACCAGTTATTAATTCACTATTCCAAACACACTATACTTTTTTTTCCTCGCACTGTTTATCTTCAACCTTCAATCTGTCCTGCTTAACTCAAGAGTGAGATATTTCTGTGCTGACAGTACCTGCGCGACTACCTACTTTTATTGCAGTGCAACCCTTCCGTGCCTCAAAGGAACCCGAGAGATAAGATATTGGCGCACATGTTTAGATATGCTTTCCTACCATTTGTCTCATCCCAAAGGGATCCGGTCCGGAAATGAAAACAACTGCAAAGCAATACCCTAAGCTAAAAATAGGCTACTTGTTTGAGCGTTTCGCCTGTTCTCGGACTCGCTAAATTAGTAAAATAATGAAATGTTATTACTTTACCTCATACCTTTAAACAAAATTTTCTTCATATTATTAATATTACTCATTATATGAGCTTTCAACTCCTAAAACATATTCATCACGAAGGACTGAATAATTTTTATAGTCAATTATGCTCCTTGATAAACAAAACAAAACTGTCAAGCTTTATTTTTACGCTTTTTAAGATGCCTAAGCGAACTATTGAGCCATGAGGCTTTGGGGAGCTATTAACGGATCTTGTTATGCGAAGCAAGGAAACAAATTTTTATAAAACTCATCTACAGCCACATCAATGTCTCCAGGAAAACGTTGGTCCAATCATAATTATCAAGGAAACATTAAGTTTAGAATCATCTCGTCGCAAGGGTGCAAAGAACAGAAAAGACTATCCATAAAAGAGGCGAGAGCAATTAATGTGGCGGCATTAGAACTCGGAGGAATGTACTATATGATGTCATATTAAATATATTCTTCTGGGTCAGCTTTAGACAGACACACTCCAAGCCATTAGGATTTGGAAGGTCCATAACATAGAATGGGATACTACAACGGATAGTGCAAAGAAAACCACCTCCTACTGGCGCGTGCAAAGCAGGAACATGCCGGTCGCGTCGAAAAACTACGTATTCAGATCCAAAGAGTTCAGCGTCCGTTACGGAACCACACACCCATGTTTCGGTCATGCAGACCAGGTCGAAGCAATAATCAGCTGAATTAATATATAATCTAGTGGTTTTAGAGCGAAGTTCAGTTACGTTTGCGTAATAGATACCGATTTCGCTGATGAGTTTTTTCAATCAATCCTTGGAGATGAATGGCCTCTGGGAACAAATTCACGGGCAATCGCTCTATCAGGCCACAATGTGGGCGAGAGCAGGACTACGGGTGCAGTAGAGACAAAAACGCACATCGGGGAAACATAGCTGGCATTAGCTCTAAACGACAGATCAACGACAGGTTGTACTCCACGGATGTAATGCCTACTCTCCAATGAGCAAGGCAACCACGACCCAACCAAAAAAAGTGCTGCTACCTTTTCCTTCTCATTGTAAAATAAATCTCCCGTCTCGCTTGTGTTTTGGTTGGCATGCTGTAGCTTTTCGTTCGTATTGGTTAAATAATTTGAATTGCCACATGAAATTCAGCCGATTTCTAGTAGTGGTTATGAGCCTAGCCAAAACCCCCGGGAATAATAAATACAAGCCGTGAAGTAGACCTGTTCACTACCACATGTATAGGGTCATGTGGTCCGATAATTGCACCGAAATAACATTGCTTATGGCGGTATAGCCCATTCATTACGCTCCACAGGGCGAATCTGCTAAACTATCGCTTTTACGAAAAAGTAATGTTCTACTGACTGTAACTGGGGAGGAATACCATTCTTATGGTACCAAAATCATTATAGGGGTAAGAAGAAAATATTAAAGATATTTGAGCTCAAAAGTTACTCTTACTGCCCATCGAACAAATTACCACGGAAAGTCGTGCTGTCAAGTCGATCTGCCGCTGCTGTTTTGTTCGGGGAAATGGTTAGAGTTGTGTTTAAGTGCAAAAAACTCTAATATTTTGTTCTTGTCACTATTAAGTTTTTTAGATCACTAGAAAGGTATTCCTGTATAGTTATAGTTATTAAAATATCATTTTCGCGTAAAAGTTATTGTTTAGCAGTTCAGGCGAGTGGAGCGGCATACTTCCTATCTTCCGCCATAAGAAGCAATGTTATTTCACGGCGATTCTCGGACTACATCACTACGTATGCATTTTCTACTTCACGGCTTGTGTTTATATGTATTTCCGGGGGTTTTGGCCTAGCTACATATTCAGTACTGCCAAAATGTCAAATTTTAAGAAATAATTGAGGTTGTGTTAGAAAAAAATTGCCGCCAAAAGTGAAGAAGCATTTTTAAGAGCAAATGGTATTTATTTGGCGTGTTAAGTAAAAAAGGATGAAATTTATTTATTTATTTATTGGCGAATTCATCAAAAAATCTGATTACTTACAAGGAAAAAAATAATAACAAAGCCACGGCAGCAAGAAGTTAACCTCAACGAAGCTGACCCTTAACTTTATCTCTCGAAAAATGAAAATCAATTGTTGAAGAATGAGAGTTGAAGGCGCGTGACATTGACGTGAACAGTTCGTTCATGCCGTAGTTCGTTCGATGGTAAGACACATGGAGAAAGTCATGATCTCTTATGGTACGGGCAGGGACGGAAATATTGAATAAGGCAACGGCCTCGGGCGAATTGATTTTACCCACTAAACAGTCATGAGTAAACACAATTTTAGCGGTGATGCGACGTTGTTCCAGAGATTGCAAATTAAGTAGCTTCAGACGATCAGCATATGGAGGCAGCAGGAAGGGATTGTCCCAGGGAAGATCGCGAAGAGCAAATCTGAGAAATCTCCGCTGGACCGCCTTAATCCAAATCAAACTGTCGTACTCCAGGATAGGCCTAACGAAGGTACAGAAAAGAGTCCTGGTGATATAGGGATCATTAAACTCCTTCGACCAGCGCTTAACAAAACCCAGGGTAGCACCAGCTTTTCCCACTCTCGCGTGAATGTAATCTTCAAAAGAAAACTGGCTGTTAAGCCAGACACCCAGATCTTTCGTCTTCTCAAGTTTTTGTAACGAGTATCCGTCGACAGAGTAAGCAAATGAAACAATACTTTTCTTGCGTGAAAAACACATATAGGTGAATTTGTCAATGTTAAGGGGAAGATGATTAGACAAGCAACATTTGTGAAAAGTATCCAGGTCAGAATTTAATAAATTATAGTCATGCTCAGTATTTGTTACGCGAAAGATCTTGGCGTCATCAGCATAACAAAGAATTCTTGAATTGGGTAGTA
Organism: Dysmachus trigonus; assembly: GCA_949715965.1. Lineage (NCBI taxonomy): Eukaryota > Metazoa > Arthropoda > Insecta > Diptera > Asilidae > Dysmachus > Dysmachus trigonus. The sequence continues at coordinate 33,425,967 of OX454321.1, read as the reverse complement.
ACAAAGAAAGATCATTTAAATAAATGATGAACAGAAGTGGACCTAAATGACTACCCTGAGGTACACCGGATGTAATAAAAATTTCCCTTGATAAACAATTACGAAATGAGACCCGCAGAGAACGATTAGACAAATACGATGAAAGCCACTTCGTAAAGAGCAGCGGAAAGCCGTAATGCGATAATTTATTAAGTAGAATTGTGTGATTAATTCGGTCGAAAATCTTACTGAAATCAGTGAAAATGCAATCAACTTGCTTACCCTTTTCAATATTTGATAAACAGAAGGAGGAAAATTCCAAAAGATAAGTGGTGGTAGATTTCCCCTTGAGGAAACCGTGTTGGAATGAATGAAGAAAGGGCTTGCAGTGAAAATACAGAGTGCCACAGATCTAAACATTCTTGTTCATAAATTACGAAATATAAATTTCTTCCTGTTCACTCCCGATTAAAACGTTTTACATCTCACATCTACATTGATAAAGATGTGTAATTTCTGCCATAAGAAGCAATGTAAGAGTATAGCAGGATAAGCATGGGTCAGATGCCCCTCGGGAAAGTTAGGTTGATATACTTACCATGAAATCACCTTCTTAAGAGAAACATTTTCCTAAGTTATCACACCTCTGCACGCGCTAGTTTTTAAAATAAAACAATTAATCGAATTTTGAAAAAAAATTTGTTTTTTTCTTATAACACAAAATTTTTTTGTGATCTTTTTTGCAAACACTAGATACACTAAAGAAGTATTAAACAAGACACTTTTAAGTCTTCGCAGTGATTTATATACCGAAATATCACAGATTAAAAATTTTCAAAAATAAAAATGTCACGTATTTTAAGAGACACTATATATATATATATATTAGGGTGGGTCGAAAAAAAGTTACCCCCCTGGAAAGTTTCGTCATGTGACGTAGATCAACAGAAAAATACGTAAAAAATTCATACTCGAAGTTTAGCGATCGCAATCTTAACATTTGTGCTGGTCGATATAGGGAAAACGGGTTGGGGTCATTTTCGTGTGGCATGGTTGGTGTGAGTGTGTAAAAGGGGAACCTGGTGTTGCGAGCCATTCTGCTGGATGATGCCCGATTCGGCGGCCAGCTTGCTGTCTCCACTGTTTCTGGAGGCTAATCGTCACCGCTCCTTGGGTGGCTCCGCGAGGTAATGATTCAGCACTTGTCCACTCTCGTTCTTGCGTCAACTTTGCATCCAGCCGTTATGTGATAATAGTGATTCGCGGGAAGGCAATGGTAACGGTTGTACGAGTCGGAAAGCATAAGAAACGATAAGGCATCATCCCGAATCAGGCATCATCTAGCAGAATGGCTCCCAACACCAGGTTCCCCTTTTACACACTCACACCAACCATGCCACACGAAAATGACCCCAACCCGTTTTCCCTATATCGACCAGCACAAATGTTAAGATTGCGATCGCTAAACTTCGAGTATGAATTTTTTACGTATTTTTCTGTTGATCTACGTCACATGACGAAACTTTCCAGGGGGGTAACTTTTTTTCGACCCACCCTAATATATATATATATATATATAGGTGCTAGGGTGCTTTTTTTCGCGACAATTTTTTTGTTTTAGTCCCACCTCGAAATTTTGTGGCAAATATCTAAACAAGAATTCCCTGAACATTGGAGCCCTTAATATTAATATTAAGTACTAGACCAAGGCGTATAAAGATTTCCCATATAAAATACACGTAAACTTTAATTATTTTTCTTCAAAACTCAGCTCAGAGGCATTTTATGGTATAATTTTGGTCAATGGTAGGGTTTCTTCAGAATTGAATGCTCTACAAAAGTGTCCATTGCGGTGTAACCCTAACTCCCACCAGCGAGGTAGTACGGGTCAGGTCATTGACCCCAATTTTTCCACGAAATTCTTGCTTTTTACCCCTATCTCGTAAACAACAAGAGGCACAGAAAAACTGAATATGACAAACTTGTAGCAAGTTCAATTTCCTACAAAAAAGTTCTGAACACCAAATCGATATTTCTTGAGATATTGGGCTTTGAAACTGAGGTAGTGTTTCTATAATTTAGCTCAACAATCCATGAAAATTCCACACTACCTCAACTTCAAAGCCCAATATCTCAACAAATATCGATGTTAGCAATTTGGTGTTCAAGAACTTTTTGGAGGAAATTGAATTTCCTACAAGTTTGTCATATTCACTTTTTCTGTAGCTCTTGTTATTTAGGAGATAGGGGCAAAAAGCGAGAATTTCGTGGAAAAATTGGGGTTAGTGACCCGTACTACCTCGCTGGTAGAAGTTAGGGTTACACCGCAATGGACATTTTTGTAGAGCATTCAATTCTAAAGAACCCCGACCATTGACCAAGACTATACCATAAAATGCCTCTGAGCTGTAGAGTTTTGAAGAAAAATATAAAAAGTTTATGTGTATATTATATTGGAAATCTTTATATGGCTTGGTCTAGTACTTAATATTAATAGTAAGGGCTACAATTTTCAGGGAATTTTTGTTTAGGTATTTGCCATGAAATTTCGAGGTGGGACTAAAAAAAAAATATAGTCGCGAAAAAAAAAGCACCCTAGTATATAGTATATCAGTGTCGCAATTTGCTTAGTCTTTCCATTTTTTTGAGGAACTTATCTGAGAGTGTAATTACGTGAACAGTTTTTAGAGCCACTGTATATTATTGTTTTTCTAGTTATCGCTTTATTTTACATTTGTTTCCTACGAGTCTTTCCTACCTAGTCGGACTTAAGTCCGACTTAAGTTAAGACTTAAGGTCACCTCTTGGATTTTAATGAAACTCGGTAGGAATGTAGGCTAGGCTAGAACGAACGAATATGTAAACATTTTTTGTCGGGAAGCTTTACTTTCCGAGAAATTCAACTTTGAATTTCTAAAAAAGTAGCTTTCACGACTAAAAATTCTTTCGTAATTCGTCCGAATTCCGACCGAATATCATTTAAATCACGAGCAGTGACCGCACTAGACCGAACTTCATCGCACTACACTGCACTGCACTACACAACACTTTCATTGCATGCACAAAAACACCTGGAAATATAAAAATTTGCATTATTTTTGTTGTTCTTACCTATACTTCTGAGTTCTGATGACATCTTCGTGTCAATTGTCATCTTTGTGGAGCATCATCTCGTTTCACCTCTAATATTTCCAGGTATTTTTGTGCATGCAATGAAGGATTACCAGGACGAAAGTGTTGTGTAGTGCGGTCACTGCTCGGACGAATTACGAGAGAATTTTTATTCGTGAAAGCTACTTTTTTAGAAATTCGAAATTGAATTTCTCGGAAAGTAAAGGTTCCCGACAAAAATGTTGCATATTCGTTCGTTCTGCACTTAGGCGAACGTTCCTACTAAGTGTCATTAAAATCCGAGAGGTGACCGTATTCTTAACTTGTTCCCGCTGCAATATGCGACAAGTTGATGCGTGTTTGCAATATGCGACAAGTTGATGCGTGTTTGCTTACTTTGTTTTTGTCTCGAATTCATGTCTAAACAAGTAAATCGAATGAGAGAATTTCCAATTATAAGCATTTTTTCTTGAAAGGCCCACTTTTGCTTCTGTCCCCTTCCTTCCCACCCCCTGCCCTATATGGATAGCAATAATATTTTTTTTAACACTGTTCTACCCTAGCGAAAATTTTGAAAAAAATATATGTTATAGAGCATAGTAAGGGTCATTTATAAAAAAAAAATCGTGATAGTGTCTCTTAAAATACGTGACATTTTTATTTTTGAAAATTTTTAATCTGTGATATTTCGGTATATAAATCACTGCGAAGACTTAAAAGTGTCTTGTTTAATACTTCTTTAGTGTATCTAGTGTTTGCAAAAAAGATCACAAAAAAATTTTGAGTTATAAGAAAAAAAAGTTTTTTTTTTTCAAAATTCGATTAATTGTTTTATTTTAAAAACTAGCGCGGGCAGAGGTGTGATAACTTAGGGAAATGTTTCTCTTAAGGTGGTAAAAATATCAACCTAACTTTCCCGAGGGGCATCTGACCCATGCTTATCCTGGTATACTCTTTCGCGCCGATTCTCGGACTACATCACTACATGTGCATTTTCTACTTCGCGGCTTGTGTTTATATGTATTCCAGGAAGTTTTGGTAAGAGCCGTTTTCCACTTTTTTGTGTATTTTCGAATAAATTTTTTCTTAGAAAAACGCGATGGGCGCTTTAGACATATTGTATAATATATTTGCAGACTGCAGCTATCACTCGTAAGCTGAGGACGTCGCGAGTGTTCTGGGCATTCTTAAGAGTTCTATAAAATTTTTAAATAATATTTGCAAATAATTATTTTTAAAAACTCATTTGATCTTCAAATATTTTACAGGTAAGAGTTATTCATAGGCTTAATGGACGATTTGATGTTTGGACGTTGTACCTTTTATGCATTCGGTTTTAGAGAGAAAAGCAAGATATAAAAACTGATTATTATATTGGTACATTTATGTTTGTATTTGATTCTGATGAGATAAAATTATTCTAATTTACCTGTAAATTACTACAAGTTATAGAAATGTATAATTTATGAAACGTAAATACGAAACTGATTTTTTCAATTTTTCCAATAGTTTATTTTGAAACTGCAGATTTCAGTATAATATAAAACTGCGTTTGAAGTATTTAAACTAGTAATTATTATTCCAAGTTTTCGTGGCAAAGATTCGTAATTCAATGATTTTCACAGATACATTACTCGGATACAGTAAATTTTATTCTCAGATGAAGCATTGAAGATTCCATAATACGTGAATCAACATTTTCTTCTTGCACTCTTTATTCTTCCCAATTTTTGGCTTTTTGCCTTTATTATTGCACATTTAACAAGTATTTCAAAGAAACTTTGATGGAAGGCATATTCACCCATCAAATTTAGTTCTCCTTAGCCTGTTCTGTTCAGTGTCACATCTAGTATTACATGTAGTTTTCAGTTTATATATGAAATTCAATAGCAGATTACGCAACGTGGGGAGTATGAAACAACATTTACAAAAAAATAAAAAGCGACTTCAAAACTTTGCCAACAACAACAACAACAAATTTAAACTAAAAAGTTAAAAATAATATTTTTTATTACTTTAAAGAAAAGAGCATTCAAGGATAATATACAATATTATTGATATTTAAATATTTATAATCAGTCATTTTTCCAATCGGCGTAGGCAAGGCAAGTTTAAAAACCTACAGTAATTTGGGTTTATAACCTTGTCTTAGCTTGCGCCGACTCCAAAAAGTAACTGATTAGATATTGTAAATATTTAAGTACGAGGATCAATAGTTTTGTATATTGTCCTTGAATGCTCTTTTCTTTAAAGTAATAAAAAATATTATTTCTAAATTTTTAGTTCAAATTTGTACATACAGGCAAAGTTTTGAAGTCACTTTTTATTTTTTTGTTAATTTTGTTTTATTTTTGAATTTTTAGCTAACGGGAAGTGGTTGAAATCCAAAAATATATTAAGTTTCCACCTTTAGAGGAGGGATATTTTCTTCAAATTTAAATGGGACCACCCTTGAGAAATATTCTATTTAATAAAAAAAGAATTATTAAAATCGGTTCACAATCGGCAAACATATCGCGTAACATACACAAAAAAAGAAAAAATATAGTCGTGTTGAGAACCTCCTTCTTTTTTTGAAGTCGGTTAAAAATAAAGAATGCCCCACTACGAGTATTTGATCTAAGGCCTTCTTTTTTATATTATCTTCCGAGTAACGTTTACGATTTTTCCGTTCGAAGCCTACGCAAAGTGGAAATTTGTTTTGAGTGGTGGTTACAAAGTTGACACTTTGCGATCGGACTGCAGAAAAATTAATTTTTTCTTATCAACGTTTGTTATCTTTTTTTTTCTGTGCAGGCTGATATTTTATTTTAACAATGGAAAACGAGAACTCTACGAAGAAACATAAACCTTTTGGTTATGAATACAGAAAAAGAAAAGCAGAAAAGGAGAAAGAAATTCGAAAAAAACATAAAAGCCTCGGTAGTTATTTCAAATTATCGACCAACCCCTCTAATACGTATACTAAAGCACCTGTACCTTCTACAGCCAATAACACTGATAATACGTCGCTGCATCAGAACCAATTATGCAAAATGAAGTTAGATCTGAATCGCCTAAACCAATTTCGGACGGAAATAAGTTGAACATAGATGAGGATGAGCCCAACAATCAAGATGCGGTAGATGACGGAACTTATGAAAATATAGAAGAATTATCTAAAAATTTCTTGGATTGTGCTTTATGGCCAGTTCATCGTAGCAAATAATCGTTGATTATATCCTTAAAATGGGTCCCTATCAAGTCACATTGAATAAATACCCTATAAATGATAAAGGTCGTCATTTTTCTAGTTTTTACTATAATCGAAAACTTCAAAATGGTGAAGTTTTTCCATGACGTTGGCTTGTTTATTCAATATCTAAAAATGCTGTATTTTGTTTTTGTGGTCGACTTTTTGAGAGCAGTAAAGTTACAAATTTTTCCGAAAATGTGTTTGATAAGTGGAAGCAACTATCCGAATCTCTTGGATATCATAAAAATAGCACGGGTCACAAAAATGCTTATAAACAGTGGATAGAGACTGAAATACGAATGCAGACTGTGAAGACAATAGACAAGGAAGCATTCAAGTTAATTGAAAAAGAGAGCGCACGATGGCAAAGCGTACTTGAGCGATTGATCAGCATTACCGTATACCTAGGTATAAATAACATGGCTTTTAGGGGCAGTTCTGATAAATTATACAAACCAAACAATGGTAAATTTTTAGGACTCGTTCAATTGCTGACTAAATTTGACCCTGTTATGTTGAATCATGTGACGCTCGCGTTGAATGGCAAAACTTCCGATCATTATTGTGGTAAAACAATTCAAAATGAATTGATTGACTTGATGGCAACAAAAATAACTACCACCATTCTAACGAGAGCTTCACTAGCAATTTATTTTGCTATTATTGCTGATTGCACTTCCCATATTTCCCACAAGGATCAACTCTCTCTTACAATTCGATTTGCCGATGTATCTCGTGACGTGATCGAAATCAAGGAACATTTTATAGGATTTTTAACAATGGACGATTCTACGGGCTTTGGCCTTTTCGACATTATATACAATATTTTAGTAAAATTTGGACTCGATATTAAAAATTGCAGAGGTCAGGGATATGACAACGGTGCAAATATGAAAGGCAAAAATGTAGGCGTTCAAAAAAGGATTTTAGAGCTAAATCCTCTAGCGTCCCATGTACCCTGTGGAAGCCATTCACTCAACCTTGTATTATGCGATGCTGCCAAGTCGTCTTTGAATTCCGTAAACTTTTTCGGTATAATACAACGATGGACTATCTTAACTAATCATGTAGACATTTTCACTCTCAAAAAATTGAGCGATACACGTTGGGAAGAGAAGATAGAAAGTTTGAAGGCAATCCGTTAAAGTAAATCACTTCAAGGAAAAAAATGGATTTAGCTGAATGTACCAAAATGTTAGAGAATTGTATTAAGTTTTTAGAGAATTATAGGAAAGACGGTTTTAAACAAGCAATGATCGGAGCAAGAGAACTTGCAGATGAACTAAAAATAGAACTGATATTTAAACCGCTTAAAAGGGTTAGACGCGTAAAACGATATTTTGACGAAAATGCACAGGATCAACCAATTGAGAGCCCAGAAAAAAAAACTGGAAGTGGAATTTTTCAATCCACTATTAGATGCGGCTACTTCATCCATCAAATTCCATTTGAACAATTCAATTCATATTCCCAGTTATGGAATTTCCTCTTTTATCTTGATAAATTACCCAACAGATCAGAGCTTTTAAAATCGTGTTCAGAATTACAAAATAAATTAACGTTTAAGGACTCCGCCGATATCAATGGTATTTTGTTATGCGATGAATTAATTAGTATTCGAGCTTTTTTGATGGATAAATTGGACAACGATTTTTATTAAAAAACAATTTTATTAAAAAACACTCACTCCAAGGCTTATATCCAAACATATGGATCGCACTGCGTATATTACTGACAATTCCTGTAACCGTTGCCAGTGGGGAACGGAGCTTTTCCAAACTCAAGCTCATAAAGACATACTTAAGGAGTACGATGCTACAGAATAGGCTTACTTCCTTAGGAACAATATCAATCGAGAATGAAATTGCTGGAGAATTAGATCTTGCTGATTTAATAAAAAACTTTGCCGATAAAAAAGCGCGAAAAGTGAATTTTAAATATCTTTTTTATGTTGTAATTAAAATACACTCATTTTCTTTATAATTTTGTACAAACAATGTATTTTTTTTTTCTTAGTTTCATTAATTTTGTATTTTCACACAAATGTATTATGGTTTACTTTCAGAACATAATTATTGCTATACCATTTGTCAATTTTTACTGTAAATTTTGTGTAAAAATTACTTATATAAAAATTAATTTTATAAAGATTTTATAAAGAGATTTCTATAGGAGCAAGAGTTTATTTATAACCATGTTTATAAAATTTTGATATTTTATACACTAAAACTTCCAATAAAAATTAATTTTACAAAGATTTTATAAAGAATCTATAGGAATAAGACTAAAAGTTTATAAACAATGATTATAAAATTTTAATATTTTACTTCCTTTTTTCCACTTGGGGGTATTTTTAAAACTTTCATTTAAATTGACCGTTTTGTCCGTCCGCCTGTGAATTTTTTTTGTAATTCAAAATTAGAAATCGATGTTTAACCATATGTTCGGAGAAAGCCAAAACCTTGAAATTGTTCACACTGCTAAATTTTTGATAACACTACAAGTTAAGGGGGTAGTCCAGTGAAAAATTTGTTTTTTTTTTTTTTTGCTTAAATCTACTCTACTACACCTCGAAAATACTCCCTTAAAATATCTAAGCAAAATATGGAATAGTTTTAAAGATACAGAGAGTTTTCGAGAGACGTGTAACCCGAGCGCTCGAAGGTCCCCTGGCGTGTTTCGGAGCAAGGAGGACTCTTGAATTTCTGTTTGCTCCGCCCATTTTTTTTCGGTTTATAACGGTCTAGGTCCTTCTGCTTTGTATTTAAGGTTAGTTATGTATGGAGCAGGCATCGCTGCCTAAGGTAAAATTAATTTGTTTAGCTTTTTTCCGCAAAAAAAACTTTAAACGCGTTTTTCTCAAAACAGCATGTTTTGACTCGGCGGACGTCAGATCTCAGTCTTTTGCTCCGATTGATCTAAAAATTTAGATGTATATTTCTTGATTGTGTATCTATCGTCGGAACTAGAATTATTAAAATCCATTGTTTATTTACAAAGTTGTAAACAAATTAAGCACCCGAAAAACACCCGAAAAATTCGAAATGCCGCCATTTTGTTATTTTTTATTGAAAATTAATAATTCTAGTTCCGACGATAGCCAATGTTCTACAGATTAAAACCTCGTTTGAACTTTTTGTTTCAAATGAACCGTTGCAGAGATTCGACGTCCGCCAACAACAAAATTTTTTTTTGGAGCGGCCATTTTGACGGGATAATCATCGAAAAAAAAAAAAAAAATTTTTTTTTTTTTTGTGTAGTTTAATAGTTGTACTATCATATGTCAAAAAGTTTTTTAATAAAAATTAATTTCTAATATGAAAAAAAACTCGTTGAAAAAACAGTCGTTTTCACTGGACTACCCCCTTAAAAGAAATTTTGAACCTGCGATAATTGTTTAACTTTTTATTGCGCTACTTATAAAAGCGTGTTTTTTAGGTTTTTAAGCCATAATTTGTATATTATTATAATATTAATATATTATTATCATTCCGATTTTTTCGATGTGAATACGACTTGAAACGAGAAACCAGTCTGATTAATTTTACATGATACTGGAACTTCTGGAATTTTGAGGAACAAAGGATAGCCCCTGAATATTCTTTTCATGTTAATGAATTTGTTTATTTGGGTTACAAAATGAGGTCAAATTACATATGATTGAGATAATCAAGGTAAAGGCATTTACAACGTTCGGAGAACAAGATAAAGGCCGGGAGGTATGAGGTGAAGGTGGGTAAAGCGCTAGACTTCCCATAATTTACTTCTTCTGTTGCTGAGAGATCATACTTTATTATACCAGGGAGAGATGAGGAATTATTTGTTCTCAGCTGGTAGGAAATGGTCTAGACAACAAGAAAAGTATTTTGATATTAGAAGACTTCAAGGGCATCAGTGACAGAGAGCTGGGGATCAGATGGAATCGAGAGACTAAACTATCTTCTTTTTGAGCGCTTTCTAATTGGCGATGGAAAAATTGTGGTTTCAGGATTTTTCTTTTAATCTTTCTTTTTTATCTGGAGGTTTTTTATAACTTCTATTACGCTTATTCTGGTCAGTAGCAAGTCCTTAATTCTTTATTTCTGCATCTTCTGACAAATAAAGTTCTGATTTATTTGGCCTGTAGAAGATTTGGTACTGGTTAAATCAATTTACTTCTTAATATCTGCAATAAAAAAATATAGTTCACATTTTTAAAAAATTGGTTCACATTTTTAAATAAATATTAAATTTTAAAATAATGAAATGTTTCATCAGAAACTCAACTCCTTTGAGCATTTTAACCATTTCGGAAACTTTTTGAACTCACTGTATAGTATACATAGATGTAACTCAAAAATCCAAACTCCCTTTCGCAAATATCCAACACAATACGACTTTAGAAGTATAATGTAATATGTACCAAGTAAAAAAAAAAGCATAAGATCGTCTTCTTCTAACTACGGACAGTTTTAAAGTTAAAGAAAGCAAACGCATTAAATCAAAAAACAAACGACTCTATACAAAGCCAACTTTTTTAAATATCTTAGAAAACCTAATTTTTTTTTTTTTGGTTTTTTAGATTTGATTGGTTTAATAGACCAAAATATCAATCCTCCTTTACAATTTGATTATTTTTACCTCTTTGTCAAAAAACAAAACCTGAATTCATTTAGTAAATTTTAGCGTTACCTGTTTTTTAATATAATATTAATATTAACTTTCATTACAAATAAATATTTTCATATTTTTTTGATTAGCGAATTTATTAAACATTCTTTTTGGTTTTGAGTTTTTTTCATTTTACCATTTTACCATTTTTATAAAGTAAGGAATAAACTTACTTGATGACACAAGCTCTAGATCTCATTAGATTTAAGGAATCTTGATATCTAAAAAGTATAACTTTTCGGGTATATACGTACTCGCCGCTGCGCCTTCCGCAACTAACTGACCTTTATCTACCCAAAAATTTGTTTAATTTTTACTTCGTCTTTTTAAATTCAAATTTAACTAGCTATCTGTATATGATGTATAAGCGTCTCCACCAAGAAACGTTGATAAAATTTCAAGCCAATCACAAAAATTTTCTTTGCTGACAGATTAGAAACTGAAAAAGACCGCCGCACAGTGGGCCAAAACGATTTTTGGGTGACCAAATATCAATTTTCGTCATGTCATAGATTTTAAAAATGTTAATGCTATTCGATAGTAAACTAAATGTATTACCTTATTGCTACAATTTTTTTTAAATATTAACCTACCCTCTTTGTGTTTGGAATGGCTAAATTCAGAGAACAATTTGAACAGCTAATTTAAAAAAAAAAAATTTCCGAGTTTTCTACGATTTCAAAGTTCTATTGTGAAAATGTTTACATGAGGAGGTTGAATTGTTATTCATGAAATAATTCACTATATAGAAAGAGGTATTATTAGGGCAATAAGTTATAAAAGTCAACTAGTTTTTTTGATAATAGCATTTTAATTAATGGGTAGATTTTTCGTTCAAATTTGTATTTATTTTTAACTTTTAAAAAAATGTCTAGGCATGTCCACGTTCTAATTAGTATCCAATTAAAGTAGAAACTCTCCTGCTTAAAACAAAAACTGACTGCAACCACCTACGACCTTCGGGGAAAATTGCATTTGAAGTAAATTCTACTTTGTTGTCGTGTGCATATTTTCGCGTAGGAAGCCAAAAGTGCACACCTGAAAACTTTCAAGGAAATAAGAAAACGTTGATCTCATGAATTTGCTGCTTATATCACCAGACCCATACATCTCATAATTTCGGAGAATACGGGACAAACGAGAAAATGGCTTATTTACTAGACACAGATGAAAATATAGGTTATATGTTTGAACGTGTTCGATCCAACTGATCAGTATTTGAGTATACATAATTTTTATTTTCTTTATATATTTATAAAATTTATTTGTTATGGAGATATTAAAATAATTGAAGATTAATTTCAAAATGTTGTTAAAAATGTTTGAATAACACTAATAATTCATTTATTGACTACTTAAAATTTTGTTGTATTATTTTGAGAAACCCTATAAAGCAATTGAACTTTTCTCTTTTATCAATTAAGGGGTAATAATGTTTTATTTAATAATATATATAATAATTTATGTCCCAAGGTTCCATTATTATATCTTTAACACAACAAAGTTTACAGATTATTGATAGCTAACAAGTCGTTTGGCCCACTGTGCACCGGATAAAGAAAGATTGCTGGCATGGTAAGCATCTCACCTGAACACGTTGAAAATATTCTGCACGAAATATTGAGCCAGAAGAGTCTTGGCATTCGTTTTTTGGGATTCACAAGACACCTTTATTTTTTTTACAGTTTTAACTTTCATATGAAAGAGGTATGTTTCATCGGTGCCCAAATCGCCCATTCCCTTTTGAACCTCTACAACCCTTCCTAATTTCATCCCTTAAACCTTAAATCATTAGTATACGTATAAGGGCCGTAAATATGTAAATTAAGGATGCTGAAAATATCTTATCTTAAAAAAAAAAAATACATTCCTCTTAGGTTTTTGTGCCTTTATACGAAATTAAGAACATAATTTAATATGGTCACCTCAGACGGTTTTCTTGTAAAATATTCCATATTTTGTACTTCCATTAATTACTTTACAATGATCTTTTAAAGTAATTATTTTGACTACCGATGCACCTGTTTAATAAATTTCTCTGCATTTATCAACAATCTGTTTTAAATACACAATGAAAAATTGTGAAACATGTGTCTTAAACAGACCGATTTGTCCCATTGTACATTGGCATGTGTAAATAAGCAATCAGAGATTTGCATGCTAATAAAAGATAAATCAAAATAATGTGAAATAAAGAAATTCTTTATTTATTACTCAGAATAATAATAGAAGAAGACATAAACTTTTTACTGGATTTATAGAAGTTTTTGTGGCCAATTTCGGTATATATTTTTTGAACTAATTTCAAAATTACTTTTCATGCCTTTAAGCTGTTAAGTTTCATTTCAAGTATGTGTTTGCCCGCTTTAGATACAAGCTTTTTTTTACTTTTTCGCAAAGTTGTTGTAGATTAAATTAACGTAATTCCGCTATTGAGGAATTAAAGCTACAAAACAGTTTACTAAGGTATGAAGAGCCAAATTCTTTTGTACTCTTTAAACGTAGACGAGAGTGATTACTGCTTAGCACAATTAGAGATGATGACTCAAGCTTTTAGAATATGAGTCAATGAATTATTTATGTTCTAATAACACAGGCCTGCAAATTAAACACTGTCTCAGTTTTTATAGCCGATTATGGGGGTTTGGGACCTCCTATTAACGAATCTGAACTCGGTTTTTTGCTATAAAATCACGTTTTTTTAGCAAAATAGGGTTGATAATGCACAAAATAGCGTATTTCGGCATTTTTAAAAATTCATTAAAAATAACGGAACGTGTAAAAAGCTCTTAACATGACTCAGAATTGAGCCTCAATCTTTATCTATATACACAAAATACCATTAATCTGTAGCACTTACGAAGCATCTTTGGGAATTAGATTTTCATGAGCATGCGCCAGCAGAGATCTTAATTCACTATAATCGGCTTATGGAAAGAAATTAATTTCACGTAATATTTCGTTAAGTATTAAAGCCTTTCGTATTTTAATATAATAACTAAAGGTCCTTACTTATATTTGAGCTAATTTACAAGTTCCTGCAACAATGGTTTATTTTTTAATTAATTTGCAAAATTGGCCAAAATACGGTCTTTTGTACTTTAGTAACCTTTTTTTTTTTTTGTTTTTTTTTTAATGTTATGTGATAGAACTTTTTTGTTTGCGGATTCGATATCTACGGAAAAAACCTATCGAAATTACTACTTTCTTTTGTAAAAGCAAAACCATCGCTAGACTGTGTAATTAGGTACTCGTCTTCATCATAGAACAATTGGATGGAATTTACAGGATTTGTAGGAAAACACTTTTACATCAAGAATATTTTTGCCGCACCTACCGAAGGGGTGGATTCCGTTCACTTACATACATCATGGAATACTTTGTTTTTTTTTTTAATTGAAGGTTAACCAATCATGAATACGAAAAAAATGATTATCAAGGAGATATACGTATTTATATGGTTTAAATATAAAATATTCTCCCTACTTTCAAAAGACTATTAATATAAAAAAAATTTAAATAATAAATTTGTCATTGATTAGATTCATTGTCATTGCAAGACTGCAAGTCTTTGAGAGTAATGCATTTTTAAAACGCCAAAATTGGTAACCTCCAATCCAAGAGCATATTTAAATTGATTCATAAAAATATTGTACACCAAACGCGTTAAAAGAATGATTGAACCAACTTACCCCCTGGTTTATGAAGCAAATCTTGACTCTCTCGGTACTTGATATATTCTCTTGCACCATGCTGTGCTTCTGTAATTACATAACAAACTTGATCTGCGAATCTGTCCCTCTTGATTTAAACGGGCAGCAGAAACGACGAGATAATAATATGTATATCTCGTCGTTTCTTGGTCATTGTTAAACCAAGTCAATAATGTGCCAGAGCGACAGCTATTTCCAGCATTTGTTATCATTGTCGTTTTCAAATTGAAGAACTTGAACTCAGTCTGCCCGCAGTTACACTGGAGTAAAGTTTGGCTACAGAAGAGTGAATAATAAGCGTGTGATATATTATTTTAAGTACATTTTCAAATATTTGAAATTGTGAATAATGTATATTAAATAAATAAAGGTGACCATGATGGCTAGTCGGGGTGGATACAGGGGAGAAGAGAAGTAGATAAACTTTTTATAAGCTTGACACTTTCCCTAATTCACACTTCTGATCTTCCTCGAGTGTTAGCCTTGCATTCAGTAAGAAATATGTCGCATTTTCCCATTGAAATTAAGGAATTCCTCATTAAAATAGGCAAGGAACCATCATAAAAGTAATTTTTTAGCACTGAAATTAACGAATTTTCAAGATTATATACTGTATTTATTTTTGCGCAAATATGCCAGACGAATTTTCCTCAGCATGCTCCCTGCAAAGTGAATATTTTATGAATATTATTTAAAGTTCTTATTAGCTGTAATTTATTTATAAATTGGTATAACGTGGCAGATAGAAAAGTATGCAAAGAACCATTTTGTTTAATTTCTTAAAGAAATATGCCTTCATATAGTGAATCAGCATCAAGACTTAATAAGCTCTTTTACGTAGGTAAAACAACGGAAGCAGCTACTTTAAGGCGTTAAGCGGCACATACACAAATGTGTTCAATAGCACTACAATCTAGTTAATTTTTTTGATTATCAATTTTTTATTAATATACTTCAGTTGCATTTATTTTACGACGAACGGACACAACCAATTTTAGAATCTGCGTTAATTTTAAAATTGTTGTAATACTTGCTTATGACTTGCTCTTCATTATTAATTAACTTAATTCTCAGCTGGATGCAGTAAACTATTTAAATTTCGATTACGAGCAAGATGATGTTATTTTTTCTTTTTATCAATACATTGAAACGTAACTACATATGTCATCAATTATGGAACTAATTACCTCACTGAAGGAATTCATTTTCAACATTATATTGTAATATTTCGTAGATAATTTTTTTCAAGCTCAAGTTCATAAAAATATTGAAAAAAAAGATGAACTGTGCTGAAAGATTGGACCAACTGCACCAGAATTAAGTACACATGATCAAAATAAAACAATAAATTAATAAAAAAAAGTTTAAAAAACGGCATCTCCACATTTTTAACAAATTCTTTTCACGTTAAACATAATACAATGGAAGGCAGAGATAAAAAATCCTTCACCCCGATTTTACAATTATACTTCTTCGATTTTCAACAACTTTTCCATCAAGACACCACCGCAGTACAAGCAACAAGACCGTCACAAATTCACTTTTCCACGATTAAATAATTACAATTTCTTTAAATGAATGAAGAAAACAAAAATCCAATCCATTCCAAATGTTACTACATTTGGAATGGATTCGATTGGAACTTGGAATTTCACGTACTATGCTTGGTGTCTCAAGATGGTTTCTACCGGTCACCATTAAACAACCCATCCTTTTCGTAGAATTTAGTCAATATATCGACCTCCAAAATCCAATTCAGAGGCAGTAAGAACCCGTTGTAGTCCCTCAACTAACCCCCCTTTGTGCGCTGTTTTGTGAAGATCCCAAAAAGTTTAAAAACTTTAGTCCGCCATATTGGATTCATCATATTAAATCCCAACATTTTGATATGAGATTCGAAATCAGCGACCCCCTAATCCCCTATATTACTATAAAAACCTATTGTTAAGTTCTTGGAATAATTTTGTCAAGCTAGTTTAGAAAAATTACACATTGTTTGTACCAAAGTTGAATATTAAATTTTTATCAGCGGTACTCGGAACCTTATAGTACATACCTATTTTCATACAAATTTTTGCATTACAAATTTTAGTCGCAAAATTGGATCTGCCATTCTGAATTTCCAAAATGTGATAACAAGATCCAAAATCCGCAATCCCGAAAAGCGTTAGAGCTACACGTTAGAAAAAGTCCCATTGAAATAAGTTCAGTGGTTTTCACGTGATGCGCGAGCAAATAGACAAAAAAATTTAAAAAAATGTTGCGGTGTTCACCGAATTTTGGAAGAATAGTGTCAAGGGCATCACTTACTCATTAGAGCGGAGCTTAAAAACAGCTAGAGGAACAGCATAAGGTCCCGACGTGAAATCCACGGGGAGCTTATTTATATGTTTGAGGAAGGCGAACGCTTAGGGATAGATTGAGGAGAGAATGATGTTAAGGGGAGGTTCTCATCTAGAATCTTGAAATTTTCGATTTTTTTTTTATTTCATATTATTAAAGTTTAATATGTCTAGAATGTTGCTTTAAAATATTTAGTCGATCCGAGCACTAGAACGGATTCTACAGCCCATTGATTCTGGCGGTGTCATGATCGTAGTGGGGCGCTCAGCCTGTGCCGTGCCGTTCAATCACGATTATCTCGGAACTTTGTTTTTCAAGATTTTTCAAATTTGCGTACAAGATAACTCAAAAACGGTTCAACCGATCAACTTCTAGTTCCGTGCATATTAAAGTAAACAATTTTCTTCATAGAAAGAGCGGAGCACATTTTGAAAATTGTAACATTATCTCCTTTTTGTAAGTGATAAACTATGAAAAAAAACGGCCGAAAACGGCCTTAAAATTTAAAAATCGCGCCATTCCGTCAATTTTAAATTTTTTTTGAAAGTCGTCCGCTCTTTCTGAGACAAATTTATTCTAGTTTATAATAATGTCATCATTATTTGATTTCAGACCAATCTGCGACCCCTAAATTGTACGCAGCTGGGCCATTTTCGAAAAACATGCCTCCGGAGAAGTTGAATAACGGGCGCCATTTTATTTTTTTTTTTAATAAAAAAATTTTTTCGTACAGATAAATATACAATAAAAGATAATGCCAAATATCATTTCCCTATGTCTTGTCATTTGCTTTCAAAAAAATCACGAACTTTACCTACTTTTTGACGTTCTAGATGAGAACCTCCCCTTAAGATGTTTCAAAATGCAGGCCTGAATCAGGCGTGGGTTCACAATTTTGAGGATTTCAAACTAATACAAAAGATGCATTTGAAAAATGTGTGTCTTCAATGCCAAAATCAAGCAGCATTCCATAAGGCAGACTCCCCGAAATTAAGTTCGTGCGAGGACTGTTTTGCTATAAAGCTCTGTAACATTCTAAGCCTAAGATCTCTGTTCCGATCGCTAAGCCGAATGGGGCCCTAATCATTTGCAGCAGTATGATGCATAGAGAAGTGTTAAATAAATCATTTCATGTTCTTAACACTAGTCAGGTGCTCCAAAAATTTTTATTTTTTGGGTCGAACCTCAACCAAATCGGATAACATTATGGATTTTGTGAAGAGCAAATGCAAATCCGACAAAATGCCGCTTTTAGAATATTTTACTCTTAACAGGAAGAAGCCAGACCACAGAATAAGTTCATTCAAACTGGTGGTTTCATAGCAGCTCATCGATATAATTTCAAAACCTCAATTCTCAGAATGTAGTTGTCCATGAGATTGTAAACAGGCGATCTGAATGACATAACTCTGGATACATACTACAATCGTAAGAACACTCACTCACTCAGCTCCAAAAAGGAGGATAGGAAAAAACGTCCTACGAATGACGCATGTTTACTTTTTATACTCATCTTGTGTGGATTAATTTTGCAGAGTTTCAGTAAAATCGGCGCCGGGAGAAAAAAGTTATGTACACAGGGTGGTTCAAAAATATGGAAACGGCAAAATAACTTTTGAGGAATGCATTTTGGCGAAAAAGGGTTTAGACAAAAGTTTTAGGATTTTTCCCTGGCTATTCAATGGCGGCGTTACATTCGACCTTGACCATGACCTTCCAGGTCAAGTTGACCTTTTTAAATGGGAACCCATATTTTTGACCACGGAAATGGAGAGAGCAGTAACTTCTACGTTCAGATATGACCTTAAGCAACTTGGACCTTTGACCTCTGAAGGTCATATCAAGGGAAGGTCAAAGTACCTGAACAGCAGAATAACTCGCCAGGAGTGTGTTTTCGGAACATATGTTTCAAACAACAATTGCAGGATTGTTGCTCGGCTATCCGCTGGCGACCTTGTATTTGACCTTGACCGTGACCCTCAAGATCATTTCGAGGCCAAGTTGAGTTTTTAAAATGGGGAAGCATTCCCTTGGCTCCAGAAATGTAAAGACCAGAATTTTGACATCCAAATATGACCTGACCTTGGCTTTCAAGGTCATTGCAAAGTCAACTTGATTTTTTAAATGGGAAGTCATATTTTTGACCACGAAAATGGGAAAAGCGGAGAATTTTACCGTCAGATATCACCTTGACCCTGGCGTTCTTCCATTTCAATGGTCAAGAGTATGAATTCCCACTCAAAAAATCAACTCGACCTTGCAATGACCCTGAAGGCCATGGTCAAGGCCAGAGACAAGCTCATTTTTGGATGCGGTGTTTTCTGGTCTTTCCATTTTTGGAGCCAAGGGAATGTCTCTCCATTTTAAAAAATCAACTTGACCTCGGAATGACCTTGACCGTCATGGTATAGGTCAAATAAAAGGTCACCACCGGATAGTCAGGCAGCAACCCTAAACATTTTGTTTGAAGCATTTTTTCCGAAAATCCAGTCGTACTTATTCCACTGTTCAGGTACTTTGGCCTTCCCTTTATTTGACCTTCAGACGTCAAGGGTTCAAGTTGCTTAAGGTCATAGCTGAACATAGAATTTTTCGCTCTTTTTATTTCCGTGGTCAAAAATATGGGTTCCCATCTGAAAAAGTCAACTTGACTTTGAAACAACCTTCAAGGTCATGGTCACGATCCAATCTAAAGTCACCATTGAATGGCCAGGGAAAAATCCTAAAACATTTATCTAAAACCTTTGTCCCCAAAATGCATTCCTCCAAAGTTATTTTGCCGTTTCCATATTTTTGGATCACTCTGTATAACCTTAGTATAGTTATGTATATAACCTAGTAAGATTTTTCTATACTAATAGAGATTTTTTTCGATTCATTTAGTTGTTATAGTGGTGCCTTTATACACTCCAGAGCACTTGATCACCTTTACTTTAAATTTTGTGTTTTTTGGGCTTCGGATGGGAGGTACAGAAATTAATTACCGTAGTAAAATATCCCAGGTCATACTAGATAAAATGCACAATTAATTTCCCCAAAATGATCGTCACCAAAATTATTAGAATTTTTGTATGGTTTTTGAGCTATTTAAACTGGAGCACTTGATTACCCTCAGTAGTTGCTAATCAGTTTTGCGAGAGCTATTGGTGCCAATTTTTAGGGAAAGCTTTAGCAATATTTGAAAAGACGTTTAGACTTATTTGTAAACTTGGTTCACTAATTTCGCTAAAAATGGGGCGTTATAAAACCTTAACTGCAGAGGAGATCGAGAAATCACCAGGAGAATAGGCAGGAATCCTTGGACTATTAATAATTTTCTTAAGGATCCAGAAAATTGTTAACGGCACAAGGGGCGAACCGCAAGAGCAATTAAAAGCCGGGAGCGTAGCATGGTATTGAGGGAAACATCAAATTCAACACTAACGGCGAGAGAAATTGCGGAAAGAGTGGGAACATTTGCAAGTGTATAGAGTGTACGGCGTGTAATTAAGCAATGCCCTCACCGGAAAGGCAAAAAATTGCAGAAAAAAAAAGGTTTTACAACAACTTCACAAACAAACCAGATTAGAATTCTCCCGTACACATCTAAGTGAAAGGACGAGTGGTATCAAGTAATCTTTTCTGACGAAAAAAAGTGTAATTTCGACGTACCAGTTGGCTATCGGTATTACTTCAACCATTTGAGAAAATAAAAGAGGTTTTTATCTCGTCGGCACAGTACTGTGGATTCCATTAGAGTATGGGATGCAATTTCATACAGAGGCCCCATCGACTTGGTGATTTTGGAAAGTTGTCATTTATTTATCTTAATCGTTCTAGAATTTATAGTTATATAATCATTGTACTAATTTTCATTAAAAACCGTTGAAATTGAGAAATCTTGGTCGTCATATTGGGTCCGCCATCTTGGATTTGTAAATTTTGATAACACTCGAAATCAGTAACCTCAAGATATTCATTGTACTAATTTTCATTAAAATCCGTTGAAATCGAGAAATATTGGTCGCCATATTAGGCCCGCCATTTTGGATTTCTAAATTTTGATAAAAATAAAATCAGTGACCTCAAAATAATCATTGCACTAATTTTCATTAAAATCCGTTGAAATCGAGAAATATCGTCGCCATTTTGGATCGGCCATCTTGGATTTGTAAATTTTGAAAATATTCAAAATCAGTGACCTCAAAACAATCATTCTACTAATTTTCATTAAAATCCGTTGAAATCGAGAAATCTTGGTCGCCATATTGGATCCGCCATCTTGAATTTCTAAATTTAGACAGCGGATTTGAAATCACTATACCGCAAAACCCCTATGTACCAATTTTCATGAAAATCGCTTCAAATTTAAAATGTTCAGCCGCCATCTTGGATCCGCCATTTTGAAACCCTACGTATTATCCGAAAAAAAATTAGCCTATATGTTAATTTGGAATATGTACTACCTTCGGACAAAAAATGAAAAATATCGATATAAGCGTTTAAGCGTGATGGAGCAACAAACAAACAAACAAACAAAAAAACGAACTTTCATTTTTATGTATATATGTATAGGGACTAGTACAATGATTATATTGATGTCAATGATTTTGAATGTTATCAAAATTTGTAAATCCAAATGACGGATCCAATATGGAGACCAAATGTGTCGATTTCAACGGATTTTAATGAATATTAGTACAATGTTTATTCTGAGGCCACTTATTTCGAATATTAGCAAAATTTGTAAATCCGAGATGGCGAAGACCAAAATTTCTCGATTTCAACAAATTTTAATGAAAATTAGTACAATGATTATTCACTTACTTTGAATATTATTAAGATTTGGAAATTCAAGACGGCGGATCCATAAAGGGGTTTTCGGGTTGAAACTATTTCTAGGATATAACAAACTAGAACATTTGAGAAGTGTTTAATTAGTAAATATTTACAAACGCCGGGTGAAACCGGGGAACCCAGCTAGTAATATATAATAATATGGTATATGGTTAAATAATAAAACCAAATACAAAAAGTTGTTAAAATCATAAAACAGTAAAATTTATCTCGGACATTCTGGCAATTACAAAAAAAAAAAAAAAAAAAAAACAATGAATTACATAGGATACTTACAATTACAACGCATATGTATTTGATATTATTATTACGTCGTTCGGATCAAACCCGCCCGGTTTTGAAAATTCATTGCTCAATATTTAATTATTATTGCGTAATCTTATTTTGGCACTAAGTAGAGGAGTACTCAGTTGTTTTTCCTCCTTCACTGCGATCACTATATATATATATACATATATAATACAAATTTAGAAGTTCGTAACTCTATCGATGTTTCTTTACAGCGTCAAATAATCAAGTTTATGTATCCTGAAGTCCACCGAAGACTAGTCAACGTAATAAAGTTCCAAAAAATGTGCGAGTGGAGTATGCAAAAGTAAATTTATGTGCATATAATCAGCAACAGAGCCGTCTAAAAAACTATATACAAAAATTTTAATTTTGTGGGCGGGTTTGATCCGAACAACCTAATACATACCATATTTGAAATTATAAAAAATTGTTCTTGTTATTACTAAATTCAATGTTTTAAATTACACAACATTTTGTCTCTTTTATTACTAAAGTACACGTTTGAAATTGCATCAATCTAACGTTAACAAAGTAATCTTACTAAAAACTCACCTACGAAATTGTTAACTGTTTATTAGTTTTTAAACACTTTTTGTCAAAGCGTCAAAGATCCAAATGAGAAGGAGGTACTTTTTCATTTCGTTTCCAGTTGCCTGGCTTACGATGACCAGACATCAAACAAATATCTTATGGATGATCTGAAGGAGATATTCGGGAAAGTCGATTGGAGTGCTGATTTACTTCTTAAACTTCACAAGACGGCTCAAATACTTATCACTTAGGTATCTCGCTGTGCGAAGCTGCAAAGAAAAAATGAAATGATACATTTTACATTAGTAGCTTTTATTTAACTTCACCTATCTGCCCTTCTGTTTGTAATGAAAATTTCAATTCGATTTGGACCCATTTTTCAAAATCCGATTAGCTGAAATTTTGCATACCTACATAAGTAAATCCGATGATACTGCAATATTGCTCCTGTGCAGCCACTCAAAGTGGCAAATCTTCCATTCCGCTTTTCTCGGAAATGTTTGGACCGACTTACACGAAATTCTGAACGTAAACAGATCTAGGCTGCATTTTTTATTTCGACCTAGAAGTCGATATACAAAAGGTCAAATGTCTATTAGTCCGCAGTACATCACCCTTTTTTTTGTTGATTACTAACAGGCTAAATTTTCGTGAGCAGCTTCTTTTCGTCGAAACGCCCAACTTTCCTCTCTGCGAAAATTCTTGGAAGAGGTAGCTGTGGGGACGTCAAACATATCGATCTGGTGAATGTAAACATTTTAACATTAACAGTTATTTTTACAGTTGAATCTAGAGATAATAGGCCAGTCAATCTAACCTCTGAAGCTCAAGTTTGTGATGGGAAGCTAATTTTTGGATATATTGTTGGGGACGGTGAGAAATGAAGCTCTTACTTTTTTCCACACTCAGGGGTGTTTGCGAAGGGGTGGAAAAGGGTGAAAAAGGTTTTTTGTTTATAACTTTGAATAAAAAAGTCAGCCTGGGTGCGAACGTTAGAGGGTGATATAATAAATGATTATTCATCTTGTATTAAAGTTTCAACAGGTTTTGTGTATTGCAAAATTGTTTATTAACAATTTCACTCTCCCAAACCGAAAAAAATCACGGCTGATTTTTTTAAAAATACTTAAGCTCGTACGATGTCTTTCATTTTCACAATATCACTAGAAGACGCAATCCCCCATCATATACCAAAAATTCAAAACGGTTCCATGCATTTCACCTGAGATAATCACCCACATACCTCACCTCTTTTACACCGAAAAATGCACAGTTTTAATCCAAGTCAAGATATCCCCCACGAATCGTCGCCCACCGACCAGTTATCGCTGAACAGCACACATTTTTCACATTTTTTCCCAGCCCACGGCGGGGAAGAAGAAGATTTGCGACTGATTCAAAAACGGAAATCGCTATAACTTTCGATGTATGTAACGGAACTTAATGTATGATGGCTTCGGGGGGGTCAGGGGGTGATGTTTGGAAAATAATAAAAATTATGGGAATAAAGGGCGGAATCTGTAGATAACTACAAAATTATTAAAATTTCAAAAAAGTTTAGTTTTGTGGGAGAAAAAAAATAAAATGTTTGGTAAGTTTTTGTTTGTAAAATTTAAGGGGTAATAAATTTATTCGGGGGGGTCAGGGGGGGATTTGTGGAAAATAATAAAAATTATGAGAATAAAGGGTGGAATCTGTAGATAACTACAAAATTAAGAATATTTCCAAAAAGTTTAGTTTTGTGGGAGAAAAAAAATAAAATGTTTGGCAAGTTTTTTGTTTGTAAAATTTAAGGGGTAATAAATTTATTCGGGGGGGTCAGGGGGGGATTTGTGGAAAATAATAAAAATTATGAGAATAAAGGGTGGAATCTGTAGATAACTACAAAATTAAGAATATTTCAAAAAAGTTTAGTTTTGTGGGAGAAAAAAAATAAAATGTTTGGCAAGTTTTTTGTTTGTAAAATTTAAGGGGTAATATATTTATTCGGGGGGTCAGGGGGGATTTGTGGAAAATAATAAAAATTATGAGAATAAAGGGTGGAATCTGTAGATAACTACAAAATTAAGAATATTTCAAAAAAGTTTAGTTTTGTGGGAGAAAAAAAATAAAATGTTTGGCAAGTTTTTTGTTTGTAAAATTTAAGGGGTAATATATTTATTCGGGGGGTCAGGGGGGGATTTGTGGAAAATAATAAAAATTATGAGAATAAAGGGTGGAATCTGTAGATAACTACAAAATTAAGAATATTTCAAAAAAGTTTAGTTTTGTGGGAGAAAAAAAATAAAATGTTTGGCAAGTTTTTTGTTTGTAAAATTTAAGGGGTAATATATTTATTCGGGGGGTCAGGGGGGGATTTGTGGAAAATAATAAAAATTATGAGAATAAAGGGTGGAATCTGTAGATAACTACAAAATTAAGAATATTTCCAAAAAGTTTAGTTTTGTGGGAGAAAAAAAATAAAATGTTTGGCAAGTTTTTTGTTTGTAAAATTTAAGGGGTAATATATTTATTCGGGGGGTCAGGGGGGGATTTGAGGAAAATAATAAAAATTATGAGAATAAAGGGTGGAATCTGTAGATAACTACAAAATTAAGAATATTTCAAAAAAGTTTAGTTTTGTGGGAGAAAAAAAATAAAATGTTTGGCAAGTTTTTTGTTTGTAAAATTTAAGGGGTAATATATTTATTCGGGGGGTCAGGGGGGGATTTGTGGAAAATAATAAAAATTATGAGAATAAAGGGTGGAATCTGTAGATAACTACAAAATTAAGAATATTTCAAAAAAGTTTAGTTTTGTGGGAGAAAAAAAATAAAATGTTTGGCAAGTTTTTTGTTTGTAAAATTTAAGGGGTAATATATTTATTCGGGGGGTCAGGGGGGGATTTGTGGAAAATAATAAAAATTATGAGAATAAAGGGTGGAATCTGTAGATAACTACAAAATTAAGAATATTTCAAAAAAGTTTAGTTTTGTGGGAGAAAAAAAATAAAATGTTTGGCAAGTTTTTTGTTTGTAAAATTTAAGGGGTAATATATTTATTCGGGGGGTCAGGGGGGGATTTGAGGAAAATAATAAAAATTATGAGAATAAAGGGTGGAATCTGTAGATAACTACAAAATTAAGAATATTTCAAAAAAGTTTAGTTTTGTGGGAGAAAAGGAATAAAATGTAATTAATTTTTATTTTTTTTTTAAGTTTAATTCAATATAAAAAAAAGTAAAAATATTAGGTGAAAGTGGTGTATGAGAAAAAGATGGAGAAAAAAATAAGTGATTTTTGAAGCCATTATACATTAAGTTCCGTTACATATATCGAAAGTTATAGCGATTTCCGTTTTTGAATCAGTCGCAAATCTTCTTCTTCCCCGCCGTGGGCTGGGAAAAAATGTGAAAAATGTGTGCTGTTCAGCGATAACTGGTCGGTGGGCGACGATTCGTGGGGGATATCTTGACTTGGATTAAAACTGTGCATTTTTCGGTGTAAAAGAGGTGAGGTATGTGGGTGATTATCTCAGGTGAAATGCATGGAACCGTTTTGAATTTTTGGTATATGATGGGGGATTGCGTCTTCTAGTGATATTGTGAAAATGAAAGACATCGTACGAGCTTAAGTATTTTTAAAAAAATCAGCCGTGATTTTTTTCGGTTTGGGAGAGTGAAATTGTTAATAAACAATTTTGCAATACACAAAACCTGTTGAAACTTTAATACAAGATGAATAATCATTTATTATATCACCCTCTAACGTTCGCACCCAGGCTGACTTTTTTATTCAAAGTTATAAACAAAAAACCTTTTTCACCCTTTTCCACCCCTTCGCAAACACCCCTGAGTGTGGAAAAAAGTAAGAGCTTCATTTCTCACCGTCCCCAACAATATATCCAAAAATTAGCTTCCCATCACAAACTTGAGCTTCAGAGGTTAGATTGACTGGCCTATAATGTGATATCCAACACGAAAAAACATTTGTCCTACAAAACCCGTGGGTAGACGGCGCACTATGGGCTAAACGGCATTTTTTTCGTTTAAAACCTAATATCTCGAGAAAAACCGAAGATATTAACGTAAATTTTTTTTTAAATTGAAGCTGAGACTATGTAGATTACTGGAAAATTAACCAGAATGGCTGAAATGAAAATAAACACTTTGTAACATAACCTCAAAGTTGCATTTTTTTCTGAAAAATTGAATAAGCTCCCACCAACAAAAAACTTGGTCTTTATTTTAAATGTCATATATGCTATCCGATGAACTTTAACCTGCTGATCACGAATCCGAGGTCAGAATTGCCCCCCACCCTACAGTTTTCAGAAAAATGAAGAATTTCCGTGCCTAGTATAAGCCTTTTTAACTCTTTGAGTTACAAAAGACGAGCTTAAATTAATTTTTACTATAACATACTAACTGAAGGTTTTGGGGTCGCTGATCACGAATCTGAAGTCAGATTTTGAAAATTCAAAATGGCGGATCCAATATGGCGGACCAAAATTTTTATATTTGATCGAATTTGGACTAAAAATTGAATACATGGGTTTTTGGGGTCGCTGATCACGAATCTGAAGTCAGATATTGAAAATTCAAAATGGCGGATGCAATATGGCGGACCGAAAATTTAATATTTGACCGAATTTCGACTCAAAACTGTATACATGGGTTTTTGGGGTCGCTGATCACGAATCTGAAGTCAGATTTTGAAAATTCAAAATGGCGGATCCAATATGACGGATCCAATATGGCGGTCAAATATTAAATTTTCGGTCCGCCATATTGGACCCGCCATTTTGAATTTTCACAATCTGACTTCAGATTCGTGATCAGCGACCCCAAAAACCCATGTATACGGTTTTGAGTCGAAATTCAGTCGAATATTAAATTTTCGGTCCGCCATATTGGATCCGCCATTTTAAATTTTCAAAATCTGACTTCAGATTCGTGATCAGCGACCCCAAAAACCCATGTATACGGTTTTGAGTCGAAATTCGGTCAAATATTAAATTTTCGGTCCGCCATATTGCATCTGCCATTTTGAATTTTCAAAATCTGATTTCAGATTCGTAATTAGCAACTCCAAAAACCCATGTATTCAATTTTTAGTCCAAATTCGATCAAATATAAAAATTTTGGTCCGCCATATTGGATCCGCCATTTTGAATTTTCAAAATCTGACTTCAGATTCGTGATCAGCGACCCCAAAAACCTTCAGTTAGTATGTTATAGTAAAAATTAATTTAAGCTCGTCTTTTATAACTCAAAGAGTTAAAAAGGCTTATACTAGGCACGGAAATTCTTCATTTTTCTGAAAACTGTAGGGTGGGGGGCAATTCTGACCTCGGATTCGTGATCAGCAGGTTAAAGTTCATCGGATAGCATATATGACATTTAAAATAAAGACCAAGTTTTTTGTTGGTGTGAGCTTATTCAATTTTTCAGAAAAAAATGCAACTTTGAGGTTATGTTACATAGTGTTTATTTTCATTTCAGCCATTCTGGTTAATTTTCCAGTAATCTACATAGTCTCAGCTTCAATTTAAAAAAAAATTTACGTTAATATCTTCGGTTTTTCTCGAGATATTAGGTTTTAAACGAAAAAAATGCCGTTTAGCCCATAGTGCGGCGGTAGTCGAGGGTGGGGCACTACCCTACTACATGTCGAAATAATGAGTAGTCCAAACTGACTACTAACCACCTGAATTTGTTGGTATCGCTTACCCTACTACATGTCGAAATAATGAGTAGTCCAAACTGACTACTAACCACCTGAATTTGTTGGTATCGTTTAATGAATGTATTTTAAATTAAATTACAACTTTGTCCTACACATTTAGCGGTATGTTTGTCCAGTCCTACGTACGGAACTTGTCAAATTAACTGCTCTATTGCGGTATTGTACGCGCAACGACGAAATACAAATGCTTCAAATATATTTAAAAAACAATTAGCATAACATTATTATATTTCTATCTGCGTCCTATTAATGTAAAAGCGAATGTATCTACTGAAGTATCTACCTATTTCTACCTTATCTGCAGTGGCGGATTTACGAATTTGCCGCCAGTAGGCTATTAAAATGTTGCCGCTCCTACCGACCTCTAATATTCGTTACAACCATATTAATTACAATTTTTTTGTCAACGAAATTGTAACTTTATGATTTGTGCACTATCGTCCTAATTATGAATATTATCCTTCAGCTATTAGATGCTCTGGTTGCTTCCAAAACAGCTTCATTGGTTTAGCATATTATTGTGAATGAGCAGCATGGAGTTTTCGCTGGTAGATCCACTATTTCGAATCTAGCGATATTTACAAACTTCTGTGCTCCGAATATAGAAAATGGTATTCAACTGGATGTACCTACTGTATAACGACTTTTCTAAAGTGTTTGATAAAGTAACAATTCCGATTTTATTGGATAAAATAGAATATTTTGGATTCAATGGATCAATTTTGAAGTGTTTTCAGTAGTATCTTACCAATCGCATACAACATGTAAAAATAGGCAACTTATATTGTAAGGATTTTATTGCCTCATCCGGAGTACCACAAGGGAGTCAATTCAGCCCCTACCGGACCTACGTATGGCCTCGTGGTTACCAATCTTAGTCGATATAATTCTGCCTTGCAGCATACTATTTATCCACCTTATTATAGTTTGATTTATTTTGTGCTTCTGCATAGCCAAAGCCATGGAGTTGAAGCTGGTGTTATCAAAAGCACCCTCGATATCAATAAAGACCCCGAGGGCGAAGTTTTTTGCATTTATAGCCTTTTCTATGAATGCTACAGTGTGATGAAGGGCGGAATCCGTGGATTTCCCCTTTTGATATGCATGTTGTTCTACATGCAGCGGGGACTCCTTCAGATGTTTCGATCTGATGAACTCGTCCAGCAACTTTTCCAATGTCTTCATTAGAAAGCTCGTTAGTGTAATAGGGCGAAAAGACTTCGCTAAATTGTAACTTGCCTTGCCAGGTTTCGGAATGAAAATCACCTTAGCTATTCTCCAGCTCTTTGGAACGTAGCCGAAAGCCAAGATTGATTTTAGTATCCTGGTTAAGGGGTCTAAAATTAGAAGTATCGCTTCTTGTAGCATGATAGGAGAGATTCCGTCTCTGCCAGGGCTTTTGAATGGCTGAAACGAAAATATCGCCCATCTGAGAAGATCTCGATGGATCACTGAGTTTGCGGTATTCCAGTCAGAATCACTTGGAATATATTGCTCATAACTCTCAATGATATCTGAAGATAGATTTTCACAGCTTGGGAAATGGGTTTCCAGTAGATGTGCTGCGATGGCAGGATCATCGTTTATGTACTGACCATTTGGAAGTTGTAAAGAACCTAGCTGTGTGGCTTTATCTTTAGTGAGAATTCTATGAATTCTCGCCGATGCCCTTGTACCTTCTACCTCTGTGCAGAATTTTTTCCAGGATAGCAATTTGGCCCTCTTGATTTCTTTTTTGTAGTCTTTCTGTAGTGAACTATACAGTTCCCACTCAGGATCAGTATTCAGGTGTCTTGCTCTATTGAATTGCCTCCGTACTCTCCGTATCTGTTTCCTATTATTCATTGCGTAAATTCATACAAGCATTTAATTGATGTCAATAAATGTATAATATTTATTACGATTTAATAAATATTTTTTCAGCTAAATTGATATTTCTTTGGATCAAATAAACATTTATTAACTAACAACAAATCGATGTTCTGCTCAATGTCGACAAAAGGCGTTATCTCAAAAATTTGCTGTCACATTAACCCCGAAATATTATCATTTAGGGGAGACCGGGGATGGTTAACCATAGGGGTAGGTTGACTAATTGTGAAAAACTCGACTAGTTCAAAAGTGTTGCATCATCCAACTAGGCGTGAGAAACCGTTACCTCCTCCCCCTCAGTCGTCTCGAATGCGGCATCGCGTACGCACGTAGTTCGGGAGAAGGAGCATAAAATAATACACAACAACAATACACTTAAGTAATTTTTTCCCTTGTTATATTATTTGGAATTACGCCTATATACTTGTTATTGTTCATTTGCAAATAATTTAAAATAAAAGTTTGATTGTTAATCTTTATGTTACATATCATTCTTTTTAATTTCGCTGCAGTTTTGAGGTTATGACACGTGTCTAAAAATTGCAAAGTGATCCGGGCTGGTTGACTACCTAGTCCCATACAAAATGTGTAAATGGCAATCTATTGTTTGTTTAATGTAAATATTGCACCTCTGATTTAGAAGACTGGTTTCATAATGTGATCTCATAAATGATGTATCTATTCCTTTAAATCATATAATTATAATAATTATATCAGTTAAGACTGTTACCAAATAATTAAAATTAACAATAATATTAGCTTTATTAGTAAAGTATGTTTGTTACCAAATGAATAAACTAAATACAATTTTTCTAGTTTTGTTTCAGATACTTAGAGTAATAGTATTATACGTTAAGTATTTTGTTGATCAAATGTTTAAATGTTTGATTATTTATTCTAATGATTGGGAGATTTTTGTCATTTATTTTTAAAGCTTATCATAACTGATTGGGAGATTTTTGTCATTTATTTTTAAAGCTTAATAGTGTACCTATCAAATGTATCGGTGTTTACAATAATATACACTAAACCAAAAAATATACAAGCGTCTAAACTGAAATTTGGTCAACCATCCCCGGTCTCCCCTACATATACAATTAAACATTTGTGAATATTATTTCGTTAATTATTGCCTAGTTTAAAATTAATTTATGTAAATTTACTTATTTTAATTTAATCAAAATTGTAACCATGTCATATCTATTTCAGTGATGCTTACAATAAGATTTATTAACTGTTAATACACTGAAAGAAAAATGTTGATTAGATTAAAAAAAAGCATATATGTAGTATGTGAAATCAAATGTTTTCGCGTTTGAAAAAGCGCCGAATTGGAAAATGTTTGTATTAAACATATCTCAGGATTTAATTTATTTACGGTCTTATAAGGAGACCGCCAAGATTGTCCGCCTCCGATTTCAGTGATTTTTATATATGTTGTTATATTTGAGTAGGTGAATATTTATCCAAAAGCAATTCATGCAACGCTCAATAGTTTCAAAGTTGCTTCTACCAAGCAGCTTAAATATACCGTGTCATTTAAGTACCGGGACGGCAGAATAACTTGAATAGTAGGCATCACAGAGAAAGATGACTTGGACAAAAGTTGTAGGTTTTTCCTTGGCAATAAAACGGTGACCTTGGATTTGACATTGATATTGGGGTTCAAGGTTATTTCAAGGACAATTTTATTTTTTTAAATTGCAACCCCTACTTTTTACGCCAGAAACGAAAAGAGCAGGAAATTTTAACTTCAAGTATGACCTTGACCACCTTAAACATTTGGCTTCTGAAGGTCATATTAGAGAAAGGTCAAAGTACGGGAACGGGTCTCCTTCTTAGTTAACCCTTTTAGTGCCAGCGGGCCGATCTATCGGCCCACGGTCGTTATACGAAAAGTGCCACGGGCCGATGTGGCGCAGTGGCCCGGCCGCACGCGCAGAGAGACTCTTGCTTTAGTCCTTATCTCCAATACAATGTAGACCACACCACGCTTATGTTTATTTCATTTAGTCCTTATTTCCAATAAATACTAAAATTTTCCTCCTTATAAAGCTTATATGAGCGCGCATATCAAATCGGCCCGTGGCATTTCTCGCATGTACTCCATAAAACGCTTGGCATTAAAAGGGTTAAATTATAGTAATGTGGCATTACATATATATATGTATATATATATAGATGGGTTACCCGGTTTCACCCGGCTTTATGGATCCGCCATCTTAAATATCCATATCTTTATAATATTCAAAATTAGTGGCCTTAACATAATCATTGTAGCAATTTTCATTAAAACCTGTTGAAATCCATCTTGGGTCTAGAAATTTTGACAATATTCAAAATTAGTGGCCCCCCAAAAAATGGTACTAATTTTCATTAAAATCCGTTGAAGTCGAGATATTTTCATCACCATATTGGATCCACCATCTTGGATTTGGAAATTTTACTAATATTCGAAATTAGTGGCCTAAGCATAATCATAGTACTAATTTTCATTAAAATCGGTTGAAACCGAGACATTTTGGTCTCCATATTGGACCCGAAATCTTGGATTTAAAAATTTTGATAATATTCTAAATTAGTATCCTCAGAATAACCATTGCCCCAATGTTCATTAAAATTCGTTGAAGTCGCGAAATTTTGATCACTATATTCAACCCGCCATCTTGGATTTGGAAATTTTGATAATATTCCAAAATAATGGCCTGGGAATAATGAATTTACTAATTTTCATTAAAACCCGTTGAAATCGAGACAATTTGGTCTCCATATTGGTCTCGCCATCTTGGCTTTACAAATTTTGATAATATTCGAAATTAGTTTCCTCAGAATAATCATTGTATTGGGTTGGCACGAAGGTAATGAGACACTCTAGAAAACTTTTTAAAAATGTTTTTTGTTTTTCCTTCCAAAATGGCGGCTCAGGATAATTTTTTGTCCGTCGTCTCCGACCGAGGTCCAAAAGTGCTCCACTTGTCACACATAAACCATTGATCGAAAACAGAAAAATTAAATTGTTTTCTTTTTATAACATATTAATGGGAAGGATAGACGTATAAAACAAAAAAAAACAAAAAAAAGCATAAAATTCAATATAACCTTTGAAAAATAAAATTCTGACTTATTTGGGCTATTTTTTCGACATATTTGACCCCCACAAAGTATGTTATTAACGCGAAATATTTAGGTTTATCCTTCCGATAATAATGTACATAACAATAACAATTTGAGTTACGACACGAGCAGTTTTTAAAAATATTTATAAAATTTTAATTATCCTGAGCCGCCATTTTGGAAGGAAAAAAATAATAATTTTTTTTTTTTATACTTTAGAAAAGTTACATAAAGTTATGTTAAAAATTTAAAACAATAAAATTATTTTATCACCTTCTAAAACATTTTTAAAATATGACTTTCAAAATCAGTCGTTTACATGGACTTCCCCCCTTAATGGCACTTAGCAAGAGCTTTAATTTGATATCACTAATAGAGCTTTAATTTGACATGACCCAAAGAGCTTTAATTTGATATGATTCAAGGACAAACTCAAGGGAGGTAGTTACCATCACCCACCCCAAAACCTCAAAAAACGTAAAAAATGTTTACCACATTTGAAAGCTCATTCACTCATTCATTCTAAATCAATAAATAGTGATTAATTTTGTGTGATTTCAGTGTAATGTTTTCTTTAGTTGTTAGTTTCATTATTTTATATATATATTTATGTATTAGTTGAAAAAACTAAGTAATATGGTTCTATCTATATTATTATATTTTCAGTGAAGTCACAGAGGGAGCTCTTCAGATTTGGCGAAACCTTCCGGAAAAAATAAGACATGATCCTAGTTTGGCATCATTTCGGCAGGAACATGAACGCCTTCATGGTAAATATCTTAGACTTTTACGGAATTCTCTTTTAACCAAAATTTAAAAAAATTGAAACAATTTAAAAAAAATTAAGTTTTTCTGGTTCTTCAGAGTGAAAGCGAGATAACTAAAAAAAAAAAAAAAAACACCAGAAACAAAAGTTAATTTAAAAAAATCATTATAGGCTGAGAGCTAGTGAACCCTCCGGGTAACGATCT
Organism: Dysmachus trigonus; assembly: GCA_949715965.1. Taxonomy (NCBI): domain Eukaryota; kingdom Metazoa; phylum Arthropoda; class Insecta; order Diptera; family Asilidae; genus Dysmachus; species Dysmachus trigonus. The sequence continues at coordinate 33,391,595 of OX454321.1, read as the reverse complement.
TCCTGTAAGGCTAGCAATTTGTTTAGTTATTAGTCATAGCATGTTAAGTACGGTAACCCCAACCTGGCAGCCATCAGCCCTGCACGCCATATATATATTTTTTTTTAAGGTGTAAATAAAATTAAAAAAAAAACTTGTCGCTGTAAGCTTGAAATTTTTATACTACATATTTAATTTATTTATTGTAAAGTATAAAAAAAAATTGACAGGCGATTTTGATGAGCACAAGTATCTGACAGGTGAGTCGAAAGGTGTGTAGTATAGCAGTAAAAATAAACTTTATTCTGTATAGTTGAAATTTATATATGTGTTTCATTAAAAGATTTAAAGTAAATATGCACAATGACAGGCGATTCTGGCTAGCATAAGTCCTTGCCAGGCGAGGGGAAAGATGCTATGGAAGTGTGAGTAAGAGGCATAATGTGAACTCGGTGGTGCGAGTGAGATAGTTTATCTAACGGTAGAATTCGATAGAACTATAGAACGGTCGTGTACCTGCTTCCCTAAAAATATTTTCGATGAAAAATTTCGTTAGTTGTAACAACGATTCATCCATCCGAGGTACTACATTAATCGGAATATATTTTTTTATATTGAAAGTTATTTTAATGTTTAAAATTTAACTATTACACACCTTAATATTTATTTTGCAGTTATCCTTGTGCATTATTGTATTTTATATTAATATTTAAGTAAATAGTGTGCAAGATGGATTTTGAATCTTCTGTTTGTGTGATTTGTAATCGAGAAACTGACGAAAAAACTGTGAAATTTACCGTAAACACTTTGGATAAAAGTAATCCAGTGATTATGATACAGGTTATCATGTGAAGTGTTATAAAAACTTTCTTGCTGTAATGAAAAAATATCGCCAAACTGAACCATCGACTGCTTCCAATGTACGAGTATCATCAACAGGTATTTTTCTATGAATTTATATATTTTTTATTGAGTTTTGTCTATTAGTTACCGGTTTTTTTTTAGTTGTTTACTTGACAGAAATATGATCATTACTAAATATATACTAATTAGCAATTATTAATTTTAAATTATGAATAATAATAATTAATATAACAACAGTAATGAAAATAATGTAGAAATCTATGATTAAAATCAATAATTAATGATAATAATTATTCTAAAAAAAAGCGGCCAAGTGCGAGTCGGACTCGCCCATGAAGGGTTCCATAGCAGCAAGTAACATAATATAAAAGTTCTTGTAGTTCGTTGAGTTGATTGAATGAAAGGTAAATTGCGGTTTACTATTTATGACGTATTAAAAAAAAACTACGCACTAGATCTCGTTCAAACCAATTTTCGGTTGAAGTTTGCATGGTAATGTACATCATATATTTTTTTTAGTTTTATCATTTTCTTATTTTAGAAGTTACACACATTTTACCACTTTGGAAGTGTCTCTCGCGCAAACTATTCAGTTTATAAAAAAATGATATTAGAAATATCATTTGTGAAGACCTATCCATAGATACCCCACACGTATGGGTTTGATGAAAAAAAATTTTTGAGTTTCAGTTCTAAGTATGGGGAACCCCCAAAATTTATTGTTTTTTTTTCTATTTTGGTGTGAAAATCTTAATGCGGTTCACAGAATACATCTACTTACCAAGTTTCAACAGTATAGTTCTTATAGTTTCGGAAAAAAAGTGGCTGTGACATACGGACGCACAGACAGACAGACAGACATGACGAATCCATAAGGGTTCCGTTTTTTGCCATTTGGCTACGGAACCCTAAAAAGTAATATTCAAACAACGTAATTGTTTTTTTGTAATAGGAAAGTGAAGATTATTAATTACTACATGATCATATTTTTTATTATTATTTTACTACATATTGAAGACCCTTCTAGACATATTTTATTCATTGCGATATACACGGTGTTCAATAAGTTCGAATACAAAAGTTTTTTTTTATTTACTCATGAAAGTACTGTTTTTCTTCTCATTTTTTTGAGACAAAATATTCCGTTATTAGTCCACGTGCTGTGGTAAAAAATCCACAATTTTATCAGTCTTCCTTAGAGAGTGGAGAACAATGGAAGCACTACGTGCAATAGTGGTTGGTAAATTTACTAAAGGAATGAGGCCTTGTGAGATATTCCCTGATCTGAGAAAAGAAGGAATAAAACGGGACTTTGTATATTTTTCAAAGAAACCTCGTCTATTGACAACCGTAAGAAAAGTGGACGTCCGCGCACTGTACGTACTAAGCAACGCATTAAAGCCGCTAGAGAGCAAATTCTAAGAAAAAAATGTCGTTCGGTAAGTAAACTCGCTGGAAAATTAGGAATCGGAAAGTCTTCGGCACATTTGATACTCACCCAAGATCTTGGCTTAAAAAACAAAAAATTCATGGAGTTCCGACATCATCCAAAGAAAAAAGAGCTACAAGAGTTTCCAATATCCTTGCTTGGCACGCTGGAGACGAGTTTGTGTTTTCCGATGAAAAACTGTTTGTTTTGCAGAAACCGCGCAACCCTCAAAATGATCGCGTGTTGTCAGTAACAATTCAAGACATTCCAGAAAACGAGCATTATGTGTTTAGATATCAAAATGCTTCATTTGCTATGGTTTGGAGAGCTTTTTGTGAAAAGGGTAAGCTCCCTCTGGTTTTTATTGAAAAGGATGTCAAGGTCAATGCTGAATACTACCAGAACGAGGTTCTTCAAGCCGTGTTGCTTCCAGGCTGTAAAGAATTATTTGGAGACGACTAATATTGTTTTCAGCAAGACCTTCGCATACCGCAAATTCAGTTCAGAAGTGGTGTGCTGAAAATTTAGTCGACTTTTTGCTAAAGGATGAATGGCCTCCCAGTAGTCCTGATTTAAATCCCTTGGATTTTTTTTTGCCTAGGGTTACATGATGTCAAAACTCAAGGACCAAAACATTAGTAATTTAGAACATTTCAAGCGGGCAATATTTAAAATTTGGGACGAAATACCCATGACAATCGTCCGTGCCGCTTGTAACTGTTTTGAAAAGAGATTATTATTAGTAAAAGAAGCTAAAGGGGGTATAATCAAAAAACATTTATTGTAAAATGTTCTTAATATACACTATATTAAATCCCAATAAAAATATTTAAAAAAATTTAACTACGTTTTTCGATCTCGCAAATTCTTTTTGTATTCGGACTTATTGGACACCATGTATATAGTAGAATAATATTAAAAAATATGATCATGTAATAATTAATAATCTTCACTTTCCTATTACAAAAGAAAATTACGTTGTTTGACTATTACTTTTTTTTTAGAATAATTATTATCATTAATTACTGATTTTAATCATAGATTTCTACATTATTTTCATTACTGTTGTTATATTAATTATTATTATTCATAATTTAAAATTAATAATTGCTAATTAGTATATATTTAGTAATGATCATATTTCTGTCAAGTAAACAACTAAAAAAAAACCGGTAACTAATAGACAAAACTTAATAAAGAATATGTAAATTCATAGAAAAATACCTGTTGATGATACTCGTACATTGGAAGCAGTCGATGGTTCAGTTTGGCGATATTTTTTCATTACAGCAAGAAAGTTTTTATAACACTTCACATGATAACCTGTATCATTAACTTGTTCCGGTAAAGAAATATTATTAAATTTTAAATTATATTGTTTTCTTATTTTTAATATTGGATTACTTTTATCCAAAGTGTTTACGGTAAATTTCACAGTTTTTTCGTCAGTTTCTCGATTACAAATCACACAAACAGAAGATTCAAAATCCATCTTGCACACTATTTACTTAAATATTAATATAAAATACAATAATGCACAAGGATAACTGCAAAATAAATATTAAGGTGTGTAATAGTTAAATTTTAAACATTAAAATAACTTTCAATATAAAAAAATATATTCCGATTAATGTAGTACCTCGGATGGATGAATCGTTGTTACAACTAACGAAATTTTTCATCGAAAATATTTTTAGGGAAGCAGGTACACGACCGTTCTATAGTTCTATCGAATTCTACCGTTAGATAAACTATCTCACTCGCACCACCGAGTTCACATTATGCCTCTTACTCACACTTCCACAGCATCTTTCCCCTCGCCTGGCAAGGACTTATGCTAGCCAGAATCGCCTGTCATTGTGCATATTTACTTTAAATCTTTTAATGAAACACATATATAAATTTCAACTATACAGAATAAAGTTTATTTTTACTGCTATACTACACACCTTTCGACTCACCTGTCAGATACTTGTGCTCATCAAAATCGCCTGTCAATTTTTTTTTATACTTTACAATAAATAAATTAAATAGTATAAAAATTTCAAGCTTACAGCGACAAGTTTTTTTTAATTTTATTTACACTTTAAAAAAAAAAAATATATGACGTGCAGGGCTGATGGCTGCCAGGTTGGGGTTACCGTACTTAACATGCTATGACTAATAACTAAACAAATTGCTAGCCTTACAGGAAGACCGTTACCCGGAGGGTTCACTAGCTCTTGGACTATTAATAAAAGTATAATTAAATTCGTTCTTTACTTTGAAGAAATATTTAAACCAGACCAATCCGAAAAGGGCTTGTTGACTTGTTCCATATACTTTCTTCCCTTGACCATTTCACTCATTAACCAGTTAACTCTTTCGACCTATTTGGAAAGGGTGCACCTACCTTAAACTGTAAATATAAAATGTACAATAATTGCGCCATCACTCATGTTCACTCGATGAAATTTAAAGTTATAACACAAAATATTGTAATTTCTTCGTGACGAGTATACTCGTCAAAAATAGCAAACTGGTTAAGTACAGTGGAGTACTCAGAGCAGAGTACCTATAGTACAAAGACTATTCACTCCGGCAATTATTATTTTTTTTGTTTTTTACCTTGGTGCCGTTGTATCTCCTGTTGTCTTCTGTTTACTGGAATTAGATAATATACTCAAGCATTGTGATAGAACGTAGAAGAAAGAAGGAAAGTGTGGTGGAGGAGCATGCATTACATCACATAGGCAAAAAATAGGGTTTGTCTGTCTGTCTGTTTGCTACCTCTTCACGGCTTAACCACTGAGCCGAATTCGATGAAAATTGACAGAGAGGTTTCTCAAAGCTCGACAAAGGACATAGGCTACCTTTAATCCCAATGCAGAAGTTTTTGGAAAGAATTTTTAACACTAAATTGTATAGAAATAGTAAACATATCTCTTAAGAAACTGAAATCTTTGATCCTCCCCGCCTATTGGAAAAAATTATGGCCAGATGTCGTTATAACAGCAAATTCCCCAACTCCACCAGAAACAGATGTAAAGCGTACAATAACTGCTGGGCAAAATATTCGTGGAGACAGATATGTTGATATGAATGAGACATATTATTAAATTAATTAATTACAAGGTATTGATGAAAACGAATTCTAGTAATTGTCAATGAGTAAGCGAGATTCCTCCTAGAAGATATTGCATGATCATACTGTTACCATCAATCGATTCCAAAAGTCATAAATCACCACTCAAATCGGCAATATTGTTTCTGTGATTGTCGTCATGTATCGTTACTTCTGTAAGAATTTAAGCAACTTTATTCACGAAGTTGTATAACCAGAGAACCATCTGACAACTCCTATATAAGTCTTTTAAAGTTACGCCGATCCTAAGGCAGCGCCCCGTCCCCGTGATCCCTGCTACAACGTTGCCAATGGCCTCCCTCTTGAGCGAGATCAGGCTTGATCAGGATTGCATCTTTACTTCATTTGAAGTAAATCTACTTCATTTTTCAGCTGTTTACTACCTACTTCGTACTTTTTAAAATTTACTACTTTTTTCAGTTAGAATTAGGATTGGATGAATTAATAATAAAATTATCCAACTCTAAATTTAATTGCCAACAATTATACCTTCCGTAACAATACGTTAAATTTCCCCACAAAAACGTGTATGTTTGTATGTCGTCTCGTCAATACGAAACGTGCTTATTTCTGTGATTTATTATAATAAATATAAAATATACACAAATCTGAGATTTTCTTATATATTTTGCTAATGAAATGATTTTCGTCGACTTTTACAATAAGTTATTATTGAAGGTAGTTTGTTCTCGAAATGTTATGATCAAATTAAGTTAAAATATAAAATTTAAACAGTGAGTAGACAAGTTTACTACTTTTCTTAAAAATCTACTACTATTTTTTCATCAAGATACTTCGAAATTCCCTGGGTTGTCCTGTTGCAGTCGAGAGTTGCTCAGATTTGCCTGGTGACCGCATCGTGCTTCCACCTATTATCCGCGATCTCCACATAGGTTCGCTTAGGCTCCAATTTCTAATGCTGGGGCCACACTAACGGCAAATGCCGTTGATTATCGCATTAATGGCAGGCCCGACCCAAGGGTCTTTGGCGCCCTAGGCGAAAGTATTGTTTGGCGCCCCCCTCCCCCAGAATTAAGCCACTCCCCTCCCCCAATATAATTTAGTCACTGAACTATAGGAAATTAAAAACATGAACAAAATTTTAAATGTAGTACCTTTTATTGTCATATAATCGTAACAGTTTAACAATTATTTACACTTTCCAAAGGACTTTACAGCCAACAAAGAGCTTAGATATTTTGTTTCCTGGCTTTCTTTTTGGCAAATGTCGCAACCAAACCGTTAAGCTCGATATTTTGAGCCAGCTCTCGCTCAATGGATATTGTGGCCAAACCAACCAATCTTTCTTGAGTCATAGATGACCGGAGGTACGTTTTTATGAGCTTCAGTTTTGAGAAGCTTCTTTCTCCTGATGCTACCGATACTGGTAGTGTTAAGAGAATCCGCAAAGCGGGGTTGACTGCTTGTCAACTCGTCTGGAGATAGCTTGTAGTTCTCCACACAACTCCACTGCGTCAATGTCCTTCGACCGATCATGCGTCAACGCTTTTTCGAGGGCTGCACAATTTTCTAGGACGAACTTTGACGGTTTATCTTCTAGCTCATCAATATGGACCAAAAACCCATATTTTGAATTAATTTCTTCGAGCTGCTCAAATCGTTCCCTAACTGAGCTGATGGCAGTGTCCAGGATTGCAAAAGAAAAACTGACCTTGAAATTCTGTTTAGGATCTTCAATTGGGTTATCCTCTCCCTCATAAGAAAATTGTCTTTTCTTTTTCCCTAGACATTTTGCTGTAGACTCTTGTTCAAATGTCATCGGAATGTCAAGATCCTCTCTAAAAAAATGTGTATTTTTGCGCCCATACGCCCTCCTTTTATCGGCATACTGTGCCGCCCCTCGTGCCGACCGCGACCGCCCCAAGTTGCCGCAGCACCGCTGCGATACCCAGACGCCCACTGGCGCCCCTCAGGCCTTGGCGCCCTAGGCGGTCGCCTAGTTTGCCTATATGGTAGGGCCGGCCCTGATTAATGGACGTTAAATGTAACCGTAGCCGCGACTCAACGTGATAATTTTCAACGCCATTCTTAATGCCGTTTGACGTTAGGTGGTAATTTGAGTGGCGGTCTTTTTTGGCACATCAAAGAGATTTAACGCGATAATCACTGCTTGTGTGGCCACGCTGACGTTTGTTTATTATGCACCGTATTTGTTTTCTGACTGGAGTGAGTGAAACAGTCGTGACAGTTGATCGACAATGATGATTGGGCAAATGAAAAAGTGATTTAGTTACTTGAAATATTTCAAACTGCACCACGTCATATTTAACGCCATATTTATTGGCGATGATGGCCATTGACGTTAAATTTGTAGTGTGGCCATCTCGTTATTGCATTGAATTTTTAGTGTGGCCATCTCGTTATCGCGTTAATTTTGTTGCCTTTTTTAATGGTGTTGATAAGCATTGACGTTTATCATTAACGTGGCTCCAGCAGAAGAGGCAAGCGGTGCCCTTACCATATATGCTGGGTTATATGCTCTTCAGGTAGGTTCATCCATTCTGATATTGCTCGGAACGTCTGAAGTCTGAAATTTCTTTTATTCGCCTTAATGAGCATGTATACAATACAGACTTAAGGGGATATCCCACTCTAGAGGCCCTTAAATTGAACGTTTGTTTCAGGGAGGTGAACAAGAAAATACAAAACATTTAGAGTTAAACATAATAATCCTCTTATTATATGATCTTTCATGAATAATTTGAGAAAAAAAAAAAAAATTTTTTTATTGAGTGGTTGGGTCAGGGCAAGCCTGCTACTGGGACTCATAACTTAGGAACGGCAGCTCATGGTGTGCACCATGTGTAATGGACGTTAAATGTAACCGTAGCCACGACTCAACGTGATAATTTTCAACGCCATTCTTAATGCCGTTTGACGTTAGGTGATAATTTGAGTGGCGGTCTTTTTTGGCACATCAAAGAGATTTAACGCGATAATCACTGCTTGTGTGGCCACGCTGATGTTTGTTTATTATGCACCGTATTTGTTTTCTGACTGGAGTGAGTGAAACAGTCGTGACAGTTGATCGACGATGATGATTGGGCAAATGAAAAAGTGATTTAGTTACTTGAAATATTTCAAACTGCACCACGTCATATTTAACGCCATATTTATTGGCGATGATGGGCATTGACGTTAAATTTGTAGTGTGGCCATCTCGTTATTGCATTGAATTTTTAGTGTGGCCATCTCGTTATCGCGTTAATTTTGTTGCCTTTTTTAATGGTGTTGATAAGCATTGACGTTTATCATTAACGTGGCTCCAGCAGAAGAGGCAAGCGGTGCCCTTACCATATATGCTGGGTTATATGCTCTTCAGGTAGGTTCATCCATTCTGATATTGCTCGGAACGTCTGAAGTCTGAAATTTCTTTTATTCGCCTTAATGAGCATGTATACAATACAGACTTAAGGGGATATCCCACTCTAGAGGCCCTTAAATTGAACGTTGTTTCAGGAGGTGAACAAGAAAATACAAAACATTTAGAGTTAAACATAATAATCCTCTTATTATATGATCTTTCATGAATATTTTGAGAAAAAAAAAATGTTTTATTGAGTGGTTGGGTCAGGGCAGGCCTGCTACTGGGACTCATAACTTAGGAACGGCAGCTCATGGTGTGCACCATTACAGCCAAACAAATAATCTGAAAATGATTGCACATTAGTACTCTTTACATATGTGGCTATGGCATGAGTGTGTCACATTTTGAAAAAAAAAAAAATTTTATTCATTTCTTTAATTTTTTCTACTATTGGGCCAAAAACGAAACCATCGAGCCTCACTCGTCATCGCTCGATTGGGCCAAAAACGATAACATCGAGTCTCACTCGTGGTGAGTCGTTTAGGGCAAAAATTATAACATAGAGTTAGGCGCGTGGTGCTCGTGTGACAGAAGGGCAAAAAGCTTTTCCTCATTTATGTGTCGTCATTAGTCCTATGCGCACGCAGCTATATTTTATAAATATTTATTAAAATATTATAGAAATATTTAAAAATCCAACAGGTCAGACTTAGATTCGGATTCGACCCGAAAGATAAATACAGAATATGAATTTGCATATAATCCGGTGTTTACTTATAACCATTTGTATGTTTTGTCTTTGCATATCATGAGGAGGCCAAGTTGGGTCCGATTTGTTGTCTACTGCGTGGTTGAATTGGGCCCGTTCTGTTGGAAATTAAATCGTAGGTTAAGGGGTTAATAAAATTAAGGGTTTCCATCAGGCTGTCTCTTGGAGTATTCGAGGGCACGTAAATACTTCCTATTACAATTTTTTTAACAGAGTTCTTCGTGTTTACATTGACATTAGCAAGAAAAAGATAATTACGGATAGAAGATAAGTTTCGGTTCGTTTCCAAAAAGGAGGAACATGTGGCCCTGAAGTCCCTTTCGGATATCGGAAAATTAGATTTGGGGGTTATGTCCGCTTGGCATGCGGGCACTACTTTCTTGTAATTAAAACAGGATGTTTTCGGATTATTCTCCATATTACTTGCATCGGTCTTCGCTACATATGTTGAATTGGCTGGGACCTGAACTTGAACCGCGTCCCTGGTGCTACTTGTGTTGTGATTCATGTTCCCGACTTTGTCCGCCAGGGAGTCGATTTCAGCTGCGATTGGGGAGATTTTAATCTCCTTAGTCTTATTGGTGATCTGCCTTAGTAGGCCGGAACTTATTTTTATCCTTTAGACTTTAATTGCTGCGTAGCTTTTTTGCGGCAACGGGACTGTTGCTCTACCGCGTCACCAGGGGCACCCAGGAAAAAAAAACAAAATAATATAATATACTATTTATCACAGGGGAATAAAGATGGCGATCTGCGTCAGCGAGTCTCCTCCATGTACGTCCGTTCACCAAGTCTGACCGATGCAAACTCCTCCCGGAACGTCACTGTGTCCTGGTACCATTATTAGGTTAACTTCTTAGCCCTTCAGGTGGAGGGGTGTAAACACCCATTTGAGAATTAATGGCAACCTCGCTCTGAGCATCAAGCATACAATATATAGAGGTGTCACGCCGAATAAAAATTTGTCTGCGAAAAGTGCGAAAGAAGTAGATACCCAAGACACAGGGTGGGACTTGGGAGCTACGGTCGCTCTTGGGCCGAGGACGCTCGTCTCGCTGTCGGGTCGGCACGGGGCATTACTTCTTTAAAATAGGTAAATTAGGTGAACACTGAACAAGAGAGATCGAAAGGCACGGCACATACACTGGCTCAATCCGCGAATCACGCGAGTTATGGTATCAACTGATAATATTGTTAAAAAAAATTAAAAGATGATAATTTCGAGGATGATTGTTTTATTGAAACGCTACTACAAGACTGACATTTACAAAAGTTCTACTTTATGAAATTATGGTTTAGTTTTCTGTTTCTTCTGACGCTATGTCTGCTGCTTTTCCTGGAAGTATCGCCTGATTGTGGGAAGGTGAATTTACCCGAATGAGGTGTTCTATTGGAATCTTATGCGTTGCATAATGTAACTCCTCCCCCCTGAGATTGATGCGTATGGAGGGAAGGCCATAAGAGTTGGTTGCCGGTAGGGATGACTGATGACATGCTGGTTCCGTGACGGTTGAATTTGTGTTGTGAGTATAGTCTACTAAGATCGATTGGGGGTTCGTTAATCGTTAAGCTCGGTAGGTCGGGTTCACTATTTCTTAGCACGATACCCATAAATTGGCCCCCTAATTTAAGGAACGGGATTCGAAGCATTTTGCTGTCCTAAATATGGGAAAAATAAAGAAAAAAATCGATCTCGACCCGTTTTCGAGATATATAAAAAATAGTTAATACTTGTCCCGTATCAACTCCAGACAGCAAAATCTTTCGAAACCCCGCCACGACACTGAAAAACTTGAATATTCACAAACCGCCACTATTTGCCAAACATTTCTATATTACCGCCGATCAATTTGTTTCTAAATAAAGCACCAAAAACACTAATTTCTTTCCAAAATAATCGCGACACCGCGAAATGTCAAATTATTTACCAAAACAAGCTGAAGTTTATTCCGTTCTTCTTGAAAACAGGAGTGCCGGGTGCCAACTGCCAACCGCTTTAGCAAGTTCGTTGAGTTCGTTCTTTTTCGATCAATCGATATTTTGTAAAAGGAAAATATTTAGTTAAAATGCATTTTGTAAAAGGAAAATATTTAGTTAATATGCATTTTGTAAAAGGAAAATATTTAGTTAATATGCATATTTTGTAAAAGGAAAATATTTAGTTAATATGCATTTTGTAAAATGAAAATATTTAGTTAATATGCATATTTTGTAAAAGGAAAATATTTAGTTAAAATGCATTTTGTAAAGGGAAAATATTTAGTTAATATGCATTTTGTAAAAGGAAAACATTTAGTTAATATGCATTTTGTAACAGGAAAATATTTAGTTAATATGCATATTTTGTAAAAGGAAAATATTTAGTTAAAATGCAAAGATCACGGATAAGCACAACGAATAAAATGACATACTAATATTATACCGTTACAATAAACGATCGAACGAACCCAACGAATTTGCTAAAGCTGTTGGTACTCCTGTTTTCAGGAAAAACGAAAGGAACTTCAGCTTGTTTTGGTAAATAAAATAATTTGACATTTCGCGGTGTCGCGACGATTTTGGAAAGAAATTAGTGTTTTTAGAAATGTTCGGCAAATAGTGGCGCTTTGTGAATATTCAAGTTTTTCAGTGTCGTGGCGGGGTTTCGAAAGATTTTGCTGTCTGGAGTTGATACGGGACAAGTATTAACTATTTTTTTATATATCTCGAAAACGGATCGAGATAGATTTTTTTCTTTATTTTTCCCATATTTAGGACAGCAAAATGCTTCGAAACCCGTTCCTTAAATTTGGGGGCCAAGTTATGGGTATCCCCCCTATTTCTTAGTTCCGAAGAATGAATACTACCGGGAACGAAACTATACGGGGGATTTCTTGGTCTGCGGACCCTATTGACAGCCGAAATGTTATCACGTATTGCATTGTACATAGATTCTTAACGATGCATTAATTTTCGAACTTGTATTTGCTAAAACTTAATTTTATTTTATTATATATTTATTTATTTTATTAACTTATACAAATAAATTTATTTATTTTCTCTCTTTGCCATTTTCTTGGTTACTTAATAGTTTACTTCACTTAATAAAAATTCTTTACTTTTCTTTCTTTGATTAAAGGGGGGGGGGTGAATTATTTTTTTTTTGGAAGTATGGCTAAATTATTTTATTTTTAAATTAAATAGAGTTTTTGAGTATAATTCAAAGAATAATCATATGAATTTTCAAATAAAAATATTAAGAATTGTGGCAACGGTAGCCATTTTCCGCAGACACGCCCAAAAAAAAAAAAATGAATTTGCGGTGGACATCAGAACTCGTCACTGGATCATCTGAAACAAAAACTTCAAAAAGATTATATTAGTTGATGAGTTTCTCGAGGGAGTGACGTCGAGATAACTTTTTTATGCATATTTTTTTATAAACAATAATAAATATGTTGATTTTCGCACTTTTTTTACAAAAAATTTCGTTTTTTTGACTCCTAAGTGATGCCAAAAACTCAAAAATCAATACAAATTGAAAAGCTGGACGTCACTCCCTCGAGAAACTCATCAACTAACATAATCTTTTTGAATTTTTTGTTTCAGATGATCCAGTGACGAGTTCTGATGTCCACCGCAAATTCATTTTTTTTTTTTGGGCGTGTCTGCGGAAAATGGCTACCGTTGCCACAATTCTTAATATTTTTACTTGAAAATTCATATACAGTAGAATCCGGATATAACGACCCTCAAGGGACCGGCAACACTTAGTCGTACTAACCGGACGTCGCACAATACGAACGAACACTGAAGAATGAATTTAAGCTTGTTTTATGTATTAATATTACCGTAATTATGAAATAATAATATACATAGTTAGATTAACTTATATTTGAATAAAACAAATTCATATTAAAATAAACAAAAAATAACTTTAATGGAACTTAAACATTGCACACTATATTCTATGCATGTAAATTCATATGATTTACTGACGTAGAAAGTCTGTAATTTTTGTTTGTTTTTGACTGATTTTTGTTCGATAGTAAGAATTACGTACAGCATTGTGAATACCAAACTTTTTATTACATTATCGTCAAAGTTAGATTGAACAAACACATTGAGCGCTTCTGCAGCCTTCAGAGCCTCAGACGCGCTGGAAGTCAAATTAGTCTCCTCCGGTTCGGAACTCATTTTAGCGCACTTAATGAGTCCTTGACCTTGGCACATCAGATGAAAAACACTGGCTGATTTACACGCGCTAATCAGCATACGTACGTAGGAGAGGGGAGAAAGCCGGGACGCGGGGCGGTGAGGTATTGCTTGTGCGTAGGTATTGAAAACAACACTGCGCGTCGTTCTAAGCGGACGATTTCTTGTCAAAATAGGTCGCTATAAGCGGTTGGTCGCTTAAACCGGAGTCGTACTAAACGGACATGTTTTCATAGTAAGTCTATATGAAACCTAACTTGAGTTTGCATTTTCGTCACTATAACCGGTTGGTCGTTATAAACGAAGTCGTTATATCCGGACTCTACTGTAATTATTCTTTGAATTATACTTAAGAAGCCTATTTAATTTAAAAATAAAATAATTAAGCCATACTTCCAAAAAAAATTCACAAAAATTTGCTTAAAAAGTCATTTTCAAACCAAACCTCCCTCCCCCCCTTAACTAATTTAATTAATTTGATATATTTTCTTTAAGCATTTTTAAAAATTTTCAGGTTGTAATATATGTATATTAGGGTGATTCTATATTTATTTTCTAGAAAATAGTGACAATAATAATAATTATGACAAATTAAAAAAAGCAAATTTAGCGAATTTTATGAAATAATAACTGAAAATAATTGTGAGATAGGGATTTGTAAATTATGCCAAAAACAAAACCAAACACGTACAAAAATAAAAATTAAAAACAGGAATACTACGAGATTAAAGAAACATTTAATGACAATTTACATTTTTTAGTGTTAACGGATTAAGAAATTATGTTGTAAAATTATAGTTAATTAACCAATGAAAGTAACTGTTTACTCCAGTTAATCTGAATAAAATAGCCTCACTTTTCATAGAAAATTTTGTAATTTGTTCGCCTATTTTCTAATTATTAGTAATTATAGAAATTACTGCTTAATATATTTTAAATAAATTATGATATGTTAAAAGTACTTGTTACTTTGCAAAAATATTTATTAATTGTTCAAATTAATTAATAACAATTAAAATTAATTATTAATTCAATTTACTTATAAATTATTGAAGTACATTATATATTATAAATAAAAGAATTAATATTAAACTAGTCAACCTGTGCCGCGTTAAAACGTCGTTAGATTATTGGTATATTTTATGACTGATGTTCCGTATTCAATTCATACACTTTCAATCAGTGTTACAATTATTAAAATAGTTCCAGAAAAACAATGTCGCGTGCTAGCGTTTTAATTATATAGATTATTTTAATTAATCATTTAATTAATAATAAATTAATAACGTTAATTACTAATGGTAAAAATAAATTTACTATTGTTGGATTTAATTTTAAATTGATAAAATTAAATATTTATTGTTCAAATTTGAAATTTTTATTAGGTAGTAAAATCATAATTAAAGAATAGTTAGTTAACTTACGTTCTTAAATTGGAATGGTATGAGTACTGTTTTTTGGAACTTTGTTTTTTTTTCTGATACTCTTAGCTGTACAGTAGACTCTCGATAGTTGTCCTCTCGATAGCTGTTTTATATTTCCCCTAATCCTTTCCTCGGTGTTCAATTTCGCCTCCCACTCTGCATCTTACACTTCCCCTAATCTCTTTCTTCGTGCGTACTCAAACTAATATAAGTTGGAAGAAAGTAGTTGTCCTTTTAAATTTCTTAGAACTAAAGTCGCAAGAATGGGGGCTCTCGATAGGTTGTACAATGAACATTTCTAAGAACCTACTGGTGTTTCAGCTCCAATTGTGTACACTTATCGAGAGTCTTCTGTAGTTAATTTAATTTATATATAAAATACTTCTTGTACCAGTCCTATCTACAGATGGTTTTTTCATCTCTATAGGGCAGATATACATATATATTGTATATATATACTCTGAATTCCTTTCTGGTAAATAAATAAAAATAAGTAAATAAAAATGACTTATTAACTGTTCAAATTAATTAAACACATAATTAATTATTTCTATTAATTTCTAATTATTATAATTCTTTTTCAATTTTCAATTTCATCATACATATTGAAATAGATTAATTATTTTTAAATTTGATTTCTAATTATTAAAATAATTATTTTTTAGTATAATCTTGATTATTTCTATTATTTAACTGTTTCTTATGTTGTTAATAAATAATACGTATATATTAGAAAAAGGTTTTTATATTATTCTAATATATTATAAGATATATAATGTAACATAATGCGGAAGTGGCCGCAACTGAAGTTAACGCCTTAGGAGGACCTCGAATCCTGTTCTCATGTTTAGCTTTGGTGCTTAATGCTTCAAGGGATTGGAACCTAGTTTCCAGAAATGATAAAAATCCCTTGATGTTCTGAATTTCTCTGGGATTTGGTAATGATTGCTCGTACAGCATGTGTGTCGTCTTATCGAGCCTTTTGATGAGTATGTGGAGCAGTATGGGGTCCCAATCTGATGTTGATACCTTCAAATTTTGCAGACCCATTAGACATTCCTGAGTGGTGTCGTGCAATGACTTTATTGCCGCAGCGGAAGAATTGTCATTCGCATGTGTTGGCAGCGATAATAATTTGTTGAGTAACGCTGTTATCAATAATCTCCTATTATTGTAGCGATCCTTCAGTGTTTGCCAGGCAGTTGCATAATTCTCGTCCGAAGCGGCAAAATGTCTTATTAATTTCTCCGCCTCGCCGGATAGATTGGCCTTGAGATACCACATTTTCTGGCAATTTGGAATTTGTTGAGAGTGAACCATTTGCTAAAACAAGTTATGGAATTGGGTCCACTTTAAATAATCCCCATCGAATTTGGGAAGCGTGAACTTTGGGAGTTTAACAATGGAAATTGCTTCGCCAGACATGGTTGGTCTTGATGATGGCCGTTGAATGTTGTCACAACGAGTAGTCAAAGAGATTAAGCAGTTTTCAACATCTTCTTCTAACTTCACGATTTCCCAACCATTATAGCCGGCTACATCTGGGTCTTCGCTTAATTCCCAAATCAATTGATCACACTCCTGGATTTGTGACCAAAAGCTGTGGACGGTGTTGATTTTTACGTCAAAGTATTGCTTTGATCGTTCTTGATTGTCTGTTTCAATCTGAGCAAGCAGGTGTTTTAACACTGGAATAATTCTTCCTTGCTTTCTCATGATCCGAATAACTTCTGCTCCGTGGGTTTCCCAAAACCTCGGAATACCTTGAGAATCCTGACCTTCTGAAGTTGTACGATTTGTTTTTGAAGCCCCTGCGACTTTGGATATTGCTCCTTTGCTGATGAACTGCTGCATTGCTGGTAGTGCTGTGGCAGGAGTCGTCGGTAAGTCTTGCTCATAGTCTGCCGCTATGGTCTTGTCAAGGGCATCTTGGGCTTCTTGTGCGTCATATGCTTCTATTTTTTCTTGGAAAATAAGAGCATACTGATCATGCAATGACCTTATGGCGTCATAGTACTTCTTGGCGAAATACGGATGATCCGATGGAGGATCTGGAAGTATTCTAATTTCATAGTCTCCCCCTTCGAAAAGGTCCCAGGCCTTTTCCAATTTGTGAAGACGCTCAATGAAATACTCCTTGTTTTGCCTGAATTTGGGATCCTTTTTTTAGTTGGAGATAATTTTCTGAATCTCCTGGCCAAAGGTTGTTTGCTGCTCTGTCAGATGGTCCATCTTGGATTATTAACAGATCGTTGTCTGATTTTTCCTTGCTGAATGTATTGGATGAATTTGGCCTCGCCTGGATAAAATACGCAATCCTAGTGCAATGTACTAGAATCACGTCGGGGTCACCAAATGTTTGAAGCTACTTTGCTTATTATGTATATTAGAGGTAAGAGACAAGGTACTTGTACCTTGACTTATGTGGAGAGCGTATCCCGTGCTTGTACCTACCGGTACGCCAAAATGAAGTAGTTGCTGAAGGTCTGGATGATAATAATAACGCTGATGATTCTGATTGAGTGAGAGCTTTTTTTCGACTACACCGGGTTTTATAGAAATTTACTAACTAATACAATAACATTAACAATTGTGAGTATTAGAACAAATACAATAGACAGTGAGTACCAAATATGCATGCTTGCACTTTTCACGCAGTGCAACGAGTTCCCAAGAAAAAAGTTCGGTTTCGGGTGCCGACTGGCTGGCTGGGAGCTGAAATATGATCGCTCCTACGGGTACCGACTGGGAATTCGCGGCCGGCGAAAGGTGCAAGCATCGCAATTGTACTTTAAAAAATACTTCTTAGGAAGTATGAATGATGAGACTAGACACGTTCTATTCTTTTTGGTAAAACGTGAAGGTAAAACGTGAGTTTGTGGATAATTGTTTTATTGGCTATTAATTAATGAAAAACATCTGAGAAAATATCTTTATCCTTAGTAGGACCACCCTTAGCACTAATAACTTCACTTATTCGTTCTGGCGTGCTTCCATAGCATCGCTCTATCATTTCTTTAATTTCGAGGCTATTTTCCCACACATCTGTAATATTTTGCTTTAAGATTGCTAGCGTAGGATTAGGAAGGGAATAAACTTTTGATTTGAGTAAACTCCAAACATTTTCAATTGCATTTAAACCGGGAGAATTACCTGGACAAGGAATAAGTGGAATATTATGGGTGCTAAAAATATTTTTTATTGATTGGACAGTGTGGCAGGGTGCACCATCATGTAGAAAGGTGTCAGAAAGGCCACACAACTTTAAGTAATTAAAAAGCGGTATTAAAATGTCCTCTGTAAACATCCTGGTTCTTTGTCCTATCGACAAAAAACAGAGGTGCAGGTCCGTAGGCGGAGGTACAAGACATCCATTGTGGATGGTGGATATTTCACGGTCGTTACCACGCATTCATCGTTAAACCTCTCTCCGGGCCTCCTTCGAATAAATTGGCGGCTCTCAGTAACAGCTTCAAGCCTGCACTCATCGCTAAATATTATCTGAAAAAATTTGATAAAAATTCGATTTGTAATATATTGTTTCTGAGTGATAATTAACCAGGTAAATGTGTTTTAAACATGTCAAATACCTTCTTAAAATCCGCTGCAGTATAATGGCGATTAGCTTTGGCCCATTACAACCGAGCTCGGCGCATTCTTGCAGTGAGTTTTGGTTTTTTCACTGGTCGTCTTGTCTTAAGGTTGGCCTCATGCAAACGTCTCCTTAGCGTCATTGGAGATATTTCGATCCCTTCGCCTTGTAATTCTTGATGCAAACTATTAAGGGATGCGAAATGGTTTTCGATAGCCTTAAGGGCAATTCTGCAGTCAGTTCGAGACGTTGTCTTTCTTTGACCGCGACAATTTTGACGCTTATTGCTTGATTGTTCTTGATTTTCGTCCTACTACTTTGGTATTCTCATTACACTTTGATGAGACAATTTCTCTCTTCTAGCGATTCCGTGAAAAGAAAGTGTTCCAGTCCTTAACAGGGCAATTATACCTGACTTTTTTTCATTATTAATGTCCTTGCACTTCCCCGTTTTGGTTTTTTCCAAGAAATTTTACCAAAATTCGCTGCAGTTTTTAAATGTCCACTATTTTCAGCTATTACCACAATTTATTACTACTACCGCTTTTCCAAAATAGGTAAACAAGACACTCGTTTTACTCACAGAAAATCACTTGCCAAACAAATCCCAAATAATGATAGTAACATAAATCTCACTAAACACGCCCATAAAGAAGGACAGGTCAAAAACCACCCAAAAATCCAAAAATGGTGAGCTCCATTTAAGGTCTACCAAGGCTGAAAACAAAGGTTTTGATTTCTACTTTCGAATGCACACTGGCTTTCGAAGAATCCGCCTATACAGAGCCCAATATGGCAGCTACAACCACGTGACCTCCATTACTTTTACTACTTATGAGGCTATAAAATCGGTCGCATCATTCCGATTGAGGTCTACAAGGGCCCAAATGAAAGCTTTTGACTTCTGCTTTCAGAAGCTGTATTGCAAAAATCGCTTTCATTTAAGCCATTGTAGACCTCAATCGGAATGCTGCGAGCCATTTTGTACTCTTTTAAGTGGTCAAATTATAAATATCACGTGATTTTAGCGGCCATATTGGATTTTGAGCAATCCAAAAGAAAAATTTTCGATACAGCTTTTGAAAGCAGAAGTCAAAAGCTTTCATTCTGGCCTTCGTAGACCTCAATCGGAATGATGCGACCCATTTTATAGCCTCATAAGTAGTAAAAGTAATGGAGGTCACGTGGTTTTAGCCGCCATGTTGGGCTCTGTATAGGCGTATTCTTGAAAAGCCAGTGTGCATTCGAAAGTAGAAATCAAAGCCTTTTCTTTAAGCCCTGGTAGACCTTAAATGGAGCTCACCATTTTTGGACAGCAGGGGGTGGTCCGTTCACAAAGAATGCCTCATATATATAATATATATATTCATTTCCAAAATGTTACGATAAGTCTTGCAAAAACAAGAACAGGTCTCGCAAGAACAAGACCAAGACCAACACGAACTGTCGAAAAGCAAAACCAAGACCAAGACTCAATGTGCTAGATCAAGACCAAAACCAAGACTATGTTAGTCTTGTCTGCGTCTTGCGTTTTCTCATGACGACCCACGACCTGCAAATCGTTTTTAATATTTTTTGTTTTGGTAGGTAGATTTTCTGTCTTGAAAAAAATCCATCCGATGAATGTAGTGGATGATTTTTATTTAATATTCCCACATGCAAGTGTTTTCGAAAAATATATAAATCTTCATCATCCTTACTCGCTCCACCTATAAATAATTAGGTGTATGTGAGAAAAAAATCATTCTTTCATATATCTGCATAAATAATAGGTTCAACTTAATACTGCAGTACAAACATGTCAATAAATAATATTCGCGAACCGTTCAGACCAAATTTTTATTCCTATAGCTAAACTGAATAATAAAAGCTGTTTATTTTTCTTGAAATGCCTCTATGTCAATCTCTGAATCTAAGTATTTTTTCTGAAGGGAATTCTTCTTATAAATTGATCACATATAATCGTGCCAACGAAATACTTTTGTTCCTTGAAGTTCATATGTAATTTTTATATACGTTTTGAAAATTTTGAAATTAACCAATTTATTTTACAATTGCCTGTGGCAGTTTGTATCTTATACATATATATTATATACATACTAAACATATATTAAATTGTGCTGTGTGTGTCCTAATTTACTTAAAATGCTAGATGGTATTGTGATTTATAGGTGATGCTGGACCCGACGAAGACCCACTTCCAACGGAGGATATATCAATCGCAGAGGAAAATGCATCAAATGGAACGCACGAGATAAATGATGTTGCAATTAGCATTACTAATGAGCTAGGCCAAGTCAAACAGTTTGATACCAGGTAGGACTTGTATCTTATTACGAAAGTAATTTTTTCACATTTAAAGCATATTCATATTGGTACATCTGTGCAGTTTTTTTTTTATATCTAATATAGAAAACGTGCATTAAAATACTTTTATTTTTTTATTTTAATTTAACTTTTATTTTTTCGGTGTACATAAATATCTTACATAGGGGAAAGTCGGGTAGCCCCGGACACTTAAATGAATTGCAAATAAAAATACCAAAAAACAAAATTCCTATCTTTATTTTACTCTTAAAATAAAACTAGGAACTTCTTCATTTATGTTAATTAAGAATTAGTAATCATATTAAATTATTTCAAAGAAATATCTAAAAAATACTTTGGCCTTCGTTTTTAGCCGACACAGAATATGCGGGTAGCCCCGGACATAGTAATCAATGGTGGCCCAATTGTGTTTTGGCCTTACAAACAACTTTTTTGCTTTTGTTTTGAACAAAATGCACTTTTGAATTGAATTCTGATACTTTGCATTTAGAATAATAAGCTCTTTTCGAAATTAAACATCGATACTAATGTTTTGGGATTTAGTATTTTTGATATAAAAAAGAGCAATTTTAAAATAGATTTTTATACGTTTAAAATGGAAAAGGGAATTTTTGCGTGAGAAAGGGTGAAATGTTATCTGAAAATGTTATATATTTAACACGTTGATCGCGGCGTGCGTCGATCCCCCATGACCGACAGTGAACATTCCGTTTGGCCGGCGTCGGTCTCTGCGGACCGATAGTGGAATTTTTGTTTGGACAGCGGGACTGACGGAGGACTTTTTATTTTAGCTAGCAGATTATTATTCGGCATTAAGAAGAGAAGCTGTAGATCTCAATTATAAAAGAAAAAACACTTCAATTGTACATTTTCAAAATTATTAAAATTTATTAATATAAATAACTTTTAACTAACTAATTCTCTCCTTAAATTTCGGCATATTTCAAGTTTTTCTGCAACAATAGTAACAACATTTTAAAGTAATTTCCATAAATAAGCAAACTGACAAAACAATTGTACTTTGTTAAAACAATATCGCAAAATTCAAAACGTAAAACATTGTCCGGGGGTACCCGATCGCTATCATACAAAATTTTTAGACACAGCTCTTAAATTTTACAAGAAATGTTACAAATACTATTACAACCTTTAAATATATAAAATTTCCTACAACATTAGCCAAAAAACAAGTACGCACACTTACTTATTGTACTTGAAAACCTTCGATGAAGTTTGACAGGAGCAACGAAATTGTTTTGCCGGGAACAAAACATACACTCACGTGTAACTCACTCTGTGACCACGCCGCAATTAAGTTGGATTTCTTTTTACATCCAGAGGGCACATATTTATAATAAAACTATACCTATGTAACGTGGTTAGTTTCTAAGAGATTTAAATGTCCGGGGTTACCCGCCGTCCGGGGCTACCCGACCTTCCCCTACTCAATAATTATATCTTACTACATTCTTATATACTACATTTGATGTCTTTTTGTCTGGCGCGTGCACAAATAAATGCCTGCTTGTCAGGAACGTGAAAAGGTGACATATATGTAGCTGAGCATGTGAGAAACAGGATTCTTTCAAATTAACTCCGCAATAGTGGAATGTTTGACCTTATTAATTAGTCATACTATAAAATAATCTCACTGGAAGTTATAATCGTTTGAAACATGTGACAAATCATTTGAGATCAATGGAATTCTTGGTATGAAAACCGAATTTCCTTTTTCTTTGCCGGTTAGGATTACTGGCTCGACGATATTATTAAGTAGCTGATTCACGCATAATCTTGTGCCATTACATAATTTCGGCGAGTCAAGATTTCGTAATAGTAGGCGATTCAATTTTTCGCTTCAATATATGCAAAGTCATACCGGACGGATTTAATGAATTTAAAAATTCTATTGAAAACTTACACCTTCACCTCGATCAGTGGCGTGCGCAGGATTTTCTTATTGTGGGTGCCAACAATAAAAATGCCGCCTTTTGCACTTGCCCTTATATGTACAATAGGGTGCTTTTTTTTCGCGACTATTTTTTTTTTCAGTCCCACCTCGAAATTTTGTGGCTAATACCTAAACAAACATTCCCTGAAAATTGGAGCCCTTAAAAATAATATTTAGTATTAGACCAAGACGCATAAAGATTTCTCATATAAAATACATGTGAACTTTGATTATTTTTTTTCAAATCTCTACAACTCAGAGGCATTTTATGGCACAATCTTGGGTAATGGTAGGGTTTCTTCATAATTGAATGCTCTACAAACGTGTCCATTGTGGTGTCACCCTAACTCCTACCAGCGAGGTAGTACGGGTCAGTAACCCCAATTTGTCCATGAAATTCTCGCTTTTTACCCCTATCTCGTAAACAACAAGAGGTACAGAAAAAGTGAATATGACAAACTTGTAGCAAATTCAATTTCCTCCAAAAAGTTCTTGAACACCAAATCGCTAACATCAATATTTGTTGAGATATTGGGCTTTGAAGTTGAGGTAGTGTGAAATTTTCATGGATTATTGAGCGAAATTGTAGAAACACTACCTCAACTTCAAAGCCCAATATCTCAAGAAATATCGATATTAGCAATTTGATGTTCCTTAACTCTTTTATAGGAAATTGAATTTCCTACAAGTTTGTCACTTACATTTTTTTTATAACTCTTGTTATTTACGAGATAGGGGCAAGAAAACAAGAATTTCATGAACAAATTGGGTTTAGTGACCCGTATTACCTCGCTGGTGGGAGTTAGGGTTACGCCGCAATGGACACTTTTGTAGAGCATTCAATCCAGAAAAAACCCTACCATTGACCACGATTATACCATAAAATGCCCCTGAGCTGTAGAATTTTGAAGAAACAAAATCAAAGTTTACGTATATTTTAAACGGGAAATCTTTGCTCGCCTTGGTCGAGCACTTAATATTAATATTAAGGGCTAACATTTTCAGAGAATTTTCTTTTAGGTATTTCCCACAAAATTTTGAGGTGGGAGTGAAAAAAAAAGTAGTCGCGAAAAAAAAGCACCCTAATGTAAACAGGGTGTCCAAAACCACCCGTCACCCGCCACCCCTTCTAAATCGACCAAAAACTTTTTTTTCGCCAAGGCGATTACTCCATTTAAGTAAAGTGGATACGCTGTATCGATTGGCGGAATTGCCCGCTTCCGGTCTCGACCGGAAATGCGTTATTTAGACCGGAAATATCTTGTTTTTTAATTAAATGGTAACATTTTAACCTCGAATTCGGATTCTACTATGAAAAATACACATCGTTCATTCGAGACATTTTTTAAAAAAAAATGACGTTTTTGTCCTCTAAATAACCTTTGAGGTTGTTCAAACCGGAAGTAGACCTTTAACTTCGGAATTGCAATATTGTACAGCGAATTCACATCCTACATTCTACACATGCTGGGTTTAAATGGGGACTTTATCGCCTCCGCCTTCCACCGGAAGTGGAATATTCAGACCGGAAGTAGAACTTTTAACGGCTGAATTGCGTTTTTTTTTGCACGGCGAATTCACATTCTACGTCATAACTTGTGCATGCTGGGTTTAAAAAGGACTTTGTCACTTCCGCCTCCTACTCACGGTGGGTCATTAGTAAGTTTTAGTGGGAAGTAAAAGTAAGCAAGGTTTTTTTGTTGGGATGCTCTCTTGAGGTCAGTAGAACTCATTTTAGCCCAAAACCAAAATCCGATAGCGGGCGCTTTTTTAGATATGCACCTATAGGTTTTTTTTTGCTTGAAACTTAATGTAAAATTGTATATCATGCACGAAATGCGCACACACACACACACACACACACACACACACACACACACACACATGCATGCATGTATGTATGTATGTACATATATGTGCTATGTACCCACACACATAATATGAATATATAAATAAAAAGATATACTTATAAAATAACATATTAGTTATTATATCACTTTTCACTTTTATTATAAACAATTATAATTTGTACAAGCATTTTATAAGTGATTTTATAAATTTTTAAGATTTATTATATTTTTCAAACACATAATATATGTTTTATACATGAAGACCATTAAAGTCACATATAGCTTTATATAAGTGATTAGTAAATTCAGGATGATTCGAATTGACTTTATACTTATTCCATGCTGATATAAATTCATAATGAGCCGATTCCATAGCTTGTTCAGAATTATATCCCAAACCAAATTTGTGTTTAGAACAATAATCTTCGATATGAAAAAATATCGCATGGATTTTGGGGGTTACAGGTATCTCGAGGTCCATATAACTTTTCATAAATTCAGAAATACATTCCTTATAATTTGGTTTCAAGTCACACGTAAAGCAAGCTTTTACGACACTGTGAAAAGTTTCTAATGCTTTAACAAATTTCAGGCATTCAATTGGGCTAATACTTCGTAACATATCTACATTATTCAATAATATTTTACATGAATTTCCATTAAAACCTGAATTTCCACGGCGAATTTCTCGTTGTACATGGCACGCATTAGCCCAATTCATAGCAGTATTTTCATACTTTCTCATCATAGAATTAAAAATAGTATTAACACAGCCAAGCATTAGATGCAATTCAGGCGGGGGTATCAAGTCAAGGATTAGAGAATCGGAATTATTATCGTTTTTTATTACAGGTACATTTATACAGCTCATAAAATCCTTTGCTTTATTTTCAATTCCTCCGGCTTCTTTCCAGTTTTTATAATACTCCTCGATGTTGTTAATTGTTCTCAGAACTGCACATTTATCAAGTCGATCTTTATGAGCAAAACACCATGTACATGGATAAGTGCTGCTATGGGGCCCTATACCAGCCAAAATGTTGGCAATTTTTAAATCTACTGCTAGAATTGCATCATCGCTTACATTTTGTAAACCTATTGCTTTATATAAAAAGTTTACATTATTATAAGTTTCTTGACAGGAGGGAACGATGCCCAATATTAACAACTTTTTAACGCCAGAATCAAGGAATTTTTTTGAATTTGAACGTTTTTTAGAACTTAAATAACTGGGATTTGTTTCGAGATCGTAAGTAGACTGGATTGATAAACAAAGTTTCAAGAATCCTCCACCACTATCAATTCCGATTTTCAATGACCTCTTTGTCTGATAAACCACGACGTTCTTTTATATTTTCAATTAAATTATTAATATTTTTACAACATACGGCACCAATATTCTTTAAGGACTTATCATTTTTTTTTGCCAACTTCAAAATCATAATATTTAATCTCAAAATATTTATCTAAGGTATGTATTGCTTCAGAAAGCTTTCTTTTCAAATTTGGCTCAACTGCATTTCTGTTTCTAGTAGATTTTCGCAACGTAGTTGCAATACCAAGGGTAACATTTTGACTTAAATTATAATTGGACTGCATTGATAGGAATGTTTCTGGTGGTATAGATAATGTATTACATGTAGTTTGCGGATTAATATATATACGCATTGGCTTAGCTCTAGTTGAAAGTTCAATTATACCAGTATTTTTACCTCGTAGATTTGTAGATTTTGAAGAAATTATTGAAGCTGCTACTTTTCCTTGGATTTTATCGTCAGAGTTTTGAACTATGTTTTCAATATTTTTCAATCGCTGCGTACGAGTACACTCATGACTTAGTCCTTTGCCAATGGAAGACAATCAGATGGGGCACCTTTTTTCAATTTTATTATCTAAAACGTAGAAATAAGCAGATTTCGTAGTTATTTTTTATGTCTAATGGAAAAAATACAGAAAATAGATCATTATTTGAAAAATACATATACCTTTTTTTGATTCGGAATTTGGCATTGCACTTATATTTATCGTAGCACGCGCAATTTTACAAAGGGGACACTGGCATTTTATACCTGAAGGCTGCGATCGCGTATATTTTATAGGTGTGAATTGCGATAAATTCGGCGCATTCAATTTTTTAATATAAAGTTTTTTACAACAATAGTTACAAATGGCACATGGTAATTCCTGATTATTAGAATCATAATCAAAGATTTTTTTTATGAGCTCTTCGATTCTTCCATTTGGTTTAATTATTCTCATCTTATTTCGATCGCAAGAATCATTTCTAGTTTCTTTTTTGAAACAAAATAAACACACTCTTCCTTGATTTTGTTCATGAGTTAATGCTTTTTTCAAGTATTTTTTTGACATACTCGTATATACACTACTAAAATTATGCGTGAAACTGCTACTTAAAATATTTAAGTTATGAATGACTTGTCTGAATGAAAATCTATTCAATACTACTAGGTTTGTTCGTTGACCCAAAAACCTGTGGCACCCCAGGGCGCACATGGGGTGCCCCAGTGCTTGTCAGTTAAACGAACAGCTTTTTAAAAAGGAGAACTGTCATCTGGCCGTTTGCACAAAAATTCTAAAATAAAACGGCTAAGCGGCTAAGGTGTGTGTGTGTGTGCGTGTGTGTGTGTGTGTGTGTGTGTGTGTGTGTGTGTGTGTGTGTGTGTGTGTGCGCATTTCGTGCATGATATACAATTTTACATTAAGTTTCAAGCAAAAAAAAACCTATAGGTGCATATCTAAAAAAGCGCCCGCTATCGGATTTTGGTTTTGGGCTAAAATGAGTTCTACTGACCTCAAGAGAGCATCCCAACAAAAAAACCTTGCTTACTTTTACTTCCCACTAAAACTTACCAATGACCCACCGTGTACTGGAAGTGGGTTTCCGCGCCGGAAGTAAACTGTCAACCGCACATATTTATGTTTTGATCATAAAGTAGTATTTTATTCTGAAAATATCATTTTCTTCAGACCCCTTTATATAGTCCATTATTTTTCGATACTAGGATAATATATATTTTTTAAATGCTTTAAAAACTGAAATTAAATATTAAAAATTTGATAATTCGCATAAGACTTCTGTATAAGTTAATTACTTACGTTCTACCTGATAAAAGAAGAGTATATAGCAGTTTGAATAATGGGAAAGAAAATTAGATTAAAAATAACACAGCCCTACAAAAAAAAAAAGAAGTCTGTGCAACGGACTGATATCTTTATGTTTTTGACGTCGCTGAATCCTAATCTGGGGTCGGTTTGATTATTTCAGCCATCATGTTTTCACCCCATCGGCCCTGATATATTTTTCCCATAGTTTTAATATCTTGCTGGAACCTTTCCCCTTGCTCTTCACTGAAATCCCGTACATTCACTGGGAAATAATCTGAATGAATCCAAGAAATGCAGCTTAAGATTCATTAAACATCCTAATTTCTCATAGTTCTCTACCATTCTAGCCACTATTTCCTTGTAGTTTTCACTTTTATTATTTCCAAAGATAACGAAAACGCTTTTCTATTCCTGCAGTTGTAAACATGTTCGGCTGAAACAAGAGAGCAGTGAGGAGTTTGCGGGCGCCGAACTGAATGACAGGCGTGAAGGAATTTCAATGTTACAATCCTCCCATATACACCCATTCTGTTTCAGTACACACTGAAGCAACGAAAAGGAAAAGCCAATGCGCATTCGGATTATTATTATTTATGTAGTAAAGCGAAAGGGAAGGGCGGCAAGGAGTTAAATGCAATCAAATTTTTATTCCATCCCAATTCTGGCGCCTAGCCAAAGTCGTTTGTGGGTGCCAAGGCACCCACGGCACCCACGGCACCCACTGTGCGCACGCCTATGACCTCGATTCATCATTGTGTCTATCAATTTATATATTTTTTCTTCCTCCGGTATCATATTCTGTATGTGCTCATTTCTTTTTTGCACGACATCATTCTTTGTAGCTAAAATCGCTCGCTCACACCACCATTCTTTATTCAGGTAATTTCTTTCTTTCTATAAGTGGATACACTTTTCCGATAAGTTGTTTTAAGTTTTCGTTTCTACCATTTTGCACAGTTCTTCTGTTAAACTAAGTTCACCAGACAGGTACCATTTTCAATTTTCAAAAGATTTTCGGTAAATGTTTGTGCTCTCGGACCTCTTGTTATTGTTACACGCATATTTTCTCGTAAATATAACTTTTCAACGCGATCCCAAAACATTAATGAGTTTAAACATGCGTTTATTTCATCGACCGGTGTTGATTTTGGAATTACCGGCAATGTCTACCGAAAATCTGATAGTAGCAAAAAAAAAACCTCCCATTAGTCTTGTGTTCTTCCGAAGATCCTGTAATCACAGATAAATAATACAGAGCCCAGTCGGATAGGCAAGAAAAATCTAAAGTAGCCGTATTGCCTTTTATTTGGTGACATGTATGTATATAGCTTCATTACATCGCTCAGAAAGCAAATGACAGAGAGCAGAGGAATACATACATAGAGGTACAACCCTCGAAGAAAATTCGTGCCAGAGTTCGTGGGCTGAGCGCGAGCAAAGGGGGCAGTGTAAGACGAAAAAGTCACACTGTGCAGAAAAGCTTTACATCCAGTGATATGCTCACGGCTCTCACGAAATTGCTCTTTGCTATGCAGCCGTGATTCGGTTGCCAAGAGCGCACACGCGTCGTTGGTTTAATTCCTTTGCCCCGCAAATATGCCCCTAACCCATTGAACAGGGCGCTTGTGATCATCTTTACTTCTAACAGGCGGTAGTTTAGGATAACTGATGGTTGTGGAATAATAATATTGGGTTGGCACGAAAGTAATGAGACACTCTAGAAAACTCTACTCATGTTGTTTTTCTAATCAATTGTTTTCGACCATATTCTAGTATGTTATAGAACATTCTATGTGCTTCAGTCCTAGGGGTATATCAAAGCACACGCACGATTAATTCAGTCAGTTTGAAGAAAAATGGATGAGCGACAAGTCCGAACTCTATACCTTTACGAGTATTTGTTAGGCCATAGTGCGCGAGCTGCGGCAGACAACATCAACACTGCATTTGGCTCAGATACTACAAGTCATGCAACAGTGTCTAGTTGGTTCAAACGCTTCAGTACAGGAGACCGAAGCCTCGAAAGTCAGCCTCACTCGGGACGACCACCAGCTTTCGACAATGCTGATTTGCGCCGTGAACTGCAACAGAAGCCGGATGCAAGCACTCGTGAATTAGCGACAAGACTCCACTGCAGCCATCACGCTATAGAACATCACCTGCACGAGCTCGGATATAGGAGAGTTTTATCCCGATGGACACCTCATGCCCTCACAGACGCCATTCGTGCTGCTCGGGTCGCCGTCTGCCAATCGCTACTACTTCGACCCCGCCGGAAGGAGTTTTTGGAGCATTTGGTCACAGAGGACGAGTCGTGGGTTCTCTACGAAAACAATACGCGCCGTGCCTTCTGGCTGCCACGAAAGGCGAAAAAGTTCTATTGTGCTGCTTTTGGGATTCTCAGGGCATGCTGTTTTATAAATTATTACATAATGAAACAGGTAATAATAACACATATGCGGCGCAGCTCGATAAACTAGCCACAGCTATCAAAGAAAAAAGACGAAGAAGAGCCAATGTCATTTTACTTCCTGACAACGCTCGCCCGCACACTGCATCCACCACCCGCCAACAACTGCAGGGCTTAGGCTAGGAGACGGTGCCTCATCCACCATATTCCCCAGACATTGCCCCTTCAGACTATCATTTATTCAGAGCCATGAAAAATAATTTGCGTGATAAACGCCTTAAAACTTTTAAGGAAGTTGAAACCTACGTAACCACCTTCTTCAACTCACGGTCCGCTGAGTTCTGGGCAACAGGCATCCAGTCCTTGCCTATACGTTGGCAAGAAGTCATAGATGCTCACGGCGAGTATTTGATTGACTAAATGTATAGTAAAATAAAAATGTTAGAATTTAAAATGTAAAAACAAACTGTCTCATTTCTTTCGTGCCAACCCGATATAAATAAATAATTTCCGAAATTTCATTGCATCGACTTTTAGTCGAACGTATACATAAGTATTATATTTTTGTAAATTTTTGCTGAGCTATTAACGTCATAAGAAAGCACTAGACTTAAAAGAACCTCTTTGGAGAAATTAAGGTTTGATAAAAACTTAGACGTGTTCGAATTACATAAAAAATGTGGATAAGTACGAATAAATTCAGGAACAGAGGGTTATACAGTAGAAACATTTTATAATGATTATTGCGTAATAATATAATCGTAAAAAGGTGTTATAAAAGCATAAAATGTTTACCTTTGTTTCAGTTAGCCCTGTGGATGCTGTCTGTGAGTTGATGTTACTTTTAGTTTTATCAAGTAAAACTAAGAACTATAAGAAATTATCACTTATATTTTCTTGATATTTCCCAGTGACCACGGAGGTAAGCAGACCACTCGTTTTATTTTAAAGAGGTATCGCCAGTAGCCCTAGTCCTCTAAGATTAAAAGAATTGAAACACTCATCCAAAAAAATAAATAAGCAGGCAAAGAAACAAATAATGCAATAGACAAACATTCGGTCCAACAAATAATCGCAAAGTCAAGCAGACATAAAAGACAAATATAATAAATAAAAGCAGAAATTAAATTAACAGAAAATCAGATAGCACAAATAATTAAATAATATTAATTAACAAATTATTAAAAACGCAAACAAAACACATGCAAGAAAGCAAACAAAAAGGCATATTATCTGGTAGAGAGCAGAGGAATCGACAGAATTAGACTGAGTGATAACAAACAAATACTAGATAATAGATAAACTAATAAGCTTAAAAGCAGACATACTGGCAAGGAGACAGTAGACAGACATAAAAAAAAAGAAATATTAAGAGATATAGAAAAAATGAATGGACTCATTGATAACATAGAAACCGCATTGATAAACCAGCAAGGCTAATAAAATATGAAAATTAATTTTTTAATTCTAAAACAAATTAGCAGACCAACATAAAAACGAACAGACAGCCGGAAATACATTAAAATAAAATATTGAGAAATTGATAAATATAGAAACCGGCTAATAAATTATTTGCAAGGCTAATATTATAAAACGCAAAAGACCGACTGCTAATTCTAAAACAGATGAACATACCAACGTAGAAATAAACAGACCGCCAGACTAATATTAAAATAAAAATCTAAATGAAAGAATTAAAGCGGACAAAGATAACAGATGAATTCACAAATATAAACATGGCAAAAATCGAACAAATATGCAAACAGACAGAGAACTGAGACCTAAACAAAGCAGCAATGCTTTCTAATTAATATTAAAATTGTGTAATCTATGAGACCTAAAACATGCTCGTAACAAGGTGTCTCAGGCTCTAGAATATCTGAAAATATAGGCTTAGCTTTTTAAAGGCATTCATTAACAACAAATTTTTTTAAATTTCGGATATGTGGGGATGTTTTGAAGATATGATCAAAGACTTCTAAAACTATATTAAAAAGATGCATAAAATAATCTGAAGGGTTTACTAATAACTGGTTATTGGTAGTGTTATTAAAATTTCTAAAAACTAATAAACTTTCAGAGGGGTCTAACAAAAAATATACTTTTTTTGAAAATTTTCTTTTGCAGTTTAGACAGTTTACTTTACCGACAAATTTAAAAATTACAAAGCCTGCAAAATATCCCCTAGAAGCTAACTCTATGGGCTGGTTAATTAGTTCAATTTCCGTATCTTCGGGATCTAAAATTTCTATAGGTATGTCGTCATTTTCAGGAAGATTTGATGCTTGATTTACGGAAGTTACTGGCTCTTTGTGAATTTGGGTTGACAGTGAAACGAAGTGTGATGATGTGGAAGAATAACACGATTTCGATATTTGCAAGACCTTCTGCCAATCAAAACCTAAAAATTCATCTTTATCGTCCTGACAATTAGACCGCGTTGAAGGACGTATGATGCGTACGGACGCTATTTTACCCATAATAAAATTTAATTCATAAACCGATGGATCCGAATGATTTCCGCACATTGACCGTATTAGAGCAAATAGATATTCGATTGTATCTTGATTTAATCATATGATTAATCGTTTGAATTAGACCTTTTTTCCAATGAGTAATGTTTTCGGCGTTTTGAATAAACGTGTTATTGAGATATTCCCGCATTTTTACTAAACACTCGTAAGGAGTATTACTGGTTGATAAGGACTTTCCCATGGGATTTCTACAATGAAAAGATTTGCTATTTAGCAGTGTTTTCAGCAATAATTTTTAAATTTGACTCGAAGTGTTCTTGAAAATTATTTGATCGAATTGCAGCAGCTACAGTTGCACTGAAAACCTGCGTAGCTAAAGAGACCGACATTTTTTTTATCACCGATTGGATTAAAGTTAATTTAAATGCTGCTTTAGTCACAGAATGTTTTTCTAATTCGTAATGTCCCGTGATCATTTTCCAACTCGCCATTACCGTGTTTTCCACATGGTCTTCATCTGTTTTACCTTTCCATACAAAATCATGTTTAAAAAGCGAATTCCGCGAACACTTTATCATGTGTGGTACATTGAAGAGAGCATATATTTTCTTATTATTATGATTAAAAAACGGTTCTATATTTGTAATACCAAGATCGGAAAACAGTTTTCTGTTATTCGGACCTTCATCGCAAGTAATAGCAACAATATTAATACCCATTTTTTCCGCGTTTCCTAAAACTTCAAATAATAATTCATTTAACCTACCGGAACTTATTCCACTAACGGATGTGAAATATCCTAATACATGCTTCCATGGTGAAAAAAGACCGCGCACCATGAAAACAACTACATATTTAACTAATTAATTTTTTCGACGTTTACCGTCATCACAAAAACCTTCAATTTGGTCTGCTGTTACATTATATTTTAATTCTCGCCTAACAACTACCTCATCAAAAACTAGAACAGCATTTTTTGATCTTTCATGAAATTCAGTGATAGCCGAAGCAATAAAGGGATATAGTTCTTCATTGTGGCCTGGTTTCAAGTTTTTCACTGGAACCCAATTTTGCAAAGAAGTACGGCTAGGTAGGGCTAAATTTAAGTCGTTTTTTAAAAACCTATAACATGATGGAGAACGGAAATATAAACTTAAAGAAATTGTCTTCTCATCTTCGCTATAAGGAACATTTTTTCGCCTAGTGAATAACCTACACATTGTCAATGTATTTTTACTATACCTGTCTGCTGATAAATCTAACATATCCTTTTGAACAGTTTTCTTAGTTTTAAAACGCGCTAATCTAGAATTCAAGAATTTAATTTTTCTTTTTAGATTGGTATTTTTTGTTGAAATAGTTTGAACTGCTTTTTTAAGCTTATTATTTTGTTTTAGATAAAATAGTGTATTTTCGGCGGACCTATGGCAAAACGAACATAGCGGCTCAACATCTTCATTACATTTACTATTTCCTGGGGTAATTAAATGAACTGGGGCAACTGGGTTTTCTGTACAAAGATACTCAGACTGAATAGTGCTGCAAGGGAAATCAATTCTTTGAGGGTGATTTAATGTGGTATATTGGTTATTGCACAATTTTCTTTGCCGCGGGAATTTCAATTCAAAATGATTTTGGCAAACATAAAACCGTTTAGGTAAGGATTCCTGGAATTCTAAGCAGCACAGTTTCATCCACTCTTCCCGCCTAACAGAATCTCGCGGACAAAAGAAACTTATGATTGAATTTTCGTCTTTGCCAATATTACAACCCGGGACTACACATCTAATACCTGTTTTTTTCCTTTTGGATAATGAGAACGATCTTGCTCCTTCCATTATAAAAGCGAAACAAAATCCAATGAAACAAGAACTCGCGCAGAGTAAATAACAAATATAATTCAATATGCTTTTGCACAATTCACTGCCACTTAAGTACTTTAATTATTTTTTCTCTACAAGCATCAATTGCATGCAAATACCCTCAATATAAAGCATTCACTGTTTAATATGCATTCACGCTTAAAATCAGGCAAATAAGACGTTTGAAAAAATATCTTGCCATATGCATTGTTTAAGCATTTTGCATACTCTCCCATCTAAATTTTATATTGCATAATTCAATGCGGCACCACTATTGGCTCATTTAGGCGCCACTATGGGAATTGTAAATTCATTCATAAAATCACAAGCTAAAAGAATTCATTCATTATTTCTTACACCCCGCTATCCCTTTTGCAAATCCTTGATTAGGTATCAATACACGGTCAAATTATAAACAATATTTCTCCTCCTGTCTCGTTCCGAATAATAATAACAGAGCCAGACAGAAAGCACTTTGAAATGAAATGTATGAAAGCGAAATTCCATTCGTGGCTATATGGCGTTGGCACTCTATATCTTCCTCTGCTCTCTGGCCCAAAACCGCCCCTAAAAGTCAGGGGCTGTATTTGATAGATTATTGGTGAATTGCCTTACGGAAATATTTTACTACTATAGTTAAACCTACGGACTCCATACAGTAACTAGGCTTAGTCCTGCCATTCTCAAAACAGTCGAACCCCTCCTACTTCTCATAGCTCAATATGCGACTTTTCTCCGTTTAAGGGCTGTGAGAACGTTTCATCGTGAATTCCATATCACAGCCACCTAAACGATCACTACTCAATACCGTTCGACCACCGAAAAATGAACCTCTCACCCTAACACTAACCCTGGCGGCTGAAACAACCCCAAGTCCGTTAAAGTTGAGAAATCTTAGTCGCCATCTTGAATTACTAAATCTGAACTGCGGATTTGAAATCTACAAAATCCCTAAAAGCCAATTTTCATGAAAATCGCTTCAAATTTAAAATTATCATAGCCATCTTTGATCTGCCATTTTCATACCCTGTATATTACCCGAAAATAAATATAAATAATAATAAAAGTCTATATGTTCAGCTGGAATATGTACTACCTTCGGACAAAAGTGAAAAATATCGATGCAAGCGCTTAGGCGTGATCAACAAACAAACAAACAAACGAACGAACTTTCATTTTTATATACATTAGGGTGCTTTTTTTCCCGACTATTTTTTTTTTTTTTAGTCCCACCTCGAAATTTTGTGGCAAATGCCTAAACAAAAATTCCCTGAAAATTGGAGCCCTTAATATTAATATTAAGTACTAGACCAAGCATGGGCGTACCCAGCATTTACTTATGGGTGGGGCAAAAGTAAGGAAACTCGATAAATAGTAGGAATTTAAAAATGCTTTTTCTAATTAAGTGGTCTTCCATGTCTTATCTCAACAATAATCTGCAAGGGTTCTGGCAAAATCTGTTCCAAATTTTTTTTTTCAAATGTATTTTGTGCTTCCAGAACCCTATTCTTATGCACACTCATCATGCAGAGGCCGATAAGCTGGTTTTCTGTCATTGTTGACCGTAACCAAAGACAAAATTGTCTGGATAAAATAGTTGTGTTTCTTTAACTAGCGCAACTAGCTCCATTTCTTTCAATTCGCTCTGTGCCACATTCTTTTGTTTCCACATAATATACCACAGTTCAGCCTCACCATGAAAATCACTTAAACTATAATAACTACAAGCAGGTTCTGTTTTTTTTTTTCATAAAGTCTTGGACTCTGTTTTGACTCTTCTCCGCCGCTATCACTTTCGCCACTACTTTTATCGGGTTTTTTCCTCTTCTGATTCTGTCTCATTAAAAAAATGAGTAGGTATAGTTAAAATCTAGGCCAGGCTGAATAATGCTTCCAACATTTTGATATTTTCGAATCGCCAAATAAATACGTTTAAGATTACGTAGTTAATGTACCTAGTTTCTATCAAAACGATAGATCTGTCATCAAAATAGAGTCATCAACATATACCAAAAGGATTTTCAAGGTAAAGGGTTCCGTATTTCACTGTTAAATTCCCATATCTCAAAAATTACAAAAGCGTAAGTAGTAGGTAAGCAAGCGTAAGTCGTTCAAATCAATTTTCTTGAAAGTGTATGTTATGTTCTACTTCCTCAATTTTTTTCCGAATTTTAAACCCTTAACTATTAGAGAGTGCTACCCAGGTAGAGTGCAAATGTTGTCGCAGGCTGAACGTGGGTGCATTTCTAGAAAATCCGCGACAACATTTGCACCCTACCCGGGTAGGGTGCAAATGTTGTCGCAGGCTGAACCTGGGTGCATTTCTAGAAAATCCGCGACAAAATTTGCACCCTACCCGGGTAGAGTGCAAATGTTGTCGCAGGCTGAACCTGGGTGCATTTCTAGAAAATCCGCGACAACATTTGCACCCTACCCGGGTAGGGTGCAAATGTTGTCGCAGGCTGAACCTGGGTGCAATTCTAGAAAATCCGCGACAACATTTGCACCCTACCCGGGTAGAGTGGGAAACTCGATAAGTAGTAGGAATATAAAAATACTTTTTTTTATAAAGTGATCTTCCTTTTCTTATCTCAAGAATTATTTGTGAGGGTTCTTTCATCTTGTTCAAAATTTCTTTTCCAAATTTATTTTGTGCTTCCAGAACCCTCTTCTTATGCACACTCATCATGCAGAAGCCGGGAAGCTGGTTTCCTGTCATTGTTGACCGTAACGGCGTAACCAAGTTTTTACTCTGCGCAAAGTACTGAAGGACCTTTCTATAGTGCATGTTGTGCAGGGCCGTGCAAGTAAAATATGAAGCGCCTGTTTTATGATTGGATAAAATAGTTGTGATTCTTTAACTAGCGCAACTAGCTCCATTTCTTTCAGTTTGCTCTGTGTCAAATTTTACTTGTTTCCACACATTATATTACAGTTCAGCCTCATCATGAAAACCACAACTATAATAACTATAAGAAGGTTCTGTTTTTTTTTCAAGAAGTCTTGGACTCTGCTTTGACTCTTCTCCGCCGCTATCACTTTCGCCACTACTTTTATCCGGTTTTTTCCTCCTCTGATTCTGTCTCGCTAAGAAAATGAGTAGATATAGTTAATTAAAATCTAGGCCAGGCTGAATAATGCTTCTAACACTTTGATATTTTGGAATTACCAAATAAATAGGTTTAAGATTACGTAGTTAATGTACCTAGTTTCTACTAGAAACGATAGATCTGTCATCAAAATAGAGTCGTCAACCAATACCAAAAGGATTTTCAAGAAGCGGCCAAGTGCGTGTTGGCCTCAATTTGTTTTCAGAATTTTCAATACTTTAGTTTGAAAGTTAGAGGGGATACACTTTTTACGACTTTACAACGTATATCTCAAAAAAATCATTCAGAAATCACTATTTCACTTTTGAAGAGGTAGCCAACGATACTCCACACACTTCTGTCCATTGAATGTTTTTATCCCTCAGTCAGTTACATATATGGAGTGCCACCCTTATTTGTTTTCGTAATTTTTCTGCACTATTGAATAGCGGTTTATAGGCCACAGGCTACACCTAGCTTCTAATTTTCATTTCTATAGCTTCAATAGTCTCCGAGTAAAACAGCTGTGATATGCAAACAGACAAACGGTCAGGACGAAATTATAAGGGTTCCATTTTTGCCATTTGGCTACTGAACCCTAATAACTATAAAATTGTTAGGTTTAATTAATGATCAAATAATGTGGTTAGTAGGTAATATAAGTTAAGCTTGCGGTAAAAACTAAGTGATCAAAGTATTCGAAAACAATTACTTAAAAATATAATCTGTTATCTAACAGTGCTGAAGTAAAATGTATTAGAGAATAACATTTGATCACAAATAGGTATTGTAACTTGGATGACAAAAAATATTGTTGCTTTTTTTCTAATTAAACCCGCAACTCACAACACAGTAAAAAAATACCTACTTAATTCAGAGCAGGTAGTTCACTTTGCTCAGGAGTTAAATTTTATTTTTTAGTGTCGCGCTTACAAAATTTCGAATGTGAAAGATGTACTTTCGCATTCGAAATCTCAAAAATTCGCATCTTTGAACAGTCAAACCATAGATTTTTTGAGTTTTCGAATACGAGAATCCATCTTTCTTCCACATTCGAAATTTTGTAAGTGACATCAAAAATTGATCTCCAAATCTCCTTACAAATCATCATAAGTGTATACCTTATACTTATGATGATTTGTAAGGAGTTTTGTAATATAAGTAAATTTCTAGCTTCGAGTCAGGATGGAGGGTGGGGCAAGTGCCCCATCCTGCCCCACTGTGGGTACGCCCATGAGACCAAGACGTATAAAGATTTCCTATATAAAATACACTTAAACTTTGATTATTTTTCTTCAAAACTCTACAGCTCAGAGGCATGTTATGGTATAATCTTGGTCAATGGGAGGATTTCTTCAGAATTGAATGCTCTACAAAAGTGTCCATTACGGTGTACGGGTCATTGACCCCAATTTTTCCACGAAATTCTCGCTTTTTGCCCCTATCTCGTAAACAACAAGAGCTGCAGAAAAAGTGAATATGATAAACTTGTAGCAAATTCAGTTTCCTACAAAAAAGTTCTGAACACGAAATTGCTAACATTGATATTTCTTGAGATATTGGGCTTTGAAGTTGAGGTAGTGTGGAAGTTTCATGTATTATTGAGCTAAATTGTAGAAACACTACCTCAACTTCAAAGCCCAATATCTCAAGAAATATCGATGTTAGCAATTTGGTGTTCAGAACTTTTTAGTAGGAAATTGAATTTGCTACAAGTTTGTCATATTCACTTTTTCTGTTCCTCTTGTTGTTTACGAGATAGGGGCAAAAAGCGAGAATTTCGTGGAAAAATTGGGGTTAATGACCCGTACTACCTCGCTGGTGGGAGTTAGGGTTACACCGCAATGGACACTTTTGTAAAGCATTCAATTCTGAAGAAATCCTCCCATTGACCAAGATTATACCATAACATGCCTCTGAGCTGTAGAGTTTTGAAGAAAAATTATCAAAGTTTATGTGTATTTTATATGGGAAATCTTTATACGCCTTGGTCTAGTACTTAATATTAATATTAAGGGCTCCAATTTTCAGGGAATTTTTGTTTAGGCATTTGCCACAAAATTTCGAGGTGGGACTAAAAAAAAAAAAATAGTCACGAAAAAAAAAGCACCCTAATATACATATATAGGGATTATCTGTATAAAATATGGATGTAATGTAGACTAAAAATTATTATAATCTTACAGAGTTTCTTAGAAACCAATAATAATGTTACTTTAATAAAGTATTTTCTACACCACAAAAGCTAATCTTTGGAAAGAATCTGTTAAAAAACCAGATTTTTTTGATTTGAAGAACTTATAGTTCTTCTGGGAATTTAAATAGTAAAAATGTAAAGCAAACTAATTTTATTTGCAGGGACGAGAAAAGAAATGAGCATTTAGATGAGGGAGACGGAGTTCTGGAAAATGTTAAGGTAATTTTTATTTGTTCATTCACAAGAAGATGATTAAAAGCGCTCAGTATCAAAGATGAGGAAGTGGATAAAGTGGGTCAAAATAGGAATACTCCTTGTAGCTTGGGGACTATTTACTGGTTTTTTGATGACAACAACAGAAAAGGTTATTGAAGAAAAGCAGTTGTCTATACCCATAAATAGTGAAAAAGGTACAAAATATTCTTAACTTTAAACAAAGAATAATATTTTTTTTTCAGAATACGTTTTACCCGCAATACCTGAAATGTTAAAAATAGGCGTTTCCATAAAAGGAGCATTTCTCGAAGATCCTATAACTAATTCTACTCTTCATACTTTTTCCGTATATGTTCAGTTAGTTCAAAATATTCACACAAAATTCTCGAACAACGAATCTCTTTTACCTGAATCAGATTGGTACAAAGTTGAAGTAAGTATGAAGTTTTTAACTTTATAACTAATTTTAATATACTATACAAGCGATGCCACTTGAAATTACTTTCAAATATCAGTGTTACTAACTGCATTTTCACCTTTTGAAAAATCTTTAAACGATCGAAATAGCCATAAATCTTTTTTTTAGTTCACTTATTTTTCACCAACAAATGAAATTATATTTAAAATATCGTAAATTACGTGAAAGAGCATAAAATTTACCACAAATATCACATACTACTGTGATCAGAAAGTAAAGCCAATTTGTTTATAGCTTTGAACATTTTTATTTATTCTTCCAAATCTAAATAAATCACCCTCGAAACACTTCTGAAACTTGATGATTTGAATGGCCTTCAGTTCCTTTTTCGATTTTTCTTTTATCTCATCAGTCGATTCAAAACGGTGTCCCCGAGGCGGTCTTTTGAGCTTAGAGGATAGCCAGAAGTCACATGGAGCTTGATCGGGCGAATACGGTGGTTGTGAAAGGACATGTATTGAATTTTTGATGAAAAATTCTCGAAGAACCAATGTAGTGTGAGATGGCGTATTATCGTGATGCAAAAACGAATTCTTGTCTTCCCATACATCTGGCCTCTTGAGGTGAATAGCTTCACGCAAACGACGCATAACACTCAAATAATAATCCTTGTTAACAGTTTGGCTCGGTGGAAGGAATTCATAATGCACCACACCACGATAATCGAGGAAAACTGTTAACATGACTTTGAGTTTTGAACGACTTTGGAGTGATCTTTTTGTCTTGCCTCGCCTTTTGCACGATATTCGCTGGATTAATCGGTTGTGTCAGGGTCGTAAGCATAGATCCAAGTCTCATCTCCAGTTATAATGCGTCGTTTCATCTCGTTCTGATAGTCAAGGAGCATTGTTTCAAAGCTTCAACACAACGTTGTTTTTCCAAGAAATTGAGTGTTTTTGGAACCAATCGAGATGTTACACAAAACACAAATGTTCTTTCAAAATGGTTTGAATCGATCCAAATGAAATGTTTAGAGTATCAGCAAGGTCTCTAATTGTCAACCAACGATTTTTGAGCATCAAATCTTTGATTTCATTAACATGTTGTTCATTGATTGATGTTGATAGTCGTCCGGGACCCTCTTTGTCTTCAACGCTTCCTCTACCTTTTTTGAACTGTTTATACGACTTGTAAACATTTCTTTCAGACAAAACCTGATCGCCGAAGGCCTTCTGTAATATTCTAAACGTTTCTGCAGCAGAAATTTCATTCCGCAAACAAATTTGCTTTTAGTTCTTCAGAAAACACAACGAAACTAACCAAACAAACGACGTACTGGCGTGAAATTTTACACACAATGTCCGCTCGGCGTGAAATGCCCCAACTGTGATATTGTGGCTTGTCATGAAAGAAAGTAGCAAAAATTACATCGTGGGAAAACATACAGTGATCCAAAAGTGTGGATACGGTTAAATAACTTTCGAGGAGTGCATTTTGGGAAATAAAGGTTTTAGACACAAAAGTTTTAGGATATTTTCCCTGGCTATTCAATTGTGACCTTTGATTTTACCTTGACCATAACCTTGAAGGTCATTTCAGAGTCAAGTTGACTTTTTTAAATGGGAATCCATATTTTTGACATCCGACTATAACCTTGACCATGACCTTGTTATGTTGTAATTTTTCCCGCCGAGCGGCTGGCCGGTTAAACTACAAAATCCGCCTTCGCCACAATTCAGTGACTAATGGACCGACAGACGGACTTAGGCACATTTTTGTTTGGAATAATACTCGTCCACCGAAGTAGACGAGCCCAAAAAAATCGATGAGTGTTTTGATCCGAGAAGCCAAGCTGATCTCATTAGTATGGCGCTTGGCTTCTCTGCCATAGACATTCTCAAAGGAGGGATCGAAAGCTAATCCCTATATCTCCCTGATCACAACTTAAAGTGTGAATTATAAACGAAGGCAAATTCTGTAACAATATTATACCGTGACCTCGTGGGTCATATCAAGGTCAAGGTGGTTTTTAAAAGGGAAATCTGCATTGTTACTGAAGATTCCGGAAGAGCAGAAATGTTGCGTCCGAATGTGACCTTGACCACAACCTTGTGCATGACCTCGTAGGTCATATCAAGGTCAAGGTGTTTTATTAAAGGGGAACCTGCATTGTTGCTGCAAATTTCGAAAGAGCAGCAATTTTACTTCCAAATGTGACCTTGACCACGAGCTTGATCAAGACCGTCGTGAAGGGTGCACCCGGCCGATTAAGGCAAGGTCAGATGTGCACCCGGCCAACTAAGACTAGTGTTAACCCAGCAGGTTAAGATGAACTTTGCACACAAGCTTGAAAGAGATTCATCTCTTCTTGGCTTCTTGGAAAAATGTCATGCGATTGTAAGAAGTTGATACTGCCAATGGCAGCGATTTCATCCCGTATTCGCTGTTCAATCTTCTTAACCCTTTTATTGCCCGCCCCGCGCGTACCAGCGCCGTATTTAGACCGCATCATCTGGAGTAGCACAGTATTTAACCGGCATCGTGACTTCATTAAGCCAGCAATCCTGTCGACTTGGATGGCTAGTTGATCATAAGACCCAGACGAAAGATTTGGGTGGGACGTAGATAACAGCCACATATACGCACCTCCTCAGAAGTGTCATGGCAATACATAAAATGTCGATATCGCTGGAGACTGGGAGATCGATACGGCTACATGGAATATTGCTCTGAATAGCAAGCAACACGCCTCCCCCGACAGGGGCGCTGAGAGAAGAACCATGACGATCTTGGCGGAAAACAACGTAGCCAAGACAGTAAAGTTCAGCATCCGAAAACTCACCACATAGCCAGGTTTCTGTGAGCCAAACAACGTCAAAAAAGAGATCAGCAGATTTTATATAAAGTTGCGTCGTCTTGGAACGTAGTCCAGTTACGTTGCCATAGTAGAACGAGATATCGTTGGCAAGTTTTTTGATGATGCTGGCGATTTCTTGGATTTAGCGTTGCGATTGCTCACAAAATCCCGAACAATACAGTTCTGAGGCCAAATATTAGGAGTAGTCACCGCAGAAAAAAGTTCCTCAGGCACAAGGACCTTGAATAAAGAACAAAAAGATATCTGCCCACGCGCTTGCAAGCCACCAAACCCCTTGAATTACCCACATTCCTAGCAATGTGCGCAATGATCTCATCCTCAGTGGTATCCGGATGAACACGGGAGATGAAAACCTGCCGTGGAACCTTGGCTGGTCGAAGAGACGGTGGGATGCAAGAAATGTTGGGAGGTGCAGGAGGACCAACAAGAGGTGCTGTGGCCGTAGAAACATTGGAACGCGGCGTTGTCAAAGTCGACCTGATTAGCTGACGACCAGCTCCCCGCGCACGACGTCATCGACTGCAGGACTGTTTAGGTTCCGGCACTGCATCACGCTATGCAGCCGAGCCAGGCGGAGAAATATTGGGAACACTATCCACGCCAGAAGCAACGGACGGCTCGGCGATTGTGTAAGCAGGCAGGCTCAACGACTGGCATAACAGTGGCCGGTAAGTCCGAATTTGAAGCAGCAAAATGGATGTCTTCAATCGACGAGCTCGAGTGTTTGGCTGTGAAGAATCTCGAAATTAGATTCACCTGCAGTGACAGTAGTTAGAATTTTCTCCACTTTATCGTTAGGTGACGCCATGTAGTGAATTTATGGGGGAGCTCAAAACACGTCTGTCCATTCCGTAGTACTTTATTCAATTCATGCTTAAACCAACTTATAAATGAATCTCGACCTACATATAAAAGTGTACCTATTATTTAATTACTTGATCAATATTGCTCCTGCGCGGTGTACTCGTTTAGTCATGCTGGCTTAGCGATTATAGCATGACCTAGTAGAGGAAGAGCCAGTGAC
Organism: Dysmachus trigonus; assembly: GCA_949715965.1. Taxonomy (NCBI): domain Eukaryota; kingdom Metazoa; phylum Arthropoda; class Insecta; order Diptera; family Asilidae; genus Dysmachus; species Dysmachus trigonus. The sequence goes on along the minus strand of OX454321.1, from coordinate 33,347,069 downwards.
CAATTTTAAGTGGTCATTTCAAAAGTCACGAAACTTTCCACAGTAAATCCTCTATATCTACTGAAAATTAAAAACCATCTCTGGCAACCCTCTGTGGCCGGGGTAGCGTTCTGTCAACAATTAAGAGGGATGTAAATGTTCTGGCAAAAATTCCATGAAGACAAAATACTTTCGAAAGTAATTTCCTGAAATTTTATGACTGATACTTTAACTAAAATAAATCATATATCTTACCCTCCTTAAAATTTTAGGGTAGTCTACCCCGGCCACAGAGGGTTGCCAGAGATGGCTTTTAATTTTCAATAGGTATAGAGGATTTACTGTGGAAAGTTTGGTGACTTTTGAAATGATCACCTAAAATTGGTCACTGGCTCTTCGTCTATAGATATCGAACGAGTGCACCGGCATATGGCTCAAGGTAATTAAGTCATAAGTCGTATCATTACACACCTTACCTTTCTTTTTTTTTAAACTCTTTGGAATAACATCGTAGAAAAATATTATTAATTAATATTAACAAGGTTACATTAGTCTTAGCTATCTTATTATATTCAAGTTTCATTTATATAATACTAGCTGGGTTACCCGGTTTCACCCGGCATTGGGTAAAAACTTACTAATTAAACACTTCTCACATGCTCTAGTTTGTTATATCCTAGAAATTGTTTCAACCCGGAAACCCATTTATGGATCCGCCATCTTGAATTTCCAAATCTTAATAATATTAAACAATTTTTTTTTTTGTCCTGTCTTACTCCCTTTGGGAGCATAGGGCATCTCAAAGTCTCTCCATCCGTTTCTATCTTGGGCTAGTTCCTTAAAATAATGATTATACAAAGTTTCATTTAAATCCGTTGAAATCGAGAAATTTTGGTCGCCATATTGGGTTCGCCATCTTGGATTTGTAAATTTTGATAACATTCAGAAACTGTGACTTCAAAATAATCACTGTACTAATTTTCATTAAAATCCGTTGAAATCAAGAAATACTGGTCGCCATACTGGGCCCGCCATCTTGGATTTGTAAATTTTGATAACATACAAAATCAGTGACCTAAATATAATCATTGTACTAATTTACGGGAAGTATAATATAAAAGAAGACCAAATTGGAGGCTTTTATAGTAATGTAAGGGTCGAAAATAAGTGGTTGAAGACTCATTGCAACGACGAAATATTTCTCTATTAATTGATACCTCAAAGAGGTTCGTAGGGTGTGTGTAAGAAAATCACAGAGTGTTGAATGATTAAAGTATCCGTATACGTAAGACTGCCCTTAGCTCCTAAAAGATGCATATAAATAACAGAATTAATCTTTAGCAATATGACATATTACTCATTATTTGGTCCGCATCAGCATTCTTATTCATATTTAAGCTCATAGGGCCACAATGGGCCTAATATGGCCTAAGTGTGTCTTCGGACAGCCACATCAATCTACATCTACATCTCTAACTTCATTCGATTGATAGGTTGAAAAAAGCTATAGTTACTTTGACATAAACTAGTTTGCAGGAGCAAATTTATATATAATAATAAATATTTATATACATAAAAATTTATTTTGCAGAAAGTCAGCGACGAATGGCGAATTCCTCTGGTAGATCCTCAAACTCTAGATACATCTCCGCAAATAAAAGTGTCACACATGTTCGACATTTCAAACATACCTACTTCAACACTGCAAAATGCTTCTATCCGTATTTGCATGAAAACTGACATAGATGAACACTTACCGGTTCAATTTAGTTATGATCAGTCACCAATTGACAAGACTACAGGAGTAATATATGCAGCTGTAGTTCTTCTTGGACTTTATATAATGATTATTTGGGAAATCGTTCACCGAACTTTTGCCGCAATGATTGCTTCAACAATGGCTATAGGAATCTTAGCAGCAATGGATGAGAGACCTCCAATGGCTGAGATTATGGGATGGATTGATGTGGAGACCCTTTTACTATTATTTGGAATGATGATCTTAGTGGCTATTCTTTCCGAAACAGGTATCTTTGATTATTTGGCTGTCTATGCTTATAAGGTATACATGCATACATTCTTTTTTTTAAATTAATATATAAAAAGCAAAATTTTAGATTACTAATGGGAGAGTCTGGCCTTTAATAAATTGCTTGTGCTTATTCACAGCGATAATGTCATCTTTTCTTGATAATGTTACGACAGTTTTATTAATGACCCCAGTCACTATTCGTCTCTGTGAGGTCATGGGGCTTAACCCTGTGCCAATATTAATGAGTATGATCATTTATTCTAACATTGGTGGAGCTCTAACGCCCGTTGGAGACCCTCCAAATGTAATTATTGCATCCAACAACTTTATCCAGACAAATGTAAGTAAAAATAATAAATTTTTAAAGCAATAAGTAATATTTAAAACATCATCAGGGAGTTAATTTCAGCATATTCACTTTACATATGGCTTTAGGAGTAATAGCTGTAATGGTGCAAACATATTTTCAACTAAGATTTATGTTCAGAAATATTAATGATTTGAGATTCAGTGAACCACAAGATGTACAGGAATTACGGCATGAAATTGCAGTGTGGCAAAGAGCTGCTGCATCGTTATCCTCTTATTCAAAAGACGAAGATCTTGTAAGGGAAACGCTTACAAAGAAAGTTAACAGGTTAAAGAGGGCGCTAAAAAAAAAAATGGCTTCCGGTTCTGTTCCAATTGAGAATTATAGGCAAACATTAGAGGAACTTCAAGCAAAGGTTTGTTTATGAGTAATAGAAATTCAGTATTTAAATAACTCTATTTCAGTATCCTATCAGGAGCAAATCTCTTCTTATTAAATCGGGCTTTGCTTTAGTATTTGTGATAAGTTTCTTCTTCCTACACTCTGTACCAGAACTTCAGCGTCTTTCATTAGGCTGGACAGCTCTTTTAGGAGCAATTCTTTTGCTTATTTTGGCTGATAGGGAAGATATGGATTCAATTTTAGCCCGAGTCGAATGGTCAACTCTTTTATTTTTTGCCGCTCTATTTATTCTAATGGAATCATTATCTGAGCTCGGTCTTATAGACTGGATAGGAAAACAAACGGAAATGGTTATTCGATCCGTTGGCGAAGAATCTAGACTAGCAGTTGCAGTTCTTTTAATTTTATGGGTAATATTTTTTTCAAAATAAAGCATGTTATACGTTCGTTTTTCTTTAAGGTTTCAGCTATTGCTTCAGCCTTTGTGGACAATATTCCACTCACAACAATGATGGTGAAGATTGCTATATCTCTTGCACAAAATAAAGAACTAGGTCTTCCTTTGCAGCCCTTAGTATGGGCTTTGGCTTTTGGCGCGTGCTTAGGAGGTATAATTTGAAATTTGAAAACTTGAATTTACATAAATATTACTTAAATTTTACTTAAATAAATCATTGCTGCAGGTAATGGAACTCTTATTGGTGCTTCTGCGAATGTCGTATGTGCGGGTGTTGCAGAGCAGCATGGATATCGGTTTACTTTTATTGAGTATTTCAAGTAAGTTTTTGATTTTTTTTAACCATAAAAAATACCGGGTAATCCAAACATAGTCGTCGACAACGAAAAACTAAATAGAGGACCTCTCAGAATAAGCCCCATGTGTTCTTAATTTTTATTAACTCTTTTCCAAGTTCTACTTCATCTTTTTAATAATTTTTCACTCACTAAAGAAAGTGAACTAAAAATGTAAAAAAATTATTTATTTATTTATTTATTATTATTTATTGTAAGTTTGATATATAAATGTATACAATACAATTTATTGACTTAGTGCTAGAATTAACAATTCATTCATCTATAATATTTTTAATTTGGCCTAACCATTAAAGTAAATAGAAGATTTTGATATTTAATTTTGGGAGAAAAACTAATTACAATAAGTAAAAAAATTATAGTCTCAGTTTTTTACAATAAATAAATAAAATCTTTAAATTTTCTCATACATATGCCAGCGATTATTAAAACGATAAGTTTCCTAGATTTACGGAACCCGTTTATTTGAAGGACGTTAGATTTCGTGGCGGAACTTACAGAAGTCCTATTTTTTAGTTTTTAGTGAAATATGACGATATCTTTTAAATTGCTTACCTCTTGAGCTCTTTATTTCAAAGGGGAATATATTTTATAAATATATAATATAATATTATAGAGGTAAATTATTTAAAACAAAAGTTATCGTTAAATTATTCTGGTTCAAAGGATCTCGAGAACTACTGAACTAATCGGGAACACATGCATACCTCTATCTTCAACATGTTTGGATACATCCTAACAAGTATGATATCGTTGTAAAGGTGCTCTCCTCCTTTTTTGAACGAGTCCTTGCTCGATGTCCTGCAATGTCCTTACAAGAACCTATAAGGACTTAAGTGAGTGAAAAAAACATAAAAAATCTTCAACGGAGACATTTTAAGAGATGTTGATGTTCAGGGTGATGGCCACGATGATTGTTGCTATTGTAGTACTCGTGTAGGGATTTATTTGGTAGATGTTGGGTTTTAGAAGGTCGAACTTTGGTCCTCTGTTGAAGATGTAGGGTGTAGGCTATTGTTCGGGAAGATTACATTGATGTCGTTGAAAGTCGTCAGAAGGATGTTGATCTTATCCCAAAATATGTTTTCTTTGTCTTCGTAGGTGATTTGGTTGATTGTAACATCGCAGTTTTCGAAGTGGATGAGCACTGTTCCGTTGATCTTCTGATTTAATGGTCCACACGTGGTGTTGAAGGTTGATTCTGGTGCATCTATGCGAAGTAGGTAGTTGGGTTCTGGTTGGATGATCTGTTTTATGTGTGGTCTCTTCCTGAAGTTCGCAGCTAGCAGGTAGGTTGGTGATGCTGGTAGCAGGTAGGTTGCCAATGCACTTGGAGTTCTTGGTTTCTTCTCGGAATAAGGAGTCTTAGGGTATGACCGGTATTTAGATATTGAAAATAATATTAGTGTCATTAAAATATGCTCGAAGGCCTAAAACTTTATATTTTCATCTGATTTGATATTGACGGATTGTTTCTCAAAGAATAGATATAAATCGGGAAGTTCCTGGGGATTTAATATGTGTTTAGAAGTGATGTTCAGTCCTGCTAGTGTAACAGCTTCTGCTATGCCTGTTAAATGCATGCTCAAGAGATCTATATTGTAATTAATCTGATTAAGGTATTGAATTAATCTTAGGGCAAAATTTTCGCTTCTAATTTTATTTCTTAATTGACCTTGAAAGTCTTCTAAATATTTTTTGATTAAAGTCTTTGGACTGTTTATGTGTTTAGTTTAGCTACGTTATCAAATTTTAACCATTTTTCCATTAATTTGGGTTTGGCGGTTAATTTCAATTTGTAAATTTTTTTCTTTAGACATTATATTTTCGCGCGTAATAAGCATATTACCGGTGATTGCTTTTATGATTGTCCCAAGTCCATTGATTAAACCGCGTTTATTTCTTGATCTAGGTGTTAAGGCGTGTAATCTATTTTCTAATTCCTTTAACTTAAACTACGTTAATTCTATTGAGTCAGTCAGTCCGTCTGTTTTGTTTAATATTTTCAGTGAGTCTTTGATTTTGTCTATGTTTTGTCTGTAGTCGTCTAGTTGTACTATGTGTATTAAGTTGTTGTACGTTCATATAGTCTTAACAGTACCAAGTTCCAATCGTAGTAATTCTTTCTTATTAGTCAGGTCCTGTATCTCTATCTTCTGTGTCCATATTATGGTTAGCCTGAAAGGACCCCGCACAAAATGTATGGAAAAAAACTTTCAGCCAAATTTGCTGAAACTTTGTGAAAAGGTAGTTTTCAGCATACTGATTAAAAGTCTCAATGGGCATGAAACTCAAAAATGGACAGTTTTTAATTTATTAAGGGTTTAAATACACTGAGAGCAGCATGTTGCCAATACAGTGCGCGCAATTTCTATAAGCGCACGTCTGATTTTCAAGTGAAATGCACAATTCATTGAAATAAAGCGATATAGTAACAAAATTTCTTTACAGGACAATTGTTAAAGTTTATAACTATTCATAAAGGCAATTAAACAATTCCAAATATCAGGCAATGCGTGAATACAATAGATCAATCTTTCACAATTGATCTTAGAGTGCGCAGTTTCTATAAACGCAGTTTCTTTTTGTAGTATTACTAGTTAAACGCAAAGTAATTTTGCAACTTTTTGGGAAACAATTCATGTGAGTTTCATTTTTATTTTCCAACTCTAGCTTAATTCTGTATAATTGCTGTTATTTCTTAAGATTTATTGTAATGCCCCGAGGAAAGGTCCTTGACAACGACGATCGCGTCAGAATCCGTGCGTTTAGGGAAACTGGCCGTGGTATAAAAGAAATTGCAAGGAGAATTGGACGTTCAGAATGTGTGGTGCGAAATTTTATTAAAAAGAGCAATCGTAATGGATTATGGGATCATCCAAGAGAGAGCACCAAAGTTTCCAAAAAAAATATTGGGAACGTAAGAGAAGAAGTTATGAAAAAAAAGTTAAGTGCAGCTCAAATTATAGCGGAATTACAACTCCCAATTAAAGGAAGAGAAGTCCAACAAATTTTGAAGGACACTACTTATATTAAATATAAGAAACCGGCCAAATCTCTCCAACTGCAACAGCATCATAAATATGCACGCCTAGATTTTGCTAGAAGCCACATGAACTGGGACGAAAAGTGGCAAAATGTTATTTTATCTTACGGAAAACAATTTAATTTAGATAGCCCAGATGGACTGAGTGATTATTGGCATGATTTAAGGAAGCCCGATTCGCCTCGTCTAAGTAGTAATTTTTGTGTTGGTAGTTTAATGTTATAGGGTGCCTTTTCTTATCAAGGAAAGTTATTTTTACGCTTTGTTCCCACCCGAATGAACTCTGCCATATATACAGACCTGCTGGAGGAATCTCTTATTCCATATTTAAAAGACAATATGGAAAAAGATTCGATTTTTCAACAGAATAACGCCGCTGTGCATTCTTCTGCCGAAACAAGACGATGGTTTAGTGAAAGAAATATTGCTGTAATCGAGTGGCCATCACGTAGTCCAGATTTAAATCCAATGGAAAACATTGGGGAATCATGGCACGAAGAGTTTACGCAAATGGTGGACAATTTTCTTCCTTATCTCAACTGAAAGCCGATATTTTGAAATGCTGGAATGATATTGATGAACATTTGTTTAAAAAGTTAATAAATTCGATGTCTAACAGGTTTTTTCAAGTTATAACTAACAAAGGAGGTAAAACACAATGCTTAGAAAATATAAAAAAATTTTCTTTTCGTTAAGCTTTTAAAATAAAGACTATAATATAAAGTGAGTTTATAGAAATTGCGCAGACAAAAGAGACTTTTAATTATATTTATTTTTATTATAAAGTAATTACTTACTTTAATGAATGTTTTATATTATTTAATTAATATTTACCAATGGGCAATTTATGCAAAATAATCGGTTTTGAAAAATAAAAAGTAGTTTTCTTTAAACATGAATAAAACTGGCTGCGCTTATAGAAATTGCGCACACTGTATATCGATGGTGTCAGTGAAGACTATTTCCTGACGTCATTTTACCATTTAAATAAAACATGGGTAACATAACGCCGGGTCTTCGCTGGCACCGTCGATATATGCAACTCACATATTAATATAATATATTTTATATACAGGGTGATCCAAAAGTATGCAAACGGCTAAATAACTTTCGAGGAATGCATTTTGGAGAAAAAAGTTGTAGGCAAAAGTTTTAGGAATTTTTCCCAGCTATTCAATGGTGACCTTAGATTTGACCTTGACCATTACCTCGAAGGTCATTTCAAGGTCAAGTTGATTTTTTTAAATTGGAACTCTTATTTTTGACCACGGAAATGGAAAGAGCGGAAAATTCTACGTCCAACTATGACCTTCACCATGACCTCGAAGGTCATATCAAGGTCAAAATGGCTCTTTAACCGTCCGGTCAATGACCAAATTTTCACCTTTCGTTCAATAACCGGGTACCCGGGTACCCACGTATAGTGTGTCAGGTAGAAAAGTTATTAGTAGACTGTGTGCATGTGAAATAACTATGGTAATAGGGAGACCCTATTGTTCCTCTAATATTCTAGTATTTGGGATGCCCTGCCCCTTCACCCCGAACAATAGAAGAATAGGACTCAATTGTTACACGATGAGGTAAAGTAATAATATTTCATTATTTTAAGAATTTAGCGAGTCCGAGAACAGGCGAAACGATCAAACAAGGAGCCTATTTTAGCTTAGTGTGTTGCGCTTTGGGATGAGACAAAGGGTAGTAAAGCATGTGCGCCAATATCCTATCTCTCGGGTTCCTTTGAGGCACGGAAGGGTTGCACTGCAATAAAAGTAGGTAGTCGCGCAGGTACTGTGTCAGGACAGAAATATCTCACTCTTGAGTTAGGCAGGACAGAGTGAAGGTTCAAATTGAAATAAGTGCAAGGAAAAATAAAATAAATTTACAGTGAAAGTGTAAAATTTATATTATTAATAAATAATAGTATTGAAAATAAATACGATGGATGATTCATCGAGTTTTCAACGGTAAGGAGAGATTTACTTGTTTTATTTTCGAGTAAATGATTTTATATTATGAGAAAGTAACCATGTGCAGTTATGTGCCAAAAAAAGGCAGTAATTATGCTATCATCAATGCATCATGAAGCAAAAGTTAGTGATAGTGCAAAGAAAAAACCCAAAATTATTGAGTTTTATAACTGGTCAAAAGCTGGAGTGGACACAATGGATAAAATGCTTGGTAGATATACTACAAAAAGATCTACTCAAAGATGGCCTCTAGCATTTGTCTATAATATCCTCGATGTCGACTGCTTTGCAGCATATATTCTGTATTATGAGAATAATAAAATGCTTGCTAAAAAGTCGTATGAACGGCGATTATTTTATCGGCAATTGGGCAGAGAACTGTGTACTACATTCATTGAAAGTCGTTCGCAGAATGCACAAATCTTGAGGCATTTCACAACAAAAGTGGCGGTTGAATCTTTTCTTGGTCGAGCTATCAATCCATATGCGCAGCCAACAACATCTGGATCATCAACACCCCAGACACAGCTCGATTCAACCGGAAGGAAAAGGATTACTGGTGTATGCTATACTTGTCTTCAAAGTGAATTTAAAAAACGTCGTAAAACTAGGAAAATATGTTCGGTGTGTAAAAATCCTATTTGTGATGAACATTGTATTACAACCACGACATGTAAGGACTGTGCGAAATAATTAAATGTACTTTTATTCTTGTGTGGCATTGCATTATTATAAAAATTAAACAATATAAATATAAAAATAATTGGGAACAAAAAATTCTTACTAAAATAAATATAAACAGAATTACGTTTTTCTTACCTACTATCTTTGCTATTGTTTGTAATAAGAATTGTTTAAATAAAAGAAATTACAAACGACATTGTTTATTATTTATTTAAAAGTCAAATTACCTCAATACTTTAATAAACAGTCTCTTTAGTGTGCATAAACCCGCTATTTATACATAATAACTGTAGTGGGTACCCGGGTGCCCGGTTATTGAACGAAGGGGGTATAAAGTTTGATAGTTAATAACTATTATTAAATAATTAATTATAAAAAACTTTTACGAAAATTGGGTATCAAACTACTTAAATGTTGGGGATCCGGACGGTCTTAAAATTATTTTGAGAAAAAGTTAATAAATTCTACCTGCGAAACTGAAATGGATACCCGGGTACCCGGTCATTGACCGGACGGTTAAAGAGGAACCTGCATTGTTACTGCGGATTTGCAGAGACTGGAAGTTTTGCGTCCAAATGTGGCCTTGACCACAACCTTGACCTTGAACATGATCTTGCAAATGACCTTGAAGGTTATATAAAGTTCAAGGTGGTTTTTTGAAGGGGAAACCATGTTTTTGACCACGGAAATGGAAAGAGCGGAAAAGTTTACGTCCGACTATGACCTTGACCATGACCTTGAAGGTCATATCAGGGTCAAGATGGTTCTTTAAAGGGGAACCTGCATTGTTACTGCGGATTTGGAAAGAGCAGAAGTTTTGTGTCTGTAGGTGACCTTGACCATAACTTTGATTCCGACCATGGTGAAGTGTGCAACCGGTCAATTAAGGCAAGGTCCAGTGAGCATCCGGTCAACTAAGGTAAGTGCTGTGTTAACCAAGCAGGTTAAGATGAATTTTGGACAAAAGCTGTAAACAGAGATATCTTTTTAAGTTTACGGTAATCACTTTAAACACAACCTTTAAAAAGGTCACATTTAGACGCAAAACTTCCAATCTTTGCAAATCCGCAGTAACAATGTAGGTTCCTCTTTAAAGAGCCATTATGACCTTGATATGACCTTCGAGGTCATGGTGAAGGTCATAGTTGGACGTACAATTTTCCGCTCTTTCCATTTCCGTGGTCAAAAATAAAGGTTTCAATTTAAAAAGTCAAATTGACCTTGAAATGACTTTCATGGTCAAGGTCAAATCTAAGGTCACCGTTGAATAGCTGGGAAAAATTCCGAAAACTTTTGCCCAAAACTTTTTTCTCCAAAATGCATTCCTCGAAAGTTATTTAGCCGTTTCCATACTTTTGGATCACCCTGTATATAAAATATATTTATATTAATATGTGAGTTGCATATATCGACGGTGCCAGCGAAGACCCGGCGTTATGTTACCCATGTTTTATTTAAATGGTAAAATGACGTCAGGAAATAGTCTTCACTGACACCATCGATATATTGGCAACATGCTGCTCTCAGTGTATTTCAACCCTTAATAAATCAAAAACTGTCCATTTTTGAGTTTCATGCCCATTGAGACTTTTAATCAGTATGCTGAAAACTACCTTTTCACAAAGTTTCAGCAAATTTGGCTGAAAGTTTTTTTCCATGCATTTTGTGCGGGGTCCTTTTCGTTTCTTTTGGATTTTGGGTTTATTAGTTAATAGAGTTATTTTTCTATTTTTCTTAACTATGTTTTTCTTAACTCTAGGTGGTAATTTATTACGACGGCATTCTTTTCGGTAAACGATTGATCCTTCATTATATTGGTGCTCATCTTCTTTATTCTCATTGAGTTTAGTTATATTTTTTAGAGCCTTCTTCTAATTTTGATTTAATAACTGGATATAGGTTTTCTTGAAATTCAGTTAGTTTCCTTAAATATTCATGGGGGTTGTTTTGGTTTAGATTATTATCAAATTTGTAAGTTCTACCGTAAGCTACTTCGAATGGGGTAATGTTGTTGAGGAATGAATGGCATTATTATATGTTAAAACTGTTTCATTTAGGGTATATGTATTCATGATCTTTATTTAAGCGTTTATTGTAGATTATTCGATAAATTTCTGTAAGCGTGGAATGGAGTATTTCTACTGGGGCGTTAGTTGAGGATTGTTTTGGATTGCTAAATTAAAACCATGTAGTTATTATAATAGGTATACGTATTATATAAAACCTTGTGACGTGACACACGGAAATGTGGTTGGCAGAGTGCAGTGAGCGCGGCAGTAATGAAGCGACAGGAGAGATCAATATCTATAGAATATCATATCGCGCCGGCACTGCTAAGCGAGCAGGCACGGAGTGTGACGTATTCTTCTCAGTTTGTTTTCTTGCTCATTGTCTAAACTTTCCTTGTGTAACTAAGTATCATATCGTTTTATAAGTATCTGAACAAAAGTAATGAAATCCCACCAAAAACATATGTGTAAAAAAACAGGCTAACTTCTAGTCAAGACTGTGTGTTTTGTTATCTTAAAAAAAATAACTGAAATGTAGATAGAGTAATACCTACATATATAATATACTGCATAATTAAAACACGCAAAGAGTTTTAGATTTAATTCTTCTAGAATTTTAAAAAACAATATTGTTTTCCTTTTCGGATTCTGAAGGTTTAGTGTTGTGGCGGGTGAATAACGCAATGATTGTCTCCAGCCATAGTGGAGCAATTACACTTTTCTTTCAGCAGCTACAAATCGGCCAAAGACGGAACAACAGCAACAGAAAAATTCGCAGAGCCATCAACCCCAGGTTTCCCCTAGGAAGAGGGAGAGGGGCAACTTTCCGTTTACAAACCCTGCCACGTTAACCAACGGAAAATTCTTTCAAATTTTCTTCATTCAAAAAATGAAATTAGTCAATTCTTCATCAAGAGACTGTTTGCTTCCCAAAATTTTATTCAATTTAACCATCTTTTCCTTTTATTGGGAAGAAATTTAGATAATTCAAAAGCATTATCTTTCTTTCAACGCTAGGAAAACCAATCAACCATCGCAGCAAAATGTTGCAAACAATTTTCACGATCACAACAAGAAAGGGTAGAGGATTCGAACACACGGTCTAAGAAAACCAGCAAGAAATTTCCATCCTCCTAGATTTCCCCCCGAAGACTCTTTCAAGTTTTTGTTCTTCTCATCCAGTTAAATTCTTGCTTTGTTCTTGCTAGTCTACAGTCCGCCTTTTTTTCGCACTTTCTGTTTTGTGTTCTTACCGGCCTACAGCTCCCCAGGTTTTCAGTTTTCGACATTTCTCTATCGCAAAGAACTTAGATTTTTAAAGTAAAATTATCTCATCCTTACGATAAACGATCACAATTATCGTTAATTGCCAATTAACTGGCAGTGGGGTAATGTGGCTGGCTGGAGCAGGCAGGCCGAGAGTTTTTAAATTTGCAGTTTGAAATAAAAAAAGCAATTCAAGTAGGCCTTGACGTAAGAGGTGAAAATAAAACTTGCAAAACAAATTAGTCTGAAGAAACCTTTTGTACAAATTAGAGCTTTGAAAATAAATACTTTCAAATTGTACTTCTTCGTCATTTTTATTTTTTAGTTAGAAGAAAAAGATTTAATATTAGTGCCTCATTGTTTTTCTATCAGTCGATTACAAAAAAAAAAAAGTGTAATTTCAAGAAAACCCAATTGTAAATTTACAAATTTATTTATAAACAAATAATTTTTTTTTTTCAGGGTTGGTTTTCCCGTAATGATAGGAAGCATCGTAATTGCCACTGGATATCTGATGCTTGCGCATGTTGCTTTCCAATGGCACTGACACCAATTTTAAATTAGGTGTATTTAAATTTTGCCAGTTTTCAATGACTGTGTTTGTTGTTAAATTATTTGTTAATTTTGTGTCAATATACCATAGTTAAACTATGATCTTATCTTGTAACATTCCATAAAAGATTTAAGTGAATTGAGTTGTTAAAGATATATATTTTTTTGTTTTCTTTTATTTTTTATTTTTATTACTTTTATTTTTTTAAATATTTGCTTTATATTAACATAAGAGATCTGGAGTAAATATTAGTGTTAAACAGTTAAAGTATTGATGCCAAATGAAAAACCTAAAAAAAAATAAAGATTATTCATGCAACCACACAAAACTGAATGCTTCCACCACATAACAATGAACCATTGCTACCTTAAATCGGTTACATTTCATGATGTTGCAAAAGGGTCGGCATGGCAATGTCATTGTTCCATTCTTTAAAGTTAAAAAATCAATTTATGCCTAATTTAATTTACCCCATAAACCAATTCCTCTTGGCAAATAAGTCTCTACAGTACTTTTTTGTCTTATCATACAGATAGAGAAAAAAGTGATACAACCAACTCTTTACAATATCAGCATCTACTTCCTGTTTACAATTTAACGATTCCAAATTATTTTTGCGAATAACGAGATCGCACTTTAATAACTCCATTTTAGTAAAGTCTATACAACACTTAAGGGTTTAAAGATAGTCAGGATTTTCAAAGAAAGTTTTTATTTTTTATTTTACACTTTCTCAAAGTATGAAAATACTATCTGAAAATTTCAAGTAAATGCAATGAATAGTTTTCAAGATATCTTGCAGTTAGTGAAGGGCTCTCGACCCCTCGATGGCAGATAGCTGACAGCCGCTGCAAATCGAATGTAAAACTTTAAATGAATTTTTCTCGAAACTATGTTTTCAAAATTGGTGACAGCTGTAATTCAAAAACCACTCAACAGATTTGAATAAAATTTATACAGCTTATTGAAAGAAAAGAAAAACTAGTGCCCGATCGAAGAATTTATTTTTAAATTAAAATTTATATTTGTTATAAACAATAAGCTAATACTTTTTACCTGAAAATCCGCGAGTAAATTATCAGAGGCCTTCATTTTGCTTATTTTCAAGAAAAGAAAAAACAAAAAGCTACGTTGAGGCACTAGATTAACTATTAAACTAATGAGTTATTTTTTATTTTTTTTATTTTAGATGAATCTATAAAATGGTATTAAAGGGAAAAAGAGAAATGTGATTATTATTAAATATTCAAGTTTCCCTTTTTTATAATAATGTTTTATTTTAGTAAAATGTTGTTATTATTTTATTTCTAGCTGATTTAATTTAATTTAATTTTTAAAATATTTTCTTCCGAAAAAACAAAATCTTGCTTCTTTTCTTTACAAAAGTCAGTTCCTCTCTGAAAACTCGCCCACGCAAACCTACTACAATTTTCCACTTATTTTCAAATGCTACTACGATAATAAACCGAGGCATCAGTGCGTGACGTAGTACAGTGTCGCCACATTACCTCCCTCCAGTTGACCGAAGGTTTGACGTAAAAAATAAAATTTATAAATTGGTTCGAACGTCTCTTAAATGAAGGTGTTAATTTGGTAAATTCAATCTAACGTGTTTCGAACATTTTTTATCATGTGTTGAGGGCACTGACCTCTTTTTATGTGTTACTGCGACGTCAGGCATTATTTAAAGAAACTTTAACATTTTTCCCTTTAATTAAAATTGTAAAATAATCTTTAAAACTCGAAACAATTTTAAAAGGACCTTCATAAGGAGATTGAAAAGGGACTCTAGTGGAATCAGTACGTACGAAAACATGCGAACAATCATCAAGCTTTTTAAATTTGAAAAATTTTGGCAGTGTATGATTTGAGGCCTGCACTGGTCTAATATTATTGAATTTTTTTCTTAAATTGGTAACAAAATCGCTCTGGCAGTAAGAATTTGAAGATTTCTGTAGAAAATCACCAGGTAAGCGGATGTTCTCCCCATAGAGTTATTCTGCGGATTACGGTGAGACAATACTTAAAACCTTGATACTGTGGAAGAGGACCAATAATGTCTATATGAATATTTTTAAACCTATTGGAAGTAACCGGAAAAGAACGAAAGGGTTTTTAATATGGCGAGAAATTTTACTTCTTTGACATGCTAAACAACAACGACTTCAACTATTGATGTCTTTGTTCATAGACGGCCAAAAGTATCTAGAAGTCACAATTTTGTTCGTTGTTCGAATGCTGGGATGTGCTAAATTATGAACTGATTTGGAAACATCAAAACGAAACGATTTCGGAATGAAAGGTCTTGCTCGTGAATTTGAAATTTCGCAATAAATTTCTTTGTCACTCCCAAGAACGGGTGATTTGGAAAATTTATATGCAGAATTTTCCAAAAATTCCTTGAAATCTGTGTCAGATTCTTGGGCCAAAGCAATAGCTTGAAAATCTATTGAACTTGGTAAACAGAGTTCTTCGACACGCGACAATGTATCTGCAACAATATTGTCTTTTTCTGAAATGTGTCTAATATCCGTTGTGAATTGTCCGATAAAATCCAAATGCCGAGCTTGTCTGGGAGAGGCTTTTTCTGGATTTTGTCTGAAAGCGAACACAAGAGTTCTATGGTCTGCAAAAAATGTAAAGTTTCGACCTTCTAAATAATATCGAAAATATTTAACACTCAGATAAGCAGCTAACAATTCTCTGTCATAAGCACTATATTTTGACTGTGCCGTATTTAATTTTGTCGAGACAAATCCTAAAGGTTGCCAAGAATCACTCACTCTTTGGTACAAAGCGGCTCCAATGGCAAAATTGGAAGCATCGACAAATAAACTGAGATTAGCGTTAATATCAGGAAATACTAGAAGAGTAACATCTGAGAGTTGTACTTTGGTGTCCTGGAATGCCTTAAGTGCTTCCGTCGATTTTTCTAGAACCATCTTTTTTATTTCGAGTAAGATATCGGTTTAAAATGGGTTGGTGTTCAGCAGTATGAGGAAAAAAACGACAGTAGAAATTTACCATGCTAAGAAAACGTCTTAGTTCTTTAACTGTTGAAGGCTGTTTAAAATTTTTAATAGCCTCAACTTTATCTGGAGTAGGTTTAATATCCTTCAGAATTTATGAAATGACCAAGAAATTTCACTTTTTCTTTCATAAAGTTACATTTCTGGACATTTATAATTAAACCGTGATCACGAAAACGTTGAAAAATTTGTTTCAAATGAATTAAATGTTCTGTTTCAGATTTTAATGCAACTAGAATGTCATCGAGGTAAACAAAGCAAAATGATAGATCTTGAAGTACCGAATTATTGAACCTTTGAAATATTTGAGCGGCGTTGCAAAGACCGAAAGTCATTCATGTAAATTCAAATACAGGTGTCCCTCAAGTTACACGATTAATTGGTTCCGTGTAACTTGAAACCGTGTAAGTGGAAACTCAGATTTAGTACTACTGTTAGTGACCTTTATATTCCATTTTTCAAGAGCAGGAAGCGAAAGGATTCCGCAGATAGCTAACATTGACGAATATATGATAAATCCTTATTATTTTTTATGAAAATTGGTATAAAACCGTGTAACTCAAATAGCGTGTAACTTGAGGGAACGTCGCAATTTTTTTCCGTGTAACTCGAAAATTGTGCAACTCAAGTACCGTGTATCTCGAGGGATACCTGTAGTCCAAAAGGAGTTTTGTTTTGGGTATATCTGCCTGTTCAACAGGAATTTGATGATAGGCTTTTGAAAGATCTAAAGTTGAAAAAAATTTGCAATCTCGCAAATTATGAGAAAAATCATGAATTAATGGAATTGGATATCGATCTGGAACTGTAACGGCCTATAATCTCCAAAAGGTCTCCAATCACCATTGTTTTTTGGGACCATATGAAGCGGCGATGACCAAGAACTATTTGATGATCTACAGATTCCCTAATTTAACATGAATTCAAATTATTTTTAGCCAATAAAAGTTTCTCCGGAGAGAGACGGCGAACTTTGGATACAATTGGAGTGCCAGAAGTTTTAATTTGATGGGTTATCATATGCTTAATTGGTTTAGTAAAACCTGAATCAATCGTAATATCCTGAAGTTCATGCAGAAGATTTTTAATTTCATGATGAATAGTAGGTTCAATCAAAAGTGATAATGCAGAAATTCATGATTTACGTAAAATACCGGAGGAAGTAAGTGATGTTAATGGTTCAATTAAATTGCTTTTGGCTAGATCTACTAACAAACCATAGCAAAATAGGAAATCAGCACCTAAAATTGGCTTTTGCACGTCAGCAATAATAAATTGCCATTGAAAATTTCGTTTAAGACCAAGATCTAAGTTTAAAATTTTCTTACCATAATTGCTAATAGCAGATGAATTAGCTGCCGAAAGTTGTAATCCAGGGAGCATCAAGGTATTTGTTGAAGATGCTGGAATATCCGAAACATCAGCTCCTGTATCGATAAGAAAGTGTCGTTTAGAAGTCTAATCGAAGATATGTAGACGACTTGTTTGACCGCGTTTATCATCCGTCGTCTTTGATGATAAGCGATTTTTTTTTGATTCAGCAGGTAACGAATTTTGATCTAAGTAAGAACAAGGTTTAATGCATTTACTTGCTTTACTTCCAACTTTCCTATGATACCAACAAAGTTTAGTTTCTAAAGAATTAGTGAGAGAATGGCTGAATGGTCTATGTCTGGAAGAAGATGTTGAACGAAACATTATTTTGAAATTTCTCTCAAGATTATCAAGACGTGAGGAAAAATCTTCCAGCAGCATTAACATATGGTACTATATATCATTATGTTGTAGGTAATTTGGTTCTACGATCAAGGGGGTTTTTCTAAGTATACTTGAAGAAAGAAAATATCAAATGAGAGTATAGATATTGGCCTTTCCAATAGTAAAATATAAAATCGATTTACTGGGTGACGTTCACATTGTGTCCATTTATCGTTAAATTGAAGCTGGTCAAAAAAATTTTCTCAAACGCCATGGGTCTCTTGCATAATAATAGCTCAATATGTGTACATATGGGGCCATCTTTTCTTCGCCTCAAACTCATTTGCACGGACAAAGTAAATAACACTTGCTTTTCGACAAATAGTAAAATCTCCCATTCTAAGGTTTTTGGAGGTGCTGCATCCGTTTCTGGGATTTTTTTTCGCATCAGGATTGAAGGGGCTGAAATTGAAAAGGTATTTTCCCTTAATTATCACAAATGGTGAGGTAAATATAATAGCAAATTACACATCGTTTCGCATATTTTAGAAAGCGCTAAATCAAGTTTTGGAGTTATTTTTTATCTAGGGGTTGAGTGGCTGAAGATAGGAGGGGTAGCTTTCTCTAATCTATAGCTAGCTTCAAGATGCATACCGTTACTTACCGTAAAGTGGGGCTACTTGGACACGTTTTTCGCACATTTGTTGAAATTCAAAGTAAAAAAATAAAGTTATGGCGATTAAAACACGCTAATCGTACCGACCCTACAGGGGTTACACAGCTATCATAAAACATTGAAAATATCTAATACCAACGATAAAAAAATATAAAAAAGTGGTGTTCCAATAGCCCCGTAGTTGGGGCTTCTTGAACACTAAATTTATTTTGCAGGAAAATCTAATATTTTCCGTGTTGGATGCTTAACCTACCCCGTAAAATGTGTGTGAAGAATAAAGGAATGTATCTTATT
Organism: Dysmachus trigonus; assembly: GCA_949715965.1. Taxonomy (NCBI): domain Eukaryota; kingdom Metazoa; phylum Arthropoda; class Insecta; order Diptera; family Asilidae; genus Dysmachus; species Dysmachus trigonus. The sequence continues at coordinate 33,328,311 of OX454321.1, read as the reverse complement.
GCAAAAAATATATATTTTAAGTAATTATACTTAGAAAAAAAGAAGAAAATTTAATCATAATCTCATCTCGGTTGACTGACGACCTAGACCGCTTGATGTTTGACGCAATCCTGATGGATAGGTTGTTTCTGGTGTTAAAAGAATCGATAAAATCTAGACCTGGGGTGTTGTTCTTGAAGACTTTGACCTGCTTGCCTTGTTTATCCAGGTATTTTTCCCCCATATCTCGAATGTCCGCCTTTGTCAAGGGGAATCCCCAATTCGCAGCAGTAGCCAGGGTTTCAGAAATCAGCTGCTCCTCAGACTTACTTAAAACGCTCGGGTGTGCAACGGATTTCATATTTCTTCCAAGCATCTTCCGTACTAATGTTGCCCGAGGCACTTTGAAAGTTTCTGCAGCCTTTTTCTTTGATATGCCTCCTCGAACTGCATCCATAGCTTTTTCCAGTTCTTCCAATTTGTAATTCATATAGGGTTTTGACCCTGGAGTTTTCTTATACGCGCGCACCATTTTTAAACACTAACTGCATGTACCAACAAGAATCAAACTAAATATGAACAATATTTTATCCGAACTACACTTACGTGGAGCAAGAATGAACGTGTTCGCGTTGTGTTCATGTAGCCCCGGGGTGTCCAAGTAACCCCACTTTACGGTACATTTTTGAGAATACAAAGCTCATTTACATGTTGAAGGGGTGAAGATAGAAACAGGTAGTTTACTCTAAACAATAGCTAATAAATAGAATGATTACATCTTGTTACTAGCTGCAATTTAGGAAAAGCAACCACTATATCTTCATCCGTTCAACCCTTAAGTATAAAATAACCCCAAAAATGGATGCGACGTCCTTTTTTTTTTTTTTTTTTTTTTTTAAATAACAGTGTGTACAGATGGGGAGCGCCAATTATTGATTCTCACGTTTTAGTAATTTCAGACCACTGTGCGCCGCTGATTTGGCATTAACCATTCGCAATTGTAGGGATGTAAGATGCATCGTTTTCAAAGAAAGACCATATAAGACGGGAAAGATTTAAATCTCCCAGAACAACGACCAGATTGATGAGAGCAGTCAATGCGTCGATTGCATTACTCGTAAGTTTATAGACTGCTAGCGGTTGTGCAGGACGAATCTAGCAATGTAGAATGAAAAGGAAACGACCTTTAAGGGCATTTTTGACAGAGACAAATTCAAAAATAGGTGAGTCCAAGTTAATTTAGATGTAAATTTTACTAATTACAGTCTGAGAGTTAGTTTGCGTGAAGGCGTGACTTTTTGCCTGTGACAATTTGAAAAGGAATACTGTTCGAACTATTTTTTAAAAACATGTTAAAATTATGAAAAATGACACCTCGGACATTTTTTGTAAAGCACATAATTCTTCATAACAAGTCCGCGTGGGCATAGAATTTGTCTACATTTATTTTTTTTGCGAGTGTTCATTCGCTTGTTTTTAACGCCCTATTCATATATAACAATGTATTCTTTGTACCAATAGCCCCAAAACTGCTTGTACATCGCCTGAAGCCTTTTTCGTTGTGATGCTAAGGCAATTACATTCTCCTATCTAGAGGCTTCTGATAAAGCCATCAATGGTTGTCCAATAAAGAAATGTATGATATGTCAGTCATTCGGTTGCCCAAACAAAAAATGAGTCATTACAGAATAAGTACGCAAAAATAAACATCAGTGCCCAAGAACAAACTATCAAAAATATCGACAAGAATTAACACTCTAAACGCTCTTCAAATTCTAACCCGTATGCAAACACTCAAAAATACACCTACCAAAATTCCCCTTCAGATAAATTTGGTCATGACTCTGTAAATTCTTATAAGAAATACTTGCTGGGTTACGCGGTTTCACACGGCGTTGGGTAAATACTTACTAATTAAACACTTCTCAAATGTTCTCATTTGTTATATCCTAGAAATTTTTTCAACCCAAAAACCCTTTTATGGATCCGCCATCTTGAATATCCAAAACTTAATAATATTAAAAATTAATGACCCTAAAATAATCATTGTACCAATTTTCATTAAAACCCGTTGAAATGGAGAAATGTTAGTAGGCATGTTGCGTCCGCCATCTTGGATCTAGAAATTTTGATAATATTCAAAATCAGTGGCCAGTGGTACTTTTCATTAAAATCCGTTGCAATCGAGAAATATTGGTCGGCATATTGGATCCGCCATTTTGAATTTCTAAACCAACATTCCGCAAAACACCTAAATACCAATTTTCATGAAAATCGCTTCAAATTTAAAATTGTCAACCGCCATCTTGCATCCACTATTTTGAAATCCTATATATTATTTGAAAAAAATTAGCCCATATGTTAAGTTGGAATATGTTCTACCTTCGGAGAAAAAATGAAAAATAGCGATCCAAGCATTTAGGCATGATTGCGCAACAAACAAACAAACGAACTTTTATTTTTATATATATGTATGTGTATATAGGGATATAGAGAGAAGAAGTCACTAAACAATTTTCACAGACAGCATTTACAATGTAAGCTATTTCATTTTCATTAGTATAAATTTCTTAATTCGACATCTCATGTTAAGTTATAGGGGAAGGGGAAGAAGCAGGTAGCCCACACAGAGCAAAAATATGGATGAGATTATTAACATTTTCTCATTTTGTAATTTTAAAGGCGTGGTGGAACAAACATTGTTGTATGTGTCGCTCGATTAACAAAAATACAGGCTGGTCTTAATTTAATTGCAAATTGTATTGTATTGTATTGTTTTTTTTTGTGTGTGTGAGGCAGGCGACGCAAATGTACGACGTGTTTACTTTATTAGTTTATGGTAATGTATTGCATTAATTCTTCCCCTATTTTTTTTTTTTTTTTTTTTTTGTAATGGGCTATAAAACAACAAATATGCGTCAGTTTTGAAAACTGATTATTTTGTTTATTTTCAATGTTATAAATGTATTAGATTATTCGGGTCAAACCCGCCCACAAAATGAAAATTTTTGTATATAGTTTTTTAGACGGCTCTGTTGCTGATTATATGCACATAAATTTACTTTTGCATACTCCACTGGCACATTGTTTGGATCTTTATCACGTTGACTAGTCTTCGGTGGACTTCAGGATACATAAACTTGATTATTTGACGCTGTAAAGAAACATCGATAGAGTTACGAACTTCTAAATTTATATTATATATGTATACATATATATAGTGATCGCAGTGAAGGAGGAAATACAACTGAGTGCTCCTCTACTTAGAGCCAAAATAAGATTACGCAATAATAATTAAATATTGAGCAATGAATTTTCAAAACCGGGCGGGTTTGATCCGAACGACATAATAATATGTGAAACTCCAATGCCAATTTAAATCACATTGTAAGAAAAATTCCCCTAGTCTGTGGTACAAGAATTTTTTCTCGGGTTCAGGTAGCAAACGTGTTAATTAAATAAAATTGAATTTGTTTTAAATAAATAATGGGTAAGCATTTATATAATAGAAACGTTTTGTAATAAAACATTATTGTGATATGCACCCTATAGGAGTGTTCCAATTTTTTTCTTTCTCTCGCTAATGTCTTTTTTATTACTAAAAGTAAAATTTTCCGTTCCCTGTTGACGGTAAAAAGGTGTGAAAAAGATATGGAAATACGTCAGGATTGTCCTTCTTTTTATTCATATTCTTTGAGCAAAAATGGCATACTCACGATTGTGCAGCACTCTTGTTATTTAGAAGTGCATATTTTTTAACTATTCCATAATCATTTTTTGGCGTTCTAAGTCTTCCTATTGTGTTGTACTGTATAAATATTTAATATTTCATTGAAAGTTTAAAAATCAGACCTTTTCACAATTTCTGTAATTGGGACAAAAATGATACTCAACAATAAAAAAAATTATGAATTTCCTTGTTTAACACCTATAAGCTTGGCCTTAAATCGCAATTGTATATTAATTACTGTATTTAAATAAAGTAGGTCAAGCGACAGTTGCAAATGAACAAGATATCGAAAAAAAGTCCAGCCATGTGCTAAAAATAATGAAAAAGAAATGTATTTGCATTGCAAAGTTGTTTTTTTAACAATAAGATCTCAATTCTCGTTTGAGACTGAATGACCAAAATGAAAGTACAAAAAATTCTTGAAGCTAAATAAATAGATTATAATTTCTGTGCAATACAGTCCATTTGAAACTAATGGATGGAACAGCAGCAACAGAAAATGAATCTTTTTTTTTGTTTCTTACTAAAGTCTCGGCCGCAAATGGTTCATGTGTTTGGTAACACATTGGCATACTTTGAAACAACGATCAACGAATAAGCTGAAAACGAGAGAGAGTAACAAAGTCACATTTCGTCATTTCAGGCCCATTGGAAAGAAGGTCACAAGCGCGAAAGAGTTTCGATTTCGTTTCTATTTGCCTGTCGCGTCTCTTGAGGTATTCGCTAAATACCAAGAAAATTAAAAATAAATTGTTTTGCTCATATTTACGCAGTTTAATCTTCTTTAATAGTTATTAATTTATTGTATTTATTATTATACAATATCATATATAATACATATATAGTATTTTTGGTTCGGGTCGCGGAACATAGTTCGACTATTGGCTTCTTTAATTTAACAGACATGAGGTGTCTTTTGTTACTATCTGTGCAGATTTTGTGTAAGTTGAAGAATTTAATTCAGTTTTCGCGTATCAATTTATTGCATTATGCAAATAAATTGCATAATGCAATAAATTAATTAAAAAGGAATGTGCCGTGGGAATTTAAGTTGAAGTTTAATGCTGGATAAACTTTCTTTCAACTAGAAAACCCGTAAATATTAATGTTTCATACAATACGCAACGTGGTAGACGTAGCTGCTTATTGTATTTTAGTACGATTCGTGTATACGCGGATCTACAAATTTATTTATTAAAAATTTAACCGCGACGTGATTTATCTTCAAGAAACTCTCCATGCATGAGTTGGAATGCTAGAGCTTCGTAATTTTGTTATAAGTCTACAGTATTTAAACTGAACTTATTTCCTGCCCACAAGCATTAAAATCGATAAACCCATTTATGGAATTTACTATGTGAAATGCATGTTATGATGAAAAAACAAATCTATCAAACAGATATTATATCGCGGATATTCTGACGCAGAGGGGTAACACCATTTGATACAGTTTCTGAAGCATTATGGCATTTTCATTACAAGTTTTTTTGCTTATCATATTTTAACTGACTTAAAAAAAGAAGGTTACAAATTTGACCCGTAGGTATTTTGCCTATAACTTACGAACGTGAGTGGATTTCGATAATTCTTTATTTATTGAACTAGTATTTCGTGGTTTCGTCGGCTGTCACCGGCGGGACTATAGAACAAAACGCCATTATCCTACTAGTAAATATAAGAGATAATAAATGGAAAGACTATTGAAAGACTGCAGAAGAAGAACAACAAAAAGGATTAAAAAATATATAAAAAATAAATACACAAATATTTTAAATTAACCCGTTAAGGCCCAAACGGACGCAATATCATAAGTTTCTTCAGCTGCCCTAAATTCTACTGAAACCTTCATATAAAAATTCTGAATTGATCAATACTGATACAAAATTTCATGAACTTTCAGAATATGATAATGATTTTTAATTAAAATGCGAACTACAGAGGTTATGTTCGCTTATTTTAAGAAAAAACGGTTTTTTTCAAAAATGTTTTTTAGAAATTACATTACTTATGGCTCGAAACCAATGAAAAATTTGGCCAAAAAGCAATAATATCGCGTCCATGGACCCTGTTCCTTAATTTGCGAATGAATTAATGGATTTATTTAAAAACTTATACAGGGAGCTTTTGAGTTTGCTGATTCCAAATCTGAGGTAAAATTTAAGAAATTCAAAATGGCGGGTTCGAGATGGCGGACAAAGATATTAAAATTTTATAAATCTAAGCATAAAATAGCTCTAGGAGGTTTTCGGGGTCGTTGATTGCGAATCTGAGATCAGATTTACAAAGGTAAAAATGGCGGATCCAAGATGGCGGACGAAAAAAATAAGTTAAATGGATCTGAGCAAAAATTTGGACTGAGGGGTTTATAGGGTCGCCGAAATAAAAGTTAATTTTTTCAACTTAGGGGTGACTGTGGCCAAGGGGTTGGGGATAGGGGGCAGTATTGACCGTTTTGGAAAGGGCTTCGAAATAGTAATTTTTTGAGATCGGTTTGGGGCCGCTGCGATGCGTAGAAGAAAAGATAAAAATACAAGAGCGGTTCCCATATAAAGCAACATCCTGATTTACGAATCACCCTGTCACTGCCGAACGGTGCGAGATACCCCTCCCCCCACCCATACGGTTTTTTGCTAGTCTCGGTCTGACCTTTCACCCCCTGCAATATTTCCCTCCCACCCTGTATATAAAAATGAAAGTTTTTTGTTTGTTTGTTTGTTGCTCAATCACGCCTAAACGCTTGCAAAGATATTTTTCATTTTTTGTCCGAATGTAGTCCATATTCCAACTTAACATATGGGCTAATATTTTCTGGATAATATATAGGGTTTCAAAATGGCGGATCCAAGATGGCGGTTGAAATTTTTAAATTTGAAGCGATTTTTACGAAAATTGGTCGTTAGGGGTTTTACGGCATGCTGATTTCAAATCGGCTATCCAAATTTAGAAATTCAAAATGGCGAATCCAATATGGCGACCAAGATTTATCGATATCTACGGGTTTTGATGGAAATTAGTACAATGATTTTATTAAGGTCACTGATTTTGAATATTATCAAAATTTACAAATCCAAGATGGCGGACGCAATATGGCGACCAAGATTTCTCGATTTCAATGGATTTTAATGAAAATAAGTACAATGATTATTCTGAAGCAACTAATTTCGAATTTTATGAAAAATTTCAAAATCCAAGATGGCGGATCCAACATGGTGACTAAAATGTCTTGATTGCAACGAATTGTAATATAATGAAAATTAGTACAATAATTATTTTGAGGTCACTGATTTTGAATATTATCAAAATTTACAAATACAAGATGGCGGACCCAATATGGCGAGCAATGTTTCTCGATTCCAACTGATTTGAATTAAACTGAAAATTAGTACAATGATTATCTCGAATCTGAATGTTATCAAAATTTACAAATCCAAGAAAGCGGACCCAAGATGGCGGATTCAACATGGCGACCAAGATTTCTCGATTTCTACGGATTACAGTGAACAAATAGTACAATGATTATTCTGAGGCAACTAATTTCGAATATTATCAAAATTTCCAAATCCAACATGGCGCCAGAACTCCCCAATGTCAACGGATTTTAATGAAAATTAGTACAATGATTGTTTGGAGGACACTGATTTTGAATATTATCAAAATTTCCAAATCCAAGGTGGCGGCTCCAACATGGCGACTAAAATGTCTTGACTACAACAGATGTTAATGAAGATTAGTACAATGATTATTCTGAAGCAACTAATTTCAAATATTATCGAAATTTACAAATCCAAGATGGCGACCAACATTTCTCGGTTTCAACGGATTTTAATGGAAATTAGTACTATAATTATTCTGAGGCCAATAATTTTGAATATTATCAAAATTTGTAAATTCAAGATGGCGGATCCAACATGATCAGAATGCTCGATTTCAAGGGATTTTAATGGAAATTGGTACAATGATTATTCTGAGGCTGCAAATTTCGAATATTATCAAAATTTGTAAATCCAAGATGGCGGGTCTAATATGAAGACCAAAATGTCTCGATTTCAAGGGATTATAATGAAAATTAGTACAATGATTATTCTGAAACCACTAATTTCAAATATTGGCAAAATTTTCGAATCCAAGATAGCGGATCCAATATGGTGAGCACAATATCTCGACTTCAGCGAATTTTAATGAAAATTAGTACGATTTTTTTGGGTCCACTAATTTTGAGTATTATCACAATTTCTAGATCTAAGATGGCGGGCCCAAAATGGCTACCAAAATTTCTCGATTTCAACGATTAATGCACTTTAATTCTGTACGTTAATGGTGATTTTCTTTTGCTGTCGTTTTCAAATGAATCTCGAGGTAAGTTTACATGCATTTGTTTCTTTATTATTGTATTAATTTAAACGTGAGATCCTTGAGAATAGATCAGCTTTATTTTTAGTAACAAAATATGACTATGACAAATTGCACTTGAGTTTTAGTTTATTGTTCCGCATTATCCCGCTCACATGTTATATTATTATGGAAGAACAACTGTTAGCCTTTAGGAAGCATGATAAAGTGTTTGCGAAAGTTTGCGACACCCATACATGTTTTTCGTATTTTCAGAATGACCTCGAAAATATCGCGACGTTAATTTCTCGTTGTTTGGTTTGCAAATTCAAAATAAACGAGGATAGATGCCTTGTTACACCATATTCAAGAAGAACTTGGTGACCCGAGGTTCAGATGACCATTCTGAGTGATGTACCATTAGTTCCCTAAAGGACCCCACACAAAACCAGTGGAAAAAAACGGTGGGGCAATTGTGCTATTTACCCACGGAATCGATAGTTCATGACGTGCTCATTAAAAGTCTCCATAGTACCTAGGTCCGGAAACTCGATTTATAATGTCATTTCAATATCAAACCGAGAAGAAATGGGTATAAAAATCTAGAAAAAATCGTATATATGTTTTTGGAGTCGCTGAGTCTGAATGCCATATCTTATAAATCCTACAAAGTCACTTTGAGGTAAAATACAGGGTGTTCAGAGGTGGGAGGTCAATACTGCAGGGGGTGAAAGGTCAGACCGAGACAAGCAAAAAATCGTATGGGTGGGGGGGGCATCTCGCACCGTTTGGCAGTTACAGGGTGATTCGTTAATCAGGATTTTGCCTTATATGGGAACCGCTCTTGTATTTTTATCTTTTTTTCTACGCATCGCAGCGGCCCCAAACTGATTTAAAAAAATCACTATTTGGAAGCCCTTTCCAAAAAAGTTTACACCACCCCTCTATCCCCAACCCCTTGGCCACAATCCCCCCTGGAAGTTGAAAAAATTAATTTTTATTTCACGATTTTTCACCTTTCGCCCCACTTTTCTCCGAAATTCATGTTATTAACATACCTACTATTTATTTTTTGAAGGCTACCTATCTAATTACCTTTCCAAAAAGGTGCAACATGTCCAGGTAGGAAAAGGATACGAAAATTTATTTACAAAATTCCTTTTACAGAATATCATGACAATTCGAATTTTTAAGAAATTATACTTACGTTAACTAAAAAATACACTTTGTTCGCTTAAAAACTAATTACAATTAAAACTTATGTCCTACAAAAACTGTTCAAAATGTTCTCCGCCAGTTTCGATGCATGCAAGTAGCCTTCGTCTTATTTCCCGTTTGAGGTCTATGGTAGCCAGTCTCTCCCGTATTTTCGTGGCTGCAGTCCCAATCCTGGTAACTAATTCTTCTCTGGTGTTGATTGGTCTTGAGTAAACTTCATCTTTCATCATTCCCCATAAGAAAAAGTCCAGTGGAGTAAGGTCCGGTGACCTAGCAGGCCAAGGAATCGGTTCACCTCGTCCAATCCAGCGTTCGGGGTAATGTTCATTCAACCTTGCCCTAACAATGTTCCCAGTATGCGCAGGTGCTCCGTCGTGCTGTAAATACATTGCGCTTCTGGTGGGCAGGAGGATGTCCTCCAACAGATCCGGAAGGGTATTCTCCAAAAAGTCCGAATATAGCTGACTATTCAGCACTTGGGGCAAGATGAAGGGTCCTATCAGGGCCGTAGCCAGGATTTTTTTTCGGGGGGGGGGGGGGGGGGGGGGGGGGTTTCAAAATAAAAAGTGAAAGAGAGGTCGGGAGGGGGGGCTAACCAAATTGAAATTTTTTTTAAGTAGCGTTAAAATATTAATTTAGAATAAAGTTTAATTTTTACATCTTCATTATATATTTAATTAAATATTTTTAAAAATATCTATACTATGTTACTCTTGTTAAGGTGTTACACCACCTTGACGCTCGAAAAAATAGGTATAAAAATAAACTTTTTTTTTGGCTCGGCCATTAAAAATATGAATTATTCTATATTTTACGTATACATATAATAGATTTATAAACAATTTCCAATACTGAAAAAAAAAAAACATTAAAAATGAGTGAGATATGAGTCTCTCAGTGGGTCCCTTTTTTTAAAATCCGGTGTACATGATTTCTCTGTCCAGCATTTTACGAAAAAAAAAAAGAATTGCTTCTTCGGAAATATAATAGCTAATGCGTGACGAAGGGAAAAAATTAAAAATAGTTTTTTTGGAGAAATGACAGCTCTTCTTATAAAAAACTCGAATTTCCATCAAAATTTTGAGTTTAAAAAATATATAACTTTTTAATACGGAACCCAATCGAAAAAATCCTTTGTCAATCCTTTAGATTATATTATAAAAAATAAGTGGTGCCAATTTCAGTCAAATCGATTCAGTAGATTTTGAAATATCGTGTACACCAGTTTGAAAAAATTAATTTCGAGAAAAACGTGAAAGAAAAAAAGGTGAAGTTAACGCCTTAAAAGTAATTTTTTTTTTAATTACCTTTAATCTGCGATTCCTGGTTTTCTGCTGCTTTTGCAATGTCCTTCGTTACCTGAGTTAGTTAGTTTAATCTTTTCAAAGGGATTATATTACTGTTAACCTTTACACGGCCGGGATTTGAGAGCTAACATCGCCCTTGAAAAGTGCCCAAATTTATATCTGGTATCACGTATCAACTATATACAAAGTTCATATCACAGGGCGAGCCGATATATCGGCTCTCTGGTCCGGTAAGGGATAGAAAAAATTTTGTAGTATTAAATTTTATGAAATTGCTAGAATTCGGTAAAAATGTGACTCTAGGGGTTTTCGGGGTTGCTGATTACGAATCCGGGGTCAGATTTGATCAATTTACATATCCCTACCCCCCACTCTAGCTCCTCCGCTACAAATACAATTTTATGTCGGGGAGGCATTTGAAGAGTAGGGGAAGTGGTAGTAGGGGGTAGGGTGAATGCATTTATCAAATCTGACCCCAGATTCGTGATCAGCAACCCCAAAAACGCCCTGGATCTTGTTTATGACAAAAAATTATTGATTTTCCTCCAAAGCCGATATATCGGTTTTCCGGTCCTCTAAAAGTTAAAGATAGATAGATTGGTAACGGTCCGAACTCTACCTGAGTTTTAGATCGATCTGACGCGCTCATTTCTAATTGCTATAACTTCGGTAATAATTTGAATTTTGGAATGTTTCAACGCTTAAAATATTGTTAAAAGTATAATCAATTTATTTAGCCAAAAAAAAAAAAACAATTTTTTGAAAATTTCATGGTGATGTAACCCCTTAAAAAAAATACAAAATAAAAGTTCTAATTCTTTAAAACACTTAATTTTCCGAAAAAGATATCTTACAAATGTAAAAAAAAAAGGATTTCACAAAAGAAAACCTAGTTTTCGACTTTTCGCAGCAAAAGAAGGAGTAAGAAATATTTTAAAAGGTATGTTTGAACTTCTTCAGTTATCAGTGCTAAAGATGTTTGTTGGTCGCATCTAAAATGTACTACTTATAATATTCCACTATACTTTCAAATTGACTAAAGGTGCCAATATTTATTGCCTAGTAGAGAGGACCTATTATTTTGTTACATTTTGTTAATGAATTTTGCGATGAGGTATCTGAAGTATTCTATTTTTTCATTCCGAGAGCATTTTTTTCATATATCAATTATTTTGATGGAAATAGCGTTTTTTTTAAAAGACCCTTGAGTAGGTAAATGCTACCTAAGTAAATATTACCATATTAAAAATATAAATATAACTCAACTCAGCTGAATGCAACTGAATATGTCAAGCAGTTGAACATATTTTCATTCAAAGAAATTAATTAATTTTATGAAATTAAAAAATTGGAATAAAAAATGATTTGCCTAACATACAAACATGTCTTTAACATATTATTTTATCATCGTCAAAGAAAAAAGAAGAGCGGAAGTTTTACACATCTGACTATTCAACCCTTGTTCTGTTCTTAAAAAATCATGTAAATTTTTAGTTAATTTTCAAAATTTCGGGGGGGGTTCTAACCCCCTGACCCCCCCGCTGGCTACGGCCCTGGGTCCTATCAACTGGTTGCCGATGATGCCAGCTCAGACATTGACACTAAATCTTTGCTGGAAGAACCGACACCTTGTCCTATGTGGGTTCACATCTGACCAGGTGTGGAGGTTGTGGAAGTTTGTGATGCCATCCCGGGTGAATTGCGATTCATCCGTCCACAGAATTCGGTCTAGAAACCTTCTGTTTTCGATGTCACACTCGAGCAGCCAAGTGCAGAATTGCAATCGTCTTTCGGAATCTCCTTCCTGTAGTGCTTGGACGGGGATATGGTGGTATCGATGTAGTCCCTCTCGGTTCACAACGGTCCAAACTATCCCTGAAGACAATCTTAACCGTCATGCTATCTGCCTGATGCTTATTTCAGGGCTGTTCCTGATGATGTTGAGGATTTGTTAGTCGGGGTCCGCTGAATCGGCCGATGTTCCTGCTCGCGTTTCTGCCCTGGGGGCGGTTACACTTCCGGTTTCTTTTCACCTTCTGAAAGTCCTTGAAAATACCCTTCTGTCGGGTACACGCCAATTCGGGAATCTCCTTTGGTATTCTCGTACGGCCTCACTATCATTTCCGTCTACTAAACCGTACACGTAAATTATATCGGCAAATCTTCAACACTGAATTCTGCCATTTTATCTTAATTTTTTCTATTAAACACCCATTCTTCTCACTTGCTTCTTCAACTGTGGTCAATGTCCTTTCAAACTTACCCAATTTATACCATAATTCATAGGAGGTATTAGAAACGGAGCGTCAGGATACTTAGGAGTCAATACTGGATATAATAAACTAATAACGCTATTTAACGAGATTACATTTATTATTTTATTACTGTTTTGCTGAAATAATAAAAATGTATCACCTGTGTTTCCTAAACAAACATTTCCGAACTTGCTGTCATAAAAATTGTTTATTATGGTGCAATAAAGTAATTAGGTACCTGTGAGGACGTTTTAATTTTAGGACTTTTGCAATCCCTCTCTACCTGGGCATGTTGCACCTTTTTGGAAAGGTAATTAGATAGGCAAATTAAAAAAAATAAAAAGTAGGTATCTTAATAACATGAATTTCGGAGAAAATTGGGGCATTATTTTATTTGAATTTTCCATATTCATGGCGAAAAAAGCAAACAAATGTTATTTCATAAAAGTTATGAAAACATAAAACCAATTATACAACTTCAAAACAAAATAATAATGAATCCACACCTACATTAAACAAAAAAAATTAAGAATTAATTAAAAATCAGAATCCAAGCTCTTTTCAATGGTAGTAAATCTTCAGTATTCAGAATGGTTCTTACTTAAAAACTAAGTCGTCAATAATCTTAATAAAATCAAAAAATCTTCCAAAAACTGTGAAATATTTATTTGCTGAGCAAAATTAATGCAAACCTCCATCCACCTATCCATCTGTAATTCAACGAATGAATGAACACTAACGTACATACAAGAATTTTAAAACATAGCAAAATGCTTTTCTAAACCTACTGAACACATACCCACGTTATTATCTTCTTTTTTCATTATCATATACACAAGAGCATCGCTATTTCATTCTCACGCATCCATATATCTCCCAAAATTCAGAATATTTCGTCCTCCTTTCCATGCGCGCCCGCATCCCGAAAACAAAGTCGTAACCGCAAAGGAAAAACTCATTCATATTAGCTCAAGTAAAAAAAGGTCAGAGAATAAGAAACATTTTAGAAAACTTAAGGCCCAAACAGAATAGGCCGCTGTAGCCTGGCGCATCCTCTAGGTTCTGCTCTTGGCTGGCGTTGGCCATACAAAAATGTATTCAGAGTATTTGCTATCTCTAGACTTCACACGATAGAGTTGTATCTTTTGTCTCTTTAAAAATCTCACTCTGAATCCGAGAGTTGGCGTGAAAGTGGGACCTACTTCTACTTCCGCGCTGGAGATGTCGAAAGCTTTCGAACTTGATTTAATACGAGATGGCGCTGCTGCAAATTTTCTTTCTTCGAATGCAAAATTGGCAAAATTGTTGCTTCTTATATACGAAATAAATTTATTACTTGACTAATTTGTTTACAGAATATAATATTCTGTAGAATTGCTCGTTATTTTAGCAAAAATTAGTTATTGAAATTTGTTTTTTCGGATGAGTTGCACTAAGTCATCAACAGATGGCTCGTATATTTTCGAACTACTTTGACAATCGACAATTCTGAAATATTTGTTTGTTTACAATCTGTGATGCTGAGAAAACGGCATTATCAAGCAGCCAAATTGCTCATGTAATAGAGTTAGTTCATAGTGAAGATATTTTGTGGAATATCTCTGCAAAAGAATACAGAGATACGAAGAAAAAGAACGCAATATGGCAAAGGATTGGATCGAAATTTAATATTGACGGTAATTTTTATATTTATATCGTTTAACAACGAGAATATACGGAATTTTCATTCTAGGAGACGCAGTGTATAAAATATTTAGGAGCCTGCGGGGAAAATACAGAAGGGAGAAGGAAAAAGTAGAAAAAAGTACAAGGAGCGGGTCGGGCTCGTACAGAGGCTCTAACTGGGGTCATATGGAGGCATTGCGATTTTTGGAGGAGGCCCAAAAAAATAGAAGGTAATATAAATTCAAACATATTCAATTCGAAAACCAAATAATATCTTAAATAGGGTATATTCATCAATTGAATGGGAAGCATCGACACAAAACGAGAGCAGTGATTCAATAAATGTAAGATTACATATTTTTTTGCATAAGTTCCCACTTAAATATGAATTATTTTAGATTGAACTCACATGTGAACACCCGGACGCCTTTCCTCCTGAAGATTGTCCACCTTTTCGTGTTTTTTCACCTCAATCTTGTTCCCAAGTAATACTTACACCCCAATCCACTTCTCAACTTAAACCTGATTCCCGCCTATCCCAGAAAAATATTTGTGACAATTCTATCAACTCCCAGTCATCTTCTTCATCATCTCCCGCAAACTTCACCGCTTCAAGCTTACCTTCACTTCCAGCAATACCCTCTACCTCCACAACACATCCAGCATCACAAATGCAATGCAGTTCACCTGTGGACTTCCATCAGCAAACTCCGAGGATCAATATTAGAAGTCGTGGCCCATCTCCTCGAAAGGACATGAGGATGGCGTGCCTTGAAAATATTTTAAGTGAAAATACCTCGCAGTTGGTCAACACTTTAAAATCGGTAATGCCCCCAGCAACCGAAACAGCACCCAAACCTTTTTCGGGCTTTGCCGAGTATATAAGGCAATGTTTGGAAGAGTCCTCTGCTGAAAATGCAAGGGAAATGGAATCCGAGATTCTGAAAATAATACTTAAATATAAATTTTCAAATAAATGAAAGAAAAAAATCATAAAAAGGTGTTTTTAATTAACTTATTAAATTCATGCATATAAATAATTTTTCAAAATGTCCCGGAATTCTTCTGCTTCACGAGAGTGGAAATTTGATCCCATCTGATTTATGTCCTGCAAGTTTGTGTTGCTGTTGCGGGAGGAAAAAGAACAGTGCCGTTTTTTTCTAATAAAATTATGGAGAACCACTGTTGCCTTAATAATCGATTTTGCAACTTCAACATCTGCTATTATTGTTGTGTGGAATATCCTAAATCTACTAACTAATATTCCAAACGCATTTTCTATTGTTTTCCTGATTTTGAAGAGTCTACATAAATATTGTCAGGTCTGAATACATTTTTTCTACTATAGGACCAAAATGTCCAGTTGGCTGTTTCAAACCCAAATATAACGGTGATAAAAGTTTTCCTTCCCCAGATATTAGTGGCTGAATAGTATAGCTATGAGTAGTTGCTTAATTGATTGCACGTTCTGCTCTCCTTCAATAGCCAAAGTTCTTATATATTTTGCATTCCAGCTGTAAAAGCGCTCTGTTTACCATTAGTTACAAATTCGTTTGCTATTAGTTCTCAAAGAGCACAGTTTATTGTAAAGAGCGCGTCAAAGGTAGACCACACATATATGTGTGTACATAGAATGTAGAGAAACGCCTATATACATTTGTATATCCATCAGGAATATTATAGATTTTTTAAATGTTTGATAATCTCGTTTGAACTTAAATACCAAGCAAACGGCGAACACTTCGATTAGCATATTTTATTTTGAAATAATGGCCTTCTATCTGGCTACAATTTCAGGCTTTGAAGCATACATTTTGAGTTTATTAGGTTTAAGACATAACATGTAACTTGAGGTTTGGAATTTATAGCTCACTACAATTATGGCATTAGAAAAAAAAAAACATACATGGTAACTTTTTTACGATATTGAAGAATGCAATTTCCCCTTAATAATGGTTTTCACGAAAAAAACTGATGTCTGAAAGAATATACATCTTGTGTTAGTGCTAGGGGTAGTTTACCCTCTTGAGGAGCTTTTTTCAGGAAAACGCAAAAACAGGTCAATTATGTTTTTCAAAATCGTATGTAAAAAAATATTTGTCAATAATTTTTAACTAAAACTGTTATTTTTGTGACACAAAAATATAATTTATTCTGCAATAAAAAATAAGAGTTGCAACCCCCGGGAACCGGATTACTTACAAAAGGTTAGTATATTCATGAGACATCATTTCCATTTTGTTTCATTCGGAAATATTCATTAGAACTTGAGATATTTAAGAAAAACTGTTTTTGGGGGTAAACTTTGGGGGTGGTTTTCACCTCCTAAACTTGCGTATCCGCAGATAAAAAAAAATATGTGTCTCTTATTTTTCGATGCTCTACAACATATTTCAATTTCATCAAAATCGGTGAGACACACCTGACAACGTTTCCTTGTAAGTAAGGTTGAGACAGTAAATGAAATGTGGCCGAATCTTTACGGGAATACTTCTCCTATTATTTTGCAGGCTGTTCTATCCAAAATTGGCGTTCGTTTTGTCTAAAAATATATATAAACATATAAATATATAAATATATAAATATATGAATATATATATATGTAGCTCTTGTTATTTACAAGATAGGGGCAAAAAAAAACAGAATTTCATGAAAAAATTGGGTTAGTGACCCTTACTACCTCGCTGGTGGGAGTTAGGATTATGTCGCAATGGAAACTTTTGTAGAGCGTTCATTTCTGAAGAAACCCTATCATTGACCAAGATTATACCATAAAATGACTCCAAAGAATTGAGAAAATAGAAGTAAGCGCTTATGCGTGATTTAATTGTTATATTGTTTCATTAAAAAAAAAAAATATTAATTTTTGAAAGATTAATTTCT
This sequence comes from Dysmachus trigonus, assembly GCA_949715965.1. NCBI lineage: Eukaryota > Metazoa > Arthropoda > Insecta > Diptera > Asilidae > Dysmachus > Dysmachus trigonus. Next base: position 33,310,945 of record OX454321.1, on the reverse strand, counting down.
TTTTAGTTTGTAAGGCACTTATTGTACCGCAAGAAGTTCCATCCATCATGTCACTGATTTTCTCAACAATTCCTCAAGTAAGAAAAGGTAACATTCTCTTAAATTTAATTTAATATAATTAATATAATCGAATATGTATACCTTTTACTTCCTAGGTACTGACTCTCGTCTTGGTTTTGGGTTTCGTTTTGGAGATCATGCTGATTTTCAGGTTTTATATGAGCTAGGACCTCAAAAAGACACAAAGCCAATAGGTACCGATTCTTCCTCTTCGAACAATAAACGTCATATAAGCGAAGAAGAGTACATTAAGGCAGTTGAAAAATCACCCAATAAGGATGGAACCAGCTACTTAATGGCCTGGTCTAATGACATGATAGCACAGAAGTCGACTACAACTTCAACTTCGAAACCAGATTTAAACATAGTGCAGACCGTTCCGCTAATATCAGAGTCAGCATTGCGCCAACTTCAACTGCTTTATAAAAAATCAAAGGATTCAAACTAGGTGGACGCCTCAATGACAATAACATGAATTTCTAATGAAGATATTAATACCATACAAGGCTTCTAAGTGCAGCACTTATCGATATAAAATTAATTGAAAAGTTTTAAATATTGTTTGTAAGGAACATATGTTTTTTATTGACAATAGATAGGTTGATTAAGAAATTTTATATTAAGGTCAAGCCAAGTCAAGTGAATAAAAATCTAAAATTATAAATACATTCTCGCATAGCGCAGTAGGGAGACCTTACCAGAAAATCTCGATCGAACTGAACTTTTGAAAATTTATCCCATTTTCAAAATAAATATGACAGGTTGCAACCCGACTTTAATCATGGCAACTCAGTTGAGAGAAATTCGAAAGTTATACCTAGGGAATTCCCCTAAATTCTTTCTGTGGGTTGGCAGTGTTGTCAATTTGACGGATAGCGATATGTGCGTTTTATTATTCATCGTTTTATTGTGAATTCGAGTCAAGATTTTTTTTTCGAGAACAGTTAAAAAATTAATGCTGTATCAGGAGTAGGTAAGCTAATGTCAATAAACTTATTAGTACTGGTCAATATAGTGGTTCAATTTTATTTGATTTTAGTACCACTCATATTGATGTCCGTTACGTCAATAAATTCGACTCCGACATTTATCGCTAATAGTAATTGAAAACAAAACCGCATTAAGCCTGGATTTAACCGAAGTCATTAATACTTTTGCGAAAATTAAGCTAGGAAAAGATTGTAAATATAATTGTTATTTAGTCAGTTGGTAGGTCCGACCTTTATATAATAAACCCTTGAATCTTTTCTATTTCGTTTTATTGCCCAATACCTACACCAAATATTAATTGTAATTTATGTTGTTACTGTTTCATATTTTTATTACCTGCCCTGCAGTGCACGAAAAAGAGCTGACGATAAAGTAGCTTAGCATTTTTAAAGTATTTGTACATTTAATATTTTTACTTGATAAAACCTAACCAGTTTAGATAGCAGTGGGGCCCCATTTTTTGATTTGCCCCAGGGCCCTTGGTTGCCTAGCTACGCCACTGTATGTGAAGGTTATTCTAACTCTTTTAACTTCGTTTGCTTCTCTTTTTCATTAACACTAAACCAACCAACCTTAGATTATAGATTATAGAATAGGACACGTCGTGTAAAATTCGCTTACATGAGTAAAGCATTTCCTCTCGAAGGGGCAGGTGGCTTACACATAAGACGGAAAGAGAAGAAACGAAAGTAGGAGCTTTTGAATTGAATTGCATTGTTCGGGGAGAGGCAGAACACAGCGAGCGCTCAGACTCTATTAGTCCATTGCGCTTGCTTGTCATTCTTATGAGGAAAGTTGAATTTATGTTAAGTTCGATTTTCTAGAGATTTCACAGCTAATTTATTCAATCACAACAGACAATTAAATGCTCAAAACAGACAAAAATTGCATGTTTCGGCGAATAATTTTACGCGCTCTGAAACTGTTCAGAGAACTGTTAAAACTCGCTGGAACTATCGTAGTGACGGCGTGTATAAAATTTGCCGTGGGGTCTTCAAATTTAGTGCCCATTTTCATTCCCCGAATAATGAACGGCTGCACTAAGTACACAATTCCAAACGCGAAGGTTACTAACACATCACGAAATTAGTTCAGCTAAATTGTCTTAAGGGGGGATATACATTTAGAACGAGAAAAAAAACTCATTTTTGAAAATTTTTTTCAAGGGGAAGTTTTTATTTTTATTATTATTTTTTATAAGTGTATCCATGTCGTATACAAAAATATATTTTTTTAATTTTTTTCATCAAAATGGCGGCCGTTAGATGGTGTTGAAAAAGTCGTTGTATTTTGCTTGTGCCGGCTCTCCTGGTCGCAATTTTGATCAGAAATCAAAAAATCAAAAAAATTTACTTTAATTACATTTACAGTTAGTAGATGAATTGATAAATAAGTGAAAAAAAAAATTTGCACTTTTGGCGTAACTTTTTCGAAAAAATCAACATTTTTTCCGCCATTTTATCACATTTTTCCATATTTAATAATAAAATATTACAATAATTTTTAATTCATATAGAAGGTAATACTATAATAAAGAAAGTTTCAGCTCAATCGGATAATTAGTTTTCTAGTTATTACCGGCATAAACTCCGAAAATGCTGTTTTGAGAAAAACCCGTTGAAAGTTTTAATTATCGAAAAATCGTACTTACATTTTAATCAGCAATCCCGGGAACGATGAAAAAAAACACTTGGAGTTCGAATTTCGAAAAAAGGGTTTCAGGAGCGTATTCTACGGGAAATTTACTAACTTTTTATGCAAAAAAAAAAAAATTGAATTTTTTGGTCATTCTAACTGTATATCCCCCCTTAATTGTCAAATGCTCCAGATTAGTACTGTAAAGAACAAAACGAGACAACGACTCGATTTATATTTATTTATTTTGAACACGGTAAAACTAATTTATGGCGTTGTTGGTTTTGAAATAAAACAACCTTTAACGTTTTACCAATTTTTTATTTTTTCACTGTATAGCGGTTTCGGAAACTACAGCGTTTGCCAGTGGCGTAACTAGTTACCAAATTTCATCATAAAAAAACTTGGTGATATTTTATATGACCAAAAGTGCTTATAATTAGCCAAGGAACAAGTGGGAATTTTTTCAGAATTTTTCGAGACATTTTTCGATTTTTCAAAAATTGCCCAAATCCAAAAAACCACAAATAGTCAAAAAATTTCTGAAAAAATTTACATGTTTTCCTTGGCTAATTATAAGCACTCTTTGTCATATAAATTTTTTTTGTAAAGTTGATCCTTTTCGTGTAAAAAGAAGTTTTTTATTACATTGCTGTACAAAATGGCCATTTTGCAAAAACCAAAGCGAAAAAAAAAAAATCAAAACTATGGTTTGAGAAAGTGGAAACATTCGGACCGCGGTTTCTGGTAGTTATATGATCATTCAATAGCAGCAACGACAAGATAATCGACTTTGAGACGAAAAATGACCAAAAAAATCGGCACCTTTTTGGAAAAAAACCCAAAAAATTATAGGGTTTTTGAAGTTTTTATGCAAAACAAATGCCAGATTCTGAAAGAGCACCCCCAAAAACCCCTTATATACAAATTTGGAGGAAATTGGCCCAATTTTCTATTCGAATCGTACCATTGAACTTGCGTGCACAAAATCCTCGTTTTGCGCATTAATGGGTTAATCTAAAATAAGAAGGAGTAAAAAAAACTTGCGAATTTTTTGCCCTTTTTTTTTTTTAGAATTAAGAATTATAGAAATGCCGATTTTCTTATTATTTCCTTGACAATTTCTCGCTAATTTCTTTGGATTTCATTTAAGAGAAATTTTTTTTACCCCCTATCACACCGTACAAATAGGTACGCCAAATGAAGTTTGTCAGCAAAATTTTCGGTTAAATCGCGAAATTTCCTATCGAATGCACTAAAAGTCATCAAAATCCGCGATAACAGTAAGATACATTTTTGCTTTTCTATAATAATAAATTTTATTTTACACTAGAACTACCAAGACCGGTCAAATTGACCGGTACTAAATTTCTTGCTTGAATTAATCATATTTTTTGAAAATATCTCTTAACACATTCGCGGACGTGAATGCTATAGCATTCATTTCCGTAATCACATTTAAACTCATAAGCCGGATTATCGGCATTCAATTCTTTATTTTTAATTTTTAACTAGTTATTTGAAACTCTGGCAAAATGTGACTAATAACAATTTGAATATCACAATTAGTTTATAATTATTAATTTAAATGTGAAAGCATATTACTTTAAAGGTGCCTAAAATTATCATAATTACAAGCTTGAGCGTCGGTAGTTCTAGTGTTAACATATTTTCGGCTTACTAAGTCAACGCTTACCAAGTTGATTTTATTCGTATAATTGTTAACTATCGATTTACATATACTATAATTTTTTCAAATCCGCGATGACGGGACTTTCAGTGACATCGGCTCCTAGCCTATTTGGTTAACAAAATGAGGGAATTCCCCGTCCGTCACTAGCTCGCCCGCGTCACCAATGAACCGCTACAAAAAATGAAGCAACCAATGGATGCGTTCTGAAAATCAACATCTTTTTGTTTGAATGTGTTGAAATTTTAATGATTAGTTTGAATTTGTATATGGTCTTTAGTTGTGCCTAGTTTAGTTGTACTTAGGTATAAAATTTTGTTAAAAATGTTAGGTTATTTCTGAGCTCGCGGCCTCTTGGGCCGGGGCCCTCTTGGGTTGGGGGCCCGTGGCATTTTGCCAGCCCTGCCACCCTATAGTTACGCCACTGGCGTTTGCATCCTCAGCGGTTGTTTTTACTACTCGATTTAATTTTGCCTTCTGATTGCTGCAACACAACTATTGGACGCAGAAAAATTATGGTATCTACATTGGACTCGTACCATCCGCCTGTCCAGCTTGTATATTGCTATGATTATCCAAATGTCCTAAATCCTAGTACGCACAATTATGTTCACAATTTCAAGAAGACGAATATCGACGTACTTTCTAGTAGATTGTCTTCCATTGATTTTACTTCTTTGTTATCAGATTGCAACATTGATGTTGATCTTTCGACATTCTATGCCTCGCTTTCACACGCTTTTGATACTTGTGTTCCTCTTCAGCGACAGCATTGCACTACTTCTTCTCTCCCTTGGTTCAATAATGAACTAAAGAAGCTCAAGAACAACAAAAATAAGTTAAGGACGTCATATTTAATAGAAAGGGATGACATATCTTATAATCTGTTTGTTGAAAGTTATAACAACTTCCACGACCTGCTCAAACGGCTGTACAATGAATATCTCTTGAAAGTTGGAGAGGAAATGTACATTAACCTGCGTGCACTTTATAAGTTCATAAACGCTAAAAGGACGGCTGATGACTACCGAATATCAAACAAAAACAAACAATTTTCTGTACCTCAATACCTACCCTGCATGTTTTGATCTGCCCGTCTGAATTACTCCTGACATTATCCTAAAACATATCAACGTGTTGCCGGACGATTATAGCTTTCTCATTCCATCATAACTTTAAAACTTGAAAGGAAAAGCTTTCCACCTGCATTTGTCAACTGGATACGTTTTTATTTGTCAAATAGATCCTATCAGGTCGCTTGCCGTGGTGCCAATTCGAGGAATATCTTAGCCACTTCGGTGTCCCTCAAGGTAACCTTTTGGGACCTCTTTTTTTCAATTTGTCAATTGACGATATTACACATCGATTTAATACATGCAAAGTCTTAGTCTATGCTGATGACATGAAGCTAGTCTTTCACACAAGGAATATCAGTGATTGCCATATGATTCAAAAGAACCTTAATATCTTCCACTTTTGGTGTGCTTACAATAACCTTGAACTAAATATCAATAAATGTAAAATCGTATTTTTTAACGTGGTCGAAATATTTTTCATTTTGATTACGCTGTCTTGGGTCATACTCTTCGTCGAACCGATTCTATTCGTGTCTTAGGTGTTATTCTTGAAGGTTTTTTTTTTTTTTTTTTTTTTTGTGGAGGTAGGGGAAATTCCTTTACGAACGATGTGCCGGACTCCCACCCTCTTGCGTGGACTACCGGCTAAAACCCCCACCCCCTAGCTCCAAGAACACCAGCCCGGTACCGTTTAGCACATTACTTCGGGCTGGGCCTTAAAAAGCTAACCCAGTGGGTTTTCTTCAAGCTGGCCCCTCTACAGCAGGGCGCAGGACGGAGGCCTCCTGGTGCTTGGTGCGTAGAGTGGTCTCCACAAACTCGGCTACCAAACACCATTCTCTTTCTCCTCCCAGCATGAGCCCAACCACGCTGTCGGGCGACAGCGGGCCGAGCTCCGCCTCCACTACGGCTCTACCATCCGCCCAACAGACGCACGAGAAGAGCGTGTGTTCGGCATCGTCCTTACTACCTACGCAGTACGGGCAGTCGGGTGATTCGGCCCTCCCCACTTTGTGGAGATATGACCGAAAACACTGTGCCCGCTTAGGAACTGCGTGAGGTAGTAGTTCACCTCGCCGAATGTACGGCTGACCCACGGCTCAATGCGTGGCAGGAGCCTGTAGGTCCAACGACCCTTAGATTCGTTATCCCAGGACTCCTGCCATTTCTGCATGGTGCCGATTCTCCCCTCCTTGGCGGCCCGCGATCGGCCGATCTCGGCTTTTCGTTATTCTTGAAAGTAAACTTGAGTTTGTTGAGCACATCAATTCTATTGTTATGAGGGCTTGTTCTGTATTGGGATTCATAAAAGAATGGTTACGTGAGTTCTCGAACATTTCAGTATATAAATAATTGTATTTTTTTTTTTTTTTTGAGACCATTTCTTGAATATGCGAGTCAGATTTGTTCTCCTCACTACCAAACTCACATTAATAATGTTGAGTCTGTCCAACGTAAGTTCATTAGATTTGCCCTGAAGGATTTACCTTGGGTCGATTCGATTTTTCTTTCTATTTAAGAAGACCGAATGCAATTAATCGACATGCATTCTCTATATAAACGACGTGAAGTTGCTGACGTAACATGTACACAGCAACTTATAACTGGCAATATTGACTCACCACCTCTTAAAGCTAATCATATTTATGGATAACCCTCGTAACCTAAGGAATCTAAGCCTTCTACAAACTAGTAGTTGTAGAACTAACAATGGTACCTATGAGCCTATTAGTCGCATGTCTTTAACTGTGTACAAGCATGCTGACTAATTTAATCTATGTCTTAATGAGCATTCGCATGACATCATTTTGATTTATAATACGCTTTAATTTTTGTTCTGCATGCTGTATGTTCTTACTAACAGGACCAAATGATGATAACAGTAACATACTCATGCAGCTCTGCTGTCTTTAGCAAAGAGTACCTATTAACAAGAGGGGACACTAGTGACCTATTTCCTTAGCTTTTTTCGACCTTGGTACCGTTGCAGGAACAAAATGGGAATTTCTGCTAGAAATATCGGGTTGGCACGAAAGAAATGAGACAGTTTGTTTTTACATTTTAAATTCTAACATTTTTATTTTACTATACATTTAGTCAATCAAATACTCGCCGTGAGCATCTATGACTTCTTGCCAACGTATAGGCAAGGACTGGATGCCTGTTGCTCAGGGGGCCGTGAGTTGAAGAAGGTGGCTACGTAGGTTTCAACTTCATTAAAAAAGTTAAAGCGTTTATCACGCAAATCATTTTTCATGGCTCTGAATAAATGATAGTCTGAAGGCGTAATGTCTGGGGAATATGGTGGATGAGGTACCGTCTCCCAGCCTAAGCCCTGCAGTTGTTGGCGGGTGGTGGATGCAATGTGCGGGCGAGCGTTGTCATGAAGTAAAATGACATTGGCTCTTCTTCGTCTTTTTCCTTTGATAGCTGTGGCTAGTTTATCGAGATGCGCCGCATATGTGTTAGCATTAACTGTTTCATTATGTAATAATTCATAAAACAGCATGCCCTGAGAATCCCAAAAGCAGCACAATAGAACTTTTTCGCCGCGGTTTTGATATTGCTTTGGTTGAGTTGGTGGGTTTTCCTTTCGTGGCAGCCAGAAGGCACGGCGCGTATTGTTTTCGTAGAGAACCCACGACTCGTCCCCTGTGACCAAATCCTCCAAAAACTCCTTCCGGCGCGGTCGAAGTAGTAGCGATTGGCAGACGGCGACCCGAGCAGCACGAGTGGCGTCTGTGAGGGCATGAGGTGTCCATCGGGATAAAACTCTCCTATATCCGAGCTCGTGCAGGTGATGTTCTACAGCGTGATGGCTGCGTGATGGAGTTTTGTCGCTAATTCACGAGTGCTTGCATCCGGTTTCTGTTGCAGTTCACGGCGCAAATCATCATTGTCGAAAGCTGGTGGTCGTCCCGAGCGAGGCTGACTTTCGAGGCTTCGGTCTCCTGTACTGAAGCGTTTGAACCAACGAGACATTGTTGCGTGACTTGTAGGATCTGAGTCAAATGCAGTGTTGCAGCGTACTGAGTCAAATGCAGTGTTGCAGCGTACTATGGCCTAACAAATACTCGTAAAGGTATAGAGTTCGAACTTGTCGCTCATCCATTTTTCTTCAAACTGACTGAATTAATCGTGCGTGCGCTTTTATATACCCCTAGGACTGAAGCACCTAGAATGTTCTATAACATACTAGAATATGGTCGAAAACAATTGATTAGAAAAACAACATGAGTAGAGTTTTCTCATTACTTTCGTGCCAACCCAATAGTTAGTAATAAAGAAAGCATAAGTGAGAGAAACACAAAAATTTGGGGCGAAAAGTGGAACACTCCTGCAGGGTGCACCTCACAAACATCTTTTATCACAAAACTTTTCTATGAACACATTACACGCTGCCTTTTCCACAGCCACACACCAAACACATTTTATTATGCTTACTCATCATTTATCTAAAGCACATTTTATTTTATTTAATTAGTTCCGTCTAAAAAAGCACTTTTTTACTTAAAAACTTTTAAGCTTGTTCACATTTACGAACAAATCAAGACCACCCGGTACTTTCCGGGTTTACTATCTAAAACCAGAGCGCCTTTAAAAATGCACAATGAAAAAATGTAAACAATCTGTTCCGTATTTATGCTCGATGTTTGCTACCTGCCTCTTCTCCCTTCTCCAATTCGGCATTTTCCTATAACTTAACATTGCGAGGGGAGGTAAACTTGAGCGACCTAGTGCCAGTGTAGCAAACTAGATCGCCTTTAAAAAAGCGTTCATAAAAAAAGCTTCAGTTTATAACTTACGCTGTAAAAGCTGTCTGTGGGAACTTTTTGGTGACTATTTCTCTCTCTAAATTTCTTATAGGTATTTACAGAGGTAGTAGCCCTGAGCTGCTTTATCTAATGGGCAATTTTTATGGGTGTATTTTCGAGAGCTTGCATATGGGTTGGAATTTTGAGATGGTATTAAAGTGTCCCTTCTTGTTGAAATAGATATTCTTTGGTCTTTAGCGTGGACTAAGCTGATGGTTAAAAAGAAGATTACAGCTTTAGATTATAAGCTGGCTTAAAGCTGGATGGTAGCTTTACTCAAAGACGAAAGCTGAAGCTGGCTGGTGTCATTTCTGTCTGTCTGTGTGTTTATTTTTATTATTGGGTAATTTTTTTAAAAAAAGCTAAGAAATCTATAAGCCAGAATTTACTCGTAGTGGACAGTCGCCACACTATGATATATTTGGACGATTTTTTTCCATTTTTCAATTATCTCCCGATAGAATAATGCTATTGAGATGAATTTTTTTTAGCTTAAAGTGCACACCTTGATGTATATGGAAAAAATACTAAAAAGTTCTGATGACATTCATTTGATCTTGAAAATTGACTTCAAAGTTGAAGGTTTTTAGAAAAAAATTATATTTTTGGATGTAGAAATTACAACAATTTTCCCTTTTATTTTACTTCTGGCTGAAATTCCTCGGTCCTCCTTTTCCCGGTCAGACTGCGACAAAAGCGATTTCGTGGTAGTCCTCTCGAAAATGACTTTCAAATGACCTCCGCGTGATCTTCGAATAACTTTTATCGATGTTTTCTAGTTCTAAGACTCCTCCAGAGTAATTTCAGCCAGAAATAAAATAAAAGGGAAGATTGATATAGTTTCTACATTCAAAAATATCAATTTTTTCTAAAAATCGTCAACCTTGAAGTCAATTTGCAAGGTCAAATGAAGGTCAGCTGAATTTTTTAGTATTTTTTTCATATCCGCCAAAGTGTGCACTTTAAGTTTAAAAAAAATCATCTCAGTAGCGTTATTCTATCGGGAGATAATTGAAAAATGGAAAAAAATTGTCCAAATATATCATAGTACGCCGCCGCGCCGCTCTGTCCGAATTTCCTCGTTGTTCTGATGAACTGAAGAACCTCAGATAGAGATCGTGAACCAAAATTTTCTCATCACATCAGCGCCAAACGCGCTCCTACGTGCACGAGAGAACGCAGGACAGTCACAGAGGAAGTACGTCTTCCATTTCAAACGAGAGGAACGTAGGGTTGCCAATGATTTCTAGGGTGTTCAAGTGTTTACTAAATGTGTTGTGCCCTGTAATTGTCCCCACTAGAGCCCTGCAATCTTTCCTGTCCAAGTAAGAATTTCGTACTATTCTTATTCGGATTACCTATAAAATACTTGGTAAGTCTGGAGGTAGTTAGGCTCTCTCCGTGAAGCCCACGTGTTATCCAGTTATTCAACGCTGCACAGCTAACACCAATAATGGGCTCTGGGCCTATGGAGCAAGATTAGCGCCTTCCCTCGCAGGGAATCTATGGACTCATTGCTTTCTACTCCCTGGTGTCCAGGGACCCATATAAGAAAGACCTGGTCGCGCTGCAACTGAATTCAGTCGTTTCTTGCAATCCCGGACTATTTTTGTCCGAATATTAGGATTAGGAAGAGTGGCAAAAGCAGTCTTACTGTTACTGCAGATATCTATTCTCCTATTTTGTCATCTCTGACCAATTATTCAGTTGCCCACTTCTAGAATGGCAAATACTTTCGCTTCGACCGTCGCAATGTTTCCAAATGAGTAACTGTATTTGAACTCTTCGTTCAAAAACCATCCAGCACCCGTACCATTTACGGTTTTCAAACGGTCTGTGTGGAATATATCGCTATTCCATTCAATAATTTTTTTGGATTCTACCATTCCTCTCTTTTCGGGAGGAGGATTTAAAATTTTCTTCCGAACATATTATCCATCGGTATATTGAATAAAACACACTCCTCTTCAAGCCTTTATGATATGACACCATGTCCGATAGCATGTCGACGGTGTCCGAGTCCGCACCCTTTTAGGCAGCATATGGCCTCCATTGCTTCTTCTTGGATTGCCAAGGGTTGCAAATTAAGCATTGCGTTGAGGGCTACACCAGGTGTCGAACTGAAAACTCCTGTTATCCCTATATATATCTCTTCTGTACTCTGTTAAAAACTAAACAGGTCTCTTTTATCTCTGTTCTGTTCCACCAGACCAATGACGCATATGTATTGATGGGTCTAATGATGGCTGTATACAACATACAACAGTTCTTAGACCCCATGTCTTCTAAAAAACACTTCTACATTGCCAAAAGTCTTTTAATGCCCGAGATACGTTATTTTCAGCATTATTATTATTATTAGCTTTCCAGATCAGTTTGCTGTCTAGACTCACCCCTAGATATTTAACCTCCTTGTTGAGTTGAATGGTTTCACCCTTCAGAGTTGGAAACTTAACGTTATAAACTTTTCTCTTTCTAGTAAAAAGCACAAGTGTTGTTTTTCTAGGATTTACTGATAAGCCATGCCTCTCACACCAGTTCTGGATCTTGTCCAAAGTCGTTCACATTTGAATGCAGAAAACCTTTAATGAATCCCCACAAACGAGTGCACACCCATCATCAGCAGAGGCTTGCATATGTATATTTAGACTTTGCAATTTGTTTAAAGGTGAGTCTACAAAGAAGCATCACGGTAGAGGTGAGAGTTCTATCCTTTGCGGAGAGCCCTTCTCATCTTTCATGACAGAGGCACTTCCGCTTTCTGCTAAAAGTAGCCTCTGCCACAGCATAGAATGAATCCATCGTGCATTGTATTATGAAATTCCACAAAAACCCCAAGAGCAAAAGATCCACGATACGTTGCACTTTTTACTTTATAAATTAGATCATGCAGTGCGAATTCACAGGATCTGCCACTCCTGGCATGTTGGTGTTCACTGAGCGGCCGAGTTTCTCCCCTGATGTATTTTTCTACCAGCCGTTCCAGCCATTTCAAAAGGAATAACTTCAACTTGATGGGTCTGAAACTTTTTGCCAGAGTGTAATCTTTCTTAACCTTTTAAGGGGGTAGTCCAGTGAAAACGACTATTTTTTCAACGATTTTTTTTTCATATTAGAAGTCAATTTTTATTAAAAAACTTTTTGACATATGATAGTACAACTATTAAAATACACAAAAAAAATTTTTTTTTTTGTTTTCGATGAGTCATCCCGACAAAATGGCCGCTCCAAAAAAAAATTTTTTTTGTTGGCGGACGTCGAATCTCTGCAACGGTTCATTTGAAACAAAAAATTCAAACGAGGTTTTACTCTGTAGAACATTGGCTATCGTCGGAACTAGAATTATTAATTTTCAATAAAAAATAACAAAATGGCGGCATTTTGAATTTTTCGGGTGTTTTTCGGGCGCTTAATTTGTTTATAACTTTGTAAATAAACAATGGATTTTAATAATTCTAGTTCCGACGATAGATACACAATCAAGAAATATACAGCTAAATTTTTAGATCAATCGGAGCAAAAGACTCTGCGATCTGACGTCCGCCGAGTCAAAAAATGCTGTTTTGAGAAAAACGCGGTTAAAGTTTTTGTTGCGGAAAAAAGCTAAAAAAATTAATTTTACCTTAGTCAGCGATGCCTGCTCCATACATAACGCGATGCCTGCTCCATACATAACTAACCTTAAATACAAAGCAGAAGGACCTAGACCGTTATAAACCGAAAAAAAATGGGCGGAGCAAACAGAAATACAAGAGTCCTCCTTGCTCCGAAACACGCCAGGGGACCTTCGAGCGCTCGGATTACACGTCTCTCGAAAACTCTCTGTATCTTTAAAACTATTCAATATTTTGCTTAGATATTTTAAGGGAGTATTTTCTAGGTGTAGTAGAGTAGATTTAAGCAAAAAAACAAAAAACGAAAAAAATTTTTTTTTTCACTGGACTACCCCCTTAAGGACGGGGAAAATTACGTTAAAATTGACCTTTTATTAGACATGAATATTATAAATATATTCAATGAACTTCTTATGTGGAGTTCCCCCCCTCCTTGCTGGTCGATATATCGACCAGGCCCGTCCGCAACGGAAAGTCCCATGTAAAAAATTTGGCACGACGGTTTGAAAGTATTTTTCTAGGCAATTTGATGCGCTGAATACGGGAAAAATCGTGAAAATTTCAATTTTTGACCTTGAATTCACCTTGCAGATGAGTTTCGCGATTCGTGGTACTATATTTTTCGTAATCAGTATATAAAAAAAGGTAGGTATGCCAACTTTCAGGGCGAAATAGCAAACAAATATTTGACTTTGAAATAGCAATTTTCAAGGTCAAGGATGCCTTCAGGAATTTTTACACTCTTTTTCCCATATTCAGCGCATCAAAAAATGTAGGTATGCTAACTTTCAGGGCTAAATAGCAGAAAAAATTTGACATTGAAAACCGCCATTTTCAAGGTCAAGGATGCTTCCAGGAATTTCTATACTATTTTTCCCATATTTAGCGCATAAAATGTTCCCAAAACATCAAATATTATGTGTCCTCTGGCTGGTCCATATATCGACCACTCCCGTCCTTAAAAGGTTAACCGGTTTAGGGATAAAAGCTACTCTGACTTATATACCATCCAAACCTGGGGTCATAAAGTGTTCGAAGGAGGCCGTTTCGATCCTTTCCTCAGTTACAATCTTGGATTCTATATATCTATCTTTCCTAGTGATATTTACTTTTTCATGTAAGTTCAGATAAAGACTAAATTTCATGTAAGTTCAGATAAAGACTAAATCTAATTGAATCCTCTGACTGCCCGGAAAATGAGTTTCAAACAGGGTACTTCCTATTTGCAGTTCGTGTATCCTTCTTCCGCAGCCTTACGCAGTCTAGTTTGGCTGTGTTATCTTTCTGGAAGACTTTATGTAGCCTTGCTCTCTCTCTCTCTCTCATTCCCTTCAATTCTTTACAGTATTTTCTATAAGATGGGATCTTGGCAGATCTTATCTCTCTCCTATATTCGCGCTGGAAGGTTTGGTAGGCTACCCAATCATCATCTTCTTTAGTCCTTAAGGCTCTCTTTAGGAGTTTTCTGGTAGTTTTCCTGAGCTTTTGAAGGTTCCACCAGGGGACATTCTTACCACATCTGCGCTTTCTGACAGGACAAGCTCTCTCAAGGGTTTCCAATAAGGTCCGACTCAATTTCAGGGTCTCTTCCTCAATGTCCTTTGTGGAGCGCCTTTTAGATACTCTAATTTCTTTCGATGAAAGAATTTGTTTGTACCTTTCCCAACCAGTCTTCCTAGGATTCCGTCTAGCCGACATATGTACAATGTTGATGGCTATTCAGTATTCCAGATATCTGTGGTACGAAAGATATTAATCTTTTGAAACCCGCCAGTTGCTGTTGGGTCTATTACCTCCTGTCGCCTACTCGTGGAAAAGGTTGGGTTATTAGCCGCGAGATCGTACGACAGAACGAAATCTAATAATTTTCCCCCTCTAGGATTGCATTTACTGCTACCCAAAATGGTGTACTGGGCATTGGCATCACATCCAATAACCAGACCTAACTTATTAAATTCTGCATATCTTACAACATCCAACAACTCTTTCGAAGGAGACGAGCTAATGGAGTCATTGGGTAGATAAGCGGGTATTATAATCCTCTCTTGCTTAGCTTGCTTGTAGGATACTTTGATTGCCATGACGTCTTGACTATAGAACTGTCTCAACATCGTGGCCTCGATTGTATTAGATACAATAACACATGCCCGTGGTCCTTCCGCTCTTTCGTAACGAAATTAATCATACCGAAACTACAGATTTGCCTCCTGCATACCCATGGGTCCTGTATTAATGTAATTTGGGGAAATGTACGCAGTTTTGTCAACCTTCCACTTAAATTAACAGTGGCCGATTTACTGTGATGCAGGTTTATTTGAGTGATATTCAAGCCAGCGGACATCATAATCAGTTGCTCTTCATTAAGCTCTTTGTCCTCATTCATTTTCCGGAAATATGAATTTTCACCCTTTCCGAAAACTAAATGAGGACGGTTTCAAGAACGGAATACAGGTTGTTCAGCGACCTGTGCGCAGTGCAAGAGTAGATCCCTTAGGGTTACTAGAGCTCTTTCTATTGCTACTGAACGCACGGATACGCCAGTACTTAGCGTCCAGTCCTGGATTTTGAATACGGAGTCAAGCAGTTATGTTCCTGGGCGCCTTGGGGGTCTAGAGAGCCACATAACCCCTCGCACCAGCTTGGGCATGTCCCAAACAACTATTCCCTCAAACATGGGCGACTATTTGGTCTCACTCAATTGCTTTTCCTCCTCAAAGCTGATATGTCTCTGCGACATCTCCCTTTATGGGTTGCTGGCCTCAAACACAACGACCAGGGTTTGCGAAGCAGCCTCTGCGCTTTTTCCGGTATCCCTGCGCGTTGTCCTTGAGCTTTGCACTGCACTTGAAAGGCCCTACGCTTATTCTTGCCCAAAAGCTGCTTTGCTGTAGTCTCCTCAGAATAACCGGCATCAGCCGAGGAACTCGGTTTGGATGCATCCCATGCCGATCTTGCTGTTTTGGTGAAAATTACCAGTTGTCCTCAAGGAGCAAAAGATTGACGCTGTTGGTTCCCGCTTCGTGCCCCTTAGCCTTGTTCGTCTTGCTCCTCAGCCGCCGCAGTTGTCTTTTGGACAATCCCTCGAGTAGGTTGGTGATAACCGGAGGGGTTTTGGGAACGATCAGGGGAACGGAATTAACCATAGTTACAGCGGGCTGCTTTCCGGTCCTTTCCTGTTTGAAGATTAGGCTCTAATTGACTGCATCAATGTGGCAATTGATGATAGTCTTTCTTGCGACATTCATCATATCATCGGTCGTGGGATCTGCACATTCCTAGCCCAGACCGTTTCTAGAAAGGAAAGATTCCCAGTCTCAAGCTGGTTACCTCTTGCAAATAAGATCCCTAAAGGCTTGCCTTCTATTGTATTGTCAAAAATAAGGTAGTCTGACGTCTCAGGGCTTACCTGTTCGACATGTGTGACGTATAATATAATGGACTGCCCGCCTGTATTTCCTTTAGAAGCGGACAGTGAGGCAGGTTGAACATGTTTGAAACCCACAGGTATGCTTTTGCACAAAACAAATACCACATCAGAAATATCGATATAAACTTTTATATTTTTCCAAAATTTTTAACATAAAATAATCACAAAAAAAAAAAAAAAAAAAATGGTACGTAAATCTCATAAAATTAAATCGGTCACCTTAACTCAGGTGAATAAACAGTTAATGGAGGGTTTTAAATTTGTCGTCGCAAATAACAAAAATTGGGGCTATAATAACCTAAATTTTAAAATTTGTCGTAAAGAGTTTTATTTACAAATTCTTAAATTAAAACACAAGAAACTTTTATTAGTTCATATTTATTAATAACATATTCATAATTTACATTTTATCAATCACAAATTCTTATAATTATTGATAAATCCAATGGCGAAAACATGTCAGGAATTTTTAGATTTTTATTGATATTTACTGGATTTAAACCAATTATCTCTCACAAATTTGTTAACTAAATATTTGCATTCAAATATTTAGCTATTCTGCATTAACAAAAGCTGCCGAATCGGCCCATCGACACATTGCGAATAAAAAAAAGGGCAGCGCTGCATACATCTTCTCTCGTTCCACTGAGGCAGATGGATTGTAAAATTGACGCACGCCTGAAAGGCCACTGACCCATTTGTATCATTAGCGTATATACAGGGTGTTCAGAGGTGGGAGGTCAATACTGCAGGGGGTGAAAGGTCAGACCGAGACAAGCAAAAAATCGTATGGGTGGGGGGAGGGGGGGGCATCTCGCACCGTTTGGCAGTTACAGGGTGATTCGTAAATCAGGATTTTGCCTTATATGGGAACCGCTCTTGTATTTTTATCTTTTTTTCACTATTTGGAAGCCCTTTCCAAAAAAGTTTACACCACCCCCTATCCCCAACCCCTTGGCCACAATCCCCCCTGGAAGTTGAAAAAATTAACTTTTATTTCACTATTTTTCACCTTTCACCCCACTTTTCTCTGAAATTCATGTTATTAACATACCTACTTCTTATTTTTTTTAAGTTGCCTATCTAATTACCTTGCCAAAAAGGTGCAACATGCCCAGGTAGGAAAAGGATACGAAAATTTATTTACAAAAATCCTTTTACAGAATATCATGATAATTCGAATTTTTAGGAAATTATACTTAAGTTTACTAAAAAATACATTTTGTTCGTTTAAAAACTAATTACAATTAAAACGTCCTTTAAAAGCCGTTCAAAATGTTCTCCGCTAGTTTCGATGCATGCAAGTAGCCTTCGTTTTATTTCACGTTTGAGGTCTATGGTAGCCAGTCTCTCCCGTATTTTCGTGGCTGCGGTCACAATCCTGGTAACTAATTCTTCTCTGGTGTTGATTGGTCTTGAGTAAACTTCATCTTTCATCATTCCCTATAAGAAAAAGTCCAGTGGAGTAAGGTCCGGTGACCTAGCAGGCCAAGGAATCGGTTCACCTTATCCAATCCAGCGCTCTGGGTAATGTTCATTCAACCTTGCCCTAACAATGTTCCCAGTATGCGCAGGTGCTCCGACGAGCTGTAAATAAATTGCGCTTCTGGTGGCCAGGGGGATGTCCTCCAACAGATCCGGAAGGGTATTCTCCAAAAAGTCCGAGTATAGCTGACTATTCAGCACTTGGGGCAAGATGAAGGGTCCTATCAACTGGTTGCCCATGATGCCAGCCCAGACATTGACACTAAATCTTTGCTGGAAGGACCGACACCTGGTCCTATGTGGGTTCACATCTGACCAGGTGTGGAGGTTGTGGAAGTTTGTGATGCCATCCCGGGTGAATTGCGATTCATCCGTCCACAGAATTCGGTCTAGAAACCTTCTGTTTTCGATGTCAGACTCGAACAGCCAAGTGCAAATTGCAATCGTTTTTCGGAATCTCCTTCCTGTAGTGCTTGGACCGGGATATGGTGATATGGATGTAGTCCCTCTCTGTTCACAATGGTCCAAACTCTCCCTGAAGACAATCCTGACCTTCGTGCGACCTGCCTGATGCTTATTACAGGGCTGTTCCTGACGAGGTTGAGGATTTGTTGGTCGGGGTCCGCTGAATCGGCCGATTTTCCTGCTCGCGTTTCTGCTCTGGGGGCGGTTACACTTCCGGTTTCTTTTCACCTTCTGAAAGTCCTTGAAAATACCCTTCTGTCGGGTACACATCGATTCGGGAATCTCCTTTGGTATTGTCGTACGGCCTCACTATCATTTCCGTCTACTAAACCGTACACGTAAATTATATCGGCATACTTTTCAACACTGAATTCTGCCATTTTATCTTAACTTTTTCTATTAAACATCCGGTTTTATCGCTTGCTTCTTCAACTGTGGTTAATGTCCTTTCAAACTTACCCATTTTTATACCATAATTCATAGGAGGTATTAGAAACCGAGCGTCAGGATACTTAGGAGTCAATACTGGATATAATAAACTAATAACGCTATTTAACGAGATTACATTTATTATTTTATTACTGTTTTGGTGAAATAATAAAAATGTATTACCTGTGTTTCCTAAACAAACATTTCCGAACTTGCTGTCATAAAAATTGTTTACTTAACGATTTTTTTCATTATGGTGCAATAAAGTAATTAGGTACCTGTGAGGATGTTTTAATTTCAGGACTTTTGCAACCATTTTCTACCTGGGCATGTTGCACCTTTTTGGAAAGGTAATTAGATAGGCAACTTAAAAAAAAATAAAAAGTAGGTATGTTAATAACATGAATTTCAGAAAAAAGTGGGGCGAAATGTGAAAAATCGTGAAATAAAAGTTAATTTTTTCAACTTCCAGGGGGGATTGTGGCCAAGGGGTTGGGGATAGGGGGGTGGTGTAAACTTTTGGAAACTTGGAAAGGGCTTCCAAATAGTGATTTTCTGAAACCAGTTTGGGGCCGCTGCGATGCGTAGAAAAAAAGATAAAAATACAAGAGCAGTTCCCATATAAGGCAAAATCCTGATTTACGAATCATCCTGTAACTGCCAAACGATGCGAGATGCCCCCCCCCCCCCCCCCCCCCACCCCCACCCATACGATTTTTTGCTTGTCTCGGTCTGATCTTTCACCCCTTGCAGTATTGACCTCCCACCTCTGAACACCCTGTATACGCTAAATTTTCCTGGTTACTATCATCGGAGCTTTTATATACGCTCAATTTTGCTGTTCCTTAGCACTAACGCAATATGAATTTTTGGGTTTGTTGCTCTGCTCACTTTTGAAGAAAAAAACAACCATTCGTAAAGGAAGCTAGAAAATAAAAATGGAGAATGTTCTTACAAATAAAAGTGAAGAAGAAATTAGACTACTAAAACGAAGACTATTTATTGAAATAAGGTCCGATAGTGATGATCCTTACAATAATCAAAGATATTTCAAATTTTACCAGACAAAATTTATTGAGTTATTTTTAAGTGATCGCACTTTGCACACAAACAAATCGATACTGTAAAAATGAATATTATAATTATTAAAGTACTATATGTAGAGAATATCATTCATAATAATTATTTTTCCGATTCTTCCGATCGATTTGCATACTTTAGTTAAATATTAGAAGTAATTCTTGTAATAGGTAGATATTAAAACACAAAAACTGAGAATAACTGTACACTATGCATAAAATATTTTAAAACGGACTGTACCTACCCAACATCTTGCTATTAACCACAGTCATTTTTCAACCAATTAGCTAACTTTAGTTAAATATTAAAACTGTTTAGCTGTTTATTTTAATTGTGGTTGGAAATAAAAAATTTTGATTAATAGAAAATGTCGACGCTTGTGTTTATTAAAAATGCTTGACATACTGTGCAACAGATGGCGTTCAGGGGTTTCCCATATGCTTTGCAGCTTTCCGCCTTTGACTGAAATGACAGCAACCTTTGTGGACAACATGAAGAAATGAACGAGTTGTGTATTATATCGTCTTAAGTGTATTTTTGTAGCTGACTATCGAATTTCAGTCGTATGCTCGGAAGAGATTCGCGATGTTGAATGTGTTAAGTAGTAAAGATATTGTGACGTCTTAGGATAATTTACAGATTTCCTAACGCAAAGTAAACAGTCCCGCAGCACCTTATCGTTTTATGCTTTATTTGGTTTTAACACAACTGGTAGTGAGTTTGACAAAGTTGTGAAAACGTATCTTGCCTTCATTTGTACTTTGTGCTGAAAATCTTGCGATTTGGTAGGTACAAACTCAAGCCACACAAAAGACTCATTGCTGCCTTGGTTAACTGTGAACAATAAGGGAAAAACAAAGCTTTTGGATTAGAGGAGAAGGTAAGTGTGCAGCAGCGCTCTTCTTGTCGACTTTGATAAGAACTCGTTTTAATATGCTTGAAGGTGAATGATGAGAACGTCTTCATTCTAATAGAACACTGCAAATTGACAGATTCAGCTACTAAATGAAATGACCGCTGAGTTTTTCTGATTCCAAAGCAGCAAATTTACAGATTTCCAAACTTTAGCAGGAGGAAGATTACCGCATGTCAGATAGCTGACAGACGTATATCCTGTTATTGATTTTTAATTGCTGACTTGCTGTGCGTGGACTTACATATGCCAGATTTGCTCCAAATAATTTCCCTAGTCCTTTCACAAAGCAATCATGTCAATCTTACCGAAGACAACTCCGCCAATCCCTCAGCAGAAAATATAAAACTATTGACGATTCTACATATTATGTGTTTTGAAAGGCAATAGTGTACTTTTAACCTGATAAATTGTCTTTCTGCTTTGTGCATTTATATTTTTTATTAAGTACGATTGTAGCAAAACGCCGTTTCAGCATTGATTGCACCTTTTTTTCCCCCTCCATCAGGATGAGACCTTTTTTTATTTAAGCTTATTGGTTCCAGCCCTGAATATAGCTTTTGTCTATTTAGGATTAGGCCGCTGCTTTGGGAGTTAAATTTATGCATATCTCCTGTTGGATCGTAAATGTAGTAGTAATCCATTAATCCCAGCACGGATATTTAATCGGCGGAAATTTATACGTTTGACATCAGCGAAACTCCTAGAACATCACACATTGTTGTGGAATTATTACATTCCCTAAAATAATATATCCGCACTTTTAAAGAAATGTTATGTTTTAATGAAGAATATTTGAAATTGAAGGCGCGTGTATGATCCATCATTCATTTATGAAAACTGATGCATAAAGCAATTTGTTCATGAATGAAATCTTCATTGAGAAAAGCTTATCAGAGTGAAAGTGTGCTGAAAATTAAGGGATTGTTGGTTTTATCATCAATGAAAGAGTTCAATGTTCCCAGTGATCCTGCCAATGTATCCCGGCTTTTAGCGATTGCCAAAATTAGAGCCAAAAATCACAAATCGTATATTGACAAAAATTCTAAATCGTTTGCCAATCTGCCAATTTACTTGAAGAATGCTGACAAAAAGTTATGAAAATAATTCATCATATACAGTTTTGTAAAAAGGTTTAAACCACTTGCAAATTCCAAACATTCGATAAACATAACAGTCTTATAAGTTTGTTCCTTCAAGTTCAAATCCTACCAAACTTGGCACATTAAAACTCTGACACTTTGTTAACTAAATGATGTATTGATTTTAATCAAGGTAATTTAATCTCAAAGTTATAATCAAAAGTTTCATTTAAATTTAAATTTCGCCAAACTATATAGTGTTTACAAGTTATCGACGGTTATAATTTGAAAATATAGATATATGTATAAATAAATATTTCGACAGCAGCCAGAAGAAGCAGATAGATTTCGATGGGTTCTTTGATTAAAGGGAATTAAAAAATATGTGCCAACTAATTCAAATAGACATGGAAGTGCAAACAACCGCCCCTTGCAATTCCCGAATTTTCAAATAAGTACCAAGCCCGAATATATTCAAACTGAAAAGCCAAAGCCCGAATGATCTATGTATACTAGGGTGCTTTTTTTTCACGACTATTTTATTTTTTCAGTCCCACCTCGAAATTTTGTGGCAAATACCTAAACAAAAATTCCCTGAAAATTGGAGCCCTTAATATTAATATTAAGGACTAGCTGGGTTACCCGGTTTCACCCGGCGTTGGGTAAATACTTACTAATTAAACACTTCTCAAATGTTCTAGTTTGTTATATCCTAGAAATTGTTTCAACCCGAAAACCCCTTTATGGATCCGCTATTTTGAAATTCCAAATCTTAATAATATTAAAAATTAGTGGCCTTAAAATAATTATTGTACCAATTTTCATTCAAATCCGTTGAAATCAAGAAATTTTGGTCGCCATATTGGATCCGCCATTTTGAGTTTGGAAATTTTACAACTTTTGATAATATTCGGAACTTGTATCCTCAGAATAATTCTCAGAATAATCATTGTACTAATTGTCAGTAAAAACCGTTAAATCAAGAAATTTGGTCTCATATTGGACCCGCCATCTTGGATTTACAAGTTTTGATAATATTCGAAAAATGTAGCTTCAGAATAATCACTGTACCAATTTTCATTAAAATCCCTCGAAATCGAGACATTCTGGACGCCATGTTGCGTCCGCCATCTTGCATTAAGAAATTTTGATAATATGCAAAATTAGTGGTCTCAGAATAATCACTGTACTAATTTCCATTACAATCCGTTGAAATCGAGAAATTTTGGTCGCCATGTTGGATATGGAAATTTGGAAATTTTGATAATATTCGAAATTAGTGGCTCCGGAATAATCATTGTACTAATTTTAATTAAAATCCGTTGAGACACTCGGTTGCCATATTGGATCCGCCATCTTGGATTTACAACTTTTGATAATACAGTAATGACTCTTTAATCCGGATTAATTATTGCAAGGGGTGATCCGGATTAGCGAAAAATCCGGACTAGGGGAAGCAGAATTAATACGCAAAATGTATAAACAAAAATATGTAATTAACTCCATTTATTAAAAATAAAATAAGAAAAAATGATTTTTAAAATGGAAGTTTCAAATTATTATTTATTTTTTAGTTATGAACTCAGTAATTGAAGTCTGTTTATTTTTTTTTAAGGCTAAATTTATTGCTAGTTTCTAGTGCAGTGATAGTTCTTTGGCTGAAACTCCTGTATCCAATTTTTGAAGTATTTCGCATTTCTCTGCCAAACTTAACGTTTTGTGCTGCCTTTTAGTCATGATTATTAAAACAGTGCACTTTCCTAACGCGTACGACGAATGAATGAATGATTATGAGAACTTACGCCTTTCCTTACACAAAAATCAACGAAAACTAACGGTAAAATAAATGTCTAGTGAGAGTAAATTGTGAATGGGTGTGAAGCAGTTTACTGAAGTTACACGAAGCAAAAGAGAAAAGTGAGATAAATTTGTATGTATATACACTGAAATTTGGGAAGAAAAAAGGGAAAAGGAAAGTTTAGCCTAGGCATGATCTAATCAGTAGAATAATAAATACATAATGGTTTTATTTGTTCTGAAATTTTAGGAAATCCGGATTACAGACAACACTTTCAAAAAGTGATCCGGACTGTATAATACATAATGATACAAATTTGCTGGTCCGGATAAGCGTGATATCCGGATTAAAGGTGGTCCGAATTAGCGATTCATTACTGTATTTGGAACTTGTATCCTCAGAATAATCATTGTACCAATTTTCATTAAAATCCGTTGAAATCGAGACATTCTGATCGCCATGTTGGATACGCCATGTTGGATTTGTAAATTTTGCTAATATTCAAAATTACTGGTGTCAGAATAATCATTGTACTAATTTTCATTAAAATCCGTTGAAATCGAAAAATCTAGGTCACCATATTGGGTCCGCCATCTTGGATTTGTAAATTTTGATAACATTCAAAAGCAGTGACCTCAATATAATCACTGTACTAATTTTCATTAAAATCCGTTGAAATCGAAAAATATTGGTCGCCATATTGGGTCCGCCATCTTGGATTTGTACATTTTGATAACATTCAAAAGCAGTGACCTCAATATAATCACTGTACTAATTTTCATTAAAATCCGTTGAAATCGAAAAATATTGGTCGCCATATTGGGTCCGCCATCTTTGATTTGTAAATTTTGATAATATTCAAAATCAGTGGCCTCAAAACAATCATTGTACTCATTTTCATTAAAATCCGTTGAAATCAGGAAATCTTGGTCGCCATATTGGATCCGCCATCTTGAATTTCTAGATTTGGACAGCGGATTTGAAATCCCCATCCCGCAAAACCACTATGTACCAATTTTCATGAAAATCGCTTCAAATTTAAAATTTTCAGCCGCCATCTTGGATCCGCCATTTTGAAATCCTACGTATTATCCGAAAATAAATTAGCCTATATGTTAAGTCGGAATTTGTACTACCTTCGGACAAAAAATGAAAAATATCGATGCAGACGTTTAGGCGTGATTGAGCAACAAACAAACAAACAAACAAACGAACTTTCATTTATATATATATATATATAGGGACTAGACCAAAGCGTATAAAGATTTCCCATATAAAATACACGTAAACTTTGATTATTTTTCTTTAAAACTCTACAGCTCATAGGCATTTTATGGTATAATCTTGGTCAATGGTAGGGTCTCTTCAGAATTGAATGCTCTACAAAAGTGTCCATTGCAGTGTAACACTAACTCCCACCAGCGAGATAGTACGGGTCACTAACCCCAATTTTTCCAGGAAATTCTCGCTTTTTACCCCTATCTCGTAAACAACAAGAGGTACAGAAAAAGTGAAGTGAATATGACAAACTTGTAGGAAATTCAATTTCCTACAAAAAAGTTCTAAACCCCAAATCGCTAACATCTATATTTCTTGAGATATTGGGTTTTGAAGTTGAGGTAGTGTTTCTACAACTAGCTCAATAATCCATGAAAATTCCACTCTACCTCAACTTCAAAGCCCAATATCTCAAGAAATATCGATGCTAGCGATTTGGTGTTCCCAACTTTTTTGTAGGAAATTGAATTTCCTACAAGGTTGTCATATTCACTTTTTCTGTACCTCTTGTTGTTTACGGGACAGGGGTCAAAAGCGAGAATTTCATGGAAAAATTGGGATTAGTGACCCGTACTACCTCGTTGGTGGGAGTTAGGGTTACACCACAATAGACACTTTTGTAGAGCATTCAATTCTGAAGAAACCCTACCATTGACCAAGATTATACCATAAAATGCCTCTGAGCTGTAGAGTTTTGAAGAAAAATAATCAAAGTTTACGTGTATTTTATATGGGAAATCTTTATACGCCTTGGTCTAGTACTTAATATTAAAATTAAGGTCTCCAATTTTCAGGGAATTTTTGTTTAGGTATTTGCCACAAAATTTCGAGGTGGGACTGAAGAAAAAAAAATAGTCGCGAAAAAAAGCACCCTAATGTATACATATATTAATTTCGGCCAATAACAAAGTTGTTTTTTTTTTGCTGTTTTTTGCCCATAACAGTAAGTCTTAAAGGGTTAAGGAATGTTGCACTCTTTCTCATCCATTTGACCAATTGCCATATTTGCAAACTCAATTGGGACATTTATTAGAGGCCTGCACGAGTAAATACGGCAAATATATCGTGGGAGTATGGATACTAATACTCTTTTGACGATTAAAACGAATTGCAATGCAAGTATCGTAATCGTATACACATATGACGAGAAATAACATTGGTTAAGAGATTAAATGGTTTTCTTTATTTTTGTCATTTCTATAGGATTTTTTACGTGTATTATGAAATTGCAAACGTAAATGCTTAATTAGATCCGGTTTTCGAGGAAAATAGAGTTAGAAAGTTCAAAAGACCTAATTTTGCCTTTTCTCTCTCGAAAAATCATGAACATATGTATAACTTGTAATGTAGGTCAAGTGAATCATTACTTCAATGCAGGAGATACCACTTTTCGATCTGTGGGATCGGCATTATAGAATCACATAAGTATTAATCTTGAAACCGCGTGACTACAAAAGCTTGATGAAAATGGCATACGAAATGCGTAGGCTATCACGGCAACAATCACATACTTAAAGAAATAAAACCTCCCCTCATCCAATTACGCCTTCACCAATCCCCCAGGTTTTAGAAGAACCCAATCTCCCCCCCCCCCCCCCCCCCCCCGCCTTCCCTCCCCAAAATTGACCAAAAAGTTGATTACACTAACAAATCGTTGTGCCGAATGTGTAGGCCAAGGTTGATCGATACAGATTGTGAAATTCAGGAGATATCGAGTCTAAACCATTTTGACACAGGTTAGTGCAGACCCTAACTCCCCCTCCTCTCGATTGGTTTTTCCTAATTTTAGCCGAGATGCTGGCCGCAACAGTGTGCGGGAAAAGTTTGGTACACAGGGTCTCCAAAACCACCCGTCTACCCTTTCTAAATTGATCACAAACTTTTTTTTAGCCAAGCCGATTGCTCCATTTAAGTAAAGTGGGTACACTCTATCGATTGGCGCTATGTTCAGCTTCCCGTCTCGATCGGAAGTACGTTATTTACACTGGAAATTCTTTTTTTTTTAATGGAATGGGTATATTTTGACCTCGGTAGGGGGCGGAAGCGATAGTCTCCAATTTAACACAGCATGCACAACTTAAGACGTATGTATGTGACTTCGCCGTAAAAAAAATGCACTTCGCGGTAAAAAAGTTTCAAAGGTCATTTAGAGGGCGAAAATGTTATGTTTTTGAAAATGTGTCAAATGAAAGTTATGTATTTTTCATCGTGGAATCCGAATTCGATGTCAAAATATACGAAATAAATAACATGAAAATAGCGATAGAGCGTACCCACTTTACTTATATGTAGCAATCGGCTTGGCGGAAAAAAAGTATTTGGTCGATTTAGAAGGGGTGAATGGGTGGTTTTGGACCCCCTGTATATGTACACAGCTTTACACGGTTAAGCGTAATTGAGAGAATGGTGCAGAGACTATGACTGCGATTTGGATTTTTTCAAACATTTCATTTTAATTTAAACATTTAATTTAATCCCAAGCTTGACATTTCATAATTTTTTTTATACTATTATTTCCTAAACGCTTGGCTATTATCGCTTGGAGTTCCCAGTTCGGGTACTTTTATTTCTAGCCAAGCTCTGCATGTGCTATAAATTTGAGCGAAATCGATGTTGACGAGTATGGGCCCTCTCCTTGCAAAAACTTTGTGTCTGTACTCAGCTATAAGCTTTGCGCCACAATTGCTAGCCCAAAGTTAAACATGATGGAGCGAATGTTATGATGTGGGACTGCTGGCTGCGGCTCAAAGAAGATGTATCTGTTTAGCAATAGTCTTATTTTGTACAGTGAGCCTTTCACCAGACTGGTAGGATTTGAAAACTCAATCCGTTTAGCTCAAGGTTTTATTGCTTGGGACGAATGTTTTGTTGTTTTGAAAAAAAGGGTGTTACCTTTTCTCAAAAATGTTACTGCTGCTACTCCAAAGAAACCGACGCATCTGAGTTAACTACGGAGTAATTAATTAAAAGGTACCGGAATCACAAGATTTAATATTTATTAATATATTTGATTTTCAAAATGTAAATAACAAGAGCGAATTCCCAGATAATATAAGAGATGCATTTATACTATATGAAATAAAATTTTAAATAAATTATACTAGCAGTCATATGACTTATCGGTAATACAAAGTATACTTTAAAAATATATGCAAAGTCAAGTCTATTTAATATTGGGTATGGGAAAAAGTTCGTGGCGTTTTTCCCGATAGATGGCGTCAATTTCAAATAACTCAAGAAACACAGACCGCAGCGACACCACTACACGACACGCTCTTTGGAAAGGTGGCAGTTCGAGCGTTACTTTGAGTGTGTAAATATTGCAATTGGTGCAATGGTTGGAAAGTTGTTTGCATTTGAAAATGGAGATAAATAATTAAAAATTGCGCTATATTTTGCAATATTATTATGACAAAGGGAAGAACGCTGCACAGGCTCGTGAAAAATTTTGCTATGCTGTGTACGACTAAGGTACTTTATCGAAATCTGCTCCACGGAAATAGTTCGCTCGCTTTCGTTCCGCTAATTTTGATGTGAAAGATGAGTCACGCTCTTGTCATCTAATTACTGAAAAACAGGTGAAATTCTTGAAAAAGTGCAGCACATCAGCAGTGTCGATATTGGTATGAAGCTAGGCATTGACCACAAAACTGTTTTGAACCATTTACGCAAAGCTGGCTACAAGAAGAAGTTCGATGTATGGGTTCCTCATGAGTTGAGTGCGAAAAACATGATAGACCGACTTAAGGGTCAAGGGTCAAGGTTAAGGGTAAGTCAAACATGCATTTTTTGGACCCATTTTTAAGATTTTTTTTTATCGATCTGGTAAAAGTAAGGTAAATGGGCGAAGGCCTACACTAAAGAACAAATTTTTAAGAGTATTAAAAAAAAATTGTTATTAAAAAATATTGAAAATTGAGTTTTTGAGATAAATTGTAAGTTGACGCTCCGAAAAAAAAGTAGATTTGCGGTGAGACACATACCTAATAGCTGGATCATCTAAAACAAAAAAACCAAAAAGATTTTGTTAGTTAATAAGTTTCTTGAGGTAATGCTGTCGAGTTTTTCTATTTATTTCGATTATTGAATTTTTGGTGTGAGTTTAAAGTAAAAAAAATGAAAAAAAAGGAAATTTTTTGTTTGGAATTTCTGTTTTCAATCGGGAAAAATTCTATTAAAAAAAAAAGAAATTGAAAAAAAAATCTCGACAGGAATACCTTGTAAATTGTCTACAAAAAAAGTGTGCACAATTTCAAAAGGATCGGTCAAGTAATTTTCGAGTTACGTGTCTCACCGCAAATCGACTTTTTTTTTTCGGAGCGTCAATTTGCAATTAACCCATTAATGCGCAAAACAAAGATTTTGTGCACGCAAGTTCAATTGTACGATTCGAATAGAAAATTGGGGCGAATTTCCTCCACATTCGTACATAAGGGGTTTTTGGGGGTGCTCTTTCAGAATCTGGCATTTGTTTTGCATAAAAACTTCAAAAACCCTATTATTTTTTGGGTTTCTTCAAAAAAGTGCCAATTTTTTTGGGTCATTTTTCGTCTCAACGTCGATTATCTTGTCGTTGCTGCTATTGAATGATCATATAACCACCAGAAATCGCGGTCCGAATGTCTACACTTTCTCAAATCATGGTTTTGAATTTTTTTTTTCGCTTTGGTTTTTGCAAAATGGCCGTTTTGTACAGCAATGTAATAACAACCTTTGCGATTTTTTTACACGAAAAGGATCAACTTTACAAAAAAAATTTATATGACAAAATGTGCTTATAATTAGCCAGGGAAAACATGTAAATATTTTCAGAATTTGTTTTACTATTTTTGGTTTTTTGGATTTGGCCAATTTTTGAAAAATCCAAAAATGTCTCGAAACATTTTTGTGCGATGATTTTCTATGACTTTCGACGTGGATTAAACCAACAACAGTGTGCCGATCAACTCGCTGCGACTTTTGGTGATGAAGCACCATCTCGAGCCACCATGTTTCGCTGGTTTTCTGAATTCAATCGTGGTCGCATTTTGTTCCAAGACGAATTTCGCTAAGGTCGTCCAAAATCGGCTGTTGTGTCAGAAAAAATAGATGCTTTGCGTGAACTGATATTGCAATATCGTCATGTCATATACCGTGAAATTGAGGCATGCTTGGGCATTAGTTCCACTAGTATACATTCAATATTGCATGAACATTTGGTCGTCAAAAATATTTGTTCGCGTTGGATACCGCATAATTTGACAATCGCTCGAAAAAAGGCTCGTGTCTATTGGTGCAAACAAATGTTTAAAAAATTCAGTCGCGGTGCTTCAAAAGACGTCTAGAAGATCGTGACAGCCGACGAATCATGGATCTATGTATATGTACCCGAACTAAACAACAATCGACTGTACGGGTCTTTCAAGACGAGCCAAATTCAACAAAAGTTGTTCGCGCACGAAGCATTTCGAAGCAAATGGTAACCTGTTTTTTCGGAATAACTGGACATGTCGCCACCGTTCCATTAGAGCGACGTAGACGGGTCAATTCTAAATGAACCATTTGTTTGCCTGAAGTGTTCGGAAAAATCATCTCCACCACGACAATGCAAGCTGTCACACATCAGCTCAAACAAGTGAATTTTTGATCATTCAAAACATCGAATTGATGGGTGATCCGCCGTACAATCCTGATTTGGCACCCAATGATTTCTTATTCCCGCATATCAAAAATAAATTCCGAGGTCAATGTTTTTCGACGCCTGAAGAAGCGGTTGATACGTTCAAATCACATCTTCAAGGAGAATATTTTGAAAAACAATAAAGCCATTTTCAATTATAAATATTTGTTTTTACTTGTCTATCTGAAAACTTAAGTAGCAACCCTTGTAGGAAAGGCGTTGTCTTCCATCACCATCATCCAGGTCACACACATCTTTGATGACTCGCCAAAAATTGCGAGATCTTGGTTGGGAGGTTTTGATGCATCCACCACATAGTCCAGACATAGCACCCTCTGACTATCACTTGTTCCAATCCCTGCAGAACTCTCAAAGTAATTAAGCTGGTTTCGAAAGAAGCCTGTGAAAACCATTTGATTTAGTTTTTCAACCAGAAACCACGGAAGTTCCTCTACGATGGCATCATGGTTCTACCAGAAAAATGGCGAAACATTGTCGATAATAATGGAGCACATTTGGTTTAAATAAATTCATATTACCACTATAAGAAAACCAGTTGAACTTTACTAAAAAAAATGCCACGAAC
This sequence comes from Dysmachus trigonus, assembly GCA_949715965.1. NCBI lineage: Eukaryota > Metazoa > Arthropoda > Insecta > Diptera > Asilidae > Dysmachus > Dysmachus trigonus. The sequence continues at coordinate 33,279,863 of OX454321.1, read as the reverse complement.
TTTTTCCCACACCCAATATGATATATTATATTCTATCGGCGATACCCGATCTTTCTGTACTTCTATTGAAAAATATAAATATTATAATTCTGTAGAGAAAAACGTGTAGTAATTCTTCAGTCTTATCTCTCAATTTATCTACAGATGGCGCCAATTAAATTTGAAAAAAAGGATAATTGAAAATATATATTTCTTTTAAAAAAAGTAATAACTTAAAAATTTAAAATTTTTTTTTTTTTTTTTTAATAAGGAATTTTGAGGAATACTAAGACAAACGGTAATATTTAAAAAAGGAGCAAAATGTGCCCTTCATTATCATGAAGAAAGGTTCATTGTCGAAGTATTGTTTTATACAAAAACTATAAATATACCACTTTTTACTCGCACAAAACATAAGCAACTTTTGTGTTCATTTGAAATAAATTAATTAAAAACCGTTTAGAATTTGGCTTGCAGTTCTTCGCCTGAGCTGGTGCTAGGATCCCTTGGTAAACAATTCTGCGAAAGTCTATCGTGTCCAATTGATTCAAGTGATCCAAAAGTATGGAAACGGCTAAATAACTTTCGAGGAATGCATTTTGGAGAAAAAAGTTGTAGACAAAAGTCTTAGGAATTTTCCCTGGCTATACAATGGTGGCCGTAGATTTGACCTTGTCCATGGCCTTGAAGATAATTTCAAGGTCAAGTTGACTTATTTAAATTGGAACTTATATTTTTGACCACGGAAATGGAAAGAGCGGAAAATTTTACGTCCGACTATGATCTTAACCATGACCTCGAAGTTCATATCAAGGTCAATATGGCTCTTTAAAAGGCAATCTGCATTGTTACGGCGGATTTGTAAAGAGTGGAAGTTTTACGTCCGAATGTGACCTTGACTACAACCTTGATCTTCGCCATGACCTTGACCATGATCTCAAAGGTCACATAAAGGTCAAGGTGGTTTTTTGAAGGGGAAACCATATTTTTGGGAACGGAAATCTAAAAATTGTGACCTTGACCATGACCTCGAAGGTCATGTCAGGGTTAAGATGGTTCTTTAAACGGAACGTAAAATTTTCCGCTCTTTCCATTTCCGTGGCCAAAAAAATTGGTTTGCCCTTCAAAAACCATCTTGACCTTGATGTGATCTTCGAGGTCATGGTCGAGGTGGTGGTGAAGGTCACATTTAGGCGCAAAACTTCTGTTCTTTCCAAATCCGCAGTAATAATGCAGGTTCCTCTTTAAAGAACCATTTTGACCTTGATATGACCTTTAAGTTAAGATCAAGGTCGGACGTAAATTTTTCCGATTTTCCTATTTCCATGGTCAAAAATATGGGTTCCCATAAAAAAAGTCAACTTGACCTTGAAATGACCTTCAAGGCCATGGTCAAGGTCAAGGTCAAATATACGGCCACCATTGAATAGCCAAGGAAAATTCCTGAAACTTTTTTCTACAAAATGCATTCCTCGAACTCCATACATTTGGATCACACTGTATAATAAAAAGGCGTTTATGACAGCGTAGTCCACAAAGTGGAAAAAAATTCGTGAGACCGTCGATTGCATAAGTATTTTTCAATTGCTCGAATTTGTCAACATAGTCCATACAACTGTTGTACTGGATCACGGCTTCAGGACAAGCTACTTCAGTTCTGTCTCCATTGCGTTCTATGCGAATAACAACACCTATTTTTGTTGGATCTAAAATTTAGTTGGTAAGATTACAAACTGTATACTTTATTATTGAATTTCAAAATGCTCAACTGAAAAAACAACACTACACTAGTAATTCAGATATTTGAATAAACCTAACCATCACGTCTTAATGCTAAGGGTCCGCAACTCAAGGTCAACAATGACTTAAAAAAGCATAATAGTTCAGCACATCGTCGATAGATGACGCGAAAATATATTTTAAACAACCGAGAATAAGTGGTTAGAAAACTGACCACCAAACCTGAAAGACTTAAGATATTAATAAGTTTTCAGACATTTTTTGCCATTCACCTTTAAGAGTTGTAACCAAGTCCTACAACTGGTCAACTGTCGCTAGTGGACGCACTTGGTGCTCTCTCTCTGTGCTTGTGTTTTGATTAAATTTTTGAACTACTTTTCGTGGACTGTTCTTACTTTGGTTGTCTTTCGTGTTTTAATTTATTCTGCGAACTATTAAAATTGCTAATCGCACCACCTCAAACTCAACCAACTCTGAGCATCTGAGGTAACCATGCTGTCCAGGATCATGGATTTAAAAGCATCTATTCTTTCGGAAATTACCTCACTGAAGGCACAGGTAGCTTTCTTTGGAAAGTAAGCTATATAATATTGACCCATTAATCGCTAAGCTAAATGATTCGAACTGCATGTCGCTATATAGCGGTCCTCTTCACCGCCCACCAGCAGTCTCGGAGGTTCATCCACCTCTTTCAACTGGCGTCGCCATCTGCAGCCACATGTTCTAGCATTGTCATCTGTTCTTTATTATGAATCGTTGGAAATTACCGATTCGCCGATTCTGAGCGCCTGTGCCTCTATTGGACCTAGTCTTTTCATTCTGGACCTAGTCTTTTCATCTGACGCGTCAACTACGCATGTAGATGCATGTCTTGACAACATTTGTATGGAGGTCGCTGATCATCCTGCACTACTCACCTCAGTCAAATTTTATATTACAATATCTGACGATGAAATATTTGATTTTTTAAATATTTTCAGGAAGGCCGATTTTGACTCCCTTAATTATTTTTTTGAAACTGTGATTGGTCTGTAATTTACAATTGCCCTGACGTTGAACAGGTTGTAAGTAACTTCTACGAATTAATTCTGAATGGAATTCATCAGTTTGTTCCTCTAGTCTAGGGAAATTTCTTAAGTAATGCAGTGTGATATAATGCTGAGTTAAGATAAATGAGAAATCGTAGAAATATTTCCTGGCGTAAAGAGTCTAGCCGGTTAAGGAGGTGTAAAGTGCCTCCAGCGCTTTTGAAAAACAAAAAATATCCTCATGTAGTACATGAACAAGTACATATTTGCTGAAATTTTCAGACCCATAGACCCTCACATAACCTAAAAAAAAAATTAAAACGTGATTTTCAGTGTTTTGGCGATATCTCGGCTTCTTGTAGACGTAGAAAATATTTTTTTCGAAATTTTTGGCGGCAAATTCAAATTTTTATAGAAGTTAGAAATTTTCAAAATTCAATTAAAAAAAAAACAAAAACAAAACAAAAAAATGGAAACGATGAAAAAAAAATGCTATTCTCTGGATGTCAAGCTATATCCATGAATTATTTCAGATTTTTAGATTTGGTGCAACAGGGTTAAAATATCGAAAAAGGGTCGTTTAGCTCTGTTAGCTCTGTTTTAAGATTAAAGTAAAATGTATAAGCCAATTCATCTTTAAAATGGGTAACCGAAAACCGATTAAGATGTTTTTTTATTCATATTTGCACACTTCAAAGAGATCTATTTCTTCAATGCAGGCCATGAGCAATTTCATTCATCAATGGGCACAAATGGGACATTAAACATAAAATCAGAAAAGAGAACTCCCACAGTTCATTGTTTGCTGCGAAAATTTCCATTGTTTCACTTCGTCCGATAAATCGGTAATAATTTTAATTGAACTGTTCTTCTCGTCTGAAACTTAAGATATTTTCATTAATGGAAAGTCATTATCCTCTGATTTATTAGGGTAAAGCTTTTGTTATTAACTCTGCTGCTAAGCGATGAGTCGCATAAAATTCCGTCAGAATTGCTTTTCAGATTTTTTGAAATCAAATTCCTTATGGCCATCAAATATATTTATGTATATATCAATGGCGTGGAGTGAAATTTTTAAAAATGTAAATCAGAATAAAAATCAAGAAGTTAATGTGAAAAATTTATTAGTTGTAATTACATATATATAAATATATACAGGGTGTTCAGAGGTGGGAGGGAAATATTGCAGGGGGTGAAAGGTCAGACCGATACGAAATTTTTGAAATTAATTCTCACCCCTTTGGGGGTTAATTATTAAAGGACCAAACTTGGCCAAATTGTTATATTCAAGTCTCCTATAACGCGGTGTTTTTATAGCGCGAATCCCATATAACGCGGTGTGAAAAATGCGACAAGTTCTCCTATAACGCGGTCTCTTTATAAAGCGTTTTTGATACAAGAACATTCCAAAAACTCAAATGGCCTGAAAAGTTTATCTATGGCAACACTTATTCGATATGTTAAATTTTTGTATGTACATAGTTAACATTTGTGATGTATTCCCCTGTTTGTCAATTCTAGTATTAATTAAACCAAAATTTAAATATGTAAAAATCTACATATTCATTGTCATTTCTATTATAAACTTTTATTTATTAACCGTATCAGTCACAACTTGTTACTTTGAGAATACAGTTTTTATATAGGTCTAATTTGCATAGAACTTATTTATTTCTGAGATTCCATATAACGCGGTACGAATCATTCAATTTGTATTAATTCTGAGTTTCTTATAACGCGGTTTCCATAGAACGCGGCAGTGGTTTCCATATAACGTTTTATAGATTATTCTGATTTATCTTATTTCTATGTTTCTCAAAACGCGGTTTCCATAGAACGCATATCCTGATTTGAATTAACTTCAAGTCTCTCATAGCACGGTTTCCATATAACGCAGTACGAATCAATCGCGTTAAAGGAGACTTGTACTGTACTATAATCGACGCGGGCGCACTTTACTTCTTCTTATCCCCCTATGGCTTTTGGGCAGAACATTGGAACACTCCTGCAGGGTGCACCTCACAAAAATGTTTTATCACAAAACTATGAACTTATTACACACTGCCTTTTTCACAGCTACACACCAAACACGTTATATGATGCTTACTTATATAAATGTTTTTTTTTTTAAATTATTTTTTTTAATTTTAATTGCGTCTAAAAAAACGTTTGTTTAGTTATAACTTATTTATTTAAAATAAAAAAAAGAATTTATTCGTAACATTTTTATTTTGTCTTAACTAATAAAAATTAAGAAAAATTATGACTATGATAAAATTAATTCCAGGTACATAGAAGATAGGAGAAATCTGAATTATTATTATTGTATAGACATATTCTTTGTTAATTTCATTATGCATTGACATGATTGTAGCATATTATTTTATCTCATGACAGTAATTCAATTGATTTATATTTTGATAGGTTACAATATTATATTGTAGGATTATAATGGTGTTGTGATGAAATAAAAATTAAATGTGTATTGAAATATTTTAATTAACTTCAAGCCTGTCTAACAATAGAAGAATTTCATGAATTATTATGGGACGATAGTAAAAATTCCATTCGTAATTTAAACTATATTCGAATATTAAATCAAATCGTTGAATTACGATTTTAACGACGTAAATTTTACTTACTGAAATCAGTTATCATTGTATTATAGAATAATTTAAAATACGATTATTCATTATATCTTGCTACAAGAAAAATGTAACAAATTTGTATTGTTTACACAATTTTTATTCATGAATTATTATTATGTACATAATGTTAATTCGTGAACTTTTATTCTTGAATTAGTATTATCAAAGAAAGTATAAACATAAAGAACTTGCAAGGCACGGCAGAAATTTTGTACGAAAATTTTCGACTGGGGTCGCTCTATAAGGACCCCAGAGACAGAACTCAGCATTCAGCACATCGTGAGCCGACCCCATAGAACCCCAGTCGTGTGTTCGCTTGCTTTTCAGCTATTCAAGTTCTTGGCTCTCTTTGCGTTCTTTCTAATTTGAGTTTACACTCTGAGAATGAACATTCAGGGAACGCAGACGGTATGTGTGCGGCAAGGGGTTCACCGTGGCCTGCGTGTGTTTTCTTTTCATTCATTTCGTATCTTTCGAATGAGTGAGTTGGTTTGGCTGATGAGATTTTATGCTTTTGGTTAGCTGGTACTGTCGCTATTTCAATAAATTTTATTGGATTTTGAATTTGTGTATATATAGTATTAGTGTAGTATAGTTTAGTATAGTTTATATATATATACAGTGCTGCGTAAAAGTTTAGGACCACCGAAGAATTTGTAGTAAACTCATATTTCCAAAACCTTTTATTCAAATGTTCCTTAACATGGATCTAAAATTCATCATTATACTGAAATTAGGTACTCTTTAATTTATAAAAAACAACTTTATTTGGTTCTCAGTTGTAAACATTACCAGAAATGGACAATTTCTCAATTTAATACCTGCGTAAAAACATAGGACCACAAAAAGATTTTTCTTCAAGATATTAATTTAAACTTTAAAATAATATCCTTTAGGTCGCATACAAGCAACAATTCTGCGAGGCAAAGATTCAAATAAATTTTTAAGCATTTGCTTAATAATAATAAGTTTGGGAAATTTCCCCATTCTTCAAGTAGTAGACTCTTCAATTCTTCTACTGTCTTTGATCTTCTCTTTGAAACTCTTTTGCCTAGGACTTTCCAGACATTTTCGATTATATTCAGATCTGGACTGCAAGCTGGCCATGGTAATATGGTTATGTTGTGATCATTAAACCAATTTAAAGTGATCGCAGCGACATGAGGACGGGCATTATCCTGTTGGAATATAGCTCCCCTTAAAGGCATATGCCATTCAATAAATGGAATAAGTTTATTTCTCAGGATGCTCACATATGTGAATTGATTTATAGATCCTGTGACCAATTCCAAATCAGTATACCCATTCCATGATATTCCGCCCACACTGTGACCTTTCCACCCCCATATTGTTTCTGAGAATTGATACAGGAAGGAAGGAACTGTTCATTTGGTAGTCAGCGAACTGTTAGCCTTTTGTTTTGCATAAGTTGGAAAGACCTTTCATCTAAAAAAAAGGACCTTCTTCCAATTATCAACGGTCCAATATCGTCGAGCCATACACCATTCCAGTCTTGCTTTTGTATGACTCTTCGTAAGGAGTGGTTTTATTTGTCGTAGATCTTTTCCTCATATTTTTCTCGCCCAATATTCTTTGAAAATGTCCGGCTAAATTTCAATACCACTAGTTTACATCAGCTGATGAGAAATTTCAGCACTAATCGCGGCCTGATTTTTTTTTTATCTTAAGAAGACTTCTTCTAATCCTCTGAGTTACTAGTTTGCTTCGCCCCTACGGATTTTTGTGCGCAACGGACCCAGTTTCCCTATATCTTTGTATAGCATGATGAACACACCTCTTACTTAACCCAATCAGGTCGCATATTTGCCTTTCTGATTTGCCGGATTTGTATAGCGCAATGACCTAATTTTAATCGGGATCGCTATAATTTTCATTTTTAACGTCATTTGTCTAACTTACCTCACATAATTTTCCGAAATCAAACGATTTTTTTACCATTTTAGCATAGGTATAGGAAGTCTCAATAATATACAGAAAACTTTGCAACTGCTTCTTCTATGACAATGCACTACTTGTAATAAAAATATTTACAATGTTTCTCAAAAAATTTATTAACATAACGGACTTGGAAACTGTGTTGCCATAGCAGAATTTTGTAAATTTCAAGAAAAAAATTGTTGGTCCTATGTTTTTACGCAGGTATTAAATTGAGAAATTGTCTATTTCTGGTATTGTTTAAAACTGAGAACCAAATAAAGTTGTTTTTTATAAATTAAAGAGTACCTAATTTTATTATAATGATGAATTTTAGATCCATGTTAAGGAACATTTGAATAAAAGGTTTTGGAAATATGAGTTTACTACAAATTCTTCGGTGGTCCTAAACTTTTACGCAGCACTGTATAAAATAAATATAATATTGCGTTATTGAACTGAGTTTTTTATTTTTATACTTGGAGTTTTTTATTTTGTTATTGAATTTCCATTTTTTTTGTTTTGCTTCTTTTACCATTAGTTATGGATAAAAGAAAATTGGGTATAAAATGTAGTTTGTCGCATTGCGGTAAATCCAGAAGGGCGAATGATGTGCGCCTGTTTGAATTTCCACCTCCTGACTCTTTGCTTGGTCAGATATGGCGCGAAAATTGCAATTTTCGAGAAGAAGGTGGAAGAAAATTGCAATTATGCCATTTGGATTTCGCGGATGAATGCATTGGCAAAAAAAGATTAAAAGCGGAAGCTATACCAACTCTCTTTTTAGCTCCTGGGGGAGACAATGTTGAGAATTTTGATTTTGAAGAGCCTGCACGTAAAAGACGCAGATCTTCGTCTCCTATGGAGGAATGTTGCTCTTCATGTTTAAAAAATATTCAAAATGTTGATTATTACATGAAAAAATACAATAATTTAAGTAAAAAATACGAAGATTTAAAGAGAAACTTTTTAAAATATAAGAAAAAAGTGAATTTGGTTAATACAAACAAACAAAATTTAAAGAAAAGAAATAAAGTTGTTTTACAAAAAACTAAACTGCCTCTTATCGAAAGAATTAATTTGTTGAATATTAGCGAGGAAAGCAAAATACTTTGCCGAATTATAATAAAAAAGGAAAAAAGGAAATATACTGACCCCGAAAGAAATTTGGCGCAAAATTTATTTTATGCTTCTCAGTCGGCGTACAAATTTATGCGGAACGATTTGCATATTAATTTACCCGATGTTTCCACAATTTATAGGTGGGCACCAGTCAAAACTTTACAACCAGGTTTCCAAAATTCTGCGTCCGAATTTATAAAACTCAAATTTTTGTCGTTAAATCCGAGTGAAAAAGACGTGGTCCTAATGTTTGATGAAGTAGATATTCGAAGAGAATTACGATTTAATACTAGTCATGATATCATAGATGGATTAGAGGACTTGGGTTTTAAAAGAAAGGATGCTATAGGAAAACATGTTTGCGTCTTTATGGTGCGTGGTCTTAAAAGTAATTGGAAGATAGTTCTTAATTACTTTGTCTCAAAGCGGAATAAAAGGAATAGACCTTAAATACCTAATTGAAAATAATGTTAAATTTTTATTTGATTCGGGTATGACAGTAAGAGTGCTAGTTTGCGATCAAGGATCAGCTAATAGGAACTGTTTTATGCGTTTGGGTGCTACGCCAGAGAATCCTTCAGTTTCAATGTTTGGGCACAAAATTATATGTTTGTATGATTTCCCCCATTTAATAAAATCTTTGAGGAATCTCTTAATAAAAACTAATATTACAACTCCCCAAGGTCTTATTGTGTGGGATGTCGTAAGAGAGTTGTGGGAGCTTGAGCAAAAAAATTTTACTAAAATGTTGACAAAGATAAGCTCTCAGCATGTAAATCCAGGTCCTTTTGAAAAAATGCGAGTTAATTTAGAAACACAGATTTTCAGTAGAACTGTTGTCGCTGCAATAAAAACAGCCGTCGACACAAATCAATTTAAAAGAAATTCAAAAGAGACTGCTTTAGCGACAGCGCACTTTTTTGAAATGGTCGACAAAATATTTGACTGCATGAACTCAGGTTCATTAAATAGTAATAACTCCTTTAGAAGTGGTTTAAAATTAAACAATACGCCCTACTTATTTATTCAAGATTTTCTACTCATTTTAGAAGGAATTAAGATACCAGAGAAAAAAACTGTGTATTGCCTAAATGGTATGAAACAAACATTGTTGGGAGTTCGTCAATTAGCTGATGACATTCTAAACAGCAATGACGATATTTTCTTTATTTTGACTAAAAGATTATGGCAAGATTCTCTAGAAAATTTGTTTGCTGTTATTCGTCAGAAAGGAGGTCATAATAAGAATCCAAGTGTTTATGAATTAAATATTATTTTGGCAAAAATAATGTCTATTAATTTAATTCAATTTAGTAACAGATCTAATTGTGAGCGTGATGATGATCTTATGCTTACAATAGACCTTCCGAGTCAAAGTAGCTCTTTAATTAATAATGATGAAAATAGTTCCTTAAATTATCCGAACTCCAATATTAACGAAATAAATGTTGCAAATATACCAGAGGACACTTTCGATGAAATTGATATCCATATAGATCTCCCATCAATGCGATATTTTATAGGATATGTTCTAATGAAAATGTTTCCAAAAATAAAGTGTGATATCTGTGAAAAAATAATGAGAAAATCTGATGAAGTTCTTACATGCCCATCAGAGCTATTTATTTTTTATAAAAATTATAATTCAGCTTCGTCCGATTTTGGTAGTTTGTATGCACCTTCCGAAGTGTTTTTCAACATATGTAAAAAACATATTACAGTTTTTGAAAATATATTTAAAAATCATAGCGAAGTGAAATTTATTAAGAAATATATAACAGAGAAATGTAAAGGCGTTACGTCGGAATGGTTTGATGAGAAAATTGAATGTTACAATCACAGAATCCAAATATTAGATTACATTATGTTGATATTATTAAGAAAAAATTGTAAATGGAGCGTGCCAAAAAGAGACAAGAAGGAATCAGAAAAACTTAACATTTTAACTGCGTAAGTCATAGATATTATATGCCTCCCTCATATATAAGTAACATTATTTTATTATATAAAAACAGCAAACTTTCCACATTTTATAAAAATATGTTTCAAAAATCGTTGTGCCTGAAAATAAGACTAAACCCCCTTTGAAAAATGAAAAATATTGGTGATTAGCTACCTACATACCTGTTAATTTGGATTATTAACAATGTTACAAGGGCAAAAAATATTTTGCAATATTCCCTTTTTTTTATTTTGTTTTTGTGGGAGTTTATACCTGTGAAATTAGAATTTTCAATTTTGTTATAATCTTAAAAGCAAAAAAGAATTCATCAACTTGTCAACGGATTAACAATAAAAGATTGACATATTTTATATGCATATGAATATATAAATAAAATAATAATCAGATATGATATGTAACATTGCAAAGATATTGATACCCAATCTAAAAATTTCGCCACTCCATAAATACAAAATTAAAATTCGTGCACAAGGAGGTGCTTAGGGACAAAGTCGCGAAATATGTGTAAACTGCATGTTCTAGGAATTCGCGTATTTGCGGGACAAATAGAGGTACAGAAAGGTACTCAAGCAGCTCAGCTCAGCTCAGCTCAGTGAACACAGCCTCAGCTATTACAGCCAAAATTTCGTAAAGCACGAACTTGTAAAAATTTTTAGTTCATACACTTAGACTGAAAATTCCCTGAACGCGGAAGGTATGTGTGCGGCAAGGGGTTCACAGCACCGACGAGAGAATAGCAATCGCACTATCGCAGTCCACAGAATCACAGTATTCAGCGCAGCACAAGATTTCCCCTTTGCAAACCCCCTTACGCCGACCGCACAAGGCCCATTGCTGCGAGAATTTCGTAAAGCACGAACTTATACTGGATGCAAGTTCTTTATGTTTATACTTTCTTTGGTATTATCTACTAATGAAGAATAAAAATTTACGAATTAAAATTCTTGAATTAAAATTATGTAGGTACCCAATCTTAATTTAAAATAAAAATTCAAGTATTAAAATTCTTCTCTTATGTATATAATTTTAATCCAAGAATAATAATTCACGAATTAAAATTCATGGGGATCAAAATTTACGAATAAAAATTCTCGAATTAAAATTATGTAAATAATTTTAATTCAAGAATAAAAATTCCCGAATTAAAATTCTTGATTTAAAATTATGCACATAATTTTAATTAAAGAAAAATATTCACGAATTAAAATTACGTACATAATAGAAATACGGCAACACTGTTAATAAGTAAAAAGGTACATAAAGTAAGCATTGACAATTGCACTGCATGCACACTGAAACAAAATTGCATCATTTTCGCAGTGCTGCCAACATAAAAAATACAAAATACTTTATAGTGCGATATTCAGTGTTAAAAAAGGGTTTTTAATTCCTTCTGTGTACCTCCCAAAGAAGTTCAAAGAAGTTTTTCAAATTTTCTTGGAATTACATTTCTTCATAAATACCTCCCATAATAAGGAATTCTATGGCATGCCGTTTTGCTATTTAATATAATAATAATTAATTAAATAATTTATTTAAAAAAAAAAAAAAAAAAGAATTCATTCGTAGCATTTTTATTATGTCTTAACAAATAAAAATTAATTAAAATTATGACTATTATAAAATTAATTCCATGTACGTAGGAGAAGATAGGAGACACCCTGAATTATTAATCTTGCATAACATATTATTTGTTAATTTCATTATGCATTGACATGATTGTAGCATATGATTTTATTTCATGAAAAAATAATAATCCAATTGATTTATATTTTGATAGGTTACAATATTTTATTTAGGCAACACAATTGTTGCGATGAAATAAAAATTAAATCTTGATTGAAATAGTTTAATTCATTTCAAGCCTCCAAAGCATAATTTCAACTGAATAATTTAAAATCATGCATAAAAAAATTCAAATTAAAAATTTGTATTGCTCGAAAGTAAAATTTAAATTCAATCAATTATTTTAATTTTATAATTTTTATTCTTGTGAATTTTAATTCGTGAATCTTTATTCTTGAATTTTAAATTATGCGTATAATTTTAATTCGTGAATTTTTATTCTTGAATTAAAATTATGTACATAATAAAACGACCGAAAACATACGAAGCCCCTCGTTCCCTTTATAGTTTAGGCTAAAATGGTGGAAGTCAGAGATCAAAATTTTGTTTTTCGATGAAAATATATTTCGTTTTTTATTAATAAATGTAAATTGTATACTATAGAGCAAATTAAAAAAATATTTCGATATACAAAATTGGTACCAAATTAGTTCAATCAATTAGACTACCCAATACAGCTGTAATCTGTGTTATTAAACATCTAAAAAATATTATTTTATTTCAGGCTTGACATAGCTGAGGCTTGAAGTATTTGAAAAAGTGAAGCATTGACTACTGCATCCATCATAAGAGCACCTCATTGTTAGCATGGAAGCATTGTCAGTATCAGAGTATATCTTGAAAGCAGTATGTTTAATTTAACGAAAGAGCTCATCTATGTGCCTTAGTGAATGCGCACACCTGAATTTTACAGCTGGTCTATTTGAGCTTTTTATCAATTCAGCCGATCACCAGCTATCGAGATCATGGACATGCATAGCGACAGCAAAGTGATCAGAGCGCCATCGCTAAAAAGGGGCAAAAATGACGAGCGATTATGCGATCGGGTAAGTAGAGCTTTTCTTGTGCGGAGTCAAAATTAAATTAATTCTTACATCGCTTTTTTCGACCAATTGTTCTTATCATGACTTCCGTCCGATGGCTTGCGCACAGATCAGCAAAGCAAGCACCAATGACATTCCGCTGTTGATCGGCTATTCTTCTTACTTTTGAAGAGTATAGTGCTTCTACTTATGTATCTCGGGGTAATCAAGAAATTTAGAGGAACCGCACTTAACTTTGCTACAGTCGGTATTTATTGTACATTTCTTGTTGCATTGGTCGCTGTCGCCGCCTGAATGTGTCAAATACCTAAGTACTAAGCAGACTTCGATCGTTGATTTATTTGAAATGCAGCAGAATATTTGTTTTTTTTATATACTCGGGCGAAAAATTGCACAACTCTTTTGATTATATTCCGTATATTTATTAGAATGGTTAATAACACCACAAAACATATTTCTATCGCTTGCGTGCGTGAAACCTGCTCGAGTTCATTAATGTTGGCTAAATATGTGATTTCTGGCGGCCACTGGGAAAGCCGTGCAAAAGTTGACCTATAAATGGAGTATGAGCGATGTGAAGTCGTGAGTATGCTATGCTATGTTCGGTTAACAAAACACGAGTGTAACAGTTATCTAATGTCGACATCGAGTTCTAGCAAACCATGTATATTTAACTACGTGTGTATATATAGATTCAAGAGATGCCTTACGATTTGGCAATGAGAAGGTTATTTTTTTTCCGTTTTCATATATGCATCAGCTTTTGAAGTATGTAATTTATTCGTTACAGGATAAAAATATTTTTTTTTTATATATCTTACTTCCTGAAAGTAGGATTATCTAACTGTTAGATAAGTAATATATACAGCCTTGTTCAAAAGTATTAGGCACCCTCGATATTCATTGATATATGGAGTTTGAATGGATTCCAGAAAAATTTAACATGGTAGGTGTTTAAACCCAACTGTCACTAGATTATTGATGGGGTTTGCCGGTCGTAAAATCCCAGTAACTATAAAAACGAGGATGTTTTTCAAATTTTCGCTCATTTATGGTTTGGTGTTAGATGCGATAAAGTGCAATTTAGAAACGGTTTCAAGTGATTTTAAAAATTGGTTTTAAGTTTTTAATAAGGAAGTGTTAAAGGTGATAAAATGCCAAAAATTAAAGAACTAAGCCAGTCTTTAAGGTCAGAAATAATTATTTTGGACGCAAAAGGTGTTAGTCAAACAGCTATTGCAAAAAAATTAAAGTGCTCACGTTGTTCTGTACAAACAACACTCAAAAGGTATAAGGAGACTAAATCCTTCGAAAATAAGCCCAGAAGCGGACGAGAAGCGTGCCACCACATCAAGGCAGGATCGTTTTTTAATATTGATGTCTCTTCGGAACCGCAGAAAAACATCGAAAGATCTCGCTGCAGATCTTCAGGATGAAGCGGGAGCTAGTTTTTCTGCAGTAACAGTTAGAAGACGACTTATAGGCGCAGGACTACGTGGTTCCGAGGCAAGAAAAAATCCACGGCTTTCTGAGCGAAACAAGCAAAACCGACATAAATGGGCGAAAAAATATAAATATTGGAAAGCCGAGGACTAGGCAAAAATCGTACGGCGGGACGAATCAAATATTGAGGTAAATATGCCAACTGTTCTTCTTCACTTAAAAAAAAAAAAAATAATTTCTGAGACTCTTAGTTAAGAAAAAAATTTTTTTTTTAATTGTTTCAATTTTTTTGTTTACATTACAGATTTTCGTCCTACCTAGGGCACAGTTCGTGCGACGGAGGAAGAAGGAAGCTTTTCGTCCGGATTGCCTCGTCCCTACAGTGAAACTTGGTGGCGGAAGTATTATGATCTGGGCCTGTATGGCCACATCAGGAATCGGAAAGCCATTTGTGTGTGAAGGAAGGATTAATTCCGAAAAATATACAGCCCATGCTGGAACAAATTTTGGAGCCATCTATAATACAAATTCTCGGAGGAGTACTTGATAATTATATTTTTCAACAAGATAATACTCCTTGCCACACAGCAAAGAAAATTCGCGAGTTATTCGCGAACAACAATATCCAATTCATTGATTGGCCTTCACAGCCCACCAGCCTTATCCCCCCTCTAGCATCTTTGTCTCATATTAAACGCATGAGTCCACCAACGCAACTGCACTTCACTTTCGTCCCTGCGCCAAGCCGTGTTTGAGGAATGTGAGAAAATATCTCCAGATATTTGTGCCACCTTAGTCAACAATATGCCGAAAAGGATTACAGCGCCGATAAAAGCAAACGGGGGAAATACAAAGTATTAATAAAATTAATAAATGATCATGTTTTTTTAGAAAATATGTGCATTTTTTATTACACATGTCTTAAACGGCTTGTTTTGAAGAAAACTAGGGGTGCCTAATACTTTTGAACAAGGCTGTATATATAGTATATAGATAATTTAAATAAAGTTTCTATCGATATTGCTGCATAATTTGGCATTCCTCCCTATATACAGTGCTGTCCAAAACATTTGCAACTAAAATCATAGTTTCTTACAGATCATTATAAAATTTCCTAAACCACTGATACCAAAAAAAGTTTTACAGTGCATTATTGTTTATTATGTCTAGTTTCCATATATAACAATAGCAGAATGTAATATCCCATAATAAGGGAGCAATATCCATTTTTTTATTCAACGTAACAATTTTGCCTGTGCAAAACATTTGCAACTTTATATACATATCAACAAATACTTTTCTCGGAATAAATGAGAATTGGCACAATTTTGTTAGTTAACTGTTATTTTCTATTTCAAATAAAATATAATATATAAAATAGCTAAATCTACCATATCCAAAATTATAAGCAGTTTGAAAAAGACTGGGAAAGATATTGAAAATATTCATAAAGGGTGGTAGACCAAGGAAAACGACAAAGGCTGAGGATCGTAGAATTTAAATTTTAATTAAATCTCGGCCTTTCCTCAGTTCAAGGAACATAGGTAAAAAACGAATAAAACCTGGATGTGGATCCTTCGACAGTAAGAAGACGAGCCATAGAACCGATCTTAAGAGCTACAGGCCAGCGAAAAAGCCACTACTTTCCGAAAAAAATGGCTGAGCTCGACTTTGCTCGAAGTCATTCAGAATGGCCCCTAGAACAATGGAGAACTGTCCTTTTTTCGGATGAGTGTAAGTTTATCCTAGTGGGGCTAGATGGAGGGCAAAAAGTAGGACGACCGACGAACAAACGATTAAATCCGCGATACACTGTGTTAACTGTGAAGCATTGATATGGGAATACAATGGTCTGGGGGTGTTTATCAGCTCAGGGCGTGGGACCTCTTTATGAAATACCACGGATAATGAAAGCGGAGGACTACAAAAACATTATGGAAAATGTTACGCTTCCTTACGCAGAGGAAGAAATGCCCCTGCGCTAGCGCTTCGAACCGGACAATGATCCCAAGTAGACATCTAGACTTCTTCAGGCGTGGATTTCGCAGCAAAACATTGAAGTTTTGAAATGGTTCGCATAGTCCCCAGATCTCAACCCCATAGAAAAGCAATGGCAACTGGTTAAGAAGAATAGGAGGGGTCAATTTTACAACAACCGTGACGAACTCTTTAATGGTATAAAAAAGGCTTGGAATGATATAACTTCTTTACATATTGAGTCGCTATTTAATTCTATGTCAAGAAGATGTGCAGCACTTATTGTAAATAAAGTCTATTCAACCAAATATTAATGATAATATATATTTAAAGTCGCCAACATTGTTAATTTCAAAGAGTTGCAAATGTTTTGCACAGTCAGTTTTGTATCTTAGTATGAAAAAACGAATATTTATCCTTTTTTATTTAATAGTTACCTTTAGTTATTTAATATTCTTAAATTAGATATAATAAAGAATAAAATACTGTATTAGCTTTTTTGTTTTTAAGAATTTAAGGTTTGTTGTAGTAAGACATAGAAAATTGAGGTTTTAGTTGTAAATGTTTTGCACAGCACTGTATATATAAATGAAAGTTTGTTTGTTTGTTTGTTGCTCAATCACGCCTAAACGCTTGCATCGATATTTTTAATCTTTTGTCCGAAGGTAGTACATATTCCAACTTAACATATAGGCTAATATTTTTTCGGATAATATATAGGGTTTCAAAATGGCGGATCCAAGATGGCTTATTTATGAAAATAATCGGCTGTCGAAATTTAGAAATTCAAAAGTGCGGATTCAATATGGCGACCAATATTTCTCGATTTCTACGGATTTTAATGAATATTAGTACAATGATTGTATTGAGGTCACTCATTTAGAATATTATCAACATTTACAAATCCAAGATGGCGGATGCAATATGGCGACCAAGATTTCTCGATTTCAATGGATTTTAATGAAAATTAGTACAATGATTATTCTGAAGCAACTAATCTCGAATTTTATCAAAATTTCAAAATCCAAAATAGTGGATCAAACATGGTGACTAAAATGTCTTGATTGCAACCGATTGTAATGAAAATTAGTACAATGATTATTTTGAGGTCACTAATTTTGAATATTATCAAAATTTACAAATCCAAGATGGCGGAGCCAATATGGCGACCAATGTTTCTCGATTCCAACGGATTTTAATGAAAATTAGTACAATCATTATATCGAGGACACTGAATGTTTACAAATCCAAGAAAGCGGATTCAACATGGCGATCAAGATTTCTCGATTTCTACGGATTACAGTGAACAAATGGTACAATGATTATTCTGAGACAACTAATTTAGAATATTATCAAAATTTCCAAATCCAAGAATATATATAGAATAATATATAATATAGAATATTATCAAAATTTCCTGAAACCAAAATTTCTCGATTTCAACGGACTTTAATGGAAATTAGTACTATAATTATTCTCAGGCCAATAATTTTGAATATTATCAAAATTTGTAAATCCAAGATGGCGGATCTAACATGATCAGAATGTTTCGATTTCAACAGATTTTAATGGGAATTGGTACAATGATTATTATAAGGCTGTAAATTTCGTATCTTATCAAAATTTGTAAATCCAAGATTGCGGGTCTAATATGGAGACCAAAATGTCTCGATTTCAACAGATTTTAATGAAAATTAGTACAATGATTATTCTGAGACCACTAATTTCAAATATTAGCAAAGTTTTCAAATCCAAGATAGCGGATCCAATATGGTGACCACAATATCTCGACTTCAGCGAATTTTAATGAAAATTAGTATGATTTTATTGGGCCCACTAATTTTAAATATTATCACAATTTCTAGATCCAAGATGGCGGGCCCAAAATGGCTACCAAAATTTCTCGATTTCAACGAGTTTTAATGAAAATTGGAACAATGATAAGTTTAAGGCCACTAATGTTGAATATTATTAAGATTTGGATATTCAAGATGGCGGATCCATAAAAAGGTTTTCGAGTTGAAACAAATTCTAGGATATAGTAAACTAGAAAATTTGAGAAGTGTTTAGTTAGAAAGTATTTTCTCAACGACGGGTGAAACCGGGTGACCCAGCTAGTATGAACATAAATTGTCTAGTACAGTTGTAGAGCAGGTACTCTAGAGTCTAAACACGATTTTCTTGTTATTCGTAATAAGGCTGATTTAAAAAATTAACGGTTTTAAAAAAATTGTATCTTCTTATCAGCTGCTTAGAATTTGTGACACGTGCTTAATAATCTTCTACAGAATTTGAATTCGCAACGCCCATTTATATAAAACTATAAACTCTAAACTAAAATTTGATTTTTCAATAGAAATTTGAAGGATAAACCAAAACTCTTATCTCTCTAATGACCACTTCAAAATTGATAGTTTATACTTTGTAATGATTATACATACAATATACATATATATTTGCGTTTGAAAAAGCTAGTAAAACAACTAGGTCTAACATTGACACAGTTTTGCTCGTCAAATATTTGCTAATGTAATAATATAAACTTGGTTGCAATGTAATGCCTTGCACATTTTACTTTGAAGACAAATTTTCCAGGTATGACTATGTGTGAAGGTATGAATTATATATCAATTGAAAGGTTATTATATTTCGTTAAAAAAAAGCCCAAAAGTTTTTGAATTTCATGCAAAAAAGGGAATCCGACCCAACGTTCATCCAACGCATAATTACTGGAGACATGATGTGGGTTTATGAGTATGACATGCAATCCAGGCATCAAGCGAGTGAATGGCGTTCACCGAATGAATCAAGACCGAAAAACCACGTCGTTTTCAGTCGAAAAAGAATACGATGCTCACGGTTTTCATGGATTACAGTGCTGTTGTGAACCATGAATTCTTGTCACAAGGTGAGACAGTTAGCAAGGAGTACTATTTGGGAGTTATGAGACGTTTGCGTGAAGCAGCTCGTCAAAAAATACCGGATTTGTGGGCAAACAACTCGTGGATTTTGCATAACGATAACGCACTGTCGCATAATGCCATCGTTATCTGCAATTTGTTGACCAAGAACCGAACGAACACCATCCGGAAACCACCAAATTCGCCTGATTTGATTTTTTACTTCTTCCTGTTCGGTCGATAAAAAAAATATCTCCGGGGAACGCGGAGGAGATAATGGAGAAATTTAAATTAATGGCTATACCGAAATAGGAGTATCAAAAATGTTTGGAGGATTGGATCAAGCGCTGGCATAAGTGCGTTGCAGTTTATGGAGAGTACTTTGAAGAGATCATTGTCTATTTGGATGAATAAACTTATATTTTTAATTTTCTGAAGAAATTCCTGAAACTTTTTGATCATGGTGATACGTAAACTAATATCTTAATATTTTTAAGTTTACTTTTAACTAGCTGTTACCCGATTTCACCCAGCGTAGCGTAAATAGCGTTAGTATACACATTTTCAGACTATTAGGACAAGATGCTGATGTTTTGTATGAGGACTCAATAACGTTATTACTTTATATGAATTGGTATTACTTTTTTCTTTTTCAATAATAACGAAATAATTGTGTTACAAATATAATGTTATTAGAGATAACTAAACATTTTGATTATTTTATTTATTTGAATAATGTTTAAAGTCGTTTCAGTACTTTTTTGTTACAACGAAATTTATTCAAATAAACAAAATAACAAAACAGTATTGACACGACCTTTAAATAAATATAATCTTTCTTTTTTAATAACAGTAAACTATCACAAACACTGCAAACAAAATTTTTTGTTATTGTCGTAAAAATTGCATCAGTTTACTCATACCGATACATATATTGAAACTAGTTTAGTTACCCGGGCACATCTAACTAACAGGGAAAGTAAAAGAACGCTCGGAAACTCATATGAAAGAAAAGTGTTGTTTCACATGTCATGTCACGCGTAAGTTTTATGTTACGCGTCTTGACACGTGCCATATCATGAGTCTTGTTATGTCATTTCACGTCATGTTATGCCATATCATGTAAAATGTAATGTAAACCTAGCGTAATAGCAAAGTATTTATAAAACCTGGCAAGCGAACATATCTATAAACTAAAAAAAACATGTAAATCGAATCAGTGGTTCTCAAGTTAGAAGCGCAAAGATGGACAGACAGAGAGACGTTGTGCTTTATCAGAATAATGTTAGAAAACAAAAATCATTTGTTTTGAGTGAACAACGTTATAATAAGTGGTTCCGCAATAACTTGTTTTTTTTATTACGTTTTTTTTTTTTTTTTTTTTAACGGAAAACAGCTTAGTCAAAGCTTTGTAAATAACAGAATTAATCTCATCCGGTTAATAGGCTGGAAAAAGCTATAGTTATTTTTACATAAACTAGTTTGCAGAAGTGACACCACCCTAAGATTACGCTCGTTCAATCTGAAAGTGAATTCGCTTTTAAGGGGACCTTTACTTTCAAAATCGGGAAAAAACACACTTTTTAAAAGTTTTTCTGAAAAGACTATTATATTTATGATTCTGAAACCTTTTGTACATTATTAGTAAGATTATGAAAAATATAAAAAGGATTTTTGAAATGCAACTTTAGTTTATTTTAATGCCTGCAGATTGCTTCATCCAAAATGCACTTTTAAAACGGCCCCATTTCTCTAGGACTTCCTGTATCAGATAGAGTAAAAATCTTGAGTGGATTGTTTTCATAAGACACAAAACTAGTACCTAAACCTAAAAAACCTTTTATTTTTAATAAATATAGTATATCATTATATACACATTTTTCTAAAAAAAGTTAAAAGACGACTATAAGTTAGGGGTAAACTAACCTGCGCATAAAAAAGTGGGGGGGGGGGGGGGTAAAATAATATTTTTAAAGGTTTAGTATATTTGATAACGAATCGAATGGCGTTTGGTTTGTTAAAATCGGTTGAATAGTTTTTCAGATACAGATGCGGTCATTTTCAAAAATGTGATTTCAATATAATTTTCCCATATAAAATGCGTAGAGGTAGCGTTACAAATATAGGTATAACTTTTTTTCTTTTACGAATCTCTTAAAACGGTTTTAGGAGAGTGTTTGTGTGATGTTAAGAAGCATTTTTATGAAAAAAAAAAAAAAAAAAAATTTTCGATTTTGAAAGTAAAGGTCCCCTTAAGGGAAGCTGAATCAATATTACCAATTAATAATTGGTGAACAAAAACAATGTCTGCAACCTCCCGACGTTTGAGCAGAGAGTGCATATCGAGGAGCCTCAAACGATCATTATAAGGAGGGAGAAGGACTGGATTGCTCCAAGGTAAATCCTTAAGAGCAAATCTGACAAATTTTCTTTGCACAGATTCGATGCAGTCAATATGAACTTGATAATAGGGCGACCAAACTTGGTCTAACAAAAGAAAAGTAAAGCTGTTTTAAGACAGTTCTATTGGAAAATTCACGGGACGATCTTTTGATGAAACCCAGCATAGAGCTGGCTTTAGCCACCGTACAGTTGATATGCTCAACGAAGTCTAATTTGCAATGCAGAATAACTCCTAAGTCACGGACAGATTGAACACGTCGTAGAGCATGATTCGATAAGGTATAATCAAAATGCAGGGGATTACGACGTCTACAAAAAGTCATGATTTCGCACTTACCAATATTTAATTCTAAATTATTGTGTGTACACCACAAGTGGAATATGTTTAGGTCATTTTGAACCGCGTGCAAGTCGCCAATATTTCTTGTTCGAAAGAATATTTTCATGTCGTCTGCGTAGATTAAGATTTTACAGGTTTGAAGGAGTTGTGAGATGTCATCCATAGATAAAATAAAAAGAAGTGGACCTAAATGACTACCCTGTGGGACTTCTAACGTAGCTGATATCTTGTTCGAGGTAGAGCGACTAAAAGAAACTTGATATGTCCTGTCGAGTAAATAAGAACGGATCCAGTTAATAAGCAGTGGCGGAAAGCCTAGACTTACTAATTTAAGGATTATTACAGAATGAGAAAGCTTATCGAAAGCCTTGAAGTCAGTATAGATGCAATCTGTCTGCAAACCATTTCGAAAGCCTTCAGTAACAAAGGTAACACGTTCGAGGAGATTCGTAGAAGTAGAGCGCCCCGACAGAAAACCGTGCTGGTTTGTTGAAATGAGGCACTTGCAGACAGATGAAAATTGTGAGTGAACAATTGAGTCAAAAAATTTTGGGATACACGAGAGTTTCACAATAGGCCTGTAATTATATACCTCATTTTTGTTACCTTTTTTATGAATAGGAATGATGAGGGAGTTCTTCCAGAGCACAGGAAATTGTCCAGTCTCGAGAGACTTTTGAAAAATGAATGTTAAAGGCATAACTAGTTCATTAGAACAAGCCTTAAGAATAGCTGGCGGAATACCATCGGGTCCTGATGTAAAATCTAGAGGGAGCTCATTGATATGCTTGAGGACATCATTAGGAATAATAAAAATTGATAAATTAATAGGAACAGGGTTTTTGTTTAAGTGGTTAAAATTGTTAAGATCAGGTTTAAATTCAGGGGAGAATGATTTTTCGAAAAAGGATGCAAACATATCGCATATTGCAGATGGAGTGTCACTAGAGACTACTTCATATTGCATATTAGCAGGGTAGTCGTCCACTTTTCTTTTAGAGTTAATAAATTTATAAAATGCGCGCGGATTGTTGTAGAATTCAGTTGTCATTCGTTTCACGTAATCGTGTGTGGAATATTCCTTAAATTTTTTATAACATTCAACAAATTCATCGTACGAAAAGTTATCCCTCTCCAAAAGATATGCCTTCCACAGCTTATTTTTCCTATTTCTAAGCCTCCGAAGATCGCTATTGAACCAGGGAGGTGATGAAGTAAGGGAACGCTGCCGTTCGTAAGGGACGCAAGATTCAAAAATGTTGAAGAGTAAGGCGTAGAACGTGGATCAGGCATTGTCAATGTTATCATCAGATAAAAGTGTAGTGAAGTCAATGGAAGATATTCTTCTGGAAAGTTCGTCCATATCCGCCTTCCTGAAACTATAAGCGTAGTCGCTAACTTTAACATGTTTAGTATTTTCAGGACTATGAAAATAATCGATTTGGAGAGGCGGATGATATTTGTCAAGAGTAGAAAGAAGAATTTGACTGTGATCAACAATTGTATTGTTGCAATCAGTGGAAAATACAAGATCAAGCTGCCGACCCATATCATTCTGTATGGCACTAATCTGATTGAGACCGAAAGAGAAAACCGATCCCAAAAGTGAAGACTCTTTAGAACTTAATTTATTAAAGGGATGGCAGCCAGCGTCAGCAGAATTGGCTACCCATTGAACGTTGGGTATGTTAAAATCACCCAATAAAAGGAGATCGTCGTCTGGATTCATTAAGTTATTAATGAATTCCAGTCTTGAAATTAATATATCATACATACTATATCCGTCCCTGTCAAGGGTATTGATTAGATCAGGGGGAATATAACAACACATAATAAAGAAGTTCTGGCTAATGTTACTTTGATAGTAATTAGCTCAGTGTTAGAAGAAGCAGATAGGTCGGGTGGTGAAATCAAGCTGCAATTGAGGTGAGTTTTGCAAGCTATGACAACTCCTCCTCCTCGCGTCTCCGAATCAGTAAACCTATCCCTACGAAATACTTGATAGGATGAATAAAAAATCTCAGCATTCCGAAAACCATGATGTAACCACGTTTCGGTTAACGCGATAATATCGAAATTACCAGTAGTGGACGACTGTTAAAGAGTCCTAGTCTTGGTCCTGATACCCCTTACATTTTGATAATATAAGGAGATCGTCTGCGGATTCAGTTTTTTGAGACAATATTAGATGGGTTGGCACTCGAAATTCTAGGCTTGAATATCGGCCTACGAGGGATGAAATTCTTTATTAAAGCACCCGGGGGCCAAAAAGAAGAATTTAGCAAAGTCGGAGACAATTCATCAGGCACATTAAAATAAAAGATGCAATAGGGCTTACAGCTTTATTAATTTTCCGACAAGATATATTTTGTATGCAAGTATTTCGAGCCTGAATGTGGGAAAGGATTGCCTCAGAGCAAGTTTCTGAGGCAAGTCGAGAAATAAACAGGGTTCGTCGATGGGGGACCACTTTTAGTGCTTCTGCAACATTACCTATAATAGGAGGGTTAATCTCTGCTTGAGAAGATGTTTCGGAATGGCATTCGTGAGGCGTGGGAATAGAGTTTTGAAATACAGAAACTAATGGGGAAGCGGTATTAGAAGAATTGATATCTTCAGTAGCATCAATAAATAGCAGAATTCTTTTTGTTTTTAATTGAGCGAGTATTTGGTCGCTTTTGTCGTGAACCAGGTCTCTTCACGGTGGACGCTACAGTATGTGTGTAGAGGGAGGAGGAGGAACTTATCGCCCTTAACAAAATTATCATTATCAATAATAATTTTACTTCTTTTTGTTGCTGTAACGATATTAGTTGTAACGCTATTAACACGTTCCGGGCCGCGTGCGACAAATACGGCACACAAATGAAGGACGACGGAGAGGTCAAATTTAATGCATTTTTACATGTAATTCTCTCACGAAAGATTTATCGAAAATTCCGAAGCGGGACATGTTAATAAATTTGCATTTGATGAAACAAATTTGAGGAAACTTTTGTCGGTCAGTGTACATTTCGTTTGCTAAAATTGCCATTTGAATAATTCTATCAATAAGCGTCAATTGCAAAAATAACCAGATAATGCTATTATATTTGCATAAAAGCTTAATATTTTAAAATCTTTTTAAGCTGCTTCATTGTCGACAACACAACTCGCTCTGCATGAAGAATTGTAGTTGTAATAAATTTGGTATTTTCTCGTTGGCGGTGGATGACCTTGACCAGACGTAAAATGAAAATACCTAAATAAACATGTGGAAAAAGTAGACCGGGCCTCATCCAATAAGGCAATCAGCTTATTGTTTAAAGCGGGGGTGTATACCACCATTTGAAATAGTGAACAGTTAAAAGTTGAAGTCATTTGAAAAGACAAGAGGAATTTGTATGTAGGATTAATGCAATTTGGTTCGCCAGTAAGTTTTATTAATTGAGTCATGAAAATATGTGTGTAGATAAATGGGCGGTAGTTGGATTTTTATTCCTCTGAATTATGGAGTGTAATGCGCAATCTCTGATTATATATATGGTTCAATTAAAATGTTTAGAAATAACTATGTTAAATCAAACTTTCAGCTGTGCGAAATAAAATTATTAATATTTTACTTGAATAATACGATTTATTGAAAGTTTTGTATAAATAATTGTTTTGTACCTAGGTACATATGTATGGTACACAATAGCATTCGTCTATTTAATTATTTAAAGCAATATTTAGTATTCTGTAACTTATTAATTTTAGCAATTCACTCGCGAGATATTTCCTTGGAAATTTTCTGTCCTTATCCCCCTTTCCAGAAATATAGCTCTTAGGATGTATTTTCAATGAAAATTACATACCATATAAGTGAAGCAAAGATACTTTCTGAAAAATTTTGGAAAATTGAAAATTTTCATTCTGACATAGATCCAACCAAGCCGATCGATCTTAGTAGGGCAACTATGATCTTGCGTTTCTGCCACAATTTCTGTTGAATTTCTGACTCCTGGGAATGAAAAAAAACCTGAGAAATCAGAAACCCAAATAAATTTGCTTGGTAAAATGTAATGGGAAGAATAAATTTTAGTCGTTAATTTGTAAATTGACTCAAGCCTGACTTAAACTTGGTTAATTTAGTTCAAGCTTGGCTCAAAATTGTTTCAAGTTAAAGCTTAAGCTTGCCTCAAGCTTGACTCAACCCTGGTGTAAATCTAGCTCAATGGTAGCTTAAACCTCATTATTATGATGAGTTTCCGGTGTCATAAGGATGACGTCCGTCATAATGACGGGTAATGTGTGTACGGTATTATTCACAATATAGCGAAAGCTAGAACAAAGGAAAGAAAACTACCATTTTTTTATCTTTTTTAACCCTCTGTGGCCATACCACTACCACTCCAATAACGTGAAGGGTGCAAATATGGTTTCACTATTTTATTTTATTATACATTCTAATATTTTTTATCGATAAAGATATGATTGTGGGGTAAAATTTTCGTGGGAGTTCAAATATGTTACCGTAAAAGTGCACTATCACATAATAAAACGACGATTTTTAAATAAACTCTTCCAAAAATTCGTTTTTTACGCAAAAATTCATATTTTTTTATTATTTATAAATATGGCAATGAAACTTCAGGAAAACAAAGACAAATACTTATATTAAAATAAAAAAAATTGTTTGTTTAATAATATATATTTTAAATATTTTTAACAGGTGCTTGAAAAAAGGATAATTTAAAAAAAGTAAAAAATGATGTTACGTACAAAAAATGGTTTATTTTAGGAATTATTGTTTATAATACATATATTAATCATTAAAATTTACATTATTTACTTAAATTTTAAAAATAAAAACATTACTGGATGGTATTGATGGAAATAATGCAGAAGCCGGCCCTGAGTTTATCGCACATACGGTAAAGGCAGAAGGCGCATTTCATTCGTGTGCGAATTACTTGCTCGCTTTCACACAGCCCGAATTTGGCTCTCACTTCTTCTCTTACGATGTTGATACTAGCTACTGGACCTCTTCTACTTCTAATAATTTTTGTATTTTTTTACGCAAATCTGTTGGCAAATTTCGTGACTGTAAACGTCGTTGAATTTCTACCAAAGTAAATGCTAATGTTTTCAAAAATTTGTATCTATTTATTCTCTCATTCTCGGCACGCAAAGTGTACAATATAAAGGCATTGATTCCGACCTGATCCAATAAAATAAAATGAAATTTAAATTGTACCATAAAAAAATTTAAAAGTTACCTATTAGACGATAATAAATATAGGAATATTGTTTGTTGTATCTGCCTTGTGTCGATATGCACTCCTTTGCATTAACTGAACGAATGAAAGATAAATCATGAACCTTAGCACCGTTAGTTGAGCTAATCTCAAAACATGCCAGATGTTAGGTACATTTATTATGTTACTGGCATCACAGATAAGTGATATCCTGTCTACCCTTTGATTACCAACAATTTCGGGTTAGTAGGTGAACTCACAACTTTGTAACGCCAAGGCCAAAGGGGTGCAAATGTGGCTAATGGTTACTTTTCGATGTTTCTAGCGCAACAGCTATTGAGCAAGGGGCACCACGCTACTGTTCGACCGTTACACTAATGTGTAGATATAAATGTCGTACAAGAGCGAGAGCTCTATAGTGCGTATCCTATGAGAGAGAGATATTTGAAATTTTTGGTCTGCCCGATTTGCACCCGTATGGCTACAGAGGGTTAATATAGATATCCTTCTTATAACACGGTTTCCTACAAAACAGTTTCGCTCTTACACGATAAGAAAATTGCGGAAACGCTCATATAGCAACTTACATACAACACACATAACACACACATTCTAACACGGTATGAAATTACGAAAACCCTCGTATAATACTAAATAAGACGATTTTTATACAATAAAATTTACAGCGACCTTAACTAGCAAGCAGACTAAACGATTTTTTAAAGAAGGCAGAAGATTCCCAAAATCCTAGAATCAGAAAGTGATGATATCGTGTGACCGAAAAAACGCTTCCTCCTCATTGTGCTGATGCAACTGAAGAAATACGTTAAAAATGTGTGTTTTCTGCAGTAAGATTTTTACTGTCGAACGTGTTAAAATGTGTTTGAATTAAATGGAAACAGGAAATGTTTGCTTACTTATGTGTTTTGTTTTAAATATGTTTAAAAAAATTTGGTTTTAAAATGTTTTCGGAACGCATCCCCCCATTTTGTATTAGCTCATATTCTCACATAAAACGGTTTCACACAACGCGTTATTTTCAAAATCAAACGGATTATTAATCAGTCAAAACATCGATACAGCGCGTAAATGATTTATTAATTTAAAATAAAAAATAAGTACATTATGCTGAGGTTGGACAAAAGTAGAGAAATGGTGATTTTTTTGTCTTATTAAAAAGTATGAAAATATTATTATTATTATTATTCTGCTACGGGTGAGAATTATTTACTAATGTATAAAACAATGTGCTAAATTTTCGGACCAGTCGATTTATATATTTTTTTAATTACGTTTTGAATTAACACGGCAGGTGAGAAAAGTTTCGAGAAGTTTCGAGTTTAAGCGCGACCTTCCTGCTCCGTCGATACCTAACTCTGTAGAATCTGGCTTGGTTTTTTTAGAAAATGTTAACAGGATGTTAAAGGGCGTTTTTTTTTAAGAGACGCCGATAGAGATAACTGTCAAATAAGCTGTCATTTATTGTGTCAATGTCATTTCTATTCGGTAAGGTCTAACAAATCATCATGGAAGGATATACATCATAGCAACGATTCTAAATCGTGGAAATTTATTTCCGAAATTAGGGCTCACTTATAAAAACTTATAGAGTATATATATTTGATTTTATGAACCACATAGTTGCTCATTAGAACGTGTTATTCGTCGCATTATAGTAAATGTCTACTCCAACTTAACGGCCATCGCAAGATATCGAGCAAGAGGTCATTCAATCGAGAAGGAGAGCACGTTTCCAGCGATATCCGACTTGTTAGGATATGTCCAAACATGTAAAAGGCAGAGGGTCTCAAGCTCAAAATTTATCGAAATTTCCACAAAGAAAATGGCGGTTTTATCCTCTTTTCATAAAAACTTTTTATTGGAAAGGATTTTTTTTCTTATTACGGAAGTGGAGCTTTTCAAGTTCTTTCAAACAAAAAAAGAATCATCCCGATATCTCGGTAAAATTTGATAAGTGCTATCAAGACCTCAATTTTCCCTTCCGTGTGGTTAACAGGCGCTTTTAAGTAACAATGTTTACTCATGAGTAAAATCTTTATAGTTAATAGACAGACCTAAAGTAACATGCTGTGCTAAATTTGTACATATAAACTCTGCTTGAAGTAACATAGCTACTTTAGTTCTGCTACTTTAGGAGGAAAATGTAAATATAGCACGCACATAAACAAAAGTGAGAAGGTCACAAAGCTTAACTTCATTTTACGCTAATTTCCCTGTATTTTCCAAATTTCTTCTCCTCCTCCCTCTTTGTCGCGTACGGCAGTACGCTGTAATAACTTCTTTTGAATCCATTTATTGGGAATTTAAATACAATGAATAAAATGAAAACAAGCTGTCAGTGCTGTTACACAGTTAGCTGTGAAGGTGCAGTTATCAGTTTAATAAAAGTGCTTAGAATGCAGAAAAGCCATTGCTAATTTCTCTCGCTCTACCGTGCCTAAAAAGGATTACTTCCAAAAAACAGGAAAAACAACATACATTTCAAGAAAATCAATTTCGGGTATTGAGAGATGTTGCTTTGTTTCGATTTTGTGTTTAACTTGATAATGATGCATACGCCTGTAGAATTGCTCTTGTTTTCTTGATTTATGTAATATTGAAATATTTCCTCAAGTAAGCATTCATATATTTTTCAAAGGCACAAAACAGAAGCCGCTGATCAGAATCATTAAGTAAAAATTTAACACCGGATGTACGAGATGTTGGTATTTCTAACGACACGGCACCACTGGCAATTCCGGCTCGTATACTTGTTTAGATTGAGACGGTAAGTTGATTTTCTTATTTGTGCCGCCAGACAGTTAAGTCGACATAACATTCGAGAGAAGTCGTGAACACATTCAGTGTTAAAACTAAAACTGTTCTATAAAAGTGTATTAGTAGTTTTTTCGAAAATTCAGTTGAATACAATTTGTGAGGTTTTTATACCCAGTTTTAAGTGGAACGATCGAAGATTACACCAACAATTTCTGAATTTTATCTCCATTTGAAATGCAAAGAAAGTTGTTGAAAGTAAAAGTTCGGCGTCGAACGAATCACACTGAGAGAATATTTTAGCCAGTGTTTGACGAATCATGTCTCAATTGCTAATTAAAACATTTTTTAGCAACGTAATAAGTTTATAGAGACTCTCACGATTTGCGCCTTATTTCCGAAAATAGTAGTAATCGACAGTGGTGACGTATTTCATGACCGTAGTTCGCAGTCAGGTGTGGCCCCATGATGGTTACATTCGTTTAGTAGTGTGTGAGTTGTGCTTACTATTGGGAAATCTTTTATTCATTATATTTCATTCAAGATCTGTGAAGTATTAGAAGTGTTCAGAAATGTGCTTTTATATGCAGAGAAAGCGAAGTAGAAACTAAAAATGTTTGCTCCAAGGAACTCTTCGCCCCTCACTATTTATGGAACTGAAGAAATAGCCGGCTATCAGGTTTGGGAAATTTAAAGCAACTTCAGGTGATTTGGGATCTCTATCTTAACTTCCCACTCAAGCGTAATCGTTTTTAATAGCTTGTAGTAATTACCTACTTTTGTCCAGTCGGCATGTAGAAAAAACGTAGAATCATAATGATAATTCTTCGTCTGTTCAAGAAATTTGTTGGGAATGTATCCTAATTGTAAATCAAAGTTGGCGTGGAGCGTAAGGATAACCTTCAACCGGCATCTTGGATTTTAGTTTTGCTCAATTACCGTAAACGGTTAATCTTACGACAAAAATGATCACAATTTTCATAAAAATCGAAATTCTTTATAATTCTTGTTTGAAACATTTTTCTCAAATTCTAAAATTTCTGATTTGCCTTTCGCAATAAAATCCGCCGGTTTTAAAAATGAAGAACACAGAACTGAATTTAAATTATTATTGCTAAACACTCACTGTATAATTACGCTTCGCTCACGCATTGAACATGATTAAATTCGAGAAAACCACGTAACGTACAAACAAAAACCGTAATTTAGTACTTTTTTCCGTTTTAGGGTCTGTCTGTCTGTCCGTCCGTATGTCACAGCCACTTTTTCCGAATCTATAAGAACTATACTGTTGAAACTTGGTAAGTAGATGTATTCTGTGAACCGCATTAAGATTTTCACACAAAAATAGAAAAAAAAACAATAAATTTGGGGGGTTCCCCATACTTAGAACTGAAAATCAAAATTTTTTTTTCATCAAACCCATACGTGTGGGGTATCTATAGATAGGTCTTGAGGTTTCTAATATCATTTTTTTTCTAAACTGAGTAGTTTGCGCGAGAGACACTTCCAAAGTGGTAAAATGTGTGTCCCCCCCTGTAACTTCCAAAATAAGAGAATGATAAAACTAAAAAAAATATATGATGTACATTACCATGCAAACTTCCACCGGAAATTGGTTTGAACGAGATCTAGTGCGTAGTTTTTTTTTAAAACGTCATAAATCGTAAACCGCAATTTACCTTTCATTCAATCAACTCAAATATAAAAATAAAAATAAAACATTTAATTTCATAAACATAACCGTGAACCATTATTTTGTAATAATAACAAGAACTTTTATATTATGTTACTTCCTGGTACGGAACCCTTCATGGGCGAGTCCGACTCGCACTTGGCCGCTTTTTTTTTATGTCTTGAAAGTCCATAGAACTCGAAAATTATGTGAGACGAATATTAGAATGTAGTTCTCTATGAATGGACCCCGCGCGTAAACCTTGTGGAAATCAGTCCCCAGTGGATCTTGCTCAAATTTTAATAATAAACTCTACAGAGCATCCTGATCAAAAGTTCTCACGGGCACTTCGCAATCCTATGAAGCGTTTTCGAGATATATGAACCAGCCAGGAAGGCTGTATCAGGAAAGATTCTCCATTTCTTCTAGCTTTCCCAAAAATCAAATGCATATCCGCATATTCTTCATTTGCAAATGAAAACTACAAAAATCTCACCTAGCTAAACAAAAAATTGTATGACAGGGGGGCATCTCAACCCTTTAGGAGTTACAGGGTGATTCATAAATTGGGAATTTTCATGGTATGCACATGATTAGTTTATTTTTATCTTTTGATCTTTTAAACGCTGCGATATGAAACTTACACCAAAAAACTACTATTGCAATGTCCTTTCCAAAAATGTTAACTATGTTGAGCTACCTCTTACCACTATGACATGGAAAACCAAAAAAAAAAAAAAATAGAGCAATTTGCCAAAATTCAGGTTTTCCATAGATTTTCTACCAAATTCATGTAATTAATACACATGTTTTTCTTTTTTATAAAATTTCTCATCTTATAAGCTTTTCAAAATGGTACAACATGTCCAGGTAAAAAGGGGGTAGAATAACCTGTTCCTTAGGAAATCTGACTGGTACCTTATTATTTTAATGCATTGTAGCTAGGAAATTCGTAAAATACTAAAATAAACAAGATTTCTAAGAAAAATGGTCGAAATCGTTTGTGATTAATTGTAATTACTACTATGAAAAAGCTATAAAAAGTTAGTGTAATTTATTTTATTGTCGTTATTGGCTTGTGTTAGTCAGTGTTCACACCCAAGTATCCTGACGCTATATATACTATAGTACTAATACCTGATGGAAATTTTGTTATAAAAGAGGGTCAGTCAGAAAGCATATCGATCATAGTTGAAAAACAAATCGATAACTATGGATGTTCTTAGACTTAAGGTCTAGTAGACAGACAAGAAAGAGCCTGTATAGGAATACCAAAGGAGATTCCCTGATC
Organism: Dysmachus trigonus; assembly: GCA_949715965.1. Classification (NCBI taxonomy): domain Eukaryota; kingdom Metazoa; phylum Arthropoda; class Insecta; order Diptera; family Asilidae; genus Dysmachus; species Dysmachus trigonus. The sequence goes on along the minus strand of OX454321.1, from coordinate 33,246,756 downwards.
CATGTATACGTCAATGAAAGGTATTTTCATGGATTTTCCGGTGATTAGGAGAAACCAGGACTGTAACTTCAAACAGAAGGTATTCGCGATCTGAAAGATTGGAAAATTCTATCGACGTTGAGCAGGAAATAAAGACCCTCGTCAGAAAACCCCTGAAATGAGCACGAAATGAGTCACAACACGATTAGGAGTGTCTTCAGCTAAATTTTGGCGGGTTATTCATCGAGAGGGATTGCATCCATATCACCATATCCCAGAAGATTGGAGCTCTGCACTTGGTTTCTGGAATGCGACATTGATGATGGATGAATCGCAATTCATTAGGGATGGTATAACAAACTTCCACAACTTGCATACCTCCTCGGATACCAACCCACGTAGAACAAGAGTTACCGTTCATTTTTGACAATTTTAGCCGCCAGTTTTGATCCACCATTTTGAATTTTGTAAATCCAACTCCGCACTTGTAATTAGCGACCCCCAAAACCCCCATATACCGATTTTGGTGCAAATTAGTTGATTTTTTTAAAATTCGTCCAGCATATTGAATTTTCGACCGCCATATGGAGCTGCCATGTTCGATTTTTTCATTCAACCACATCAGATTTTACAGGGTGTTCTTTAGCTACAATTTGAGCCAAAAAACGAACGAATCAAGCTTTTTTGTGCCGCACATTCATTTCTTTCTCAGTTTCCGGCCGCCATATTGGAGCCGTCTTATTGAATTTTGAATTTCGCTGGTGATTTTTCGAAAGATCTTGTCCAGACGAACATTTTAGCTGTGTTCTTTTGTGCCCGGAGTAGAATAAGAACAGCACAAAAAAAACGGTTCAGAACACAATTCCTGTGAAAGCTCAAAGGTGTGTGTTATAAAAAAGTTTAAATGGCAAGCAAGTATTTACTTTAAAACGCAGTATATTATGTCAAACTGTTTTTATTTTGCCATACGACAGCTATCAGCTGACTTTTACCAACATGCGAGACCACAATTTTACACATAGCGCCCCTAGTTTTCAGTATAACAACTAAATGAACAGAACAAGAAATTTGTCCCGTTCAGCTTGCAGAACACGAGCAGAACGAAAAATGTATGGTCTGTTCTGGAACAGAACAAGTGCACAAAAGAACGCAGTTATAATGTCCATTATTTGCAACTACTCGTTGCCATCTTTCAGGAAACTTATCCCCTAGCGTAGAAGTTCTCATCCTTGGATCCAAAATATTCAGCAACTGCCTTGGAGACAGCTTTGAAAGAAGTAAATTTTTTTCCGTCAGATAATTCTGAAGCGATCGGAATAGATAGTAATCCGATGGAGCAATGTCAGTTGAATATAGTGGGTGACTAAGAACTTCCCATTCAAGCTCATTAAACTTTTGTTGCGTCTCCATTGCAGTATGTGGTTTTGCGTTATCCTGATGGAACACAACTCCTTTTCTGTTCGCTAATACTGGCCGCTTTTCCTTGGTAGCTGTATTTAATTTATCAAGCTGGTTACAATAGATGTCCGCATTGATGGCTTGTCATTGTGTAAATAGCTCGTAGTAGACTGGACCTCTTCTATTCCACCACAAACAGAGCATTACCTTCCGTGGATGAAGATATAGTTTTCCAATATTTGTGGCGGATGTTCCAGGTTTGCAGTAAACCTTTTTTCTCTTTATATTCTCGTACAGAAGCCACTTTTCATCTCCCGTCATGAGCTTGTCCAAAAACGTCTCCGCATTGTGTCTAATAAGGAGAGATGAACAGATTCTCACACGATCCGATAAATTTCTTTCAGTCAAATTGTGCGGAACCTAAATACTCAGCTTTAAGACAAATCCAAGATGTTTAATGTGTTCCTGAGCAGTCAAATGGGGGATGCTTAATTCCTTCGCAATTGTTCTAGAGCTTAGATGTGGGTTGCTCTCCAACATGGACCGCAGAATGTCATTATCGAACTTGGATAGCCACCCAGATCGACAATCTTTTTTGAGACTGAAATCTCCTGAACGAAATTTGGCAAACCATCTTTGGCAGGTCCGAACATTTACAACTTCACTTCCCAACGTGTCACATAAGTTTTTACAAGCAACCGATGCGTTGCTTCCTCTCTGGAACTCATACAAAATGCAATGTCTTAAATGCACTTTATCCACTGTCATCTTATTCACTCTCTACTTTGCAACTGACTGATGAGGGATATTGAAAGTAGTCCTTTTATATCTCACGAGAGGTACGCTAAATAATAAGACCCACACGATGCATTCTACCTGCTTGTTTTAAGCTGACAGGAAAAATTACCTGGAGATAGTAAAATGCGACAAAATCTCGCCAACCCAGTACATACTACCTGTATGTAGATTATGCATTCGAATTTGCAATTCTTGGCAATGCAAGAAAATGTGTTTATTAAATATTGTATTAATAATTATAATATTCTATCTGCAATTCGAGTTCCCTATGAGGAGACACATTTTTGATGGACACGTACGAAAATAAATTATTTAATTTGTAACAAAAATTGTAAAAGCAGCGCCCGACAAAATTAGATTTAACACGTTGAACCCGGCGTGGACCATTTGTGGTCCACAGGCATTGCTTTTATCTGGCGACGTGGATCATCGATGGTCCACACCTAGTTTCCTCTACAAATAGAGTTCTATATGCACCTGCTAAAAAATTCAAGACACTAATCAGACAGTTATAATTTTGACATTCATTTTTTTTAATAATCTAAGCGTAAGCCACTGATAACGTGAATAAGCAGTGAGTCAAGCAAGTACTGCCAGAAGAATAAAAAACTTATCTCGTGCTTTCGCCATCATGTAGATTCCGAAAAAAACAAGCCGGGTTGAACGTGTTAAATTCTGGTGTGCTTGAAGTGTTGTTCCTTCGAGAAAGGATGAGGGTCGAACGTAAGGAAATTTGATCTGAAAATTGGTGAAAAATGAAATGAATCCAACTAGAAGTCTAGCTACTATTTTTAAGTTTAGAAAATACCTACTTAGTATTTTTTCGATATTAACCCATTAATGCCTGAATAACAAAAAATTTTACGGCAACTTCGGGGCGCTAACTTTTATCGAAGGGGTGGTCAATTCTCATCGAGACAAACTTTTCTAGACGTATTGTGAGTCGCCCGACACGATCCAATCAAAAAAAAAGTGAAAAAAAATTATTATTATTGTTTTTTTGCAATATTACGTAAATAAATACCTTTTTCACGTAATTTTTTTTCGAAAAACGACAGATTTAGTGGGGAAAAAGCAACTTTTTACTGCAATAAAGTGCATAAAACGTGTTATTAGCACTTCAACTTCAAAAATATGCAGGTATTTTTTTCGTTAAAAATATTAGGCTGCATAAAAATTGCAACAATGTAACGCATATTTGCATTAATTTTTTGACCACTTTTTTTATCTCAATATGTTCGACTATTCCCAAAAATGTACATACACTAGTTTTAAGGGTCACTGATTACGAATTTGCTATCAGATTTTCGTAATTCAAAATGGCGGATCCAAGATGGCGAACAATTTTTGGCAAAATTCTCAATTTCTTCGAAAAAAAAGTGGGTATTCGGAGTTTTTGGGGTCACTGATTACTGATTAAATGCCTGCATATTTTCGAAGTTTAAGTCCTAATAACACGTTTTATGCACTTTATTGCAGTAAAAAGTTGCTTTTTCCCCACTAAATCTGTCGTTTTTCGAAAAAAAAATTACGTGAAAAAGGTATTTATTTACGTATTATTGCAGAAAAACAATAATAATAATTTTTTTTCACTTTTTTTTTTGATTGGATCGTGTCGGGCGACTCACAATACGTCTAGAAAAGTTTGTCTCGATGAGAATTGACCACCCCTTCGATAAAAGTTAGCGCCTCGAAGTTGCCGTACAATTTTTTGTTATTCAGGCATTAATGGGTTAATATTAATCTTTCTACAATAGATTTCCAAACATTTATTAACCCCTTGCACTATTTTCACGAGTCTGACCCGTGATGAATATGTTAGGCGAAACTTGAATATCACGAGTAAGGCTTGTTGTTTAATATCGGATATCACGAGTCTGACTCTTTTAATCCACATTTCGGGCATAACATGAAATTAAACAACGTGCCTGACGCGTGGTATGCAAGATTGACCTAAAATCTTCATCACGAGTCAGACTCGTGAAAATAGTCCAAGGGGTTAATCACATAATAACACATAACATATAGCAGTAACGAAGTGTATGAGTTTATGATAAAATAAAATAGTAATAATAGTAAAAAAAAAAAAAAAGGAATTTAAAAAAATCCCACTGTGTAAAAAGCGAACTTAAAAGGTGGAAACATCTAATATATAAAATTCTTCTGTCACAGTTTTAGTGGTCATACTCCTCCGAAACGGCTTGACCAATTTTGATGAAATTTAATATGTATATTCAGTAGGTATGAGAATAGGTTTATAACTAATTATTATACCCCTAAGTGTTAAGGGTGGGTCACCCTAAGAAATTTTTTTTCATTTTTTGGACAAATTTTTTTTTTGTTAATTTTTTATGATGTGGCATTAAAAAATACATTTAGTCCTAAATTTTTACCCTTCTACCACCAACCCCTACTTTTTAATAGCATTTTATCGAGGTTTCCAAATCCAAGATTGTGACCAACAATTTCTCGATTTTAACAGATTTTAATGGAAAATAGTACTATAAATATTCTGAGGCCACTAATTTGATTGTTATCAAAATTTCCAAATTTAAGATGGCGGATCTAACACGGTGACCAAAATGTTTCGATTTGGCAGGATTTTAATGAAAATTGGCCACTAATTTCGAATATTATTAAAATTTGTAAATTAGGGAGACCATAATGTCTCGATTTCAACAGATTTTAATGAAAATTAATACAATGATTATTCTGATACCACTAAGTAAGTATTATCAAAATTTCCAAATCCAAGATGGCGGATCCAATATGGTGATGCAAATTTCTCGACTTCATCGGATTTTCATGAAAATTAGTACGATTTTTTTGGTGCCACTAATTTTGATCATTATCGAATTATCAAAGTTTCTAAATCCAAGATGGCGGACCCAATATATATAAACCCAATATGGCGACCAAGATTTCTCTATTTCAACGGGTTTTAATGAAATTTGGTACAATAATTGTGTTAATGCCACTAATTTTAAATATTATCAAGATTTGGATATTAAGATGGTGGATCCATAAAGGGGTTTTCGGGTTGAATCAATTTCTAGGATATAACAAACTAGGACATTTGAGAAGTCTTTAATTAGTAAGTATTTACCCAACGTTGGATGAAACCGGGTAATTTTCCAATATTTGTGTAGTGTAAAACGGTTTACTTTATATTGAACAACGTGTAAGTTTGTTCAATAAATTAATTAGGGATATGAAAAGGAAACACTTATATTAATGGTACGATTTGTAGAAACAGACGAAAAGAAAAAACACGATCAAATATTTTTCGACGCACATGGCATAATGAAAATATACCGGGAAGGGCAGTACAACGTCTGCCGGGCCAGCTAGTAAAAGTATAAAAAGACAAAATATATACCGAGCATACAAAATTTCCTTTGGTTTTCTGAGAGCTAATCGATTTTTGTGCCTGTTTAGATAATGATAATACATACAACAACAGGGGGCCACATTAGAGCTATGAGCTTAGTTTCAATAACAGATCAGGAATAAGTTATTAGTTAAAATAGGATCTTTTTACCTTGAAAATATTGAAAGAGGAGTTGATGCACTTTCCAATAATTGCCACAGTTTATTTGTCTCACGCTTTTACAAAATTTTACAACACAACCTCTCAGCAGAAAAAAAATTTCTTATTGCAACAGATTCACAAAAATGAAATAAATGTCAATACTTGGCGACAGTAGCAGTCTGGTTACTTTTGAAATCCTTTTTGGTAACTGTTTGATTTAATACGATGTCTAACTCGCAGGTAAAACCTCCGCAATTATAAGTTTGGCTAGGGGGCCACTTTACCTACAGGGTCCATATTACCACCTTCTCCTCTATTAATCCTTCTCAATATAAATAGGCTTTTTACTTTAGGCATTTCATATACACCAACTTTGTCTTTTATACACAATGTCATTTCAATTAGTATTTTAGGAAATACAACAGATTTATTCATTACGTGCAACAAGGAATATGTAGAGATCCTACCTACATAACTTTCAGGTTATCTAATTCTTAAACGGAGCTTATGACTGTAAAATAGTCTAGGAAACATCGTCTTGATTTTGAAAGACTTATTCGGTGCTATGCCACTCAATATGGTACGCAATTTATTTTTTTTTCGTTACTACCGCCATTTTTAATTTTACGGCCTCATTAATTAAAATGCATCCAGCCGTTAGATGCTTCGAGGGTATAAAGAATCCTACCTACATACATATTGTAAATACGTAGATACGCGTGAAAAACATAACGCTGTCTTTGCTGTCACGCAGTTGAGTAAAAATAATATATAGTTGCGCTCAAAAGTATTTTGACAGTCAGAAATTTATTATTATTTTGCATGGGTTTTAAAAATAAAATAAAACACTGTTTCTTAGAATTTTTTTCACAAAATAAATAAATGTTGTTTATTCTAAGATTTGGCATATAAAAGCAAATCATTTGAACATATTATAAAAAAAATTTCACGAGAAAAAAATGTAAATTAAGGCCTTACATACGTCCAGCATTTTCAAAAAATTGATTTTTTTTTGTTTTTGTATTGCTGTTCTCTATAGTTTTAGGCTTATTTCTGTAAAAGTCGATTGCAAAAATTTCCCATTGATCCAAAGTTATGGTAAAAAATGTGACTGCTCGACGAGAATTTGGTGCGCGCACCTATTCTTTGTTTGAGACGGCTGACCGTTAATTTTGGAGCGGCTGCAGTCTGTCAATTCTTTGTTGCCGCAAAATATAGCTGGGGACGTTTGTAAAGCATTATGAAAATATGTATGGGACGTTTCACGCAGAACGGATCACCTGCATACCCAAAATTGGTGTTAATGAATCTTGACGTTCGAGATATCAAAATGTTCGTCTGGACAAGAGCTTTCGAAAAATTGCCGACGAAATTCAAAATTCAATATGGCGGCCGGAAGCTGGAAAAAATTTGAGTATGCGACAAAAAAACCTTGTAGAAAAAAATATACGCAACCGATCTGATCGTTTTTTGGCTCAAATTGTAGCTAAAGGACACCCTATAAAAGCTAGTATGGTTGAATGAAAAAATCTAACATTGCGGTTCCAATATGGCGGTCGAAAGTTCAATATGGTAGACGAATTTTTAGCAATCAACTAATTTGCACCAAATTCGGTATTCGGTTGTTTTTGGAGTTGCTGATTGCGAATGCGGGGTTGGATTTACAAAATTCAAAATGGCGAATCCAAGATGGCGACAAAAATTGTCAAAAATGAGCCGATTTTCCCCAAATTCAGTATACGGGGGTTTTTGGGGTCGCTGATTACGAATCTGAAGTCAAATTTGCAAAATTCAAAATAGCGGATCCAAGTTGACAGACAAGATTTCTTAGTATAAACTTAGACTTCGAACAAAATGCACTTAAAACTTTAAACGCGTTTTTCTCGAAACTACTATTTGCGCCACGGTGTTTTATTTTTATTTTTAAAACCGATGTAATCCCTTAATATAAAACTATATGAGACAATGTCTTGAATATTTTCAAGAACGATGTGATTGCTGTTATTAAACGCATCAAGCTTTCAATCAAGTAATTCCAGAAGCTTTTTTATCTTATATTCTAGAGCATAGGATGAGACATAGTTAAAGCAATTTCGTGAAGTAGTTGTGCGTTCAGTAGGTGCGGCGGGTATTTTCATCAAGATAGAAGGTAAAGGTAAAGGTCAATTGGATCGTGAAATGTTCTGCTTCTTCCATTTCGGGGGCAAAATTAGAGGTTTCCATTTTAAAAAAATCGACTTAACCTCCAAATGGCCTTAAAGGTCTTCACTTTTGTCTGAAACTTTTTTTTCCGCAAAAGTCGGATCCAATTGAGATATTTCGATGTCTCAAATTAAGGGGACCTTTACTTTCAAAATCGGGAAAAAACACACTTTTTAAAAGTTTTTTTTTGAAAAGACTATTATATTTATGATCCTGAAACCTTTTGTACATTATTGGTAAGATTATGAATAATATAAAAAGAATTTTTAAATGCAACTTTAGTTTATTTTAATGCCTGCAGATGGCGTCAACCAAAAGGCACTTTTAAAACGGCCCCATTTCTCCAGGACTTCCTGTAACAGATAGATTAAAAATTTTTAGTGGATTGTTTTCATAACACACAAAACTAGTACCTAAACCTAAAAAACCTTTTATTTTTAATGAATATATCATTTTATACAAATTTGTCTAAAAAAGTTACAAAATGACTATAAGTTAGGGGTAAACTAACCTCCGCATAAAAAAGTGGGGGGGGGGGGGTAAAGTAATATTTTTAAAGGTTTAGTTTCTAGTATATTTGATAACGAATCGAATGGCGTTTGGTTTGTTAAAATCGGTTGAATAGTTTTTGAGATACAGATGCGGCCATTTTCAAAAATGTGATTTCGAGAAAAACGCGTTCAAAGTTTTTGCTATATAATTTTTGCATATAAAATGCGTAGAAGTAGCGTTACAAATATAGGTATAACTTGTTTTCTTTTACGAATTTCTTAAAACCGTTTTAGGAGAAGGTTTGTGTAATGTTAAGAAGCATTTTTATTAAAAAAAAAAATATTGATTTTTTTCCGATTTTGAAAGTAAAGGTCCCCTTAAATGCAAATCAGGCATATGTAAAAAAATTGCTATATAATTTTAGAATAACTTCAAATACCTGACTTTTAGACCATGTGCGCGCCACTCCTGTCTCACAACGTAATTAGGGGTTCCATATTCTTCGGCAAATGCAGCAAATTTTTGAAGTAGGCATTTTGTACACAGTCCCACTCAGTCAAGTATCTAAGGCTCCAGATTTGAGCGACATACAACGCAATGGATGATACTAATGATTCTTGATTACTTAATATGTGTAGCTATCTACTATTTTTATTTGTTCTGTTCCGACGAAAATTAAGTATTTTAACTTCCATATTCCGTATTTGGAATTGGCAACCTCAACAATTCCAAAAACAAAAAGTTATTTTTCTTTAAATCAATCAATTTAATTTTTCGTAATTTTTAAGCTCACGAGCGAGCAGAGGAAAAAGATACATAGGAAAAAAAATATATAATTAAGGGAAAAGAAGTTACAAAACCTTTAACCCGAATAGGGAGACATAAATAAAATAAACTTAAAAATAAGAAACAAGTTCCTTCTGGCAGCTTCACATTAATAACGTTAACTGTGGTCGTTTGTTCCCAACTCCAAAAAGCAAACATTCTAATTTGATAGACAAATAAAGCCAATTGAGATGCCGTCAATTAAGGATAAAAAATACGCACGACGAAGGGATTTGAATTGCATCATAGGTTCTTTCTTGTGCCCATTTTTCGATTTTGCAGAGTCCTCCCTTTCTTCCTCTCAGTGGGGCGAGTTTCGCGCAATAGCCTTAAAACTTTAAGAACAGTGTCATGGCTACATCCCACTTTACCAACAATAATTCTAGCCTATTATCCTTCCTGGTTTAATTTCACAAATGACACTTTTTTGTTCACTTGTAAGTTTTCGCGCCATGTTCACTCTCGGACTTCCTGAACAAGAATTCGTTTTTGCTAACACTACTAAGTAAACTCGGCCTGCGCAACATTAATAAAATAATAAAAAGACGCCTGAAGTAATTAAAGGGGATTCATCGTAACCGTGAAATTTCCAAATTTTCAAGTAACTTTTAATTGGCCACTACTGTATTATAATCTCCTTGTAACTAATGTATCAACCTTTTGTAATTGCTGTACAAATAGTTTTTTTAATAATTTTTTGTTTTCAGATAAAGCTTAAAAAGGTGCTTGGCTTAACAGTATGTAGCAACGCAGCCTTAGACGTATCCCCCACAAACGGAATACTAGCCTATCCTGCAGGGTAAGTACGCCAATTTTTAGTGCAGGGTTTTCTAAACGTTTCTATAGAATGTTGTTTAACAAAAAAAAAAAAAAAAAAAAAACAAAAAAAAATGATTTAGAAATTCCTCATATTATCTAATATGGTTCATGGCTATGTCATTAGGCATCGACTAGAACATAGTATTTTTTAATAATAGCGTAATAGCGGCTCAGATAATATTCCGTCACGGTTTTTAAAGAGATGTGGTTATCTTATTCTTTCTGTTTTATATTATTTATTTTATTTATCTTAAAGGGAAAGAGACATTTATATGTAGAATTTTCCAAAAATTCCTTGAAGTCTGTGTCAGATTCTTGGGCCAAAGCAATAGCTTGAAAATTTATTGAACTTGGTAAACAGAGTTCTTCGACACGCGACACAGATCAAAAATCACAACTGAAAACTTGAATTTGGTAAAAAAAAAAAAGATTTTTCTTGGTTTTTAACTATGAAATATCCTTTCCATAATTTCCAAAAAAATATATGTTGTAGCTTTGGGCTAAGTACAATATGGGAAAAAATTGGCGGTGGTACAAAACGGATTTCATAAAAAAAAATATTTTTTGAAGATTTAAATATTTTTTTTTATCCTTTTATAATTAACGAAATTAATTTTCGACTTTTTTTTCCAAGACTGCTTTGGTACCCTGTATAACATATATTTTAGCCATCAAGATCGGTTTAGCCATTTTCGAGAAAATTCATTTTTTCAATTTTCCAAAAATTCATTATAACTATTGTAAAAAACATTTTTTTAAATTGAATCTTGGCATAAATTAATCCCAGCACCGTAGCAAGTTACCACATTAAAATGGGTAAGATACATGCGGGGGCAGCCCACCTACTCTTATCCTGCTACGGCCTTTACCATTCCAAGAAAACGTCTTAGTTCTTTAACTGTTGAAGGCTGTTTAACATTTTTAATAACCTCAATTTTATCTGGAGTAGATTGTAATACCTTCTGAATTTATAAAATTACCCAGAAATTTCACTTTTTCCTTCATAAAGTTACATTTCTGCAAATTTATAATTAAACCATGATCACGAAAACGTTGAAAAATTGATTTCAAATGGATTAAATGCTCTGCTTCAGATTTTGATGCAAATAGAATGTCATCGAGATAAACAAAGCAAAATGATAGATCTTGAAGTACCGAATGAATGACCCTTTGAAATGTTTGAGCGGCGTTGCAAAGACCGAAAGTCATTCGTGTAAATTCAAATACATAGTCCAAAAGGAGTGAAAATTGCTGTTTTGGGTATATCTGCCTGTTCAACAGGAATTTGATGATAGGCTTTTGTAAGATGTAAAGTTGAGAAAAATTTGCAATCTCGCAAATTATGAGAGAAATCATGAATTAAAGGAATTGGGTATCGATCTGGAACTGTAACGGCATTAAGTCGTCTATAATCTCCACAAGATCTCCAATCACCATTGTTTTTTGGGACCATATGTCCATATGAAGCAGCGATGACCAAGAACTGTTTGATGGTCTACAGATTCCCTGATTTAACAAGAATTCAAATTCTTTTTTAGCCAATAAAAGTTTCTCCGGAGAGAGACGGCGAACTTTGGATACAATTGGAGTGCCAGAAGTTTTAATTTGATGGGTTATCATATGCTTAATTGGTTTAGTAAAACCTGAATCAATCTTAATATCCTGAAATTCACTGAGACGATTTTTAATTTCGTGATGGTTCAATCAAAAGTGATAATGCAGAAATTGTTAATTTACGCAAAATACCGGAGGACGAGGAAGTAAGTGATGTTACTGGTTCAATTAAATTGCTTTTGACAAGATCTACTAACAAACCATAGTAAAATAGGAAATCAGCACCTAAAATTGGCTTTTGCACATCAGCAATAATAAACTGCCATTTCGTTTAAGACCAAGATCTAGGGCAACCTAACCTAAGTGTTAATAGCAGATGAATTAGCTGCCGAAAGTTGTAGTCCAGTGGGCATCAAATCAACCTATTTGTTGAACATGCTGGAATAACCGAAACATCAGCTCCGGTATCGATAAGAAAGTGTCGTTTAGAAGTCTTATCGAAGATATGTAGACGACTTGTTTGACCGCGTTTATCATCCGTCGTCTTTGATGATAAGCGATTTATTTTTTTGAATCAGCAGGTAAATTTGAATTTTGATCTAAGTAAGAGCAAGCTTTAATGCATTTACTTGCTTTAGAAGATGAGTTATAAACTGTTTCTTTCTACTTTATTATTTAATTTCTTTTTATGGTTTACAATTTATTTAATTTAATCTTTTTCGTTTCGAATTTCAATTAAAAATCTATTCAGGACTGACTCTCAAAAACAAAGTTATCCGGAATCCCAATTCTTGAAGGGCTATTCAACATCTTACAAAAATTGGATTCAAAAATTAACGGGCTACTTCGTTCCCGTAGTACCGCCACATTACCCCGCCGCCAGTTAATTTGCAATTAACGATAATAAATAAGTATCGGATATCGGTTAAAAGAGATAATTGATTTAAAGATCTTAGTTTCTTACCGGTAGAAGAAGAGCAAAAAGGAGACGGGGAGCTATAGGGAGACGAGACCGGTAACAAAAATCCAAAATCCAAAATTCGATTAAATTTCCAAGAAAGAAATCTTGAAAGATGCATCCGAGGGCAATCTAGGAGGATCGAAACTTCTCGCGGCCTTTCTTAGACCGCGTGGGCAGATAATTTTCTTGCGTATCGGTGATGCTGATGAAATGTTAAGTTGCTCAAACTTGCTGGTGGTGAATGATGAAGGGGGTCGTGATGCGTTTCCTTGGAGTCCTGTTTGAGTGAGATGCTGCGATTGTTGTTGTTGCCATGATGAGCATGATGAACATAATTGTTGCTGATGATGAGAGGTTTGCGGGAGTTGACTACTATTGTTGAGTGTCGCTATTGTTTTTAACTCCAAAATGATGCCATTTATTATTAAATAGGCTTTTTGAAGTGACGAATTCAGGTTTTGCATGGTGCCTGGGTGATCGTCCTTCAATTGTATTTGTGATTGTTCTTGAAATGCTCTTCGGCCGAGAAATAGAGAAAAGAGAATAAAGGCTATACGAAGCCGGGTTATTGACCAGTAAGTGTTCGGTCGGGATCACCAATGTAGAAGACGAGTGATAAACTGTTTCCTTCTAGTATTATTATTTATCGGGTTGGCTAATAAGTAATGAGCGTTTCAGTTTTTATTTTCTGGAAATTTCGGGTAAGGTCGAGAACGTTCTGTTGGAGGGGGTATATAAAGAGCGAGTCGTGAGCATGCCATCAGTAATGTTTCGGTTGTCATTGCGTAAAGAACCACGAAAAAAATGAGTGATATTAAAACGCATATTCGCCACTGTTTATTATACGAGTACCAATCTGGGCATTCGGCTGCAGAAGCTGCACGTAATATATGCCAGAGGATAGCTGATGATGCAGTCTCCGAGGCTACAGCAAAGCGGTGGTTCCAAAAATTCCGCAAGGTCTGGGCGTCCGGTAGAAATAGATATAAATAAACTGAAGGCATTAATTGAAGAAGATCCTCGAAGCACACATCATTAGTTCTGTTTCCATTGCACAGGAACACGCACATTTAGATTGTTCACTAATATATATTAGTATTAAGATACTTGTGATAAATATAATATAAGGTGCACTGGTCGATATACAGTCTCCTATCAACAAGAGGGGATAGTTTAAGTAAGGATAGTCTCTCAGATTCGATTTTATCAATTTTAATCTGATGATGCGGAGACACAGATTCAATTTTATCAATTTCTGCACAGATTCGATTTTATCAATTTTAATCTTATGATGCGGAGACCAAACAGGCGAACAATACTCAAGAATGCTTCGCACAAGCGTCAAGAATAGCAGTCTCGCCGTAGTCAGATTTTGGAGATAGGTTGAGGTACGTAGAATAAAGCCAGCAAGTCTATAGGATCTCTTGGAGATATCGTGGATGTGAGCATCGAAAGTCAGCTTATTATCAAAAGTGACCTCAAGATCCTTAAACTCAGTAACCTTCTGCAATGTCACCGAGCCTAGGTGATATGAACTCACCGTAGGAGACTTTTTAAAAGTGTAAGTCATCTTAAAGCACTTGTCCACATTTAACGACAAACGGTTTAGAGCGCACCAGTCCTCAATAGCGAGTAAGTCGCGCTGAAGGATATCACAGTCGACATAACATTCAATCACTCTAAATATGTTGAGATCATCAGCATATAAAAGGGAACTAGACATAATATTCATAGTCAAGTCATTAATAAATAACAGAAAAAGGAGAGGACCAAGCATAGAACCCTGGGGAACACCGGAAACCGGGACAAACTCAAATGACGAACAGCCAGCAAGCACAACATGCATTTTACGGTCACGCAAATAAGATGAGAGCCAATTCAAAAGGTATCCAGATAAGCCACATTTTTCGATTTTATACAGAAGAGTAGAATGGCATACATGATCAAAGGCCTTACTGAAATCGGTATAAATTTTGTCCACCTGCTTATGATGTTCAAGTGAATGTGCAACGAAGTTATGGTTAGGTTGCTGGTAGTAGATTTCCTTTTAGTGAAACCATGTTGGTTAGGGGATATCAATGAGCACTATCTAGATAATCTATTATGAACCAGTCTTTGAAAAAGTTTACTGAAACAGCTGAGGGTACATATAGGACGGTAGTTCTTGACATCAGATTTGTCATCTTTTTTATACACTGGAACTACATTAGCCTTTTTCCAACTATCAGGAAAAGTACCTTGACTAAGGGACAGGTTGAAGTGTAATGTTAGGGGATAACATAGGGAGTAAGAAAGTTCTTTGACGAAATGATTCGGTATGCCATCCGGGCCAGCTGATGTCTTGGGATCTAGACCACACATACAGTCAAGGACTTCGTCAACACTAAATGACAACTCGGACACAAATATTGCACCAGGAGGATTAAAGTTAAGGTCTACATGAGCGTCATGATTGATGAAAGTGCCACTGAAATAATTAGCAAACATGTCATAGCTTGCGCGTCAGTAGCAGAATCATTGTCAAGACGGAGTGCGTAGGGAGGGCTAGCACTAAATCTCGAATTTCTGATTAAATTCCAAAAAGGTTTCGAATTATTATTACGCAGATTGCTTTCTATGTAAGTTTTAAAAGCTCTCTTCATGAGCTTCTTAACGTAAGAGCGGCAATCTGAGTAGTCCTTATATGCATCCGGTGAACCACAGCATTTGTAAATTATCCGGAGACGTTCCTTCCTCTTGATTCAACATATCTAAGATGATTTTTTATGGAATCAAAGTCAGTTTTATAGAAACTTCTGGATCGGGAAGCTGGCAAGCCAGATTTTCTGACAGTAAAATGAAGTTTAAGGGACACTTTTAGTGGAGGATGATGAGGATCAGGGTTCACAAGGCCAGCAAAGCGTTCGAGAATAAGGGAATCAGATGGAACGTTTGTAATTATAAGGTCGAGTAAAGTGGAGTTGTGATTAAGAATATTATTGCACTGATGAGTTTAGGTAAATTCCATAAAGTTCAGAAGATTATTACTAATATTGCACGATGAAAAAAGGTTAGGAGATGGAGCGACAGACCAATTTTAAACTAGGACAGTTAAAGTCACCACAAATTAATAAATAACAATCAGGGTCGAAAACATTAAGTACATATGCGAGATTATCAAAAAGATGCTCCCATATAACAGAACAAGCAGAACAGGGAACATAGACACAACAAATATAGCAGTACTTATGCCTTCCAAGAGCAAATTTGACTAACACATATTCCGCCGGGAAGACATCGTCAGGGAGAAGAAAGGGTGCAGGAGAAAACGTAGGCCTAATACCGACGAGAACACCTCCACCATCCTTCTTAGCACTACGAGACAAATCGCGATCATATCGAAAGATGTTATAAGAAGGAAGGCAAAGCTCTGACGTCGGTATGGAATCATTGAGCCATGTTTCTGTGATGCAAAATATGTCAGGACTATCACAAAGAATTGAAGAAGTAAAATCGATCAATTTGGTCCTCAAACCGCGAACATTTTGATACAATAGATTAAAAGAAGTTAAAGCTAGAACGAGGAACATAAGTTACTAGGTTGTTAAGAGTAATCGAGGTAGAATTATTTACTAAGCTAAGATTACAATCAGTTCTGGCTACATTGTTACAAAGATTAAAACTAGAATCATTATTAGGTAACGTTATCATAATTTGATCAGAAACTCAGGAAAAATTAAGTCCATTGCGTGATGAGATATTATGAGTTGCAGTTGTTTGGTTATTGCGGGTAATATCAGTTAGGGTTGCGTCCTGTGAGTTACCCTCTTGCGAAAATTTTTATCCCTCACAGAAGTACCGCGTGGAGTAAATGGATGGTATAAGGTACCGATAGGCCAAAAATAATTTTTATTTATGCAGGAAAGAATATCCTCAGTTGCAAAGATACGAAAGGAGGCAGTTCAGCGGTTGGACAAATTAGGCCTTGTTAGTTTTATGCAAGAAATCATCGCATTGGGTTGTCCAAGTTTATCCAGAATATACTTTCTGATGTCATCGCTAGAAGTAGCATAGCTGAGTCGAGAGACAAACAAAGAGGGAGTAGGCATCACCACCTCCAGGTTGATGAGAGTAACTGCCTCACTTGTGGTAGTCGAAAGCTGCCGAGTTCACAACGAAGTGATCGGATTTTGTAGCATTGTTCTGAAGAGTTTTAGGGGCTCCAGTAGGAAGGCTACTAATAGTTGCGGTAGATTTAGCAGGAGGATTAATTAAGACCGAAGGTACATCCGATGTAGTAGAGCCGAGTGGAGAAATAGAACTAATGCCCTTAGAAATAGAAGCAATCCGTTTGAGGGATACAGGAGCAGGCGAGTTAGCTGGCACAGCACCCGAAGATATAATAAATGAAGCACGCGTCCTAGAATGATTCGAAGAACCACTTTGACTGGCTGTTGTTTTCTTCACCACCACTTCTACAGTAGAAGTAACCTTAAGGATTTTTGATGTGTTCGCAATTATTTCTACTTTCTTAAATGCCTTGAATGATTGCTCGGCTGCACATTCAGCTAAAGAGGTTATCTGACTTAAAGTAGAGAATAAGGAATCAACTCTGGAAAATAAAGGGCCGAGTTCCTCCGATAACTCCGACAAGATGTTCCACCTATCTAAAAAGTGGCCTCCAAATTGCAGGATGGACAAACACTGGACAAAGACATGATGTATGATCTGTGGTTCTAGTCTCGGATGAATTGCAGTATAGGTTGGATTATAAGAGTGGCCTCCGCTATTGCCCGATAGATGTCGCCAGATGTAGAACGACGACAGGTAAAAGGTGGGTGACAAGGCGGGAAATAAACAAACAGAAGCACTGGCCAGAATTTTAAAATTCAAACCAGAAGACGGAACACAGATGTTCATGAAGAATAGCAGATTAGCAAACAGCCGCAGCGCGCCCTCCGATGTTTGTGAGGTAAAGATGAGGCAGAGATCGAGTTAGGTGGTGCAGGTCGGAGATGAATCCCAAAAATCAGATGAAGCAGGGCATCCAGCCGGTCCAATCCAATAGCTGAAGATCCAAAGGATGATCAGAACACGTTAAGACGGTCGGCAGGATGTAAAGTTCGAAAATTCTGAGAAAATATGACGTAAATACAAGAGCAAAAGCAAGAGAGATATCCACTTTGACAGCTGTGAAAAATATGGAGCATGAAACAAAGAGTATCTATAACAAGAGGGGACACTCGAGCGGTTATTTTTTAAAATTTTTCGACCTTGGTACCGTTACAGGAACGAAATGGGAATTTATTCTAGAAATAGTTAGTAATAAAGAAAGCATAAGTGAGAGAAAGACAAAAATTTGGGGCGAAAAGTGGAACACTCCTGCAGGGTGCACCTCACAAAAATCTTTTATCAAAAAACTTAATTATGAGCACATTATACGCTGCCTTTTCCACAGCCACACACCAAACACATTATATTATGCTTACCCATCATTTATCTAAAGCACATTTTATTTTATTTTATTAATTGCTTCTAAGAAAGCACATTTTTAATCAAAAATTTTTAAGCTTATTCACATTTCCAAACAAATCAGGACCACCCGGTACTTTTCGTAGGCGAGCAGCACACAAAAGAAATTCCGCTCGGGGGCGCCTTTAAAAACGCACAATGAAAAAATGTAAACAATCTCGTCCGTTTTTCATGCTCGGTGTGTGCTGCCTGCCTCTTCTCCCTTCTCCGATTCGGCATTTCCCTATAACTTAACATTGCGAGGAGAGGTAAACTTGAGCGGCCTAGTACTGGTGCCCGGCTCGGGGGCGCCTTTAAAAAAGCGTTCATAAAAAAAGCTTCAGTTTATAGCTTACGCTGTAAAAGCTATCTGTGAGAACTTTTTGGTGACTATTTCTCTCTCTACATTTCTTATAGGTATTTACAGAGGTGGTAGCCCTGAGCTGCTTTATCTAATGGGAAATTTTGCTGGGTGTATTTGCGAGAGCTTGCAATTGAGTTGGGACTTTGAGAGCGTATTGAGAGTGTCCCTTCTTGTTGAATTCGATATTCTTTGGCATGAAAGGGTTGAACAGCCAGATGGGTAAAACTTCTGCTCTTGATTTTTCTTTGACAATGATGAAATATGTTAAAGACATGTATCTTAGGCAAATCATTTTGTATTCCAATTTTTTAAATTCGTAAAATTAATTAATTTATTTTTATGAAAATGTGTGCGACATATTCAGTTGCATTCGGTTGAGTTGAGTTTTATTTACATTTTTAATTTTGTTATATTTAAATCTGTAAAAGTATATTCTTATACAGGGTGACCGGAAATTCGACGTTTTTCTTTTAAGGAATGTTTTTATATGCTTTTTCTTTGCTTCGAACACTATGTTACCGTTGCTCCTACTAAGTGTTCCTCAGTATTCAAGCATCTTAAGAATCTAAAGAATAAGGTGTGGAGTCGATTTTGCTCCTCAAGTA
The DNA here is from genome assembly GCA_949715965.1 of Dysmachus trigonus. Classification (NCBI taxonomy): domain Eukaryota; kingdom Metazoa; phylum Arthropoda; class Insecta; order Diptera; family Asilidae; genus Dysmachus; species Dysmachus trigonus. The sequence continues at coordinate 33,227,737 of OX454321.1, read as the reverse complement.
GTGATGCCAATTATAATGCGTATTGTATGATAATTTGCGCACTCAGTACATTTCGGACTTTACTCATATGACGATTATCTTTCGAGAATGAAGGCAACCTTGCGCAGCGATGCTAAGCGGTTCTGGAGTTTTGTCAATTCAAAACGCAATTCTGATGGTTACCTCTCTTGCCTTGTGAGGCTACTTATTTCGAATCTACTAGCAACATTTTTAAATTGAAGATGGCGGATATAATATGGCGACCAAAATTTTTCGAATTCAACGAGGTTTTATGAACATTAGTAAAAAGTGAAGTTTGTGGTCGTTCATTTCGAATTCAACATGGCGAAATATCATAACTGCAATGAATTCCTCTGAAAAGTTGTGTAAAAGTAATTTCTTGGTCGCTAATGGGAGTTTACTATTAAAATTTCGAAATTCAAAAAGTAAACGTAATTTGATAACTATAATTTCTCAAATTCAAGGTGGTCGAAAAATACAAATTTGTATATTGCGAGTCCTGTTTACTTAGGTGCAGGTATAAGCCCACATACGATTTCCCGTAAGTGTGAAATCCTTTTATCTTAAATTAGATATTACGCATTACACATCTTGGAAGAAACCTCATCGGAGCTAGAATTTTAACAGGATCGGCCAAAGGAGAAGAAGTCGTCATTCCTCAAACCCCAATTATACCCACAAATTTACCCTTTCAATTCAAAAGACTACAATTCCCCTTGAAGTTAAACTTTGAAAGTAGCAGGTATACATTTAGAGACGCCTTGCTTCTCACATTGCTTGCTCACAAGTGTCTAACTGCCGAAATCTTCACGTTCTAGCACCAGAAGAAAAATGTATTACGTTGTTTATAAAAATGTACTGTGATGATTTTGCAAAACTTCTTGCTTTACAATTATCTTTTAAGTCAGTTGGAACACTGCTCATTATACAAAGAAATATCTAGGTTAAGAATAGAGAGAAATTCAGTATAGTGAGTTCCTTCGGGCAAATTTCACATTAATAACGTTATAATTCAACTCAAATGCCGTGGTCTAATTTGATAGACAAATAAAACCAATGGAGATGTCATCAATCAAGGATAAAAAGTACGCACGACGACAGCATTTGAATTGCATCATAACGTTATTAATGTGAAACTGCCCGAAGGAACTTGTTTCTTTTTTTTTAGTTTCTTTTTTTTTATGTATCCGTAGTCGGGTTAAAGGTTTTGGAACTTTCTTTTCCCTTAATTATATTTATTTTTTGCACGTAGTCGGATTACAGTTTTTTAAACTTTCTCTTTTATTTTCGTTTTGGTGTTAAGTCTCCTAAGTATTACTGTAATCAAAAAATAAGGTGAATTTTCTATTTAAGGGGACATTCTCATTGAAATTGACGAAAAAACGCCTTTTTTCGGAATTTTTTTTTTTAACCCCTATTGCATTTATTCAAAAAACGTTTTTCATATATTGAATATATAGGCATTGAAGTACACAAAAAAATTGGTTTTTTGTTTTTTTTGTTATGTTTTGCGGCAATAGAGGGTGTTGTATGAAAGGTCCCTTTTTAGCTGGTACCAGCTCCTGCGGTCTTCCTGGAAAAGATAACGACAAAATTCAAAATGGGTTCTGTTCTTTAGACTTTTTTCTAGAACATAGACCTACAAAAAAAGTACTTTTAATTTTTTAAATTATTTTTAGGACTGTTTTTCTAAAAATTTCAAAAATTGCCATTTTTTGGGGGAAAGTACGCGTATAAAAAAGAGGGGGGGGGGGGTACTTTTTTGCATTTTTACAGGTCTATGTTCTAGTATTTATGTTAATGAGTCGAATGTTTTTTGATTTTTTTTAAATCTATCGAGCAGAATTTGAGCAATCAGTGGTACCAGGTGAAAAAAAGTAGTTTCGAGAAAAACGCGTTTAAAGTTTTTATGCGACGCTCGAAATCTATAGAAACCGGTATATATCGTTACGAATATATAGCTATAACTTTCATTTTGTTTCGAATTTCTCATAACGGTTTGAGGACAGCATTACTATGATGTTAAGGAATATTTTTATGTAAAAAAAAAAATCGATTTTTTTTCACGTCCAATGAGAATGTCCCCTTAAACTATGAAATCATGAAATTATTTGGGTTAGTAGTACTGTCTTTGACATCTATGCAAAGTTTCATGTGAATATATTCAATTACCCCAGAGTTACACGTGTTTTTGTAAACATAGAAAAGTGGGTTTTTGATTTTTACTATGTCTGATTTCGTCGAGCAAAGAATTTGCATTAAAGGAGGAGGGTCGTCAATAAGGCCGGTTTCCGGCCTACATTTTTTTTTATGTTTGATTGGTTGTCTAGATACATTATCTGTATTGTAAAATAAAAGATTTAGCTGAGACAGCTTCTATAATCGTTAATGTATTAAAATAGTGCTAGTACCTATAAAACTTTTTCATAACTTTGGGTAGATGGCAGAGAGGGGGGAGGGCATTTGGAAGTTTCGTATTGGTCGAAATTGACTATATTATTGATTATAGATAAAAACTCAAAGAAAATTTTAAAGAAATTTCAAGTCCTTCCTGCCAAAAAATTTAGGCCGAAAACCGGTCTTATTGACCCTTCTTCTTTTGTTTGCGGAATGCATATTCTGCCGCGGAAACGTTGAGATTGTTACAAAAGTCCTTTGGTGATGAGTCTATGTCGCAAAAAATGTTTACAAGTGGTACAAAGACTCCAACGGAGGCCGAGAACGAGCTCAAATGCACACTCTTTGGTTTTAAATAAATAAACGGCTCTTTCAAATATTCCTTTCTGAAATTTGGCAGTAGAGCTGGCCACACCTGTTATATAACATTAAGTTGGAAGGAAATGTTATATCGAACGTGGTTTTCGTAATTTTAAATTAATTAAAGTAATTAAAATTTAATAATAATACTCATTCTCATTCTGATACGACTACGGAATCTTCATTTGTGTGCTCTTGGTCGGTTTTTTAAGATTAAAAGCAAGATTTTACCAGAGTTTGCATTTTCATTATGTAGGGAGTGTGCTAAATTTAATGCTAGAATGTTGTCGCAATTTTAATTAAAAAAAAAACAAGTTGTGAACAATTAAATAGATAAAATGCGGGATAAGGATATTTCAAGCTAAATATTTCCTTACTTTTTTTAATTTAATAGACAAGTGCATAGGAGCTCTTTTGTACAATAGTATAAACTCATATGTGTAGAATTATTTTATTATAAAAGGTACACCGGTTTGGGTGCGGAAAAGCAGGTATAAATCGCATGCAAATCGGGAGAACATAAAATTTTCATAAATTTGTTATTAAAGTATTTATATTTAAATGTTTCCTATGCAATTTTTTTGCGTTTTCCTATAATTTTTAATTTTATTTTTACTTTAATAATTTACCTCTGAATTTTTGTGCTTTTTTTTGTTGTCACAAAATGATTATATATATCGTTTTCATTTTGAAGATCCAAGTTGCGGATCTTCTGTTGGTATGTTATTATCACAATAAATTCTCTACAAAAATTATATGTATTCGGTTGGCGGGAAAGTTCTGTCGTATTTTACTACCTCCAGGTAAGTTTACCTGTCAGGTCAAAATAAGCAGGTAGAATGCATCGTGTTGGGTCTCATTATTTAGCGTACCTCTCGTGGTATATAAAAGGACTACTTTCAATACCCCTCATCAGTTAGTTGCGAAGTACAGAGTGAATAAGATGGCAGTTGATAAAGTGCATTTACGACATTGCAATTTGAGAAGTTGTAAATTTTCGGACCTACCAAAAATGGTTTGCCAAATTTCGTTCAGGAGATTTCAGTCTCAAAGAAGATTATCGATCTGGGTGGCTATCCAAGATTGATAATAATATTCTGCGGTCCATGTTGAAGAGCAACCCACATCTGATCTCTAGAGCAATTACAAAGGAGTTAGTTATTCACCATTCGACTGCTTAGGAATACATCAAACATCTTGGATTTGTCTTAAAGCTGAGTATTTAGGTTCCGCACAATTTGACTGAAAGAAATTTATCGGATCGTGTGCGAATCTGTTCATCTCTCCTTATTAGACACAATGCGGAGACGTTTTTGGACAAGCTCATGACGGGAGATGAAAAGTGGCTTCTGTACGAGAATATAAAGAGAAAAAAAGTATACTGCAAACCTGGAACATCCGCCACAAATATTGGAAAACTAGATCTTCATCCACGGAAGGTAATGCTCTGTTTGTGGTGGAATAGAAGAGGCCCAGTGTACTACGAGTTATTTAAACAGGGGCAAACCATCAATTCGAACATATATTATAACCAGCTTGAAAAATTGAATGCAGCTGTCAAGAAAAAGCGGCCAGTATTAGCAAACAGAAAAGGAATTGTGTTCCATCAGGATAATGCAAAACCACACTGCAATGCAGACGCAATAAAAGTTGAATGAGCTTGAATGGGAAGTTCTTAGGCACCCACCATATTCAACTGACATTGCTCCATCGGATTACTATCTATTCCGATCGCTTCAGAATTATCTGACGGGAAAAATATTTACTTCTTTCTAAGCTGTCTCCAAGGCGGTTGCTGAATATTTTGGGTCCAAGGATGAGAACTTCTAGGGGAATCGATAAGTTGCCTGAAACATGGCAACGAGTGATTGCAAATAATGGACATTATATTATTGATTAAGATAAAAATAAACGTTATTAAAACTGATTCAAATATTTTCTTTAAGTACGACAGAACTTCTCTGCCAGTCTGATATAACCCTATACATGCTATTATAATTTTGGAAATAAAACATATTTTATATAATAATTAAACATTTTAAATTGCAGGTGTACTGTGGTACTATTTAACACCAAAAAGCTTAACCAGTCCTTCTTGCTAAATACTTCGAGGAAGGCTATTACAGCAGTTGCATATTCAAAATGTGGCAGGTAAAATATAATTTAAGCTATTTATTTACCACTGAGTAAACTGTGTAGATGGTGTAAACCGAGTATTTTTACTTGATTGAATTTTATATGGAAAATATTTTACGTTTAATAATACTCTACAACGGCGAGTAGCTCGTTTACACATAACGAGTAATTCGGTGAGAAAATTGTCACTAATATTTACTTTTGTTATTGTCATAGTGGAGGCAGTAAAATTATGACGCTGGCTTTTTTTGTTTTTGAACTAGTGGATTGTCTCAATATAAAATTTGGAAAGAATCTGTCTGATAAATAAATATTAGCTCCTTTTTTTAATGATAATCTTTTTAATGATCTGGATCTGGAATTTTGTATTGAATTGAAACTTATTCATAGAAAAACATTTTAATTTTGCTAAAAGAATGTCTAATTGCATTGACAGCCCAATTTGCATCAAAAAAAGAATGTAGTGGTTTTTTGAGTTCAAGGCAATTTGATGTGTTTATTGCAAATTTTAAAATCTTTGCGATGTGTCACTGTTAAAATGCAATTCAAAACAAATTTCAAGATTCAAAATTTTTTTTCATCTAATTCTATCTTTGTGCTTAACACAAGGTTTACGGAATGCGTCAATTTGACGCATTTCAGATTTCGTGGCGAAATTTACAGAAGTCGTATTTATCAATTTTTAGTGAAAATGTGTCATCTAATTGATATAATAATACGACGATATGTCCTTGTAAATTCCTCACCTCGCGAGCTGTTTATTTCGAACGGAAATATATTTTAAAGTTATTTTCTCGGAATCTCTGCAAATCATACAATAAATGTCCGTAAACCTACTGTTAAGTACTTAATTTATGTAGATTTTTAAGCGCGTGTATCATAGTACTATAAATAGTATGAACATTTTGTAATTAAAATTGTTTGACATAATGACATTCAAATTACATGGTTCGTTATTATAAGTACATTCACATAAAAGCGATTATATTGTAAGTTTGCTCGAATACGAGCACACTTTACTTGATAAATTATTATTATGATTCATAACCAGATTATATTATTTTTCTTTTTATCAGATACATTGCCACTGGGGAATGCGGTATAAATCCTGCGATCAAAGTATGGGAGCTGGAAAGTTCAAGTGGAAATGGCGAAGGTGTAGGCGGTTCAGTTGTGGCAGAATTTGCTGGACATAAGTACGCGGTTAGCTGTGTGGTAAGTATTGAACAATATGCGGCGTAATATAATACTTTTTTTACATGGCTTATTTTAAAAAAAATAGGAAGGTTAGGTTAGGTTAGGTTGTTGTGCCTGCCAAAGGGCGCACTTAGGCCAACACAAGGCCCATTGTGATAACACACGGGACGACACCGATTTAATTAGCCGTTTAACCACTTCGAGGCATTGATGAAGCGTTCAATGTCCCGCTACGACGTTGCTAATGGACACTCTTTTGAGTGAAATAAGGCTCTTTGATCTGTTTCGGCTCGAAAGTCGGCCAGATAAGTTTGGTGGTCGTACAAGTGCCTTCTCTTCTCCACCTATTCTCTGCGATACTCACATACACTCACGAGATCTCCTTCTTACGATAGGCGAGCGGTGCCCCTATATCTCGGATGATATCCTCCTCCGGTAGGGTTGTACCTTTTCTGGCTAGCTCATTCGCCCTAGTATTACGCGGGATGTCGTTATGTCCCGGTACCCATACGATTCTAATACTGACCCCCTCTAGGCGGCTATGGAGGCTGCAGTCTGCTTGCTAAAGAGCTCTATTGGTAGGAGGTCTAAGATAACATTCAGGGCCTTGGTGGGAGTAGTCCTGAGGGCTCCAGTGATTAGAATCGAAGCCATTCTTTGGACCCTCCCCACCGCATTCTGATGGCAAGCCTTGTCCAGTGCAGGCCACCACACAAGCACCCCGTAGAACAGGATCGGTCTGATCACCGTTACGAAGAACCAGTGAACGATGCGTGGCTCAAGGCCCCATTTCTTGCTAATAGTATTCTTGCAGGAGTATAAGGCCGTCGTGGCCTTCCGTACTCTCTCTGCAACGTTGGCCCTTCAATTCAGTTTCCTATCTATAATGAGACCCAGATATTTGACTTGGTCTGAAAGTCTTAGACTCACTCCGTTAAGGAGTGGTGTAATAAAGGAAGCAATGTTATGCTTTCTTGTAAACAGCACTAGTTCCGTTTTATTCGGGTTAATTCCCAGGCCACATTTTTCACTCCATGATGTGAGTTTAATTAGGGTCCTTTGTAACACCTCAGATAGCGTGCTCAGATACTTGCCTGAGGCCGCACCCTATGAACAAAGTTGAAATTCCATTTGACCAAAGACTGACCAAGGTTTTAACACTCCTAAAAATTTATTGTTGCATAAAAATCTTCAAATATGAAAAAAATTGACGCTTACGAGGCGATGAAATTCTTCCAAAAAGCTCTACTACAACTTTAAATTAATTTATTTATATTGAAGACCAGTTATCTCAGGAAACAAAATTATAGAGCTTATGGTTTAAATATTATACTTCTAAGATGTGAGAATATATAAAATACTCAAATAAAAAAATTATTTTTAATTTGAGCTTATATGATTATACCTAATTTTTTCTTTAACCCGGCTAACGTAAGGTTAGATGAATTACACCCACGCTATGGGGAGTTAATAAGAACTCAAAATATTGATCTCGATAATAAAGGTAACAGAACAAACAAAATGTGTTTATTTCCTTTTTTCTCATAAAAAAATTAAATAAAAGTAGCATATTATTCAATCAAAATAATATAAACGAAGCAAAGAGGCCTCAGTAAACCCTCTGGGCTTTTTTTTACCCACCTTACGCTCCGTCTTAAAAGTGAAACCTTACGCACGCAGGGTTAAGAATGTGGCGAAGTGGTTAGGAAAAAAGCCTGGAGTGCATACGGATACGTTTCCTTAAAGTTTGGTTAACGATCATTTCAACATGGAATGATTTCAAAATATTTAACCCATTAATGCGCAAAACGAGGATTTTGTACACGCAAGTTCAATTGTACGATTCGAATAGCAAATTGGGGCGATTTTCTTCCAACTTCGTATATAAGGGGTTTTTGGGGATGCTCTTTGAGAATCTGGCATTCGTTTTGCGTAAAAGCTTCAAAAACCTTATTATTTTTTGGATCAACTTTACAAAAAAAAAAAAATTATAGAACAGAAAATGCTTCAAATTACCCAAAGAATACATGTAAACTATGTGGACTATTTTTGGTTTTTTGGATTTGGCCAAAAATGTCCCGAAAAAATCTGAAAAAATTCACACGTGTTCTTTGGCTAATTATAAGCACTTTTTGTCATATAAAATTTATTTGTATAATTGATCCTTATTGAGCAAAAATATCACCTAATTTCATCATAAAAAAACTTTTTCAATTTTTTCAGAATTTTCCGGAACATTTTTCAATTTTTCAAAATTTACATGTGTACTTTGGCTAATTTGAAGCATTTTCTGTTCTATAAATTTTTTTGTAAATTTGATCCTTGTCGTGTTTTTTTTACGTTGCGGGAAAAAAAACTGGTTTGAGAAAGTTTAGACATTCGGACTGCCATTTCTGGTGGTTATATGATTATTCAATAGCAGCAACGACAAGATAATCAACTTTGAGAAGAAAAATAAACAAAAAAATCAGCACTTTTTTTTAAATAACCCAAGAAATAATAAGGTTTTTGAAGCTTTTATGCAAAACAAATGCCAGATTCTGAAAGAGCATCCCAAAAAACCGTTTATTTACGAATTTGGAAGAAAATCGCCTTGCTATTCGAATCGTACAAATGAACATGCGTGCATAAAATCCCCGTTTTCCACATTAATGGGTTAATCTTACAAGGAGTTACATTAATTTACATAATTCATTAATTACTGTACATTTACCAGGCATTCTCACCTACTGGAAAGCATTTGGTATCTGTTGGGTCCCAGCATGATATGATCGTAAACGTTTTCGATTGGAAGCTGAATTTAAAAATAGCTTCCAATAAAGTCAGCGCTAAAGTGGCAGCGGTTTGTTTTAATGAAGATGGAAATTACTTTGTAACCGTTGGAAATAGGCACGTTAAATATTGGTATTTAGAAGGAAATCGTAAGGTAAGACAACCAATGTTAGAAAAAAATATATTCCTAGAGATCTTTTTTTTTAGTACAAAGAGCCCATTCCACTTATGGGCAGAAGTGCCATTTTGGGAGAACTGAGAAATAATGACTTTTGTGCTGTTGCCTGTGGAAAGGGCGAATGCTCAGGAAGCACATATGCTATAACACGAGTTGGACACTTAGTTGAATTCAATTCTAGAAGATTACTTGATAAATGGGTGGCCTGCCGAACTTCTTCAGCGAATTGCATTTGTGTGAATTTGAATTATATTTTGGTTGGATGTGCTGAATCGATAGTGAGAATATTCAATACTGCAACTTTAGAATATGTAACAACTTTACCAAGAACGCACTATCTTGGAGTGAATGTTGCACAGGGTATACATATCAACCATATAATGGCAGTCCCTCCAAGTGCGAAATATCCCGACACAATTGCAATGGTATATGACGAAGGTCGTTCGAAAGTTACTTGTGTATATAATGACCACAGTCTTTATATATGGGATCTTAGAGATGTCCGTCGTGTTGGAAAGAGTCATTCGTTTCTTTACCATTCAGCTTGCATTTGGGGAGTTGAAACAGTGCCATACAACTTTGAAAGCAGCATGAAATCGTCGTTGCCAGAAGATTGTTTTGTAACATGTTCATCAGATGACACCATTCGGGTTTGGGGACTGGAAGGCTGTACTACTAATGAAATATACAGAAAAAATATCTATAGCAAAGAGTTACTGAAAGTTATTTATATTGATGAAGAATTGTGTTTTATAAAAGATACCGACAATCCTATTTTAAGCACTGATAAAACATCAAGTTACGATGGCAGGAATGGAGTTCGCTGTATAAAAATAAGTTCCGAAAGTAATCATCTAGCTACTGGAGACCGAAGCGGTAATATTCGTATATATGATCTCTGCAATTTAAAGCTTTTAACTATGATTGAAGCCCATGATTCAGAAGTATTATGCCTCGAATATACAAACGATAAAATTGACAAGAAGCTTTTAGCCAGTGCTAGCAGAGACAGATTGATTCATGTGTTCGACGTCAATCAAGGATATAAAATTCTTCAAACACTAGATGATCACTCAAGCAGTATAACATCTGTAAAATTTATTGGCTCAGGTTTAAATTTCTTAATGGTATCATGTGGTGCAGATAAATCGATAATGTTTAGAAGCTTTCAAAACAATCAGTTTTTAAGAGGCACAAATTGTTCAGGGAAAGCAACTCTGTATGACATGGAAGTAGATAGTAATAGCAAACATATTTTGACAGCATGCCAGGATCGCAATATTAGGGTATATGGCACGCAAACTGCAAAACACACAAAAACTTTCAAAGGTTCGCATTCTGATGATGGAAGTCTAATTAAACTTTGTTTAGACCCAAGTGGAATATATATTGCTACCTCATGCACCGATAAAACACTTTCAGTTTACGATTATTATTCAAGTGAATGTATGGCTCGAATGTATGGCCACAGCGAATTAGTGACGGGTCTTAAATTCACGAATGATTGCAAATACCTCATTTCGGCTAGTGGCGATGGCTGTATTTTTATTTGGCAAGTACCACATGATATGATTATTACAATGCAAGCAAGGCTGTCACAACAGAGGCTTAGATTAGGTCATTTAAACACTCCAAGACCAATCCAAAATCCTTCAGTTGAAATAAATTCTGACTCAGCTCCAATAGAAGGAGATCACGATAAACTGGACTCATCGCCAAGTCATTTTTTTATGGACGATATGTCACTTACCCCAGGCTACAAGTTTTCTGACGTTGGCCAACTACCACAATGGGCGAAACGAAAGGGAACTTATGAGAGCCATGAATTAACCAATCTTTGTCCAAGTCAGAGTCAAATAATGCAAAAAGTCCGAGGACGTTGGGCTCAACGAGGACAACTTGATACGGAAGCTGTAGATTTTCGGAACATATCAGAGAGCCCACTTAATTTCAACATTTCAAGTATGCAGACGTCAGATTATAATAGTGGGAGCTCAAAAGATATTTACAATCATGCATACTTGAGTGAAGATAGTTCCATAGATAGTGGTATGGAAAACCGCAGGGATATTATTTCCAGAAAATTGGTATACAATTAAAATGTTTGTGTATAAAAATATATATTTATTGTACTTATATTTTGATTTAAAGACTTTCGAACAGAAAAAATCAACCAGGTTTGAAACCAACAATGACAATGATGGCGATGTTGAAGATATTTCAGATGGTGAAAGGACAAGTTCAGATCACGGTATGATGTTTTACCCAACTCTGCCTCCGGGAACTCCAATGTACGTAATTAGCATTAACATCAAATATCCACTTTCAACTCACATAATTGCAGTGAATTTAAAGTAAATGCAATGAATGAAGATGAACTCAGAAAATCTGTACGAAAGCAAAAATTTGACAAATCGGGATTATGCCCAATGGCAACACATAACGCAGCATCGACTGGAACCGGTACTTCCGATACTGAAGATGAAGGCTCTACACCAAGTGGCGAGAATGCGGATAGGTCACTAGCATCAACACTAGGAGGAAGTTTCGAGAGCATACCTCAACAGACTTCTTCAAGCTTTCTACAGGCCGCATTGGATGGCCCTGGAAATATACCTGAAAGAGGAGACAAAAGTACTAGGTTAATTTTAAAAATGCTTCCAAGCATTATAAACGGTTTTGTTTGCAGACAGACGTAGTATAAGCGCTAAGCATAACACTGAAAGTAAGGGAGCTTCATTCTCAAAGTCTTACACCAACAGTAAAAAGGAAGAACTGATGAAAGTAATTAATGAAGCCAAGCAGAAACTTGAAAACGTAAGTGTAATTTAAAATTAATTATTTGCGTTTTTTTAACCCCCAAAGGGCACACTTCAGTTGGGACACCTCAAATGCACTATCTATATATTAACTATATTTTTCCCAACGCCCTGAAAATAAGCATTTTTTGAAGCTACGAATTTCGGTTCCTTTTTCAGTTAGGTGATAATTTATTGTAAAAAACAATAAAATAAACAATTAGATGATTAATAAAATGTATGTGGTATTCGAAATAAATGCCTTTTTATAATGTCATTAAAAAATATATGGGGAATTCTTTTTCAAATCAGCCACCCCCCTAGGCCATTACAATTTTGGGATAAAAAATTTTTTGAGCACACCAAAAAATTGTTCAGAAAGTCTAGTTTTTAAAGCCGTTTGGTGTTTTTTGAAAAAAAAAATTCTAACCTCAAAAAAACTGTTTAAAGTGAGGCACCTCGCAAAAAAATGCCATTTTTCAGTCAAAAATGATTGAGAAAATTATAATTGTTCAATAATATTAACCAAATTACTCAGAAAAAGTGTTTTGGGGGTCGCTGAACAAGAATCCGTTGTCAGATTTAAAATTCAAAATGGCGGATCCAATATGGCGGACGAAATTTTTGAAAATAATTCCGATTTACACCAAAATTGGTTTAGAGTGGTTTTTAGGGTCTCTGATCACGAATCCGAGATCAGATTTGCAAAAAAATTCAAAATGGTGGATCCAAGATGGCGGATGAACATTTTGAAAATCAACAGATTTACGCCAAAATTGGTATAGGGGGGTTTTTGGGTCTCTGATCACAAATCCGAGGTTAATATCGGAAATTAAAAAAAAGTTAAAAACAATACAGAAGATCTATTATTGTACTGATGGCGCTAAGCAAGATGAACATTTTTACTTAGTTATCTTACTTTTAATAAAACTTTCCAATGAATCACTTTATTGATTTGGTGACCAGTGATCTGCATTTTTTTTCCGTATCATTAGAAAATTTTTTAATTAAAACAATTCCATTTTTCTGTACTATAAAACCGTGGTTTTTTGAAATCTCAGAAAAACTCTTGCAATTAAGATGTCTTTGATTCAATTTCCGCCTCATTTTGTCATGAAATACTTTATCAAAATATAAAATACATATTTTATCGAAATGTTTTTCTGCCCAATTGAATAGTGCTTTGGGAGTTAATATTGCTTCAGATGGTTTAGCCGTAAGGCTCGTTTTGTAGGCTGACCTTTTGAAAGTAGCACCTATTCCATTATACATGCTTTTTCCATGTGCAGTTGCTGTGTAATGCCATTCTGCTTCAATATTAAATTTTTTGTGATTAATCAAATTGCTTATTTGATATTTATTTTTAAAATGTTACTTAGCGCCATCAGTACAATAATAGATTTTTTGTATTGTTTTAACCTTTTTTTAATTTTTGGTATCAGTAGCGACTGAATAGCATATACAGCGGCAGTATCGTGTTTTAGGCTATCAGACAAAAAACCTTACTCTGATGTTTAAGTTCATTATTGTTTTTGTAATAGAAAATCACAGGTACCACTGTACATTGATTGTTGTTGAAATGGAATGCCTGGGAAGCATCCTGACACACGAACGCATAATTTTCTGAAAAATCAAACATTACTAATACTTCACGTGGGCTAAGATTTTCTTGTTTTTTGTTTTATTAAAAGTAAGATAACTAAATAAAAATGTTCATCCTGCTTAGCGCCATCAGTACAATAATAGATTTTCTGTATTGTTTTAAACTTTTTTTAATTTCCGGTATTAACCTCGGATTTGTGATCAGAGACCCAATAACCCCCCTATACCAATTTTGGCGTAAATCTGTTGATTTTTGAAATTTTCATCCGCCATCTTGGATCCGCCATTTTGAATTTTGCAAATCTGACCTCGGATTCGTGATCAGAGACCCTAAAAACCACTCTAAACCAATTTTGGTGTAAATCGGAATTATTTTCAAAAATTTCGTCCGCCATATTGGATCCGCCATTTTGAATTTTAAATCTGACAACGGATTCTTGTTCAGCGACCCCCAAAACACTTTTCCTGAGTAATTTGGTTAAAATTATTGAAAAATTATAATTTTCTCAATCATTTTTGACTGAAAAATGGCATTTTTTTGCGAGGTGCCTCACTTTAAACAGTTTTTTTGAGGTTAGTTTTTTTTTTTCAAAAAACACCAAATGGCTTTAAAAACTAGACTTTCTGTCAGATTTTTTGGTGTGCTCAAAAAATTTTTTACCCCAAAATTGTAATGGCCTAAGGGGGTGGCTGATTTGAAAAAGAATTCCCCATATATATATATTAGTTTATAATAAACAATAAATAAATGATTTGTTTGTATATGGGAATAAAAGAAAAGGTGTAAGAGAAACATTCTTATTTTACATCAATTTATTTTAAATAAAAAAATATTCAATACCATTCATTACATACAAAAATAATGTCGTGGAATAGTAACATTATTTCATTAATCTAATTTATTCTAATATACATAACAATCTATGAAATCTCATCTCATTGCACATCCGCACAGTGGGGCTATATTGCTAAATTGCTTCAAAACCACCCACAAGTCGTAGTTTTTAACGGAATTTGAAAATTCTTGTTTGAGGATACTCCTGATGAGGAAACAAAGAGATTCATGAAGCCCTATTTGCCAAAAATTGCTTCGGTGATTTTAAAAATTCAAAAAACTTCACTTTGATCTAGAAAATTCAGCATATTCAAAGAACAATCTTATGATCCAAGAACTTAAAGCAAAAATGAAAATCTGGAAAAAACTACAAGTAGAATTTCGAAGTTGCTGAATCAAAATTAGTCATTTACTTGATCGTACAAGGTCTCCTAAAGGTAATTTGAAGGTCATGTGGAGGTCGACGTGAGGATTTTTAAAATCACCGAAGCAATATTTGACAAAAAGGGCTTCGTGAGTCTCTTTATTTCCTCACACAAGTATCCTCAAATAAGAATTTTCAAATTCCGTTAAAAATTACGACTTGTGGGTGGTTTAGAACCTACTGGACCCACTGTGATCCGGCGCAAACAATTTGAACATTTTATACGCGTACGTCCGCTTGTATGAGGTGCACAAAAATGACATTTCGCTCGGGTCTCTTCGCGAATAACGGCAAGATTCTCTTGGACAGGTTCTTTTGCCCCTAAAAAAGTTGCGATTTCCTTTTTAATTGAATTTCGCAACGTTTTTATTTGTAATCGACGATGCAGGTGTGGCTCAATGAGGCTTGGTGTGAGATTTTTCATGAAATCAGAGCGTTATAAGCGCTCATTAGTGTTAATTAAATTATATCAAATACATGCGTTTAGGCCTGCAATATCAAGCATATTATAAAAAAAAGCGCAAAGGCCATCTCCGAGTTCGCCTTGTCGTCGAATAGGTGTGACAAGTTTTGTCCATAGAATCGCACCTTTATACTTACTATGTATAAGTCAAAATTATTTCTGGTTTATTTGTTGTTGGGTCAATACTATTGTCGTGGTAATACAATATGATGGAATTAGAAGAACTATTTTACTTTTTTTAGGGGTCAACGAGACAAGACTTAAAACTTTTGTGTATACAAATTTTGTGCTGGCAAATCCAATATGGACATATTATAAGATATAAGAATGGACGCCGTAGTAGCACAATTAGTTGTAGTTTTTGCGGAATTCTAAGTCGAAAACGTCCTCATTCTCCGGTCGTATAACCGCACACAGATTTTAGTAACACCCCGATCCACCTAAACTTGGAATTAGTTCAAACAGTTTCTAGGATATACCAAATTAGAGCATTTGAGAAGTGGTTAATTACTTAGTACTTAGGCTATGTCGCGGCACGCACCGGGTGAACCCGGGCAACTCGGTAATCAATAAATCAAATTAAATATACCTATTAGATTTCTAAATTATGCTTTGTATTTCATTAGTATATTTATTAATTATCCTTTGTATTTTAGGTAGGATACCGCTCAAATCTTCGAGGCAGCCAAAGTATTAGTGATTTAAGCAACGCAGATAGTGGAGCTCTTAATAGAATGTCCAAATCAGGTAAGTTTTTCAAGCGTCATGTGCTGCCTTATCCAATCCAAGGATTTAAAATCTAATTGATGACATAACTTTGTCTTATTGCTGCTTGTGAACTAAACAGGAAAAAGCTTTAAAGCTACTAACACTAATAGTCATTGTTGTTATTTTAATTGTGCGGCACCTAGATCGGTATTAACACAAAATTACAATACAATCCGAAACTTACACCGAAATTATCCCCCGTATCCTCGTGATCTCGGAATTTATAAATTCGAAGAAAATATTATACCCAATGATGATGATAGTGGCGATGAACTTCCAAAAAAAAGACCAGAAATATTAGAGATTTCTGTATCTGATCAAAGCAAGGGGACAGGAGCTGCGTTAAAAGCAAAACGAAGCTTAAGTATTCTTAAAAACTATAAATCTTGCCCAGTTTCCCCAGTTCGTGAAGAACTAGAATGGAGTAATTTACCAGTGCAGTCTCACAATATTGTATTCAATGAACCCAAAAGGCATTCCGTTTATAGCGATGATGCCAAAACTATTTTGGATATGATACATTCAGACACCGAAAAAATGATAGAGGAAATTACCAAAAAGTATGGTGATTTAGATAGTTATCAACCTGAAATTGTAAGTTCAGAAAGAGAAACTTTTCATATGTCTACAAATGTTGAGTCCCAAAAGCCTCTTGTGATAAATTCAATGCAGCTAAAGGAAGAAGATGGGAATTTTAGTTCAGATTCACTGGAAGATTGTAGTATCGATATTGATTTAGAGAACCAACGAAATCCCTCCAAAAAAGTGAAAACTTGCAAAAAACATCAGCGCAGCCGGGAAATTAATTCAAAAGTTCCACCTAAGCGGTCAGCATCTGACTACTTTATATATGAAGAATTTTATCAGACAAAATATAGGAATGTATCTCTCTCAGATATTCTAAATGAAAATGTCGACAATAAGGAAAATCAATTCCTAGAAACTCAGCGACATTCTAGCGCCAGTTTTTTCTTAATACAATATCCCGAAATTAAAAGTCAAGAAAGCCTTTTGTCCGATGATTTTAGTGGCGTAAGCTATTGCAATAGCATGGAAAGTATTTTGTCAGATGAGTCTGATTGTAAGAGTGCTCCACTGGAAATTCTATTTAATAAACCAAAAAGAGATCGCTATTCTGCACAAAATAGCCTATGCTTTGAAAAAATAGACAATACTTCTAAATCCTATGGGTCCAGTCCCAACGCAACGAGTAACTTTGATTGTTATATGCAGCAGAAACTTCTGAACAGGGACTATCAGTTTGATGTAACTGGATACAACCTGGACGGATTTTACGACAAGCAACACTATAAACCTAGATCACCTAAGCCTCTGTCAAATATAAAGAACTGTTTTCCCAGCTCAGAGACATTTCCTCGCTTTCCAGATACTACGTATTGCAATGATGATATTCCGACTATGAGTTATAAAAACGCACAATATACAGCAAGCGTCAACAAGAGTCTCAGTAAGGAATTTGCAAATCAACGGCAAGTCAACAATTCGAATCCATTGTATGAAAAAACAGATACTAGTTCTTTATTTTGCAATACAACTCCTAAGGCTGCTCTTACGGCAAAACTCCTCAATCCGAATTGTCCAGATGAGCAAAGCGAAAATAATAAAGGTCGTATTATGAAGAAGTCTTGCTCTTTTGAAATAGATATGAAAGAAACTTCAAATCGGTTTTGTGCAAGTACTAAGCGTTTTGAAAAGAACTTACAGAAATTTGAAAAAGACCAAGAATCCAAATCACTTAATTTAGGAGGCACTTTGGAAATGGATTACGTTCCACATAAACCACCAGTGGCTGCCAGGCGTTCTTCCAGTATGCGTTCTAGAAGTCATTCTCGAACAAAGGAGAGGTACAACACAGTGGACCAAATTAGTTATACTCAATCTGAGAAACGTCCAGTAATTGAAACGAGAGATTTCGTTAACAAAGACTTACTTCACGGCAAATCTAAAGCTGAGGAAAAATCGTTTGAAATGTACATTACAGAGAAAGGGAATAATGATGATATGGATAGCTTAGAGCCTTATTCTAAACCACTGTTACATAAAGATAATTCCGTCGACTCACTCGATGAGCCACACGATAAACAGTTAAAAAATACTCAAAATGAAAAGACATGTCTTCCGTCGGCATTCATAGAAGACTCTGAATATTCAAAATTCAGTGATATCGAAAAGAAATTAGACGTAATTAATACACTAGTTGAAATGGAGGAAAGAAAACTAGAGCAGGAGCGGATACTAAAAGAGAATCGAATGAAGCCCTTTGAATGTAACTCTAATCAACGCGGTTACGTAAAAAGCCTAACAATGAATTTTGACAAATTAGCGAAGAGTATCGAAGATGAAATCGAATACGAAAGAAAGTGTGCTCGAATCAAGCGCAACTATAGTCTTCCAGATGTCTTAGAAGGCGCAAAATTTCAAGCTTTCCAGCTAGTTGACGATGCTGAAAGCGAGAAAATAAAACATGATTTTTCAGAAAAAGATAAAGGTGTGATTCTATGTTGTATGATGCATTTTATCCAAATTATGATCTTGGTGCTGTTTTTTAAATTAATTAGAAAATATTAGCATGCATTTTTATGGTTGGGAGATTACTTCTTATGATCATTTCCTTTGAGCACCCAGTATTTGTTTCATTTTATATAAAGGATGTTTTTTGAAGTCCGATAGAACTTTAAATTTTTAAAAATCATAGAGTTAACTTTTGATTATTATTTTTTTATTCGAAAGACTAATTCATGACATTAACATTTAAAAATGATTTCGGGCATATGTCCACCGCGACTCTTGAAGAAGCCTATTCAGTCAAAGTTTGGGATACTTTTCCGGCAATGTCGACCGTATGTCTTGAATAACACGAACAATGTTGGCTTCCAAATTGTCAATAGGTGCAGCATGAGCCAGTGACTTCACGTAACCCCATAGCAAATAGTCAAGAGGTGTCAGATGTCACGACCTTGGAGGCCAATTTACAGGAATATTTCTCTAAATCACTCACTTTCTAAATCGCCAAATCGTGATTTCAATAAATCGATGATTTGCGTTGCTGTATGGCACTTAACGCCATCCTGTTGAAAGCATATTTCGCCAGAATCAATGCCAACCATATTTTTGAAGAAATATTCATTGATCATGGTTCGGTAGGGATTTTTAAAAATTTAAGGACCAATGATGGCACCAGCGTATAAACCACATCAAACGGTGCATTTTTCGGGATCTAATGGTTCTCTTTTTTAATTTAAGATGTTTTCACCTAAAATTCTAAAATTGCTGTCTTAATGTAATGATGTTTTACAACAATTTTTGCGTTGTGTACTGATAACGGTACACGCGGTGTAGTAATTAGCTTCCAGTGTAAATTCCAGTTTTTAGCTGTTCGCTTTACAGTTTGCATTTAAACTTGTTACCGTGTACCGAGAACGATACGCGCGGCCTAGAAATGACATCTCCTTATAAACAGCATGGCAGGGAACGTGTTAACAAATAAATTATTAATGAAGCTGAAAGTGAGGACGATTATGTGCACCATAAAAATCAAGAATTTGTTTATACATTGTGACAAAAAAGTACCCGGAAATTGTAAATAAAACACAAAATATTCAATTTTTCATCAATATTTATTTTATCGTCTTCAAGGTATTCCCCATTGTAATGCAATACACATATGCCACCTTTTTTTCCCAATCTTCAAAACACTTTTGGTAGGCACTTTCCGGTATAGTCTTCAGCTCCTTCCGCGAATGGCTTTTCGGCTCGTTTTTCTCCTTGCATTCTGATGATTTGCTAACTTGTTTGACCGGAATGAGTCGAGCAGCAACGCTTCCCATGCCCAAATTTTCCAACCAAATCAAACGAACGGATTCACGAGAGATGTCGAGCCGTCGTGCTACCTCCCTAACACTGACATGGCGATTTTCGAGCACAATTTCCTCAATTTTTTTAATGTTATCGTCAGGCTTTGTACCAATCGTATGCTTGTGTTTTGGATAAAATTGATTCACCATAAGCCTTCTCTTACATTCGCAACGATTCCGCACACGAAATTCCGTTGGAAACACAAAACTTGAAACACACTTTGTTCAATATTTTTATTCATTGTAAACAGCTGTAAACAAACTGGTTGACAGATCCCGTTAATTCCTTGATATAGGAATTAAGGACAGTCCTACCAACTTATCAAAAACAATTTTTGAAAAATATTTAGCGCGGGCAATTTAAATTAACAATTCTGGGTACTTTTTTTTTACAATGTAAGTCTCGCGAACTGACGAACGATTTTTAAAGTTGGATAATTCTTGATTGTTCCTCAAGCGTAAGAAACTGTATGAATACTTGCCAGACTACACTGGATATAAATATTATATTCTTCCAGTATGTGTTCTTCAAGCTAAGATTGACAGTTATCCCTATAGGAAGTTCTATCTAAGCTACAAAATCATCCTTTATTTCTTACCGGCAAAACCATCAGGTCATACTAGATTTGCATAAGCCAAACGAGTTCAGCCAAAGTTAGTTAGGATCAACTAGTTTAGCCTAAGCAATATTAGTTTGTCATGAGAAAATTCACACTTGACTCAAAACTAATATTGCCTAGGCAAAGATTCTTATAACTTGGACCCATTGACTAAACATTTTCTTTTGCAAAATGCCGGTTTGTTTCGTAAACCATTTCTAAATCGGGGGGACAAGTTATGGGTATCGTGGACTTAGTTTGAGGTGTCGATTTGTTTTATATATTACACTAGCTGAAGTTAATCCACTTTGCTGGATTTCTTTTTAGTACATCTGTGCAGTTTTTTTCTGTATCTAATATAGAACACGTGCATTAAAATACTTTTATTCTTTCGGTGTACATAAATATCTTACATACTATTGGGTGTGTGAATATGACTCCGCCCTTTTTTGTTAAAATAAAACACATTTGCGTTTTTAGAAAATTAAAGAAAAGTTCAAAGTATGCTCCATCGGCAGCTACAACCTTCATTACCTTTCAGGTAATTTACGTATTCCTTGCATGAAGAAATCCTGGTCTTTTGAGCTGATCCAATTATCAATCCAAATGTTGATACTTTCGTATGAAGTGAACCGTTCTCCCGTAAGATCTGACTGCATTGTTCGGAATAAGTGATAAGGAGCTATGTCTGGCCAATATGGCGGGTGGAGTAGCACTTCCCAGTTCTGTCCATCTAAATATCTTTTCGCGACTTGTGCGGTATGCGGTTTGGCTTAATCCTGTTGAAGAATTAATTTACTGTGCCTATTCACCCATTCTGGTCGTTTTTCTTCTATGGCTCCCTTCAAACGCATTAGTTGTCGTTGGTAAACTTCTCCATTAATAGTTTAATAATAAACAACACCTCTCTGATCCCACCAAATGCATAACCTTGTCACAGTGAATATTTCTCTGTGGCTGTGATGGGCCGGAATCACCTGGCTTCACTCAAGCTTTTTTACGTTTAGGATTGTCATAATATATCAATTTTTTATCTCCTGTGATTATTCGATGTAAAAATCCTTTTCTTTGCTGCCTTTGAAATAGGATTTCACAAATTGGATTTTCAACATTCGATGTCTCTTTTTTTTCAATTCATATGGACCCCAGTTACCAACTTTTTGAACCATTATCTTTGCTTTTAAACGCTTTGTAACAGTTGATCGTTCAACATTTAATGCTGTATCTAATTCTGATTGAGTTTGACAAGAATCCTCTGCCAATAATGCTTCCAATTCAGCATCTTCAAATTTTTTTGATGTTCTTTGTCCTCAGTGCCAAAATCATTATTTTGAAATCATCGAAACCATTTGTTACAAGTTGTATTAGATGAAGCATACTCACCGTAAATCTCCACAAGCAAACGATGAGTTTCCGCTGCACTTTTCTTTGCAATAAAATAGTGTAATAGCATTTCCCGCAAATTATGCTTATTTGAAACCAAAACCGACATTTTCAAGGAGGTAAAAGCACTTGTTGCTAATATTTCAACCAAATGTCACGTAGTGCGTTTGACAGCTGACATAAAGTACTATCGAACACAGGTGTTGCCATTTACTAGCACACGTAAGCAATACTAAAAACGAAAAAAATTTTTATAACAGTACATTCTTATACTACATTACTACATTTGGTGTCTTGTTGTTTGGCGCATATTCTGCTTGTCCGACACGTGAAAAAGCGAAGTAGACCTGACCATGTGAGAAACAGGATTCTTTCAAATTAACTCCGCAATAGTGAAACGTTTGACCTTGCGCTTTTTTAACCTCTTGCGCTATTTTGACGTGCAATGTACGTCACTGGTAATTTTTGCCTATACTGCGAACGACGTACAGCGTACGTTTACTGAATTTCTTGCACTACTGTGCTACTTGCCACATTTTATTGCATTTCACATTGGTAATAGCTCTTTACTGTTAGACTAAGATAGGAGCATATTAGTTTTGTAGTGATATATTAAATTAAAACCTGGTCAGTATAATCATAGTTTTATTGTTATTTTTAGTTAGCATTATCTTTATTTAGATCCCTAAAATGGAAAGTGAGAGTGAACGCAGTGATATCATTCGACCAACGTAAAGTGGCCTGTTTCCGACCGCCTTTCCTAATTCCGACCACTTCATATTTCTGCTAATAATCTTTTTCCGATGCATGTAAACAAGTCAATGATTGTTACAATATGTAGGCAGGTACACAGGTACCTTGGTTGATCTTTTATATAGCTTATGTACCTATAAGATTAAACTTTTATTACTCTTTTATATGCAATATATGTATTATATGCATATATGTAGCATTTTGTACATGCAATCTGTTCGAAGCTTTTACACAAATTATTCCAAGTAAAAGCTCATTTGAAATTTCTCTGGGTGGATGGGCACACATTTCTGCTAACTAATTGATAGCGCAAGAGGTTAATAGTCATACTATGAACTCATCTCACTGGAAAATGTAATCGTTTGAAAGAAAATTGCAAATCATTTGAGATCAACGGAATTCTTGGTATAAAAACTGATTTTCCTTTTTCTTTGCCGGTTAAGTAGCTGTTTCACGCATAATCTTGTGCTATTACATAATTTCGGCGAATCAAGATATCGTAATATTATAATTGCAGAACCAGTTTTTAGCTTCAATATATGCGAAGGCATACCGGATGGATTTAATGAATTTAAACGTTCTATTGAAAAGCTTACACTTTCTTCTTGATATTCGTCGTTGTTGTAATCGATTTATATATTTTTTCTTCCCCTGGTATCATATTCTGTATCTGCTCATTTATTTGTTTCACGACAATCTTTGTAGCTATAATTGCTCGCTCACACAACCATTCTTTATTAAGGTAGTTTCTTTATATAAGCAGATACACTTTTTCGTTAAGTTCGTTTCTACCACGTTGCACAATTCTTCTGTTAAAATAACTTTACCAGAGTGCGGATCCAGGGGATAGGTATCATTTCCTATTTCCAAATGATTTTCGATAAATACTTCAACGCGATCCCAAAATATTAATCGCTTTAAACATGCGTATATTTTATCGATCTCTATTGATTTTGGAATTATCGTCAATATCTGCCGAAAATCTGATAGTAGCAATAAAACACCTCCTTCCGAAGATGCTATAATGTTTTATCCAGCGCTTTGTGTAAGTTTCTATGGGCCATTGGACATTCGTCCCATATAATGATTTTGCATCGCATTTAAAGTTGACCAAGTCCCGAAGATCTAGTTTTTCGTTGTTTTAATTTGAATTTAATTGTTGGTTTTTCCGTCCTTCGGTTTTTTAAGTTTCGGTGGATATACTTAATGTTCAGCGCACCCTCTGCAATTTTTTTTTTTTATCGGTTGTTGCTGTGCCGCATATTGTTTGCTTGAGCTCTGTGACCAGTTTTCTCCTGCGAGTTCCTAGTCAATTTTTAATTTGACTTAGCCACCGACTTCATTCCGAAGCAATGTCTACCTGACATGCGTGAAATACTCTAATGTTAACTTCGTCGCTTGCGATGGCGTTTGTGGAAAAGTTTTCCACTGAAAATGCATCAATCAGCATTCCACTAGACAGGCTACTCCTAAATTTTTTACGTGCAAAGATTATCTTGATATTATCAAGGGGACATTGAGCCTAAAGGGCAAACTGATAACGTTAGAGCAACTGGCACTCTCTGGTCCATACTGACCTCTGTATGACGGAATCAGTTCAACGGAAACCCAAAAATGTCAGCGTTTCCCCAAAACAATCTCCCCTGTTTTACAGCAGTGTACCACAGTAAGTCGTAAATAAATCACTTCCTGTTCTTAAAATTTTGCAGGAGCCCGGAAAACTTTTTATTTCGCGTTTTAAACCCTCCACTTCCTAGGGTAATATTACTGATTTTGTGAGGACCAAATGCAATACTGAAAAAATCCCACATTTTAAGTGTTGTTTTCTTAACAGCAATAAGCCTGATAGCAACTGGTTGTCTCACAGCAGCTTTTCGATAAAATCTCAAAACCTCAATTTTGGCCTGAAAACGCAGTTGTCCATGAGTTTGTAGAAAGACAATCTAAAGATCGTCGCTCTAGTCATAATCGTAAACCCACTCCCATATTCTCACCTTGCCCCAGCAATTCTACGACCTCAAAATATAAGGGGCATAAGGACTGAAACTAGATCGCTTTTCCAGACTTCTAGTGCTAGTGATTTAGGCGTTATTGCTCTGACCGAAACTTGGCTGCATTGCGGCTTCCGAGATGCTGAGTTCTTTGACCCTTCCTACCAGATATTCCGTAGGAACAGATATGGCCAGTCTGAGACGCGGGGAGGTGGTGTCATCATAGCCTGCGGAAACCACCTTATCTGTAGTTAGGATATACTTCCTCAAATTTCCTGCTCTTTTGACGTCGAACTTATAGTTCTTAAGATCTCACTTCCTAAAAACAATATCTTTTTATGAATATGAATAACACAGTTGACAGTGGAGGTCATAACAATTTTGACCTGTTCATATTAAAACTTGAGTATGTTTTTAATTTAATTAACTCTTCTGACGAACTCATATTGCTGGGGGATTTTAATTATACAATGTGCAATGGGTATATAATACTGACGACGAGTGTTGCTATTCTTCGGGTGGTATTGCAGCAAGGGAGTCCTCCGTTCTCGGATCGCTTTCGGACTCTCTCAGATTAGCACTGTAAAGAAGGAAATGGGACGACAACTCAATTTTTTTTTTCTTCACACACCAAAGTGGAGAAATCCCGAGCATTATATCAATTTCCTACAAAAAAGTTGTGAACACCAAATCGCTAACATGGATATTTTTTGTGATATTGGGTTTTGAAGTTGAGGTAGTGTTTCTACAATTTAGCTCAATAATCCATGAAAATTCCAATCTACCTCAACTTCAAAGCCCAATATCTCAAGAAATATCCATGTTAGCGATTTGATGTTCACAACTTTTTTGTAGGAAATTGAATTTCATACAAGTTTGTCATATGCACTTTTTCTGTACCTCTTGTTGTTTATGAGATAGGGGTAAAAAACGAGAATTTCATGGAAAAATTGGGGTTAGTACTACCTCGCTGTTGGGAGTTACGGTTACACCGCAATGGACACTTTGTTAGAGGATTCAATTCTGAAGAAACCCTACCATTGACCAAGATTATACCATAAAATGCCTCTGAGCTGTAGAGTTTTCAAGAAAAATAATCAAAGTTTACGTATATTTTATATGGGAAATCTTTATACGCCTTGGTCTAGTACTTAATGTTAATATTAAGGGCTCCAATTTTCAGGTAATTTTTGTTTAGGTATTTGCCGCAAAATTTCGAGGTGGGACTCAAAAAAAAAAAAAAAATTGTCGCGAAAAAAAAGCACCCTAATATATATATTAGATTAGATTGAATTATCAGGACAAACTGATATTGCCTAGGCGAAACTAGTCGATCCTAAATCGCTTTTTCTTAACTAGTTTGGCCTAAGCAAAACTAATTTAACCTGGATTCGGGTTTTACCGGTAAAATACACATAACTTGTAGGCATTGCTTTGTAGTTGCATGCATTAGAGTTTAATGTAGATGCTTCCGCTTTTCGAATATTTTAAGTTTACTTTTAAATTCACAAATGTGTGTATTTTTATTTAATTTTTGTTTACCTTTGTTTAATTTTTTTTTTTTTTAGGAAATCCAAAAAGCTTATTGTCCGTGCATATTGATGATTCTTCTATTAGACGCGCTTGTTCGCTTAGTGATTTAAGTGTGGGAAAAGGTAAAACAACGTGATATATTTTTTAAATTTTTCCTAAAGTACTTTTTTGTTTCATTTGTCTCTTCTTTCCGTTTAATATTTCCATTAAATTATGTGTAAGAGCTTTGTTCTAAGCGGAGTAAATTACAAACATTTCCTTCTAGGCTCGAAAATAATTGCGCCTTCACAGAAATTGGCTATACCAAGCCGATCCTACATTCCCGCTCGACAAAATAACAAGAGAAATAGTGCACCAAATGTTAAAAATATGATTGGCATGGGAACTCGCAGCGTTTCTGTTGGCGTGCTTAATCAAGTTAAACGAATTTTGCCAAAATGATTCCTTAATTTTATTATATTTGTTTCCAGAGTGATTCCGAAACGGATACTATGATTTCAAGAGGAGGTATTCTGCGACCTACAATTTCTTCACAAAACAGGTCAACTGCTCATGGAGGTATGGTAACGATTTTTACTTTGTTATATCCGCGATTGCGTTTATATTTTAGGTGTAATCTTGGCATGCATACTAGTCGGCCCTTTTCTAACCTACTGATAGACTATTGCAATTACGAACCACTTTTAGTACATTTTAAATAGTTTTATTGTCCTTAATTTTCCCAATGCAGCACCAACAGAAACAAAAGTAATAAAAGAAGATTTAGCTACAGGCTTACCCAACTAGGTTGTCCATACCACTTTAAGATGTAAAAAGGCTTCATGTTGCCGTAAGTGCGACTGGATATTAAAATGATTGGTACATAAATTTGGAACTCATTCGAATTATGACATTTTATTAGGTTCTACTGTTAATGTTGCAAACATATAAAAAGATTGCAATGAGATTGAGGATGATCCGATATGGCAGTTTGTTATATACTAACGTTAATGTAGTTAACATATAAAAAGATTGCCATGAGATAGAATATGTTCCGATAATTGGTCTCCAGAAATTCTTAGACTGAGCCCGCTCAGAAAAGACACTGCCCACAAATATAGTGCTTACTCACACCAAGGTCACACATAATGTTTAGAAATGTATTATCCACGTCAAGGAAAATGAAATGTTATCCAAAGTTGCACAATTATTCAGTCTGTTCGTAAATTTAATTTTTCTTCTTTTCAGAACTGTTCTGAACCGAACTGAAAATCGTAATGACCATGGCGTCATAACAGGTACATCAATATCCTTCCAAAATAGAACCTCTTGCAATTGGCGAGTTTCAATTTCGGTTTACATTTTTAGAAATACCACCTTGATCAAAACGTTTCAGGAGGACCACCGTGTGGTGATGACAGTCATTCGATTTGAGTTTTTGTGTATTTTTCTTGTAAGGTTGCATCTGTCATTGACATATCCGCCAAATTGCAGCGTTATAGCTTCATATTTGTAAAAGTGACGCCGTCTTGAATACATCTGCCTCTGTGCGTAATTCAGTTTTTACGACTTTGCATCAAAGAGTTTGTATTCAATTTTGCGTTAAAAACGGATTCAACGGTGCGAAAGCCTTGGAAATGTTGGACAATTATTTCAACAACGAAACTCTATCTAATAAACGTTTATGTCTGGCACGAACGCTTCAGAGGTGGGTGTAAGTCCGTCGAGGATGACGAACGCAATGGCAGGCCTTCGATATCGAAAACCGGCGAAACTATCGATAAAATCAAAGAAATAATTGCCGAAAACCACAAATTGACCATTAGAAAGCTGGTAGAGAACTTGAACATGGCTTATGGATCCGTTCAAAGCAATTTAGTTAATGATTTAGGCTTCAGACGTAACGCTTGCAAAGCTGGTGCTGAAAGAACTGAATTTCATGCAACAAAGGGACCGCGTTGATGTTGCGAAAGACATGATTTCGATGGCTGAATCCGTCCCAACATTCATCCAACGCATAATTACTGGAGACGAGACGTGGGTTTATGAATATGACTGATGGCCATTCCGAAAAAGAAGTATCAAAAATGTTTGAACAATTGGATCAAGCGCTGGCAAAGCCAAAACCGTTGCAGTTGATGGAGAGTACTTTGTAGGGGACAATGTCTATTTTGAGGGATAAACTTCAATTTTTAATTTTCTGAATAAATTTCTGAAACTTGTTGATCAAGATGGTATTTTATCCTCGTCAAAGACCGAACAAAGTTTCACAACATGTTCCATAATTTTTTATAAATTCAGGATCATTTGAATAATCTTGTACCTTTGTTACCATGATGTCATCGAAAATACCTTAATTTCTTTCTAAAAGTAAACCTTTTATCAGAAATCTCTCATTATAGTCCTGATCAGATTTTTTTTAAATGAACTTATACACCTTTATTAAGGTTTCATATATCGTTGCTTTTTTAATTTTAATGTACCGTGCCTCCAAAGGAAAACAAACTGTTATAGTTATAAGATCACTCGTTTATCTATCCGGCTGTCACAGACGATTCTCTCAGAAACCATGCGACGTAGAAACTTAGTACATCTTATTAATCCACATATTTTGCACTAGTTAACACTTCAAAATATTCGTATAATTATACGTTGAACACACTATACTTTGAAGAAAAGCTGATTCATAATGAAATAGTAATGAAGCTCAAGGTACTTAATTTTTTCGAAAATTATGAAAAGACCTACTATTATTTGTGACTCGCAAATAGATGGTCGAAAGTCGTTAAATAGAGGGGTGTTTGATATTCTAAATCAGAACACAGAATCAGCTGTGTTTGAGCACTGCACTAGGATCAAGCTAGGCGGGGAAGATTCGTTAAACGTTAATTCTACTGAAGCTAAGTGCTATGTTTCACCACGTCATTAGAAGTATCATATTGACGTCCTATTTACTTCGTGTAGTGTATCGATGGTATCTCTAACCTAGCCACCCCTACTAAATCGTTCCTCCTCCCAATTAAGAATTAGTTAGTTAGTAGTCATTAGCTATAATTAGTATAATCATGTTAGTTTTCTTTAATTTGTTTGTAGCTTGTATTAAGCGAAATAAATAAATAAATTAAGGAGGAGGCAAATTAGGTACACAAACAAAATGTTATATATCATGTGGTGTATCATTTAAAAGGGCAAGCATGCATTAACCCTTTGACTGTGAAAGGAATGTATAAACGTTCTCTTAGATATAATATCAATGTCATACGAAATACGTAAATATGTCTAGTTTAACTGACTGTTCGCATTTTGCTGACGATTTTGCGACGAAGTACCCCGCCCGCAGTCTATCCCTTTGATGTGTATTTATATGTACGTTATGCAAGGCTAATTTATTGAATAATTCATAAAGGTGGAACAAGGTCGCATTCATCTAAAAATGCATCAACAACGTCAGTACGCAGGAAGGGTTTGCAAAGTTCTTATAGTAGTGGTAAGAAGTATAACTTGTATAAGAGTAACATTAAACATAAATTCTTATTTTAGTTAACCTCTCCACAAACCTTCAAGATGATTCTAGCTCTGAAGAAGCTCCATCTAGTTCTTTACATATAGCACATAGCAGCAAGCCAGCCATTCCTCCTCGACCGCGTAGCATGGCTACAGATTATAAAAAATCTATTTTAAGTAACTCCAACGTGGCAAAAGGTAGAGGCAGCTCTTTTGAACCCGTGGCCGATAGGGAAAGTGAAACATTGAGCTCTGAATGTAAGAAATTGTGCAGTCTTTTTAATTTAAATTTCAAATTGTTTTGTGTTTTAGTAACATCACACTGTTCAAATATTATAAATATGCTAAATACAACCACAAACGCAGTTTTGCAACTACACACCAGACTTAAATACTCGGAAGAGTCCTCTGGCACAAGGAATAACAATTTAATGCTCAAGGAATTAGAAAATGCTGTGATTATGACCCAAAATATGCTAACTAGGATAACGAACAAGTAAGTACTAAGTATCATAATCTTTATTATTTCAGATTTTATTAAACAGATAAAAAATATAACAAAGCAATCATTAATCAATTTCAGAGCAGAGAATAACGTTCAAGTGTCTTTTGCACCAGACCAAAGTGGCTTGGAAAATGGAGACTACCTAATAATGATGAATAAATGCGCCGACATGTTAAACAAAGTAAGGAGTAAACACAAATCCGATGACTTCCAAGATGAAACCTAGTATGAAAAGCAACTTTATTTTAACCTATATAATGTGCAAGTACGAATTAGTGTCAATTTAATGTGGCGGAAGATTTAACTGCTCTATTCACAATTTCTTCAGCAAAGAAATCCTTTTAACGTTCATTATTGTAACGATGAAAGTATATCTTAAGGCATATAATAAAACGTATTTTAAGGAATTTAAACATTAACCTCCGCCTACACTTGCTACCTGTAAAAATGATAACTTTTCGTATCAAATGTATAACTTCTCACTGATATAGGATACCAACAATATTGGCTAAAATAGTTAGACAGCTTAAAAGAACACTGGACGCTAGTTTTATACGTGTAGATCATGTTTGAATACATTATTTATGTTTAGTATTAAATTCAGGTCTAAGGTAATAATTCTTGAAACAACATATTTGTAGTTTTTATAACCCGTATAACTCTTTCCGAAATATCCCTATTCGTAAATTAATTAAAGCAGAATCGACATCAATATCTTATATTTATCAATAATTACTTACAGTAGAATGAGCTTGTGGGCTGTTCTGCGAAATATCTCAAGCTTATATTCGAGGTCGATTCAAATCTTGCTTTTCGGTTATGCGAATCTTGTTTTATCGTTCGTATTCATGAGCAGTGGAAATGACTAGTGAGCTTTGGGTACTTTTAAAGTTTGCAGCATGTGCTTCGCGGTCGGTTTGTGAATAATTTCTTTCCACCTCGGTAATGCCATAGACAGACAACACACACTGATTAGTACTAATTACTAATTTAGGTGTTGTCTGTTATGGGCTTATCATCATTATGACCGCTAAACGACGAAAAACTTGATTATTTATAACTTGCTAAATGACCATAATTTTGTGATCATTTATACCTAAATTGATGAAAAGTGTACTAGAATTCAGCTGATTTTGTACCTCTATACCAGTTGTAACATTAAGTCTGTTCGTTAACAATCCTGTGGCACCCCAGTGCGCCCTAGCTGCACTGGTTTATAAACGTCTGTGGCGGCCATGTTAGGATAAATGGCTTGCCGCGTAAACGCACCCCGCACTGACAGGCTGAGTTTTACCAGAAGGTTGGTAAACCTGGAGCGTCACTTATTCTCTTCGTCTTGGATTCCGTTACGCGATGGTCGGAGTTGTTCGAGGCTGTTGCATAATTTAATAAAGTGTGTTCGGATAAAAAGTCTTTAATTTAAAGTAGATAGTACCCGAGCACCTAAAGTGGTGACCCCGACGCTTAAAATGACCGAGGTGGAGCTTCGTGCACAGCTCGAGCAGCTGCAACAAAAATACGAAGATCTCCAGCAGCAGGCACAGCAACCTGAACAGCAGGTGCGGCGACAGCCTGAACAGCAGCCTGAACAACAGCTCGAAGGACCTCATATCGACCGTGTGAATTTGCGTCTGCCACCCTTCTGGCCTGAAAATCCTGCAATTTGGTTCGCTCAAATAGAGTCGCAATTTGCACTTGGGCGCATTACTTCCGACAGCTCGCGTTTCCACCATCTTGTGGCGCAATTGGATCAGCGCTCCGCGGCTGAAGTCCAAGACATAATAATTAATCCGCCGGCTACCGGGAAATACGAGTGCTTAAAGTCGGAACTAATGTGCCGCATTTCGGCTTCCCGCGAGGAGCGAATTCGCCAGCTGTTGACAAGTGCGGAGATGGGCGATAAAAAACCGTCGCAGTTCCTCAGATATCTTCGTCGTCTTGTCGGTACGGAGACGATTCCGGATTCCTTGCTGCGCACGCTGTGGAGCGGTCGTTTGCCCAACCACGTCCAGGCAATTATAGCTTCGCAGCAGGACACTCAACTCAATACCGTGGCTGAGCTCGCGGATAAGGTTTTCGAGGTAATTCCCCACCAATCGGTTGCCGTGGTTTCTCAGTCCGTTTCTTCTGTCAACGAGCGCTTGCAGTCACTGGACGGAAAAATTGCTTCGCTTACGAGGAGTTTCGAGAAGTTATCGACGGGGCGGGGCAGACCGAGTAGCTCCTCACGTCGGTACGATCGTGATAATTCTCGTGCCCGGAGTGCTGGCTCTCGGATGTGTTGGTACCATCGGAGATTTCGTGACAAGGCACAGCGGTGCACTACTCCTTGCGACTACAAGTCCCCAAACTCGTTAGGCGGTCAGCAGTAGGGACGTCTTCTGACTGCCGGCTTGATGCGTCCCGGCGCTTGTTTGTTGTCGACAAACTCACTCAACGTCGTTTTCTGGTGGACACCGGCTCGGACCTCTCAATTTTTCCACATCGCTTACTTCGTGAGCAACGGAGGAAGACCAACTACGACCTTTCAGCAGCAAACAACAGCATCATATCTACGTACGGTATGTACCCCATTAATATTGATCTAGGCCTTAGACGAGATTTTTTTGGCGTTTTGTTGTCGCCGATGTTGCCGAACCAATCCTTGGAGCAGATTTTCTCGGGCACTATCATTTGATACCCGACATTAAGCAGTACAAACTCGTGGATGGCATCACACGCTTGTCAATCTCTGGTTTTTCTACAGATTCTGCCCAGACAAGTGTCAGAACTGTTACTGGATCATCTGGCTTTCATGATTTACTCGCAAACTTTCCGGACCTCGTTCGCCCAGCTGGCGTTCCCCGAGAAGTCCGTCATAAGACGGAGCATCATATTCGCACTACTCCTGGCCCACCTGTGTCGTGCAGGGCACGTCGCTTGGCTCCTAATTATCTGCAAGCTGCAAAGGCCGAGTTCGAACTAATGGTGCGCGAGGGTACGGCACGACGATCGGACAGCCCATGGTCCTCTCCACTCCATATGGTGGCCAAAAAAGAAAAGGGCTGGCGCCCCTGTGGAGATTATCGAGCCCTCAATACACGTACCATACCAGACAGATATCCAGTGCGACACATTTTGGATTTTTCGCATGCTTTGCACAATTGCTCTTTCTTTAGCACAGTTGACTGCGCAAAAGCTTTCACACAGATACCGGTCGCTCAGGAAGATGTTCCAAAAACTGCGTTGATTACACCATTTGGACTCTTTGAGTTTCCATTCATGGGTTTTGGTCTGCGGAACGCGGCACAGACTTGGCAGCGTTTCATCGACGAGGTTCTACGAGAATTGCCGTTTTGTTTTGCCTACATGGATGACATCCTGGTTTCATCCAAGAGTAAGGACGAGCACATGGAGCATCTGCGACAGCTCTTTCAACGATTGACTGATTACGGTATAATAATCAACCCAGCAAAGTGTGTTTTCGGCGCCTCTGAGGTTACCTTTCTCGGGTACACAATCTCAGCAGCTGGATGTCGCCCACTTCGGGATAAGGTCATTGCTATTCAGAATTTTCCCAAGCCAAGGACGATCCGTGCTTTACGTAGATTCCTTGGCATGCTAAATTTTTACCGCAGGCATATTCCGCATGCCGCTGCGCTTCATCAACCGCTCAACAAGTTACTCTCCGGTCCCAAGGTTAAAGGCTCTACACCTATCACCTGGTCACCTGAGCTCACCGAGGCCTTCGAGAAATGCAAAGCTGGACTCTCGAGCGCGGCCTTGCTCGCTCATCCTGATTGTAGCGTACCTCTGGCTCTAGTCGTGGATGCTAGCCAACTTGCCATAGGAGCGGTGTTACAACAGCAGTCTTCCAAATCCTGGAAGCCGCTCGCCTTTTATTCAAAGAAGCTTTCAGAGCCGCAGCAAAGGTGGAGCGCGTATGACAGGGAACTGCTGGCTATGTATCAAGCCGTTAAATACTTTCGTCCAATGTTAGAGGGCCAAAATTTTACCATTTTTACTGACCACAAGCCGCTGACCTTTGCTACTGGTCAGTGTCGCAGTAATTGTTCGCCGCGTCAGTTCAACCAAATGGAGTTTGTACTCCAATTCACAAATGACATCCGCCATATTTCCGGAGAGCAGAATATTGTAGCGGATTGCTTGTCGCGTGTGGAATCGGTTGCGGCGCCTGTGGACTTTGTTGCCCTGTCTCTTTCTCAAGAGAAGGATCAGGAGCTTGCCAGACTACTGAAGGAGAAGACTGGACTTCGCTTCGAGAGGATATTGATTCCTGGATCTGACGCCTACGTGTATTGTGACATCAGTACCGGTCGCCGTCGGCCGTACCTCACTGAACCATTTAGGCGTCGAGCGTTTGACTCCCTGCATGGTCTTAGTCATCCTGGAATTAGAGCAACGGTGAAGCTGATCTCCGAGAAGTTCACATGGAAGTCAATGATCGGTGATTGCAGAGCATGGGCTCGGTCTTGTCCATCCTGCCTGCAATGCAAGGTTTCGCGCCACGTCTCCTCATCGTTGGGGGATTTCTCAATGCCATCTGTGCGTTTTGCACATGTGCATATGGATCTGATTGGACCTCTACCTCCATCGGAAGGATTCAGATACTGTCTCACAATCATAGACCGCTACAGTCGCTGGCCGGAGGTTCCATTGACGGACATAACAGCAGAAACAGTCGCGAAGGCATTCGTATCCACTTGGATCTCACGATTTGGTTGTCCTAAGAGCGTGACAACGGATCAAGGGAGACAGTTTGAGTCACATCTTTTCAAGGAGATCGCTAGACTCTGCGGAATTAATCTCTCAAGGACCACCAGCTACCACCCACAGTGTAATGGCCTGGTGGAGCGTTGGCATCGAACCCTTAAGGCAGCTATTATGGCTCACGGTAACATCGTTTGGACAGAAACTCTACCTTTGGTTATCCTGGGTCTTCGAACGGCCTGGAAGCCGGAACTTCGTACGTCGGTGGCGGAAATGGTGTATGGCGAACCTCTTAGGGTTCCTGGAGAGTTTTTCGTTCCATCTGGTAAAGCCATCGACCCAGCTGTGTTCGCGGCCCGCCTAAGGTCACATATCGCGAAAATACGACCAGTTCCAGCATCCCGACATTCCAAGCCAAATGTTTTCGTACACAAGGACCTGGCGGTGTGCACTCACGTCATGCTTCGTACAGACCTCGTACGAGCTGCACTTCAACCACCTTACACGGGCCCTCATCTGGTTCTATCCCGGAATGATAAAACCTTTGACATCATGCTAAGGAACCAGCGCACTGCAGTCAGCATTGACCGTTTGAAGCCAGCATATTTCATCGAGGCTTCTGACAGCTCAGAACCGGCCGTTCCTTCTGATACTGATGCATCACCTGTCATTAACCAGGAGAGGCATCATCCTTCGATATTGAAGACACAGAACGACGACCAGCATCCCATCACCATCACCAGATCAGGCAGACGAGTTCGTTTCCCTGATTTCTCAAAGGCGTAGCATCATTCTCCGCAGGGGGGTGATGTGGCGGCCATGTTAGGATAAATGGCTTGCCGCGTAAACGCACCCCGCACTGACAGGCTGAGTTTTACCAGAAGGTTGGTAAACCTGGAGCGTCACTTATTCTCTTCGTCTTGGATTCCGTTACGCGATGGTCGGAGTTGTTCGAGGCTGTTGCATAATTTAATAAAGTGTGTTCGGATAAAAAGTCTTTAATTTAAAGTAGATAGTACCCGAGCACCTAAACGTCAAATGCCAGTTCGGTGTTTTTTGAGAAACCTGGGGCGCTCTGGTGCGCCCTGGTTTAAAGGCCCAAACAGAATAGGCCGCTGTAGCCTGACGCAACCACTGGATTCTTGTCTTGGCTGCCGCTTGCGATAATCTGCCGCACTGCCTGTAGCTAGGTACAAACACAATGTGCCGCTCATAATTTTGACCGAACACTGATAAAATTATGATTTTACATCAAATTTCACAATTTTGGTGCATCCATAAGCATTTCCTAGCAAGCACAATGCAGCGATAACTTGTTTCGCGTAAAATATTAAAACTAGCAGTCCGGAATTGCTCTAGCTTGAGACATGTCAAGCTTGGTGCGCACCAAAAGTTAAAAGTTGGCAAAAATGAACTTCAGAGACCGCGCCAAGCGGCAGGCGAGCTACACATTCTGTCTGTAGCATTGTGCCCCCGTGCTTTCAACTTTTTACAGCGCCAGCCAAGACAAGAACCCAGCGGTTGCGCCAGGCTACAGCGGCCTATTCTGTTTGGGCCTTTACCCCAGATAAAATCCGGTGTAAACTCAGGGTTAATGACGAATAAAAGTTGAATTATTAACAGACACGGTATTTAAAGTGAAATCAACTGTTGGTGCGGGCACAAGAAGTTAATTTTAATATTTCGATGTGAACATTATCAAAAAGTAGTGGTTTTATTTTATAAGTTTTGTGCAAATGGGCAGATGACAGTTCTCCTTTTCAATAAGCTGTTCGTTTAACTGACAAGCACCTATTAGGTTTGTTCGTTGACTCGAAAACCTGTGGCACCCCAGGACGCACCAGTGCTTGTCAGTTAAACGAACAGCTTATTGAATCATCTGGCTTTTGCACAAAAATTATAAAATAAAACCACTACTTTTTGATAAGGTTCACATCGATATGCTAAAATTAAGTTCTGTGGCCGCAACAAGAGTTAATTCCACTTTTAATACCGTGTATGTTAACAATTAAACTGATATTCGTCATTAACCCTGAGTTTACACCGGATTTTATCTGGGGTAAAACCAGGGCGCCCCAGGTTTCTCAAAAAACACCGAACTGGCATTTGACGTTTAAAAACCAGTGCAGCTAGGGCGCACTGTGGTGTCACAGGATTGTCAACGAACAGACCTATTACTTTGCGCGATCCATTACAAAGAACAAGAAGAAGGAAAGCACAAGGACTATTGAATAATAGCTTTGTTCGTTGGCTTGAAAACCTGTGGCACCCCAGGGCGCCCTGGTGCGCCCTGAGAACTGTCAAAAAACACGGGGCATCCCAGTGTTTTTCACTCCAGCGAACAGCTTATTAAAAAGGAGAACAGACCTAATTGGGTTTGTTCGTTTATTCGAAAACCTGTGGCACCCCAGGGCGCCCTGAGAACTGTCAAAAAACATGGGGCGCCCAGTGCTTGTCAGCTAAACGAACAGCTTATTAAAAAGGAGAGCTGTTATTTGGCCTTTTGCACAAAAATTATAAAATAAAACCACTACTTTTTGATAATGTGCCCGCAACAAGAGTTACTTCCACTTTAAATACCGTGTTTGTTAACAATTAAACAGATATTCGTCATTAACCCTGAGTTTACACCGGATTTTATCTGGGGTAATACCAGAGTGCACCAGGTTGCCCCAGGTTTCTCAAAAAACACAGAACTGGTATTTGACGTTTAAAAACCAGTGCAGTAGGGCGCAATGGGGTCCCACGGGATTATCAACGAGCAGACCTATTGACAGCTGATAAATGATAATAGAGATATGGCTGTCTGTTCTTCATTAATTAATAATTCGAGCTAAATGAGTAATCAACTTATTATTAATTTAGTGCGCTGTCCGTCTAGGGCACAAGGGTGGCGGATGTGAAAGCTATTGATTTTTTTGTACTTCCACGTGGCTAAATCAAAGGTAACTTAGGGTTGTATTGGCACAGTATTGTGTTTTCACAGAATATACTCACTTCCTGCAAAAGCGCTCAACACTTTGGTCAAGACGAAACGAAAATTTTGTCGCGTTATATTCAATGAAGCAAGAAGCCTGAATTATAATTTATTGATCTTGGGTATCCCTTGAGTGATATCTTCAGGGACGTGTTTGGCTCGAATGAATCGAATTTGCCTGGACTAGGACGTAAGCCATCAGGCGCGATGATACGCCCCAGATATTCCACACAATTCTTCAAAAACGAACGAGACGTCATTCCAGGCTAACCGAAGAGTCATTGCCTAGATCCGCCCTGCTGACCGTGCTCGAACACAATTCTCGGAAAGTAGGATTGCTGCCCCATTGATCGATCGGAATCTTCGCGACATAGCGGGAGAACTGGAAAACCAGTCGAACACAAGAGGACCGAGCTGATTCGCCAATTATCATTTTCCTTCCAAAAGTTATCGCTTCCCTCGTGGATTATATTATTGTTTTGTATAGGGTATCCCAGTTGCGGAAAGTAAATGCATATTTTTCCACTTTGCAATTTAAGTAGTGGCTGTACTTTTGAGGTCAGCATACCTGAGAGTGAGACCCTGCAGTTTTATTCTAGCCTTCTTAGAAGCAACAACGTTTGAGTCAAGATGAGTGACCTTATGACGAAAGAAAAAGTTAATCTTGTCGAGTGCTTCTATTCTAGAGGAAAACTTTATACAGTGCGCGCAATTTCTATAAGCGCACGTCTGATTTTCAAGTGAAATGCACAATTCATTGAAATAAAGCGATATAGTAACAAAATTTCTTTACAGGACAATTGTTAAAGTTTATAACTATTCATAAAAGCAATTAAACAATTCCAAATATCAGGCAATGCGTGAATGCAATAGAAAAATCTTTCACAATTGATCTTAGAGTGCGCAGTTTCTATAAACGCAGTTTCTTTTTGTAGTATTACTAGTTAAACCCAAAGTAATTTTGCAACTTTTTAGGAAACAATTCATGTGAGTTTCATTTTTATTTTCCAACTATAGCTTAATTCTGTATAATTGCTGTTATTTCTTAAGATTTATTGTAATGCCACGAGGAAAGGTCCTTGACAACGACGATCGCGTCAGAATCCGTGCGTTTAGGGAAACTGGCCTTGGTATAAAAGAAATTGCAAGGAGAATTGGACGTTCAGAATGTGTGGTGCGAAATTTTATTAAAAAGGGCCATCGTAATGGATTATGGGATCATCCAAGAGGGAGCACCAAAGTTTCTAAAAAAAATATTGGGAACATAAGAGAAGAAGTTATGAAAAAAAAGTAAAGTGCAGCTCAAATTATAGCGGAATTACAACTCCCAATTAAAGGAAGAGAAGCCCAACAAATTTTGAAGGACATTACTTATATTAAATATAAGAAACCGGCCAAATCTCTCCAACTGCAACAGCATCATAAATATGCGCACCTAGATTTTGCTAGAAGCCACATGAACTGGGACGAAAAGTGGCAAAACGTTATTTTTTCTTACGGAAAACAATTTAATTTAGATAACCCAGATGGATTGAGTACTTATTAGCATGATTTAAGGAGGCCCGATTCACCACGTCTTAGTAGTAATTTTGGTGTTGGTAGTTTAATGTTATGGGGTGCCTTTTCTTATCAAGGAAAGTTATTTTTACGATTTGTTCCCACCCGAATGAACTCTGCCATATATACAGACCTGCTGGAGGAATCTCTTATTCCATATTTGAAAGACAATATGGAAAAAGATTTGATTTTTCAACAGAATAACGCCGCTGTGCATTCTTCTGCCGAAACAAGACGATGGTTTAATGAAAGAAATATTCCTGTAATGGAGTGGCCATCACGTAGTCCGGATTTAAATCCAATGGAAAACATTTGGGGAATCATGGCACGAAGAGTTCACGCAAATTTTGGACAGTTTTCTTCGTTATCTCAACTGAAAGCCGATATTTTGAAATGCTGGAATGATATTGATGAACATTTGTTTAAAAAGTTAATAAATTCGATGTCTAACAGGTTTTTTCAAGTTATAACTAACAAAGGAGGTAAAACACAATACTTAGAAAATATAAAAAAATTTTCTTTTCGTTAAGCTTTTAAAATAAAGACTATAATATAAAGTGAGTTTATAGAAATTGCGCAGACAAAAGAGACTTTTAATTATATTTATTTTTTTTATAAAGTAATTACTTACTTTAATGAATGTTTTATATTATTTAATTAATATTTACCAATGGGGAATTTATGCAATATAATCGGTTTTGAAAAATAAAAAGTAGATTTCTTTAAACATGAATAAAACTGGCTGCGCTTATAGAAATTGCGCACACTGTAGTGATGTGGTTATAATTGGGGTTCGAGGAATGAAGACTTCTTCTCCCTTGGCCGATCCTGTTAAAATCCTAGCTCCGATGAGGTTTCTTCCAAGAAGTATAATGCGCAATCTAATTTAACATAAAAGGATTTTACACTAACGGTAAATCGTATGTGGGCTTATACTTGCAGCAACCATGATCATACCTACCTTCAATATCTGAAAGCTGAAACACTTTGACGGTCGCATTTTTCACAAAATACTCTTCACTTGCCGCCGCACAGTGATCTGATATCACGAAAATAAGGGCGTAAATAATTTGCGCTCACAGTTATAAAAAAAAAAAAAAAAATATTTAATTTGTGGGGTTATATTTTACTTAAAGTTTGAAGGAGTGAAAATAGAAGGGTAATCTTTTCTAAACTATACCTACCTAGAAATAAGTTGAATGTGGTATGCATGAGGCCCATTACGTTTAATAGCATTTCTTTGTAGCTCAATTCAAACATTAATTAATTGGACAAGCGTCACTCTGTAAATTAATTTTATATTTATACTGTACTATTAGAAAGGCTAATGTCTATACTTTTATTTGGCATGCTGGTTGCTACACTTTTTGCAAGTACATTTAGGAAAAAAATCGCTAGAAAATTGAAATCACGTATGCGTGACTCCGGCCTATAACCGCCAGTAAACTAAAGTCACGTATATGTGACTCTGGCCGTCAAAGTGTTAAGTTTGACTTATCTTTTATAACTGGATTTCCATTTAATTGATTACACTGATTTAAATAAACAGGATTCGCAATATACAAATTTGTATATACATATTTGTAGTTACCAAATTACGTTTACCTTTTGAATTTCGAAATTTTAATAGTAAACTACTTTTACACAACTTTTCAGAGGAATTCATTGCAGTTGCTATATTCGATTCGCCCTCATAAATTTTAAAATTTTCGTAGTACATTTGAAATTAGTGCCGTCAAAATGTGGTATTTTCCATAAGACTCCCTCTAATTTGAGAAATGTTGGTCGCCATATTAGGTGCACCATTTTGAATTTACAAATTATGGAAGTAGATTCGAAATTAGTCGCCTCAGAATTATCATTTTACTAATTTTCATCAAAAATCATTGAAATCGAGAAATTGTGGTCGCCATCTTGGATTTGGAAATCTTGATAATATTCGAAATTAGTGCTCTCAGGATAGTCATTGCAGTAATTTTCATTAAAATCCTTTGAAATTAGATATGTTAGTCGCCATACAATTTACAAATTACAAATTTTGATAATATTCAAGTTTGGTTGCCTCAGAATAATCGTACTACAGTAGAATCCGGATATAACGACCCTCAAGGGACCGGCAACACTTAGTCGTACTAACCGGACGTCGCACAAAACGAACGAACACCGAAGAATGAATTTAAGCTTGTTTTATGTATTAATATTACCGTAATTATGAAATAATAATAGTTAGATTAACTTATATTTGAATAAAACAAATTCATATTAAAATAAACAAAAAATAACTTTAATGGAACTTAAACATTGTACACTACATTCTATGCATGTAAATTCATATGATTTACTGACGTAGAAAGCCTGTAATTTTTGTTTGTTTTTGACTGATTTTTGTTCGATAGTAAGAATTACGTACAGCATTGTGAATACCAAACTTTTTATTACATTATCGTCAAAGTTAGATTGAATAAACACATTGAGCGCTTCTGCAGCCTTCAGAGCCTCAGACGC
Organism: Dysmachus trigonus; assembly: GCA_949715965.1. Taxonomy (NCBI): domain Eukaryota; kingdom Metazoa; phylum Arthropoda; class Insecta; order Diptera; family Asilidae; genus Dysmachus; species Dysmachus trigonus. The sequence goes on along the minus strand of OX454321.1, from coordinate 33,185,936 downwards.
GCTGGAAGTCGAATTAGTCTCCTCCGGTTCGGAACTCATTTTAGCGCACTTAATGAGTCCTTGACCTTGGCACATCAGATGAAAAACACTGGCTGATTTACACGCGCTAATCAGCATACGTACGTAGGAGAGGGGAGAAAGCCGGGACGCGGGGCAGTGAGGTATTGCTTGTGCGCAGGTATTGAAAACAACACTGCGCGTCGTTCTAAGCGGACGATTTTTTGTCAAAATAGGTCGCTATAAGCGGTTGGTCGCTTAAACCGGAGTCGTACTAAACGGACATGTTTTCATAGTAAGTCTATATGAAACCTAACTTGAGTTTGCATTTTCGTCACTATAACCGGTTGGTCGTTATAAACGAAGTCGTTATATCCGGACTCTACTGTAATTTTCATTAAAATCAGTTGAAATCGAGAAATTTTGGTAGCCATGTTGGATCCGCCATTTTGAAACCGAAAAAAAATTAGTCTGTATGTTAAGTTGGAATATATACTACTATCGGGAAAAAATTGAAGAATATCGATGCAAGCGTTTCGGCGTGATTAAGCAACAAGCATTCATTTTTATATGTAATATATATAGAGATTATAGTTTTCTTGTTTAATAATAAATTCTAGAAAACGGTAACGATTGTTTTTTTCTTTATGCAATTCAACGTTGATTCTAACATTATACTGCGACAGAAGAGACAAACCTACACTTGGGAGTATGTACTCACACTATAAACGTGCATTCTAATGCCTCTCACTTAAATTTAGAATTAAAAGAATAAAACTGTGTGGAACCATTTTGAACCCTGAAGAACCAACTTTCAATGACACCAAAATCGGTTCCATGAAATGAATGTTTTATCAAGATATTCGATGTAGAAATGAAAAAGTCGGAAATATACGAAAATCAGAAAACTTAATTAAAAAAATAGAAAATTTATAAGAAACGTTATTGAAAAAAATAAAAAAGTGATGTCAATACTTTGCATTGCGTCCCCTTGTACTGACGACGCCTTCTAAGCGATTATGTATTGAACCAATGAGTGTTTTTTTATTAAATCCAGACCTTCTATACTAGGATGCTTTTTTTTTCGTGACTATTTTTTTTTTGTCAGTCCCACCTCGAAATTTTGTGACAAACCTAAACAAAAATTCCCTGAAAATTGGAGCCCTTAAGGGGGTATCCCACTCTAGAGGCCCTTGAATTGAACGGTTTTTTCATGGAGTTGAACAAGAAAATACAAAACATTTAGAGTTAAACATAATAATCCTCTTATTATATGATCTTTCATGAATATTTTGAGAAAAAAAAAATGTTTTATTGAGTGGTTGGGTCAGGGCAGGCCTGCTACTGGGACTCATAACTTAGGAACGGCAGCTCATGGTGTGCACCATTACAGCCAAACAAATAATCTGAAAATGATTGCACATTAGTACTCTTTACATATGTGGCTATGGCATGAGTGTGTCACATTTTGAAAAAAAAAAAATGTTATTCATTTCTTTAATTTTTTCTACTATTGGGCCAAAAACGAAACCATCGAGCCTCACTCGTCATCGCTCGATTGGGCCAAAAACGATAACATCGAGTCTCACTCGTGGTGAGTCGTTTAGGGCAAAAATTACAACATAGAGTTAGGCGCGTGGTGCTCGTGTGACAGAAGGGCAAAAAGCTTTTTCCTCATTTATGTGTCGTCATTAGTCCTATGCGCACGCAGCTATATTTTATAAATATTTATTAAAATATTATAGAAATATTTAAAAATCCAACAGGTCAGACTACGATTCGGATTCGACCCGAAAGATAAATACAGAATATGAATTTGCATATAATCCGGTGTTTACTTATAACCATTTGTATGTTTTGTCTTTGCATATCATGAGGAGGCCAAGTTGGGTCCGATTTGTTGTCTACTGCGTGGTTGAATTGGGCCCGTTCTGTTGGAAATTAAATCGTAGGTTAAGGGGTTAATAAAATTAAGGGTTTCCATCAGGCTGTCTCTTGGAGTATTCGAGGGCACGTAAATACTTCCTATTACAATCGACGGTGATCGGAATGTTTGAATTTACAGAAAAAAATGTTTTTGCTGATCGCAATCACTCATAAGCTTTTCAAAATGGCGGATTTTCTATAGTGCAGATTCTGAAAATCTGAAACTCTGAAAATCGTACAGATTTTCGTGAAATTCTGTACCAAGGGGCTTTTATCGTCACTGATTATGAAATTAAAATCAGATTTTTAAAATTCAATATGGCGGACAACAAATTTTAAAAATTTCACAGGTTTTCATGAAATTCAGTATACAGTTTTGGTAGTCGCTAATCAAAAATTTAACATCAAATTTTGAAAATTGAAAATATCCGTAAACAGATTAGAAATGTTTGTAGACAGTTATAAGTGAATGAAAAATCTATCGTGTGTTTAGGTTTTTTAACACTGTACAGGCACAGTCTGTATAAAGTGTCTAGAATAAAAATACACTTGGATCTGCATACTTTGAATTTGATTTGAGTACTTAACTGCAAGCCAGACTCTTACGGGGTTAGCAGGGTGGATGGAGAATAACATTTTCTTATTATGTATTATTATTATTAAACATATCATTTAAATATTTAATGTGTAGTTCCACAAATAGGGACTTGAGCAACAAAAATTTTTTTTTAAATATGTTGCAGGTATCCGATTTCAATGAAACTTATAACAGTAAATCTACAAACTAAGGGCTATTTTTCAGATTTTTTTGAAAGTGGTCACTCTGCTAGAACTTACTAATAATAGCCAAGAAAATAACATTACTGTTAACAAATTTATTTATTTTCAGTAAAATAATTAAGAATGATATTCGTAATATTTGTCATAATATTTACTGCAGTTTGGCTTTAGAATCACATTCCTAGCTCTATTAGTTTAAGAGAACGAAAAGTTTAAAAAATTTGCTGTTATCAGGTAATTTTTCAAGGTCACTCAATGACAGTAAGAGATAGGCAGTCAAAAACTACATAAATAGTAATGCAAATGAGCGACGCACTTAACAATATGATATTCATTACATTTGGCTCTGGGGGCACATTCTCTATACTTAACCTGCCATACCCTTTATTGATGATACTTCTTGTGACGATGAGGTGCTGCTCCGTCTTGAATAACAAAAAAAACAAAGATTTAACGCGGCTCCTCTTTTTCGCATGAGAAAGGATTTGGTCTCTAACATCCTTTTGTACTTCTCTCCGGCGACAGAAGATTCAAAGAAATGCAAGTAGATACCTTTTATGTAGATGGTTCACATTTCACAAATATATATTATTGTTAATTCACGTTTTTCACTATATTTTTATATTAATGGTTTGTATTAAATAGATTTAATTTTTTTATAATAAAGTGGACATGAAATAAAAATGACGACTTTCCTTTATTAAAAATTATTTACATTTTACCGATCTCTCCATTTGTTAAAAAATAGTGACTAATTAGTTTTCACACGTTCCTATGGGACACCCTGTACATATTAATGTTCAAATATAAAACACCTGAAAAAAGTCGAGTGCGTTTTTTATATTATTTTTTTTATAAAATCGTCAATTAAAAAAGGTCCACAATTTCTTCCAAGTATTTCGTAGATTGTCTTCGGTCAAAGAATCCCAGTCAGAGTTCGGATAACTAAGAGTTCGGATAATCGAGGTTCTACTGTATTGCATTATATACAGTAGAGTCCGGATATAACGACACTCAAGGGACCGGCGACACTTAGTCGTACTAACCGGACGACGCACAAAACGAACGAACACCGGCGAATGAATTTAAGCTTGTTTTTATGTATTAATATTATTGTAATTACAAAATAATAATATACATAGTTAGACAAATTTCTATTTCTTTCTGATTTTGTTCAATAGTAAGAATTACGTACAGCATTGTGAATAAAAGACTTAATATTAATTCCATTATCATCAAAGTTAGTTTGAACAAACACACTGAGTGTTTCTGCAGACTTCAGAGACTCAGGCGCACTGGAAATCGAATTAGTCGCCTCCGTTTCGGAAATCATTTTAGCGCACGTAATGAGTCCTTGACCTTGACACATTAGATGAAAAACACTGACTCTGGTTTAAGCGCACTAATCAGCATACGCAATTACTTCCTGGGAAGTAGTAAGTTCGGCGTGTTCATGCTCGTTTAGCGCTGTGTTAGACGATGAGAATATGTATAATAGTTGTAGCATTGGTGATGTGGTTCCTAGTTCACTGTTTAGTAGGGGCATACTTTGGTTGTTGACTAGCTGTGTGAATTCGGAGGTGGGATTGGGTGTGTGGTCTTTATAGACTTTCTCAAAGAAATTCTCCTGATGCGTTCTCCAATGATTTTATTTAGTAGTCCAATCTGTGTCTTAAGTTCTTTATAAGGTCTATGATTTGGGTTGAGTGATCTTTTGTAGAGATGCGTTAAAGCCCTTTGCCATCTTCTCTCTATGCTCATGAGTTTAAGAATGTCCGGTGGGTAAAGGTGAATTTTGTCTTTGTTACTGCTAATGGTTTTACCAGATAGTTGAGCGGTTTTCCAAATGAGGTCAGTGAGTATTGATATTGAAGAATCAATTTCCGATGTGGTGTGATTCCTGTCTGCTGCTGGTAGGACTTGGTCTGCCAAATAATTTAACCTAATTTGATAGTCTGTCAAGTCGGTGTTAGTGAAGGATATGAATTTTTCTGGTGCTTTGAGCTGTATACTAGTACCTGGTAATGTAAGTTTTAATGAAATCGCAAGGTGATCTGAGTGGCATATCAACGCATCACAAGAAATATTTTGATTGGGGTTATTTAGAAGGGCATCTGTTATTATGAAAAAGTCTAAGTAGGATCCACTGAGTGGGTAAGTGGGCATGTTAGGCCCTAAGATCTGTAGATTAGTGATGGGGTTTTTGTTGTACCATGTTACTATTGCTCTTCCGTTGTGGTTAGTCACCGTGTCTCCCCATAAAGGGGATCTGGCATTGTAATCTCCTCCAACAATGATGTAGTCATGACTGTTATGCAGGTTGTTGATAGCATCAAAAAAGTTAAAGATTTCCATTTGTGGTGTGTTCGTGGGAACATCGACCGCTATGATGACTAGTGATATTGGTCGGTTAATCTCATTCATGCAACTGATATTGGTGACACAAGTTATAATTGACGGAAGGTGTGTGCTTTCAAGCAGTGCATTGACTTCTAGATTTTGGGTATAACTTTTTTTGCTAAGTATAGCAACTCCTTGACCTTCGTCGTTCCTGATTGATCGATAGTTAGCAAAGGATAATTTGGAGGTTTGAGGTAGATGTGTTTCGTTAATTTGCAATATGTTAGGATCAATATCGTCTAGCAAGTCTTTGACAACATTTTTTTTTTAAACTGGGTCTGAGACTATTGATGTTGAGTGCTATTATGTTCAGGCCACTTCCCATCCTGATATAGGTTTAATAGAAAATTAATTAACAGGAGGTCCTTGGTTGCATGATCATTAGTCGAACGAAATTTGGGAATAAAAGCGTGTATTTTGGCAAGTAAATCAAGGATGTTGAGTCCAAATCTTACTTCAGCATATTTGAAGATTTCATCAGCTGTGCTTTTAGCTGTCGAGATTGCTGGCTGGGTCTGAGATTTTTCAGTGACTACGTTAGCTACGACGGACGTGAATTTGTTTTCAGAGGAGGGTAAAGATGTGAATCGTCAAGATTTTTAATTGTGTTTGTAACTACGTTTTGTATTGTTATTTTATTTTGATCCCTGGCTATTTTGATTTTATTAGCTTTGTCGATGATTTCTTTACGGTAGGGGCAACCGAAATAGTTGGCTGGGTGTCCATATTTTTTGCAATTTACACAGTAGACCGTTGATGTATCTGAAGTTTTACGTGAGCACTCGCCAGGTCCATGACTTTGATCGCATTTTACGCATGAGTAATTATAAGTACAGTTTGTAGCTATGTGCCCATAACGTTGGCAATTTTTGCATTGTGTTGGTCCGTGATTTTTTCCCAAGTTATTTTTTGGTGCAAGAGTGAATTTGATTTGATGGCATCATTCAAGTCTAAGACGCTATTAAAATGTACGATGAAAATGTTGAGAGATTTATCTGTTTGTCTGGATTTGGGGGTACTAAAGTGAGAGATTTTAGGGGGTGTATATGGGGAATCAGGTCGGTTATAGCTAATGAAATCACTTCTAGTTCATAACTGCGATGTATACCCTTTAGCAGTATATTAGCCGGTTTAAACTGAGGTGGTGTAAAAGTATGACCTTCTAAATTGGCTTTGCGCATTAATTCGAGAAATCTGGAGTGGACTTCCGGGTCCTCTATGAATATTTTAGAACTGTTTTGTAAGTTTACAATTTTAAAGGAGTTGTTACTTGTGGAAAGAGCTTGAGTACAATGTATAATCTTTTTTGTGTTAGTATATTTTACAAAGATAGGGGGGCAAAATTTGTGTCTAGCTAACTTATTAATGTCAATATTAGGGTACTTATCTTTATGGTTAGTTGATGTTGAAGGAGAAGCTTGTGATGACTAGTGTGTGTGCATGTGCGATGGCGGTTGATTTAAAGGCTTTGTAGATTGACTGACTCTCGTCTGCTGTTTCTTAGAATTGGAGGTTAATGTAGTAGAATCGATTGTTTGTTGAACATTGTGAAGGTGTGATGATGAAGTGTTGATGTCACTCCTCAGGTCGGTGGCTAGTTCCGTAATGAGTGGAGCGAAGAGACTTGTTGTTGCATGGATGTTGCTGGAATAGCTAGCAGTTTGGAAGATGCTGTGGAGGCTGCTTTTCTTCGTTTGATTGGCTGCTGGACCCCTGGGGTTGAATGACTATGCGATGGGACTTTCTCCTGGGTGAGAACGTCTTCTTCTTGGGCCGTGGGTATTTCGAGTGCCTGAAATATTCTTTCCTCTGCAAAGGGGAAATCTTCAGGGTAGTGACTGAAACTAAAAGTATCACTTGCCTGTTCATTGGTTTCTTGATGATGTAAAAATGCTGGAGAATGATGTACACATGGGATTGGATCGCTGATGCGTCTTGCCGACTCGCTGGATGGAGAGTTTAAGCTGGCCTCCAGTAGAGATTGATGATTAGGAGAAGTGTTCTGACTGTTGTTTTTTCTTTTATTTTTGTTTTTTGCAGCTTTCCCTGCTGCATTGTTCGGCATGATGGCACTATTTACGCATATACTAGTAATTTATAATAATTTGTGGAGCCAGGTAATATGGCTCAATTAATGAGTATAAAAAGGGGGATGCTGATATGGGGTAAACTTTGACTGTTGAAGTGGGTTCCTAGTAACTATTTATTAACTTTTTAACTAGAAAAGAAAAGGATATTGCCAGTGAATAGGATAAGATTAACACCAGGTTGGCTCTACTCCAAGAATCAGGAGTTTTTAATGACATATAAAAAAGAGTGATATGTCAGTTTCGGCACTTTAGAAGCACTTAGTCTATTGATTTAGCAAATTAATTAATAGTGTTCAGACACTGATTAGTATGCAATGGTCATGCTTATATTGTTTCTGCGTTGTGCGATATGATCGTTGCCATATTCGCTTTAGTAAAATTGGCTTGACAGCGCTTTATTATTTTAATTGATTTTACCATTAGTGGTTAATGTTGTAAATACGAAAGAGTAACGCGATAATGTAATTCACTACAATTGTCTGTCACTGATGTGTTTGTTTAAGGTGATTTACCGTGATACACAGTTTAGAAGCTCGCTCACATATTCACAGAGGTGAATGCATGAGATATGTCCTGAAAATCATTTGTTTTAAGTAGGATGTCCGAAAAATCGTTGCCCGATGAGTTAAGGCTGAATTGTCCTTAAGATAAAAGTAGATTATGTAAGTGTTAAAGTCAAAAAGAAAAAGAAAAGAAAGAAAATGGTGATTCAATGGTGAATCTCATTTTGAATGACACTAATATGCTTATGCTAACTAATTAACCGTGAGAACATTTATTTATTCAAAACAATGAATTATTAACGACGGTATAAAACACAGGCTATGTACTAGAGTATGTTAACACAGTGATGATAACACTCCAAGTAGATTGATGATTCATGTTTCGCGCCAGCGACACGTGTTACACGGTACCGTTGAGACCCGTTAATTTATCGAGTAATGGTTGTTCATAATTAATAGCTTAAGGTGAGAGGATTAAGTATATATATATAAAGTACTTATTTTTGTTTTCCAAGATGTGGTATAAAAAGGCTCCTATTAGTTAAGGTTCCGTTTTAATTCTCCTTTAAGGTGAAGATTCCTCACTGATGATTTACATTGTTATGTTATGTGGGTAATGATATGTGTGCGTTGAAACTGCTGATGTAAGGGTAGTTACCACTGTAACTCAAGTATAATATTACGTTTATATGCTAGAAGCTGAAATCAGGATATGATAACCCAATTATGAGAGCGTTCTGATCTAGAAAATGTGCAAGTAACTACAGGCACTAGTTGCACAGTAAAATTTAAATCCGATCATTTACCGTAGTAGTTAGGTATAAGTTCTGAAGTGGTTATAATGCTAAGCTGTTAAAGCTAAGACACTGTAAGTTTAAGCTATTGTTGAAGGAAGGAAGTCACACGTTAGTTTTATACTTACAATAGTTGGCCAGGCTGAGTATTGACTAAGTCCATGCCGCTGAATAATTATGTGCTCCAGTTGCTATGGCTCAATATACCTGTCTGATGAGGTTCAAAACTGGCGTTATGGACAATGTCGGTTTAACAGTAATTCAGTCGCTGAAGATGCTGGGAAGATGTTGCAAAGTACAGTTTGTTCCGATATACTAAATTGGACACTGTGTAGTTTATGTCGGCTGAATATTGTCCAGCTCCATGTCGATGAGATATTATCCACTCCAGTGTGGGGCTCGATTTTCCTGGCTAGGGATGCAGGAATCCCCAATGTGTAATAGCAAATAATCAGTGACTGAATAATTAAGATCGTAATATGAGCTGCTGATTTCAATGATACCACTTGCGTCGCAAATATGTTAGCCACTGGGTTCCGTTAAGCAAATTTACCGTTCAGGTTAGAATCACGCCGTCAATACCGTTAGGGACTTGATGGGAAATATGAAATGTGCTTGTTAAAGCACCTATGAAATAGTAAGCTGAATTTGGACTGCTGAGGCAGATTTCGTTAAATAGGACTCCTTAAAGGGGCCTCCAACGAAGGAAAGAATGAAAATTATGCACAATTTGTACAAATTGTATTTAAGCCGCACGGGCTACAACCACGTGCACGCGCGGTGGGTGATTTTCTGCACTCTTGTCTTGATTTCCGCACTTGCATTGGATTGGGTTCCACTGATTGTAAATTTAATAGCTAAACCACTATACTTACTACCAGAGGTGATGAGGGATATAAAGCCAAAAGTTGAAAGTTACTACACGTTCCTGGTTGCTGTTACCGCTGTGCATCCGCACGCCTTGAAGGTTCCAGATGGATCCCTTAGTCACTGGGTTCCGTTATACAAATTTACCGTTCAGGTTAGAATCACGCCGTCAATACCGTTATGGGCTTGATGGGTACTAGGAAATGTGCTTGTGAAAGCACCTATGAAGAAGCTGAATTTGGTCTGCTGAGGCAGAATTCGTTAAATGGGGCTCCTAAATGGGGCCTCCAGCGAAAGGGAGAGTGAAAATTATGAACAACTTGTTCAAATTGAATTTAAGCCCCAAGGGCTACAACCACGTGCACACGCGGTGGGTGATTTTCTGCACTCTTGTCTTGATTACCGCACTTGCACTGGATTGGGTTTCACTGATTGTTTTTTTACTTTTACTAGCTAGATCACTATACTCACTACCATAGGTGATGAGAAAGATGAAAGCCAAAAGATAAAAGTTCCTTAAAGATCTTGATTGCTGCTTCCGCTGTGCGTCCGCACTCCTTGAAGGTTCCAGAGAGAATCCGCTTAATGGGAACAAAAGGTTTAATGCAGCAAACATTATCTGGTTGAATAGTACTCAAAAACCAGTCTTCTGTTTGAAAGCTTAAAACTCTGCCACATCTATTCTTTCTAAACCTCTTTTGTTTTTCTTTAAGGTCTAGAATGCTAAAAAATTACATATATTCAACAATTTTTTTTTCACTTTCTTTATTATATATTGTTTAGTACCTACATCTGGTACCACCAGCAGTTTGCTCGGCTAGCGGCATTTTTTGGTACTTGTCGAGTCAGTTCCAGCTAATTAGTTCACCGAAGAAGACCTTTTAAAGCAGCCTCGAGGAGATCGGCAGTAATTGCTCACACAATATTTAAAAAGTTTTCTCTATTTGTTGTTTCTTTAACGCAAAGATGAAACTCTTGTAAAGTATTGCTTAATAAACATTATTGGTCCTTCTGAGCCGAATAAGTCGGCACCAAAAGTTTAACCAAAGACTTAGCGCATTGAGTTCATGTGGCTTCACGTGGTTTGCTAATAAGTGACTTATGTTATATCGCAATAAAAACTGTTAAAAACAGAAATAAAAACTATTAAAAACCATAAACTAATAAAAATAAAAATACAGTAAAAGCATAAAGTGCAAGCTATGTTGCTGCTCACAACCGAACATGTGCAGTTGGAATATTCTCCGGCAAAGTGAGTTAAAGATCAGCATATGGGCAAAAACCTCATTACCTGCGGACGGAGAAAAAATTAAGGAGAACGCATAATCTACGGTTACAACGGCTAAGACAACGTCCACCACGTGGTTATGTTTATGCTCGCAACATAACCGAGAATCTTCTAGATCCTTCATCGGCATCGATTCATCTCGCTCTTCTATACACTCACACACGGAATCTGGTGATCACGTTCCTATATATATATATCACTTATACGAGCTTTTAAGTGAAAGCTTTCCTATTTAATTCGAACTTAAAAAAAATAATTATTTTATTTAACTTTTGCTTAGAACTCTAATTCGAATCAAAATTCTCTGGTGCTCATTTGGTTTTTCCTCGTGCGTTTTCGTAGGCTTTCGACTTTTTTACTGTAACCGTGTTTATTTCTCGGTAAAGATTAGACAATAGTTTGACTCTGGGCTTAAATTTTGTGAATCAATTAAAATATGGACAAGCAAAAAAGAAAAACAATAGCCCTTGCTGAAAGAATTGAGAAATTTGTGACTAATTCGAGTAAAACCGGTAAAGAAAAACGAAATGAGACTTTTCTAAATGCGAGGTTGCAGCTCCTCAAAAATTATTGGAACCAATATAACCACCAACATGAAGCGTTTAGTGACTTAGCGACAGATGATATTGTGGAAACAGATGAATACTTCAAGGCTGACCGTTATTCTCAGGTAGAATGTAGTTACATAGATGCCATAGCTTGGCTCACTAGCGAGCTCGAACCATTTCAAAAAAAGCGAACTTCAAGTCATTCAGGATCTGGGATTTTAAATGCTACGCTAATTCCTCCTACGGTCAATACTAAACTTCCGACAATTAATCTGCCTACGTTTGGTGGATCTTATTTAGAATGGCCGTCGTTTTGGGATACATTTAAGGCGCTCATTCACGATAATGAAGTCTTGTCTGATGTGCAGAAAATGCACTATTTAAAATCCGCCATGACAAAGGATGCTGTAAAACTTATTCAGCATCTATCTATGACCAATGCTAATTTCGATGCAGCTTGGAGAATTATAGTGAACCGGTTCGATAATAATAGGCTTCTCGTGAACACAAATTTGCAGCATCTAGTTTGTTTACCTGCTATGACTTCTGAGTCTGGTGCAGAGCTGCGGCGAGTATTAGACACATTTAATCAATCCGTACAAGAACTGGAAAAGCTGTCAAGACCAGTGACAAATTGGGATGATTGGCTTGTCTTTTTCCTTGCTAGTAAACTTGATACTCATACCCGTAGAGACTGGGAAACCTCACTAGATAGCTCAACTGAAGTACCTACATTTTCATCGCTATCCTCGTTCCTAGAATCACGTTTACATGCTCTTAATGTAATCAAGGAACATACGACTAACAATGCTCGATCAACATCGTTGTCTTCGACGCGTAATAGGCAACTTCGGAACCAATCAAGCGTTCGTTCGCATCATACTTCGACAGGAACTTACTCCAAATCCTGCGTTTTATGTAAAGGCTCACATCACCTATCGTACTGTCAGCTCTTTCGAACAAAAACTGTTGACGAGCGTCTTGATATTACAAAAAGACATCGACTTTGTGCAAATTGTCTCAGATCTAATCATAATACTAATGACTGTCCTTCTAAGAATCGATGTTGTCGTTGCAATCAGCTGCATCACACCATGCTACACAAAGGTTCAGCTTCGAACTCAAACCCACCAACGTCATCTAATCCACCGGTAACATCGATTGAATCTTCTGAGGTTACAAATCAGCCCCTTGCTGGACCTTCAAACAGAACCTCGTTTCAAGCACGTCCATCAACATCAACTGTAACATATACCTCCACTGTTACGGAGCCCAAGCTCTCCGTCCTTCTTGCCACTGCAATGGTTTTAATACAATCCCCTACAGGTCGTACTCTAAAAGTTCGTGCGTTGCTTGACCAAGGATCTGAATCATGTTTTATTACCTCCAAATTGGCTAATTTATTAGATCTACCTAAAGAATCTGCAAATATATCTGTCCACGGAATTGCTGGATGTGAGGCTGGTAAAGCTCGAGCGATCGTTTCTCATTTCATCAGGTCTGTAGTTGATGACTCATGGTGTTATCCTGTTAAATCCTTTGTGATGCCTACTCTAACGGGACTCCTACCATCACAATTTATTCCGCGGCAGCACTGGTCTCATGTGGAAGGATTGCATTTAGCTGATCCAAATTTTAATGCACCTGCACCTATTGATCTAATTCTTGGTGTGGAAATTTATGCAACTATTTTGCGAACAGGTGTCCGCCTAGGACCTACAGGATCACCTGTGGCTCAGGAGACGATCCTAGGATGGGTTCTATCAGGTTCTGCATGTAATCCTTCTCCACCGAAATTGTTTACCACCGTTTTTCATTCCCAATCCACCGATCTAAGCGACTATCTTCGCAAATTCTGGGAAACAGAGGAACCTCCAAGTCGCAAACACTTGACACCTGAGGAAGTGGAATGCGAGGAATTCTTTCAAAGGACACACTACAGAAATGCAGAAGGCCGTTATGTAGTCAAGCTACCCTTTAAACGCCCGGAATCTCTTTTAGGCTCCTCTTATAACGCGGCTATAAGTGCTCTACTAAATTTGGAAAGAAGATTCTCTCGAAACAAGGAACTTTATGAGGCATATCGCGAGTTTATATCCGAATATCTAAAATTAGGACATATGGAACTAGTCCCACCAGATCAAGAGCACAATCAACCCGCGTACTATCTTCCCCACCATGCTGTGGTTAAGTTAAGTAGTACTACCACCAAATTACGGGTAGTATTTAATGCGTCACAAAATACTACCTCTGGCGTTTCTCTAAACGATTTGCTCCACGTTGGCCCTAAGCTGCAAAATGATATTTTCTCTATCCTAATACATTGGCGTTTCTTTCCTTATGTCTATACAGCTGATATAGAAAAGATGTTTCGGCAGATCATCATTGATGGAAACCATACAGACTTCCAGCGGATATTGTGGCGTTTCTCTCCGGAAGAACAAATCAGATCATACCGACTTCTGACCGTGGCTTATGGCACCTCCAGTGCGCCATACTTGGCTTGTCGCGCTCTTCGACAGCTAACCGAAGATCATAAAGTAGACTATCCAGAGGCAGCTGAAATTCTAAAAAATTGTTTCTATGTGGATGATGCGCTCTTCGGGGCATTTAATGAGCAATCAGCACGTTCACTTCGTAATGACCTACGAAACCTACTTCTGAAGGCAGGCTTTAATCTTCGTAAATGGCTGTCCAACTCTGAGAATCTGATACGTGATATTCCAGAAGCCAATCGAGAAAATGTCCATATACCTAAGCTTTTGAGTGATGCCGAAATTAAGACGCTTGGCATAGGCTGGGATCCATCGTCTGACACTTTTTGCTTTCAGTTTAATTTGCCAGAAACGCAAACTCTAACCAAGAGGACAGTGCTATCTGATATAAGTCGTGTATACGATCCATTAGGCTGGCTCTCTCCCGTAGTAATTACTGGAAAAATATATCTTCAAAAACTGTGGCTCACAAAGCTAGATTGGGATACAGAGCTACCATCTGAAATGTACGAGATCTGGTGTAATTTCAAGAGAGATATCCAGCTTCTGAAAGGAATAAAATTACCTCGCTGGCTCGGTATTACGAGTCCTGGTCAAAACATTGAGCTTCACGGCTTTTGTGACGCTTCCCTCGCAGCATATAGCGCAGTAGTGTATATACGTGTAAAGCAGGATCATAGCAAAGCTCAAGTTAGTCTATTGTCGTCTAAATCCCGTGTATGTCCCATTAAAACAGAATCTATACCACGACTGGAACTTCGTGGCGCTTCATTGTTATCAGAGTTGGTTGATACTATACAGAAGTCTTTCTGTATCGACAATATTCCCATACACTTATGGTGCGATTCCACTATCGTCCTGAAATGGCTGAGAGATCACCCTGCTAAGTGGAAAGTATTCGTCGCTAATCGTGTGGCTTTGATACACGAAGTGGTTCCTAATGCTTTCTGGCATCATGTCTCAACTCATGATAATCCTGCGGATCTTGCGACTAGAGGAATTTCAGTGAGTGATCTCATCAATTCTAAGTTATGGTGGCATGGTCCAGAGTGGCTCAGTCAATCACCCAACTCTTGGCCACAAACGACTACTTTGACAAATGATATTCGAGCTAAAGAAGAAATCCGCAGGATACATCTTGCTACGACTAACTGCGATTCTGAACACGATGACTTGCTACTAAGATATTCAACGCTCAATAAACTTCTGCGCATAACATCCTGCTGCATAAGATTCAGTTTAAACTGTAAGTCTAAATCTAAACGAATTACTGGGCCTCTAACCAACGAAGAACTGGATAATGCTCTTAGGACTTGGATCAAAATTGTTCAAGGAATGCACTTTTCCAAGGAATTAGCCTGTCTTAAAACTAAAAATCGACTCCCATCCAATAGCTCACTACTTAAGCTAAATCCTTTTATAGATATTCATCATATCTTACGTGTTGGCGGTAGACTCACAAACTCACTTCTAGAATATGATGAAAAGCACCCCGTCATTTTACCAGGAGCTAGCTACTTATCTCAGTTGATTATCGATCAGTCACATAAGAACACACTTCATGGTGGCGTCCAGGCAACGCTGCATCATATTAGAACAAAATTCTGGCTGCTTAATGGCCGTAACAAAGTGCGTCACTTCATTCGTAACTGCGTTGTCTGCTGCAGATATAAAGCCACAACTGCAACACAACTTATGGGCGATCTTCCCTCAGATCGTGTGAGACCTGCGAAACCGTTCTCAATCAGCGGAGTGGACTTTGCTGGCCCTTTTTTCATAAAGCCAGTTAAGGGTCGCTCGAAGCAGACCATCAAAGCATATGCAGCAATCTTTATTTGCTTTTCCACCAGGGCTATCCACCTGGAATTGGTAATGGACCTTACATCGGAAGCTTTCATTGCGGCTTTACAGCGCTTTATAAGTCGCAGAGGCCGATGCAGCAAGCTCTACAGTGACAACGGACGTAATTTTGTCGGAGCAGATAAGCAACTTGATCTGCATCTACAGAGCCTTGTTAAGGATGCTAGTGCATCGAATCTTGTCAGTCATGAGGGCATCTAATGGCACTTTATTCCGCCACGATCTCCGCATTTCGGAGGTTTCTGGGAGGCTGGAGTTAAAACTCTAAAGTACCATCTTCGGCGTATAGTTGGTCCTCATACTCTGACAATTGAGGAAATGACTACTCTCCTCTCTAAAATCGAGGCATGTCTTAACTCGAGGCCTTTACACCCTATGAGCGACGACCCTAACGACTTATCCGTGCTAACACCCGGACACTTCCTCGTTGGAGAAAATCTTTTGGCCTTACCGATTCCCAGCACTTGTGAAATCCCTCTTAATCGGTTATCTCGCTGGCAAATGGTGGAGCGAATGAACGAGCATTTATGGCGACGCTGGCAAAGTGAATACCTGCATCATCTACAAATAAGAAATAAGTGGCAACACCAACAGGACTCAATCAAAATAAATACTCTGGTCCTGCTTAAGGACGAGAATTTACCTCCTTCAAGGTGGGCTCTTGGTCGCGTCGTGGAACTGCACCCTGGCAAGGATGGATGCATTCGTGTCGTCACCGTTAAACACCAAAATGGTCTTACCAAGCGAGCCATTACAAAAATCTGCATACTGCCTTTATCTACTGAACCCTAAATCCCATATTGCTCTTAACGTTTCAGTGTCTGAACTAAAAGGAAATATTTGAAATCACGTCCTTTATGTATATCTAATTTACTAACTAATCGTTATTTTCATTTTTTAGTATCATTTCTCTCTGGGGAACCTTGTTGAAGTCAATCTTTGTATCTTTGAAATTTCTATGGCGAGTCGGAGCGCCCGTTAACTAACTCCTCAAGCCGTACCAAGTGGAGGAAATGCCCTTGGTTAGAAGTCGGACGAGCCACTCAGGAGGTTCACGGCGGGCGGACAGAAGAATGGACCATCTACTATCTACATCCCAAGATCTTGTTCGTATGAATACGAGGCGGGCGGAATGTTTAGTACCTACATCTGGTACCACCAGCAGTTTGCTCGGCTAGCGGCATTTTTTGGTACTTGTCGAGTCAGTTCCAGCTAATTAGTTCACCGAAGAAGACCTTTTAAAGCAGCCTCGAGGAGATCGGCAGTAATTGCTCACACAATATTTAAAAAGTTTTCTCTATTTGTTGTTTCTTTAACGCAAAGATGAAACTCTTGTAAAGTATTGCTTAGTAAACATATATGGTTATCAAACTTTTTTTACAGTATTAAACAGTTCTTGAAGATTACGAAAAAAATTTTTATTTTTATTTTCTATTACTTGTACATTTAATAGAGGGCGTTCAAATTTTCTTCTCAAAAAAAAAACACTGCTGCATGGCGGACAGTTAATCTCTGGAACGGTAAGTCTGAAACATAAAATTCAAGAAGAGTTACAAAAAGGAAGTGCTCTTACGTGATAGTTTACCAGAAAAATTCAAAAATCATTAAAAATAAAAAAATGGCGGACATTTGAAATTTTTTTTCAAAAATCGCCTTTTTTTCGACCTTTTTTCAGACGCAAAAATTTTATATATTTTTTTTGTGGTCAAATTGTGGTAAACTATCACACAGGATATAAAAACGAACAAAATGCTTCAATGTTTATTAAAATCGGCCCAGTAGATCCGGAGATTAACTGTCCGCCAGTTAAAAAAACCTAAACTCGAGAAAAACGCGTTTAAAGTTTATTTAGAACATAGAACAGCCTAGGGCGCGCTTCAATTGAGTCGTTATATCTCGGCACCGGCTTCGAATTTCGATTTAATATTTGAAACAGTTATTATTGAAGGTATAAAGAATCTAAAAATGTAAAAAAAAAAAAAATCATTTTTTGAAAATTCTAGGCGGTAATAGTACCTTAAGTGCAATGTCTGTTTCGAAGTATGCATTATTAAGTTGTTCCAAAATTGTTGATGGTTTTCGAATTTTTCGTTTCAGACGTTGCATACAATTTTCGAAATCATGTGCAGAAAAACTTGTTATAATACCCATGCTTTTACACTTTTAGTTAAATGCAGGAGGCCGTGAACATTATATGTCACACTACTCCTACCAAATATAATTGGAAAGTTTTCAACAAATAATTTTAGCTTTTCGTCTGCTGTATTGAGATTAGCTTCAAAGTTTGCTGGGGTTGCAAGCAATCTATGGGCCATTCCACACGTGTATTCTCGCAGCGTATTCAAACCGATTTTATAGGGAAGAAGTAAGCGACGCGGGGAGAAACCTCTACAAAAGCTCTGAACTTTGGAGAGTAAATGTGCATCACAAATCGAATCTATTAATCGTGTTGTCACGAACTAACACAACGAAACGAGCAGGCGGGTTGTTTTGATCGATTGATTTGATGGATTTTTAAATAATACGGCACACACACATTGTTAATTCTTATTCGTACAGCAATGTGCATCAGCAGCAGGAATACCCGTGTGGAAACGCTGACTCTCCACTATGTATTGTCAAAACGGTTTGAATACGCTACGAGAATATACGTGTGGAATGGCCCTATAAGATGAGTGCAACAACAAGAATTCATAATAGAAGTCGTCGTCTACGATGTTTTTGAGCACAACTGATACAGTGTAGAGGATGAATTGACGAAATTCTGTGGCTTTCCATTTTAAA
Source organism: Dysmachus trigonus (assembly GCA_949715965.1). NCBI lineage: Eukaryota > Metazoa > Arthropoda > Insecta > Diptera > Asilidae > Dysmachus > Dysmachus trigonus. The sequence continues at coordinate 33,167,604 of OX454321.1, read as the reverse complement.
ATTTCATCGATAGCTCTCGGTCTCCTTTGAAATTCTCTCGGAATATATGCCGAAAGTGGCATTAATGTGGTTGATATAAGGTGTTTATTAAATGCGCCGATTCTTTCTGTTGTTTTTCCATTCAGAAGGCAAAGCAACATCTTGCTAGTTACTCCTATATCCAATAAATGTATCGGATCCAGTGGGAACTGTGTAATCGTTTTAATGCCTATTAATTCTAACTTGCGTATTTTTATGTAAATTTTTATGAAAATCGAGTTAATGGGCGTTTTCGAAAATTCATCGGTGTGATGCACCATCAATCACAATTTTACCCAATATGGTAAACTTCACCTACATTTATATTTTCAGCGGTGAGTTTTCGAACGCATCTTCAGAAAAGAAATTTAAGATATCAGCTGATCGAAATGTTACTGTTTGTCAACAAATTTCGGGCATTCCATCAAAAGCTAACCTTCGGGTCCAAAAATCTCAGCCATCTCATGCTCAACATTCGCCTCCATGATTGCACATTAAATAAGCTTGTCATTGTCAACCACAAACAACCGAAAAAATGCATGGTGCACGTGGTGAAGATACTAGATGAATTTTCGAACAAGTTGAAATAAAGTTCCAAACTTATGTTGGATTTCCGAACAAGGTGATGAAAAGTGGTTGAAATGGTTTACACCATGATGAATTTTCGAAAACGCCCAATCTTAGTTCTGATGATGTAGTGCTTAAAGTTGTTACATTGTTTAGTCTTTGTCCTATTTGATAGCATTTGGAACAACCAATCAAAGAATTGTGGCCGGCAATACTGCAAATGAAGGATCGTGCTGGTTTGTCACATATGAATGCTCTTATTTCTATTCTAAATTCACGATTATGCAGCATAACACCATTTTCTTTCAGCTTCTTAATTTCTGTTACGAAGTCATGCATGAAAGTATCTACGTTATACGGTTTTTTTTACCCAGATATGTTCCAATTAAAAAAACAATATTTTTATTATTAACTATTCTTCCAAGTATTGGCCACAATGTTAAAGAACTACTCTTAAGAAGTGGAAATCCATCCACACCAATATCTAAAATTATATCATTGTACTCAGGTAATGCATACCTTGGAACTTTTTTTAATTGGTTTTCTAATCCCAGATGAAAATAATTACCAGGAGCAACACTTCTGATAACAGTTTTGCTGTTATTTTTTAAAAGGCCCGCGAGACTAATTGGTACATCTAATCTCTCGGATTTTAATATTTTTAATAAAGAGTGAATGCTTGCTCTTGTTGGGTTATGGTTGTAATACCAATTATTCAATTTGTCCTTTAAAGATTTATCTTGGCCACTAAAACTTTCAGCGCTTAAATAATCCTCTTCAATATTAAATCGATCATCGGCATTAATATTATTCACTTCATCATTTAAATTTTAAAATGTCACTTGCGTTTTCAACCTCAATGATGACGTCTTTGCTGTTTACGGTACCACTAGTTCCGCCACTGCACTGTCTTAATTTGTTTATAAGTTCTTCTTTTTCTTTTTCTTTTAAAATACTTCTATTCAAAGTACTACTACTGTTTCCTCTTCTACTCATTTTGAAATGTATTGCTTAGTTTTTACATTGTTTGTAAAATAACTTTAACTTTTCACTTTAAAATTTAAGTCCGGTTCCACTTTTCACTTGCAACTCGATAGATCACGCGTTATGAATGTATTAAATTTTTTCTTCGCAATATCCTGCTAGACACAAACATGATGACTCATTTCAATTTTCTTTGTAATATACCCGTTAGGAACTCTGACGCATTATCGACTTGACAAGTAGTGTTGCACTTCTTGCTGAGTGCTGTGTGTGTTATATCATGCCTTCTGATAGAAGTTGTTACACATTTGTCTACTGGGTTTATTAGCAAACTGATGTATGTACTGGCATATGCAGCATATTTTGTACTAATCAGAATTTTTGTGGCTATGCTGCAGGGGCCGCAAGGGTCAAGGGATGTAACTGAGGGCGCGGAGACAAGCCTCCGTTGATGAGATATTATAGCTTAAAAAATAATAATGCGAAATATTGCTCTACGACGGACGACGCACTATGATATATTTGGACACATTTTTTCCATTGTTCAATTATCTCCCGATAGAGTAATGCTATTGAGATGAATTTTTTTTTCAAATTAAGGTGCAAGTGATTGCGGACAAATAGTAAAAAGTTCCGGTGACCTTCATATGACCTTGAAAATTGAAAGGGAAGATTGACATAGTTTCTCCATACAAAAATATCAATTTTTTTCCAAAAATCGTCAACTTTTAAGCCAATTTTCAAGGTCAAATGAAGGTCACCGGAACTTTGTACTATTTGTTCCAAATCCACAATCGCTTACACCTTAATTTGAAAAGAATTCATCTCAATAGCATTATTCTATCGGGAGATAATTAAAAAATAGAAAAATCTCGTCCAAATATATCATAGTGCGGCGTATACAAAATTTGCTGTGGGGTCTTCAAACTTAGTGCCTTTTTTCTTATTCTCCGAATAATGAACGGCTGCATTGGGTACGAAACCACAAACGCGAAGGATACTAACACATCACATATAATGTCCCAGCCTCTACTCTATAATCTAAGGTTCACAATGATAGTTATGATATATTTGAGCACACGTAGGCTAGCCCACACAATTATGAATGCTGCACTGAAGTTTTCAAACTGGGTAAGAAATTACCAGCTTTCTTGGATGTGTCTAGTTTTGGCTTCGGCATTTGTGAAGTAAGCAGATACAAAATACACGTCAATAAGACATGAATCGCTGTATTCTTTTTTTCCAAAAATCGTGAATTTAGACGTAGATTTCCCGTCCGACACCAACTGGGCAAACACTACGGCATCTAGCTGGTCGCCTAGAAGAGTATGGGACAACACGAAATGCTGTCAAGTCTGAGCTGCCCCGGAGCGGCCGTTCTGCTGAAAGTATAGCGGCTGTGGCTGAAGATATCGCAGAGGACCCTGGAGTATCGAGCAGACGATGTGTAACGCAATTGGGCATCAATCGGCGGTCTTAACAGAGAATTTTGGTGAAAGACTTGAAGATGTTCGCTTACAAAGTGCAGACAGTGCATCAGCTGCTAGCCGTTGACCGCCAAGCACGTGTAACCTACGTTCAAGCCATCCTGAATCTCGACCACGAGGAAGACAACTTTTTATCGAAAATCATCATGAGCGACGAGGTCTATTTCCATCTCTGTGGATACGTGAATAAGCAGAATTATCACTTCTGAGGTATCGAGAATCTGCGTATAACACACGAAGACCAATTACACCCGCTGAAAGTTACTGTATGGTGTAGTGTTTACGCCGGAGGCCTCTTCGGGCCTTATTTTTTCGAAAACGCCGCGGGCCAAACGACTACTGTGAACGGTGAGCGCTACAAAGCCATGCTCAACGACTTTCTTCTTAATCGACTGGACGAATTGGGACTGGAGAACATGTGGTTCCAACAGGATCGAGCTACGGCGCACTATGGGCTAAACGGCACGTTTTGTGTTTAAAACCTACATAATATCTCGGAAAAAACCGAAGATATTAACGTAAATTTGTTTTTAAATTGAAGCTGAGACTGTGCAGATTACTGGAAAATTAACCAGAATGGCTGAAATGAAAATAAACACTATGTAACATAACCTCAAAGTTGCATTTTTTTCTGAAAAATTGAATAGGCTCACACCAACAAAAAACTTGGTCTTTATTTTAAATGTCATATATGCTATCCGGTGAACTTTAACCTGCTGATCACGAATCCGAGGTCAGAATTAAATTTTCGGTCCGCCATATTGGATCCGCCATTTTGAATTTTCAAAATCTGACTTCAGATTCGTGATCAGCGACCCCAAAAACCCATGTATACGGTTTTGAGTCGAAATTCGGTCAAATATTAAATTTTCGGTCCGCCATATTGGATCCGTCATTTTGAATTTTCAAAATCTGACTTCAGATTCGTGATCAGCGACCCCAAAAACCCATGTGTACAGTTTCGAGTCGAAATTCGGTCAAATATTAAGTTTTCGGTTCGCCACATTGGAGTCGCCATTTTGAATTTTCAAAATCTGACTTCAGATTCATGATCAGCGACCCCAAAAACCTTCAGTTAGTATGTCATAGTAAAAATTAATTTAAACTCGTCTTTTTTAACTCAAAGAGTTAAAAGGGCTTATACTAGGCACGGAAATTCTTCATTTTTCTGAAAACTGTAGGGTGGGGGGCAATTCTGACCTCGGATTCGTGATCAGCAGGTTAAAGTTCATCGGATAGCATATATGACATTTAAAATAAAGACCAAGTTTTTTGTTGGTGTGAGCCTATTCAATTTTTCAGAAAAAAATGCAACTTTGAGGTTATGTTACATAGTGTTTATTTTCATTTCAGCCATTCTGGTTAATTTTCCAGTAATCTACATAGTCTCAGCTTCAATTTAAAAAAAAATTACGTTAATATCTTCGGTTTTTTCCGAGATATTAGGTTTTAAACACAAAAAGTGCCGTTTAGCCCATAGTGCGGCGCATACTGCACGACCCATAACCGAAATTCTGACGGCAGCATTTCCGGGTCGCCTAATCTCTCGTTTTGGTGATTTGCCTTGGCCGACAAGATCGCCCAATTTAACCGTTATAGACTTCTTTTTGTGAGGTCACGAGTCTATGTCAACAAATCTCAGACCCTTGAAGCCCTCAAAGATAATATCCGTCAGGAATGCGGGAACCTATCGCCGGAAGTTCTGGCAAGAGTGATGGAAAATTCCATAAATCGGGCCCGTATGGTCATCAATTCTGGCGGCGGCCACTTGGCCGATATCATTTTCTCTACTTGATGAAAAAAAATTTAGACATCAAATAAACACAATCCAAAAGCAAAACTAAAGTATTTCATTTATTAAAAAAAATTACAGTCAAAGAACTTCGGGTGACAACTTTTGCGCCACCTTGTATATGTGGATTAAATCCTATGAAGGACATATACTGGGCTCAAGGTTGACGTATATGGCATTTCAGACCCGTATTCTTGAAGCAGATGTATAATAGGAGCCATAAAGTAGCTCTGATTGTTGTAACTGACAGGAATCTCGTTGTAATATCTCTGAGTTTTGCGAATAGTGGTCTCTACACTAAATAGGCTCAACGTAATCAAACACTGCCTGACGTAGAGCTTCAAGCCGTAAGTGTAAACATGTCCGACGTTCAGGAATAAGCCACAGAAGATCAACCAAGCAAAGAACTAAGAAATAATCTCGTACCATTAAATTTAACAAGCTACGTGAACAGGCGACACTTTACCCGGCGTTAAAGGATTAGAACATTCTCCCATGTTAATTCAAATTATTCTCAATCCCTTCTGGAAGCGGGTGAGTTGGAGCGCCCTTTAAGTAACTCCTTATATTATCAGCGCATCCCTACTCTCATATTGGAGGAAATGTCACTGGGAGAAAATGCCGCACAAGACTTAGTATAAGGTTCCTCGGGATATTTCATACCAAGTCAACCGGAAGGTCGTCGTCCCGGATGTGCTAACCGCGCTGCTGACTGTCATCGAACAGGCTGCTGACCCAACATCGATTGATTGGAGTCTTCGACCTGGCTATCGCTCGTTCCGGCCGACAATGGGGAGACCTAGTGAAGTACACTAATATAAAAGATGTGCATTGAAAGACTCTTAATTTTTTATTTTTTCTTTTATTTTTATTCTTGTGTATTGGTAAAACCGGGATATATGCACCAGTCCGCTGCAAATGTATTTAGACACACAAGCGAGAAACTTCCGCCTCCGCACAAAAAATTGCGTGTCACTGAGATAGGGGGCGCATGTGCCGCATATTTAAACAACGCATTTGCTGTTTTGTATTTTGGCAGCTTGGTTTTTTAGAAATGAGGCATCTATCCCCAGTGGGGCATCTATCCCGGTTATACCCTACATAAATATCCTACATATATATCTATATATAAAAATGAAAGTTCGTTTGTTGCTCAATCATGCTTCGATATTTTTCATTGTTTATCTGAAGGTAGTATATATGCCAACTTAACATAAGGGCTAATTTTTTTCGGATAGTATAGACGGTTTCAAAATGGCCAATACAAGATGGCTGTTAAAACTTTTAAATTTGAAGCTATTTTCATGAAAATTGATACTAAGAGGTTTTGTGGAATGCAGATTTCAAATCCGCTGCAGAAATTTGGAAACTCAAAATGGCGGATCCAATATGGCGACCAAAATGTCTCGATTTTAACGGATGTTAATGATAACAATGATTATTCTGAGACCACTAATTTAGAATATTATCAAAATGTCCAAATCCAAGATGGCGGATCCAATATGGTGACCAAAATTTCCCGCCTTCAACGTATTTTAATGAAAACTAGTACGATTTTTTTGGGGCCACTAAATTCAAATCTATATCAAAATTTAAAAATCCAATATGGTGATCAAAATTTTTTCGATTTCAATGGGTTTAATGAAAATTGGTACATACAATGATTATTTTGAGGCCACTAGTTTTGAATATTATTAAGATTTGGAGATTCTAGATGCGTATCCATGAAGCAGTTTTCAGTTTGATACAATTTCTAGGATATAAATAATGTTTAATTAGTAAGTATTTATCCAATGCCGGGTGAAACCGAGTAACCCAGCTAGTACTAAATTATTTTATCACAGTACATCCTTAAATACAACATTTGATATCTTGTTGTCTGGCGCATGCACAAATAAATTGTCTGCTTGTCCGACACGTGAAAAAGCGACGTAGAACTGACCATATAACAAGCAGAATTCTTTCAACTTAACTCCGCAATAGTGAAACGTTTGACCCTGCGCCTGATTAATAGTCATACTATAAACTAATCTCAATGGAAATTGTAATCGTTTGAAACAAAATGGCAAATTATTTTAGATCAATGGAATTCTTGGTATGAAAACCGATTTTCCTTTTTCTTTGCCGGTTAGGATTACTGCCTCAATAATATTGTTAAGTAGTTGTTTCACGCATAATCTTGTGACATTACATAATTTCGGCGAATCAAGATTTCGTAACAGTATAACTGACGATCCAATTTTTAGCTTCAATGCAGAGTGAGTCATTTTAATTGACCACTCCAAATATCTCGTCCGGAAAGCGGTATGGAAAAAAACTTCTCAGACAAAAGTTGTAGGGGTCAGAGGGGGACACCAATTGGTGACCTTGAACTTACCTTGAAGGTCATTTGAAGGTCAAGTCCAGTATTTTAAATGGGAATCCCTATTTTTTATTCCAGATTATGTTTTTAGACAAAAAAACAAACACTTTTTGTTTAGGTCATTTTTTCAAAATTTCAAGATGGCGGACCCAAAATGGGGTCAAACTCCTAAAAATCCTTAAATTTGTAAATGACCACCGATTTACACCAAATTTGGTAAGTGGGGGTTTTTGGGGTCGCTGTTCACGAATTTAAAGGTTTTGTAAAATCCAAAATGGCGGATCCAAAATGGCGGACAAAAATTTTTGAAAGTTAACCGATTTCGAACAAAGGACCCCGCAAATATGCTTATGGAAAACGAACTTCCGTTAAATCAACTGAATTTTAGCATAGAGATAGCTTTTAACTTGCTGATCAAAAGTCTCAATGGGCGCAACCCCCTAAAATCAACCCCTCGCCCTCCACGGGCCCTCGAAGTCCCAAAAGGGCATTATCACGGGTATCACTATATATGGTGTATTTTATGCCAAATCTTCATAAACAGTTAGCTCTAAACTTGCTGATCAAAAGTCTCAATGGCGCAACCCCCTAAAATCAACCCCTCGCCCTCCAAGGGCCCTCGAAGTCCCAAAAGGGTATTATCACGGGTATCAATATACAGCGTGATCCAAAAGTATGGAAACGGCTAAATAACTTTCGAGGAATGCATTTTGGAGAAAAAAGTTGTAGACAAAAGTTTTAGGAATTTTCCCCAGCTATTCAATGGTGATCTTAGATTTGACCTTGACCATGGCCTTGAAGGTCATTTCAAGGTCAAGTTGACTTTTATAAATTGGAACCCTTTTTTTTGACCACGGAAATGGAAAGAGCGGAAAATTTTACGTCCGACTATGACCTTGACCATGACCTTGAAGGTCATATCAAGGTCAAGATGGTTCTTTAAAGGGGAACCTGCATTGTTACTGCGGATTTGGAAAGAGCAGAAGTTTTGCGCCCGGATGTGACCTTGACCATGACACACTTGACCTTGCCTTAATCGACTTCACCATCGTCGGTCGTTAACTTTTCCGCTCTTTTCATTACCGTGGTCGTTAACTTTTCCGCTCTTTCCATTTCCGTGGTCAAAAACATGGTTTCCCCTTCAAAAAACCACCTTGACCTTGATATAACCTTCAAGGTCATTGCCGAGATCATGTTAAAGGTCAAGGTTGTGGTCAAGATCACATTTGGACGCAAAACTTCCACTCTTTGCAAATCCGCAGTAACAATGCAGGTTCCTCTTTAAAGAGCCATTTTGACCTTGATATGACCTTCGAGGTCATGATAAAGGTCATAGTTGGACGTAAAATTGTCCGCTCTTTCTATTTCCGTGGTCAAAAATAAGGGTTCCAATTTAAAAAAGTCAACTTGACCTTGAAATGACCTTCAAGGCCATGGTCAAGGTCAAATCTAAGGTCACCAGTGAATAGCTGGGGAAAATTCCTAAATCTTTTGTCTACAACTTTTTTCTCCAAAATGCATTCCTCGAAAGTTATTTAGCCGTGTCCATACTTTTGGATCACGCTGTATATTGATACCCGTGATAATGCCCTTTTGGGACTTCGAGGGCCCGTGGAGGGCGAGGGGTTGATTTTAGGGGGTTGCGCCCATTGAGACTTTTGATCAGCAAGTTAAAAGCTATCTCTATGCTAAAATTCAGTTGATTTAACGGAAGTTCATTTTCCATAAGCATATTTGCGGGGTCCTTTGGTATTCGGGGGTTTGGGGTCAAAATTCAGATCCAAAATGGCGGATGCAAGTATAGGATACTATCATCCGACATGCTTGAAACTAATACTCTAAGACTCAGCAACTCTAATACTTTTCATGAGTGATTTTTTTTTTCCTTTTTTAATCACTACTGTTAGCACTACCCAGGAGCAATGACGTGGACATGGTAGTTTTCTGCTCCCTTTGGGGTGGTTTTTGGACGTGAGTCCCCTTGCCTCTCACGATCTACGAGTACTAGCGGTTTTAGGGACAATTCATCTTGATCAGCACATTAGCACGAGACAAATCGAAAGACAAGTTGGTATACCCCAGCGCACAATAGTCATTATTGGTCAGACGTAAACCCTGACTGGTATCAATCCGTTGATCATCAAAATCGCTGGAGCTTAATGGTGTGGTGTGGCATCGTCAATGGCCACTTAGTTGGTCCTTATTTTTTTGAAGAAAATGTAGAGTAGTGATTAAAAAAGGAAAAAAAACATCACTCATGAAAAGTATTAGGGCTGCTGAGTTTTAGAGTATTAGTTTCAAGCATGTCGGGTAATAGTATCCTATCCTTGCATCCGCCATTTTGGATCCGCCATCTTGAATTTTGACCCCAAACCCCCGAATACCAAATTTTTCGAAATCGGTTAACTTTCAAAAAAATTTTTCCGCCATTTTGGATCCGCCATTTTGGATTTTACAAAACCGACTTTAAATTAGTGAACAGCGACCCCAAAAACCCCCACTTACCAAATTTGGTGTAAATCGGTGGTCATTTACAAATTTAAGGATTTTTAGGAGTTTGACCCCATTTTGGGTCCGCCATCTTGAAATTTTGAAAAAATGACCTAAACAAAAAGTGTTTGTTTTTTTGTCTAAAAACATAATCTGGAATAAAAAATAGGGATTCCCATTTAAAATACTGGACTTGACCTTCAAATGACCTTCAAGGTAAGTTCAAGGTCAAAGTCAAGGTCACCAATTGGTGTCCCCCTCTGACCCCTACAACTTTTGTCTGAGAAGTTTTTTTCGATACCGCTTTCCGGGCGAGATATTTTGAGTGGTCAATTAAAATGACTCACCCGGTATATGCAAAGTCATACCGGGCAGTACGTTGTTGCACAATTCTTCTGTTGAGATAAGTTTCCCAGAGTGCGGATCCAGGAAATAGGTATCATTTCCAATTTTCAAAAGATTTTCGGTAAATACTTCTGCTCTCCTCCTGTCATTATTGCATGCATATTTTCTATTAAGGGGGTAGTCCAGTGAAAACGACTGTTTTTTCAACGATTTTTTTTCATATTAGAAATTAATTTTTATTAAAAACCCTTTTGACATATGATAATACAACTATTAAGCTACAAAAAAAAAATTTTTATTTTTATTTTCGATGAGTCATCCCGACAAAATGGCCGCTCAAAAAAAAACATTTTTTTGTTGGCGGACGTCGAATCTCTGCAGCGGTTCATTTGAAACAAAAAATTCAAACGAGATTTTAATCTGTAGAACATTGGCTATCGTCGGAACTAGAATTATTAATTTTCAATAAAAAATAACAAAATGGCGGCATTTCGAATTTTTCTGGTGTTTTTCGGGTGCTTAATTTGTTTATAACTTTGTAAATAAACAATGGGTCTTAATAATTCTAGTTCCGACGATAGATACACAATCAAGAAATATAGAGCTAAATTTTTAGATCAATCGGAGCAAAAGACTCTGAGATCTGACGTCCGCCGAGTCAAAAAATGCTGTTTTGAGAAAAACGCGTTTAAAGGTTTGTTTGCGGAAAAAAGCTAAAAAAATTAATTTTACCTTAGTCAGCGATGCCTGCTCCATACTTAACGTGATACCTGCTCCATACATAACTAACCTTAAATACATAGCAGAAGGACCTAGACCGTTATAAACCGAAAAAAAATGGGCGAAGCAAACAGAAATACAAGAGTCCTCTTTGCTCCGAAACACACCAGGGGACCTTCTAGCGCTCGGATTACACGTCTCTCGAAAACTCTCTGTATCTTTAAAACTATTCAATATTTTGCTTAGATATTTTAAGGGAGTATTTTCGAGGTGTAGTAGAGTAGATTTAAGTAAAAACAAAAAAATTGAAAAAAATTTTTTTTTTCACTGGACTACCCCCTTAAAGTTAATTCTCAATTAACTCGCAATCTCGCCTAAAATCTTCTGATAGTAGCAATAAAACTCCTCCCACTAGTCTTGTGTTCTTCCGAAGATGCTATAAAGTTTTATCCAGCGCTTCGAGTGATTTTTTATGGGACATTGTACATTCGCCCCATATAATGAATTTTCATCGCATTAAAAGTTGTCCACATCCCGAAGATCTCGTTCTATCACATACTGTGGATACTCTTGTTCGGCTACATTTAATGGTTAAAGCAGAATGTGTCGTTTTTCCGCCCTCTATTAACGTGGCCGTAATTCCGATCTAGATATCCCCAGATTTTCATCATTTCCACCAGTCTGTTGCATCCGCAAATGAATATATTCATCAGCTCGTAACTTGTTTTGGTTTTGGCGGATGCAGAGCAATCTTTCTGACTCTATTTTTGCATACATATAAGCAATGAACTGTTGAAACAATTGCCGATAATTAAGTATATGATTGTATTCGTTTGTGTGTTATTTTCGCCTTGCCTAAATATTAATGGGTATTGGAAGGCATCATAAATGCGATTCGTTTTTACCATATGTTGCAACCCATTGTTCCTTCGTTGTACTACGATGTCCCGATAACTGCTTTCATTGTCCACGATGACTACCGCTACTTTATTTATTAAAGGCGCATTGAACCGTCTTTCATGCTCGCCAATTGATCTCTTATCGGCCCGAATTATTATTTTATACTTGTCCGAGACCATTTTTTCCATTGCAGTCTTGAATATTCTTACTAACTCATCATTTCTATGTAAAAAACGCTGTATATCAAAAATTATAACTCGACGCAATCCTGCTATATGCGCCGAACGTTGATCTACTTCATCTTCTTCGTTTCGTATGAAGTAAACTTGTAAACACTTCGGCGTTTTATTTGAAAATGGTAACGACCCAATTTTATGATAAACTTGTCCTGGAAGCATGCGTTATAATGTTTAATTTTTTGTAAGAACTGTTTTAAATTCGTTGTTTCTCTATTCATATATTTAAAGAATTGAAGCGGCGGCAAATTTAGTGCTGGGAATCTAATATTTAGTTGGGTCATAATGAAACGCATCGTGTTCATGACTAACTTAATTGCCTCCTTTCAGGCACAGCATGTATAGTTGTTCTCAATTATTGCGTCTCGACATGCTCCCGTTCCCTTAAGGTAGGTGTCTAGTCTAGAATTTTCAGAAATTCGTTTTTTTTTTTTTCATTTTCCAACGACTGTGGAGTGCTCTTATATGGGCCAGAGATAGCTGATTAAACTATGGTAAATATTAAAACTCGATTATTCTGAAAATATTAATAAATCGAAAAAAAAAAACTTTTAAAGCGTTATCCTCGAAATCACTTTTTTTCAACTGGCGGACAGATAATCTCCGCAACCGCTCGTTCGATTTTGATACAATTTTGTACGATCCTTTATTAAGGTGTTTTGTGTGGTAATTCACCACATAAAAAAAAATTCACAATATCAAAATTTACAGGACATGAACGGTGAAAAAATAGGTCAATTTTTGAACAATATTTTTCCAAAGTCGCCATTTTTTTTTTATTATCGATTTTTGTCAAACGGTGGTGAATTACCACGTGTTAAACCTTCCTCTATAAAATGACGTTTTTTGTTTTTGTTTCAGACTCGCAGATCCGGAGATTAACTGTCCGCCATGGATAAATTTTTTTTCTGCGGCCTCGACTTTGGCGCCCTCTACAATTTTTTTTATAAAATGCTGGAGAAATTAAGAAAAACGTTCCTATTCTATATTATCTAGCATAGAAGCCGAGAAATAAATGTTTGAAAATGAGCTCATTTATCTCTCTCTAGACTAGACACCTATCTGAAGCAAACATTACTCATTCCGTCTCTATTCTGTTTATTTCCTTCATCCGCCCGTCCATTTGTTTCTCTTCCTCTACGCAATCGTTGTCTTACTCGATCAGTTTCCCTAAAATTTTCGCGTTGCTCTTCAGTCTATTCTTCTGAGAATTTTCTCGTAGGACTGCTAGACGAGCTCCTCTTTCTTCTTTGGTTTCATTTCTCTGCGCCATCTTTTATCTTTGCGATACGATTTGCAATCGCGAAAATTTTCTCTTACACTTTGGTATTTTTTCTTCTTTTTCTTTAATCCGTACCCTTTTATTTATGAAATGTCAACTGATGCATGCGCGTCACGTTTCGCCTTACATAGTGTTGTGTATGTACTTTTAAGATACACTCTAAACACGTATTCAATTTTTAGGGGACCAGTAAAACAAATTCAGGGATTTTAACAAACTCACCTTTTATTCAATAAGTTTTAGACACACACAATGGCTTCTCGACTTCATCACCAATTTTAGATGAAGATGACTGGTCGACCGTTATCCAAAACAGGGTAGCCATACTGAATATATTTCCTCCTCCACTAAGAAAACAAAACAACTCGCGAAGCCAGCGCAATTTATAAGCTAGGTGAAAACCTCAAGAGGACGCGCTGTGTGCATGTAGATCTTCCGGGTAGATGTAGAGTAGTAACTACATTCTGTGGCGGTCCACCAACTGGAGTTGCATGTAGTTCCGGTGACGGTGGAACTGAAGATCGTTCCTGTGATGATGTTGATGATCCACGTTGGCAGTATGAGTCTCTGCTGGTCTCCTTATATTATCATAGAATAGTATTCGACGTGTCTGTCTTCGAACAGTGTTGTCCTGTTCTCGAAGTTGTGCACTAACAACCTCCTGACTTTCCACTTTATTCCCTTGATGATCACGGATTTGGTCCACGTGTCTCCTGAAGAGTTCACCAAAGTAATTAATCGTGTAATGGAGATCACCGAGGCGAGCAACTATTGTGACAGAAAATAAATCGACTTTGTTGGTTTGAATGAACGAAACGTAGAATCAAATCCAATACTCAATCCATTCGCTGTATGCATCAACAATTATTAGCAGCATGGTTCCAGTTCCGCATAATCTATATGCACTCTTTCCCAGGTAGCCTTAGGGTACCCCCAGTGATGTTCTCTAAACTTAGGTGGAACGTGCGCATGTACTGCACATTGATTGCATGATTTAGCAATGCGTTCTATGTCTTCACCTACATGTAGCCAAAAGACAGATGATCGTGCCATTCCTTTCATCTTGACTATACCTACGTGTGCTGCGTGTAAGTCATTCAGGCTTATTTTTTGAAGCGATGGAGGCATGAAGACTATGTTCGAGTAGCAGGCAATTAGCTGCTAAGGTGTATTTAACCTCTGGTGCTCTAAAACCATGTCTCGTCAGATCCTGTCCCGTCTCCAGCAATTGGACAATTCAACCTAGATGTGGATCTTTTCTTGTTTCTCGAGCGATGTCGTCTGCTCGGATAGGAAGCTGTTCAATTTTACATACGATGAATTGATCGAATTCGTCAAACTCCGAAGTCTCTTCCTCCTCGTGAAATGAGCTGATTCACACTGTTTGTTTCTGATAGTGGAGCTCTTGAGCAATAGTCTGCGTTCACATTATCTTCAGATGTCTTGTACACAATATCGTAGTTAAAATGAGACAAATAGTCTGCATAATTTGCCATTCGACTGATACATAGAATCGGCAATGGCTTCTCTGGGTGCAGTATCTGTGTCAGCGGCTTATGATCAGTAATAAGCGTAAAGTGACGTGCAAACAAGTAGTAGAAAAACTTCTGTACTGCCCAAACAATTGCCAGTGCTTCTTTATCGATCTGTGGATAACGCTGTTCCTTTGCATTCATAATCCGACTCGCATAAGCAATGGGTCGCTCGCGTCCATCTTCCAAACGATTGCTAGCGTCAGCTGCCAATAATAATGGAAGTATAGGGTTATATGGCATAAGGACCTGCGGCGAGGTCAAAATTCCCTTGGTGTTCTCATATGCTCTTTCAGCATCAGGGGTCCAAGCGAATGGTTCGACACGTAGGTTGTCTCGCAATGGTCGATCTTTAGTAGACAGGTCTGGAACGAAAGAACTGTAATATGTAGCCTTACCCAAAAATAACTGTAGCTCTTCTGGTGTGGTCGGCTTTGGTGCGTTCCGTATTGCTTCGATGTGTTTGTTTGATTTGTGTATGCCTCTCACGTCCACCCTGTGACCCAAAAATTCAACTGAGGGTGTAGCAAACACGCACTTCTTTCGATTGACCTTCAATCTCCATAACTTAATTCGCTTCAGGGAGCAAATGAGCATTGAAATCCTCTGCGAAGATGAGTATGTCATCATAGAAATTAAAGACGTTCGGTAAATCTTGAAGTAATTCTTCCATCCACCGCTGCCAAATAGCGGGTATACTTGCTGTACCATAAACTGCTCGGGTTGGGCGTATTAACCCATGAGTAGGAGTATTAAGTGTAAGGACCTCTGCAAACTCTTTATCAACTGGAAGGTGAGTGTATGCGTCCATGACATCCAGATGGCAGAACAGTTTGGCACCTTTCATACGATTAAACAGGTGCTCTGCCTGTGGAATTGAATGCTCGTCAATGACGATACGTGGATTCAACGTCGGTTTGTAGTTGCCTGTGATGCCTAACTTGCCATTTTCCTTAGCTACGACGGGTGTTGTTGAAGCCCACTCTGAATGCTCGACTTTCTCATAAAATCCCGAAGCAATTGTGGCATCAATAACTTTGGCATATTCCTCTCGCAATTTCAGTGGTATTTTTCGGGCACGACAGAAAACTGGTGTCTTCCCCGGTTTTAGATGAACTTTACCAGGAGATCCAATTAATTTGCCTGGTGTATCGCTGAAAATATCGTCGTATCGAGCCAAAAGATGCTCGAGCTGACTAGATTGCTTCGCAGTTAGATACGGCCTCTCCATGGACACTGTATGGATGTGCTCTGTTTCTGAAAATATTTGAGTGAAATTGATTTCGTTCACAAATTTAGCAATCCACTCTCGACCAAACAAGGTTTCAAATTTCCCATCGATGACGTAAAGGCTAAGATTACAAGTACTTGCTCCCAATGTGACATCGACTGGAGTGCGGCCAATGTATGCGTTGTCCTGTGTAACTCGCGAATTGTCTATCTGTTGGTTGCAAAACGCAACTTGGTTTTATTCTTTTCAGCGTCTTCCTGCTAATGATCCCACATGGAGCCCCAGTATCTAGTTCCATTTCTAGACTGTGACCGTTTATCTGCACAGTAATCATCCGTTTGCGTGGTGATTTTATTGTATGAGCATCGTCCATTTTGCTAAGGCACTGTACTTCATAAAAGTGCTGGGTTGGTAATTCGGTCTGCTTGATGTGCCCCGTTGTTTGCATTGTCTCCTTTGCCTTGCAAACTTTGGCGATGTGTCCTTTCTTGCTACAATAGTTACAAAATGCGTTGCAAAACTTACAGTTTAGACGTGAATGTAGTCCTCCGCATCCTATACATGCCAATTGCTCAGTATGATTGCTTTGCCCGTTCCTCCTGCTAGTCCCGGATGACCGAGGGAGTAGACCAACGATGCATTGACATTTGTCGCTGTTGTCTTCTGTTGTGAGAGGTTGATTTACTGTGTGGTGACAGTTTCCCATTTTTCGTTTGAGGAGTCGTATAACCGAACTTATTCGTCGTTTCGCCCGACAATGCTGGGACTTCTAGCGATTTTACCTCTCTCGCCGTGTTGTGTTCGCCTCGAGTGTGTGTGCAATTTCGTATGCTTCGGTGAATGTAGATGGCTTCTTTGCGATAATTTCATCGCACATGTTGCGTGATGTGAACCCATGTAACATTTGTTCTGTTAGCATTCGATCCAGGAATTCTCTATAATCACAATAAGTTGCAGCCTGTCTTAATCTCAAAGTGAAATCTGCGACTGATTCACCTTTACTTTCCTTGATTTTCCGAAACTTGATGCTCTCGGACTATTTGTTTTTCACTCGGTCGAAATGATCAATGAACGTTTTTTAAATTTTGGCGTACGACGATGATTTTCCCTTTTTCTTGTGGGCGTAAACTCGACAACTCTGACACCAAATGTTGTGTATGTACTTTTAAGATACACTCTAAACACGTATTCAATTTTTAGGAGACCAGTAAAAGAAATTCAGGGACTTTAACAAACTCAAATTTTATTCAATAAGTTTAAGACACACACAATGGCTTCTCGACTCCATCACCAATTTTAGATGAAGATGACTGCTCGGCCGTTATCCAAAACAGGGTTGCCATACTGAATACATAACACATAGTTTCAGAAGCCATACCCACCACCCACACATAATGGTCCTCGAACATTCCATAACATTTTCGATCCTTGCGGTCCAGCTTATTCCAGTACATTCGAGAACATTTAATTTCTCCGCGGAATTTTTTGTCTACACTTCACTTCGGCTCGCAGATACACACACTCACACTAAACTGGCGAAAACCCGAGCATTCTATCCCGAACAATTTGTGGAAAACTTTGATCGAAATTTATGAAAATGCCCGAGTTCAGTCACTTTTAACCATTATATCCTCTACATACACCACCACAGCTACCGACATGTAACCACCGTAGTTATACACAGATAGGAGACTCGAGGCTACTACCACAAACAAACACCAATGGTCTGCGCTGGGTAGTTTTGGATGCAAAGTGAAATATACAGACACACACTTCCCTTATATATACACTGCAGGCCAAAAGTTTAAGACCATCTTAATAGTTGCAGGAAAATTAAAATTAAAATAGAAATGATGCTACGAAATGTCCTTATTTATTCATAGTTACATACCAAAGAGAATACCGAAAAGGAAGACCGATACAATACACGTCACTAGGATTAATACAAACAGAAAAATACGATTAGTATACTTAAACGGTCTTTTCATAAAAAAAAACCACCTTTACGCTTTATCACGCTTGTTTTACGATTCTGAGCATTCTCGCTATTAATTTTTGAATTGTTTCTGGTGAAATATTGTCCCAACTACTCTGTAACAAGTTCCACATTTCTTCTTTTGAAGACGGGCAGCGGATTTTTCTATTCAGCTCTTCTCATAAAAGTTCTATCGGATTCAAATCGGGCGATTGCGGTGGCCATACCATATTAATTAAAACTCCAGTTCTTTGCTTTGCTTCTAGTAAACCTCTACATAATTTAGAACTGTGTTTCGGATCGTTGTCCTGCTGCATAATGAATTCCTTTCCAATCAAACGAAGGCCAGATGGGATAGCATTTTTCTGTAAAATCTTTTTATACATCTCTGTATTCATTATTCCATCAATTTTCACGAGGTCACCCACACAATTGCCAGAGAAACAACCCCAGATCATAATGGATCCACTACGGAGTTTGGCTGTGACCGTCGTAGGAGCCGGACGTATCTTTTGGAGCTGTGCTGTGCGTACAAGCTTGCAAGAATTTCCAAGTTGACATAACGGTACTCCGCAGTGTAAAAAAAGTGAACAGTGCCTAGTACAGGCTAATAAAAACTGACAAAGTAAGTTTGCGGCTATATTTGGCCAAAACGGTAACCGAATCCCCGCCTATGCCCGCGGGGAATTCCGCCACAAGGAAATCCAGCGGCAGCATTTTAAAATCAAAGGGAAAACTAGCCCAGGAAGGAGGGCGCGAGCCCAAAAGCGCCCTCCCCAATTTCCATCATCATGGAAAAGAAGCTCTCCGGAGCGCCAAAGTGCTCTGAAAGGAGAGATGCCTCAGGGAACACCGCCTCAAAAAACGGCCAGAAACAGCAACAGCTGCAAAAAGAAGAAAATTTACACGAAACGGAGGTAACGGTTTATAACAATATACTCCTCCAGCTCAACCAGACAGCAAGCACACCGAGCGCTTGCGATGAGTACTTGAACAAAGCCCCAAAAGTTGACTTGCCTAAGTAGGGGAACACACATGGAGAATACAGTGTAATACCCGAAGTAAAAGAGAAGGGTTCCTCAGGCATCGCCACTCACATACCAGACCCACTTGGAGATCCCTCGTTTGACGACCGCATGTACTGCGATGATCAGAGCTCATCTCTAGATTGGCAACATGTCAAAAAAATAAACTAATCGAACTGCTTCGATTGACCGGAATCTTCTAATCTGCAACAGAAGAGACGTAGAACAGACGACAACTGCTTCAAGGTTCTCCCAGTTGATGACCATTTAGGAGACGACTACTCTCAGGTAGATGTAAGAAGTAAGGTAAACGAACTTGTTAATAAAACTGTAGTAGTAATGGTCTTAAATAAGACTCAAAAATAAGTAGTCTCATTAGCAGTAAGTCTAAGCTATATAGCCCAAATAAAAATGCCAAGGCTATGAGTGATTTAAAAAAACCGAGCAAGTGCGAGTCGGACTCGCGCACCGATGGTTCCGTAAAATATTTTTATTATATGACTAGCTGGATTACCCGGTTTCACCCGGCGTTGGGTAAATACTTACTAATTAAGCACTTCTCAAATGTTCTAGTTTGTTATATGTTAGAAATTGTTTCAGCCCGAAAACCCCTTTATGGATCCGCTAACTTGAAATTCCAAATCTTAATAATATTCAAAATTAGTGGCCTTAAAATAATCATTGTACCAATTTTCATTAAAATCCGCTGAAATCAAGAAATTTTGGTCGCCATATTGAATCCGATGTACTAATTTTAATTAAAATCCGTTGAAATCGAGACATTCGGTTGCCATATTGGATCGGCCATCTTGGATTTACAACTTTTGATAATATTCGGAACTTGTATCCTCAGAATAATCATTGTACCAATTTTCATTAAAATCCGTTGAAATGGAGACATTCTAGTCGCCATGTTGGATCCGCCATGTTGGGTTTGGAAATTTTGCTACTATTCAAAATTAGTGGCCTCAGAATAATCACTGTACCAATTTTCATTAAAATCCGTTGAAATAGAGAAATCTTGGTCACCATATTGGGTCCGCCATCTTGGATTTGTAAATTTTGATAACATTCAAAATCAGTGACCTCAATATAATCATTGTACTAATTTTCATTAAAATCCGTTGAAATCGAGAAATATTTTTCGCCATATTGGTTCCGCCATCTTGGATTTGTAAATTTTGATAACATTCAAAATCAGTGACCTCAAGATAATCATTGTACTAATTTCCATTAAAATCCGTTGAAATCGAGAAATATTGGTCGCCATATTGGGACCGCCATCTCGGATTTGTAAAATTTGATTATATTCAAAATCAGTGACCTCAAGATAATTATTGTACTAATTTTCATTAAAATCCGTTGAAATCGAGAAATATTGGTCGCCATTTTGGATCCGCCATTTTGGATTTCTAAATTTTGATAATATTCAAAATCAGTGACCTCAAAACATTCATTTTACTAATTTTCATTAAAATCCGTTGAAATCAGGCAATCTTGGTCGCCATATTGGATCCGCCATCTTGAATTTCTAAATTTGGACAGCGGATTTGAAATCCCCATCCCGCAAAACCCCTATGTACCAATTTTCATAAAAATCGCTCCAAATTTAAAATTTTCAGCCGCCATCTTGGATCCGCCATTTTGAAACCCTATGTACTATCCGAAAAAAAATTAGCCTATATGTTAAGTCGGAATATGTACTACCTTCGGACAAAAAATGAAAAACATCGATGCAAGCGTTTAGGCGTGATTGAGCAACAAACAAACAAACAAACAAACAAACAAACTTTCATTTTTATATACAGGGTGTCCCAGAACTCAACGTCAAGCCGAAATCGAGCATTAGGCCAAGTCGTAACAGTTATCAGAAAAATATGAAAAAAAATCTTGGTCATGTACTTTTCAAATTATAAGGATTCAAAAATAAACTGACACCCTGTGATGATCTTTCAAGTCCTGTGACTGCAAATATTAACTTTTCGTCATTTTTTTTTCTACCGTATAACTATGAATAACCCTTCTGTCAAACACAGTTAAAAGTTAGAATATAACTGCCTCAGTTTCAAATAAAAAGTTAGATTTTTGCCCAACATTGAATGCAAAATAATTACAGTCGGTTAAAGTTAAAGTTGGGTGATGTAATTATTTTGAATTCAATGTTGGGTAAAAATCTAACTTTTTATTTGAAACTGAGGCAGTTATATTCTAACTTTTAACTGTGTTTGACAGAAGGGTTATTCATAGTTATACGGTAGAAAAAAAAATGACGAAAAGTTAATATTTGCAGTCACAGGACTTGAAAGATCATCACAGGGTGTCAGTTTATTTTTGAATCCTTATAATTTGAAAAGTACATGACCAAGATTTTTTTTCATATTTTTCTGATAACTGTTACGACTTGGCCTAATGCTCGATTTCAGCTTGACGTTGAGTTCTGGGACACCCTGTATATATAGGGATAGGGATGTAACTAAAAATTTACGGTTTTCGCTATTTTTCCTTTATCTGTGCTATAAGACGTTGCTTCGTACCAAATTTCAAGATTCTGAGTTCACGGGAAGTATTCTGTAGGTTTTGATTCCCCTGCGAGTGTCGAAAATTTGCGGAAATTTACGGCATAAACGGCTGTATCTTTTGATTGCGTTGGCTTAGAAGTTTGATTTTTCACAGCTCCAAGGGACAGTAGACCTGAGTATTTTGTATAAATACCTTGATACCTCCACGCGTTCCTGAGAAAAAGTGTCTTGACAGACAGACAGACAGACGGACGGACGGACAACAAAGTGATCAAAGGGTTCCGTTTTTTTCTTTCGAGATACGGAACCCTAAAAACTAAGAAAAAATTCCTAAGATTCCGCCTATCATAGCAAAAGACTGTAACATTAAAAAACTTTCAATATTACTTAAAGAAAACAATACTCACGCCAAAATCATAAACTATAAATCGGGAATTAGTAAAATTTACTGCGAAAACAACAACTTACATAGGGAACTAATCAAAATATTTGAACAGAATTTCATACAATGTTACACTTACACGGAGAAAGATGAGAAACCAATAAGTGTACTCCTTAAAGGAGTGCATGAAACCTACGAGGCCGAGGACATTTTGGAAGAATTTAGTTCGAAATTTAATAAAATCCTCGGGAAGATGTCTCAAGTAAACATGCTCAGCAAAAATGTGAGCAATCGTGTTCTAAATACCACAAGGGGTATAACACTTTGCTACATTTAACGGAAAATTTAAATACAAATTCGAAAAATGAGTTTTGTGCTGCATCTGGTGAAAAGCCCATACAGGACTCTAAAAGTAGTAGAATCAATAAAAATGCGTGAGAAAAACTTGAAACGGAAAAATTCGATTCCACAAAATCATTTTTGTCTACGCAAACACATAATGCCCTCCTAGCAACCGCTTTGATAAGAGTTCCGGATCGTGATGGCCAATTAATTACCTTGCGATGTTTAATAGATCAAGGGTCTCAGTCCTCTTTTATAACAGAGGAGGCTTGCAAACGACTGCAAGCCAAAATATACAACACTTCTGTTGTTGTTAAAGGCCTTAACATAAATCGGACTGCACACACTAAAAAACCAAAATTGGAGCCATCTTAGAGGATTAACTTTAACCATGCGCGTAGCTAGGGGGGGGCAAGGGTGGGCAATAACCATCCTAGAAACCTCTTTGCCCACCCTAGAAAAATCGACAGTGTTGGAGAATTAGTATACTGTCTAATTGCTTTTATTTTAAGATTCAATACGAACCCTACCTAGAAAATAGTGTTGGTGTGCACTTGTTCGGTTATTGTTATTGCGCGCGGTATTAGGTGTTTCCAATATTTGGATTACAGTATTCAATAAAAGCTAATTAATACAAGTTAATCGAAAAGACGTAAGGTATGTTATGTTTTTTGTTTTACTAAGTTTTTAGTAAATTAGAACGTTGGCATTAAATTAAATCAATCGTCTCGCCTCATTTAGAAATGTTTTTTGTTTGTTTTTACGAGGGGCGTTCAAAGTATTCTCGGTATCGGGGTGATATACTAATGATGAGGGTAATTAAATTATCTCATTATTTAAAGACACTTTTTGAGGGTATAAATATAAAATTTTATTTAATTGTCACCATTAGTATTCAATATATCATTAAGAAAAGGCAACTACGATGACTGATGCGACAATTTTGAAAAAAATCGAGCAGCGCGCTGTGATAAAATTCCTTACAAAACAAGGAAAGACTCAAAAAGTTATTCACGAAGAAATGGTGACTGTTTACCAAAATTCTGCTCCATCATTATCTACTATTCAGAAGTGGTCTAGTGAATTCAAACGGGGTAGAGAGAGCATTGAAGACGACCGGTTAGTGCCACTACTGAAGAAAACGTCAAAATCGTTGAGAAACTTGTACTTAAAGATGGTCTTGTAAGAGTGAAAACATTAGCAGAAAGGACTAACCTATCCGTGGGTACCATTCATACTATCCTTCATGAGACTATAAAAGCAAAAAGACATGGAAAATTGACCGCCGGTGTCTTGCTTCATCACGACAACGCGCCGGTTCACACAGGGCGCGTTGCCAAGGCTGCTGTGCGGGAATGCGGATTTGAAGAAATCAATCATCCACCCTACAGCCCGGATCTGGCCCCTAGTGATTACTTTCTGTTCCCAAATCTTAAGAAAGATCTTCGAGGTAAGCATTTTTTCGACGATGAAGAGTTGAAGGCGGCAAATGATGAATATTTTTCAGACAAGGAAGAAAAATATTTTTTAGGGGCTATAGAAAAGTTACTTTCCCGCTCAAATAAGTGTTTTGAGGTGATGGGGAACTACATTGAAAAATAAATTTTATTCAGAATTTTCTGCTTATTCTTTCATACCTACACCGAAAATGCATTGAACGCCCCTCGTATTTAAAGATATGAAAACATTCTTTAAAAAACCCGAATAGTCGGTGATACATGATAATGAAAAGATGGGAAATAGAAGTAATTCTAGTTCTTCTATACAACCTAAAGCATCAACAAGTACATCTAAAGAAAATGACCCACGAACTGTGGTAGGCGATGGTTTATAAATATCAACTATTCTAGTTTAAAAACAACGTATTAGATTTTCGCTTGGGAATGATATATTTTCCCGCGGTAAAAATTAGCCTATGTCCTTCCCCAGGATACTATTACATCTTCTTGCCAAATTTTATCGAAATCCGTTCAGCCGTTTAAGCGTGAAAAGGTAACAGACAGACAGACAGACAGATTTACTTTCACTAGTTATAATATTAGTATAGAACTATGGATTTAATTGCACCATTAGACTTTCAACTTTATTAAGTAGTTAAGAAAGACGCCAGATAGTAATAAGGAATGAACTAATTTCTCATTAAATGATTGTTCAGCTGCACGGCTGCCCACCCTAGGGAAAATCCCTAGCTACGCCAATGACTTTAACTGATCCTACAAATTGGAAGCCCAATAATATTCATGCATTACCTGGTGCTGATGTACGAGTATATGCCACTATCATACAAGACGCTATAAAACGTGGCCAAGAATCCGAACCAATTGCCATAAATACAAAACTTTGGATCATATTAGGCAATGCAGCAAGTACATCTTCTACTCAAATTTCCTCATTCACTGCAGTAATTAATGTGGAAAATAATCTGAATGATCAAATGAAGAAATTCTGGGAACAAGAAGAAATTCCTAGTAAGTTGCTGCTCACACCCGATGACGAAAAAAGTCAGGAATTATATAAAAACACATTTGAGCGATTGCCAAATGGTCAATATCCAGTAAAACTGCCGTTTAAAAACGATATGCTTCCTGACTTAGGAGAATCAAAGAACCTTGCACTACGCCGTCTTGATTCCCTACAAAGAAAATTTAATATAAATAATCAAACAAAGGACGATTATATAAAATGCCTACAAGAGTATGTATGTAGAGCTAGATCATATAGAAAAGGTGAACTTACCTGTGCAAGGTGAAGCACATCATTACGTTCTTCACCACGCAGTCTTGAAAGATAGCATAAATAAATTAAGAGTGGTTTTTGATGCGTCCACGCGTACCTCTAATGGAAAATCGCTAAATGAGCAATCACTTTAACTGATTTTTATGTGGATGACTTGCTGACTGGCGCAGACTCAACTAAAGAAGATAAAAAATTGCGCAATGACTTAATAAATATGTTACAGTCAGGACATTTCAATTTGCGAAAATGGGCTAGTAATATAATAGAATTATTAAATGATAATTAGATCAAATGGAAGTAAAAAATTCAGTAGAATTAACTGAAAATGAAACTATAAAAACAGTAGTCATCACTTGGCAACCCAAACGTGATCAATTTCTGTTTTCAATAAATAATAAAATAATAAATTATAATGCGAATACGAAACGAATGATGCTGTCTGCAATCGCATCATTACATGATCCGTTGGGTTGGGTTGCTCCAATTATAGTAATAGCTAAAATGTTGATGCAAACATTTTGGATGTCAGGTTTAGCGTGGGATTAGATCGCAAGCGAAACGATTCAAGCAGAATGGAAAAATTTTACACGCTCGCTGAATACTCTAAATTTAATAAAAATACCCAGGTGGGTCGGTTGGACTTCTAAGGCTGTAAAGGTACAAATTTATGGCTTCACATTACAATGGATAAAAAATCACCCATCACGATGGAAAACATTTGTGGCAAATAGAGTTGCCGAAATACAGCAAACAGTGCCGCCAAGTTGCTGGTATCATGTTAACAGTAAAAGTAATCCTGCAAATCTAGCAACACGGGGATGTACGCCAGAAGAATTAAGCGAAAGTAGTCTCTGGTGGAATGGTCCAGAATGGTTGCATGATCAATGCGCAAATTGGCTAATTATTGAAGTTCTAGCTGGCAAAATCGACCTAGAAGCAAAACGACAAATTGTAGCTTTTACGGTGATTTATGATGAAGATTTTCTTCACAAATATTCGTCATATACAAAATTAATACGAATTACTGCTATGCTCCTGAGAGTTTACGATCTAATCAAAAAATCGTCGTCAGGAGAAACAGGTTGGTTAACAACATCGGAAATTCAGCGCGCAAAATATGCAATTGTAAGAATTATTCAAAAAGCAAAATATGTTGACGACTGTGAAGTCCTCAAAAATAAATTATCTCTTGAAGGAAAAAGCCAGTTGGTTAATTTGAATCCCTTTTTGTGCCCATATGGTTTAATTAGCATTGGTGGTCGTCTTAAGAACGTAAAAATTATATATGCCAACAGACATTCTTTAATTTTACCACCTAACAATTTTATAACAATTCTAATTATTGATAAAATACATTTGGAGACACTACACAGCGGACCCACACTGACTTTAAATTACAGTATAAATGAATAATGCAAAACGGCTAATTTCAAAAAGAGTTCGCGACTGTGTAACATGTACTCCACATCGTGGAACCACGAAAATTCAATTGATGGGAGACCTTCCTTCGGCTCGAGTTAATGTTTCAAAGCCATTCACGCATGTTGGGCTGGATTATGCGGGCCCAATTTTAATAAAAACATCCCTCCATAGAAATGCTAAAAAATATAAGGGATATATTTGCATGGCAACAAAGGCCATGCATTTGGAGCCTGTATCAGATTTAACTACTTCCGCCTTTTTAGCTGCAATAAAAAGATTTGTTTCACAAAGAAAAATCTGTACGGACCTATATTCGGACTGCGGAACGAATTTTATAGGAGGCAAAAACCAAATCGATAAGGACTTAAAGCTAACAATCAAGCAATATGCTAATGAAGTTGGTGAAACGCTAGCAACACTAAACATAAATTGGCACTTTAACCCCCCAGCTTCACCACATCATGGTGGTCTCTGGGAAGCTGGAGTGAAGTCGGTGAAATTTCACCTACGCAGGTCTTTAGCCAACACATCGTGTACGGTTGAAGAGCTAACAACGCTCCTAGCTCAATTGAGGCATATCTAAATTTATGCTCGCTTTGGCCGATCAGCAGCAACGTTGAAGATTTAGACGCTTTAACTCCAGCTCACTTTTTGTAGGGTCAACAAATAAATGCAATTCCTGAACCGAATCAAGGAAGTGCTCTATCGTCACAACGCTGGAAATACACACAACTATTAATCCAGCATTTTTGGTAAAAATGGAAAAACGAATACTTGCATAGGCTGCACCAAAGAACGAAATGGTTGAGACCTCAGGAAAATTTAAAAGTCAACGTCATTGTCCTAATAAAGCACGAAAATACACCTCCAACTCTTTGGCATTTAGGACGTATAGAGGAAATTTATGCAGGCCAGGATGGCTTAATTAGATTGGTGAAGGTCCGCACGAATAGCAACATCTTAGTGAGACCAATCACCAAGATTTGTCGACTATCCGTGGAAACGGCCAGCCAATTAGATTAACATAATTCATGGTGTCTTTGTGTCGTCCCTGATTGTCTCCGGTTCATGTTCTGTGACTATTGTAGAAAAAAGAACATACTTTAATAGTAATTTGCTTACAGATGGAAGCATACAACCAGGACATTTTAAATATTTTCGAAGACATTACGTTCGACTGCGAGCCTTTGGACGAAGATGTGATAAAGAACTTTGTGCAGCCCGGACTGGACGTGTTAACTGGACTTCCGAAGTACCTCTCAGAAGTGGATCGAGAAGAAGTCCAAAGGTCAAACAGCGCCACAAGCTACACAACCGTCGCCTACCACACCGAACCATCAAACCGCACACAAAATTAACCCCACCCTAAAAACACCGCGAGACGGAATATCTTTGGAGGGAATCGAGTTCCCTTTCTGGGTCAATGGATCCATACGGATGGATCTCGACCGTTTATTGCCTTCAACGACAATAAAAGAAGTGCGAATGCGCATCGAAAACGAGGTTCAGCGCTTTATTACACGGGAAGGAGAAACTATATATATACCTAAAAGGGTCCTGCAGCGTTTGGATCTGGAACGCATCCAGCGGCGCAAGCAACCTTTCACGGTAAATCTGCCAGATAGGCTCCAGGTACTCCTCCGAATTAAGGCAAATGGAGATGTCGTATTCTATCGACATCACAAGCGAGGCACCCAAATGCGACGACAAAGAGTTTTGAACTCAACCGTTCAACGGGGGGAGAATGTCGAAACTGAAATAAAATAATATTCATAAGTGCACAAAGATTTAATGATAATTTACCTGTCGGCCCTAATTTGAAGAACTGAATTGCCCATACATGAACTAAAATAAGAAATGAATTAGAATTAAGTTATAATAAATTAATTAGGAAGAATTATATGCGTTTAAAAAAAGGGTAAACAAACTTACCGGTAATGCAAGAGGCCCCGTCAAGGAGGCTCATATTGATCACAGCCCCAACAAGAAGATCCAAGTAATTAAAGCGCACACAACATTGAATTTAATTGTGCGCGCGCTGAAATAAGAAAATGTATGGATTAAAATGAAAAAAAGCAATACTTACCTGAAATAAAAACATTAGCTGCGTTTTTTTCAATCGGATCAGGATCTGGATCAATCTCTTAACATTGAAATACAACAACAACTCGTGATCCACACTTTCATTTGGATTAGAATCAATGATCCGCAAGAAGTGGTTACAAAAAATTCTACGAGAAGTGCTAGTGTCGGATGAATAGTTTGGAAATTTCTAACAGAGTCGCTGCTGTAGTTTTTCTTGTCTGAAATGATGGCAGCATTGAAATTTGTAGTCGATTGGTTCTGAGCACACAAAGAAAAAGTAATTTATAGTAGCAAAATAAATCAAATCGTTTTTCTGATTATGGGATTTAATACAAAACAAAACTTTGAAGGCCATTTTTGAGTTTTCTTTGACGAAAGCTGTCGTCTAATTCCCAATTCTTATTAGATTAGCAAAAACAGGAATTCCAACTCCTCAAACCCAAAATCGTGATCCCGGTGATTAATCCGAATCGTTTTTTTCATTTGATCCTGATCCAGAGCCAGATCCAGATGAAAAAAACGCAGCTACTATTTCACGATTTAAACCCCGCACTGGCACTTCACAAAACCGTCACACGAATTTACCCGCGCACCTCAAACGAACAATTTCCCCACGGACTGTGGTGCTCAAACTTATGTTTTGCACCGCGGGGAATTTGCGTTTGGTGAAATTGTTTCAATTTATGTTGTTAATCATGATTTTGATTAACATAACCACACTCTATTAGGGGAAAAGAGTGCAGAAAAGGTGCAAAAGAAATAGTGCACTTTGGAATATCCTTCCAGTTTCCACAAAAGGAATTGCTAGGATAAAAATGAAATATTGTTCAAACACACGAAATTAAGAGTAACATTTATGGTATTTTTCGAGGTAAAAATAATAAATTAGAGCCAAAATGGGCATAAAAAGGCAAATTATAATTAAAAAAAGGCAAATGGGCATTGAATAAAAGGAAAATAAAAAAAAAATTTATTCCACTTTTGGAGGTGAGCCAACCCTAAATGATTGCAAAATTGGGCTTTAGAAGCCAGTCAGTCAGCTCCAAACTCACTCTTTTTCGTAATTTACCAGCGAGTGAAAGGTTGGTTTAGATTATCAAAAGATTGAATTTAACCAATTTAAATGCCCTGACTGGTTCGGTAGCGGTATTGGGTGGTAGAAGCGGTAATAGTTCAAAACTTAGAGCAGACAGGATTAGAATTAAGAATTTTTTCTTTTTTTTGAGAATTTTATCTTTTATAATCCTGGTAATACACCCCCAAATCCTAATGGATTCACCCCCGTGTTTCATCGTCGGCGTCACTGAATTACGATGAAGTCCTCTAGAATTGTTAGTCCAACACCAAGGCCGCCCATCTGATTCGAACATGTTTATTTTGGTCTCATCAGACCATACAACCTAATAATATTAAAAAAATTTTCTTTATTACAATAAATATACTTATATACTATATTCTAGAGGACTTCATCGTAATTCAGTGACGTCGACGATGAAATACGGGGGTGGATCCATTAGGATTTGGGGGTGTATTACCAGGAATGGTGTCGATCCCGTATGTAGAATTGAAGGTACGATGAAGAAGGAGGACTACCTGAGAATTTTGCAGAGCAACTTACCTCAGGCAATAAGAAAAAGTTTGATGCCTGAGGAAAAATTTATATTTCAACACAATGGGGACCCCAAACATACAGCCAAAATAGTGAGGGAATGGCTGGGAACCCAATATTTTTCAATGTTGACCTGGCCGGCATAAAGCCCAGATATAATGGATTGAAAATTTGTGGGCTTACGTAAAAAGAAAATTAGCAGGATATGCAGAACCACCAAAAGGGCTAAACGAATTATGGGATCGTTTCCAAGACGAATGGAATAAAATTCTTCAACAAATTTTTGATAATCTATACCAATCAATGCCAAAAAGTCTTAATTAATTAAAGAAAAATAAAGGGTTGTGGATTTATTATTAAAATACGGGAGTTTCATTTATATATTCAACCGGGTGCAAAACTGATCACATGAGTTACTTGTGGAAAATTTAATTAAACGTAAATTGTATGAAGAATTATTGAGAGTGCTTTTTACTAGGAATTATACTAAACATGAGGAATTCAGGGAATTTTATTTCACTCAAATCAGAGCTTTTTTCCGTGTGCAGGAGTCGACAGAAGTCAAAATGTAGAATCATGTGATCAGTTTTGCACTTCACTGTATATGCAAAACCCGCAAAGTCAATATTCAGTTAATGGTGGAAATACTAACCTTATGTCTTCTGCCATCTGAAAAATAATATTTTGTGCTGCAAAAAGAACTGAAACTCTTTTGAAACAAGGCGAGAAAAATGCACACTCCCTACATATCTGTGAGAACTTTTACACGTTTTCTTTGAATAACTCAAAACTTTTTATAAAGCATATAGCGCGTTTTACATATGGGCTACTCATCTAATAGTCTAATATCTTTAAAAAGCTCACAATAAGAAAAAATAAGTTAGAAATTAATTGAAGCGATAAGCTCTTAAAATTACAGACCATTAGCAACATAAATTAATCTACTGCATAAAACTCATCATTTGCTCCGTTATTAGTACAGACATGACTAACAACAACAGCTACATATATCATATTTGATCTCCTATATTCACCATATGATGTGATGTGAGGTGTTTGTGTGTAACTAATAAGGGATAAGCGCATATTACAATATATTATTGATTTGGTTCATATTGTATGAGTTCTTTCATTATAAGGTAAATCAAAACAGTACAAACTGCCGTCAAGCATTGTTCATAATAAGATATTTCCCCGTTTATCTCAGACTATTTAAAATAAAATGTAACTGTTTGTAATCCTAAGCCAACAACAAATTATTGAGGACAAGAGATAGAATTCCTGATGCCTAGCGGCAAAGAAGGGTGGATGCTTTGGGGTGTGGAATCAATTATCTCCGCAAATATTTGTCGAATGTACAACCTAAGGCCTATGTCATGATTTTTACAAGTTGTGTGGAAGGTTTGCCAGTAGCCACAATTGTAAAAAACTTTTTCAAGAGGAATTTGTGTAAGCTTAATGCTTGTAGACTTGTTCCATGATTGCAAGGAATTCCGCATCCACAGCTCCAACTTTTTCACTTTTCACAATTTTAGAGAAAATACAGTAATCTTTTTAGTTGATGTGAATGCGTTTAATTATTGTTACAAGTACGGATGCACCGGTTTCATCACTTAAAAGTTCAGTATAATTCAAACTGCCATAAGGATCATCCCCTATTCTGTAACAGACGAATACTTTTCCTACTTTCGCCTTTGGGGAGACTCTCATTTAAGCCAATGGATTATTACTTATTAAATAAAATAAATTGATATTTTGAGATCAGGCGAAAAATTAAAATGAACGTATTTAATTTCGTCTCAAATATATAAAAAATTCACATACTGCATATTCTTGCATTTTTGTTGATTATTACCATTTTTTTCAATTACAGTACCTGATCATTGAATTATTATCAAACCTTAATTTTGTGAATATAAAACAATATAAAGTAAACAAACTTAGAAAACAATACATTATAGTTACATTCATAAATAAAAAGGACAGAATGAGTCCATTAAGAGGGTTTTCACACATACATAATTTATATTTTGTCCACCCCCCTTTGGCTTTTAAAAATACATTTATGTGACGTGGCATATTTCCTATACCTGCCATCGCAGTTCTTTTCACTTCCTCATCGTTGAGGCACACATGTCTAATGTGGTCTATTAGTTTTTGTTTATTTTTAATGTTTTTCACCGAAATTTTCTTCTGCAGCACGCTCCAGACGTTTTCAATAGGGTTCATGCCTGGTGAACTTGGCGGCCAGTATAAAAAAATGTTTTTTCACTACTTTGGCTGTATGGCAAGGTGCGCCATCCTGCATAAAATAAAAATCGTCCCTATTTTGGAACCAGTTGTCCGCTTGAGAGAGGAAATCTTTATCAATTTCTTTAATATACTGTCCGGCGAAATAAAGGCTTCTTAATCCTTTCACGCAAACTGCGGACCAAATCATGATCTTGATACGATGCTTGACCCTTTGATCAATGCAATCTAGGTGAAATATTTCCGATGGTCAGCGTCTAACATAAATTTATTGCATGTCAACAATTTCGATCGAGAAACAAACCTGAAGTAAAAATTTTCGTTGAAAGTTTATGATATTAGTAACAAATTAGACATGTTTATTGCTTACTTGCTGTCAATAGACTGGTAACACTGTTGGTGGATTAATACGCGGTTGTAAATCGTTCCGCGTTTATTTTAAATTTTATATTATCAAATTTATCGCAATTATTTTTAACTTTGATATTTTGCTCTCTGTGAATCCTTCTCGAGGGTGTTGTTCGAGTTCAACCAATTTGGGTTTTTTATTATCGATTGCGAACAGTTTATGCTTAGCGACGGCTAATCTTGCTGGATTCCTGCGGTGATTGGGTTGGTTGTGATAGCGCTGACTGTGATATTATTTTCTAACTCTGTGATTCTTTTGGACTATTATATCTGTGCAAGTGCCTGTTTTTGGATCATTTGTTCCCTGCATTAATTTATTTATTTATTTATTACTTGTGCTTTTGACTCAGTGTTATTTATTTTATTTACTGTAGATCTCGGTGTTATATTTGTGTGCCCGGCTCGAATTTTCGTCTTCTTTTGCGGTAGTTCAGCACCGCTTTGACTACAACTGATCCAGCTACTTTTACTTTTATGGTGCGGACCTTTGCTACCTGGCAAAAATTCGCCTAAACTTATGCTATCTTGTGTGTCTGCGGACAGTCTGGATTAGGGATGAAACGATACGAGTAAATACAAGTACATACTCAATACTTTTCTCCGATACCAAGTACTTTTAGTATCGATACTTTGAAATTAAGTATCGAGTAGGTATCGGTCAAAAGTACTCATATCAGTACGCCAATGTCACCAATTCATTTTATTTAACATTAAAAATTGCGTATCTTAAATTGAAGTTTCTGAACGCATTCTAGTCTCAGTTTTGTGTAGTTGGCAAGTTTGTTTGTCTATGCCTATGCCCGAAAAAAACAAGTCAGCGACGCCTATTTTGTAGTCATTGACATTGACAATGTCACATTGTTTTCGGTCGTTCCGTATTATCCCTCCCTCCCATGTTCGTTAATCCTAACCTTTAACAGTAGTCGGTGTTTGTTTTGTGTTTAAAGCATTTCAATTTTTTGAGTGATTGAAAATGGGGCCTCCGAAGTCTAGTGTGTGGCAATATTTCACAAAAAACGACGATAAAACCGCAAGCTGCAAAAAATGCTTTAAAACCGTGCGGTTTTGTGGCAATACTTCTAATTTGCATAAGCATATAAAAAGCCACCCTGATTATATTGCACCTGTGAATGATAACGACAAGATTTCGATGTAAGTACATACTACATTAAATTATTTTTATCTACAATTATTAGGTACCTATATATTGCTGTCGATTATGAGTAGTGTTGTGTGATACGTTACTTTATCGATATCGATAAACTTTTGATATACTTAATCCTACTGAAAGTATTAGCTGGTATCGATAAAGTATACGTAATAGCATTTATCTTTATATAATAAATATTTTATCTGCCTTGTGATAACGTAGTAAATAGTAATAGTAGCACTGATGTTATGAAGATTAAGTCTATTGCAATTATTTCTAGGAGAAAGAAAAAGGAAACTGATCATATCGCTGAAGTTAGAAGTCAAAATAAAGAAATAGTTCCTGATTCCCCTGAAGCCTCGACATCAACATCTAAAAAGTCTAATATGAATACACAGTCTGACTCTGATCGAGGTGATAATACATTAAAATGTATGTTCGAAAACATTGCTTCACAAAAAAGTAAGTAGATATAAAAAAAAACATAAAATCTGGATGATTAATTTTAATTTCATGTATGAAATTTACTTTGTTTCAGAGGGTGGCATGAAATATAATAATATAAATATGTGCATTTTGTATTTTATATGCAAGGATATGCGTCCGTTCAATGTTGTTGAAGGAGAAGGTTTTTTGAAATTAATGAAGGAATTGGCTCCTTATTACAAAGTACCTTCGTCGACACACTTTAAAAAGTTGCTCTGCGACAAATACGATATTGTGAAGATGGAGTATATTTCAAGAATATCTAATGCAACTGAGCTATGTGTGACTCTTGATATATGGACGGAAACCATGAATGAAAAGAGTTTTTTGGGAGTTACAGTACATTTTTTAGAGAAAACAGCGCTTACCAGTTCGAATATTGCTACCAGGGAACTCGAATCAAACCATACAGCAGAGTACAATTCTGAAGTATTTGGCGATATTCTTAAAGGTTGGGATATACCACTGTCTAAAGTAACTTGCGCAGTTACAGACAATGGTGCTAATATGGTTGCCGCGATAAAAAAAATTCTTGGTGATGCAAAACATTTGTCGTGTTTTGCACATACAATAAATTTCATAGTAGATTCATCATTAAAAAATACTTCAACTTCAATTACTAGTATCATCAATAAAGTTAGAGATATTGTTAAATGGGTTAAAAACAGTGTTATACAATCAGACAAATTAAGAAAAATCCAGACTGATAGTGGAGTTCCTGAGGGATGTACTAAAAAATTTAAACTTGACGTTAAGACGCGCTGGAATTCACTATATTATATGGTTGATAGATTTTTAGATATGTCTTACATCGCAGCTAACGAAATTTTCATCATCAATAGAATGTGTTACTCAGTTGCAAACAAAACTACTGGTTGAATGTAAAAAAAGATTTGGTCTCATTGAATTTAACACACTTGCAGCGCTGGAAACAATTTTAAACCCACGGTTCAAAAAACTCTATTTTCAAGACGCAAATGCATGTGGGAGGGCAATACAAAAATTAAAAAACATTATTAAAGACGATATGGCAATGTCAACCAGTGGGTCTGAAGATGAAACCGTCAACGAAGATTTTGATTTTTGGTCACATCACAAACAGCTCGCAGTTGGCCAAAAGCGGAGGCGTGCTTCCTCAAAAGCCGATGAAGTGTCAATTTATTTGGCTAATCCAGCCTGCGCTTTAAAAGCCAACCCATTGGAGGAATGGGAGGATTTGAAGCCCGTATTCTCAGCGTTATATAAACAAGCACGCATATATTTGAACGTAGTAGGTACCTCTGTACCTTGCGAAAGGCTGTTTTCCAAAGCTGGCGCAACAGTCACGGCTTCCAGAAATCGCCTAACAGGCAAACATTTGGAAAAATTAATATTTTTGGGAAGCACTACTAAAACAGACTTTTTTTCATAAATTCTTATAATTTTGTAACTATCAATAAAGAATACCAATACTTTTTACGGTTTTTAATTAAAATTTTCGAAAAACGATTTGATTCGAGTAAGTATCGATACTTTTCAATTGATACTGAGTAAGTATCGATACTGGACGACCGATACAGTATCGAGTAAAAGTATCGATACCTTAATGGTATCGTTTCACTACTAGTCTGGATTGATATTTATTTAC
The DNA here is from genome assembly GCA_949715965.1 of Dysmachus trigonus. Classification (NCBI taxonomy): domain Eukaryota; kingdom Metazoa; phylum Arthropoda; class Insecta; order Diptera; family Asilidae; genus Dysmachus; species Dysmachus trigonus. The sequence goes on along the minus strand of OX454321.1, from coordinate 33,131,642 downwards.
CACCTTTCGAATTAGTGTTACCTCTTTAAATTTAAACTTCTTTCGGACATTTCTTTAAAATCATAATGAATCGCTGTAAGATTTGCTCCGACGACATCTCTGGGGAGGCCGTTACTTGCGATGGAATCTGCAATGATGTCTTTCATTCAACTTGCTTCTTCAAACGTTCTACTAGGTAGGAGTCAAGTCTCGTCTTCACGTGCGACGTGCTTAGAATGTTCTGAGTTGAAGCCTTGCCATGTGCTGAGTTTGGGTTTATGCGAGCGATTGCCAAGACAATTCTAGACGAGCAGTCCTTGATTGCTTCTAAAGTTGCCACCTTGTCGTCTAGTTATTCAAACGATTCTGACGATTTCGAATTGCTGAATTCCAAACTGGACAACCTCCTCACCATCAGTAGAGACGTAAATGCTAATTCGGTTTCTTTATTGGAAAAAACCCACAACATGGCCTCAAAAATCTCAATTGTCTCGAGCGCTGTGGACGATCTTAATGCAGTCATCTTAAAGGCGGATTTGCCGTCTTCTGTAATGCCGGTCGTGGAATATATACGTCGATCTATCGGACAGGTAAAGAAATACCTTGGATCTTGTTCTTCAGTCGTCTCAGGGAATGTTGCATTAATGACCTCTATGGCTACGGAAATTGGGTCCATCTCGGCACGTTGCTCTGAATTGGGCCTTGGTGGTGTATTTTCGTCTTCGTCTGAAGGCGGGACTCAGCTTACTTCTCCGGATTCTGACAATTTGCTTCCTGGTAAATCCGATGGAGAAATTGATTGTGCTGTTGTCGGGACTGATGCTGGCGATGGTATGAAGGAAGCTGTTACTGCCGCTCCGGTGGACCAACGTCGGTGTGGTAAACGCAGACGCCGCCGTCGTGTAACAGGTGGTGTCACCGCTGAGGTCACCTTGGACTCGCCCATCGTTGGCCCGGATACCAAAAATGAAAATAAAAATAAATACTACGAACCCTCGGATTCCATCTTAAGCAGTTCTATTGCTTTGAAACCTGCGATGAGGTATAAAGCCATTTTTATTTCTAGAGTCCATACGGATACTACTGAATGCGATGTAGTCTCTCACATCTGAAGGCATTCTGGAGTGCCTCGTGGAATGATCTCGTGCAAACGCTTGAGTCCTGCGGGGAATGATGATGGACGTCGCTTTACAGCTTCTTTCAGAGCTTTCGTCCCTGAAGAATTTTTCGAAGCCACAGTATCTTCGCTATCTGGCCCCAGGGCGCAATAGTGAGAGAGTTTGTCCCGAAATCTCGCACTCGCATAAACGCTAACGCATCAAAAAACCCATCAGCGAAATTTCCTTCCACTACGCAAATGTAACGGGGCTGCGCTCTAAAACGACTCAATTGTTCACTGGTACCTTCACTAGCAATTACGACATCATCTGCCTGACCGAAACCTGGCTACATGGAGGAATCTTGGATACTGAGTTGTTCAGCCCTGACTTCCAGGTCTTCAGACGGGACCGTCATCGATCCATCGACGTTGCTCCGCTGGGAGGTGGGGTTCTGTGCGCGGTGAGAGGGTCGATCTCGTGCTCAGCGGTGGATTTCCTCAGTGGCAATCTGGAGGCAGTATGTGTCGTTCTAAAGCTCCCTAACAAAAACATCTACATAGTTACTGCGTATGTGCCTCCAGGCTCACCTTCTGATATATATGAATCTCTGGCCAGTTCTGTTGGGATCCTATCGGAGACTTTGCGGCCTTCTGACAGTTTACTTTTTTTTTGGTGATTTTAACCCCTTAACCTACAACATCGAGTCTCACTCGTGGTCGCTCGATTGGGCCAAAAACGAAAACATCGAGCCTCACTCGTGGTTGCTCGATTGGGCCAAAAACGATAACATCGAGCCTCGCTTGTGGTGAGTCGTTTAGGGCAAAAATTATAACATAGAGTTAGGCGCGTGGTGCTCGTAGGACAGAAGGGCAGAAGGTTTTTTTTCTAATTTATGTGTTGTGATTAGTCCTATGCGCACACAGCTATATTTTATAAATAATTAAATTAAATATTTAAAAAACCAAAAGATCACACTTAGATTTGGATTCGACCCGAAAGGTAAATACAGAATATGCATTTGCATATAATCCGGTGTCTACTTATAAACCATTTGTATGTTACACATGTCTTTGCATATCATAGGGCGCCCAATTTGGGGCCGATTTGTTGTCTACTGCATGGTTGAATTTGGCTTGCTCTGTTGGAAATTAAATCGTAGGTTAAGGGGTTAATATGCCCACTGTTCGCTGGGAAGGCGCACTCGACGATGATAGGCTCCTACCTATGTTCGACACTGCGACATTGCATTACCGTTCGTTCATCGACAAACTTAGCTCCGCCGGGCTAGCTCAATGCAACCCGGTTACAAATGAATTGGGTAGGGTCCTAGAACTAATTTTTGCAACTGACCCCGAGGACCTTTTTGTAAAGAGATGCGCTTGCCCGCTTTTAGCGGAGACCCGCCACCATCCAGCCTTACAGTTAGTTTTAGGTTTTGACCACAACAATGTTCATAGTTCTAACTTATGTAATTACTTTTTCGATTTTGCAAAAGCCGATTTTTCAATCTTAAGTGACTATTTGTTGGAGTCTGATTGGTCCTGTGTTCTGGAGGAGACTGATATTGACAAGGCTGTAACTGCTTTTTACAATATCTTATTTGTTTGTTTTATTCAGTGCGTTCCTCTTAATGTCTCCAAGGATAATAACGATTCACTTCCTTAGCTTGATAGTTCTTTGAAACATTTAAAAAACTTACGGAATAAAGCCTGGAGAAGGTTCTGCGCCTCAAGGAACGATATTGATTATACTACTTACGCCAACTTAAATGTGCAATTTATGCAGAATTCGAAGGAGTCATACGATAATTACATCGTCTTGACTGCCGGTAAACTTCGTGACTGCCCTCGCAAGTTTTGGCAGTTCGTTAATTCAAAACGTAGGTCTGGCATGTACCCTTCTACTTTGAAGCTTGGTGATTCCGAAAGCGGTGATCCTCTTTTAGTTGCTAATCTTTTTGCTAAGTTTTTCAGCTTAGCATACTGTAATTTTAACTGTGATATTAGGTTTAATGATTTTGCATTCTTGACTGGGCTTCCGCCGAATACTCTTCGACTTAACGACCTCGTTGTTGACGTAGAAACGATTTTAGTTGAATTGTCAAATTTACCTAGTAGCTTTAGAAGCGGTCCTGACGGTATTCCTGCTTCCCTTCTGAAAAGTGTGACTCTATTTTTGCTCCCGTTCTCTGTTATATATTCAATTTGTCTTTGGCTTGTGGTGTTTTTCCTACTATCTGGAAGAGTTCTTTTATTATCCCATTGCACAAAAAAGGCAACAAAGACGAGGTATCTAATTATCGGCCTGTTGCCAATTTATGCCATGTTGCCAAAATTTTCGAATCGTTATTAAACGATATTCTTCGCTTCCACTGTAAGCCATTCCTGGGCTCTTTCCAGCATGGCTTTACTAAGGGAAAATCAACTACCACAAATCTTCTCGAGCTTTCGAATTATTGCCTTCCTGCAATTGAATCAGGCTTTTAAGTAGATTGCATCTATACAGATTTTAGTAAAGCTTTCGACAGGATCAATCATAATATTTTACTTCGTAAAATGTCCGTATTGGGGTTTCCTTCTATTTTTCTGGAGTGGCTGTCCTCCTATCTACGAAACAGAACACAGAGAGTTTTGTTTCGGGGAGCTCTATCTTCTGAAATTCACGGTTCATCTGGAGTGCCTCAGGGAAGTATTCTTGACCCGCTGCTTTTCATTATTTATATCAATGATATCTCTTTGCTTCTTTCGTCTTCAAAAATTCTCTGCTATGCTGATGATGCAAAAATATTTCGCATCGTTTCTAGTAATGATGATTGTGCTGCGTTAAACTCTGACTTATCCACATTTCATAAGTGGTGCGATATTAATTGTCTACCGTTGAACGTCAGCAAGTGTTCTGTACTGACTCTCTCCAGAAAGCGGTCACCTTTGATTTTCGGCTACACTTGGGGTGAAAGCCCTTTATCCAGACTTGACTTGGCGTTGGGTTTCATCAAGAGATGGTCCAGAGAGTTTGACGATCCGCATATTACCAAGCTTCTTTATTGTACTTTTGTCAGACCTATTTTAGAATACGCCAGCCCTGTTTGGGCGCCTTCATACGCGGTCCACATTAATCGCATTGAATCGGTCCAGCGGAGTTTTCTTAGGTTTGCCCTCCGTGGACTACCATGGTCTGATCCTTTGAACCTCCCACCTTATACTGACCGACTCAGGCTAATATCGTTTGACTCCTTAGAAAATAGACGTAATATTGCTAGAATGTTTTCTATCTGTGATATTTTGACTGGGCGTACCGACAGCCCTGAACTTTTAACGCAAATTAATATTTCGGTCCCTGGTCGTTCTTTGAGAACTCATGACCTTCTTCAGGTGTCATATCACCGAGCTAATTACGGTAGAGACGAGCCACTGTCCTCGATGTCACGTCTTTTCAATGAGCACAGCAGTCATTGTGATTTTAATTTGTCTAAGTCTATTTTAAACCACTTATTGAAAAATTCTTATGCGCTTTGGCCCAAGCCAATCTCTTGGTTTTGGCCGACGGTGTTAATTTTTGTTTTTTCGTTAGTCGGCGATATTGAAGACTAAACTCCTTAGACCTTCGTCTCAGCGCCATTATAGGTATGCCATCATCAACAATTTTCTTGTGAATTGAATAATTAGATTCTGTTCTGTGCCCACTATTTTATAATTTATCTGTCGTCCCTTTTAGTTATTTTCCGCCCTTTTTCATCATTTTGTCTTTTTGAGGACGTAAGATTAACTCTCTGTGACATCCGGTTTTCGACATTTCGCACTGTAGATTGCGACACATTGCAAGGGTAAAATCCCCTTGTCTGTAAGATTTCATATTATTGCCTTTTCTCAGTCGTCAAATTGGACTTTTTCCCATATTTCTACTACGAAATTTTTATTGTATTAAAAGGACAATATTACTATTACATAAAATTACAGTTCCGCTTTTGAATGCACTAGTACCTTAAGGGAATTTAACCCCATGAGCTCCTATGGAGTAGGCTCTTTGACCTTGACATCAGTTCGAAAATTCTAAATATTTTATCCAATCTATTGCTGCGTTTTTTTAATGATTTAAAACGACAAGGGAAATTTATCAAGTGTGGGACCGAACCTATCTTCACTGCTTAATGAAAGAGTCAAACTTGAATTGAATATTTAAAGTTGAAGCTGCAAAGAATAATTAATTAGTGACAGAAATATTAAGGAAGTAAAATCATTCTATCTAGGAACTTTGTGAGGATTATTCAGATGATAACATTGAGGAAGATCTTCTGTTATCATCTGGAAACTCTTCGTCATCATTCAGTGAGTCCGAAAATGAGCATACTAAAGTATCAAACTTTTTAGAGACTATCAATCGCTACTCAGATAGCGATTTTAAGTCTCATTTTCGTTTAAAGCGTTCCACTGTTCTTCATCTTATTGGTAAGATTTATGATAACCAATATATATATTTACTCACTTAAAGCATTTTCAGAAATGTATAAAAATAAAACTGGGAAAGACGACTTATTGGGAAGGCCCCCTTTCAGCGCAGAACTACAAATATATGTTTATTTGTGGTATATGGCTAATTCGATAACTTTTCGGCAGCTTGGAAATCTTTTTGGAGTAGCCAAATCTTCAGCCTGGAATATAGTGAACAATCTAGCCAAATACTTGATTCAGATAAGCCCTAATTTTATTAAATGGCCTACATCTGAACGGGATATTTTGAATGCGCAAAGAGGCTTTGAAAGACTCCAAGGAATCCCTGGAATTATAGCTGCTATTGACGGCACCCACATCAAGATAAAAGCAACCAGAGAAAATGCGCAGGATTATTGCAACAGGAAAAAATTCTTCAGCATTGCTGTTCAAGTAATTGTTGATAGCGAGAAGAAAATTCTGGATGTGCACTGTGGAGAACCTGGGTCACTCCATGATGCTCGAGTTTTGAGGAAAGGCGAGTTTTTCAGGCGATTCGAAGATTCCATCGAATAATTTTTCCCTTCAGGAACCTATTTGATAGGGGATAGTGCATATCCCTACAAGAATTGGCTGGTTCCCCCGTTCAGGGACAACGGTTCTTTGACTGATATGCAGAAGAAGTTTAATTACATCCACTCCTCTACACGTGTGGTCGTAGAAAATGCAATAGGGCTTTTGAAAACCCGTTTTCGACGCTTATTGCATTTTACAGAGCAGAGTAATATACCACTTGTAGTCAATATTACATATTCTGCATGTGTATTGCACAATATTTGCCTTATGCAGCAGGATGACTACAACATATTTGCGCAATGTGATGAAGACACCGAAGACGACCATTTACCTTCTTCAGCTTCGACTCAAGAAGTGTACCATGAGGATAGAAGGGTAGCTCTTGTGCAGGAATTACTGCAAAAAAATATTTTATAAAACAAAATTTATTAAAACAAGTTTTTTTCTTTAAATATTATATATATTTAATCAGTCTTTTTTTTCAAAATAACAAATTCAAGAGCTCAAATTCAAGAGAATTAAACAAAAAAAAAAAATCAAGAGCATCACACAAATAAATATTTCCATAAGATAAATAAAAATCAACAAACAAATAATACAAATTAAATAAACTTAAAATTTTTAAGGCACCGTCTTGTTGAGAGCTGCCAGCAGTTCTCTATGCCTCTTGTTTCTTGTTTCCTCATTTAGGAAGAGAAGCAAGTCCTTTTTCTCCTTGAACCTAGCGTTCCTAACCTCCTTCACCTTCATCTTCTGACGGAACTTCTGCGAAAGAGGTCTTGTTCTTCTAGCACGATTGGACGTCTCTTTTCTTTAAGGTGGTCGTTCACAGTTGCTGCCGGACGGAACCATTTCTAGAACCTCCAATGGCACTGGAGTCAGGCTGCTAATAGCGTGAGTACTCTTAATGCTCGGTCTGTTCCCGGAAATCTCCTCCATCTCTTCATGAAATGGGAACACCGACGGAGAAGCTCCTGTTGCTCCATCGTTATCTTTTGCCGCTTTATAGGACCGCAGCAAATTTTTCATATTGGACTCCAATTGCACTGCGGTCACCGGTGATTCCTAAAACAAATCAATATTTGTAACTGAAATAATAACAGGAAAACAATCATACCAAAACACTGAGTCCTATTATATCCTCCAATATGTTTTGGTAGGCAAACTTCCTTTTCCGACAATGGAGCAACACATCTTTCCTTGCCCAATAACAAGAAAGGAGTGCTTTGGTCTCCGCCGATGTCCAAATGTGGCGATTTCTACAAAATAATAAATTTAAATTTATATTAATTAATAAATATTTACTTACAAAATTTCTTCAGCCATTTTTTTTTTGAATATATACTTTTTTGAATTTGCGAAGTGAAGTTGTGAAGTTTGCCACATTCCGAAAAGTGGGAAATTTCTAAATTTCCCAAGATCTGGATAGAGATCCAGATAAAAAGCTGGTTTTTCAACTTTGTATGGGGAGATCTATATATGTATATCATTAAAAAAACGCAGCTTATATAGCAAGGCCAACTTGAAAGTGAGAACTTCCGACGGGGTCTCCGAACATTGCCCAATTTCGGAAGGTGTACTCCAGGGAAAGGTGTTGAGCCCCCTACTTTTTGCACTTTATATTTCTGACATTGAATCATATCTCCTGACAAAAGACGGCATGAGAGGGGTTTCACTAAACCATCTAGTAGAAATTATTATGCTAGCTTTCGCCCACGACATGGTCTTCTTTTCTGACATAACTATTCGCATGCATAAAATAATAGATTGCTTAACTGATTATTTTGAAATGATAGGTCTGAAAATTAATGTTAATAAAACTAAGGTAATGATCTTTCAGAAGGGAGGTCACGGTCTCAGCAAAAATATTCAACCATTCAAATAAAGAGAACAAATTATAGAAATAGCAAAAGAGTATACGTATCTAGGTGTAACCTTTATGCACCTGTATTTGAAAAAGCCTCTAATAATTTATCAGTAAGTCTAAACGTGCGAACCCGAAACTTTAGTTATTCTAAATAAAGTTGGAATTCCAGAATGGAAAACTTGTAATAAGCTCTTTGATTCATTAATTTCTTCAATAACCTTATTATTTGGAGTATTCGATACTTGGATAATTTGGAAACAATCCAAAACAGCTACATTAAACGATTATTAAATCTTCCTAATAACACTCCGGGGTACGCACTTAGGCAAGAATCAGGCATAGTAAGTATAAATTTTAAAGTGCACCTATCCCTCGATTTACACGATAGATAGGTTCCTCAGAAAACCGTGCAAATCGAAATCGGGATTTCGTATAAGTAAAACCGTGTAAAACGAAAACAGACTGAAATGTGCATAATTCGGTAATTTATTTAAAAGTAAAATAAAAGTAAATTTATTTTGAAAAACATAAAAATACTAGTCTATTTATAAAATTAGTAGTAGGTATAAGGTATAAGTATGTAATTCATTTTATATATAGAAAGAAGAAATCAAATCTTAAAACCTTTCTTTCTAATCTTTTCTTCTTGATTGGTGTTGTGTAACTTTCATAATTTGATAGTACTTAATGCGATATTGGTTCTATGTAGAGAAATAAGAGACAATCTCGCATTAACCAAACTTGGTATTAAAATCCTAATTAAAAATCAGAAATAAATAAATAAACTCTTACTCAGACGATTTTTATTCAATTCAAAAATGGCAGTGGTAATATCCATGCAGTTAAAATGTTCAGTTTTACTTGTTTTTTTCTTAAACCTCTGATTTTATAAACCGTGTAAAAGCGAAATCGTGTAAAAAAAGTATCGTGTAAATCGAGGGATAGGTGTATTCAGTTTAAACCTCAATTTCTTGGAAAAAATATATAAGCTCCCAAGAAATCGATTTCTCAGCATAAGTTACCACAGAGCCCGAGAAATGGCAAGAATGCTAAATATATGTGGGCAACTCAAATTAGAGAACAATTTTTCATGAAAATAAACTCTGAAGAAATTTGGGATAGCTAACGTTGAACTTGCTCTTAAAAGAAAAAAAACCGGCCAAGTGCGAGTCGTACTCGCGCACCGAGGGTTCCATACAAACCTGTAGGTATATAAGTAAAAGTTCACCCATCACGACAATCGAGTCATAGTTATGGTATTTTTATCGTATCATAATTAAAAAAAAAAATATCGTATCAATTATAAAAAAAAAAAATATGTGATGTAACTAAAAATCTAAGGTTTTCGGAATTTGTCCTTTATATGTGCTATAAAACATTGCTTCATGCTAAATTTCAAGATTCTAGGTCGACTGGAAGTACCCTTTAGGTTTTGATTCCCTTCCGAGTAGTTGCGAGTTTGAAAATATGCGGCTTAAATTGTTGTTTCTTTTGATTGCTTTGACATAGAAGTTTGATTTTGTTACAGCTTAAAGGTATTATAGACCTGAGTATTTGATATATAAATTCCAGCTTGATACTTCTGTATTCCTCAAATACTTACACATGTCTAATTGATATATTTATATACCCCTAATAAACATACCCTTAAATAAAATTAATTTTGTAGATTTTTGCCTTACTGATATTTTTTTAGATGTCTTTTTACATGTATGTAGAATGATAGCGGATCTTTAAATTTTTTTTTAAAGTTAATTTTATTAGTAAGGCATTATATCCGTTTTTAGCCATACGAGCTTAATCAGGAAAAAGTTCTTGACCTACAAATGACTTTTGTACCGTTAGTAGTAAGACTTTAAAAGTTTTATTTTTTAATACAGCAACATCACGCTCTTTTACATTATTTCACATATTTTTTTTACACTTTTCGATGGGACTTTCAAATATCCAATTCTTTTACTATATATATCTTCTATGTGTTACTAGCTGAGGTTAACCCACTTGGCTGGATTTCTTTTTGGCACATCTGTGTATTTTTTTTTTCTATATCTAATATGATAGAAGAAGTGCAATAAAAGACTTGTATTTATTTTATTTTTATTTTTTTGGTGCTATGTTCAGCATACGGTCTCGACCGAAAGTACGTTATTTAGACTGGGAATACCTTTTTTTAAATGGAATGGGTATATTTTGACCTCGAATTCGGACTCCACGATTAAAAATACAAAACTTTGATATATTTCTCAAGAAAATAACATTTTCGCCCTCTAAATGAACTTCGAAGTGGTCTAGACGTCGGCGACATTATTGCATCCTGTCCATGGGTAGATAAATTTTCGCGCGGCGGCCCTGAACTGGATATGATACTCGTGGGCATAAAAATAAAATGTTCACGCTTTTCGTCAAGCTGCAAAGAGGTGAAATCGTTAACAATTTAAAAAGATATATGAAAGAGGGCTAGGGAAATTTTGGAAAATCCACAAGTGTTTTGAACGTATTTCTGTTGTATGTGTTGTGCAAATTAAATACATTTTCCAAAGAAGCTGAATTTGTATGCAGACATTTTTTGCAGAATTGAATTTCTATATTTCACAACCAAATTAAAAAGTGTTACGAAAGTCCATTTGATGAAAAATTATCTTAATATTTGACTAATTTAAAACGATAATAATTATGGACAATTTCTACGTTAAACATAACCTGACTTTTTTACAAGTTACTCAACTGCAGTGTTATTGTATTGCTGTCAAATCGATCTGTTTTAATGAATCATCGTAAATTATATAAATTACTTTCTCCCCAACAAATTTACTCCCATAATGAACTTACCCTTAATGTGAGAAAACACTGTTTTGTTTTTATTACCGGATATATAGCACTTTGCACGTGCCTTGCATCACAAACCCTAAAGAACCACCCAAGGTAACCAAAGGTTAATTGAGTAAATTGGCAAAATGAGGAAATATGTACCCTAAAGGGATACTCCCGAACTGTGGGCCAACCAGGTGCGGAACCGTATCATGTCCACTCAATTTCCGTTCGAACGCTGGACAGCTCACACATACAACACCATATTTATTTTACAGACTAATCAAACAACTCCTGGAGGACCAGAGACCTTTTCTTTTGAGTCGAATCGTGGCTACATCTTCTTCCACGTATCCCTAAGCTTTCTCCCCCATCGCTGCGCCTGCCGTCAAATTGCTGCCATTCGCCGCACCCTTCACAGCGTGACACGCTTGAGTAGTACATGTAGAGATCATCAGATCAACAGCTCACATTTAGCACATGTACACCTCTTCCTTGTCCCCTATTCCTGAGAAGCTATTCAACAATTTACGGAGGGGTTATTGCCGGGGAAGAATTACTGGTACTCCAGTAGCTTTTATCCCTTTTGCAGTTTATATATTTTTCGGGAGTGATTCTAGCACTGACTTAAAGGGGAGACAGGCCAGCTGCTTGTGCATTTTTTTGATAAGGCAAGCATACCAATTGAACATTTCTGTCAGAAACACCGGCATATCACACGAGGCCTTTCATGAATATGTGGTCTTTCGAACGCCGCAAATGAAGAGTGTCAGGACGATTTCTTAATTAATTTCACGCCTTCCCTCTTGCTTGAATTCATTGTATAGTAAACTCTATGTGCTTTACTAATACCTGCGTTTATTTTTTAGTGAGCCAATGGATCGAACCGAATATGTATTTGCAGTAAGAGAATTCAGAATTCATTGGATTTAATATGTTTGACCTAATATGAAGAGGCAATAAGTTCGCAGAACTGTCAAAATATCTTAAGAACAAGTAGCTCCTTTTACCGCAGTTGGTTAGTTGTTAAAAAACTGATATATTTTTATTTTTATAGATAGCTTAGATAAAAAAGAGTCATTAACCCGCCTAGTATGAATATATAAGTTATGAATTGTTCTCTTGATCAACTAGAATGTAGGGGTTTTTACGGCGCTGATTTGGAATCCGCTATTAAAGTTTGGAAATTTAATATGATCTATACAGTGAAAAAAAGGCGCTTTACGCTTTATGTAAGTTGGATTATTTATGTTGTCATAATTTATATAATCAGAATGAAAAACTGATAAATTTTAATTTTTATGGAATACTCAAGAAGATTAACATTTGGGTACTATTATCTATACAGTAATTTTAAATATATCATCTGTATTTATACTACATATATATTTAAGTTGAAAAACTGTCAATTTTATACGGTATGGTTTTCAATCATATTTTCAAATTCGAATTTAAGCAAATTATCTAAGACTGCGAAAAACGAACTTTTAAATTTTATGGAAGTAACTATAAAAAAGTGTCAAATCCGCTTATTTGAAGTAGCCGTATGTAAATGAAAATTAGCACTTTCTGTTCGATGGCTTATTTTAATTAAGTTGTCAACGTTATAAAGACATTTGATTTTAACCATACACAAAGGGTGCTGCAGAGTTTTTTAAAATGTTTCTTTTTATTTAATTTTCATAGTACATACTTAGTCAGCTCTCTACTCTCTAAATAATAAGTAAAATAGAAATTCACGTTGTTAACAGTTCAAACAAATTTTAAGGTTAGGGAGATAGTTAAAAAAAAAAATATTTTCCCTGCTCGGAGAAAAATAAGCAGTATACTTTAAAGTTTTTTTTTCAGTATACCTTGGGCACGTCGAACAAGAACTAAAATTGTTCTTTAATGGAATAAAGTTAGTTTACTATTTCGAACAGATCACAGGCGGATTGCACCAGAAAGTAAATTAATTTGACCTAGTAGCTTGTGGTGTAGTTCATGAAATCTCAGTTTTGCTCGATGTAAAAAACTGTAAACTGTGTTTATTTTTTACGTGTAGGGTTGGTAAACTTTCATCCAGAATTGGATGACTAATGTTGGGATTAAAGTAAAGTCTGCGAAAGGACATTAAGATATGTAAAACAATATTGTTTTGAAGTTGTTGAAAACTCCATGCAATGAATTTTATTATTGCATTGTTAATTTTAATTAAAATTTTAAAATTATTTTCTGTTTGTAAATATTCAACTTTATCGAATTTATATTAGAAATTCTTGATGCCTTCTAAAAAACGACAATCCAATTGGCAAATGCCAATAAGGCGACGATCATTCTTCAAACAACTACTTAATTTACAGTATGTGTTGCAATTTTGAATTGTATATCTTTTGCCTTAGTTTCGATACTCATATTTGATTAATAACATACAATTCTACCTCATATTGTATAATCTTTCAAAACCCCTAATAGAACTTATGTAGAACATATGAAAATCATTTTGAGGCTTCTGAGCACTTGGTCTAAATTCAGTTATTTCAGAAAAAACCTTCAATATTTCGAAAACTTTTTTTTAGCTTTCAGAAAATCTGAAATTTCAGATTGCTTATTTTATATTAATTTTATTATATTTATATATATATTTATTTATTATTTATCCTCATCTACAGTTTAAAAACCATTAAAGGCTACTAATAGAAATACCAAAATTTAAATAAAAAGAGAAGAAAAATCAAAAATATGAAGAAAAAGAGGCAGATAATTTCCTTTTAAATATAATTCTAGTAGCTCAAAAATTGGTTACATCACAGCACCTATTAAACAAATTGGAAGAAATCATAACAGCGTTACATCCGCCATAATAATTGCACGATGGAGAACCATAAATAACACGTTTTTAGCACGAATCGACCACTCAGAAGCATAAAGTGAAAACAGCAGAAGCAGTTGTGGAGAATTAATTTTATATATTAAAATGTCACGAATGAACATGGGAGCATTCTTTCTTTAAGAGAGGGAATCCACATTAATAAGTTAAAAGCGAGTATTATAGGCAGGAGAAGAATTATTCCAATTCATTTTTCTCCAAGCGAATCCAGTGAATGCTTTATGAACAGATTCAGTTCTACTAATAGATACAATGTAGTTCGTATATATGTAGGAAACCAAACAATGGAACCATATTTAAAAAGAGAGCGAATAAAAGAGCAAAATGTCTAAAAGTATATGGTTTTGAGAAATCCTCACCATTCTTTTTCTCACAACCAAGAAGAGAGAAAGCTTTAAGGATATTATAATCAAGGATAATCAAAATAACTTAGAGTCAAAGATTATACCAATATCCTTAAATTCCTCAACACGAAGAAAAATTTCTTGTTATAAGTGGATGAACTCCGGCGGGCCACCAAATAGATTGATTTAAATTTATCCAACACTTAACAAAAATCGAACTGCAACATTCCAATATTTAACCTCCTGCGGCCCACGGTCCTACCAGTAGTACTAATTCTTTATAGTAATTCAGACCCGGACCTCATAAGTGCGATGTACTCATTAAAACCCAAGGGCCTACTTGTAGGCCTTAATATAAAACGTCAGATTTCCGATTCAAATTAAACTGTTGGGTCTGAATGACTATAAAATATAAGTACTACTGGTAGGTTCTTGGGCTGTAATGACTACTTCGCTAGTTAGTGGTCTGGGCCGCAGGAGGTTAAAGGAGGATTACTGAAATCGTGATGGTCAAGATGATTATTAGAATTCGAAGAAACTTACAGAGACAAATCAATATAGATCACAGGAAGAAGCTAAACTTGTTGAAGTCTTATCACCCATTCTTCGATGTTTTATATAATTTATGCAGTTTGTTTTTCTGTTTTTAAACAAAGAAAAACTTTTTTAAGGCGAATGTTTGCTAGGAATATTTTTTTAATAGGTAAAAAAAACAATACAGAAATAAATTGAACTCTATTAGCGTTTGAAACAGAGGACCAATCGGAGCTAAAGTAATCATTAAGTTCAAGAAAATTAGCTTTCGAAAAGTTATACAAAAGAGAAAAAGAAGTATCAGGCTTAATAAAATCAAAACAACTAAGATTAATCAAAAACGGATTATGATATAAATTAGAAGGAACTAATGAATTAGTTACTTTTTCAAATTTCGGATAAATTTCATTATCCGCAAAAAATAGATTCAAAATTCTATTAAGAATATTAGCATGCAAATTAATTTGTTTAAAATAAAGACTCAATAAAAAATATAATATAGACTTAACATTTAGGGGAATGGCCAGATACTCATCTTCGAACCAATTCTATAATAATGTGAGGTAAGTTGAAATTACCATAAATGCAGACGTAATGCTTATCATTACAGCACGAAGCAATATTGAAGATATTTATGATGATCCATATATGTATACAGTCTCTTGACTACCAGGAGGAATGTCACTGAAAAACATAAACAATTACTTATTATCAAGATGCATACATAATTGTTTAATTAAACCCCTGTCGTTAATAAGCGGGGTTCTCTAATATGCAATTTACATCTCCACGCTCATGACCGGATGATGTGGGACATCTACCTTTCCGAAAAGTGTAATTGCAATTTGGCATTTTGAGGAAGAAGCCATATTTTTTAACCACGTTTGTGTTAGATCAATAATTTGAAAGTCGTTAAGTAGATCAGAAAGAAGTAGCTGATTAGTTTTCATTTGAAGACCACGAACGTTCTGATAATAATATGTAGACATAAGTATTGTTGTCCTAAAGTGATAAATAAATAAGAAATTTATATTGTGTTGTGGTATTTTACAATTACCAGAACGAGTTCTGCTCGACCTTTTTGAATATGATTGCTAGAAATGTCATGACATAAACTTCAATAAGTCAGAATTTTTTGCGGTCGATTTGGTCACTCCATTGTTGTTTTCTAATTTTGAGTCTGAACCTGACATAAAAGTATTTTAACATATAGTAGATACATATATTATAAATTCTTTGTTCACCTATAGTTATTTGTTAATTTATTAAAAAAGGAAAAACACTATCCACTTTCAAAATTTTGTAAATTTGCACACATATTTTCATATTTCAAATTCACAAAAAGTCTAATGTCGAACATAGATGATTATTTTTCAAATTTCTTAATGAAGCCAAACGGAGAAATGTGCAAAATAATAAAGTGGAATAATGGAATATTATTGGAAATTCAATTTATACCATATCAAGGTAAAAAAGAAAATTAAAATACTTAAATGTCAGTTCAAAAGGAATTATTGTAAAAGAGTATGTTATCACCAATGTGTAGGTATATAAAATCGCGGAAAGTTATGCGCCAATACTGACATAATGGAACTGAATATATTTATTACTTTCCCATATTAATATCGTTTGGTGGACAACGGCAGTATGAATATGAGCACGTCATTAAGAGTACATATTTGCATATAGTGTTGGCAATAGCCCATTTCAAATTTTCTACGAATTTTCAGGTTAACTCACCCCGCGGGTGTGACTGCTTCAAGTAAGAATCGCATTCCCCCTTTCTTCAGTCTATATTAGGATTCATGGAGCATTGGGACTTTGACATTATTTGTATCATTTTGTTGACACGCCCTCATATTTCCTATTGGAGCAATATTTTTGGTGATGAGTATCCATAGGCAGGACTGTTGTTGCCGCAGAATCTAAAGGGGAGCTATTTTTGTTGTGAGAACTTTTTACTCTCCGATTGCGCGCCGTGAACAGGCAGGCAGCGCTTTCCTTCCGGGGGTTGGTGTTAATAGATCTGGCACACAGCCGTGTTTCGAATTCTAAAT
Source organism: Dysmachus trigonus (assembly GCA_949715965.1). NCBI lineage: Eukaryota > Metazoa > Arthropoda > Insecta > Diptera > Asilidae > Dysmachus > Dysmachus trigonus. Next base: position 33,115,081 of record OX454321.1, on the reverse strand, counting down.
ACGTATATAATAGACCAGCAGGAGGGGTGAATATGCGCACTTTGTTCATTTAGTTTTATGTAAACATACAGTATGTATGGTATATAGTACGTAAGTAAAGCAAAAGATTGTTTGGTTTGCTTTATATTTTGCAGGAGCTTCTTGTTACTTCTGTGAAAATTCTTCAGTCCGTGAAAATGTGCTTTTAGAATTAATTAAAACAGGAAGGTATAACAGATGACTATCACTGAACATGAGCATCGATAATGTCCATTTTTTCAACTTCAAGAGTAGAACTGATGCTATTTAAAATAAGCAGTAATTAAGGAACTCGACCAATCTACATGTTCATATTGTACAAGAAGAAAATTTAGTTTCTCTTAACACATTGCGGACAGATGATGGGATATCTCGTTTTTCATATTTTGTCATGAGGGGTGGTTCACGAGATATCTCGTTTTTAACACATTTTCGTCGGAAAGCGTATTAATACCTTTTATGCAGACTGGCGCCGATCGGCAGGTCGGGTATTAAACCCTTTATAAAGATCTGCGGGTCGTTGTCCCTTTCCCGCAGACTGGCGTCGAAAGGGGGGTTGTATATTTATACCTTTTGTGTAGCAAATGCATTCTTTGATGCAGCGCAGCACATACTTTACACTATTTTTACTATTAGTTTTGAAGATATTACTTGTTTTATAAAACAAAAAGTGCATTTTTTTCACTAATGGCAACCTGCTCGACGCGACGTGTGAGTTAGGCTCACCGTGTTACCTGCTGATAGTGTATATTTTATCGTAAAGGGCCGCTTTAGTAATATCACCAGCCAAAGTTGTCAGGTAGTATAAGAGAACAGATCCCGGGTACAACTTCCACCTTCGAAAAACAAGAAATTTCTCACAAGACATTAAAAGGTGTGCAAAATCAACGGAAAACGAAGTAAAACTCGGTGTAAGCATTGTGGTGTTTCCCTTCATTTAGTAATACCTGTTTTACTAAATATCATACATCGAAAAAGTTTTAGTTTGTACAAATTTTTAATTGATATATTTATTGAAAATACAGTAATGACTCGCTAATTCGGACCACCTTTAATCCGGATATCACGCTAATCCGGACCAGCAAATTTGTATCATTATGTATTCTACAGTCCGGATCACTTTTTGAAAGTGCTTTCTGTAATCCGGATTTCCTAAAATTTCAGAACAAATAAAACAATTATAAATTTATTATTCTACACTGAGAGAAAATTCTAATAATTTTTACGATTTTTTCAAAGAAAAATTACGGTGCTCTCCCGTAAACTGGACTTAAGTGACAGGCAAGGTAAAAGTACTATGTGCACAAGATAAAATTACGCTGTGGCACCGTAAAATTTCCGTCTACGAAAAAAAGAAGAACCGTTGGGTAAATTTTTATGTAGATATTTTAATGCATTAGAAAGTAGGATAAGATATTAACTACAAATATTTATATTGTAAAGAAATTCCAATCGAAAATATAATAAATCATATAAACCCTCTCTGTGAAAGACTTTTGCGGTGAAAAAAAATGCATATGATCTAACTCTTTCGAAGACTTTCGGATAACTGACCTGTCCGACTGCACTCCGATTTGAAGATTCCATGAAACACATGTTTAGCAGTAATAATAAAAATGTCATACTTACAGACTTTCCGTAAGCGACCACGCAGCGAGCAAATTTACTATGAACAACACTCGTAAGTCGTACCAATTTCCGAAAAAACCCGTTCGTACACCCGATCTACTTCGGCTTCTAAATTCAGTAGAAAATTACTTTGTGGCACCGTAAAAATTCCTTTATGAACTAGTACAATTTCATGAAGACTAAGTAAATTTTCCTTGAATCAACAGGAAATTTTTCTTAGCATAAAAATTTACTGTGCTGTACAGTAAAAGTTCCTATGACGTTTCGGAAAAATTCTTGGATGAATAGTAAAAAATACTATGTCAACCGTATTTTATCTGTTATTCCCTCGTAAATTTTCTAGGTACTTGTCACTTAAGTCCGGATTACAGGGGATAGCACCGTAATTTTTATTAGAATTTTCTCTCAGTGTACTGGTTAGATCATGCCTGGGCAAAACTTTCCTTTTCCCTTTTTCCTTCCCAAATTTCAGTGTATATACATATAAATTTATCTCACTTTTCTCTTTTGCTTCGTGTAACTTCAGTAAACTGCTTCACAACTATGCACAATTTACTCTCACTCCACATTTATTTTACCGTTAGTTTTCGTTGAATTTTGTGCAAGGAAAGGCGTAAGTTCTCATAATCATTCATTCATTCGTCGTACGCGTTAGGAAAGTGCACTGTTTTAATAATCATGACTAAAAGGCTAAATAATTCGAAACTTCCATTGTAAAAATCATTTTTTCTTATTTTATTTTTAATAAATAGAGTTAATTACATATTTTTGTTTATCCATTTTGCGTATTAATTCTGCTTCCCCCAGTCCGGATTTTTCGCTAATCCGGATCACCCCTTGCAATAATTAATCCGGATTAAAGAGTCATTCATTTTTAAAGTTTTTGTTGAAAATAAATATTTTACTTGACAATGATTTTTAACTACTAGCAAATCATAAATAATTTAAAAATATTTGACAAAAAGAAATAACTGGCCCCTGGGTAAGGTTAGCGATAAAATATCTGGTCCGCAATGTGTTAAGTAATAGGTTGATTATAATAACCAATATCGCAAAATCACATTAGAAAAATTTAATAAGAAATAACAGTGAAGTTCCAGAGATGCATATTTCTTATTAAAGTCTATTAAACACTGCGTTTTTCAACATTACTACTACATTATATGTCTTCTTTTCGAATTAATTACCGATTGGATTTCCAGATTAATTTTATTCTTCTGGTTGATAATCCGAATTATTGTCTTATTGCCAAGACTCACCAAACTAGTTTAAAAAAGTATATATAAATTTGACAAACAAATGGTACAAACTTGGTGGTTAGGAAATATAGAGTGATTGATTAAAAATACTTCATAGAGAGGGAGAAACCAATCGATAACGCTAGGTAATCTTAGATTTTGAGTTGCACAACAAACTTCTTCAAAAAGGATAATGTTAAAAATAATTCAATTTTTGCCCCTCCGGTAAAAGTTAATTGGTAGTATAAAATAGTTATTTTGATCATAGCTCTATAGTTGTAAAAAATATTTGTTTAGCCACAAACAATCGGGAACATTCTTAAAATTTTCTTTTGCGTAATATAAATGTAACATTATTACACGTTTATTTATAAATTATTTGTACTTAATTTTTATTCTATTTCGTTTTAGAGATTTTGACAGATTTTTGTGAAAAACATCCTCGATACATTAAGTTATTAAGTGAAAAATGTAGAAGAATGTCGACTGTATATTTTTGATTAACCATTAAATTATAAAAAAAAAAAAAAAAAATATATATAAAAAATTTGTGTTCACAATATAAAAATCATTTTTTTTAAGGTCAAATGGACTGAAATGGAATATAAAATTCCTTTATTTTTTGCGCTCGCGAACCCAATTTTATTTTTCACATCTCATTAGAGTTAATTTTCGAAATTATTTCTGCACACGCCATGACCTCGACTGTAGAAGGAAATACCAGAGATATTCTTTTTCGAACATAATAGGTGCAGGGAAGCGTTTAGAACACATTGGTATGAAAAAACGTGTTTGTCAAAATATGCGAGATGTGCCCTTTGTGAAATTGCATAGTCAACTGATAACTGACGAAATTCAAACATATTTTTTAAAATATTTCTTACTTTTTCGTTCGCTGCGTAAAGTCGAAAACTAGATTTTCTTTTGTGAAATCGTTTTTGTTTTAAGTTTGTAAGATATTTTATTCCAAAAAATTAAGTGTTTTAAAAAATGAGAGCTTTATTTTGTATAGAGTTAGTAGTATAGATATTTTTAAAAATATTTAATTAAATATATATTGAAGATGTAAAAATTAAACATTATTTTAACGCTATTTAAAAAAATTGTCAAATAGTGAATTCGAAAATGTAAATTAACCCCCCCCCCCCCCCCCCTCTACTACATTTTACTTTGAAATGGAAATGATGTCTCTTTATTTATAATATAATTAGAATTCTAAATCATCGAAATGTTTGGAATGTAGACAAATATTTAAAGGACATTGTACGGGAAATATAAAAAGACATGCTACCGTACACAAAGTGCATTTAAATGATGAAAACTAACAATCGACGTTTGAGGAGAGTGATAGAAGTGTTTTTTAAATAATATTTTGGTCATAAAATTAAGTTGAGTTAACCAAAATGACAAGATATTTTAACAAAGCCGTTTGCCCAGCTAAGTTGCTTGAACAAAAATAAATTGGTTAATGTTGACTTTGTCTTTTAAGTTAATTGTAACAAAATTATTCGTTAATAAGACTCATTTAGGTTTTTAGTACTATTCACCAGTGTTTTTTTTCTCAGTGTAAGTATATTAATTAACCATAATGATCATTATGACCTCAGCAAGATACTGAAGCCTAATAATAATTTTGTTGATTAATTGTTATTTTTACTATGGTATTAAATTTGATTCGCGAACGATTCTTTTACGAATTATTCGCGAGCAAAAAGAATTTTTCAATTCCCTAAAAATAAATTTCGATCGCGAATGGAGAATTTAAAAAATAAAACTCATTTTATAAAATTCGCGAGCCAATCAAAAAAAAAATTCTTTGCTTTGGAAGATATTTTGATAATTATTCAGTATACATAATTGTCACACAACCTCTGACCTTGACCTTGAAATATGTTATTTTTGAAGTTATTCTGAACAAGAATATATATACTTTTAATGTGAGCTTTGGCTTCCTTCATACTTTTTGTTGCGGTTGAAATTTCGAGCATTTCGGTAATTATACTTTCACCTAGTTTTTTGGTAGCAAATCAAACCTTTTTTTTCTAAATGGTTTGTCTTAACGGCGGATTTATGATAAAAATCACCGAAATAAGAAAAAATGAAAAAAAATAATAAAAAAAAATTAATGGTTTCGATAGTTTTATGGCTTTTAGTTTATCAATGCTCAACAAATCCAGTTTTCATGAATAATCGCGATGGGAAGTGAGTGATAAGGGACGATGTGGAAGGCCGGCGAGAGAGGCGTAAGGGAACCGATGGGAGGCGACTCGTAATTAAAAAAAAATAAACAAGCAGGCAAAGAAACAAATAATGCAATAGACAAACAATCAAGCCAACAAATAATCGCAAAGTCAAGAAGGCATAAAAGACAAATATAATAATTAAAAGCAGAAAGTAAATTAACAGAAAATTAGATAGCACAAATAATATAAATTAACTGACAAAATATAAAAAAGCGGCCAAGTGCGAGTCGGACTCGCCCATGAAGGGTTCCGTAGCAGCAAGTAACATAATATAAAAGTTCTTGTGATTATTAGAAAATAATGGTTCACGGTTGTTTATGAAATTAAATGTTTTTTTTATTTTTATATTTGAGTTGATTGAATGAAAGGTAAATTGCGGTTTACGATTTATGACGTATTAAAAAGAACTACGCACTAGATCTCGTTCAAACCAATTTGCGGTGGAAGTTTGCATGGTAATATACATCATATATTTTTTTTTAGTTTTATCATTCTCTTATTTTAGAAGTTACAGGGGGGGGGGGACACACATTTTACCACTTTGGAAGTATCTCTCGCGCAAACTATTCAGTTTAGAAAAAAATGATATTAGAAACCTCAATATCATTTTTGAAGACCTATCCATAGATACCTCACACGTATGGGTTTGATGAAATAAAATTTTTGAGTTTCAGTTCTAAGTATGGGGAACCCCTCCTTCGACTGGTACCCTCACCTTGTCGTGGTGAAGGAGCTTGCGTGCGTCGATGATTGACTGAGCTATGTCGGCGGTAGCAATTTGCTACCGGAAGGGACACCCATGTCGAACAGGTCAGTCCTGAGGCGTCAGACTAAGAAGGGAACCACATAACACAATGGAAGGCAAACCTTTAGGTACTCTCTCTGCACGGGGTAACCAGCTTGAGACTGGGAATCCTCCCGCTCTAGAAGCGGCCGGGGCTAGGAATGTGCAGGTCCCACTTCCATTGATGACCGAGGTGGCGGGTCCAGGCCAAGGAGGAAGCCCTCTACTGGACTCCGATGATAGAATGTCGCAAGACGGACTATCATCGATTGGCACATTGACTCAGTCAATGGAGAGCCTACTCTTCGAACAGGAGAGGACCGAAAAGCAGCCTGCTGTGACTACGGTTAATCCTGTTCCACTGGACATTCCTAAAATCCCTCCGGTTATCACCAACCAACCCGAGGGATTGTCCAAAAGACAGCTGCGACGGCTGAGGAGCAAGAGGAACAAGGCTAAGGCGCAAGAAGCGGGAGCTGACGGCGTCAAGGGCCCCACCACTTTCTCCTCAACTCCACTGGCGACTGTCACTAAAAGAGGAAGGTCGGAAGGGGATTCACCTAATCCGGGTTCCTCGGCTAGTGCCGGTTGCTCTGGGGAGTCTACAGCCAAGCCTAGTAAGAACAAGCGGAGGAAAGTCGTCAAGACCGGTCTCCAAAGTTCTTCAAAGCCAGACGAGGTAAAGGGGAAACCCGATCCTCGTACTGCAGCGCACGAGAGGATCAGTGAAAAAGATTTAAAGGAAGCTGGCCCCTCAAGTGCATTGCCGAGCTCAAGGACAACGGGCAGGGGGGACGGAAAAAGCTTCGCGGAGGCTGCTTCCCAAGCCCTGGTCGTTGTGATTGAGGCCGGCAACCCACAAAGGGAGATGTCGCAGCGACATGTCAACTTTGTGGAAGGCTACATTTGGAAGCTATTGGGTGAGACCAAAGAGTCGCCCATGTTTGAGGGAATGGTCGTTTGTGACGGAACCTTAAAGGTTCAGTGTACGAACGAGCACTCTCTCAAATGGCTGCTTGCAAATGTAAGCAAAATTCCAGCTTGCGATGGCATCAAGTTTTCTGCTACGAAAGGTAGCGACATGCCCAAGCTGGTTCGAGCGGTTATGTGGATCCCTGGACCCCCCAAGGCACCCAGGGATATAATTGCTCGACTCCGCATTCAGAATCCGGGACTGGAAACCAAATACTGGAGAATCCGTGCGTTCAGTAGCAAGAGGAAGAATCCTAATGATCCGGAGGGCTCTACTCTTGCACTGGGCATAGATCAGGAGTCTCTGAAAGTCCTTGATTCCGTTTACGGATACCGTCCTCATTTGGGTTTCGGAAGGGTGAAAATTCACGTTTCCGGAAAATAAATGAGGACAAAGAGTGTAATGGGGAGCAGTTGATTATGACGTCTGCTGACTTGAATATCACTCAAATTAACCTGCAGCACAGTAAATCGGCCACTGCTATCTTAAGTGGAAGGTTGGTAAAACTGCGGACATTCCCCCAAATAATACTAATACAGGAACCATGGGTTTGTAGGAGGAGAATCTGTGGCTTCGGTGCAATTAGTTGGGGGCAACTCTTTCATTACGAAAGAACGGAACGACCGCGGGCATGCGTTATTGTATCTAATACAATCGAGGCCACGATGTTGAGACAGTTTTGCAGTCAAGACGTCGTTGCGGTCAAAGTATCCTACAATGTATCGGGAGCTAAGCAGGATGCAATCTTCGTATCTGCTTATCTGCCATATGACTCCATTAGCTCGCCTCCTTCAAAAGAGCTACTGGATATTGTAGGATACGCAGAGTCTAATAATTTAAGTCTGGTAATTGGATGCGATGCCAACGCCCAGCACACTCTTTGGGGTAGCAGTAAATGCAATCTCCGGGGAGAGAAATTATTAGATTTCATTCTGTCGTACGATCTCGTGGTTAACAATAAGGGAAACAACCCAACTTTTGTCACGAGTAGACGACAGGAAGTAATAGACCTGACACTCACCAATAGGAAAATGTCAAACTTTATTACCAACTGGCGAGTTTCAAAAGAGGAATCTCTTTCGGACCACAGATACCTGGAATACCGAATAGCCATCGATATCATAAATATCCCGGCCGGACGGAATCCCAGGAAGACTGATTGGGAAAGGTACAAACAACTTCTTTCATCGAAGGAAATTAATGTACGCAAAATCCACTCCACGAAGGATATTGAGGACGAGACCCAAAAATTGAGTCGGACCTTATTGGATGCCTTTGAGGAAGCGTGCCCTCTCAGAAAGAGCAGATGTGGCAAGAATGTCCCCTGGTGGAACAACAACCTGCAGAAGCTCAGGAAAACAACCAGAAAACTTCTAAAGAGGGCCTTAAGAACTCAAGAAGATGATGATTGGCTAACCTATCAAACTCTACAGCGTGAGTATAAGAGAGAGATAAGAACTGCCAAGGTCTCCTCTTATAGGAAATACTGTGAGGAACTGGTGGGAATGAGAGAGGCTGCAAGGCTGCATAAAGTCTTCCAGAAAGACAATACAGCCAAACTGGACACTCTCCGTAGGCCTGCGGACGGAGGATACACGAGCTCCAAACAGGAAGCATATGAAATCCTGTTTGAGACTCATTTTCCGGGCAGTCAGAGAATTCAATTAGATGAAACCCAGGTGAATTTACAAGAGAGAGTAAATATCACCAGGAAAGATAAATATATAGCATCCAAGGTTGTGACTGAGGAAAGGATCGAGATGGCCTTGACCTCTTTCGAAAACTTTAAGACCCCAGGTCTGGATGGTATATATCCAGCCATGCTAAAGACAGGAAGTACGTCTCTAGTTCCGGCACTAAAGAAAATCTTTAGAGCCTGCTTAATCTGGGGATACGTGCCAACTGCCTGGCGTAAAGTCAGAGTAGCTTTTATACCTAAACCGGGCAAAGAAGATTACACTCTGGCGAAAAGTTTCAGACCCATAAGTTTGACATCATTCCTTTTGAAATGTCTGGAACGACTGGTAGAAAAACACATCAGGGGGGAAACGCTGAGAAGGAGGCCCCTCAGTGAACACCAGCATGCCTATAGGAGTGGAAGATCCTGTGAATCCGCACTGCACGATCTAATCTATAAAATAGAAAGTGCGGCGGATCGTGGATCTTTTGCTCTTGGGGTTTTTGTGGACATTGAGGGAGCCTTTGATAATGCAATGTTCTCATCCCTTTGTGATGCTGCCAAGGCGTATGGAGTGGACCTTGTGCTTATACGATGGATCCATTCCATGCTGTCACAGAGACTACTTTTAACAGAAAGCGGAAGCGACACTGTTATGAAGGTTGGGAAGGGCTGCCCGCAAGGGGGAGTACTCTCACCTCTACTGTGGTGCTTCTTAGTAGACTCGCTTTTAGGCGAATTGCAAAGCCTAAATATACATACACAGGCCTACGCTGATGACGTATGTGCACTCGTTTGTGGGGACTCGTTAAGGGATGTCTGTATCAAAATGCAGAGGACCTTGGATAGGATCCAGAACTGGTGTGAGAGGCATGGTTTATCAGTGAATCCTAGAAAGACAACACTTGTGCTGTTCACTAGGAAGAGAAAACTGGATAACCTCAAGCTTCCAATTCTGAAGGGTGAAACCATTCAACTCTCCAAGGAAGTTAAATACCTAGGGGTGACTCTAGACAGCAAACTGACTTGGAAGGCTCATGTCGAACACAAAGCATCTCGGGCATTAAATGCCTTTTGGCAATGCAGAAGAGCCTTTGGGAAGACATGGGGTCTAAAACCCGCTGTGGTACACTGGATGTACATAGCCATCATTAGGCCCATCATTACATATGCGTCAGTGGTCTGGTGGAACAGAACGGAGATAAAATCGACTCGTTCTGTTCTTGACAGAGTACAGAGAGAGGTCTGCATAGGGATAACAGGAGCTTTTAGCTCGACACCTGGTGCAGCTCTCAACGCGATGCTTAACATGCAACATGTTCCAAGCTGTGACTGTCCTGCGTTCTCTCGTGCACGTAGGGACGCGTTTGGCGCCGATGTCATGAGGATGGAGGACTTCGATTCTCGATCTCTGTTTGAGATTCTCCGGTACATTAGGATGACGGGGAAGTTCAAATAGAGCGGGGGTTTTGAGCGCAATGGACTTGAAGTCTGAGCGTTCGGGGTGCTTTGCCTCCCCCCACAACAAATCAAATCAAATCAAATCAATGGGGAACCCCCAAACTTTATTGTTTTTTTTCTATTTTTGTGTGAAAATCTTAATGCGGTTCACAGAATACATCTACTTACCAAGTTTCAACAGTATAGTTCTTATAGTTTCGGAAAAAAGTGGCTGTGACATACGGACGGATAGACAGACAGACAGACATGACGAATCCATAAGGGTTCCGTTTTTGCCATTTGGCTACGGAACCCTAAAGAGGCAGAAAAAACATATGCAAAAACGCAAATAAAAATGCATGCAGGCATATTACGATTATCTGATGGAGAGCAGAGGGATCGACAAAATGAGACTGAGTAGTAAAAACCGAATTTTAGATAATATACAAAATAATAAGATTAAAAGCAGACAAGCAGGCAAGGAGAAAGCAGACAGACATAGAAAGAAATACTAAGAGATATAGAAAAATCAATGAACGCATTGATAACATAGAAACCATATTGATAAACAAGCAAGACTATAAAAATATAAAACTTAATTTTCGAATTCTAAAACAAATTAACAGGCCAACATAAAAACGAACAGGCTGCTGGAAATACATAAAAATAAGAAACTGAGAAATTGATAAATATAGAAACCGGCTAATAAATTACCTGCAAGGCTACTATTATAAACTGCAAAAGACCGACTGTTAATTCTAAAACAGATGAACAGACCAACGTAGAAATATACTGTCAGGTATGTAAATATTAAAACAAAAATCAAAATTACAGAATTAAAGCGAACAAACGAACAGATAAAGATAGCAACAGACGAATTCACAAATATAAACATGGCAAAAGTCTAACAAATATGCAAACAGACAGAGAACTGAGACCTAAACAAAGTAGGGTAACCTGCCCAGTGATGGCCACTTTAAGCGCGGTGCTTCATAGTTTGCACGACCATGCGTCTCCAGTACAACTCAGCGGTATGAAAAAAATCACGGGTATACTAGAGGGTTTCAGAAAGGTGCTACGCTTTTCAAAAACAGAAAAATAAAATTTATTTGATGTCAAAATAATTATAAACAAAAAAGTACAATCTGCCCAGTGATGGCCAGGCCTAGCCCAGTCATGGCCACCCCCTTGCCCAGTGATGGCCACTCCACACACTGTCAACCGCAGCCAGCACCCGAGCCTCCTGTTCCTGGTTGACCGGTCTTGGAGCCATGTTGATGCACCTATGCCTAATTAAAATAGAAACCGAATTAGATCGAACCAGAACTACGCCCCCTCCCCCACCCCTCCTCAGAGTTTTCTTCCTTACTCAGAGTTTTCCTCTTCTCCACAGCCCGCCCGTCCCATACCCTAACATGGTCCTTCCCTCCGCACGGTGACGGTGGGAGGGAAGTGGGTGAAAAAGGGCAGGGGGGGGGGGGGGGGGGGGGGGATGCAGAGCTCTAAAAAAAACACAGCGCGCGTCTGATTTTACTCTTATGGGCACCCACAACGCATCTCCTCTTCTCTACGAGACGCTCGGCGGCGCACTATGGGCTAAACGGCACTTTTTGTGTTTAAAACCTAATATCTCGGAAAAAACCGAAGATATTAACGTAAATTTTTTTTTAAATTGAAGCTGAGGCTATGTAGATTACTGGAAAATTAACCAGAATGGCTGAAATGAAAATAAACACTATGTAATATAACCTCAAAGTTGCATTTTTTTCTGAAAAATTGAATAGGCTCACACCAACAAAAAACTTGGTCTTTATTTTAAATGTCATATATGCTATCCGATGAACTTTAACCTGCTGATCACGAATCCGAGGTCAGAATTGCCCCCCACCCTACAGTTTTGAGAAAAATGAAGAATTTCCGTGCCTAGTATAAGCCTTTTTAACTCTTTGAGTTACAAAAGACGAGCTTAAATTAATTTTTACTATAACATACTAACTGAAGGTTTTTGGGGTCGCTGATCACGAATCTGAAGTCAGATTTTGAAAATTCAAAATGGCGGATTCAATATGGCGGACCAAAATTTTTACATTTGATCGAATTTGGACTAAAAATTGAATACATGGGTTTTTGGAGTCGCTAATTATGAATCTGAAGTCAGATTTTGAAAATTCAAAATGGCGGATCCAATATGGCGGACCAAAATTTTTACATTTGATCGAATTTGGACTAAAAATTGTATATATGGGTTTTTGGAGTTGCTAATTACGAATCTGAAATCAGATTTTGAAAATTCAAAATGGCGGATGCAATATGGCGGACCAAAAATTTAATATTTGACCGAATTTCGACTCAAAACTGTATACATGGGTCTTTGGGGTCGCTGATCACGAATCTGAAGTCAGATTTTGAAAATTCAAAATGGCGGATCCAATATGGCGGTCAAATATTAAATTTTCGGTCCGCCATTTTGAATTTTCAAAATCTGACTTCAGATTCGTGATCAGCGACCCCAAAAACTCATGTATACGGTTTTGAGTCGAAATTCGGTCAAATATTAAATTTTCGGTCCGCCATATTGCATCCGCCATTTTAAATTTTCAAAATCTGACTTCAGATTCGTGATCAGCGACCCCAAAAACCCATGTATACGGTTTTGAGTCGAAATTCGGTCAAATATTAAATTTTCGGTCCGCCATATTGCATCCGCCATTTTGAATTTTCAAAATCTGACTTCAGATTCGTGATCAGCGACCCCAAAAACCTTCAGTTAGTATGTTATAGTAAAAATTAATTTAAGCTCGTCTTTTGTAACTCAAAGAGTTAAAAAGGCTAGGCACGGAAATTCTTCATTTTTCTGAAAACTGTAGGGTGGGGAGCAATTCTGACCTCGGATTCGTGATCAGCAGGTTAAAGTTCATCGGATAGCATATATGACATTTAAAATAAAGACCAAGTTTTTTGTTGGTGTGAGCCTATTCAATTTTTCAGAAAAAAATGCAACTTTGAGGTTATATTACATAGTGTTTATTTTCATTTCAGCCTTTTTTTTTTAGTCTCAGCTTCAATTTAAAAAAAAATTTACGTTAATATCTTCGGTTTTTCCGAGATATTAGGTTTTAAACACAAAAAGTGCCGTTTAGCCCATAGTGCGGCGCCAGTACTGCAGCGAGTTCAAGTGTGGCCATCACTAGGCAGACTATGTTTTTCTGGCCCAGTGATGGCCACCCCCCTTTCCCCCTTTAAATTTTGAAAAAATTTTAAAAGCAGCATAAAATACAGTAACTTACCTATCCTTTTCCAATTAAGAAGCTGCCCGAGACTCGTGCGATTGCTGTGAGTCGAATGACAGCGTGTCTCCTGAACGGCTGTTCTTAACACTCTGACTAAGAAAACGACCGCTCAGGCTGCCGACTGTGCAGCGTCCGACGCGATGCGCTCGTGCGCTCAGCCGGGCAATGGTCGAACCAAAACCCGATTGGAATCTTACTGCCAACATGTGAAAGAATATGGATCGCAAAGGCGCGCATCTTGAATTTCGCTTGGTTGGCTGGAAATCCACCCCAAAGACAAAAGTGGCCATCACTGGTACAGTGGCCATCACTGGGCAGCTTACCCTATATAATGGTTAAGAAGGAAGGCATATTTATACGGATCAATTAAGGTAGGTGTCTAGTCTAGAGAGAGAAAAATGAGCTCATTTTCAAACATTTATTTCTCGGCTTCTATGCTAGATAAAACAATAAATTTTTAACCAGGACATTATGTTAAGCATATAGAATAGCAACGTTTTTTTTAATTTTCTCCAGCAGTTTATAAAAAATTTGTAGAGGGCGCCAAAGTCGAGGCTGCAGAAAAAAAATGTCTCCATGGCGGACAACTAATCTCCGGATCTGCGAGTTTGAAACAAAAACAAAAAACGTCATTTTATAGAGGAAGGTTTGCCACGTGGTAATTCACCACCGTTTGACAAAAATCGATAATAAAAAAAAAAATAGCGACTTTGGAAAAATATTGTTAAAAAATTGACCTATTTTTGCACCGTTCATGTCCTGTAAATTTTGATATTGTGAATTTTTTTTTGAAGCTTTGCTTCCTTTGGGACGTTGTGCGGGAGATTCGTTCACAATTTTATTTCCGACGGTAACGAAATAAGGTAACGAAAAACGTAAAATTTTAAACGTCAAATTTTCAAAATTTTTTAAATTTTCAAAATTTTAAAAATTTTTTAAATTTTCAAAATTTTTTAAATTTTCAAAATTTTTTAAATTTTCAAAATTTTTTAAATTTTTAAAATTTTTTAAATTTTCAAATTTTTTTAAATTTTCAAAATTTTTTAAATTTTCAAAATTTTTTAAATTTTCAAAATTTTTTAAATTTTCAACATTTTTTAAATTTTCAACATTTTTTAAATTTTCAAAATTTTTTAAATTTTCAAAATTTTTTAAATTTTCAAAATTTTTTAAATTTTCAAAATTTTTTTAAATTTTCAAAATTTTTTAAATTTTCAAAATTTTTTAAATTTTCAAAATTTTTTAAATTTTCAAAATTTTTTAAATTTTCAAAATTTTTTAAATTTTTTAAATTTTCAAAATTTTTTAAATTTTCAAAATTTTTTAAATTTCCAAAATTTTTTAAATTTCCAAAATTTTTTAAATTTTTAAAATTTTTTAAATTTTCAAAATTTTTTAAATTTTCAAAATTTTTTAAATTTTCACAATTTAAAAAATTTTCACAATTTAAAAAATTTTGAAAATTTTTTAAATTTTCGAAATTTTTCACAATTTAAAAAATTTTTAAAATTTTTTAAATTTTCAAAATTTTTTAAATTTTCGAAATTTTTAATATTTTATTGAAGCTTTGCTTTCTACAAAGATGGAAATTGAGACTGGTGAACAAAGTGATAATAAGGATGAAGAATCATTAAAGATCAAAAATTAACTTAGTGAGTAAATAATATATTGAAATATAATTATATAATTATTAAAAATAATTTAAGTACAATAATTATTAAAATATTATTTAATATAAAGAATTAAAAACACCTACATATAATCTAGCTCGGGAAAATATAAAAATAACAGTGTGCTATATTAGCTTCCTTTGGGACGTTGTGCGGGAGATTCGTTCACAATTTCCGACGGTACGTGACAGTGTCTCTCTCTCTCTCTCTCTCTCTCTTTCCCCTCCAGTGTCGTGACGCATCGGCTATACATATATATTCTATATCTCTCTCTCTCTTTCTCGCTCGACATTCGTATACACGGCGACGCGGCCAGCGTGCTTCGCATGCTTCGATCTGTTTACATTGACAAAGTTATAACCTAATTTACACGTGGTTTTTGCCTACGATAATTGTGCGTGTTACTTTTTTTTTTACAAAGATGGAAATTGAGACTGGTGAACAAAGTGATAATAAGGATGAAGAATCATTAAATGATCAAAAATTAACTTAGTGAGTAAATAATATATTGAAATATAATTATATAATTATTAAAAATAATTTAAGTACAATAATTGAAGCCTCTGGTGGAAGAAGGTGTTAACTCACTTTTTCAGAAAAAAATTTCTTTCCCTTTCAAACTATTTTCCGTGGCGCTAAATTTCATTTTGTAATATAAAAATATCATCATGTGATTTTTATATGGGTAAAGCAACGTTTTACTCCAAGCAAAATGATGGGTTCTTGAATTAGTTTATTGCAAGAAGGTTTTAACTCATTAAACTATGCAGTTGGTAAAAAGTGAGTTAACACCTTCTTCCACCAGAGGCTTCAATTATTAAAATATTATTTAATATAAAGAATTAAAAACACCTACATATAATCTAGCTCGGGAAAATATAAAAATAACAGTGTGCTAGCAATTAACTTTTGAGCTTTTATGTCAAAAAAATTCGTGATTTGTGTACAAAAGCTAACAATTTTCATAATGGAATTATATTTATTGTATATAATTTGAATTTTTTTAATGTGATAAAAATTAAGAAAGTTTAAATTTAAGTTTGAATATAAATTTAAATAGTTTGAAAATAAAAATATAAAAATATCAGAAAATATTAAAACCGGGTGCAGGGCAGTGCTTTAAAATTGTTCATCTAGAAAATTTTAGACCGGTCGGTAAAATGATATATCTATGCTCGTATCTATGTATGGTACATTATCATTATTGAAATATTGAACTATAAAAGTATTGTTTAATGTTAATTGAATAATTAAAACTTATAAATTCGTTTTCATTCTAAATATTCACATTTAAGTAGACATATTTATTAATAAACATTTTTAGTGAAAAGAAAATTCCAAAAACAAATGCCCAGAGACAAAAAGAGTTTAAGCAGCGACAAAAAAAAAAATTCCAAAAACAAATGCCCAGAGACAAAAAGAGTTTAAGCAGCGACAAGAAAAAAAAAGAGTGATTCAGAAAATGTTCAAAGGTAAATTTTCCTATCATAATTAAACTTTACCGATTCGTTTACATTACAAATATTCTAATATTTAAATTATTATAAACACATATTTTTTTTAAATAGTTATTTGGCAATAAAATAATATTTTAATTATATTTGTATTAGAAAGAAACAAAAATTGAATTATGAAGATTCTGGAAATAACAAACAGCTAGAAGAAACTAATGCGATGATTACGGATGATGATTGCAACACGTAAGAATTTATACATTTTAATATATATATATATATATATATATATATATATATATATAATTGATAATAAATTAATATTAATATTTCAATGTTTTTTCACATATTAGAAAAAAACATGAATTGGATAATAAAGATACTGGAATTAAAGACCAACGAGTAGAACTTATTGAGACACAGTCACAACAAGAAATACATATCAATGAGATGCCACATGATCTATATGAAGAACATTACGAGTGCGCAACGCCTAATGTTATTCTACGGCACGACACTGATATCCTTGGAAACGGTAACTGTCTGTTTTATTCTTTTATAAGGATTTTACAACTAAACATCTCAGCATCAGAACTAAGGAATCAGTTACTACAATCGCAATACCTTCAAGCATGTCAAAGTCCAACAAACGCGAAAAAAATACTTAAAAGTTCGCGGGAATTTGGCGATTTAGATTGCATATTCATATTTTCAAGGGAGTTCAATAAAAACATATGCATACATTTTCATTTTTTCCACGAAAATGAAAATAGAGAAGATGTGCGATTCTGTTATTTTAAAGTCAATAATAATAACCAACAATTTATACATCTCCATCTGCGTGACAAACATTTTACTCCTTTCATCGAAACTGAAGAAGTAATTTTGGATTATAGAATTTCAAATCATAATAACGAGAATACTCCTTTTGATGATAACGCTGGAATATATAATATAGAAGATGAAACTAATGAAAATTTTGATCAACAAGAAATAAACATTGATGAAAACATTATGGAAATTGAACAAAATATAACTACCATTCCAATTTATACAAATTACTATAGTCACAGTAAAAGTCATGCTGACTTTATAATTGATTTTAAACAAAACACTTTTGGACATTCTTGTGCTGTTTGTGACAGGCTTTGGTGGAAAAAAGATTTAAAGATGTCTTCAAAAAAACATGAAAATATTTTAAAAACTATAATACCGGTAATTTTTTAATTTTATTCATTTTTAACAATTAATTATAGCCATAATTATGTGATAATATTTATGTGATAATTTTATTTTACAGAATTTCATAATTGGTACAATAATTGAAATATGCTCAACATGCAAAAAGTATTTGGATAAAAATAAAATTCCAGTTTTGTCTGTTTACAATGGTTTCTCGTATCCGACAATTCCATCAACTTTGCCAAATTTAAATCTCATAGAACAAAGATTGATTTCACCGAGAATTCCTTTCATGCAAATACGAAGGCTCAGACATGTTCATGGTCAATTCGGAATTTATGGTCAAATAATTAATGTTCCAGTTGAAGTTAATACCATGGTAAAAAAATTGCCTAGAAATGTTGAAGATGATCATTGTTTTTACGTGCATTTAAAAAAAAATTAATTCACAAGACGAGTTTCGTTCATGGTCTAATTAACAAAGGAAATATTAAACAATGGCTCGATTATTTAGTACAAACACCTCTTTACATACATCATAATATTACCATAGACGATTCGTTTTTAAATAGTGAACAGGTTAATTCACAATTAGTTATGGATGAGATTAGTGAGCATATACCGCCTGAAGATAACCTCACAGCTCAGCAACAAACACTTTTATGGAATGAAGATACACTTTCACATATGGCACCTGGTGAAAAAAGTCGGCCACTTAGTATACTTTTTGATGAATATGCAGAAGAACTTTCTTTTCCGACAATTTACGGAGGTCAGTTTAGAACATTTAAAGAGGGAATAAATGCAACTTCATTTATGAAAGCTACAAGTGAACTGCGGCGCACTGATCGACGTGGTACTGATCCACAACATCTTTTATATTTGTCAGCGAAAATAATGAGAGAAAGAGTTAGTCAAAGTCTAGGCATTGCATTTAAGCACGTTGGTTCCAACACTAAAATCACAAAAGAAAATATAATGTCTGAAAACTATATTAATTCATGCATAGAAACTAATCTTGCTTTTCTTAGAAATATTCCGAACTCTGCTTGGTATTGGTCTGATCGCAAAAAAGATCTTTTTGCGATGATTAGACAATTAGGAACACCGACAGCATTTATGACTCTAAGTGCAAATGAAACAGGCTGGAATGATTTAATTAAATTATTATACAAATTGAAAAATAATGAGGTTATGTCGGATACATTTTTGGAAGAAATGAGCTATGTTCAAAAAGCCACGCTAGTTAACGAAGATGCTGTTACTTGTGCCATTTATTTCAACAAATTAGTCAATTGTTTATTAAAAATATTACAAGCGAAAAAAAGAAGTCCGTTTGGAAAATATCGAGTGGTTAATTATTTTAAAAGAATAGAATTCCAACATCGTGGAAGTCCACATGCTCACATTCTTCTTTGGTTAGATAATGCTCCAAAAGATTTATTAAATAATAATGTTGAAGTGATACAATTAATTTATGAGCTAATATCCGTATCAGAGTCAGAGTCATCTGGAAATATTAAACTACAGACTCATAAACACACCTTTACTTGTTACAAGAAGATGGATCCAAGTAAAAAAGAAAATTGTAGATTTGGTGCACCATTCATGCCCTCCAAACAAACAATAACATTAATACCAATGAAAGATACTGACTCGGATTTTTGTGAAGAAACTTTCAAAGAATATAAAAAACATTATAAATTAATCAGGCAACATTTGGAACATTTTGATTATAACGATTTCGATGACTTTTATGAACAGAACAACATCAATTCTGATGAGCATTATTACAATATTATTCGTGCAGGAATTAATAGACCTAAATTATTTTATCGACGAACGCCAACAGAAAAATGGCACAACTCTTTCAATCCATTTGTTTTACATCATCTACAGTCAAATATGGATTTTCAAATAATTCAAGACGAATATGCTTGTGCTACTTACGTTGTTGAATATGTTAACAAACACAACAGAGGTATTAGTAATCTTCAGAGACAAATTATTGAGATTATGGTCCAACATCCAGAGTTTGATATTGTGGATATCACGAAAAAAATGAGCATTGACGTACTTAATACTGTGGAAATGCCTGCACAAGAAGCTGCTTGGTATTTACTACGGGAACCAATGGCAAAATCTTCCATAGTAACTGCTTATATACCAACCATTTTTCCAAATGAACGTCAGAGAATAAGAAAAACAATTAAAGAGTTGGATGATTTAGATAATGACTGCACAGACATTTGGAAAGAAAACTGGTTTGACAAGTACGAAAAAAGGCCTGATGAATTAAGTGATATCTCATTAGCTCAATTTGTTTCAAAATATTATTTAAATAATAAAGGAATATATGTTCAAAGGACTACTCCAAAAGTTATACGGTACAGAAACTATGATATGGCAGATAACTTCAACGATTACAGACGAGAGATGGTTTTATTGCATATACCTTTCAGAAGTGAAGAAAATGAGATTATCGCTGAAAACAAATTTATTCAGATATACGAAGAAAACAAAAAATTAATTTTGGAAAAAAGAAAAGAATTTGAATCTAATTTAGACATAGAACAAGTATTACAAATTTGCAAACAGTTGTGCAGAGAAAATGACGAAGAAGACGAAGATGAAGAACTACTAAGAAATGCAAATATTGTTTTTGAAAACGATCCTTACGAAATTTTACTACGTAATCCATATTCTGAAGTTAACGCAGATTTACAAAACGCTTCGCTCATAAAACTTTAAAAAAAAAATTTAATGGATCGCGAACGGTTTTACGAATTAATGAGAATGGCTAATGTTGAACAAAAAGATTTACTCATGACTATTATTCATAATTTGCAAACTCCAAATAGAGAACCTTTTCAAATATTTTTCACTGGTCCAGCAGGAACTGGAAAAACTTTCGTAATAAAACTCATAATGGAAATTTACAATAGATTTACTGACACTGATGGCTATTACAATGCTTACATAGCATGTGCGTCAACTGGTAAAGCAGCCGTAGCAATTGATGGTACAACAATTCATTCAGCACTCAGAATATCAATTAACAAACTGCTACCTCTACAATCAGAAACTTGGAGTTTATACAATTCTCTTTTTAGATATGTAAAAGTATTAATTATTGATGAAATAAGTATGGTCAGTGCCGAGCTTTTAGCTAAAATTGATTCACGTTTGAAACAAATAACACGCAATAATGCAGACTTTGGTAATGTAGATGTCATTCTAATTGGAGACTTAAGACAATTGCCACCAGTAAGGGCAACACCAATATATAAACCAATTAGAACCCGCATGGTTGGTCCCTATCTTTGGCGAAAACTGAAATTTTACCAACTTACTACAGTCATGAGACAAGCTAATGTAGCCTTTTCTCAAGTGTTAACCAAAATAGGCAACGGTGAACCGCTGCAGCAGTTTGAGTTTGAACTTATAGAATCGAGATTTTTTAAAAAAGAAGATGCTAACAGATTATGTCCACATGGAGTACGATTATTTTTTAAAAATAATGACGTCGATATATATAATAACCAAATTTTACAACAATTTGAAGATAAAGTTATCTCTACAGCAAATGACGTTATTATTGGATCTAGCAATCGTGAGCAAGAGGCTAATTTTAGAATAAAACTTCATAAGAAATCTGTTATTGACACTGGTGGATTACCTTACCAAATAACTTTTGTATTAGGAAAATATTATATAATTTCTACAAACATTGATGTATCCGACGGTTTATGTAATGGAGCAGTTGGTAAATTAGTACACATAGATTATGATGAAAATAATCTTATAAAGAGAGTTTGGTTAGAATTTTGTGGTTCAGAAAAAATCGGCAGAAAAATACGAACTAAAACAGCATTATTTGCAGTACAAAATCATATAAGTAATCGCGCAGTACCAATTGAATTGCGAACTGCAAGCATTACATTAACATCAGATAAAAAAGTTATTGCCAAGCGAAAACAATTTCCTTTAATTGCGGCTTGTGCAATGACTATACATAAATCACAGGGTGGAACTTTCGATGAAATTGTGTATGAGTATAGTAAAGAACATTCTCAAGAACTTGTTTACGTTGCACTATCTCGTGTAACAAACATCGAAAATTTATACATCGTTACTCCACATGATGATGAAACAAGATTCAAATTTTATCATAACCGAAAACAAGCTAGATCAACAGTGCCATTAATCGAAGAATTCAAAAGATTGTCACTAAATAATCTTCAAACAACAGCTAAATCAATCATAGATTTCATTGATAATAGAAAAGGTGTTTCATTATTTACATTCAACTGCCAAAGACTGAAAAATCACATACATGACTTCATGGATACAGTAACTGAAAAAACTAATGTTTTATTACTTACGGAGACATGGATAAATACCAGCGAAGAATTAGATTTACCAAATTTTAACTGTATTGCTAAATTTAAAAGAGATGACGTTAATGCAGGTGGAGTTGCAATTTACCAAAACAAAAACGACACTACTAATATTCTTACTAGTAACATGGAAGTTACAATAAGAAATACTACTGATTTCATGTTTAGACGAACATGTGTTGGAGATATTTGTTCTGCTGTATGCAAGCTTGAAAATGGACTTGATATTGTTATGGTAGTCATTTATATAACACCAAATACCAAAACTGAAGATATACAGTCATTCATTCATCGAGCACTATTTGAGTACAGTGAAAAGGGTTCTCAAACGTTTGGTGGAAATTCACATCAACTACCGCTAATCTTGGCTGGTGACTTCAATGTTAATTTTGCTGATAAAAAAAAATCTGAGGGACTAATGCATTTTTTATCAGAGAATTTTAATTTAAATATGAATAACAATCCGGCAGAATCTACCACGAGATATGGTACAACAATAGATGCAGTTTTTTCAAGATATTTAAACAAAATTCATTCTCAAACATATGTATCATATTTTAGCTACCATAAACCAATCGTATCTGTAATTGAATATGATGAATAAACACTTATTTATATTATACATTATTAATATTTATAAATTTGACAGAAAAATACACTTCATTTATTTTCACAATATTTTAATAATATCATATGCACTTATTGACTTTGAAAAAATATTTCTATAAATATTAGTAGGAAGCAAAGCTTCCATCGGCCAGTCCCGCGACTGCCATGTTTTTTTTTTTTTTTTGTGGTGGATTACCACACAAAACACCTTAATAAAGGATCGTACAAAATTTTATCAAAATCGACCGAGCGGTTGCGGAGATTACCTGTCCGCCAGTTGAAAAAAAGTGATTTCGAGGAAAACGCTTTTAAAGTCTCCAGCTGCCAACCGCGCGCTCTCAATCGTCCCTACAAAAACCGCTGTACCTTTTTATCTATAGCGAATTTCGTCACCAATTTTCGAGAGGTGATTATAGACAATACAAGTCGTTGGAAAATGAAAAAAAAAAAAACGAATTTCTGAAAATTCTAGACTAGACACCTACCTTAATCGACTAATCTATTTTATCCTATTTTTTTGTGCATATGACTTTCTTGAAGGGTTTTCAATTTTCGTTCTCCATTGCTCATAAATTTCTTTTTAATCAAAATTAAAATTATGTGATCTATGAGACTTAAAACATGCTCGTAACAAGGTGTCTTAAGCTCTAGAATATCTGGAAATAGAGCCTTACCTTTTTTAGGGCATTCATTAACAATACATTTTTTAAAATTTCGAATATGTGGGGATGATTTGAAGATATGGTCAAAGACTTCTAAAACTACATTAAAAAGATGCATAAAATAATCAGTTTATTAATAACCTATTGGTAGTGTTTTCCACATGGTCGTCATCTGTTTTACTTTTGCATCGAAGAGGGCATATATTTTTATTTATTTCGTCATTCAGTCTACAGATCAATACAATAACCCTACAGACTAGAATATATTATTACAAAATTCAATAATTCATTTAAACGACAAATTCAATATAATCAATTGAGAGATATATTTTCCAGGTACGTGATTTTGGATTTGAAACTTGATCTACATAAAGAGAAGTCAACGAAATCATTGAAATAATTAAATTTAATAATGCATCTAGTAATAACTTCCTGAGACCCATAGTTGGTTCTATGATAAGGAGCAAGTAGCAGCTCTCTTGAACGAAGAGGTCTTTCAGGGGCATAAAGCATTATCAAGGAGAGTAACTCTGCGCATTTTATGTCATTGCACAATAAATCCCTAATAAACATGGCACAACAACAATCGCGTCTAAACTCGAGTGTTGACAAACCAAATAACAGGCGCCGAGATTTATAGGGTGGTAAAACATTTTTAAAAAGGTTGCATTTGAAGCATAAAAATCTAGTGAAGTTCTTTTGCACTGCTTCTATTCTACAGATATATGTAGTATACATAGGGCACCAGATAACAGCGGCATATTCTAGCAGAGATCTTACTAACGAGACATATAAAGTTTTAATGGCGAAAGGATCAGTAAACTCTTTGGTACTCCTTTTAATGAAACCAAGCATTTTATAGGCCTTAGAAATGATATGATCAACATGGAGGGAAAAAGAGAGCTTTTTATCCAGGATAACGCCTAAATCGGTTATATCCTCAACACGATCTAAAGTTTCCGAATTTAAAACGTACTTATAACTATAACAAACAGCGGTCCTGCAAAATGATATAACCTTACATTTAGAAATATTAAGATGGAGACAATTAGTTGAGCACCAGCTTAAAAGACTGTTCAGGTCTTGCTGCAACATTGAACAGCAATTATGATCAGTTACTTTAATGAAAATTTTTAGATCATCCGCATAAATTAAGCATTGAGAAAATAAAAAGCAATTGACAATATCATTTATAAATAAGATAAATAAAATGGGACCACAGTGGCTACCTTGTGGAACGCCAGAATCAGCATTAAAAATTCTCGAACAGTAACCGTTAATAATCACACTTTGTTTTCTATTAGACAAGTAAGAAGAAATCCATTGTAAAAAGGTAGAGTGAATTCCGAGATGATAAAGTTTATTAACAAGAACAGATATGTTAACTTTGTCGAACGCTTTAGAGAAGTCAGTATAGACTGTATCAACTTGGTAGCCATCTTCCATAGCGTTTAAGCAATAATTAGTAAATAAAGCGAGATTAGTAACTGTAGATTTTCCTTTTAAAAAGCCATGTTGCTGTGAACAGATAACTTCCTTACATAAAAAAGCCAATTTATTCGCCACAATACAATCGAGTAATTTAGGAATTATTTTCATCAACGAAACTGCTCTATAGTTTATTACCAAATGCTTAGCACCACTCTTAAAAATTGGTTTGACAGTGGAAATTTTCCACACATCAAGAAAATTACCTGTAGTTAGCGAGAAATTAAAAATAACGGTCAAAGGTAAAGCCAGAGAATCAACACATGATTTGAGAAGACCAGGAGACAGATTATCAGAATCAGGACAGTAATTATACTGGAGATCGTTTACTGCCGCTCTGATATCAAATTCAGTTAACGATAAAATACCAATATTCAAAGGAGTGTCTCGATTGGAAAGCATGGAAATACTAACTGGAGTACCATCACAATACACAGATTCAAAAAATTTAGCAAAGAGTTCGCATGACTCCTGTGGATTATTAGATTGATAATTGTCATATTCCATATAATTTGGAAGTCCAGAGGATTCGCGTTTATTATTTAAATAGCTCCAAAATGCATTTTGATAATTTCTTATCATTATGATTAAAAAACGGTTTTACTACGTTTTCTGTACAAAGTCGTTCGGACTGAATAATGTTGCACATGAAATCAATTCTTTGAGGGAGATTTAATGTGGGATATTGATTATATTATACAATTTTCTTTGTCCCGGGAATTTCAATTCAAAATTATATTGGCAAACATAAGACTGTTTAGGTAAAGATTCCTGGAATTATAGGCAGCACAGTTTCATCCACTCTTTCCGCCTAACAGAATCTCGCGGAAAAAAGAAACTTATGCTTGAACTGTCGTCTTTGCTAATATTACAACCCGGGGCTACACATCTAATATCTGCTTTTTTCCTTTTGGATAAGGAGATCTCTGTTGCTCCTTCCATTATGAAAGCGAAACAAAATCCAATGCAACAACAACTCGCGCAGAATAAATAACAAAGTAAATAAACACTATATGCTTTTGGACAATTTGCCGCCACTTAAGTATTTTAATGGTTTTTTATCTCCAAACTTCAATTGCATGCAAATACACTCAATATAAAGCATTCAGTGTTTAATATGCTTATTATTATTATTAATTAATTCACGCTTAAAATCAAGCAAATCAGACTTTTGAAAAAAACATCTTCCAATCAGACTTTTGAAAAAAACATCTTCCAATATGCATTGCTTAAGCATTTTGCATACTTTCCCATCTAAATTTAATATTACACAATTCAATGCGCCGCCACTACTGGCTCATTTAGACGCCACTATGGGTATTGTAAATTCATTGATTAAAACCATAATCTGGAAAATATATTCATAATTTACTGCACCCTTCCTCCGCTTTTGCAAAGCCTTGATTAGTTATAAATACATGGTCAAATTAATAACAATACTTCGCCTCTTGTCTCGTTCCGAAAAATAATAACAGAGCGAGACAGAGAGAAAACGTTGCTAATAATTTGACCGTATGCTTATACCCAAGTGATCTTCATGAAAACCGGAACTTTGGGGTTTTGGAGGATGCTGCTTTCAAATCTGCTATCCAATTTAGAAATTCCAGATGGCGAATCCAATATGGCGACTGGAATTTCTCCATTTCAACGGATTTTAATGAAAATTAGTTCAATGGTTATTCTGAGGCCACTAATTTTGAATATTATCAAAATTTCAAAATCCAAGATGACGGATCCAATATGCTGACCAAAATGTCTCGTTTTCAACGGATTTAATGAAAAGTACTCTATTTTTTTGGGGTCCCTAATTTTGAATATTATCAGAATTTGCAAATCCAAAATTGTGGACCCAATATGGTGACCAAAATTTGTTTCATATCAACGTGTTTTAATGAAAATTGGTACAATGATTATTTTAAGGCCACTAATTTTGAATATTATTAAGATTTGGAAATTCATGATGGCGGATCCATAAAGCGGTTTTCAGGCTGAAAAGATTTCTATAATAAAACAAACTAGAACATTTGAGAAGTATTTAATTAGTAAATATTTGCCCAATGCCGGGTGAAGGCGGGTAACCCAGCTATATTGAAATAAATTCGTTAAATTATCAAAATGTATAAGCCTAACGACAACGATTTCGATTTATTTGGTAAGTCAGTCGTAGACTCATTGTTAGACAAAATCAATACTTGGACTATTCAGAATGTTGTGCCGCCTTTTTACTTGCTTTTTTTTTCATATTTTCATTTTCAATATGTATTTTCTGCAAAGTCCCTTTAAATATTTAAAAAATTCTAATTGAACATTTTTGCGATAGTTTTATTAATTGCAAATACTAATTTTGCAGCTTAGTATTAACACAATTGATTGAATTTTATATGAATTCTTTGAAATGTTCAATAACTCTTACTTGGGGAATGAAACATATTATGTACTTATCTTCAGTAATGTTTTTATTTGTTCAAGCAATTTACTCTTCAATACATGTTTTCAATATAATCAAATAAAACGAACAGTGTGAAATCAATCTTTTTTGTTTTAATTAGTTAGTTATAATATACCAACAAAACTACTTAAGTTAAAAAAAAATAAGTTATCGTCAAAACATTCTACAGGGTGTCCCAAAAATACCAGGTCAGACTGACATGGAAAATAGATTAGTCTTAGATCTGTCAAAATAAAAGATTTAGATCTGATAAAATAAACATGACCTTAGTAAAAGTTTCTTAGTTTTCGAGATATTGTCACATTTTTAATTTTGTTTAAAATCTCTTCTTTTAGTTAAAATTTCAACTATCATTGCTAAAAATTGTTTACTTTTTTATTTTTCAGGTATCTTGAATAGTTATTTCAGGCGTTAAAAGTAAAATTTTGCCGAAATTTAGTGTACCTTCCAAGAAAAATAACTCATTTCTGTTACCTTTTAACTCTATCAAAATTGTGATTTCTAAGTTTTTGTAAAATAATTCCCCAAGTATCATCATACCATTTCTGAATCTACATTAAATTGAGTAGTTCTTAAGATAATTTGCCAGTTTCTTTTAGTACATTTTTTCCACGACTGATTTTCAAAGTTAAAGTTACAGTGCTAAAGATTCCGTAAAGCAACGTTGTAGACCATTTCCAAGAAACTTTAAATTCTTTTCCCTCTGAATCTTATAGAAAACCATTCGGTAAACCTCTTGTTTTCCGTAAAGTAACTCAGCAGGTGAAATTAGAAATTCCTCCCTAGCAGAACGAACACCTTAGACCAAGACTTATTTTCGTTGATTTTATTTCTCGTAAAATAAAAACTGAAGGGGGGAGGCTGATAATTTACATTTGTGACCTGAATTGAATTTTTTTTAAATAGCGTTAAGATGTTAATTTAAAATAAAGTTTAATTTTTACTTCTTCAGTATACAGGTGGGAGGGAAATATTGCAGGAGGTATTCAGAGGTGGGAGGGAAATATTGCAGGGGGTGAAAGGTCAGACCGAGACAAGCAAAAAATCGTATGGGTGGGGGGGGAGGGGGGGGGAGGGGCATCTCTCACCGTTTGGCAGTTACAGGGTGATTCGTAAATCAGGATTTTGCCTTATATGGGAACCGCACTTGTATTTTTATCTTGTTTTCTGCGCATCGTAGCGGCCCCAAACCGATCTCAAAAAATTACTATTACTACTACACCACCCCCCTATCCCAAACCCCTTGGCCGCAATCCCCCCTGGAAGTTGAAAAAATTAACTTTTATTTCACGATTTTTCACCTTTCGCCCCACTTTTATCAGAAATTCATGTTATTAACATACCTACTTTTTATTTTTCTTAAGTTGCATATCTAATTACCTTTTCAAAAAGGTGCGACATGCCCAGGTAGGAAAAGGTTACGAAAATTTATTTACAAAAATCCTTTTACAGCATATCATGACAATTCGAATTTTTAAGAAATTATATTTAAGTTAACTAAAAAATACATTTTGTTCGCTTAAAAACTAATTACAATTAAAACTTAAGTATGTCCTGCAAAAACTGTTCAAAATTTTCTCCGCTAGTTTCGATGCATGCAAGTAGCCTTCGTCTTATTTCGCGTTTGAGGTCTATGGTAGCCAGTCTCTCCCGTATTTTCATGACTGCAGTCCCAATCCTGGTAACTAATTCTTCTCTGGTATTGATTGGTCTTGAGTAAACTTCATCTTTCATTATTCCCCATAAGAAAAAGTCCAGTGGAGTAAGGTCTGGTGACCTAGCAAGCCAAGGAATCGGTCCACCTCGTCCAATCCAGCGCTCTGGGTAATGTTCATTCAACCTTGCCCTAACAATGTTCCCAGTATGCGCTGGTGCTCCATCGAGCTGTAAATAAATTGCGCTTCTGGTGGCCAGGGGGATGTCCTCCAACAGATCCGGAATGGTATTCTCCAAAAAGTCCGAATATAGCTGACTATTCAGCACTTGGGGCAAGATGAAGGGTCCTATCAACTGGTTGCCGATGATGCCAGCCCAGACATTGACACTAAATCTTTGCTGGAAGGACCGACTCCTTGCCCTATGTGGGTTCACATCTGACCAGGTGTGGAGGTTGCGGAAATTTGTGATGCCATCCCGGGTGAATTGCGATTCATCCGTCTACAGAATTCGGTCTAGAAACCTTCTGTTTTCGATGTCAGACTCGAACAGCCAAGTGCAGAATTGCAATCGTCTTTCGGAATCTCCTTCCTGTAGTGCTTGGACCTTGATATGGTGGTATAGATATAGTCCCTCTCGGTTCACAACGGTCCAAACTCTCCCTGAAGACAATCCTAATCGTCGTGCGACCTGCCTGATGCTTACTTCAGGGTTGTTCCTGACGATGTTGAGGATTTGTTGGTCGGTGTCCGCTGAATCGGCCGATGTTCCTGATCGCGTTTCTGCTCTGGGGGCGGTTACACTTCCGGTTTCTTTTAACCTTCTGGAAGTCCTTGAAAATACCCATCTGTCGGGTACACGCCGATTCGGGAATCTCCTTTGGTATTCTCGTACGGCCTCACTATCATTTCCGTCTACTAAACCGTACACGTAAATTATATCGGCATACTCTTCAATACTGAATTCTGCCATTTTATCTTAATTTTTTCTATTAAACACCCGTTCTTATTTCTTGCTTCTTCAACTGTGGTCAATGTCCTTTCAAACCTACCCATTTTTATACCATAATTCATAGGAGTATTAGAAACGGAGCGTCAGGATACTTAGGAGTCAATACTGGATATAATAAACTAATAACGCTATTTAACTTGCTGTCATAAAAATTGTTTACTTAACGACTTTTGCCATTATGGTCCAATAAAGTAATTAGGTACCCGTGCGGATGTTTTAATTTCAGGACTTTTGCAACCCCTTTCTACCTGGGCATGTTGCACCTTTTTGGGAAGGTTATTAGATAGGCAACTTAAAAAAATAAAAAGTAGGTATGTTAATAACATGAATTTCGGAGAAAAGTGGAGCGAAAGGTGAAAAATCGTGAAATAAAAACTAATTTTCTTCAACTTCCAGGGGGGATTGTGGCCAAGGGGTTGGGGATAGGGGTGTGGTGTTGACCGTTTTGGAAATTGCTTCGAAATAGTAATTTTTTGAGAATGGTTTGGGGCCGCTGCGATGCGTAGAAAAAAAGATAAAAATACAAGAGCGGTTCCCATATAAGGCAAAATCCTGATTTACGAATCACCCTGTAACTGCCGAACGGTGCGAGATACCCCCCTGTAGCGATAGCTGAATGCACCCAGTAACTTTAGTCGTTGTTATACCAAAATTAAATAACTCTCCAACTTATACCAATCTGCTTTTTGACGAATTCCATTTTTCTGAAGTGGAACGATCTAGTGAACGAGTTCCTTTTTGGATGCCGACTGGGAGGTCAGCTACTGCTCCAACTCCTTCATTGAAGTTTTCTTTATAAATAAAGTTTATAAAAATCAGTACGGGTTTTTATTATCGCGAAACTGGCCCTATTAAGGCCAACACCCTCAAGCATGGGTCGTCGTACGACTGTAGAAGAACGAGAACTGATTATTTTTCATTAAAATAGTGGTAAAAGTCAACGAAAAATTGCGGAAATTGTTAATAAAAGTCCGTCTACAGTATCGCATATTATTGAACTTTTCACTAGGGAAAATCTTATAACAAACAAGCTTAACCTTGGCCCCAACCCAAATAAAATATTTAGTGATAAAGAGGAACAATTAATAGTATGTGAAGTTCGTAAAAACCCCACTTTAAGTGCACCTAAGCTAACTACTGCTATGGAAGAAAGATTGGGAAAAAAAATGCAACCAAGAGACAGTGCGCAGGATTCTAAGGAATCTAATTTTCATGGAAGAACTGCAAGAAACAAACCACTAATTAGTGAGAAGAATCTACGTTTTAGGAAAGAGTTCGCCAGGATTCATCAAAATAAGGATATTGAATTCTGGAAAACAGTTTCATTTGCGGATGAAACCAAATTTAATATTTTTGGGTCAAATGGCACAATTACCGTTTGGAGGAAACCAAAATAGGAATTAAGACTGAGGAATCTATGCCCTACAGTGAAGCATGGTGGAGGCCATGTAATGGTTTCGGGTTGTATGTCTCATAATGGAGTAGGAAATCTGCATTTTATAGAAGGAGTGATAGACAAAAATATGTATTTGAACATTTTGAGGCAAAAGAGGAGAGTGCTGCAAAATTTGGTATAAAAGACTGCTTTCGGTTCTATCAAGATAACAACCCAAAACATTCGTCGCTTATTGTCCGCGAGTGGTTACTTAACAATTATCCCCATATTATTAAAACTCCTGCACAATCATCGGAATTGGACGTTACAAAAAAAAAAAAAAAAAAAAAATCAGACCAGAATTAAAAAAAAAGGTTGTAGAAAGCAGTTACAAAACAAAATGGAGGTCCAAAAAAATATTAAAAAGTTTTTTAATTATATTTCATTATAGCTTTTCAACACTGCATCAAATAAGATTTTGTGTCACTTTTGTTAGTAGAATAACTTTACTTAATTTTTTTTTTTTTTTGTTAATAACTTAAATTATTGTTGTGTTTTGCTTTTAAGACATAATATACTGATTGAAGTTTAATATTCTTGTTTTATTTCTATTCCACTTTGCTTTAAATCCATTCGTGTCACTATGAAAAATTCAATAATATGTTGCATCATTTAAGCTGTGCGTGACTGTATATTCTTATAATTAATACATCATTTTGGCATAAGATTGCGTGAAAAAAGTTATTAAAAATGTCTTTAAAATATTCACAAAAACAGCTGGGGTTCGTGCATTTGAAATTCTGATTCGAACATGCTGAGACGTCGTAAACAATGCACAGCTGATTGCAGTTTGTTTATGAAATGAATGAAGGGGATACATTTAAATTTATTGAAGTTGTTGCTTTTGACATTTGGAAATAATAACACAATATAATTCGACTGCGGTTATCCATTTTGCTGTCACAAATCAGCTGTTTACTTACTTCTATAATAAAGTTCGAAATTCGAAACTCACGCTACGCTCGCATTGGAAACAGGGCCAATCTGCGCTGAGCCTCAGCGAAAGCACACTCCAGCATTGGAAACGTACACTTAAGACGGCCTAATGTACGTTCGATCGTCACTCGAATTTTACTAATTTCTCCATTAAACACTTTTTATTTTGTTCTGAGATAGTCGTTATCTTTATGAGGTTTCATCAAAAAAAATGTCGAGTGTGCACTGTCGTCGAGAATATGATAGGGGAGACCGGGGATGGTTGACAAAATTTCAGTTTAGGCGCTTATATATTTTTTGTTTTAGTGTATATTAAAACCCAATATTTTTGATAGGTACACTACTAAGCTTTAAAAACAAATAACAAAAATCTCGCAATCAATTATGATATAGAGTACAAACATGATCTCGTAGAGTATGAAATTTGAGTCAACCTACCCCAGACATGGGGTAGGTTGACTTGTCACTGGGGGTAAGTTGACCTTCAAATTAATTAGTGCAAGATCTACGAATATATAAAATTAAAATAACAAGAAGTAATTGTAACCACATTTTCTTTATTGAAACAAATAATTATCAATTCTATGACAATTGAAACAAATAAAATAAACTTTACATTAGAATAAACAATCAAACATTTAAACATTTGATCAACAAAATACTTAACATATAATACTATTACTCTTAAGTATCTGAAGCAAACCTATAAAGTGTTTATTTATTTTATTCATTTAGTAACAAACAGACTTTACTAATAAAGTTTTTCACAGTTAGTCAACCTACCCCTATAGTCAACCATCCCCGGTCTCCCCTAATCTAGCTTTAAAAAAGATGAACAATTTTTTAATTTTTGGTATATAGGTGAATTTATCCAAACTCTGGCGTCGTAAACAAAACCTGGCCTACGTAAATATCTATAAATCTTAATTTAGAATAACAAACAGCTTGCAAGATAATCGAGTTTACACCTTTGCGATTAAAATATGAGTTATCATTTGCTGGCCCTAAACCGGAACGTGTGTAGCCGCCTTTACGTTTGGAAATCTTCCTAGTGATTTAAATTATTCAAAAGTATTGTCCGCTTCTAAGCCTGTTGGCCACTTTATAAAATCTAGCTTATTTTTATATAAAATACTGCATACACTCAAGAAAGTGCCGTGCATATGCTTGTGTCGAATCTGTCGGCTATTGTACGAAAACTCTCTTGGTTGGCCAAGGCGCGGGCACAGACTGAGTTACATGTGAGTGTGTGTTTTGTTCCCGGCAAAACATTTTCTTTGCCCCTGTCAAACTTCATGGAAGGTTATCAAGTACAATGAGTAAGTGTACGTACTTGTTTTTTTGGTTAATGTTGTAGGAAATTTTATATATTTAAAGGTTGTAATAGTTTTTGTAACATTTCTTGTACCATTTAAGAGCTGTGTCTAAAAATGTTGCCTGATAGCGATCGGGTACCCCCGGACATGGTTTTAAGTTTTGAATTTTGCGATATTGTTTTAACAAAATACAATTGTTTTGTCAGTTTGCTTATTCATGGAAACTACCTTAAAATGTAGTAGACTTGAAATATGCCGCAGTTTAAAAGAAGATTTAGTTAGAAGTTATTTATATTAATAAATTTCAATAATTTTGAAACTGTTAAACTTAAGTGTTTTTTCTTTTATAATTGATATATAATTCTCTTCTTAATGCCGAATAATAATCTGCTAGCACAAATAAAAAGTCTTCCTTCAGTCCCGCTGTCCAAACGAAAATTGCACTATCGGTCCGCAGAGACCGACGCGACGCCGCACAGTGTTCCAAATCGCTCAAAAGCTGGCCAAAATTAAAAAAATGAAAGTCAAAAAACTATATTTCTAAATATACAGATTTATTAAGGACATCCTGATGCTTCACATAGTAATAATTTTTTTTCACTAATAGTACATTTTACTATGTTTTTTGACTGTTAAAGTTGGCAGAGTAGTCATCGAGTAAATATTCAAATTTTATCTTACCTTTTCGAAGCTGTGTCATACACCTGAACGTGAGAAAATTATTTACATATAGTATTTATTTGTTACGCACAATGTTGCTCTTTTGAAAACATCCATATAACGGTTTAATTTTGTAGCGGTTTAATTTTGTAGCGGAAACGTATTCTCCTAACGGTGATGAATACGGGGTATAAAATTCAGCTGCCGCAACCTGCCGCAGCTACAGTTATGAGCCTCCATTTACAACTCTATACATGTCAATATGCTGTTTGCGACATTTAACGTATGTTCGGCTATTGGAATTACTTCATAGACTGTAATGCGGGTTCGTTTTTGTGTAGCTTATTTGGCAGGTCTTAATATAGGCCCTTTTTAAATTCAAAATGGCGGATCCAGTATGGCTGTTTGAAATTGCTAAATATTACCCATTCCATTTTTGAATTTGTACAGAGAGGTCACGGATTTCAAATACTTTATTTCAATTGTGGGATTCAAGATGGCGGATTAAATCTATCATACCGGATCGAAATTAGTAAATTTTACAATATTTTTACAAGGATATTAAAAGCCGTTATTTAATGTGTTATTGTTTTTTTTTTTCAAATATATTGTATTTTGCTTATTATGCGAGTGTTTTTATTTATTTTCCGAAAAAATTCCACATTTTTACGGAGATTTTCGGAGTGGCTTTTTTTTCCAAACCCCCAACACCAGAAACGTGCTCTAA
The DNA here is from genome assembly GCA_949715965.1 of Dysmachus trigonus. Lineage (NCBI taxonomy): Eukaryota > Metazoa > Arthropoda > Insecta > Diptera > Asilidae > Dysmachus > Dysmachus trigonus. The sequence continues at coordinate 33,080,133 of OX454321.1, read as the reverse complement.
AGTTGGCCGCCCTGAGAAAAGCTTTGGGGAAAGTAGTGAAACGTCGAAGCGTCGAAGCGTCGCAAAACTGAAGATTTGCGGCAAAATTACCCTATTGAGCACTTACCTCTCGCTACTGAAATGAAATTCCGAGAAAAATATTTTAATGTCTCTCATATTGGATCCGTCATTTTGATAGCAGAGATGAAATAAGCAACCCCAAAGACCCGTATATTCGGGTTTAAATCGAATGAGGATTACATTTTTGATCCACCATATTGCATCCGCCACATTTAAGTTTTCAATTTTGACAACGGACTTGAAATCAGCTATACCAAAAACCCTCATATTCCAAATTTTACTTAAGTAAGATGGGATTTTAAATTTTTGGTCCGCCATTTTGAATTTTTCCATTTAGATACCAGAAATGAAACAAGCAACATCAAGAACCATTATACAGGGTGTTCAGAGGTGGGAGGTCAATACTGCAGGGGGTGAAAGGTCAGACCAAGACAAGCAAAAAATCGTATGGGTGGGGAGGGGGCATCTCGCACCGTTTGGCAGTTACAGGGTGATTCGTAAATCAGGATTTTTCCTTATATGGGAACCGCTCTTGTATTTTTATCTTTTTTTCTACGCATCGCAGCGGCCCCAAACTGATTTCAAAAAATCACTATTTGGAAGCCCTTTCCAAAAAAGTTTACACCACCCCCCTATCCCCAACCCCTTGGCCACAATCCCCCCTGGAAGTTGAAAAAATTAACTTTTATTTCACGATTTTTCACTTTTCGCCCCACTTTTCTCCGAAATTCATGTTATTAACATAGCTACTTTTTATTTTTTTTAAATTGCCTATCTAATTACCTTTCCAAAAAGGTGCAACATGCCCAGGTAGAAAAGGGTTGCAAAAGTCCTGAAATTAAAACATCCTCACAGGTAGCTAATTACTTTATTGCACCATAATGGAAAAAGTCGTTAAGTAAACAATTTTTATGACAGCAAGTTCGGAAATGTTTGTTTAGGAAACAGAGGTAGTACATTTTTATTATTTCAGTAAAACAGTAATAAAATAATAAATGTAATCTCGTTAAATAGCGTTATTAGTTTATTATATCCAGTATTGACTCCTAAGTATCCTGACGCTCCGTTTCTAATACTTCCTATGAATTATGGTATCAAAATGGGTAAGTTTGAAAGGACATTGACCACAGTTGAAGAAGCAAGCGATAAGAACGGGTGTTTAATAGAAAAAGTTAAGATAAAATGGCAGAATACAGTGTTGACGAGTATGCCGATATAATTTACGTGTACGGTTTAGTAGAAGGAAATGATAATGAGGCCGTACGAGAATACCAAAGGAGATTCAAGAATCGGCGGGTACCCAACAGAAGGGTATTTTCAAGGACTTTCAGAAGGTTAAAAGAAACCGGAAGTGTAACCGCCTCCAGAGCAGAAACGCGAGCAGGAAAATCGGCCGATTCAGCGGACCCCAACCAACAAATCCTCAACATCGTCAGGAACAGCCCTGTAATAAGCATCAGGAAGGTCGCACGAAGGTCAGGATTGTCTTCAGGGAGAGTTTGGACCGTTGTGAACCGAGAGGGACTACATCCATACCACCATATCCTGGTCCAAGCACTACAGGAGGGAGATTCCGAAAGACGATTGGAATTTGCACTTGGCTGTTCGAGTCTGACATCGAAAACAGAAGGTTTCTAGACCGAATTCTGTGGACGGATGAATCGCAATTCACCCGGGATGGCATCACAAACTTGCACAACCTCCACACCTGGTTAGATGTGAACCCACATAGGACAAGGTGTCGGTTCTTCCAGCAAAGATTTAGTGTCAATGTCTGGGCTGGCATCATCGGCAACCAGTTGATAGAACCCTTCATCTTGCCCCAAGTGCTGAATAGTCAGCTATATTCGGACTTTTTGGAGAATACCCTTCTGGATCTGTTGGAGGACATCCCCCTGGCCACCAGAAGCGCAATTTATTTACAGCACGACGGAGCACCTGCGCATACTGGGAACATTGTTAGGGCAAGGTTAAATGAACATTACCCAGAGCGCTGGATTGGACGAGGTGGACCGATTCCTTGGCCTGCTAGGTCACCAGACCTTACTCCACTGGCCTTTTTCTTATGGGGAATGATGAAAGATGAAGTTTACTCAAGACTAATCAACACTAGAGAAAAATTAGTTACCAGGATTGGGACTGCAGCCACGAAAATACGGGAGAGACTGGTTCCCATAGACCTGAAACGTGAAATAACCCCAAGGCTACTTGCATGCATCGAAACTGGCGGAAAACATTTTGAACAGCTTTTAAAGGACAAACGTTTTAATTGTAATTAGTTTTTAAGCGAACAATATGTATTTTTTAGTTAACTTAAGTATAATTTCTTAAAAATTCAAATTATCATGATATTCTGTAAAAGGATTTTTGTAAATAAATTTTCGTATCCTTTTCCTATCTGGGCATGTTGCACCTTTTTGGAAACGTAATTAGATAGGCAACTTAAAAAAAATAAAAAGTAGGAATGTTAATAACATGAATTTCGGAGAAAAGTGGGGCGAAAAGTGAAAAATCGTGAAATAAAAGTTAATTTTTTCAACTTCCAGGGGGGATTGTGGCCAAGGGGTTGGGGATAGGGGGGTGGTGTAAACTTTTTTGGAAAGGGCTTCCAAATAGTGATTTTTTGAAATTAGTTTGGGGCCGCTGCGATGCGTAGAAAAAAAGATAAAAATACAAGAGCGGTTCCCATATAAGGCAAAATCCTGATTTACGAATCACCCTGTAACTGCCAAACGGTGCGAGATGCCCCCCCCCCCCCCACCCATACGATTTTTTGCTTGTCTCGGTCTGACCTTTCACCCCCTTCAGTATTGACCTCCCACCTCTGAACACCCTGTATACTAATTTTGGTATAAGTCCGATAAGGTTTTGCAATTTTGGTCCGCCATTTTGGATCCGCCATTTTGAATTTTTCCATTCCGATACCAGAAATGAAACAGGCAGTATCAAGAACCCTTATGTACCAATTTTGGTATAAATCTGAGAAGGTTTTGCAATTTCGGTCCGCCATATTGGATCCGCCATTTTGAATTTTGTCATTCCGATACCAGGAATGTAACTAGCAGCATCAATAACCCTTATAAACCAATTTTGGTATAAATCCGACAAGATTTTGCAATTTCGGTCCACCATTTTGGATCCGCCATTTTGAATTTTCCCATTCCGATACTAGAAATGAAACAAGCAGCGTCAAGAACCCTTATATACCAATTTTGGTATAAATCTGACAAGGTTTTGCAATTTCAGTCCGCCATTTTGGATCCGCCATTTTGAATTTTTCAGTTTTGAAAACGGATTTGAGATCAGCGATACCGAAAACCCCCGTATACTCAGTTTCAAGCATTTCTAACGGGATTTCGAATTTTGGCCAGCTTTTGAGCGATTTGGAACACTGTGCGCCGGCCAAACGGAAAGTTCACTGTCCTGGGAGGACCGACGAACGCCGCGATCAACGTGTTAAATATATAACATTTTCAAATAACATTTCAACCTTTCTCACACAAAAATTCCTTTTTCTATTTGAAATGTATAAACATTTATTTCAAAATTGCTATTTTTTATATCAAAAATAGTTAATTCCAAAACATTAGTATCGATATTTAATTTCGAAAAGAGCTTGTTGTTCCAAATGAAAACTATCAGAATTCAATTCAAAAATGCATTTTTATTCAAAACAAAAGTAAAAAATTTGTTTGTAAGGCCAAAATACGATTGGGCCACCATTGATTACTATGTATTTCTTAAATATTTCTTTAAAATAATTTGATATGATTGCTAATTTTTAATTAACATGATTGAAGAAGTTCCTAGTTTTATTTTAAGAGTAAAATAAAGACAGGAATTTTGTTTTTGGTATTTTTAGTTGCATTTCACTTAAGTGCCCGGAGCTGCCCGACTTTCCCCTACCTGAACAGCTCCACGAGTTAATCTGAAGTGTTCTCTGAATACTTCCGGAGAGTATTTTGGTACAACAGAGGATACGAAACACCAATCGTCTTATGTTCTTGGGTGAAAAGCTGGACTTCTTTCTGTTCATCTTCAGAATCTGTACTTAAAGACTCACTTGATGAAACTATTTAACATACATTTATTAATACCTCGTAGATTAAACGTAACAAATTATTTTAATATTTTTTTCCTTGTTAGCTTTCAATGGAATGCCCGAAATTTGTTGGAAGCACTAAACAGTGACATTTCGATCGGCTGATAGTTGAAATTTCTTTTCCGAATATGCGTTTGAAAATTCACCGCTACGGGTAAAATTGTGATTGATGGTGCATCGATGAATTTTCGAAAACACCAATATATGTAGTTATTTTCTTATACAGCGTCCGCCAAATAACTTTTTTTTTTGAAAATGCTATAAAAAAAAAACTACTGAATATTTTTTCAAATTTCTTTTTTTATTTCAAATTACAATCCTTCCGGTTAATGATGGAAAATAATTTCATTCAAATGGCTGCCTCGGCTGGCTGGTAGCCTACACGATCGGTCCAATTTTTAAGTACATTATCGATAGTGTGCAGCTGTATTTCACCAATGGCTTCACGAATATTGTCCTTTAAAGCGTCAATTGTCTCTGGCTTGTCGGCGTAACACTTATCTTTGACGGCACCCCACAAATAATAGTCTAACGGTGTCAAATCGCAGCTCCGAGGTGGCCAAACGACATCAGCTCTGCGGCTGATAATGCGATTTTCAAAAACAGGGCGCAAAACATCAAGTGTAGCGTCGGCTGTGTGGCACGTAGCGCCGTCCTGTTGAAACCAAATGTTGCCAATATCCTGCTCTTCAATTTCTGTGAACAAAAATTCGTTCAACATGGCCCGATAACGATCGCCATTGACTGTAACGGCCACTCCTTGCTCATTTTCGAAGAAAAATGGCCCAATTATGCCTCTGGACCAAAATCCGCACCAAACAGTGACTCGTTTTGGGTGCATCGGCTTTTGAATGAATGCGTGCGGGTTTTCTGTGCCCCAAATGCGACAATTCTGCTTGTTTACATACCCGCCAAGATCGAAATGAGCTTCATCTGAAAAGATGATTTTTTTGGCAAAATCCGCATCTTCTGCAAGTCGATCGCAGGTCCACTTAGCGAAGCGAAAACAAGCGTATACACAACCATATTCGTTCAGCGGAAGGATAAAACTAATTATCTGTCAAATCAGACATGAGCTAAGTGTTGCCATCCACGAAATAAGCACTAGTTGAAAAAAAAAACGTTAGATGGCGGACCCTGTAATATCGGATATATTGAAAATAAGTTAAAACAGCAAAATTTTGCAGAAAAAAAAAATAAAAATAAATTGAAGGAATAGTTTCAATACTAAAATATGTACAGAATTTTACAGTCGAAGATAAAAACATAATTTCATTGAAAAACAAGTTACATTAATCTTCGTCTTTGGTACGATTTTCTCGGAAGGATTTTCTCCAACATTCCGTCTTTGCTTTCGGATGACTTGTTTATAATGTTCTTTTATTAATTGAAACAAAAATACTTATTTGCCAGAAAAAAATGGAGGAATAATACATGTAGATTACTAAACGCTAAAAAAATATAATTTTTTGGTTTTGTGGGTTAGTCAAGTCTGGTCCGTAACCCTCCATATAAAGAAAATAACACTCATCTCCTATAACAAGAAAATTTGTAAGGCGGGTCGTGATATTACGACCGGCTCTTAGCAAAAGCTTTTTTTCTGTTGGAACCCGTTATCGCGAGCGTGGCAACCCGCTCTTCTTGTTAATGATGAAAACTCTTTCCTGTGTGTAGAAAACCGCTGTAGAGAAGGCAGCTACAGTAATTTGAGTTTATAAACTTGCCTTGGGTGGCACAGACTCAGACGCAGATTAGACATTGTAAATATTTAAGTATGTACCAGTAATTTTGTATATTGTCCTTGAATGCTCTTTTCTTTAAACTAAGAAAAAATATTATTTTTAACTTTTTAATTTAGTTTTTACATACAGTCAAAGTTTTGAAGTCGGTTTTTATTTTTTTGTAATTTTTTTTTTTTTTTTTTTTTTGTTTTTAATTTCAAATTTTTGTTAATGGGAAGTGGTCGAAATTCAATAAACGGGATTCGTCCCCTAATTTCCCACCCCTAGAGGTGGTATATTTTATTCAAATTTAAATGGAACCATTGACGCCATATAGCCTATTCAATAAAAAAGGAATCATTAAAATCGGTTCACAATTGAGCCGTTCAGTGCACACATCGATTAACTCCACTTTTTGAAAAATCTTAAATTTAAATGTCAAAGCACTTGGTATAGTCAGTGACGGATTAAGACTACTTGATGCCCTAAGCAATCCACGTCTGTGGGCCCTCCTATCCGTATGTCAACTAGAATCGGTCTTTAAACCTTTACCGCCTAAAAACATTAGTTTTTTGTAAAATAAGATGATGAGATGTAACGTACCTTAGAAGTGGAGTAGGTGCGACAACAATAAAAACCAAAGCATAATTTATTTATTTATTGATATGCGCCTTGCGGCTTTTTCGGGCATTGAATTCACGCAAGATAGTATTAACGCCTAACGTTTTTAACATATCGGACTCTATGTATAATATCGATAAATTATCGAGCCTTTCTTGTATCATCTTTGTCTTTTTTTCATTTTTTAATATTTTTAATTTTGAAAAAGAACGTTCCGCTGAGCAATTTGTGATTTTTTTGTGATTGGCTGATCGCAATTCCGGTGCATTCGAATTGCCGAATGCACTAGCGGGCAGCGAGTGGGCAAGCGGGAGTGGGGTTATGACTCTAGGTCGGACTCTATAGGTCTGTTCGTTGGCAATCCTGTGACACCCCAGTGCGCACCAGTGCGCCCTAGCTGCACTGGTTTTTAAACGTCAAATGCCAGTTCTGTGTTTTTTGAGAAACCTGGGGCGCCCTGGTGCACCCTGGTTTTACCCCAGATAAAAACTTAGGGTTAATGACGGTTATCAGTTTAATTGTTCACAGATACGGTATTTAAAGTGGAATTAACTCTTGTTGCGGGCACAAGAACTTAATTTTATCATTTCGATGTGAAGTTGCTTGCGATGAATAACGAATAACGTTTGACACATTGCGCAGACTTATGCGCGCCTAGTATCGGCTTTTTAAGACGAGATCTAGAGAATCATGTTATGAAAGACATATTTTACCTTCCGACAGATCTAATTTATTAATTATTTTAATTTACTATTATATTTAGAAAATCTTCGCTTCGTATTTGCTCTCGAAAGTATAAAAGGAGGAAAATAGATCGACCCGCTCATTCTTCATCTCTCAGTCATAGAGATTACATGAAAGGAATTTCTTCTTTATACAAAATGTTTTCCATGGAAAAGGCAAAGTTAACGGTAAAGAATATGGAAAGTGCTGTGAAAACTGTTGATAAAAGTGATATGAAAGAAGTAGAAAAATTGCTAAAGCTGTGCACAAAAAACCTGCGATTATTAAATGCTGCTCTGAGGAATGCTGAAAATATTGGTGTAACAAATAATTTGTTCAGTGTTATAAGTAAAATGATGGGTTATCGAACAATATTGAAAGCTAATCTGTTACGAGGAGGGGGATATAAGCCCACGCGACCAAACAATGCGGAGTGGGCAGCAAACAGAATAAAATGGGAAGACATGAAATCTGTTTTCAGTGGGAGAATAACGACCTCATGTATTACAAATTTGAAACATAAAGATCCAATTGAATTTTTGGAGGATTGCGGCCCGCTATTTGTTCGCCGTGTTGCAAATATTTTGAAAAAAGAACCTTTTCTAAAAGTGAATACCATATTTTGCGGCAAGTTCGTTAAATTTTCAGCGAAAGAAGAAATCGAAGAGTTCAAATACCTAAACACTAAGAATAAAGTGATTTCAAGAGAAACAAATCTCTCAGAATGGTTTGCAGAGAATGTTATGAACACTCTTCTTTCGGACTTGGATGAATTTCAAGATCGCGATTCTGGGTGGGCCTTAAAAGAGGTGGTAAATTTAACTATTAATATAAACAAATATACACCTTTGCTGTGTTCATCTTATATTGAATTGCCGATGGCTATTAAGAAAAAGCATGCTTGCGTCAATGTTCAAAATAATGACAACGCGTGCTTTGCTTGGGCGGTGGTCTCTGCAATGTACCCTGTTGAAGAGAATCCACTTCGCGTTACAAATTACCCTCACTACTCCACGGTATTAAAATTTGAACGAATCGCTTTTCCTATAAGCAGGCCAGACATCGAAAAGTTTGAAAAACAGAATAATATAAGCATAAATGTCTATGCTCTTAATAAGAATAAAAAAGAATTTACCGTTGCACCAACAAGGCTCACCAAGAATAAGAAAGAAAAGCACGTAAATCTTTTACTGCTGCAAAATTGTTACGATGAGGATGAAGCCGCAAATCAAATTAAATATCATTATGTTTGGATAAAGGATTTGTCTCGTTTGGTATCATCTCAGTTAGCTAATCATCATTGTAAAAAATATTTTTGCGATCGCTGCCTTCATTATTTTTATACTTCCGCTCAATTGGAGAAACATTCTATAGACTGTGAAAAAATGAACAACTACAAAGTGATCTTTCCAGAGGAAGGCAAGTTGAAATTTGAAAACTTTAAAAACAAGGAACGCGCCCCATTTGTTATCTACGGTGACTTTGAATGCATCTTAAAACCAGTCTCACACAAAACTTTTCATACTAAACGGTACCAACAGCATGAAGCACACAGTATTGGATACTATTTCAAATGCAGCTACGATGATACGCTATCATACTACAAAAGCTACAGAGGACGCGATTGCGCAAAGTGGTTTGCTGAACAGCTACAGGAGATAGCAGAAAATGCAGAAAATGTTCATCTTCAACCCTTGCCAATGGTTCCGCTAACGCCAGAGCAGACACAAGATTTCATAAATGCTACAAATTGTCACATATGCAAGAAACGCTTTGCGGGAGAAGAAAAAGTAGTACGAGATCACTGCCATTTAACCGGTAAATACAGAGGTCCAGCTCACGAGAATTGCAACATTAATTATCAGGACTCTCGAACCATTCCTGTAGTCTTTCACAATTTGAGTAATTACGATGCACATTTACTCATAAAAGATGTGTCTAATGGCATACCTGGCAATTTAAAAATAATTCCAAATAACACAGAGAAATACATTTCTATGGTAAAATATATAGAAGGTTACAAAACAAAATTCAAATTTATTGACTCCTTTCGGTTCATGGCATCATCGTTGGATAAGCTGGCGTCTTACTTGCAAGAAAAAAGAATTGTTCGTACAGAGTATCCTCATCTTAACGATAAAAAGTTTAAGCTTTTAACGAGAAAAGGTGTGTTCCCATACGAGCATATCCAGAATTGGGAAAATTTGCTGGAAACACAGCTTCCACCTTTTGAACAATTTTATAGCACTTTATCGGAATGTGATATTACAAAGCAAGAATATGAACACGCGGTTATGGTATGGCAGGAGTTTGAAATCAAAACTTTAGGCGAGTATAGCGACCTATATATGAAGATAGACGTACTCCTGTTAGCAGACATCTTTGAAAATTTCCGCGATGCTTGCATAAAAGATTACGATCTCGACCCTGCGCATTATTACACCTCGCCAGGATTAGCTTGGGATGCTATGTTAAAATATACAAAGATCGAACTAGATTACATCAGTGACGTAGATATGCTAATGTTTTTGGAAAAAGGCGTCCGCGGAGGTCTAACGCAATGTTCTAAGAGGCATGCAAAAGCTAACAACAAGTACATGCAGGAGTATGACCCAAGTCATCCAGACACATTCCTTATGTATTTTGATGTTAATGCAATGTATTCTTGGGCTATGTCACAATATTTACCTTACGGAGAACTCGAATGGGTTAAAGATGTCGATACCATTGATTTGAATACACATGATAACTCTCCAATTGGATACATCTTGGAAGTAGATTTAGAATATCCTGAAGATTTACATAACAAACATAGAGACTTGCCTGTGGCACCGGAAAAATGCTCCCCTCCAGGCTGCAAAGAGCAAAAGATGATGGCTACCTTGAATAATAAGAAGAACTATGTAGTTCATTATAGAAATCTAAAACTGTACTTATCTAAAGGATTAAAAATTGTGAAAATACACAGAGCGTTAAAATTCAAACAGTCGGATTGGATGAAGAAATATATAGACTTGAACGCGAATTTGCGTAAAAATGCTAAAAATGAATTTGAGAAGAACCTGTACAAACTTATGTGCAATGCAGTATTTGGAAAAACAATGGAAAATGTTCGGCTTCGGCGTGATATTAAACTTAAAACAACATGGGAAGGACGATATGGAGCGGAGGCATTAATTTCAAAACCAAACTTTCATTCACGCACTATTTTTGACGATAATTTGATTGCGATCGAACTTCTACGCACTGAAGTGCTTTTCAACAAACCAATATACGTTGGAATGTGTATTCTTGAAATATCGAAAACCATACTGTACGAGTTTCATTATGAATTCATGAAGGAAAAGTATGGTGACAAGTGTAATTTGTGTTACACAGATACGGACTCGCTCATATATGAGATTCAAGTTGAGGACATATATGAAGATTTAAAAGAAAACTTACACCGATTTGATACGTCAGATTACTCTCAAGACAACCCATATGACATGCCACGAGTCAACAAGAAGGTACCAGGCCTTATGAAGGACGAGAACAACGGATCCATCATGTTAGAGTTTGTTGGGCTCCGAGCGAAAATGTACTCTCTACGCGTCTGTGCAGATGGTGAAAATCAAAATACTATAAAGAAAGCTAAAGGAGTAAAAAGCTACGTAGTAAAAAATAAAATTACATTTGACGACTATTTAACATGTTTGTTTGAGAATAAAGAAATGTCACACGATCAAAATGGAATTAGATCTTATCAACATGTACTCTTCAGCACTGCTCAAAGAAAAATAACACTTAGCCCCTTTGATAACAAGCGGTATGTGAAACCTAACTCAGTCGAAACGCTACCCTGGGGACATTTCAGCATTATGAATATCGACTAAACAGCGATTACTTTAAATAAATATATTTGTGTCCTCATTGCCCCCAAAATTTTTATGCTTAATACCTACAATAGCTTTGTAATCTTAGCAGTTAGTTCTTTTTAAAAAAAAAAAAAATAAATAAACATATTAATAAAAGTATTATTACCTTAAAGAATGTTTTTTATTTTAGAAGTTTAATTTAACCTTTTGCATATTGCAATCAGACACCATAAAAATTATATTCTTCCTTTGCAGGGGAATATTAAGTAAAGGTTCTAACCTAGAACTTTGAAAAAAAATAAATTGGGGGGTTTTTTTTTTTTTTTTTTTTTTTTTTGCATTTTCACTTCTTTAATATCTTGAGATATGAGTTTAAAAAGAAATTTAAAAAATTCCCAGAATTACAAAAGTTATAGCCTTCCTAAACTTTTACAAAATACTTAACAATATTTAACAAACTATTTTAAGTTGTTACAAATGGGTTAACTAATTTGCAAACATTTTTAAAAATAACAAACCCATTTACAAATATTAAGAAATTTTTACAGTTTTCTAAATAATTTGACATAGACTTAAAAAGTAAAATTGTAAACATTTCCAACAATTATAAACCGTTTAAAAATATTAAAAAGAAAATTTTGTAGTTTTCTAAATAATTTATATAAATTACAAAAGTAAAATAAAACTGTTACAAAATACTTAGCAACATTTACCAAACTATTTAATTGTTCTACTGAGTTAATTAATTTGCAAATATTTCCAAAATAACAAAACCATTAACAAATAATAATAAATGTTTGAAGTTTTCTAAATAATATAAGAAATTTAAAAAGTCAAAGTAAACTGTTACAAAATGCTTAGCAGTAGTTAACAAACTATTTAAATTGTTCCAACTGAGTTAACTATTTTGTAAACATTTATCAAAAATAACAAAAACATCTACAAGTATTAAGAAATTTTTGCAGTTTTTATATAATTTATAGAAGTTTAAAAAGTAAAACAAAACTTGTTATATGTTATCATTTCGATATGAAAAAGTAGTGATTTTATTTTATAATTTTTATGTAAAAGGCCAGATGACAGTTCTCCTTTTTAATAAGCTGTTCGCTGGAGTGAAAAGCACTGGGATGCCCCGTGTTTTTTGACAGTTCTCAGGCCGCCCTGGGGTGCCACAGGTTTTCAATCCAACGAACAAACCTTATATCAACTTAAAACGCGCGAATTTTCAAATTAGTCCTAGAAAATTTTTTTTGTGTAGTTTTTGGTGACGTGAGAGTGAGACGTGATGCCCTAAGGACGGATTTTTTGTGTGCTTCTTCTGGTGCCCCCCAGACGTGATGCCCTAGGCAATTGCTTAATTTGATTAAGGGTTAATCCGTCACTGGGTATAGTCATAACTTTTTATATTTATAATAACTTTCCTGAATAATAAAGATTAACACCATTAAACGGCAAAATTTTTTTGGCCATTGAATAATAAGTAATTTATTTCAGAAGCCATTTTGATTAACTCGATACTCTAATGTAAATCGTTTCAATAACACAATTCAAATACACTACCAAGCGATAACGGTAAATTGTTTGCATCTTGTCTAATAAAGTACATAAAGACTTATGCTACAAACTTTGAAAAAATAACAACATATTCAAATTCATGTACCGGGAAAAATAGAAATATTAAAACTGTCTTAAGTTTATTGAAACTTGTTCAAAGTACGGAAATAAGAGCTGAGTCAATTAAAATCAAATTTTTGGTAAGTGGACATAGCTATTTGCCTAATGAGATTTTGCCATTATTGAGTCACATGCGAAAAAAATCAAAACATTTTTTCACCAGATGATTGGTACAATATAATCAAAACATGTAAAAAGAAAGCGCCATTTAATCTAATCCAAATGTCCCACCAAGATTTTTTTTTCAACAAAACCTTTAGAAAAATCAATCATTAACAGAAAAGTAACCATTACAGGATTTCCAGTAAATTGGCTTAAAATACGCTGGATAAAGTTAGAAAGGCCCAAATTCCATCTCATACAATTCAAATGTGATTATAATGAAGATTCAGAATTTAATGCCATTAATATAAGGAAATCTGTAGCAGGTAGAATGCAAAGTTTAAAAAATGTAGATCAGCCTTTATTATATCCTAAAGGTAGAACTATGACAAGGGAAAAAAGGAGAGACATGATGCATAGACATAGACTGCTAAAATTCATTCCTCCTGTTAAACATGATTACTATAAAAACTTGACAACAAATCGAAATGACGAGTCCTCACATACAGCTGATGAAGAAGAAATTATTTATGTTGCTGATGAATTAATCACAAATAATATATTACAACAGAACTGTCAACATTCATTTTTATGGAAAATCTGTAATAAAAATATATAATAACTAACTTTTTCTGTAATAAAAAACTTAAAAATTTAAAGACTGAATTTAACTTTATTACTTTTTTCAGTTGCCAAATCGATTAACTCCACCAGTCACATAAAAATTGTAACATTACTGACGATTATTTTTTGGCTATTCGTTCTTATTAATTTTATATACCGTTAGATGAAAGCTATATCTGCATTTATGCATTCCACAATATATATTTGAATTTATATTATAAAGGGAATTTTAAAAAACAATGTACATTATTACATCGCATTTCTCAACTTTTTGTTTTATGGAGTTAATCAATTTGTACACTGAACGGCTCAATTGGCGAAGACATTGTGTAACATACCCACAAAAAAAAAACATATGTACAGTCAAATTGAGAACCTCCTCCTTTTTTCGAAGTCGGTTAAAAACGCTTTGAAACCGTATATATTTGCCCGCGTTCACTAGTCATGTCTTCTTGATTTAACTGGTTGTAAACAGTTTATTGTGTTTTTTTTTTTTAATTTTTTTCTCAGTAGTGTCAAATATGAATAAATAGTCCTCTACCACCCTGCGACCGTGCCTACGTGGATCAGGATACAAAAGTACCTTTTGTGCTATTCCAGTCCATATTCTATACCTGTGCCAAATCTTAAAAATCTGTTCATTAGGTAAGGTTTAATAAATTACAATTTTTAACTACAACGAGTCATGGTCACATCTATCTGTTCTTTCTCTAAACCTAACATTTCGATCCGCACAGCCGTTTTAGCGTGATTGAGCATCAAACATACATATATTCAAATATTTGTACTTTCTATATATTTCAGTAGGTAAATTGGTGCAGTGCGGAATGCTCAGTGTGTGAGTGTTACTCCTACTTGGGCGGTTTTTGTAATTAAAACTATGTTTAGAAACAAGTTTTATTTGAAAGAAAATAATAGGATTATTCAAATATGTAATCTTGTTGCTTTTTCACTTTTTCTATAATTTTTTGAGCTCCATAGCAAAAATATATAAGAATTAAGAGCATCTGTAAATCTGCGCCGTACTCGTGCCTCTTTCTTTTATTGCAGCTAACGTTTTCAAGTTGAAAGTATCTTTCATTAAAAATTGTATTTTCCACATAAAAAAAAAACATAAATTCTATCCAGTACTCGTTATTTCTGAAGAGATACATTTGCGCGAACAAAGCGATCATACACATTCTCATTTATGAATAAGCGATGCATCCTACTTGCACTGGTAAGAGTTGCAATCCTGTAATTTAGTAAAATGGGGAGGTCGATACATGGCAAAAGTCCCCTATGCATGTTCGCGATTCACGAGACCTTTCAATTGTTCTCAGGTGTGAATAAGATGCGACGTCCTTATAAGAAGGCCATGCATGGCATGTTTTCGTCATTCATACTTGCTGAACTATAATAATTGATCCTTGTTATGAAGACATGGATGACTTTGAATAGGTCATTCCTTCGTGTTGCTGCGCAAGTGTAGAATCCACACAAATACAACCCCGTAGCGATTATATCCCGCCTTGCGAAAAGATCTCATTTTTCCTTTATATCTTATAAATTCTTAAAGGGCATAATTTCAATGGATAAAAGAAATTTACTACACTCAGGAGCATTAATAACTGCTTATTGTGCAAATAATTTAATCCAACGAATTACAGTTTACACTAGCTTCTATGCCGATGTGATTTCCGGCTCACAGTCTCTTCATTATCTCTTAAGGGAGTCAAGGAAATTTGAAAACTATTTTTTCCAGTAAATAAAGTATGTAATCGATTCGATGCTTAATGCATCATAGGTATGTATGCCTAAGTGCGGTTGTGCTTTGAGTATGTGCACATATTTATTGATTGCTGATACAGGAGATGATAAAACAATTTTAACCCTCTGCGGTCGAATGTTGCCATAGAAATGACAATGCATTTCTTACTAGAAGGAATGTCGCCACTAAAAAAAATTATATTTCGTTATCTGTACCATCATTGGGAATGCGATCTTAATTAGTAATAATTTGCTTTAAAATTGTTGAAAGCATTCTCTAAACCATTATTTCAATTGTAGCATCGTACTTAATGAGTGGAAAGAGGTCCCAATCACATAGGTTAATTTCTGAATTTTTAAAATTATACAGAAAGAAGGCGGCACGAAACGAACGTGGGTTGAAACTAGCAATCAGCCTTCTTTCGTTTAGTGATAAGCGATTGTGCGTTTATTTTAATGAGTGAAATGAAATAATCTGTTATTTCGTAAAAATCTGTTACGTATTTTGAACAGACTGTTACAAAGTTAGAATAAATTATGAAAAGATGTGTGGACCTATATTCTACGCATATTTTCACCATCTAAGCATAATGGATCTGTTTTATTTGGGAACAAAGCGACTTAAAAATGCTCGATTTTGAACAATCCTGACTTCCAGATGACACTCGGGAGCATTTATTTTCTTACATACTGTATTAATTTGACGCGCAAAGATTTCAAAGCGCAATTTCAAATAGAAAAATTTACAAATATCAGCATAATATATGTACATTGTACATACTTAACAAAACTCAGACTTTTCAAAATAACATTACGTTACACTTATAGTAATACTATATATCAATTTAAAGTTAGGTACCTTCTGTCTTAAAGTTTTTTTCTCATTCAAATGGATTACAATAATTGGGGGAATCTAATATTTCTTATATTAAATATATCATATTAAATTTCGCGCATGTCATTATCAGTAATGTAACAATTTAAATCATGGTCAATAGCCTGGTTAGTAACGCAACGCGTTGGCTGCGAGCCAGCAGTGCGCTAGAGACTGTGGGTTCAATTCCCACTAGAAGCCCTGGTCACCAAAAGTGGTATTACAATGGGCCTATTATGGCCTAAGTGTGTCTTCGGACAGCCACATCAATCTTCATCTAAATCATGGTTACATTTTTGATGCACATGTTTTCTGTTACAACATAATTGTTCATTTCAAATAATTTTAAAACGAAACGCATAAAATCAAACGAATATTATTCAAAACTTTCATTTATCAACATATTATTATTTTAGTACTTTGTATTGAACATCTTATTTCTTTATAAAAGTACATATTACGCGACTTTATTTTACACATTAATAAATATTTTCCGAGATTAACATTTGATTCGATTGCTACTGACACATTTGAGTTAACTTCGCACAGACCGAAGCTTGAAAACCTCAACTCAAGGCAATTTACCAATTGGCCTATTTTTTTTAATTATTGTTAGGTAATGACGAATCAAGTGGTATTTTGGCGTTAAGGTAATATAGAAAAAATTAATTAATAGTAACTGTTTTATTAATTATTCAAGATATCTTATAAATTTCGGTTGTACATAGTCGTGCCATAAGTTCTGTCTCCCTCCCCTCCACTAAAAGGGTCACGACGCATCTCGATTACCTGTCGCGAATTAGCTTAAATACTTCCCGCTTTGTTAAAAAAATATCATTTTGTCATTGGATTTCGAACGAGCAACATGGAGTGGGGCATTAAAGAGAACAGGATCGCCGTTATTGCACTATTTAAGTGCAACAAGTCAGCAAAGGAGATATTTGAGCTTCTTCAGCCACTACAAATTACAATAAAATTTGTGCATCGTACTATCAAACGATACCGTGAGACTTCCTCTGTCGATGACAGGTCCAGGAGCGGGAGGCCTCGTACGTCTCGTACACCAGCAGCAGTAGAAGCGGTGCGTCACCGCATACTGAGAAATCCGCTCCGAAAACAAAAGGTGATAGCACGGGAGATGAAAATACCCAAAAGGACGATGTCTCGTATTATCAAGGAAGACCTTAAGCTTAGTGCTTATCGACGGTCAACAGGGCAGCGGCTTACGGACAAGCTTCGTGCGATACGAGAGATGCGATCTAAAAGTCTCTTGAAGAAGTACGCGGGAAAAAATACCAACAAATACTTTTTTCAGACGAAAAACTTTTTACTATTGAAGAGAAGTTTAACCGACAGAATGACAGAGTGTACGCGCATAGCTCTAAGGAAGCGGCTGAGAAGATACCCAAGGTAGAGCGTGGCCATCATCCCGCCCCAGTCATGGTTTGGTGGGGAGTTGGCTATTAAGGTGCTACGGAGCTGCATTTTTGTGAGCAAGGCGTGAAAACGAAGGCAAAGAACTATCAAAGTGACATCCTGGAGAAGATGGTGAAGCCGCTCAACACAACGATATACCATGGTCAGCATTGGGTGTTTCAGTAAGACTCAGCACCAGCTCATAAAGCCAAGACAACGCAAATCTGGTTAAAATTGAATGTTCCTGACTTCATTTCTGCTGAAGATTGGCCTTCTGGTAGTCCAGACCTAAATCCTTTGGACTACCGCTTATGGAATATTTTAGAGGAGAAGGCCTGCTCTATTCAACATCGAAACATTGAGTCATTAAAAGCAAGTTTGATGAAAGCAGCGAAGGAAATATCACTAGATGTCTTGCGTACTGCGATTGATGAATGGCCGAAACGTTTAAAAAAATGTGTAGCTGCAAAGGGTGGGCATTTCGAATAATCGTCTGCATTACTGTAAATTAGAATAAGTATATTACTAAACATAATAAATAAAATTTAATTATTTTTTTCTTATATGAGCTTTTTTTGATTTTTCCTTTGGGACAGAACTTATGGCACGACTATGTATAATACATTCTAGATATATTTGTTGTATAATACATTCTAGATCTTCAGGCCAAGGAAATAGCTCTGTGTGCTTTCCTGGATATAGAGGGTGCTTTCGATAACACAGGATAAGATTCTATATCCAGGGCTCTTGTGCCCAGGGGTATAGACTCAAATACAATCGCATGGGTGGATGCTATGCTAAGAGAGCGAGAAATCTCATCCATGCTGGGCAACACCTCTGTGTTCATTAGGGCAGTCAGAGGATGCCCACAAGGCGGGGTACTGTCGCCATTGCTTTGGTCTCTGGTTATGGATGGCCTCCTAGTCAAGCTTTGTGGGCTTGGCTACTACGCTGTTGGCTATGCAGATGACCTGGCAATAATCGTTACGGGTAAATTTGACTCAACTGTCACAAGCTTGATAAGGTCCGCACTTCGTGTAGTCACTGACTGCTGTGTCAGTGAGGACCTAACCATCAACCCGTCTAAGGCCGTCCTGGTACCTTTTACAAAAAGGTACCGTCTAAACTTGGATACTATATCCATCCAAGGAACGTTCGTTGAATATTCCAATGAAGTAAAATACTTAGGTATTTGGCTGGATAAGCGGCTAAATTGGAATACTCAACTAAATTACCCATTAAATAAGGCCACGCGAGTCATGTGGGCCTTTAGGAGACTTTTTAGCAGGACATGGGGTCTCAACCCAAAGATGATCCTGTGGTTATACAATACAATTGTCAAGCCAATTGTTGCTTACGCCGCCCTTGTATGGTGGCCTAAGGTTCAACAGCAGATGGCAATTGCTAAGTGCAACAAGCTACAAGGGCTTGCTTGCCTCTCCATAACAGGAGCCATGAGGACTTGTCCAACACTCGCCATGGAGGCGATAGTAGGACTCGAACCCCTGCACTTTTTCATTTTGAAATCAGCTGCAATATTGCTGACAATGGTCACATGAGCATCCTGCAGCGCATCCCTGACTTAAGGATCTGTTATATAATAGACTACATGACCAGGGAACTGAGCTTCGGGAGGAGATTCAGGATTCTCATCCCTGAACGTGTAGACTGGAATGGCGGCGGCCTCAGTCTGGACCCCAGAACTCTCCGTTGGTTCACAGATGGCTCAAAAACGAAACATGGTGTTGGTGCTGGTGTCTAGGGACCCAACACCAAGGTCTCGATAGAATGGGCAAATGGCCCAGCGTTTTCCAGGCTGAAATCCATGCCATTAAAGCCTGCGCCCTTCTCAACATTAACAAGAGACTTAAAGGTGCCAATATCACTATCTTCTCCGATAGCCAAGCGGCCCTCAAGGCGCTCTCGTCATGGCGTTTCTCGTCTAGACTTGTTAAGGAATGCTTTGATACCCTTCAACAGTTAGCGACTTCCAACAGGGTTACCCTCTGTTGGGTACCGGGATACTCCGGCGCACAGTGTTCCAAATCGCTCAAAAGCTGGCCAAAATTCGAAATCCCGTTAGAAATGCTTGAAACTGAGTACACGGGGGTTTTCGGTATCGCTGATCTCAAATCCGTTTCCAAAACTGAAAAATTCAAAATGGCGGATCCAAAATGGCGGACTGAAATTGCAAAACCTTGTCATATTTGTACCAAAATTGGTATATAAGGGTTCTTGATGCTGCTTGTTTTATTTCTAGTATCGGAATGGGAAAATTCAAAATGGCGGATCCAAAACGGCGGACCGAAATTGCAAAATCTTGTCGGATTTATACCAAAATTAGTATATAATGGTTCTTGATGCTGCTTCTTTCATTTCTGGTATCTAAATGGAAAAATTCAAAATGGCGGACCAAAATTTAAAATCCCATCTTACTTAAGTAAAATTTGGAATATGAGGGTTTTTGGTATAGCTGATTTCAAGTCCGTTGTCAAAATTGAAAAATTAAATGCGGCGGATGCAATACGGTGGATCAAAAATGTAATCCTCATTGGATTTAAACCCGAACATACGGGTCTTTGGGGTTGCTTATTTCATCTCTGCTATCAAAATGACGGATCCAATATGAGAGACCTGAAAATATTTTTCTCGGAATTTCATTTCAGTAGCGAGAGATAACTGCTCAGTAGGGTAATTTTGACGCAAATCTTCAGTTTTGCGACGCTTCGACCTTTCACTACTTTCCCCAAAGCTTTTTTCAGGACGGCCAACTTTAGAGCACGTTTCTGGTGTTGGGGGTTTGGAAAAGATTAAAACTAAGCCACTCCGAAAATCTCCGTAAAAATGTGGAATTTTTTCGGAAAATAAATAAAAACATCTGGCATAAAAAGCAAAATACAATATATTTGAAAAAAAAACAATAACACATTAAATAACTGCTTGTAATATCCTTGTAAAAATAATGTAAAATTTAATCATTTCGATCCGGTATGATAGATTTAATCCGCCATCTTGAATCCCACAATTGAAATAAAGTATTTGAAATCCGTGACCTCTCTGTACGAATTCAATAAAGAAATGGGTAATATTTAGCAATTTCCAACAGCCATATTGGATCCGCCATTTTGAACTTTTGAAATTAAAACAGCCTATATACAGCCTATATTAAGACCTGCCAAATAAGCTACACAAAAACAATCCCGCATTACAGTCTATGAAGTAATTCCAATAGCCGAACATACGTATAATATCGCAAACAGCATATTTACATGTATAGAGTTGTAAATGGAGGCTCATAACTATAGCTGCGGCAGGTTGCGGCAGCTGAATTTTATACCTCGTATTCATCACCGTTAGGAGAATACGTTCCCATTGGAATCACCGCGCCGACCCGTGTCTGACGGTTTGTAGGCCTGAATATATTAAATATAATGTTTTCTGTCAAGGGTTACGCTAAGAGTGACGTCACACGTAAACCGCTACAAAATTAAACCGTTATTTGGGTGTTTTCAAAAGAGCAACATTGTGCCTAACAAATAAATACTATATGTAAATATTTTTCTCACGTTCAGGTGTATGACACAGCTTTGAAAAGGTAAGATAAATTGAATATTTACTCGATGACTACTCTGCCAACTTTAACAGTCAAAAAACATAGTAAAATGTACTATTAGTGAAAAAAAATTATTACTATGTGAAGCATCAGGATGTCCTTCATAAATCTGTATATTTAGAAATATAGTTTTTTGACTTTCATTTTTTTAATTTTGGCCAGCTTTTGAGCGATTTGGAACACTGTGCGGCGTTGAGGGAAATGAAGTTGCTGATTATTATTATTATTATTATTATTATTATTATTATTATTTATTATTATTATTATTACAGAAATAATACAATTTAACATACATTTAACAATAATACAGGAACACGCACATTTAGATTGTTCACTAATATAAGTAGTATTTAGATACTTGTGATAAATATAATATAAGGTGCACTCGTCGACATACAGTATCCTATCAACAAGAGGGGATAGGTTAAGTAAGGATAGTCTGTCAGGATAAGGAACATATGGTTTATCGAATTTTCTTAAGAGACTGTGGGAGAATTAGCTCTGCACAGATTCGATTTTATCAATTTTATTCTGATGATACGGAGACCAAACAGGCGAACAATACTCAAGAATGCTTCGCACTAGGGTCAAGAATAGCAGTCTCGCCGTAGTCACATTTTGGAGATAGGTTGAGGTACGTAGAATAAAGCCAGCAAGTCTATAAGATCTCTTGGAGATATCGTGGATGTGAGCATCGAAAGTCAGCTGATGAACTTGCCAGGGAAGGTTCATCATCTCGATTCAAGGGTCCTGAGCCCTTCTGCAGCATTTGCTGGTCTTCGTCCAAAGCTGTGATAGAAGAATGGGCCAGGAATCTACAGTACATACACTGGGATAACTTCCCTGGGATCCGGCAAGCTAACGAGCTCCTCAGACCCTATACCTACACTGAAATCAATGCTTTGAGTAAAGCGGATCTCAGACTGTTGGAAGGTTACCTAACTGGCCACCATGGTCTAAGATACCACCAATATAAAATAGGTCTGTCAAATGAGACGGATTGTCGTCTGTGTCTTGAAGACGACGAAACTACATCACACATTTTGTGTGCTTGTCCGGCTTTAGCACGGTTAAGAAGAAAGATCTTCGGTCAGGAGTTCCTGGACTCGGCTGAGGCTCATTCATCTTCTGTAAAAGACCTTCTGGCGTTCCTTAGGATAGCAGATCGTCTTTTACTGTAAAGGGGCTTCGGCACAAAAGACCGTCTGGTCGCAGCCCACCATGACGGTCACCCCTAACAATAATAATAATAATAATAAATACATTCTAGATTAAGCAGTATTCAAAATAGCTAAAATAAGAACTCAATGAAACTCTTCATTGCTATCGCTGGCATTTCGAAGCAATTATTATTAACATTATCTGAAGTTATTTCCACCGATATATTCCTATATTCTGTATTACTCTAGTTAGGGAGCTTCAATCAGTCTAACATTTAACTGTAGCTAACAACTGTTGAAGCCGGCAATTCAAATGCTCCCGCACTATGATTGTCCATGATTTAAAAATTTAGTTATGTATATATTCGTTTGTGTCTTCCTTGCTAGAAACAGACTTGGAGATTTTCTTTGAGAGCTATGATTACTCATCATTTAAAAATTTAGTTATGTATTTGGTTGTTGTCTTCCTAGCTAAAACTAAATTTATTATTATTATTTTATCTCGTGGCTTGAAGAGCATTTGCTATTGTTGTTGCAATTTACGCAATATTTTGTTTTGCACTCTTTCTGGTAAGGCCGAGTTCACCCTATGTAGTGCTGGTCAATTGCAGTTTTTGGCGGTATGGGCATTTTTGGCTATTTTTACAACGCATCGGGTTGGGAAAAAATCCTCATATGCGATTTTTGGTCCAAACACCCTGAATTATTTCCGACAGCCAGTAGGTCAAACGCACTTATTCTCCGAGAGTAACCTTTCTAACCTCTCCAGGCCAGGTTAACTGAATGACGTCAGTAAATCCCTGGTCCTTGAAGTTCTCAAGGATCTCTTGCCTGGTCAGTACTCTGAACTTCGAGAAGAAGACCGTTGCCTTGATGCAGTTGAGTGTCGGGTGTAGTTAGCTATATTTTAAATTAGGCCTATTTATCGTTCGTAAAATTCACTTGTTTTGTTGTTGTAAATGATCAAATGTCAGTTAGGTTAGCTGCTCAATCGGTTTCTTTTTTTTGCCTTCTTTTTTGAAGTACTAGCTGTAATACGTGAGGTGTACCGGATGCTGGGTGGTACTGAAGCCCCACTAGAACTCCGAAAATTGAACACACCTGCTTCTAATTAGAGGTGTAATTAATGTTCAGCTCGTGATGGGGATTAGCCGTACTGTTCACGGTAAAAAAAATTCTTCAGGTATTTGTATAGCAAAAAGTTCACTCCTTATAGTGACAATCAAGCCATTATAGAAATATTTAGTACTGCAAAGGGCACTTCTGCTGTAGCTGTAGCCAGGCTTCATTGTTTGTGGATTTATTTATCCCTATTCCAATATGATCGCCTATCGCCCAAGTAAAAATATGTGAAATGTTCACGGATTGTCTAAATTCCAGTACCGATGTAGAAACATTCAAGATAAAAATAGTTCACAAGTTACCGAATTTGTCAAATCTAGCTGGTCAGAAGAAGTCAATTTAATGCTAAATTCCTACAAACTGAAGCTGGTTGTATCTTTTATGGTGATCGAGTTATAGTCCTTCATTAGTTACAAAATAAAGTTCCATAAATACTTCATTCAAACCACGGAGGCATAGTTTTAATGAAAAACGTTCGTTTGCGATTTATTGTATAAAATTACGCGGTCTGCATATCTCCGTTTGAGCGCATTCATCTCGATTTCTTCCATTTTGAAGAAAAGAATTTTTGTATGAAATTAATTAATTTCGTATAAATGAATAATTTGACTACAAACTAGTTAATAAAGCTGTTGATGCCAAAAGAAATGATTGCTGATTATGGTGAACAATTGCGTCACATCATTGTAGAAATTTTTTTGTTCAAAGCAATGTCAGAACAAAATTCTAGGTGCATATAAAATTTATTTATTTAGAATTGTTTTTGAAAAGTGGTAATAAGGAGGTAAACAGAAACTGTAGCAGGGAAGTGAGCCATGTAGGTAGGGTAATAAATGTAATGCTTAGAAAGAATGCCCGTCTTGTTCATCTGTGGCGCCAATAACATCAGTAAAATGTGCCTGTACATATAACTAACATCTGGTATGGATGCCCAGCTAAGGTACATGAATTGCTCTTTCGACATTCTTATTGTAGTAAGTTCGACTTGATTAGAGAAGATTTCAGGTGGGGTTTTAGGAGTAGTCTATTAAAAATTTTAGTTGATAAAGTAAATTAAAAATGCATGACTGTAGTGAGACGATCTATTGTTGTATTCGATATTGATTCAATTAACCATTTCGTGGAGGTCATATAGTTCCACTTACGGGTTGTATCATGGCACAGGTATGTCTGTGCCCTGCTCATTTACGGCCGTGCAGCTTACCTTGTTCACAGGTATGTCCATGTTCATTGTAGGGAGGTCCCTGATAAACTGAACACAAGAAAGTCTGTGGTCTCCAAAGCTCCACCCTTGGCACAGGTATGTCCATGTAGAATAAACCCACGGTATTGCACTAACACCAATATGTAGCTAAGGACTCACTGAGTATTCATTCAACGACATATGACGTTTTTTTTTTCTTTATAGGGGTTTGATCGAGTCGTCGCCCCGAGGAAAAAAACGAAATATAAAAGCAATACAGTCAAAGACGAAAAAAATAATTAAAACCCATTATTTCAGTATTTTAAGAAAAAACATTGTTTGTGTTTTGGGTATTGCACCCCTTTATTTATAATATCAAATTGTCCATTAGTCTGATTTACCAGCCTTAAAGCAACAATGGGCAAGCCGAAATATCAGTTTCAATTATTAAGACAGTTTTGAATATGTTTTTCCTCTAAAAAAAATCAACGTTAACATTCCGATAAATTTTAGTAAAAGAAAAGAGAAAGTAATTATTAAATATTCAAGCTTTTCATTTTTTTATGTTTTATTTTAGTATATTATAGTTATTATTTTATTTTTAATTAATTTAATTTAATTTATATTTTTTAGATAATGACACCACAATAGAAAACTTCGTTCAATTCTGCGTCACTAAATTAGATAATTTTTAATTATAAGCCAATTGCCCTGAATTTTATAGTTTTTTCATTTAACATTAGAATTTTCCTACACTTAGATAACTAAAAATTAATGGGAAATAGGCTATAATTTCAGTGCGATACATTAAATACCCAGCTATCCCAAGCGAATATATAGTACCAGTGGTAAAGCAAAGCTGATGGGTCTGAGACAAGTATGCTGGCAACCATAGGAGCAACATCTCCTTAATTGAATTAAGGAGCAAAACTCAGCTTTGAAGACACTCAATAAAGCAAATTTGAATCAATTTAGCAAGTACTTTATGAGGTGTTCTTATAAGCCGACTGGCTAACCAATTTCTGCACAACTGACTTTTTGAAGTATGTATACATATAACGGACCTAAGTATGAAATTCTCTGCCGCACCAACATTTATATAACACCTAATTTAAAATTCCAAAATCCCGTGTGTACTGAACGTTACGTGCCTGGAGTTGAGTTTACGTTTTTTTGTCATAATACGTTCGGGGTGTCAAACGAAAAGTCATCAGATAACCAAACTGAGCATTAGGGGTGCAGTTAAAAAGATTTATTCATTTCTCCCCAATTACGCTTCTGATATGATATTTATTCGAAACGACAAGGTTATCTGAGCTTAATAAATCGACCGGAATCACGACGTGGGAAGTGTTCCCACCTGTGCTAAAAAGGGTAGGCGAATGGCTCGTAGTTCAATTTATGGAGAAATTTTAAAATTCTCATTAATGCTTATTAATGAATGATGTAGGCTTATTATAGCCAAATTCAAGAAAAAAGTAACTTACAATTGAAGGCTATTTATATAATATGTAGGGACGGAGTACACGAATTCGAGTAATTTGGAAACGTCGAGTTCGCAAAGTTGGTCTAAAGGGTTGGGACGAAATTTCTTACGCGCGGTTCTTAAAGGCACGATCAGATAACTCTCATAATTCTTATTCGATTTTAATACAATTTTTCAACAGTCATTGGGTTTAAACTACACAATAAAAAATTAGTGTTAATTCGACTAATTTTTCACATAATTTTAACCTAGGGGCCTTTAATTTTGATAACTTGCGTTTCCATCAAATGTACCTAGAAACGGTAAGGCTGACGGAAATGAAAAGAATATTGTTATTTACAGTTATAGCGTATATTCAAAATATGATGTTTTTACTTTGTACTTCCTTTAAATACTAAGAAAAAATTACACTAATGTCGACAAAGCTCACTTTCCCACTTTTGCACCACACTCGACATACGTCATCGTTTCGTATTTACCGCTATCTCACAAAGCGGTTTGCAAGCTAATCGAGTGAGATAAGTGGTCTTTCAAAGAACGTGAAATTAAATTGCGAAAATATGCACCTTAATAGATGTATTCATTTAAAACTTATCATGAAGCCAATTGCAGTACTCGTTAAGGAAAAGGTTCTTGAAAATTCTCGTGAAGGCAAATCTTCAAGAGATATTGCTGAGAAATGTAAAATATGCATATAACAGTTCAAAAAATTCAAAAATATGCAAGCGATGAATTTCCAAAACCTAAAAATAGGCGCCCCGTGAAAATTTATGTTCGAGCTGCTCGGGAAATGGCTCAATGTGTGGTACCTGGAATAGCAAAAACTCCTCGTAGAGCCTTGAAGAGAATTGGCCTAAAGCCTAATGAAAAAAGGAACCCTACTGTCTCTCCTAAATATTTTTTTAGCACGCAAGAGGTTTGCTAAAACTCATAGTAACTGAACTCTGGAAAACTGGAACCAAGTAAGTTCTAAAAAAATAGGTCTTGTAACTATTTCTAATAGTTCACTCTCAAAGTTCTGCCGGTACGAATGAGAAGGAAGATCGTGGTACGGGAAACGTCCAACTGATAAATTTAATCCTGCAAATGTGAAGGCGACAATGAAACATGTTGGTGGTTCACTAATGGATTGGGGTTGAATAACTCGTAATGGTGCTGGGCCTTTAGTTAGTGTCGAAGAAATTTATGCGTAAGGAGCAATATTTGCCAATTTTGCAAGAAAATCTTGATTCGGCCATGCGTTCGAGTGGAATTCGCACCTCAAAGGTAATTTTCCAACAAGATGGGGACCCCAAACACACTGCCAAAATTGTAGGATATTGGCTCGAGAACTAATCCTTTGCAATTTTGAATTGGCCCAGAATTGAATCCTATTGAGCACGTCTGGGCTTACATGAAAAGGAAACTGGCCGAATACAGTGACCCACATGTAGGAATAATTGACCTATGGGGACGCGTGTAGGACGTCTGGACATCCATTCCATTGTAATTCATTTCTAAGTTCTACGAATCGATGCCTTCCTGAGTACAGGCAGTTGAAATCCTGTAGAAAGAACAATTATTTAGATATCGATCTGAAATTTTACACATATATTCTTGAAGTGCTAATCTATCGAAACATGACAAAAAAAAACAGTGGGTTACCCCCTTAAAACAATCATTTTACTAATTAGGTTCCGCTGAAATCGAGAAATTTTGGTCACCATATTGTATCCGCCATATTGAATATCTAAATTTGGACAGCAGATTTGAAGTAATATTCAAAATTAGTGGCCTCAAAACAATCAGTGTAATAATTTTCATTAAATTCCGTTGAAATCGAGAAATTTTATCCACAAAATTAGGCAATTTTAATTATGTTAAATTGGAATACGTACTACGGACAATATATTAATCAACAAAAAAATAAACAAACAAATGAACTTAAATTTTAATATATCGGGTGATATTTAAAGTAAATGAACAGCAGAATAACTCGCCAGCGGGCTTCGGCAAACATTTTTCAAATAAAATTTGTAGAATTGTACCCTGGCTATCTGGTAGTGACCTCGGATTTGACCTTGGCAGTGTCCTTCAATTTGGAAGACACACTTTTGATCTCGGAAATGGATAGAGCGGAAAATTTTACGTTCAGATGTGTATGACCTTTAACAATTTGAACCTTTTACCTCTGAGGGTCATATCAAGATCAAACACTAGAACAGAAATAAAATTTAAAAATAAATCTTACTGGAAAATGTTCAGAACAAAAGTTGTAAGATTTCATACTGGCTGTCTGATGCTGCCTTTGGATAAAACATTGAGCATTAATTTTAAGTGATCTTCAGCCCAGGTTCAATTTTTAAGTTTTATTTTCGTTCTAGTGTGTGGTCTTGATATGTCTGCAGAGGTCCAAATTGATCAAGGTCATATCTGAACGTAAAATTTGCAGCTCTTTCCAATTTCCGGGGTCAAAAGTATGTCTTGCAATTTAAGAAAATCAACTTGACCTCGAAATGATCTTGAAGATCAAGGTCACCATCAGATAGCCAGGGAACAATCCTACAACTTTTGTTTGAAACATATTTTTGAAAATGTACTCCTGGCGACTTATTCTGCTGTTCCGTTTCTTTTATGCCATTCTGTGTATACATATACAGGGTGTTGAAAATATAAGGAGAAACTGTGCATCGCACCTCCATTATCTGCATGTGTGCATCCTAATTCAAGCAATTGTTGGAGTAAAGTTAGTCGCAAACCATACCCGGAATCAAACGCATCTCTTTTTAATAAAACATAGTTTTCTAAGGTGAAACTTCCAGAGTTTTCTTTCATTAACTCTGGTTCAGTTTTATTGTTATTTTTGACATAGCGATTAACGTGCTTCTGACTTACTGCTGTGTTTCACACCAAAACTAAAATATGTGTAAGTGGAAGTAATCAAGCTAGAGAAACTTTTACTTACCGCTTTTAAATTCAAGGGCCCTTAGCGGAAGCATCAAAAACTTAAATTATTTTCTTTTCATATATAGTAAGTGTAAACACGTGATACCCATTAAAAGTCGTATCTTCCTCGTAAGACTACCACGGAATATTAAACACATTTAATGACAATCCGAAAGTCGCATAGCCACTTACAAATTTGAGTTTGATCTCAGCCTTCATGTAATATATGTATTATATCTAAAGGACCCCTTCTTAATTCGGTTCGTCGATCACACCCGAACATTTGCTGAATCATTTCGGTAAATATTCACGTTATAACGCTATGTGAAATTCAAGAGTTTTATTAATTTCTATAATGATGTCATTTCTTTGTTAAGGACATTGTTGTTCAGATTAATTGTAGGCCGAAATCATTCCCCTTTGTCTACTTTATTAACCGCTGGGTTTATTATTCTAAGATACTTTAGTTCTTTCAGATTCGATATTGAGTGGGGGAGTGCAAGGAGAACAACGCAAGTGCTCTTTATGCGTTTGCGCGTGTGTTGACTTTCGACATCAAAGTAAAATGCAAATATCCGTGCTAATTCAAGTATTTTCATCTTGTCAGATCTCCGGACTTTCCTTGAAAACTGTAAAGGTTATGAGTGCTCTCATCATATTCATTAAAAATTAAAATTTAAATGTCGTTAAATTTCGTACCACCATTAATTTGCACAGCCTCAAAAAAGCGAAAAGGAAGATGGAAAATGCTGTCTTAAATCGCACTAAATGATGTGCGGCAAAAATTATATTATTGTATGTAACTTGTAAAGATGTAAATTGTTATGCATTTAAAACTTATGTGCAAACAAATTCTATAAATTAGAAAGCCTTGCTTCCATACTAATATTTTTTGTAAGTTATGAAATTGTTTAAAAGTCCCAGGTAGTAAACCGGCTTCTTGTGTATCGAAGTTCCGTTATGTTGTACTACCACTTGAGCCTATTCAAATAACATTATTTTAAGATTTTATGACCATACCTAGTAGATGTTATACCTTTTTGAATAGCTAAAGAGACGTAGAAGTTTTTAAAATTATTTGCAGAATAGGTTCCATAATTTTTTTGAACACTAGAACTACCGGCGCTCAAGCTTGTAATTTTGATAATTTTTGGCAGCTTTAAATTAATATGCTTTCACATTTAAATTAATAATTATAAATGGAAATAGGTTCGCGATATGTCGTAATTTTGAACCTTAATAAGATTTGGTATTACTCTTAAGAGATATTTTCAAAAAATATGATTAATTCAAGCAAGAAATTTAATACCGGTCAATTTGACCGGTCTTGGTAGTTCTAGTGTTAAAAAAAAGCGCTTCAAAGTTACAAACACTTAGTGAAAATTCTTTAATTCTAACCGTTGTCGAGCAGTCTTTTTAAGCTGTTAGTAGTAGGTTCAGTTTTTGTTAATTATTTTTATTAATAGATACTTAAAAAAAACGGACTCTAGGAGCTCTAATCTGAAAAAAATCGATAAAAAATCCAAACAATTAAGGATTAAATCTTTAAAATTCAATATCTCCATAACGGTTTAGTTTCGGACACCATATTACAGAACAAATCCATCAGAAATGACCTGAATAATAACGTCCTTTAATATTCAGTACTTATTTATTTATTTATTTCGACTTCATCAACAAACTGATTACTACATAGCATACGGAGAGAAAAATATCAATTTTAACGAAGCTGACTTTTAATTGTATTTCTAGAAAGGTGAAAATCAATGTGTTGAAAGTAGGCATTGAAGGAGCGTGACATTGACGTAATAGCTTCGTTCAACCCGTAATTTGTGTGATGAATAGGCGTGCGGAAGAAATTATAATGTCTTGTAGGGCGAACCGGAACAGAAATGTCAAAGAGGGAGAAAAGTTCAGGGGAGTTAACGTTTCCTGAAACACAATCAAAGGCAAACACTATTTTAGCGATATTGCGGCGTTGCTCGAGGGATTACAAAGAGATCAATTTAAGTCTGTCCTCATAAGGAGGCAGAATTGGTGGGTCGCACCAAGGAAGGTTTCGAAGAGCAAATCTAAGAAATCTTCGTTGTACTGCCTCAACACGGTTAATGTGTGTCGTCATTGATGGGGACCAAACTGGACTCGCATACTCAAGTATTGGTCTTACAAAAGTACAGAAGAGAGTACGAGTAATATAAGGATCGTTGAACCAGAAGCCCAGGGTGGCACCTGCTTTGCGAACAATGGCGTCAATATGATCCTCAAACGAAAAACGGCCATTTAACCAGACCCCAAGATCTTTCGTTTTTTCGAGTCTCTGCAGCGAGCAATCGTCAATGGTATAATTAAAAGTTGTGATACTTTTTCTGCGTGAAAAACACATATACGTACATTTGTCAATATTTAATGGTAAGCGGTTAAGCATACACCAATTATGAAAAGCATCAATGTCAGAATTTAAAAGAATACAATCCTGCTCGCTAGATAAAACCCGAAAAATCTTGGCGTCGTCAGCATAACAGAGAATTCTATAATTTGGCAAGAACATTGACACATCATTAATGAATATGATGAATAGGAGAGGACCAAGGTGACTACCCTGAGGTACGCCCGACGTATTAAATATTTCTCTGGATAGCACGCCTCGAAATATGACGCGTTGCGATCGCTGGGACAAGTATGAGCAAAGCCATTTAATAAAAATAAAGGGAAATCCGAGAAGGCTGAGTTTATAGAGCAGAATTCGGTGATTAATTCTGTCAAAAGCCTTACTGAAATCTGTAAAAATACAATCTACTTGTTTACCCTTTTCAATATTAGAAATGCAGTAATTGGAAAACTCCATCAAGTTGGTTGTAGTAGATTTCCCTTTGAGAAAGCCGTGCTGAAAAGATTGCAAGAAAGGCTTGCAATGAAAATAAAATGTATCACAGATCAGAAACTCGAAGATTTTAGCTACACAACATAGATTAGCAATAGGACGATAATTCGATATATTTTGTTTCGAGCCTTTTTTGTGCAGTGGAATTATCGTCGACATTTTCCAAGATATCGGAAAGACACCACAGGAAAGAGACAAGTTGAATAAATAGCATAAAATAGGGACAAGAGGTGCGGCACAACTTTTAATACAAAAGGCAGATATGCCATCAGGTCCATTAGAAGAACTATCAGCTAAGTTCGATATTAAACTCGAAATCTTAGCCTCGTCAATAAATAAATCAGCAGCCGTGAGAGAGGTTGTCGGGAGCGTCGTCAAGTGAGAAAAAGTCTTAAACCTATTATCACAGGTGTCGCTATCACAGTCTGCAAGAAAAGCAGTTTCAAAAAAATCACCAAAGAGATTAGAAATCTTCTGAGGATCGTCACTAGAAACATCACCCAGAGTAAGCAGAGACGGGTAACCATCACAACCGCGCTTCGAATTTACGAATTTGAAGAAACACTTAGGATTCTCCCGCAAGGAATGTTTCGCGTCGTCAAGAAAGGAATTATAGGAATACTCCAATTCAGTATTATACTGTCTGCGAAGGGAGCAGTAGGACGCGTAATCAATATCGTCCCTTGAGACGCAAAATCTCTTCCAAGCCTTATTTTTCTTGTTTTTGAAGTAAAACTTCTTTACGCACGCTTGACTTTGGGGAGTAAGCTGGTGAATGCATGACGAGAGCGTTACAAAAAGTGTGATCGGGCAAGACGAACGCGGCGTTTGGTGCAGTGGTGAACAGTTGGGCTTGGGATTCAGAGGTCACTGGTTCGAATCCCAGCCTGGGGATGCTTTTGAAAGTAAAACTTCTTTAGGTACGCTTGACTTGGGGAGTAATCTGGTGAATGCGTAACGAGAGCATTAGGAAAAGTGTGATCGGGCCGAGGCGAACGGAAGTAGATATAAGTTAGTGAAGATAGAAAGAGAAGAGAGTTACGTTTCGTATATTACTGTAGAAGCAAGAGAGAGAGGTGCGAGCACTAATTTATCAATGAAAACCGATAATAAACTTAAATATTTGTAAAAAATGAATATATGGATATGTATATACATCTATATATTATCCATATATACATATATAAACATATATACATATATAAACATATATATAGATGGACCTAAAGAAGTTTTACTTCAGGCGTGTGGTCTAAAGCAAACTCGTTTTTTTTTTTTTTTATATGTTTAAGAGCAGCGTTTGTCCAAAGCGAATTATTATGTGAGCCGCTAGACTTTGTGACTGGGACGCAATGTAAGAAACACGTAGCGAGTATGGTGTAAAAAGAGTTTATAGATACGTCAACGTCACGCTCTTCAAGAACAGTGCTCCAGTCACAAGTCAAGAGCCATTTATTGAGCATTGAAAAATCAGCCTTTTTAAAATTGTAACAAAGCTCGAAGGGAATAGCACAATTCAAAAAGAATGGATCTGATGATAAAATAACATGTAGAGCAGGATGATGTCCAGTCTCGGCGACAATGGGGGTCAAGCAATGTTTGACGGTCGTGCATCCAGGATCCGTAGAAAAGATTAAGTCTAGAAATCGACCATAATCGTTAGCAATATCGCAAGTTTGCGTCAGGCCAGAGGATAATAATTCGTCTATGAAGATGGATGCATGTTTTGGGGCGGTGGTAAAAGAAGGCTAAACACAGCCGTCATCGGAAGAAGGAAGCCAATTAACCGACGCCAGATTGAAATCTCCGAAAACCATAAGCCCGTCGTGCAGATCCATAAATCCAACAATCCAATCAATACTAACAGCTAGACTCTCATAAGTCGCAGGTGGAGCCCTGGGCGGAACGTAAACCACGACAAGATAGACCCTCCTGTGCTGAAACGTCATAGCCACGCAAAGCAGTTCCAGCTCGACAGAAACAGGAGCATCGACTCGGTGACATGGGATATATAGCTCTGAATCGCGCATAGTACTCCTCCGCCAACCGGAGCGTCGAGCGCAGCACCATGACGATCACGACGGAAAACCGAATATCCTGGGCAAAAAAGTTCAGCATCAGAAATGCCGCTACATAACCAAGTTTCTGAAAGGCATATGGCGTCAAACGAGAAATCAGCAGAACTTTTAAAAAGCTGCGCCGTCTTGGAACGTAAGCCCGTTA
Source organism: Dysmachus trigonus (assembly GCA_949715965.1). Lineage (NCBI taxonomy): Eukaryota > Metazoa > Arthropoda > Insecta > Diptera > Asilidae > Dysmachus > Dysmachus trigonus. The sequence continues at coordinate 33,046,017 of OX454321.1, read as the reverse complement.
CGTTCGCGTAGTAGAAAGAGAGCTCGCTGATACGACTTTCCCTGTAACCCTGTATAAAGACGCGTTTATATTATGATGCATGCACATTTCGCAAGAAAACGTAAGCAAGAGAGACTATCTTTAATTAATAAGTGACACAAACAGCGAATGGGTTCTGCATTTTTTGTAAGTTCTTATTTTATGAATGTGTGCGTGTCTGACATTTTGCTCCCATAAAATATAAATCAAAGTAGATTAAATACAGATAAACATCATAATTCTTAGCTTTCGGCAACAACAAGTTTGTTTCGCATGAAGTGGGTAATACTAGTTGCCATCATTTTACAAATACTTTTTTTTATTGTGACGAAAATCATCGAGAACAAAACGGTAAGTTTTCTTCTTTTAAAAAAGCACAAAATCGGTTAAATAATAGAGATCACCTTTTAGATAAAATTCAAATATTGTCAAATGTGCTATCAATTCAGAAGGGGGCTACAGACCGGAAAAGTGGGTGTATGGGGTGGAATATTATTAGGATAAAATAGGTATCGATATTTCAGTTTTCGAAAGAACCTCATTATTTTAATACCAGATATATTGGCATAGATTATCCCTGTAATATAGTTAGTTTAATCATTTATATAGCTTTAGAATCTGTATTTGTTTAACTAACTATTACTGGTTTTGCAGAAATTAAGTTCTTGCGAGACAATTTTTTTGGAGATAGATGCCTACAGTATGTATATAGTATAGATAGAAGGATAGATTCCTTTGATGGGGGATAGATGCCCTTTTAAATAATCAACAAGAATAAGTAATCACAATGTAAGATTTATTTATAATCTTCAGATATAGGTAATATGACACGCATAACCATAATTAAATATATGCATCCCTTTAACAAAAAATACAAAAATATATGTTTTTAAGCGATAATTTATTTAAAACTTTCATAGAATCATCTCTGACGATACATTTACATTCCCGTTTTACCGTAGTGATAATTATTCAACATATTTTAAAAATCCACATTAATATGCATCTCTAACAAAATAAAAATTAACAATTTCGTTTAATCTTAGTAATTATTTAACAATTTTAGAAAATCAATATATTTGTAGATACTATCCTTCTTCATTTAGGTCGAACCGGAAATCGCTTTGAGTTTTCCATATCTTGAGCAGTAGTTCTTAAAAAGTGTATCTTGAGCAATAGTTCTTAAAAAGTGTTCTGGCACTACACTGAATCCAATCAGATTTAGACAAAGTAGGCATGAATAAAACGCTTAATTGACATGCAAGTAAGTACCAACACACATATTACAATATATATTAATAAGTACCATAATAGTCATGACGTAATATAAGAACACTTTAAAAATACTTTGACAGCGCTCGTACAGTATACAGGGATAGAAGCTTTGAAAACTCGAGGCGACTATCCTTTACGCTAGGGTCTAGGGATAGATGCCCCTATGTATTTTAAGTAAAATAAATGCAAAAAATCAGTGATTGACCCCTAAATGAACCAATGTATTAACACAATTAAAATAAAATTTAATCCATTACTTCTTATAAAGATATGGAGCATTGAATAGTTTCGTTAGAAACTTTGAAGCGTTCGTCGCGTCCGCTGCGAATTCAGACACACAAGCGAGAGACGTCCGCCCCGCACAACAAATTGCGTGTCACTGAGGGCGCATGTGCCGCGTATTTAAACAACGCATTTGCTGTTTTGTGTTTTGGCAGTTTGGTTTTTAGAATCTATCCCGATTTTACCCTATTCTCATCTTATTATTATTATCGCTTGCTCAACATTAGCTTCTTAAACCTAAAAGGCAATGGATTTAATGTTCATAAAAAGAATTCAAACATAACAAAAATGTCTCCTTTCAGTTACTAAACTGATCGAAGCTATAAGAAGCCGTGAAGCGTCTAACTCTAATCTATATACTTATATATAAAAGGTGAGATTGAAACTATAAAAAATTCTCATAGTGGTAGCCCCAATATTTCTGCCCAAGATAACCCAGTATCGATTACTATCCCTCCTTCCTCCGTTAGCGTGAATTGGAAAAAACCTCATAATTGTCCAAAGCGACCTAACACTCGTTCATCACCAAAGAGTAAAAGGATCGGAAATACAAATACTAAGTCTCTTTCTCCATCAGTTCCGATACCTCAGGCCTGGCTCAGACTGCCTTTCTGCATCACCAGTTTCATCAAAAATGAACACACCTCCTGCAGGGAATGTTGAAGAATTACTAAAAGTAGTTCCCCATCGTCGTACTTTATTTATTTCACGCCTCGATTCCAGAACCTCGTCTGAGGCAATTCTCACCCAGATTCAGGCTCGTAATATATCCACAAAAAGTATTACATGTCGGAAAATTAATAAAAGCTCGAGCCCAATTGCATCTTTTAATTTACATGTACCGGAAGAATCAGCTTCCACTCTGTTAGACACTTCCTTCTGGCCCACTGGTGCTCTAATTAAAAAATTTGTCTCCCGTAAGCCTACTCCTAAGCCCACATCGACAAATCCACATGGTAACTCATCGAAGATAATTGCTTCAAAAAACTGAATCCCCAGATGATCTTATATTATCAAAATGTAAGGGGTATCAGGACTAAGACTAGGACTCTTTATCAGTCGTCCATAAATAGTAATTTTGACATTATCGCACTAACCGAAACATGATTACGCTATGGTATTCTTGATGCAGAGCTCTTCGATTCTTCCTACCAGGATTCGGAGGCCCGAGGAGGAGGAGTTCTTATAGCTTGCAAAAGCCACTTTAATTGTAGCTTGATCTCACTACCCGACATTTCTGCTTCTTCAGACGTTAAGCTAGTTGCTATTAAAGTAACATTAGCCAGAAATTCTCTATTCATTTTGTGTTGCTACATTCCTCCTGACCTTGTCAATTCTCTTGATATGAATGGAAACAGCACATATGACCTTCTAGTTACAAAACTGGACTTCATTAACAATTTAATGAATCCGGTTGAGGATCTCCTCTTAGTGGGTGATATCAATTTACCCAATGTGCAATGGGTATATAATCCTGATGACGATTGCTGCCACCCCACAAACAAAATAAATACTAAAGAGTCCTCATTTCTGGGATCGGTTTTCTCTTTCAGTCTCAGTCAAATGAGTTCCATAAAGAATGACATGGGGAGGCAGCTAGATCTTGTTTTTTCTTCCGACTGTAACAACACAATTGTTGATCACACTCCAGTCGTTCTTTCTACTCTAGACATATTTCACCCGCCTCTTTAAATTGATTACTTTTATAATCCAGAGGACACTAAACAGCATATTGATGATAGCGCTTACGCATACAACTTCAAAAAGGCGGATTTTGACGAACTTTCTAGAAGGATATCCTCCACTGATTTTACTACACGATTGCCGGATGAAAATATTGACAATGCTTTATCCAAATTCTACTCCCATCTTTTCAAAATTGTTGAATCGTGCGTTCCATATGAACGTCGACGTCCCTTAACTTCTTCACCTCCTTGGTTCAGCAGCGATCTTCGTAGTCTTAGAAGCAAGAAAACTAAATTGTGGAAGGCACATCTTCTAGAAAGGAATAATGTTTTCTATAATGCATTCGTTGAATGTTACAATAATTTTCAAGAGTCTGTCAAATGAAGTCTGAAATATATAGCAATCCAAGGGCATTTTATAAATTTATTAATACCAAAAGGAAGTCGGATAATTATCCAACTAGCTTACAATACGAAGGAATCTCTGATGATAGTCCATGTTCAATTTGTGATTTGTTTGCCTCATATTTCGAAAAATCGTTCTTCCCAGCTTTCCAACCCAACCCTAATAACTTTTCGCATTTAAACTTAAATCCTGTTCCTCTAAATTTTTCCATTTACATTACTCCCTCCGATGTTCTCAAACATATCAATGAGCTTCCCATGGATTTCACATCGGATCCTGATGGTATCCCCCCAGCTATCCTTAAATGCTGCTCTAATGATCTAATATTATCCTTAATATTACTCTTTCAGAAATCAGTCAGCGCAGGAACGTTTCCTATGCTCTGGAAGAATGCCTTTATTATTCCCATCCACAAAAAGGGTAAAAAGACTGAGGTGTGTAACTACCGGCCTATAGCGAAGCTTTCACGTATTCCAAAACTTTTTGAGTCAATTATATAACAATTGTCAAGCATCTGTCGACGTCTTGTCTCTATAAATCAGCACGGTTTTCTTTAGGGTCGTTCCACTTCCACGAAACTTCTTGAATTTGTCCCTTTCGTCATTGAAGGCTTCCAGAAGGGTCTGCAAACCGATTGCATTTATACTGACTCTAGCAAGGCTTTTGATAAACTGTCCCATTCAATTATAATACTTGAAAATCTAGTCTTCTCTCCACTGCTTATCAATTGGATACGCTCATACCTGTCCAGCAGGACTTATCAGATTACTTTTCGGAATGAAACTTCCAGAAAAATATTTGCCACGTCAGGTGTACCGCAGGGTAGTCACCTGGGCCCACTCTTATTTGTTCTTGCTATTGACGACATTAAATATTTGCTGAAAGACTGTAAAATTTTAATTTATGCTGATGACATGAAACTTTTCCGTTATACGAATAATATTAACGACTGCCACACGGTTCAAAGAGATCTGGACACTTTCCAAACGTTGTTCTAGCTGCGCAGTGAAGTGAGTTTTTTTAATAGTTTTTTAAGTGAGTTTTATATTGTGTAAAATTTATGTTTCATATGTTGAATTTGAGCTTTTATTTTTATTGTACTGAATATATTTATATTGAATAAATGAAATATTAATAAAAATTTAAACAGTGAAAGATTTGAACTTTTCATTTATTATTCCTATATTTCTATGTGATTTTTCAGAGCCATCGCAGTTAGACATTTCTTGTAAATACAAGGAATCAATATTTTGGACATGCGCGGACATGCCTATGTTAAAAAGATATAGGAGAGGATACGGAGGGTCATGCATTCTCTGCTTCCAGAGAAGGCTTCGGTATGCATGGTTGGATGCTTCCATTTTCCATTGGGATATAACTTACACTACACACGAAAAACCAACGATCCCTTGATCAGCTACTTCCCTGTTGCTTAATAGCTGCGTTTTTTTCAAACGGATCAGGATTTGGATCCATATCTTTACATTGACATACAACAAAAACTCTTGATCCACACTTTCATTCGGATTAGAATCAATAGCTGCGTTTTTTTCAATCGGATCAGAATCTGGATCAATCTCTTAACATTGACATACAACAACAACTCGTGATCCACACTTTCATTTGGATTAGAATCAATGATCCGCAAGAAGTGGTTACAAAAAATTCTACGAGAAGTGCTAGTGTCGGATGAATAGTTCGGAAATTTCTAACAGAGTCGCTGCTGTAGTTTTTCTTGTCTGAAATGATGGCAGCAATGAAATTTGTGGTCGATTGGTTCTGAGCACAAAGAAAAAGTAATTTATAGTATCAAAATAAATCAAAGCGTTTTTCTGATTATGGGATTTAATAAAAAACAAAACTTTGAAGGCTATTTTTGAGTTTTCTTTGACGAAAGCTGTCGTCTAATCCCCAATTCTTATTAGATTAGCAAAAACAGGAATTCCAGCTCCTCAAACCCAAAATCGTGATCCCGGTGATTAATCTGAATCGTTTTTTTCATTTGATCCTGATCCAGATCCAGATCCAGATGAAAAAAACGCAGCTAATGATCCGCAAGAAGGGGTTAAAAAAATCCTACAAGAAGTGCTAGTGTCGGATGAATAGTTTGGAAATTTCTAACAGAGTCGCTGCTGTAGTTTTTCTTTTCTGAAATGATGGCAGCAATGAAATTTATAGTTGATTGGTTCTGAGCACACAAAGAAAAAGTAATTTATAGTAACAAAATAAATAAAATCGTTTTTCTGATTATGGGATTTAATAAAAAACAAAACTTTGAAGGCCATTTTTGAATTTTCTTTGACGAAAGCTGTCGTCTAATCCCCAATTCTTTGAAAATTCATTGGCCGCATTTACAAACAAATTAACTCACCCGTGCAAATTAATTCAAAATTGACACGCTGGAATTACAGGAGTATCAATTCCCGAATATGAAGGAAAACAAAATAACCCGGAGAGGAATATCGGTTTCGAGGGTCTAAAAGAAATCTCGCAGATGCCGGAAGATGATACGGTTAACAGCTAAAATTGCAGAACGTAGCACAGATTCCGAAGAGTTAAAACAAGTTAGTGAAGAGCTGAAGAAAGAGCAAAGGTTTCTCTCAGTTCAGAGAAATGAAAATTTTAGACTAAAATGGACAAAAGAATCACTTTCTCAGACAAGTTATAAGGAGGCGCACGTGCAATTTTCCTCATTTTTGCAGACATTCTATAATGCTCTCATTCCTTCCTGGTACACCATGTATTTAGATGACGTTAAACAGCGCATATGGGATCGAATAAATGACGACTTTTGAAACGAAGTTATTCTAGAAATTAGTTACAATCAAGAAGAATATGCTGGACATATATCAAAGTAGAAAGTCTTAAAATATAAATTATACGATTCGGTAGAATTTTGTGGATAATATAATTTGACTTGGCTTTAGACGATTACGCACATCCAGCACGAAGTATATACGAAAAATGGTACAGCAAAAAAGGAAAATTATGATACCGCACCTCAACGTCAAAAATCTCATTTTGATGAAGTGTTTATAGGTTAGGTTAGGTTACTGTGGCTGGCCGCAGGCACACTTAGGACAACGTAATGGCCCATTGTGTTACCACATGGGACGATCCTATTTACATTAACCATTGATCTAATTCGAAACTCTGATGAACCTTTCAATGTCCTTGATGTTCTTCGAACTCAGGTCCGACAGGTCACCAAAGAAGGAGGCACCCAGATACCGGTTTTTTCGCAGCGCAAGTGCTGGGCAGTGACAGAGGAGGTGGTTTATACTCTCCTCCTCCTCCTTCTCGTTATGACAACTTCTACAGAAGTCATTGAATGATACGCCTAGCCTGCGGGCATGTCCGCCCACGAGGCAGTGCCGTGTTATTACCGCTACAAAGTTGCGAATGGCCTCTCTTCTAAGTGAAATCAAGCTCATTGACCTGTTCCGGTCGAATGTTCGCCAGATATGCCTGGTGGATGCACAACTGCTTTCCCGCCTCCACCTATTTTCAGCAATCATCGCATACGTGCACGAGATTTCTTTTTTTCTATGTGCGAACGGCACCCTGTCCCGGATAATATCATCATCCGGCAGAGTTGTCCCCTGTCTAGCTAGCTTATCTGCTGTGTCATTTCCCGGGACGTCTTTAGTAGGAGTCGTCCTGAGAGCACCCGTGATTAAGATAGAAGTGATTGCCTGTACCTTCCGCATAGTATTCTGATGGCACGCCTATTCCAAAGCAGGCTACCACACTAGCACTCCGTAGATCAGGATCGGTCTGATCAAAGTCACGAAGAGCCAGTGATCAATTCGTGGTTCAAGGCCCCATTTTTTGCCAGTCGCATTCCTGAAGGAGTACAAGGCCATCGTAGCCTTTCGTACCCTTTCTGCAACGTTGGCCCCCTAGTTTAGTTTCCTATCTATAATGTTCCCAAGTTACTTAACCCGGTCAGAGAGTCCTAGCCTCACTCAATTGAGGAGCGGTATATTGAAGGATGCCTAGTTGCCGCAAAACCGCCCTAAAATTTCTACAGGTAAATCTCCACCACGCTAAAGCAGCCTCGAACGTGCTTAGTCGGAGATTCACCAAAGAAAAAATTGATGTAGGGCTAATTCAAGAGCCCTGGTCCTGCAGAGGAATTATCAAAGGACTACCATCAATTAATCAAAGTAAGTTAATCGACAGCAAGGAGCACCCGGCTCCAATAGCTGCCATGCTGGTCAGCTCTAGGATAGACTTTATTCCCGTTACAGAGCTTATCTCTCGTGACCTGGTTGCTGTGACCATAAACGTCCCTACTAACGCGGGGAAAAGGGAGGTAATCATCGCCTTTGCCTACTTCCCAGGCGACACAGAGACGGCTCCACCACCGGAAATCCAGCAACTGATGGTGTTTTGCAGACGAAGAGGTAAGCCTGTCATTATAGGCTGCGACGCGAACGCGCACCACACAATCTGGGGCAGCAGCAATATTAATCGAAGGGGTGAGTACCTACTGGAATTCCTAATGGTAAATAACTTAGAAATAGCCAACACGGGTACGGAACCTACCTTTTCTAACGCAATACGCAGTGAAGTACTGGACCTAACCTTAGCCACCCCTTCTATGCTTAATTGCATAATCAAATGACATGTATCTGAAGAAGCCTCCTTCTCCGACCATCGTCACATTAGATTTGACGTGGAGGCTGAAATTACATGCCAGGAAAAGAGAAGAATTCCCCAACAAACAGACTGGATCTGTTATCAGGAGCAGGTTAGGCAAGATCTAAAAGAGCTCCCGTGCTCACCGATCACGTGCCGAGAAAACCTTAACCTCTTCTCTTCCAAACTCACAAGCGTAATCCTCTCTTCGTATGAGGATAATTGTCCGCTAAAGACAAGAAAACAAACCAGGGATGTTCCCTGGTGGAATAGGGAACTGGATAGCTTTAGAGTTAAAACTCGAAAGCTTTACAATAGAACCAAAAAAGGTGGCTCAATAGAAGCCTACAAAGAGGCTTTAACCCTATATAACAAAGAAATACGTAAATCCAAGAGGAAGACATGGAGAAGTTTCTGTGAAGGCGTAGAAGACCTACCAACCACAGCCAGACTCCAAAAAGTCCTCTCTAAAGATCATACAAACGGAATCGGACTACTACAAAAGTCGGACGGTACTTACACGGAGAACGGGGAGGAAACCTCGAAGCTTCTCATTCAAACACACTTCCCAGACTCGATAACAGAAGATGATGGACCCTTTAGGGGATCAATGGAACTTGGTACTGAGATCCCCTTACGGGCCAGCAGCCTTTCTGGTCGCATCTTTACCCCAAGAAGAATTGAGTGGGCAATTGACTCATTCAAGGCCTTCAAATCTCCTGAAGGAGATGGCATCTTCCCAGCTCTACTGCAAAAGGGCCCGAGAGAAGAATTAATACGAGCCATTATCAAAGTGACAAGAGCCAGTTTTACACTAGAAATAATCCCTGATGGGTGGAGGGATGCAAGGGTTGCTTTTATACCGAAGGGCGGAGGGAGAAATTCCTCCGAGCCCAAGGCCTATCGACCCATTAGTCTAACCTCCTTTCTCCTTAAAACCATGGAGAAGGTGTTAGACAACCACATACGTAATACTGCATTACGTGAGGCGCCACTACACCCAAACCAGCACGCTTACCAAGGTGGCAACTCAACCATCACCGCCCTCCACAGCCTGGTTACAAAAATAGAAAAGTCACTTAAGGGGGTAGTCCAGTGAAAAAAAAAAAAATTTCGTTTTTTTTTTTTTTTCTTAAATCTACTCTGCAAGACCTCCCTTAAAATATCTAAGCAAAATATTGAATAGTTTTAAAGATACAGAGAGTTTTCGAGAGACGTGTAATCCGAGCGCTCGAAGGTCCCCTGGCGTGTTTCGGAGCAAGGAGGACTATTGTATTTCTGTTTGCTCCGCCCATTTTTTTTCGGTTTATAACGGTCTAGGTCCTTCTGCTTTGTATTTAAGGTTAGTTATGTATGGAGGAGGCATCGCGTTATGTATGGAGCAGGCATCGCTGACTAAGGTAAAATTAATTTTTTTTAGCTTTTTTCCGCATAAAAACGCGTTTTTCTGAAAACAGCATGTTTTGACTCGGCGGACGTCAGATCTCAGAGTCGTTTGCTCCAATTATTCTAAAAATTTAGCTGTATATTTCTTGATTGTGTATCTATCGTCGGAACTAGAATTATTAAAATCCATTGTTTATTTACAAAGTTATAAACAAATTAAGCACCCGAAAAACACCCGAAAAATTCGAAATGCCGCCATTTTGTTATTTTTTATTGAAAATTAATAATTCTAGTTCCGACGATAGCCAATGTTCTACAGATTCAAACCTCGTTTGAATTTTTTGTTTCAAATGAACCGTTGCAGAGATTCGACGTCCGCCAACAAAAACTTTTTTTTTTTTGGAGCGGCCATTTTGTCGGGATGACTCATCGAAAACAAAAACAAATTTTTTTTTGTGTATTTTAATAGTTGTAGGTACTATCATATGTCAAAAAGTTTTTTAATAAAAATTGACTTCTAATATGAAAAAAAAATCGTTGAAAAAACAGTCGTTTTCATTGAACTACCCCCTTAAAGGGAAAGAAACAGCCCTATGTATTTTTCTAGACATAGAAGGAGCGTTCGACAATACCTCCTTCGAATCCATGGAAAAAGCAGCCGTCGGAAAAGGCATCGAAACCCAGACGGTGAATTGGATTAAAGCCATGTTAGGCTGTCGCAAGATCACCGCAAACTTGTGCGGGAGTTCCGTGACGGCATGGGCCACAAGGGGCTGCCCCCAAGGAGGGGTCCTGTCTCCGCTCCTGTGGTCAATCGTCGTTGACGGACTCCTAGAGAAGTTGACATATGCCGGGATAGAATGCCAAGGTTATGCGGATGACATTGTCATTATCATCCAGAGCAAAGAGGACCGCGTGCTATCACGCAAAGCCAGAGCCATCTGTGTCAGACTGATGCCAGGAGGTTGACCTTAAAGTCAATCCCAATAAAACAGTAATAGTACCCTTTACCAGAAGCAGGAAGCTAAATGTGACGACCCCCTTGCTGAACGGAACCACGATTGGGTTAACCACAGAGACGAAATATCTAGGGGTTACGCTAGATCAACGCCTCACTTGGAACACCCACCTGAAAACAGTAGAAAAGGCTACACGAGCCATATGGACATGTCGTCGACTGTTTGGAAGAAAATGGGGGCTAAAGCCTAAAATGATACTATGGTCATACGAGGCGATAATAAGACCCATTGTCACCTATGCAGCAGTCATATGGTGGAACAAAACGGAGCAGTCTACGGCAGTTGCCACACTTAACAGAGTGCAAAGACTTGCCTGTATTGGAATCACAGGGGCCATGAAAACGTGCCCAACTGCGGCTTTAGAAGTGCTGCTAGACCTTTTACCGCTCCACCTTTACATACAAAAGGAAGCGGCTAGCAACACACTAAAACTTCAAATAACAGGTCACCTTAATGCCCAAGGAAACGAAGAACATTCACAGATAATGAGGGTGTTCTCACGTGACCCGCTGATTCAGGGCCCGTCAGACCTGACATTAAAAAGACCGAACTTGGACGTACCATTCAAAATCTTAATAAATGACCGACATTGGTGGAAAGAAAATAAAAACCCCGCCCGACTGGGCATATCTGCGTGGTACACTGACGGTTCTAGGTGCGATGGATTCTCCGGAGCTGGTGTCTATGGACCCAATTGTTAGATCTCCTTGGCCTTAGGGAGAACTCCCACAATATTTCAGGCCATCATAGGAAAGGGGATGAGAGGTGCTAAAATATGGATTTTGACGGACAGCCAAGCAGCGATTAGAACGCTCTCTAGTTATACTATAGAGTCAGATCTGGTTTGGTGTTGCCTGTCATCGTTAAAAATACTTGCAAAGTCCAATAGGCTTACTATAGCCTGGGTACAGGGCCATGAAGGAATAATTGGTAACGAGAAGTCGGATGAACTTGCCAGAAATGGAGCTAAATCCGGTTTCATCGGACCAGAGCCTTACTGTGGCCTTGCCAGGAGCTATTACAGATCCTACCTCAGGCTATGGGAAAAAACAGTAAAGCCACATATTGGAATAATCAAAGCGGACTAAGACAAGCAAAAAAATTCATCGTCCCCTCAGAACAGAGGACGAGGAAAATCTTACTGCTCAACAAGCCGGATCTAAAAATCATCACTGACCTACTAACGGGACACTGTGCCCTGAAATACCATCTTAAAAAGATAGGTGTAGAGGATGATGACACATGCCGATTCTGTTTGGAAGAAGAGGAAACAGCAGAGCATGTACTCTGCCATTGTCGACAAAGGCTGACACACTTCGGAGCGTCTATCATCGCTCCGGCAGATGTGTCGAATGCGACGCCCCAGAGTACCATAGCCTACTTCAAGGACCTTAAATTGGATGGGGTCTAATCGAGAGGGGTTTAGCACAATAGATCTTTTAGGTCGGGTTTGCTATCGAGAGGTACCTAGAGTAACTTAACGACCCGCTATAAATAATAATAATAATAATAATATTGAAGGAGGGAATCTTATAATTATTATTTGGATTCACATCCAGGCCACATTTTGCACACCATGATGTGAGTTTGTTCAAGGCCTGTTGTATTACCTCAGATAACATATTAGGGAACTTGCCTGAGGCCATAATTGCTACGTCGTGGGGCATGAATTCCGTATTGCCTTATTACACGCTTTTGTGAGCGTTTCCACCACATCATCCACGTCTTGCATGGAGTGAATTGTGGGTGGCCCTCCCTCAGGCAGCGTATGTCCTAGGACCCTATTATAGGTGTCCCAGTTGGTGCCCCTCCTATTTATATAGGGTGCACAGACCAGTTTCTGCATATCCAGTGTAAACTCGATACACCGGTGGTCAGATAAAGAGGGGTCATTGGATACTCTCCAATTCTTAACAAGGTGGGCGGCCTGTTCAGTGACAAGGGTGATGTCAAGAACTTCTCGCCTCACCGCATTAATAAATGTAGGTTCATCTCCCACATTACCAATCCATAGCTCAGAGGTAATAATAAATTCCAAAATCCTTTTCGCTGATTTCCGAACTTCCCCAGATCGTGTGATGCGCGTTGGTGTCTGCGCCAATAACTGTTCTCTACCCCTTTGCTTCCTCGTTGATTTTGCGTAGAAGATGATGCGTAGAAGGTTCCTCGTGGTCGTGTGCCATATAACTGGAAACCAGCCACATGGGCCGAGATTGGAGCTCCAGCATGACCACTACATTCTCCCTATCGCTAAAATTCGTGAGGATGAAGGCGTTGTAATTACTTCTAATAAGAATACAGGATCTCGGTTTACTCTGTATGTCAAAGGTCTTGTAGCCAGCAATGTTTAGTCCATGGATCTGATCCCCAACGACCCAAGGCTCCTGGACTAGGGCGACGTCCTCCACTTTTTGGGAGAGACGTAGAAGCAACGCAGTCGACGCTGCCTCGGAGTGGTGTAGATTAATCTGCACTACTCCACGATGATTGCTGGTAGGGGGGGTCACTTCGATGACCGTCATTTCTGCGTCTTCTGTGTCCGATTGCAGAAGGTCATCTTGTAAATCCTCATCAGGTAATTCCACATCCGCCTGATGCAGGAAAAAGTTCCCCAGCATCTCAGATGTGGAGGGAATGCTGTCTCCGTCAGTGGGGGGAGATGGTGATGCTGGTACGCTCCCTGGGGCAAAGAATATCTATTTCAGCCAGAAAGGACACTTTTATACCCTCTCAAAATTCCAACCCATATGCAAGCTCTCGAAAATACACCCATAAAAATTTCCCATTAGATAAAGCAGCTCAGGGCTACTACCTCTGTAAATACCTTCTTCTCACAGACAGCTTTTACAGCGTAAGCTATAAACTGAAGCTTTTTTTATGAACGCTTTTTTAAAGGCGTTCCAGTTTGCTGCACTAGCACTAGATCGCTCAAGTTTACCTCCCCTCGCAATGTTAAGTTATAGGGGAATGCCGAATCGGAGAAGAGGCAGGTAGCACACACCGAGCATGAATACGGACGAGATTGTTTACATTTTTTGATTGTGCATTTTTAAAGGCGTTCTGGTTTTAGATTATTGTGTGCTCCGCTCGCTTTGTGAAAAGTACCGGGTGGTCTTGATTTGTTCGTAAATGTGAACAAGCTTAAAAGTTTTTAAGTAAAAAAGTGTTTTTTTAAACGGAATTAATTAAATAAAATAAAATGTGCTTTAGATAAATGATGGGTAAGCATAATATAATGTGTTTGGTGTGTGGCTGTGGAAAAGGCAGCGTGTAATGCGTTCATAGAAAAGTTTTGTGATAAAAGATTTTTGTGAGGTGCACCCTGCAGGAATGTTCCACTTTTCGCCCCAAATTTTTGTCCTTCTCTCACTTATTCCTTCTTTATTACTAACTATTTCTAGCATAAATTCCCATTTCATTCCTGTAACGGTACCAGGTCGAAAAAAGATAAGGGAAAACGTCAAAAGTGTCCCCTCTTGTTAATAGATACTCTTTGCCTGGGGCTATGCAAACTTCTGATTTTGGGGCATTCTCCGCGACCGTCTCAGCTAACGACATGGTCTCGATGGGGATAACCGCCTTGTTACCCTTCACGTTCTCTCGGTACACAGTCAGTTAAAATCAAAACTGTAGCTGATGACGCCTTTCGATTTAACAAGTGGGGAGAGTGATTCCTCATTGAAGATCACCACCGCTTGCCTCATCTTGCCCTTTGCTTCGCTAACTTGGTCTAGGGTAGGAAGGTCGGCGTTACATAATCGGATTAGCGTCATGATTAGTTAGATGGTTCCGCCGGAATCCAAGTCCTAGACGTGGGTCTATTCGGGATTTGCTCCCTTTTAATAGCCTCAAGTCTAGCACCCGGCCATACTTCTCCTAAGGAGGATATCGCCTGCTTGTACAGATCCGCAGATAGCTGATCTGCGCAGGCCATGAGTTTGATGCGGCCTTGATATCAGCCGGGATCGCGACAGACTGGGGCAGGTGCTGGGTTCTTTTGCAGTATATCCTTGTAGACCTTCAGCAACGCTATACGCACCGTCCTCCAGTTATCCTGGATTATGGTGCCGTTCGGGTTGCTGCGGTCTATGACCGCCCAGACAAGGCCCCGTCTTGGGGTTGGTGCTGGCCAGCGGAGCGTTGAGGCGGGTGTTGCCCGCCGAAGAAGGGGTAGTTGTGACACCCTTTCCGGGTGCCTTGGCTTTGACAGCCGCGCGCGGCTCATTCCGAGCACAATCGAGGGGTTGTTTTGATACGGACTCGGTTTTATCCGAGGCATTTTCGATTTCATACATCTGGTTCTTACGACCACTTTCGCGACAAGGCACTACTCGTGGTCTCGGCTAAGTAAAAGGGGAAAATAAGTCACCCATGCAGCGCCCCTTGGGAAGTCCAGACTGCGACTTGAGGTAAACAGGTATCACGAAGGCTCGCTTCGTACGAATACAGCCCGATATAACACCCTGGCTGCACAGATACGGCACGTACACCACTGTGTTACATGTTATCCCCATATGTACATGTGTGAATCCACCTGTGCACCTGACGATGGACGGCCAAGTTTCTATAACTGAGGATGAAAAACAAAAGAAAATTGCACGCATAAAGTATATAACTCTTGGTATATTAGATAAACTAGATGGTGATTCTCTTAATAAAGCGCCACAGCGTTTAGCGATAGCCTTTGTTATGCTGATCAAAAGTCTCAATGGGCCCGAAAACCTCCCAACTTTCTCAAAATCTTTAGGGGCGGTTTTGGGGGAGTTGAGGGGTTTTCCAACTTCGTGCCCAAGGGGTATCAAAATACGAAGTTTCATACAAATTGAATGGCGTTCAATTCCCATATGTTTTGTACGGGGTTCTTTCTCATATAAATGTACAATATCTCAAGATTATTGTGTTAACATTTGAAGTCGATTGGAGTAAAACTAACGGAGATATGGAGTTGTTAGTCTCTGCCGCTCCGAACCGGTTTCGAGCTATTCATGTGCCTTATAAATTCAGTGTTTAGACTTTAAACGCGTTTTTCTCCCACTTACCATATTCAAAGTCGGTGGACAGTGTAACTCAAAATCTGCTTGACCGATACTCTTCAAATTTGACACACTTAAGTACATAAAATATGAGGTAGTGACGTCGAGAATTTTTTTTTTTTTATTGCTGATTATTATCGGTTTTTTCTTTTTAAATTGGTTTTTTTTTTACTTCAAAATGATGCCACACATTGCAAAGTCGTCAAACAACGAAAATCTCGACGACATTACCTCGAGAAACTCATAAACTAACAAAATATTTTCGATTTTTTGATTTGAGATAATCCAGTAATGAGTTCTGATGTCCACCGCAAACTGCCTTTTTTTTAAGAGTATCCGAAGATTTGCTCTCAATGGCTTATTTCTTACTATTTAGGCTAAAAATTTAACTTAATATTTTTGAAATGATGCTCTATTATGTGTTTATTTTTTAAATAAATTCAATTTATCATAATCTCAGAAAAAATTATCAAAAATATGCTTAAAATGAAGCGAATTAACTCACGTGGTGGGGCATTAGGAGAGACTGGCCTAAAATGAAATACTAGGGTAAAATGACACATTGCACGTATCTCCAGTTCTAGCTTTAGTTCAGTCTTTCGCAGTGCATACATGGAAGCAGACGTATCGACCAGCGCTGCTGTAAACATTTTAGTGAGTCCCATTTGTTCTTATTAGAGTAGTAGTTAAAAACCTATTTTCAGTCATCCCTATATCGCTATATATATAAAAATGAAAATTTGTTTGTTTGTTTGTTGCTCAATCACACCTAAACGCTTGCATCGATATTTTTCATTTTTTGTCTGAAGGTAGTACATATTCCGACTTAACATATAGGCTAATTTTTTTTCGGCTTTCAAAATGGCGGAACCAAGATGGCAGCTGAAAATTTTGAATTTGAAGCGATTTTCATGAAAATTGGTACATAGGGGTTTTGCGCAATGGTGATTTCAAATCCGCTGTCCAAATTTAGAAATTCAAGATGGCGGATCCAATATGGCGACCAAGATTTCTTGATTTCAACGGATTTTAATGAAAATTAGTAGAATGATTGTTTTGAGGTCACTGATTTTGAATATTATCAAAATTTACAAATCCAAAATGGCGGACCCAATATGGCGACCAATATTTCTCGATATCAACGGATTTTAATGAAAATTATATTAGTACAATGAATATCTTGAGGTCACTGATTTTGAATGTTATCAAAATTTACAAATCCAAGATGGCGGACCCAATATGACGACCAAGATTTCTCAATTTCAACGGTTTTTAATGAAAATTAGTACAATGATTATATTGATGTCAATGATTTTGAATGTTATCAAAATTTGTAAATCCAAGATAGCGGATCCAATATGGAAACCAAATGTGTCGATTTCAACGGATTTTAATGAATATAAGTACAAAGATTATTCTGAGGCCACTAATTTCGAATATTAGCAAAATTTGTAAATCCAAGATGGCGAATCCAATATAGAGACCAAAATTTCTCAATTTCAACAAATTTTAATGAAAATTAGTACAATGATTATTCACTAACTTTGAATATTATTAAGATTTGGAAATTCAAGACGGCGGATCCATAAAGGGGTTTTCGGGTTGAAACAATTTCTAGGATATAACAAACTAGAAAATTTAAGAAGTTTTTAATTAGTAAATATTTACAAACGCCGGGTGAAACCGGGTAACCCAGCTAGTCTATAATATATTAATATTAGAGAAATCAAAGTGTTGGTATAAAAAAACTGGGAGAGCTTGAGAAGAAGTTATGACATCAGCGAGGACTATAGTTCTTGGTAGGGGTTGTATGAGTGTAAGTGTTATTTTCTTGTTCGTTGGAAATATATTTTTTACAAAAAACCAAAATGCTACGTTTGAGGGTAAAATGAAATACTATTTCAATTTACCCACAAGATCAATGAATAGACACGGTTGAGTTTGTTTTTTCAGTAGCACTTTTTTAAACAGTTAAATATACTTACATTTATGCTTAACACTCAATTATAATATAAGTTACTCCAAAAACTCACAGTTTTTCTTCGACGTGATCATTCGTCCTGGCTTTACTTATATAAGATACAGATTTTGATGCAGATCTAGGTCTGGTGAAAAGTAGATTAAATGCACCTTGTGCAAGAAATGGGCACACAATGAATGTGCAGGCTTATCTAAAAGAGCTACACACATGATATTTTGAGGCCTTCTTAGAAGTCATATTTACACAGGAAAGAAAGACCATTTTGAATTTCTAAATTTGGACAGCGGATTTGAAATCCCCATTCCGCAAAACCTCTATATGCAAATTTTCATGAAAATCGCTTAAAATTTAAAATTTTCAGCCGCCATCTTGGATCCGCCATTTTGAAACCCTACAAAGTATCCTATTTCCGTTTCCTGGTACTAAGCTACCCCCCCCCCCCCCCCCCCCACCAATTTTCAGCCAATTCGGTTCAGCCGTTCTTGAGTTATAAATAGTGTAACTAACACGACTTTCTTTTATATATACCTATAGATGCCTCGACGGCCTACTTTAACCGGTGAAATTGAACGACGAAGCACTGGAAAATCAGAACGTATGCCAAATGCGCACAGATCGGATGGTACAGCCGTTGTTGAGAAAGAGATCAGGTGCTGGTCACCATAAATCGCGATAGGACATATGCTAGAAGGGGAACACCAGTGACAGTTGATTGTAGAGTTCGTGGAAAACACCCTCCGTACTAGGGCTCTAAGAATGACTTGGATAATTAAGTATTTGAGTACTTACTAATTGAAACCTACAATTAATTAACGCGCATTCTTAGTTTTCAATCCATTAATTCTACAAGACTAAATATTTAAGTATTTGAATACTCCCAAACTCTAATGCTCGAATATTTCTTTATTGAGTACTGAAATTACACCCCTACTCGAGTTCACGGATAGCTTTTCTCTCAAGTACTAGAGTACTCGGGTACTCTAAACTCCTTTATTCAAACTCGGATCTTTGAACTCAAGCACTCTTTTACACGAGTAGAATAA
Source organism: Dysmachus trigonus (assembly GCA_949715965.1). NCBI lineage: Eukaryota > Metazoa > Arthropoda > Insecta > Diptera > Asilidae > Dysmachus > Dysmachus trigonus. The sequence goes on along the minus strand of OX454321.1, from coordinate 33,027,245 downwards.
TTTAGAAATACTCGAGTAGTAATAGCCCTACCCTGCACCAAGAATAGAAATAGTATTGGGCAGAAATCGAAACCATTCAAAATTTCTGATGACTGAAAATCATTTAATAAACTTTAATAATAGTAACAATTTATTAATAAACTGTACAAAATAATAATTGTTTAACAAACTGTTATAATTGTAAAATTATATTTTGCAAAATAACGAAAGAGAATTTAACCGTTGACAGGAAATGAGGGCATTTTTGACCCCATACGGAAAGTTCTATTCGCCGCAGGAGTTTTTCTAAGTAGATCTGAACTTCGTATAGTTACAAGGCTCTTGGCTGGACACTGTCCAGATATCAACTCAATAAAATTGGTAACGCTGTGCAGAGGCTCCAGAGACCTCCCAACACTTACTTTGCCATTGACCAGCTGTACCTAGGTGCAGACAAACTTACCTAGGAGAACCATTCTCACAACCCAAAGTGGTAGTGGGACACATATCTCAACATTATTATAGGTCTAATTAAAGGACTTGACCTGAGAATATAACTATTTGGGAAATCGGAGACTCACAATAGACCTCACTTAGTCACAGTGATCGCGAGGCTGCTTAGGACTTTCGCCCCTATTCAATTAAACTAAATTAAACTATATCTTAAGAGCCGAACCTTATTAAAATTACTTGATCACAGGCTTGATTTCAAATTTACCAGGAAAGTGCTAATACTATCTAGTCCAATATATGTAGATAGTTGTTTTTAGGTTGTTCTAAATTTTTATTTAGCAATCGTGCAAAACAATAGCAACGTCTTATACGTAAAATCAAAAATGTCAAAGAATGAAAGAATCTTTGTATTTTTACAAATTCTTTTTCTATATTCCTGCTAAGCATAATAAAGTCCCTTCAATATATGTGAAACAATATATCGTTCTTTACAAACACTACGAATTTTTCCAAAAATCTGTAAACCACTGATTGTGTGGGCATGCAAAACAATAGCAACAGCACTTGCATAATTTTAGGTGAGATGGCTGTACTTCCTAGAATTATTTGGTTTTTTATTGCTTCATACATTCATATGCCCTAAGAATTAGAGAAACATATTTCAGTTTGCAAATTACGCGATTCCCAAAAAGGCACCAACAAAGTACAGTATTGAATTTAAATTTAAATTAATTTCAGAAGTGATTGCAGGAAATACACAATATGCACTCCACTGCAAAATGATAAGACACCCTCCAATTTCTTTAAGTTCTCGGAAACTATTCCAAAAGGAAAACTCTAGCTACCTGTATTAATGACCTAGTGAAGCAACATGGATTTTTCCGTGGAATAACCCATTCTCTAATTACGCCTTAATGAGGTTTTTCTTCATCGTTGGTTATTGGCTGCTACAAAAAGATAAGACATTCGGAATTTATAAGGTAAAAAAACGGGTGTTTATTTTTATCAATATATTTATTTGAATATTTAATAACGTGTGGAACTTCCTTTATTTTCTACTGCCTCTAGCATTCTATTAGGTGGCGATTTAAATAAATTCTTAATATATTTTCTAGGTGGAATCTCATGCAGATTGAATTGCAATTTTTAATTCATCCAGCATCTGATATTGCTTCCCGCCACGGTAGATGATCCTTGATAATTGTCCTCAAGCGTTTTCAATGATTTTTAGATCCGGTGATCTCGAAGGCCATTGTAGAAGATTGATATTGTGTTTCTCAAAGGAGTCCTTTACAGCCCTGGCGGTATGTATGGCTGCGTTATCTTGCTGAAAGATGTAATTTCGGGCCATCCATAAATTACGTCACACGTTAAGGGGGAGGGAGGGGGTCAACGAAGTGTGACATCGTGTGACAAGGGGGGGGGGGGGGGGGGGGGACAGCTTTGTGATGTCACATATATAAATCTAAAGTATTAAAACTCTAAACTTCCTAACGAAAAACGTTAAAATATTATTAGCACCATCAATATTATTATAATATATGTATGATAAAAATAAACAAAATATGCAGGACGAAGTTAACACCTTATGGCGAAGTTTGAAAAGTAGTGACAATGTTGAAGGTGAAGTGAAATCGAAAATCAAAGAATTGCAAATAAAATTGGCCAAAAACAAAGCGACACTTATAGATTTTATTTCAAAAATTCCTTCGTCCTCAAAACCACTAAAACAACTAGAGCTTGGTCGTACAAGTAAGTTAGAGTTTTATATTATTTTAATATTTCGTTCTCCCCCGCTAAAAATAAATTTAGTCTTCCGTGGCATATTGAAAAACGGAACAACCCAGTCGATTAAGTTCAGTTGTTACTCACTCTTACTGAGATCAAAAATTTGGTACTCACTGCAACTTTGAGGGGTTGTTGGGTATGATGTCAATACAAAAATAAGCCCACCTTATCCGCAAAAAACCTTATGTGTACAATATGTAAGATTTCATATCAAAATATTAATAATTGTTGTAGTGATGGCCAATTATTTTTGAATTTGCAGTTTTAAATTTGAACAATTATAACTTTGGAAGTTTTGAATATTAAGGAATGAATTTGGGTACCCACACAGTTTCTATAGTACCTTTCAAAACTTGTTCAAGCTTTGTTGCGACTTGATTCGACGAATAGTTTTGATTTTACAGCAGTTTATTTACACGAGCGCGCCGCAAAAACCGTATTTTGTTTATAAAAAATAGACGCACAGGATTTTCTGCGCACAAGGTTGGCTTATTTCTTTATTGGCATAATATCCAACAACCCCTCAAAGTTTCATTGAGTACCAAAATGTTTGAACTCACCCATGTATGTCTGTCCGTTCGGGGTAATCTCGAAAGATACAAATAATTTTGGGAGAGCTGTTTAAGTTTAATAATTTTAAAATTTAATATTTGCAAAATATGTGACGTCACACTAGGGTAGGGGGGGCACACAAATGTGACCACCTGTGACAAGGACGGGGAGGGGGGGACTCCAAAAATCATGAAATTCGTGTGACGTAATTTATGGATGGCTCCCAATTTCTCCAGCAATTCTCTCTCCATTTTGTCGAAATTGCTCGTCAATTAATGCAATGTAATTTCTGCTGTTCATTTTGCCACCTCCGCCCATTTGCCGACGCTTTTGTAGTATGGGATCCTTCCTCAAATCGTGGAAATAGTGTGTCCAACCGTCAGATCCGTCCAGATAAAAACGTTTTTCGTCAGTAAAAATAACTTTTCTCCATCGCTTTTTCCATTTCAGTTGCTCACGGGCAAACCGCAATCTGTCTTCCTTATGTTTTGGAGTTAACGGTGGCCGTCTCTGCATTTTCTTATGTTTCAGATGCTTAGATCTTTTTATGGTCCTTTTGATGTTCCAAATATTTGAACTAACGCCAGCTTCTGCAGCCTTGCAGTACACATTGAATTCGATGCCACTTTTAAAATTGTACGCTCTTCTGGTTGACTAAGATTCCTTGGTCTACCTGGGGTCTTTGCTTTTCCATAATTGTCCGGGTCTTTGAGGAGGTTCATTATCGCACATCGACTCCTTCCAATAGTTTTGGCAATTTTTACCACACTATTACCATCTTTCTTCAAATTAAGTATTATCTTAATGTCTTCGTCGGTCATCCTCTTTCCTCCTCCCATCTTACTTCAAAACTACTTGTACACGCTTTATTTCAATATTCTCTATTATTTGCCTCAATTCACGATACTAACTCTCCAACGGACAACACAAAAGTACGAGATTTCGAAAATTGTCTTATCTTTTTGTAGCAGCCAATAACCAACGATGAAGGAAAAACTCATTAAGGCGTAATTAGAGAATGGGTTATTCCACGGAAAAATCCATGTTGCTTCACCAGGTCATTAATACAGGTAGCTAGGGTTTTCCTTTCGGAATAGTTTCCGAGAACTTAAAGAAATTGGAGGGTGTCTTATCATTTTGCAGTAGAGTGTAATGTTGCGAAGAAATAAGGAATTAACCGATCAATTTTAAGTCGATTTCTTGCGAAATTCCGACATACCGGACATACGGAGACGGTTCATTTGGAAGGACGTTCAAGAGCAACAACAGAGATGGAGGACAGACAAATACTTTCAATAGTTAAAAACCAGCTGTTTACGTCTGCACCTGAAATCATCCGGCAGCTTAACTTAAAAGTTAATCCGAGCACTATAAGAAGGCGTCTTATAAAAAATATTTTAAGAAGTTATCGCCCTAGCAAAAAGCCCTTGTTAACAAAAAGGCATATAAAAAAGAGGTTTGTTTTTGTAACTCGTTTTTATAGTGCAATTTTTAAAATACAAGGTTTTTAGGCTACAATTTGCTTTAGACCATGTGAATTGGCCTATTTCAAAATGGAAAACCGTGTTATTTAGCGACGAAAGCAAATTTCATCTATTTGACTAAAACGGCGTTCGCCTTGTAAGAAGACCCCGAGAAAAAGAAATGGATCGTCAATATTGTATATCTACAGTTAAGCATGGGGGTGGAAATGTGATGGTGTTAGTGTGCTTTTCGAACAGTGGAGTTGGTCCTCTGTACCAAATTGATGGAATTATGGATCGCTTCCGCTATAAAAATATTCTTGAGACTATTATGTTGCCACATGCAGAAGAAGAGATTCCACTTCGATGGGCGTTTCAACATTATCCTAATCCGAAACACACATTGAAAGTGGTTCAAGAATAGTTTCAGCAAAATGGGATTAAAGTCATGGATTGACCGGCCCAATCACCTGATTTGAACTCTATCGAAAATCTGTGCGGAATTCTCAAACAAAAAATTAGGTGCCGAAGATTTCCTAATAATGTTTCATTAATGGAAAGCTTCAAATATGAATAGGAGAATATTTACTATGTCATAATTAAGAAATTAATTGAGTCCATGTCAAATCGCTGTGCCCAAAGTCATTAAAGCAAAAGGATATTTCACAAAATATTAAAATCAAACTGAACGTTACTCTTGTTTTGCACCATGCAAAATAAATATTTTACTAATCTTTTAAAAAAAATTAATTTTTCAAGGAAAAAATGTTATTTTTGAAATTTATTTAATTAAATTCACTGCAATTTGATAGCAAATGAAAAAATATTGTTGAAATAATAATAATTGTTGTTTTTTTTTTTGTTTTTGTTTTCTCTTTTCATGCGTTGCTAATGTTTTGCACGATACTGTATATACATATGCAGTGCCGGATTTGGATGTGTGGGGGCCTATGGGCACAAAATGGTGGGGGCCCTAAAAAATTTCGCGCGGTCGGCGCCTAAGGCGCCAACCGCACTTAGTATAGTACCCCTTTTGCTGATTACCACTTAACTTTAATTTATTCAAAATATCTTTAACACCTTCAAAAAGTTACATACTTGAAATATATTTTATAAATTAAAAAAGTCATATTGCACACAGTTTTAAATATTCAGTATGAATGCATGGCTTCTTATTTTAGCACTTAGATGGTGGGGTCCTACTTAAGGAATTCAAAATTGGCAACATTTTTTTTTTATTTATTGATATAATATAACACATGATATTAAAATAAATTGTATATATAAATTCAAATACAAAATAATATAAAAGTAAATTAAATTGTCGAATATTTTACATTCACAAATACGCTGCGAATTTTTGACGTTTTCGCAGAATCTTTGAACTCATCAATTTTCAAGAATTCAAAGCAGTTACACTGACTTATAGGAAATTAGACTTTTTTAAAGAATATACATCAAGAAAGGAAGTATTAATTTTACTCGTAATTTTATAATTATGAAGCTACAATGGTACTTTCATAACAGAGTATGATTTATAATAGTTTAAAAAATAAGTACATTGTCAATTATTTTAATTTACTTTGATTAAAATTTTTGATATACACTTAAAGTGCATAAACATTTCTAAGGCTTTATCGTTTATTATCGATTATTTTTTATAGGTAAACATGTTAAGTCAAGTTCAATAAAAATATCTTCAATAAAAATGTTGAAAAGTTTTTTTAGCCGTTCAGCTTTCATACAATTATTTTTTTTTAAACTCTTCTAAAATATTTAAGATTACAGTTGGTGGGGGCCCGTGGGCCAGTGCCCTAAGTGCCCATAGGTAAATCCGGCCCTGTACATATGTACATATATACTATGATTAGGTATTTTTGCATTTGCTATTATAAACACACCTCTTTAGAGGCATTTTAAGCGATGATAAATTAAAAGTACTCATAAATTGCAAAATATCTCAATTGTTACATTAATAATAATAATAATTTTGGACTTTATAAGGAACGAAACAAGGCCCGAAGAAATAAAAGACAATGTTTAATCAGAATAAGTTATTTATTTAACCTAAAACTACTTCAATTCTTTTGTTATTTCATATTCAAACAACTTTTCAAATATACAACAGCAATAGACACAATGGTCGGAATTATTTACAAAATATTACTACAATTCTAAGTGCAGGTGTAGAACCGACAAAAGTTTAATCCTAATAAACATGAACGAATCCATCAATAGCCATGTTTCTTTGGCAAAGGGTATATAGAGCAAAACATTGCTGCATTTAAACATAAAGTGATGGTTCTGGTAGCATAGCTGTTAATACCCATTCAATGCAACCAATTGCAGAGATAGCAGAGTTGCTTATTGCACATGCACTAACACCTTCTTTATATATCTTATTATATGATAGAAGATATGACAGCAAAGAGTGCTTAGAGGTCCGAAATTCGGTAATTTTCTGACTTACGAAGATCTCAGATTTTCCCGGCGAACTGACAGACAACAATCAATCGATTAAGATGCTCTTCTGACTCGGTATAGGATCCGAGTAATATCGATGTCAAAAAACTTTGGCAATAAATGGAGCACTGTCAATTCTCTGGCTCCCGGCATTTAACTGCATGAAAGAATTAGAGTACTCAGACCGCAATGAACTTATAGTGCTTTGATGGAAACTAGAGACAGTCGTTGCATGCCAAGCGCCATGATCAGATGAAGCATTTCCAGTAGGAATAGAGGCTGTTGATGAAAGGTTAGTTGCTTGCCTGTGCCCTGAAGTGTTTGGACTTATTTCATGTAGCTTGCGCATATGCTTCTTTAAGTCGAAATTCCGGCAAAATCCTTTTGCGCATATTTTGCAAGTGAATGGCTTTTTGTCGTTATGTGTGTGCATATGAAATGTTAAATTATAAATTTGATGAAAAGCCTTATTACAAATGTTGCACTTGTAGGCCTTTTCCCCGCTATGAGTAAGCTTGTGGTTCTTATAGTTGCCCTTTTGGTGAAAGCCTTTTCCACAGTATTCGCACACAAAGGGTTTGTATCCAGCGTGTATTCTAGTATGCGTATTGAGAGTTGATGATCGGTTAAAAGCTTTCCCGCATGTATGACATTTGTGGGGTTTTTCTGAAGTATGAATTATTTTATGCCTACAGAGTGTAGAAGCCTGTCGAAAACCTTTGCCACAAATTTTACAAACAAAAGGGCGAGCTCCGGTGTGTACTGGCATGTGTCTTGTTAAGTTATAATGAGCATTAAATACTTTCCCGCATTCTAGGCAAGAAAAAGTTTTCTGTTTTGCTGTTGCATTATTAGATGAATTACTTATTGAAGGTGAAATAGTACAAGAGCTCCGCTTTGAATCTTCGGCTGATGTTTTTTCAAGCGACACTGAACTATTATGTGTTGAGTGCTTTTCCAGTGCAGATGTTAAACTTCTTCGGATTTGCGGACTTTGAAGATGATTGTTCAGTGATACGTTTAGGCTTGACAAATGTAGCGCATTCGCTGTACTAGTTGCTCCTAGTAAAGTTGCTGCACTTGGATGCTGTGTAAGAGCTGCGTATTGTGCTGCTGCTGCAGCACACATCAACTGGCCGGGATAATAAAGAAGAGGATATTGAGTGAGCAATTCCTGGTGGCGATTATTTACGAACTGCTGCATGGAGGTGCCTGTTGGAACATATTTCTTAAAGGCGGAGTCGTAGGAGCCGCTTTCACGGTCTATATCTGGCGAGCAACTTCTCTCTTCATTTTGGCTTTTACTTCTGTCGCTAGGACTGAAAGGTCTATCAGAACTTTTTTCATCAGGCTCCATAATTTTTGCAATTGAAAATTTTAGCGGACAAGCTCGTTGGTTCAACGACTTTAAAGATTCCAAGGGATTAGATATAATACTTGTTGTAGTTTCATTTGCAGCTGATTCCATTCTGGGGCTTTTCGATGGAGGCACTGCTGCGAGTACACCAGCAGGACTGCACGGTTGCATAACACGGGAACTCTGTAAAGAGAAAAAAGTGTTGTTAACACAATAGCTCTACTGGTGATTTTCCCAAACATTTAAATAAACCAAATGTGACCTCCAATTAAAATAATATTGAACGGCTTTTCTTTCCGCTCGATGAAATTTGGAAGCACTGAGATGTAAATAATTAACTGTGATTACGCGAAATGAATAGCTCACCCTTTTTTACCGCCGTTTTTACTCCATGGAGTTGAGCATATTTTGTCGCTTCACGCTAGCATCGCCGTGATAAATAGGAGATTTTTAGAGAACAAGCGAACATTCCCAACCCTTTGTGGTCACATCCTTCGTTTCGTTGCTGCAATACTATATTAAAGTCACACCCTTCATTCTGAACAGATTTGCTTTGCCTATACAAGATGCGAAGTAATTGAGGTTTTTGATATATGCCGGCACAATAATTTGACGATTTCACCCTGGTCCTTGGAATGAATTTGATTGCTTTTATTCTTACTAAAGAGAACATTATTGTTCTTCTTAAGCACGCATCCCCCTTAATTTCACGTGATTTTAATAAATGTTTTGCATTGAAGCATAAATATTTTCAAAAACAAAATCAACTGAACTACATTCACGAAGAAAAAAAGAACTGGTAAGGTTTACCTGGCAAATTCATTCTTCTTAGCAACCTTTTAAGAAGAGGGATTACATATTAGCCCTTCACCATGTTTGGATGGGATGTTAAGAGGGTATATGATAATTTATATACTGGGTGTTCCAAATGTCCAGGCACCAATCGTTTTTATCGGCAAATACCTATCGGACAAGAAATGTTCGGTATAAAAGCTTCATACTTTTTTAGAGATCTACTGGCCTAACTCTACTAGAACAATTTTTCTTGCTTATTTGCATTTATGGTATGCGATATTTTAAAATCACTGAACTGTTTTCGATGGGACGTTTGTTAATGTGTAGCTGTAAACTCAACATAAAATTTAAGCTACAATTTATTAGAGATGGAATATGTTATTATATTTTAATAATTTTAAAATTTGCTATTGAAATATGTTGATTTAAAATGATGCACTCAGCAGTATGGGCGAAAATATTAACACTTTATCGAACGCCTATTAATAGATTCAAAACATACTTTAAGAGATCCTTAGAGCAAAAAACGCATTTGCTGCCAGAGAATTTCTCTTAAGCAAAATTGCTGTGGAAACAGGTACACAGAAAACAACAAAACAGGTACGGTAGGTTTATGAAACCGCTCTCAAAAGGACTTCTTAAATCAAATTGTTGCAGTATATAATTCACTTTGTAATAATTAGTTTTAATAGATATATTGTTAAAAGAAACACCGTCCGATCTTCAATAATGTTTTGCTTTATTTTTGGTCGCTTGAGAGTTAAGGGGGTAGTCCAGTGAAAAAAAAAATTTTTTTTCGTTTTTTTTTTTTTTTTTTTTTGCTTAAATCTACTCTACTACACCTAGAAAATACTCCCTTAAAATATCAAAGCAAAATATTGAATAGTTTTAAAGATACAGAGAGTTTTCGAGAGACGTGTAATCCGAGCGCTCGAAGGTCCCCTGGCGTGTTTCGGAGCAAGGAGGACTCTTGTATTTCTGTTTGCTTCGCCCATTTTTTTTTTTGGTTTATAACGGTCTAGGTCCTTCTGCTTTGTATTTAAGGTTAGTTATGTATGGAGGAGGCTTCGCGTTATTTATGGAGCAGGCATCGCTGACTAAGGTAAAATTAATTTTTTTAGCTTTTTTCCGCATAAAAAACTTTAAACGCGTTTTTCTGAAAACAGCATGTTTTGACTCGGCGGACGTCAGATCTCAGAGTTTTTTGCTCCGATTGATCTAAAAATTTAGCTGTATATTTCTTGATTGTGTATCTATCGTCGGAACTAGAATTATTAAAATCCATTGTTTATTTACAAAGTTATAAACAAATTAAGCACCCGAAAAACACTCGAAAAATTCGAAATGCCGCCATTTTGTTATTTTTTATTGAAAATTAATAATTCTAGTTCAGACGATAGCCAATGTTCTACAGATTAAAACCTCGTTTGAATTTTTTTGTTTCAAATGAACCGTTGCAGAGATTCGACGTCCGCCAACAAAAAAAAATTTTTTTTGGAGCGGCCATTTTGTCGGGATGACTCAGCGAAAACAAACAAAAAATTTTTTTTTGTGTATTATAATAGTTGTACTATCATATGTCAAAAAGTTTTTTAATAAAAATTGACTTCTAATATGAAAAAAAAATCGTTGAAAAAACAGTCGTTTTCACTGGACTACCCCCTTAAACGTGAATTTCGGTTCACTGTGCTTTTAATTTTAGAAAAAAAGGGCTTTGACTACATTAGTTTTTTTTGCAAATTAATATTGGTTATTCTCTTTCTTCATACCTTAATAACCGTACTATAAGGCTTCTTCGCAACATTATTAATAGAGAAACACATTACCTTCAGTCATGGACGGATTTAAGGGTGGCAGGGGGGGGTTGCCAAGATTTCAGAGCGAAAATCGGGAAATTAGTTCATTGCCCGTTTTTCTTATACTTGATAAAAGTGTGCCTCCCAATAGATAACCTCTAACTCAGCCCATACCTTCAGTAAATTGCAATTCCAATAAAACATCGCTTACTTCCCTCAATTTCGCTTGAAGTGCACTGAACATCAATTCCTTATTCAAGTCAATTACACACAGCAATACACAAAATTTTAAACAGAAATTACTAATACATTTTGCCTAATTTATGTGAGTTATTTGTTTATCTAAATTCTGTACATTTACAAATAGCTTGAAATGTGGTTAATATTTCTATATATAGGTAACCCTCCCACAACACGGCTTCGCTCTTTCACCAAAAAAAAATTGCAGATATTCTTATATAACACGGAGACTTACATTATGGTATCATTGTAACACGGTAGTGAAATTGCAGAAGCATTCGTATAATACTGTTCTTCAATAACACTAGATAACACAATTGTTATAAAATGAGATTTACAATGATCTTGTGAAGATCAGCAAACAAACTAAAATAACAGATTTAAAAAAAAAAAAAAAAAAAAAAAAGCAGAAGATGTAAAAATATCCTAGAGAAGAAATTGTGTTGAGCACTCATGCATAACTGAAAAAATACATTAATCCTTTAACTGTTGTCGAGTATACTCGTCGTGAAGAAGCGACAATATTTCGACTAATGTCGAATGTATTCGCCATAAGGATGAAAAAACTTATCGTATTATCAATAAACTATAAATAAATCAACTATAATTTTTGTTTCTCAAAAAGGGCAAATAAGGAATTTTTAAAAAATTGACAGTTTAGAATATTCGTTAGTGTGTGGGCAGAAAAAATTGCTCAAAACAAAATTAAACAGTTGGAGCGTTAAATGTGTTTGAATAAAATGAGAAAAAAAATGTTGTTTTACTTACATATTTTGTTTTACATATGTTTATATATTTAATAAAATTTGTTGAGTTTTTAAAAAAATTTTGATTTTAATAAGTTTTCAGAATGCATCCCCCCATTTTGTACTGAACCTTAGTCTCATATAACACGGCATAGGAGGGTTACCTATGTGTGTAGTATTTCTTTCTTATTTATTTATTTAATCACCATACAAAAAGGCTTAGCGTAAGTATAAATAGCGCACTCTGGATCAAACCGATATGGCGCATAGTATTGGGTTGGCACGAAAGTAATGAGGCACTCTAGAAAATTCTACTCATGTTGTTTTTCTAATCAATTGTTTTCGACCATATTCTAGTATGTTATAGAACATTCTAGGTGCTTCAGTCCTAGGGGTATATAAAAGCGCACGCACGATTAATTCAGTCAGTTTGAAGAAAAATGGATGAGCGACAAGTTCGAACTCTATACCTTTACGAGTATTTGTTAGGCCATAGTGCGCGAGCTGCGGCAGACAACATCAACACTGCATTTGGCTCAGATACTACAAGTCACGCAACAGCGTCTCGTTGGTTCAAACGCTTCAGTACAGGAGACCGAAGCCTCGAAAGTCAGCCTCGCTCGGGACGACCACCAGCTTTCGACAATGATGATTTGCGCCGTGAACTGCAACAGAAGCCGGATGCAAGCACTCGTGAATTAGCGACAACACTCCACTGCAGCCATCACGCTATAGAACATCACCTGCACGAGCTCGGATATAGGAGAGTTTTATCCCGATGGACACATCATGCCCTCACAGACGCTATTCGTGCTGCTCGGGTCGCCGTCTGCCAATCGCTACTACTTCGACCGCGCCGGAAGCAGTTTGGAGGATTTGGTCACAGGGGACGAGTCGTGGGTTCTCTACAAAAACAATACGCGCCGTGCCTTCTGGCTGCCACGAAAGGAAGACCCACCAACTCAACTAAAGCAATATCAAAACCGCGGCGAAAAAGTTCTATTATGCTGCTTTTGGGATTCTCAGGGCATGCTGTTTTATGAATTATTACATAATGAAACAGTTAATGCTAACACATATGCGGCGCAGCTCGATAAACTAGCCACAGCTATCAAAGAAAAAAGACGAAGAAGAGCCAATTTCATTTTACTTCATGACAACGCTCGCCCGCACATTGCATCCACCACCCGCCAACAATTGCAGGGCTTAGGCTGGGAGACGGTACCTCATCCACCATATTCCCCAGACATTGCCCCTTCAGACTATCGTTTATTCAGAGCCATAAAAAATGATTTGCGTGATAAACGCTTTAACACTTTTAATGAAGTTGAAACCTACGTAGCCACCTTCTTCAACTCACGGCCCGCTGAGCTCTGGGCAACAGGCATCCAGTCCTTGCCTATACGTTGGCAAGAAGTCATAGATGCTCACGACGAGTATTTGATTGACAAAATGTATAGTAAAATAAAAATGTTAGAATTTAAAATGTAAAAGCAAACTGTCTCATTTCTTTCGTGCCAACCCGATATTACTTTCGTTATGCTGTCCACGGAAAAAGATTGAATTATAATCATATGTGTGTAGCGTTACCTTGAAGTAAAATAAACCGATCTATAAATAAATGCAAATATTTTGAATACTATACCAATTACACTGTTGTACACCGAGTTTTACCTAAGGTCCAGACTAAGCAGAATGGATTCATTGTATTGAAATATGACATTTCGCCAAGTTTCATGCAAATTCATAAAAAAATTAAAAAGTTATTAATGTTTAAAGTTTTAAAAGAGACGAAAAAAATATTGTCCAATTTACTTGGTTTTTGGTATACGAGTTGAGAATAATTAATTAAAACTGTTTAGATTGTCAATAATTTTTTATAATAATTAATTATATAAGTTTTTTACACGAAAATTTTTCGAAAAAGAAAAGAAAAGTTATAAATCGGCTCATTAAGCAGAATGTTTGTCGAACAAAAAATTTTTTTATGCACATCATACATTTCTATGATCAGCTAGAAATTCTGCATACACTCATAAAAAAAAATATCTAATTTTCAATATTAACAATTTTTTGTTAATAACTTTTTAATTTTTTTATAGAATTGTTAAATATTTCGGATTATGAATCCTCTTGATGTCCTTCACAAACGCTATAAAGGGTTTGCTTAGGTAAAATTTAAAAGTCGATTCTGTACAACAGTGTTATACAGAGGCCATAACACGCTACTTTCAGATTTGTTTTCTGATCGTCTGTCTGTCTCTGCACGCATCGTTCAAAAACGACTGAATATACTATTTTAATGATTTTTTGGATAGTTATTATACTTATGCTCTGTGTTTGAAGATGTCGACTTAAAAGTTCAAGGAATTACCGTAAAAATAAAGCAATGCCATGAGGGACTCGCCGGTTAAGGCCGCTTTTTTATTACTGTACTCTGGATTCTAGGTCATAGGGACGTGAAGGACAATGAGCAGGCTGACTATAATTCTTGGCTCCGCGGAGCCAGTTCATGCTCCCTCGGTTTCTGCTCTCAAATTGACATGGCTAGGGTAGTGGCAGTGCATACAAGGCCCCTGGTTCAAGCAGCCGAATTGGGAATCTCCACAACAATCACTGTCGAATTTGGAAAGAGCGAGATGAAAAGAAGTTTCTTTCTCACTTTTTATGTAATCGTCCGACACTTGCGGAAGCTAGATACTGGCCACTGGGCAGATGGTTCATCGGCTACCTCAGGAAGATATCCATAGTTAGGATTGGTGAAATTGTTCACTTTTTGAACCAAACGGGCTGGATCTGAGCTATGGAACTGTTTAAAACTAACTGACGTTCAATTTATGGGATTGTGTGGTATCAAAACGGCGAGCCTTAGCGCTAATTGGATTTCGACTAGGTTGTCGGATCGCCACTAAAACGAACCAACTACTCGGTGAAAATATTGCTGTGCTGTTGTAGGACTGCTCGCAGAATTCCGAAATTTCAATCAATTTGACAATTTAAGATGGTGAGTCTGTATGGCGACCAAAATTTATTAAATTTAATGATAAATTATTGAAGGGGGCATTGCGTTGCAACTGATTTTGAATTTGCTATAGAAAAATTTATAAATTCCAGATTGCAGACATAATATGGCAAAATTTCTCAAATTTAAAGAATGTCGGAGGCACTGATTTCAAATTTGTGTCAAGATGTAATTTGACGAATCCAATATGGAGTTTTAATTTGCAATTCAAGAGTTTTTTTTTAAATCTATAGGAATAGTCCGCAGTCCATCGCCCTTTTTTTGTGTTGATTACTAACAGGCTAAATTTTCGTGAGCAGCTTGCTTTCGCCGAGACGCCCAACTTTTCTATCTGCGAAAATTCTCGAAAGTGGTAGCTAACAAATTGCGGAGGCATCAAACATGTCGATCTAAAAATTTTAATACTAACAGTTATTTTTATAGTTGAATCTAGAGATAATGTGATAACAAACACGACAAAACCTTTGTCCTACAAAACCGATGGTTTGACAGCGGTAGTCCCCCACCCTCAACATGTCGAAATGAAGAGTAGTCCAAACTGACTACTAACCACCTGAATTTTTTGGTATCGCTTAATGAATGTATTTTAAATTAAATGACAACCTTGTCCTACAAATTTAGCGGTATGTTTGTCCAGTCCTACGAGCGGAAGTTGTAATAAAAAAAAATTACGTTAATTTGACAATATATGGGAAAAACATCCAATCCAAAATCACGCGCAAAATTGTTATTTGGTGGGCAGACAAAGCCCAAATTCTTGAGAACGACGACAAAGCGACATTTCTACCATCAGTTACATTTTTACAGCAGCAATAGTTTCAGGTGTACGAACATTTCTTTGTATTTTAGTTGGGCATTGATCACGTAGTAAATAATTCGTACCAAATCGGTTAATAACACGTCAAACAGCAAGCTCTTTAGGTCAATCAAACGCACCACAAAATTCACGATTAGGGCTCAAAAGATGAATGAACTAAACACTGATTTTTAAAGTAAATTCAAACAATTTGCGAGCGTTGTTCGCGTATAAGGCTTCAATTACACAGGTCAACAAAACTAAACTTTTTTTTTTTAAGTCTGAGTTATGAATGTTATTTTCTTATTGCTTGTGTCCAAAAGGAAGGCAAAAGTGTCATAATTTTGTTAAAACTTTGCTTTTGTGAAGGAAAATTTGACATTCGTTTGGATAGTTTGAACCTCAATTACAACTAAATGCGTTGTGCGAAATTTCTGATTTTTTGCCAAAAAATACGTTATACTAGAGAAAACAGTATAGGTACACTTTTGTATTGGGTTCCAAAGTGGTGAATTAAATATGGCGTCCGAACATTTGCAATTTTATGGGATTTTTTATCAAAATGAATCAAAGAGGTCTTAGGGTCGCTGAAACTTAATCTGTTACCAAAATATATATTAAAGATGGAGGATCTAATACAGCAACCGAAAATTTAAAAAAATTCCGCCCCCAAAAGATTTACAAGGAAATGAAAACATAACAATTTTGATGATTGGTAATTTTAAATTTGCTGTCGTGGGCACAAAAGCAAATTTTTTTAAACATCATGTTGATTTTCTTCAATTGGGAGACGAAAGCAATGAGGAATGACCGCATATTAATCAGAAACAAAAATCGTGTCGACTTGTGTTATTAATTTGAGAATTCTTGTTGAACATTAATGCCAAAAATAACTGTCATCATTAGTTCACCTAGTCGAAAGTTCTGTCACAAAAAAAAACACTCTTTAAATATACTAGAGTGAACACGGATAACTCATCTAGTACAGAAGTAAATACTTTAAATACCAGGATCAAAGTTGTAATAAACAGGAGACGACAAGTGTTAGAAATATCATACTTATCTTTCTTTTGAAAGGGAATGATAATGGAAAGCTTCCAATATTTAGGAAATACGCCAGTTGTCATTAATTAAATAACATAAAACATAAAATATATACAGCAACGTTTAATAAAAGTACAATTATGCCATCAAGATGACTATCAGCTAATGGTGTCCAATGTTGATTATAAAGAAAATATGGGAACATTGACTTTAGGTTTTTTAAAATATAATTGATAAATTTCAATTTTTGATAAAAGAAGCACATAGTTTTATCACAAGACCCGTTGTTTAGACGTAGTTATTTTACTTTGCCATGCCCGCAGTTTCGTTATATTACTTTACATTTTCCACAAACCCCAAAGAAATGAAAGAGATCACAAATACTTATTATTGTAAAGCACTTCTTAAGGGTTATAAGTATGTATCATTAAGTTGTTGAGTAATCATCTTTTAATAAATTTTGTACACTAACAGCTTAACAGAAATTTTGGCAGTATACTATATATCTCGTAGATTGCAGATGTAGATAGATGTGGCTGTCCAAAGACACACTTAGGCCATTATAGGCCGATTGTGATACTAATTTTGTGACCGGGGTTTCTCGTGGCAATTGAACCCACAACCTCTAGCGCCCTGCTGGCTAGCATTCAACGCGTGGCGTTACCAACAGAGTTATTGAGGCCCCCATACTATATATCTTTGTATATGTAATACATATTTCATAAACATGTTTGCGATAATTTCACTCAATAACCACTGCGAGACAAAGGCTAGGGCTCTTAAAAACATACGAAGCTTAACTTGGTGATCGAAATAATAGTAATAATGCTGAAAAGTAGTCTAAATATCGCTTTTGAAATCCCTTTTTTCTGATATGTAATTGGGACCATTATTTGAGTAACACAATGTTCATTATCTGTCGTATGAAAAGATCAAAATAATAGGTTTTTGTTTTGTTTGTTGCTGATAATTTCTTTTGTCAATTGGATACAAAGGTGATAACATTGATTTTTGTCTAATGTAAGTTAAACTTAATTATTTCTGGCAAGTGGATTCTATTAGATTTTTTAACTAAATTGTTTTAGATGAATCGAGATAACCAATATTCAACTGAAAAGTGCATTTCTGTTTATAATGCCTTGGCTGCACAATTAATTAATCTTCTTAACGTATTAGCAACAAAGGCACGATAAGAGTGAATGCGCACGTACAAAGTAAAGTATTTTTAGCTTCATGATCCTATCTTCGATATCTGATTGGTTTGCTCTTATTTCAGTCAATTTTTGTCGCAATTCAAGACCTCTTCGAATTTTTACTATAATAGCAATCCTTATCTAGAACTAAAATATTTATTTACATTTACGTAAATAATTCTAAAAAATAAATCCTAAAATTACCTTGGTTCGCAAAAATTCTTCAACAAAAATAAATTTTGTAAATTTCTTCTGTTACTAAAAATGCACTAGTGTCTCCGATGCTACAAATCGAAATTCGAAATGGATGAAGTCGAAGAATTTGTTATCAAATTTTTAGTAAAAGCTTTCAACAAAAAAGAATTGCAACAAATAATTTCACAATATTAAATATCTAACTTTGCAATAGATTTCTAACGAATAAATTGGCAAGTTTGCACATGAAAACTCTCACATCAGATTGTTTACAAACAATTTCTATACACAAGAAATAAGTTACATACATATGTGTAAAACGATAAACTTTAAAAATATTATATTAGTCAATTTGAGTCACATTCGTCAAAATAGGTATAGCACATATGGATTTTTGGAACTTTTTGGAGGGGAAGAAATTAGTATTTATATACATTTAATAATTCTATTAAAAACAAACATTTGTTTTAAAGAAAATTATTGAAGTTTTTCTATATATATAGCAATAAAGTATTAAATGAGTCAAATTGACTCGCTCCGGCAATTTAGTTTTAAAAAAATCACTTCAAATTGGAATTTTAAATAAAATATGTCATATTTTTTAAGTTTTCATTTCTTTATTAATATTGATATTAATTTTTCTTAAGAATACTTACAAATAATCTTAGTAATCTATACAAGATCCTTTATTTTTTGTAACTGTTTTAATTCTCTTCAGCATACTCGAAATAAACGATATACATACGTAGCAGCTTTTAATTTTTCGTCTTTACTCAAAATATCCGTAATATTTTCTTTCAGGACAGTTATATTGGGGTTCCGCTATCTGTATCCTTTTGATTCTAGACCGAGGAAGCACCTTCAGATTTTCTTCTTGGAAGAAGTTAATTATTGATTTTGCCATATGGCAAGGTACTCCATCCTGCAACAAATAGTGGGATCTTAGGTATAGTAAAGAATTTTTTATGCGGCAGCAGAATGTCTGACAACACGTTTTTATAATGCTGTGGCGTCACTGTGCCGTAAACAAAAAAGATTGGTCCAGGGCCTTCACTGCTAATGCAGCTGCAATTCATGATTGAAGGTACTGATGGTACAGTCCTCCTTATAACGTTCTCCAGGCATCCTCCAAACAAATTGAGCTATCTCTTTTTTTCATTGCTTCCAAGCGGCATTCGTAACTAAATATGACCTATGGAAGCAATATTTTATTAGGTTGTTCGGATCAAACCCGCCCACAAAATTAAAATTTTTGTATATATGTAAGATATAGTTTTTTAGACGGCTCTGTTGCTGATTATATGCACATAAATTTACTTTTGCATACTCCACTCGCACATTTTTTGGATCTTTATCACGTTGACTAGTCTTCGGTGGACTTCAGGATACTGAAACTTGATTATTTGACGCTGTAAAGAAACATCGATAGAGTTACGAACTTCTAAATTTGTATTATATATGTATATATGGTATAAAGTGATCGCAGTGAAGGAGGAAAAACAACAGAGTGCTCCGCTACTTAGTGCCAAAATAAGATTACGCAATAATAATTAAATATTGAGCAATGAATTTTCAAAACCGGGCGGGTTTGATCCGAACGACGTAACATATCAGTTTTTTCTCATTTAAAAATATTAGTTTAAGAAATTATTTAAAAAAAGCAAAATGTAATGTACCTTTTTGCAATCATCAACTGTAATGTATTGATGCATTCTAGCCCAAATAAGCAGTATTTTCTTCATTATCTTCCTCAGCCTAAGCTTTTTTGCTGGAAGCTTACATTTTAACCCAGTTTCCCATAATCTTCGGCGCAATGTTGTCGTCGATATCGCAATTCCCGTGTCCTTAAGGAAGTTTGTAAGAGCATGGGCTGATGCTCTGCGATGTTGGATGGCTGTAGAGATAATTTTCCGATGTTCTCTTGGCGAAGTAAAGTATTCCTTTCGACAATTTCGTCTTTTACTTTGCCTTCCAGGGTGTCCTCTGGCCAATTGTCTAGCCTTTTTGTCAACTGTAGAAGCAGACATTTTCCACAATCTTGCTATAGCTCGATTGGAAAGCTCTCCAGCTTTTATTATATCCACAATTATACATTTTTTTCGCGACCGATTCTCTAAAATGTTCACATTTATCACATTGTTAACTCTAAAACAGTTATCTTTAAAGAACTATGCGCTTTTTCAGACTTTGATCTCTTAATATTTTTCCCCGACACTCCTTTAACAAAGTTCACTAATTCACTTGTTAACCTTTTAAGAACGGGGAAAATTACGTTAAAATTGACCTTTTATTAGACATGAATATTATAAATAAATTCAATGAACTTCTTATGTGGAGTCCTCCCCTCCCCCCCCCACCCTCTCCTCGATGGTCGATATATAGACCAGAACCGTCCGCAACTGAAAGTCCCATGTAACAAATTTGGCGCTACGGTTTGAAAGTACTTTTCTAGGTAATTTGATGCGCTGAATACGCGAAAAATCGTGAAAATTTCAATTTTTAACCTTGAATTCACCTTGCAGATGAGTTTTGCGATTCGTGGTACTATATTTTTCGGAATCAGTACATAAAAAAAGGTAGGTATGCCAACTTTCAGGGCGAAATAGCAAAGAAAAATTTGACTTTGAAATAGCAATTTTCAAGGTCAAGGATGCTTCCAGGAATTTTTACACTATTTTTCCCATATTCAGCGCTCCAAAAAATTTAGGTATGCCAACTTTTAGGGCTAATAGCAGAAAAACTTTGGCATTGAAAACCGCTATTTTCAAGGTCAAGGATGCTTCCAGAAATTTCTATACTATTTTTCCCATATTTAGCGCATAACATTTTCCCTGAAAAACATCAAATATAATGTGTCCTCTGGCTGGTCCATATATCGACCACTCCCGTCCTTAAAAGGTTAAGAAACACTTTTGTAAACATAAAAAATAAGACTTAACTGGTTGCTTGCAAACTTAGCATTGAACATAAAAACAAGATCATGTTAGATACCTGTAAATTAGATACCTATCTGAAACCCTTTTGGGGTTTTTCCCGTTATCAAAAGATTGGTAGAATGCTAACAGAATTGTATAATTAAAAAAAAAAAAAAAAAAAAAAAAAAAAAAAAAAAAAAATTCCTAGAAGGATTAATTTGTAAAAAAAAGAGGGCGTGTTTTAAACTTTTCATACATTTTGTTGGTGCGTCTAATTCATTGGTCAGAGACTACATATGTTACCCGCATTAATGTGGTGAGTTGCTGCGGTTATGAGATTCATTTATGCCAAATATTTGTTTTTCACTAGTTAAGAAGAAATGTTGGTAAATAACAAAAAAAATATTCTCTCCAAGTTGGCTGAACCGATCTAGGTGCCTAAAATACATGTTTTACAGTAGTTTGGAAAACCAAAAACAAATCCTTAATTAAAAACATGTACTGATACAGTGGAGGAAATAGTTATAAAGCGACTTGATTTTATTTGTAAAACGTATTTTCTATGCACATTATGAGAGCGATTGATTGCCTACATTTACTGAAGCATGTTTGTTCTTGATACCGATATACCGTTACACGAATTATTACAAGTTAGGAGAAAAAGCATTTGTGAACCGAATTTCGAAGGAAATAGATATAAAGCCAGTGCGACTTTTTGCACTATAAGTAAGTAAAAATACGGATTTAGTGAATAAAATACATTGATTTAACATAGCAAAATAATTTTAAGAGAAAAAAATAAATAAAAAAATAAAAATGCCTAGAGGATCTAAGCTCTTTGAACTAGAGATCAGGAAAATTGAGGCATTATCTAAAGTGAGAATGTCCAATAGACAGATCGCGCTTGAAATAGGAAGGTCACGATCAGTTGTCAACAATTACATAAATTTAGGAAAACAAAGCCATCCAGCACCGAAATCAAAAATTAGTGAAAGAACTAAAAACAAAATTATTCAAAAAGCTGCAAAGGAAAAGCTGACAGCGTCGAAAATTAAAGCCGAATTAAGTTTACCAAGTACCGTTAGACGTGTCCGACAAATTCTACATTGTTCCCAGAAAGTTAAGTGGACAAAACGATTGCCAAAAAAACCCAAACTTACTGACAAACACAAGCAAACCTGTTTAATGTTCGCTAAAAAGTACATGTCCTGGAAAGATGAATGGCGTCATGTCCTTTTTAGTGATGAAAAAAAGTTTAATTTGGACGGACCAGACGGTTTCCAATTTTATTGGCATGATGATTTAAGCAAGCATAAGGAGGTTCGCTTAAGCCGAAATTTTGGAGGTGGAACGGTCATGATGTGGGCAGCATTTTGTTATGTTGGAAAAACCCCAATGTGTTGGATTTCGACCAAAATGAATTCGAACAACTACACCGATCTTCTGGATGATGTGTTGATACCATTTACAGATGATTCCTTTAGAAGGAAAATTTATTTTTCAACAGGACAACGCGGCAGTACATCGCTCACACCATACCGTGGAGTGGTTAAAAAGTCGGGACATTGAAATACTTGAATACCCAGCGTGTAGTCCCGTCTTAAATCCCAATGAAAACCTGTGGGGGATCCTAACCCGTCGAGTCTACGAGCAAGGACGTCAATTCAACAATGTGTTTGAGCTTAAACAAGCCATTCGAGAAGTTTAGAACAACATTCCTGTAGAAAGCCTTCAAGTCCTTGTAAATTCAATGCCAGACCGCATTTTTGAAGTAATTTCAAATAAAGGTGGGTCCACAAAATTTTAAAAAAAATTTATATATATATTTACCGTACTATTGTTGAGGAAAAAGAAGGTTGCTCTATAGCTATTTCCTCTTAAATATGAATTCATTAATATTTTTTTTTTAATAACTGTGAAATGTATGAACTAATTTTAATTTTTTATGTGTATTTACATGTATCATAAGAATATATAACCAACACACTATACTTTACATGTTCTTTTGCTTTTAGTTAAAAAAAATGTCTATTTAAGTGAGTGGCTTTAAAGCTATTTCCTCCACTGTACAAGCTGATTGTCTTCTTTAATATCAGTTAAGTTTTCGCCTCGACTTACTATTGAAAATCGCAGCTGGGGATTTACAAGTTAAATTATTTAATACCTTTTTGGACCCTAGATTTTTTGAAGGCGATATATTGTTTTAAATAAGTTTTTTTTTTTAACAAATCTAAGTATATAAGTTTTAATGCTGCAAACTAAATATATTATTATATTTTCCGTTAATATATAAATCCTTCTAGGAACCTTTAAATTGCAAAAAAAATTGAACTAGAATACTACAACACTACAGTGGTGAAAATGTCTACCTTCTTGAAGAATATTTCTGTGGGTTTCCGACATAACCGATTAAATCCATTTTAGAATTGTCTGGAGAAATCGCGATTCAAAAGCTTCGTATTTGTTTTACAAAAAGAAAAAAGCGCAGACATTCTAACTACATTTTTTATTATCTACTTTTATATAAGAAATTTTTATATAATTAAGCAACAAATTTTCCGAACATTTTTTGTTTAATTAATATTTACTAGCTGGGTTATCCCGTTTCACCCGGCGTTGGGTAAATACTTACTCATTAATTCTCAAATGTTCTAGTTTGCTATATCCTAGAAGTTTTTTTAACCAGAATTCTCCTTTATGGATACGCCATCTTAAATATCCAAATCTTAATACTATTCAAAATTAGTGGCCTTAAAAAATCATTGTACCAATTTTGAAGCCGTTGAAATCGGGAAATTTTGGTCGCATTATTGGGTCCACCATCTTGGATCTACAAACTTTGATAATATCCAAAATTATTGGCCCGAAAACAATCGAATTAATTTTCATTAAAATCCGTTGAAATCGAGAAATTTTGATCACCGTATTGGATTTGGAAATTTTGATAATATTCGAAATTAGTGTTCTCAGAATAACCATTGTAAGTACTAATTTTCATTAAAATCCATTGAAATCGAAACATTTTGGTCTCTATATTGGATCCGCTATCTTGGCTTCACAAATTTTGATAATATTTGAAATAAGTGGCCTCAGAATAATCATTGTACTCATTTTCATTAAAATCCGTTGAAGTCCAGGCATTTTGATTACCATATTGGCTCCGTCATCTTGGATTTTAAAATTTTGCTGATATTCAAAATTAGTGGCCTTAGAATAATTATAGTACTAATTTAAACTTAAATCCGTTGAAATCGAGAAATTTTGGTAGCCATCTTGGATTTGGTTTCGATAATATTCAAATTTAAGTTGCCTCAGAATAATTATTGTATAAATTTTCATTAAAATCCGTTGTAATCGAGACATTTTAATCGCCATGTTGGATCCGCCATCTTGGATTTGGAAATTTTGATAATATTCGAAATTAGTTCTCTCAGAATGTTCATTGTACTAATTTTCATTAAAAACTTTTTAACAAAAAAATTAAACCGCCGAAAAAACTGAAAAGCAAAAAATAATAAAACTTTTTTAATTAACCTTAACACGTTGACTGCCGTGGGGGTCACCGGTGACCGGCACCCACTAGCTGAATGTGTAGCTGAATAAAACGCGGCAGTCAACGTGTTAATAACTAAGTTCTTAAATTAATGTAAGAATACCTAAGTAATTTTGAGTCGGCGCCAAACAAGCAAATTAATTAATTACGTAAAGCGTGATGCGCGGAGTGGCGCGACAGACCTCTTCGCCGGAAAATGCCGAGCATTCACGAAGTTAATGTCAGCGAGAAAGCAACCCGAACGGGGACACACGTGAGGGCACATGTCGTTGCGAGGTGTCGTGCGGAGAGCGCATTTTTTGGCATGTTATGCCTACTCTCCAATGGGCAAACCAACCACGAACCAGCCGCTTACCAGTTGGCTGACAAAATGCGTTCGTACACATCTGTATCAATGCAGATATGAGGTGTAAAACGTTCTGCGTGTTTTGATCGGGAGTGGAATGGAAAAGGAAGAAATTTATATTTCGTAATTTATGAACAAGGATGTTTATAAATTTCATCCTTTTATACTTAACATTCCAAATAAATAGCATTTCCACTTCAAAATGCTACTTCACTTTTGGCGCCAATTTTTGAAACACTTTAACCTCACCTTTTCTTAAGATTTGACGGATTTCAGGTACTAAATATGTATTTAGGCTCAGAACCAGTACTAAAAATCGGCTGAATTTCATCAGGCAGCTCTAATGGTTTAACCAATACAAACGAAAAGCTAGACCATACCAACCAAAACACGAGCATTAATGTTTATCGCTGGAGATTTCACGTTGCATTGTTGATTTGCTTTGGTTATATCTTTAAATTTAAGATTACGCATTTTCCGGCCGCGCTTTACGTAATTAATTAATTTGCTTGTTTGGTGCCGACTCAAAATTACTTAGGTATTTACTTATATTAGTTTGAGAACTTATTTATTAAGGTTAATTGAAAACTCAAAATAATTACAAAAATATATACTTACGTATACTTACATTAGTTTAAGAACTTAGTTATTAAGGTTAATTAAAAAAGGTTTATTATTTTTTGCTTTTCAGTTTTTTCGGCGGTTTAATTTTTTTGTTAAAAAGTTTTTATTTTATAATTTTTTGTGGCTGTAATCTACTAATTACTACATCCTTAATTTTTGTTTACTTTTAAAATAGCTACCTACTTTAGTTTAGCTATTAACTGTTATATAATCCTAATTTAACTATTATTTTTTGTATAATATAAATACTTAAAAAAAACATGCTTTATATACCAACATGGGTAGGTAGCCTTTGGTGTAATGCACCACTCAGCATTAAAATCTGTGAGTGAACAATCAATCATCCCCTGTTTTCCTACCCTTAGGGTTGGAATTTTTTTTCCAAATTTATATCGGACCAACTTCGGGGTATACCCTTTCCAATAAAAAAAAAATTATCGAAATCGGACTACTCCGTAAAAAGTTATGCGTGGTCATGCATAAAAAAAAAAAAAAATATATATACGCGTCGACTTGAGAACCTCCTCCGTTTTTTCGTCGGTTAGAAATCCATTGTAATCAAGACAGTTTAGTCACCATCTTGGATTTGGAAATGTTGATAATATTCAAAATCAGTGACCTCAAAATTATCATTGTAGTAATTTTCATTAAAATCCGTTGAAATCGAGAAATATTGGTCATCTTGGATTTGTAAATTTTGATAACATTCCAAATCAGTGACCTCACGATAATCATTGTACTATTTTCCATTAAAATCCTTTGAAATCGAAAAATATTGCTCGCCATATTGGATTCGCCATCTTGGATATCTAAATGTTGATAACATTCAAAATCAGTGACCTCAAGATAATAATTATTGTACTAATTTCCGTTGAAATCAGCATTCCGCAAAATCCCTATGTACCAATTTTCATGAAAATCGCATCAAATTTAAAACTTTCAGCCGCTATCTTGGATCCGCCATTTTGAAATCCTATATATTATCCGAAAAAAATTAGCCTATACGTTAAGTTTGACAAGAAATGAAAAATATCGATGCAAGCGTTTAGGAGTGATTGAGCAACAAACAAACGTACTTTCATTTATATATAAGTATATACAGGGTGTCCCAAAAAAGACTGTCAAGCGGTGGTCCAGAGATAGAGCACCCCCTGGGGCACCCGAATAACCCCCATGTATGTTCTGCGATTTTTCGTAGTTTACGAGTTATGAATTTTTTTTTAATTTTTCACTTATTTTCGAGTTGCAAGACTATTATCGTCATACTGAAGTGAATAATTGATATAAATTCTCAATTCTTTTTTCATTATTTAGCTAAATATTGTGGCATTCCAGCATAAAGATAATCTGCCTCAAAACCCATACCATTAAGGCATAAAATAAAATAGTTTTTACATAACAGGAAAAAGATAACCAGTACCAATACTTTCAAGGGCATTTAAAAAAAAAAGTCACATAGCTTTCTTAATCCAAAAGTATTTTAAAAACTTCTCCATTTCATCAGCTATTTACCCTGTACATTTTATTGAGCTATCTCTGTGGCATCATACTTAAAAATCGAAATCAAGTGCATCAAGTCTAAAAACCAAAGAATTTGAATTCGTTCAAAATTTGCTTTTCTTTACAAAAAATTTCAGTGTTGAGTTTGTAATAATTAGAACATGATGAAAGAATTCGTTGTTCGCAAGATTACGCAAGAAGAGTTCAATTCTGTGAAGAAATGTTACACCAACAAACAGAAAATGAAAACTTTTTTAAAACTATTTTATGGCGAATCCCATTTTCGACGAAATGGAATTTTTAATATGCACAATTACCATTCGTGGAGTCTCGAAAATCCTCCAAGAACAGTTCAGTGTCAATCTATGGTCTGGGCAAAGAATATCGAATTCAACAAGAAGGGACACTCTCAATACGCTCTCAAAGTCCCACCACATATGCAAGCTCTCGCAAATACACCCAGCAAAATTTCCCATTAGATAAAGCAGCTCAGGGCTACCACCTCTGTAAATACCTATAAGAAATGTAGAGAGAAAAATAGTCACCAAAAAGTTCTCACAGATAGCTTTTACAGCGTAAGCTATAAACTGAAGCTTTTTTTATGAACGCTTTTTTAAAGGCGGTCTGGCCGGGCACCAGTACTAGGCCGCTCAAGTTTACCTCTCCTCGCAATATTAAGTTATAGGGAAATGCCGAATCGGAGAAGGGAGAAGAGGCAGGCAGCACACACCGAGCATGAATACGGACGAGATTGTTTATATTTTTTCATCGTGCGTTTTTAAATGCGGTCCCGAGCGGAATTTCTTTTGTGTGCTGCTCGCTTACGAAAAGTACCGGGTGGCCTTGATTTGTTTGGAAATGTGAAGAAGCTTAAAAGTTTTTGAGTAAAAAAGTGCTTTCTTAGAAGCAATTAATTAAATAAAATAAAATGTGCTTTAGATAAATGATGGGTAAGCATAATATAATGTGTTTGGTGTGTGGCTGTGGAAAAGGCAGCGTGTAATGTGCTCATAGATAAGTTTTGTGATAAAAGATTTTTGTGAGGTGCACCCTGCAGGAGTGTTCCACTTTTCGCCCCAAATTTTTGTCTATCTCTCACTTATGCTTTCTTTATTACTAACTATTTCTAGCATAAATTCCCATTTCGTTCCTGTAACGGTACCAAGGTCGAAAAATTTTAAAAAATAACCGCTCGAGTGTCCCCTCTTGTTATAGATACTCTTTGGTCTGGGGTAATCAATGGAGAACTGATTGGCCCTTTTCAAATACCGGACCGCTTGAATGGTGAGTCATACTTACATTTTTTGACCGAAGACCTCAATCGGCTTTTAGAAGATGTCGATCTGGAGCCTCTTGGGCATATGGTATTACAAAACGATGGCGCACCATGTCATTATGCGCGTGCTGTTCGAGCCTATTTAAACAGAAATTTTAGAGATAGGTGGATTGGTCGAAGCGGGCCAATTGCGTCGCCCCCAAGATCGCCTGACTTGAACCCCATTGACTTTTTTGTATGGGGTTACTACAAAAAGCTGGTATACTTACTCACAAAAATTACAAAGCTTGGAACAATTAAAAATAAAATTAACCGGTGCAGAAAGGACGATAAAAAGCAACATAACTGCGTTTATACGTCTACAAGCCAATTTTTTTCGCCGATGTCGCATATGTATTAAACAAGGAGGTCGTCATTTTGAAAATTTCTTGTAAGTGCTATGAGAAATAAAATTATTTTAAACACATTTTACGTGGTTTTATTTATAAGTAAAATTTTAAATATTAAACTTAAAGCAAAATTAAGGTGCCATAGTATCTCTATTTACCTATATCATCTTACCTACTCATATTTTGCTTTATAAATTTTGCGCATTCAATTAGTAGCTAATGAAATGGGGAAGTTTTCACCATCTCTCTCTAGTTCATACAAAATTTACATTAGTTGTCTCTTTTTTACTCTTGCAAGGTCTTTTGTCCAACAAAATCCAACTGAGGTAGCCGTGCCTTGGTCGCATGACGCATTCATTGTTTTAGCGAAAAATGAGTTCTTTCGCCATGTTCTAATTATTACAAACTCAACACTGAAATTTTTTGTAAAAAAAAGCAAATTTTGAGCGAATTCACATTCTTTGGTTTTTAGACTTGATACACTTGATTTCGATTTTTAAGTATGATGCCACAGAGATAGCTCAATAAAATGTACAGGGTAAATAGTTGATGAAATGTAGACGTTTTTAAAATACTTTTGGATTAAGAAAACTATGTGACTTTTTCTTTTAAAATGCCCTTGAAAGTATTGGTACTGGTTATCTTTTTCCTGTTATGTAAAAACTATTTTATTTTATGCCGTAATGGTATGGGTTTTGAGGCAGATTATCTTTATGCTGGAATGCTACAATATTTAGCTAAATAATGAAAAAAGAATTGAGAATTTATATCAATTATTCACTTCAGTATGACGATAATAGTCTTGCAACTCGAAAATAAGTGAAAAATTAAAAAAAAATTCATAACTCGTAAACTACGAAAAATCGCAGAACATACATGGGGGTTATTCGGGTGCCCCAGGGGGTGCTCTATCTCTGGACCACCGCTTGACAGTCTTTTTTGGGACACCCTGTATAGGGATAGGAATTTATTTCGGGAGAAGTTGCAATAAACTAACTACCTTGCAATATTTAAACATTTAAAAATTAATACACAATTAATATGCGATTTTTGAAAAGTCCTGTAGAAATGATGTATGAATGTTATGTAACAAATTAAATATTAAATTTTGTCGCACAGTGTTATTGGCCATTTTCGACCACTATAACGAAAGCCATGTAGGTAAATATTATAAGAATCATTGACTTGTTTATATGTATTGAAAAAAAGTTATTAGGAAAAATATGAAGTGGTCGGAATTAGGGAAGAGGTCGGAAATAGGCCACTTTACGTTACAAGACATAAAAATTACGTTTGACCTTACAATAGATACATGTGCAAAATAATTGGTTAATTGATTATGCAAGGAAAGATGAAGTTACTTGTTTATGTAATGGGTTAATTTTTCAGCAAATACGTTAGAGATATGATATACTGTATATTTTATGAATTAATCTTAAATAATTTTCGAAAAAAATTGACTTATGCGGGATTATGCCGGGAAGCTACAGATTCATTCTTTTAGGAGGAGTTATTAGTATATTTTTATTTTTGTTATGCTAATTTTATATTTAGCATGCATATTGTATGTGTTCAATAAATAGCAATCCCAACAGAATCTTACTTAAAAGAGGAACACCGAACAAAGTTTTTTTTTTTAGGTAAAACAAATGTTGTCAATAAATATATTTGATAATATATTTATAATATTTAATCATCAGTAATTTATCATGAAGGTGGATTATTGTCGATAAATAAATTGCCGGAAAAAAATCACTGAACGCCATAAGTGTAAAATGAATTTTTGAATTGATGTTATTTTTGAAGTCTGAGAACTATGATCGACGAAGATGTAGTAACATTCATATATCAGAAAACTTGCCTCTGAATGGACTGCGAAACTAATTCCTGTTGCAGTTACGAAACATCAAAACATATGCCAATTTGGGTGCAAACAATAAAAATATTCGGCCTTTATAGAAACTTAACTCTTTCATGATTTATGCAAATGCGTAATTCAAATATAAATACCATAACATGTGTGCAGTCTTAAACCGTTAAGGTTGGACGATTTCCCAGGGCACTGTTCCCTCTTTTATTTGTTTATTCATTTAATTAACCAATATACATATATTTAGTAGTACTATTTTCTTTGAACAAAGGAAAGTAAGATACATTTGACATTGACTCGACATTAAAGTCAATAAACTGTCCGATAAAAATAAATGTCAAGAGCACCAGGTTAGTAGAAAAACCTAGGACACATCCATGTTGTTTAGAAGTAATTAGAAACCTGCAATTCCTCGTAAAAACGTCGCAAGCTGTTCTTTTAAAAAACTACACATACACGAAAACATTTGAGCGGAATTTTTTAGTTTTTACATTGGGTATGTAGGAATGGTTAATTTATATTTTAAACAATTATTTTTACTCAGCACTTACAGAGACTGATTTTTGGAAATACGTACAAAGTAGACCATTGTATCCGGTGTCCTCTTCTTGTCAAACTAAATTTTTATCGAAGAAGCAACAACAAACTACGAACATCAGGCACATATAACAATTAACCACAGTACGAAGTGAGAAGTACTATAAAAGTCCCTCGAGCACTCAACATAAGCGTCACTGAAAATGGCAAATATAACTCAAGTCAGAACAGCAATACAAATCCCGACCGTCACACCACCTCGGTGAGCACCGGAATGAGCTCAAGTTGCTATCTCCGACCAAGAGGAGACGTATGTACATGAGCAGGAGTGGTAGGCTGCAGATGTGTGGTTGCAATCCGTGAAGGGCTACACAAATGGGCAGATCCCTTTACAAAATCCTTATTCCCGCCCCAACATCCTGTCCCTGTTTATGTGTTGGGTACAGCCATGCAATGAGCGATATGATTCGCCGTTTAGCGCAATTTTTTATACATAACCTGTGACTCTGGTGAAATGCCCACTTACTCATAAAGTCATACTCAACTAAGAAGCTGTTGCAGGCGGAGGGGAAAAAATCATGTAAAATTATTATGAGCTTAAACACTGCTCTTTTGTGTACATAAGACCAGATTCGTAGTAACCCGAATAGACAGTGTGGTTTTTTCAGTTTAGGAATTGTAATATAGTTGCTGCTGGCACCACCAAGATGCATAAGGCATACAGTTACAAAACAAAACGGAAACTCGGAAAATATGTTTAATTATACATATATACTTCGTGCTGTGGTAATAAAATTCATTAATATCCTAAGAAAGTATAATGACATTTTATACATTTGTATAGTATGTGTCTCGTTAATAATTTTAAAAACATCAATTTGCAAACAGAGACAATATGAAAAAATTAGGTGCAATGTAGCAAATACTTATTCAAACTAAGTTTAATCCTTTAATTGTTAAAAAAATAAAACAAACAGCATATATTTAATGTAGGTATATGTATAATATATATTGTGTATATTTGACTCCAGAACTCCCGTATTTAGATCTAGACATGAGGTGCTTTCGACAGATTATGATATGAATCTAATATCTAGGACTGTTGCATGGAGCGGTATATATGGTATGTGTATATTTAGGCTACGTCCATAGATCATCGCTGAAAGCATTTTCGAGCTTCATCGCTCACAAAACTTCCAAAGGTAAATCGCTTCATCATTCAACATGCCGCACTTTGAAAATTTAGTTTGGAGATATGATCAACTTTGCGTTGTGCATTCACACAAATATCGCCTCACCTTCAGCATTGAATATTATTTTCTTATCCAAATCGAAGAGAGGTCTAAGGACATATTCAGTAAAATAAATCAAATTATTTGAAGTATATATAATATATACTATACACAAAAAGGGTGTTTTTTAAGCCCGAGAGAATTTTCAATTCTGGGTCACTTTTTCGAGAGGTGTTGACAGCATGTCACGTATAACACGAGCAATGATGGCGTCCAAGTTATCAATTATTGCTGCTTTATCAGCATAAACTAGTGTCTTTACGTAACCCCATAGGCAATAGTGGAGAGATGTCAGATCACACGACCTTGGCGGCCAATTTATATGGCCATTTCTCAAAATTACTTTATCGCCAATAAAATGATTTTAATAAATCGATTGTTTGTGTCGCTGTAGGATTCGTAGCACTATTCTGTTGAAACCATATATCTCCAGGAGCAGTGTCATTCATATATTTGAAGAAATATTCATCAGTCGTGGTTCGGTAACTATCTTCGTTAACCATAACGTAAACCCCTTAAAGAAATAAGGAACAACGGTGAATTTTCTGGATGAAATGGGGTCTCTAGAGTAATTTTTTGATTGGTCTCAATCCAGAAGCGACAACTTTGTTTATTAACAAAACTATACCAAAAATAAGTAACGGTTGTACATCATAAAAACCACGAAATCATCTACTAGTCATCAAGAACGGACTACCGATTTTCAAAATAAATTTGGATAATTCTTAACCGTTCCTTAGCGGGAGTCTATTCATGAGTACTTGTCAGACCATGCTGAAAATCAATATATAGAGCATTAATACTTATCGTGACCATCGTGGCCATCAGTAGGTACGGCAAACTTTGCTTGGAAAATCGACGAAAAATATTTAAATTATTTTTTTGGCGATATAAGTATCCGATAAATTACTACAGGTATAATCCAAACAAATACTCTGTTAACACGATAGTAAAAATCTAACTGCCGAACTAATTGTGATATTCATATTGTTATATTAGTTAAAAATAAAGAATTGAATGCCGATAATGTGGCTTATGAGTTTAAATGCGATAATGAAAATGAATGCTACAGCATTCACGTCCGCGAACGCGTTAATAATGTTCTGAACTACTTTGAGAAGTTTTAACTTTAATTTAATAATTCTCTCACCAAGTTTTACCTGGGAATTTCAGATAGTAATTCTTAATTTTCTTCAGCAGGTGTATTTCCTGAAAAGCTTGCACATTTCATAAAAGAAAATTTTATCATTTTTATTGCAAAAAGCATTGCAGTTCTATCTAAGTTAAAAAACACCCATTATACTACACCCCCAAGCAAAACGATAGAACACCCTTGAAATTTTGCATAAGGAAGCCAGATTAAAATTCGCAGAAGAACACATTCGTTGGGAGAAAAATTGGCACAGGATGATTTTTACAGACGAAAAAAAAGTTCAACCTTGATGGCCCTGATGGTTGGAGTTATTATTACCATGATTTGAGGAAAGAAGAATAGGTGTTAGTTAAGTCGTCGTCAAATGGTCTATATATATATATATTTTAGTTGGGTCCGTCTTCCATCATTTAATATTGCATTCTTTCTTATGATAAATGAAACCCAACTAGCATTTTAAGTGGCAGATACCAAGCCTTAGTGAATTGCCACCAAAATGTAGTTAAGGGCACGGTTTCCTTACTTTTTCCGCCACTATAATGTTGGCCATCACTTTAAAGTTGCTTTCGGAACGTATATGAAACGTGACTATGGGAATTATATGCATCTCAATTTTAAAGTTCCAATTGAAGTTCCAGAATAGTAACAAAACCGTTGCGGAAAGTCGTCAAAGTTTCTGCCACTTTATAGTTGTTTCACACCTCGGTTTGGCACGTTTTTGCTACTAGATTATGACACTAGAAAGTGGCAAAATTAAAGTATTTGTTTTAGTAGCGAAACCATATTCAAGACACTACGTAGTACCAAAATTCCTACTTAAAATTGGTTAAGTGGCAATTACTTGTAAGTGGGACTATAAAGTTTTTGACACTTCAGTAACGAGTAGCCATTGTTTCTATAAAGTAGCTACTACGTTTCTGTCTCTGAAAGTCTCATTTTGTGTTGTTCATGTTCTTGACTTACATTTCTCTTTAGAGTTTTTAGTGATTTAGTTGTAAAAGTAATTCAAAGTGCCTAAAATTAATAATTTCGGGAAAATTAAAAGTGTTAAGTCAAAATTGTATAAACATTCAACGACCTTCTACCGGAAACTAAAAAAAGAATAGGAAAAAAGTGTTTCAAGTAAATTTTTTTGAAACTATAGAGTGGTTTTTGTAACTATAGAGTGACCTTAGGAACTATAGAATGATTTTTGGAACTATGGAGTGGTTTTTGGAATTATAGAGTGGTTTTTTTTAACTATAGAATAGTTCTTGTAACTACAGAGTGGTTTTTGGAACTGTAGAGTGATTTTGGAACCATAGAGTGGTTTTTGGGACTGTAGAGTGGTTTTTGGATCTATAGAGTGGTTTTTGAATCTATAGAGTGGTTTTTGTAACTATAGAGTGGTTCTTGGAATTATAGAGTGGCTTTCGGAACTATAAACAGGCATTTTCAGAATTTTATAGTTTCAGATACTATACAGATCCACTTGCCACGTGGCAATAACTTTGCTTCAGGTAACTGGAACCATGAAGTACCATTTCAAAATGACACAAACTTTATAGTGGTAGCGCCATATACCCGCCATTTTCTTTTACAATTAATCAGAAGAATTTTTTCACATGAACGAAAATGCTTTATAAAAAAGTATAAAACAATGTTTTTCGAATGAAAAAAAATACACAATTAAATATTATATTAATTTGGAAATCGAAAACTTTCTAAAAATGGAGAGAAAAATTTTTTCGATAATAGCAAAATTTAGAATTTAGGAATTTTTTAAAATATTTTTAAGGCGCATTGTATTTTACCGAAGTAAAACATCCATATTTACGACAAAATTTTGTTCGCAATAAGTTTAATTCACGAGGAACAATGTTCTGAACACATTAAAGTATCAAATTTAAAATACTCTTATGTCTTATTCCTCTTGAAAAATATATTCACATGACGCGTCGTTTTTCGATTTTTAGGAATTTTCATCAACGTGTTTGTATTAAATTTTGCGTTTAAAACGGATTCAACAGTGCGAAAACCTTGAAAATGTTGGAGAAGTGTTTCGGCAACGATATTCTGTCTGGGCATTAATCCGTCGAAGACGAACGCAGTGACAGGCCTTTGACATCGAAAACCGACGAAAATATCGATAAAATCAAAGAAATGATTGCCGAAAACCACAACCGTTCCGAGGAATCCCGTTTTAGCAGCCAAGACGAGATAATAGAGAAATCCAAGACGGAATCCATACCGAAAAAGGAGTACCCCCAAATTTTTCGAAGATTGGATCAAGCACTGGCATAAATGTGTTGCAGTTGGTGGAGGGGAACATGTTTATTTGATGAATAAACTTGCATTTTTAATTTTCTGAATAAATTTCTGAAATTTGTTGATTGAGATGGCATAGGCATGAGTTGATGAAAATCAAACAGGCTCTTATTAACAACAACGCAATTTGAAAAAACTTAATTAAACTAATTTTAAATGTAAACAAGACCCATTTAGATTTTCACCGATTCATATCAATTATCAATTAAGTATTTGAAATAAATTTATTGATTCGGATTAAGATTTGAAAAAGTCAAAACAAAAACCTAAATTGAAAAATAAATGATTTAAACATATATAATATAAGATTGTAACAAATTACCAGAATTTTCTTATTCTGTAAAGCACGAGTAGGTTTCATTCGTGCAACTGAACCCATATTGTTATCGACTTACTGCTAATTCTATATATTTTTATTTTCCCTTGTCGAAAAAAGTTGTTCAGGAATAACTGAAGAGTACAACACAAAAGAGTGTGAGCAAAACCGTAACCTTTTAATAAAACAATTTTCAGGGATTGCTCTCCCAAAATACTAAAGTAAATCGGTGGGCAGATAATCTGTTTATGCCTTGGGAATAAAGGCCATTCGGACAAGAGGCACCGACCAGCGGTAGAAAAAAAATTGTTTCACCCTAATCTGTGGCGGTAATCTTTTAAATCTTTGAACTAGAACTTGAAGATCACTATGGAATCATGTTGTTTACTCATGTATGAACACTTATTACATTGCGCTGTCTTTATGTCCCTTAAAATCAGATTAATGTACTTATTTGAAAATTACATTTGTAAAGAAGAAAACACCACAATTGTGTCCTGACTAGGTCGAATATGAAAGAGCAGATGAAAACGTAGGTGCAATTTTAGGCCTTTATCAGGACCTTGCTGACCTGCGTATTTCGCAAATGTGGTTGAACCAGCCAGATGTTTTCTTCAAAGCCAAGTACAATTTTGAATTGTTGTAATCCAAGCGATGATAACAGATTTATACTATATATGCAGCCGTAGTTGTTACAGATAGTTGGACAGGGGTTACTTGCTGTGATAATGAGGGAAATTAAAAAAGATTCTTTAACATAATATCTAGTTGAAAAAACTAATAATTACACTGGTCAACACCAATTTAGTTGCCCAACAAATGACAAATCATTTCTATAGGATTTTTTCCGTAGATTACGAATATGCAAACGAAAATGTTCAATTAGCTTCCGTTTTCGAGAAAAATAGAGTTAAAGATTGCAAAAGACCATATTTTGGCTATTTTTGAAAAATCATTAAAAAATAAGGGATCGCGATAGGAACTTGTACCATAGCTCAAATGAAGACTTAAACTTTAAGTTATAACATAAAAATTTGAAATATTTTCATATTTTTTCAAAACATTGTGTTGAAATAATTTTTTCTATGTATTGATTATTTCATACAACAGATAGGCAATGAAGACTTCACCTGGCGAATCGTTACGAAAAATGTGTCCCC
This sequence comes from Dysmachus trigonus, assembly GCA_949715965.1. Taxonomy (NCBI): domain Eukaryota; kingdom Metazoa; phylum Arthropoda; class Insecta; order Diptera; family Asilidae; genus Dysmachus; species Dysmachus trigonus. The sequence continues at coordinate 32,990,125 of OX454321.1, read as the reverse complement.
CAAGATGTTAAGTAAAGTCTAAGCATTAGTGATTTTTCATATACATAGATTAGGATTCAGGCTTTCATTTAAGTCATATTATCTTCTTCTATGACAATCCGTTATTTTTTAATCATCATTCAAAAATGGCTGAAATTTGGTCTTTTGCACTTGTTAACTCTATTTTTCTTGAGAACGGGAGCTAATTGAACATTTTCATTTACGAATTCGTAATCTACGGAAAAAATCCTATAGAAATTAATCGAGATTTATTTGGCAACAGAAAAAAATATAAAATTTGTAAACCTGTGTTATTAATCTCAAGAGTGAATTTAACCCACCTCAGAAAGTAAACCTGTTAACAGACCAATGTTATTTTGATGCTTTAAATCGATTGAAGGGGTTATAAGAAAAATTTTTTTGCAGGTGCGAACTCGCCAAAGTTGTAAAATTCTTTGTTCTGTTATTATATTGGGGGAAACTGTTTTCTTTTTGTCCTATGAAAAGCATTGCTAAACTCAGGATAGAAGTGTAATAGCTAGTGTGAAGTGAGCCAAACTCTCATTTTGCGCACAGCCAAAAGAAAATCTATATACATATATAATCTATATTTGTTTATAAAAATGAACCCCTGCTTCTGTTGGTCACGCAATAACCGCGATAACGCCGATTTCATTAATTTTTTTTTTTTTTTTCTAATACTTTGTAGAAGGTTCTTACGGAAGGAAAAGTTAAGAAAATTGCGCAGAAAATTGGATAATTTCAGAAAACTTAACGATTATTTTAACTTCGCCAGTTTGACAGTTCGTGCGTTCTTGATTTCAACAGATTTTAATGAAAATTAGTACAATGATTGTTTTCAGGTCACTGATTTTGAATATTACCAAAATTTACAAATCCAAGATGGCAGACCCAATATGGCGACCAAGATTTCTCAATTCCAATGGCTTTTGATGAAAATTAGTACAATGGTTATTCTGAGGCAACTCATTTAGAATATTATCGAGATTGCCAAATTCAATATGGTGACCAACAATTTCTCAATTTCAACGGATTTTAATGGAAATTAGAACTATAATTATTCTGAATGTTATATTTATTCTTGAATCTTATCAAAAATTCTAAATTCAAGATGGGGGATTGGACGGATTTTAATGAAAATTGGTATAATGATTATTCTGAGGCCACTAATTTAGAATATTATTAAAATTTGAAAATCCAAAATGGCGGGTCCAATAGGGAGACCATAATGCCTCGATTTCAACAGATTTCAATGAAAATTAATGCAATGATTATTCTGATACCACTAATTTTAAATATTATCAAAATTTCCAAATCCAAGATGGCGGATTTAATATAGTGTTGCAAATTTCTCGACTTCAACGGATCTTCATGAAAATTAGTACGATTTTTTTGATGCCACTAATTTTGATCATTATCGAATTATCAAAGTTTCTAGATCCAAGATGGCAGACCCAATATACTATATATAAAAAAATTTCTCGATTTCAACGGGTTTTAGTGAAATTTGGTACAATAATTGTGTTAATGCCAATAATTTTCAATATTATCAAGTATTACATATTCAAGATGGCGGATCCATAAAGGGGTTTTCGGGTTGAATCAATTTCTAGGATATAGCAAACTAGAACATTTGAGAAGTCTTTATCCAACGCCGGGTGAAACCGGATAATTTTATAATATTTGTGAAGTGTAAAACGGTTTACTTAATATTAAACAACGTGTAAGTTTGTTCAATAAATTAATTAGGGATATGAAACGGAAACACTGTTTTCTTATATTAATGGTATTATTTGTAGAAACATGCGAAAAGAAAGAACACGATCAAATATTGGTCGACGTACATGGCATAATGAAAATGTACCGGAAAGGGCAATACAAAGTCTGCTGGGCCAGCTAGTTTAGAATATTATAAATTTCCAAATTCAAGATGGCGGATCCAATATGGTGATCAAAATTTCTCGACTTCAGCGGATTTTAATGAAAAGTAGTACGATTTTTTTGGGGCCACTAATTTTGAATATTAGAAAAATTTGCAAATCCAAAATGGTGGACCCAATATGGCGACCAATATTTTTTCGATTTCAACGGGTTTTAATGAAAAGTGGTACAATTATTATTTTAAGGCCACTAATTTTGAACATTATTAAGATTTGGAGATTCAGGATGGCGGATCCATAAAGAGGTTTTCAGGTTGACACAATTTCTAGGATGTAACAAACTAGAACATTTGGGAAGTGTTTAATTAGTAAGTATTTACCCAACGTCAGGTGAAACCGAGTAACCCAGCTAGTTTAAGAATACAATTTAAGCACACTACACCTTAAGTGAATTAGAATTAGTCTTTTCAGAGATTTTGCTTCAATAGCTGCGCAATTTTTTATTAGCAGAAATATTTGGAATTCAGAGTTTCCTGAAATCTACTTTTGCTATCTGTATTTTAACGACGTAAACTGTTAAGATAAAACGAAAAGCGGAAAGAAAACTTTCTAGGTAAAAATTTGATTCGCTGTCATCATTAGTTTGTATTACAACTTTTATATATTAATTTAATTTTTTGGTTTTTTGCTTTTATAACTTACCTAAATAACTTTACTTAAAATGTGTTAACTAAATGCAGACTCTCTTTGAAATACTTAATAATGTAATTCTAACACCTTATACCTATATAATGTAAAAAAATATCATGAACTAACACTCATTTGTACAATTCTGTGACGAATTAGAAAAATAAAGTTATTATCTATTTTAATTTATTTATTTTCAATGGCAAACATTTCTTATAATATTTTATGTAAGTTTGTCATATTCCTAATTTGGAATATCCATGTTTCTTACAGTTATATTATTCCAAAACATGAACATTTTTAATTCATAATTATTTGTTTGCAAAAGGGAATGCCAGTTTTGTATGGGAGTTTAATACTATTAAAAACTCTCATCAAACTAGTGTTAAATCAGAGCATATGTAACTCTGCAAAAAAAAAAAAAAAAAAAAAAAAAAAAATAGTAGGTACAACAAATCTTCAGAAGTTTGAATTTCGGACAAACAATGCGAATAAAAGAAAATCATTCTTTAAAAAAAAAAAAAAAAAAAAAACTATGGAAGCGATCACCATGTATGACTCCAACTTCTGGAGCTTTGGTGTCGTACAATTTTTTGATCATGTTTTTTCATTCTCAAAATAATTTGATGAGTGTACGTAAAAACCAAAAATTAAGTAAGAAATCGGCATTCCCCAGTGCATCTATTTGTTCACGAATGGGACAAGGATGGGCAATCCTCTTTGAATGTTTTCTGAAATAGGAAGCAAATATAACAAACGAATTGTGGAAAAAAGCACTTTTAATATTGTATAATAAGGAAATGATAATTCTATTTTAATATTCTATATTACCTCTGGTTAGATCAAGTTACAATAATTTTATATTTCTAGATTAATTCACAAGATTATATTAAATCTTTCAGTTATTATAAAGTTCATTAGAGAGAAAAGCTAAATAAAAAATTATAATTTAAAATTAAAATATAAAAGAGAGAAATATATTTACATACTTTAGGAAAAACAAAGTTAAGAACTTTGACTTAGAGATTAAATATTGACGAAATAGTTTTTAGTAAATAGTAATAGTTAAACTAAGAAAACTCAAACAACAGCGGTATACCCACTGAGATATTAAAGTATATTATAGTTTATCGTATTTCATTTCAACAGTTTTTAGGTTATTAAACTGATTAAATTAATTTAAGTATTATTTCATGCAATTCTCTTTGATCAACCTTTCAATCAAAACTGCCCAATACATAATATTTGGAGATAATACCTACTCCGCCAGCAAAATGCATTTAGAGAGTCGGTCAAGGATAAAAGGAGTAGGAAAACAACATACACATATCTGAATCCTTGCCTTAAGTCGACTACAAAGTCCACTTAAGGGGGTAGTCCAGTGAAAACGACTGTTTTTTCAACGATTTTTTTTTCATATTAGAAGTCAATTTTTATTAAAAACCTTTTTGACATATGATTGTAGGGGAAGGGGGGGCAAGACGGGGTCCTTAACGTTTGGAGCATAATAAAATGCACATTTTTAAGTATTTTGAATATTTATTTATTTATAATTACTCTTACATTATTAATCTTTGGAAATAAGGAACTTAAAAAACTTTACATTCATTGAAAAAGGAAAAAATTATTAATTTTGACAAAAATGTCCAACACCCCATCTTGACATATGATAGTACAACTATTAAAATACACAAAAAAAAATTTTTTTTTTTGTTTTCGATGAGTCATCCCGACAAAATGGCCGATCCCAAAAAAAATTTTTTTTGTTGGCGGACGTCGAATCTCTGCAACGGTTCATTTGAAACAAAAAATTCAAACGAGGTTTTAATCTGTAGAACATTGGCGGCATTTCGAATTTTTCGGGTGTTTTTCGGGTGCTTAATTTGTTTATAACTTTGTAAATAAACAATTGATTTTAATAATTCTAGTTCCGACGATAGATACACAATCAAGAAATATACAGCTAAATTTTTAGATCAATCGGAGCAAAAGACTCTGAGATCTGACGTCCACCGAGTCAAAACATGCTGTTTTCAGAAAAACGCGTTTAAAGTTTTTTATGCGGAAAAAAGCTAACAAAATTAATTTTACTTTAGTCAGCGATGCCTCCTCCATACATAACTAACCTTAAATATAAAGCAGAAGGACCTAGACCGTTATAAACCGAAAAAAAATGGGCGAAGCAAACAGAAATACAAGAGTCCTCCTTGCTCCGAAACACGCCAATGCAATTTAAATTGCCATCGTAGCCTTTAACTAACTGAAGATCTGATGATGATACCCATGATACCCGTGACTGAACAAATAAATTCTGACGTATAAATTGGTCACATATTAAACATTACCCATGTTAAAATCCATTCCAACAATTCTCCATTAACAACATTTGAATAGATATCATCCATCGTAAACACTTCCGAAATTATTATTATTTATAAAAATGTATAGTCGGGTCAACGAATGTTAAATTGTGTCTCAATTGACAAGACAGAATCCCAACGAGAGTATTAAATCACATAAACACTGATGCGCACTATAATTAATTTTTTTTCGGCTAACAAAATATCTAAATAATTTTTTAATATAAATAAACTTGCTATATTTTCTTCTTTTCAATTTATGAGATTTTTAATTAAATGATGGCGCGACAGAGTGCTTTATTTTTATCTTTTAGTTTATTTAACTTGTACATTTGATGTTCTTTCAGGAAAACTTAATATGTACGAATATTTACACTAAGAAAAAAATTACTTATAGTTTACGAGATTTGGTTATAGTTATTAAATAGATAATTGGTAATGGCGAAACAAATAATGGGTTGTTGTTAACCTATGAAAATGAATCTCAATCATAAACTTTAAGTTTCATTCAATATACTAATAAAATTTTAAAAAACTCGTCTTATAAGTTGATTTATTTCATATTTTTCATATAACTCATTTCCCAGTGTACGTACATACAGCGTGATCCAAAAGTATGGAAACGGCTAAGTAACTTTCGAGGAATGCATTTTGGAGAAAAAAGTTGTAGACAAAAGTTTTAGGAATTTTCCCCAGCTATTCAATGGTGACCTTGGATTTGACCTTGACCATGGCCTTGAAGGTCATTTCAAGGTCAAGTTGACTTTTTTAAATTGGAACCCTTATTTTTGACCACGGAAATGGAAAGAGCGGAAAATTTTACGTCCAACTATGACCTTTACCATGACGTTAACTTTTCCACTCTTTCCATTTCCGTGGTCAAAAACATGGTTTTCCCTTCAAAAAACCACCTTGACCTTGATATAACCTTCAAGGTCATTGTCAAGGTCATGGTCAAGGTCAAGGTTGTGGTCAAGGTCACATTTGGACGAAAAACTTCCACTCTTTGCAAATCCGCAGTAACAATGCAGGTTCCTCTTTAAAGAGCCATTTTGACCTTGATATGACCCTCGAGGTCATGGTAAAGGTCATAGTTGGACGTAGCATTGTCCGCTCTTTCCATTTCCTTGATCAAAAATAAGGGTTCCAATTTAAAAAAGTCAACTTGACTTTGAAATGACCTTCAAGGCCATGGTCAAGGTCAAATCTAAGGTCACCATTGAATAGCTGGGGAAAATTCCTAAAACTTTTGTCTACAACTTTTTGCTCCAAAATGCATTCCTCGAAAGTTATTTAGCCGTTTCCATACTTTTGGATCACCCTGTATATTATACATATACATATCTATACGAAAGAACTAAGTTTAAATTAATTAAAGGAGATTTGTTAACTATTTAATTATTAATCTGCCACTTTCAGACCACAAAGGTCAGTTTAACATTTTAAAATGTTATTAGGGGTGCTTAATATGCAATCACGCTAAACAACTCACTTACGCCAAATTTCCAAACTGTCTATTAGTTCTAATCCGTTTGTTTATGACATTTGTGTGTGCAGGATATCTCTTAAAAGGACGAGGAAGAACCCTTCAGACTTATAATAGGGGAGGATGTAATCATCTCAGTCGGGTATAAATGCTTGCTTCTACGGGGTGCGAATGTGCAATATATTTCTGTAAACAGGTTTTCTAAGTAATTGGCTCTTGAAAGCCTAATATATTTCCGGACTTCTGAAATCTTCGTATCATAATCAATGTCAACATTAAACGCCCTCTGATATCGGAAGACGAAATTATTATCCTATTTTGTGCCATCCCTGTCTCCAGTTGGCGTTTGACAGAGGGATAATGAGACTTCAGTAGGACACTTGCAGGAAATATCCAAGCATTGACTATGACAGGAAATAAAATCGGCAGAATAGCAGATGGATTCGTGAGGAGCAATTGCTGGTTAACCAATGCCGTCGGATATTAGAGCCGCGCCTACACGACCCCTCGGAATGATAAAATGACAAGCTGAGCGTCGCTTTTGACACGCGTCCTGATAATTTGCGGTCGATTGATTTTTGAGGGAATACAAGCGATGCGATCAAGTCTTCAACAGTTTATTAAATAACCGTTTCCGGTCTTTTATGTGACTTGCTTCTGCTTAGAACTGATGGACGTAATTAGCACAGCGTCTCAACAAGAAAGTGAAATATTTAGTCGTGAGCTTATATGACTTCATATACACACAATAAATTTTACCAGTATAACACAAGGGAATTATTAATTAATTAATTAGTTAATTATTTAATTCGCTTCATTTTAAGCATATCTTTTATAATTTTTTTTGAGCATACGGTAAAGTGTATTTATTTGCATATTGTCCACATAACAAATTATCATTTCAAGAATATTCAGTTAAATTTTTAGCCTAAAATAGTAAGAAATAAGCCATTGAGAGCAAATCTTCGGATACTCTTAAAAAAAAAAGCAGTTTGCTGTGAACATCAGAACTCATTACTGGATTATCTCAAATCAAAAAATCGATTATATTTGGTTATTTTATGAGTTTCTGGAGGTAATGACGTCGAGATTTGTTTTTTTTTACAATTTTTCAATTTTTGGCATAATTTTACAGTAAAAAAAAACGAATTTTAAAAGAAAAAACCGGTAAAAGTCCGCCTATTTGTTATAGTAAAACTAATTATAATGCAAAAAAAAAAAAATTATCTCGACATCACTACCTCACATGTATTTTATGTACTTAAAGAGTGTATCAAATTTGAAGAAGATCAGTCAAGTAGATTTTGAGTTACAGTGTCCACCAGCTTTGACCAAAAACGCGTTTAAAGTTTTAATAGTGCATTGAGTTGTCCGAACGGTAGGAGATTCGAGGCACTGTATCTCCGGTAGTTTTGCTTCAATCGACCTAAAATTTTAACTGGATACTCTTGAAGAGTTGTACTTTCAAATACGAAAATAAAATAAAAATGCAAATAAAAGCGCAATTCAAGCATTTGAAACAACCGCAATATTAGGTTGATTCAACGTCTAAATTCAGTTGAATCTACATTCTCCCGTAAAAATATCCTTGAAACTTCGATAAATAAGAATTTGCCTCACATTTTTACTTGGAACTAAACGATTCAGCAGAGCACTGCAGCAGAGTAAAATTATCAAGAATTCACTGTATTACACAATTCACATTCTTATCGTTTAAAAAGTGTTCGAAACACACCTCGCGTATCACAGACACAGACACATTGAAACGCGTCTTTATCATTATACTTATAGAGGATCAACGTTATATATAAATCGTTAACAACTTAAGGGGACTTTTCGTTTCATTTTTTTTTTTTCCCCTTTATTTGTAACGGTACCTCTACGCGTTTTATATGCAAAAATTATATAACAAAAACTTTAAACTGTTCTACTGTAATATTATATTTAAAAGGAATTAGTTTGATAAATATAATAGTTTTTTCACAACAAAACAATTAAAATGTGTATTCTATTTTTTACATTTTTATATACAAATGAAGATAGATACACAAAAAAAAAACAGATATTTATTGAAGATTAATTTAAATTCAAATATACAATTTTTTTTAAATTTTTAATTTTTCTTCCCGTTTGAAACAGCCTTTTCGTATTATTATTATTTTTATTATTTCTTGATTTTTGATATGCCTCCCCAGTATATAACCTGTAACTCCGCCCATGAGTTTAACACGATTAACTTCACAAGTGTGTAGCAATGACAAAAAAGTGTAGCAACGACTAAATTTATGCATATGATGCCAAAAATACATAAATAAATAATGTAATTTTAAACACATGGATGTGAAATAAATATCATAATACCATGCTTTGTTGTAGGTCGTTAGGCGTCAAGTGCACAAGGAAAATCACACGTGCACACAGGGGGAACAACATGTAACGCATTGGTGTACGTGATGTAACTGTGAGCACTGATGGTAGTGCGACTATAACCTTCCCGTGGGGGTGGCCGGAAATAGGCTCTCGGTATGGTCATGTATCTACCGGGAATGCTAGCTAATTGTAGTCGGGCGGAGAGATAATTTCTTAAATATAATACCCTAATCCAAGGTGGGCCAGCGTACGCCGAAGGATTCGTGGTCGTGAGTATGCGGGATACCTGCCGCCCTCCAATTTTAATTAAACTTCCCGTATAACAGGCTCTGTGCGATCGACCTCCTTTCCCAATTTCTCGTGGGATCAATCTGGAATTTTTAGAACCTTCTAAAAAAACTGATGATGAGAGCGGGACCTCTGTATTCAGGTACTAGTTTTATGTCATGTATCATGTCTTGTGTCTTGTTATATATCGTGTAATGTATCATGTCATATCACGTGTTATGTCATGTGACATATCAAGCATCATGTCATCTCATATATATTATCATATATAATGTTAAGTGTCGCGTCATGTGCTATTTTACCTCTTATGTTATATTTTGTGTCACGTATGTCACGTAACATGTATTATGTCATGTGCCATGTTTTGTGTCAGGCCACATTTATTTTTATATATTTATTTATTTACCATCGACTGAGTAAAAAGCTCCTCCAGATTACATGCATATTAGTATTATCGTATAGTATGGCAAATAAAAAGTGCATAACATAAAAGTATGATAAAATAACAGAACAATACCATAACCAAGGTTATAAACAAAAGCACCAACAACGATGAAAACCTATGTAATTTAAACCTACATAAGAACTTTAACAATTGCAGACTTTAAGGTCTAGTGTGTCACATAGTTCATTATAAAGTATAGTATAATAAATAATTGATTCATACTATCCATAACACGTTCGATAAGCAGGCCTAGTTCGTATTAGGTATCCCGGAACGTAGATATTAAATAAGGTAAGGAGAGTAGGTACAGGACTTTATTTGATAGCACATGGTATCCCAAACGAACAAGATGCAAGCTATCTTTCTCCTGGCTTGTAATATTGGAGATCCGAAAAAACACCAAAAAATCTCACGTTTCTCTTTGTATTGGCATAACTTTCGTAACTTTAAATATTTGAACTTCTCGGCGGTTCAGACGATAGCAAACAGGTTAACAATTAATAACAGTTTAGAAATTTTGTATTTCAGATTTCGCGGAGGGCTGCAATCGCGGGCACCGTTTAGGTTTGCGCCACGAACGCCTTAAATTTTACACGCCCTAGGGTCAGCAATTTCTTCGATTTTAAAATAAATTAAATATAATATATTTTCATACAAAAAGGATTTATAAATATAGGGGAAAAAAACTAAACGAAAATCTTTTACTGATCCCAAGAAAAAAATCCCTCAAATTACGATCCAGAAACGGCCTTGCGCTTAAGCCAACAATCAGCAAATCTAGTAAATGATTTTTGAACTAATTCAATAAGCATTATTTAGATTGAACTATAGGGATTCCATATCACTGCCGCATTCTCAAAATGGGAACGTACCAGTGATATATGTATACAAAGATTTTAAAGTGAAAGGATCTCGAAAGTCAGTAGTGTTCCTCCTGATAAAACCCGGCACCTTGCTTACCTTTAAACAGATAGAATCAATATGAGAGGAAGGTTTCAGTTTATGATCACAATTCACACTAAGGTCTATAATTAAATCGGGCGATTTAATGGGTAGGGTATATTATATTATAATCATAACTAGCTGGTTTACCCGGTTTCACCCGGCGTTGGGTAAATACTTACTAATTAAGCACTTCTCAAATGTTCTAGTTTGTTATATGTTAGAAATTGTTTCAGCCCGACAACCCCTTTATGGATCCGCTAACTTGAAATTCCAAATCTTAATAATATTCAAAATTAGTGGCCTTAAAATAATCATTGTACCAATTTCATTAAAATCCGCTGAAATCAAGAAATTTTGGTCGCCATATTGAATCCGATGTACTAATTTTAATTAAAATCCGTTGAAATCGAGACATTCGGTTGCCATATTGGATCGGCCATCTTGGATTTACAACTTTTGATAATATTCGGAACTTGTATCCTCAGAATAATCATTGTACCAATTTTCATTAAAATCCGTTGAAATGGAGACATTCTAGTCGCCATGTTGGATCCGCCATGTTGGGTTTGCAAATTTTGCTAATATTCAAAATTAGTGGCCTCAGAATAATCACTGTACCAATTTTCATTAAAATCCGTTGAAATAGAGAAATCTTGGTCACCATATTGGGTCCGCCATCTTGGATTTGTAAATTTTGATAACATTCAAAATCAGTGACCTCAATATAATCATTGTACTAATTTTCATTAAAATCCGTTGAAATCGAGAAATATTTTTCGCCATATTGGTTCCGCCATCTTGGATTTGTAAATTTTGATAACATTCAAAATCAGTGACCTCAAGATAATCATTGTACTAATTTCCATTAAAATCCGTTGAAATCGAGAAATATTGGTCGCCATATTGGGACCGCCATCTTGGATTTGTAAAATTTGATTATATTCAAAATCAGTGACCTCAAGATAATTATTGTACTAATTTATATTAAAATCCGTTGAAATCGAGAAATATTGGTCGCCATTTTGGATCCGCCATTTTGGATTTCTAAATTTTGATAATATTCAAAATCAGTGACCTCAAAACATTCATTTTACTAATTTTCATTAAAATCCGTTGAAATCAGGAAATCTTGGTCGCCATATTGGATCCGCCATCTTGAATTTCTAAATTTGGACAGCGGATTTGAAATCCCCATCCCGGAAAACCCCTATGTACCAATTTTCATAAAAATCGCTCCAAATTTAAAATTTTCAGCCGCCATCTTGGATCCGCCATTTTGAAACCCTATGTACTATCCGAAAAAAAATTAGCCTATATGTTAAGTCGGAATATGTACTACCTTCGGACAAAAAATGAAAAACATCGATGCAAGCGTTTAGGCGTGATTGAGCAACAAACAAACAAACAAACAAACAATCAAACAAACAAACAAACAAACAAACTTTCATTTTTATATATATATAGGGATTAAGTGGTTGTCATAGCTAGAAATTGAATTTTTTTAATTTATCAGGGTTAAGATCGAGTTTGTTGTTCACGCACCACTGGAAAAATTGGTCAATTTCCATTTGGAACAGTGTGCAACTTCTGTTTACACTTATGTTACTTATTTTTAGTACACACTTGATATTGGGAAAAGACTGATTACAATTTTACATTCCTGTCATTAAAAAGCAATATAAACTAGTACATATTGATTCATTTTAATTTATGACTTATATCACCGCCAACGGTGAGAGAAGTTTTTAAATCGGATCAATAGCTCCAGAGATTACCTCAAATTACCAACAAATAAACTCACGAACTTTAACTCTTTATTATATTAGTATAGATAAAATTGGAAGTTCGTTCATTGAAACGATATTTTTCATTTTTTTTGTCCGAAGGTAATACATATACATATATTCAAATTTAGCATATAGACTAGTTTTTATTCGGATAAAATGTAGAGTTACAAAATGGCGGCGAAAATTTTAAACTTCAAGTAATTGTCATGAAAATTTATACCTACCGGGGGTTTTTGAAATTGCTGATTTCAAATATACTCACGGAATTTCGAAATGTCTGATCCAATATAGCGACCAATATTTTTCACATTCGAGGTTTTGTTACTAAAAATATTTCGGGGATACTGCTTTCGATTCTGTTATAAAAAATTGGAAATTCAAAATGGCGGACACAATATGACAAACAAAAATGCTTAAATTTAATGGATTGTATCATACTTATAATTGAATTAGTACGCTATATTGGACCACTGATTTCTAATCATATATCAAAATTTGATATTCATGATAGTGGATTCAATATGGTGAACAACTTTTCTCCAAATTTGAGAGATTTTGACGGACATTTGTTAAAGAGGCAAACAATTTCGTATCTACTAACGAAATTTGCCAATTCTAAAATTCAAAGGAATTAGTACAAAATGGTTTTCAGAGCATCTGATTTCGAATCTACTATGTTTATATCAATATTTTGAGATTCAATATGAGATGAAATATGGCGAATCACTTATTTAGGATGTGAGATTCGAATTTTGAAGTATAAGATAACGTATTTTGTGTGGTGACAAAATTTCCTAATTTTAAGGGATTCCAATTAAAATTAATAAGTATAAAGGAGTTCCCAGCAAAATTATTCTGAATCTTTCGAAAATCAGTTCTTAAGAGTTTTTATGGAACATGGCTTTCAATTCTACTATCAGAATTTAGAAATTAAAGGTGGCGGATCCAATATGGCGAAGAATATTTCTGATTGAAAGGATTTTCATGAAAGGGCTTCAAGGGTTTTTCGGGGTCGCTGAACTCGAATTTGCTATTAAAATTTGGAAATCGAAGATGACAAATCCAGTATGGCGACCAAAATTTCCCCGATCCCAAGTATTATCATAAGACAAAATATTGGTATTTTCAAGATTGTCGATTATATCCAAAAAGTTAATACAATATAAAGTGTTTATGCCTTTAATGCCATTGTTATTGTATAGAATCTGAATAATGAATGTAGCACAGCCACAGTAGCACAGTTTAATCAATCATGCCTTATCTCATTATCTAAAAACTTAGGCCAGCAAATAAAGCATTGATAATTTCCTAAAAGAAGGTACTTCATATTGCTGGAATTTGATATAGTATTTTGTTGAGGTAAAGTGCTCCCCATTAGGCACGTTTTCAATTCTGTGCGCTTGATTTAGCTTAAACTTTAGTCTGTAAAGACACACATACATAATTATATCATGTACTTCATATAAAATTATTGATTTTCTTTTTCATCCTGGAAGTACATGAAATTTAGTTGAAACCAGAGTCCAAAATGTCCCCATTATCTCTGATCGTCTTGGATAATTATGCTAATACTCTTGCACTTATGCACTCACAACCGTACATAGTTGACTTATAAAACACAAAAGCTGAGCGTTTTATATCATTTGTTGTGCATGCCCGACAGTCTGATCTCAATTTCAGATATAAGGCGTAACCGTGACATATCAATTTCTCGCAAACTTGTTTGAGGGTAACTCTGAACGCTGCTTGAATTTGAGGGTGAATTGTACTTTACAGCAGATAGTGATAATGATAGCTGGCAGTTTGTATTGCGTGATAAATTACGCGCGATTACGTAGTTTGCGTGTTTATTTGTAGTCAATCTTTCCAAAAACTGATTTTATCCCTTATTATCAAAAAGGTAACATAGGACGTACTTCTTGCAGCTAGTAATTTATTTGCGGATATAGCATATTAGTTCATAAGAAAACATTTTATTAAACACTCAACAAGTCAGCGTTTTACCCTAACAGAGATTGTAAATCGTGTATGCATGTGGAAGAAAATACACTAACCCAAATATTTCTTTATAGTCTTCTGATTTCTTCATTTTTGGGAAGAAATTTTACGAGGACTTAAGGAAATTGTGCATTTTTCTATATTTGAGGAAATCCATGAATGTGCACAAAATGTATATTTTTTATTCGGCATGGTGCTTCGTTGATGATGAAACAAATCTCCCATCACTCATACGTAGCAGCTATTTTAAAACAACAATTACATCAATGACAACTCTATTGCTCTCGGTAGGTTCTATACATACATATATTACGCTAAAATACATATCTCGAGACACCGTAGAACAAATATTAATTTAAAAAAGACTGCGAGGTAGTCAGAAGATATAGGTAGATTTTGGCTCAAACTAGGCTGATATTTCAAGATTTTGATGTTTACAGAAAATTTGAATAAAACCGATTAAGAAATATAATGATTATAGTACTGCGCTCGGAAGAACGGCGCATAAGGCACTATTCTACCTCGTTGACCAGTTACTACCATTTGCAAACTCAGTTACTAATAAAATTAATGCAGTAGTAAATATATTAAGAAATATGGAAACAATCATAGGAAATAAATCATAGACATAACGAAGTGAAACCGTCCTCCCCTTTCACCAAATATCCTAATTTTGTTACACAACTCAGATTATAATTATTGGATCAAAATAAAGGCGCAGATTGATCGGAATCAACTATAAAATACGCGAACAATCGTGGTAAAAATGACTTATAATTTTAAATGGATGTGGCTGAATGTTTTTTTGTTTGCTGTTCAATCACGTAGAAACTTTTACTTTAATATCTTTAATTTTTTGTCCAGAAGTAGTACATATTCCAACTTAACATATCGGCTAATTTTTTCTCGCATGATATATAAGGTTTCAAAATAGCGGACTCAATATGGGTTTCAAATTCAAGATGGCGGACCGAAATTTCTTGATTTCAACGGATTTTAGTGAAAATTAGTATAATGATTACTTTGAGCCTAATGATTTTGAATATTATCAAAAGATGGCGTACACAATATAGCTACCAAAATTGATTCTTACGAAAATTAGAAAAAAGGGGATTTTGAAGACGCTAGTTTCGAATCTACTTTCAAAAATTGTAAATTCCAGATGGCGCATCCAATATGGCGTCCAAAGTATCTCGATTACAACGGATTTTAATGAAAATTAGTACAACGATTATTTTGAGGCCACTACTTTTGAATATTACTTTATATCTGCTGTCTAAATTTAGAACTTCAAGATGGCAGATTCAAATCCGTTTGTTTGCTTGTTGTCAATCACGCCTACAATAAATGCTTGATCGATCTTTTTCATTTTTTGTCCGAAGGTGGTGCATATTCCAACTAAACATATGGGCTACTATTTATTCGGATGAAATATGGAGTTAAAGAACGGCGGCTAACACTTTAAATAAGTAATTGTAGAAAATTGTTACCTACGGGTTCTTTATGATGCTGATAGTATAGTCAAAACTCACGAAATTTTCAATTCATTATGGCAACATTTTTTACATTCGACAAGTTTTGATACTAAAACCATGTTGGGACTGGTTCCGACTCAATTATAAAAACTTGAATATTAAAGATGGCCGAGCCAATATGGCAACTACAAATTCTTAAACAATTATTAAGAAATGATAACGGGGCAATCAATTTCAAATCTGCTATCGATATTTGGAAATTTATGATGATGAAACAAGGGATTTCGGAGTCTGTGATTTCGAATTTACTATGTTTACATACATATTTTGAGATTCAGAATAACGAATCCAATATGGCGACATAAAATTGCTATTCCTGGGATTTCCGGCCGCTTCTTTCGGATCTGCTATTGGAATTTCGAAATACAACATCATGCAATCTTTGCGGCGACCAACATTTCTTAATTTTAAGAGATATTAATGATTAATTATAAATTATAATAAATATTAATAAAATAGAGTTTCCAGGGCATTAAACATGGTGAAGAATATTTCTACAATAATTTAAAGGATTTCCATGAAATAGCATAAAAGGGTTTCCAGATTGAAACAATTTCTTGATATACCAAACTACAGCATTTGAGAGGTGTTTAATTAATAAGTATTTACGCAACGCCGGGTGAAATAGGGTAACTCAGATAGTACAATATACAGGGTGTTCAGAGGTGGGAGGTCAATACTGCAGGGGGTGAAAGGTCAGACCGAGACAAGCAAAAAATCGTATGGGGGGGGGGGGCATCTCGCACCGTTCGGCAGTTACAGGGTGATTCGTAAATCAGGATTTTGCCTTATATGGGAACCGCTCTTGTATTTTTATCTTTTTTTCTACGCATCGCAGCGACCCCAAACCGATCTCAAAAAATCACTATTTGGAAGCCCTTTCCATAAAGTTTAAGACCACCCTATTCCCAACCCCTTGGCCACAATCCCCCCTGGAAGTTGAAAAAATTAACTTTTATTTCACGATTTTTCACCTTTCGCCCCACTTTTCTCCGAAATTCATGTTATTAACATACCTACTTTTTATTTTTTTTAAGTTGCCTATCTAATTACCTTTCCAAAAAGGTGCAACATGCCCAGGTAGAAAAGGGTTGCAAAAGTCCTGAAATTAAAACATCCTCACAGGTACCTAATTACTTCATTGCACCATAATGGAAAAATTCGTTAAGTAAACAATTTTTATGACAGCAAGTTCGGAAATGTTTGTTTAGGAAACAGAGGTAGTACATTTTTATATTATTATTTCAGCAAAACAGTAATAAAATAATAAATGTAATCTCGTTAAATAGCGTTATTAGTTTATTATATCCAGTATTGACTCCTAAGTATACTGACGCTCCGTTTCTAATACCTCCTATGAATTATGGTATAAAAATGGGTAAGTTTGAAAGGACATTGACCACAGTTGAAGAAGCAAGCGATAAAACCGGGTGTTTAATAGAAAAAGTTAAGATAAAATGGCAGAATTCAGTGTTGAAAAGTATGCCGATATAATTTACGTGTTCGGTTTAGTAGACGGAAATGATAGTGAGGCCGTACGAGAATACCAAAGGAGATTCCCGAATCGGCGGGTACCCAACAGAAGGGTATTTTCAAGGACTTTCAGAAGGTTAAAAGAAACCGGAAGTGTAACCGCCCCCAGAGCACAAACGCGAGCAGGAAAATCGGTCGATTCAGCGGACCCCGACCAACAAATCCTCAACATCGTCAGGAACAGCCCTGTAATAAGCATCAGGCAGGTCGCACGAAGGTCAGGATTGTCTTCAGGGAGAGTTTGGACCGTTGTGAACCGAGAGGGACTACATCCATACCACCATATCCCGGTCCAAGCACTACAGGAAGGAGATTCCGAAAGACGATTGCAATTTGCACTTGGCTTTTCGAGTCTGACATCGAAAACAGAAGGTTTCTAGACCGAATTCTGTGGACGGATGAATCGCAATGCACCCGGGATGGCATCACAAACTTCCACAACCTCCACACCTGGTCAGATGTGAATCCACATAGGACCAGGTGTCGGTCCTTCCAGCAAAGATTTAGTGTCAATGTCTGGGCTGGCATCATCGGCAACCAGTTGATAGGACCCTTCATCTTGCCCCAAGTGCTGAATAGTCAGCTATACTCGGAGTTTTTGGAGAATACCCTTCCGGATCTGTTGGAGGACATCCCCCTGGCCACCAGAAGCGCAATTTATTTACAGCTCGACGGAGCACCTGCGCATACTGGGAACATTGTTAGGGCAAGGTTGAATGAACATTACCCAGAGCGCTGGATTGGACGAGGTGGACCGATTCCTTGGCCTGCTAGGTCACCGGACCTTACTCCACTGGACTTTTTCTTATAGGGAATGATGAAAGATGAAGTTTACTCAAGACCAATCAACACCAGAGAAGAATTAGTTACCAGGATTGTGACTGCAGCCACGAAAATACGGGAGAGACTGGCTACCATAGACCTCAAACGCGAAATAAGACGAAGGCTACTTGCATGCATCGAAACTGGCGGAGAACATTTTGAACAGCTTTTGAAGGACATACGTTTTAATTGTAATTAGTTTTTAAGCGAACAAAATATATTTTTTAGTTAACTTAAGTATAATTTCTTAAAAATTCGAATTGTCATGATATTCTGTAAAAGGATTTTTGTAAATAAATTTTGGTATCCTTTTCCTATCTGGGCATGTTGCACCTTTTTGGAAAGGTAATTAGATAGGCAACTTAAAAAAAATAAAAAGTAGGTATGTTAATAACATGAATTTCGGAGAAAAGTGGGGCGAAAGGTGAAAAATCGTGAAATAAAAGTTATTTTTTTCAATTTCCAGGGGGGGATTGTGGCCAAGGGGTTGGGGATAGTGGGGTGGTGTTAAACTTTTTGGAAAGGGCTTCCAAATAGTGATTTTTTGAGATCGGGTTGGGGTCGCTGCGATGCGTAGAAAAAAAGATAAAAATACAAGAGCAGTTCCCATATAAGGCAAAATCCTGATTTACGAATCACCCTGTAACTGCCGAACGGTGCGAACTCAAATTTGACTAGACAGACATGTGCGAATATACATATTATATACATATACATATATATATACTTACATACACAAAAACAATATATGACGATAGTTTTTGTGTATCCACTATATTAATACAGTGGTACCTCGACATACGAGTTTAATTCGTTCCGTAACCTTGCTCGTATGTCAAATTGCTCGTATCTCAAAGCAATTTTCCCCATTGAAATTAATTGAAATGCCATTAATCCGTTCCAGCTCCCAAAACACCACCTCAGTTGTTTTTGTTAAGTGTTTTTGAATAAGAAAAATGTATTTACAAGAAGAAACATTTATTTATAAATAACAAATACATATTCTTTAAAAACATAATAAAAGAAAAAGTGAAGTGTTTATGGAAGCGCTTAATTTTCGTCACTGGTCTGCGCTTTTTTCGTCACGCTTTGCTCATTTTCACCTGCAGATCGTTTAAAAAAACTGTCCAAGGAGGTTTGTTTCTTCCTCCCTTTCAGGATATTGCGGAAATGAGTTTGGGCAAGTTTCATTGAACAACTCCAATGCACGACCAGTTGCAACTTTTTCGGGATGATTTTTATCCACGAACTCTACAACTTTCTCCCACATTCCCAAGAGCATGTTGGGGTCGTGTGCAGCGGTGTAGTGTGCGATTCCTCGTATCTCAAATCTTACTCTCATCTCAAAGCAAAATATCGCTCGCTCGGCGGCTCGTATCTCAAAACACTCGTATATTAGGGCACTCGTATATCGAGGTACCACTGTATATAAATTTGTGTTATGTTAACAAAAATTAATCATACATTTGTGTCAAAAAAGACCGGGAAATAAAACACATATTTTACATTGAATCATCAAAGTTTACTTTGCCCATTCGAGGCTACACACATGTTCCAGCGATTTCTCCAATCTTCAAAACATATTTTATAAGCGCTTGTCGATATGGCCTTCAGTTCCTTCGACGAATTTTGTTTTATCATCTCAACGGACTCAAAACGGGTTTCAAGGACTGGCAATTTAAGTTTTGGGAATAAAAAAAATCGCACGGAGCTAGATCAGGGGAATATGGTGGATGATCAATAGCAGTTATTAAGTTTTTGGCTTTAAAATCGTTCACAATCGTGGCTCTATGACCTCGGATATCGAACAAAACAATTAGCATCACCTTTACTTTTGAGCGACTTTGACATGGTTTTTTCTGCTTCGGTTCGTTTTTCTCCCTCAATTCCGATGATTGTCCACTTGTATGCATATAATACTCGTATACCAACGTCTCATCACCAGTTATGATGCGTCCTATGAACGTTGGAACTGACTCGTGAGAGATATTGAGGTTATGTGCTATCTCTCTTTAGCTGGCATGACGATTTTCAAGCACAATTTCTTTCACTGCGTCGATGTTCAGTTCGGTGGTATTAGTCGAAGGTCGTCCAGAACGCGGCATGTCTTCAACGATCTCACGGCAGTCTTTGAACGCCTTGTACCACTCCTAAGCACGTGTTTTTGATAAAAATGAATCACCAAAAGCTTTTTCTAACATTTTTAATGCGTCCACACATGATATTTCGTTTGCAACAAAAAATTTAAGGCAAATTCTTTTTTCAACAATTTCACTCATTTTAAAAATCGGGGAGTACTATCGAGGTAGACTGCTTTATTCTATTGCTGTAAACAAACCAGCAAACGGAATTTGCTCTAACTAATTAAGAACAGTAAAGGACAGTATTGCCAACCTAGGCGAAAAAGAATTTTTGAAATCTTTTCAGCGCGGGCTGTTTAAATTACAAATTTCCGGTACTTTTTTTACATAATGTATAACTGATATCTCATTTTCATTAAAAGACCTTCTTTCTTTCACTTCATTCAATAGGTACTAAACTTATACAATTAAAATGTGCAACGATTATTTTATTATAAAGTGTTGGGGGTATCTTCTGAGTATATTGTCAACTTAGCAGGATGATTAGAGATGTATATTTCAACATTCTCTAAGAAACTTTTCACGGGTTCAAATTCATAGAAGTGATATAGTGCCAAAATTTGCATAAAGTAGTTTTTCATTATTTTATTATTTTAAAAACTTTAGATTGTTTATAAAAAATCAAATCACTGTTATTATAAACTATTAATCCTACGAACTCGAGCCTGTAAGGAATTTTGTTCGATGCCGAACAAAGTATCATTTATTTCATATCATGAATAATTTGCGAAATATTTATGTTTGAGCTTTTCTTAAATTAACGGCGATTAACTCACACACCTCAGCATTCCGCCAACTTGGTCATATAATCGAAGAGTACCCGGCACAATCCAATCTAATTCCCCCGTTTACAAGTAAGATCAAAACTGACCTAATGAATGCATATACATATGCAAAATGTAATCGAAATGGATTGAAAAATAATGTTATAATGAATTATTGTGCTGACAAGATCCACAGTTAAGAAAATGCAACCAATTACCACCATTTACAACCACGACTTAATATATATACTTATTCAATTAATGACTTACCAAAGCTTGATCGAAGTCGTTTAGATGTAGTTGTAGATTATTGTGGCTGTCCGAGCACACACTTAGGCCATTATTGGCCCATTGTGATACCACTTTTTTTGTGACCAGGGTTTTCGTGGGACTCGAACCCACAACCTCTAACGCTCTGCTAGCTCGCAGCCAACACGTCACGTTACCAAGCGGGCTATTGAGGTCGTTTAAGTACTACGCGAGTTATTAACAAAACGTTCATGAAGAAATGCAATGCCCTTTTTTGGAATATGGTTCAGATTCGGTGAATGTATAACCAATTTTATCAATTTCGAAACATGACTAAGTAATCGATCCGACGAATGTATGGGCCAAGTTTTATCGATAGCGATTAAGAAATGCAAGAGATATAGGGCCTAATCGTTTTTTACATAAACACAGATATGTAGATAGCTCTATTTCAGGTACTGAATTAATCCGAGTAATAATTAAAACTTATTTTAAATAAAAACCCTTACGGTATAAACTTGTAAATTGCTAGAAAACCATACTGACAGCATAGAAGATTATTTAGACACTTAAGGCTTAGGATGTAATCATGTAATTTGAAACGGCCAAAAAATCGTGATGGTAAAGTAATAAGAAAAACGGATGATGGTTGAACTGCATATAGTCGAAACCCTCGATAAACACCTTTAGATGATTTTTCATTAAAGCATTTTTCCGTGTTTGTAAGTAAATAAACACAAGCGCAAATTATTGCTCGCCGCTTCCTACTTGGAAAACTTAAGTTACCCACACTCACTTTCCCAGGTCATTTATTCATGATTTGTTTTAGATATATTTTTTAAAGTCATTATACATCTGCGAAGATTCAAAGTGCTAAAATTTCGTCCTCAGTGTCCTCTACGACTACTACTAAATTACACCCATGGACAAATAATTAGAAACAGTTTGATCAGCACTGCTTTGTGCACTCTCCTTCTTTCTCCTTACTTTCAAATCTAACGGTATGATACCAGCGAAAACCTAGCGACTACGTGCTACTTAAAAACTGCACTTTTAGTAGTAGTTCGTGCCCACACAAACATCCTGTGGTGATATCATTTCGCGTGAATGCTATTTTACGTGGACAACTAATTAGAAACAGTATACATTTTTCCATCTTATTAAACAAAAATTTATTTCTCTGAATAATTGGTATTGGTAAATATTTAAGTTACATTAAATTCATGTTAAGACACTATTTTTGTCAATACATTGTTTATAAACATGGACAAGAAAAAAAATTGTAACGCTTCCATGCACATGGAAGTAGTTCGTCTTTGGTAAGCAAAAATGTCTTATTGCCAAATTGCAAACCAATTGATATGCTCTTTAAAACTTGTTTATGGAGCAGTAAAACATTTCCAAGTACACGGAACAATGGAAAATGTTCTAAGATTCCGGAAAATGTCTGAGCTAACAAATCGACAAATCATCAGAGAAACGAAAAAGGACACTAGAAAGAATTCTACTGACATCCACCGCTACATTTTCGGTGATAACGTAACGGCAGTTTCAGAGAGCACCGTTAGAAGGTGTTTGGCTAAGGCTGGGTTGCACGGCAGAGTTTCACGGAAGAAACCATTAGTGTCTGCAAGCAACCGAAAAAAAAGGTTTAAATTTTGACAAGCCTCATTTATAAAAAAAAATATGTGTTAGGGAGCGACAAAACAAAATTTAATAGAACGGGTCCAGAACGGTAGAAAGTCTGTTCGCCCTAAAGCCGCTGCATTTGATTCGAGGTATACTACTCTTGCTGTAAAGTATGGTGGATGATCGATTATCGTGTGGGGCTGCTTCTCCTGGTATGGAGTTGGTCCCATTGATAGCATAGAAGGCCCCCTGATGAAGGAAAAGTACGTCGACATACTTGAAAACGTAATGCTGTCATGGGCTGAGGGAAATTTGCCTATGATCTAGACATTCCAACAGGACAACGATCCTAAGCACACAGCAAAGCATACCCACAACTCTTTTCAACACAACTTTATTAGTGTGCTGGAGTGGCCTGCATCAAATGCGCACCTCAGTCCTATTGAATACCTGTGGGGCGACGTACAGAAATCAGTTTCTTCAAAAAACTTTTTACGAACTTTTTACTGCAATTAAATTAGCATAGGAAAATATACCTGTTAAGAGATGTAGCCGACTTATACTTTCAATAAAGAAGAGGTGCGAAGAAATAATATTACAAACAGGTTTTCCTACGAAATATTGGAAAAAAACAATTTTCATTCCATCTAAAACGAGTGTTTCTAATTAGTTCTCCGGCGAAATTTATGTATTGGAAATATTATGGCATACTATTCAAAATGTTTAAAAAAACAATTGAAATTTAACTATAAGTTTTAATACATTGTAAGTCAGAGAAAGTTAATTTAACTCCTTTTTGTACATAGGAAACAAGAACATTGAGAATTTTCAACTAAATTCAACATCATATATGTGTTTCTAATTAGTTGTCCATGGGTGTATATTAGGGTGCTTCTTTTTCGCAACTATTTTTTTTTTTTTCAGTCCCACCTTGAAATTTTGTGGCAAATACCTAAACAAAGATTCCCTGAAAATTGGAGCCCTTAATATTAATATTAAGTACTAGACCATGGCATATAAATATTTCCCATATAAAATACACGTAAACTTTGATTATTTTTCTTCAAAACTCTACAGCTCAGAGGCATTTTATGGTATAATCTTGGTCAATGGTAGGATTTCTTCAGAATAGAATGCTCTACAAAAGTGTCCATTACGGTGTAACCCTAACTCCCACCAGCGAGGTAGTACGGGTCACTAACCCCAATTTTTCCACAAAATTCTGGTTTTTTACCACTATCTCGTAAACAACAAGAGCTACAGAAAAATTGAATATGACGAACTTTTAGGAAATTGAATTTCCTCCAAAAAGTTCTCGCTCACCAAATCTCTAACATCGATATTTCTTGAGATATTGGGCTTTGAAGTTGAGGTAGGATGGAATTTACATGGATTATTGAGCTAAATTGTAGAAACACTTCCTCAACTGCCCAATATCTCAAGAAATATCGATGTTAGCGATTTGGTGTTCAGAACTTTTTTGTAGGAAATTGAATTTCCTACAAGTTTGTCATATTCACTTTTTCTGTACCTTTTGTTGTTTACGAGATAGAGGCAAAAAGCGAGAATTTCATGGAAAAATTGGGGTTAATGACCCGTACTATCTCGCTGGTGGGAATTAGGGTCACACCGCAGTGGACACTTTTATAGAGCATTCAATTCTGAAGAAATCTTACCATTGACCAAGATTTTACCATAAAATGCCTCTGAGCTGTAGAGTTTTGAAGAAAAATAATCAAAGTTTACGTGTATTTTATATGGGAAATCTTTATACGCCTTGGTCTAGTTACTAGTACTTAATATTAATATTAGGGTCTCCAATTTTCAGGGAATTTTTGTTTAGATATTTGCCACAAAATTTCGAGATGGGACTAAAAAAAAAAAAAATAGTCACGAAAAAAAAGCACCCTAGTGCATATCTTACCGCCAACTTCTACGAAAAGATTAAACGTCAAAAAATTGTGCTGGACATCCTCTACTAACAAAAATAAGATGGCTCATCAATCCTCACCCGCAAACCCCTCCCCAATGCAAGACAATTTGTATGATTATTTTTGTTATAGTTTTCCTACTTATTTCTTTACTTATGATCGCATAAATTAAATTGGAAAAATAAAGTTGGTTCAACTCTTTCTCCTCTCCACCGCCGCGCCGTGGGCTATTTTTTATGATTTCTTATTACACTTTTGCATATGACCTTGCTTTTTAAGCTCGCGGAAGATAAAAATGTTAATATTATGCTATGTTATGTTACAAACTTCCCGATGTCTTTTATTTGAAAAAATAAGTTTGATAATGCTGCCGTGTCCTCTCGTAACTTCACTAGGCAAATTTACGATTTTAAAAATAATATTCCGATGATCTTTTTGTAAAATTTTAATTGCTTCCTACCCCCTCCGCAATCTTCAAATAAGCTGAATTTTATAAAATGCAATTGTATGGATGTAGTATAGCATAAGCTCTCACGGAAAAACAGATATTCAATCATTTTTATACAAAATGTTTCATACATTTTATAAAAACCAATTTTTCGGGGTTTGCAAGTGGTTGAGTTAAGACGACTTAATTTTTACAAGTAGACGACATCCAGGACTAATTTTGGGTATTTTTAGTTCTCATAAACGTAACTACATAAAGCCAGAAATTATGGAAAGCAGCTTGCGTTAAGCTACGGGTGGTGGGGTGGAGCAACTAAATTATTTCCCAAGTAGAGGAGATCGCACTAAATTTTTACTATTTTATTTTTTGTCACGAAAAGTGAAAAAGGCCGTAAATAAAAACCGATAAGAGAATCGCTAAAAAGTATCCTGCGTGGTTTTTGGGATGCTAGAATGAGGTACCCGCTAGTTTTTTAAGCTCGGTGGTTCCTCATAAAATTAAAATTGTGCTTTGCACTATGGGTTAAGTGTTTCAACGATCGCCGTTGTCGGTCATCGCTTGGACTACAAAAAAGTAAAATTACTCTAAAATAAGTGCAACTTGTACATCGTTGCTATGTTATTTTTTACATGCGTGAGCAATCATGATGATGAAAAAAACTGACGTCCGCCAACATTCGTTAATTCATGCTGCAAAGGATAAATTTCCGCTAATATAAGTTTGTTAGTGGATGGGCCGGCCAAAAGGTATCCAACAAAACTGAAAGCGTTTATTTGATTTAAATCTTATTACGTTAGGGGCAGCTGACCTAATTTGTGCCGCAATTTTTTACTTCTACCTATTTTTAAAGAACATTTGTGATTGGAAGCTCTAAAATTAACGTTTGAAACCATCAGCAAACAACCAAGACAATTGGCTATAGAAATGTGCCTCTTTGATGTCGTCATTCGCATCCCATCAACTTTTATCAGATATTCAATACTGTCATTGATGCGCGCGAACAAATCTCTTCAACCAGATCTAAATGGATCCATTTTCTAAGAAGGGTAGCAAAAAGTACAAATGTGCTCAAAAATCAATATTTGAGCTCGAAAATTAATTCGACAATGCCAGAATCAATATGGTTATCGCTAGAATCACTGATGCAGAAATGCTGTACAGACTATGACATTTTCTTCAATCGACGGCTGGTTTCTTCCGGGAATATATAAGTCGGCGACAGAAATATTGAAACAAACAACATGAAGTGAAAAGAAGAAAAATCACACTTCATCTGAAGCAATCTCTAGGACCTTTAATTCATTCGAAAACAAGTTCAGTTTTTTCGTATTGCCCCAGGACAGGAAATTGGATGATTGCAGTCACGCCACGCAATTACTACAGAAATGTTCCAGCTGCTAAGGCCTATAGTACTCGAAATGCCCTGGGTAAGTTCCGCAATATGAACTCACAAATATCGGCGCGTTCGTGTTTAACAATGTCATGCGCTGACAAACCCCAATCGCAAGGGCGGGTTGAGATTTGATCCTTTTTCTTTAAGACGGCTTCATAAAGAGAACATCTTTCCTACAGAATTTAAATTGAATCAGCCGGAAACGATGTTTTTCGCGACCATTGTCCTTGCACAAGAGGTTCGGCTGCAAAGTTAGTCTCAGCACAACACACGGCGCGTGCTCAACTTCCGGTTAATTATGATAAGAGGTATACCACTCAGTCACAGACCGCCTTTTAAAGACAGAATTATAATTAGTTGGACTCGTGCCATCTGTATGTTCAAATAACAGCCAAAAACTGCATGATTGTGGGAACAAATGCAAAACAGGAAATTTTTTTCCATAAAAACTGTTCTTGCAATTGTAGTGGCACAATTTATATGCATATATTAAATGAAAACAAGCTATTCAAGGTGATTTATGAATCATTTGTCTTCCTAATCGAAGAATTACGCTTCGTATATTATTTTTTCATATTTTTAATAAGCATAATACCGACCTAACTTTAATATTAATTTTATTTATTCAATACTGTAAATTAATGACGGCAAGTTTATTTCTATATTCAAAATATGCGCCATTCGAAAACTGAAATGATTTATTCATGGATGAGTTACGTGAGCCTTTCTTTTTAGTCAGAGGACACTAATCGCAGGAAAAGAAAGTAGGGCAGGATAAATGCACCAACTCGCCTCCACATCCTAGTTTGCGTCCATTTCACATCAAAATATATGCCAAACATACTACTTTGTTCTAAGTTGAAAATGATTTTTATTAGGGTTCCGAAATCAGCTAGGAATCCTTAGGCCTGCGACTCCTCCCCTTTAACCTTTTAAATACCTTTATAAAATATCTGAAAAATGCAGAACAATAGTCCCCAGAAAATACATTCAATAAAAATTATAACGGGCACTAAAGCAAGCTTACTTTCCGAAAAAATTTGAAGAATTTGGTAAAATTGAAAGGGTTTCTGAAGAAATAGAAATTATTACATACGTATATAGTATCTTAAAAATAGTTACGTAGGTACTTTTTTCGTATCACTACAGAGCTCGCATGTGCTCCATTTCCATTTTCATTTAAAAAGAATAGGCACTGATTAAAGTACCGATTTTTACGCTTATTATAACTGATAATAGGTTTCGTTTTTGTTGTTTCGGCATTTACATTTAAAAAAGTAAGTTGTGATAAATTTCTTGCTGTCATTGATGTTGGAACTTTGCACTGAATTGAAATTTGTGGACAGTTACTCACAGTACAATTTTTTAATTTTGATAAAAGAACATCAATTTGCGTCGATTTACGCCCATTTTGCGTCAAAATATGAATCCAAACAATTTTTCAGTATAAGATTTGATATTTGGAGAGATAAAAATCATGGCAATTTGATGTATTTATTACGAATTTTGAAACCATAGATCACGCTTAAAATAATTCAGTTCAATGCAAAATTCCAAATCCAGATTAGTACATTAAATAATTATTTAAATAAAAGAATTTTTTTTTTTTTTTTTTTTTTAACAATGTTTTTAAAAGGTACTAAATAATATAAAATAATTGCTCCTAGATCCATACAAATTTATAACCTCATACATATTCGGAGCCCCATATAGATTATCCCGAAAATTTGTAATTGTGAATTTTAATAGCTATGAAAATACTTGTAAGATTTAAAATGAAATACGTGAGGTGTATGACATAGTTATAGTAATGAGAGCTGAGTTAAGAAAACTCAGACAACAGTTCATATCATTAGCAGTGCTATAAAATTATTAGTGATTTAGGTGAACTATTCATGCATCAATCAATATGGGGTTATAAATTTGTATGGATCTAGGAGCATTTGATTTATATATTTTAGTACCTTTTTAAAAAGAATTTTTTTTTTTTATTTAAATAATTATTTTCTGCTTTTTAGTCTTGCGTGATTATTTTTGAAATAGAAAATTGTTATACCTCTCTATCAATAATATATACAGGGTGTTCAGAGGTGGGAGGTCAATACTGCAGGGGGTGAAAGGTCAGACCGAGACAAGCAAAAAATCGTATGGGTGGGGGGGGGGGGGGGGGGGGGGCATCTCGCACCGTTTGGCAGTTACAGGGTGATTCGTAAATCAGGATTTTGCCTTATATGGGAACCGCTCTTGTATTTTTATCTTTTTTTCTACTCATCGCAGCGGCCCCAAACTGATTTCAAAAAATCACTATTTGGAAGCCCTTTCCAAAAAAGTTTACACCACCCCCCTATCCCCAACCCCTTGGCCACAATCCCCCCTGGAAGTTGAAAAAATTAACTTTTATTTCACGATTTTTCACCTTTCGCCCCACTTTTCTCCGAAATTCATGTTATTAACATACCTACTTTTTATTTTTTTTAAGTTGCCCATCTAATTACTTTTCCAAAAAGGTGCAACATGCCCAGGTAGAAAAGGGTTGCAAAAGTCCTGAAATTAAAACATCCTCACAGGTACCTAATTACTTTATTGCACCATAATGAAAAAAATCGTTAAGTAAACAATTTTTATGACAGCAAGTTCGGAAATGTTTGTTTAGGAAACAGAGGTAATACATTTGTATTATTTCAGCAAAACAGTAATAAAATAATAAATGTAATCTCGTTAAATAGCGTTATTAGTTTATTATATCCAGTATTGACTCTTAAGTATCCTGACGCTCCGTTTCTAATACCTCCTATGAATTATGGTATAAAAATGGGTAAGTTTGAAAGGATATTGACCACAGTTGAAGAAGCAAGCGATAAGAACGGGTGTTTAATGGAAAAAATTAAGATAAAATGGCAGAATTCAGTGTTGACGAGTATGCCGATTTAATTTGCGTGTACGGTTTAGTAGAAGGAAATGATAGTGAGGCCGTACGAGAATACCAAAGGAGATTCCCGAATCGGCGAGTACCCAACAGAAGGGTATTTTCAAGGACTTTCAGAAGGTTAATATAAACAGGAAGTGTAACCACCCACAGAGCAGAAATGCGAGCAGGAAAATCGGCCGATTCAGCGGACCCCGACCAACAAATCCTCAACATCGTCAGGAACAGCCCTGTAATAAGCATCAGGCAGGTCGCACGAAGGTCAGGATTGTCTTCAGGGAGAGTTTGGACCGTTGTGAACCGAGAGGGACTACATCCATACCACCATATCCCGGTCCAAGCACTACAGGAAGGAGATTCCGAAAGACGATTGCAATTTGCACTTGGCTGTTCGAGTCTGACATCGAAAAAAGAAGGTTTCTAGACCGAATTCTGTGAACGGATGAATCGCTATTCACCCGGGATGGCATCACAAACTTCCACAAGCTCCACACCTGGTCAGATGTGAACCCACATAGGACCAGGTGTCGGTCCTTCCAGCAAAGATTTAGTGTCAATGTCTGGGCTGGCATCATCGGCAACCAGTTGATAGGACCCTTCATCTTGCCCCAAGTGCTGAATAGTCAGCTATACTCAGACTTTTTGGAGAATACCCTTCCGGATCTGTTGGAGGACATCCCCCTGGCCACCAGAAGCGCAATTTAATTACAGCTCAACGGAGCACCTGCGCATACTGGAAACATTGTTAGGGCAAGGTTGAATGAACATTACCCAGAGCGCTGGATTGGACGAAGTGGACCGATTCCTTGGCCTGTTAGGTCACCGGACCTTACTCCACTGGACTTTTTCTTATAGGCAATGATGAAAGATGAAGTTTACTCAAGACGAATCAACACCAGAGAAGAATTAGTTACCAGGATTGTGACTGCAGCCACGAAAATACGGGAGAGACTGGCTACCATAGACCTCAAACGTGAAATAAAACGAAGGCTACTTGCATGCATTGTAACTAGCAGGAACATTTTGAACAGCTTTTAAAGGACAAACGTTTTAATTGTAATTAGTTTTTAAGCGAACAAAATGTATTTTTTAGTTAACTTAAGGGGGTAGTCCAGTGAAAACGACTGTTTTTTCAACGATTTTTTTTTCATATTAGAAGTCAATTTTTATTAAAAAACTTTTTGACATATGATAGTACAACTATTATAATACATAAAAAAAAATTTTTTTTTTGTTTTCGACGAGTCATCCCGACAAAATGGCCGCTCCAAAAAAATTTTTTTTTTGTTGGCGGACGTCGAATCTCTGCAACGGTTCATTTGAAACAAAAAATTCAAACGAGGTTTTAATCTGTAGAACATTGGCTATCGTCGGAACTAGAATTATTAATTTTCAATAAAAAATAACAAAATGGCGGCATTTCGAATTTTTCGGGTGTTTTTCGGGTGCTTAATTTGTTTATAACTTTGTAAATAAACAATGGATTTTAATAATTCTAGTTCCGACGATAGATACACAATCAAGAAATATACAGCTAAATTTTTAGATCAATCGGAGCAAAAGACTCTGAGATCTGACGTCCGCCGAGTCAAAACATGCTGTTTTCAGAAAAACGAGTTTAAAGTTTTTTATGAGGAAAAAAGCTAAAAAAAATAATTTTACCTTAGTCAGCGATGCCTGCTCCATACATAACGCGATGCCTCCTCCATACATAACTAACCTTAAATACAAAGCAGAAGGACCTAGACCGTTATAAACCGAAAAAAAATGGGCGAAGCAAACAGAAATACAAGAGTCCTTCTTTCTCCGAAACACGCCAGGGGACCTTCGAGCGCTCGGATTACACGTCTCTCGAAAACTCTCTGTATCTTTAAAACTATTCAATATTTTGCTTAGATATTTTAAGGGAGTATTTTCTAGGTGTAGTAGAGTAGATTTAAGCAAAAAAACAAAAAACGAAAATTTTTTTTTTTTTCACTGGACTACCCCCTTAAGTATAATTACCTAAAAATTCCAATTATCATGATATTCTGTAAAAGGATTTTTGTAAATAAATTTTCGTATCCTTTTCCTACCTGGGCATGTTGCACCTTTTTGGAAAGGTAATTAGATGGGCAACTTAAAAAAAATAAAAAGTAGGTATGTTAATAACATAAATTTCGGAGAAAAGTGGGGCGAAAAGTGAAAAATCGTGAAATAAAAGTTAATTTTTTCAACTTCCAGGGGGGATTGTGGCCAAGGGGTTGGGGATAGGGGGGTGGTGTAAACTTTTTTGGAAAGGGCTTCCAAATAGTGATTTTTTGAAATCAGTTTGAGGCCGCTGCGATGCGTACAAAAAAAGATAAATATACAAGAGCGGTTCCCATATAAGGCAAAATCCTGATTTACGAATCACCCTGTAACTGCCAAACGGTGCGAAATGCCCCCCCCCCCCCCCCCCTCCCCCACCCATACGATTTTTTGCTTGTCTCGGTCTGACCTTTCACCCCCTGCAGTATTGACATCCCACCTCTGAACACCCTGTATATACATTAGGGTGCTTTTTTTTCGCGAAAAATTTTTTTTTTTCAGTCCCACCTCGAAATTTTGTGGCAAATACCTAAACAAAAATTCCCTGAAAATTGGAACCCTTAATATTAATATTAAGTACTAGACCAAGGCGTATAAAGATTTCCTATATAAAATTATTAGTTTTCTTGAAAACTCTACAGCTCAGAGGCATTTTATGGTATAATCTTGGTCAATGGTAGGGTTTCTTTAGAATTGAATGCTCTACAAAAGTGTCCATTGCGGTGTAACCCTAACTCCCACCAGCGAGGTAGTACGGGTCACTTACCCCAATTTTTCCATGAAATTCTCGAATTTTACCCCTATCTCGTAAACAACAAGACAGTGCAGAAAAAGTGAATATGACAAACTTGTAGAAAATTCAATTTCCTGCAAAAAAATTGTGAACACCAAATCGCTAACATCGATATTTCTTGAGATATTGGGCTTTGAAGTTGAGGTAGAGCGGAATTTTCATGGATTATTGAGCTAAATTGTAGAAATTTATTTTTATTTTATTTTTAAAAATTCTAGGTAAAAAGTCTAAATTTTCTATTCTTTTTGTAATATCTTGAAGAATAGTTCGTCGATAGTAACAATTGATGTACCAAAAGAAAGATACGTATAGCAGCTGTCAACTTACCACAAATAACCAGAATCCATAGAGTGATTCACAAGCTATGAGCAATCATTTCCATCAAGGCACATCCAAATTCGAAAAATCGTTGAGGAGCTATAACTCGTTAGGGAAAGGTTTTAGGGGGGAGTATGTGGAACGACTTTTTTATCAGCTCACCCAAAACCCCCGGGAATATATATAAAAACAAGCCGTGAAGTAGAAAATGCATACGTAGTGATGTAGTCCGAGAATCGCCGCGAAATAACATTGCTTCTTATGGCGGAAGATCTGAAATATGCCGCTCCACTCGCCTGAACTGCTAAACATTAACTTTTACGCGAAAATGATATTCTAATAACTATAACTATAGAGGAATACCTTTCTAGTGATCTAAACAACTTTATAGTGACAAGAACAAAATATTAGAGTTTTTTGCACTTAAACACAACTCTAACCATTTCCTCGAACAAAACAACAGCAGCAGGTTGACTTGACAGCACGACTTTCTGTGGTAATTTGTTCGATGAGCAGTAAGAGTAACTTTTGAGCTCAAATATCTTTAATATTTTGTTCTTACCCCTATAATGATTTTGGTACCATAAGAACGGTATACCTCCCCAGTTACAGTCAGTAGAATATCACTTTTTCGTAAAAGCGATAGTTTAGCAGATTCGTCCTCTGGAGCGGAATGAATGGGCTCTACCGTCATAAGAAGCAATGTTATTTCTGTGCAATCATCGGACTACATGACCCTATAGGTGTGGTAGTGAGCAGGTCTACTTTGTGGCTTGTTATATAGTTTCCCGGGGGTTTTGGCTGACCTCAAGCAATCACGTGGTATACCTCGCGGCACCATGATCTGTATCACCCTGTATATACATATTTTATATTTTGTGTGTTTGTGTGTGTGTGTGTTTGTGTGTGCATTTGTGTTCGTGTGTGTATTTGTGTGCTTGAGTTTGTATGTTGTTGTTTGTATTTGTGCTCCTTTGAATTTCTTAATTTGGACAGCGGATTTGAAATCAGCATCCCGCGAAACCCCTAAGTACCAATTTTCATAAAAATAGCTTCAAATTTAAAATTTTCAGTCGCCATCTTGGATCCGCCATTTTGAAACCCTATATATTATCCGAAAAAAATTACCCTATATGTGAAGGTGGAATATGTACTACTTGCGGAGAAAAAATTAATAATATCGATGCAAGCGTTTAGGCGTGATTGAGCAACAAACAAACAAACAAACAAACGGAGGGGTTTTCAAGTCGACGCGTATATTTTTTTTTTATGTATGACCACGCATAACTTTTTACGTAGTACTCCGATTTTGATAATTCTTTTTTTATTATACACCGTATACACCGAAATTGGTCCCATATAAATTTGGAAAAAAATTCCAACCCTAAGGGTAGGAAAACAGGGGATGATTGATTGTTCACTCACAGATTTTAATGCTGAGTTGTGTACTTACATTCTTCTAAATATCTTTTTCTCATTCGAGCAGCATTTTTTGTAGGCCTACCCATGTTGGTATATAAAGCCTGTTTTTTTTAAGTATTTATATTATACAAAAAATAATAGTTAAATTAGGATTATATAATAGTTAATAGCTAAACTAAAGTAGGTAGCTATTTTAAAAGTATACAAAAATTAAGGATGTACCGAAAAGTGGGGTTACTTGGACACCCGGGGCTACATGAACACAACGCGAACACATCCGTTCTTGCTCCACGTAAGTGTAGTTCGGATAAAATATTGTTCATATTTAGTTTGATTCTTGTTGGTACATGCAGTTAGTGTTTAAAAATGGTGCGCACTTATAAGAAAACTCCAGGGTCAAAACCCCACATGAATTACAAAGTGGAAGAACTGGAAAAAGCTATGGATGCAGTTCGAGGAGGCATGTCAAAGAAAAAGGCCGCAGAAACTTTCAAAGTGTCTCGGGCAACATTAGTACAGAAGATGCTTGGAAGAAATTGGAAACCCGTTGGACACCCGACCGTTTTAAGTAAGTCTGAGGAGCAGCTGATTTCTGAAACCCTGGCTATTGTTGCGAATGGGGGATTCCCCTTTACAAAGGCGGACATTCGAGATATGGTGAAAAAATACCTGGATAAACAAGGCAAGCATGTTAAAGTCTTCAAGAACAACACCTCAGGTCCAGATTTTACGATTCTTTTATCACCAGAAACAACCTATCCATCCTATCCAGGATTGCATCAAACATCAAGCGGTCTAGGTCGTCAGTCAACCGAGATGACATTATGATTAAATTTTCTTCTTTTTTTTTTTGTATAATTACTGAAAATATATATTTTTTGCAATAAGATATATTCCTTTATCCTTCACACACATTTTACGGGGTAAGTTAAGCATCCAACACGGAAAATATTAGATTTTCCTGCAAAATAAATTTAGTGTCCAAGAAGCCCCAACTACGGGACTAATTGAACTCACTTTTTTATATTTTTTTATCGTTGGTATTAGATATTTTCAATGTTTTATGATAGCTGTGTAATCCTAACGGTAGTGTCTGTACGATTAACGTGTTTTAATCGCCATAACTTTATATTTTTACTTTGAATTTCAACAAATGTGCGAAAAACGTGTCCAAGTAGCCCCACTTTACGGTAGTAATTAGTAGATTATAGCCATAAAAAATTATAAAAAAAAACTGCTTAACAAAAAAATTAAACCGCCGAAAAAACTGAAAAGCAAAAAATAATAAGCCTTTTTTTAATTAACCTTAGTAACTAAGTTCTTAAACTAATGTAAGTATATTTCTAAGTATATATTTTTCTAATTATTTTGAGTTTTCAATTAACCTTAATAAATAAGTTCTTAAACTAATGTAAGTATACCTAAGTAATTTTGAGTGGGCGCCAAATCTCCAACGATAAACATTAACATTCCAAAAAATGCGCTCTCCGCACAACCAGTCGCAGCGACGTGTGCCCTCACGTGTGTCCCCGTTCGGGTTGCTGTCTCGCTGACATTAACTTCGTGAACGCTCGGCATTTTCCGGCGAAGAAAAGTGTCGCGCCGCGCCGCGCATAACGCTTTACGTAATTTATTAATTTGCATGTTTGGTGCCGACTCAAAATTACTTAGGTATACTTACATTAGTTTAAGAACTTATTTATTAAGGTTAATTGAAAACTCAAAATAATTACAAAAATATATACTTAGATATACTTACATTACTTTAAGAACTTACTTAGTTATTAAGATTAATTAAAAAAGGGCTTATTATTTTTTGCTTTTCAGTTTTTTCGGCGGTTTAATTTTTTTGTTAAAAAGGTTTTTTTATAGACATATATAGGGGTTTTACAGGTATTTGGAAATCGATCCAAAAAAAAAATGCTTTATCGGAGTCATCATTAGTATCTACTACTTCCATCCATTTCTTTGGCAGTGATTCAATGCCATGCGCCCAGAACTGTGAAGGCTGAGACTGAAAGAATTTGTCTAAATCAGTTTTGATATCGTCATAAGAACAGAATTTTTTTCCACGTAAATACTGATTCAGCGAGCGGAAGAAGTGGTAGTCAGTACGAAGGGTGTGGCACCATATCCCAACCAAGGTCCGCTAATTGACGACGGAAGCGATTTTTAACACGTAGAACTAGAGCGTTCGAATGCACTTGTCATCCAGCATCGATGATAACTGCACTGCAATGCCGCGCGCCAATACCCTTTTTCGTATTCCTTCGAGAATGTTCTGCAACATGCTGGAGTACTTATTCTCGAAAAAATTATTTTAAAAGGAATAGATAAGTTTGGTAGGGCGTCAATATTTTCTTACCAACCTAATAATTAACTCAACGCAGACAATAATAGGTATCCCAAGGGCACACTTTTTCGTCATCAAACCAGTCCGCTAACCTGATTTTTTCATCTGCCTTCAGTTAGCATGTTCCTTATTTATCTCTTGTTTGTTCCCGACGGCCAACCCTTGCGGGTGGTTTTGGTTGCTGCATGGTAACCACTAAGGCTGTCAGTGCACCCGAAGCTATACTCAACATTTGTGTAATTTTGTTGATTGTCGCGTGGTTGCCTCTTTTATTACAAGACGACAAAAGCAAATTCATTTGTTATTCATATGCTCTACAATCGTTGGCCGTATGTACTCGTACGTGCTTTTTGATTTTTCAAAATTATCCCAGCTGAGTGATGTGGACATATAATGGCTAAGGCCAGAGGGTGTGCGTGCGATCTCCCCTATATTCGTGAATATCCCTTGTTTATTTTATCGTCGATGGTATTTTTTGTTTCTACGTTTTCTTTATTCAAAGGATATTCCACTCTGACTGTAAGTATTTCAGCTTTTCCAGAGCACTCAAGACTCTTTTTCACCTTATTATTTAGATCCTTAAGGGGACCTTATGTTTGCGGACGGCTATGGGAAGTCACCATTTATAACGAAAAAAGACGAGTGTAAACAAACCTTAATATGTATATTAATAAAATCCAAACACAATTCATGTATTTGATATCACAGGTACCAATGTTTAGGAAAAAACAAGGATCAGTAGACCTTTCTAAAAACAATCTGCATCAAACTATAACTGTATCTGGTAAACAATTTAACTAAGGTGTTTTGTTAAAGTTAAATCTGTAATATTTAAAATAAAATGATATTTATACCCTACTAAAAAAGGCTTACTAGCCCCGTAGACCGAATCGTGAATCTAACTAGATAAAGCTATACCACTACTAAGCAAAAATGTTTCGGCGAATGATTTGACGAGATCTGAAACACCTCACAAAACTGTCAAAACTCGCCGGAGCTATCGTAATGGCGGCGTGTATAAATTTGCTATGGGGTCTCCAAACTCAGTACCCTTTTTTCATTTTTCAAATAATGAACGGCTGCACTGAGTATACAACTAAAAACACGAAGGTTACTAATACATTATGAAATTACTTCAGCTAAGTCGTCTAATATCCCATCCTGCTTTTTTTTTCCCATTTATAACACGGGACGTGCACATGCTCGCGCCTTCGAGTGCATCGCCATCTTTAGATGCCTTATTCCACCTCAGGATTTGTTTCAATATGCCATAAGCCTCGAATGAGTTTTGTTTACGTTTCAAAATAAATGTTTCTTTTGTCACCAGTAGTAACATATCGTGAAAATTGCCCCGACGCGCATGTGAAAATATCAGTCAGATTTTCACGCCGACCTCAAAATTTTAAATTAACCAAGAACATGTCATGAGATTTTAAAGAGATTTCGTAATGTTAGGCCGCCATATTGAATTTTGACAATCGTGCACCTGATTTGAAATCAGCGATCTTAAAAGCCATCATATAAGAAAGAAGTTTGGCTTGAAGTTAATAAGTGAACTTATCTTGTAAACCGCTTTCCTTTGTAACTTCCTCTCATAATTTGCTTAAAACAAGGTTGTTATGATGATTATTGTCAAATATATTCCAAATGACTGGCTTTGTTTGCATTGCATCAATTATAGCAAGATACAGTGTATTATTGTGGCCATTTCAATTTGAGATAAAGAATACATTTTACTATCACACACCAAGCCTAGGGAATCACTTAATACTAGAAGCACCGGCAGTAGTGAGAAATTTAGCAAACACACATAAAGCACGATTAACCTATTACCAGGTGCCTTCTTTTAACATTGCATTTTTCTGATGATAATCATTGTACTAATTTTCATTAAAATCCGTTGGAATCGAGAAATATTGGTCGACATATTGGGTCCGCATCGTGGATTTTTAAATTATGATAATATTCAAAATCAGTGACCTCAAAATAATCATTGTACTAATTTTCGTTAAAATCCGTAGCAATCAAAACGTTTTAGTCACCATGTTGGATCCGCCATATTGGATTTAGAAATT
Organism: Dysmachus trigonus; assembly: GCA_949715965.1. Classification (NCBI taxonomy): domain Eukaryota; kingdom Metazoa; phylum Arthropoda; class Insecta; order Diptera; family Asilidae; genus Dysmachus; species Dysmachus trigonus. Next base: position 32,951,477 of record OX454321.1, on the reverse strand, counting down.
TTAAAACAAATTCGAAATTAGTTGCTTCAGAATAATCATTGTACTACTTTTCATTAAAATCCATTGAAATCGAGAAATCTTGGTCGCCATATTGCGTCCGCTATATTGGATTTGTAAATGTTGATAATATTCAAAATCAGTGAACTCAAAACACTCATTGTACTAATTTTCATTAAAATCCGTCCGAATCGATAAATCTTGATCGCCATATTTGGTCCGCCATCTTGGATTTGTAAATGTTGATGATATTCAAAATCAGTAACTTCAAAACAATCATTCTACTAATTTTCATTAAAATCCGTTGAAATTGATATATCTTGGTCGCCATATTGCATCCGCTATCTTGGATTTGTAAATTGTAATAATATTCAAAATTAGTGCTCTCAAAATAATCACTGTACTAATTTTCATTCAAATCCGTTGAAGTTGAGAAATCTTGGTCGCCATATTGGGTCCGCCATCTTTGATTTGTAAATTTTGATAATATTTAAAATCAGTGACCTCAATAAAATCATTGTACTAATTTTCATTAAAATCCGTTGAAATCGAAAAATCTTGGTCGCCATATTGGATCCGCCACCTATGTACCAATTTTCATTAAAATCGCTTCAAGTTTAAAATTTTCAGCCGCCATCTTGGATCCGCCATTTTGAAGCCCTACGTATTATACGAAAAAAATTAGCCTATATGTTAAGTCGAAATAGGTACTACCTTCGGACAAAAAATGAAAAAATATCGATGCAAGCGTTTAGGCGTGATTGAGCAACAAAGAAATAAACAAACAAACGAACTTTCATTTTTATATATATATTAGGGTGCTTTTTTTTTCGCGACTATTTTTTTTTTTTTAGTCCCACCTCGAAATTTTGTGGCTAATACCTAAACATACATTCCCTGAAAATTGGAGCCCAAAAAAATAATATTTAGTACTAGACCAAGACGCATAAAGATTTCCCATATAAAATACACGTGAACTTTGATTATTTTTCTTCAAATCTCTACAACTCAGAGGCATTTTATGGCACAATCTTGGGCAATGGTAGGGTTTCTTCAGAATTGAATGCTCTACAAAAGTGTCTATTGCGATGTAACCCTAACTCCCACCAGCGAGGTAGTACGGGTTATTGACCCTAATTTTTCCACGAAATTCTCGCTTTTTGCCCCTATCTCGTAAACAACAAGAGGTATAGAAAAAGTGAATATTACAAACTTGTAGGAAATTCAATTTCCTCCAAAAAGTTCTTGAACACCAAATCGCTAACATCGATATTTCTTGAGATATTGGGCTTTGAATTTGAGGTAGTGTGGAAGTTTCATGTATTATTGAGCTAAATTGTAGAAACACTACCTCAACTTCAAAGTCCAATATCTCAAGAAATATCGATGTTAGCAATATGGTGTAGCAACTTTTTAGTAGGAAATTGAATTTGCTACAAGTTTGTCATATTCACTTTTTCTGTACCTCTTGTTGTTTACGAGATAGGGGCAAAAAGCGAGAATTTCGTGGAAAAATTAGGGTCAATAACCCGTACTACCTCGCTGGTGGGAGTTAGGGTTACATCGCAATAGACACTTTTGTAGAGCATTCAATTCTGAAGAAACCCTACCATTGCCCAAGATTGTGCCATAAAATGCCTCTGAGTTGTAGAGATTTGAAGAAAAATAATCAAAGTTCACGTGTATTTTATATGGGAAATCTTTATGCGTCTTGGTCTAGTACTAAATATTATTTTTTTGGGCTCCAATTATCAGGGAATGTATGTTTAGGTATTAGCCACAAAATTTCGAGGTGGGACTGAAAAAAAAAAAATAGTCGCGAAAAAAAAAGCACCCTAATATATATACAGGGATTAACCAAGGATACTTGTTTAAGAGTACACGGGTCAGTTTTAAACAGTCATATTAACGAATAATTTTGTTACAATTAACTTAAAAGAAAAAAATTTATTTTTGTTCAAGCAACCTTGCTGGGCAAACGGCTTTGTTAAAATATCTTGTCATTTTGATTAACTCAACTTAATTTTGGTTGGTACAAATTAATTTTTTGGTTACAAAATTAACCAAGTCAGTTTTGTTGCATATACCTAAATTATTTTTCTCAGTGTATGTCATTTATAAATTAAAGAATGACTAGAAAGGTTCAATACAAATTTTGGTTCAGTTTTATGATCAAAATATTATTTAAAAAACACTTCTATCACTATCCTCAAACGTCGATTGTTAGTTTTCATCATTTAAATTCACTTTGTGTACGGTAGCATGTCTTTTTATATTTCCCGTACAATGTCCTTTCAATATTTGTCTACACTCTAAGCACTTCGATGATTTAGAATTCTCATCATAAGTAACGTACGTAGAAGTATTGACAACTTTTCGGCGACTCATAATTGCTGCTTTATTTTCTCAGATAGTAGAGCGCATGCACCACCAACTCAAGAATGAAAAAGAATCGTTTGTTTCGGTACTTTTTCACTCTCGAGAGAATAATTGAATTCTCTTCATTTCAACTCGTTCTAACGAACGAAATCTGTTGGACATGAAGCAACTGCATTCGCTCTTGCTGAGCGAACGGAATTTATAAAATTCTTCTCTAAAATAAAGTTCGCGAGTTGAAAAATAAAATTCGGTTCGCGAGCGAAAAAAATAAGGGAATTTTATATTTTTTCGTTCGTGAGCGATATTTTACATACTCTGACTGTAGCTACTTTTTCGAACAAAACAGCAGAAGCAGATCGAGTTGGCAGCACGACTTTCCGTGGTAATTTGTCCAATGGGCTGCAAGAGTAATGTTTGAACGCAAATATTTTTAACATTTTGTTCTCCCCTATAACGATTTTTATACCATAATTAAGGTATTCCTCCCCAGTTACAATTAGTGGAACATCATTTTTTCGTAAAAACGATAGTTTAGCAGATTCGCCCTGTGGAGCGGAATGAATGCGCTATAACGCCATAAGAAGCAATGTTATTTCACGGCAATCATCGGACTACATCACCCCACAGATGTGGTAGTGAGTAGGTCTACTTCATGGCTGTATTTATTATTTCCGTGGACTGTACACTAAATTCGAAGTATTATAACATGTTCATTTTGGGGTGATCCAGCAAATCCTGAAAGAGAAGATATAAATTAAATATGCGTTGTTAGTGTTGGATAGTTAAGGGGCACTTACCGGATATTGTTGTACCATCCCTAGGTGTTCCTTTGGTTGATAAGTTTGATTCTGGAAACGATTTGGATTCATTTCAGGGATTCTATTTACCTGGCAACAATATTATACTTACACCATCGGTACTTGAGCTTTCTGGAGTTCTATCACATTCGACCACTTTGGAAAGTGTTCTCGAATCAATGGAATTTCACAGCATCACATACACATACATTCATACAAAGGACTTCACGCAAACACCGGGCACACACACATATACACGTGCATACACACACAATTATAGACACGGAAACACCAGACATCGCAATTATCACTTATTCTGGGTTTACATGCCTCATGCAATCATCTCTCCCTTCGTAGCAGTCATTCCTGGATCGTCGCATCACTTAACTTTAAGTAACTGGTATTTGGGCGAATTATTTTAATTGTTTTTTTTTCTATGTTTCTGATACACTCATCTTTGCAGGAAAATAAGTAAGTTGAATGAAAGTAAACAGATAGATAGTTAGATAGGAATGAGGTAGAAAGTCGATTTTGAATTGAATATATCCGCAACATTACATGATTTTAGTTATCTTCTTTATCCTTTTGTACAATTTTTGGCATTCAAAAATGTAAACTTGTCCGCACTTTGAGGACGAGGCAAGTGATGAGTTTTATAAAGGAAAAAAAAAAGCATATATAAAAATTAGACTAATTGTCATCCCCCCTTTCTCCCTGGATTAGCGGCAAGTACGTATCGAGAAAGACGTAATAGTACTTGGACCAAATTTCTGGTTGATCAATAAGAATTCACGTTATAACAACTATGATATTTAATACCTTTAAGGCAAAGAGGAAACTTGTAGCAATGACTAGATATAAATACTTGTTGTTTCATTAAAATATACCTTGTCACCTTAATATGAATTAAAATTTGAATTGGCATATGAACACGTATTACCGTTATTTCAACAACTTCCTATTAAAATTGACATGACAATCATTAGCTGAATTAGGTTCTAGTTGATGCAAACAGATGAATCAACGAACCCTCATTAATGAGTCAAATATGTAATATTTTTTTCAGTGTAGCCTGGACACACAATTACAACGAGACCCTAAAGGTGATTTTAAATGTCAATAATGTGCACTATAAGGATCCGAGCACAGTGAACCGCATTGAACGCATCAATTTATCATAATTTCTTTCCAAATTTCATATTTCCTATAAATCTTTTTTGGTCAATATGAGGTTTTTGCATATAAACATGAATATTCACCTCTGCAATTAATTTGTCCACGAAACTCATTTTCTGTTAACTTCAAAGTTAAAAGTTAGGCAAGTTCTGCGCTGGCGTCGCGTTGGGAGCATTCATTATAACCACTCAATTTCCGTATATTTATCTTTTTGCGTGAGAACTCATTTCAGCAAAAGCGTCTAGAGTGCCCTTGTGCTCAAGGCATTAAACTTTTCTTTTCCAATTTTTATTTGTAACGAATTAAAGAAAAAGTTTTCGTGCGCCCCTTTTGTAAAGATCACTCAATCTTTAACTTGCCATTCAAGAAAATCTACTGAATGGAAAAATGTAAAAAACTTTAATCGTGTAGGCATTCGCACAGTATTTAATTATTTTTAGATACAGTCCCAATATAAATTTAACATTAGAACAAAGTTAATATTTAACAAAAGAGAGATAAAATAAGTGCCAAACTTCTTCACACTTAGAAGAAAATGTGATTGCACTTTTAGTTTAAGAAAAGGCGTTGAAGGAAAAGCCAACAGTAAGAGTTTTGGTAATTCTTTTTCTGATAAAGAAAACATATGCGACAGTGGCAATAGTGAACAAGTTCCTATTAATATCGAACGAGAGCAAGAAAATCAGGAAAACATAGTTTTAAGTTTCGTGATAGAGGTCGAAGACACAAATATAAATAATAATAATCCAAACAAAAAGCGCACTAACAATGAAAACGACACTTTTGAGCTGCTGAAACATCAAGTGTCTTATGTCTATAGAAGAAAAGTTGTATAAAGCAGTCAGACAAGGCTTAAAAATAATCGAAGAGCGGACTAAAGAGAACTTTATATTATACTTAAAATATATACAGACTTAAAGAAAAAAAGTATCACTTATATAAACAAAAGCAAGAAGAAAAACTAAGACTGATGGAACATAAATTAGAAATGGTACGAAGAGAAATTTAAATAAGGCGAGAAGCATTTGAAGATCTTTATTTTTTTACTTTTAATTTATATCAAATATTTGTTTTCATTCTTATATTATTTGGAGAGAAATAAAGAGTATTTTATTATTTATTTCCATTTTTGTTGCATAAGAAATGCATTTTGTTTATGTTTATAATTATTTACGAAAAGAATAAAAAGATGTTTAGGTTGTTTCTAAATTATTTATTATTCCTTAATATATGAATTCAAAGTATTGCTAATTTCATATCTAATCCGCTCCTCTTCATCTCTTAAACTTCCTGGAATATAATTTATGGTTGATATATCAACAAGAACTTGTGAGTCGCTGTTCATGATATAATGAATTTCCTGCACTTTCAAGTGAATAAAAATATTATGGACTGCAGCACATGTATTCATTATTTGTACTAGTTTTGGTGGCGAATAAAACAGCTGCCGAGATCCAGAAATAGCCTTAAATCTACTTTTCCATACACCGATTGTTCGTTCAACAATATTTCTCAAATGAACTGTATTAAATTTTGTTGTCCTCATATCTGTCGCTGATATAAAGAGTTACACACCAAGGCTCTAAAAGAAAGCCACTATTTTCTGTTAAAAATTATGACATTATTGAACAAAACTTATTTGCTTATAAGATAACTACCACTTACCAGTAAACCAACTGTCTTTCTCATTTCATAGGGTTAATTTTCTTGCAGGTGCCTGTGTGTATCATTTTGCGTCCAAATCGGAGTCTTGTGAGTACCCTCGAATCGGCCATCGATTGCGCGTATACGCATCAAATTATCACATACCTTAGAACAAACATTTTACCTTAAGGCGAGAGTATTACTTATATGTATATCTTACTATCATGCAGTTGATGCTATGCTTTAGCTTGGAGATTTCATTCGAATAGATGGGCCGTCGGCACATCCAATCACACCAGGGAAGCCGCTAACACGAAAGAAATGTTGCTTTATTTGCCTTTTCTCTTCCTATGTTATATTTAAATTTATCCATCTTCCTTTTACTATATGTGATCTTGAAATAAAGTTAACATTTCCGTTAAAATTTCCGAAAATTTCGATTGAGCCACGCCTATTTCTATCTTGTCCAACCACTTATTGAAAGCTTCCTTCGGCAAAAGATTGGAGAACAGCAGCGAATTTTAAAATTTCAGGTTTGGATGAAACTATGGATCGACACCTCATATGCAGCTTAACGCTATCAGGATCATTCTTGAAAATATTCTTCCTTAATCTGAATAAGCTTAGAAACCTAGGAAAAATAGGTTCGTAATTATCTGATATATACAAACACATCATTCAAATTTTTACCGCGCATTAAGAATTTCCAATAGGTTCGCATTATCTCTAACACAGTTCCTAATTATTGCAGGAATTAAAACTTCTTCAACTGCAATCACTTTTTGAGAAATGTCAAATTTGAATCACGTCGCATCTTTAACAAAGCACTTCACGAAATTTATCGTATGGCATTACTACGATTAACACAATCGTACCCTATACGAAATTATTATATCGTAAATATAATCGTATCCTAATCCACGGGACGGCCGGGCCCCAGAATTCCGCTAATGTTTTCCGCTAATAGTCCGGGGGGTAGCGTTGAATTTTTCATAGTGATTTCAGATCGCTTGATTTTGTGTGCAGTCGATAGTTTAGATATGGCTACATCAAGTGTCAGCTGTCAAAATCATGGTGGATCTGGCTGTGAGAAAATGTCAATTATGTCAAAAAAAAAATTCAATTCAGCTACGCAGCTGACTTTTTTTATAATTATTATTATCATCTAAACATTTGTTGTACAAATTTTCAAGCGACCTGAAAGGTCACTGATTTTGAATGTTATCGAAATTTACAAATCCAAGATGGCGGACCCAATATGGCGACCAAGATTTCTCGATTTCAACGAATTTTAATGATAATTGGTATAATGATTTTTCTGAGGTCACTGATTTTGAATATTGTTGGGAATTAATTCTCGCGCCATCGGATGTACACCATCAACCAACTTCACATCCATAATACTACTTTAACCAACTTAATACCCTTTTGTATAACTCCAACTAACTTCACTCTATTGTAACTTGAACTCTTCCCCCTTTTGTAATAAAGCATTAGCAGCAACAGGTTATGGGCGCAGGCGCAACCTCGCGTTAAAAAGTTGTTTTATCGGCACGCGGTTTCAACGCAAGAATTTCATCGACCCTGCTACGTAATTTTTTCTGTTCCATCCTCAGCGGAATTCGGACAGTGCAAGTTTTTTTTAAAACAAGGCAACTCACAGTGACGAATTTTTTTTGCAAGCTATCAAGCGATAGTGCGAACCGAACACGTGACTTGATATAACCTCGAAAATCGGTACCGGTATCTCATCAGCATGGCATACGTGAACACAGTAAACTCCACACGCCTCGAAACATTGACGAAAGACAATTATGATACCTGGAAAATCCAGGTAGAGGCATTGCTTATCAAAAACGATCTGTGGGGCTACATCTGTGGTGAGAAACCTAAGCCGGAAGCCGGTGGAGATGCGGCGGCAATAGCAGCACTCGACGACTGGACAAAACAGGATCGAAAAGCGAGGTCAGATCTAATCCTATCAATAAGTCCACCTGAACTAAAGCAAATCCGCGAATGTAAGACATCTAAAGAAGTCTGGGAAAAGCTCGAGTCCATACACGCATCGAAAGGGCCAGCCCGTAAGGCAGCATTGCTGAAACAATTATCGCAACAAAAAATGCGCGATGGAGATGACATCCGTGACCACCTTAGCTCTTTCTTCGACGCCGTCGATAAGCTCAAATCCATGGACGTAGAAATAAACGGCGACCTACTGACCATAATGCTTCTTTACAGTCTTCCTGAGTCCTTCGAGAACTTCAGATGCGCGATAGAGTCACGGGACACTCTTCCCAGCGCAGATTCCCTTCGAGTAAAAGTTCTCGAAGAGAGCGAAGCCAGAAGACAGAAGACATCAGGCACTGACGGTGCTTACCTTATAAAAGGTCCACGTGATGGACAATATTCGTCAAAACCTGGCAATTCAGGGCGTTCCAGCAAGCAAGTAAAGCTAAAATGTCGTTACTGTAAGAAACCAGGTCATGTGATCGCCGACTGCCGTAAAAGGAAGAAGTCCGACGAAAAGGGAAATTTTGCGGACGAGATGTACTTTGCCGATGCCCGACGGACTGGACAATCACCGCCGCCAGGCAATAAAGATCTCGCCAGTCAATGGTGCATCGATAGCGGAGCCACTTCACATATGTGCAACAACAAGCAGCTTTTCACCGATTCCGTAAAAATGCGAAGTGGATTACGTCTCGCCAGCAGTGCAACGACGGAGATCAACGCTAGAGGAAACGTCAGGATATCAACAAACGTGAATAACCTTTCAAAATCTATTGTACTTGAAAATGCTTTTCACGTTCCAGATCTCCGCACTAATTTACTTTCGGTGGCGAAACTGGCAGACAAGGGCAACACTGTCATCTTTTCCAAACACGGGGCTGCAGTGAGAGACTCATCCGGAAAAGTTCGACTGCAAGCTGAAAGAATCGGCGACTTATTCTATTTAAAACAGTGCGATCAGCAAGCTCATAGCGTCTCATCCCCAGCGATAACATGACATCAGCGTCTGGGACATGTGAACTTCAGTGACTTAAATTCCCTGGTCAAAAACGGGTACATAAAAGAGGAGATCAGCCAACGGGACCTTGCTTCATCCTGCGAGACCTGTCTTAAGGGCAAATTAGTGCGCCTACCGTTCCCGAAACGCATCGACAGAGCACGCTCACCTCTTTCTATTGTCCATTCAGACCTGTGTGGCCCAATGCGAGTGAAATCGCGAGGAGGGGCCCTGTATTTCTTGACATTCACGGACGATTACAGCCGTTGGACCAGTGTCTACTTCCTGGGAAGTAAGGATGAAGTTCCTGACAAATTCGTTGAGTACAAAAGGTACGTTGAAAATCAAACAGGTTACAAAATTAAAGCGCTGCAGTCCGACAATGGCAAAGAATTTTGCAACACTCGGCTCGACAAAATCTTGAAGGAAAGCGGCATTCAATGACGACTGACGGCACCCTACACCCCACAGCAAAACGGGGTGGCTGAAAGAAAGAACAGGACACTAGTCGAGATGGCCCGCTGCATGCTACTTGAATCCGGCATGTCCCCCAGTTTTTGGGCCGAAGCGGTCGCCGCTGCAAACCACATTAGGAACAGATGCCCGACGAAATCTCTTGACGGTGGAATCCCCTATGAAAAGTGGACCAGTCGACGCCCAAACCTACAGTATTTAAGGACATTCGGATGCAAGGTATTCGTATTGAATAAATGCCCTGGGAAAGGCAAGTTCGACGCTAGAGCTCTAGTGGGCAAACTCATTGGCTATTCCGAAAACTCGAAGGCCTATCGCGTCTGGATTCCGAGCGACAGAAAGGTCCTAATAACCAGAGATGTAAAATTCCTAGAAGATCACGATTCAAGCAACGAATTCACGGACATCATCACCGAGCACACAACCAACGGACGATTTAGACTTATAAGCGCTTCTGATAACGTCTACGGACAAACTGAAATTAGCAAGCTCAACCCTGAGGATGTCACCATTTCAAAATTTAAACAGGATCTGCCCCCAACAGTCAATGCGACATCGACAAATCAAGGCTTGTATGACGACGTATTGTCACCTAACTCCATAGATGCAACTCAAAATCAGAGTAAGGTCAGCCGTGCTGCCGGACGACCTGTAAAAATCAAGACCGGGAAACCAGGAAGACCAAGAAAGGGGTACCACTGTAAGGACAAGGACACTCCCAGTCCTACTGGAAGTCAGAGCGTATCATGTGATCAAGGAACTTCGAACGACATTCAGCCCAGACTTGCAAAGCCCGAAAGCCATGGCCTCAGAGATGACAGTGAAGACGAATTACCTTGGATGGATGCACAATTCGCTATGACGTGTCTAGAAGTTCCCTTATCGGAGGCTGTTTCCGGCCCCGATAGTAATGACTGGAAAAATGCTATCTACGCGGAGACTAAAGGCCTTCTGGAGAATGAAGCTTGGGAGATGACAGATCGCCCACTGGACCGGAAAGTTATAGGTTCCAGAACAGTTTTGTGCAATAAATTTAAAGGCGACGGGACCTTGGAGCGTCGTAAGGCGCGTATTGTAGCTAGAGGCTTCACGCAAATTTCTGGAGTCGATTTCCACGAATCATTTTCTCCCGTAGCAAGACTCAGCTCTTTTAGAGTTTTGATGGCTTTAGCAGTCAAGCACAACCTTGGAATAACCCAACTTGACGTCACCACAGCTTTCTTATATGGCGATATCGACACCGAAATCTACATGGAACCACCCGAATTCTTAGGGGAAATGATTGAAAGGATTGTAAAAGAGGAAAAGGACCCATTCCTTCAAAAACAGGCTCGTACCATGTTAGCGCGAATCCAAAAGGGAAACCAAGTCTGTAAGCTGAGACGTGCAATTTACGGACTTAAACAAGCCGGACGTCAGTGGCACTTCAAAATATCAAACATTCTCAACAGCGCCGGTTTCTCCTCCACTATCTCGGATCCTTGTATCTATGTAGACGAAACGAAACGAACTCTCGTACTAGTTTACGTCGACGATTTGTTGATCATAACAGACGACAAACATAAAGAGAAAAGGCTCATCGACATTTTATCCAATCATTTAAAAATTAGAAATCTCGGCGAGGCAAAATTCTGCCTAGGAATAGAAATCAACAGAACAAGGGAGAGCCTACACATCTCACAGCTGGGCTATATCAACGAGATATTGAAGCGGTTCGACATGAGTGGCTGCAAGCCAGTTACCACTCCCCTTGCGACAGGAGTCAACCTCAACGATTTTACTAAGGACCATGAACCTACAATCACAAAACGGCCCTATAGAGAGCTCATCGGGGCCTTGATGTACCTCGCTGTGGCTACGCGCCCGGATATAGCACACACGGTAAGTGCTCTGAGCCAATTTAATGAAAATCATTCTAGCGCCCACTGGTCAGCAGCGATGCGTGTTCTCCGCTACCTTAAGGGCACCGCAGATTGGGGACTCCTCTACGTGCGAGATAAGGGCCTATTTCAGGGATTCGCCGATGCTGACTGGGCCAGCTGTTCTCGCGATCGCAGGTCGTATACCGGCTTTGCATTCCTGTTAGGAGGAGCAGCCGTGACTTGGGAATCACGTAAGCAACGCACTGTTGCACTTTCGAGTACCGAGGCCGAGTACTTAAGTCTTTCTGCAGCCGCAAAAGAAACCGTATACCTAATACGTTTGTTAACGGAGCTCGGATTTGGCTCCATTGCAAAAATTGAGTTGTTCAACGATAATGCTGGCGCCATCAAATTGTCAGAGAACCCCAAGTTCCACTCGAGAACTAAACATATAGACGTCCGACATCATTACATTCGACAGGTCCTGAAGGAGGAGCCTGTAAAGCTACAACATCTTTCCACCGATCACATGGTTGCAGATATCCTCACAAAAGGACTTCCTCGATCGAAACATCTCTATTGCACTCGAGGACTTGGAGTTTCGCCATTAAAAGACTAACGATTCAACGCTCGAATCAAGGGAGAGTGTTGGGAATTAATTCTCGCGCCATCGGATGTACACCATCAACCAACTTCACATCCATAATACTACTTTAACCAACTTAATACCCTTTTGTATAACTCCAACTAACTTCACTCTATTTTAACTTGAACTCTTCCCCCTTTTGTAATAAAGAATTAGCAGCAACAAATATTATCAAAATTGACAAATCCAAGATGACGGATTCAACAAGGCGACTAAAATGTCTCGATTATAATGGATTTTAAAGAAAATTAGTACAATAATTATTGGGTATTTGAATATTATCAAAAATTCCAAATCCAAGATGGCGAATCTAATATGGTGATCAAAAATTCTCGACTTCAACGGATTTTAGTGAAAAATAGTACGATGTTTTTGGGGCCACTAATTTTGAATATTATCAAAATTTCTAGATCCAAGATGGCGGACCCAATATGGCACCCAAAATTTCTCGATTTCAACGGATTTTAATGAAAATTGGTACAATGTTTATTTTAAGACCACTCATTTTGAATGTTATTAAGATTTGGAGATTCAAGATGGCGGATCCTTAAAGGGGTTTTCGGGTTGAAACAATTTCTAGGATATAACAAACTAGATCATTATAGAAGTGTTTAAGGGGGTATTCTAGTGTAGAGGCACGAATTTCGGCCGTTTTTTCAAGTTTCGTAAAAAAAGAACAAAAAATATTTTTAGTATCCATTTTTTTCTTATTTGTTTATTGATATTTTAAGAATACATAAAAATTAAATGAAAAAAAAAACCAAAAATTCCAAAAGTTATCGGCTGGCAGAGTGGGGGATCAAAATAAAAGGGGGTGTGACGGCGGTCAAAATTACAATTACATTCTATTCAAAATAATGCTTGTAAATTTCATCATAAAAAAACTTGGTGATATTTTTGCTCAAAAAGGATCAATTATACGAATAAATTTTATATAACAAAAAGTGCTTATAATTAGCCAAGGAACACGTGGGAATTTTTTCAGAATTTTTCGGGACATTTTTGGATTTTTCAAAAATTGCCCAAATCCAAAAAACCAAAAATAGTCCAAAAAATTCTGAAAAAATTTACATGTTTTCCTTGGCTAATTATAAGCACTTTTTGTCATGAAAATTTTTTTTGTAAAGTTGATCCTTTTCATGTAAAAAAATCGCGAAGTTTTTTATTACATTGCTGTACAAAAAGGCCATTTTGCAAAAACCAAAGCGAAAAAAAAAAATTCAAAACCATGGTTTGAGAAAGTGTAGATATTCGGACCGCGATTTCTGGTAGTTATATAATCATTCAATAGCAGCAACGACAAGATAATCGACTTTGAGACGAAAAATTACCAAAAAAAATCGGCACTTTTTTGAAAAAGCCCAAAAAATAATAGGGTTTTTGAAGTTTTTATGCAAAAGAAATGCCAGATTCTGAAAGAGCACCCCCAAAAACCCCTTATATACGAATTTGGAGGAAATTGGCCCCAATTTGCTATTCGAATCGTCCAATTGAACTTGCGTGCACAAAATCCTCGTTTTGCGCATTAATGGGTTAATATGGAATGATGCGACGTATCAGGGCGAACAATGTTAAATTACAGGGTGTCCCATAGGAATGTGTGAAAACTAATTAGTCATTATTTTTTAACAAATGGAGAGATTGGTAAAATGTAAATACTTTTTAATAAAGGACAGTCGTCATTTTTATTTCATGTCCATTTTATTATAAAAAAATTAAATCTATTTAATACAAACCATTAATTTAAAAATATATTGAAAAACGTGAATTATTAATAATATATGTATATTTGTGAAATGTGAACCATCTACATAAAAGGTATCTACCTGCATTTCTTTGAATCTTTTGTCGCCGGAGAGAAGTACAAAGGGATGTTAGAGACCAAATCCTTTCTCATGCGAAAAAGAGGAGCCGTGTTAAATCTTTTCTTTTTTTTTTATTCAAGACGGAGCAGCACCTCATCGCACACAAGAAGTATCATCAATAAATTTTATGGCGATCGAGTTATTGGCCTAAGGTACCCACGCTTTGCTAGGGGAAAAGGAATAGAATAGCCACATTACTCGTCAGATCTCATTCGATTTGATTTGTTTTTAGGGGGGTACATTAAAAATCTCTGTTATGAAAATAACCAAAAAACAGTTGAGGATTTTATTAAAGACATTGGGAAGATCGTCAACGGCATTTCAAATGAAACGTTAGAACATGTTTTTAATAGTTTTAGAAAGCATATGGATATTTGTGACAAATTAGATGGTTAAAATATCGAAAATATATATCAGTGCCGGATTAACCCAAATGGGGGCCCTAGGCCATTCAAATTTTGGGGCCCCCTTTTTTTTAATAATTGTAAAATAATTCTTTATTTATGCATTTATAGGATTTAAACAGCTTATTCATATCATTTAAAGGTTGTAAACACAATAAAACAATCAAAATAGTTTTTTTCTGATAAATTATATACTTTTTGATTTTACATTATTAACAGTATAGTAATTCATAAATTAATCTTTGGACATCTCTTTAAAATATGAAAACGACGTTCATCTTTAAAAAACTTTTCTCCTACATTTCAGATCACTAAAATCATTAATGACATCTTCAAAATCAATTTGACGAAGAACATCCGATTCAATGGACATCAGACTTAGCATGTCCAATCGTTCTTGATGACGCATAACACTTCTTTGCTCGTTTTTTATGCGTTTCAACTTTGAAAAAGATTTGAAATTCGAATCGTCAGATGAAATAACAATCGAAAGAATAAATGAATAAACATTTTTTAATATTTTGCGTTTAAAAATACATATTAAAATAATAAATAAATTGGTTGGAAAAAAAAGAAAAGAAAAAAAAAAAGAAAAAAATTAACTTGAAATTAAAAATTGCATTAAAAAAAAATTCATATCAGATTTTTGTGGGGGCCCCTGCTCGTCGGGGGCCCTAGGCCATGGCCTAGTCCGGCCTAATGGGTAATCCAGCACTGATATATATCATTAGTAACTAACGTTCTTCACTACTTTTTTAAATTAATTGTTTTGTACTAAACAGATTTAATTTTTTTTATAATAAAATGGACATGAAATAAAAATGACGACTTTCCTTTATTAAAAAGTATTTACATTTTACCGATCTCTCCATTTGTTAAAAAATTGTGACCCATTAGTTTTCACACATTCCTATGGGACACCCTGTATTAATGTATTTTTGAAATAAGAAATCACTCTACAGAAATCAATTAAAAAATTTCGAATTTTGGTCGGGTGTGCGCATCTTAGAATAAACGGCACTGGACTCAGTGTACGACCTCCTGATGTCCAGCTTACATACAGCAAGCGGTACAACAGGATAATGGATTATAGCCGTATCGGGCAGAGCAATGCTAGTCTGACAAGCTTATCTGCTTTATTATTGCCCAGAATATGGTAACACCGACATAAGATTGATATTCACAGCTCAGCTAAGTTATTTAGCAATGCGCGGATATCCGCCCATGAGGGATTTATTATGGCTTATCTACCACTAAAAACACAGATGCCGTTAACAGAAAGCATACTGCTACACAACCAGGTTAAAGCCTCCCTGATAGCCTTAGTTATAACCAAAGAGTGTCTATAACACTCGTGATGTTTTTCTTTATCTTTTTTGGACTTTGGTATCGTTACAGGAACGAAATAGAAATTCTTGCTAGAAATAGGTTTTATTACTAGCGAGGGCATAAGTGAGAAAAAGACAAAAAATTGGGGCGAAAATTGGAACACTCCTGATGGGTGCACCTCACAAAAATCTTTTATCACAAAACTTTTCTATGAACACATTACACGCTGCCTTTTCCATAGCCATATATCAAACACGTTATATTATGCTTACCCATCATTTATCTAAAGCAAATTTAATTTAATTTAATTAATTGCGTCTAAAAAAGCATTTTTTTACTTAAAAGCCTTTAAGCGTGTTCACATTTACGGAAAAATCAAGACCATCCGGTACTTTTCGCTAAGCGAGCGAAGCACACAATAATTTAAAACTAGGGCGCCTTTAAAAATACACAATGAAAAAATATAAACAATCTCGACCATATTCATGCTCGGTGTGTGCTACCTGCCTCTTCTTTCTTCTCCGATTCGGCATTTCCCTATAACTTCGCATTGCGAGGGGAGGTAGAATTGATAGACTGATACCAATGCATTAAACTAGGGCGCCTTTAAAAACGCTTTATGAAAAAATGGGCCACTTTATTGCTTACGCTGTAAAAGCTGTCTGTGAGAATTTTTTGGTGACTATTTCTCTCTCTATATTTCTTATAGGAATTTACAGAGGTAGTATAGCCCTAAGCTGCTTTATCTGATGGGAAATTTTGCTGGGTGTATTTTCGAGAGCTTGAATATGGGTTGGAATTTAGAGAGGATATTAACACTAGAACTACCAGCGCTCAAGCTTGTAATTTTGATAATTTTTGGCACCTTTAAAGTAATATGCTTTCACATTTAAATTAATAATTATAAATGGAAATAGATTCACGATATGTCGTAATTTTGAACCTTAATAAGATTTGGTATTACTCTTAAGAGATATTTTCAAAAAATATGATTAATTCAAGCAAGAAATTTAGTACCGGTCAATTTGACCGGTCTTGGTAGTTCTAGTGTTAAAGTGTCCCTTCTTGTCATTATCGATATTCTTTGGCCATAACCACTACCTGAAAGACACTGCCAGACACAGACGGTTTGGTAATTGGATCCTGAGAGGACTTCACTCCCTTCATTGCCTTCCAGCTTAGACCCACCTGTTTAAATCTGTAAAGAATCCGCTCGCTGAAAGGAGCCCCAATCCCAGTCCTGCCTAGTCGGAATAATAGTGCCTGTCCATGGGTGAACGGAGTTGAACTTGGTGGCAATGGATACTGCTGTTTGCCTGCCAAATAGCTCTACCGGTACAAGGTGAAGAATAACATTCAGTGCTATGGCGGGCGTTGTTCCTAAGAGACGCTTAACTCAGCAAGGATGCCATCCTCTGAACCTTCACTAAAACTGTCTGATGGCATGCCCTGTTCCAGACCAGCATACACCACTATGGGCCTGATAACAGCAATGTAAAGCCAGCCTTTTTCCTATGACATTTTTCAGGACTTCTTCCTGAGGACTACCTCGAACGCGCATCCATAAATAACCACAAAAATATTTGCGAGTGAAATTCGGATCTATATCGTAAACAACCACGAAGAAATTCAGGAGCCAAAAACAAATCGAACCCGAGAATAAACACGAAAAGATTCGTGAGTGAAAATCAAACCGATTTCGACAATAAACACGGAAAATTTCGTGAATGAAAATCGAACTGATCTCTACAATAACCTATCCTTGCGTCGTCTAAAATTTAGTGTGACTCGTGAGAAGGTAATAGTAGGAAAAAGGAAGACACCAGTTTCATCGACAGAAAACGTCACAAACGTCTTGATTCAGCTTCTCCTCGCTGCGGGCGCCGACGCCGAAATTCAATTCATCAAACAGAGAAGACAGCAATAACTAGAGTAGTCGTAGAATAGAAGTTTTAATTTTTTTCTTCTTATTTATTAGTTAAGTTCCCTTCGTACGCATAAACTAGTAATATAGAGGTACAGAAAAAGCGAATATGATAAACTTGTAGGAAATTCAATTCAAAAAAGTTGTGAACACCAAACCGCTAGCATCGATATTTTTTGAGATATTGGGCTTTGAAATTGAGGTAGTGTTTCTACAATTTGGCTCAATAATCCATGGAAATTCCGCTCTACCTGAGCTTCAAAACTCAATATCTCAAGCAATATCGATGTTAGCAATTTGGTGTTCCTAACTTTTTTGCAGGAAATTGAATTTTCTACAAGTTTGTCATATTCACTTTTTCTGCACCTCTTGTTGTTTACGAGATAGGGGTAAAAAGCGAAAATTTCATGGAAAAATTGGGGTTAGTGACCCGTACTAACCCTCGCTGGTGGGAGTTAGGGTTACACCGCAATGGACACTTGTAGAGCATTCAATTCTGAAGAAACCCGACCATTGACCAAGATTATACCATAAAATGCCTCTGAGCTGTAGAGTTATTGAAGAAAAGTAATCAAAGTTTTCGTGTATTTTATATGAGAAATCTTTATACCCCTTGGTCTAGTAATTAATATTAATATTAAGGGCTCCAATGTTCAGGGAAGTTTTGTTTAGGTATTTGCTACAAAATTTCGAGGTGGGACTGAAAAAAAAAATAGTCGCGAAAAAAAGCACCCTAATATATATACAAACATATATATAATAATTATATATACTTAAAATTGTCTACTCATTCTGGGTACAAATGTTCATTTTCGATCAACTTTTCTGAAAAGCGCTTTTAGGTCATTATTATTCAAAGTTTTGCTAATCGCAAATAAATGATATATAGTAGCTATATGTTTTTTCATGATTTAATTTCCTTGTTGTCAGAAAAGTGTAATTTGGCATTTCTCTAATTTTGGTTAACAAATCTCAGAAATTATAATACAAACACAACAGTTCATTCGTCCTTCGATTCAAACTCTGGTCAGCAAGAGAGCATTAAGTTCATATTTAATAAAAGAAAAACACTAGAACACAGAACGAAATCGCTTTGCTTCTAATGTACTGAGTGCGAGCGTGCAATTACGCACCTAAACGAAAAAACGCGGGGATGTTCAGTTCACAAAAAACACAGCACATATGCGTCAAATTGATGGAACTGATGATACCTTTTACCCGCTGCTGCCTGCAGTTCTTAAGTTCTCACAGCTGTGATTTACTCAACAGCAATTACTGATTCCCCCCATACAGTCCATTCGAGGGCCTTTTTCAAGTATCAAATTTGAAGTTTAACGGAATAAACACCGGCAGTATGAATTGAGGGTTTCCTCTGAATTGATCAGCCCCCTGCACTGCTAGCCTCCTTAATAACTGATCCGAGACAAACCGATTGGGAAATGAAATGGGAAGTGTACGACCCGATTCGACCCTCATCATTGTGGTTTCTTCGAACTGAAACATTTTTACGCCCCTTGGCCAGGTCCGTTTAAGGTATTATTGCATATTTAATGTGCAAATAGCATGGATTTTTTTTTTTTTTATTAATATACTTATTATAAATATTAAAAGTGAAGTTTCACCAAGTGGACAAATTCCTTAAACGCATATATTTCATTCCGGAGTGAGTCTAATACAGTATTTCAAGGAGGTTGAATTTTTACTTTATGCAAAAAGTTTAATTTCATGTTTTATTCACGTGATCTTAGAAACTCCCTGAAACAACTTGACCATTTATTTTGTTAAATATATTCATTTAAGTCGGGCGAAAACATATTTTAAACAAAAGTTGTTCGATTTTCACAAGTAATATCCCACAATAAAACATACAGGTTTACGTTTAAAATATACCTAGCCACAACAAACTAATAACCTTTCGAGCTTAAATTTCTAGATTTGGACCCAATGACTGCATACAGGATTTTTACTCGAAATCTACATATTAAGGAATATGACTTATGAGAGTAATCATATGGTGCCCACAAGAACCGTGCATAAGAAATCGCATCACTACTCCTTTCACCAATTTATTTTTAT
This sequence comes from Dysmachus trigonus, assembly GCA_949715965.1. Lineage (NCBI taxonomy): Eukaryota > Metazoa > Arthropoda > Insecta > Diptera > Asilidae > Dysmachus > Dysmachus trigonus. The sequence goes on along the minus strand of OX454321.1, from coordinate 32,931,897 downwards.
TAATCCATAAGAAAAAGGTTATCATAGCAATGAAACATTCCCATAACAAATTGTAACCTCCCCCCCTTCAATTATTCCAATTTATGTGTGCTTAGCTCCATCCCCTTTGACAATCATTACCATTTTGATACACGACTAAGGCATCGTTCGGATCGATGGTCTAACTTGATCGGCAGCGATTTAGAAATGCAAGAGCTTTGGGGTCTTAACCATTTTTATATAAGGAGAGTGAAGCTCCCTACTAACCAACTGCCCATTTCCCTTATTTACAAACTTAGGCGAGATATTAACTGTTATAAGAGAGCCCAAAACGATAATATAATTTTTAATTCCGTTGCAATTACACATTTTCCCAAAAAAAATACGTTTCTTAGCAAACGTTCGTCTTAGGTCATATACAGTCAGGATTTTCAGAAAATCGATTTTTATTTTATTTTATTTTCGTAATGCACATATATTTATGTACACCCACAGAAAATTTCATAGCAATCCGGTGAATATTCTCGAGGTTACACGAATATTTGTAATGGCGTGTCCGAGTTGTTTTACTATATATAAGGTGCTTCTGAAACTTTAAACGCGTTTTTCTCAAAACTGTATTTTGAAAATCGGTGACCAAGATTTCTTGGAAACGGCTGAACCGATCAGTTTCAAATTTTAACTCAAGCTTTTGAAGTATAGTATACTTCTTAGTAATTAATCGAAGGTTTTTCCTCACCGATAAATATTTTCCATTTTATAAACAATTTAAGGCCAAAATTGTTGTTAAAAATCGATGTTTTTTTTTAAGAAGCCGCCATTTTGTCAAAACTTCTTATTTTGCTTATTCCTTCGATTAATTACAAGATAAAACAATATATTAAGGAAATATATTTGGTTTTTTCATTTTGGATGATCCAGTCCAGAGATATCGTGCACACGGCAAGACGCCTTTTTTTAGAATTGCTCCCGGAAATCAGCTGTAGCAGCTTTTAAAATATTTACTTTTACAAATAAAAACCATTAGAGTACACTCAAGAGTTACCATAATATGTGTACAAATTTTTACATTGATAACTTAAAAGGTTCATCTCAAGAAAAATTCTTGAAAAATTGACTTTTTTGGGTCTCCTGATTGTACATATATAACCCCTTAAAAAAAATCGAATTCTTCAAAAAGTCAGAAGCCCCAGAAGCGTAAAATAACTCTAATTTTGAAATTCTGCGTCGATACTTGGAATATTTAATGCTACGATTTTAATTTTAAAAGTATTTTTCTAGTAAAATCATCGTACAGAATCTTTTCTACACATTCAGTTGAGCATTGTCAATCGTGTGAAGCCAACAACACAAAGGAGTCACAATAATGTCCCATTTCATTGTATATATGTATACTTGGAACTAGAGCCGCAATATAACCGGAGTATAGTTGCACTTGAAAAATTCGGTGTTCTTTCCTGAATCGTTTAAGCTATCTCTTGCCGCGAAATTTGAAAAGCTCGCGCTGCTACGGGCGATTCCGAGCGCAGCTGCGCGCTCCCCAGCACTCCTCGTTGCCTTTAACCTTGCCTAGAATTTTTGGCCGCCATCTTGGATTTAAAATTTTGTTTAATATTAAAAATTAGTGCCCTCAAAATAATCATTTTCATTAAAATCTGTTGAAATCCAGAAATGTTTGTCGCCATATTGGATTCGCCATCTTGAATTTTTAAATTTGCATAGCGGATTTGAAGTCTTCCCAAAACCCTTAACTACCAATTTTCATGAAAATCGCTTCAAATTGATGTAAATATGAAATAACTTGACTACAGCGCCACCTATCGGCAATTGCCCCCCAGCTTTTCAGAGCGAAAATCGGAAAATGAGTTCACTGTTCAATTTTTAAATTGTTTATTAAAAATCCATAATTCTACAAACACCTACTATCATGCTAGTTACATTTATTATTGCGGTTTTAAATATAACATTTTATTTTTATACACACGTACACTAAAAAAATCGACATTTCTTTCGATTATTTTTTTATAATTAAACTCTTCGAAATTATTTGATTCAACCATTCTTTGACCATTGAATCAACCGCCTATCTGGACGTACGGGATCCAGCTCTGGGGCACAGCCAAAACATCAAATATAGCCATGGTGCAGAGAGCCCAAACAAAAATAATAAGATCCATTCTAGGTGCCCCAAGGTGATACGCAATGCTAACCTACTTAAAGATATGAACCTCAACACGGTAGAGAACGAATCGACAAGGCTTGCGGAAAAAACCCGCTGAAAGACTTAGCAAACATCCAAATAGGACGACAAACATGCTAGCAACACCAATAAAATATAGCAGACTCAAGAGAATTGACCCAATCGATCTGATACAAATAGAGCGCTCCACTGCACAAATCGACAGTCAGAATGGGAAACGAGCAAACTAAATAAGTGGACAACACGGGCTAGGTCATTAATTCGATTATCGTCAAACCAGTCGACGTAAACCCGGGGAATATCAAGACGATACTCCTGATCCTGACGACTCTAGTAGCAGTCAACCTAGCCTACCAGCTTTACAAGGACTATCGACGTTCTATTAAAAAGAAATACCTGATTAACGCCTTCAGCACTGCGAGCACCATCAGCACCAGTAAGGTCTAACCAGCAGCAAAGCAGCGAACAAAACAAAACACCACAGCACGGGAAACGGTGTTAAAACTATTTAGCTTTAAGAATCTATGTATCTTATGCTAGAGACCCATGGTCTAATTCATAAATTAAATAAAGAAGTATAAACAAAAAAAAATTGAATCAACCACAAAACGCGATTGATTCAAACGCAATTCAGGCATTTGAAACAAGCACAATATTAAGTTGATTCAACGTATAAATTCACACGCTCCCGTAAAAATATCCTTGAAACTTCGATAAATAAGGATTTTCCTTAAATTTTCACTTGGAACTGCACGCATCAGTAGAGCACTGCAGCAGAATAAAGTTTTTAAAAAAATGTATAACATGTTAATATGAATACTATTTCAAATGGATCGCGCACATACTATAACCCCATACTTTAGTAATGCATCTATTTTCCAAGAAATCTTGTATTTTAAATAAACCCTTTATTTTCAGCTCTATTTAAAGAATTTACTGTATTACACAAACTCTTATCGTTTAAAAATTGTTCGAAACACACCTTGTTATCACATACACAGACACTTATATTTATAGAGGGTCAACGTTATATATAAATCGTAAACAACTTAAAGATTTATCATAGTCTATCTTCGATCTACAGATGCAAAAAAACAAAAAATAACAGATATTTATCAAAAATTAAATTTAAAATCAAATATACAATTTTTTACAAATTTTTTCTTCGCGTTTGAAACAGCCTTTCCCATGTGGGGAGATTTTAGAAATTTCATAAAATCACTTAAAAAAAGAAAAATGTACTAATCTACGATACGCTTAAAAAAAGAATTTTAATTTGTATAAAGTCGTAAGAAAATTGCACAAAATTTCCTCTTTATTATTTGTTGATTTTTGGAAAAATTTGACCATATACTTGATAAAATTCTCCACCAATAGATAACCTCTAACTCCGCCCATGGCACTGTATTTACGTACAGTGTAATAGGAAATTTTACCGAACTATCTTTATGCTATCACGACCAGATGACTTTTGATTACATTTTTCTAATCTTTATCTTATCCTCTTTTCTATAATTCATCCGACTATGACAAATAGGTCATGGAAATATATAACGTTAATCATAAACTTAATATAATAAATAATTCTCTTAAAAATTGATCGGCTAAATTGTCTGTTTAAATATTAGAACGTTTTCAAAACTCTATAGAGATGTTATCACAACCCCATATAACTAAGAAATTAGTGAAATCGAAGAATTTATTAGGTAATCATAAATATATATACAAGGTGCCCCAATAAACTACGATTACTTTCCGGGCACTGATGAGTTAACTTATGAGAATTAATTGTTTTTTCTCAATTTTTCGAAGCACGGAAAAGAAATTTGAATCATAACATATAACAAATGTTCAAACTGTAAAGCTATACCTTAGGCAACTGATCAATGATAAAAGAAATATGTAAATACCTTCGAAAAAGCACGACGCGTCAAGCAAGCTTTTAGTTTTATTTCATATATGAAGTCTATTAGTTAATTATGTTAAATAATTGTGAATAGGCAATAAATTCCTGCTTCCGCTTCGAACATCGAAAAAAAACAATTAAGTCGAAATATTAATCAGTGAGATATTTTCAGAATCAGCTCCCTTTGCAATTATAATAAAATTAATATGTATGTTTTTCCATAGTAAAAAAACAGGTCACAGTATCACACGACTTTAAAATCTTGACTAAAAGGAAATGGCTTTAAATAATGTTGTCAACATAAATCTTATAGTATGTGTAATCAGTCAAATTGAGGTATTAATTCGAGACAGATATTAAGTTTAGCACCTTCAAGGTAGGAAAGGGCCTCAACCTCGGTTGGTAGCACGACGTGTTGGCGACGAACCTGCAGGGTGCTAGAGATTACAAGTTAAGTCTGACGTTTTAGATTTAATAATAATATCTGAATTTTTACACTACATGAGAAGTACTTTTCCTTTAAAAACAGTTTACTTTCGCCTATACTTATTCAATTTGAATGCAGTTAAAGGGAAAATAACAGAATTTATTATGCACTTTTAAGTTAAGCGAAGGCTAAAAAATCCCTCTGAAATATGCTTTGGTTTGGTAAACTTCGAAATAGTGAAATTCAGAATAGATAAGTTTCAAACGTATTCAATCCAAATCTGATGATATAATTAAAGAATTTCTTTCGAGAACTTATTGTAATATTAATGCCTTTTAATTGCTTCGTCTTCGAAAGTCTCTCAGTTTCTCTCATAAAACCTTGTCAATTTGACAAAAAATTGGACCGTGTGTTGTGTAAAATTGCACCAGTTTTAAAGTTTTCCCAAATCAAAACGAATTTTCTTTTTATTACACAGTTAATTAAGTAAACAAACATAATAATAATTATAATGCTTTCCAAATATTAAAAACGTCATACGTTCACTTTTATAATCTTTCTGACATACTCATGGTATATTATTCTTGTAATCCCAAAAGATTCAAATTTTACTCTTAATAAGCTAAAGGTTCAATACTTTTTTCAAATTTTACTCTTAATAAGCTAAAGGTTCAATACTTTTTATACTTTTCTACTTACAAGAAAGGTATCCAGACGTGTTTTCGCCGATTTTGTTACGACTGAAATATGTTATTCTACATCAAATTTTAAGACGTACGTATTTTTTTGTTTTGCGGATATGCATTTTTTGGGGGTATATACTACATACTATATAAATGTCATGAACTTGTATTCGGGGACAGTTTGCACCTTATATATATATATTTTTTTTCAAAAGCCAAGAACTACTACTTTTTCTGCTCTCTTATTTGCAATTGGTCTGCTTAAGGAATAAGCTATAGGTTTTTTTAATTTAATTTTTATTATTTTCAAGCATTGCAAATATTAATCAATTATAACTTTTCAATATACACTTATATGCATTTTTCATGTAGATTAACACTGACTATAAATATGTAAAACTTTCAAACTATCTCTTAAGGTGGTTAAATTTAAAGATCCAATTTACCACCGAAAAATGCTTATCCGCAAGAAAAAAAATACTCTCTTAAAATTTAATGTTAAAATAACATATTTCAGTCGCAACAAAAAACGACGGTGGTACGTCGGGATGCCAACTAATCCAGGAATTAGACTTCATATTAAAGTCTAATTATAAATTGGATTTACTCTCGTTATCTTATCCTAAAAGAATTATAAAGTGTAATTTATACCGTAGTACTATGTTTACATTGAACAGACGAATTGTGAACGACACATCCGATGCAAGTAACTATTATGCTCTATTTTATACGTTGTAGAAGCAGCGCTTACCTCTATATACTAAAACTGTGCAATAGTTTGTCTGAAAGAATTTATTTGAACAAATAGAAAAAGATTCGCTTGTTTAAGTGGGACTACGAGTCTAGAGGCCGGAAAAAAGAAGATAAATTTCGTCAATATTTTATGGATATTCAGTTGATAAAATGTATACAAATTGTTAAAGTGGTTCATGTTTGGAAAAAAATGTTTTCGAGAAAAAAAAAAACCTCCGAAAGTAATTTTTTTCCAGATATTTCAACATACGTACACATCCCCTACTTGTGAAATGTTGTAACAAGGTTCCAAAACAATTTCAAGTCGATTGATGAAGTTGGCCGCCAATTTAGAAAATGCAGATTTGAGAGAAACGCGTTTAAACGTTTATGTAATACCGAAAAGGTTCGGAGCGGGCTGGAAGACGCTTAGGTATTATAGGTCATTCAAAAAAGTTCTCTCATAAAACCTTTTGCCCTTATTCTTAAGACCGTCATCATTTAAGCAAAAGAAAACAAATATTGCATGTTTTGAAAATTCTAGACTTACACTTATTTATGAATTTTAACTTTTGAGTGCAGAGGAGCACGATGGCCTTTTGGATCACATTCTTAAGTGCATAAAAATTTCTCAGCTTTCAATCTGTTATTCCTCGTTTTCCTATCCTAATTGAAAAAGTTCTCAAATATTCCAAAGCTACTTTATCCCACTCCGCATTAGCGATAGATCAGAACCCGGGAACAATCTCTTAATTAATGGTGTTGGTATTGAAAATAAGCTTTTTGTTTATTAAATATTGTACTGTGTGACATAGATTTCATAACGCAACAAGTAATAGGTTACTTGAATCGGACTTTTTCCGTAGATTACGAATTCGAAAATAGAAATATTTTATCACGTCACGTTTTTGAAAAGTATGAAACTTTAGTTATTATATTATTATACGAGAGGCTTTAACCCTTTATAGCCCAAGATCATAAAACATTAAAATTATGTTAAAAATTGACAGGTTTAGGGAAATAAAAAATACATATTTCTCAGAAATTAAAAAAATATGTATTATTAATTATTTATTTCACATTTAAGGGAGTGTAACATTACTGTAAAATTGAGTTAAACGTAAACAAAAAAAACTAATTTGGTATGGAAGGAACATATTCATTCACTTATCTATAGGTTTCCAAGAAAATAACACAATTTTACACACTTTTTGTATTTTTTTTTGTAAAATTTAAAATTTGCTCGAATTTCAACTTGTCACTTTCAATTACGGGCGAAATTCTAATCGATTAACTGTTAACAGTTTACGCTGTCTATGATGATTTCCGTGGATACTACATTGTTCAATAATATGTGACAGTAAAGTGGCGCCGATTTGAATAAACTAAATACATTTGGTGTGTATTCTGGCGGGATTTTTGAGGTTTGTTACAGAAATGTCACATGGGGCTATAAAGGGTTAATACTTTTCGAAATATTCCGTGGAATCCACTTTTTTCCATAAGTCTATTAAGATTATGATTGAAAATCACTGTTTGCGCCGCTCATGCTTTCATCCCGAAGTTGTTTCGTAAGTGATATAGATTAGTGGTATTTCATTAAATATAGATAAGGATTCAGGTTCTCTTTTGAGCCGTGTTACGAGTTTTTTCACGTTCCGTTATTTTTATTATGAATTATTTTTATTTTATTATTTTAATAAACTTTTTAAAATGGACAAAATACGATATTTTGAACTTTTCAAACCCGTTTTGCTAAAAAACGTGACGTGGTAGACACAGTTTAATTTGTAAATTCGTAACCTACAGAAAAAATCCAGTAGAAATAATATATGACTTGTTCTGTTACAAATTAAATATTAAATTTAGTCGCACAGTGTTATTTTCTGCCACAGTTAATTAAGTAATACAAGAAATGTTAAGATTAATAAATTCATGATATTTGGAATTAATTTTATACTTCTTGTAATTAATTCAAACAAGTAGTTCGTAAAAGGATTAAGTTTAGTCTCAAAAGGACTTCAAACGCGTTTTATAAATCGATATTATATTTTTTTTATTTTAACGGCATCTTTATTCCTTAAGAGTATTAAAAATGTAGTCCACAATTGTTGACGATGCACCAACTATAAATATAACTGCACATCATAGGCATACATGGCCTCAATTAAGTTTAAGGTGATGAAACTTTATAGAACCATTCGCTTGTACTTTCTGAGATACCTGCTTAATTTTAGAAAGTAACATTTTTCCGCCACGACTTTTTATATGTTCCTGTTTTCCGTCGATAGATCAAAAAAGATATTTGTCTTTAATTCGTTAATTTCTTGTAGATTTTATAGCAATAAAAATGTGGAACCATCTTTGATTTAACGTATTTAACAATTTGCAACAAATGAACGTTTTTACAACGTTTCATCAAAATTTGAAGACCTCAAATTCAATCTTTTCCAAAATAGAAAATTTGCTTGTTCTAAAAAAATTATATTTATTTGACACGAAATTAAGAGAATAGACGAATTCTATCACAAATTTAAGAAAATCCGTTTAAGCTAAATTTTACGATGATTTTCCACATTGAATAGGTGAGTCTTTTTTATTTTCTAATAAAGTTTCGGTATATTTAGAAAACTGTATATAAATGATTAATAATTTTTTTCTCAGTGTAGTCGTAGGGTTATATCAGTTTAGTAAACATTGTAAACAAATAAGTTGATTGCTTTTTTAACAACTTTACTTTACTTGTATTTTCTCACTGCTTATTTATTTGACTTAAAACTTACATAAAGACTTAAAATTCTCAAAGTGAATTCATTTTCGTTTCCGTTTCTAGGGTAAAAAAAATTCTATTGAACTCCAATTTAAAAAGTCTCATCTTTTAGTTGAAAACAAATTGAAAGTGCCCATTTAAATTTACAGTATAACATCTTACACATTAATTTATTAATTTCCAGTGATGGTGTGAGTGACTCGCAAAGGAGGGCTTCAGTACTCACTTTTTCTAGTAATTCCATTGAATTGTGTTGCAAATGGGCAACTAATCACATCTGTGGCATGGCGCCTTCGCTCAAGGTTACTTAAACTTCCACTTTAAAAGCCTTTATCAATTAACTAAAATAGTCAATTCACCAGAGCAACTAATAGACACCACCAACGCGTCTGACGCTTATATTATTCAATTGCAAGTTCTCACCAATTATTTATTAGTTGTACGCGGAAAGTAATACGCCCGAGAAATGACGAAAATTCAACACCGAAATGGCACCCTTAACGCTAAAACACGCAATCAAAGCTATTCTCGCGGGAAATATGCCACGGTCGCCTAAAGTCGATAGTTACTTCCCCTGATAGAACTCATCATTCAACGCGGGGTGTATGTATAGAATCTCAATGTTTTGCCATACTGCATTTGTTTGAATGGAATCTACTGCAATCTGTCAGTTAGGAGGTGTGCCTCAGCGAATACAGAGGAGCGCAAGTTTTCACACAGCAGCCAGCCAGTCATTTTTATTTGCCAAATGTGTCCCACGGCATCATAGAGAAACTGGAAGCAAAATTCTCCCTGAAATAAAAGCAAATCAGTGCCACCTCTTCCTTGAGAAATATCCTTGCGAATTTTCACAAGCAGAGGAAGCAAGGCCTACAACACGAGTCAAGTGCTACTTATATAAGGCGAGTTGTTCAAAAAGTCCAAGAAATCATGACTCGTTCACTTCATCTGTAAACTTTTTTTGATAAAAATTCAAAACTGTTTGCAATTCATCATAAGGGTCCAAGCAAACAAATGTTGCCATTTTGTCGGTAACCCCAGCTGCCGGTAATCCAGTTCATTGTTCCGTCTATGTGCTGGCTAGAAAGAACTCCCCTCCCAAGTAGCTCCGCCTCTTGCTTGTGTTTCTTATCGAGCCGACTCCGACCATTTTGGTTCTCTCAAAAGCAAACATCAGTTAGAGGGAATGAGACATCGCTTTGCTTTCCAGGCTCTCGCGATAAGAGAGCATATTCCAGTGAATCTTTTAAGCCACTGGCACCGTTAAGCAAGATGAACCACGTATTTGCATATTAACTAAAGCCAATTCATATATAGAAACGGTGAAAATCAATGAAATCGTTGCCGAATGCTTGCCAAATATCACTACAGAGAACTATAGGCTTCCTACGCTTAAACAAAATAGATTTTTTAACTAATCCTGTTATAGCGTCTACCAGACCGCAGTTAATTAATAATACTGGAACACTTATTAAATTAAATAGTAGTAGTTGTAGTTCTTTATTTGCTTATTCACAGTATCAAAGTATACATCGGAACTTTGCAAGGAGTATAAGTCCTTAAATACAGGGTGTTCAGAGGTGGGAGGTCAATACTGAAGGGGGTGAAAGGTCAGACCGAGACAAGCAAAAAATCGTATGGGTGGGGGGGGGGGGGGCATCTTGCACCGTTTGGCAGTTACAGGGTGATTCGTAAATCAGGATTTTGCCTTATATGGGAACCGCTCTTGTATTTTTATCTTTTTTTCTACGCATCGCAGCGGCCCCAAACTGATTTCAAAAAATCACTATTTGGAAGCCCTTTCCAAAAAAGTTTACACCACCCCCCTATCCCCAACCCCTTGGCCACAATCCCCCCTGGAAGTTGAAAAAATTAACTTTTATTTCACGATTTTTCACATTTCGCCCCACTTTTCTCCGAAACTCATGTTATTAACATACCTACTTTTTATTTTTTTTAAGTTGCCTATCTAATTACCTCTCCAAAAAGGTGCAACATGCCCAGGTAGAAAAGGGTTGCAAAAGTCCTGAAATTAAAACATCCTCACAGGTACCTAATTACTTTATTGCACCATAATGGAAAATGTCGTTAAGTAAACAATTTTTATGACTAGACAGCAAGTTCGGAAATGTTTGTTTAGGAAACAGAGGTAATACATTTTTATTTTTTCAGCAAAACAGTAATAAAATAATAAATGTAATCTCGTTAAATAGCGTTATTAGATTATTATATCCAGTATTGACTCCTAAGTATCCTGACGCTCCGTTTCTAATACCTCCTATGAATTATGGTATAAAAATGGGTGAGTTTGAAAGGACATTGACCACAGTTGAAGAAGCAAGCGAAAAGAACGGGTGTTTAATAGAAAAAATTAAGATAAAATGGCAGAATTCAGTGTTGACGAGTATGCCGATATAATTTACGTGCACGGTTTAGTAGAAGGAAGTGATAGTGAGGCCGTACGAGAATACCAAAAGAGATTCCCGAATCGGCGGGTACACAACAGAAGGGTATTTTCAAGGACTTTCAGAAGGTTAAAAGAAACCGGAAGTGTAACCGCCCCCAGAGCAGAAACGCGAGCAGGAAAATCGGCCGATTCAGCGGACCCCGACCAACAAATCCTCAACATCGTCAGGAACAGCCCTGTAATAAGCATCAGGCAGGTCGCACGAAGGTCAGGATTGTCTTCAGGGAGAGTTTGGACCGTTGTGAACCGAGAGGGACTACATCCATACCACCATATCCCGGTCCAAGCACTAGGGAAGGAGATTCCGAAGGACGATTGCAATTCTGCACTTGGCTGTTCGAGTCTGACATCGAAAACAGAAGGTTTCTAGACCGAATTCTGTGGACGGATGAATCGCAATTCACCCGGGATGGCATCACAAACTTACACAACCTCCACACCTGGTCAGATGTGAACCCACATAGGACCAGGTGTCGGTCCTTCCAGCAAAGATTTAGTGTCAATGTCTGGGCTGGCATCATCGGCAACCAGTTGATAGAACCCTTCATCTTACCCCAAGTGCTGAATAGTCAGCTATACTCGGACTTTTTGGAGAATACCCTTCCGGATCTGTTGGAGGACATCCCCCTGGCCACCAGAACCGCAATTTATTTACAGCTAGACGGAGCACCTGCGCATACTGGGAACATTGTTAGGGCAAGGTTAAATGAAAATTACCCAGAGCGCTGGATTGGACGAGGTGGACCGATTCCTTGGCCTGCTAGGTCACCGGACCTTACTCCACTGGACTTTTTCTTATAGGGAATGATGAAAGATGAAGTTTACTCAAGACCAATCAACACCAGAGAAGAATTAGTTACCAGGATTGTGACTGCAGCCACGAAAATACGGGAGAGACTGGCTACCATAGACCTCAAACGTGAAATAAAACGAAGGCTACTTGCATGCATCGAAACTGGCGGAGAACATTTTGAACAGCTTTTGAAGGACATACGTTTTAATTGTAATTAGTTTTTAAGCGAACAAAATGTATTTTTTAGTTAACTTAAGTACAATTTCTTAAAAATTCGAATTATCATGATATTCTGTAAAAGGATTTTTGTAAATAAATTTTCGTATCCTTTTCCTACCTGGGCATGTTGCACCTTTTTGGAAAGGTAATTAGATAGGCAACTTAAAAAAAATAAAAGGTAGGTATGTTAATAACATGAATTTCAGAGAAAAGTGGGGCGAAAGGTGAAAAATCGTGAAATAAAAGTTAATTTTTTCAACTTCCAGGGGGGATTGTGGCCAAGGGGTTGGGGATAGGGGGGTGGTGTAAACTGTTTTGGAAAGGGCTTCCAAATAGTGATTTTTTGAAATCAGTTTGGGGCCGCTGCGATGCGTAGAAAAAAACATAAAAATACAAGAGCGGTTCCCATATAAGGCAAAATCCTGATTTACGAATCACCCTGTAACTGCCAAACGGTGCGAGATGCCCCCCCCCCCCCACCCATACGATTTTTTGCTTGTCTCGGTCTGACCTTTCACCCCCTTCAGTATTGACCACCCACCTCTGAACACCCTGTATATACACATATACACCGATATATATATATATGTATATAATATATATATATATATTAGGGTGCTTTTTTTCGCGACAATTTTTTTTTTTTTAGTAACACCTCGAAATTTTGTGGCAAATACCTAAACAAACATTCTCTGAAAATTGGAGCCCTTAATATTAATATTAAGTACTAGACCAAGGCGTATAAAGATTTCCCATATAAAATACACGTAAACTTTGATTATTTTTCTTCAAAACTCTACAGCTCAGAGGCATTTTATGGTATAATCTTGGTCAATGGTAGGATTTCTTCAGAATTGAATGCTCTACAAAAGGGTCTATTACGGTGTAAGCCTAACTCTCACCAGCGAGGTAATACGGGTCACTAACCCCAATTTTTCCATGAAATTCTCGCTTTTTACCCCTATCTCGTAAACAACAAGAGGTTCAGAAAAACTGAATATGACAAACTTGTAGGAAATTCAATATCCTCCAAAAAGTTCTTGAACACCAAATCGCTCACATCGATATTTATTGAGATATTGGGCTTTGAAGTTGAGGTAGTGTGGAATTTTCATAGATTATTGCACTAAATTGTAGAAACACTACCTCAACTTCAAAGCCCAATATCTCAGGAAATATCGATGTTAGAGATTTGGTGTTCAGAACTTTTTTGCAGGAAATTGAATTTCTTACAAGTTTGTCATATTCACTTGTTCTGTACCTTTTATTATTTACGAGATAGGGGCAAAAAGCAAGAATTTCATGGAAAAATTGGGGTTAGTGACCCGTACTACCTCGCTGGTGGGAGTTAGGGTTACACTGCAATGGACACTTTTGTAGAGCATTCAATTCTGAAGAAATCATACCATTGACCAAGATTATACCATAAAATGCCTCTGAACTGTAGAGTTTTGAAGAAAAATAATCAAAGTTTACGTGTATTTTATATGGGAAATCTTTATACGCCTTGGTCTAGTACTTAATATTAATATTAAGGGCTCCCATTTTCAGGGAATTTTTGTTTAGGTACTTGCCACAAAATTTCGAGGTGGAACTGAAAAAAAAAAAAGTCACGAAAAAAAAGCACCCTAATATATATACAGTACGCCCAGAAAAAAGCATGTGAAAATGTCAATTTTACTGTAAATTTAATCTATCTTCTCCATCAAAATCGACCCTACTTCCACTGTTGACAATATGAAAGTTTGTTGGTTGTAAAACTAACAACTGTGTAAGTTGTAGTCAAACTAAGGTATCAATTTGATAGCTTAACTGTGACATTTACAGTTTTATATTGTGATTTTTACATGTAAAAGTTGTTGTAATCACAAAGCCAATTTGTAATCTTTAATAATAAAATTGTATTTTTTACAGCACAGCGCTGTAGAGTTTAGAGCCTACAACCTGATCACAACTTTTGCTGCAAAATTTACAGCATCATTTTTCATTTCTGCTTGGGGACGTGACACACCAAATTTTTTTATTTGTTGTATTTGGAAAAATTGGAAAATTGAAGGGAAAAACAGTAGATACATTAATCAAACTTTGCATATTTATTAAACAGCGTTAAAATAATACAAAAATTTATAATACAAATTTTTTGAATTCGTTTTTTTCTTTGTACAATTGTTTTTGTAAAAAGCAACAAAAACTGACTGCGGACACGATTGGGAGCGAATGGAACGTCTGAAAAAAAAAGACATATGGGGTTAATTGTTATCAAAATCCCCGGGGATTGAACCTAAATGGAACATTCTTCACGAAAAAATTACAAAATGGCGGCATTTTTCCGGGCCAAAAAAAAGTGAATTTTTTTGAACAAAAAGTGCTTATAATTTGCCAAAGAACATGTGTGAATTTTTTGAATATTTTAGGACATTTTTGGGTTTTTCATAAATTGGACAAATCCAAAAAACCATAAATAGTCCAAAAAAATTCTGAACAAATTCACAAGTGTTCTTTGGCTAATTTTAAGCATTTTCTGTTCTATCAATTTTTTTGCAAAGTTGATCCTTGTCGTTTAAGAAAATTCAAAGTTTTTTATTACATTGCTGTACAAAATGGCCATTTTACAAAAACCAAAGCAAAAAAAAAAAAAACTTTCAAACCATGGTTTGAGAAAGTTTAGACATTCGGACCGCCGACCGACATTCGGACCGCGATTTTGATCATTCAATAGCAGCAACGATAAGATAATCGACTTTGAAAAGAAAAATGACCACAAAAATCAGCACTTTTTTGAAAAAAACCCAAAAAATAATAGGGTTTTTGAAGCTTGTATGCAAAACAAATACCAGATTCAGTAAGAGCATCCCCAAAAACCCCTTATATACGAATTTGGAAGAAAATCGCCCCAATTTGCTATTCGAATCGTACAATTGAACTCGCGTGCACAAAATCCTCGTTTTGTGCATTAATGGGTTAAGGTGTATTGTAGCTAGTCTCTCCCGTATCCTCATCGCTGCAGTTTCAATTCTATTAATTAATTCCTCTCTAGTGTTACACAGTTCGTTATTCCCCATAAGAAAAAGTCCAGTAGAGCAAGGTCTGGAGATCTAGCAGGCCAAGGAATCGTTCCACCTCATCCAATCCAGCCACTGGTAAAACATTGCTCTTCGATTATCCGGAGAGATGTCCATAAATTTGGGTATTAGGCATTTGCGGCAAAATGTATAGTTCTATTAAATGGTTGTCGATGATATCATCCAAAAATTAACATTGAATGTATGTTGGGATGAAGTCGATCTTGTCCTATGTGGGGTAGTAACCGACCAGGTATGGATGTCGTGGAAGTTTGTGATACTATCCCGGGTGAAATGCGCATTCCAGAAGCCAAGTGCTGAGCTCTAATTTTCTCTCGGAATCTCCATCAAGTAGTCCATGAACTGGGATTTGGTGATATGAACGCAATCTCTCGCGATGAACAACCTTACAAACTTTAGCTGAGGATACTCCTAATCGTCTTGCGATTTGCTGCTCGACGTCGGCAGAAGCTTCCAACGTTCCAAATCGCGATTCCCTGTTATTTGAAATTACAGTTCCTGTTTCTCTTAATCTCTGGAAAGTCCACAAAAATATCCCTCTTTGGAGTGCACATCAATTAGGGAATCTCCTTTGGTATTCCTGTATAGCCGCTCTTTCATTTCCGTCTACTGCACCATAAATTTTAATTATGCCTGCATATTCCTCAAAAGTAAAATCGGCTTGTCAGCTTAAGAACACCCGTAGTTATCGATTTTGAATTATAATCGATATTCTTTCTGACTGACCCTCTTTTATAGTAAAATTTCCATCATGTATTAGTAGCCTTGCATTAGGATACTTGGGTGCGAACTGTCGCATCTTTGAATTGCAGTTGCGACATACAGATCATCTGAAATTGTAAGAAAGACAAAATACTTGATTTTAATTGAGATTTCCACAGGAATAATCAACAAACCTAATCGATTCCTGCGACATTTCATCCTCAATTTGCAATAATAAAACAGCTGTCATTTGACAGCAACAATTTTCCTCTGTTGCAAACAGAGCGCCATCTGCATCAAAATTTGGAACTAATCATTTTGAATTATTTGAGAATTTCAATCGCAGCAATCCATGCTCATGCCAAATTTAGTATAAAAAGAGGCGAACTGCGAAGGATACTGGGCCATTCCACACGTATTCAAACCGATTTTATAGGGGAGAAGTAAGCGACGCGAGGAGAAATCTCTACAAAAGCGCTGAACTTTGGAGAGTAAATGTGCATTACAAATCGAATCTATTTATCGTGTTGTCACGAACTAACACAACGAAATGAGCAGGCGGGTTGTTTTAATTGATTAATTTGATGGATTTTTAAATAATACGGCACACACACATTGTTAATTCTTATTCGTACAGCAATGTGCATCAGCAGCAGGAATACCCGTGTGGAAACGCTGACTCTCCACTGTGTGTTGTCAAAACGGTTTGAATACTGCTGCGAGAATACACGTGTGGAATGGCCCATTCATTCTTATTCCAGCAGTGTTCGGTGTAGGTTTCCACCACACTGAACACGGTTAGAATTTGAATCTAGGTAGGTTTCAACCGCATGTGTTAGTGCTAGGGGTAGTTTACTCTCTTGAGGAGCTTTTTTCAAGAAAACCCGAAAACAGGTCAATTTTATTTTTCAGAATCGTATGTAAGAAAATATTTGTCAATGATTTTTAACTAAAACTGTTATTTTTGTGACGCAAAAATATAATTTATTATGCAATAAAAAATAAGGGTTTCAACCCCCGGGAACCGGATTACTTACAAAACGTTAGTATATTTATGAAACATCATTTCCATTTTGTTTCATTCGAAAAACTTCATTAGAACTTGAGATATTTAGGAAAAACTGTTTTTGGGGGTAAAGTTTAGAGGTGGTTTTCACCCCCTAAACTTGCGTATCCACAGATGAAAAAAATACGTGACTCTTATTTTTCCATGCTCTACAACATATTTCAATTTCATCAAAATCGGTGAGGCATACTTGAAAACGTTTCCTTGTAAGTGAGATCTTTCACCCCACTCAATTTGCCATACGCTTTATATACATATGTATATACAGGCTGTCCCGATTCAACGTAGGAAACGCTTGGCATGATTTGACCCATAAGCACCCTCGGCCAAATATTGCGACATGCAAGCAAGTGCACGGGCAAGTTACCCCAGCTCGCCGCTAGGTACTGACCCCAAGCGGAGAACAGCGTAAGACTTGCCTATCGCAAAAAAACTTGCGCAATGAGCTCAGGGAACGTGATCGTAAAATGGGTTAACGCCGATACCGGGTGTGAAGTCGCGGAAGTCGAAAGCACTCGGCGAGTGGAATCTCAAGCTTGAACGAAAACGGACGGACTGCGGGCGAAAGAACTTTATTGTAATTCGGCTGGATAGATTGTGGAAACTGATCGCTAAAATAAATTGAAAGTGAACAAATTGCTTGTTTTATTTACCATCCTCGAAATAATACCCCGACACGCTATACGAATGACTTCCTTCGAGTGTCCTGAGCAAACTTTTGTACTTGACCCTCAAAACGCTTCCTTCACTTTCACAATTGCCGTTGCAGGTTTTTTGGAGGTTCACTCACTTAAGTCCTTATAGGTCCTTCTAAAGACATCGCAGGACATTGTCGATACGCCACTTGTTAGGATATGTCTAAACATGTAAAAGGTAGAAGATGGTAACACTGCGTCGCGAGTGTCATGCGGTTGAAATTCGCTCCGCGATTATTTAAATTTTATATTATTAAATTTGGTGCGGTTGTTTTATAACCTTAATATTTTGTTCGTTGTGAATCCCTCTTGGGGGTGTTGTTCAAGTTCGGCCCACTCGGGATTATATTTTTGACTGCGAACAATTTTTATTCAACGGCTGCCGATCTTTCGGGATTTTTGCGGTGATTGAATTGACTGCAATAGCGCTGCCTGTGATATTTGGCTCTGTGACTTTTCGGACTGTGATATCTTTGCTAGTGCTTGTTACTGATTGTTTGTGCGCTGCATCAATTAATTTATTTGGTGTTATTTGTTTTATTTATTGGTTGACTCGGTGTTATTTATTTTATTTATTACTTTGTGTGTCTAGCTCTACTTTTATATTCTCTTGCGGCAGTGCTGCACCGGTCTCGTTTACAACTGATCCAGCTACTTCTTTGGTTTGGACCTTTGCTACTTGGTATAAATTCGCCTAAACGTATGCTATCTTGTGTATCTTTGGACAGTCTGTCTGATATCAGTGTTACCGTCTGTGAACTTCTCTCTTCCTGAACATTTTTTTTTTCTTACATTTCTTTTGAACTGCATTGATCACAACCGTTTGTTGCCGGCATCAGGATGAGCGATTGTAAGTTTTGCTCTGGCGCTTTTTCGGGCGAAGTGATTGAGTGTGACGGTGTCTGTAGAGGCTCCTTCCATGCATCATGCTCGAGGCGCAGTGTTAGGAATCAGGCTTCTTCCTTATCTTCCACCTGCTCTGAGTGCCTTGAGGTAAAGCCTTGTCATGTTCTCAAGTACCTGAAGAGCTTCGCGGACAGTTTTATTGCTGAGCAATCCCTTCTCGCCGACAAGTTGAATCGGCTCACATCTAATTGGGGCTGCCTGCTTTCTGTCTCCGAAGACGTATTTGCTCTAAACGGGAAACTGGACAAGATCTTAGACTTAACTATCTCCGTTCATTCGAGCTCTTCGGCCTTACAGCAGAATAACCACGAGCTGTCCATGAAGGTGTCCCTCATGTCTCACGCTGCGGATGATTTGAGCGCGGCTATTTCGGGAGCTGATTTTCCATCTTCTACTATGCCAGTCGTGGAGGATATTCGTCGTGGTGTGCAGCAGGTGGGGAACGATATCGCTTCCTGGTCCGCGGCTGTCTCGGCGAATTCGGAGCTCATTGGCTCCCTGGCCGTCGATGTTGGAAATCTCTCATAGCGTTGTTCTGGCTCGATTTCGGTCGCCGCGGGTTCGTCTTCGCTACCCAATGTCACCACCCATGCCCTGCTTTCTGTTGCGGAGGATACTGCCGCTGTGGAGAGTTATGTTCGTGTTGTGGAGGTTGATGTTACTGCGGAGAGTGCTGTTACTGCGGGAGGCGCCGTTGCTTCGGAGAGTGCTACTGTTTCGGAGAGTGCTGCTGTGACGGAGCGTGCTTCTGTTGCGGATGATTCTGTTGTGGTGCCGGGGTCTTCTTCGTTAACTAGTCAGGATCCTCCATCACCTTCTAACAGGCGTAGGCGGGTTTCTCGGCTGCTAAGCACGATTGATATCGTGCAGCTCCACCACTCCTGTTCATATGACGCCTGAATCTTGTGTAGATACTATTAATTCGCCTACCACCTCACTGGCTCCACCTAATATTCGGGCTGCATCCACCCTTCGACCAGCGAGACGCCCGCTGTGTGTTTACATCTCTCGCGTACATCCTGAGACTAAAGAGGAGGACATCTTGAATCATATTTAGTCGCGCACCGAAGCTCCTCGAGACTCGATCGCTTGTAGGAGGCTTAACAGTTCCGGGGCCGCTCATTCTAGGCATCATTTAAGGTCCTCATTCCGGAAGATATTTTTAACTCTGTTATTTCGCTCGATATTTGACCCACCAACTCCATTGACTGCGAATTTATTCCTAAGGGTCGTTCTGGTACTGGCACCCCTCCAAAAAACGCTCCAAAAAACGCTCCAAGACAACTCGGTCTACGCTCCAAGACAACTCGGCTTTTTTCTAGCTCGACGAATTCTAATTTCGACGTGGTTTACATGACCGAAACCTGGCTGTGCGGGAAGATTGCGGATGCGGAGCTGTTTGGTCCGGAATTTTTAGTATTTCGTCGTGACCGCCATTCTTCATCGCCACAGCTTACTTACCGCCTGGCCCATCGGTCGACACGCTCAGGACTCTGTTTTCATGCGTTGAGACCCTCGATTCGTGAAATCGGCTGTGGATCAGCTCATACCTGGGGGGGATTTCAATTCCTTCCTTGCATCGCCTCTACATTCCACCACCTTTATCGACGATATTTTGTCCCTTGGCTTGGCACAGACAAGTGATGTCGCTAATATCATTCGGGAAGGTTTCTGGACTTGGTGTTTTCTTCTGATCCGGGCGGGACGCTTGTGAAGCGTTCCCTTTCGCCGCTGGTTCCTGAGACGGGTCATCATCCGGCGCTTCATATTGTTTTGTATTTTGATCCTGTGCTTTCCAGTGCTTCATCATCATTACTGGCTTTTCACTTATGATTGGTCTTCCGTTTTAGCTGTGCGTGACGTCGATCAAGCCGCTGACCTTTTTTATGATGTTTTATTGTTGTGCTTCACTCAGTGTGTTCCTCTCGCTCCCGCGAAATGAACTGCGGCTTGTCAACCGTGGATTGACTCTTCGCTTAAGCATTTGAAGAACCGGAAAAATAAAGCGTGGAGGAGGTTTTGCTCCTCAAGGAGCGATTCCGACTATGCCACCTATTCGGACCTATGCGCTCAACATATTGCTGGCCTTGAGGAATCTTACAGAAATTATCTGTTTAAGGGGTTACATGGGTCTTAAAGGTATAAAAAAAACGACTTCTTTAAAAAAATTTATTTCTAAAACGAAAAATCGTTTTTATTTAAAATTTAAACATATGAAAGTAAAGTACTTAAAGTACTTGTAAAAAAATGTTCAGCCAAAAATATTGAAAATTTTCTATTTTCCAGCCGTTTTTCGCCGTCAACCCTTTTTTTAAATAAAAACTATTTTCCGTTTTTGAAATAAATTTTTTTAAAGAAGTCGTTTTTTTTATACCTTTAAGACCCATGTAACCCCTTAAAATACAATCGTCCCTGCATGGCGAGCCTAAACAGTTCTGGAAATTCGTCAATAACAAGCGTAATTCGGATGGGTATCCTTCGTTACTGAAACTTGGGGACACTGGCAATGACGATCCTCGCTTCACTGCTAATCTCTTTGGGGATTTTTTCAAAACCGCCTTCTGTGTTATCAACTGTGATTTTAATATTGACAATTTTACTCATTTGACAGAGCTTTCGCTGACTTCTCTTCAGACCAAAGACCTAATTCTAGATACTGAGTCCATCCTTAAGTACATCTCCACTTTGGCAGATAGTTTCTCTTGTGGTCCTGATGGTATTCCATCTACGTTTTTTAAACGCTGTAGTTTGTCTATTCTATGTTATTTATTTAACTTATCTTGTGGTGTCTTTCCTAGACAGTGGAAACCCTCAGTTATTATCCCCCTTCACAAAAAAGGCAATAGGTGTGATATTTCTAATTACCGCCCTGTTGCTAATCTTTCTTGCATCGCTAAGATCTTTGAAGCCATGGTTTGCAATGTGTTGTCATTCCATTGCAAACCTTTTTTGCAATTATTTCAGCACGGCTTCATGAAAGGTAAATCCACGACCACTAATCTGTTAGAGTTTACTAACTTTTGCACTTCCTCTATTGAAGCTGGAATGCAAGTCGATTGTGTTTTTAACGATTTTAACAAGGTCTTTGACAGGATTAATCACAAAATTCACATCCACAAGCTTTCTCTTCTCGGTTTCCCATCTAATTTCATTGATTGGATTTATTCGTATTTGTCTAATCGTACACAGCGTGTAAAATTTCGTGGTGCTCTGTCTTACGAAATAAACAACACTTCCGGCGTTCGCCATCTGTATATTACGAGACTGCTTTATTGCACTTTTGTTCGACCCATTCTAGAGTATTCTTTCTTTCTACGCGGTGCACATCAATCGGGTTGAAGCCATTCAGCGAAGATTCATACGCTTTGCTTGACGTGGGCTTCCCTGGGCCAACCCTGATTCTCTCCCACCTTACGCCGATAGGCTAAATTTCCTTTCTCTGCCTTTCCTTGAGAAGATAAGGGACATTTCCAGGACTGTTCTTGCTTTTTAGTGTATGCAAGGGTCAATTAACTCTCCAGAATTGGTTGATTCCTTTAAAATAAATGTACCCTCTCTCTTCTTGAGGAATTATAACTTTTTCTACGTTCCGTCTCACCACACAAATTATGGTTTAAATGTCCCGGTTTCATCGATGTCTCGACTTTTTAATCGCAACTTCGATCAAATTGACTTCAACCTAACCAAACGCCAGATTAAGGGTCAGCTTTCTTAGGGTTACTTTTGTTTTTATTTTTATTTTTTGTTTATATAAAAATATTTTTTTTGTAGTAATCAGTGGTTGATGGAGCTTTAAGTAATAAATAAATAAATAAATCTCAAGCTTAAAATTTATCGAAAGTTTCATAAAAAAATGGCGGTTTATCCTGTTTCCATAAAAAGTTTTTATGGAAAGGATTACTTTTTTTTTCCAAAAAATCCTTAGGACTCATGCTCCGAGGTCAGATTATATTGTCCCGATAATAAATTCGAATCACGCATACCAACAAGGCAAAAGTGGGGGGAGGACTCCCTTAATATATATAGTCGGTGCAGATATTCAATGATGGATCGAAGTTGGAAGGCAGGACTGGTGTCGAAATATACTCCAAACACCTGGGCCTTGAAACGACATTTCGACAGCCACACCACGGCAGTGTTTTCTAGGCAGAGGTTATGGCCATTAAGAAGGCATTTCAATGGCCAAGCCGCAATTAAGTACTTCATGGGCGTTTTCACGACCTCTAGAGTCGTAGCGCATCGCCGTTTTCTCCTAAATCAGATGTCAGAAGGTGTCAAAATTAACATAATATAGGTACCGAGACATAGTGACGTCCAGGCAATGACAAGATTCAAGATTCAAGAAATTTATTGCTGTACATTATACATTGACTATTACATATTCATTCTTGGTATTAGAGAAATACTGGGCATATGACGCCCTGTAATTGCCTCACTTTTACAATATTATTTTAGGAGTACATATACATGAGTTTCATATCACAACTGAGAGCACTACATAAAGAGCAACGCAATAACCTTTGCGCTTTTATTTTGAATTTAAAGGTGTGAAATTATTGGCCGACACACGACGACACCCACAGGAGACCGCGTCTTCTCGAGTGGTGTTCGCGGGGTGTTAAGAGAGGAGCTAAAGGTTCCGGCGGGACGTAGTTCTTCACATCTAGACCGGCGCGAAGTGCTGATGTTTCAAGCTCGCCCCGTCGCGGTCGGTCCTCTCCTGCTGTTTGTGAATTTGACTAATAGAGCCGACTGCAGAGTTACATTATTTAATGGCTTACATACTATAGAAATATGAACACTTTATATTGAATTTAGAGGCAGTTTGCAAGATTTTAGAAATTTAGTGTGATTGATTTAATATTTATTGCCAACAGGGTTTTGAATAATGAGAACAGATTTGAATGTTAACTTAGTATACTATGGTGGTAATGATATTGTTGATATTAATATAGTAGTACATTTTTAAAAAATTTTGGTTTTTCAAACATTAAATTGAATTGGCCATTAACCTCGATGGTTGTTACTATCTCTACGGTCGTAGAAGCTGATGATTTTTTTCCTGTTGGACACAGGGCTTCTAAGGTTTTCATCCATTAGGATCATCGGGGAGAGATATTATCCATCATACACAGTTTTATTTTTGTTTGTCTGAAATATTCCTTTTATTACTGGATTTCTATGGTCCTCTAGTAGTTCCATTCTTTTATACCACAAATCAGCCACATACAGTGCCGTGAAAAACATTTGCAACTAAAATCATAGTTTCTTACAGATCATTATAATATTTGCTAAACCACTGATACCAAAAACAGTTTTACAGTGCATTATTCTTTATTATGTCTAGGTTCCAAATATAACAATTGCAGAATGTAATATCCCATAATAAGGGAGCAATATCCACTTTTTTATTCAACGTAACAATTTTGCCTGTGCAAAACATTTGCAACTTTATATATCAACAAATACTTTTCTCGGAATAAATGAGAATTGGCAGTACTTTGTTAGTTAACTGTTATTTTCTATTCCATACATAGTTAATAAAAAAATAATAATAATAATAATAATATATTTATATATAAATAATAGTGTATAGGGAAGACACCGAGTCCGTGCTGCATTTACTGCGACTCCCCGTCGGACTCCGCTCTCCACACATTCTTTGAATGTGATAGATGGAGAGCGGAGAGGGAGGAGCTGGAGAGTGTGGCGGGCAGCATAACCCCGGACAATATAGTCGAGGTTATGCTGCAGGGGGAGGATTTCTGGCGAAGGGTCGCTCTTTTCGTTAGAGCGATCCTGCGCCAGAAAGAAAGGGACGCCAGTAGGGAGCGGGAGGCGTAGATCGCCCGGTGAAAGGAGGGCCCCCGGCGGGGGCGGCTCTAAATAGGACTCCACCCTGAAGTAATGTCCAACAGACGGTTCCGGGGTGGAGGTCCTGCGGGCGGGGAGTGGGGTTTTAGCCGGTAGACCTGGGTAGGCTGGGAAGTCCGGCACACGGGTGTCTTCGGACACCTACGGTGCATAAAGCATTTCCCCACTCCAAAAAAAAAAAAAAAATATATATATATAAATAATAGTAATTTTTTTCCTTTAAGCGCAATTAAACTAAAAGTTCTTAAAATGGGGGTAATTAATTTTACAACGAAATAAAAAACCGAATAATATTTGTTTACACAGATGGTATAACCTACAAAGACATTAGTGAAAAATATAAAATAGCTAAATCCACCATATCCAGAATTATAAGCAGTTTTAAAAAGACTGGGAGTATTGAAAATATTCATAAAGGGTGGTAGACCAAGGAAAACGACAAAGGCTGAGGATCGTAGAATTTAAATTTTAATTAAATCTCGGCCTTTCCTCAGTTCAAGGTACTAAACGAAGGTAAAAAACGTATAAAACTTGGATGTGGATCCTTCGACAGTAAGAAGACGATCCATAGGAACCGATCTTAGGAGCTACAGGCCAGCGAAAAAGCCACTACTTTCCGAAAAAAATGGCTGAGCTCGACTTGTCTTTGCTCGAATTCATTTAGAATGGCCCCTAGAAAAATGGAGAACTGTCCTTTTTTCGGATGAGTGTTTAACTTTAAGTTTAACTTAGTGGAGCTAGATGGAGGGCAAACAGTAGGACGAACGACGAACAAACGACTAAATCCGCGATAAACTGTGGTAACTGTGAAGCATGGAGGTGGTAATACAATGGTGTGGGGGTGTTTATCAGCTCAGGGCGTGGTACCTCTTTATGAAATACCACGGATAATGAAAGCGGAGGACTACAAAAACATTATGGAAAATGTTATGCTCCCTTACGCAGAGGAAGAAATGCCCCTGCGCTGGCGCTTCGAACAGGACAATGATCCCAAGCACACCTCTAGACTTCTTCAGGCTTGGTTTTCGCAGCAAAACATTGAAGTTTTGAAATGGCTCGCACAGTCCCCAGATCTCAACCCCATAGAAAAGCTGTGGCAACTGGTTAAGAAGAATATGAGGGGTCAATTTTACAACAACTGTGACGAACTCTTTAATGGTATAAAAAAGGCTTGGAATGATATAACTTCTTCACATATTGAGTCGCTATTTAATTCTATGCCAAGAAGATGTGCAGCAGTTGTTGTAAATAAAGGCTATTCAAGCAAATATTAATGATAATATATATTTAAAGTCGCCAACATTGTTAATGTCAAGGAGTTGCAAATGTTTTGCACAGTAAGTTTTGTATCTTAGTGCGAAAAAAACGAATATTTCTCCTTTTTATTGAATAGTTACTTTTAGTTTTTTAATATTCTTAAATTAGATATAATAAAGAATAAAATACTGTATTAGCTTTTTTGTTTTTAAGAATTTAAGGTTTGTTGTAGTAAGACATAGAAAATTGAGGTTTTAGTTGCAAATGTTTTGCACAGCACTGTAGGCGAGTGTCGGCTCTATGCCTGCTTTTTCATAAAGTTCCCTGTTTGAGTAATGCCTATTCCTTGATTTGAATCTTAGCGACAGACACCTCCTTAAAGTTTTTCTTTCTTATTTGCATAAGTTGTTGAAATAGAGAACCAACAGATGAACCCATAGACGAGAACTGGCCTGATCAGCTGTTTATATATTAATAGCTTCGATTTGGTATTTAATTTGCTACCGTAGCAAAGAAGAGAATGATAAATATTGGAAACCTTGTTAGCTTTAACCAGCGAGACTTCGACGTGCTTGTTGAATTTCCAAAGGGGGTCAAAATTTACGCCAAGATATTAAATTTTGTTTTTCAGGGGAATGTTAACGTTGTTAAGTTTGAGTTTAATATTGCGGGATTTTTTAGCTATACCTGGAGGGCCCTTGCCCGAGGCGTTCCTGAAGCATATCGAGTTAGATTTGTCCGCGTTGACTTCAATTGCCCATTTTTGGTAGTAGGTGTTAATCAGAGCGAGGTGATGTTCGACTTTGTTTGCT
This sequence comes from Dysmachus trigonus, assembly GCA_949715965.1. Taxonomy (NCBI): domain Eukaryota; kingdom Metazoa; phylum Arthropoda; class Insecta; order Diptera; family Asilidae; genus Dysmachus; species Dysmachus trigonus. The sequence goes on along the minus strand of OX454321.1, from coordinate 32,905,326 downwards.
GCTGTCTCTGGGTCCTGGTCCCCCGCGTAGACGAGAGTGTCGTCCGAGTAGCGGATTGCCTGAACTCCAGACGGGTAGTCCGAGTTGTTCGCGTGGTGCGGGAAATCGTATAAGTAGATGTTGTACAGTTTTACCCCGAGAACAGAGCCCTGGGGCACGCCCGATTTAACTGGTATACTTTGAGGGGAAGAGTCATTATCTATGTGAACTTTCAAAAATTGGTTGTCAAAAAAACTGGACAAAACGCTAAATAGCAGCGTAGGGGTGTTAAGCGAGATTAGTTTATAAAGAAGACCCTCTATCCAGACGGAGTCAAAGGCCTTCTTTATATCCAGAGAGCAAACTACTGCGACTGATCTGGTATTTAAGTTATTGGTGACATCATTTTGTAATTTGAGAAGGGCATGTTCTGTTCCCAGTTCTCTCTCGAAGCCAAACTGCTCCTCAGGAATTATGTTATTGTCGGTATAGTGAGACTCAAGCTCATAAAGGATTTTTCTTTCTAGTAACTTCCCAACATTGGACAACATTGAGATGGGCCTAAAGTTACTTATGTCGTCGTTTTCTGGATGGGAATAAGTTTAGCGATTTTCCATCTATCTGGAAAATAACCAATATTGAGGCAGTTGTTAAATATGATCTGCAGAAATACCATGGCCTTGGAACTGATTCTTTTAAATGTTGTCGATGCCGCTGGATTTTTTGCCATTGATTCCCTTGAGGAAATATTTGACTGTTTCCTTACTGAAGAAGGGAGAGCCTAGGTCATTGCTGGACGCCTTGCGAGTGTTGTCAAAAGTGGATTGTGGAGACTTTTCGTTTAGTAAGATCTGTCTGTGATCCTGAACTGTAATTTTTACTAGTGCTATGTTATCTTGAAAGGCAGAAGGCAATTTTTCAGCATAAAAGTTGCTGTAAAAAGTTATAAAAGCTGAGGAAATGTGACCAGTGTTGTACAACCTGGACCCATTCACAGAAATGTGCTTAACTCCGGAGTTCCGACTTCGGCCCACCATTCTATTCATCTCCTTGAAGACCCTTGGACCCGGTTTTATTGTTTTAAGTTTATTTTGAAAGGATTTGTTAAAGAAGGCTTTGATTTGCTGATCGATAATTTTTGAAAGCAGTTGAATTCTGCCACGCAGTTCCTTGCATTCTAGATTCCAGATATGATTGTTTCTTCTGAGTTTACTCTTGAAGGTTCGCCGCCAGGTCTTTCTGGTATTAAAAAGGTTCTGAATGGATGCAGGGAGTCTGTCGTAAAATTTTTGGCTGGAATTAATTTGGAGTTCAGGTTCACCCCATGATTGATCGCAATTTCGAACTCTTGGATAGCGGCATCAATTTGGCTTTTATTGACATTTATGTTATCTGGGAGGCTCACACCATCCAGATAGTGGTCCAGGTCACGTCTAAAATTTTTCCATTTTGTTTCAGCAAAGGATCTGTATGTATTGGGCCCACCAATGGTAAGTTCCATTCTCCCAATATCAAGGAGAAGATCCACAGCATAGTGGTCAGAAAATGAAATGCAGGTCTCGCAGTGGTAATTTTTGTTGAGAAGGTTAACAAGGTTATTTGACACCAAAAAGAAGTCTATGCAGCTGCCACTGAGAGGGAAAGTCGGTTTTCTAGGTTCCAAGAGGACCAAGCTGTTGTTACCCAGATTGCTAGTGAGCCAATCGTAAATTGTACGTCCATTTGAATTACATATTCTGTTATTACCCCAGGACGGGTGTTTAGCATTAAAGTCACCACCCAGAATAATTCCGTCGTAAGTGTGACGGTTGTAAAGATCATTGATTTTTGATAGGAAGTCAATAATGTCTCCAGGAACACTATTTATACAGTGAAGGTAGATGGAACACGCCAAGATCTTCATGGTGCTACCACTGCATAAGTTTATGGGAATGACTAATAGTGTGCGAGCCACATTACTGTTCAGTTCCGTACAGGGATATGCCTTGAAATTTTTTTTGATGATTGTTGCCGTTCCTGGGTAACTATCATTCCTGAAGACTGTATCCCCCTGGTCTGAGTCTGGAGTTTTCATCCAGGTGGGATTCACTGATTAGTAAGATGTCAGGAGAGTTCTCCTTAATGTGGTCCAGCAAATAGTGTTTTCTGGCTCTTGAGACAACTGAATTTACGTTAAGAGTTGTGATTTTAAGCGTATCTTGCGAGTTAATCATTAAGGGTGGAAGACGAAAAAATCAGCCAGCTTGAAATATAGAAAAAGATTTTGGTTGTGGGCTAAACTGAAATTAAACGTTAAAAGCTAAAGTGAAATTAAACGTTATTACAGATGTTACAGAAAAAGTTCAGGTATAATGATTGTTTTTGTGGGAGTGAGTTTGCTGCATTGAATTCAGCCAGAAAACCATTAATTCTGGACATCAGTGTGATTATGTCAATACCAAAGAGCTCACCTGAGAGGTTCAAAAAGTCGTTGGCATTCGATGCATTGGGCAAATTGCCTTTTAGACAAGCCGCGACCGATAAGTCTTTTCTCACGTTTTGTTGAATAAAGACTCTTCTTTGTTCTTGGTTGAGTCTTATTTGCTCTAGCCTCTCCTGTCTTTTGGCAAGTATTTTCAGGTAATATGGGCACTTGCTAATATAAGCCGTGTGGCCCTGAGTTTTACAATTAACACAGAAGGGGGGGGGGGGGGATCCCCACCTAAAACAACTTCTGGTCTTCAAACTTAACACATCTACATCCTCTACTACAGTTAGAAGCCACGTGGCCGAAGCCCTGGCAATTTTTGCACTGAACTAACCCGTTTCTGTTGAAAATGTCCCAAGTAATAATTGAGTTATAAAGTCCCTTCAAAGAAGTGACTTCCTTAGTGTCCTGCCCCGCAGGGAGCTGTACAGTGAACATGTCCAGAGTGTGGCTACGGCGTGTTTTGAAGTGTTTGACGCTGTCGATTTGAACTTTGGGGAGAGCTAGGTTCAAGGCTTCTTTTACCTCGTTTTCTGAGTAAGTGTGGTCGAGACCCCTCAAAACCAAGGTGGTCTTTTTTATTTCTTTAGGTGTGAAGGTGTGGGCGCTGATCCCCTCGTCTCTCATGTTTGCAAAAACCTCGCAATGAGCTTCCGCTTCTTTAACATATAAGCGGCAGAGATTCGAATCAATTTTTCTTACTTTATATTGCAGATCAGGCCACTTCTTATTAAGGAGGGCATTAAGGGCCTTTACATCAGTGTAAGCGTTACTAATTATTATTAAGGGACAGTATCTGTCGCCAAGATTTGTACCATTAGTTTTATCAGACTTATTAGTATCACCATTGGAGGCACTTAAATTCATATTTGTCTTATTGCTAGGACCTACACTAAACTTAGATCTATTTGTCAAAATATCGTAGTAGTTACTTGAGGTTGTGTTACCATTAGACTTCTCTTGGCTCGATGTTGCGAGGATGTCATCATTTCCATCCAGTCTTCTTTTTTTGTGTACGACTGTAATCCAGTCCTGACAGGTTCTGAATTGTCTGCTTGCGTCGAGCCCTGGGTAGTCGAGGTCGTACCCCGGCTGCTGGATGTGCCTCGTGTCCGAGGAAGGTGCTGACATTTTCTTGCCTGTTGGTGGCAATGCTGTCGTCTGTTTGCCGCTGAGATCGTGTTCGTTCCGGCTGCGCTTCGTCTTCTGATATGGTGACTGTGTGTGTGACCAAGTCCCGTTTGATGATACACCCTGGGGTGTGTTAGTCATAGCGGTGTTTGCACTGTGGTGCTGTTGCACGTTCTGACATGATTGTTTGGGCGCCAAAACGGGCACCTCAGCAACGGTTGGCGTGGGGGCTCCCTCAAAGGAGGCCTCCGTGTCCATATTTGTTGCGACAAAGTCGTATTTTTGGCAAAATTACTCTCCATTTCTGCCACTTCTTCTGGAGAGAGTAACTGATTTGGCAGCATAAGCTGCCCTCCCTCAACACGTTCGCTCATGAGAGCGAGGCCCCACGGCGGCGACCAAGCGTCCAGTCAATTTATCTTTTTCCCAAAAACTGAGGTCGCACCAGTAAAATAAACAAATCGATCAGACCAAACAATTAAGTCCGGTTAAAATATCTTTTACGGACACTGTCCGACACAAAACTTGAAGTTCTCTTGTTCCTTTGCACAGTGACCCTATGTGTCAAGTTCATTCCACATTCGGAAGCCCACTCCCCAGGCAATGACAGAGCAGATAAGCTCACTAAGCAGGGGACAACTCTGTCGGATGAAGATATTATCCGGGACATAGGGGCGCCAAGTTCATTCCACATTCGGAAGCCCACTCCCCAGGCAATGACAGAGCAGATAAGCTCACTAAGCAGGGGACAACTCTGTCGGATGAAGATATTATCCGGGACATAGGGGCGCCGCTTGCACATAGGAAAAAAGAGATCTCGCGCATGTAATAGGTGGAGATACGAAAGCACTTGCGCATCCATCTGGCCAATATTTGACCGGAACAGATCAATGAGCCTGATTTCACTTAGAAGAGAGGACATTAGAAACGTCGTAGCGGTAATAATAGGGCACTGTCTTTTTATTTATTTATTTAAGCTTAATGCAAGCTATACAGTATACAATACATACATACAAACACAAGCATACATACTTAAACGCTAGAATATATGATTAAACTAAGATCTAGGGGGGGCGTTTCAGGGCATTCCGAAGGGATGACTTGGAGAGGTGGAAGTCGAATGATGGTGAGGAGTTGGCTTTACGTATCATGCGGGAAATTGGTTCGGAAAAGCCATAATTCGTGCGGTGATGCGAGGGGCGGAAGAGGGGTACTGATCTGAGGCTACGGGGGTTGGTGTGAAGCGATATCAGTTGTAACAGGGAGGGGCAATCGATGACACCATTAAGCAGCTGGTGAATAAAGAGAATGTCGGCATAGTCGCGTCGCTTACTCAAGGGTAAGGGTCTTGTGGGCAGATATGCCACCAGACTAGGCGTATCATTCAATGACTTATGTAGAAGTGGTTATAACGAGGAGGAGGAGGAGAGCATCAGTTATCTCCTCTGTCATTGCCCAGCACTTGTGCTGCGAAGAAATCGGTATCTGGGCGCCTCCTTCTTTGGCGACCTGTCAGAGCTGAATTCAAAGAACATCAGTCACATTAAACGTTTCATCAGAGTATTGAAATGGTTCAATCGTTAGTGTAAATGGGATCGTCCTATGTGGTATCAAAATGGGCCATTACGTTGGCGTAAGTGTGCCTGTGAGCAACCACAACAACCTAACCTAACCTACTTTTTTTTCAAGCTTTTTGAAACAAAAAATATTAACCCCGATATCTCCATCCATTGAAAAGTTATTAAAAGGTAGCGTCATTAACTACTAATGGCTCTCAATGTGGCCCTCATTCCGTTCAAGACATACTCTTGCGCATTTTTTAAAGATCCTAAGACAGCAGCTCCATACGTACGGTTTGCTCTTCGTCGCAGCACATATTCGTTCATATAAATGCTGTGCAGAGTTTATCAGTTTGCTGTAAACGATATCCATGAGATGTCCTCATAGAAAAAAATCCAAAGGATTTCGATCGGGGGATCTCGCAGGCCGTTGGACCATCCCTTCCAATCCACACAGGAACTCTAGTTTTCTGTGTTGACAACTGGAAGCTTGAATGGACCTATTAATTTATCTCCAAGAGTTCTGCAAACGTTAGTTTCAAAATTTACTTGGTGCCCTAGAATTCTCCTCTGACCAAAGATACAGATCATGGAAATTTAGAACTCCATATCTGGTAAATGTTGCTTCATCGGTAAAGAGAGTTAGCAACCATTCGCAGAAATATTTCCGTTTTCCATAATCTGCTTCTTGTAAGGCCTTCACCGGCATCTTGTAAGGCCTCCACCAGACTATTATTCTTCAAAATCCGATGCACTGTGCTATGGGCTACTTCGAGTCGCAATGCAACCCTTCTCGTACTAATAGTAGCATCAATTACAAAGATCTCTACAATACGATCAACTTGGGGATTTAGTTGTGTACCTTGATCAATCCTTCTAGGAGTTAGGCTGTCAGTTTCGGACTGCCTCCTCCTAATATTATACTTTCAAAAGATGACGAATGAAGTAGTCTTCTATTGGATTATCTTTCCCTATACAATTGCTGAGCTAAAGACATGCTCTTTCGAGCTTCCCCATAAAACAGACCAAGTCGTCAAATGTAATATTAAAATATTCAGTCGAAAGAACTCAAAAGAGTTATTATTGGGAGTCACTCGTTCATTAACTACATCTAACTTTTAATAACTTTTCAAAGGATATCGGGATGATTCTTATATCGTTTGGAAGAGCTTGAAAAGCTCCAGTTCCATAATAAAAAAAATGAACCCTTTCTAAATGAAGTTTTTTTGGAGCCAGGATAAAACCGCAATTTTTTTTTTTTTTTTTTTTTTTTTTTTTTTTAAATTCCATAAATTTTGAACTTGAGACCCTCTGTCTTTTACATGTTTGGACATCTCTTCACAAGTGGGGTATCGTTGGAAAAGTGCTCCCGCTCTCCTTGCTCGACGTTCTGCGATGTTCTTACAAGGACCTTTAGGGACTAAATTGAGCGAATCTCTAAAAAACCTTCAATGGCCATTTTGAGTGGAGTCAAGAGCCAAAGTTTGCTCAGGACACTCCACGGAATCGATTGATATAGCGTTTCCTACGTTGAATCGGGACACCCTGTATATACACTATATCCTCTGCTCTTGATAACGGCTCTCAAGTTGCTGTCTACACTGACCTCTCCAAGGCTACAAATTATATCATGAAAGGGATTTAGTTAAATTGTCTTAAATTCGATCTAATAATAGAACAATTTCTCGGTTATATATTATTTATATAAAATAGACGTAATACTGTGGTATATAGATATTGGTTTTCATTCTCTCTCTTATATACAGCCTTATAGTGTTCCTCAAAGACCAATACTTGGCCATCTTATCCTTTCAATTTAGATCAATGATCTTCCCATCTTCTTGAATGCAAATGCCTTTTTTATGCTGATGTTGCAAAAATATTTAAAACTATTCGGAGTAATTACAGTTGCCTATGTTTTCAAAACGATATAGTAAAGCTTTAGTCGTGGTATCCAGAAAGCTGAAAACCATTAATTTTAATTACATGATAAATAATATATCTATATTACGCATTTTTAAAGTAAAAGATCTCCGCGCTTCGCTCGAAACTCATCTTTTCTTTGCACATAGCATCCATTGTATCTAAAGCTTTTAACACTAGAACTACCAAGACCGGTCATATTGACCGGTACTAAATTTCTTGCTTGAATTAATCATATTTTCTGAAAATATCTCTTAAGATTTATACCAAATCTTATTAAGGTTCAAAATTACGACATATCGCGAACCTATTTCCATTTATAATTCTTAATTTAAATGTGAAAGCATGTTACTTTAAAGATGCCAAAAATTATCAAAATTACAAGCTTAAGCGCCGGTAGTTCTAGTGTTAATGGAATTTATTTTTCATATTTGTAAATTTTTAAAAATGCTTTATCTTACATTATTCTTTATAATTCATTAATTAGAAGTTCATTAGAATATTCTTGTCCAGTATCCAATCCTTTAATACCACATACTCACTTAAGGGGGCATTCTCATTCGAAGTGAAAACAAAATCGATTTTTTTTTTTTTTTTTACATAAAAGTATTCCTTAACAAAATAGAAATGCTGTCCTCAAACCGTTGTGAGAAATTCCAAACAAAACGAAAGTTGTAGCTATATATACGTAACGATATATACCGGTTTCTATAGATTTGGAGCGTCGCACAAAAACTTTAAACTCGTTTTTCTCGAAACTACTTTTTTTCACCTGGTACTAGTGATATCTCAAATTCTGCTCGATAGATTTAAAAAAATCAAAAAGCATTCGATTCACTAACATAAATACTAAGACACAGACCTTTAAAAATGCATAAAAGTACCCCACCCTCCAAATCCAAAAAAAGTCGGTTTTTTTTCCATTTCGAATGAGAATGTCCCTTAAAGCCCCTTATCACTCATCTAGGAGCGTTTACTGTTTTGGATTATCTTCCTAAAGATTTAATTTTTAAAGAAAGTATCGTATTTTTCGAATACAAAAATCTCACAACACTAGATTCAGTTCCATATATTTGACTCTAATCTCCCCTCATTCAAAAGACAACTGATAAATGAGTTCAAGCAAGCACCCTGTTTTTCTCTTTACTGTTTCGTTTTTTCTTTCTCTCTTAACTAATGTAATTAAGAAATATTATTGAATTCAAAAAATATATATTACATATACATACATATATACCTTCTCATCTTTGAATTTTTGGATTCTATTATTCTTATATATTTTCTGCCCTATGTAAATCTTAACGTTAGCATTGTTATTGAATTGAATTAAATCTACATAGGCTGATGTAGCAAGTACTTACATATATTACTGCTCATGGATATGCCATCAATAATGAAAGTCGGGAATCTTTATCCATATTTTTAATTTCATACATCTTTTCACCAAATATTAAAAATGCAGGAATGCACTTGAATTAGCAAATATGTTTGAATTGAAAATTCAGGTAACGACTTATCTATTTCAATAACTGGTCGGCCGTAAAAAATTCTTCAAATTACTCAATATTATACTTTCACCTTTTCGATCAAGTGGATACTCATTTTATGACTGAGTGCCCATTGAGAAATTCGGAACGGTTGTATGTCTACCTAGGGGGCAGCAACTCAATATCAAAAAAGACCAGATACTGAAAAAGAAATACACCTGTACATAAAAATATATACACACTTACAAAGCGTGCATTAAGGAAAATCTCATAAATATAACTCATAGAGGTAGAATCTACTCAGAACACCTGGAACTTGAGCTTTCCTTTACCTGCCTAATCAATACAAGATTTTTTAAGCGGCTGTTTAAAAGGCACTAACCTGGCTACGGAGATGCTATTTGATGAATTTTGCATTCTTATCATGAAGCTGCTGTAAAATCACATAATCGCCAACGCCACTCCCCTCCGCGCCGCACAGTGTTCAAAATCGCTAAAAAACTGGCCAAAATTAAAAAAATTAAAGTCAAAAGGCGATATTTATAAATATATAGATTTATTAAGAATAGCCTGATGCTTCACATAGTAATAGTTTGTTTTCACCCAAGTATATTTTACTATATTTTTTTACTGTTAAAGTTGGCAGAGTAGTCATCGAGTAAATCTTCAAATTTTATCTTACCTCTTCATCTGAACGTGAAATACTTATATAGTAATAATTTTTTTAGGCACAATGTTGCTCTTTTGACAGCACCCAAATAACGGTTTATGTGTAACGTCACTCTTAGCGTAACCCTTGATGAAAAGAAGTTTTCTTAATATGGGAACATATTCTCTTAACGGTGATGCATATGGGGTATAAAATTCAGCTACCGCAACCTACCGCAGATCCACATTTAAGGCACATTTGTATCTCTATGTATGTATGTACATTCAATGGTATCGAAATTGTAATTTGCTCTGCTATTGCTCTAGAAATATATGATTGATTTTAAGGGCACATTCTCATTCGAAATGAAAAAAAATCGATTTTTTTTTTTTACATAAAAGTATTCCTTAACATCATAGAAATTCTGTCCTCAAACCGTTGTGAGAAATTCGAAATAAAACGAAAGTTATAGCTATATATACGCAACGATATATACCGGTTTCTATAGATTTGGAGCGTCGCATAAAAACTTTAAACGCGTTTTTCTCGAAACTACTTTTTTTCACCTGGTACCACTGATTGCTCAAATTCTGCTCGATAGATTTACAAAAATCAAAAAGCATTCGAGTCATTAACATAAATACTAGGACATAGACCTTTAAAAATGCATAAAAAGTACCCCAGCCTCTTTTTTATACACATACTTTCCCCCCAAAACATGGCCAATTTTTAAAATTTTTAGAAAAACAGTCCTAAAAAAATTTAAAAAATTAAAAGTACCATTTTTAAAGGTCTATGTCCTAGCAAAAAGTCAAAAGAACAAAACCCATTTTGAATTTTGTCTTTATCTTCTCCAGGAAGACCGCAGGAACTGGTACCAGCTAAAAAGGGAATTTTCGTATGAAAACCTCTATTGCCGCAAAATGTAACAAAAAAAAAATTTTTTTTTTTGTATACTTCGATGCCTATATATTCAATATATCAAAAAAGTTTTTTGAATAAACGCAATAGGGTTTAAAAAAAAATTCCAAAAAAAAGGCGTTTTTTTGTCTATTTCAAATGAGAATGTCCCCATACGATTACTTCCATTGTACAGCCTATTCATTAGGCTTTAATGTAGGATGCATTTAGTTTTGATATTCAAAATGGTGGATCCCATATAGCTTACCAAATTTTAAAAACTCACGGGATTATTATAAAAATTGGTATAACTTGCTGACTTTAAATATTTTATATACATTTTGAAATTAAAGATGGCCTAAATTATAGAAATTTAAATATATATCATTTTTAGCTATAAAGTTTTAATATCAGAATTCAGTAAAGTGACTCCTACAGCCACTAGAAACGAATTTTAGAAGGACCATGCACCATATTGATTTCAAAATGTTTAACTTCTCCATTTTGATATCAGAATTGATATAAATTACCTGAACCCATGTATGAACTTTTATTTAAATTCGATTGAGTGAAGAATTTGTTGTCCGCCATTTTGATTCATTGAATTTTTAATTTTTGTTATCAGAGCTGAAACTAGTCACCCTAAAAACCACTTATACCAATTTTTATGGAAATCGGATCAAATTTTATATTCTTTGTTCGCCATATTGAATTCTGAATTTTGAGAACAGATTTGAAATCAGAAACATTAAAAACCCTTGTATACTTCATTTTAAGCATATCCGACGGTATTTTGAACTTTGGCCAGCTTTTTGATTTGGACCACTGTGCGCCGCCTCGCATTGTCACCAATGGCGGAGCGTTTTAACGTGCTCCTTTTCGGGACACTGTGATATTTCAGGTATCTGTAAAGCCGATGAGCTCGTTAGAATTGCCACGACTTTATTCAACTCGCTTATAATAGACCACCTGCATATATATTTAAAGAGCTAACGACACACATTCATTTTGATAGCAAAAGTATATCATATTAAAGCCGCAGATAACAGGCATAATGAACACTAAATGACTACCAAATTAATTTAGCCAAAAGCGAATTGATGTTTTGTCCGCAGAGTGTGGTGTTATACCTTTTATGCCCGAGTAATGGATTACAAGGCAAATACATATAGAAAAGGGACTAATAACACTAAAAAATGTTGAAGTATTATGGTTTCTGAATAGAAAATTAAACATGTTTTAGAAAAGTGACCTAGGAAGTTTTAAAACTTAGCACCTTAATGAAGAAGAAAAATATAAAATTTTGAAACTATTACATAAATATAAGAACTTCATATTTAAATAAGCAAATTAGCTTACTAGTACAAACTGTATTGTACATTAAATAAAAACAACCTCAGATGAACGAATTAATGCTGAATTGTATATGCACCATAGTATGAAGAAGAAGTTAGAAGACAGATGAAAGGAATGGAAGAATGAGGAATTATCTGAAAAAGGAAAAGCGGGTAATACCTAAGATAAAAGATAATTCACGAAAACAGAAATTTAGTATAGTAATAGATTAGAAGCACACATTTCAGTACAATCAATCTAGCAAAAGGTTATCATCAAAAGAATGACGATGAAATTCTGAGAAAATATATCAACAACATATGTGTAGTGTACTGTAAGATAGTAAGGGAGTGGAAGTTGTGACTCCAAAAACGTATTTAGTAACAATGATAATTTATTCAATTGCAACGGTACTTTATACAGAAATTTCGCTTACGCTAATACAATAAAAAAAAAAAAGAAGAAATTTATACACAAATATTGCTTACGCTAAAAAGAACAAAAGGGTATAGCCGTATATGTATTGGCAATCTGCCCCCAATTGGAAGTCCTGTCAATAACTGTATTATCATTTAGGTGAGACGATAAGTAATTCATGCGTATAAATTTTTTTGGCCTAAGCAAGATATTTACAGAGATATAATTAAAAATGATCAAAAATGACGACTTTAAAAAAAAATTTTTTTCTTGAAAACTAACTAACGTAGAGAGGTAATTCAAGAACAAGGTGAAAGAGAACATTCTAGAGAATATTATGCAAGTTTATTATCTTACCAGTCTGCGTAATTTATTATAATAATCATCATAAAACTTAATTGTAACTTATTTTTACAGGGCATTTATTGAGTGACCACTTCCAAAAAAATACAGTAAAGGCGTCTTAATGTCGTTCATTACCATGTAAAATTTCATTAAAATCCAAAGGGTACAACATAGTGGAAAAAAATTACACCTCACGTCATCACACATCGCACCGTTCGGTTCTACACATTTGTTCATTAGTATTGTTATATATATTATTAACTAATGAAAACAAATTAATGAAAGAAGGGTCATTTTTAGTTTAAAGAAAGCTGTGTTAATCCCTGACGCGCATTAATGTATATAATACAGGGTGTTCAGAGGTGGGAGGGAAATATTGCAGAGGGTGAAAGGTCAGACCGAGACAAGCAAAAAATCGTATGGGTGGGGGGGGGGGGGGGGGGTGGGGGGAGGAGGTATCTCGCACCGTTCGGCAGTTGTAGGGTGATTCGTAAATCAGGATGTTGCTTTATATGGGAACCGCTCTTGTATTTTTATCTTTTTTTCTACTCATCGCAGCGGCCCCAAACCGATCTCAAAACATTACTATTTCAAAGCCCTTTCCAAAACGGTCAACACTTCCCCCCCAACCCCTTAGCCACAATCACCCCTGGAAGTTGAAAAAATTAACTTTTATTTCATGATTTTTCACCTTTCGCCCCACTTTTCTCCGAAATTCATGTTATTAACATTTCTCGCCAGTTTCGATGCATGCAAGTAGCCTTCGTCTTATTTCGCGTTTGAGGTCTATGGTAGCCAGTCTCTCCCGTATTTTCGTAGCTGCAGTCCCAATCCTGGTAACTAATTCTTCTCTGGTGTTGATTGGTCTTGAGTAAACTTCATCTTTCATCATTCCCCATAAGAAAAAGTCCAGTGGATTAAGGTCCGGTGACCTAGCAGGCCAAGGAATCGGTCCACCTCGTCCAATCCAGCGCTCTGGGTAATGTTCATTCAACCTTGTCCTAACAATGTTCCCAGTATGCGCAGGTGCTCCGTCGTGCTGTAAATACATTGCGCTTCTGGTGGCCAGGAGGATGTCCTCCAACAAATCCGGAAGGGTATTCTCCAAAAAGTCCGAATATAGCTGACTATTCAGCACTTGGGGCAAGATGAAGGGTCCTATCAACTGGTTGCCGATGATGCCAGCCCAGACATTGACACTAAATCTTTGCTGGAAGGACCGACACCTTGTCTTATGTGGGTTCACATCTGACCAGGTGTGGAGGTTGTGGAAGTTTGTGATGCCATCCCGGGTGAATTGCGATTCATCCGTCCACAGAATTCGGTCTAGAAACCTTCTGTTTTCGATGTCAGACTCGAACAACCAAGTGCAGAATTGCAATCGTCTTTCGGAATCTCCTTCCTGTAGTGCTTGGACCGGGATATGGTGATATGGATGTAGTCCCCCTCGGTTCACAACGGTCCCTGAAGACAATCCTAACAGTCATGCGACTTGCCTGATGCTTATTTCAGGGCAGTTCCTGACGATGTTGAGGATTTGTTGGTCGGTGTCCGCTGAATCGGCCGATGTTCCTGATCGCGTTTCTGCTCTGGGGGCCGATACATTTCCGGTTTCTTTTAACCTTCCGAAAGTCCTTGAAAATACCCTTCTGTTGGGTACACGCCGATTCGGGAATATCCTTTGGTATTCTCGTACGGCCTCACTATCATTACACGTCTACTAAACCTTACACGTAAATTATGTCGGCATACTCTTCAACACTGAATTCTGCCATTTTATCTTAATTTTTTCTATTAAATACCCGTTCTTATCGCTTGCTTCTTCAACTGTGGTCAATGTCCTTTCAAACTTACCCATTTTTATACCATCATTCATAGGAGGTATTGGAAACGGAGCGTCAGAATACTTAGGAGTGAATACTGGACATAATAAACTAATAACGCTATTTAAAGAGATTACATTTATTATTTTATTACTGTTTTGTTGAAATAATAAAAATGTATTATCTGTGTTTCCTAAACAAACATTTCCGAACTTGCTGTCATAAAAATTGTTTACTTAACAACTTTTTCCATTATGGTGCAATAAAGTAATTAGGTACCTGTGAGGATGTTTTAATTTCAGGACTTTTGCAACCCCTTTCTACCTGGGCATGTTGCACCTTTTTGGAAAGGTAATTAAATAGGCAACTTAAAAAAATAAAAAGTAGGTATGTTAATAACATGAACTTTGGAGAAAAGTGGGGCGAAAGATGAAAAATCGTGAAATAAAAGTTAATTTTTTCAACTTCCAGGGGGGATTGCGGCCAAAGGGTTGGGGCTAGGGGGGTGGTGTTGACCGTTTTGGAAGGGCTTCGAAAAGAGATAAAAATACAAGAGCGGTTCCCATATAAAGCAAAATCCTGATTTACGAATCACCCTGTAACTGCCAAACGGTGCGAAATGCCCCCCCCCCCCCCCCCACGCATACAATTTTTTGCTTGTCTCGATCTAACCTTTCACCCCCTGCATTATTTTCCTCCCACCTCTGAACACCCTGTATATTTTTGGAAGCTATTTATGAGAAACGTTATTTTGATACTCCACTCCATATGTTTTGAGAAAAAAAATGTTTTGAGACATATATTATGGCGCCAAAAATCGGCCATTTTAATTTTCATAATTTTGATATACCCAGTATCACTCTCACAATTAAGACGAATCTAGCGACGCCTCTCAAGCTAAAATCCATCAAGCTGTTTAAGCCACAGGGCGTGCCAAAGTAATATACATACATACATACACTCGAAAAATATAACACTCCTTCTGGCAGTCGAGTAAAAAACGAAGGAACGCTATCGAAGGTGTTGTGGTTGATGGTGCTACAACTAGACGTGGTGATGGGAGTGGATTTGTACTTGAATTTTGAGGTGTATTAGCACTTGAATTTTCGTAACTTTGATTTCCGGAAATCATAACCGAATTATCACTTAAATTATTCATTATTATATTTTTTTAAAGAAACGAGAGAGGACACGAACGAATGTAATAATAATAATAAAAGATGGATCACAACAAAACAATAATTTAATTTTTTTACATGAAATACTAATTAATAATAATAAAATTTATCAACTTAACTGCTGATGCTTGTCGAGATGCTGCTGTTGTTTGCGGGGGTACTGTTGTTGCTGCTGGAATACCGTTGTTGCTGCTGAGATACCGTTGTTGCTGTTGGGATACCGTTGTTGCTGCTGTTCTTAGTCGGGGTCACCAGTTGTAGTGTTGTAATGTTCTTCCAGATGCGGTTCTTTAGTTAAAAATTCTTTGATCTCTATATTTTTTTATAAATTAAATTGTTTATTTTTTAGATATCCTTTTTTTTAGTATTTTTAATTATTGTTTTTATTTTGAAACCTTTTTTTTATAAATTAACGGATTAAATTTAATTAAAACCCGTTTGAATAAATTTATTAGGTATTATAGTTCTTTTTTTAATATATTTTAACATTTATTTCAAGTAAACTTTTTATTATTAATATTCGCTACTGCTCGATTAAAAAGTCAGGGAAGAACTAAAACTATTTCTCTACAAACAAAAATATTTAGTTTTTAAAAAGTTACTACAACTACACTTACTAGATTTATATAAAGCAAATTCTCTAAAGTGCCTTTTCCACAGCCACACACCAAACACATTATATTATGCTTACCCATCATTTACCTAAAGCACATTTTATTTTATTTAATTAATTCCGTCTAAAAAAGCACTTTTTACTTAAAAACTTTTAAGCTTGTTCACATTTACGAACAAATCAAGACCACCCAGTACTTTCCGCAAAGCGAGCGAAGCACACAATCATTTAAAACTAGGGCGCCTTTAAAAATGCTCAATGAAAAAATGTAAACAATCTCGTCCGTATTCATGCTCGGTGTGTGCTACCTGCCTCTTCTCCCTTCTCTGATTCGGCATTTCCCTATAACTTAACATTGCGAGGGGAGGTAAACTTGAGCGACCTAGTACTAATGCAGCAAACCAGGGCGCCTTTAAAAAAGCGTTCATAAAAAAGCTTCAGTTTATTTCTTACGCTGTAAAAGCTATCTGTGAGAACATTTTGGTGACTGTTTCTCTCTCTCTACATTTCTTATAGGTATTTACAGAGGTAGTAGCCCTGAGCTGCTTTATCTAATGGGAAATTTTGCTGGGTGTATTTGCGAGAGCTTGCATATGAGTTGGAATTTTGAGAGAGTATTAAAGTGTCCCTTCCCAGCGGGAACCGGAATCATACAATAAGCCATGAAAAAGCAATATTTCGGAAGTATAATTTGCTTACTCTCCGTTTACCTATCCATATCTTTTTAGTATGGCCATGTCATTGGAGGGAAGCAGTTTTAGAGCTTTCTGTTTAAGTGCTTCTTTAGAAGATTATTAGCAGTTAGGGCTTTCTGAGGAGGTTCTTCTTTAGAAGATTATTAGCAGATTTTTATGCTTACGTTGAAGCAATTGTCGAAGGAGGCAAAAGCAAAAGAGAAAAGTTTCACAGGGAATATTAAATCATACATATTGTTGGCTTTGGTTAGGAGGCTATATGGACGAAAAAATAAAAAAATTATATTTGTTAAACATATCTCATATATATTTGCAAGAAAACACAAACAGCCTCTTTTGCCTCTAAATAAATGCTTTAAAATTAACAAAAATAAAACAATAAAATTAATTTTAAAAACTAAACAGATTCATTTTTCTAAATAATAATAATAATAATTCAATTCGATTTTTTCAAAAAATACGTATTTTTGTAAAAAGTGTTTTTCATCAATCGGAAGCCCTTTTTCATTTCCTCTTCATATTGTAGAAAACCTTAATTATGGGATCGCACAGCTTCTAAAATTTAATTTATTTTTATTAAAATTTATAAAATTAAATTAAGACCATACCAAATAAAATTGTTCTGAAAAATTTTAAATTTTTAACTCCAAATTGTTTTTTTTTTGTCCCATTCCATGATATTTTTAGTAAATAATTGTCCTTGAATATTAATTTGAAACATTTCGATAATGGTGCTTTGCCTATTATTTCCCTTATGTAGGAAATCTAAAAATGAAAACATTTTAATATATCAGTTTACATAATTACCTTGGAATTTGGTGACTTACTAGCTCATGATTTGGAATATTTTCAATTGTTTTGTCCAAATTTATCAATTTTTCGAAGCTTTCAATTGGAAATATGTTTATTTTTGATGTATCAGGGAAAAGTTTTGATGATATCCTTTCCATTAATACATGCTGATTTGCCAACATATGTATAATTTCATTTAATTCCTTTTCTTGTGTTTTCAAAATTTCTAATATTTCGTCGACAGTTCGGTTTGTAATAATATGTAAATATTTTTTAAATATGTTCTCATAGTAAAAATTCTGCTTTTCTACCTGAATTTTCCTTATTTTCATTATTGTAGTTTGAGATGCTTTCTCCAAGAGTTGCATTGCATCGAAATACTGGTTCATACCGAACTGTTGGTTTAAATTTATTTTTTGATGGTTCCATTTTTAACTGCAAAATAAGCATTTATATACGAACGCATTGAAATGATAATTTTTAATATTACATTTAAGTTACGCAATGATGTAATATGGGTATAAGTACCGAACCATCATCGACGGGTAAACGCATTGCTTTACACACAATGTTTGTTACTTTAAATTGTTTTTCTTCACGAGATAAATCCTTAGCGAAGCAAATGTCTAACGTCATTATTGAGTCATATGGGTTGTCGAAGAAGGAAGAAACATGGCGAAATTCGAATCCGATGACACATTCGTTTCCATTAGTATTTTTTGTGAATCCCACAATTTTTATTGGGATTAAGGGATAAATATAACAATAATTATCGGGTGGCAAATCGTTTAAAAAAAAACATATTGCAACTGTAAGTCCGGTAAATTGGGTTTGAAGTAAGTTTACTATGGAAATTGGAAAATTTTCGTTTGTATACACGTGCATTATAGGCGTATTTATTCTCTTCAACAATTCGGTTATTTAACTGCTCCAAGATTTTACTTGGCTGCCTACAATATTTCTTTAATGTTTGCATGTAGTTTTCGAACCAATAAGCTGAATAGTTTTCAACGTTTCCAAATGTTTGAACAGATTCATGCAAATGTAGTAAATTATGTACGTTGAAACTTATTTTGTCTTCTCCATATAAAAATTGAAAATTATGCACGAAAGTTTGCAGCATTTCTTTGACACATTCTAAATTACTATAGCAATTTTTTGGGCAACATACCAATCTGTAAGCACCATATAATAGCAGAAAGTGGTGAAACGTATCCTCGTCCAAAATGTCTTTAAAAAGCACAACACCCGTGTATAGAATAATTTGACGGAATTCAGACGCTTTCCATCTACAGAATTCATTTAAACTTCTAGGTTTCCTCGTAAAATCCCTTGGTATGAAAGGCCGAAATGAAATGAGCTTATCATCCATGCTCGCTATTTGACTGGTAGTTAATTTTTTGCAATTATGCTTATTAGTTAATAAATAATGTATCATTTTCTTCGTTACACCAAGATCTACTAAATGCATTACGTCAAGTGGAAATTGCGTAATCATATCTATATCAATGTCTTCCAAAATATGTTTATTTTTTTTGAAATTTGTTAAATGATAAGAGCTATCGGTGCGTTGATTAAAATCGTAATTTGTCCTCAAGTCTCCAATTGTAGTGGAATAAGTTAAGCGGTTATTAATTTTTCTACCTTGTTGTTTGCATTTAGAACAACCGTTTCCAGAAGTATGGCCAACAGTACCAGTTAGAAATGCTTTAGCAGGGGTATCACAAACGAATAATTTAATTTTTAAATTAACTTGACATTCATTTATCGTTATGCCTATATTTGGTATAGATTTTATTTCCTGGACAAATTCATGAAGGTACTCATTTGGATTTTCAGGCTTCTTTTTTCCAAGGTATGCCCCGATTAAGAATGGTTTTATTTCCGGATATTCAGATAAAGACCCAAGAATTGGCCATAAGGTTTGCCCTGAACTTTTAAATAAGGGCAATCCATCGACACCAATGTTTATGTATAAGGTGCTTATTTTTTCTGCAAATTTAATATTCAACATTTTCAAGGATTTTAACAACCCATAATGACAATATTGTCCTGAAGGTACCGAAACGATATTTATGGGCGTGAACTTGGTATTCATTAGGGATTGTCTTGACTTAGGGATGTTTAAACCTGCTTTATTTAAAATATTCAAAAGATCTTCTGCTGCCACTCTACTTATGCCATGTGTGACAACCCAACTTCTAATTTCAGTTGATAAGTCATAATTGTTACATTTTTTTTGCGTTTCATCCGGCAAATTAATATCATCAACACAAGAACTATTTTGAATTTCCTGTTCAGAATTAATATCTTCAACACCAATTTCGTTATAGTTTACATTGTTATCCACATTGTTCGACGTTGAATCAAAACTATCTTTTAAAATTTCGTTTTTAACGAGTCTTTTAAAATGCCGTTTACTAATACCAGCTATTGTCGGATTCATTATGATTGTTCCTAATAAGAAATTTTCAAAATTACTTACAATGAAAATTAAGTATATGTGTTGAGAAAACGTAATTTAAATTTTATCAGAATTTAATTTTAAATGTCATATTCTCGACTACAGTTATACTTATTGAAATCGAAAATTTTCGGTTAAAACTATTTAAATATAATAAAACTACCTAGCTATATTTAAATTTAAATTCATACAGTTGTCAATATATACATATCTGGATTTTATTGCGTCGATTCTGATTATTAATTCAAGTAAATTTATTGATACAATAAGCAAAAATAGTACAACTAATAATAATTAATAATTTAAATAATACTTACCTAATACAATTAATGCAAAGCAAATCGGATCACTCTAAATCACGTACTAACCTCGAGCACCTAAACGAAAATGAACTGAAATGTTCCAACAGAAAGATTTCACAACGAAATGATGTCAACACAAGCACAATCTTCCTTTTTCATTCACAGAGTGCAGAATCGGAATAAAGCTTTAAAATCTTCCTAACTAGCCTTTTAAGATATTGGAAGGAAGATCTTCAATTTTGCTTCTGAGGAAGATTCAGAATTTTTTCCCGCTTGGAATAGATAATCTTTGGTTACAACAAACCAAACAAATCCACACTTTATTAACTAGTCACTATATTACATCTCTACACAAAATCTGCATTTACTTTTACATTAAAATTTCCATCCTTTATTATATCCAAAATCAAATATACATAACACGAATTGGATTAAAAATTTGATATATTCACTACTTTATCGAAGCTTATCACCACATGACAATTTAAGTAGAGACAAAACAATATTAAATCTTATCGCCACGTGGAGACTATTTAATGCTAGACAACCACCACAAAAACATAATTTAAGAGATACTTAAAGGCCCGCGCCCATAGAGTCCGGAATTCGTCCGACTCCGGCAAACGTAAGTTGAACTACATGCTTTCTTATGGGAGTGCACCCATAGAAACGCGTTGCCGGAGTCGCAGCCGGATTGAAAAGTTGAACATTTGTTAACTTTTGATCCGTACTACATGCGGCAAGGAAAGCTTCAAAGCTTTGCTTAAAAGGTGTGAGCCTTAGCTAGAAGTCAAACTTCAAGTTTATAGAAAAATGAAAATATGTTAATACCTGATACATTGGTCGCACCCAAAAGCGGCGCCTTTCCTCCAATAATAAAATAGTAGAAGTCCCATTAATAGAAATTTAATTACTCTATTAATATACATCGTTGTCTTTTCAATTGGCCTTTTTCAATAACCATGATAAGAACCACTTTGAGCGCTGACAAAAATGTTGAAAGCTTGCCGCAGAAATACCGGATTCTATGGGCGCGGGTTTGTTTGCCGTACGGCAAAAGCTTTAAGCTTGCCGGAGTCGGACGAATTCCGGACTCTATGGGCGCGGGCCGTCAGGTATTAACATATTTTCATATTTCTATAAACTTGAAGTTTGACTTCTAGCTAAGGCTCACACCTTTTAAGCAAAGCTTTGAAGCTTTCCTTGCCGCATGTAGTACGGATCAAAAGTTAAGAAATGTTCAACTTTTCAATCCGGCTGCGACTGCGGCAACGCGTTTCTATGGGTGCACTCCCATAAGAAAGCATGTAATTCAACTTACGTTTGCCGGAGTCGGACGAATTCCGGACTCTATGGGCGCGGGCCTTTAGAGCGGAAAATTCATTTGGTGCGAGAGAATTTCTCTTAAGCAAAATTGCGGTCGGTAATGTGTTAAGGCCTGAATTTGTGCGGAATTTGCTCGACCCCGGTAAGCTTAAAGCTTTTGACGTCCGGAAAACAGAAGTATCGCCCATAGAATCCGGAATTTCTGCGGCAAGCTTTCGTTTCAACGTTTTTGTCAACTTGACTTAAAAGCGCTCAAAGTGGTTCTCATCATGATAATTGAAAAAAGCAAAGTGCAATTGAATAGACAACGATGGATATTAATAGTATTACGATGGGTTTTAAAGAGTCAAATAAAAAAAAAGAATCCTCCATTAGGCAACAGTATATATATATTTTAAAAACTCAAACGGACAAAAATTCAAATAAATTTAACGTCTTCTTGACTGTGGATTTTTTTGAGAAAACCCAAAATGATGCAGGCGGGGCTGGACCGAGTGGCGGGCGTCAGTTCTTCACTTAGAGACGTTCTGAAAAAAAAATAATAAGAGAGAGAATAAGCATTCACCAGAACGCTCAGTGAGTGGTACCTATAATTATTAATCACGCACTCTCACAATCACCCAAGGTGGGACCCAATCCCGGACCATTGGGAACAAATCCCTGGTGATTGGGAACAAATCCCTGGGTAGCGGGAACAAATCCCTTCACACACACACAAGATGGGAACAGATCCCGGACCTAAGGAAAATATGTCCTAGGCAGGGAACGGATCCCGGACCTAAGGAAATATATCCCAGGTGGTTGGGAACAAATCCCGGGTATAGCGAACCAATCCCTTCACGCACACGCTCAATCCTATCTTCTTAATCGTATAAACATTTAATCTAAAATAACCACTAATTTATAGTAAAAATTAATCTGAATATCCACTCACTTAATTCACTACTTCTTCGCTCAACTTCCTTTACTCCTACTTTTAATTTTACTAACTCACTTCACTCACGTCTTCACCTCAATATCACTTTCAACAGACTGCAACGGTTTTTCCTTTTCGGAGGGAACGAACCATTCTTCCTAACAAAGAAAAACCTACCTAATCTACCCTTCTCTTGTTTTACAGCCTATCCTAATAAAACTCCCTCGGCCCCTAACGGATATTCATGCGCCCGATGCGCGATTGCCTAATTCTTGCCTCTTTGTTTCACTCATCTAATCTTGCAGACTTGCACTCACCCCTCGTATCGCAACGCGCACCCTCATTCACAGGCCCGCTAGTCTATTTTTAGACACTCATAAATGCCTGTTTCTTCATGCACAATTTGGCCTTTTACGTTGCGCTCAAAGAAAAATGATATTTCCAAGGGACGAGTGCTCATCATGCGATCCTAGAAATTTTTGGTTTTCTTTCTTATGTAACAATAGAGTAATTAAATCTATTAATGGGACTTCTACTAACAGAAGCCGATAAATGTTTGACTTTATTGGAGGGAAGGCGCCGCTTTTGGGTGCGACCAATATACCAGGTATTAATATATTTTCATTACTGCTATAAGTTGCTAATAATTTTACCGCAGGACCGTGACAAACATGGCTTTTTCAAAGTGAATATATAAATAAAAAGATACTTTCGATTCATACTTTCGGCGCCGACAACTTTGGCAACTTCCTGCCAAGCCTTCTCTTTGAGCAGTTTGTTTCTGTACGACTTCAATGATTTGTCATACAGGCAATTGTGGCACTGGACAGCCTTAATCAGGCGGAGGGTTTTTTGTGCTAAAATTATTAAATTGGCTGCTTAAATATTATTTGCAAATATTATTATTTTACCTTAAATTTCCAAGTTGAACTCGACCACTTGTCACAATATAAATAAACAAACTGTACCGGCGGCAGTTTTAAAACTTGAAGTTTGACTTCTAACTAAGGCTCAGACCTTTTAAGCAAAGCTTTGAAGCTTTCCTTGCAGCATGTAGTACGGATCAAAAGTTAAGAAATGTTCAACTTTTCAATTCGGCCGCGACTGCTGCAACGCGTTTCTATGCTTGCGCCCTCATAAGAAAGCACGTAGTTCAACTTAGGTTTTCCGGAGTCGGACGAATTCCGGACTCTATGGGCGCGGGTCTTTAAGAAACAGCCATGGCTTTATGCGAAAACCTCAAGAGAACACCTCGCTTGTCGCCTGTAGTGGAAGAAGGGATTCTATTGATAGCAGAGAATTATAATTACTTCATAAGAATAATTTATTGGTGCGGAAATTGCCACTGAAAAGCCAGCAACATCTTAAAAATGCTATAAGACATTAACAAAGAAATGCCTTAATTGCTGCTCTTCAAATTATTCGTAAATAGTAGAACACAATTCGGTGTTTTTTGAGAAACCTGTGGCGCACCGAATTTACCCCAGCTCACTGACAAATAACAGCTAGACTGCTACCCTTACAAAAACTCATTTCGAAAGTAAGACCAAATGACCGAATTTTAGCTATCTCGATCTTGCTTAAGTCCCGCAGGCAGACAAGTTTACAACTTATGTATGTGCTCTTGTTTAGGTTTTTTCTAGTATCTTCTCGTGTGAAACGTCTTTTTGATACCACCCATCGATAAACACAAGTAAACACATGCTTTTTGCACTATCACTTGCACCCACGACAGCCTTCACAAATTGCCCGCCAACTCTCACCACTTATCGCCCAAATTAGTTTCCATTGCAATCAGCTTTTATAATAGTTTTACGATGTCCAACAGATAGCTGTGGCACGTTGAGAAACAACTTTTAGCTTTGGTTGGTATATATGAGAAATATGAAGGTTAGACGAAAGCAGGAACAATAGGTCTGTTCGTTGGCATGAAAACCTGTGGCACCCCAGGGCGCACTGGTGCGCCCTGAGAACTGTCAAAAAACACGGGGCAGCCCAGTGCTTTTCACTCCAGCGAACAGCTTATTAAAAAGGAGAACTGTCATCTGGCCTTTTACACAAAAATTATGAAATAAAACCACCACTTTTTCATAATGTTCACATCGAAATGCTCAAATTAAGTTCTTGTGCCCGCAACAATAGTTAATTCCACTTTAAATACCGTATCTGTTAACAATTAAACTGATAACCGTCATTTACCCTGAGTTTTTATCTGGGGTAAAACCAGGGTGCACCAGGGCGCCCCAGGTTTCTCAAAAAACACAGAACTGTCACTTGACGTTTTAAAACCAGTGCAGATAGGGCGCACTGGGGTGCCACAGGATTGCCAACGAACAGACCTAATGACTTTTACATCTATCTCTGTTATTCATAAGTCCCCAGCTGACTGCCGCGAGGAACATTTTTATGGAAAAACTTAAAATTGAGCGTGATATAAAAGAAATCGGTTAGTGAAAGTTTAATTATTTTTAATTTGCGTCACCTTAAACATATTTGTGCAGTAGCCCGTGCTAAAAATAGTCTAATTTTTCGGTTACTAAAATCCGGGGTAAACTCAAGGCTGACGACGAATATCAGTATAATTGTTACCAGACGAGGTGTTTAAAGTGAAATTAACTCATGCAGTGCGCGCAAGAAGTTAATTTTAGCATTTCGATGTGGAAATGGTTAAAAAATAGTTATGTGATTTTATACTTTTTGTGCAGAAGGCCAGATAATAATTCTACTTTTTACTAAGCTGTTCGTTGAACTGACAAATCCTGGAGCGCCACAACTTTTTCAACAATTCTCAGGGCGCCACAGGTGTTTTTTTTTGGTCGACGAACAAATCTATTACGTAATTTTATTCCAAAAGATGTTCATTTTTCATCATTTTGGTTCCACATTATATTATTTGGTTCCACTTATATCGGTACTCTTCTCAGGTAAATTGCTTTAAAAGCGTCAACTATTTGAAACAGCAATTCAAGTGTTCCGTTATTATATAGTATGTCAGTGGACTGCCCCTTCTTAATATAGATTATTTTTTAGTTTTTTTGACAGTGTAATGCATCATAACAATAATGTGTTGCTACCTTTAAAAAGGCAATGAAGTGAAAATACCTTAAAGAAAATTGTACTAGATGTACACGTCATAATCATAAACTGTCATTTCATTGACATGATGGAGACAATCAGAGAATTTCGTTTTTAACACAAGTTGTACCATAAACTGCTTTAAAATGACTGATATCGGTCAGTGGTATAAAAGTATTCCTCGCTTTACAAAGTTCTGGCTGTCAGCGACTGTGGTAATAAGTGTACTTGCTAGGTTTGGCATTTTGCCGTACAGCTACCTCTTATTAGATGCCGACTTGGTTCTGTACAAATTGCAGGTAAAGAAATAGTGTCCATATTAATAGGCAATTGCAGAGAATTTTTTTTTTTCAGATATGGCGCGCTGCAACTGCTTTGTTCTTTTATCCACTTTCTCCGCAGACAGGCTTCCACTTCATGTTGAATTGCTACTTCTTGTACAACTATTCTCTGCGTCTGGAATTGGATCATTTCAAAACAAGCCCGTCGGATTATTTGTTCCTTCTGCTGTTTCAGTGGATATGTTGTGTCATAAGTGGAATGGTCTTCAGTCTATCGGTAACTGTATACTTTTTCCCTGGGTGTTTTTCTAATTGTTTATCTTTTATGGTAGATATTGATGGACCCCATGGTGTTATCTGTTCTGTATGTGTGGTGCCAGCTAAATAAGGAAGTTATAATAAATTTCTGGTTTGGCACAAGATTCAAAGCGATGTATCTTCCATGGGTTCTGTTAGGAGTTAACTTAATTCTGTCAGCAGGGTAAGAAAAAATTATAAAAATTGCTCTACACCTTCATTTTTTTCGTAATTATTTATTGCATACTTCGAACATCCCATGAACGGGTTATAGATCCCCTCGGCCAAAACTCCCGGGAAACTATATAACAAGCCATGAGGTAGACCTGCTCACTACCACATGTATAGGGTGATGTAGTCCGAGAATCCCCGCGAAATAACATTGCTTATGGCGGTATAGCCCATTCATTCCGCTCCACAGACCGAATCTGCTAAACTACCGCTTTTACGAAAAAGTGATGTTCTACTGACTGTAACTGGGGAGGAATACCGTTCTTATCGTACCAAAATCATTGTAGGGGTAAGAACAAAATATTAAAGATATTTGAGCTCAAAAGTTACTCTTACTGCCCATCGAACAAATTACCACGGAAAATCGTGTTGTCAAGTCGACCTGCCGCTGCTGTTTTGTTCGGGGAAATGGTTAGAGTTGTGTTTAAGTGCAAAAAACTCTAATATTTTGTTCTTGTCACTATAATGTTTTTTAGATCACTAGAAAGGTATTCCTCTATAGTTATAGTTATTAGAATATCATTTTCGCGTAAAAGTTATTGTTTAGCAGTTCAGGCGAGTGGAGTGGCATACTTCGGATCTTCCGCCATAAGAAGCAATGTTATTCCGCGGCGATTCTCGGACTACATCACTACGTATGCATTTTCTACTTCACGGCTTGTGTTTATATGTATTCCCGGGGGTTTTGCCTCGGCGCATGGATATTTAAACGGTTTCTTAAACATTTTGCGTTGATAAGGGCTCGGAAAAATACAATAATAGAACTCAAGAAAATGTTGATTAGTTTTTCCGATATAGAAACAAGAGAATAGTTGCGATGCATTGACTGTAGCAAAATGGTTTGGTTAACTTGTGTCAATACGTACGGAGGTAATGCTCAAGGCTTAGTTTTGATTTTTTCAAAAAGAACTGTATTTCAATTAAAATGCCCTATTAAGGTATTGGAGTTTTTAGAATTGTAGAATTTAGCTTATCCATCCAAGGTGTTCAATTTCTGCAAAATCAGGGAAGCTCAGAGTGGAATTTAGGGTGTAACTATGATAAGTCAGGAAAATTCTATGAACTTTTTCCGAGTGATTGTAAATGAGGAAAAATAAGCATGCGCTAGTCTCACAATTAACCCAGACTACAAAACCATATTTTTACTAATCTCGTACGATCTAAATATGACTACTTGCCATAATTAGGTTGTATATCATATTGATCTCTAGAACTAGAACCAGAAATAAGATCAAGATAGAATGATTGTCACAATTGCTTCAAATTCACTTTTTTTTCGTTAACCAGCCCACTTAGAGACGTCATTCTATCGTCAATTAGCGGGGACACAACTATTTCTGTAATTTATAAATAACACAGGTCAACAAAATTAAACTTTTTTTTTTGAGTCTGAGTTATGAATGCTATTTTCTTATTGCTTGTGTCCAAAAGGAAGGCAAAAGTGCCATAATTTTGTTAAAACTTTGCTTTTGTGAAGGAAAATTTGACATTCGTTTGGATAGTTTGAACCTCAATTACAACTAAATGCGTTCTGCGATATTTCTGATTTTTTGCCAAAAAATACGTTATACTAGAGAAAACAGTATAGGTACATTTTTGTATTGGGTTGCAAAGTGGTGAATTAAATATGGCGTCCGAAAATTTGCAATTTTATGGGGGTTTTTTTTATCAAAATGAGCCAAAGAGGTCTTAGGGTCTTTGAAACTATATATTATATATTATATACATATATTAAAGATGGAGGATCTAATATAGCAACCGAAAATTTAAAAAATGTCCGCCCCCAAAAGATTTATAGGGAAATGAAAACATAACAATTTTGATGATTGGTAATTTTAAATTTGCTGTCCTGGGCACAAAAGCAAATTTTTTTAAAAATCATATTGATTTTCTTCAATTGTGAGACGAAGGCAATGAGGAATGACCGCATATTAATCAGAATCAAAAATCGTGTCGACTTGTGTAATTAGACTATGAGATATTTGATATACTACTGTGATAAAAAACTAAGATGAATTTTTCATTTAAACTTCGCGGGTACTATGAAATCAAGAGATTTTTGCGGGTTGGTAGTACTGTCTTTGACATCTATGCAGAGTTTCATGACAATATATTCAATTGCTGCAGACTTATACGTGTTTCTGTAAACGGAAAAGTGAGTTTTTCGATTTTCACTATGCCTGATTTTGTTGAGCAAAGAATTTGCATTCAATTTTGTTTGCGGAATAAATATTCTGCCACGGAAAAATGCTTACAAGTGGTACAAAGACCAAAGAAGGCCGAGAAAGAGTTTAAGACGAACAGCGCTCCGGATAACCATCATCATCTACCGACAAAAGCCAAGAAAATCAAAGATTTGGTGCTCGAAAATCGCTGATTGACAGATTTCTTGCTGATGCTGTGGGCATTTCATTTGTATCAACCCAAACAATTTTAAAAGATGTTTTATGTTAAACACTCAATTTGATTGGAAAAAAGCGTCGCATTGACATTTGTAAAGCAGTGATTTCGGACTACCATAACGTCATCAACCGTCCTATTCGCCTGATTTAGCTCCTGACTTTTGGTTATACCCGAAACTCAAAATACAGCTCCGAGGAAATCGTTTTGAGTCGATTAAAGAAATAGAATCCGAATCGAACAAGGTTTTATTTATTCATTTATTGTCTACAGCTAGCATTTCTAAAATGCAAGATAAACTGAAGGATATTACGGACCGTTGGAACATTCTGCATGATATATCCGATGAGCTGGGCACTGTCTCTGCTAAAGTCAACTCGCTGTCCTTACACGGCCATGAGGAAAGTGGACATCGTTGCGGAATCATTAGCCGACATTGGCTGGGTGCCTGATGCCACACTTTCTGAAAGTACCATCAACAATATCGCTTCTTCTCTGACGGAACTTAAGAGCTCTATTGCTGGACATTCTACTTAGCATCAACTACCTCGAAGATCTTGAAAGCCATCTCAACATTAAAGGATGCAGATGTTATCAAGAGCCCTATTATGAAAGTCGATTTCTGTCGACTCGACTAGCGAAGACACTAATTTTCTTATCATTCCAGCTTTGAAAATGTGTCTCCGCTAGTCGAGTCGAATAAAATCTACTTGCATAATAGGGTCCCAAATCTGGCACTCCATCGGAGTCGAGCTCTTCGAAAGTTCCAATGACCCGGCTCAAATCTCAGTCTTCTGGGGCTTCTGCTTAATCTTCTCCTCCAGTTTCTCTCGCGGTTACTGCTCAGCGGACTGCCTCGACCACGAAAAGCTCTCCTTCCCCCAATTCTGCAGTGTGGGCGAATCCTCTGTGTACTTCCCTTTCACCAGGAATTTCACATGCTCAGCTTCCAGCGAATAGTCCATGCAAAAATGGTGCTACAAAAGCTTCCAACTTGGTGGCTAACTCACAGCAGCCATCTCTCTCGCCTCCGATTTCTGCTACGGTCGATCTTGAGGTATTAAGGGCTCCTCCATTCCTGTTTGTTTCCCGTCTGTGAACTCCTCGCACAGGCTACCCGAAAGGAAGAAATTTTACACAAGGAAGGAGAAATCAGAGACCGTCTTAGCTGAGAAATTTTATAATAATTATAGTACTGTTTTAAATTATAACTCTGCTGCTAGTCGTGATATTAACATAATTTATCAAAATGTACGCGGTTTGAGGACCAAAGTGGATGATCTTTCTGCGTCCATCCTCATTGATTCATTTTTTGTTTAAGTGAGACCTGCCTCAATTCTAATGAGGAGTTTCATCTTCCTGAATATGATTTTTTCCGTACCGACCGTGACTTCACTCGCAGTTCAAAAAAGGATGGCGGTGGTGTGCTTATCGGGATAAAGTCTTCTCTTGCCCCCTCTTCTTTTTCTCTTCCTGTTGACCCTTTTCCCATAGAGTATGTCTGTGCTAAGTTCAAACTTCGTGGTAACTTACATATTTACGTGTGTTGTGTGTATGTTCCATGTAATTCTTGTTTCGAACGCTTGGAATGCTTGTACGATGGTCTTGCGGTCTCAACATAACTGATCCGCATAGCTATTTGGTAATCTGTGGTGATTTTAATCTCCCTAATTTCGCCAACTTAATGGAATGTTGCTCTTTGCGTCAATTCAGCAGATTCTGTAACCAAAATTCTATTATATTGGACCTTGTACTTTCTAATCTTCCATCAGACCACCTTCAAATTGAGGAAAGTCTCGGTCTTGTCCCTATTGATCCTCATCATCCGCTCAAACTTAATTTACCTGCAAGTGAAAAACGTCCTTGTTCTAATCGTAATCGTATTTATAACTTCTTTAAGTGTAATTTTGACGCGATTAATCAAGACGAGACAAAAGTTCAGGTTTCGACTTAATTTTTTCATAGGATAAGTTTTTGTCGTCATGTATAATTTGCTGTATTCGACGCACGGAAACATCTAATTTCAATTGCCGCTTTATATCAGACGGGCTGACAAAACTATTGGCAGCAATTCATTCTGCTAGACTGACGAAAGACTTTTGGGTGATCACAACATTTCGTTTTTGGGTTGGCCAGCCTGTAGTCCGGATCTCAATCCGATTGAAAATTTTTGGGGACTACTGGCCAATAGTGTTTACAAGAATGGACGTCAATCTGAATCTGTGAAACATCTTAGGGA
The DNA here is from genome assembly GCA_949715965.1 of Dysmachus trigonus. Taxonomy (NCBI): domain Eukaryota; kingdom Metazoa; phylum Arthropoda; class Insecta; order Diptera; family Asilidae; genus Dysmachus; species Dysmachus trigonus. The sequence continues at coordinate 32,874,502 of OX454321.1, read as the reverse complement.
TGCCGTAATTAACGAATGGAACAAAATTGACCTATGGCATCTGCAAAATTTAATTAATTCTATGCCCATGAGACTCCAACAAGTAATTTTGAACTCAGGTGGCAACACGACCTATTAAATGTTTCTGATATAATTATTATATAATTTTATATGTGATACATTCAATTCTCTGACGAAATTAACATTATGTTTCTATAATTATTTCGTTCCGACATTTTTGTGTAATGCGCTATTTTTTCGGTTAATAAAAAATGAAGTGCAATATTTTGAATGTACTATTATTTTTTAATAGCAACAACCTACGCGCAGTGTTGGCAAATCGAATTTCCAAATATTTACTTGTTATAACTAAAACAAACCCAAATATTGCAGTTTTCGTTCTTGTTTCTATAATTTTTTCGTATGGTGTATCTCCTTCTAATCCACGCTGGCGCTGCAATCTGAAGTTGATTTATTTCTACTCCAGATTGAAGCTCTTCGAAATATGTTCGAATTTTGTGTTAAAATAGTTTTCAATAGATGGAGTTTTTAAAGCTCTTATGATTCCCTTAAAAAAAAACATTTATTTTTGGCCAAAATGAAGATATTCTAAAACTAAAGTATATTTTTATAATTCATATATCCCTTTTGCAAAGATTACGTGAAACAACTTATTAAAAATGCCGTTTAAATATTGAGAAAAACAGGTGGGGTTCGTGCATTTGAAGTTCTAATTCGAATATGCTGAGACGTCGTAAGCAATGCACAGCTGATTGCAGTTTGTTTATGAAATTAATGAAGGGGATACATTTAAGTTAATTGAAAATATTCGTTGTGAGATTTGAAAATAATAACACAATTTTATTCGTCTGCGATTATCCATTTTGCATACAAACTTTGCTGTCACAAATCGGCTGTTTAGTTCCTTCCATAACAAAGTTCGAAATTTGAAACTCACGCTACGCTCGTATTGGAAACAGGGCCAATCTGCGCTGAGCCTCAGCGAAAGCACACTCCAGCATTGGAAACGTACCCTTACTCTACTGTTGGCAATGCTATTTCCAAATATGTTCCTATTCGCAATGCAGCTAAGAAAAAACAACCTGTCTGGTTCATTGTTGACCTTCAAAGAGCTTTTGAAGAGAAGGAGCGACATAGATTGCTGTATAAGCGATATAGGACGCCAGATAATTACAAACTTTTCTCTAATAGTCGTGCCCGTACAACTTTGTAAAGCTGCTTTTAAATCATATGTGCCCGGTATGGAGGATCGGTTACGCTGCAATGATACTAAACCTTTTTGGAATTATATAAAAAAATTCCAGATTCAGAGATGGGTCTCCTTCTATTCTTAAACTTGGCGATGAAACTGCATCAGACCCTCAATCTGTCTGCGACATTTTTTGTGGATCTTATATTTACCAAGGGACTCAATCGGACTATAATTGTTTACCACTTAGTGCAATATCTATGTCTTGTTTGTCATTTAGTGTTGATGAAGTACTTGACTGTATTAATGGTCTTGATTCTAAAACATCTGCTGGCCCTGACGGTATACCTAACTTCTTTGTTAAGGAGCTTGCTCATACTCTATGCTATCCTCTGACAATTTTGTATAACTCATCGCTTAACGAGGGTATTTTTCCCGATGTCTGGAAACATGCGAATGTTGTTGTTGTTATATTTAAAAAGGACGACAAGTGTAATGCTGAGAAACACCGTCCAATTTGTTTACTAAGTTGCTTTGGAAAACTTTTTGAAAGATTGGTCCATAACCATCTTTCAAATATTTTCCGCCCCATAATCGCACCTGAGCAACACGGCTTTATCAAAGGCAAATCAACCATGAGCAACCTACTTGAGTTCCACCATTTTGTTGCGCATGCCATCGAGGAACGTAGTCAGGAGGATACGATTTACACTGACTTTTCTAAAGCCTTCGATCTTGTTTCACAAGAAATTCTTTTAAATAAAATTAATAAATATGGCTTGCAGGGTCCTTTATTGTCTTGGATTTCGTCCTATTTATCTAATCGTAAATTGCGGGTTGTATTTTCCGGATGTTCGTCTTATGAGTTTGTTCCATCGTCTGGTGTCCCACAAGGTTCTACATATTCTCGGACCGCTATTCTTTTTGTTATTTATTAACGACTTGACCATAGTGATTAGTTCTGACTGTCTTTTATATGCTGACGACCTCAAAATCTTTCGCTTCACTCTCAAATTGACTGTGGTATTCTTTAGACCGACCTCTTCGCTCTTGAGGCTGGTGTAACTGTCTGTCTATAAATGTTAATAAGTGTTTCAAAATGTCAATTACATTAAAAAAAATCAACTCTGTTGCATGATTACATACTGAATTCTGTGACCCTGTCAGAGGTTAGCCAGTTTTAAGATTTGGGCGTGATCTTTGATAATAGGCTAAGTTTTGACAAGTATATCGATGATATCTGCAAGAGATCTTACACGCTAGCAGGATTTATTTTACGCACTTCTGCTAATTTCCATAATTTGTCCACATCTAAACTATTATTCCTGGCAATTGTTCGCAGTATTCTCGAATACTGCGCACCGGTCTGGTCACCTTATGCTCCATAAGAAAGTGGATAAATTGGAAGTTTTGCAAAGGAAATTTACTCGCAGTCTTTTGAGTAGATTTAATATATTCTTTTCTTCCTACTCGGATAGACTTTCTATTCTTAACCTTCCATCTCTTGCTAATAGAAGACTCTATCTGGATGAGTGCGCGCTCTATCGTATATACAACGGATTACTCAAAACATCACTGTTCGATGAATTGAGCCTAAGGGTGGCTACATTCAATAGCAGGAATAATAATATTTTCATGCCACCAAGAGCCTCGCTAGAAATATACTTCAATTCTCCAATGGTACGCCTTCAAAGAAACCATGACAGACTCCAAGTTGGTCCTCTGAACTGTCATTTTAGCAGATTCAAATAGATTGTTCTTGAAATGTTAAACGATTAAGTCAGTTTTCATTTAAATTTGTATACCTTTGTCAGCTATTGTATAATTGGAAATTTTAATTTCTGTACAAAGCTTACTATAAATAAATAAATAAATAAAAAAAAATGTGCGTATCCGCAGATAAAAAAAAAATACGTGTCTCTTATTTTTCGATACTCTATTACATATTTCAATTTCATCAAAATTGGTAAGACACACCTGAGAACGTTTCCTTGTGAGTATTTAACCACGACTCATTGTGTTCAAACTTTCCTGCGTTTCTAGTACTAAGTTGCCACTTTTACTTAAAAGTCAGAAAGAATCGCCGAACTCTTTCTTCGTCCACATTTTTCAATTCAAAATCTGTATATTGACTTCTTCGTAGCATTTTTATGCCAAATAAATGTAATTAACAACAAACACAAATAAGTACAGTACACTTGAAAGTTCTCCTGGCTCTAAGTATTCTTATCGTATTATCGAATTATCAATTAATCAAAGCAGTGTTATGTTTCCTCTTTTCAATTAAGATATAGAATGTTCAATACGCAAAATATCTTCATCACAGCCAATTTTTTTTAAACGATGTAGGATAGTTTTTAATTTAATTTGATACCAATTAGAACGTGGACATCACTGGACTTTTTGTTTTGATACATATTGTGTACTACCTGTAGTACACACTGTAGTCAAAGTGTTAAAATTACAGTGTAAACTCTTTATAGCGAAATTGAAGGGACCGGGTATTTTATTGCGATATAAAGAGTTTTTATTAAACGGATAGTAAAAAAAAAAAAAAAAAACAATATAATGTTACGAATAAATACGTTTTAATTTTGACTAAATTAAGTGAAAAAAAATGTACATGACAAAGTTATAATCAGTTATCTTGGTTTGTTGTTTTTTACTATGCCAGTATTTTAATTGTATCTTTCGTTGTATTTTATTCATATCTTGGGATATCTTCGTCATCTTCGTTGAATAAAAAGAATTTTTCTAATAGTTTTGCGGCATGCATTTCGCTATTGAGGGTGGTTGCTATGTTATAAAGAGTGTTTCAATGCAAGGGTAACAATGTAAACCAAACAAACCTTAGAAATTTCTACGTTTTAAGGAGGTTTTCGTTAAATAGAAGTTCGCTATATAGAATTTACACTGTACTACATTTATTTTTCAGCTTTTATACTGTCGGTCCCACGGACCGACACTGCCCAAACGAAAAGTCCACTGTCGCCGACGGAAGTTCTTTGTCTGTGTGTTTTAAATGACCTGTGCTCCGGATCTATGTATGTCATTAAAAAAATGCAACTGCTCTAATGAGCTAATGTTACGCTTAACATTACTCTTTCAGAAATCAGTCAGCACAGGAACGTTTCCTATGCTCTGGAAGAATGTCTTTATTATTCCCATCCACAAAAAGGGTAAAAAGACTGAGGTGTGTAACTATCGGCCCATAACTTTTTGAGTCAGTTATATACTCACAATTTTCAAGCATCTGTCGACGCCTTGTCTCTACAAATCAGGACGGTTTTCTTCAGGGTCGTTCCACTTCCACGAAACTTCTTGAATTTGTCCCTTTCGTCATTGAAGGCTTCCAGAAGGGTCTGCAAACCGATTGCATTTATACTGACTTTAGCAAGCCTTTTGATAAACTGTCCCATTCGATTATAATACTGAAATTTGAAAATCTAGGCTTCTCCATTGCTTACCAATTGGATACGCTCATACCTGTTCAACAGGACTTATCAGATTACTTTTCGGAATGAAACTTCCAGAAAAAATATTTGCCGCGTCAGGTGTACCGCAGGTTAGTCACCTGGGCCCGATCTTATTTATTTTGACTATTGACGACATTACATATTTGCTCAAAGATTGTACAATTTTAATTTATGCTGATGACATGAAATTTTCCGTTATACGAATAATATTAACGACTGCCACACGGTTCAAAAAGATCTGGACACTTTCCAAACGTGGTGTGTTCACAATAATCTAGAATTGAACATTAATAAATGTGAAGTTTTATCTTTTTATACAAGCCGCAATCCCCTGAGTTTTGATTATAATCTTTCGAACGTTATTCTTAGACGAGTTCACTCTGACCGTGACTTAAGGTACTATTACCGTCTAGAATTTTCAAAAAATGAATTTTTTTTTTTTTACATTTTTAGATTCTTTATACCTTCAATAATAACTGTCTAAAATATTAAATCGAAATTCGAAGCCAGTGCCGAGATATAACGACTCAATTGAAGCGCGCTCTCGGCTGTTCCCATGTTCTAAATAAACTTTAAATGCGTTTTTCTCGAGTTTAGGTTTTTTTAACTGGCGGACAGTTAATCTCCGGATCTACTGGGCCGATTTTAATAAACTTTGAAGCATTCTGTTCGTTGTTATATCCTGCGTGATAGTTTACCACAATTTGACCACAAAAAAAATATATAAAATTTTTGAGCCTGAAAAAAGGTCGAAAAAAAGGCCGATTTTTGAAAAAAATTTTGAAATGTCCGCCATTTTTTTATTTTTAATGATTTTTCAATTTTTCTGGTAAACTATCACGTAAGAGCACTTCCTTTTTGTAACTCTTTTTGAATTTTATGTTTCAGAGTTACCGTTCCAGAGATTAACTGTCCGCCATGCAGCAATGTTTTTTTGAGAAGAAAATTTGAGCGCCCTGTATTAAATTTACAGTTAATAGAAAATAAAAATAAAAATTTTTTTCGTAATCTTCAAGAACTGTTTAATACTGTAAAAAAAGTTTGATAACAATATATAATATAGAAAGTGAGAAAAAAATTGTTGAATATATGTCATTTTTTAGCATTCTAGACGGTAATAGTACCTTAAGCGTTTTCGAGGATTGTAAACTGGATTTTGTTGAACATATAAATTGCATGGTGACAAAAGCTAGTATTATGCTGCACGGTGTGGTTGAAGGGTCCGTATATAAAAAAATGGAGTACCCCATATCTGTGAGTGGGAAGTCATTGTACAAACCTTTTGAAAAACGTTTTCGGTGAAATTGAAATGTTTCCTTGGGCAGATTTTTTTTAATGTCAAAAAAACTTATTTTATTTACTTGTTGATTAATCAATTATTAGTTCATACCGACAAATAATATTTTTTTATAAATTTATGTCCATAAAGCTGGCAAACATTTTGCGGCTTTCCAGTGGGTCGACCGACAATTATGCCGAATGAGCCCGCGAAGGTGACTCTCGCGAGAACGTATACAATGCACACGACATCGCGATATAGATATACAGCATTTGTTTACGTTCTCACGAGAAGTACCTTCACGAGAAAAAGCAGTTGATTGTAGCTCCCTTAAGGGGTTATTATACCTTTTCGAGGCAAAAAATCAGTAATAATTTCAAATTGTTATAAAAAAAAAACGACAAAAGGAATCGATCTAAAATTAAACATGGTCGTTTATTAATAAAAAAATTCGACATTTTTCATGAAAAAAAAAATATTAAAACAAAATGGCGGCTGCACTTGCCCATTGCTGCAGCGCGAAAAAATTTTCACAGCCAATTGCGTGACGTAGTACCCAGGTCGTCCAAGTGATCTATAAGTAATTTAACAAAAATAAATCATTAGTTCTAATGAAAATCTACGGAACCCCGAATGGAATGAGCCCGCGAAGGTGACTCTCGCGAGAACGTATACAATGCACACGACATCGCGATATAGATATACAGCATTTGTTTACGTTCTCACGAGAAGTACCTTCACGAGAAAAAGCAGTTGATTGTAGCTCCCTTAAGGGGTTATTATACCTTTTCGAGGCAAAAAATCAGTAATAATTTCAAATTGTTATTAAAAAAAAACGACAAAAGGAATCGATCTAAAATTAAACATGGTCGTTTATTAATAAAAAAATTCGACATTTTTCATGAAAAAAAAATATTAAAACAAAATGGCGGCTGCACTGGCCCATTGCTGCAGCGCGAAAAAATTTTCACAGCCAATTGCGTGACGTAGTACCCAGGTCGTCCAAGTGATCTATAAGTAATTTAACAAAAATAAATCATTAGTTCTAATGAAAATCTACGGAACCCCCCTAAAATTAGACATCTGTATTCAATTTTGAAAATTTGGGGGCACTTTTTTCGATGAAGAAAATGCCTAAAATCGAGTACGCTATGTTTAAAGGTTTTTTTTAGGGGGGTTCCGTAGATTTTCATTAGAACTAATGATTTATTTTTGTTAAATTACTTATAGATCACTTGGACGACCTGGGTACTACGTCGCGCAATTGGCTGTGAAAATTTTTTCGCGCTGCAGCAATGGGCCAGTGCAGCCGCCATTTTGTTTTAATATTTTTTTTTTCATGAAAAATGTCGAATTTTTTTATTAATAAACGACCATGTTTAATTTTAGATCGATTCCTTTTGTCGTTTTTTTTTTTATAACAATTTGAAATTATTACTGATTTTTTGCCTCGAAAAGGTAGAATAACCCCTTAAGGGAGCTACAATCAACTGCTTTTTCTCGCGAAGGTACCTCTCGTGAGAACGTAAACAAATGCTGTATATCTATGTCGCGATGTCGTGTGCATTGTATACGTTCTCGCGAGAGTCACCTTCGCGGGCTCATTCGGCATAATTGTCGGTCGACCCACTGGAAAGCCGCAAAATGTTTGCCAGCTTTATGGACATAAATTTATAGAAAAATATTATTTGTCGGTATGAACTAATAATTGATTAATCAACAAGTAAATAAAATAAGTTTTTTTTGACATTAAAAAAAATCGGCCCAAGGAAACATTTCAATTTCACCGAAAACGTGTTTCAAAAGGTTTGTACAATGACTTCCCACTCACAGATATGGGGTACTCCATTTTCTTATATACGGACCCTTCAACCACACCGTGGCTGGGTTTTATTAAAAGATGGTTCTGTGAATTTTCTAACGTCACTGTGTACAAACAGCTTTACTCTTGGTTGAGCGTAAATAAGAATGCCGATTTGTTTGATGTCCATGTTGGTAAGCATGTATTGAAAACGAACTTGTTTGTTTGTCATGTCGCTACTAACAACGGACCAAATGATGACGAGTCTTATGCAGCAAATTAATTTTTGTTGCTTTAAGGGGACCTTTACTTTCAAAATCGGAAAAAATCAATTTTTTTTTTATTTTATAAAAATGCTTCTTAACATCATACAAACACTTTCCTAAAACGGTTTTAAGAAATTCGTAAAAGAAAAAAAGTTATACCTATATTTGTAACGCTACCTCTACGCATTTTATATGCAAAAATTATATAGCAAAAACTTTGAACGCGTTTTTCTCGAACTCACATTTTTGAAAATGGCCGCATCTGTATCTCAAAAACTATTCAACCGATTTTAACAAACCAAACGCCATTCGATTCGTTATCAAATATACTAGAAATTAAACCTTTAAAAATATTATTTTACCCCCCCACTTTTTTATGCGGAGGTTAGTTTACCCCTAACTTATAGTCATTTTGTAACTTTTTTAGAAAAATGTGTATAAAATTTTATATTCATTAAAAATAAAAGGTTTTTTAGGTTTAGGTACTAGTTTTGGGTCTTATGAAAACAATCCACTAAAAATTTTTAATCTATCTGTTACAGGAAGTCCTGGAGAAATGGGGCCGTTTTAAAAGTGCCTTTTGGTTGACGCAATCTGCAGGCATTAAAATAAACTAAAGTTGCATTTAAAAATTCTTTTTATATTATTCATAATCTTACCAATAATGTACAAAAGGTTTCAGGATCATAAGTATAATAGTCTTTTCAAAAAAAAACTTTTAAAAAGTGTGTTTTTTCCCGATTTTGAAAGTAAAGGTCCCCTTAAAGCTTAGACTAAGCTGATGGTCTGTTATAATTATGGGAAGCAGAATTTATACTATTGTTAATTTTCTAATGTTCATTTAAAAATATAATATTGAAATTGATGTTGTATTTCACTACATCTCGATCCTGCTTTTTAGTAAAAATAGTTTCTTGTCTCTTCGCTGTTGCAATATAATTAATGTCAAGGAAATGAAGATGGACCTATATTTATGAGGAGCAGTGTATGTTCAGTTTTCAATTGAAAAACTACATTTTACTTTCCTAAGCTTTTGCGATTTTTCTGATAAATTTGGAAGAAATAAATAATTATGAAATAATATGGCTGTTTCGGTGATTAAGGAAATGACTGGAGTTTTTTTGGGCGGTTTAGTAAAACACGCGGATTTATTTTTAAAGGTTTTTATTAAGACTGAACTCTAGCGCGTTCGTTCACAAAGTGTGACACAATTCAATTTTAGGACACTCAAAAGGCTAATCCATTAGAAAGAGTTGGACTTTGAAATTTAGACAGAGATGAACAATTGGAAGCTGAGTTATGTACACTGCCAGACTGAAGTTCTTGGAAATTTTACTATAGGAATTACAATTTCAAATTTAAATGATAATATTTCAAAATAACTACTTTGGAGGTTTACTTTCGATGTTAGAGTGTTCTAAAGATTAACATTTGGCCTTAACAATGGTCTAGACATGCTACGCAGCTAACACAAAATTGGTATCTATGTTTATTGAAGTTTTTTTTTTTTTCTTGCCCATGTTACACAATAAACAAAGTTTTTTCTCTGATTGCGGGATTTAATAAGTAATAAAACGTTGTACTAGGCCGACGTCTTTTCAAACTCGTATATTTAATACTAAAGATGTGCGAAGTAAAACCAAATGGGAGTGTAAGGAAACATTGTAGAGTTTATTACAATATTTACGTGTTCATTTTTATTTTCTATAACTTACTTTTGATTGACCACTTCGACAAAATATTGCTCCACATATTTTTTAGTAGTATGCCAAGTTTCATCAACGCAATATTTAATACAAATTATACTCACAAATTATTTTAAATCACCTTAATTTTTTACAGAGGGTTCGATTCGTTGCTCGGAATTCTCATTGGGCATCTCTATTTCTTTTTAAAATTTAAATACCCTCAGGAGTTAGGAGGACCTTCGTTACTTGAAACTCCAGGATTTCTGTAAAATAGAAGACACTTACATTTTGTTAAATGTATTACACTTATTTTATTTACAGGAAGTCTTTTTTCCCTGATGTATCAGGAGGCGTTCATGGCTTTGGTATACCACCTGTCAACCAAAGAACAGCACCAAACCAAAGACCAGCAGGAAATCGACTCTTCGGCGATGCTTGGGGTAGGGGCAATGTTTTAGGAAATAATTAATTAAAGCTCATAATTTCAGTTGCAAATAAAAGGTGTACAAATTTAACATGAAATTTTATATTGTGTACCAGGATGTTTTTATTTTCGAATAAAAGTAGTACTAGTGAAAATATTCGTTTCAAAATAATCCAATAATATCCTCAAGTTTTCTTCGCATAATTTGTAGGCTTCCAGTAAGATTATAGCAGTTAATTTTGCCAAAAAAGTCGCAGGATTGTTACCAATTAAGGGCCCTATTATGGAAGTCGATTTTGGTCGACTCGACTAGCGAAGACACTAATTTCCTTAGCATTTCGGGCTTGAAAATGTGTTTTCGCTAGTCGAGTCGACCGAAATCGACTTCCATAATAGGGCCCTAAGTTATTTATGTGGTGCTAATCGAAACCAGCAATGAGAGAACCAATAGTTTGTATGAAGGCTATCGCGTGTCTATCAACATACACATTTTTCATTGATTTCAAATTGGTGTTTGTGTAATTATGTAAAACAGAAAATATATAAGAAATACTGTATAATACACAAATGACGTCAGGCTTTGGTTATAATAAAATATAGAATTACACACATTTCTGATATTACATCGGATTTGAACATGCATACCAATTGAATAGTGCATGTGTACGCAAACTTTGAAAGAGAGAGAGAGCGAATATACCTGAATTTAAGGGAAGATACACCTGCTAGATAAAGGAGAATCGATTTACATAGGCACTCTTCAATTTCTTAGTTCTTAGTTCTAGTTTTTTCGTAGACGAGTTAGAAAAATGAATGAAGGCTTTCTACTGAAATGGACTCTCGCTATATGGCTCTAACGCTGCGATTTTTCCCTATCCCTTTAAATTCATGATTCTCATCTCTGTAAAGTCCATGTTTGATGGAGAGCGCACCTGAAATTCATCTATTTGAAGACATGACAGAGCAGGTATTAGAACCTTCCATCGCAGTGTAGCAGGTTCTACAAGGTATCTTGTATGAAGCACTGGCCGCTGCTATAAGCGGATCATTTCATGGCTTAAACAAGCACCCACTTTCCTCCGCGAGTAAGAGAGATAATATCCTTTGCTCACTAAAATAAATGCTATGAGCATAACACGGTAGAAATTTGCTTTTCGGACGTTTTCGTTTTGCAAAAATTCGGACTCGGACTTACTGCCGTGGAAAGTTTTTATTTTCATAAACAAATTGTCAGAATGTTAGCTAACTCGTGTTTCCTTTTCACAACATAATTAATGGGTGGCGAATATGGTGGTGCTGTCTTTTTAACTTTTGCTTTCTAACAACATTGATGTTTTGGTACTGTAGGCAGAGTATCTACAACAAGAGGGGATACTCGCGCCGTTTTTCCTTATCTTTCTTCGAACGAAGTGGAAAATTATTTTAGAAGTAGGTTGTTTTTAATGTAATAAAGAAGCTATAAGTGAAAGAAAGACAAATTTGGGGGAGAAATTGGAACACTTCTGCAGGGTGTATAATTATAAACTCCGTATCTCGAGGAATTAAAAAACAATAAAAGCAATAGGACTGATAGGGAGAAATAGAAAAATATGCTTCACAATTAACCTTGTTTTTTTCACTAGTTCACCAAATGTAATTTTAACAAACTCTTTATTTTTAAGAGGAGAGAACCGACCGAATGATAAGAGCTCAGAAAATGGATTAACTGACTTTAGAATTCAAGACTGACTTTTTGTTAAAGAAAATGAGTTTTTGCAAAACTAAGCGGCGGGCGCATTACCCGTGTGATTTGTGACGCGACGTTTTCACCTGAATTCGCGGCGTTCTCACCTGGATTATGTTGCAACGAGTCAATGAATTCGTCACGTTGCAATATTTTATGACTTTCGGGTTGAGGATTTGGTTTGAAAATTAAATGTAAATTATCTAATATATAAAATTCTTCTGTCACAGTTTTAGTGTTTATACTTGTCCGAAACGGCTTGACCGATTTTGATGAAATTTAATATGTATATTCAGTAGGTATGAGAATAGGTTTATAACTAATTTTTATACCCCTAAGTGTTAAGGGTGGCTCACCCTAAAAAAATTTTTTTCATTTTTTGGACAAATTTTTTTTTGTAATTTTTTTATGGTGTGGCATTAAAAAATACATTTAGTCCTACATTTTTACCCTTCTACCACCAACCCCTACTTTTTAATAGCATTTTTTGTTTTTTAACCCCGGTCGAAGCTAATCAATGGGGTTCCGTTTTGCCAAACTCCTCCGCTTGGGAGCAGCATAATAGCAACTTTCGTCGAGCGCAATTTTTCAAATACATTTTAAAAGTAAAGATTAAAAAGATATAATAAATTGGCCTAGAAGTTATTTAGGAAAAAAAACAAAATTTGTTAAATACAGGGTGTTCAGAGGTGGGAGGTCAATACTGCAGGGGGTGAAAGGTCAGACCGAGACAAGCAAAAAATCGTATGGGTGGGGGGGGGGGGGGGGGCATCTCGCACCGTTTGGCAGTTACAGGGTGATTCGTAAATCAGGATTTTGCCTTATATGGGAACCGCTCTTGTATTTTTATCTTTTTTTCTACGCATCGCAGCGGCCCCAAACTGATTTCAAAAAATCACTATTTGGAAGCGCTTTCCAAAAAAGTTTACACCACCCTCCTATCCCCAACCCCTTGGCCACAATCCCCCATGCAAGTTGAAAAAATTAACTTTTATTTCACGATTTTTCACCTTTCGCCTCACTTTTCTCCGAAATTCATGTTATTTTAACATACCTACTTTTTATTTTTTTTAAGTTGTCTATCCAATTACCTTTCCAAAAAGGTGCAACATGCCCAGGTAGAAAGGGGTTGCAAAAGTCCTGAAATTAAAACATCCTCACAGGTACCTAATTACTTTATTGCACCATAATGGAAAAAGTCGTTAAGTAAACAATTTTTATGACAGCAAGTTCGGAAATGTTTGTTTAGGAAACAGAGGTAGTACATTTTTATTATTTCAGCAAAACAGTAATAAAATAATAAATGTAATCTCGTTAAATAGCGTTATTAGTTTATTATATCCAGTATTGACTCTTAAGTATCCTGACGCTCCGTTTCTAATACCTCCTATGAATTATGGTATAAAAATGGGTAAGTTTGAAAGGACATTGACCACAGTTGAAGAAGCAAGCAATAAAACCGGGTGTTTAATAGAAAAAATTAAGATAAAATGGCAGAATGCAGTGTTGAAGAGTCTGCCGATATAATTTACGTGTACGGTTTATCAACCTCCACTTTTGACCACTTCGCGAAAAAAATGGTTTTTAATTCACTATGACAGAAACTGAGAAAAATAGTTTTTTTTGTTATTTTTTTGGATTTAAATTATTTTCCGTTGTTCTAGGTTCATCAAGGTATTCGGGCGCGACAGTAGTGACTCGTAGATATTTTTTTAATAAGATGAACGAGCAAAACCTTCCATCAATAAACGAAAAATCGGAATACTTAGAAAATTATTTGTTATTGTGTTGCGGGGGAGATGAAGACATGGTTGGCATCCCATGACTCCCACCATGCATACAATTTTAGTACATGATGGAACAATTATCGATAATTCTCTTTTGCCGATTGGTCATCTTTCGGAAAAAGCTGCAGAAGCCCGGAACAAACACTTTCGGTCATACCGTCTAAACTTTGCTCGGAAGTTTTCGCGCGAAGAATGTAACCTAGACGTTATTCACAGGTTACTCTTGACATCAAACCCGCTCATCAGCTCTATGAGAGAAAAAAAAAGAAAACCTTTTCAAAATAATTTTTTCACTACGAAGTTTTTTATACAAGACCTTGTTTTACTTACAACTCGTGATATTTGTTTATCCATATCTTAAAAAGTACTGAGCCGATTTCGATAATTTAAATGAAAATAATTCGAAGTATATTCTGTACACCAATAAAAGAATTAAAAAATTATAAAATTGAAAAACGTGGGAGCTTAGTACGAAAAACGTTAATAAAAACGTTTTTTCTACAAAAATGCCATTTAAATAAATTACATAAAATGGAAATAAAAAAATATATTGAGTCTAAAATACCAAATTATTGTTTGTAGTTGTACTTATTACTGAAATAAAGCATAAAATAATTTTGGCCGCCTAAATCCTAGAAATCGACCTATGTGCGTCGCCCCACAGGCCACTTCTGGCGTTAAAGTCCCCCCCAGCAACGACCAGCACTCCCTCACCAGATAATTTGTTCAAAAATCTCATAAGCGAAGGACGGTGCAGCTCCCACATCGTCCCCACTACGAATCAGCCTGTCCAAGCATATTACGGCACCACACACAATAACTCCGTTCGCGCCGGGTCCCAGCTCGCAGTCCAACCTCGTCCAGTCAATGTCTCTCCTGATCACCAGGGCCACCCCCTGACCAGAATCGTTCCGGATAGTCTGATATCCCCTGAAATAAACCTTATCCCTGTCGCCCAGATGTGTCTCGCTAATAAGCAATGCAGCCGGATCGTGATCTATCATGAGAGCGTCAATTGCCCTCCTTTTAGCCTGCGAAATGAGGCTATTGATATTAATTGCGATAACGTTATTGCTAAAGGTTATTACGGCGTTATCTCAATTAGAAAGCTAATAAGCAACATTGCCTTTTTTTCTGTGTCCGCTGCCCTAAAACTGGGCAAGAAGACCTTCACTCTGGCATACAACATGTCCAGCGTCATTCCGAAACGTCTGCCACAAAAATCCCTCACATCCCCAGCCCCCACGAACAGACCCCCCACAGGACCCAGTGCCTCAGCGGCGGTACCAGCCCCCACAAACCCCGAAGCCCCTGATCCCCTGACCACATCCGCAAACGAGCCAAACGTCACTCCCGGAACACTCACACCCCTAACCGATCGAGCCTCCCCGCGCAGCGCCCCAGACGTGGCCATGAGCCTCCTGCCGGACTCCATTTTGGTCTTTTTTAGTTTATCCGCCAGCTCTACACGACGAGGACATCCCCTGTAGCTGGCCGGATGTCCGCTCATTCCACAGTTTCTACAAAAGAGTGACTCCTTGCCCTTATCATTTTCAACTAGGCAAAGACCAAGGCCGTGCTCACCTCCACACTTGATGCAGATGTGTTTAAAAGCGCAATTATTAGCCGAGTGGCCGAACCTCTGGCAATTAAAATATTGTATGGGGCCCTCTCTGCGGAGGCCCTCCCATCTTACCCTGTGGTGGAGTATTTGAGCGATCCTGGAAGCCCCAATCCTGGACTCCTCGCTACGGAATACAACAATCAACCAACCTCTCTTCAGCATTTCGCCTCCCTCAAATCTAATGACCTTATTAACTCCCAGATCGGGGAACCTATTGTCCAGGTCAGCCCTTATTTCCTCAGGCGAATAACTGGGGTGAACGCCCTTAAGCAGAGCCGGAAAGGCCCTAGAATCTCTAGGGGTAAAAGTGTACCCCCGCATTCCTCCTCCCTCAGCCACAGTAGCACCCGTCTCTGCAGTAGCGACGATTCGACCAGCACCTTACTTGTCTTAGGTCTGTAAATAATTCTTACGTTGGGAGAAATGTTATTCTCCAAAGCAAATCCCTTCGCGAAGTTCAACAGTTTCGGAACCCCACCGGAAGGGCGAAAAATGGGAGGACAAAAGCGGCTAGTCTCATCGACCCCCGCGCCACCAGCATTGTCGTTCTGGTTTATATTCAATTTTTGTTCAGATTTTTTTTGCTTTTATTATGGATTGTTGTTTTATTCCCGTTATTTTTTTTTCACGGGATGCAGCAAGGCCGGAGCGACCCCCGGACTGTGATCCCACGCAGCTCCTCTCGTCAACGACTAACTTTTTCTTTATGGAGGGAAAGTTGACATCGTTCAGCTTAACATCACTAATAATGTTAACCCTATCGGAATGAGGTTTGCCCGGAATATACCTACTAATCATGTGACCAGGGACCCTATCCTTAGCTGCTTTAATGCCCGTTTCAAAATAGTTGTTCTTAGAGCTATTCTTAGAGCTATCAATACTAATTCTATTTGACCTGACCTTTGCCCCCGGTGTTCCCAGGCTAGCCGAGGGGCGTCCAGCGCGAGCGACATTCTCCTCTGTAGAGGGCCCGCCTTCCTTCCAGCGTCCACCGACATCCATGGATCCCGCAACATGTCGACTGTGGTCACCCATGTCCTCACCAATGATCTCCTCATCTCGTAGCGGCGAAAAACGCCCGCCAAAGGCACTTCCACGAGAGCCCTCGCACAACCTTGCAGCCTTTAGTAGGTCCTCAATGCCACTACCATCACGTCGTCGCTGTCCAGAACACCAATCGCCACCATTCCCAGCGACAGAGAAAATCGACTGGGAGGAACAAGCACGAACAGAGCCTCCCATGCCGGAGCCACCACCAGAATCAACAAATCCGCCACGGCCGCCTCCTTCCACAATGGAGTCAAGACTCCTGCTCAGGCTGTAGCCGTGGTCCCTCAGGACCTCCACTGAATGAGCAGACGTGCCAGCGGAGTCCGTGACCGAACGATCAGAGCACCTGGAGTCCCCTGTGCTGGAATTAAATAAATCGAGAGAACCGCACTCACCTCCGCGGTCCTCATCACCTCTGCACACTCTGCACTGTGCCAGCCCTTCCACTCTCCGAAGCCACCAGCGGTGTTCCCATGCCAGCACGTGTTGCAACCGTCCCAACGTCGGAACATGCAGAGACACGCTCAATCAGGTCTATGTTCGCTGTCCCGTTATTCGCAGCGTCAATTGAAGAAGCCGTTACGACGCCAATGTCGGCGTCACCGCCCCTTGATGATGCAATCGGAGAAACCGTCAAGGGGCCCGATTCCCCAGAAGCCTCCTCAAGGTCTCCACTGAGCCTCAGTTGTCTGCAAGTGCAAGCCCCAGGCTGCACCAAGGGTCTGGAGCCAGCAATCCTGGCCGATTTGCGAGGGGCCGTGGGCCCGGCCACCGCAGTGCCCTCTCTTATGATTTTTTTGCCAATCCCGCTACCAGATGCCGGGACGTTGACCGATGATTTTTCTTTATTTTGGCGCCCCATCGGTGCGCCCCATTTAATTACTTCGCCCAATGAGGGGCCCGGCAAGGCCAGTCGGCACCAGCCCGGCACAGGGCCAAAAGAAGCGCCCAAAAAGCTTTTTTAATGGGCACCAAAACCCTGCACAGAATCAGAGAATTAGCGTCCAACCCCTTTCGGATGTTTTGCCGTATTTGGATGAAAAACGATTTACTCAAATTGTACGAGTTAGCTGGGTTTGGTTTCTCCTTCGGTCTGCTGTAATTCATATTTAATAATAATTTTGTCAATTAAATTGTTGAATTTAATTAAAGCTTCGACTTACCTTGGACATTTTTCAGCAAAAAATCGCGCAAAGAAATTTGTTCTTCTGACCCACTGACGTTTGTGTAAGTTTATCAGATCGTTTACACACCGAAATTGCCGCATAAATTTATTAGGTTTGTGTATTAGATTTTCTATACAAATGTTGACAGTTCATTTATGAAGCTGGGAAACTTATGCGGTTTACGCGAATACGAGGTCAATACGCGTTTTCATGAATACCCTTATTATATTAAATTAGATTGTTTAGTGCGATTGCCAAGATTGGCAAGCCACCTTCGCCGACCGCGGTTATGATTATTAGTATTCTTTCTTTCATGGCAATTTCGGGCAATTTAGTCTACTTAATACTTTGCGGGATTTTGGTACAACTTCATAAGACATGTCCCATTCTTGCTTTTTCATTCCGTTGATTGACCATTTTACAAGTTACCTTTGAATATAATTATATCTAGGTCCCCATCTACACCTATTATTCCATTATATTATATTATTTATACATATACAGGTACACTGATTCAGTCACTGCAAATGTAATTTTTTTTTTTTTTTTTTGCGAAATATTTTAGTTTTTCCTTGATTTATACACTAAACACTAATTGTATTCTAAATTTGAAGCTTCTATTCTGCTAGAAGTCCCTTAGAGTTTTGATGATCGGTCAGTCAGTGAGTGACAAAATTAACAAACTTTGACTAGTTATAATTCTTAAACTACTGGTTCAAATTGAATGAAATTTGAAATATACCGTGTTTATACAATGCCTGCTTGGTTACTGGAAATTTAGGCTTCTAGTTTTATCCACAACGAAGTTGTAGGGGGTCGAAAATGGCCTGAACTGTTTCGAGAAAAGGATGGTACGGTCGTGCTGCTTTGGGACAGCAGTGGTAGTGTCGCCTCTATGACGTTCATCAGCACGGTTAGAAGAGCTCTGCCCATCCAGGCATCCTCAGCTGCGACAGGGTCAGCTCCCGAAGCAATCGGAATAGAAGCAGCCTCTGCGCAGATCTTGGCTGGAGGCTGAACATTACCTGGAGCAAGCGGAGGACGCAAAACATCAATGTTCTCAAAGGATTGACGTACAGAGAGCGATTCAATGTCAGCAGCAATGGTACCGATCAGCTGGGAATTAGCTGAGACCGTTGCAGACCAAGTGGACTTGTATGTCGTCCAGAGTGCATGATATGCTAGAAACCTTGGACGAAAGCTCATGCGATGTTTGAAGAAGAGCTTTAGAATTGGATTCCGCGGCAGTAACGATGTTCAAAATGCGATCGGCTTTCTCATTAAGTGCAGTCAAGTCATCGAATACCGACTGAAAGTTAGAATAGGCAGAGAGAATAGAATACATTTTGTTGCCTAATATAGTCTGTTCACTTGAGATGAAATCAAAGATTGCACCCATCGTCCTAATCACATGATAGCGCTTAATCTCCAAGCACTCGTTGCATGTTTTAAGATCTGTAGCAGAATGTTGCCTTGTACAGCACTTCGAGCAAGACGCATGAAAAAGTCCGTTACATATTCCATCGCAATTTATTAGGACTCCGGCGTTCTTGCAATTGCATACGTATACCTTTCTGGCTGTCATTGTTAGTGGCATGCAATAAATTAAGCTTAACGAAAGTAGAAATTTTAGCAGAAAATTGAAGAGAGAGAGAAAGACAAAGAAAGAAAATTTTGTTATTCGAAGAGAAAAGTCTCAGAAAATAAAAGGAAGAGGAACAAGTCAAGAATACGGAAACCTCACCGAATTTAAATAAAAGTTTATAATAACATTCTTTTGCATTTAAAACAGACGAATATGCAAAAAAATTTATCGGAAAGCCGTACGCCCTCTGGTTTCAACCTAGCCTTCTCGGGGGCATAACGGGATCTCTGCCCTCGAGTGACCTACATCACTCCCGTACTCGTGGGATTAAACATGGAGTACATAAATTCATTAAACAAGGTGGGCACTACCTCTGAAATGCCAGCACAGGTGGCTTCGAAGCCCCAAGAAGAGGAAGATTTGGATTCCTTAAACCAAACAAGACTGCATTTGGATGCCTTATTTAGCCGTGAGGAAATGGAGGTTGATGCTTCAGGGAGCGAAGCGGACATCACTGAACTTACTCTCGCCAAGGGCCCTCTAACGGAGGGAGAGCGAAGTTTAGTGGAGTGGCCAGGAAAAGATTCAGATGGCTTCTGAATCATGGACACAGCCGCGAGGAGGCTAAAAGTCTACCTGAAAAACCCCTAAAGGAGCTGATGGAAAGTACTAAACGCTCCAGATCGGAAGGTACTCCTCCAGAGCCCGAAAATACGAAGAAGAGGAGAGTTGGGGTGGCCAGCAAGCCTGAGAGCAGAAGGGAGGTTATAGTTGGGAAGGTGCAGGAGTCCACAGCTCCTATGGTACCTCCATCCTATAAAAACGTCCTGACAGGGACGAGGATAGGCATTCTCCCAACAAACTTCCCAGAGGAATCTCTCAGCGTCAGCCAACCGAAGGCTTTACAGGAGGTGATTCTGGAGAATATCCTGCTAAACGAGGATGGAGAGTTAAAGCCCACCTTTAACGGGATCTCCCACAAGACAGGATGGTTGATGGTCCACTGTGCCAACGAAGAGACCATTAAATGGCTCAAGTTGACCATTGGGGACATCAAACCCTGAGACGGCGCTAAGCTGCGGGTGGTGAATGAGGAACATATTCCTCGATCCAAAATCCTGGTTGGATACTTTCCAGACAGCAAGAAATACCCGACCGAAAAGATTCTGCGGTTTATTAAAGCCCAGAACCACGACCTAAAGGTAGCTGACTGGAAAGTTCTTAGAAGGGTGTCAGAGAAGGCGGCGGAGCAACTCACACTCTCGGCTCAAGGACGGGAAAAAGGCATCAAGACAGGCTGCTCAAAAACCGAAGGATCTGATTAAGGTATCCGGGTTAGACAGCCTGCCCACAGATGCCTAGTTGCCGCAAAAACAAAAAAATTTTTACAGGTGAATCTCCACCACGCTAAAGCAGCCTCGGACGTGCTTAGTCGGAGATTCACAAAAGAAAAGATTGATGTAGGGCTAATTCAAGAGCCCTGGTCCTGCAGAGGAATTATGAAAGGACTACCATCAATTAACCAAAGTAAGTTAATCTACAGCAAGGAGCAACCGGCTCCAAGAGCTGCCATGCTGGTCAGCTCTAAGACTGACTTTATTCCCGTTACAGAGCTTATCTCTCGTGACCTGGTTGTTGTGACCATAAACGTCCCTACTAACTCGGGAAAAAGGGAAGTTATTATCGCCTCTGCCTACTTCCTAGGCGACACGGAGACGGCTCCACCACCGGAGATCCAGCAACTGATGGAGTTTTGCAGACGAAGAGGTAAGCCTGTCATTATAGGCTGCGACCCGAACGCGCACCATACAATGTGGGGCAGCAGCAACATTAATCGAAGGGGTGAGTACCTACTGGAATTCCTAATGGTAAATAACTTAGAAATAGCCAACACGGGTACGGAACCTACCTTTTCTAACGCAATACGCAGTGAAGTACTGGACCTTACTTTAGTCACTCCTTCTCTGCTTAACTGCATAATCAAATGGCATGTATCTGAAGAAGCCTCTCTCTCCGACCATCGTCACATTAGATTTGACGTGAAGGCTGAAATTACATTCCAGGAAAAGAGAAGAATTCCCCGTCAAACATACTGGATCTGTTATCAGGAGCAGGTTAGGCAAGATCTAAAAGAGCTCCTGTGCTCACCGATCACGTGCCGAGAAAACCTTAACCTCTTCTCTACCAATCTTACAAGCGTAATCCTCTCTTCGTATGAGGATAATTGTCCGCTAAAGACAAGGGTAGCTTTTATACCGAAGGGCGGAGGGAGAAATCCCTCCGAGCCCAAGGCCTATCGACCCATTATTCTAACCTCCTTCCTCCTTAAAACCATGGAGAAGGTGTTAGACAACCACATACGTAATACTGTATTACGTGAGGCTCCACTACGCCCAAACCAGCACGCTTACCAGGGGGGCAGATCAACCATTACCGCCCTCCATAGCCTGGTTACAAAAATAGAAAAGTCACTTAAAGGGAAAGCAATAGCCCTATGTATTTTTCTAGATATAGAAGGAGCTTTCGACAACACCTCCTTCGAATCCATGGAAAAAGCAGCCGTCGGAAAAGGTATCGATACCCAGACGGTGAACTGGATCAAAGCTATGTTAGGCTGTCGCAAGATCACGCCAAACTTGTGGGGAGTTCCGTGACGGCATGGGCTACAAGGGGCTGCCCCCAAAGAGGGGTCCTGTTTCTGCTCCTGTGGTCAATCGTCGTTTACGGACTCCTAAAGAAGTTGACAAATGCCGGAATAGAATGTCAAGGTTATGCGGATGACATTGTCATTATCATCCAGAGCAAAGAGGACCGCGTGCTATCACGCAAAGCCCAGATGGCTCTAAACCTTGTGTCAGACTGGTGCCAGGAAGTTGACCTTAAAGTCAATCCCAATAAAACAGTAATAGTACCCTTTACCAGAAGGAGGAAGCTAAATGTGACGACCCCCTTGCTGAACGGAACCACCATTGGGTTAACCACAGAGACGAAATATCTAGGAGTTACGCTAGATTAATGCCTCACTTGGAACACCCACCTGAATAAAACAGTAGAAAAGGCTACACGAGCCATATGGACATGTCGTCGACTGTTTGGAAAAAAGTGTGGGCTAAAGCCTAAAATGATACTATGGTCATATGAGGCGATAATAAGACCCATTGCCACCTATGCAGCAAGTTACGGGTTTTAATGAAAACTCGATAATTACTTTTAAGTTTTGGTTTTATTGATACGATACGAATAAAATGTTTGAATAATTTTTCTAAGTTATAATTGTTGAAGATGATTATGGTCCAGAAGCTTCTGTCAGACTGACTGTTGTCCCACCACGAAAATCACCCGGGGGAGTCCAATCGTGTCTTCTTGCTGGGTTTGCAGGAATGCTAGTTGTATCTTCTTACTGGGTTTCTAGGAATGCTGATGTGCTGATGTGAATTGTGCTGACGTGCATGCTCGTGCACGTAACTCCTCCCTCCTTAGAAGGATCCATACATGCACAGGATGGATCAGTTATTCGTCTTCGATTTCTGTTGCGTAGTGCCTTATTGGGTTTGAAGGATGAATGGATGGCGATGCTTCGTCTATTTTTGCTGGTTGTCCCGCCTCGGGAATTGGTTGCTTTGGTTTTGTGACTGAGTTTCTGGTCTTACAGATGTACTTCGTTGTTATTATTATAATTGCCACGATGACACAAGGAAAGGTTATCCAGTTGTACTCGAACCCGCTTGACGTGCTTCTAAGGCTGACTTCTTGGATGGTCTGCTGTTCTTTGTAGATTTGATGTATTTTGTCCAAAGGGATGTCGTTTAGGATCAGATGTTGAAGATCGTTGGTTGTGGTTTTTGGTGTTCTGATGGCTGGTAGCAGTAAGGGTTGTCCTATGGTCGAGTGTTCATTGTTTGTGTAAAGATTTTGTGTGGTTTGGAAGCTGCAGTTTAGTGGGAGTTCTATCAAATGGGTTCCCCTTAGTGTGGTGAAATCTGATGTCGTGCAATCTATTTTGATCTTCGTTTCTTGGGGAAAAATGGCAATATAGTGGCTATCAGTTATTCGTTCAATTATTTCGTTTTTTACGATAATTGGGACTGTTTTGCAAGTAGTTGAAGTATTAGCTTTCAATTGGAGTATCTCGTGGATACAATCTTCCTGTTTGGTCTGCTCCATCTCTTCGTAGGCATCGCAGCAGTAAATTGAACCAATGTTTCTGCATTCTTTGTCGTCGTAGTAGTAGTTCTTGTCTCCCATTGCCAGAAATGGTTTGGAGGGGATGATAATATCGTTATTTTTATTAGGTATTGGATATAAGTGGTAGAAGGAATAGATCTCGGGGTGCATTATGGGGAAGTGGATAATGAAAACAATTCTGTAGTCTGAATAATATGCTTCGACACTTAGCAGCTCGTAATATTTGTGGGTGTTATGAATTCCACCCTCGAAAAACAGCTCATTCGGGGAGTGATGTTTCAGAATCATCTGGGTGACGAATTCCAAATCCTTCAGTCCAAGGATGCTACTGTGTAAAATTCCAAGTCGCGCGAATGTGACCGCGTTTTCTAGTGTATTAAGGGTTTGCAAAATAACACTAGTCACTGCACCTATTTCGTCCAGTGCAACCTTAATTCGAAAGAAGTTGTTTTCATCTAGTTGTGTTGACTTTATGATATCGCTAATTTTAGCGGCTAAGCGATATTCGTTTTCTTTAATTAGTTTAAGTGTGCTATTGTACTCTTCTAGTATTCTAGTGGTCAGCGAAATCTGTCTGTTCAACGTTGTGGCGATATTATTCTGGTTAGACTTTAAAGCATTAATGGCCTCATCGAATCTCTTGCCATCTTCGGAATCTAAGTTACCCGTAATACTTTTGAAGATCGTTCCCAAACCGTTGAAAACACCCCTCTTTTTCCTGCTATTAGCCGGATAATGGAGAGAATTTAGCTTCTCTCTTGAAAGTTCAAGTTGAAATGATATGGAATTTTTCATTGTTTTCAGCGCCGAGGCATACGGTTCCTTTTTGATATCAGTTGACTCAACGGTCTCGAATTGCTTAGAAATTGAGCTCAGCTCGTTCCCTATTGGTTCAAGGTCGAAGTAATGTATAAAGGTGTGGTAGGTAGCCTTAATTTTTGCTTTACCCAATTTGAAAGGCAGGATGCCAGGATTGGACTCTAGGTTTGTTATCTTAATTTCCGCCGCGGTCACCGCCGTCACCAGGGTGAGCAAGCTCCTGTAAGTATATATTTTGGTTGTTAGATGGGGGTCGTCTTAAATTACTTTTGTGGTACGTGTTTTCTGGGGTTTCGACTGTAATATCTCTATCATTATTAACGGCGTGAGGTCTAAAGCGAGGACTTGTTTTGTCCCGAGCTCTCGTTTTGTGGTAAACCAACGTGTTCGGCTGATATGGTAGCGGTTCTTCCCTATCCCTGTTTCTTTTTTCGATAACATCATTTTTTTGTTTAAACATTTGTTGGTGTAATTGTTTATATATTTCTAAAGTTTTTTCTTTGTGGTGGTTAATGTAATTTGAGTACAGAAGTTTATTGATATCTATGTTGAATGGGCTATTGCTACCTAAATGACCATTTATTATATCTATTGGTCGTTGCATTGTTGCAGAATGGATAGAATGATTATAACCGAGGACTGCATATGGGATTTGATCAATAATATTTAGGTCTTTCCTTGTCTCACTTAGGATTCGTGAGTGCTCTATAATTGTAGAGTGGAATCTCTCAATTGTGCTGTTGGAGTTGGGGTTGAGTGGGGTTGTGTAGTGGACGTCTATATTGTGTAGGGAAGTCAAGTCCTTTACTATGTTGTTTTTTAACTCAGAGCCGTTGTCGAGGACCAAGAGTTTGGGCGTGCCGTGATGGGTCATGAAATTAATGAAAGCTTTTGCAACATGAATCGCAGTCAACCCGTCTAGAGGATAGGCTTGCCCATACTTCGAAAATTTGTCAATTATGGTGAGGAATTTTTGTTTTTTTAACGTAAACGTGTCTGCATGCACGACTTCGAAAGGTTTGCTGGGTGTGGGGGTGATGCTAAATTTCTGTTTTGGCGGATGGCGGTCATACTTCATTCTTAAACACAAATCACAGTTATTAATGTAGCGGGCTATACCGTTCCTCATATTAGGCCAGTAGTACCGTTGTTTTATTTGGGCTTCTGTTTCGTGTATGCCGCGATGGTTTGTTCTACCCTCGTGACACAGTTTGATGATATTCTCTTGTTGGTTCGTAGTTTTTATGTCCTCTAATGTCTTTTTACAAAGGACCAATTTGAATCCAGGATTTCTAAATGTACTACTGAGGATATTACAGAGTCTGGGGATGTATTCTTCTCGGTCTAGATTTAATGCGAACGTTTTGTGTGTCGCGGCAAATTCTTTGAAAACACTAATAACGTCCCTCTCGAAATCACTTTGTGGGATCTCAATGATTGTTCTAGTTTTATTTTGAAACAACCGATAAAGTTTTGGTGGCTTTACAGGGAGTGAAACAATTTTTAGGAAAATCTGGTTCTTGAAGTAATTAATAGGGGTTTCAGAAATCGGTACTCCGAATATAGGGTTTTCTTCGCTGGTGTGTACTGTATCGTTTTCGTCTCCATCGTTACTCGGTTCAATTTCGTTCACGTTGGGACCTTCAGAGACATTTGCTAAAATGGAGATGGTTTCGAGGTCTTCGCCATCCGGATCTTCCGAGGTAACTGTGTTAGTGTTTACTTCGCCGATTTTTACTCGTGACAATGCGTCAGCATTGGTGTTCGCTGACCCTTTTTTATAGACTATGACATAGTCGAACTCGTCGAGCCTGAGTCTCCACCTTGTAAGCTTTGCGCTTGGGTCTTTAATAGAAAAGAGCCAGTTCAACGGTTTATGGTCTGTGAAAATATAGAATTTGCGGCCGTATAAGTATGGGCGGAAGTATTTTGTTGCCCACACTATGGCGAGTAGTTCCCGCTCGATTGTACTGTATTTCTGTTCTGTGTCGTTTAAAGTTCTTGACGCGTAGGCTATGGGTTTGTCCCTACCAGGAGGTCCCTGAGACAAAACTGCGCCGATTGCAAATTCACTGGCATCGGTTGAAAGATTAAAGGGGCGTGTAAAGTCAGGGTACTGAAGGATGGGTTCGTTTGTCAGTAGCTCCTTGCATATTTCGAAACATCGAATATATTCAGGAGAAAAAATGATTTTTTGTCCTTTCTTTAAGCAGCAGGTCATAGGCTTAGTAATTCTTGCGAAATCTGGGATGAATTTACGGTAATACCCCAACAGGCCCAGAAATCCTTTAATTTCTTTGGGGGTTTTTGGCAGCGGAAAATTCTGTATGCATTTTATTTTGTCGGGGTTGGGCTTGATGCCCTCAGGGGTTATGACATGACCTAGATATATTGTTTCCTTTTTTAAAAATTCTGATTTGGTCACTTGGATTTTGAGATTAGCCTCGCGAAGACGATGGAACACCTTTTTTAAATTGACAATGTGTTCCTGAAGGGAGGTTGAGTAGACAATGATGTCATCGACGTAGACTAGGCAGATTTCGTTCTGGAGCCCCTTAAGCACATTGTCCATAACTCTTTGGAACGTCGCTGGGGAATTTTTTAAGCCGAAAGGCATTCTGAGGAATTCGAAGTGTCCATGTTCAGTATTGAATGCGGTCTTTTCGATATCATCAGGATGCATTTCGATTTGATGAAAACCGCTTGTTAAGTCGATGGTGGAAAAGTAGTTACACTTTCCTAGTTTATCAAGAACGTCGTTTATGTTAGGGATAGGATAACGGTCGTCTATTGTTTTTTGATTTAGTTTCCTATAATCGATGACTATGCGCCACTTCCTTTTGCTATTGGCATCAGGCTTCTTGGGCACCACCCAAATGGGCGAAGACCAGGGCGAAATACTGGGTCTTATTATATTTTGATCCAGCATTTTCTGTATTTGTTGACTAACCTCCTGTCTGTGCACAAAAGGGTAGCGGTAATTTCTTTGGTGAACTGGTATTTCATCTGTTGTTTTAATTCTATGTTTGACTTTACTAGTGAATGATAGGGGGCCGTCGTCTGCGTAGAAGATATCTGAATATTGTCTGAGGAGTGGAAATATGTGTGATTTTTCTTCGTCGTTCATGTGATCGGTTCTTAACGAATTTATGATAACATCCTTTATGTCTTCCGTTTCAACATCCCGTATATTCATATAGTAGAATTCGAAATTATTTTTTACTGAAGTGGTTTTTAACGGGTATAGCATGGTGAAGTTGACGTCATTGTCAGAATTATTGTGGACTTCAACGTTAGCCCAGCCATCTTCTGCCATTGTGAGAGTTTCCGGTATTATGCAGTTTTGAATGGTCTGAAGGGGCACAATTATTTCACCGGTTTTAGGTGTAACGGGTATTTTTACCTGTGATATTGTGTTTCCTGGGAGCTTTTTTTCCAGTAAAACCTTTGGGGGTGTGTTCAGAAAGCTAATTTTTATTTCTGCCTTAGGCGTTTTGAACTTTGATTCTGAGAAATCTAGGTTGGCTTTGAGTGTTTTTATGATGTCTAACCCGACAAGTCCATCAAAGACATTATGAAATTTGTATGCATAGAATTTAAGCATCTTATCTTCATTAAATTCCTCGAAAGTTGGTATTGTAGCAGAATTATTATGTTTTGAGGATGCGAACGAAGTGGACACTACGAAAGGGTCGAATTTTACGCAATTAGGGTAATATTTCTCAATAAGTTCCGGGTTGAGGAAGGACTTTGTTGAACCTGTATCAACCAATAATTTTAAAGGTGGTTTTTGTATACTAATAAAGGGTAGTTGTCTCTGGTCACAAGAAAGATTCAAATCGATTATGGTGGTGGTAAGTTCTGTGGGTCTGGACAAAAATTTTGGTAGTCTTCGTCATTTGTTAATTCTTCGTATTCGTGGCCGGAATATTCGTCTTCGAGACCTGAGGATTTGTCTTCCGGCGTGTCTAGTTGTTCTGTATTAAATAGTTCCTCTACTTCCATTTTCGACGTGGAAGGTTGAGGTTTGTGAGATGAATTAGTTAATCTGGTAGTGACACTCATTGGAACCGGTTTGTCCCGATTATTCACGTGATTTGGACTCGGGTTCCAAACGTTTTTCGGTTTGCCGAAAACTTGGGAATGTGTCGGTAGTTGAGGGGGTTTAATGTTTTGTTTTGGTGCAAAGTTTACCGGTCTACTTGGAAAGGGTAGCTTAGTAGTAGCATTAAGATTTTCTGCATGGGGTTTATTCGTGCGAAGTTGATCTTGTTGGCTTAAATTATGAGTTTCTCTTGGAATATAACGGTAAGTTTCGTGGTTCACCCTACCCGTGTCACTTTTAACCTGATTTCGCTGGTTTGGAAAGAAGCGGCTATTAGCGTTTTGCAAGTACTTAATGTTTTCTTCTTTTTTTATAAAATTTATTGCCTCTAACATGGACTTTGGTTCCTTTACTCGGACCATAATTCCGTAGGGATTTCTCAAGCCGGCCAGGAAAACCTCAAGTGCTTGATTATTATACATATTTTGTTTGAATTTTCGGACTTCTGCGTTTGATTCGTGGAGGGCCAAGTAATTCGAGATTGTATTCAAAAGTTTTCTTACTCTATCATGAAATTGGAAGGGTGTTTCATTGTAAAATTGTCTCAAATTGTTCAGATCGAAGGACAGACAGTTTTCGTTTCGTGGATCGCTAAAATTTGCGATTAGTTCTTTCTTTATCTCATCGATTGAATTCGCGCAACTAATATTTACCACTTCGCGAGCTGAGCCTTTAAGCTTGCTAATCACTGTTCGAAATATGACTACGTTTTGATAGTTACTTGCATTTGCGGTATCATAAAAATTTTGTACTATACTATCAACACTCTCGATGAAAAATTGCAACTCGTTTGTATCCCCATCAAACTCGGGTATCGTTTCCGCGTGGACTTTTAGGAAAGTTGGAACTGCCATTTTATTTAATTCTGAAATATCACTATTTTCCGTTTGAACTATTTTATTTTCACTCTCACTCACAGAGATATTTTTTAATTCAGAGCATAAAATTTCGATATTTGGCTCCAGACTACTGCTTTCGCTAAAGGAGGCAGGGGTTCTAGAGGAGTCTGACATGGAGCAAAAATTCTACTTACATTAAAATCTTCTCATTTGCCATATTTCCTTCCTGATAGCGCTTGAACAGTAAGTATGACCACAACAAATTTTTCCGTTCACACTCGATTCGCTCACGCTACTTTTATTTTTTTTTTTTTCCGGTCCGATTGTGCCACTTAGCTATTAGAAATAGTTAGAGCTGTCCGCGATGGATATCTCCGTGACAAAGTTACTCGACTGCGCCAGTTACGGGTTTTAATGAAAACTCGATAATTACTTTTAAGTTTTGGTTTTATTGATACGATACGAATAAAATGTTTGAATAATTTTTCTAAGTTATAATTGTTGAAGATGATTATGGTCCAGAAGCTTCTGTCAGACTGACTGTTGTCCCACCACGAAAATCACCCGGGGGAGTCCAATCGTGTCTTCTTGCTGGGTTTGCAGGAATGCTAGTTGTATCTTCTTACTGGGTTTCTAGGAATGCTGATGTGCTGATGTGAATTGTGCTGACGTGCATGCTCGTGCACGTAACTAGCAGCCATATGGTGGAACAAACCGGAGCAGTCTACGGCAGTTGCCACACTTAACAGAGTGCAAAGACTTGCCTGTATTGGAATCACAGGGGCCATGAAAACATGCCCAACTGCGGCTTTAGAAGTGCTGCTAGACCTTTTACCGCTCCACCTATACATACAAAAGGAAGTGGCTAGCAACACACTAAAACTTCAAATAACAGGTCACCTTAATGCCCAAGGAAACGAAGAACACTCACAGATAATGAGGGTGTTCTCACGTGACCTGCTGATTCAGGGCCCGTCAGACCTGATATTAAAAAGAGCGAATTTGGACGTACCATTCAAAACCTTAATAAATGATCGACAGTGGTGGAAAGAAAATAAAAACCCCACCCGACTGGGTGTCTCTGCGTGGTACACAGACGGCTCTAGATGCGACGGATTCTCCGGAGCGGGTGTCTACGGACCCAATTGGCAGATGTCTTTGGCCTAAGGGAGAACTCCCACGATATTTCAGGCTGAGATAATTGCTATAGATACCTGCGGTTCCTTTTTAGGAAAGGGAATGAGAGGTGCTAAAATATGGATTTTGACAGACAGCCAAGCAGCGATTAGACCGCTCTCTAGTTATACTATAGAGTCGGGTCTGGTTTGGTGTTGCCTGTCAACGTTAAAAATACTTGCAAAGTCCAATAGGCTTATCATAGCCTGGGTTCCGGGCCATGAAGGAATACTTGGTAACGAAAAGGCTAATGAACTTGCCAGAAATGGAGCTAAATCCGGTTTCATCGGACCAGAGCCTTAATGTGGCCTTGCCAGGAGATATTATAGATCCTACCTCAGGCCACATTGGAATAATCAAACCGGACTAAGACAAGCAAAAAGATTCATCCACCCCTCAGAGCAGAGGACGAGGAAAATCTTAATGCTCAACAAGCCGGATCTAAAAATCATCACCGACCTACTAACGGGACACTGTGCCCTAAAATACCATCTTAAAAAGATAGGTGTGGAGGATGATGATACAAGCCAATTCTGTTTGGAAGAAGAAGAAACAGCAGAGCACGTACTCTGCCACTGTCTGGCCTTATGTCGACAAAGGCTGACACACTTCGGAGCGTCTATCATCGCTCCGGCAGATGTGTCGAATGCGACGCCCCAGAGTACCATAGCCTTCTTCAAGGACATTGACTTGGATGGGGTCTAATCTAGAAGGGTTTAGCACAATAAATCTTTCAGGTCGCGTTTGCTATCGAGAGATACCTAGAGTAACTTAACGACCCGCTATAAATAATAATAATAATAATAATAATAGCATCCATTTTAAATTTTATTTCACAGCTAAAATCTGAGAATTTCTCGTTTAACCCTTTCGCTACGGCGGTCCTTGCCGCGGAGTGGCTCGCGTGGAACTGAGCGCCGTGCCGAAAATGTGAACAGCAGGCGCGCGTAGTCTTCAGTGCTTGGGGCCAAAACGTTTGTTTCAGAAAGGATTTTGGAACATTACATTTATAAGCAAATTGATTTGTGTGCATAATTTTTTCATGAACACATTTTTAATTCAGCAATACAAGCTACATTGTTGTAAAAAATGCCACGGGTGACTATAGTCACCCGTCATGTATGGGTGGCGTTTTGTGGCGGGTGACTATAGTCACCCGTCGTGTACAGGTGGCGGTTTATTATTCTCTCGGAAGAAATTTCAAATTTCAATTTTCATACTAACCTTATTATATACAAATAAATCGGGACAATATTAAAATAATAAACCTCACAGATTGGAGAATTCTGGACTTTCTCATCTACCAAGAGGAGGACTTTTTGCTGAGGTCGGCGGGGCTTCCTGCTTCGTCCGCCCCATTTTTCGGGGGCACGGGACCCTCTTTTTCGGAGGACTGGCGCTTTGGTGGCAGCAGGGCGTCCTTCTCCTTCTCTAGAACCGGCCACCTACCCTGTTTTCCTGTCCTTCTGTTTTTTGGGAGCCGCGGGACGGGTCTGCAGAATTTTTCCTGGTTGCGAATGGGGATGGTCCCCAAAGAAAAACCCAGATTCCAATTGTTCCTGTAAGAAAATAAATTGAAATATCACAATCCAAGAAAGAAGAATTCTAAAGGTATATTTTGCTGCCGTTAATTGCGTTCTGTTCTTTCGGTTTGTTGGCAAAGAAGCCCAAGGGGGCACCTCTTCTGCCCTTGCATCGAGACCCCAAAAGAAGAATTTTATTTAAAAAACCAAATTGTATTTGGACTGGACAGGAAGAATCGACTTTCTGGACCTAGACAGACAACAAATTTTTAATTTTGCTTTGTTGAGTTCTTTTTAAATTTGTTACCGTTTCTTGCTTACTTTCTATTTCTTGAGCTGGTTTCTTCCTCCAAACTCTCCCCATAAGGTAGGCAAAAACACTTCCTGCACAATGGTGTCTGGCCTAGCCAGCACCAACTCTTTCTCGATTTTAGATACAGGTACGCCGCCTCCGAAGAGGCAGTGGAAACCCAACAAGAGGTCGGCAGATTATGTCTCCTTAACTGATGAACTATTCCCAGCCTTACCTAAGCCGGCGAATAGGGAGACGAATATTTCATCGCACCCTAGGTTCATCATTATCAAATCACTAGATGAAAAAAAAACCGCTGAAAAATTTCAATCAATTTAGAATCCGTAAGGCTGTGGACGGTATTTCACAGCGCTTTACACAGGCTAACTTCCTTAGCGATGGCTCCCTTTTCTTCCTTGTCAATAACAAAACTGTTGGAGATCTTTTCATAAAAATAAATAATTTGGATGGAATTGCCGTTCAGGTAGATTACCACAAAACGTTAAATTCAGTTAAAGGCACGGCGTACTGTCCTGAACTCAAATCAATGAGCCAAGAGGAAATCCTGGAGGGCCTCAAGCCGCAAGGCATCACTGAGGTAATTCAGATTACCAGGCCGGATCCCATTTCTCCCACCAACAAAATTCCCACGGGACTGCTCATCTTAACTTTCGACGCGTTTAAACTTCCGAGAGGGATCCGGGGGCCATGGCAGCTTATACCAATCATGGAGTAGTACCCCTCCCCGATGAGATGTAGGCGATGCCAGAAACTAGGTCATACCTTGAAATGGTACAAGGAGGCTGACGAAATTTGCGGTACATGTGGACTTGCGGGTCCTCACGCGACTAATGAGTGCTCTCGTCGTTTCTGTGTAAATTGCAATATTGATTCACATGAATCCTTCAGCAGAGATTGCCCTGAGTTCGCTAAACAGAAGGAAATCCTGAAAATAAAAACTATTAGAAAATGTTCCATGTATGAGGCAAGAAAAGAATACTGGCTAAACAGGAAATCTCAGGAAGGTCCTTCCTATGCTAATATTGCTGCTAACACAGCCCCAATCGCCCCTCAATCGATCCATTCTTCTATTAATTCTTCCTCTGCTTCAACCTCTTTCTCCAAGGTGGTGCCAAAAACCACCACCCCCGGTTTTCAAAAAGTTCAAAATAAACCAACTCCCTTTGATTTCAAAGCAAACGATAATTCCAACAAAACTTCTATATCTAATCCCTCAAAATCTCAACCTACAAATAAAAAAGTCGAATTAAATAATAAAACTATCTCCTCTGCCTTGGAAAATCCCGATTCGGTACTTCAGATAAACTTTCTCCTGGTCCAGTACTTCAGATAAACTTTCTCCTGGTCCTTCTGGGTCTTCAGTAACATCTACAGACATTGGAAAAAAACAAAAACCTAATAAGAATAATAAACCCAATCTTTTTTCCTCTTCATCCTCTTTAGACATTGAATTTACTTTTCTCTCCTCGGAAGGGGAACAATGAGTTGAGGTTAATTTTAATAAAAAACATGGATGATTCACCATCTAATGAGAATTTATTTTCCAATATACTACAGTGGAACATTAGTGATGCCTTGCGGCTTGAGACCCTCGATGATTTCCTCTTGGTTCATTGATTTGAGTTCAGGACAGTACGCCGTGCCTTTAACTGAATTTAACGTTTTATGGTAATCTACCTGAACGGCAATGCCATCCAAATTATTTATTTTTATGAAAAAATCTCCAACAGTTTTGTTATTGACAAGGAGGAGAAGGGAGCCATCGCTAAGGAAGTTAGCCTGTGTAAAGCGCTGTGAAATACCGTCCACAGCCTTACGGATTCTAAATTGATTGAAATTTTTCAGCGGTTTTTTTTTTTCATCTAGTTTTTTTTTTCATCTAAGGAGACATAATGTGCCGACCTCTTGTTGGGTTTCCACTGCCTCTTCGGAGGCGGCGTACCTGTATCTAAAATCGAGAAAGAGTTGGTGCTGGCTAGGCCAGACACCATTGTGAAGGAAGTATTTTTGCCTCCCTTATGGGGAGAGTTTGGAAGAAGAAACCAGCTCAAGAAATAGAAAGTAAGCAAGAAACGGTAACAAATTTAAAAAGAACTCAACAAAGCAAAATTAAAAATTTGTTGTCCGTCTAGGTCCAGAAAGTCGATTCTTCCTGTCCAGTCCAAATACAACTTAGTTCTTCAAATAAAATTTTTCATTTGGGGTCTCGATGCAAGGGCAGAAGAGGTGCCCCCTTGGGCTTCTTTGCCAACAAACCGAAAGAACAGAACGCAATTAACGGCAGCAAAATACCTTTAGAATTCTTCTTTCTTGGATTGTGATAATTCAATTTATTTTCTTACAGGAACAATTGGAATCTGGGTTTTTCTTTGGGGACCATCCCCATTCGCAACCAGGAAAAATTCTGCAGACCCGTCCCGCGGCTCCCAAAAAACAGAAGGACAGGAAAACAGGGTAGGTGGCCGGTTCTAGAGAAGGAGAAGGACGCCCTGCTGCCACCAAAGCGCCAGTCCTCCGAAAAAGAGGGTCCCGTGCCCCCGAAAAATGGGGCGGACGAAGCAGGAAGCCCCGCCGACCTCAGCAAAAAGTCCTCCTCTTGGTAGATGAGAAAGTCCAGAATTCTCCAATCTGTGAGGTTTATTATTTTAATATTGTCCCAATTTATTTGTATATAATAAGGTTAGTATGAAAATTGAAATTTGAAATTTCTTCCGAGAGAATAATATTTTCGTAGCAGGAAACAAAACACGACCGCTATTCGTCAGAGCCTATATGTTTCAAAACTATAGCTGATGTGAGCCACCGGTGGTACACGCCGATAGATGAACCATTTGCGTATGAGCCACCGGTGGTACACGCCGTCCTCAACGTGTTAAACGATAAAAATATTCGATAGATTACAAAACTATTACTTTTTTGCAAAGGGTGGCATCTCTCC
Organism: Dysmachus trigonus; assembly: GCA_949715965.1. NCBI lineage: Eukaryota > Metazoa > Arthropoda > Insecta > Diptera > Asilidae > Dysmachus > Dysmachus trigonus. The sequence continues at coordinate 32,839,546 of OX454321.1, read as the reverse complement.
TCATTTCGTGGGAGAGACGCCATACAGTTAAAAAATACTTCGGTATTAGCAGAGATGGCAAAATATATTTTAAATAAGTTAAGAACAAACAAAACAACATATTAAAACCAATTCTTACCTTACTGCGTCTTTGTTTTACTTGCAACATTCACTGAAACCACATTCATACTAAATTTTCATCCAAACAATTACGCACCAAATAAATATTTCCTTCATAAACACGTCACGCTTGAGCGCAGCTGAATAGACGCTGACAGGTTTCACTGATAGGATCTATGAGCAGTTAAGCACAGTGAGAAATATAGATATATCTTTCCCACATAGTGAACTAGCGAAGGTATGGCGTCTCTCCCTCATATGGCGTCTATCCCACTTTTACCTTATATTAATATACTACCTACACCAAATCTTCAGAAGATGGAAATTCGGACAAATACGGTGATTAAATTTAAAAGGAAATCGTTGTTCAAAAAACTGTATGGAAGCGATTACCCTGTATCTCCGGTCTCCCAACTTCTAGAGCTTTGGTATCGTATAATTTTTAGTCAAACTTACATGTTTCATTTAAAATTAATTTGAAAAGTTTTCGTAAAAAACAAAAAGTAAGCTATAAGTCGACATCCTCCACTGCATCTACATAAGTATGTATATATGTTCATGGGTGGACCAAGGATGAGCATTCATCGTTGATAGTAGACTCGAAATTAATAGCCCTAACTAAAATAGCCTTGGTACTGAATTTTGTTTGCCACATGTGGTCTTCAATTTCTAAAATTGAATAGCTAATGCGATATCCGTGACGCTAAAAATCTTCGAATACTATTTTCATGGCAATCCCTTGAATTTTACAATTTTGATAAGTGATTCGAAATCAGCGTGCCCAAAATCTCTTAAATAGTAATTTTCATGATAATGTCTTAAGTTTACAATTTTTCACTCCCCATCTTGAATTTGACAACAGAGTCTGTATAAAATGTAGCCTAAGATTTAAGTGGAGCCTACAATTAGACTTCAGCAGCGAAAAAAAAGGACAAACAGACACCAACGTTAAAAATTGTTTTTGTGGCTTTTAAATTAAATAAACAACATTTCTAAAATAGAATTCTTTAAAAATATTCAAATTTTAATTTGTAATTTTGTCATTTTAACACCCTAGATTTTCTTTGCATAATATGTACCCTATATGTTAAGTTGAAATACGTAGTACCTTCAGACAAAATGAAAAAGTATTAAAAGAAGCGTTAAGGCATGATTGAACAACAAATAAACAAACGAACTGTAAATATTACATATAATTATATATGTATAAGGATTATACAAATAAGACATGAATTTCGGGAAATAGTAACTAACTTCCTCTATTTTATATCACCCAATAATGCAGTTCCACGTATTGTCCAGTGATCTGGAGATTTTGCGGAGTCCAGATAGAGTGCAACAATGAAATTTAAGTCCGTACGTTTAATTTTCTTGTATACAGGACACTAAAAGAATAATATTATAAATGCTATTGCAAAACCAACAAACAAATCAGCAATACCTCATAGAGCGACGGTTTACGCATAGCTGTTTGTGCTGCACTTAGATATATAACTGGCATCAATACATATAAAACCTTGTTCGTTGCTTCCACTAATCTAGCATTCTTACGATCCCACCCAGCGCCGTCAAGGAATAGTCCATGAATATAAATGCCCTCATTCGGCGGTTTCTTATATTCTTCAACAGTAAGTTTTAGTACCTCATTGACCATTGTTATTTGATCTAATGCCCAGCCTTTATGAGCTCGAGCAACCTCCTGCTTCATTGCTGTCAAAAAACCTTGAGGATTAAAAAATCCAGACATCCAAAACACTACGGGCCGAGACTGGAACAAACATTGTTTATTTTAAAGTTATCATAATTTATTTAAATTTACGCTGAAACACCAGGCATTAAGTTGTGCATTGCGCTCTAATAGTTCCGTAAACCAGAATCCTAAACTAGCAGAAACCCAACTTCCACGCAACCAAGAAGAAGGTACTCTAGCGTTAAAGATATTATCTAAAGCGTCACGAAGTGTCTCGCTCATTACAACTGTGCCTTCAATAGCTAGAAGTAAATCTTTTAAAGTAGCTCTTACAGAAACCAAGATCTGAAAAAAAGGATATTATACATCGTCTTGTATTTGAAAGGAAAGCAATTAGGTACTTTCTGCATGCGATCGATTTCTTGACGCAAAAATATCGTCATTGATTTTTGAAAGCCCATTTGAATCAGTCTCTGCTTAACCTCGTATAGATCATAGGGAGCTGGTAATTTACTTAACATATCTTTAGTCAAATTAGCAACTTTGTCTTCTCTAGTCATTCCTCCACTTCCACTTGACTCTAAACGATCGACATACTTTATAAATCGGAATAGCAAAATTACAATTTTGCAAACCATCGATTTGAACATGGTTTTAAGTGGATTTTTATAAGGAAGTATCAATAAATAAACGGTGTTACATTTTTTCATGATTTCCGAGATATTTAGTTTTAAAGCTGAATTTTTAGGTGGTCTTTATAGCTGTACTTTCCGCTCCTGTTTAATATAGTTGGCAAGAAGTGATGAAAATGAAAAAAGTTTGGAAAGCGCTCCCCCTACATTCATCTCATTTTGGCTTATTGGACTACGAAGGTCTTAAGTAAGTTTGTATTTATGTGATTGTTATTGAAAAATACACTCCCCGATAAAACTCTAACACACTCCTCGGTTTCTCAGAAAACTTTTAAAGAAAGTTATCCTAATGATCAATTATATATATAAGCAAATCTACCTGCAGTGTACACTCCTTTTTCCCAGAGATTTCGATTGGGCGTAAACTGCGACGGGAATTATGGCACCAAATTATTTTTGCAGTGCGACAGAACTTTAACACAAATTGAATGACTAAAGAAATAACAGCCTTATATTAGAATTAAAAACAAACAATTTATTTTCCTAATAATGTGTATGAGATCCTTTTTTATTTATTACTTAACTCATTCTTCTTGGCAAAGATTTACACAGGGGTTTAATGCGATTTTGCTCTAAAGTTGCCCATTTTTCTTCAATGCAATCTTTTAACTCCTGCATACTGTTAAATTGCCTTCCCTTTGCATACAGAGCTCTTGCGAAATCCCTCCAACAATTTTCAATTATATTTAAATCGGGGGAGCGGGACGGCCATTTCAAAGTCGATATTCCTTTGTGCTGGAAAAATTGTTGAACACATCTTGCTGTATGAATCGCTGCGTTATCCTGCTGAAAAATTACATTGCCACTAATTATAACCGTACCATACTTCTGCAGCTGTTGATCAATTAATTCAATGTAGTTCCTGCTGTTCATTCGGCCAGAAATGAAACAAATGTCACTTTTTCCTCAATACCTAATAGCAGCCCAAATCATAACTCCACCTCCACCCATTTGTCATCGACTTAACCCGTTAAGGCCCAATCGGGCGCATTTTCATAAGTTTTTTCAGGCGCCCTAAATGCTATTAATCTCAAAAATTTTTTTTAGAAAATCATTACTTGTGGCTCGAAACCAACGAAAAATTTGCCAGAAAAGCAATAGTATCGCGTCCATGGACCCTATTCCTTAATTAGCAGATGGTTACGCCTTGGAATTCAAAATGGCGGTATCCAAAATGGCGTTTGAAAGTCGAAAATTCAATGACATGTAATATTATGACTATGGTCAGATTTGAAAAAATAAAGATGGCGGATCCGAAATGGCGGACGAAAAAATTAAAATCACATGGATCTGAGCAAAATTTTGCACTAAGGAGTTTTTGGCGTAGCTGATTACGAATCTGAGATCTGATTTAAAAAAATGATAAATGATTATTTTTTCAAATCTGACCCTAGAGCTATTTTATGCTCAGATTTATAAAATATTAATGTCTTTGTCCACCATATTGAACCCACCATTTTGAATTTTTTAAATTTGACCTCAGATCCGCAATCAGCGAACTCAAAAACCTTCCTAATTAAGAAGTTTCTTAATAAATCCATTAACCCTTTAACTGTTTATGTCGAGTATACTCGTCATGAACAAACCACGATTTTTCGCATAATGTCGATTGTATTCGTCGCAATGACAAAAATATAACATATGTATTATCAATCAACGAACCACAATAATTTTTATTTCTGAAAAAGGGCAAATAAAGAAATTTTAAAAAATTTACATTTTAGAATATTCGTTAGTTCGTGGGCAAAAAAAGTTTTTAAAAATAAAATTAAACAGTTAAAGGGTTAAGAACTTATTTTTTCATAGTCATAATATTATATGTCATTGAATTTTCGACTTTCAAACGCCATTTTGGATACCGCCATTTTGAATTCCAAAGCGTAAAATCCAAACGCTGCTTCTTGTGTTGGTCCGTTAATAGATGTTTCTTTTTCAGTTTTATTCTTTTCAAATGTTCAGCTTTTTGGAGAATACGCTGAACATTTCTCACATGCGTGGAAACTCCAGATTTTTTCTCAATTTGCCGGGCCGGGCCGTAAGCGCTGAATTTGAGACAACTCTCAAAATTGCACACTTATCTTGCTTGGGTACAGCTTTTGGCCTAAGTACCTCTAGGATTCTTCTTGCCATAGTTTTCTGCATTATTTAAGTAATTATAGATTACCCGACGGTTTCTATTAATTCTTCGCGCAATTTCTGTTACGGAAACATTATTTCTTATCAAGTCCACTGTGGCGGTAGCTTTAACCGCACTTCCTTTACTATCATTACCGGATAGTAAGGAGTACTAAATTTTATCGCATCCGATACTCTAACACTGTTACAAAGGCTATAGCGGGATAAGGTAGTGAAAATTGCCCCCAGCGGAATCGCTACGACGGGTGGCGCTTTCGATAGGTTGTGTCAAAAAATGCCTCCATGCCAGTTTTTAGCCCTCTAAGTCTACAGTCACCGGTAAAATCGGTTTCGACCCATTTCTTCGAAAATAAATTCTTACGGCCGCAGTTTTTATCCAAAAATTCTGAAAATTTCCACAAACCTTTATTTTTATGTTACCAATAATCGTGGATTTTTATAGATTTTTACCTTTAAAATTGGGGTCAAGAGAGCCATTTTAATTTTTCAAATTATTTCTAGGTTAGGAACCCTATTTTTCGCCAAGTTTTAAACCATTGTTTTTTAAGTCTTTTTTTCCGTTCTTTCGAATGGCGGAATCAAAATATCGAATTTCAGGGTGCGTCATTCCGAAAAATCGAAAAAACCCTTTTTTTTTTTTGCATTTTGTCCACTTATTTAAGGCATAAACTCAAAATTCAAGGGCGCAATACTTACCCATACAACCAAAAATAGTGCAGGAATCATTTTCAGTTGAAAACATGATTGCAGGATCGATTTTTATGTTTTAAAAATCGAAAAACTATTTTTTTTCGGTATTTTAACCATTTACTTGATATATAACCTTGAAATTAAATAGCGCAATGCTCACCCATATGACCACACACACTCTAGGACTTATTTTTAGGTGAATACATTCTTTTAGTATCGATTAGTACGTCTCAAAACTCAAAAAAACTAAGTTTTTTGTCATTTTTACCATATATTTAAAGCATAACCACAAAAAGGCCTCATAGTTGCCGATACGACAACGTTTAAGGACTTTCAAACATTTTTTTTTTCATGTCGTGTGATGTCATATTCTCTCTTAGTGTCGTATTAGATTTTGCATTTAAAGCATTTGACTCATGCAACAGATTATTCGAACTAAGAGAATGTTAGCCTATGGCGTTTCGTATTTAGCCATACGGCTTAGCATAACTATTCGGCCGAGGGCACGCAATGGGTAGCACCTTGATATTCCCATTCGATTATTGAACTATTTATTAATAATCAGATAAATCAATTTGCGCAATTAATATTTTCTTATTCACTTGTAAACTACTAAAACTAAAAATAGTTCATTATATTTAATATGCCGGCGCATGATATCTAATGTTCGGAAGAAGTTTTCAAATTCTCCTCCCTAAAAGGGAGGAATGCGAAGATCTCAACAAATTATTATATATGATATTGAGTAAAACCCAATTCTGTTGGCTACAGTGGTATTTTGCGCTATACCTTTGACTGTGCTAATGGGTTAAGTACTGTCGGCTCTTCCTCCCATATTGCTGCTGTCATTTATTATCTAGCTAATGCTAGATATAAATCAAAGATTATTAGACCATCTAAGATTCTCTCTGAAATATTTTCAACTTCAGATATTAAGCCAGTCATAGAAGAAGATAGTGACGAAGATTGAGAATGTGGAGACGGTTTTTACTGCAGAATAAAACATTATTATTTTTTATTAAATACATACTGTTATAACTAAGTTTTTATTACTTATATATTTAATAATATATAAATTTTTTTATATTTTGATAGAAATTGGACTTGTTTTTTTGTATCATTATATATAAACGTTATTCCAGCCTACATTAAAAATATATCCTTATTTCATGAAAATAAATTAATAATTCTATATATGAAGTTTCCCTCTGTTTCATGTTTGTTAAGATTCTAGTCGATATTGCAACAATTTTCCTACTTAAGAATGCGTCCTTGAACGTTGTCGTATCGGCAAGTATTAGGCCTTTTTGTGGTTATGCTTTAAATATATGGTAAAAATGACAAAAAACTTAGTTTTTTTGAGTTTTGAGACGTACTAATCGATACTAAAAGAATGTATTCACCTAAAAATAAGTCCTAGAGTGTGTGTGGTCATATGGGTGAGCATTGCGCTATTTAATTTCAAGGTTATATATCAAGTAAATGGTTAAAATACCGAAAAAAAATAGTTTTTCGATTTTTAAAACATAAAAATCGATCCTGCAATCATGTTTTCAACTGAAAATGATTCCTGGACTATTTTTGGTTGTATGGGTAAGTATTGCGCCCTTGAATTTTGAGGTTATGCCTTAAATAAGTGGACAAAATGCAAAAAAAAAAACGGTTTTTTCGATTTTTCGGAATGACGCACCCTGAAATTCGATATTTTGATTCCGCCATTCGAAAGAACGGAAAAAAAGACTTAAAAAATAATGGTTTAAAACTTGGCGAAAAATAGGGTTCCTAACCTAGAAATAATTTGAAAAATTAAAATGGCTCTCTTGACCCCAATTTTAAAGGTAAAAATCTATAAAAATCCACGATTATTGGTAACATAAAAATAAAGGTTTGTGGAAATTTTCAGAATTTTTGGATAAAAACTGCGGCCGTAAGAATTTATTTTCGAAGAAATGGGTCGAAACCGATTTTACCGGTGACTGTACACTTAGAGGGCTAAAAACTGGCATGGAGGCATTTTTTGACACAACCTATCGAAAGCACCACCCGTCGAAGCGATTCCGCTGGGGGCAATTTTCACTACCTTATCCCGCTATAGCCTTTATAAGAGATAAATTCTTTCACGAGATGACCAGAGTTCGGAGCAGAATCCCAACTAGACTTTTTAGTTTAAATAGAATAAAGTTTATTTTTAACGTGCGACCCTTTTTCACTCAAACTGGACTAAGCGAATCCAGTATCAGTAAATTCGCAATACCTTCGTTTAGTAGCTACGGATAAATCGTCGATCTATTATTTATCAACCAGCTACATCCACTGTGATTTTTATTTCTTCTTCACTAAGTCTTTTCCTCGAAGCATTGCAAAAAATTCTTATTCAAATTGATCTCACAGTAACACAACTCTTGTACTAAATGTTTTAAGCACAAATCTTCATTACTACTTGAACACTCGCACAAAAATGATCTAGAAATTAACGGACTGCAAAAATAATGTGGCACCATAATTCCCGTCGCAGTTCACGTCAAATCGAAATTTCTGGGAAAAAGGAGTGTACACTGCAGGTAGATTTGCTTATGGATATGATTGGTCATTAGAGGGAATTCCCTTAAAAATGTTCTAAGAAACCGATGGATGTATTATAGTTTTGTCGGGGACTGTAGGTTAAGCTTAATTGAATAATAGACCCGGCTTTCCTTAAAATTGAAAGAAATTTAAAAAAAAATCAAGTTGCCAGTTTTACATAAAGCATAGTTACCGCCTCGGACCTTTTGCATTGTTTTAAATAATAAATTAACACAAATACTATTTCGAATGCAATTAATATTCTGCTTGAAAATTAATTAGCCATTTTTACATATCTTCAAATAGTTGTAGGTACTAAAGGAATAAAACAACAAAATGGGCCTAACGGGCCTTTAAAATTCATCACGATTTCCAAGCTCGACATTTGGGTTTTTAAAATTTTCAAATATTAAACTTATCATTTTCATGCATAGAGTTAATCATGGCTTTTTGTTTTATATGACAAGAGGATATGGAATTCACAAAAAGATTAAAAAAGAAAGATGCTAGAGGTAGCTGAGAATTATAAAAATTGCCAAGAAAATGGACAGTAACACGTATGCGGAAATAAATAAATTCTATTTTTTTATAATTTTGAGGACCTCTTTTCTTTAAACTTTCAGGTAATACCAAGAACCGGCAGAAATGTGTAATAAAACGATTTTATAGGCAATGATACAAGATACTCTAATACCAAAATTTGTTAGTGCTTTAGTGGTTGCAGACCGGATTTGATCACAATAAAAAATAATATACGATGGTGAATTTCCTTCTTTGAAATCTAAATGAAGATTTTTACCAAGTTCGAATTGAAAAATGGTGCGGTTTAGATTTTTATTTATTTCTCATACGATTTTTATTGGCTTCACTTCTAATTCAATTTTTCATTTAATTTCACGATTCATTCGCTCCAATGACAAAACACTTTAACACTTTCATAATAAAATTTCAAAATAGTTTTTCTGAAATGGCGGACAAAATGTTGTTATTTATTGTCTGGTTTTGTCCAATTGATTTAAATTTCCTACTCAGAGGATTTTAAGACCTTGGGTTATGAATTTTTCGCCAAAGTTAAAAAATTCAAAATGACGATGCCAATATGACAGATAAGATTTGTTTCATGATCATTATTACGTAGAATCGTAGATTTAATATTACAGCTTTTCGCGGTCACAGCTTATGAAATTTTGGTCGAAATTTGGCAATTCAAAACAGCGACGCTAATATGACGGCGAAGTTTTCTCATATTTGGCCTGATTATATTCAAATTTAATACTGGAACGTTTGGAAAAAAAGGTCAACAATTGGAAATTAAAAATTGCGCCGCAATATGGAGAGCCAGTTTTGTCAAAGATGGAAAGTGTGGCTTGAGATTGGCTTAAACTAAGTTCAAGCGTGGTTCAAGTATGGCTCTGCCCTGGTTTAAACTTGACTTAACTTGGCCTCAGTAGTCTCCTGAAATAAGTTTAGGGGCTTAGAAGTTATGACGGAACAGACAGAAATTTACAAATTTATTATTAATAAGACTAACAATTTCCAATGTCTTTTCATGTTCCCACACATTTCCCTTTCTTAAATTATTCATTTGTTGCGAAAACACACAAAGCCAAAGCAAAACAAAAACTAAACATGTCACTCAAATCCGAACTCTTAACTTGTAAAGTGTAGTCAAGTCGAATCGACTCAATTTCAACTCAACCTGTATTTACCTAGAGTTAAACCTAAGTTGGTTAAGCCCAGGTTCAACTTTGCATGGTCCATAAACAGGATAAATTATTACTTTTCATAAAAATTGCATAGAGTTTTAAAAATGGCATACAGTTTTTGAATACGTAAGTATTGCTAAATCCATCAACGTCGATTTCATAGAATTTGAATATATAATTTGAAAACGAACCGAATTGTATAAAATAATATTAGTAATTCGGGTAATATAATAATAAAGCGCTGTACTTAAATTTAGAGCGATAATTCGCAAGTGTGTGCTTTAAATGTATTAGACTACTTTTCAATATATTGCATTGCTGTATTGTACCAGAGTCCAAACATTCATTTAAAATATGTGTGGTAAGTGATCACGGAAATGCGAATAGTATATAAAATTGCATTTTTATTGAAAATGAACGGAATTCGGCTAAGTAACGTAAAGTGGCCTATTTCCGACCGCCTTTCCTAATTCCGACCACTTTATATTTCTGCTAATAACTTTTTCCGATGCATGTAAACAGGTCAATGATTGTTACAATATGTACATGCGGATAGGCCACTTTACGTTAAATTGTTGTTGATACAACAATGCGTTTTTGAACGCTTGGCTATTTAAGCTCTTTCCGCTTTCTCTTTGCAATTAGTTGACAGCAGCTCAAAAATCAGTTATTTTGTTATTTAATTCCGGATTATAACTATTTACGTCTTGTTTGTTGTTTCATTTCAGGAATTTTTCTGAATACCCAGCTTTAACAACAATAAATATAATAAAATAAAATTATTCAAGAAAACGGTTTTTTAGAACATGTTTCGATACCACTCTCATATCCAAATCGAGGAATCAAAATAATAAGTTTATCCCTTATGGAAAAGAAGATACGAATTTTACCAATGACACTATGTACTTTATTATGCTATATGATTTAATTTTTTGGAGTGACACATTTAATTAGCTTCATTTGACAAATGCAATGAATTAATATATATACGTTAATACATCATGTCAGTAATTTTCAAATCTTACTATGCTATGTATTGATTTCAGTATTATTGACATGTTACTAGTCACTTTTAAAAAATTTGCAATCCTGATTGTGAGTGTGATTGTGAAGAAGTGATTAATCTAATTGAAGAATATAAATCCGCTAAAATACAACATCAAACTCCAATAAATCAACAATATCGTATTGCAAAAAACATGTCATACAGGATGTAGGCAACGACAAATTTTTAATCATAAAACAGAATATCTGTATGCCAATCGATTCCTTTAAGTATCCTGATTAAGATTTCCTTCTTGAAAATTTAAAGTTTTCGAAAATTTGTACCTATTATTATTTGTTTTGTAGGCTGACGATGTTTCATTAAGGACAGACCAACCGACGAAGTGTGTTCGATCACCTCAATATATCAAAGTGACCAACATGTATATTCTTATGTAATATATATTATACTAATACTATACATATATATATGTATAAACCTCTGAGTGCGGAGTATTTTTAAATTCTACGACCCATGACATGAATTTATGCATCATTCGATGTTCGAACTCGTCATCATGAGGATTATTGCAATAAGTACACGGAGAAAAATATAGAGGAAAAATTACTGTTCTACCACAGTAACCGTGCAGCATATCTTTTTTTAGAAATTTTTATGCGAAAGAATATTAAAAAGTAATGGTTAAAAATTTTTATTTAGCAGTCGGTCTAAGAATTTTTACAAACTATCTAGGAATTTTTACAGTTAGAACTGTAAATTTTTAGGTGCTAGTAATTTTTATCGAGAAATTTGAGAAAATTACGAAACAAAATATATATAACACAGTATACTCTATAATTTCTACAATACGACACTGGAATTTTTACAGTTTTGGCTCATTAATTTTTCCTACGCCGAAAAGTTCATTCGGGCAAACTCGGAAGATTTCGGAAGACGTAGCGTATATTTTGATTACATTTGCGTGTGTATATAGGGTGTTCCGAGGTGGGAGGGAAATATTGCAGGGGTGAAAGGGGGGGGGGGGGCATCTAGCACCGTTTGGCAGTTACAGGGTGATTCGTAAATCAGGATTTTGCCTTATATGGGAACCGCTCTTGTATCTTTATATTTTTTTCTACGCATCGCAAACCGATCTCAAAAAATTACTATTTCGAAGCCCTTTCCAAACGGTCAACACCACCCCCTATCCCCAACCCCTTGGCCACGATCCCCCCTGGAAGTTGAAAAAATCAACTTTTATTTCACGATTTTTCACCTTTCGTCCCGCTTTTCTCCGAAATTCACGTTATTAATATACCTACTTTTTATTTTTTTTAAGTTGCCTATCTAATTACCTTTCCAAAAAGGTGCAACATGCCCAGGTAGAAAGGGGTTGCAAAAGTCCTGAAATTAAAACATCCTCACAGATACCTAATTACTTTATTGCACCATAATGGAAAAAGACGTTAAGTAAACAATTTTTATGATAGCAAGTTCGGAAATGTTTGTTTAGAAACACAGGTAATACATTTTTATTATTTCAGCAAAACAGTAATAAAATAATAAATGTAATCTCGTTAAATAGCTTTATTAGTTTATTATATCCAGTATTCACTCCTAAGTATCCTGACGCTCCTTTTCTAATACCTCCTATAAATTATGGTATAAAAATGGGTAAGTTTGAAAGGACATTGACCGCAGTTGAAGAAGCAAGCAATAAAACCGGGTGTTTAATAGAAAAAATTAAGATAAAATGGCAGAATGCAGTGTTGAAGAGTCTGCCGATATAATTTACGTGTACGGTTTAGTAGACGGAAATGATAGTGAGGCCGTACGACAATAACAAAGGAGATTCCCGAATCGACGTGTACCCGACAGAAGGGTATTTTCAAGGACTTTCAGAAGGTTAAAAGAAACCGGAAGTGTAACCGCCCCCAGAGCAGAAACGCGATAAGGAGCATCGGCCGATTCAGCGGACACCGACCAACAAATCCTCAACATCGTCAGGAACTGCCCTGAAATAAGCATCAGGCAGGTCGCACGACGGTTAGGATTGTCTTCAGGGAGAGTTTGGACCGTTGTGAACCGAGAGGGACTACATCCATACCACCATATCTCGGTCCAAGCACTACTGGAAGGAGATTCCGAAAGACGATTGCAATTCTGCACTTGGCTGTTCGAGTCTGACCTCGAAAACAGAAGGTTTCTAGACCGAATTCTGTGGACGGATGAATCGCAATTCACCCGGGATGGCATCACAAACTTCCACAACCTCCACACCTGGTCAGATGTGAACCCACATAGGACAAGGTGTCGGTCCTTCCAGCAAAGATTTAGTGTCAATGTCTGGGCTGGCATCATCGGCAACCAGTTTATAGGACCCTTCATCTTGCCCCAAGTGCTGAATAGTCAGCTATATTCGGACTTTTTGGAGAATACCCTTCCGGATCTGTTGGAGGACATCCCCCTGGCTCCCAGAAGTGCAATGTATTTACAGCACGACGGAGCACCTGCGCATACTGGAAACATTGTTAGGGCAAGGTTGAATGAACTTTACCCAGAACGCTGGATTGGATGAGGTGGACCGATTCCTTGGCCTGCTAGGTCACCGGACCTTACTCCACTGGACTTTTTCTTATGGGGAATGATGAAAGATGAACTTTACTCAAGACTAATCAACACCAGAGAAGAATTAGTTACCAGGATTGGAACTGCAGCCACGAAAACACGGGATAGACTGATTACCATAGACCTCAAACGCGAAATAAGACGAAGGCTACTTGCATGCATCGAAACTGTTGGAGAACATTTTGAACAGCTTTTGTAGGACATAAGTTTTAATTGTAATTAGTTTTTAAGGGAACAAAATGTATTTTCTAGTTAACTTAACCCTCAGTCACACAAGGCCTTTTCCATTTAGAATTCACAAAGTCGGGTATGGTCTACCCGTCCAGAGTTTGGACGTGAATACCGTATAGTGAAAGTATTCGTTAGCAATTTCGATGCTACTTTTTCATTTGTTTGGGATATTAACCTTTCGTTCCCAACATAAAAAATTATTAATTGTAAAAATTACACAGCAATAAACAAAAAAAAAAAAAAGCAAAATTTCAGAAAAACATTTTTTTTTCAAAAAATTATAAAACATATCAAGTACGATTTTTAAAAAGTATAAACCATCAATCCTTGTAAACAAATGTTCGAACTATCATAAAAACAGCACGACTTAGTATTTTACTCCAAAAACCATATTTTTTTTGTAATTTGAAAATGAGCAATTTTCCAAAGAAGTGGAAAAGCAAATTACAAGGCAATTTCAACCGCATTCCTTCGTGCACGGGTTTCCATACTAAAAGCAAGGATTTATTATAGTTTAATAGTTCAAGAAACACCAACTTAAATTGTTTTACATAAAAAATTATGTCTTCATACTTTAGAAATAGGCCTCCATATACGAATTTACTATCCTTAAACTGTCACAGAAAACACGCATCTTGCTCATTTTTTGATCGATAGAAAGAAAAAAAATGATAAAATATTATTTGTATACTAAAAATATACATCAAAAGTTGATGTAATTGCTCTTTTGTACGCATTTTTACTTACTTGTCAAATTTTGATTATCGGCGTTTTCTAACGAATTCACACATGGCGGGTAGAAAATACCCAGACCAATATTCGGACAAATTAAACAGTATGCTAGGTGACACTAATAACTTTGACGAAGCACTAATTAGGTACTTTGGTACCTCTACTTTTTTTACGCATGCGCTTTAGACATGTACCCCTTCCCCCTGGAAAATGCTACGCGTTTCTAAAAGGCTCTGGGTATGGTATACCCGACCTTTGTGACTGAGGGTTAAGTATAATTTCTTAAAAATTCAAATTGTCATGATATTCTGTAAATAAATTTTCGTATCCTTTTTCTACCTGGGCATGTTGCACCTTTTTGGAAAAATAATTAGATAGTCAACTTAAAAAAAATAAAAAGTAGGTATGTTACTAACATGAATTTCGGAGAAAAGTGTGGCGAAAGGTGAAAAATCGTGAAATAAAAGTTAATTTTTTCAACTTCCAGGGGGGATTGTGGCCAAGGGGTTGGGGATAGGGGGGTGGTGTTGACCGTTTTGGAAAGGGCTTCGAAATAGTAATTTTTTGAGATCGGTTTGCGATGCGTAGAAAAAAATATAAAGATACAAGAGCGGTTCCCATATAAGGCAAAATCCTGATTTACGAATCACCCTGTAACTGCCGAACGGCGCGAGATGCCCCCCCCCCCCCCCCATACGATTTTTTGCTTGTCTCGGTCTGACCTTTCACCCCTTGCAATATTTCCCTCCCACCTCTGAACACCCTGTATATAGTATAACTCGCCTACCTATTATAAAAAGCGTACCATCTTTAAATAGAGCCCAGGAAGCGCAGAGGGCATCACATAAAAGGGATTTCCTGAAGGCACAACTAAATATATGCGTAAAATAAAAAAAAGCCCGACTGCGTCAATAGCGTTGGGCCCATGTGAATGTATTACAAAGTGGTTTCAGCTGTGAGATCTTTCTGCGATTCTTGCGCTCTCTTTATTCAAAGCGTGCAATAAAACGTATATTTATTTCGATGTAATTAACTTCAAATTGGAAATGTGCTAAGTAGTAGAATTCACAATATTATAAAGCATGCGGGTGCCGGTTAAAGAAAACTAATTTCGATCATCATCGCATGTCATAATGATAGCGAGAATTCTTTGATGTGTTATGTGTTTTCTTCATAATGAAGTACATAGTGTCGATTGCAGTGCAAATTACCTTTGGGTTGGATCGATATAATCGTATTTAATATATCCTTAATTGTTAGTGTTTGATACGTTATATTGGCATTCGAATGAAATCCGTACACTTCTGGTGGATCTATAGCTGGCATATCTTGAATTGCTACTAAATAATCTTCCTGAACTTTGAATTTGAATATCTTATATCCTGTGTAAAATTGGAAGTTTTCTTCAAACAAAGCGTCAGAAAACCAAAACCGTGCCAACGTATTAAGTAGCTTTTTATCATAGTCATCTGTTACTCTTCCTCCATATTGAACTTCACCAAGCATGTATCGAACGGTGATCCAACTGATGCCTTTCTTTGGATCAATATCATCTAAATGATTTTGGACAAACATGCAACTAGCAAGCCAGTCAGCTGAATTGAATTCGTAAGGAATATTCCACCCGAGAGGACCATATTTTCTCCTTTCTTGCACAACAGAATGTAGGAAAGAAATTGCGAAGACCAATGGATGGTAAAAAGGAGATTCACTATAGTCCAAGAAGTCTTGGGTTAGGTTGGTATAAGTGCGTTTAATACCAGCCTTTAAGCCTGCAGGGGGTTCATTTGTGAATTTAATGGCGAGCTGTAAAAGCGTAATGGGAAACATCGGCGATACTTCCGTCGTCATCCATACTCTGAAATCGTCGTGAAAACCAGTATTGTTTTTCTCTAACTCAAGGAATAGGAGAGTAAGCTCCTCCATATAATCTAATCCCAAGTGACAGTTTTGTAGGAGAGCCCACCCTCCCTCTACTAAACATAGATCAATTAATTTTCTTGCATGAACTTCCTGGCCTTGACCCATCGAAATAGAATAACACTTCACTTCGTATTTTTTTGCTAACGATTCAATATTCGGCGAAGGATCAGAACCCATTGACAAAAAGCAAATTATGGGCTTTAAAGGAGTGCTTTCTAAATAGAGTGTATCAAAATTAAGCACAACTGGCTCAGCGAAACGCTCTCCAAGAGAATTTGATATGTATTTTCGGCTTTGAGATATGGTTCTGTCTGGACACCAAGCTCTTATCAAAAGCAGCCTTCTAAACGGATCTAATGTTTGATAACCGTCAGGTATGTGTTCGTTTTCAGGACATTCTTTCTGAAACCAAATTCGCCAGCCCCGCTCATTTAGACCGGTTTGCTCCAAAATATTACTAAATTGTCTTAAATTCGTCAGTTGCACCAAATTAAGCCAAGTTTCGTCAGTAACCCATCGAAAAACCTTCGGTGGACAGTCTTTGAGGTTCAAAGCAGCGCCACCTTTTATTAGATTTTGAAACTCTTCATACGTTATATTTCCTAATTGTTGGTCGATGTTAAGACACATAAGCAGGACAAACAGGTATTTATGTTCCTCATACAATCCTCTTGATTTATATCTGTATATTTCATATGTAAGGTAATCTATTATATACCTGATCCTTTGGGAAGTTATGTGAGTTTTCTTGGAATTTTGCATGGAAATATCAAATCTCTCAAGGAACTGAACTAAAGAAGTTTGGTACATACAATTCACCATGGCCATTGAACAGATCAGGAAGTACAGAACGCTTCCACGAGTTGCAACTGACCGATACTCCTCTCGAGCGGCATTTATTTTTACCTCTGTTATTTTCGCTATAGTAAGCTTTTCCTTCAACTCAATCGCAGTGTTTTTACTTGTATTTAGTACCTGCAATACTGTTTCGTCTTCTAACAAACTTCCCTGAACCGTAGACAATTTATGAAGTAAATTGGCTTCAAGTTCCTTCATATTTTTCAGATTTCTTGTTACTGTTTCAATTAAGCTTGTGCGTTCTGTTTCAAGTTCTTTCTTTTCAGACAATATAACTCTTCCTAGCAATTGATCTTCAAGTCCTTTCATGGTAACTGTAAAATCAATAACCGAGCACCTTGCGCATATTTCTGGCGTATATGCGGGATTTGGTAATTTTGTTGTGAGATATAGACGGAAAGTGTCGTTGAAATCGACTTCTTTGTCTCCAACTTTAATTTTATAAGAAGTGCCTGCATATAAAAAAATGATGGTTAGTGAAGTATGGGAACATGTTTGACAGTGAGATAATGTTTAGACCGTTATTTATATTCAAGCCTTATTTTAAGGATTACCTTAATTCCAACCTTGAGGTGAGCTTGTTCAAAATAAAGCATTGCTTGCGAAAAACATTCTTTTGAAAGCTACCGTTGAAGGTAATTTAAAGCTGCTAGAAATTCCAGCAGATTCGAATGTCCATACGATAGAAAGTACGGCCGCAAGCTACACTATGTAGCTTTAAGTATTTGCGGTACGCGCGAGGACGATGTGAAGACGAGCTGATTCTGAGCTTCACCTGCTTATTCATATCGGCGCAACGCTTTATATTACCTTCATTTGTAACTATGCTCGATATAGAAAATACAAGGTATGCTCGTCAGATTTTGACACTGCTCATGGCGTAATGATGGTAAATCGGGGAAAATTATTTAAATTAATTATTTAGCAATAGCTTCGATAAATTATAATACACTTTAAAAACTGAATATAAATTCACACTGATCTTAAGAGCAATTTTATTTTTTTTTCTGTGTAAAAATTTATCACGATCATAAAAGCATACATTTTTCTTGTAATTAAGCAAAACAAGTGTGAAATAACACAATTTTAAAGCTTTGGGTGTGATATTTAATCAACTTTGTAAATGTTGTATGATTTATTCCAAATTGGTGTAAACGTGCACATTAATATGTAAAATTACGTCAAAGTAACGTAAGTAAATCTACGACTTAAATTCTCTCATTCAAGCAAAATGAATGCGCAAGCACTTTGCGATGATATTCCTTAAAGTAATATTTTGTTTGAAGGGTGTAATTTCAATTAAAGGTAAAATAACTAGATTAAGGGACTTTAAAAATGAAATAGGATATGTATTCATTCATACTAATCTTAATACTTTAATACAACGGCAAGAAAAAGTTGATATGTCTTATTTTTATTAGTTTATTAAATACTTAGCAAACCATAAGTTATTGCGAATTTATTATTAAAATAAGCTTATTTAAACTATTTCCTTCACTTTATCCCATTCATGCGAGATACCGTCCTTGTCCCCTTAATTGCATTATAAAAATACTATATTCAAAGGAGTATTTAATTCCAAACATTTACATTTATGCTATGTGCAAATTTACACATGATGTAAAAATACACATTTACTATGTAAACTTCGCATCTTTTATGCGTAATTTTCCGCATATGTGTGTTATATTTTACACAGGCATTTGTGTAATTTTTTTAATTTTTCCTCAGTTCGTCCCCTTTTTTTTTTTTTGTCTAATTTCTCTGGACTAATACCATTACGGAAGGTATTCAATTTCCTTCGAAATAATTTCAAAATTTTTTTTTATTTTTGTAATGTTAATAAACATCCCTATAAATTTCCATAAGGATATCTTGTTTCTTTGTATCCGAAAAAAATGTGTTAAAATTTTTTATTTTTAAAAATTGTAGACAAGTAAGACCTCCTAACTCAAGTCAAATTAAGTCACCTCGACTCGAGTGAGGTATTAAACGTGCCGGAAAGAGAGCCTCTGTAAGCCCAATCCGGTAAGTTCAAAGCAGAACACTCAGCTAAAAGCTTACAACTTCTGTCGAATGGCGATTAAACGTTTTCATAGGGTTCACCCTCGCTGAGAAAAGGGGTGCTAGGAAGGAATCAGTAAAGTAACTATGGAACAAACAGGGTTTGTTGAAACTCATGTTAAATTAGCAACACTCAAAACCTTCCACTATTCTATTAAATATAAAAAAGTTTTTATACAATACGAGTATTATATATAAGCTATTTCCTTTTTTACTCTTGACTCAATTAAGGTACTAGTACCGTTTAGAAGGCTAAAAAATGACCAATTTTTAACATTTTTTTTCTCGTTTCCTTTATTTTAAATATTATGAAAATTTTTTCCTGTAGTTAGTACACATTTTGGCAGTAAAAAAAATTGTTTTTTAATTTTATTTTCATTGAACATTTATTGCTATATGACGTCATAGTCAAGTCCTCGAAAATTAGAGCCTCGCACTGTCCGGGGTTAATCTCCAAAATGGCAAGCCTGATACAGAAATTTCAAGAAGCATTTTATAGAGGAAGGTGGTTTACATCGTAATCCACCAGAAAATTTAAGAAAAATTGAAAAAAAAAAATTGGCGGCTTTGTAAACAAAAAAAATGAAAAAATCACTGTTTTTTTCACCTTTTTTCGCTTGCCAAATTTTTTTTTTAATTTTTCTTAAATTTTCTGGTGGATTACGGTAGAGGACATCAAAGGTAAACAAATGCATCCAAAATGAAAAAAAATCCATCGAGTAGTTGCGGAGAATAAGTCTGCACCGTTTGAAAAAATGCTATTTTGAGTAAAACGCGTTTAAAGTTTTTGAAGAAAAATTTCAAGAATATTTTAAGAATAATCGTATTTTAATCCTTACAATTGGTCAGTCCGCGATTCCTGCTCCATATAGAAGTACGCCAGAGTCTATGAAACCTTGCTCAGGACGACGGTTGCTTTGAAAGAGGCAGGTATACAAGAGAGGGGAGAAGAGCAGCTGCCGAGCCGCTGCCTAACTGGGTAAACTGCCGGTAGAGCGTCAAAAAGGCGCGCGCATACAAATCGCTGTAATTTCCTTATTTTTTAAAATATCACTACAAAATTTTAGGAGGTGAATTTTGAAGGTATAGGGATTCATAAAATGTAAAAAAAAAAATTGATTTTTTCAAAATTCTAAACGGTACTAGTACCTTAAGAAAGTTTGTTTCGAGCGAATGTTCAATACACATCATCTCACTACAAGGTTGGAAAACCATATACAGGGTGTTCAGAGGTGGGTGGTCAATACTGAAGGGGGTGAAAGGTCAGACCGAGACAAGCAAAAAATCGTATGGGTGGGGGGGGGGGCATCTCGCACCGTTTGGCAGTTACAGGGTGATTCGTAAATCAGGATTTTTCCTTATATGGGAACCGCTCTTGTATTTTTATCTTTTTTTCTACGCATCGCAGCGGCCCCAAACTGATATCAAAAAATCACTATTTGGAAGCCCTTTCCAAAAAAGTTTACACCACCCCCATATCCCCAACCCCTTGGCCACAATCCCCCCTGGAAGTTGAAAAAATTAACTTTTATTTCACGATTTTTCACCTTTCGCCCCACTTTTCTCTGAAATTCATGTTATTAACATACCTACTTTTTATTTTTTTTAAGTTGCCTATCTAATTACCTTTCCAAAAAGGTGCAACATGCCCAGGTAGGAAAAGGATACGAAAATTTATTTACAAAAATCCTTTTACAGAATATCATGATAATTCGAATTTTTAAGAAATTATACTTAAGTTAACTAAAAAATACATTTTGTTCGCTTAAAAACTAATTACAATTAAAACGTTTGTCCTTTAAAAGCTGTTCAAAATGTTCTCCGCTAGTTTCGATGCATGCAAGAAGCCTTCGTTTTATTTCACGTTTGAGGTCTATGGTAGCCAGCCTCTCCCGTATTTTCGTGGCTGCAGTCCCAATCCTGGTAACTAATTCTTGTCTGGTGTTGATTTTTCTTGAGTAAACATCATCTTTCATCATTCCCTATAAGAAAAAGTCCAGTGGAGTAAGGTCCGGTGACCTAGCAGGCCAAGGAATCGGTCCACCTCGTCCAATCCAGCGCTCTGGGTAATTTTCATTTAACCTTGCCCTAACAATGTTCCCAGTATGCGCAGGTGCTCCGTCGAGCTGTAAATAAATTGCGCTTCTGGTGGCCAGGCGGATGTCCTCCAACAGATCCGGAAGGGTATTCTCCAAAAAGTCCGAGTATAGCTGACTATTCAGCACTTGGGGCAAGATGAAGGGTCCTATCAACTGGTTGCCGATGATGCCAGCCCAGACATTGACACTAAATCTTTGCTGGAAGGACCGACACCTGGTCCTATGTGGGTTCACATCTGACAAGGTGTGGAGGTTGTGGAAGTTTGTGATGCCATCCCGGGTGAATTGCGATTCATCCGTCCACAGAATTCGGTCTAGAAACCTTCTGTTTTCGATGTCAGACTCAAACAGCCAAGTGCAAATTGCAATCGTCTTTCGGAACCTCCTTCCTGTAGTGCTTGGACCGGGATATGGTGGTATGGATGTAGTCCCTCTCGGTTCACAACGGTCCAAACTCTCCCTGAAGACAATCCTGACCTTCGTGCGACCTGTCTGATGCTTATTTCAGGGTTGTTCCTGACGATGTTGAGGATTCGTTGGTCGGTGTCCGCTGAATCGGCCGATGTCCCTGATCGCGTTTCTGCTCTGGAGGCGGTTACACTTCCGGTTTCTTTTAACCTTCTGAAAGTCCTTGAAAATACCCTTCTGTTGGGTACACGTCGATTCGGGAATCTCCTTTGGTATTGTCGTACGGCCTCACTATCATTTCCTTCTACTGAACCGTACACGTAAATTATATCGGCAGACTCTTCAACACTGCTTTCTGCCATTTTATCTTAATTTTTTCTATTAAACACCCGGTTTTATCGCTTGCTTCTTCAACTGTGGTCAATGTCCTTTCAAACTTACCCATTTTTATACCATAATTCATAGGAGGTATTAGAAACGGAGCGTCAGGATACTTAGGAGTCAATACTGGATATAATAAACTAATAACGCTATTTAACGAGATTACATTTATTATTTTATTACTGTTTTGCTGAAATAATAAAAATGTACTACCTCTGTTTCCTAAACAAACATTTCCGAACTTGCTGTCATAAAAATTGTTTACTTAACGACTTTTTTCATTATGGTGCAATAAAGTAACCTCACACCTGTGAGGATGTTTTAATTTCAGGACTTTTGCAACCCTTTTCTACCTGGGCATGTTGCACCTTTTTGGAAAGGTAATTAGATAGGCAACTTAAAAAAAATAAAAAGTAGGTATGTTAATAACATGAATTTCGGAGAAAAGTGGGGCGAGAGGTGAAAAATCGTGAAATAAAAGTTAATTTTTTCAACTTCCAGGGGGGATTGTGGCCAAGGGGTTGGGGTTAGGGGGGTGGTGTAAACTTTTTTGGAAAGGGCTTCCAAATAGTGATTTTTTGCAATCAGTTTGGGGCCGCTGCGATGCTTAGAAAAAAAGATAAAAATACAAGAGCGGTTCCCATATAAGGCAAAATCCTGATTTACGAATCACCCTGTAACTGCCAAACGGTGAGAGATGCCCCCCCCCCACCCATACGATTTTTTGCTTGTCTCGGTCTGACCTTTCACCCCCTTCAGTATTGACCACCCACCTCTGAACACCCTGTATAAGAAGCAATTTTATGCTTTAAAAAAATTGCTACGGTATTTTTATAAAAGTGTTATTTTCCTTCTAATAATATAATATACTTACCCACTTTAATAAGGTTTCTGTCAAGAACATTGTCCAAAACAGGATCTAGTTCTTCACCAATGTCTTCAATTAAAATTGGATAACCCATAGAAACACAATCCTCTAGAAAGTTTCTGAAATATTTGTGGTTCAACGTTGTAACTATGAAGTTGTCTCCCTTTTCTTTATTTTTTATCCAAAATTTGCCCTGCGACTGAGGATCTATTAGCAAGGGAAAGCGCATTGCTTTTGTTGAAATTATTCCATTTTGTATTGAAAGTTCGTCGGTAGGAAGCCCTTGTAAATTCCACTCACTGATTTGCGATCTGTCAGTTAAGCTATCAATAATATTGATGTTTGTAGAAATGGGTATCTTCTTGGTTATTAATTCGTTCAACCACTGTTGCTGTAAATTAGACCTGAATTCTTGGTTAAATGGACCAGTATATGAAAGGAATGCTGTTAGGTAAACTACGTCACCAACCAGTCTCTCAGTTTCACTTTTAAATTGTGCTAATTGCTCTGTCCAACGGATTTTCTCATCGCCCAAACCTTCAATCAATGAAGTTGCTGTATCCATTTTCATTTGTATTTTATTAGCTTCTTCAAAAACTGCTGCTTTCTTTGCTTGTGCTTCGTCAAATTGTTGTTGAACGGCGGCTACCTCTGCTTCTTTTTCTTTAAAAAGTGCTTCTGCTGCCTTAAGTTCAGTATTAGCTTTATTATATTTTGCTTCTTGTATAGCCAAATTTGCTTTGAGTGGTAAAACTTCCTTGTTCACTTCATAATATTTAGACATTGCTATTGTCCACGATAATAATCCAGCTACATTACCACAAGCAATCTTTGCTGCCTCAAAAGTATACTGCCTACAAATGCAACAGTAAATAGTGTTTGTTTTTTTTAAATAATGAATAATGTTTTACGGGTAATTAAAATATGGAACAAGTAAATCCAACATTTCCGCATTAATTACGTCTTTTGGATACTCTAAAATTCTCCCTAAAAACCGTGTGTCAGCCATCATTTTCAAAGATTCTGCCCATGATGACACAAGAAATTGTTTTTCTGGATCAGGTTTCACATATTCCACTTTCCTTCTAAAGTATATCAGCACACAATCCATAATTAACGTAATTAGGTATGGTGGTTTTCCCAGTTTCCTCACAGTCGCTATGTCGCTACCTTTAATTGTCTAAAAAGATGATTTTAGTATACTTTATACATACAGAGCGTCCCGTAAGTAATGGATCAAACTGAAGGGAGATCACATTTTCCACCAAAACGAGAATATATGTATATAGTACATAAAGTAGATGGCAGCGTTTATCATTTTCGGTTTAAAAAAAGCCGGTCGAATACGGGTTAATAAACCAACTGATACAGATACCACTTGACATTACAAGACATTGTTATTCCCAACCGATAATAATTGGGAGCTAAGAGAAAAAAGCTTTGTAAGCCTGGAACTGTTTCTAAGATGTGGGTTTCGATTCCGTTATACAAAATGGTGCAAATAAAAATTAAGTTAGATAAATATATATAGTCATATCTCATTACATATTCATACAAATTAATTGCTTTTTGCACTTGTTGAACAAATCTGAGAACCCCTGTTCAGGTATTAGTCATTTCTAAAATCAAAGACAATAAGATGCAGGGAATCATTTTATTTAGTACCTTTGCCTTAAATGAAGTGTAATATATTATTGTAAATTACTAAAATGAAACATCTTTAGTATAAAAATTCCCTATCTTTGTCACTTTACCCAAATTTGATCAATGTGGCCGCTTTTACTATGCAAAATTGTCATGTTTTGTCGTGTCACTCGACTACGAGAATACCGAATAATGACATGACCAAGTGACACAATTCGACAAATTATACTAATATAGGAATAACGGTGAATGTTAAAATTGTTTTTTTAATGCATAAAGTAAAACATAGTAGGAAATTAAGTCAAAATATACATATTAGAAATTTGAATCGTTCATTGTAACTTTATAACTCCGGCTTAAAAAAAAATAAAAAGCCAGTTTGGCCAGAAAAAAAAACGAGCTTCACTACTTGTTATTTTTGGCTCGCACAAATAAAAAGCTAAGCTGGCTTTTTAGTTTTGCCAAAAAAAAATTAAGCTTTTAAGCTTTTTTTTGTGCTTCAAATTATAATCGGCCAGAAATAATAGTTTAGACATCCCTTTTTTAAAAAAAAGCTAAATTTTGATGAGTTTAACAAAAAGACATGCACAACATTTTATTGTACTTAATTTTGTTCTATTGTATACTATGCATCTTGCCTCAGCTTTTTTAGTTTAAAATTTGGAAAATACCAGTTATTTTCGTTTCTTTTAAAACCGAAATAGCATAAGTAGATAAGGTATTATACAATAAAATCCAAATTTTCGTCTTCGTATCTGTCTTCATTTTCGTTTTCGTCTTGTTATAAGATGAAACAAGCTAAGCTATTATTACAAATAGCTGAAATTCGTTTGCTTAGCTTGTCATTTAGGAAATTCCTGCGTCATCGAAGATTACTCTCTACGATTAGTACTTTTTTTTTTTTTTATGTACGAGTAATAACCGGTTTTTAACTTTTCTTTAGTCTATCGTTTTCATTTTAGAGTGTGCAATTTTTCCAGCAGAATAGGTCACATCAAGGTCACGGTGATTTTTTGAAGGGGAAACCATATTTTTGGCCACGGAAATGGAAAAAGCGGAAAATTTTACGTTCCCCTTTAAAGAGCCATTTTGACTTTTGACCCTGATATGACTTTCGGGGTCATGGTCAAGGTCATAGTCTTTACATTTCCGTTGCCAAAAATATGGTTTCCCCTTTAGAAAACCACCTTGACCTTGATTTGACCTTCGAGGTCATGGTCAAGGTTGTGGTCAAGGTCACATTCGGACGTAAAACTTCCACTCTTTCCAAATCCGCAGTAACAATGCAGGTTCCCTTTTAAAGAGCCATCTTGACCTTGATATGACCTTCGAGGTCGTGGTTAAGACCATATTCAGACGCAAAATTCCGCTATTTCTTAAAATGGCCTTCAAGATCATGTTCAAGGTCAAATATACGGCCACCATTGAATAGCCAGGAAAAATTCCTAAGACTCTTGTCCAAAACATTTTTCTCCAAAATGCATTCCTCGAAAGTTATTTAGCCGTTTCCATACTTTTGGATCACTCTGTATATTAATAGGCAAAGCCAAAAATTAAGATACCTTTTTAACCTATTTCGCGTACACGTATCTTAAGGGGTTACATACCTACAGGATTTTCAGAAAATCGACTTTTTTTTTTTAAAGGTTATTATTCTCTATATACGCCTAAAATATTTCTGTGATGGATAGATCGAAAGTTGGTATAGAAAACGTGACAGCCCGACGTGAGTCTGATGCGCGAAGGTAGCTGTCCCTTGTTTGTGGCAGTTGGCCGTTATTTTCGGAGCCTTTCAGCCTGACGGAAAAAAAAAACAAAAAAAACAATTGTTTACTGACAAGGATGGCATACAATATGAAGCTGGAATGGGAGATTAGACGTAAGTTAACAATATAAATTAGAAAATTCATAAAGTTCTTGCTTCAGCTGCGCGCGACCTCTAGCGAAACGCACTTGAAACTTTAAATGGTTTTTTTTCAAAACTACTTTTTCCGGCACGGTTGAACTCATTGTAATATTTTTTTATGCTTTTTTTTTAAATGTGCTCCACAGTCTGTCCAGCCGGATTTTTGATATTGTTATTAAAAAATTTTATAAACATAATTAAATTGTGAAATTTATGACACAAAATGCACATTTTTTTTAAACTGCCGTGTATTGCCAAATTTTTCGAATTTCAAAAATCCGGCTCTATAACTACAATTTTATTTTACAAGAATTTTTTTACGTTTTACAAATCCATCAACATTTCAAGGAGAAATGATGCATACCGTGGAGCAACTTGTTTTTTTATAGTGCTTCGGGAATCATGATTTTTTATTTAGTAATTTTTGAACAAAAAAAAAAAAAAAAAAAATATTGTTGTAAAGTTTAAATACTAGTAAACAATGTGTAATAGTTATTTTAATTAATTTCTATTGCTATCCCTTCTAAAAACAGTTTTTCTTTTAGCGCATTTTTAGCGCTGCTGTACGTATGTAACACCTTAATGAAGCATATATCAAGCGAAAGGTATGTGCATAGGGAAAGGTGTGAAGACCAGGTAAAGTTTTACGTATGCTGAAAAATTTCTCTATTCACATACGCACCTTATGTTACTCCCGCAATTAAGACGGATCTAATGACACCTCATATGTTAAAATCCGTCGAACCGTTTTTACTACTGAGCGTGCTAAAATCCTTCGGCAGTCGGGTAAAAAGTAAGTTATTTTGAAAGGAATTTCTTTTATTGGAGTATTTACGAAACGTGATTTTGTTCATGCGATATCTTGATAGTAAAACGAAAAAGTATTTATTTCTGTGTTAACAAGTTCGTCTTGCTTAAAAGCAGCGAATAATACCATAAATGCAAAGAAGTGCTAGAAAATGTTGTCTTCAATTCTTATCCTTCAATCGGCTGAGGGTATATTTGTTCCAGCAGGATGTTCCTTGCCGTACGGCTCAGATAACACGGACCCAGCTGGAATCAGATGATATTCCCGTAATGTCTTGGCTTTCCAACAATCCCCCACAGAGTATGCGGTTTAAGGGGAGGTTCTCATCTAGAACGTCAAAAAAAAAGGTAAAGTTCGTGATTTTTTTGAAGGCAAATGACAAGATATAGGGAAATGATATTTGGCATTATCTTTTATTGTACATTTATCTGTACGAAAAAAATTTTTTATTCAAAAAAAAAAACAAAATGGCGCCCGTTATTCAACTTCTCCGGAGGCATGTTTGTGTACAATTTGCGTACAAGATAACTCAAAAACGGTTCAACCGATCAACTTCTAGTTTCGTGCATATTAAAGTAAACAATTTTCTTCATAGAAAGAGTGGAGCACATTTTGAAAATTGTAACATTATCTCCTTTTTGTAAGTGACAAACTATGAAAAAAAACGGCCGAAAACGGCCTTAAAATTTCAAAATCGCGCCATTCCGTCAATTTTAAATTTTTTTTGAAAGTCGTCCACTCTTTCTGAGACAAATTTATTCTAGTTTATAATAATGTCATCATTATTTGATTTCAGACCAACCTGCGACCCCTAAATTGTACGCAGCTGGGCAATTTTCGAAAAACATGCCTCCGGAGAAGTTGAATAACGGGCGCCATTTTGTTTTTTTTTTTTGATTAAAAAAATTTTTCGTACAGATAAATGTACAATAAAAGATAATGCCAAATATCATTTCCCTATGTCTTGTCATTTGCCTTCAAAAAAATCACGAACTTTGCCTACTTTTTGACGTTCTAGATGAGAACCTCCCCTTAATGAAAAAAAATAAGATGCAACAAAATTCAAAAAACAGCCTATCAGAACTAAAGAAAGAAAAAGGGAACATTTGGGCTTCGATTACCGCGCAGGACTGCAGAAAACTGATGAAAACAATGCCACGATATGTGAATACAATTCTCACAGCAAAACGAGATGCCACGGAGTGGTAGACTTTGTATTTTCCCCAATGGGCGCAATATTACTCGCTACTTTTATGTTAGGCGAACTTTTTCTTGGTGAATACTGTTTTGTTTCCATGTTTTTAACTTATTTTACTTATCTACAGAAATTATCAGAACTTTCCAGAGAATCAAAAGGCACCATTCACTTTTTATTGCGGGTGAAAATTTTAAAAAGAATACTGCTTTTTCTTTGAAATAGTACTAACAATTATTGATAGGCGAACTATTATTGGTTTGGGTAATATATCAAATTTTTGCTATGGAATTTTTTATGGGATTGTCATTAAGCTTTACTTATGCATCAATAGGGCCAGTATCTCAGTTGAGTTTGCAAATCGAGGCGCAATTCGTCAAAGAAGTGGGTAGCTGCACTTCGTTATGAGCGGTTTTTGTGGGCACAATAACTCCAATATTTCTTAATCGATTCGATCAAATGTTACGTATATGCACACATTCGTTCTAAATGTTAATCTTGTTTGAAAATTGGGTACTGCTCAAAAGAATGAAGGATTGTAATTCCATGTATTAATGACTTTCAATAACATTTGAGCCCATCGACAACTATACCTATTTCTGTTACCGAAAGGTATTTTTTTATTTATTTATTTAAATAAACGAAACCTGTCCTATTAAACAGTAAACAAGCTGCAAAAACATATCAATTAAATCAATACTTTTCACTCACAAACTGTGTCACCCTATTTTTATGCTATTTATGCTTTTCGCAGTTATATTTCAAAGACAATCGATATTTAAGCAAAAAAAAATTGTTTTCTCGTTAAAACACATATCGACGCCGATAGTCCGATTTCAATATCAATATTATCGATAAATCGCGTTGGAAATATCGGCCAAAAATATCGATATATCAGAGTAAAAATGAAGTTATATACATTTTTCTAACATCTAACATAAATCAGGTCTAATAATTGAAATTTGAGCCCGTCAAATTATCTATTTCTTCTGGCTAGTTCCGCAAGATCAATATTTTATGTTCGTGTTTACGTATAACCTTAGAAAGCATGAACGGCTATATTAAAACTAAAAAAAAAAAAAAAACATGTGCCTAAAGGGACAATGATGTGTATGTGACGCGTATGCAAAACTACTTTGTGGGAGGTTTTAGGGTCGCTGATATCAAATCCTTTATCAGATTCCAAAAATTCAAGATGGCGGATCCAAAATGGCGGCATCTTATTTTTATATCTAATTAGACTTTGAAAAATAAGTATATTGGCGTTCTTGGGGTGGCCAATTTCAAACTCGGTGCAAAATTTTGAAAATTCAAAATAGCGAAAATCAAATTTCGGCCTATATAAGCTTAAAATTTCATTTCAATCTCCCAAAGCTGCGTATCTGGGGATATTTGGGATCGCTGATTTTAAATTTAGTACCCAATTAAAAAAAAATCAAATAAAAACGTTTGAAAATAAAACCGACTAAAACAAATATTTAATAATTTTACTTAAAAATGGGGGACCTTAATAGCTTGGTTGATAACGCGACGCGTTGGCTGCGAGCCAGCAGGACGCTAGAGGCTGTGTGTTCAATTCGCACTAGATATCCTAAACAAAAAAATTGGTATCGCAATAGGCCTATAATGGCCTAAGTGTGTCTTCGGACAGCCACATCAATCTTTATCTATGAGCAGAGTGAGGTTAAGTTAGATTAGGTTAACATGACTGCGTACAAAGCAAGCTTAGGCCAGTGAGAAAGACCCACTGTCTAACCAAAGAACCATTTCGACTCTCTGCTCTGATGCAGTGCTCAAGGTCCCTGTCGCACTTTGGATTCAGGCCTGACAACTCATCAAAGAAGTGGGCACCTAGATGCTGGCTCTTACGAATTGCGAGAGCTGGGCATTGACAGAGGAGGTGATTAATACTTTGCTCCTATTCCTCCTTGTTTTGACAACTTTTACAGAACTTGTTAAAAGGTGCACTGAGCTAACTAACATGTTTGCCCATAAGGCAGTGCCCCGTGATCACTGTTACGACATTATCAATGGCCTCAATGTTGAGCGAACGTGTTTCCACCTACTGTCGTCGACATCTACTTATGATCTCTTAATCTCCAGTTTCCAAGAGGCCAGTGGTGCCCCTATATGTTGGATTATATACGCTTGCGGAAGTAAATATAACGTTATTTCCCTTCAGGTAAATTTTAGCAAGTTGTTAAAACTTTTCATCGGGGCAGACTGAACACCATAATTTAATACCAGAACCGTGAATCTGCGAAACTGTAATCTTGAGAAAGCAACTTTTGAAATTTCCTCATTTGTTAGGTTTGTTATATTCATTCTTGAAAATATATAGAATTGCGTAAAAAATTGATTACAACCATTAAAGTTAGGTGAAAACGGCCAAAAGTACAGATTCACTGTTTTGGTATAAGGTAGGTGCGGGTAATAAGGCCTAGCTAAGGGAGATTTGAAATAAAATAAAAAGTATGTATCCGAATCAACAAAAGCGTCGCAAAAAGTTTCAGGTGCCATCGATGAGTGTTAGCTACCTGCGCTTATGACCTTGAGCGACATCGATCATTTTAAATTATATTTTTTGTTACTTAGGCTTTATTAGCCGACAGGCCTTATTACCCGCACCTACCTTACTGCCAATTCGATTCTGCCATATATGTATATGTACACTGCAAAAATATGATAGTAATAATTACTTTAAGAGCTGCCTCGGCTTCTTCGAGAGCTGGTCGAGCTTTTTCAAGTTTTTCCTCAGCTACCGCCTTATCTGCAGATATACTAACAACTAGCTTTTCAGCACCAGATTTTATTTGAGCCACTTCCGCTTTAACAGCCTCTGCAGCTTCAGTAGACTTAGAAACTTCTTCTAATACTTTTTCAGCTTCTTTAGTAGCGACCGCTAGGACTTTGTTCATTTCCAACAAATCCACTCTCAATAACTCCACCGATGCGGCTGCTTCATCTAATTTATACAAGCCACCACTCATTCTGCCAGATAATACAATAATCGTTTCCCGTTTTTCTTTGTACAACTTTTTATAGCTTTCTAAGAAAGATATGAGAGTCTTTGGGGTTACATAAGTGGTCCTGCGATATTTATCAAAATATAATGCGCTTGCTATTGTTACGGTTTCATGAATATAACTTTTTATATTTATGACATTTTCTTTAACTTGATCCGAGCAAACGATAGGGAAATCTTTTAAATAGTGCCTAGAAACAGCAACACGACCATCTTCAGGCCATCTTGTAATCCAATCAATGGTGCAGCCTGATATTAGTCCGGGAAATTTAAGTGCTCTACTCCGAAATTTTTCGCCAACCTATGTTATATTAGTAAGCAGTAGCAAATTATAAACTCAATACACATACTGGAGAAAAACAGAGCGCAATATGCAAATTGGAGCGAGCTCTGGTAATGAAGAAATCGTATAAGTTATCAAAAGTAGGTGGTCTTCTCGGCTGAAGTTTTTTCATAACAGGAGTGATTTCCGAGTATATTTCCTCTAAGAATGAATATGTCAAAATTAAAAAAAAAAAATTAATTGAAATTGAATCTCAAAACTGTCATTTGCTTTGAAAGTTTGAGGTGGTAGTAATATATAATAATCCCAACCGCTTCTATCGATTCTACTAACACATTGATTTCATGTTGGATACCACTGAATGAAACTCTGTGAAAGCCTCTGAGCATTTCCTCTGATTTTCATATGTGAGCCAAATTCAGTGCCATTATATGTAGTTTAACATACCTATTTCATCTTTTGCAAATAAATTAGCTATTTCTCCAGAGCTTAACACATTGTTTATATATTCCAAAAAGCCTTCTTCTTTTATGTCGTTATCGGTAAATATGAAGGTGATTCCTCTGCCCTCTAAACCAGCGGTTCTGTACAAATATTTAAAATCGTCAGCAAGGTTTTGAGCGTTGTATGCCCTTGTGAGAGTTATTTGATAAAATTTATATCCAGCAATAAATGACGCTAATCTTGTTAAACTTTGTTTACCACTCCCTCCCACTCCTACTAAGAGTGCGTTGCCTCTACGGTAATTGAACATAAAGAAGGATAAGGAAACTAGTACTGGAGTACCTTGGTGTTCTCACTATTCGAGATATTATAATTAAGTGCATGAGAGCGTCCTTAAAAAATACTAGATCCAAGCTGTATCCTCTAATATATTCATTGAACTGACCCATATAAAATATGACTTTTTGTTTTACAGTCTCAAAACTGAAAATTAAAGTATTATTTTAACATTATCTACTTCGAAAAAGTTTAAAAAAAAAATGTACTCTGGAATTTCTTCGTAAATTTTAGGAGGCTCCAAAGATATTTCCTCTTCATCGTCTTCTTTAGCTTCTGGAGGATCTCTTAGGAAATCAACGAAATAAGTTTCTTCATCAGTGTACTCTTTGAAATGTCGTGCTAAATGCTTTTCAGCATCTTTGTACATTTGATCAAAGAACCATGTTTTATGTTTTTCATCCGTAAATCGGTCAGCTATTACACGCGTACATTCATGCCTCCAAAGCTAATTTAAAATTTAAAATTGGACTTTGAATTAAGAAAAATTAATACTTTTAAAACAGTTATCACATCACTGCATTCTGGACCAGCGATAGTGAGTATTCCTTCCCAGATACGAGATAAATCTCTTAGGTTGAAAACATAGTGGAAATTAGCGGGAGTTGGTAACATTTTCGCCTGAAACGAAAAATCATTGCCAAATAATACAATAGGAAATTATAATATTACCTTGACATTTTGCCAAAATATTCGAGTCAGTGGTATAAGGAGCGGTATAACTTCTACCACTTTTTTATTGAATCGAGTTAAGCAGAAATACCCTTCACCTATTTGCCTAAAAATCTGATCCATAGACATGTTGCTTGGTAGAGTGCAATTAAAAATGCAAAATCGTCTCTTCAGCCTATTTGGAATATCATTACGACCTCCACCAGGGTGAATCATAGCAGCTAGTATTTGTATATCGATAATTGTCACAAAATCGCCTATAAATCGAATTTTGCGCTGAAGTAATTCTTAATCACTGCAAAACTATACCTGGTCTTTCTAAAGAATAAAATCCATTTTGTGCTATCATTTGCCTCACAATCTCGTTTGTAATTTGATCTCCCCATTCATTTATAATGGGCATGTTAATGTCATCAATAAAAATAGTCATTTTGCGTTGTCCTGGAGGTCCATAAGTTAACCCTACTCTTTTCTCTACATAAGACTCAATAATTCGCTGAAAATTAAATAAATGTTTGAGTAGTTTATACGCAACGTATTTCGAATATAAGTATATAAAAATCTCGTGTCACGATGTTTGTGCGGGATAAAATCCGAAACTACTTAACCAATCTTGATAAAATTTGGCTCATTGTGTGTAGTTTGGTCCAACTTAAAAGATAGCATACACCCGTATTCTTCATTCCGACGGAATTGAAATCCGTTCGGAATGTAGGAAATTTGAAAGCAGGCTGGAACCTTTTAAAAGTTTAGCAATTGTCGAGTTTTCTGGCAGTGCCAGCCTGCTTTTGAATATCCCATATTCCGAACGGATTTCAATTCCGTCGGAATGAAGAATAGGGGTGATAGTTTTTATTTCGATTATTGACCTCAATATTTTTTTTTATTGCACATTAAATGTAATATTTGTAAGCTCCATAAGTTTCTAACAGATGGTGGTGTAAGTTAATTTATCGACACAACACTTCATTATCTTTCGATATTTAGGGTAGGTAAGCATCAGGTAGATGGCGTCGTGTGTCGACTTCTTGACATTAAAATGCCGTCAAAAAAGGCTGACCTCAATAATGCGTGTAGCGGAGAAGCTCGACGCAAGCGTATTGAGAGAGCTCATCAATCGGCAGAACAAATCGCAACAAGTAACGCGGGGCGGAGAAACCGTCCTGTATTCCAATGATACCGTCAGAATTTTCAATACAATTTAAAAGGCTTCAATTACCGATTCGTTTGGTTTTTGCGATGAGCATAAATAAATCTCAAGGCCAAACAATATCCACTTGCGGCTTGGATCTGGAAAATCCGTGTTTTTCCAATGGACAATTATATGTCGCCTGCTTACGTGTGGGGAAACCATCAAATCTATTTGTGTTAGCAAAAGACAGGTTAACCAAAAATATTGTGCACCGATTAGCACTTCGATAAATACAAATTATGAATTATAATAATTAAAAAAAAAATGTAAATTATTATTAAAAATAGTTATAAATTAACGTTATCTACTTCATTCATAAAATTCAATTTTTATATGTTATGTTATATGTTTTTATATGTATTACTTAATGAACGAATCATTAATACATCCTATAGTTAAATATGAGATATATAAAATAAAAATTTTAACTCTCCTAAATTCTTTACCGAACACTTTTAAATTTGATGTAACGTTCCATTCTCAATCCCATAGGTTTTTAGATCAGCTAAAACGTTTTTATCTTTATCAGTGAATATTGATTTGACTGTATTAAAAAGATTAGGATAAAATTAATTCAACGTATTATAGCTAATTAGTCACAGCAACGCGTGGCCTGGTCTGCTATTACCTTATATGTCAACGGGAAAAATTTACTCCAACATACCGAAGTATTTGTTTTATGAAGTTTCTTTATTAACCTTTAACTGGTGACATGGAGTCTCACAGGCGTCGCGCGTTCTGCCACCACTGACTGTTATACTGTTTTTTTTTAAATATTTGATAATAAAAGCTTGTTAAATGTACTTAATGTTTTTTATTACATACCAATGGTTAAATATCAACACAATTTTAAAACATCCAAATTGATTTTTATAACAAAAATTGACTTTGAAATTAGTAGCGTGTGTTATACATTTTTCATGTCCCTGGTTAAAGGTTAAAATGGAACAATTTTACTTAAGTAAACTTCCTCAGAATTATAATGTTTTGAAAATTTGAATTTTTTCGATGCCTAAATGTTGAACTATTTCGCATAATTTCTTAAAAATTCAATAAAAAAATTCACTCAAACCTTAACAACACTATTTCGCGCCTTTATTTTGTTGAAAACCGCTATAAATTGTAAGAAATCTTAGTTAAAATTTTTTTACCTTCCTTCCTATTCACTTTGGTTTCAAATGACAAGGAAATAACAATGTCATTTTAACATGAACATTCACACATTACACTAAACACATCTGGAACATTTACTCTCGTCACACGAACTAAAACATACCTGGAGTACATAAGCCTTTCACATGAATAATAACGCCTGAGACATAAAACATCACCATATATTAAAACATCACAGCAGACACTGCCTAGGTGTGACCCACACATTAGAATATCACATCATAAACACCTGGCACATAAAACATCGCCACATATTAAAACATCACAGCATATAAAACTCACACCAACATCAGAACACAACAGTGTACATCATTCACCAACCACGTTACACATCATCCACCGAACATTCCAACGCACATAAAACATCGCCGACAAAGCTACAATCGTCATAGTCCACTATTAAGAGTTTGGCCACGGAATCCAATTACTTCCAGTAAATTAATGTAAGACCTTTTGAACTATGTTTTGCCGTTTCCATACTTTTGGATTTCTCTGCACAGAAGAATTAAAAAAAACAAAATCCTATTTCAATTTTCACCAACCGTGAAAAGACCCTGTCCAAAATATGATTCTCTAAATTAAAAAAAAAAACGAATATCATGTTGGCGAGAACATATATGCAAGAAGATAAGATTTTGGCATCGCAAAATCGAGATAGGTATTTTGGTTTTTCTTTTGACCTGCAGAAGGCATTACCCTACCGAAAAACTCTAGTATCGATTGCATATTATATCGATTTAGGAAATGTAACAACCCAATAACATATAATAGCTTACAGCTATATGTGCACTGGACAAAATAGCAATTTAAAATTGGTTTTAATGTGGCTTAAAGTTGCGCAGTCCTCCAAAATACATTGGAAATTATTGATCATACATTTTTATATTTTGGACATTCTTAACTACCAAATGATTCCGATTTTGGCACTATCGAGACGTCCAAAAGAAAAAAAAAATTTACTGTATATTCCGACAGATTACACAGGTACACAAAAAAAAAAAAAAAATTTCGATTCCACCGACCAGACCATATAAACTTTATGCTTTTGGGGTCGCTGAGCCCGAATCCGAGGTCAGTTTGGCTCCAGCACGTAAGGTTTTTTTAAAGGTCATTTTAAGGTCTTTTGAGGAGCTTTGATTTTCAAGCAAAGAAATTATGAGCGACAGGTTCCATTCAGTCTCTCTATAAGTTTTCGAGGTCACCAAATTCGAATCTGAGGTCCTTTCGACGGTTGGGTAAGGCCCAAGGTCAAATAAGGTCACTTTAAGGTCAATTTAGAGTGACTTGGGGCAGAAATCGAGAAAATTTGCAGCAACAGGTTGCAACCAGTCTCTATATGGGTCACGGTACCCAGGAAAAAAATTAAATGAAACTAGACTGAATCCCAAATTTTTTTTCATAAAGTTACTTGGGGCACCCACAGTGTGAATTAATAAAGTTTTCAAAATCGAACGACGGGCACTTTTTCGATTTAATCACAAAAAATGAATTTTAAGCGACTTAATTGAAAATAAAGCATTTTACTAAGTGGGTGTATCATTGTAAGGCTCATGTTCATAGTAAAAGGTGCACACACACGCACTCACACACACACACGCACACACATACGAGCACACACACACACACACACACACACACACACACACACACACACAAAATATATACTTATACAGTGACGAGCAAAAATGTCCCAATGTTGCGGATATTTGGTACATTATACTTGTTTTAAGGAAAAGAGAATGAACTTAAAAAAGCGGATATTAACATTTCATTATATTTATTATACACATGAAAAATAACAAATAAAAAAACATATACACACAAAAAAATAACATAATACAAACAAAAATATTAGAAGGGTTCTTTGAGACATTTTTGCACCTTAGTATTTGGTCCAATACCCTTTATTATTTTTCAATTCGTTAATCCTCCGAGTCATACTTTCATACAGATTCTCTATGTACGATTGTGGAATATTCTCCTAAAGGTTCTTAATCCTGCTCCAAAGTTCATTTATCCCTTGCGGGGGCTCTTCATAGTCTGCGAGATGTCTTTTAATGTAAGCCCAAACATGTTCTATTGGATTCATGTCTGGACTCTGCGCAGGCCACTTCAAAACTGTAATATTATTGTTTTGCAGCCAGGATGTGACCATTTTGGCGGTATGTTTTGGGTCACCGTCATGTTGAAAAATTAATTCCTGAGTAGGGAGACCACTTTTTGCAAAAGCGATGGGAAGATTTTCTTTGAGAATAGATAAATACGATTCTTTCCGCATTATTCCTTCTATTCTTATAAGAGGTCCAACACAATTATGCAGAATACACCCCCACACCATGAGGGAACCACCACCATGCTTCATTGTTTGCTTCACATTTCGAGGTTGAAGCGTGGCGTTTGGTTTGTCCTAGTACCATGATCGCCCTTCAGATTCAAAACGGCAGAATTTACTTTAATCTGACCAGATGACCTAAATATTAGTAAATAACATTTGTTTTGCCAGATTATTCTTAAAATTAAAACCTGTTTCCAATCAGCACATGTCCAATTTTCATGCCTGAACGCAAATTCTTTTCTAGCCTGAACGTTTTTCTTAGACAGAGCAGGCTTTTTTTTCTTTTCCACAGCATGAATTCCAATTTTATGCAAAGATCTTCTTGCAGTCCACTGGCTGACGTTTTTCCCCAGCTCCATCGCTGCCTGTTTTGGGGTTTTTGCTCTTCCTGTGACAAGTAATCTTCCTATTTCTCGTGTATCTCTGTCGGTTAATAATCTTTTTCTTCCTCTTTTCGGAACTGGGAGGTCTTCTTCTATAGACTTCCGTATCCTGCCTACAGCTGCTCTGCTTATTTTACAAATTTTTGCAGTTTCGCGAACAGATTTCCTCTCCCTCAACAATGAAATAGCCCTATTATTTACTTCGTTTGAAATAGCTTTCATTTTATAAATTTTATTTTAAAAGATCGTAGAAATGAACTACTCTTACTCAGGTCATAACTCAGAATGTGTAAAATGTCATAATCAATGGTTTCCTGGCAAATGGCTCTGAATTACCGTTAGTTTCACTGTTAGCAAGTAGTCCCATATAGAGGGTGCGTTATATATTTTTTGGTTTCAAATGGATATGTGTTTTGAGTTACTATTATTAATGTTTATAAGAAAACAAATAAAATGGCATGACCTTAATTTTTAATTTGCTTCTCATTTCTCCAAGCCAAGTATAACTTACCAAATGTTCGCAACATTGGGACATTTTTGCTCGTCACTGTAGATGTATGAAAATGCTACATAAATATTTCTCGAAAAACTGATTAGAAGTAATTTCCACAAATATAAGTAACAGCTTTATTTAATGAAATAAATTTATTAAATTAAATTTTACATATAGGAACTCTGTCTTATTTTATAGAAGCATATAAATGTAAGTTTGTTTGAATTGTAAATCGAGAAATTGTCTCATCATTACATATTTATATATTGAATTATACAATATACATTTTTGTAGATAAACATTATAAAAGTTCAAAGAATATTTATATTAAATATATTATTGGAAACATAATTCATAAATAATAAAGTCAGAATTTATAATAATAAAAACAATAATAGAATAAATATTTACAAGTGATGACTGTTATATTCGCAGACAGATTTCAATAATCTCTCTCTCTTTTCAAATTTCCTAGAATACAGGGTAATCCCCGGTTTTTTAACTTTGATTTTTCAATGTTGCACCATGAACAAGGGTGAGCAGAAGAATGTGACATTATTCCTAATAATAAGTTCGCAAGTTTTAAATCTGTAGCTACTTTACCGTTAAATTTATTTAAATCGAGCATTGACCATAATTGGAAAATATTTATTTTTGAATATAACAGTCATCACTTGTAAATATTTATTCTATTATTGTTTTTATCATTATAAATTCTGACTTTATTATTTATGAATTATGTTTCCAATAATATATTTAATATAAATATTCTTTGAACTTTTATATTGTTATCTACAAAAATGTATATTGTATGATTCAATATATAAATATGTAATGATGAGACAATTTCTCGATTTACAATTCAAACAAACTTACATTTATATGCTTCTATAAAATAAGACAGAGTTCCTATATGTAAAATTTAATTTAATAAATTTATTTCATTAAATAAAGCTGTTACTTATATTTGTGCAAATTACTTCTAATCAGTTTTTCGAGAAATATTTATGTAGCATTTTCATACATCTATAAGCATATATTTTGTGTGTGTGTGTGTTTGTGAGTGCGTGTGTGTGCACCTTTTGCTATGAACATGAGCCTTACAATGATACACCCACTTAGTAAAATGCTTTTTTTCCAATTAAGTCGCTTAAAATTCATTTTTTGCGATTAAATCGAAAAAGTGCCGGTCGTTCGATTTTGAAAACTTTATTAATTCACACTGTGGGTGCCCCCAAGTAACTTTATGAAAAAAATGAGGGATTCAGTCAAGTTTCATTTAATATTTATCCTGGGTACCGTGGGGTATTTGATGTCACTGAATTCGAATATCCGGTCCTCTGGACGGTTATACCATCATACGACAATGCCGAAAACATAAAAAATGTGTTTTACATTAAATGAAACGAGATGATTTTGTTTCAACGAAACCCCTAGAAAATGCAATTTCAAGAAGACAAAAAATACTAATGGTGTAGAGGTAAACGGGCCGAAGATATGTTGGATAAGGGTTTTAAAAAATAATCCATATACAGTTTTATGAAAATACGGAGTTTAAGGGGACCTTTACTTTCAAAATCGGAAAAATATATATATATTTTTTTTTTTTTTCATAAAAATGCGTCTTAACATCACACAAACACTCTCCTAAAACCGTTTTAAGAAATTCGTAAAAGAAAAAAAGTTATACCTATATTTGTAACGGCAGCTCTACGCGTTTTATATGTAAAAATTATATAACAAAAACTTTTAACGCGTTTTTCTCGAAATCACATTTTTGAAAATGGCCGCATCTGTATCTCAAAAACTATTCAACCGATTTTAACAAACCAAACGCCATTCGATTCGTTATCAAATATACTAGAAACTAAACCTTTAAAAATATAATTTTACCCCCCCCACTTTTTTATGCGGAGGTTAGTTTACCCCTAACTTATGGTCGTTTTGGAACTTTTTTAGAAAAATGTGTATAAAATGATATATTTATTAAAAATAAAAGGTTTTTTTAGGTTTAGGCACTAGTTTTGTGTCTTATGAAAACAATCCACTAAAGATTTTTAATCTATTTGTTACAGGAAGTCCTGGAGAAATGGGGCCGTTTTAAAAGTGCCTTTTGGTTGTCGCCATCTGCAGGCATTAAAATAAACTAAAGTTGCATTTAAAAATTCTTTTTATATTATTCATAATCTTACCAATAATGTACAAAAGGTTTCAGGATCATAAATGTAATAGTCTTTTCAAAAAAAAACTTTTAAAAAGTGTGTTTTTTCCCGATTTTGAAAGTAAAGGTCCCCTTAAAACACTAGATGTATCCCCCGCACGAGGAAGAATTTAAAAATGGCACATATTTTGTGTGTTATATTTGTGTTGTCATTAAAGTAATTTAAATGGCATTATCTGAAGAAATATTGAATTAAGGCCTATTAATTTTTTTTTTTTTTTTTTTGACATATTTAATAAAAATTTCATAAAAAAATTAGTTTGATTCAATTGAAATCCCATATTTAATATTTCATAAATGTATGATTTCCACATTTTGTTCACTTTGAAAGTTTTATAATTCCATTCGAGATCATCAAAAGTATAAATTTATTTTAAATAATACTTTAAAAACGATTACCTTGTAAACTTAAATCAATTTAATATTTAAAAAGCATAGAATGAGCGTATTAACAAATATCAATATTTTTCAAACCATTCAAATATGTACATATCCTTAAATATCTCCATATATTATAAAATGGACTTACATCACTTTCAAAGAAAACGGCTCAAATAATAACAGAGCGAGGCAGAAAGAAAACATTATTATTACTAATTTAATCGTATGCTCATACCCACACGTGCGTTATTATTAGCCTGTTTTATACGAAACACCTTGAGCCACCCATAGCAACAATGTGTTGGCGGTTTATTTTAATGTCTCATGCATTAACCGCGCCGGTGTGTGCGGCTCAGTCCTGTTGAATTCTCAGGCTGAATAGACAATGTCATGAGACTGCCTTCACTGCACAAAGAATGAACATTATGAGAGCGCAGTGGTTGTACAAGAACTTCAACAGCTTTTTCTCGGGGCTTTGATCAGACCGCCGAACTTTTTATTTTTATTCAGCCCTATTCTTGAAGCCGACGAGATCGGAATGAAGGAAATTTAAAAGCAGTTTGAAACATTTCAAATTTTTAGAAAGCGTCGAACTTTCTGATAGTGCCACCCGTTTTTAGGGTTCCGTAGCCAAATGGCAAAAAACGGAACCCTTATGGATTCGTCATGTCTGTCTGTCTGTCTGTCTGTCTGTCTGTCTGTCACAGCCACTTTTTTCCGAAACTATAAGAACTATACTGTTGAAACTTGGTAAGTAGATGTATTCTGTGAACCGCATTAAGATTTTAACACAAAAATAGAAAAAAAACAATGAATTTTGGGGGTTCCCCATACTTAGAACTGAAACTCAAAAAAATTTTTTCCCCATACCCATACGTGTGGGGTATCTGTGGATAGGTCTTCAAAAATGATATTGAGGTGTCTAATATCATTTTTTTCTAAACTGAATAGTTTGCGCGACAGACACTTCCAAAGTAGTAAAATGTGTCCCCCCCCCCCCTGTAATTTCTAAAATAAGAGAATGATAAAACTAAAAAAAATATATGATGTACATTACCATGCAAACTTCCACCGAAAATTGGTTTGAACGAGATCTAGTGCGTAGTTTTTTTTTTAATACGTCATAAATCGTAAACCGCAATTTACCTTTCATTCAATCAACTCAAGTGAGTGAGAAGTGTGACCGATTCCACATATATACAACCAATGTTTTTTAATAGTGTGAGTGGAAGACAAATGTCGCCACACTTGTAAGAGGCTTAACAACTTTACCTGATACATATTAGGTGTAGTAGCTGATGAAAAGTTGAACGCTTTTGAAAGATGCTCTTCTGGGTTATAATTAGACATATAACCTTTTATCATAACAGTTTTCGCCGTTCCTTGTTCTCCTATTAGAAGAACACAGGCACTTTGCTTCGCGATGGTATCAATAAGGAAAGCTGTTCGAACATTGTCAACATTTGGTACCAGAATACTAGCAAATTCGGGTATACTATCTTCTGGGTATAAAAATGGGTCTACTTTTGTGGACCAATGAGCCCAAACACCTGGTCTTTCTACCAAGTATTCAAAAATCGTTTCTTCTGGTAGTTTTTTCGGCCACTCTGTAAGCTTATAAATTTAGAACGTTCTTTTCAAAAAAATAAAATAGACGTACTCAATTTTGTCGGCTGCTTTAGTAAGAATTCTTCAAGTTTCTCCCTTTCGGGTAATTCCAAGACAGCTCCTAGTGTCCACATCAAGCCAAAAATAAAACATCTTTCCCAGTATTTTTCGGAGGCTGGTGCTGCGTAAACATATAATTTTAAAACTGAGAGCAAATAACGTGATTATACTAACGTCCATCTAATAGCCCATCCATAATGACCAAAAATTGTTTTATGTAAATTGCTTCCAACAATCTCATTTTCGCCATTAATTTCGTCTGAACAAATGTATGAGCCTCGGCATAAATTTGTCCGAAACACTTTCGAAATACATCAGCCTCAAGTGCGGGTCGCTTTTTAAGCCAGCCTATTAACATAAAATGTAGCTTTTTGTAACTTTCCAAAGCTTATAATTTGTACAGCTTTGCTTATAAGCAATGATTAAATTTAAAACAAATCCGTACTCATTAGCTTTGTTAAGCGTTAAGCAAGCAAAACTAATAAAAAACTAAATAAAGAAAAAATGTGTAGGGAATACATTTGTCTACTAGTTTAAGTTTAATCGATAACAGAGTCAATTATGCTGAAACTGATGTATTCATGCACTGTCCCCCTTCATCACGAGTAGTCAATACATAGTGTCCCAGTTTAAATGTATATCCCCCCCCCCCCTTCCTCCCCTCCTCTCCTTTCTTTAAACGGCCTTAAATAAAAATAAAAATTCAAACAAAAGTTGTGGAGTTTCATGAGGGCCATCTAATGGTGACTGCACAAAATCTGATCCTAAGCTCACTTCAATGTCAAATTTTATTTTCTTTTTTAAATTAGATTCCCTGTTTCTTATTATTATTATTATTATTATTTTTTCTTTTTAACAGACCATCAGCTTAGCCAAAGCTTTGTAAAATAACAGAATTAATCTGTAGCATATGACTGATTATTCATCATTTGGTCCGATATTAGTAGAAATGCGACCAAAACTACCAAACAGACTATTCTTTAGTGCATGCTTACTGACACGAACATCAAACAAACCAGCATTCTTATTCAAATTTAATCTCGTCCGGTTAATAGGCTGGAAAAAGCTATAGTTATTTTTACATAAACTAGTAAACAGAAGTGACACCACCCTAAGATTACGCTCGTTCAATCTGAAAGTGAATTGACTTTTAAAGGAAGCTGAATCAATATTATTAATTAATAACACTGTTGTACAGAATCGACTTTTAAATTTTACCTAAGCAAACCCTTTATAGCGTTTGTGAAGGACATCAAGAGGATTCATAATCCGAAATATTTAACAATTATATAAAAAAATTAAAAAGTTATTAACAAAAAATTTTTAATATTTAAAATTAGATATTTTTTTTTATGAGTGTATGCAGAATTTTTAGCTGATCATAGAAATGTATGATGTGCATAAAAAAATTTTTTTTTCGACAAACATTCTGCTTAATGAGCCGATTTATAACTTTTCTTTTCATTTTTCGAAAAATGTTCGTGTAAAAAACTTATATAATTAATTATTATAAAAAATTGTTGACAATGTAAACAGTTTTAATTAATTATTCTCAACTCGTATACCAAAAACCAAGTAAATTGGACAATATTTTTTTCGTCTCTTTTAAAACTTTAAACATTAATAACTTTTTAATTTTTTTATGAATTTGCATGAAACTTGGCGAAATGTCATATTTCAATACAATGAATCCATTCTGCTTAGTCTCGACCTTAGGTAAAACTCGGTGTACAACAGTGTAATTGGTGAACAAAAACAATGTCTGCAATCTCCCGACTCTTGTGCAGAGAGTGCATATCGAGGAGCCTCAAACGATCA
This sequence comes from Dysmachus trigonus, assembly GCA_949715965.1. Lineage (NCBI taxonomy): Eukaryota > Metazoa > Arthropoda > Insecta > Diptera > Asilidae > Dysmachus > Dysmachus trigonus. Next base: position 32,794,817 of record OX454321.1, on the reverse strand, counting down.
TTATAAGGAGGGAGAAGAACTGGATTGCTCCAAGGTAAATCCTTAAGAGCGAATCTGACAAATTCCCTTTGCCCAGATTCGATGCAGTCAATATGGACTTGATAATAGGACGACCAAACTTGACTTGCGTATTCGAGAATTGGTCTAACAAAAGAAAAGTAAAGCTGTTTTAAGACAGTTTTATTGGAAAATTCACGTGACCATCTTTTGATGAATCCCAGCATAGAGCTAGCTTTAGCCACCATACAGTTGATATGCTCAACGAAGTCTAATTTGCAATCCAGGATAACTCTCAAGTCACGGACAGATTGAACACGTCGCAGAGCATGATTCGATAAGGTATAATCAAAACGCAGGGGATTACGACCTCTACAAAAGTCATGATTTCGCACTTACTAATATTTAATTCTAAATTATTGTGTGTACACCACAAGTGGAATATGTTTAGGTCATTTTGAACCGCGTGCCATTCGCTAATATTTCTTGTTCGAAAAAATATTTTCATGTCGTCTGCGTAGATTAAGATTTTACAGGTTTGAAGGAGTTGTGAGATGTCATCAATTGATTAAAAAAAAAAGTGGACCTAAACGATTACCCTGTGGGACTCCTGACGTAGCTGATATCTTGTTCGAGGTGGAGCGACTAAAAGAAACTTGATATGTCCTGTCAAGTAAATAAGAACGGATCCAGTTAATAAGCAGTGGAGGAAAGCCTAGACTTACTAATTTAAGGATTATTACAGAATGAGAAAGCTTGCTGAAGTCAGTATACATACAATCTGTTTGCAAACCATTTTGAAAGCCTTCGGTAACAAAGGTAACAAGTTCGAGGAGATTCGTAGAGGTAGAGCACCCCGAAAGAAAACCGTGCTGGTTTGTTGAAATGAGGCGCTTGCAGACAGTTGAAATTTGTGAGTGAACAATTGACTCAAAAAGTTTTGGGATACACGAGAGTTTCGCAATAGGCTTCAGAGTGGAGCAGGCGTGCAGGGCGATGAGTCTGGAGATGACTCTAATGACAGTGAGATTCATAGGTCAGGGTGACAAGACCTAATTGTTTGAAAGCTAAACGATTAATGAGGACATTAACTTTTCAGAATGGCCGAATGTAAGCAGCAAAAAGTGGCGACATCTAGAATACCAGGCGGGTACTACTAAGATGTAAATGCGGCAACATCGCATCTCCTGACAGTGGTAGGCTGCAATATCGCGTGCGGATGTCAAATCGCGTAGTATAAAGGCGTGATGGATGTACATACAGCGTGATCCAAAAGTATGGAAACGGCTAAATAACTCTCGAGGAATGCATTTTGGAGAAAAAAGTTGTAGACAAAAGTTTTAGGAATTTTCCCCAGCTATTCAATGGTGACCTTAGATTTGACCTTGACCATGGCCTTGAAGGTCATTTCAAGGTCAAGTTGACTTTTTTAAATTGGAACCCTTATTTTTGACCACGGAAATGGAAAGAGCGGAAAATTCTACGTCCAACTATGACCTTTACCATGACTTTGAAGGTCATATAAAGGTCAAAATGGCTCTTTAAAGAGGAACCTGCATTGTTACTGCGGATTTGCAAAGAGTGGAAGTTTTGCGTCCAAATGTGACCTTGACCACAACCTTGACCCTGAACATGACCTTGGCAATGACCTTGAAGGTTATATTAAGGCCAAGGTGGTTTTTGAAGGAGAAACCATGTTTTTGACCAACGAAATGAAAAGAGCGGAAAAGTTAACGTCCGACTATGACCTTGACCATGACCTTGAAGGTCATATCAAGGTCAAGATGGTTCTTTAAAGGGGAACCTGCATTGTTACTGCAGATTTGGAAAGAGCAGAAGTTTTGCGCCCGGATGTGACCTTGACCATAACACACTTGACACACTTGAACCATTGCCAAGGTCATGTTCAAGGTCAAGGTTGTGGTCAAGGTCACATTTGGATGCAAAACTTCCACTCTTTGCAAATCCGCAGTAACAATGCAGGTTCCTCTTTAAAGAGCCATTTTGACCTTGATATGACCTTCGAGGTCATGGTAAAGGTCATAGTTGGACGTAAAATTGTCCGCTCTTTCCATTTCTGTGGTCAAAAATAAGGGTTGCAATTTAAAAAGTCAACTTAACCTTGAAATTACCTTCAAGGCCATGGTCAAGGTCAAATCTAAGGTCACCATTGAATAGCTGGGGAAAATTCCTAAAACTTTTGTCTACAACTTTTTTCTCCAAAATGCATTCCTCGAGAGTTATTTAGCCGTTTCCATACTTTTGGATCACCCTGTATATGTGAGGCGGGTTTGAGGCGGGAACACACATCGTCCATCGCGACTTGCCATAAGATGCAGTGTGTTTGTAGTTAGGATGGAAAAAAGTGAAATTTAAAATAAAGTGAACTAATAAGTGTAACAATATAAAGAGTTTAGTGGAAATGAACAGGAAAGTGCTGCCTTACTTTGTTTTTTATTTTTATGCGATCTAACTGCGAACTAACGAATTATTTTCATATTTAATACGTTTATTTTATTTCCGAAGTAAACTTTTTTGCAGCGTTGCAGTCAGCTTTAGTAATTGAGTTGTAAGTTTTTAATTTTAGTTTTGTCTTTAAAAATATTATGTGACCGTGATACCTGCCGCTTTTCTTAATTGATTTCAAGCAAACTTGTCCTGCGCACTCATTGAATCTATTCAAAATCTAGGTTGTATCCTAAAATTGGGGAGTGTGGTGACGGAGCAGGAGAGTTGTTTCACTTTGTGACGTATATGATTTTTAATTATGATAACTTCCTTATTTCCTAAGCGATTGCGGACGATTGCTATTGCATTGATAAGGAGGTCAGTCGAGTTTCCTACACATGCTATATATATTTAATTTAAAATTGAAAGACGGAAAAAATTTAGCCCAAATTGAGCATAATCCCGGTTAGTTATCAACCAATCTGGAATAATAAGCAAAAAAGTCCTTACCCTCCATATATATTTTCCATGAAAGCACAGAAGAACTCATGAAAACCATTCCAACTCGACTAACTGTTGCCGGTGAAGCATTATCGACATTGTCTGGTTCAAAAACTAGTTTACTATTATCTGCCATTTTAATACGATCACCATTTGCAAGTGTAAGCGTTTTGTTATCATCCAAAACGGAATTTAAGTTTTCAATCCACACCGCATCAACAGGTCCATCTAAAACCAACCATACAAATTCATTCTTCTTAATTTTTAACGTTCTTCTCCATAAAGTTGAAAAGATGCCATCGGTCCAGTCATTAGTCGCAACATCCAAGCGACCAAACATCTGGGGCGCAGTGATAGCCTTATGAATAAAATTTATTATGTGCGGATATCATTTCAATTCTAATTTTTAGAATTACCTTTGGATTCATGCGCATTTCTTTATGCGGTTTGCCCATTTCTGTAAAACATTTAAGTAATATCTCTGTGCATGTTGTTTTGCCTGAGCCGGACGGTCCCATAATCATTAAACCATGGCGAACCAAAGATGTTTCAAAGAGTTGAACTATTTTTAAATTCCACTCAGGATTATTAACATAACCAGCCGCTCCAGCACATTGGGTTATTGTTCTCTGTAATTCCTTGTAAACCGATGTGGTAAGTTTTACACTAGGAAACATATCTTCAATTAATGACAAGAAAAGAGATTCATCCTCGTCAATTAATTTCGACACATTCATATCTCTGAGCACCCTCATGACTATAGTTTCTTCAGTATCAATTGGATTGGCTCGCTTCTGGGCGCCCAAAGTTCGCAGAACGGATAAAATATTTCTTAGTCCAAAATCATAGTGCACTTGCTTAGAAAGTTGTTCTTCACAAAGCTTATATAATGTATAAAATTTTCTACAAAGAACTAAATTTTCTTTGAATCCACAACTGGCTAATTTTACTCTAATAATTATTTGTCGGTCTGGAACCATCATCGCAACAGTTCTAAACATAATTTTTAAATTTTCAGGTAACTCCTGTCTTCCAGCATAACCTGGGTTCATGGTAAGAAAAATACCGAACTCAGGATTCATTGAGACTATGTCACCATCACTAAATATAAATGTTGATTTTTTCTCTTTCCTGGCGGTTAAAACAATACTAAAAATATTAAAATTTCTTACTAAATAGACATGCAATTGAAATTTATATGTATATACTAAATTTGTTGAGCAGCAACAGAAAGTACAGGTAGTTCAATACGATTAAACTCATCAAAACACCCCCATGAGCCAGATTGGGCTAGCCCTTTGTATATTCTTGCAAGTCCTCTGAAGTCCATTTGATCAGAACAGTTAAAGACTATTACTAGTTTCCCTAAAGCACGCCCCATATCTTTCGTAGTTTCCGTTTTTCCTGTTCCAGCAGGACCAGCGGGTGCTCCTCCCATACACATGCCTAAAAATTAAAAAAAAAAATTTAGTTTAAATTGCATCAATGTTCAAATTCGCTTTCCGTGGCTGTGGAATCTCCTATGTAACCGTTTTCACGTAAATCGCATAGTTTAGAATTTGACAGATCGTCATCTTAAATACAGAGACTTTAACAATAACACCATCGACGCACTATACTTCATTATAAAGTAGTATTTCATTATGAAGAAAAATTGTTTCCTATGTCAAAATGCAGCCCGAGCTACTTAATTTGTTCGAAAAGGATGAAAAAAGCTACTACTACTTTTGAGTTTTTCTAAGCCATCAATTTGCGAAATTCATTAAATAATGAGGTTTTTGACATTTAAAATCAGTTTTTGGATCAAGCTAGTCGGGAAAGATTCGTCAAACATCAGTTCTAATGAAGTAAAATACTGTGTATCGCAACGTCATTAGAAGTAATATCATTATGACGTTCTACTTCATAATGAAGTGTAGTGTGTCGATGGTATAAGTTAGACATCAACGGCGGCGGAAATCTATAATATTTTTATGGTAATCACAAAAAAGCTTAGAGTTTTATCAGACCATAATATTGAATTCATAAATGTTGACAGTAGATTTAAAACCAATGATTCCTCCATGTATTTATTTTTTTAAATATTACTTCAAGTAACTAATTCTCAAATTAAAAGATTTGTGCAAATTAATTTCATTGCGAAGGCCGTCAGCCGTCAGGTACACAGGGGGATCCACACGTGCACACAGGGGGAACAACATGTAACACATTGGTGTACGTGCCGTATGTGTGTACACTAGGGTGCTTTTTTTTCGCGACTATTTTTTTTTTTCAGTCCCACCTCGAAATTTTGTGGCTAATACCTAAACAAACATTCCCTGAAAATTGGTGCCCTTAAAAATAATATTTAGTACTAGACCAAGACGCATAAAGATTTCCCATATAAAATACACGTGAACTTTGATTATTTTTCTTCAAATCTCTACAACTCAGAGGCATTTTATGGCACAATCTTGGGCAATGGTAGGATTTCTTCAGAATTGAATGCTCTACAAAAGTGTCCATTGCGGTGTAACCCTAACTCCCACCAGCGAGGTAGTACGGGTCAGTAACCCCAATTTGTCCATGAAATTCTCGCTTTTTACCCCTATCTCGTAAACAACAAGAAGTACAGAAAAAGTGAATATGACAAACTTGTAGCAAATTCAATTTCCTCCAAAAAGTTCTTGAACACCAAATCGCTAACATCAATATTTCTTGAGATATTGGGTTTTGAAGTTGAGGTAGTGTGGAATTGTCATGGATTATTGAGCTAAATTGTAGAAACACTACCTCAACTTCAAAACCCAATATCTCAAGTGTAGTGTACACGTGCCGCAACTGTTTGCACTGATGGCAGTGCGACTATACGCTCCCCGTGGGGGCGGCCGGAAACAAGCTCCCGGTACGGTCATGTCTCTGCCGGGAGTGTTGGCTAATTGTAGTCGAGCGGAGAGAAGGATACTCTCTTAAATAAAATACCCTAATCCAAAGGTGGAACAGCATACGTCTCGGGATGCGTGGCCAAGAGGGTGCTTGGTCGTGAGTATGTGGACTCTGGATATCTGGTGCCCTCTGGTTTCAATTAGCCTTCCCGGGGGTATAACGGGATCTCTGCCCTCGCGTGACCTCAATCACTCCCGTACTCGTGGGAATTGTTATGGAAACACAGTTAACAAACAAGGTGGGTACTACCTCTAAAATGCCAGAACAGGAGGCTCCGAAGCCCCAAGAAGAAGGTAGCTTGGATTTCTTGAACCAAACAGGGATGAATCTGGATATCCTATTCAGCCCTGGTGAAATGGAGGTGGATGATCCTGGTAGTAAATCGGACATCACCCTCGTTACCGGAGAGATGACTGACCCAGCGGACACAGAGGCGTGCGACGCCCATATGAGTCAGATCAGGCAAGGCAGTGTATCTCCCCTGTCAGACGAGTTTTGGCTTACTCAACCCGAATCTGAACCCTCACTCGACAAGGACCCTAGAGGCCCCAACAGAGTAAGGGCAAAGTACAGCGGGGTGGCCTGGAAAAGATTTGAGTGGCTTCTGAACCAAGGCTACAGCCGTGAGGAGGCTCAGAAACTGGCAGAAAAACCCCTGAAGGAGCTGTTGGAAAGCTCTAAACGCTCTCGGTCGGAAGGGACTCCCCCAGAGCCCAATAGCACCAAAAGAAGGAGAGTCGGGATTGCGAAGACGCTGGAGAAAAAAGAGGAAGTGATAACTGGGAAGGTGCAGGAGCCCACAGCTCCTACGGCACCTCCATCCTACAAACACGTCCTGATAGGGACGAGGATGGGCATTCTCCCACTAAACTTCCCGGAAGTTACACTGAACACCAGCCAGTTAAAGGCCCTTCAAGAGGCGATACTAGAAGCAAACCTACTGAAGGAAGACGGCGCACTAAAGCCCACCTTCAATGGGATATCCCATAAAGCAGGCTGGCTGATGATCCACTGCGCCAACGACGAGACAGTCAAATAGCTCAAGCTGGCGGTAAAGAATATCAAACTCTGGGAGGGTACAGAGCTACGGGTGGTGGACGAAGGAGATATTCCCCGGCCCAAGATCCTGGTAGACTACTTCCCAGACAGCCAGGAGTACCCAACGGAAAAAATTCTGCGGTTCATGAAGGCGCAGAACCACGACCTAAAAGTATCTGAGTGGAAGGTCCTCAGAAGAGCGTCGGAGAAGACGTCAGAGCAACTCACGCTCTCAGTGGACTGTGGCTCAGCCGAGATACTGAAAAAGGTATCATTCAAGATAGGCTACAAGTATGGACATATCAGTCTAAAGCCCAAAGGTAGCTTCCTAAGAGAGACGGATCACACCGGTGGCCTAGTGGCTAGATCTGCTGGCAGGGCACGAGGCCCTGAAAAGACCAACTCGAAGCCAGCAGCTACCGGAACAAAACCAGCTGCCACTTCTCTTCCGGATACGAAAGCTCCTGCACCGGTGAGGCAGCCAACCCCGACAGCTACAGTGGTCCCCTCTGCGGGAGGTAGCAGCGCTGGAAAAGTCCCCAGAACCCCTTTACCAAGCTAGGTTAAAACTGGCTTAACCAAGGGACGGACTGCCAGCAGGAAATCCCTAGGCCCCAAAGCCAGGCCACCACCATACCTTGGCAACGTGAAGGGGAAGAACACACAAAGAAAAGAGGCTGGAAAAAGCACTACCACAGACAACAACAAGGTATCAGGACAGGCTGCTCAAAAACCCAAGATCCCGGAGAGGGACTCAGATAAAGACAGCCTGCCCAAAAATGCCTAATGCCTCTGCCCTAAAAGTCCTTCAAGTGAATCTCCATGACGCAAGGGAAGCTTCAGACGTGTTAAGCCGGAGATTCACTAAAGAAAAGATTGACGTAGGGCTAATTCAAGAGCCCTGGTCCTGCAGAGGAATAATCAAAGGACTACCGTCAATAAACCACAGTAAGTTGATTTACAGCAAGGAGCACCCAGCTCCTAGGGCTGCCATACTGGTCAGCTCTAAAATGGACTTCATTCCCATTAGAGGGCTCATCTCGCGTTACTTGGTAGCTGGCATAATCGACGTCCCTACAAACGCGGGAAGTAGAGAGGTAATAATTGCCTCAGCTTACTTCCCAGGCGACACGAAGACGGCTCCACCACCGGAGATCCAACAACTAGTGACGTTTTGCAGACGCAGGGGTAGACCAGTTATTATAAGCTGTGATGCGAACGCGCACCACACCATCTGGGGCAGCAGCAACATAGCTCAAAGGGGTGACCTACTGGACTTCCTAATGGTGAACAACTTAGAAATAGCCAACACGAGTATAGAACCAACCTTCTCAAATGCCCTGCGTAGTGAGGTACTGCCTACTGGACTTAACGTTAGCCACCCCCTCTCTACTTAGTTCCATAACCAAATGGCATGTATCTAAAGAAGCCTCTCTCTCAGATCATCGTCATATAAGATTTGACGTAAAGGCTGAAAATACATGCCAGGAAAAAAGAAGAATTTCTTGACAAACAGATTGGATCTGTTATCAGGAGCAGGTCAGGCAAGATTTAAAAGAGCTTCCGTGCTCGCCGATCACGTGCCAAGAAGACCTAAACCTCTTCTCGTCCAAACTTACACGCGTGATCCTCTCCTCGTATGAGGACAATTGTCCGCTAAAGACAAGGAAACAATCCAGGGATGTTTCCTGGTGGAATAGGGAACTAGAAAGCTTGAGAGCCAAAACTCGTAAGCTTTACAACACGGCCAAAAAAGAAGGCTCAACAGAAGCCTACAAAGAGGCACTAACCCTATACAACAAAGAAATACGGAAATCCAAGAGGAAAACATTGAGAGGCTTCTGTGAGGGCATAAACGTCCGTTAAACAAAAAGTCCTCTCTCAAGATCATACAAACGGAATCGGACTACTACAAAAGCCGGACGGTACTTACACGGAGGATGGAAAGGAGACTTTGAAGCTTCTTATTCAAACACACTTCCCTGACTCGATAACAGAAGATGATGGACCCCCTGGGGGCTCACCAGGACTTAGTCCTGAGACTCCCATGCGAGCTAGTAGCCTTTCGGGCCACATCTTTACCCCGAGGACAGTTGAATGGGCAATCGACTCATTCAAGTCCTTCAAATCTCCTGGAGGAGATGGCATCTTCCCAGCTCTACTGCAAAGGGCCCGAGAGAAGAACTAACACCAGCCATAATTAAAGTTGCAAGAGCCAGTTTTACGCTAGGAATTATCCCTGAAGGGTGGAGAGATACAAGGGTAGCTTTCATACCGAAGGGTGGGGACGTAGTCCCTCCCAACCTAAGGCATATCGACCCATTAGTCTAACCTCCTTTCTCCTTAAAACAATGGAGAAAGTGTTAGACAACCATATACGCAACACAGCATTGCGTGAAGCTCCACTACACCCAAACCAGCACGCTTATCAGGGGGGCAGATCAACCATCACTGCCTTTCATCGCCTGGTTACAACTATAGAAAAATCGCTTAATGGGAAAGAAACAGCCCTATGTATTTTTCTTGATACAGGAGGAGCGTTCGATAATACCTCCTTCGAATCCATGGAGAAAGCGGCCGTTGGGAAAGGTGTGGACATCCATACGGTGAAATGGATTAAAGCCATACTAGGCTGTCGGAAGATCACGGCAAACTTGTGTGGGAGCTCCGTGACGGCATGGGCCTCTAGGGGCTGCCCCCAGAGAGGGGTCCTGTCTCCGCTCCTGTGGTCAATAGTTGTTGACGGCCTCCTAGAAAAGTTGACAAATGCTGGGATAGAATGTCAAGGTTACGCGGATGGTATTGTCATTATCATCCGAAGCAAAGCGGATCGCGTGCAAAGCCCAGACGGCTCTAAACCTTGTGTCTGACTGGTGCCAGGAGGTTAACCTTAAAATAAACCCCAACAAAACAATAATAATACCATTCACTAGAAGGAGGAAACTAAGCGTGACGTCCCCTACTTTGAATGAAACTACGATTGGATTTTCCACAGAGACGAAATATTTAGGGGTTACCCTGGATCAGCGACTCACTTGGAACATCCATTTAAATAAAACGGCAGAAAAGGCTATACGAGCCACATGGTTATGCCGTCGGTTGTTTGGAAAAAAATGGAGGCTAAAACCTAAGATGATACTATGGTCATATGAGGCGATAATAAGACCCATTGTCACCTATGCAGCAGCCATATGGTGGAATAAAACAGAGCAGTTAAGGCAATAGCCACACTTAACAAAGTGCAAAGACTCACCTGCACCGGCATCACAGGAGCCATGAAAACTTGCCCAACCGCGGCCTTAGAAGTGCTGCTAGATTTACTACCGCTCCACCTATCCATACAAAAGGAAGCGGCTAGCAGTACTCTAAAACTTCGTATGTCAGGTCATTGCAATGCAAATGAAGACGGAGGGCACTCACAGATACTGAGGGTAGACCCGCTGATTATGGGGCCGTCGGACCTGGTAATAAAAAAACTAAACTTGGAAATACCATTCAAAACCGTAATAAAAGACCGACAGTGGTGGAAGGAAAATGAAAACCTCGCCCGACTGGGGGTTGTTGCATGGTATAGAGACGGGTCTAGGTACGACGGATTCTCCGGTGCGGGAATCTACGGGCCCAACTGCCAGATTTCAATAGCCTTAGGGAGAACTGTATTTCACGCTGAGATTATTGCTATTGATACCTGTGCCCGAACAATCATAGAAAAAGGAATGAGAGGTGCACAAATATGGATTTTAACGGACAATCAAGCGGCGATCAGAGCGTTCTCCAGCTACACTATAGAGTCGAACCTGGTCTGGTGCTGCCTGTTAACGTTAAAAACACTCGTTAACTTGAATAGGTTTACTATAGCTTGGGTACCAGGCCACGAAGGTGAAGGAATAATTGGAAATGAAAAAGCGGATGAACTCGCCAGAAATGGTGCAAAATCCGCGTTCATTGAAATGGAGCCTTACTGTGGCCTGGCCAGAAGCTATCATAGATCCTACCTTAGGCTATAGGAAGAAGACAGTAAAGTCTCACACTAGATCAACCAGATTAAGGCAGGCGAAACGATTCATCTATCCCTCCAAGCAGAGGTCGATGAAACTCCTAATGCTCAACAAGCCGGACTTAAAAATCATTACCGACCTCTTAACGGGGCACTGTACCCTAAGATACCAACTTAAAAAGATAGGTGTGGAGGACGATGATACATGTCGCTTCTGTCTAGAAGAAGAAGAAACAACGGAACACGTACTCTCCCAATGCCCAGCCTTAGGTCGACAAAGGCTCTCATACTTCGAAGCATCCCTCATAGCGCCGGAAGATGTGTCGAATGCGACTCCCCAACATAGCATAGCCTATTTTAAGGACCTTGATCCGGAAGGGGTTTAAATAAACGGGACTAGCACAATAGATCTTATAGGTCGCGTTGCTATTCTGGGAGTGCCTAATACCCTTGATACACGGGCACGACCGAATGAAGATCCAGCAGGGATTATCATCGGCTGTACCGTGTATCACTCTGGATTAAGTTTGAATATTCATTCAGAACTGCATTGGAAGGCTACTCGATGAAGTTCCAAAAACTTAATTCAGAGCGGATGAAAATGGAAGTCCTGGAAAAATCAGCTGATTTCCAGTGTCAATTATTCAAAAACATGAATTAATTCCGCTCTTTGCACTTTGAACTGTCAAAACGAAATATCATCGACTCCTATGCCCGTGTATCTTGATTTGAATGAATTAAAATCCGAGTGAAGTTTCATTCATAGGATCTTCATTCAGCTGTGTCTGTGTATCTTGGGTATTAGACGACCCGCTAACATAATAATAATAATAATAAAATACGGCCGACTAGTTATTGAAAAAGATAAGTCGTTACCTGAATTTTCAATTCAAACATATTTGCTAATTCAAGTGCATTCTTGCATTTTTAATATTTGGTGAAGAAATGTGTGAAATGAAAAATAGGGATAAAGATTCCCGACTTTCATTAGTTATGACATATCCATGAGCAGTAATATATCGTCGTTGCGCGTGCAATACCGCGAAAGAGCAGTTTGTAAATACCGCGTATCTTCGTTTTCACGATTTTACAGGAGGAAGAAAAAACTTAATATCTTAGCCATTTAACTATATTTTATGGACTGAACTCCAAGGCTACTTCTTTGCGACCTATTTTATAGGAAAATAACGTTAGCTTACTAATAACTTCCTTAGATTCCGTATAACTTGCTTAGATTCTGTTTAAAGTCACTTACGTGGTTTTGTTACAATAAATTACAGAAAAAGTAGTTTACAATTAGCAGGTACGCGGGTTTGAAATGACATTTTAATATAGAATTGATTTTTTTTATGTCAAAAATGAGGTTTTTTATAGGCTAATTTAAATTCTGTGAGATCTATATAGAGCGAAACTATGTTGGGAATGAGTAGGCGCAATATTTCAATTTTGCGCCTTTTGCTGTTACGCGGTATTTACAAACTGCTCTTTCGCGGTATTGCACGCGCAACGACGATATGTAAGTACTTGCTACACCAGCTTATGTAGACTTAACAATTAGTTTTGATTAAATTCTTAATGAGGTTTTAAAGTAGACACATTTTCTGAAATTTATTTATAAAGTTAATGCTATAGTACAATACAATCGACGTGATTCAATAAAAATGCTAACGCTGAGATTTACATAGGTCAGAAAATATATAAGAATAATAGAATCCAAAAATTCAAAGATGATAAAATATATATGTGGGACGTTTCACGCAGAACGGATCACCTGCATACCCAAAATTGGTGTTAATTTTTTCAACTTTCAGGGGGGATTGTGGCCAAGGGGTTAGGGATAGGGGGGTGGTGTTGACCTTTTTGGAAAGGGCTTCGAAATAGTAATTTTTTGAGATCGGTTTGGGGTCGCTGCGATGCGTAGAAAAAAAGATCAAAATACAAGAGCGGTTCCCATATAAGGCAAAATCCTGATTTACGAATCACCCTGTAACTGCCGAACGGTGCGAGATGCCCCCCCCCCCCCATCCATACGATTTTTTGCTTGTCTCGGTCTGACCTTTCACCCCCTGCAGTATTGACCTCCCACCTCTGAACACCCTGTATATCGCCTGCGGCTGCGAAAGGGTTAAAAGTTAGATGTAGTTAATTAACGAGTTGCTCCCAACGTGGCTTCTGATCGCATAATTGCGCACTTGTTTCGGGTATTCACTATTTTATTAGTTTTATTAGATATAGGCGTGTTCGGAGCTATTGAAAGTGTGTTTTAACTCGATTACTGTTTTAAACCAATTGACTGAATTTACTAATAACTGTTTTGGAGGCGGTCTGAAACTGACAGCCTAACTCCTAGAAGGATTGATCAAGGTATACAACTAAATTCGCAAGTTGATCGTATTGTAGAGATCTTTGTAACCGATGCTATTATTAGTACAAGAACGGTTGCATTGCGACTCGAAGTAGGCCATAGCACAGTGCATCGGATTTTGAAGGATAATAGTCTGGTGCGGGCCTTACAAGATGCCGGTGCAGGCCTTACAAGATGCAGATTATGGAAATCGGAAATATTTCTGCGAATGGTTGCTAACTCTCTTTACCGATGAAGCAACATTTACCAGACATGGAGTTCTAAATTTCCATGATTTGTATCTTTGGTCAGAGGAGAATTCTAGGGCACCAAGTAAATTTTGAAACTAACGTTTGCTGCAGAACTAAATTAATAGGTCCATTCAAGCTTCCAGTTGTCAACACAGAAAACTAGAGTTTCTGTGCGGATTGGAAGGGATGGTCCAACTGCCAACGGCCTGCGAGATCCCCCGATCTAAGGGCCCTATTATGGAAGTCGATTTCGGTCGACTCGACTAGCGAAGACACATTTTCAAGCCTGAAATACTAAGGAAATTAGTGTCTTCGCTAGTCGAGTCGACCGAAATCGACTTCCATAATAGGGCCCTAAATCCTTTGGATTTTTATTTATGAGGGTATCTCAAATCTGTAAACGATATCCTTACAACAAACCGATAAACTCCGTACAGCATTTATATGAACGAATATGTGCTGCGACGAAGAGCAAACCGTACGTTTGAAGCTGCTGTCTAAGGATCTTTAAAAAATGCGCAGGAGTCCTAAGTCCTAACCAGTGTCGACTTAATTTATTTTTCCTGGCTGAGTCTCGTAGCAATATTTCATCACCTACCTAGAAGTTTGCCGAGCTAGTATTCCGATCCTAATAACGCTTATTGTGCTCTTTACTTTTAATTAAATTTCCCCTAGCTATCCTATGAACTTTTTGAGGTTTATTCCTTAAGTAGAAAAAGTAATTCTCTTCATTATAAATTGGTACTGGATCCGCTTTAAGATGTTTGGGGTCTTTGCAGTAAATCCGAAAAGACAATCGTTTGGCGATAGTTTTGTCGCGCTATGCACACTATTATTCCGAACAAACATTGCGCTCCTAAGATACTCGTCCCACCTATGGGGTTCTTCTTCTACGAAAGTTCGAAAATAATCTACTAGAGGTCTATATGAACGCTCAAGTGATCCATTGAATTGAGGAAGATAAGGAGTTGTCTCTAATTTTTTAATTTTCAAAAATTTACATACCTCACGAAACATTTCTGATGTAAAATTCGTCCCTCGATCAGGTACAAGTATTTTAGGGATACGACATCTGCCAATTATTTCTTCGAAAAATACTTTTGCAACAGTTTGTGTTTCCATGCTTGGTATAGCGACTACGTCAACAAATCTAGTTAAGTCATCTTCAAACGTTAAAATGTACTTATTACCCGTCATGGTTTCGAGTAGAGGCCCAACAATATCCATATATGTTTTATCAAACGGTTTATATGGTGTGTCTGTTATTACCATGGGCATTTTATGGTCCCTGCCTGTTTTATTTTTCTGGCAATATTTGCAACATTGTATGTGCTTTTGGATATCTTTTATCATTCCTGAGCATTTAAAGTATCTTCTAAGTTGTTTGTATGTTTTAAAAATTCCTTCGGGTTCTCCTAGGACCTAGGGGCAAATCATGATAATCTCTCAAAATTGTGTTGATCTCGTTAGGATCTATGAGGATTTCTACTTCCCCTGAATTAGACGACACGTCTGAAATTCATTATCGTCCTGCATTGTTAACCCTTTTAGTGCCAGCGGGCCGATCTATCGGCCCACGGTCCTTATGCGAAGATTGCCACGGGCCGATGTGGCATAGTGGCCCAGCCGGCAGGCCGAGCTGCCTACGAGCGCACGCGCAGAGAGACTCTTGCTTTAGTCCTTATCTCCAATACAATGTAGACCACACTACGCTTGTGTTTATTGCATTTAGTCCTTATCCCTATCCCTATACAGGGTGTTCAGAGGTGGGAGGTCAATACTGCAGGGGGTGAAAGGTCAGACCGAGACAAGCAAAAAATCGTATGGGTGGGAGGGGGGGAGGGGGGGGATCTCGCACCGTTTGGCAGTTACAGGGTGATTCGTAAATCAGGATTTTGCCTTATATGGGACCCGCTCTTGTATTTTTATCTTTTTTTCTACGCATCGCAGCGGCCCCAAACTGATTTAAAAAAATCACTATTTGGAAGCCCTTTGCAAAAAAATTTACACCACCCCCCTATCCCCAACCCCTTGGCCAAAATCCCCCCTGCAAGTTGAAAAAATTAACTTTTATTTAACGATTTTTCAACTTTCGCCCCACTTTTCTCCGAAATTCATGTTATTAACATACCTACTTTTTATTTTTTTTTAAGTTGCCTATCTAATTACCTTTCCAAAAAGGTGCAACATGCCCAGGTAGAAAAGGGTTGCAAAAGTCCTGAAATTAAAACATCCTCACAGGTACCTAATTATTTTATTGCACCATAATGGAAAAAGTCGTTATGTAAACAATTTTTACGACAGCAAGTTCGGAAATGTTTGTTTAGGAAACAGAGGTAATACATTTTTATTATTTCAGCAAAACAGTAATAAAATAATAAATGTAATCTCGATAAATAGCGTTATTAGTTTATTATATCCAGTATTGACTCTTAAGTATCCTGACGCTCCGTATCTAATACCTCTTATGAATTATGGTATAAAAAAGGGTAAGTTTGAAAGGACATTGACCACAGTTGAAGAAGCAAGCGATAAAACCGGGTGTTTAATAGAAAAAATTAAGATAAAATGGCAGAATGCAGTGTTGAAGAGTCTGCCGATATAATTTACGTGTACGGTTTAGTAGACGGAAATGATAGTGAGGCCTTACGAGAATACCAAAGGAGATTCCCGAATCGACGTGTACCCGACAGAAGGGTATTTTCAAGGAATTTCGGAAGGTTAAAAGAAACCGGAAGTGTAACCGCCCCCAGAGCAGAAACGCGAGCAGGAAATCGGCCGATTCAGCAGACCCCGACCAACAAATCCTCAGCATCGTCATGAACAGCCCTGTAATAAGCATCAGGCAGGTCGCACGAAGGTCAGGATTGTCTTCAGGGAGAGTTTGGACCGTTGTGAACCGAGAGGGACTACATCCATACCACCATATCCCGGTCCGAGCACTACAGGAAGGAGATTCCGAAAGACGATTGCAATTTGCACTTGGCTGTTCGAGTCTGACATCGAAAACAGAAGGTTTCTAGACCGAATTCTGTGGACGGATGAATCGCAATTCACCCGGGATGGCATCACAAACTTCCACAACCTCCACACCTGGTCAGATGTGAACCCACATAGGACTAGCAAAGATTTAGTGTCAATGTCTGGGCTGGCATCATCGGCAACCAGTTGATAGGACACTTCATCTTGCCCCAAGTGCTGAATAGTCAGCCATACTCGGACTTTTTGGAGAATACCCTTCCGGATCTGTTGGAGGACATCCCCCCGGCCACCAGAAGCGCAATTTATTTACAGCTCGACGGAGCACCTGCGCATACTGGGAACATTGTTAGGGCAAGGTTGAATGAACATTACCCAGAGCGCTGAATTGGACGAGGTGGACCGATTCCTTGGCCTGCTAGGTCACCGGACCTTACTCCACTGGACTTTTTCTTATAGGGAATGATGAAAGATGAAGTTTACTCAAGACCAATCAACACCAGAGAAGAATTAGTTACCAGGATTGTGACTGCAGCCACGAAAATACGGGAGAGACTGGCTACCATAGACCTCAAACGTGAATTAAAACGAAGGGCAAACGTTTTAATTGTAATTAGTTTTTAAGCGAACAAAATGTATTTTTTAGTAAACTTAAGTATAATTTCCTAAAAATTCGAATTATCATGATAATCTGTAAAAGGATTTTTGTAAATAAATTTTCGTATTCTTTTCCTACCTGGGCATGTTGCAACTCAAAAAAAATAAAAAGTAGGTATGTTAATAACATGAATTTCGGAGAAAAGTGGGGTGAAAGGTGAAAAATCGTGAAATAAAAGTTAATTTGTTCAACTTCCAGGGGGTATTGTGGCAAAGGCGTTGGGGATAGGGGGGGTGGTGTAAACTTTTTTGGAAAGGGCTTCCAAATAGTGATTTTTTGAAATCAGTTTGGGGCCGCTGCGATGCGTAGAAAAAAAGATAAAAATACAAGAGCGGTTCCCATATAAGGCAAAATCCTGATTTACGAATCACCCTGTAACTGCCAAACGCTGCGAGATGCCCCCCCCCCCCCCCACCCATACGATTTTTTGCTTGTCTCGGTCTGACCTTTCACCCCCTGCAGTATTGACCTCCCACCTCTGAACACCCTGTATAAAAATGAAAGTTTGTTTGTTTGTTTGTTTGTTTCTCAATCACGCCTAAACGCTTGCATCGATATTTTTCATTTTTTGTGCAAAGGTAGTACATATTCCGACTTAACATATAGGCTAATTTTTTTTCGGATAATACGTAGGGTTTCAAAATAGCGGATCCAAGATGGCGGCAGAAAATTTTAAATTTGAAGCGATTTTCATGAAAATTGGTACATAGGGGTTTTGCGGGATGGGGATTTCAAATCCGCTGTCCAAATTTAGAAATTCAAGATGGCGGATCCAATATGGCGACCAAGATTTCTTGATTTCAACGGATTTTAACGAACATTAGTACAATGATTGCTTTGAGGCCACTGATTTTGAATATTATCAAAATGTAGAAATCCAAGATGGCGGATCCAAAATGGCGACCATATTTCTCGATTTCAACGGATTTTAATGAAAATTAGTACAATGATTATCTTGAGGTCACTGATTTTGAATGTTATCAAAATTTACAAATCAAAGATGGCGGACCCAATATGGCGACCAATATTTCTCGGTTTTAAGGGATTTTAATGAAAATTAGTACAATGATTATATTGAGGTCACTGATTTTGAATGTTATCAAAATTTACAAATCCAAGATGGCGGACCCAATATGGTGACCAAGATTTCTCGATTTCAATGGATTTTAATGAAAATTGGTACAATGATTATTCTGAGGCCACTAATTTTGAATATTAGCAAAAGGACCCCGCACATTTTGTATGGAAAAGTGCGTACAGTCAAATCGACTGAAAATTTAGTATGTTGTACTTCAGGACATCCTGATCAAAAGTTCCCATGGGCGCAACTTCAAAAAATGGCCAGTTTTAGAGATACAGGGTGTTTCATTTTAATAGATGTACTCACATATCTCGAAAACTACGCATCCTAGGAAAAAATGTTTCGGACAAAAGTTATAGAGTACCACAAGGGTCAACTAGCGGTGACCTTGCCTTTGACCTTGAAGTCAAGGATCAAGGTCATTTCAAGGTCAAATCAATTTTTACATAGTGATCCCTACTTCTGACCCCGGAAATGGAAAAAGCGCAACATTTTGCATGAACATGAACAATGAGTATATGTATGTCGCTAATATGTTTAGTTTCTTTAACACTAGAACTACCGGCGCTCAAGCTTGTAATTTTGATAATTTTTGGCACCTTTAAAATAATATGCTTTCACATTTAAATTAATAATTATAAATGGAAATAGGTTCACGATATGTCGCAATTTTGAACCTAATAAGATTTGGTATTACTCTTAAGAGATATTTTCAAAAAATATGATTAATTCAAGCAAGAAATTTAGTACCGGTCAATTTGACCGGTCTTGGTAGTTCTAGTGTTAATTATTTCGATTACCAGCGTCTCTTATATTATCAAGTAAAGTGACGCTTGGATATTTGATATGAGGCTGGTGTCGCGCATACCCTAAGAACCATAACACACTTGCGACATGTGCATAGCAACCTAATGTTCTCGAACCTGATACACAAGTACAGTAATAACCTCTTATAGGCTCATTATTCTGATCCTCATGAGGTCTATAAGTTATCCATAACTGATACCTTGTCGAATTTCGGAAGCCAAATCTAGCATTTCCCGAAAGTTTTGTTTCGTCACAGACGTACATAACTTGAAGTCATCATCAGATAGGGTATTTTGGCTTATAATAGCAAACTTATTTGCTTTTGAAACTACACCCAAGTTGCTAAGGAAACTTTGCAATTGACTGCCAATTAGTCAGCCATAATGATATAAGAGACGCTGGCCATGATAATATAAGAGACGCTGGTAATCGAAATAATTAAAGAAACTAAACATATTAGCGACATACATATACTCATTGTTCATGTTCATG
Source organism: Dysmachus trigonus (assembly GCA_949715965.1). Taxonomy (NCBI): domain Eukaryota; kingdom Metazoa; phylum Arthropoda; class Insecta; order Diptera; family Asilidae; genus Dysmachus; species Dysmachus trigonus. Next base: position 32,775,299 of record OX454321.1, on the reverse strand, counting down.
CAAAATGTTGCGCTTTTTCCATTTCCGGGGTCAGAAGTAGGGATCACTATGTAAAAATTGATTTGACCTTGAAATGACCTTGATCCTTGACTTCAAGGTCAAAGGCAAGGTCACCGCTAGTTAACCCTTGTGGTACTCTATAACTTTTGTCCGAAACATTTTTTCCTAGGATGCGTAGTTTTCGAGATATGTGAGTACGTCTATTAAAATGAAACACCCTGTATCTCTAAAACTGGCCATTTTTTGAAGTTGCGCCCATGGGAACTTTTGATCAGGATGTCCTGAAGTACAACATACTAAATTTTCAGTCGATTTGACTGTACGCACTTTTCCATACAAAATGTGCGGGGTCCTTTCCAAATCCAACATGGCGGATCCAACATGGCGACCAGAATGTCTCGATTTCAACGGATTTTAATGAAAATTGGTACAATGATTATTCTGAGGATACAAGTTCCGAATATTATCAAAAGTTGTAAATCCAAGATGGCGAATCCAATATGGCAACCGAGTGTCTCGATTTCAACGGATTTTTATTAAAATTAGTGCAATGATTATTCCGGAGCCACTAATTTCGAATATTATCAAAATTTCCAAACTCAATATGGCGGATTCAATATGGCGACCAAAATTTCTCGATTTCAACGGATTTGAATGAGAATTGGTACAATAATTATTTTAAGGCCACTAATTTTTAATATTATTAAGATTTTGAAATTCAAGATAGCGGATCCATAAAGGGGTTTTCGGGTTGAAACAATTTCTAGGATATAACAAACTAGAACATTTGAGAAGTGTTTAATTAGTAAGTATTTACCCAACGCCGGGTGAAACCGGGTAACCCAGCTAGTCTCCAATAAATACTAAAATTTTCCTCCTTATAAAACTATTTATATGATCGTGCATATCAAATCGGCCCGTGGCATTTCTCGCATGTACTCCATAAAAAGCTTGGCACTAAAAGGGTTAAGGTTTCACGTGATACACTTTTTCCAATACAGTTTTCTTCCAATTTCTCACTTTTTCCTTTGGCTTGTGCTCTCATCGTTACTGGGACGGACTTTTCCAACGGTAATCTGCTCAGTGCATCTGCGTTGGTATTTTGAGTGCCTTTTTTATATTCTATTCTAGCTGGGTTTAAATCATTAAAATATTATTAACAATGAATAATTTGTATTAGATATGTAAATTTACAAATCTTAAGTAATTCAAAGATCAACAATATTAATTTTCTTCTTTTTCATCCTCATCTTCCGGGCGTTCGAAAATGTCTGTTTCATTAACATCATTTTCGTCGTTCTGAATCATTGCTTCCAGGCCTTTTAACATTTTTGGGTTGAATGCTCCTTCTTCCTCGGCGTTGCTTTGCAATGAAATAGTATTGGGGCAAGCTTGCACATTACAGTGGCCACAAGATAAAGTGCATTGCAACCGCGATTTTCTGCACTCGCCACGTGGACCACATCCATTCTTACAATTACAAATTATAGTATTAAGTAATTCATCTGGAGCTGGTGGTAATATTGTTGTCATTGGCTCCAGGAATTCATTTTGCAGCATCCAACCCCATTCCTAGGGTTCTAAATCATGTCCTAACCATTTTTTAACTTGGTAATAGACACGGTTTATATGCTGATAGGCTGCTGCACTTGTTGGCGGAAGATTAGACAACTAGACCGGTTTATGAAGCTTTGTAGATTTAACGAACTGAGTATAACGAAGATGATAGATATTGTCCTTAGATTTTGGAGCATTGTATATCGCAAGTAATATTCGTACTCCATTTTCGTATAATTGGTCAGCATAAACTTGGTTTTTAGCATTTTTTTTCTTTTTTTTAATGTAGGGAGGGGTCTGTTATAATCTTAATAGAAAAATAAGAATTTAAGAGTTTACACGTTTTAAAGACAAAATACTTAATTATTTTTCTACTTAAAATCTACTTTGAATAAATTGATATGAAATTAAGATATACAAGAAATTTCATTTAATGAGTTTTTAATTACACAAAGTAGGTAAATATTATTAAATAAATATATTATGCATATGTGAAATGTAATTAAATACAATGTATTAATTAATAAATAATACAAATTATTCATTGTTAGTAATATTTTAATGATTAATTAACTTTATACAAGGTATTACTCACCGAGATTCACTATTGACCTTGTATTGGCGCTCTCCGCCCTCTATCTCAAAAAGGGTTGAGCGCATGAAAAAATGATTGGAACAAAAATTGTTGCAAATTTTACGCTCTACAATTTTTATAATAGGTGTTAACATTATTGGAGCTGTAGAAACAGAGATAATCCCGGAAAACCGATTTATCTGACCTTTGACCTTCAATAAGTTACGACGCAGACACGAGATTTTATGAGACTTTTGACACAACATTTAAGATGCCAAAATAAAGATGTACACAAGTTTCCAGCTTTATTATCTCTCATTCCGAGGTGAAACCCCTAATTTGCCTGGCCTATACTCCCTTGGGACATTTACCTCGCTTTTAACTTTTAAATAACAACCGCACGGCACCACGGTATACAGTTAGAATTCACACAATTTACTTCGTTTTTCACAGAGATTTCGCGGTGCGTGCTTTACACTAAATAATATAAATTGTTTAATTCAAACCGGTCGTGTTCAAGATATATTTAAAAAACTATAGTGCGCTCATACGAATAAATATCACTGTTTATACTTTTTCTTTTTCAACCACCCAGTTCACTTCGCACTTCTTAATTTCTTTTACCGGATACGCCAAATGTAGTGAATTTATGGGGGAGCTTAAAACACGTATATTCGTTGGGTAGTACTTTATTCAATTAATTCTTAAACCTACTTACAAATGAATCTTACATCTACATATAAAAGTTTACCTATTACTTAATTACTTCACCAATATTGCACCTGCACGGTGCACTCGGCTTAAGTTAAGATTGTGCACTCGTTTAGTCATGCTGGCTTAGCGATTATAGCATGACCTAGATATCGAACGAGTGCTCCGGCATATGGTAATTAAGTCATAAGTCGTATCATTACACTTGCAAAGCAAAGAAAGAAGAGTTTCTTATGGCGTATCGTGACCGGAGATGAAAAATAGATATATTTTGACAATCCAAAACGAAGAAAATCATGGGTTGATCTTGGCCAACTGACAACATCGACTTCAAAGCGGGACATCCACGCTAATAAGACAATGCTCTGCATTTGGTGGGATATGGAAGGAGTTGTCTATTACGAGTTATTAAAGCCGAATGAAACAATCACCGCTGAGCGTTATCAACAACAATTGTTTGGCATCGAACCCTTCTTGCCTCCCTTTGACGAACGTTGCTATAAAACCAAATCCAAAGCAAAAACGAAATCGGACTTAGGACACTTCAGCTTCGCTTCTTGAATATTATTAATCAATAGATCAATTGATAGATCTGAGCCCATAACCTAAAGTAAATTATATAAAAACGTAAGCTCTACTAGAGTACATGTCTGCACCAGAGAGAGAGATTAAAGAAGAAACAAAAGTTATACAATTCATAAATGCTAAACTATTTACACTGTTAATTGCTAATGCATGTATAACACATTGAATACACTGCTACATTACAAAAGATATCAACGACTCTGAAATTCGCACATAATTAATTGGAATACGAGTCGTAGAACATTTATCGTTCACCGTCCCTTCAAGATACAGTTCATACATATCTTTGTACTCTTCGACAAAACTACGCCATGTGAATGAAAACGAATCATCGATTCAGGCGTCCCAAAGTCATGCACAAACAAACATATATACAACAAACGCATATGGGTTGAATTTATAACATTTCTTTTAAGTCAATTAAAAAGCGCATAAATAATGGATCGGTGAAAAAGTGTTAAGATTTTTCATTGATAATACCGTGATAAAGAAACGAATTAGATTTTTCCAGAGTCCTGTAAAGGGACTCTCACTTCCGCCAATCATGTATCGAGAACAAAAAGGATAACATTTTAAATCACATGTTGTTGCAAAGAGCTTGCAATTTTTTCTGGATATGTTTTAGACGAAAACGTGTCCGTTCTATAGTTTCCTGTCACAGATTTCAGAAATATTCCAATGCACGCGTGAATTTTGAATAAGTTGAAACAATTTGTAGGAGCTCTTTTCAATATTCACGGGTTAGTATGTATTTAATTTATAATACGCAACGGGTGAAACCAGAGCCAGTGTAGCTATAATATTGAAATCGGTACAGACTTACCTATTGCTTGCGCTAAAGTTATATAACATCGGTCAGTTAAAGGAGTTATAGCCAATCTCTCTGTTACGCCCAAATATTCATCTTGATAAATGAAGTCGACATCTGTTATCCCGACAATAATGTCGTCGTTACTTTCATTGTAGTAGAATCTACTTTGCTTTTGCCACTCGAAATCTGTGATTGATTTAATTTTCAAGCGGCACAGATCATCAAAAATATCTCTAAAATTATAATGATTATACAATGCAACAACAAACAAACGGTAAGTGCAGTTTTACCTTTGATGGACATGAATCGTTACCATGGTCTCATAACGGATTCTTTCGAGAGCAGTTAAGTCTTTAACAGTTAAATCAATAAGATAATTCAGAATATTTAAAAATTTTTGGTTGGTTCGCTTCATTATTGTTCGGTCCATCCTACTTTTTCGTAAGGCAATTTCAGAATCACGTGTCCATAAAATTTGAATGCCTACTAACGCAGCCTAAGAATCTTAGTGTAAGTTTTTTGCCACATGTTATCCTCTTCACCATACCTGCCCGCAATGCGATGGAAACTCTGCGAGAAAATTGAATTCTGGGTCTTGCAAACTAATAGCTATAACCGCTAGTAAATCCTTTATGGTTTCTTGATGGACTTTTAGCAGCCTTCCAAGCCAATTTTCGACTCCCCCAGTACAAACAACTTCATGATCTAGTATCACCTAAATAAGCGAAGTTCGTACATTTATATCATATATTACTTTCAATCTTTATATGCCTAATATCAAAGAACATCCATACTAAGAAGGAACACTCTTAAACGCTTTAAAAAGTCCAACCTATATGCAAGCTCTCAAGAAAAATTTCGTCTTAGATAAAGCAGAAGAGGACTACTACGTCTATATATTTTTATAATAAATATGTATAGAGAGAGAAATAGTCAATAAAAAATTCTCACAAACGCATTTACAGTGCAAGATATAATATTGGGTTGGCACGAAAGTAATGAGACACTCTAGAAAACTCTACTCATGTTGTTTTTCTAATCAAATGTTTTCGACCATATTCTAGTATGTCATAGAACATTCTAGGTGCTTCAGTCCTAGGGGTATATAGAAGCGCACGCACGATTAATTCAGTCAGTTTGAAGAAAAATGGATGAGCGACATGTTCGAACTCTATACCTTTACGAGTATTTGTTAGGCCATAGTGCGCGAGCTGCGGCAGACAACATCAACACTGCATTTGGCTCAGATACTACAAGTCACGCAAAAGTGTCTCGTTGGTTCAAACGCTTCAGTACAGGAGACCGAAACCTCGAAAGTTAGCCTCGCTCGGGACGACCACCAGCTTTCGACAATGATGATTTGCGCGGTAAACTGCAACAGAAGCCGGATACAAGTACTCGTAATTAGCGACAAAACTCCACTGCAGCCATCACGCTATAGAACATCACCTGCACAAGCTCGGATATAGGAGACTTTTATCCCGATGGACACCTCATGCCCTCACAGACGCCACTCGTGCTGCTCGGGTCGCCGTCTGCCAATCGCTACTACTTCGACCGCGCCGGAAGGTGTTTTTGGAGGATTTGGTCACAGGGGACGAGTCGTGGGTACTCTACGAAAACAATACGCGCCGTGCCTTCTGGCTGCCACGAAAGGAAGACCCACCAACTCAACCAAAGCAATATCAAAACCGCGGCGAAAAAGTTCTATTGTGCTACTTTTGGGATTCTCAGGGCATGCTGTTTTATGAATTATTACATAATGAAACAGTTAATGCTAACACATATGCGGCGCAGCTCGATAAACTAGGCACAGCTATCAAAGAAAAAAGACGAAGAAGAGCCAATGTCATTTTACTTCATGACAATGCTCGCCCGCACTCTGCATCCACCACCCGCCAACAACTGCAGGGCTTAGGCTGGGAGACGATACCTCATCCACCATATTCGCCAGACATTGCCCCTTCAGACTATCATTTATTCAGAGCCATGAAAAATGATTTGCGTGATAAACGCTTTAACACTTTTAATGAAGTTGAAACCTACGTAGCCACCTTCTTCAACTCACGGCCCTGGGTAACAGGCATCCAGTCCTTGCCTATACGTTGGCAAGAAGTCATAGATGCTCACGGCGAGTATTTGATTGACTAAATGTATAGTAAAATAAAAATGTTAGAATTTAAAATGTAAAAACAAACTGTCTCATTTCTTTCGTGCCAACCCGATATGAAGCCTTTTTTTATAATACATTATTAAATGAGACCTAGTACGTTTGCGTTGGTATAATTAAATTCTACCTCCCCCTGTATTTTAAGTTATGGTAGATAGCATACACGGAGAATAAATACGGATGAGATTGTTTACATTTGTTCATTGTGCATTTTTAAAGACGATCCAGCCCAGCACGAATATTATGTGTGTCGCTCGATTAAGAAATTTTAACCATTTTGAAATGTCTATTTTTTAATACAATTAATTAAATAAAATTTAATTCGTTTTAAATAAATAATATTCCGCATTTGGTATGTGACTATGAACAAAAATGCGTAATGCATTTATAGAAAACAGTTTTGTAATATACACCCAGTAGAATTGTTCCAATTTTCACCTCACCTCTTCAATTTTTGTCCTTCTCTCACTAAAGACTTCTTTATCACTCAAACTAAATTCTTTTAATTCGTCCCCTAACAGTACCAAATTCGAAAAATGATAAGAAAATATGTCACGAGTGTCCTTTCTTATTGTAGATATTCTTTCTTAATACCTTTTCGCCGTTAGAAGAATTTATAGCTACTATAGTTCCAGTCGTCCTCTCTTTGAAGTCCACCTAAAAACGACGCTCATTAATATAAATCAACTTAAAAGTTAGAGAAGATGTACAAAAGCCACAGCATCAAAAACACTTAAAAGATGAGGTTGAATTGATGATGGATCTGAAGATTGTCCTAAAATTTCCAGAAGTACGGGATCCGATACGAAGAAAAATCGTGGGAATATTAATCGTTTAGATTCCAGATAACCTAAAAAAAATTAAAATTAAGAAATGATCATTGCGCATTGAAATCATTGTAGAAACCATTTTTGGACTAATTTAGTAGATTAAGTTATTTAATACACCTACTACACCTTAAAGTAAAGAAATTCGTCTCACCTACTATCTTACGATGTCTGGCAATAAAACAGAATAATGTGAGTTTTCTTACTCATCAAAAACAGTTATGTAAAAATATGCCAGTTGGCAGTAAAAAGCGGTGAGATAAAAGGTGTCAAATTTTCTCAAACCCTTTTTAGAAAGCGAATTTCCTAATAACGAGGTTTATGGGCACAGAAACTGATTTGAAACTCATAGCACAACATTCTGTGCAACGAAGTTAAGGTCTCATGAAACGCTTAACGAGTATGCGTACCAGTACTTATGATTCCTCTTTTCCCGTCGCAGACACGCATGTATGTGATCGGGATTCGGCATTGAAGGGCGGGGAAGGAAGAGGTATTGCTCATTTCAACGCACTTTCAACAGTTTCAACGTACTGAATTCACACTCCCCTGGTAATATCATTTCCAGAAGTAAATGCTCATGAAAGTTCCTGTCTGTTAGGAGTATTCACCAAAAACCTTGCTAGTAGGCAAGCTGCGTGGCATCCACGTCAAGATTTGGGTATTTTGCAGGGGTTTTCAGGAATACTCCGCGTACAGACAGGAACTTTCATGAGCATTTACTTATGGAAACGATAGTACCTCGTATTCGGACTCCACACACTACCCGCAGTATATTATGTTAGGAGTATGGATACTCTTCCACATGTCAGGACTAGGAATCGAAAAGGGTCAAGTTAGAAATATTCCCCACGTTCAGTGGGTGGAGTATTCCCAGTCCAAAAATCATCCTGACCCTTTCGAGTTCTACGACTAATCACGCACTATACACAGCTCAGCAGCTCGTTTCTGTAACTTTTAACTCTATTCAAATTCTCTATTTGACGTCATTCTCTATCACTGTGTTTTTATATTCTCCTCTCTTGAGATTCTGTTTCAAATTCGAACGTTAATTTTCACCTGATTCAATTCACGATGCCTTTCTTTACTGGTACATCCGAAAATAAATCAACTTAGCTCAGTCGATTTAAAGACGACCAATATTTTTGGCGTCATTTAATAGAGAATATTCTCAATCGAAATTACAGAAACGAGCTGCAGAGCTGGCTTAATTCTTCGTCTCGGCTCTACTCCCTGTCTTTGATTTTGTGACGTGTGCTGATCGAGTCGCGGTTGCCTTTGCGGTCACATTTGCAATCACACATGCCAGTAGGTGACATGCGAAAGGCGACTGCAGTTAGTAGATCTGCCTTTGTATCCCGTAAGTCAGTATCCAAGGAGACGTTCCGTCGTAAAGGACTTATCATAGTACCATCAGAAACAGCCTGAGCATGAATGGTGCTGGGAAGAAAGTAGGCGGGCGGCGGCCACTGGAATTTATACACCAATACTTTGATTGGGATGAAGCGACGAGCAAATCAGTTTGTAAAATAAACAATTGCGCCAACCTGTGAAGGTAAGTTCCACATCATATATAATATTTATTATCCATCCAACACACAATATATTCATCATCTCGATTCAAAGGTCCTGAGCCCTTCTGCAGCATTGGCTGGCCTTCGTCCAAAGCTGTGATAGAAGAATGGGCCAGAAACGTACAGTATATACACTGGGAAAACTTCCCTGGGATCCGGCAAGCTACAGAGCTCGTCAGACCCTATTCCTGTACTGGAATCAATGCTCTGAGAAAAGCGGATCTCAGACTGTTGGCAGGTTACCTAACTGGCCACCATGGGCTAAGATACTACCTATATTAAATAGGTCTGTCAAATGAGACGGAGTGTCATCTGTGTCTTGAAGACGACGAAACTACATCACACATTCTGTGTGCTTGTCCTGCTTTAGCATGGTTAAGCAAGAAAGATCTTCAGTCAGGAGTTCTTGGACTCGGCTGAAGTTCGTGCATCTGCTGTTAAGGACTTTCTGACGTTCCTTAGGGTAGCAGATCGTCTTTTACTATAAAGGGGCTTCGGCACAAAAGACCTTTTGGTCGCAGTGCCCACCATAAGGGTTGCCCCAAATAATAATAATAATAATAACACACAACACATCTAGTTTGTTTGCTGTTATGGTTTTGTTTATCACGTCGTTGTTCACTTCGACCTTCAAATGACCTTTAGGAGACCTTGTACGATCAAGTAAATGGCTCATTTTGATTCAGCAACCTCAAAATACTACTTGTAGTTTTTTCCAGATTTTCATTTTTGCTTTAAATTCCTGGATCATATGAATTTACTTTCAATATGCTGAATTTTCGAGATCAAAGTGAAGTTTTTTGAATTTTTAAAATCACCGAAGCAATTTTTGGCAAAAATCTTTGTCTCTTTGTTTCCTCATCACGAGTATCCTCAAACAAGAATTTTCAAATTCCGTTAAAAATTACGACTTGTGGGTAGTTTTGAACCCATTTACCAACATAGCCCCACTGCCACGACAATACAAAATACTCCCCGCGATTCTGCGTTTTGTCATGAGAAAATGTACGTTCTGTCGTCAGTTTGGAATGTGACGTCACGCTACCGTCATCAACAAATATATATTAATATTTTCTTAAAGTTTCTTGTTATGCTCTCAATATCCATTCTTCTAGATTTCCATTGAAAACCGCTCATTTATTTATTATCTGACGTTATTCCTATCAAAATTTACCGCCGGCAAGTAGCTCAGCGCCCATCTCGGAATTTGAGTATTTTGCAGCGGTTTTCGGGAATACTTATATAAATCGGAAATTTAATGAAGCTTTACTTTTGGAAATGATTGTACGTTTTAAATATTATTAAAACGGAATAACTTGAATGAATTTGTGAGTAATAAGGCGTCGGCGGCGCATATCTCGAATTGAAGTACACCGCAATAATTTGCTTCGTTTTGTCAGGATTTAAATTTACATGGAACCTTACGAAATATTTTGTTACTAACAAGGAAACGTTCTCAGGTGTGTCTCACCGATGTTGATGAAATTGAATTATGTTGTAGAAAAATCGAAAAATAAGAGACACATATTTTTTTTATCTGCTAATACGCAACTTTAGGGGGTGAAAACCACCCCCAAAGTTTTCCCCCAAAAACAGTTTTTCTTAAATATCTCAAGTTCTAATGAATTTTTTCGAATGAAACAAAATGGAAATGATGTCTCGTAAATATACTAACCTTTTGTAAGTAATCCGGTTCCCGGGGGATGCAACCCTTATTTTTTTATTTCAGAATAAATTATATTTTTACAGTTTTAGTTAAAAATCATTGACAAATATTTTTTTACATACGATTTTGAAAAACAAAATTGACCTGTTTTTGTGTTTTCCAGAAAAAAGCTCCTCAAGGAGGTAAACTACCCCTAGCACTAACACATGATGTATATTCTTTCAGACATCAGTTTTTTTCCTGAAAACCAGTATTAAGGGGTTTTTGGAGTCGCTGACGATTTTGAAAAACAAAATTGACCTGTTTTTGGTTTTTCCTGAAAAAAGCTTCTCAAGGGGGTAAACTACCCCTAGCACTAACACATGATGCATATTCTTTCAGACATCAGTTTTTTTCGTGAAAACCAGTATTAAGGGGTTTTTGGAGTCACTTATTACGAATCTGATGTCAGATTTACAAAATTCAAAATGGCGGGTCCAACATGGCGGACAAATTTTTGAAAAATACATACATTTTTATAAAAAGAACTATAAATACAAGTTTTTTAGATCGCTGATTAAAAATCTGATGTTAGATTTAACAAATTCAAAATTGCTGGTCCAACATGGCGAACGAATTTTTGAAAAATATATCAATTTTTATAAAATCATTCATCATTTTTACTAAATCAAGTTATCTCTAGAACGAAAACAATAGTATATGGTAATCTAGTTTTCACTTTCAAGTAAAAATTGTGGAACGCCTACTGCGTACCTCCACACTACAATATATGGTGACGCAGAATTAGTGCTACGAAGACTTTTCAGGAACAGGATGTCTGCGCGTACACGAAACTACACCGTCTACACTGTAAATCACAAAGACTGGTCTGTCTGTGTCATGTGGACAGGCTATTCTACCCACTTTTTTGCATGCATAAAAATCATCGCAATGGTATGCACTTTTCCTAAAATGTCAAACCTTTCCTCTGGTTCACATAAGCTTAAGTACAATGAATGTATATGTCATTTGTAAAATGCAACCTAAGTTCTTAGAGCTACACATTAGCAAAAGTTCCATTGAAATCCGTTTTTTATTCACGTAGTACGTGAAAATAACAATATATAGACTGACAAAAATTCTTAACCTTTTTGTTTTGGCTTTTAAATGATAAAAAAAATACTCAGTCGATTTACATACATCACTCAGAGAATCCGATATTAGCAATGCCATAGCTTCACATTGCCTCTTTGATAGACATTTGTCTAATTGACAAGAGATTTGAGGGTTATTCTAAACTCATGTTTCACTTTCGAATGTCATATCGGTTCTATCGTTAAATAGGGCCAACGCAACCTTAGATTTCATAAAAAAATAGTGTAGAGTTTGACGACCCCTAAATTTCTCGGATTTCTGTACATTCGTCGGACCTATAGTAGGATATGCTTCCCCTGTGTGGTCATCTTTCCATGGTCCTGTTTGTATGTATGCTTGCTGCGTACCTCTGCCAAATTAGCATTGGTTTTTGTGCATTCTAAATATTTCTGTCAAACTGTATGCAATCATATGATTTAAGGCGAATTTATTAACATTTGAATTGCTTTCGAGCATACATATATCTATGGAAGCACTTTCAAAACCTGTTTGTGGTAGTTCGGAACAAGGGCGACCATTTAATAATATTGCCATTTTTATCCGCATATTTGAAGTTTGATTTTTGGTTATGTTCTTGCTCAATTCACATCAGCAAAGTAGCCGGCTGTGCTACTTTAACAAGGGTTTATGTGTGCAAATTTAGTACAGCCTGCTACTTTAGCTCTGGCAAAATGTAAATAAATAGGGTCTATCAGCTTCATATTAACCGAATCGAATTCTTTTATATTATTATATTAGTATTTGAAGTAATCAATATTGTTTATGGAACTGTCAGAAATAAATAAATTACCACTTGCTTGGTCACTGCAATAGTCAATGGCAGTCCCGAGTGATACCCAAATGGACGTCTTTTAGTTTAAGTATGCTTTTTTAAGCCGCTACTGAAACCTAACTGAACACATCATATGGTTGTCCTACTTCTAAATTTTTAGCATAAGGGATAATAAGTATTTTTTTTTTATTATACATATATTGCTAGAAGTGACCCCTTATGTTAGGCACTGCTACTGAAAGTTCTTTATGGGGTAATAAGTAACAAGAAGATATTTTTTTACAAATTTATAAAACGAATTACTGCTTGCTTGAATTTTTATCGATAATTGAATATAGATCATTAGATAGAATTTTGTCATATACCATTTTAACACATTGCACCTTCTCTGTTAGAATATAAAATTATTTTTTCGCGTTAAATAAAACTCTATTTCCATAGAGCAATGCGCAAATAAAACATTGGTTTAAGTAAGCTGAATTGCGATTCCCACGATTCCGGCAGAAACAAGAAGCATTTTTAACTTTTTAGACATTAGTCCGCATTTCTCATCGAACAGTAGAATTTGGAGGAAAACGCTTGCTTTTGTAAGTATGTATATTTCTGTACAGGTTATATTTAAATCTGAAGCAAAAAGAAAGAAAGAAAATTATAAATTAATGTACCTGTTAGAGATTTCTGACATATTTCTAGTTGCTCCAAGAGAAATGGAAGTACTGTCGACAATGTTTCATCACCTGTGCAGCATTCAACTGCATTAGGAATCTCTCTGGCTCGATACATAATCTTTACATAATTTTTGTCAATATTTGTAAATCTCTTGGCTTCTTGTGGCAATTGTTTTGCTATATCACCACCAACAAAAACTGCTTCTAAATACATCCACAAATTCTGAACTATTAACCATTTTTCCAATATTTCCCCTGTGTTATTCAGTTTGTGCAACCACGACATGATATCCTTCTTAAATGGGGTATTGTATCTATTGGTAGCTAAGGAATTCATAATCATTAAACTGTCTTCTAAAGAAGTAATAATGTCCACAGTTTCTCCGCCTTTTAAAAGCAATTCTCCTCTAGTTTTAAAAGGAGCCAAATGAAGACTAACTTGAGACCAGTCGCCAATAACGCCTTTAAGTTTGGCTTCAATATCTAGTTCTTTTACCGCACCAACGCAAATATCTTCAACATCTTCTTTATTTTTTAAAATTGGTGCTTCTAATAGTTTTCCTAAAGTAAATTTGGGACTACTTACGTCAAAATCAGTATGAAACAAATCATTTAATCTGTCCCAGTGACGATCTTTCATCGCTTTGTTGGTCATTAATTCTAATAATGGACAGATTGCATTAAAGTCGTCTATTTTCTGTTTTAAATCAATAAACGCTGGCCATGTCTGCATCCCTTTTGGCAGCTTCCGGCACCTTTTCGAACAAATTAATGTAAGTAAACTTTTTTTTAGGTCTCTTACCTTAGTTGAAAATCCTGAAGTTCTGCTGACATTTTTTCGATATCCACTTCTGTCCATGGTAGATCATAGTAGTCATCGATAGTTTTTAACACTTGTATATACAAAGAATAAAGTTTGTTTAGGTAATTAAATTCGCGTTTCCTCTGGTGCAGAATTGGATAGTCCGTAATAGGTAGCCCGAACAACTTTTCTCCACTACTATACATTTCGAATCTTCTCCAAAGTTCATCAAATCTGTTTTGAAATACAAATACCCTATCACTAGCTTCTTTCGCTGATATACCCTCAACCATGGGACCATTTGCTTCAAAGTCCGCATTGAATATGTCCAAGTCTTGGGTAAACGTAGCAATACCTTCTTCTAATTCCTTGAGTAATGGAGCTTGCATATCGACAATGGTTTGAGCAACTTGTTTCGCCTACAATCAAATAAATTCAATAAAATTATACCTTTAGCAGAATTAAGGGAAACTAGAAATATCTTTACGATACAAAAACCAGATTGCTAAAAAGCATGTGATAAAAGTTAACCAAATATGTTTAGTAAACAATCTCCACATTAAAGACTGTTTTGTTTCAGTTTCAAACTCTTCTATTACGTCAAGAAATATGAGATTAAATATGATATTATAAATAAAGATTTATTTATTTATATTTGACCATATGTATATTAGGGTGCTTTTTTTTTCGTGACTATTTTTTTTTTTCAGTCCCACCTCGAAATTTTGTGGCAAATACCTAAACAAAAATTCCCTGAAAATTGGAGCCCTTAATATTAATATTAAGTACTAGACCAAGGCGTATAAAGATTTCCCATATAAAATACACGTAAACTTTGATTTTTTTTTCTTCAAACTCTACAGCTCAGAGGCATTGGGGTTAGTGACCCATATTACCTCGCTGGTGGGAATTAGGGTTACACCGCAATGGACACTTTTGTAGAGCATTCAATCCTGAGTTTAGTAATAATGTTTACAAGAATGGACATCAATTTGAATCAGTGAAACATCTTAGGGATGCCGTAATCAGCGAATGGAACAAAACTGACCAACGGTATCTGTAAACTGTAATTAATTCTATGTCCAGGAGACTTCAACAAGTAATTTTAAACTCAGGTGGCAACACGAATTATTAAATGTTTCTGATATAATTATTATTTAATTTTATATGTGATTCTTTGACGAAATTAACGTTTTGTTTCTATAATAATTTCGTTCCTACATTTTTGTGTAATACGCTATTTTTTCAGTTAACACGTTCCGTGCCATGTGGGGCGTACACGACCCCCGCTGAACTTTCCGTTCAGGCCATTTGGAATTCTCATTGAAAAACAAAGAATTCTTAAATATTTATTATAGAGTCAAATATAGACAACTTCTTTGCTTTGTTTTCTAATGCATATTAAAATTTATATCTTTTTCCTGCTGATTATAGCTTTGTAGTATTGGCAAAATGTAAGGCATAATTCTTAAACGACGGCCTGAATGGAAAATCTTCAAAAATTGCCGTGGCACGGAACGTGTTAATAAACAATGAAGTGAAATCTTTAGAATGTACTATGAGTTGTTAATAGCAACAGTCGATTTAACTCGACTCGACTAGCGAAGACACATTTTCAAACCTGGATGATAAGAAAATGAGTGTCTTCGCTAGTCTAGTCGACAGAAATCGACTTTCATAATAGGGCTCTTAATTTTTTTATATGTTTTTATTTGTATCTTAAAATGTATAAAAAAAAATTTTTTTCCTTATTTTTCATTTTTTATATATTTTTATAAAAATTAAATTAGCGGCTGTTCGTGTTTTCCGAAATAAAAAAATCGAATGGATTATTGTTCAATAGGTCTGTCGCGAAAATCTTGTTTTTTTTTTTTTGTTAAAAATCGTTTAAAAAAAATAAGAAAATATTTTCGAAAATAAGCAATTCTGGTACGGACGATTAATATTAATGAGTAGAAGAACATATATAAATTTCAAGCAATCGGTTGAATAGTTTTTTTTTTAGGACTCTGACAGTGTTAGAAAATGATGTTTCGAGAAAAATGCGTTTAAAGTTTCAAGAGCAGAACAAATCGCTTACGGCGCATCGGCGACTATGAGTTGTAACTTATGTAATACTAGGAATTTCGGTCTGAATTTTTCACAGCATATTTTCGATAGGTTTTACTATAGAAGTATGAAAAAAAAATCGATTTTTCGAAGTGGTCACATGAGAATAGCCCTTTAATAATACGATTGACTCACTTTAGAGTCAACTTATTGCAATTTGCAATAACATATTGTTTGTAAACAAATTCAATCAAAATTATTAATCAAAGCAATAAAAATGCAAAATTTAAAAAAAAAAATCGATTCGGTGGTAGGTACTATGAGAACAATTAATTGCAAAATTCTAGCTTTACAGAGGTGTCAACTTAAATAAAAAAAAAAAAAATAAGCAAAATAATGTGGGATATACATAAGTACAATTGGTATTAATTCAACTTACATTTTCAATCATTCGATTAAAGGACAATTGTAAACCATTTACTTTGTCGAAGTCATCCTTCGGAACATATATCTGGAACTGTAAAAACATCCCATAAATGTCATTTATTTCAAGGAGGTCTAAATCCATTCTAAAAAGAGCATAATTATTATTTTTTAAGTTTGTTAGTTGTGTTTAACTCAACTGGATAAAATTTTCTCTAATTTTTTCAAGGCAATCCATAGCCATTCTTACGTCATCAAGGTCTTTTATTTTTCTCGCTAAAATTAACTCCATTTCAGCAATGAAATCAACCATTTCGTTCAATTTTTTCTTATACTTTGCCATTAGTAGTTGTCCTAGAGTGACTTTACTTTTCTTAGACTCTTGGACTACGGACTGAATTACTTTTTCTAAACTCAAAAACATTAAACAATCATAAGGTTTAAACTTTTCATTTTTACCCATTCTGATTTCAATCGGTCCTACATATATTGCAGGAGTTATGTTTAATAAATCTACTGTGGTTCGATCATATTCTATAAATGTTTCTCGAATATCTGTAATCAAAGGATTCGACACTACAAAATGTTGAATTTTCTCTTCTCTATCATCTGCCCACAAGTATTTATATTTGTCATAAGTTTCCTTGGGTAATATTCATTTTTGAATTACTTTGTAAATAAAAAAGATTCGTTAACAAACCTTAAGTAGTGTGTCTATATCTTGGCGAAATATGGATATACCACTGGACAAATTCGCCTGCGCACGTACAATATCTTTATGCTCAGAAATCATTTTGAAGTAACTTCGTTCATGACGGGTTTCATCTGCAAAAGATATTATATTATTATGCACTTGAAAATACACTCTAAAATTAAACTAACGAACTAACAAAACTAAACGGGTAGACGGGTTGTTTTGACGGATGGGTAATTTTTCCTGGCTAGAGGACATTCATATACACACACATTCTTAGTCCTTATTCGTACAGTAATGTGCATCATGCAGCAGGAATACGCGTATGAAAATGCCGACTCTCCACTAGGTGTTCTTAAAACGGTTTGAATACTGCTGCGAGAATACACGTGTAGAATTGCACATTGTGATTCAAACATTCAAAATTACAATTACAGCCTACTTTGCCTTTGTTCAATTAGAAGAAAACCGTAAAATAATCTTGCATAACAATCCGCTATCTCTTATCTACATCAAAAATGCGTAGATGTTAAGCTTGGAATAAGCTTCTGGGACCTACTTCCAGACGCCTCTTCCGAAACGCTCAACTATCATTTGCTATATTAAGGAAGTAAAACAAGGACGCAAAATAAAAATATAAATTATAACAATCTACGCACAATATATATTATAAATATTGTGGTGACGGTTTTTTTGCGTTGGAAATTTTAAAACCCATAGCGGTGTGTATATATGATGGGTTTCAGACTGAGCATAGTGAGCATCCTCGGCCTGTAATTGTCCGCAAATCAACATATGATTATTGGTTTACGAAGAAGACATACATACATTATAACTCGAAAAACTATGACGAACGAATATCAAATCCTGGACTTAAAAATTATATGTAAGTACATATCTCAACCATAAAAAATGAATTGTAATACCGATGGAACTGACGGTAATTCATCATCACCACGCAAAATTCACCTTCCTGCGTATGAAAGAATTCGGTTAAACCGCGATCTTGAGAGATGAAGTGATTTACCTTGTTAAATACCAAGCAGTAGAGATAACCATGAAGCACACAACAAGATTTTTTAATGACAGTTCCCAATGGGAAATCGATTCAGGAAGACATTCAGAAATAAATCCTAAAATCACTCAATGAAGGAATATATTCGATGCATTCTTTGTTACTGATTAAGACGGTAGGAGGAAGGAATACACTTGTGAATCGCGTGCGTATCTGTGAAGGGTGTTCCACGATTTCCCTTTTATAACCGGTTTTTGTCTTATCTCCCCCTTGCCAGTGCATTTCTAACATGATGCGTCCTGAAAAGCTTTGACGGTTACGTAATTCTCTTCAAGTTGCTCTAGCGGCGCACTAAAGTGAGTATTTTTTAAAGTCTTTTTGAAGGGAGTTTTATATTGTGTGTCATTTATGTTTCATGTGCTAAATTTTGAAATTTTATTTTTATTGCATTGAATAAATGAAATAATAAAAATTAAAACAATTACTTAAAAGTTTTGAACTTTTAATTTATTATTCCTATATTCCTATGTGATTTTTCAAAGCTATCGTCGTTTTCAGCAATTAAGAAGATGTGAAAATGGCATACAACAAAAAATTTTACTTTGCAAATATAGCGCATGCGGATAGACATTATACATGTTTTTGAGGTTGCTGATTTCAAAAATCATATCAGATTTTCATTTTATAAAATGGTGCCATATTGGATGGCTATTGCAATAATAAAATAATCAATAGCTTTCAAATTGCATGACTTTTTAAAATTTTGCTGTTCGTTTGCCATCTACAATGTTGCCCGACTCTCACGACGAGGAGATGAACAGAATTTACTATAGTTTTCCTTCCTTCATTTTTAGTTCTTTTATAAAGTTTTTTTCCCATAAATTTAAATTTAATATTTCGTGTTTACCGGTGCATATGGTTTTTACTATGTTTTTAGAAATAATAATCTTTGCCTTAAATAATTGGCAAACTTGCACAAAAAAAAAAAAAAAAGAAAACGGTTTTTTTGATTTTTCAGAATGACGCACCCTGAAATTCGATATCCTGATTGCGCCATTCGAAAAAGAACGGGAAAAAATATTAAAAAAACAATGGCTTAAAACTCGACTGAAAATAGGGTCCCTAACCTAAAAGTAATCTGAAAAATGAAAATGGCTCACGGGGACCGCAATTTTAGTGGGAAAAAATCTGCAAAAATTCATGGTTATCTGTATAAATAAAAGAAAGTCGTGTTAGTTACACTATTTATAACTCAAGAACGGCTCCACCGATTTGGCTGAAAATTGGTGGGGAGGTAGCTTAGAACCAGGAAACGGATATAGGATACTTTGTAGGGTTTCAAAATGGCGGATCCAAGATGGCAGCTGAAAATTTTAAATTTGAAGCGATTTTCATGAAAATTGGTATATAAGGGTTTTGCGGGATGGGGATTTCAAATCCGTTGTCCAAATTTAGAAATTCAAGATGGTGGATCCAATATGGCGACCAAGATTTCCTGATTTCAACGGATTTTAATGAAAATTAGTACAGTGAATGTTTTCAGGTCACTGATTTTGAATATTATCAAAATTTAGAAATCCAAGATGGCGGATCCAAAATGGCTACCATATTTCTCGATTTCAAGGAATTTTAATGAAAATGAGTACAATGATTATCTTGAGGTCACTGATTTTAAATATTATCAAAATTTACAAATCTAAGATGGCGTACGCAATATAGTGACCAAGATTTCTCGATTTCAACGGATTTTAATGAAAATTGGTACAATGATTATTCTGAAGCTACAAATTTCGAATATTATCAAAATTTGTAAATCCAAGATGGCGGGTCCAATATGAGACCAAATTTCTTGATTTCAACGGATATTCTGAGGTCACTAATTTCGAATATTAGCCAAATTTCCAAACTCAAGATGGCGGACCCAATATGGCGACCAAAATTTCTCGATTTCAACGGATTTGAATGAAAATTGGTACAATGATTTTTTTAAGGCCAATAATTTTGAATATTATTAAGATTTGGAATTTCAAGATAGAGGATCCATAAAGGGGGTTTCGGGTTGAAACAAATTCTAGGATATAATAAACTAGAACATTTGAGAAGTGTTTAATTAGTAAGTATTTACCCAACGCCGGGTGAAACCGGGTAACCCAGCTATTTTGTAATATAAAAATAAAGCTCTGTGGAAATTTATTTATGAAAATTGCGGCGGTACGTACACTGAGAGAAAATTCGAATAAAAATGACGGTGCTATCTCCTGTAACCCGGATTTAAGTGAAAAGTTCCTAGAAAATTTACAAGGGAATAACAGAAAAAATACGGTTGACATAGTATTTTTTACTATTCATCCAAGAATTTTTCCGAAACGTAATCGGAATTTTAACTGTACAGCACAGTAAATTTTTATACTAAGAAAAATTTCCTGTTGATTCAAGAAAAATCTTCAAATCGGAGTGCAGTCGGACAAAGAATTTTTTTGTCATACGCATGTCCTCTATTGCTCTTCGAACCAAAAATGTTGTTTTGACAGACCTAGACCGGTTAGTTATCCGAAAGTCTTCGAAAGAGTTAGTTTATCTACATTTGTAGAACTGTGAATTATTATTTGTGATTGTTAGTGTCTTTAACAGCTTATCGTTAACTAAAGGTTTATTACAATTGATTCGTTGCTTTTTTTTTACAGCGTAATTTTATCTTGTGCACATAGTACTTTTTCCTATGCCTGTCACTTATGTCCCGTTTTCGGGAGAGCACCGTAATTTTTCTTTAAAAAAATCGTAAAAACAAATACGTAAATTGTAGGCGTAGAGAGCTAAAAAATGGCATGGAGGCATCATTTGACACAACCTATCGAAAGCGGCACCCGCCTTAGCGATAACGATACTTTTAATGATTACTTTTTGGTAAATTTTTGTGTGTAGTAATCTTTCTCACTAATCTTTCAAAATCAATAAATAATAGAAGGATTTCACAAAACAGATAGCAAAAACAAGCATTTTCTGACTGCGTTTATAGTTATGCTCCGCAGTGTACATATATATGTGGAGGGCCACAGCAAGATCATCTCATCACAGCCGTAAGATTAACCTCCGTTATCAGTAGTTATTAACAGTATCAGAGACAAGTAGTAGGCAGTCAGAAGTCAAGAGTAGTCGCTACCAGTCCTATCAGAAGTTAACATCCCGCCGTGGGAATTACCACAGTCGTTGAAATTGATATCACAGTTGTTAAAGTCGAATCAGAGGAAAGTTGTAAAAGTTGAATCAGATCAAGGTTGTAAAAGTTGAACGATATCACAGACGGACTAAGTTGAAGTGTAGACTTGAATAGACATTATTCCTAATTACCTACGAAATCACCTTGTGAATTCTAGACTTAGAACTCTTAACTGTGCTTAGTAATAAATTGTGAACTCTACTGAATGCTTTTTAATTAACACCAATCCTACATATATATTATACGCAATTTATTTTAATTTTTGCTTCTAAGTACTCTGCACTTTATTTTCCATAAACATGAATTATTCCTATAAACAGTAATGAAGTATATAACAAACTTGCGCGTCCATTATCAAAACTTCTGTTGCAAAGCAAAGTGAAAGAAATAATCTAGTTTAAGTTTGAAAAAATAAAACAGCATACTTACCAGCAGTAATTCGTCTTTTTCTTCGTTCGAATGATTTTGCTTGCTTTCCCCAAGAAGAAACAAAGTAATGAACTTCTATGGTATTTTGAATTCCCAATTGAAAGCAGTTTTGTATTTCATCTAAGGAAGGATTTAATTTGCAAACAGGAATTACTAGCTCCATGTCAGTCTTGATTACGGGTTTCAAACTAATGGTCTTCCAGTTTGGACTAAAAGCAACGAAATAACAAAACAAAAAAAGAAGTGTTATTTATTAGGCCACAATTTACACCGATACAAATATACTTTTTGAAAAACTTAGAAAACCGTTTTTCATGGGACAAAAAATGTTTCACTCTTACAAAAGAATCGAACTTATAATTTAGAAAAAATACTCTATTCAAGAAAATATAGACAATTTACCAATTGAAAAAATGAAAAATTCTTTAAATGGTAGTAAGAAATAAGACAAATTGCTATGTGTTTAAAACAAAAGCAACGAACCAAAAAGAAACGCCGATTTAATGATATTAATCATATAAATTCTTATTGTTTCTAAGTATCATGGTCTTTAACCCAAAAAAAGCGTTTTTCATGACCTTAGATCCTGGATAAAATTCTTCGCAACATACTTATGGATGGAGACTTTTGACATTTCATTAATAACGATAATATGAACGAGTGCACAAAACATCAGCACCGTGGTTGTTTTTCTGTAGTTGGTATTTGTTGGTGTCTATTTTGACTGGACTAAAAGATCAATCGTTAGGTCATCATTATATCTCGATTAGTCATAAAAAAATTTCGTTTGGTCATCATTGGTTTCCGTTTAAATGACAGTTCAAAATTTAATTAATTTATGTGTGATCTTGCCTCCGATTTTCTTCAAATTCAAAAATTCAACGTTTAATTTCGATGTTAATTTGTCTGAAACCAATCCTTTTAGCATCGAATTAAACGAAACGAAAAAAACGTTAAACTGATGATGACCAATTGAATTTTCTTATGACTAATTATGACTTATCGTTTCGGGCTTACAAATTTCAGTTTCATTGATTTTGTAGCTTTTAGAAATTTTATTGCCTTTTTATTATCTGTAAAAACTAAAAATGAAAAAACATCCAAAATAAGTGAACAATCTCTTTTAGATAAATTAGCGTCGAAATAAGCATTTTCTGCTTGAAAAAACGAACTTCCGGTCAAAATAAACCACTTTCGTTCGTAACAGGAATCTGATAACGGCGCCGATCGATAGAGCAAACAACATTTTCCTAAAAAAATTAGTTTTAGTTTCCCAAAAAACCGATTGATATGGTGGATTTCTAGTTTTTCGAAGGTGGTAGGTTTCAAAGGTCATTTAGAGGACTAAAAATTCAAATTTTCAAAACAAAAGATGCGCATTTTTCTACACAGAAGCCGAATCCGCTGTAAAAATATGCATATTTCATTTAAAAAACTCAGCTCCCGGTCAAAATAAATTACTTGCGGC
This sequence comes from Dysmachus trigonus, assembly GCA_949715965.1. Classification (NCBI taxonomy): domain Eukaryota; kingdom Metazoa; phylum Arthropoda; class Insecta; order Diptera; family Asilidae; genus Dysmachus; species Dysmachus trigonus. The sequence continues at coordinate 32,752,153 of OX454321.1, read as the reverse complement.
CGTAACCGGAAGTTGATAATAGCGTCAATCGATAGAGCATATGACACTCATAAGGGAAGGTTTACTTTTTCGAAAAACAAATTTTTATCGATTCAGAAGGGGTGGACGGGTGGTCTGAGACACTCTTTATATTCGTAAAGAATACCGTCAGACAACCTTGTGTATATTTTGTCCATTTCAAGTTGTGGATATTGCCACTGATAGCAGCTGAAAATAAAATGAGCATATAGTACTCGTATTAAATAAATTTTAATTTTCATCTAATAGTAGATATTGCAGTTATTTTTTGACCTAGTAAACATAACCCGCTTGTTCAACAACAAAATTGTAAATATGGTTATGATTACTTACTTTAAGATTTTTTTCTTCAATACAGCCATGGATTTCTTAGAGCAACCCACTAAAGCCAGTGTCATTTTATTATTGAAGAATGAAAACAAATCCATACAATCACTTCGAAGGTGAGAAAGTTCATATTTTATATTTTCATATTCTTTTAAGCATAAAGCTACTCTGGCACTCTCCGAAGGGGGCCATATAGGACGAATGATTTTGTCAAATTGCAACCAGTCATACTTGTCTACTGGCAGTGTAGATTCCATTCTCCAATTTTTGTCAGTTATTTTATCAGCGGGTAATTGAAAGAGTCTCTTTTTTTTTGCGTCGAGCGGGGGAAAATCTAGTAAAGCTGCAAACATATTAATTAAATCAACAGTTGCTCGTTCAGCCGATAAATTCTTTAGTTCCATTTCTTTTTCTAAAATTAGTAATTTTATAATCTTAAACCAAATTTAAATTCTTCTTATTTATTATTACCCAGATCACTTCGAAGCTTATAAGTCTTTTCTAAAAACTCTGAAACGCCTACAGGGATTTCCGGTATATAAGCTACTGCTGTATTTGCTATAAAATTCATTGCTTCCAGTATTCGGATATTTTGACAGTCCATGACTGCATTGTAGAACGTTTCCATTTCTTTCATAGCCTAAAGTAGGAGTAATAAAATATATATATATACATAACGCATATATCTATAAACAGGGTGTCCCGATTCAACGTAGAAAACACTATATCGATTCCTTCGAGTGGCCTGAACAAACTTTTGTTCTTGACCTCCCCTTTAAAGTGCCTCATTCCCCATCAAAGTCGCGTTGAAGGTTTTTCAGAGGTTCGCTCACTTAAGTCCTTATAGGTCCTTGTAAAGACGTCGAAGGTCATCAAGCAAGGACTCATTCAAAAGAGGAGGTGAGTACCTTTCCAATGGTATCCCACTTGTTCTCCAAGGAATCGACTGGTATCGAGTTTCCTACGTTGAATCACCCTACATGTCTTAACTGCATATCTTACTGAATCTAAGGTTTTGATGAAATCGTCTAATTGTTCAGATGTCCATGTTATCAATGAAAGTCCTACTGTAAATGTGCTTTCCAGTTCTTGCAACCGAAATCGCATTATATTAATAAAAAGTGATGATATAGACTTTCTGAATTGCTCATATCTTTTAACAATGAATCTAAGCGAGTTTGCTGAGTCTAAGATTCTATCTTTACAAAATGTTATAACTGCAGCAAAATCAGGAACAGCTACAAGATAAGAAGATTGAATATAATTTCACTAATCATTTCAAAACATTGTACCTAGCTTAAGTTTCCACATACATTCTGTTTCTCTTATTAATGTATATATTTCATCACGCAAATTTACCTTGTACAAAGCTTCTTTTCCATACCGGACAAAGACAGGTAGATATAAAATATTTCTTATTTCATCTGCATAATCGAACCAAGCTTTATGATGCATCATTTCATAATGGGTAACAATTCCACTCATGAAGTTGTAATACCTTACTGTACTCTGTGCTTTCTCATGGCCCAAAACACAAGGACGGGTTTTTATGACCTTCAAGATATTGTACTTTTTTAGGTTATATTCTTTATTAACGGAAGTAATCCTCTTACCTGCATAGGAACGTCAATTCGTTTATGCAGCATTCTTATCCACATTATTCGTCCTGCTAAAGGAGGACTATTTCTTGGTATCGGCGGATCCCCACGACGTTCATTATAACTAGATAAATGAACAAGCATATTAAAGTTTTAATGTTATGTACATGATTCATCAGTGAAGCGAGCAAATTAAAAACTGCTGTATTTAAATAATTTTTAGTTTAACCCATTAATGCGCAAAATGAGAATTTTGTGGACGCAAGTTCAATTGCACGATTCGTATAGAAAATGGAGGGAATTTCCTGCCAAATTCGTATATCAGGGGTTTTTAGGGATGCTCTTTCAGAATCTGGCATTTGCAAAAGCTTCAAAAACCCTATTATTTTTTGGGCTTTTAAAAAAAATGCTGATTTTTGTTGGTCTTTTTTCTTTCCAAAGTCAATTATTTTGACGTTGCTGCTATTGAACGATCATATAACCACCAGAAATCGCGGTCCGAATGTATACACTTTCTCAAACTATGGTTTTTAAAGTTTTTTTTGGTTTGGTAAATAAATAAAAAACCTTGAATGTTTTTAACAAAAAGAATTAACTTTTCAAAAAAACTTTATAGAAAAGAAAATGCTTAAAATTAGCTAAAGAATACGTGCTTATTTTTTCAGAATTTTTTCGACTATTTTTAGTTTTCTGGATTTAGCCAAGTTTTGAAAAATCCAAAAATGTCCTGAAAAATTATTTCTGAGGCACCTAATTTCGAATATTATCAAAATTTACAAATCCAAGATGGCGAAACCAATATGGAGATCAACATTTTTAAACTTCAACGGTTTTTAATGAAAATTAGGACGATTTTTTTGAGGACACTAATTCTGAATATTATCAAAATTCCTAGATCCAAGATCAATATGGCGACCAAATTTTCTCGATTTCAACGGGTTTTAATGGAAATTCCTACAATGATTATTTTAAGGCAACTAATTTTGAATATTATTAAGATTTGGAGATTCAAGATGGCGTATCCATAAAGGGATTTTCGGGTTGAAACAATTTCTTAGATATAACAAACTAGAACATTTAAGAAGTGTTTTATTAGTAAGTCAGAGTTGTAAAAGAATGCAATCTTCTCGGCAAATAATTTTTTTGATTTATGTGAAAAGTATTTTAATTCATTAACTTCACTTCGGTACTGGGACTTACAGAAACCAAATGGCCATTCATTTTAAAGTCATGAAGTGAACTTTACCCAACGCCGTGTGAAACCGGGTAACCCAGCCAGTAGATAAATAAAGACAAGAAGTTTCATTTAGAACAAATGAAGTGAAACGCTTCTTCGATGGGCTCAGGTCCAGCGATGCCGCCAAAAGCTTCGTCTTGGACTGTCTGTGAAGGTTGCATATCTTACGGTGTTTTCGAAAGCCCTTTTTTGTTAACATTCCTGGCTAAAGCCAACTGACTACTCGCGTAAAGAATGAGATTGTGTCTGACGGTGAAATAAATCTTACGAATGGATTGCATAAACCCTTTGATATGTATTCAAAATCGATGCTGTTTCTGCCCTGTTGAGCTCATTTCTTTTTCGTATTTCGATGTGTATGGTGGTTTAATGAGCAACGGGTTCTTTGAGCATATTTTAAGTAATTTTATAGATCTTACATATAAATAAATAGTCCTTAATCCCTTCTTGTTGTTATTGCTAGTTATAGTCTTCTTCCTTGGAATTATATATAGTATGTATATACGTTTTGAATAATAAACATTGATTTTATTAATTTTATTTTGGCGTTTATAACTTGGTTTTGTTTCTCTTTTTATATTGACTTGAATTTAATTTTTTGCACTATTATTAATTTTATTTCCATTATTAACCAAAATGAGTAATCTTTGGGGTGTGAAATGCGTAACTGAATCGTGCGGAAAGAAAAAACGAGAGAATGAATGGGCAAAGGTGTGTCACTTATATGGAAACTTATTTCAATCAAAAAAAGGCCCAAAAAGGTTTGTTCTCTAGATTTCACTAACAATGATGTAGGAATTAAGAGATTAAAAAAAAAATGCAGTTCCATCATTGAAGTTGTGATAATCCCCACACTTCGGATTTATCGAAAGGTCATATATTAAAACAGAAAAACAATATGATACATAAAAATGATAATAATAATAAAAATAACAACAATAAATTATGTAAAATAATCTAACGGAGCCGACTTTTCAGTTGCAACCTTTTTAAGTTGAAATCTGTAACAGAATAATGGTCGTTATAGGAGCGAGACAAAGACGATATGGGCTCATTCAAGCCATAATTGGTCCGATGACTTTTTATATAAAGAAAGTCCCTATGCCTCAACGAACGTTTTGGAACAGAAATATTAAAAAAGGCCAGTAATTCAGGAGAGTTAATAGCTCCTTGCAAAGGGACTGCCCGTTGATCACAAAGTCAAAGCACAACGGATTCGTTTTGCGGGAAAAAGACATACAGGTGCATTTACTGACATTTAAAGGAAGTTGGTTGATAGGGACCATTTCTGAAATAGATCCAGATCACAGTTCAAGAGATGAGAGTCATGGTCAGAACTGATTACGCGAAAAATTTTCGCATCGTCAGCATAGCAGAAAATTTTTGAGTGAACGGGAATGAGAGATACATCGTTGATGTATATAATAAATAAAAGAGGGCCAAGGTGACTGCCCTGTGGGACACCAGAAGTGTTGTACAGCAGATTAGAAAGGACACCACGAAACGAGACACATTGAGTGCGTGGAGACAAATAAGACGAAATCCAAGAAATAAATTTTTTAGGAAAGCCCAGAACAGTTAATTTATAAATCAACATATCGTGGTTAATCCTATCAAAGGCCTTGCTAAAGTCAGTGAAGACACAATCGACTTGCCTGCCCATCTCAATAGCCGATATACAGTGATGGGAAAATTCTAAGAGATTGGTAGTAGTCGATTTCCCCTTTATGAAACCATGCTGAAACGACATTAAAAATGGTTTACAATGAAAATAAAGTACATCACAAACAATAGCCTCAAAAAGTTTTGCGATGGAGCTAAGGTTCGCAATGGGTCTGTAATTGGATATGTCGCATTTATTGCCCTTTTTATGGAGTGGCAATATGATAGACGTTTTCCATGACTTCGGAAAGACACCAGAACGAAGAGATAAATTGAATAAATAACAGAGAACAGGGGCAACTTCGATAAGATATGGGGCGTAGTTATTCCTAAGTTACAGCTAGTAACAAGGTGCAATCGTTCTAATTACCAACTATAGTTTAGAGAAAACTAGCCTTTCTATCTTCACCTGTTCAACCCCTAGGTAAAAATTAATCTCAGAAATTACCCGGGACTTTGAAAATGTAAGTAACTATACATAAGGGGTTACATACGTACATAATTTTCAGAAAATCGATTTTTATTCTCTATAGTTTTAGGCGTATTTCTGTGAAAGTCGATTGTAAAAATTCCACATAGATCGAAAGTTATTATAGAAAACGTGACTGCCCGACGTGAGTCTAATGCGCGAAGGTAGCTGTCTCTTCTTTGAGGCAGCTGGCCGTTACTTTCGGAGCCTTTCAGCCTGTCGGAAAAAAATAAACAACAACAATAGTTTACTGACAAGGAAGGCATAAAATATGAAGCTGGAATGGAAGATTAGACGTAAGTTAAAAATATAAATTAAAAAATTCATAAAGTTCTTGCTTTAGCTGCGCGCGACCTCTAGCGAAACGCACTTGAAACTTTAAATGCGTTTTTCTCAAAACTACTTTTTCCGGCACGGTTGACATGATAACTCATACAGATTTTAATATTTTTTTATGTTTTTTTTTTAAATACTCGAAATTGTTTTCTCTATAGTCTGTTGATCCGAATTTTTGATATTGTGATTAAACAATCTTATAAACATAATTAAAATGTGAAATTTATGACACAAAATGCACATTTTTTTTAAACTGCCGTAAATTGCCAAATTTTTCGAATTTCAAAAATCCGGCTCGACGGACTATAACTACAACTTTATTTAATTATTTTACAAGAATTTTTTTACGTTTTGCTATCCCTTCTAAAAACAGTTTTTCTTTTAGCGCATTTTCGGCGCTGCTGTACGTATGTAACCCCTTAAGGGTTGAAGGGATAAAGACAAGGGGTAAAGTTTGGCCTCGAGCTTTCCGAGGGCAGTCAAAAACTCTAATTTAGTTCAAGTCGGCTTTTTAATATTGTCTCCCACACTCACTTCTTCTGGACCGGAAAGCACTTGCCGAGTCAAGACGCGTTTTTGAGATCCGGCGAGTACTTTTTTTTTACCACTTTTCATGTGCATGTTTCGTTCCCGGCGAGTTCCTTCCTTTCTTTTTGCGACTACTTTTTCGTTTTTGATTAAAATAGGCGACCCGTTTTGTTAAACTGCACTAATTCCCGTGGCTGTGGAAAGCAAAGTATGCTTATCAAGGTTCAAAAAGCGACTCCCGTTAGGGAATATTTAAATTCGATTTGTTAACGAAATCAGAACAAAACACAAAACACACAAAAAGAGAAACAATTATCAATACAATCAAAAATAATATAATAATATCACTTAATTAGTATACAAAAAGCAATAATAATAATAATATATGTAGTAGAATTAAATATATGTATATAAAAAAAACGAACAAAGAATAATATTACATAAATAAAGAATTAGGTATATAATAGTGTGGTGGTTGTTATAGTGGTTGTCACTACTTAAATTACGTTATGATGTATGTCTTTACTTAAATTTCTTCATATGGTGATGAACCTTGGTTATCGTGTATTTTGATTTCAAATAATAAGTAAAGGATGGAAATTTACAATTAGGAGTAAAAGTAGTTATAGCATAATATACAGGGTGTTCAGAGGTGGGAGGTCAATACTGCAGGGGGTGAAAGGTCAGACCGAGACAAGCAAAAAATCTTATGGGTGGGGGGGGGGGGGGGGGGGGGGCATCTCGCACCGTTCGGCAGTTACAGGGTGATTCGTAAATCAGGATTTTGCCTTATATGGGAACCGCTCTTGTATTTTTATCTTTTTTTCTACGCATCGCAGCGACCCCAAACTGATCTCAAAAAATCACTATTTGGAAGCCCTTTCCAGAAAGATTAACACCACCCCCCTATCCCCAACCCCTTGGCCACAATCCCCCTGGAAGTTGAAAAAATTAACTTTTATTTCACGATTTTTCACCATACCTACTTTTTATTTTTTTTAAGTTGCCTATCTAATTACCTTTCCAAAAAGGTGCAACATGCCCAGGTAGGAAAAGGATACGAAGATTTATTTACAAAAATCCTTTTACAGAATATCATGACAATTCGAATTTTTAAGAAATTATACTTAAGTTAACTAAAAAATACATTTTGTTCGCTTAAAAACTAATAACAATTAAAACGTATGTCCTTCAAAAGCTGTTCAAAATGTTCTCCGCCAGTTTCGATGCATGCAAGTAGCCTTCGTCTTATTTCGCGTTTGAGGTCTATGGTAGCCAGTCTCTCCGGTATTTTCGTGGCTGCAGTCCCAGTGCTGGTAACTAATTCTTCTCTGGTGTTGATTGGTCTTGAGTAAACTTCATCTTTCATCATTCCCCATAAGAAAAAGGCCAGTGGAGTAAAGTCCGGTGACCTAGCAGGCCAAGGAATTGGTCCACCTCGTCCAATCCAGCGCTCTGGGTAATGCTCATTCAACCTTGCTCTAACAATGTTCCCAGTATGCACAAGTGCTCCGTCGTGCTGTAAATAAATTGCGCTTCTCGTGGCCAGGGGGATGTCCTCCAACAGATCCGGAAGGGTATTCTCCAAAAAGTTCGAATATAGCTGACTATTCAGCACTTGGGGCAAGATGAAGGGTCCTATCAACCGGTTACCGATGAAGCCAGCCCAGACATTGACACTAAATCTTTGCTGGAAGGACCGACATCTTGTCCTATGTGGGTTCACATCTGACCAGGTGTGGAGGTTGTGTAAGTTTGTGATGCCTTCCCGGGTGAATTGCGATTCATCCGTCCACAGAATTCGGTCTAGAAACCTTCTGATTTCGATGTCAGACTCGAACAGCAAAGTGCAAATTGCAATCGTCTTTCGGAATCTCCTTCATGTAGTGCTTGGACCGGGATATGGTGGTATGGATGTAGTCCCTCTCGGTTCACAACGGTCCAAACTCTCCCTGAAGACAATCCTGACCTTTGTGCAACCTGCCTGATGCTTATTACAGGGCTGTTCCTGACGATGTCGAGGATTTGTTGGTCGGGGTCCGCTGAATCGGCCGATTTTCCTGCTCGCGTTTCTGCTCTGGGGGCGGTTACACTTCCGGTTTCTTTTAACCTTCTGAAAGTCCTTGAAAATACCCTTCTGTTGGGTACCCGCCGATTCGGGAATCTCCTTTGGTATTCTTGTACGGCCTCACTATCATTTCCGTCTACTAAACCGTACACGTAAATTATATCGGCATACTCGTCAATACTGAATTCTGCCATTTTATCTTAATTTTTTCTATTAAACACCCGTTCTTATCGCTTGCTTCTTCAACTGTGGTCAATGTCCTTTCAAACTTACCCATTTTTATACCATGATTCATAGGAGGTATTAGAAACGGAGCGTCAGGATACTTAAGAGTCAATACTGGATATAATAAATAAAATGTATTACCTCTGTTTCCTAAACAAACATTTCCGAACTTGCTGTCATAAAAATTGTTTACTTAACGACTTTTTCCATTATGTTGCAATAAAGTAATTAGGTACCTGTGAGGATGTTTTAATTTCAGGACTTTTGCAACCCTTTTCTACCTGGGCATGTTGCACCTTTTTGGAAAGGTAATTAGATAGGCAACTTAAAAAAAATAAAAAGTAGGTGTATAACATGAATTTCGGAGAAAAGTGGGGCGAAAGGTGAAAAATCGTGAAATAAAAGTTAATTTTTTCATTTTCCAGGGGGGATTGTGGCCAAGGGGTTGGGGATAGGGGGGGGGGGGTGGTGTAAACTTTTTTAGTGATTTTTTTAAATCAGTTTGGGGCCGCTGCGATGCGTAGAAAAAAAGATAAAAATACAAGAGCGGTTCCCATATAAGGCAAAATCCTGATTTACGAATCACCATGTAACTGCCGAACGGTGCGTGATGCCCCCCTTCCCCCCCCCCCCCCCCCCCACCCATACGATTTTTTGCTTGTCTCGGTCTGACCTTTCACCCCCTGCAGTATTGACCTCCCACCTCTGAACACCCTGTATCATCATCATATTTTCAGTCTTCACTATCTCGGAGAGTTTGTAAAATATAAAAATATTTTGTTTTACTTAGTATGTACTCAATATGTTTATCCCATTTCATATTATAATCAAAAATGATACCCAAATATTTGCATGATTCAACTCTTTGTATATTTTTCCCATTAACAATGATGCTTAAGTTATTAGGAATACATTGCTTACTTCATGAACACATTGCTTACTTCATGAAGATAACTGTTCATCTTACTTTCTACTTTATTCCAACTTTTTCCTGTTAATACTATAGCAGTATCGTCTGCAAAGGATATAATTGTATTATCAGACAAGCTTGATAATATGTCATTAACCTATAACATAAATAATAGTGGGCCCAAAACAGTACCTTGTGGAATGCTAGTTTGTACAATACAGTATCTATGAGATCTATTTTCTAAATATGAGGAAATAAGCTGGTGTGTGTTACCTCTTATACCGTAATTGTAAAGTTGTTAAGTAATATTTTGTGATTAACAGTATCAAATGCTTTTGATAAGTCAAGAAAGGCTACAGCGATTGGCGTATTTTTGTCTAGTTTTTTATAAATTAGATTTGTTATATAGTTAAAAGCATCTTTAGTGCCCAGTTTTCTTAAAAAACCATATTGCCTTTTTGATATTAATTTATGTTTCATAACAAAATCCAGAATTCTGCGGTATATAATTTATTCAAAAATCTTTGCTAGATTAAAGAGTAATGATATAGGTCTGTAATTTGACATATTATGCCTTTCTTTAGCTTTCTGGATTGGTTTTATATCAGCTCTTTTAAATACATCAGGCCATACTGATTTTTCAATACTTATATTAATTATATGCACTAAAGGTTCAACGATAAAATTAGCTAGAGAAACTACAGTTCCATGTAGTATTGATTCCGTTCCATCTACTCCACTACTTTTCAATTTCATGTATGCTACGTACTAATAATACTAAGTACTTCGAAAGTATAGTTTGGCGATAGAAATATAGTTTTGGGGTTAGCTGGAGGAAGTTTTAATTCAATATTATCTGATTTAAGAATTTTATTACTAAGAACTGTACCTACATATATTACTGAAGAATGTATTAATACGGTTTGAAATTTCGTTTCGGTCGTTTATTTTTATTTTGTTTTCGTCATAAATATAATTTATTTTACCAATCTTTTCATTTTCTTATTAAATTTATTATTAATTATATATCACAGACTTCTGGAATTTTTAATGTTCTTTTCAACGTTTATTTCATCATGCATTATTTTAGCTTGTTTTATTACTTTGTCTAGCATTTTTATATATTGTTTATATTCATCTTTAGCGTGTATATTATTTAAGGCATTTAACCAAATTGTATAAAAAACCTCCTTTCTTTTACATGACATTAAAATACCATTAAAAATCCCAATTTAACGTGGAGCATTTGCTGATTTTCTGCGTACATTTTTTTCCGCTAAAGTAATGCATTTATTAATTAGACTGATCAGAGTTTCAATAGCCATATTAGGTCATGTATTGATAATATTGATATCCAGTCAAAATGTTCTGCTATATTTTTTAACTTATTATCATTGCGGCGATTAGTATTATTGAACGGTCGCCATGTGGTAAATCTCCTTTACGGTTGCCCATGTAGTGTTGTTGTAATGTTAGCAGAGAGTGGAGCAGCCGCAAAGGTTTTAACTCCAAGTAGAGCCGCTAGAGAAGCATTAACTCCGAGGATCAAGAGGGAGCAGCTCGAAAGCGGTAACTCCCAGTTACAAGTCCGATGTCTTGATTCTTAATCCTTCGTTTATTCAAAAATCTTAGCCTATTTAAACAAATTTCGGCTTACCTCTACATTTACAATTAATCAGTAATTATTACTTATTGCCCTACACTACGAAGCACCTAATAATCCCTGGGTCAGCTATTGGCCCATTTCGTAAAAGCTGAGCCGTTCTCTCGTGCGCCGCTTAGTGGGTTGCACGTCAGGGTACCTTGCATGAATCATTAGGCTTGCGCTTTTTAATTTGCGCAGAGGGTGCGATGACCACGCTTAGAAATGCTGTGTCGCATGTTTTATTTATGTGACGTTTGTTTACAAATTGTGCAGCGCTCTAGTTACTTACTAGACCTTTTGTTTACAGTCTCGAGCTTGCTTTACTAAAGCTTTTCGCTTGGTAAATAAGGTGTGAGCTTGAACTTGAAATATTTACTTGCATCACCTGTTATTTGTTACCAAGTCTTTCTGCCTTATGTTTATGTTCAATTTATGTGCATCACAGATTGGTACCAAGTAGGTACATAACATAATTAATAGTTTTTTTCTGATTCTTATTCTCAATTTTATTAATTTTATTTAACGTTAAAAAAAGTGGATAATGGTCATTGAACAGTACGGGTAGTTTAAAAGCGAACTATTTTTAATAAATATATAAGAGAACTATTTTTAATAAAGATATTATTAGTACACCTACCCTTATTACAGTTTTGCTCAGATGGTCTAGCAATAGTTTGAAAAGCCGGTACAAAACCATGCCCCAGGCTATTATTTAAATGCTCTTGGCAAAAATTATCTATTCTAAGTAAGTCTGTATTAAAATAACAAATCAACAAATGGTTTTTGACATTTTTTTTTTTTCATAATCATGTATGCTTTTAATACTTCACTTAATTCAGTCTTTGAAAGGTCATGACATCTATAAATAGCAGAAATTTCTAATTTTATATTATTTCCTAAATTCAAAGTAGAATTATGTATATTAAGTTTACTCATTTTAATGTTTACAGTATTTTCATTTAAAAAGTAGAAGAAACTTGCCGATTTTTTGAGTGATCCGTTAATTTTGAACGCCAGTGTATCTAAATTTAAAATTTATGATTCATGTGTAATACAACTTGTAGTGTATTTGTATTGTAATAAAACCGAAATCACCAAAATCATAAATTTATAAAATATGCAGAATCATACAATTTAGCTTTAGCTCCCTGCTCCTTTTCGAAGTCTGTGAACGGAGCACACTTTTTTGATCATTTTTTATAAAGACCAAGATACATAACAAGTCTTGCAGGTGGAAAAGTAAAACCTGAGCTCTGTTGTATAATTCTGTTCGTTCGCCGTTTCAAAAGGAAATCTTTTCAATTTACGATCCTTTTAAATGGATTCGATACAAAATGTTTTTTAATGAAAACTTTGATTTTGAGGAATAAACATACTATGTAGTAACTAGAAGTAGTCAACTAGTAGCAAATAAACAAACTGACTACAATAAATCAAACAGAAAATTATACTTACACATCTTTCAAACTGATAATTTCTTTCTGCAACAATTGGGCAACATCTAGATACCTTCTATCCATACATAAACACTCTAAATTGAGTTTTTCAAAGCGCTTCAAAACTAATATAACAGAGTCAGCAGTTGGAATTTCTTGAATCTGCTTTTTAAGGAACTGTTGCATATTCACTTCGGCTGCTTCAACCTCAGTCACAAATATCTTATAATCCGAATCAAATGTGTTCAATCTATAATCTAACGGATTATAGGATTTTTTACTGATTTTCTCTCGAGCTGCTTTTATTTGATCGGCAAACACATCCATACCACTGATTTTTAGCCGATCAAGTACTGAATATACAATAGCTGTATTCGCAATGCTTTTCAACTGTAGAAAATGAAGATCGGTTGCATTATTACTTTTAAATTCTAAATTTTTGTAATTTTTTATACACATACTTTATCGATGCGCTTGACGAATCTTTTTAAATTGCAGAATATATATACTGGTGAAACTGTCCACGAATTCTCATCAGCAGCTTTCATATCCTCAACGGTCTTAAAGAATAGTGATTTATATAAATTTAAAACCTCCTTACAAATTTCGATATTTTTCATAAGGACTTTCGGAGGTATACTCCAAATCGTTACTTTCCCACTTTGAGTAAGAAATCGACGACAAGAAATTGTGAGTTGATTTGTTACTTTTACTAACAAACCAGTGACATTTTGGCAGGTATTAAAGTAATGCGCAGTTTTGGAGACATTTCTTATAGCAACCAGTAATCCAGGCAAACTGAACATTATTTCCTTCGGAGAACCTCTGAAAAAATCATTACGTATAATTTTTCTATGAAATATTGCAAAACCTATATATTATATAATATACCTATATAATGGGTCCCAAAACTTGTGCAAAGAAATATGATAACGAACATTATCTTTGGCCTCATTCAGCGCAGTAGTGACGTAGAACTCAATTTTTTGCCATAACTGATAGAATAGAAATTTTTATTATTTGAAACGTTTTTTTTTTTATAGTGACATAAGTTCACTTTTTTAACATAACATTTTAACCCATTAACGCCGAAGAATCGTGTTTTTTTTTCTCATTTTCAAGCTAGATTCTTATCATCGAAAAAAAATCATTTGCAAATAAAAAATATGTTCCCTTGTACTTTCGAGTGTCCCCTTTCCGAATCCGGAGTCAAAATTGAGTTTTGTCCATTAGGAAAAAAAATATGGCCGTTTTTAAACAAAAAAAAACCGAAAAAATCGAAGACATTTTTTTTTCAATATTTTTTTTCTCATTGAAGACGCGCGAGGACCCCCCTTTTTCTTCAACCATGAGTGCACAAAATAGTTGTAGTTTAAGAATATATTTTTTTAATTTGTCGACATTGACATTTTCACCCCCAAAATGGCGCTTTTCATCCCTTCAGCAGGAAGACAATAAAAAAATATTAGGTGTAATATTTTGAGTTCTTTTTTCATGATTTATTTGGTAATCCTTACTATATTTGATCATAAATACGAAAGTAAATCTGTTTATCACTATTTCACGCCAAAACTGCTGAACCGATTTAAATGAAATTTGGTACACAGATACTCTAGAGCCTTAGAAAGGACATGGGCTATAATTTACGCGGACGAAGTCGCGGGAAAAAAGCTAGTAATAAAAAAAAAAAAAAAAAATTGCTATTCGGTATTCGGCCGAATGGTTAACCATATTCGGCCGAATACCGAATAGCGCAAAAAAGTGGCCGAATAGCTGAATACCGAATAGTTGCCGAATATTCGTGGCATCTCTAATATACAGGGTGTTCAGAGGTGGGAGGTCAATACTGAAGGAGGTGAAAGGTCAGACCGAGACAAGCAAAAAATCGTATGGGTGGGGGGGGGGGGGGGGGGCATCTCGCACCGTTTGGCAGTTACAGGGTGATTCGTAAATCAGGATTTTGCCTTATATGGGAACCGCTCTTGTATTTTTATCTTTTTTTCTACGCATCGCAACGGCCCAAACTGACTTCAAAAAATCACTATTTGGAAGCCCTTTCCAAAAAAGTTTACACCACCTCCCTATCCCCAACCCCTTGGCCACAATCCCCCCTGGAAGTTGAAAAAATTAACTTTTATTTCACGATTTTTCACCTTTCGCCCCACTTTTCTCCGAAATTCATGTTGTTAACATACCTACTTTTTATTTTTTTTAAGTTGCCTATCTAATTACCTTTCCAAAAAGGTGCAACATGCCCAGGTAGGAAAAGGATACGAAAATTTATTTACAAAAATCCTTTTACAGAATATCATGATAATTCGAATTTTTAAGAAATTATACTTAAGTTAACTAAAAAATACATTTTGTTCGCTTAAAAACTAATTACAATTAAAAAGCTTGTCCTTTAAAAGCTGTTCAAAATGTTCTCCGCTAGTTTCGATGCATGCAAGTAGCCTTCGTTTTATTTCACGTTTGAGGTCTATGGTAGCCAGTCTCTCCCGTATTTTCATGGCTGCAGTCCCAATCCTGGTAACTAATTCTTCTCTGGTGTTGATTGGTCTTGAGTAAAGTTCATCATCATTCCCTATAAGAAAAAGTCCAGTGGAGTAAGGTCCGGTGACCTAGCAGGCCAAGGAATCGGTCCACCTCGTCCAATTCAGCGCTCTGGGTAATGTTCATTCAACCTTGCCCTAACAATGTTCCCAGTATGCGCAGGTGCTCCGTCGAGCTGTAAATAAATTGCGCTTCTGGTGGCCAGGGGGATGTCCTCCAACAGATCCGGAAGGGTATTCTCCAAAAAGTCCGAGTATAGCTGACTATTCAGCACTTGGGGCAAGATGAAGGGTCCTATCAACTGGTTGCCGATGATGCCAGCCCAGACATTGACACTAAATCTTTGCTGGAAGGACCGACACCTGGTCCTATGTGGGTTCACATCTGACCAGGTGTGGAGGTTGTGGAAGTTTGTGATGCCATCCCGGGTGAATTGCAATTCATCCGTCCACAGAATTCGGTCTAGAAACCTTCTGATTTCGATGTCAGACTCGAACAGCCAAGTGCAGAATTGCAATCGTCCTTCGGAATCTCCTTCCCTAGTGCTTGGACCGGGATATGGTGGTATGGATGTAGTCCCTCTCGGTTCACAACGGTCCAAACTCTCCCTGAAGACAATCTTGACCTTCGTGTGACCTGCCTGATGCTTATTACAGGGCTGTTCCTGACGATGTTGAGGATTTGTTGGTCGGGGTCCGCTGAATCGGCCGATTTTCCTGCTCGCGTTTCTGCTCTGGGGGCGGTTACACTTCCGGTTTCTTTTAACCTTCTGAAAGTCCTTCAAAATACCCTTCTGTCGGGTACACGTCGATTCGGGAATCTCCTTTGGTATTGTCGTAAGGCCTCACTATCATTTCCTTGTACTAAACCGTACCCGTAAATTATATCCACATACTCGTCAACACTGCATTCTGCCATTTTATCTTAATTTTTTCTATTAAACACCCGGTTTTATCGCTTGCTTCTTCAACTGTGGTCAATGTCCTTTCAAACTTACCTTTTTTTATACCATAATTCATAGGAGGTATTAGAAACGGAGCGTCAGGATACTTAGGAGTCAATACTGGATATAATAAACTAATAACGCTATTTAACGAGATTACATTTATTATTTTATTACTGTTTTGCTGAAATAATAAAAATGTACTACCTTTGTTTCCTAAATAAACATTTCCGAACTTGCTGTCATAAAAATTGTTTACTTAACGACTTTTTCCATTATGGTGCAATAAAGTAATTAGGTACCTGTGAGGATGTTTTAATTTCGGGACTTTTGCAACCCTTTTCTACCTGGGCATGTTGCACCTTTTTGGAAAGGGAATTAGATAGGCAACTTAAAAAAAATAAAAAGTAGGTATGTTAATAACATGAATTTCGGAGAAAAGTGGGGCGAAAGGTGAAAAATCGTGAAATAAAAGTTAATTTTTTCAACTTCCAGGGGGGATTGTGGCCAAGGGGTTGGGGATAGGGGGGTGGTGTAAACTTTTTTGGAAAGGGCTTCCAAATAGTGATTTTTTGAAATCAGTTTGGGGCCGCTGCGATAAGTAGAAAAAAAGATAAAAATACAAGAGCGGTTCCCATATAAGGCAAAATCCTGATTTACGAATCACCCTGTAACTGCCAAACGGTGAGAGATGCCCCCCCCCCCCACCCATACGATTTTTTGCTTGTCTCGGTCTGACCTTTCACCCCCTTCAGTATTGACCTCCCACCTCTGAGCACCCTGTATATAGATATATTAGGGTGCTTTTTTTTCGCGACTATTTTTTTTTTTTTTTAGTCCCACATCGTTTTGTGGCAAATACCTAAACAAAACTTCACTGAAAATTGGAGCCCTTAATATTAATATTAAATACTAGACCAAGGCGTATAAAGATTTCCCATATAAAATACACGTAAACTTTGATTATTTTTCTTCAAAACTCTACAGCTCAGAGGGATTTTATGGTATAATCTTGGTCAATGGTAGGGTTTCTTCAGAATTGAATGCTCTACAAAAGTGTCCATTGCGTTGTAACCTTAACTCCCACCAGCGAGGTAGTACGGGTCACTAACCCAAATTTTTCCATGAAATTATCGCTTTTTGCCCCTATCTCGTAAACAACAAGAGGTACAGAAAAAGTGAATATGACAAACTTGTAGGAAATTCAATTTCCTCCTAAAAAGTTCTGAACACCAAATCACTAACATCGATATTTCTTGAGATATTGGGCTTTGAAGTTGAGGTAGTGTTTCTACAATTTATAATCAACAAGCCAACGATCTTTTTTTTCAGTTATACATGTAAGCCGCATACTTTGTGAATGGCTTGCTTACATCAAGTCCGACAACTTTTTCCTCTTCGACTTTTTTTGGAAATGGCACGCATGCGCGCAGACGACTCGCAAACATGTCGATCTGACGTAGCCATGTTTCCTGATACATGTAAATCTAATTTTACGAATACTTGTAGATTTTTATGTCTAAATCACGATAATCAACTTGTCCGACAAAAATAATGGCAAATTTGGGGAGTCCGACACCCCAAAATGTCGATCTGACGAGGTTATGTTTCCTGATACATGTAAATCTAAATTTACGAATACTCGTAGATTTTTATGTCTAAATCACGATAATCAACTTGTCCGACAAAAATAATGGCAAATTCTGGGAGTCTGACACCCCCAAAATGTCGATCAAGACATCATTTTGTCCGACATACATGTATCAGGAAACATAACCTCGTCAGATCGACATTTTGGGGGTGTCGGACTCCCCGAATTTGCCATTATTTTTGTCGGACAAGTTGATTATCGTGATTTAGACATAAAAATCTACGAGTATTCGTAAATTTAGATTTACATGTATCAGGAAACATAACCTCGTCAGATCGACATTTTGGGGGTGTCGGACTCCCCAAATTTGCCATTATTTTTGTCGGACAAGTTGATTATCGTGATTTAGACATAAAAATCTACAAGTATTCGTAAAATTAGATTTACATGTATCAGGAAACATGGCTACGTCAGATCGACATGTTTGCGAGTCGTCTGCGCGCATGCGTGCCATTCCCAAAAAAAGTCGAAGAGGAAAAAGTTGTCGGACTTGATGTAAGCAAGCCATTCACAAAGTATGCGGCTTACATGTATAACTGAAAAAAAAGATCGTTGGCTTGTTGATTATTAGGTCAACAATCCATGAAAATTCCACACTACCTCAACTTCAAATCCCAATATCTCAAGAAATATCGATGTTAGCGATTTAGTGTTCAGAACTTTTTAGGAGGAAATTGAATTTCCTACAAGTTCGTCATATTCACTTTTTCTGTGCCTCTTGTTGTTTACGAGATAGGGGCAAAAAGCTAGAATTTCATGGAAAAATTGTCGTAGTGACCCGTACTACCTCGCTGGTGGGAGTTAGGGTTACGCCGCAATGGACACTTTTGTAGAGCATTCAATTCTGAAGAAACCCTACCATTGACCAAGATTGTACCATAAAATGCCTCTGAGCTGTAGAGTTTTGAAGAAAAATAATCAAAGTTTACGTGTATTTTATATGAGAAATCTTTATACGCCTGGGTCTAGTATTTAATATTAATATTAAGGGCTCCAATTTTCATTGAAATACTTCAGCGCGTCAGATTAAATGACAGACGGTTCACCTTGATGTCCTTGTCATGCTGACCTATAATCTGACGTGGGGCAATTCCCTTAATCTGAAGGTTTGAAAAAAAATTATTGTTTCTGACGTAAATTTTATAACTTTTTCAATTTTTTTTTGTTCACAAAATACACATTTCACACTATTATCATTCATTGTTGTAGCACATATTAAACTTATTGCATTTAATTCATAAAACTTTTTTTGAAGCACAATAAACCAACCAAAGCGGTGTACACATGCAAACACGAACGTGTCATCGTGTGCAGCTGTGATGGCATCATGCAAAACCCCCGGGAACACATATAAACACAAGCCGTGAAGTAGAAAATGCATACGTAGTGATGTAGTCCCAGAATTATTGCGAAATAACATTGCTTCTTATAGCGGAAGATCCGAAGTATGCCGCTCCACTCGCCTGAACTGCTAAATAATAACTTTTACGCGAAAATGATATTCTAATAACTATAACTATAGAGGAATACCTTTCTAGTGATCTGAAAAACTTTATAGTGACAAGAACAAAATATTAGAGTTCTTTGCACTTAAACACAACTCTAACCATTTCGTCGAACAAAACAGCAGCGGCAGGTCGACTTGACAGCAGGACTTTCCGTGGTAATTTGTTCGATGGGCAGTAAGAGTAACTTTTGAGTTCAAATATCTTTAATATTTTGTTCTTACCCCTATAATGATTTTGGTACCATAAGAACGGTATTCCTCTCCAGTTACAGTCAGTAGAACATCACTTTTTCGTAAAAGCGATAGTTTAGCAGATTTGCCCTGTGGAGCGGAATAAATGGGCTCTACTGCCATAAGAAGCAATGTTATTTCTGTGCAATCATCGGACCACATCACCCTATACATGTGGTAGTGAGCAGGTCTACTTCATGGTTTGTTATATAGTTTCCCGGGGGTTTTGCATCATAGCGACAGAAATACACCCTTATTCTCCTAGTCGTTTTCTTACGATACGACTAGCCGAGACACATTTTTAAAGCTGAATTTCTATGCAAAATAGTGTATTGGGTTTTCACGTCGTATGAAAACGACTCACAGAATACGGGTGATAGTCAACTGAAAGTAGTGTAGGGACGGTGCGAGAGAGTGAGAGATAGAGAAAGATAGAGAAGAGAAGAGAGGCGCGGAGTCGGAATACATAGTTCTCAGCAGATGGCTTGTGGAAATCGGCAGATTATATTATTCCCGTGATCCTTGAAAGATTTACTTCAAACTGTAGAAAAATCAACCGCGCTCGAGAATGTTCAGGTGACGTTTTTTTTTGTAACTTTGTGACTCTCTCATTTCCTTATGTCAAGCTCAAACCGTCAGATTATTAAAATACACACTTTTCTACATGTAATAAACTCACCTTGCCTTAATCTGACGCGCTAGAGTTTTTCTAACGATCGATTTTGTTTACTATTCTGATCGGCTGCCCTAGACGCACAACGTTATATAAAAGATTCATGTATGGTGGGAGTACTGACCAGAGTGCAAGGTTTGCATCCTTATGTTATTCTGTTGCGCTCGAGTAAATTCCAAAATCCCAGCTTGGGCTCCCCTACTATTACACCCTATATGTCATCTCACACAAAGTAGATATTTTTCTTGAAACCCTGTACGTCATCTCATACTAACTCGCCATACAAATCTGAGACTGCAGATGGCGGGGCCACTGTCTATGGGAGAGGTAAGTATTGAGATTGTTGATTTATTAAAGATAATTTTTGATCATTTAAAAACTATTGAACCGATGTTGATGTAATTTAAATGGGACCAATTCGAGAGTAATATCTTTCATTAAAAAAAAGGAATCATGCAAATCGACCGTGGGATCTCAGACTAACCGGTGTGTACACATTTAAAATAAAAATACATACGGTCTGAAATGAGAACCTTTTTTGAGACATGACTCGCAACACCAGTGACGACTCACGATACGAGTTACGATTCACAATCAGCTGATTTACATATTACATATTACATTGTAAAAAGGAAGCGTAATTCAGCTGACATTCATTCTAATGATGATTACTGAAATCATACTGAAATGAAAAACGGCTATCTTCCGAAATAACCAGACTCCCAACTGTGTAAGACAAGAACTGATTTCTACTGTTCATAGCACATGCTTGAGAGAAAAATTTTACACACGACTTCTCTTTTATTCGTGGGAGAAAAGTGGGACCTTGTGTAAGGCGTGGAACGACCAGCTTATAGCAGAGGCAATCGTGTCATACCAAAAATGAATTTCGTTTCATGGTATGAGAATCAACACAACTTAGCTGTTTTGAAATTAGTATAAACCTACTTTTTAACATATTATTTTGACAAATTCTCCAGTTAAATCTTAACCCAAAAAGTCCTCGTACCTTTTTACACGTACGTAATTTTGCCAGAAGTTTTCAAAATGGTCGTCCCAATTATTTAGTTAAAGTTTACATCTTGTAAACAAAAATTATAATAAAGATTTTAAACTATTTAATAGTATACATAAAATGTTACACATAACTCAACTGTAAAATTTATTTATTTATGCAAATTAATAAAATTCTAAAAACTTAATTTTTTGTTTCCATTCCGTATCGTGTGTTAGCGAATCTCTTATTTATAGTATGTCTTTCTTCCACTTGGTATCTTTTAATGATATCCTCTTTCAGTAAATTGGCTAAGGTAATTTCAATAATGGAACTAAGATCGAAAAAATATTAAGAATAACTGCTCGAGTATCGCTGTTTATTATTACTTTGTTCGCTCTTAGCTCTTATATTATTTAAATTCGAATGGGTCGCAATGCGAAGCAGGACGATCGACGTAGTTTTGATGCAGTTTGGTGTGAAGCACTGTAGCTCAAAACAGATTTAGAATTTATAGTTCAGAATTAAACTAAAACAAAAGTTTTTTCTGTATCAAAAGAATAGAATAATGAAGACTCATAGAAAGCGCAAAAGATGATTAGATTAAGTTATAAATAAAATAAGTATTAAGAAAAGATTTAGGGCTCTATTGTCGATATCGAAATCGATTTCAGTCGACTCGACTAGCGAAGACACATTTTCAAGCCTGAAATGCTAAGGAAATTAGTGTCTTCGCTAGTCGAGTCGACCGAAATCGACTTCCATAATAGGGCCCTTAAAATAAAGATAATCTTACCTTCATTATCTTTGATGAACGCGATAGTTTTAAAGATTTATAATGATTTCGAAATGCCTGAGAAGTCACAAATTCAACGACGGCAGTATAACGAGACAACATTTTGCGCCAATATTCTAAAATTTGCAATGGTCCGACATCAGGGCCGTCCCTTTGGATTTCTGTACCTTCAATAATCTAAGATATTTGTTGAAACTTAAATAAAATTCTTTACCTTCATTTAAAACAATTTGTATTTGTTTTAACCAATGTGAAAAATACTTCTCGCATAGTTTGACTTTTTCATATTCCGTTGCACTTTTCACAATTTGATGTTTTGCTAACAAAAATCCTTTGAAAAACGAGTGAGATACTTCGAAATTTACTCGAGAAAGAACAGTGCTTTCGGAGGCTTCAAGAAACTTTGTAAACATATCCAAACCTTGAAAAAACTGATTTTTTTGACTTTCAGTGCTCAGGCCGTAGCTCTCGAGATGTTCAAAAGCCGGCGAAATAAGTTTTCTCATATGTTCAGATATTTGCGCTAAGGCGGTATCAGTCTGTTGACCGCTTAAACCAAATAATCCAATACTATCACTCACAACGCGGTTTTCAACTTCTTTTTTATTTGAATTACGATAAGCGATCATCCACTTTCCTTTTACTTCCACTAAACGACTACTTCGACATGTTGCTCTTGTAACTTCTTGATACTTATATTTGCTCATATATCGCCCAGAAGTCAGTGGATACCCAATATTTGCTCCATAATTAAAAAGAACTGAAAAAACGCCATCGGCTTGAAATAAAGAGTCCAACAATGAAACATGCTGGTCAATGTCTATAATGCCAGCAATTATTTCCTCTTGATCTACTTCGTAGAAGTCTGCAACTAATTCAATGACGAACCTATGGTTTGCAGCGACACGTAGGAGACGGCTTTGTCTTAGCTCTTTTGCTAAGTTAACTATTTCTCTTTCAGTTTCTTCTTGTGCCAATCTTGTGGGACTGTATCTTTTCTGTGAGAGTTTCCTAATGTTTGTAGAAACTTTAAATACTTTCTGCAAATTTTTGACAATATCGGTTGGGTCGTCGGTTTCTGTTTCTTTTCCCATGTCCAATTATATTATTTTTCTTATTAATTTGTTGTCAATATTAAGGATTATATGATATGCGATTATATGATAATCTAATATAAATTATATTTAACTTATTTTCGCTTTAAGTAAACTTACGAGTCAATGTGTCTCAAAATATTTGTTTAATGAACTCCCCGCCTACGTTGCAATATGATGTACACAAAAATCAAAAACCAAAGTACGTATTAGTTCAAGTGCAACATATTTTTGACGTAAATAACGTCTATAAGTTCAGGCTCAGAGGTATTTCACAGTTATTGATGTAACGTTTTCAAGAGATAAAAAAGCCATTTAATAACTCGGAAACTATAAACCTCACTGCATTGATTTTGGTGTCATTCTAATCGGAATATATATAGTTCCGTTTCTGGTAAAATAGAAGTCGGCGTTGAGCATACGAAATACGCGACGAAACAAGAATCTCCACGCCTATATAAGTTTCAAATCGGTATAGATGAATACTTCAAGCAGCCGTTTTTTAGTGTCAAACGATAACAATTTAAAACAATTAACACGTTAAAATGGGTAAACATTTTGAAAAAGTTAAAAATAATTTTTTTTGCATAATATTGGCCAAAACTCGCGCAAATGGAAAAAGGAAACCTAGTATTTGTATAGCATCTTAAAGAGCATCTCAGCAACTATCCAATGGTATACACAATTAGTACGTGAGAGGATCAGAACGCATAGGGCATGCAAAAATTAAGGTCGAAGTCATGTCATTCATATGTTACTCATACACTTACTAAAAAAAGTATGCGTTCATCCGCTGTCAATCGGATGGTAACGTTAAAAAATCAGAGACGCGAAAATGTTTTCCAGATTTTGATTCATCTATTTATTACGTATATTTTAAATATTCGACACATACATATTCATTTATTTCGCTTTAATGTAATAGTAGGGGAGCCCAAGAGGCTAAATGGGGGTCGCGGGGACCTATTGGATTGCGAAGATTAGATGCTAAAAAAAAAAAAAAGATTATGTGATATATGCCCTTTCACTCGTGGGGGGAGCGTGTGAAGGTTTTCAAAAATATTACAAAGAAATACTTGGGCGCAGTCAGAGCTGTAAAATATTGCATTACTTTGGAATGCATTAACGTAGGCATTACCATTACAAGTAATGCAATTTAAAGGTGAGTACCAGTACCATTACTAGTAATGGTAATGCAAGAAAATCGAATTACCATTACAGGTACTGGTACTGGTAATTCACCATTACTGTAATCACATGAGCATTACTTAGCATTACTTGGCATTACTAGCATTACTCGTGCTTACGTAGCATGGCAGTACTTTGCATTACTCAGACTTATACAGCAGTACTCTGCATTACTCATAATAAGAAATGCCAATTTGAAAGTTTTTTTTTCCATTTTGGTAATAAAATCTTTGAGTTTATATGAATAAATATATATTCTAATATTCATTCAAACATGTTTATTGTAATAAATTTGAGTAAGGCTGATAGGCGAATCAATCCTGAAAGTTCAGTGATCGCGGATTTGAAAATTGTTGATGGAAATGAAAAGTTTTCACTCAGTCGAATAAGATGGGCTTGGTCGGCGTTGATTTAATTAGTCGAAAACATATTTAATTAAATTTTGTATTATTCAATGGCCACAATGGTTTACCGTCATCACGTATTTTGATCAATCTTAAGTTAATTTGTGCGAAATTTTATACAGATTTAGAAAAAACCCGGCCGACCGATACTTTACTTATTTGAATGGTGTGATAAGCGGTAAAATTTCTCTATTATCACGGAAACATTTTGTTTTTTTTTTTCGTTTTACGCATTTTCATGCCAGATTCGAAAATATCTTGGTAGCGGGCTTAGAAAATGCGGGAAGTATCGCGCATACCAGTTCTTATTACATGGTTGAGATTTCTTCTATTACACATTGTACTTCGTTGAAGAAATTTTTTTGAATGAATGAATTTAAAAGCTACCTGCTCAACAGTATGACATACACCTCGCAGAAAACTTAGGTTCATCAGTCTGTCGAGCTCTACCGGGCTTCCATGCCTTTACAGGTTGTGATTATGCAGCAGCTTTTGTTCGTAAATGAAAAATTAAAGCCTACAACTTCCTATTACAAAATGAAGAATATCAAAATATGTTCGAACATTTGACGGATCCAAAAGACATTAATAATAAAGAAAAAATAGATTTAATACAAAGATTTACGAATGAAATGTACAATGTAGAAAATAGTGACGTTAATGCTGCAAGGTTTGAGTTCTTTTTGAAATTTTTTGCAAGTATGAGCGACAAAGACAAATTTTACAAAGGTATGATAAATTTCAATTCTAGTAATATTGCTCCATGTTGGAAGACCTTATCGCAAAAAATTTTACGCACCATATTTGTAAATACAATGTAGCAAAATCCTACTGAAGCTATTTATATTTCATACGAACCAACGGAATGTGGATGGCAATTGAATGAACCCAGTAAACTTAAACCATTGTGGTACATTGGCCCATCTGCACCGTTGAAAGTTGAAGAAATTCTTAGTAATCAACAACAATGAGGAAGAAAGTGAAGAACCAGAAGAGGAAAGAAATTATAATTTTAATGGTAATGATTTGGATGATATCAATAAATAATCTTGAATTAAATATAAAATTCTGTATCAACCTTAATTTATTGTATGATCAACTTAAATTAAAATTTTCCTATAATCCCTTTTTCCATACTAATCTGCATATAACTTAAAATCTAAGAAAGAAACCGGAGTTAGAAAAATTACATTTACTCCCAAAAAATGACTTCCGGCATTTTCTAAGCCCGCATACCAAAATATTTTCGAATCCGGCATTAAAATGCGTAAAACGAAAAAAAAAAAATAAAATGTTTCCGTAATAACAGAGAAATTTTACCCCTTATCACACCATTCAAATAGGTATGCCGGACCTTTCCGGCTAAAAAGTATCGGTCGGCAAGGTGTTTTCTAAATCTGTATAAAATTTCGCACAAATTAACTTAAGATTGATCAAAATCCGCGATGACGGTAAAAAAAATGTGTCCATTGAATAATACAAAATTTAATTAAACATATTTTCGACTAATTAAATCAACGCCGACCAAGCCCATCTTATTCGACTGAGTGAAAACTTTTCATTTCCATCAACAATTTTCAAAGCCGCGATCATGGAACTTTCAGGATTGGTGGCTCCCGGACAGAGCTGTAAAAAATGGCATTACCAGTAACATGCATTACCATTACAGGTAATGCAATTTAAAGATGATTACCAGTACCATTACTAGTAATGCTAATGCAAAAAATTCAATTACCATTACAGTTACTGGTACTGGTACTTCACCATTACTGTAATCACATGAGCATTACTTAGCATTACTCGCCATTACCAACATTACTTACTCACATGAGCATTATTTAGCATTACTTACCATTACCAGCATTACTTACTGCTCTTTATAGCAGTAGTACTCATAGTCCGGGAGCCACCAATCCTCAATGGAAATGAAAAGTTTTCACTCAGTTGAATAAGATGGGCTTGGTTGGCGTTGATTTAATTAGCCGAAAACATGTTTAACTAAATTTTGTATTATTCAATGGCCACAATGTTTTACCGTCATCGCAGATTTTGATCAACCTTAAGTTAATTTGTGTGGAATTTTATACAAATTTAGAAAAAAAAACCTGGCCGACCGATACTTTTTAGCCGGAAAGGTCCGGCATACCTATTTGAATGGTGTGACAAGGGGTAAAATTTCTCTGTTATCACGGAAACATTTTGTTTTTTTTTTTGCGCATTTTAATGCCAGATTCGAAAATATCTTGGTATGCGGGAGTTATTATTATTGAAGATTTATTGAATAAAAAAAATTCAAATTGCAACAAGTTACTATTTTTGATACTTTATTAAGTAAAGAAAATTCAGTTAACAACACGATTCTAATCAACAAGACTGAGGTATGGGACTTATTCCGATAGACTGCAGGTGACAAAAGCTTTTTGGGTGTTACTTATAATGTATTTCTGCTTACGCTATGTCTAGACGGTAAAGTACAGGTAAGTTAGTTAAACGTGACAAGTAATTGGATCTAAGGTGAATGAATTTGATTTTATGCAAAACGTGGGAACTACTTTACGGGTGGACTAATTTAGGATGATGAAATATGACTTTAGCAAATGACAGAAATAATGAATTAAGCAAAATGAATCTTAAGATATATTTAGTGGCTAATATTAACGGTGTTGCTGGGTGCCATAACTCCTCCCCCCTTAGAGTTGAGCGTCGGCCAGAGGAACTGTATCCTTGCAGGTTCACTGGTCGGAGCGATGATTGGTACGGTTGTTGGTGGCTCGTTGTGGAGATGTTGCGGGTTACAGATGTTGATGTTCCATTTTACAGCTAGGTACGCGATCAGGATGATGGCCAGGATGATTGTTGCTATTGTAGTACTCGTGTAGGGATTTATTTGGTAGGTGTATGGTTTTAGAAGGTCGAAATTTGGTCCTCCGTTGAAGATGTATGGTTTGAGGTCGTCCAGATGTAGGCTATTGTTCGGGAAGGTTACATTGATGTCGTTGAAAATCATCGGAAGGATGTTGATCTCGTCCCAGAATATGTTTTCTTTAGCTTCGTAGGTGATTTGGTTGATTGTGACATCGCAATTTTCGAAGTGGATGAGCACTGTCCCGTTGATCTTCTGGCTTGATGGTCCACATGTGGTGTTGAAGGATGATTCTGGTAGATTTATGAGAAGTAGGTAGTTGGGTTCTGGTTGGATGATCTGTGTTGTGGTGGTTTCTTCCTGGAGTTCGCAACTAGCGGGTAAGTTGGTGATTAGGTTGCCGATGCATTTGGAGTTCTTGGTTTCTTCTCGATGGAGGGTCTCGTGGCAGTAGAATGTTCTCTCGATGATGTTGCATTTTGCGTCAAGAAATTGAATATAATTTGGATTAATGAGGACATAAGGTTTAGTTTTTATAATTTTGTTGTTATGGATTGGTAAAGGAATGATGTGGAATAGGGAATAGGAATCTTTGGGTATGACCGGTATTCGGATATTGAAGATAATATTAGTGTCATTAAAATATGCTTGAAGACCTAAAAATTCATAAATATTTTCATCTGATTTTATATTGACGGATTGTTTCTCAAAGAATAGATATAATTCGGATAGTTCCTGTGGACTTAATATGTGTTTAGAAATGATGTTCAGTCTTGCTAGTGTAACAGCTTCTGCTATGCCAGTTAGATGCATGCTCAAGAGATCTATATTGTAATTAATTTGATTAAGGAATTGAATTAATCTAAGGGCTAAATTTTCGCTTCTAATTTTATTTCTTAATTGATCTTGAAAGTCTTCTAGATATTTTTTGATTAAGGTTTGTTGATTATTTATGTGTTTAGTTACGTTATCAAATCTTTCAACCATTTTTCCATTAATTTGAGTTTGACGATTAATTTCAGTTTGTAAAATTTTTTCATTAGACATTATATTTTCAATCTCATCATTTAATTTTTGTGCGTCATAGGCATCCATATTACCGGTGATTGCTTTTATGATTGTCCCAAGTCCATTGATTAAACCGCGTTTATTTCTTGCTCTAGGTGTTAAGGCGTGTAATCTATTTTCTAATTCTGTTAGTTTAAACTTTGTTAATTCTATTGAGTCAGTCAGTCCGTTCGTATTGTTTAATGTTTTCAGTGAGTCTTTGATTTTGTCTATGTTTTGTCTGTAGTCGTTTAGTTTTACTATATGTATTAAATTGTTGTACGTTCGTATAGTCCTAGCAGTACCGAGTTCCAGTGGTAGTAGTCCTTTGTTATTGGTCAGGTCCTGTATCTCTAACTTCTGCGTCCGTATTACGGTTAGCCTGAAATTTACGTTTCTTTTTGATTTTAGATTTATGAAGTTTTTGATTAGTGTTAGTTAATAAGGTTACTTTTTTATTTTTCTTAACTATGTTTTTCTTAAATCTAGGTGTTAATTTATTACGACGGCATTCTTTTCTGTAAATTATTGATCCTTCGTTATATTGATGTGGATCTTCTTTATTCTTATTGAGTTGGTTTATATTTTTTAAAGCTTTTTCTTCTAATTTTGATTTAATAGTTGGATATAAGTTTTCTTGGAATTCGTTTAATTTCCTTAAATATTCATGGGGACTGTTTTGGTTTAGACTGTTATCGAATTTATAAGTTCTACCGTGAAATACTTCGAATGGGGTGAGTTTAGTTGAGGAATGAATCGCATTATTATATGTTAAAATTGTCTCGTTTAGGGTATCTTCATGATCTTTAGTTAAGCGTTTATTATAAATGATAAAATTTGTTGATTATTAATTGTGTAAATGTCAATGTGTACGATATCCAAGGGTTTATTAGGGATTTCTGGTATTTCATATTTTGGTTTCGCTGGTTTCCTTTCGTATTTCAAAGTTTGACATGTTTCGCAATTATTAATTATTTTAGTAATTTTTGTTATCATGTGAGGGAAATAACTCTTTCGTTTTAGATGGAGGAAGGTTTCATTTATACCGCGATGATTATTATTTTTATGGTAATCGTTAATTAATTTGTCTTGTTCATCATCCTCAGTAATATCCTCCAGTAATTCGGTGCAACGTACCATTTTAAAAGTTTTTGCTTGCGAAAAGAATTCGGAATAAATTTTTTGTAATGTTCTGAATGTGTTGTCGTCTGTATAAACTGCCGATAATTTATTTGGAGGAAGATATTTCTTAAATATACTGATAATATTTTCTTCTGAAAAATTGGGTAATCTAATGGTTCTTCTTTGTTTATTTTTAAAGGGTGTTTCCATACTAATTGGGGGTCTTTTATTTGAACATTCTAAAATTAGTTGGATATTAAATTCATTTAAGGGTTTCTCAGATATTGGTATGTAGCGACTTATGTTTTCGTCTGCGGAATGGACTGTTGTGCCTGCTGTTGATTCGGCATTACCTTGGATAGAAGTGTTAGGATGAGACTCATTGATATTGACATCTACTTTGGTTTTTTCATTAATTTTTATCCTACTTAAGGCATCAGCGTTTGTATTCTGACTGCCCTTTTTGTATATTCTTTTACAGCCTTAATCTTATCGGGATTAGGCTTGACGCCATCTGGTGTCACTATATGGCCAAGGAATGCAATTTCTTTCCGAAAGAATTCAGATTTGTCCAATTGTACTTTAAAATTAGCTTCTCTAAGCCTTTGAAATACTTTCCTTAGACTCTCGATGTGCTCTTGCAGCGAAGTCGAGTAAATAATGATGTCGTCTAAGTACACCAAACAATTTTTGCCTTGGATATCTTTAAGGACATTGTCCATTACACGTTGAAACGTAGAAGGGGCATTTTTCAGCCCAAAAGGCATTCTAATGTACTCGTAATGGCCACCTTCGACGGTGAAAGCCGTTTTTTTGACATCTCGTGGATCCATTTCAATTTGGTGGAATCCACTTGCGAGATCCAGGGTCGTGAAGTATAAACTTTTACCCAATTTATCTAGGATCTCCGTTATGTTTGGGAGAGGGTAACGGTCAGATATGGTTTTCTCATTTAACTTCCGATAATCTATTACGAGACGCCATTTTTGTCGACCGCTGGCATCTCTTTTTTTCGGTACAATCCAGATAGGGGAACTCCACGGGGAATAACTTGGTCTTATGATTCCTTGTTCGAGCATATCGCTAATTTGACGTTTCACTTCTTCCTTATGTATGAACGGATACCTATATGATTTTGTGTAAATAGGTATTTCATCCGTTGTCCTGATCCTATGTTTAATTTTATTAGTAAACGAAAGATTCTGTCCTTCCCTAAAGAAGACGTCGCTATATTCTCTACTGATTTTGAAGAGAGCTTTCTTCTCCTCAGTATTTAAATGGTCTGTACGAAGAAGTTCGGTAAGGTCTTTCATTTCTATATCGTTTTGGTTTGGACTTTCGATGCTAAATGTGTTGATTTCTGAATATTCTAGGTTAGAATATTTACTGACTTTTAGAGGTTGTTCGATTACGAAAGTATGTTCTTTATCTGATTGATTTATTACCTCAACCAGACTGTACCAATTTCTTGCATGATAGATACCTTCAGGTATTATCAAATGGGGTTTAATAACTGTGGTCTTGATATATATATCGCCGTTTTGTATGTCTACCGGTGTTCGAATTATGGATTTAGAATTTGGAAGAATAGTAATTTTTGTTGACATTAAGTTCGGTTTAAATTGTAACGGTATTGTCGCGTTATTTGTGATTAGTATTTTATTAGCAAGATCAACTTTCGCACCGAGTGCTGATAATGAATCGAGTCCAAATAGTCCATCGAAATAGCCATGAAAGCGAAAGACTAGGAATTTAAGATTGCCGGGTTGATTAAATTCTTTAAAATTCCGAAAAGTAATTTCTTTATCTAATTTGTGTTCGTTTAGCACGGTGGTTATGGTTATTGGGGAAATTTTCTTTACTTTATCTGGTGGGACAAATTCTGGGTTAATAAATGAAGATGATGCGCCAGTATCTATTAGAAATTTAAGTGGGCGTCCAAAAGGTGATGATATATTTATATAAGGAAGTATTGTTCCATGAGTGTTTATATCTACGTATCCGATTTGTTTGTCGAGGCAGGTAATGTAAAATTCGTATCGTCTATTTCATTATTTCCTTGAACGTTTTCATAGGAGTTTGAGGGGTTATCAGAATAATTTATGTTTTGATTCGTGATATATTCAGGATAAGGGTAATACTCGTAGTTCATTTCAATAGGTTCAGTATGATTATAATTTTCAGGCAAATTTTGTGGGTACGACCACCCAGTATTGTTATTAAAGGTAAACATTGCGGTTGATCTATTCGGATTATTATTATTAAAGCTAGATTTATATTGGGTGCTATTATTTCTTAAATTACCAGAGGATGTATCCATGGGTTCGGGTTTAGGCAAAGGGGTAGTGTTTGGCCTAGGTTGACCAAAAGGTTGTTGAGAATAAAATTGTGGAGGTCTTTGCTGTGACTGGAATTGGGGTTGTCTTGGTTGGAAAGGGAATTGGGATTGCCTTGGTTGGTTGAAAAATGGAAATTGTCGATTTTGTGGAAAGGGTGGAAATTGTCTTTGTTGTGGGAATCTAGGTTGGTTGAAATTTGTATTCGTATTGGGTCTTTGTAGTTGCATAGGGTTAAAATTTCGGTTTCCTTGCGGGGAAAATTGGGGAATTTTAAGTTTAGGTCCATTTGCATTATTACTATGGGATGTATTATTATTTTGGGTTGAAATTGTGAACTTATTATTAGAATCTGACTTGTTATAAAATATATTTTGTTCCTTCACACAGAAGGCAAAAGCCTCTGCAAGTGTGGCAGGCTTCATTGCCCTGATTGTTGAGCCTAAGGGCTCTCTTAAACCCATCAAGAATGTATTGAGACACATTTCTGTAAAAAGAGCCTTTTTGGCTTCTATAACACTTTGATTTTTCTCATGAATATTAACATGATTATTAATACTTGCTAAAATTTCGACTACCTCACTGTAAAATTGTGCAACCGTATTGTTGTTTTGCCTAAGGCGATGTAGGTCTTTAATTAATGATGTTTCATTGCGTTTATCGGAGTAGTGTAAGATTAAATTGTTTTTAATATCGTCCCAAATTAAAGCGGTACCGTACATATTCAATACTTCATTGGCTGAACCTACGATTTTATTTCTTATGGCCCTCATTAGAAGTTGGCCGTAAGGTGTTCCACTTGTTACTGAGATTAAGGAAAGAATTTCCTCTACATTGTCGATAAAATCGAATAGTAATCTTGGGTTACCATCAAATTTAGGTAGGTCTTTTATCGCATCCGGTACTCTTAATGAGTTAAATATATCTAAGGTGGTTAAAGTAACAGGGCGAACGGTATTTTCCGCCGCATTTACTGTAGATTCGTTTTGGTTCATGTTGAGATATTCGAAACTTTTACTTATACTACGTTTAAATCTACTAATTATATTTGAATTATCGCTTGAAAGATTTGAGCACGATTCTCTAAACTCTAAGTTTTCGGAAGATTCTGCTAAATTTAAAATATTCGTACTTTCACACAGAACTAAATTATCACTTATACCCGGTTCGGTATTTATAACTAAATTATCACTTATACCCGGTTCGGTATTTATAACTAAATTATCACTTATACCCGGTTCGGTATTTATATCTTCTGGATTTACTGTTAAATTTAACACACTATTACTTTCACTCAATTTAATTTTATCGTAATCAATTTCTAACACTAAGTCCTCAGGAATCCGCGAGAGTTTTAATTTATCTTTGATCCGCGACACTAAAGGGTATGGGCGTGGAAAATTTCTTTTGTTTGAGGACATTAACAGGAAAAAGAAAGAAAGAAAAGGAAATATTCAATTCTTAGACTTACATGCAAATGACAGCTACCAGCTTCCACATTCTCTGCGACGATATGCTTTCGTTCCTCCTGTTGATGGGTTGTTCACTGCTTTTCACGGCACGGCACGACACTTCGCAACACTCCAACTTCGAAAATTCGATTTGCCGATCGTGATTACACCGAGAAAAATCCGTACGACTGCGCCAGTTATTATTATTGAAGATTTATTGAATAAAAAAAATTCAAATTGCAACAAGTTACTATTTTTGATACTTTATTAAGTAAAGAAAATTCAGTTAACAACACGATTCTAATCAACAAGACTGAGGTATGGGACTTATTCCGATAGACTGCAGGTGACAAAAGCTTTTTGGGTGTTACTTATAATGTATTTCTGCTTACGCTATGTCTAGACGGTAAAGTACAGGTAAGTTAGTTAAACGTGACAAGTAATTGGATCTAAGGTGAATGAATTTGATTTTATGCAAAACGTGGGAACTACTTTACGGGTGGACTAATTTAGGATGATGAAATATGACTTTAGCAAATGACAGAAATAATGAATTAAGCAAAATGAATCTTAAGATATATTTAGTGGCTAATATTAACGGTGTTGCTGGGTGCCATAACTCGGGCTTAGAAAATGCCGGAAGTAATTTGTTGGGAGTAAATGTAATTTTCTAACTCCGGTGTCTTTCTTAGATTTTAAGTTATATGTAGATTAGTATGGAAAAAGGGATTATAGGAAAATTTTAATTGAAGTTGATCATACAATAAATTAAGGTTGATACAGAATTTTATATTTAATTCAGGATTATTTATTGATAATCATCCAAATCATTACCATCAAAATTATAATTTCTTTCCTCTTCTGGTTCTTCGCTTTCTTCCTCATTTTGTAGATTACTAAGAATTTCTTCAACTTTCAAAGGTGCAGATGGGCCAATGTACCACAATGGTTCAAGTTTACTGGATTCATTCAATTGGCATCCACATTCGGTTGGTTCGTATGAAATACAAATAGCTTCAGTAGCATTTTGCCACATTGTATTTACAAATATGGTGCGTACAATTTTTGCGATAAGGTCTTCCAACATGGAGGAATATTACTAGAATTGAAATTTATCATACCTCTGTCAAATTTGTCTTTGTCGCTCGTACTTGCAAAAAATTTCAAATATATGTAACTCAAACCATGCAGCATTAACGTCATTATTTTGTACGTTGTACATTTCATTCGTAAATCTTTGTATTAAATCTATTTTTTCTTTATTATTAATGTCTTTTGGATCCGTCAAATCCGTTCGAACATATTTTGATATTCTTCATTTTGTAATAGGAGGTTGTAGGCTTTAATTTTTCCTTTACGAACAAAAGCTGCTGTATAATCACAACCTGTAAAGGCACGGAAGCCCGGTAGAGCTCGACAGACTGATGAACCTAAGTTTTTTGCGAGGTGTATGTCATACTGTTGAGGCAGGTAGCTTTTAAATTCATTCATTCAAAAAAATATCTTCAATGAAGTACAATGTGTAATAATAGAAATCTCAACCATGTAATAAGAACTGGTATGCGCGATACTTCCCGCATTTTCTAAGCCCGCATACCAAGATATTTTCGAATTTGGCGTTAAAATGCGTAAAAAAAAAAAAAATGTTTCCGTGATAACAGAGAAATTTTACCCCTTATCACACCATTCAAATAAGTATGCCGGACCTTTTCGGCTAAAAAGTAACGGTCGACCGGGTTTTTTTCTAAATCTGTATAAAATTTCACACAAATTAACTTAAGATTGATCAAAATCCGCGATGACGGTAAAACATTGTGGCCATTGAATAATACAAAATTTAGTTAAACATGTTTTCGGCTAATTAAATCAACGCCAACCAAGCCCATCTTATTCGACTGAGTGAAAACTTTTCATTTCCATCAACAATTTTCAAATCCGCGATCACGGAACTTTCAGGATTGGTGGCTCCTCGCCTATCAGCCTTACTCAAAATTATTACAATAAACATATTTGAATGAATATTAGAATATATAAATATCGAAGATTTTATTACCAAAATGTAAAAAAGACTTCCAAATTGCCATTTCTTATTGTGAGTAATGCTGAGTACTGCTGTATAAGTCTGAGTAATGCAAAGTACTGCCATGTAATGCTACGTAATCACGAGTAATGCTAGTAATGCCAAGTAATGCTAAGTAATGCTCATGTGATTACAGTAATGGTGAATTACCAGTACCAGTACCTGTAATGGTAATTCGATTTTCTTGCATTACCATTACTAGTAATGGTACTGGTAATCATCTTTACATTGCATTACTTGTAATGGTAATGCCTACGTTAATGCACTCCAAAGTAATGCAATATTTTACAGCTCTGCTCCCGGACTATGAGTACTACTGCTATAATGAGCAGTAAGTAATGCTGGTAATGGTAAGTAATGCTAAATAATGCTCATGTGATTAAGTAATGTTGGTAATGGCGAGTAATGCTAAGTAATGCTCATGTGATTACAGTAATGGTGAAGTACCAGTACCAGTAACTGTAATGGTAATTGGATTTTTTGCATTACCATTACTAGTAATGGTACTGGTAATCATCTTTAAATTGCATTACCTGTAATGGTAATGCATGTTACTGGTAATGCCATTTTTTACAGCTCTGGGCGCAGTGTATGCGCTCTAGATATTTCTAATAACGGAAGAATATTAATCTGCTGGTTTGTATGGTGGGGATGGACGTACGAAGCAATTTTAAATCCGGTGAAATCGAGAAATTTTGGTCGTCATATTGGATCTGCCATCTTGAATTTGGAAATTTTGCTAATAATCGAAATTAGTGGCCTCAGAATAATCATTGTACTAATTTTCCGTAAAATCTGTTGAAACCGAGAAATTTGGTCTCATATTGGATCCGCCATCTTAGATTTACAAATTTTGATAATATTCGAAATTTGTAGCTTCAGAATAATCATTGTATCAATGTTCATTAAAATCCGTCGAAATCGAGACATTCTGGACGCCATGTTGGGTCCGCCATCTTGCATTTAGAGATTTTGATAATATACAAAATTAGTGGTCTTAGAATAATGAATATACTAATTTCCATTACAATCCGTTGAAATCGAGAAAGGTTGATCGCCACCTTGGATTTGATAATATTCGAAATTAGTGGCTCCGGAATAATCATTGTACTAATTTTAATTAAAACCCGATGAAGTAGAGACATTTGGTTTCCATATTGGATCCGCCATCTTGGATTTACAAATTTTGATAATATTCGAAACTTGTAGCCTTGGAATAATCATTGTACCAATTTTCATTAAAATCCATCGAAATCGAGACATTCTGGTCGTCATGTTGAATCCGTCATCTTGGATTTGAAAATTTTGCTAATATTCAAAATTAGTGGCCTCAGAATAATCATTGTACCAAGTTTTATTAAGATCCGTTGAAATCGAAAAATATTGGTCGCCATATTGGGTCCGCCATCTTAGATTTGTAACTTTTGATAACATTCAAAAACTGTGACCTCAAGATAATCATTGTACTAATTTTCATTAAAATCCGTCGAAATTAAGAAATACTGGTCGCCATATTGGGACCGCCATCTTGAATTTGTAAATTTTGATTCATTCAAAATCATTGACCTCAATATAATCATAGTACTAATTTTCATTAAAATCCGTTGAAATCGAGAAGAATTGGTCTCCATGTTGGGTCCGCCATCTTGGATTTGTAAATTTTGATAACATTCAAAGTCAGTGACCTCAAGATATTCATTGTACTAATTTTCATTAAAATCCGTTGAAATCGAGAAATCTTGGTCGCCATATTGGATCCGCCATCTTGAATTTCTAAATTTGGACGGCGGATTTGAAATCAGCGTTCGCCAAAACCCCTATGTACCAATTTTCATGAAAATCGCTTCAAATTTAAAATTTTCAACCACCATTTTGAAACCTTATATATTATCCAAAAAAAAAAATTAGCCTATATGTTAAGTCGGAATATTTACTACCTTCGGACAAAAAATGAAAAATATCGATGCAAGCGTTTAGGCGTGATTGAGTAACAAACAAACAAACTTTCATTTTTATATATATATAGGGATATAGGGATTTACACGCAATAGGTATAAATATAGGGTGTCATTTTTCAATAAGCACATAATCGTGAGAAATTTATCACCCCAACAAATGTAAACCATCGAATGAAAAAGTCCGCGATCCCAATTTTTTTCCGTATCTATGCCTTTTGCGTATAAATAAATAAATAAAATAAAAATGTATCACTTCGCTTAATTGCGACCCGAATCTTATAAAAATTGTCTCCGCACGCAGGGATTCGAACCTGCGACCATTGCATTACGAGTCCGAGCGTTCACCACTACACTAGCCGCCGCATTGGAAAAGTACTAAAATCAATGGTATTTAGAGCCAGGTCTAAATTTTTATTATACTATTAATTTCTAAACGCTTGGAGTTCCCACTTCGGATACTTTCATTTCTAGCCAAGCCCTACATGTGTAATAAATTTGAGCGAAATCTGTGATGACGAGTACGTGCCTTCTCCTTATTAGTTCGCCTTTTTTGTACTTTCTGTTTACTTCTTGTTTTTGCTTATATAAGTCATACTTTTTTTCTTTAAGTCTATATATCTTTTTATTATAATATAAAGTTTCTTTGGTCTGCTCTTCGATTCTTTTTAACCTTTGGCTGACTGCTTCATACAACTTTTCTTGTGTAAACATTTGATGTTTCAGCAACTCAAAAATGTCTTTTTTCTTGTTAGTGCAACTTTTGTTTAGATTATTGTTATTTATATATGTGTCTTTATCCTCTATCACGAAACTAACATTTATGTTTTCCTGACTTCCTTCCTCTCGTTCGATATTAATTGGAACTTGTTCACTATTTCCACTGCCGCATATGTTTTCTCTATCAGACAAATTATGACCAAACTTTTGATGTTACCTATTCCTTCAACGCGTTTCCTTAAATCTAAAAGTGTGATCACACTTTCTTCTAACTCTGAGAAAGATTGGCACTTATTTGGTTCACCGCCAGTGCTTGCAATTACTCTTTTGTTAAATATTAACTTCCTCCTAATATTAAATTTATATTGGGATCATATCTAAAAATAATTAAAATCTGTGAGAATGCCTTGCACATTTTTCCATTTTGTAGACTTTCTTACAGGGAGACCAAATGAGTTAAGTTGTTCTGCCAACAAATTCCACAAACGTCCACTCTTCTCTTTCCCTGCATTTGATTTAAGTGCTGCTTTTATCAAGTCTGGATTCTGCTCCACAAACTCCACCATTACTTCCCACTGTTTTCTTGTAGTTTGTTTCGCCCTACAATAGAAATAGTTACTACAACAAATTTAAATTTCGTGTTATTTTTTATTGTTATATTAATTAAACAAAACTTACATTATATAAAGAAAATTGTCTCGAAACAACACCCTTCACGACAAAAAACAAAAACTTGGCACCTCCTAAACAAAAGTGCGTATGGTTATATATTACCGTGTTTCCATGCAGGGTTCAACTCGAGTTGAACTCGAATTAGTGTTCATGGAAACAAGGGTTGAGTTGAGTTTCGTTAAATCCAAGTCAACTCCACGAAACTAGTCGGGTTGAGTTGGGATTAGCTTGAAATGTCATTTCTGTTTATTTTGATTGAATGAAAATGGCGGCAGGACGAGTGTTTTGGACAGAGGACGAATGCAATTTGTTAATTTCAACAATTGATGAGAAAAACATATTAAAGTTAATTGACGGGAAAAAATACAGAAGGAAAGACATTTTTAAAATTGTTAAAAGTGAATTTGAAAGAAGGGGTATAAACGATAAAAACGAATACCAAATAGAAAATAAGTGGAAAAACTTAAAAAAATTATATGTGGCGGCTAAGAAAATTAATGAACGCAGTGGTGAGGGGAAGGCAAGCTGCGAATATTATGACATGCTGGATAGAGTACTCAGCACAAGGCCATCTTCTTCATGCATCCCAAATTATATTGATACGTCGGAGGCAAATGCACCAGGTATTTTAATTAAGGAATTTTTTGGCTGAAAAATATAATAATTTTTATTTTTCGTTAGGTATGGAAAGCTGCCAAGAAAGCATTCCCTTGGAAGACAATACGATTTCTGACGGTAATGAAGAAAATAGGCCTAGTAATGAGGAAAGTGTACCTGGCAGTAGTAGAACACGGAAAAGGAAAGCTAACCGCACCGCCGATGTGGCAAATGAATTTAACAAGATTTTTGAAAATCTGCAAGAAAAATTCTTAGATAAACAGAAGGAGCTTATTAATTATGAGCTAGGATTGTACCGGAAGGAAGAAGAAAGCAGCATGAACAGGTTTTATGAGGAAACGAAAAAAATTCTGGACGACAGCAATACATCGTTCCTCAACGATTTAAAAACAATACTATCGAGTGAAGGCCAACGAAATAATGGCAATAATTCACACTGCAGTTGTGATACAACAAGCAATGTGGAACGTGAACTGGGTGCATTCTTACAATTTAAAGACTGAAATTTCGTTTATTTATTACTTTAATATGAATTTCACCTGTGAATATTTTAAGTTAAGTAAGTCTGAAAACTACGCTGTGAAATAATTAATAGTAAAAGTTCCTATATGAAGTGCCTAATGAATGTATTATTTATGTATATTTAAAAATCAAAAAAAAAATGAATTCTTTATAAAGATATATATTTTATGTTCAACTTTATTTAATATAAACATTTTATTTACATGGAATTTTGTCTTTTATTCTCGAATCCTTGAACTTGTTATTAAAGATAAGTTCTGTGACACATATGCCTTTAAATGGTTGCGAATATCGTTAGCACATAATTCCTGAGATGTACTGGAACACTGGGGCTGTGGGTAAACACGTTCATTTTCCTCAGCGTTTCTCATCCACCTCTCATTACAGGGTAACTTCCTTTTCTCTGTAATGTTGTGCAATACGCAGCAAGTGGCTACAATAAGTGGTACAAAACTTATATCGGTATCCATTTTTTTCTGAAGTATTCTCCACCGGCTTTTTAGTCTACCGAAAGCATTTTCCACCACAATTCGAGCTTTACTCAAATAAACGTTGAAAGATTCTTCTTCCGGACTTTGTGGTGAAACGTAACTTTTCATTAGCCACTCTTTAAGTGGATATGCCGGATCGCCAACTAGGAACGCCTTTATCTCCCTTCCATTTATGAGCTTACATGGCTGTCGGAAAGAAGGGTGTCATAAATCTTTAATG
Organism: Dysmachus trigonus; assembly: GCA_949715965.1. Taxonomy (NCBI): domain Eukaryota; kingdom Metazoa; phylum Arthropoda; class Insecta; order Diptera; family Asilidae; genus Dysmachus; species Dysmachus trigonus. The sequence continues at coordinate 32,711,563 of OX454321.1, read as the reverse complement.
AAATTGTTAAAGTCTTTACGTACCCGTGCATAATTATGTATGTTTTCGAATAGAAAAGAGTCCCTTAAAACGACAGCGTCATGTGTACAACCAGGATGTTTCACAGTTATATCCAAAAATCTGAAATTATCAAGGTAATTTAAAATCTTATTGTACATTGAGATTCCTTGTTTACCTGTAATTGGGATCAACTACACCCTGAAGAATTACCGATGCCCAAGTTTTCCTATTAATGTAGTCCCTGTAGCCATCTGAAGGTGGCTTCACTGGTATGTGGCACCCATCAATAGCTGCTAAAATTTGTGGTATGCCACTTTTTTGTTCAAATTCAGAACAAATCACCTCTGCTTCCTCCATACTCGGCATTTTTATTTCTTCAGGTAATAGGATTTTAATTACCCCGCTGCAAAACTGTTTTAAACTTCTATGTACTGAAGTCTTGTGTACGCCAAATTGGTTTGCAACCACTCTGAATTCTGCACATGAAGCTAATTTATATAGTGCAATAGCAACTTTTATTTCCACACTTAATGCTTCACGCACACATTGAGGTTTTGGCTTCAGCTCATCTCTTAATTTATCACATAAATATTTATATGTGTCCTTGTCTACACGGAAGTTTTCAACCCACTCATCAAAGTCATCTGAATTAGCAATATTTGTCCACCAATTTTTGCACCTCTTTTTCATCCAAATCTTTCTCGTACTTTTCTTAAACACAGTGTTCGAATAAGTAGAAATTAACTTATTTATCATTTCCTGGTGTAATTTCGAGGAAGATAGAAGGCGCCTTCTCAGCCTTCTTTCAAACACTTTTCTTCTCATATTTATCTTAGAAATATGTTTTTTTAAAATTAAGGCCATCAGTTTTTTGGTTTTTTTCCTTTGCGCTGTACACAAAACTTCTATTTTCCTATTTATATCCATTTTTTAAAACACTTTACAACTTTCCTTATCAAATGTCAAAACAAACTGCAACTGTCAACTCAACCCCAAAGTTGCTCATGGAAACAGTTCAGATTTAGCGGCCATTTTCTTAACTCAACGAAAACTCAACTCCAACTCAACCCTGTGCATGGAAACATGGTATATAATCGTAACAAAAGTACGATGGCAGTTACGATATTGACCGAATAATCGTACTCAGTGATACCAATGGTACGGTTTACGATTTTCGTTAAATCGTATCGTATTCCGTGATACGGCCCCAGTATTATAGCTTCAAGACGAAAGCGATAAACTCCAAAAATTTAGATCTTTTCGATCTAGACATGTTTCCCATTCATAAACAATGCGAATTAGAACAACAAGTGTTAGAGACACAACTAGCGGTCGCGCATCAGTATCCCTCCGAATTCACCTTTATGCAAATGAAAGAGCCCGGTTACACCACAATATCGAGAGGCGAGGTAATTTACCTGATAAAATGCCAAGCAGTAGAAGTAACCGTTGGAAAAACAGATATATGCTACCAGGAACTCCCAGTTATTTACAACAATAGTTACTACATGACGCCTACCACTCATCTCCTTCATGAATACGGAACAGAGATTCCATGCTCGGCAACTCAAATGCCTGCATATTTGAGTCACGGATCCTGGTACGGTTTCAACCCAATCGGCCAGAAACTGGAATCTCCTCCGAATCTCCATCCTTCAAATGATATTCCGGGGAAATACGAAGATCTACATCTACACGGAAGCCATCAAAAATGTCATCACGCAAACATTAATTCGATCAGCAAAATATTAACGTATTACATATGTTGTCCTCCAAGCAAATATATCATCTTTTAACCATTTCCTTAACACAGTCCAATCCGCCGAAGTGACGCTACTTAACGGTGCAACTCGCCGCGAATTGTGCACATTGCATGGTAGTAAGCTACCGTTCAGAGTTTCTTATTTAAGTTTTACATATTTAAAGATTTTGCAGGTAATATATGTAATTCAGTGGAAGTTTGCATCAGATTGGGTCTGTTGTTATCAAGCGGTTTCACAATTCCGGCTAAATACGGCGCTGGTACACACTGGTGAAGCGGGTGCCGTCTAAAGACCACGCACGGTACGTCCAGCGAATGCCGGCTAAATGCGGCGCTGGTAATGAAAGGGTTAACCCAATACTGGCAACCAACCTGGACGCTTTTCACGAATTTTGGCAATATCAGCGCCAGCGTTGCTGAAATTTCGATTATCATGTATGCAGCGAAATGTGTCATCTCCACGATCATCTACTTGGGCTTCATCAGACGGATTTATGGTTGGTTTATGGTGGTGATTGTTACAAGCGTTATGCAACACATTCACACATTACATAATTAAAGGAAATATAAGCTCCGAATCACCAGACGCGATCCTAGTTAACATCATCTGCAATATGGATAAGGAAACCAGAACAAGCGAAGCGGCAATCGCGCCCTCGCTAGAATCATTAAATGTCTCCACCATGACGGATTTTGATATAGTACAGCGGCAAACAAAAATTTACCCGCCTTTGAAGGTTGACCACAGCCAGCATTGCACTTAAGGCCGAGATACAATGTACGCCACACGTTTTTGTGGCGCGTGGAATATCGTGAAATTTCGCGCTGCAATATACAGTGACCGAAATTCCTATAGACGCACTCCCTTTTTTGATAAGTTTGTTGGAAAAACTTAGTTTTAAAGAAAACAAAGCACTTTTAAAATATTCATGACAAATATTTATTGAAATATATGAGTCAAAATTAAAAAAAATTCTGACTTTTAATTTTTAATAAAATAAAAATTTTGTTTTCATATCGAAATTGCTATAGTCGCACCTAATAAAATTAGTATTAAAACTGCGAGGTTGGAAAAGTAAATTGAAATTTTAATCTTAATATTTAGTGTGGCCTCCATTGTTATTAATCAAATCAAATATTCTAGCGGGCATTGATTTAATTAGATTTTGCAGGGTGTCAATGCTGATCTCTTCCCAACATCTCGTCAGGGCCGTTTTTAATTCTGAAACAGTTCTGTATTGCCGCCCATGTTTGTAAATTTCCCTTGCCATGATACCCCATAGGTTTTCTATAGGGTTCATATCCGGACTGCGTGCAGGCCACTCTAGTAATTCAGTGTTTCGAGAATCGAACCATTCCCTTGAACGGTGAGAAACATGAATGGGAGCATTGTCCTGTTGGTAAATTACGTCATTTTCGGTAAAAACATCTTCCAGAAAAGGAATAAGGACTCCATCCAGCATTTCCACATATACTTCGGAGTTCATTCTTGCATTTAAAAATTAAAAGCAAAAAAACCTTTTTTAAAAAAAGCTTTTATTTAAATGCTCTAAAAAGAAGAAAATAAAATTTTCCTTTAAAATTTTAACTATCAACTTATAGCCTCATTATACACAATTTATATGATCATAAAAGCTTGTCGCGCGATTTACTTGTGTAAATAAACTAGTACCTATTTAATTGAGTAACTTAATCTGCTAAGTTTAATTTTTTTTAAATTTCAGTTTAATTAAATACTTATAGGTACTTACGCAAACCTCGGGACAAGTTTTTATGATCATATAAATTGTGTATAATGAGGCTATAAGTTGATAATTAAAAATTTAAAGGAAATCATGCCAGAATTTCGGCCCTGACGGATTTAGCTGTTACTGGCATGATTTACGTCACAATAATCCCCCAAAAGTAAGTCGGAATTTCCAAGGTCGAAGTGTTATGGTTTGGGGTGCATTTAGTACTTCTGGTAAACTACCTTTTGCTTTTTAAATGCAAGAATGAACTCCGAAGTATATGTGGAAATGCTGGATGGAGTCCTTATTCCTTTTCTGGAAGATGTTTTTACCGAAAATGACGTAATTTACCAACAGGACAATGCTCCCATTCATGTTTCTCACCGTTCAAGGGAATGGTTCGATTCTCGAAACACTGAATTACTAGAGTGGCCTGCACGCAGTCCGGATATGAACCCTATAGAAAACCTATGGGGTATCATGGCAAGGGAAATTTACAAACAGGGGCGGCAATACAGAACTGTTTCAGAATTAAAAACGGCCCTGACGAGATGTTGGGAAGAGATCAGCATTGACACCCTGCAAAATCTAATTAAATCAATGCCCGCTAGAATATTTGATTTGATTAATAACAATGGAGGCCACACTAAATATTAAGATTAAAATTTCAATTTACTTTTCCAACCTCGCAGTTTTAATACTAATTTTATTAGGTGCGACTATAGCAATTTCGATATGAAAACAAAATTTTTATTTTATTAAAAATTAAAAGTCAGAATTTTTTTTAATTTTGACTCATATATTTCAATAAATATTTGTCATGAATATTTTAAAAGTGCTTTGTTTTCTTTAAAACTAAGTTTTTCCAACAAACTTATCAAAAAAGGGAGTGCGTCTATAGGAATTTCGGTCACTGTACAATGAGAGCGACGCTACAGCTGGAATGAAAGAATTGGACTACTAACCGTCGTCTGAAAAATGAGACCATGTTTAGCACAGGCTCAAATTTCATGGAGCAAATCATGTACAGTTATGTTTAAGCTGACGCAAATTAAAAATAATTAAACTTTCGCGAAACGATTTCTTTTATGCCACGCTCAATTTTAAGTTTTTTCACAAAAATGATCCTCGCGAGGCACCAGCTGGGAACTATATAAAAGTCATTGTTCCTGCCTTCGTTTTACCTTCATATTTCTCAAATATACCAACCAAAGCTAAAAGTTATATCACAAAATGCCGTAGCCATCTGTTGGACATCGTAAAACTACTCTAACAGCTGATTCCGTCCCTAGAACCAAACTGAAAAAGAAACATGAAAACGAATCATCGCGCTTCAAAAGTTAAAGTTCCACCAAACTTTGTGGCGCTACAAAGTATCAGCGCGTTCATTGTATCAAGCTGATTGCATTTTCTCGTATTCAAACTCATTTTGTAGCGCCACAAAAACGTGTGGCGTACATTGTATCTCGGCCTTTAGTCCCTGTAGTTCTTATAAATCCCTTTCTTTCTTTTTTTCCTTATATCATAAATTTTTTTCTTATTCCAAATCAACGTTTCCACCAAATACTATTCTACAAACACCTCGAACGCTCAGACTTTCATTAGTCCATTGCGGAGGAGAATCTCAAACAGAGATCGAGAATCGAAATCCTCCATCCTCATGACATCGGCGCCAAACGCGTCGTATTTTTGTCCGAGTATTGGAATTAAGAAGAGTGGCAAGAGCAGCCTTACTGTCGCTGCAGATACCTATTCTTCTACCTTGCCATGTCTGGGTAATTATCCAGTTGGCCACTTCTAGAATGGCAAAAACTTCAGCTTGGAAGACCGTTTCCATTTTTCCAAGCGAGCAACTGTATTTGATCTCTTCGTTCAAAAACCATCCAGCGCCCGTACCGTGTACGGTCTTCGAGCCGTTTGTGTAGAAGATGTCGTTGAGTCCAGTTAATAATTTGTTTGGATCTTCCCATTTATCCCTTTTTGGGAAAAGAATTTGAAATCTTCTTCCGAACATTAATATTGGGGTCATATCATCCGCCGGCATATTGAATATAATGCACTTTTCTTCAAGCCTTTGTGATATAACACCATGTCCGATAGCATGTTTACCGTGCCAGAGTCCGCACTTCTTTAGGTGGCACACGGTCTTCATTGCTTCTTCTTGGATTGAAATGTCCAAGGGCTGCATGTTAAGCATCGCGTTCAGGGCTGCACCAGGTGTCGAGCTAAAAGCTCCTGTTATCCCTAACGAATCGATTATATCTCCGTTCAGTTCCACCAGACCACTGACGCATATGTAATGATGGGTCTAATGATGGCTATGTACATCCAATGTACCACAGCGGGTTTTAGACTCCATATCTTCTCAAAGGCTCTTCTGCATTGTCAAAAGGCATTTAATGTCCGAGATGCTTTGTGTTCGACATGAGCTTTCCAAGTCAGTCAGAGTCACCCCTAGGTAGGGTTGCCGGTTGTACTGATTTAATCAGTACTGTACTTATTTTCATACTTAGAAATTTGCGTGTACTGACTTCGTATAATTTTAATTTCAGTACGTAAATGTACTGATTTTGTAAACTTATATCGACAATTGGAAAAGGCACATGTTTTTTCCTGCTTCTACTACATTATTTTAGTAAAATCTCACCAACCCATTTGTGTAAAACAGGCAGGCAACTGTTACAAATGAAACTGAAAAATGCACTTATCAGCTGTTAATCTGTCACTGACCAATTAGATTTGAGAAATTGGGTGCTGAAGCGGTTTAAGTTGCGGCTTTTGATTTTGTTTTTTCTTGATTCATATAGAAGGCATGTTTATTTTTCCTTTCTTATTTTTTGTAAACCTATAGCATAATATAATTATTGTTCGTAGTGTAAACCTGTAGCGTAAGAGAATTATTGTTCATAGTGTAAACCTAGAATGTAAGAGCGCTATTGTCATGCTGTCTTGTCGAGATTACGAACGATACCGAGTGGCACCATCAAGCTGTTCTTTGCGATAGCGAACGCACCCTACAAGTCTCGAATAATGTTAACGGTCCTTTTTTGCGCATTCTATTCGAAAAGTTCGGTGGTGACAGACACGCTTTAGAATAATTTGTAACGTGCAGAGTTTTAAATAAAGAAAAAGAAAACCAAAAATTGTCGTTTATAACTCCAGGTGTGGGGTCGGAACACCGCAAGACAAATGGAAAGTTACAAAAGTGTGAGCCGAGCAACACGGCAAGAGATTACTGGGGCCCTTACCCGGGCCGGCGTGGTCTTCCCATCAAGCGCCAATGTTGCGCAATTGAGACGCCTCTACCTGCAACACTTTCCTCCTGCAGGCGAGGCGAGCAGAAGTGCCGTAAATGTCGCAGTAGGTATGGATGCTGATCCTCCTGATGCCGCCCCTTCCGAGGATGTTTGTTCCGATGCCGAGACTGCTGTTCAGAATGCGCAAGCCACTGCCGCAGATGACGACCCTTCCGACGACGACGACCCTTCCGATGACGACGACCCTTCCGACGATGTTTATCTCGATACCAAGGATGATGTACAGGCCTCAGCCGCGCGGGTCATTTCTGCGGACGCCGCCGATGTAGCCGATGCGTCCAGTACCGAACAAGACGCCAGTTCCCTCCTTGCTGGGGCCCTTGTGCCCATTGCATGTAACACCAATACAAGAATTGTTTCTGCCGCCACCCAAAGAGACGTTTGTGCCGCTGTGGGGATCACTCCCTCAGCCAGCACGTCTCTCAATGAGAATACTGTTTCGGCAGCAGTTCATGTTGCTCCACGACGCATAATGCTTGGTGATGCCGATACAGCAGACGTGAAGTATATTAAGGACGACCAGGTGTCATTAGATATGGAGTTAGAGGTATTGCGAAAGCGTAAAGAGATCCTGGAGCTCCGCCGAGAGTTGATGAAACTGGAAGGAGCTCTGCCTACCCCTACTCGTCGTAATGTCGATTTTGGTGAGTTGGAGCATGCCATTCCTAAATTTAGCGGAGACAGTGATGCCCACTCAGTGAGGCATTTTATTAAAGATTTCGAGGAAATAATGAAAGCTGCCGATGCTGACGATAGTTTTAAATTGTTGTGCCTGCGACGATGCTTGACTGGAACCGCGCGGGTATTTTTGTCAACGACTTCCGCAATTACTTACCACGCACTGAAGACCTCCCTTATTGAGGAGTTCGATTCCGCGGTTTCTCGCCAGGACATATATCGTGCATTATCCCTAAGACGTTGGGAACCCAAAAATGAGTCTTTGCACTGCTATATCCTTACATTGCAGTCCATCGCCAGACGCTCTGACATTTCAGAAGCTGAAATCATCGGATTTATTTTGGATGGAATTGAGGGCAAAGTTACAAACACGCATCTGCTGATGAGTGCCCAATCAATTGCCGAATTTAAGACCTTGATAAATAGATACCAACAGCGATATTTATGCCGACCCAGTCACTCTTCCGGACGTAGTACGCTCGATGCTACACGACGATCAACCATTGCCGTAGGACGAGATGCCGCTGGACGAGATGCCGTAGGACGAGATGCCGTAGGACGAGATGTCACCAATGTTTCCCAGCGCCAAGGTATGAACGCACAAGGAAAGGTCTTGTGCTATAACTGCTCCCAGACGGGTCATATCAAGCCAAACTGTCCGTATCCACTCCGCCTGAAGGATGCCTGCTTTAGATGTTGGAAGATCGGTCATGACCATCGATCATGTCCCAATCCGAAAAAGACGCTTGTTCCTGTGAATGCCGCTGCCCAACAGACTGCCGGAGTCTTCAGCGACGAAGATGAAACACTTAATGTAATTGACGCCTTGAATTTGGTAAGTGTAACATTTGGGGGGTGCGCGGTGACTGATGTTCTCTTTTCTCTTTTTGATACGGGTAGTCCCAGTAGCTTTATCAGACGTTCATGTGTACCGGAACATTGCGGGGTGCCGAATAGACTGTTGGAATCCAAATTTCATGGAATTGGTGGCCAAAAGTTGAAAATATATTGCGTTATTAATGTTCAAATTGAATTTTTAAACCGAACAAGAAAAATAAATTTATTTGTGTTACACGATGATGCTATGGGCATGCCTTTAATATTGGGACGAGATTTCCTGAGAGAATTCCGAATTCACTTAACTTGTAAAAAATTTAAATATTCTAAAGTAGAACTTCTGAAATTAAGGGAAAATGTCGGTCGCTGCGCTCTCGACTCGGATGCTTTAAGTACAACCTTAAATAGACACTGCCTCCTGAGGGATGGATTGTATTGCACCCATTCGCGCATGACACATATGATGCGAGATGGCTCGGGTTGTGAAGCTGACAATGGGAAATTCCAGAAAAAGCTAGAGGTGTGTCAAACGCCAGATATTTTTAATATAGACATTATTGACGATAGCAACGAAATAATTGTAAATGATGGGCTTAGTAAGACTTCACAAGAGGAAATCAGAAACGTGATTTCTCAGATGTATTTGAAACTCGGGGGTACAACTTTTGAGCCGTATCCATGTGAAATGAAAATACGATTAACATCGGATGTTCCCTTTTATTGCCCGCCACGCCGATTGTCCTATGCCGAGCGCACTCAGGTTCGAACTATTGTCAGAGATCTGCTAAATGACGGTATTGTTCGACCAAGTAGTTCACCTTACGCTTCAGCCATAGTACTTGTCAAGAAAAAAAATGGACAAATGCGAATGTGTATTGATTACAGAACTTTAAATAAGTTAACGGTTAGAGATAATTTTCCGCTGCCTCTCATAGAGGATTGCATTGAATATTTGGAGGGTAAAAAGTTTTTCTCCGCTTTAGACCTGAAGAGTGGTTTTCACCAGGTTCAAATGTCTTCCGATTCGGTTCCATTTACATCATTCGTAACGCCCGATGGGCAGTATGAATATTTGAAGATGCCGTTTGGTTTGAAGAATGCGCCTGCAGTATTTCAGCGTTTTATTAATAATATATTCCGAGACTTGATTGAAGCGAAGAAAATTATCATATACATGGATGATATACTTATTGCAACCGCCGACTTTGAGGAGCATGTAGCGATACTTGGTGCCGTTTTGAAGGAGATTTCAAGACGAGGATTGCAATTGAATCTCTCTAAGTGCCGCTTCTGTTATAGGGAAATGGAGTACTTAGGATATAATGTGAATGAGTTCGGTATTTCGCCGAGTGATTCTCATATCGCAGCGATAAAAAGAATTCCGTTACCTAATAGTCGAAAGGAATTGCAATCATGCATTGGGCTTTTCTCTTACTTTCGACGCTTTGTGTCGGATTTTTCCCGAATTGCCAAGCCTTTGTTGAATTTGCTGAGAAGTGATGCTGACTATAATTTTAGCGAAGATTGTGTTTCCGCTTTTAATGAATTAAAGTTCAGATTGGTGAATGCACCAGTTTTGGTTATATACAATCCTGATAGGGAAACAGAGCTGCATTGCGATGCTAGCACTGTTGGCTTCGGTTCCGTTCTTTTGCAAAGGCAAAAGGACAACAAATTCCATCCTGTTGCTTATTTTTCAAAGACTACTACTTCTGCCGAATCAAGATATCATAGCTTCGAATTGGAAACATTAGCCATTATATATGCACTGAGACGATTCAGGGTTTATCTTGAGGGGATTCCGTTCACAATTGTGACCGATTGTAATTCACTTACACTGACGCTTGGAAAAAAACAGGTTAATGCAAGAATCGCTAGGTGGGCTCTGGAACTTGAAAATTTCAATTATACCATACAACATCGAAGAGGTGCCACCATGGGCCATGTTGATGCTTTGAGTAGGGTTCAGGTTGCCTCCTTGTTTGATACGGAGGACATAGATTTCCGGATTCAAGTCGCACAGGAGCGGGATGGATTGATAAAAGGCTTACGAGATAGAATGATGACCACTGATGTGGAGGGATTTGACTTGACGAATGGATTGGTGTACAAGTTGGGAAAGGATGATCAGAAGCTTCTGTATGTGCCAGTGGAAATGGAAGATAATATTATTAGGTCAATACATGAAGGCGCGGGACACCAGAGCGTAGATAAATGTCATGATAAAATAGTGCGATACTATTGGTTTCCGGGTATTCGTGGTAAAGTTAAGAGATTCATAGAAAACTGCGTGAAATGTTTAATGTATGCTGTGCCACTGAGAGCAAAGGAACGCAATCTCTACAACATTCCGAAAGTGCCGCTGCCGTTTGATACAATTCATGTCGACCACTTTGGTCCCTTGCCGTCCATTAATTCAAAGCGAAAACACATTTTAGTTGTTGTTGACGCTTTCACTAAATTCGTCAAGCTTTACCCTACCAATTCGACAAGCACTCGTGAGGTCACTGCCGCCTTGGATAAATATTTCTCATATTACAGTAGGCCCCGCAGGATTGTGTCAGATCGTGGTACCGCGTTCACCTCGTTAGAGTTCGAAGATTTCTTGTTGAAACGAAACATATCGCATGTGAAGGTTGCGGTTGCCTCACCCCAAGCAAATGGGCAGGTTGAGCGGGTGAATCGTGTACTTAAAACAATGTTGGGAAAATTGAGTGAGCCCATTAACCATGCCGATTGGTCAAATAAGCTTAACCAGGTTGAATATGCCATAAATAATACCACGCATTCATCCACAGGGAACAGTCCGAGTATGCTTTTATTTGGCGTTGAACAGCGCGGGGAAATTGTTGATGAACTAACAGAGTACTTATCAGGCAAAGTTGATGCCTGTGTCAACAGAAATTTACCAACTATTAGGTCAAACGCCGCTGCCGCTATTGAAAAATGTCAGGATTACAATTTAGAGTATTTTCTTAGGAATAGCTCCGAGGCTAAGAAGTATTCAGAAAATGATCTGGTGGTAGTTAGAAACGTTGACGTAACAATAGGAACAAATAAGAAATTCATGCCCCGATACAAAGGCCCATATATTATTCATAAAGTACTGGGAAATGACAGATATGTAGTCAGGGACATAGATAATTGTCAGCTAACGCAACTGCCGTATGATGGGGTTATCGAGGCAAATCGAATGCGGAAATGGGTTGCTGGATATCCTGATGGAGTAGTGTACGTCGCTGATTCCAGTAATGTTGTAAAAGATTTTGTGCCCTCTAGGCCGTAACATAAAGTAAGACTGTTCAATGTTCATGTTTGTTTGCTGATCGAGGTCGATCAAAATGCCAGATTGGCCGAGTTGTAAACCTATAGCATAATATAATTATTGTTCGTAGTGTAAACCTGTAGCGTAAGAGAATTATTGTTCATAGTGTAAACCTAGAATGTAAGAGCGCTATTGTCATGCTGTCTTGTCGAGATTACGAACGATACCGAGTGGCACCATCAAGCTGTTCTTTGCGATAGCGAACGCACCCTACAAGTCTCGAATAATGTTAACGGTCCTTTTTTGCGCATTCTATTCGAAAAGTTCGGTGGTGACAGACACGCTTTAGAATAATTTGTAACGTGCAGAGTTTTAAATAAAGAAAAAGAAAACCAAAAATTGTCGTTTATATTTTATACTTTCTATTTCGAACAACTTTTATTTTTAGAACAAATAGATGGACTTTGAAGAGGACAGTTATAATTCCGAAGATGAAAAATTACAGAGAACTAAGAACAAACGGATTTCACGAGGAATTAATAAGTTTAGGGAAAGTTGGACTAAAACTTTTACTTGGATTTGTGCAGGGAAAAAGGATAGTATGGCAAAATGTATTGTTTGCAGCACAGAATTCTCTATTAGAAACGGAGGAATCTCAGATGTTAAAAAGCATATGAGTTCCTTGAAGCACAAAGAAAATCAAAAGACGGTTAGTCAAAAGTCATTACCCTCTTTTTTTCCTTCTACATCTTATAGCAGTGGCAATAAAAGAAGTAAAGCGGCGATTGCAGAAGCAACTTTTGCATATCATACTATTATGCATGGACTGGACATAGCTACAATTCTGCAGATTGTTCTAGCAAGCTATTTAGAAAAATCTTTGCCGATTCAAATACAGCTTCCCAATTTTCTTGTGGACGAACAAAATGCTCCAAAATCGTTACAAATGTGTTGGCAAAATTTTCATTAAAAAATCTTGTCGAACGACTTCGAAAGGATAATCAACCATTTTCTATTTCCACGGACGCCTCAAATAAAGGGAATATAAAAACCTTTCCTCTAATAGTAAGGTATTTTGACAGAAAAACCGGTGTGCGTTCAAAATTATTAAGTTTCTACAAAGCTGATTCAGAACTATCGAAGGATATATCATTTTCTGTGAAAAGTAAGTTAGAACAGTTTAATCTTAATATAAAAAATGTTACTAGTTTTTGCGCTGACAACGCCAATGTAAATTTTGGACGTCATAAAAGTGTTTTTGTAGATTTGAAAGCAGAAAATTCAGGACTTATTGGAATCGGATGTTTATGCCATGTTATCAATAATTCTATTAAAAACTCAGTAAAACTCTTAAAATTTGATTTAGAATGCATAATCATAAAAATTTTTAATGAATTCTCTACATCTACGAAGAAAACAACTGCTTTAAAGGAAATCTTTATTTTTTGTGACATTGAGTGGGCTGAAATGCTTAGGCACACCCCAACACGATGGTTATCCTTAGTTCCGGCGATTGATAGACTTTATAAAAACTACGAACCAATTAAAACTTACTTTTTGTCCTTGGAATCCTGTCCTTCTATTTTGCAGCAATTTTTTGAAAGCGAATTGGCAGAAGCTTATCTAGGATTAATATCAAATGTTGGCTCAAAATTAAACTCTACCATTGCGAGACTAGAAAATGACGGACCAATAATAGTGGAAATGTATCAGCTTTTAAAAAGTCTACGTGAGAAATTATTAATCCAAAAAAATTAAAAATTTTACGGTTCAATTGCTCAGAGCGCAATCAAAATATGTGATAACGTACAAGAAATAAAATTATTTGAAACGAGAGCTAATGCTTTTTTGGAAAGTATTATCACTTATTTAGAAAAGAATTTCGATTTTCATAATAATAATTTTGAAAAACTTAGTGTACTTTCTTTGGAGGAAATTCCTAATTTTAAAGATATTTTAGACATTGTTCAATGTTTTAATGTTAAAAATGTAGACACAGATGTACTCTTTGATGAATATGTGGTCTTAAAATCATTCTTATCTCAAGGGGGGGCATCTAATTTAACAAAATTATCTGTTGAAGAAAAATGGATTAAATTTTTTGAGTGCGGTGAAAATAACAATTTTGAAAAAATTATAAATTACATATTTTCGATTCCTCATTCCAACGCTGCCAGTGAAAGGGTTTTCAGTGAAATGTTTGTTTATTGGAGGAAAGATAGAAATCGTCTACTAATTGAAAATTTGGAATCCGAATTAATTGTTAACACTTAGCCGACCAATCGGGGAGATCTCCCCATTTTGAAGTAAGTCGGTGCCCGACCGATCGGGGAGATCTCCCCGTTTTGAAGTAAGTCGGTTTCCGACCAATCGGGGAGTTTCACCCATTTTAACTTTAGCAACGCGTTTCTCATTTTCTGTCATTGTTAACTACCTCGACCTGGGGTTTTTCGCAATTGCTGACAGACTGCTACTGTGGAGCATAACATATAATAAAATCAGCTAATTTTGAAGGCTCCTTAGTTTGGCTTTCCTAAGCGCGGTGGAAACCGAACAGTTATCTGTGGCGCTTGCGGTCGGCTAAGTGTTAAAACTAATTATAAAATGGCTTGCCAAAATTTTTTTAATTTCTTAAAGGGAGATGAAGGGAAGCATATTGTGAAACTAATCCAAACCAACGATAAATACAAAGAGGCTATTTAATCTTTATACATTATATTATAAGTAATTTGTTGTTTTTTCGCTTTTTGTTATCAGAATTCTTTATGTTTGTTATATCTATACACATAATTTTACTTATCATGGAAGAGTTTTGTTTTTGTCTTTTTTTTTGTTTATTGTTAATTTTTTGTAGAGAAGTGGTGTACGACTGAAGAAATAAGAAAATATAAGTATTTACAGTATGGTCCTACGTCTTTTTTTTGTTCGAAAGATTTTGTACTACAAAGTTCAACTGCGAATAAACGAAAATCTTTAAACTCAATGTACTGATTTCTGTCAGTGCTTGATCTGGTAACCCTACCCCTAGGTATTTAACTTCCTTGGAGAGTTGAATGGTTTCATCCTTCAGAATTGGAAGCTTGATATTATCCAGTTTTCTCTTCCTAGTGCACAGCACAAGTGTTGTCTTCCTTAAAGTTGTCTTAAAGTTTTCGAAAGAGGTCAAGGCCATCTCGATCCTTTCCTCAGTCACAACTTTGGATGCTATATATTTGTCTTTCCTGGTGATATTTACTCTGTCTTGTAAATTCACTTGGTTTTCATCTAATTGAATCCTCTGACTGCCCGGAAAATGAGCTTCAAACAGGATTTCATATGTTTCCTGTTTGGAGCTCGTGTATCCTCCGTCCGCAGGCCTACGGAGTGTCTAGTTTGGCTGTGTTGTCTTTCTGGAAGACTTTATACAGCTTTACAGCCTCTCTCATCCCAGTTCCTCACAGTATTTCCTTGGCAGATCTTATCTCTCTCTTATACTCACGCTGTAGAGTTTGATAGGTTAGCTAATCATCATCTTCTTGAGTTCTTAAGGCCCTCTTCAGAAGTTTTCTGGTTGTTTTCCTGAGCTTTTGAAGGTTATTGTTCCACCAGGGGACATTTTTGCCACATCTGCTCTTTCTGAGAGGGCATGCTTCCTCAAAGGCATCCAATAAGATCCGACTCAATTTTTGGGTCTCGTCCTCAATATCCTTCGTGGAGTGGATTTTGCGTACATTAATTTCTTTCGATGAAAGTTGTTTGTACCTTTCCCAATCAGTCTTCCTAGGATTCCGTCCGGCCGGGATATTTATGATGTCGGTGGCTATACGGTATTCCAGGTATCTGTGGTCCGAAAGAGATTCCTCTTTTGAAACTCGCCAGTTGGTAATAAGGTTTGACATTTTCCTATTGGTGAGTGTCAGGTCTATTACTTCCTGTCGCCTACTCGTGACAAAAGTTGGGTTATTTCCCTTATTGTTAACCACGAGATCGTACGACAGATTGAAATCTAATAATCCCCCCCCCCCCCCGGGGATTGCATTTACTGCTACCCCAAAGGGTGTGCTGGGCGTTGGCATCACATCCAATAACCAGATCTAAATTATTAGACTCTGAGTATCCTACAATATCCAGCAGGTCTTTTGAAGGAGGCTGGCTAATGGAGTCATATGGTAGATAAGCAGATACAAAAATTGCATCCTGCTTAGCTCCCGATACCTTGTAGGATACTTTGACCGCAACGACGTCTTGACTGCAAAACTGTTTCAACATCATGGCCTCGATTGTATTAGATACAATAACTCATGCCCGCGGTCGTTCCATTCTTTCGTAATAAAAGAGTTGCCCCCAACTAATCGCACCGAAGCCATAGACTCGCCTCCCATGGTTCTTGCATTAGTATTATTTGGGGGAATATCCGCAGTTTGGTCAACCTTCCACTTAGGATAGCAGTGGCCGATTTACTGTGCTGCAGGTTAATTTGAGTGATATTCAAGTCAGCAGACATCATAATCAGCTGCTCTCCATTACACCCTTTGTCCTCATTTATTTTCCGGAAACGTGAATTTTCACCCTTCCGAAACCCACATGAGGACGGCATCCGTAAACGGAATCCAGGACTTTCAGAGACTCCTCATCTATGCCCAGTGCAAGAGTAGAGCCCTCAGGGTCATTAGGGTTCTTCCTCTTGCTACTGAACGCACGGATTCGCCAGTACTTAGTTTCCAGTCCCGGATTCTGAATACGGAGTCGAGCAATTATGTCCCTGGGTGCCTTGGGGGGTCCAGGGATCCACATAACCGCTCGAACCAGCTTGGGCATGTCGCTACCTTTCGCAGCAGAAAACTTTATGCCGTCGCAAGCTGTAATTTTGCCTACATTTGCAAGCAGCCATTTGAGAGAGTGCTCCTTCGTACACTGACCCTTTAAGGTTCCGTCACAAACGACCATTCCCTCAAACAAGGGCGACTATTTGGTCTCACCCAATAGCTTCCAAATGTAGCCCTCCACAAAGCTGACATGTCGCTGCGACATCTCCCTTTGTGGGTGGCCGACCTCAATCACAACGACCAGGGCTTGGGAAGCAGCCTCCGCGAAGCTTTTTCCGTCCCCCTACCCGTTGTCTTTGAGCTCGACAATGCACTTGAGGGGCCAGCTTCTTTTAAATCTTTCTCATTGATCCACTCGTGCGCGCCAGTACAAGGATCGGGTTTCCGCTTTACCTCGTCTGGCTTAGAAGAACTTTGGAGACCGGTCTTAGTGACTCTCCTCCGCTTGTTGTTGCTTAATTGCTTGGCTACAGTCTCCCCAGAGCAACTGGCACCAGCCGAGGAACCTGGATTGGGTGAATGCCCTTTCCGATCTTCCTCTTTTGGTGACAGTCGCCAGTGGAGTTGAAAAGGAAGTGGTGGGGCCCTTGACGCCGTCAGCTCCAGCTTCTTGCGCCTTAGCCTTGTTCCTAAGCCGTCGCAGCTGTCTTTTGGACAATCCCTCGGGTTGGTTGGATTAACCGTAGTCACAGCAGGCTGCTTTTCGGTCCTTTCCTGTTCGAAGAGTAGGCTCTCCATTGACTGAATCAATGTGCCAATCGATGATAGTCCGTCTTGTGACATTCTATCATCGGAGTCCAGCAGAGGGCTTCCTCCTTGGCCTGGACCCGCCACCTCGGCCGTCAATGGAAGTGGAACCTGCACCTTTTTGAGGATGCCGCATCCATTTTTGGGGTTACTTTTTATCTAGAGGTTGAAGGGGTGAAAATAGAGAGGGCAGTTTTCTTACCTGATACCGAAAATAACAAGACGCATATCGCTTCATATAATTTCGAGGACGCAAAGCTCATTCCTGGAATTACTTTTTACGCAGGGGTTGAAGGGGTGAAGATAGAGGGTAGGTTTTCCCTGTAATCGAAAACAAGATGCATATCGTTTCATACGTCGTCGAGGACGCAAAGCTCATTTCTGGAATTATTTTTTACTCAAAGGTTGAAGGGGTGAAGATGGAGGGGGCAGTTTGTTTCAAAATTATAGCTAGTGTCAAGATGTATATAGTTTTTTACGTTCTGAAGTTACTTTTTACCTAGGGGTTCAAGAGGTGAAGATAGAGGGGAAGTTTTTTCCGTTACCGAAAATAAGAAGATGCATATCGTTTATACGTTTTCGAGACCGCAAAGTTCATTTCTGAAATCATTTTTTACTTATAGGTTGAAGGGGTGATGATGGAGGGGGTAGTTTGTCTCTAAATTATAGCTAGTGGCAAGATGCATATCTTTTCATACGTTTTCGAGGACGCGAAGCTCACTTCTGGAATTATTATTATTATTTTAGTTATTTAACGATATACATCTTGTTATTTTCGATAATGAGCAAAAAACTAACCCCTCTACATTCACTCCTTCCCCCCTAAGTAAAAACGAGTTTTACGTCCTCGAAAACATATGAAACGATATGCATCTTGACACTAGCTATAATTTTGAGACAAACCTCGCCTCTATCTTCACCCCTTCAATCCCAAGGTAAAAAATGATTTCATAAATTAGCCTTGCGTCCTCCAAACCGTATGAAACGATATACATTATACATTTTATTATTTTCAATTACAGGGAAAAAACTACCCTCTCTATCCTCACCCCTTTAACCCCTAGGTAAAAAGTAATTCCAGAAATTAACTTTGCGTCCTCTTCAACCCCGATGTAAAAACTAAACCCAGAAACAGACTCAGCATCCGTTAAAATGGAAGATTTTATTGATTACTTTAATAATTTTGTCAATTATAGTTTGTTATATTAAATGTCGAAGTTATCGAAGAGTTTATTTTATAATAAATCAATGACAGGTAAAACAAGTGTTTCTTTGCACCAGTTCGAATTCATTTTTCATTTTTAAAGACTGGAGTAGCGACTCTGCTGGCCAGGGAACGAAGCATGCGTTCCTATCCCAAATGGACGGTGGGACATAATACAATTAAAAAATAAAAGAACAGTTGTTGCTAGGCATTATGAGATGGGTAGTAGAGTATGACACATCTTACATTAATATTGTTTATGTGTATTTAAAAGAAAATACATTTAACATGGATTCAAAATAAGGCGGATTATTTTCGACGTGAGTACGTCACACCTTAACAAAAAAAATGGAAAAAATTTGTTAAGAATGTATAAACAGCATTTTATAATTATGTAAATTTATTTACAACCATAACAAATATTTGAAAATCTTCCCATTCACACTAAATCAACGGTGTGCTGAAAATACATCGCTCATTAAAAAGTCTGCAATTAAATTTATAGCAATACAAATATATATTTACAAAAGACATTTTACTAAAGATTTATTTTGCAAGTCAAATAACGAATTTATTAAACTGTCCAAAACACACACTACAGAAAACTTAATGGTACTGAAGTAGAGATTAATATTAACATTTCTCATAGTTAAGAAACAAATAGCGCGAATTATTCGTAAAATGTTCGCTTACAAATCTCTTACTTAGCTTAAACATGCAAAAAGTATGCATTTTCTATAAAAATCTGTCCCTCACATACCTTTCCGCGGCTTTATTTATATAACAATTGAAATTGCTTATTTATATATAAATACGTACAAATTACCATGAAGTATAACTTAGACTGTAGTTAATTTTAGGGATGTAATCAATTACATTCCACATTGTGGCACATGCCTACTAATTGCACTGGGTTGGCCTCAGGTTAGTTTAATATGCCTCTTTTAGAACCAGAAATTGCGGTTGAACCAGTGCCTAGAAAATAAGAACAAAATTCAATATATATATCACAATAATTAATTATAAGTAGAAGAGAAGATAAAAATCCGATCAGTTGAGAAGCCGCCTTTAAACGATTAATGCTTGTCGGTTTCGGTCGGTGTATTTATCATAAGACCAATCTATGCTAATACAGGGTGTCTGGGGGCAGATTTATGTTTTTAAAAGCTAATGAAACAAAAATTTACGAACTTATAGATTTATTAAAAAGTTTAAAGTACACAAAAATCATGCGGATTTTAGTTTTTAAAAATAATTTCGTCCAAATGCTGTCCGTTCAGTCGCACACACTTTTGGAAACGGTCCACCGTATTACGTCCCACGCGCTGTAGCAGGCTCGTCTCAATTTGCTGTATTTCATTGCGAATACTTTCCTTCAACTGCATGATAGTCTGAGGGTTATTGACGTATACTGTACTTTAAAGATACCCCCATAAAAAAAATCCATAGGAGTTAAATCTGGCGACCTTGGTGGCCACGGGATGTCTCTAAAGCGACTGATCAATTTTTGTGGAAAATTTTGGCGGAGCAAATCCATAGACGTTCTGGCGGTATGTGGAGTCGCCCCATCTTGTTGAAACCACGTATGCGTCGAGTAGGAATGATGTGCTCGCAAATTTGGTAAAAACTACTCTGTGATCATGAGTCTATAGTTTTCACCGTTGACGTTTATGGCTTGTCCCCTAGGATTTTCAAAAAAATAGGGCCCAATAATTCCGTTTGTGGATAATGCACACCAAACTGTAACTTTTGGGCAATGGTGTTTATTTACGTGTCCATTTAAATGAAAGTGGGCCTCATCGCTCCAAAAAATGCAGTTGACGGTGCACAGAAGCACATTTGTTCAGAGAAGCTTTTTCGTAAATTAAAGTCATTTTCTTTCAGTTCTTGGACTAATTGAATCTTAAAAGGATGGAACTTCAAGTCTTTTTTCAAAATTTCGTGAACAATACTTTTTGGGAGTGCTAAAGTGGCCGCTCTGTTTCTCAGCGAGAGTCGTGGATTTTGACGCAAACTTCTTTCAACTTCTTCAATATTTTCAGCAGTCCTTGATGTTCTGCTGGGCCCTGGCTGAGGCGTATTTAAAGCTGAAGATGTTGTGCGGAACCTTTCCACCCATGATCGTATCAAATTAACACTAGGTGCGTCACTCAAACGCCGAATATTGTAATGTAAACAAAATTGTCGACGCGCTGTCACGTAAGAATCACCACTCTTAAAAAACGCCTCAATGGCGTACGCTCAGTGTTGTCCCGACCACTGCGGCATTGTGACTGACAATCCGCACTCTCGGAGCGTCGAATAGCACTGCCCTCCCCCCGCACCGTTTATAACTTTATAATAAGTATAATATACAGGGTGTCCGATTCAACGAAGGAAACGCTGTACATTCGATTCCTTGGAATGTCCTGATCAACGTTTGCTGTGAAACTCCCCTCCCATTAAAATGCCTCCTTCCCCCTCAAAATCACCGTTAAACACTTTTAAGAGGTCCTTATAGGTCCTTCTTAGGATATCGCACTTCAACTCAATTCGACTTATAAAAAGGGGAGGAGAGCACCTTTCCAACGATACGCCACTTGTTAGGACATGTCCAAACATGTATAAAGCAGATGGCCCATAATAAAAAAAAAAAGTAATTGTTTTAATAATATATTTAATTTAACCCTTTGAGTACCAGAGATTTTTCCCATACATATGCGAAAAATACCGCACGTTTTATTCGTTTTTGCAGTGGTGGGGAAAATGCTTTGTATCAAGGTCGATTATTTAGTTATTTAGAGTGCACTTTGTTATATGGGTGTTTCTCTACTAATTGGAAACCCCTTTTAGGGTTAGATCTGGATTTGGTAACTTTTCCAATATTTGATCTAAAGAAACATCAGAAACATCATTTTCGTCAACTATTAAAGTGTGACCGTTATCATCACAAATTTTCGTATAAGTTACTGTTAGTTCATCTTCCTCATTATCTATTTGATTAATTAAAATGTCGGGGGACTGTTATTTTTACATAGAAAGTTCCCTAACATGAAATAATTTTCAATCTAGTCAAATATAAAAAGCAGACATGATAACATACTCGCTAAGTAATTATTTAAGAAAATATATTATAAGTTTATTAGTTAAACTATAAAAAAATGCTTACCAGGGGACTGTTTTAACTAGTGGCCCAGATACGTGGTTCATTTACAAACACAGTGGTGGCAGTGCACAAGCCCGCTTATTTCTACAACCGAACTAACTTCACACCGATTGCGTTCCGAAGCAAAGTACGAATGTTTTTTTTTTTTTTATAAAACAATGTTGTCATTTTTATTTCATGTCCATTTTATTTCAAAAAGTTTAGTCTATCTGATACAAAAAAATAATTTGGAAAAATACAGTGAAAAATGTGAGTCATTAATGATATACCTAGATCAGGGATGAGCAACACGCGGCCCGCGGGCAGCTTGCGGCCCGTTAAACATGTTTATGCGGCCCGCCAAGCATTTCTAAAATTGAATTTATTTTATCGACTTTCTCCCATCAATATATTGTTATAAAATTAATTATAATAAAATGGTAGTACATACTAAACCGAAACAATTTTTTGTGACGAGTTACTCACTTGTCGGCGACTTGTTCAAACATGCAATACGAACGCGCCGCATCTGTGCTTGTTTGTGTTTGCTTCTGTCACACAATCAGTCAGACTGGTAAGCTGGTAACTAGCAATTTTAGCAATTCTTGTGTTTCTTGAAAGGCGTGAGTGCAATATTATTGTCAAAAAGGTAATATTAGAGTTTTTTTATTCAAAATTAAGTTTTCCTACAAATTTTTTTAACTTTCAAATTTTTAATCCATAATAGCATGTCGGAAAAGCAAACAGAAAAACGGAAGGTTGCGGATGAGCACAGGCATTTGCAAGAAAAGTGGAAATTTGATTATTTTTTAATTTTCGTCAAAGATAAAGCTGTATGCTTAATATGCTCAGAGACTGTGTCGACACTAAAAGAATATAACATAAAAAAGCATTACGATACTAAACATGAACAACAATATAAAAACTTAACAGGACAACTCCGGATAGATAAGTTTAATCAAATGGAGAAAAACTTGGGAAAAGAACAGGCTATTTTTAAAAATCAAGCTATTTTATCAAATACGGTAGTAAAGGCTAGTTTTGTTGTCAGTCAAATACTGGCAAAAAAAATTAAACCCTTTGCGGATGGAGAGATGATAAGAGAATGTCTGACTGCTATTGAAGAAATAGCAAGTAAATTCGTTTTTCTGTTCTTTTCTTGTTTGTTTTTATTTTGCATTAAAATTTGTGGATAAAATCTTTACTTTTTTTTAAATTTTATATTCTTTTATTCTAATGTTTATTGTAAATAAAGTTTTGTAAATTACACTGATCAACACCAAATTTTTTTCCGAACAAGTGACAAATAATTTATATACGATTTTTTCCGTAGATTATGAATTCGTAAATGAAAATGCTCAATGACCTCCCGTTTTCACGGAATAGGTGAGTGAAAAAGTCAAAAGACCTTATTTTGACCATATTTGAAAAATCACTAAAATATAACGGATTATTATAGAAGCTTGTAATGTGGCTAAAATCAAAGTTAGAACCTTGAGCTATTATCTCAAAATAGTAAAGGTCTTAAAAATGTCCGAAATATGCCTTGAAATTCAAATTTTTGACCAAACCTATTATTTCATACAACAGATGCTGAATGAAGGCTATAATAAATACACGCTCATAGAAAACTTTTTCGTGACAATGTTTAGAAAAATTATAGAAATTAGTGGTATTTGATATTTTTTAGAATAAGATTCAGGCTTTGATTTGAGCCATGTTACAAGTTCCAGTGACCATCTGTTATTTTTTGATGATTTTTCAAAAATGGCAAAAATACCATATTTTTAATTTTCCACTCTATTTTTCTTGAAAACGGGAGCTGATTGAGAATTTTCATTTAAGAATTCGTAATCTACGGAAAAAATCCTATAGAACTGATCTGGTACTCGTTCGGATAAAAAAAAAACATTGAATTTGTTGACCAGTTTTATTAATAAGTGTTACTTTATGTGCGGCCCACCAAAAAATTTTAAAATTTAAATTGGCCCGTTGATTAAAAAGGTTGCTCACCCCTGACCTAGATTAAAGATAATTGTTATGAAAAGAATCCGAAAACAGTAGAGGACATTCACATGAAACATTAGAACGTGTTTTTAATAGTTTCAGAAAGCGTCTGGATATTTGTGCTAGTTCAGACGGCTTTCATTTTGAAAACATATATTATTAATGATTCACATTTTTCACTCTATTTTTCCAAATTATTTTTTTGTATCAGATAGACTAAACTTTTTGAAATAAAATGGACACGAAATAAAAATGACAACATTGTTTTATAAAAAAATTCATACTTTGCCTAACCTTTCATTTGTTAAAAAATAGTGGCTCATAAGTTTTCACACATTCCTATGGGACACCAGGTATATGTAACTTCGTTTGTTAATTAAGGCTGCGTTCGGGAACGTCAAATTGATCGTCAATTGACGTGTTGAACTTAAAAAATTACTGTTGTCAAATTTGCCGCTTTTGAGATGGGTCTCGAATGCTTCGAGAGACAAGAAGAATGTTGCCCAACGCAACTTCTCCTTCTCAAACGGCTGCGAGACTTAGCCGCTCAAAAACGCGCTGTAGCCGCTCGTCAATTAAAAATTGACGATTTTAAAAAAAAAAGCAGTCCACTTTTTCAGGTGTTTTATATTTCAACGTTAATATGTATGTCAAATTTTAATATACTGTACTGTATTTATGTAAAAAGGTGTTGTTTTTGTTTGATCTTGTCCCAAAAAACCCACATTTCGATTATCCGAACTTTTGATTATCCGAACTAGGCTTGGTGCCAATTAGTTCGGATAATCGAGGTTCTACTGTACTTTTAAATCAATGGTGTGTATTAAATAGATTTAATTTTTTAATAATAAAGTGGACATGAAATGAAAATGATAACTTTCTTTTATTAAAAAATATTTAAATTTTCCCGCTCCCCCCATTTCTAAAAAAATAGTGACACATTCCAATGGGACACCCTGTACACTATTTTTTATGATCGATAAAGTACTACTACCTCTAACGATCGATCCGACAAATGGTATTCGTCAAGTTTGATCGATAGGAATTAGAGATGCCACGAATAGTAATTTGGCCGAATACCGAATGTTCGGCGAGGTTCTTGGCCGAAGCGCCGAACATTCGGCAGCCGAATATTCGGCCACACTTAGTACTTTCCGCGGGCGACAAGTCACAACTGTCGCTGCAGAATATGTTCGTTCAGATGAAGGTGTGGAACAGAAAAATTCTATGCAAATGAACTTGATTTTTACATGGAATCTGTTCGTTTAGATCGGATAGCAGACCCTTACAAGTGGTGGTCAGCAAACGCGAAACAATATCCAACCCTTTCACAATTTGCTAAGATTTATTTATCATCTCCCGGGTAGGTATAATTTATGAGGAAAAACGCAATTGTCTGCTATCAACAAACGCTGAAAAAATAGTTTTCATTCATCATAACTTACCACTGGTAGATTTTAAATATTAATTTGTTAGTTCTTTTTTTTGGTTAAATAAATATCTTTGTGAGTAATATTTTGAGTTCTTTTTTCATGATTTATTTGGTAATCCTTACTATATTTTACCATAAATACGAAAGTAAATCTATTTATCACGATTTCACGCCGAAACTGCTGAACCGATTTAAATGAAATTTAGTACACAGATACTCTAGAGTCTAGAGCCTTAGAAAGGACATGGGCTATAATTTACGCGGACGAAGTCGCGGGAAAACAGCTAGTAATAAAAATATAATAAATAAAATGCTATTCGGTATTCGGCCGAATGGTTAACCATATTCGGCCGAATACCGAATAGCGAAAAAAAGTGGCCGAATAGCCGAATACCGAATAGTTGCCGAATATTCGTGGCATCTCTAATAGGAATTAAGAACTGCAAGAGATTTTGGGTGCAAACTATGTTTACATAAGGAATAGCAAATGAATGAATAAATTGATCAAATACAGTAGAATCCGGATATAACGACCTTCAAGGATCCGGTGACACTTAGTCGTTCTAACCGGACGACGCACAAAACAAATGAACACCAACGAACGAATTTAAGTATGTTGTTATGTATTAATATTACTGTAATTATGAAATAATAATATACATAGTTAGATTAATTTCTATAAATAAATAAAACAAATTCATATTAAAATAAACAAAAAATAACTTTAATGGAACTTGAACATTGCACACTACATTCTGTGCATGTAAACTCATGATTTACTGACGTAGAAAGTTTGTAATTTTTTTGTTTGTTTTTGACTCATTTTTGTTCGATAGTAAGAATAACGTACATCATTGTGAATAAAAGACATAATATTTATTACATCACTAGCTGGGTTACCCGGTTTCATCCGGCGTTGGGTAAATACTTACTAATTAAACACTTCTCAAATGTTCTAATTTATTATATCCTAGAAATTGTTTCAACCTGAAAACCCCTTTATGGATCCGCTATCTTGAATTTCCAAATCTTAATATTAAAAAAAATTTATTTTTTTTGTCCTATCTTACTCCCTTCGGGAGCATAGGGCGTCTACAAAGTCTCTCCATCCGTTTCTATCTTGGGCTAGTTCCTTAAAATAATCATTATACCAATTTTAAATCCGTTGAAATCGAGAAATTTTGGTCGTCATATTGGATTCGCCATCTTGAATTTGGAAATTTTGCTAATATTCGAAATTAGTGGCCTCAGAATAATCATTGTACTAATTTTCGGTAAAATCCGTTGAAATCGAGAAATTTGGTCTCATATTGGATCCGCCATCTTGGATTTACAAATTTTGATAATATTCGAAATTTGTAGCTTAAAAATAATCATTGTACCAATTTTCAGTAAAATCCGTCGAAATCGAGACATTCTGGACGCCATGTTGGGTCAGCCATCTTACATTTAGAAATTTTGATAAAATACAAAATTAGTGGTCTCAGAATAATGACTATACTAATTTCTAGAGATGCCACGAATAGTAATTTGGCCGAATACCGAATACCGAGTATTCGGCGAGGTTCTTGGCCGAAGCGCCGAACATTCGGCAGCCGAATATTCGGCCACACTTAGTACTTTCCGCGGGCGACAAGTCACAACTCGTCACTCGTCAGGTGTGGAACAGAAAAATTCTGTTGCAAATGAACTTGATTTTTACATGGCATCTGTTCGTTTAGATCGGACAGCAATATCCAACCCTTTCATAATTTGCTAAGATTTATTTATCATCTCCCGGTAGCAGTGTGTATAGTGAGCGGCTGTTTTCGGAAGCAGGTATAATTTATGAGGAAAAACGCAATCGTCTGCTATCAACAAACGCTGAACAAATTGTTTTCATTCATCATAACTTACCACTGGTAGATTTTATATATTAATTTGTTAGTTTTTTTTTTTTTTTTTGTTAAATAAATATCTTTGTGAGTAATATTTTGAGTTCTTTTTTCATGATTTATTTGGTAATCCTTACTATATTTGATCATAAATACGAAAGTAAATCTGTTTATCACTATTTCACGCCAAAACTGCTGAACCGATTTAAATGAAATTTGGTACACAGATACTCTAGAGCCTTAGAAAGGACATGGGCTATAATTTACGCGGACGAAGTCGCGGGAAAAAAGCTAGTAATAAAAAAAAAAAAAAAAAAAAATTGCTATTCGGTATTCGGCCGAATGGTTAACCATATTCGGCCGAATACCGAATAGCGCAAAAAAGTGGCCGAATAGCCGAATACCGAATAGTTGCCGAATATTCGTGGCATCTCTACTAATTTCCATGACAATTCGTTGAAATCGAGAAAGGTTGGTCGCCACCTTGGATTAGATAATTTTGATAATATTCGAAATTAGTGGCTCCAGAATAATCATTGTACTAATTTTAATTAAAACCCGATGAAATAGAGACATTTGGTTTAAATATTGGAGCCGCCATCTTGGATTTACAAATTTTGATAATATTCGAAACTTTTTGCCTCAGAATAATCATTGTACCAATTTTCATTAAAATCCGTTGAAATCGAGACATTCTGGTCGTCATGTTGTATCCGTCATCTTGGATTTGTAAATTTTGATAAAATTCAAAATCAGTGACCTCAATATAATCATTATACTAATTTTCATTAAAATCCGTTGAAATCGAGAAGTATTGGTCTCCATATTGGGTCCGCCATCTTGGATTTGTAAATTTTGATAACATTCAAAATCAGTGACCTCAAGATATTCATTGTACTCATTTTCATTAAAATCCGTTGAAATCGAGAAATATTGGTCGCCATATTGGGTCCGCCATCTTGGATTTGTAAATCTTGATAACATTCAAAATCAGTGACCTGTAGATAAACATTGTACTAATTTTCATTACAATCCGTTGAAATCGAGAAATTTTTGTCGCCATCTTGGATCCGCCATCTTGGATTTCTAAATTTTGATAATATTCAAAATCAGTGACCTCAAAACTATCATTGCACTAATTTTCATTAAAATCCGTTGAAATCGAGAAATCTTGGTCGCCATATTGGATCCGCCATCTAAATTTGGACAGCGGATTTGAAATCAGCATTCCGCAAAACCCCTATGTACCAATTTTCATGAAAATCGCTTCAAATTTAAAATTTTCAGCTGACATCTTGGATCCGTCATTTTGAAACCCTATGTATTATCCGAAAAAAACTAGCCTATATGTTAAGTCGGAATATGTACTACCTTCGGACAAAAAATGAAAAATATCGATACAAGCGTTTAGGCGTGATTGAGCAACAAACAAACAAACAGACAAACTTTCATTTTTATATACATATATATATAGGGATCATCAAAGTTAGCTGGAACAAATACATTGAGCGTTTCTGCAGCCTAAGCGGACGATTTCTTGTCAAAATAGGTCGCTATAAGCAGTTGGTCGCTCAAATCGGAGTCGTACTAAACGGATATGTTTTCATAGTACGTCTATATGAAACCTAACCTTGAGTTTTCATTTTCGTCACTAACAACGGTTCGCCGTTATAAACGAAGTCGTTATATCCGAATTCTACTGTCAAGTTATATTTGTAAAAAAAAAATAGTTAACACGAATTTTCAGTAAATGATGCGTGACGAAATTTTCAGAAATGTTATTAATATCACTTACAAGGAAACGTTCTCAGGTGTGTCTCACCGATTTTGATGAAATTAAAATATGTTATAGAGTATCGAAAAATAAGAGACACGTATTTTTTTATCGGCGGATACGCACATTTAGGGAGTGAAAACTACCCCTAAAGTTTACCCCCAAAAACAGTTTTTCATAAATATTTCAAGTTCTTCAAGGGGGTAAACAACCCCTAGCACTAATACGTAAATGATGTATATTCTTTCAGACATCAATTTTTTCGTGAAAAACATTATTAAGAGTTTTTTGGAGACGCTGATTACGAATCTCATCTTAAATTTAAAAAATTAAAAATGGCGGAACCAACATGGCGGACAAAATTTTGAAAAATACACCAATTTTAATAAAAAAAATAAAAAAAAAACAATAAATAAAAGTACCCCCTAAATATGCATATCCGCAGATAAAAAAAAAAATACGTCTCTTATTTTTTGATATTCTATTACATATTTCAATTTCATCAAAATCGATGAGACACCTGAGAACGTTTCCTTGTTATTGAGATGCAATGCAATGCAAATAACTGTAATCTTTTTGTGCAACTTCTTGGGCTAAGTTTTAACATATTTGTCCTATTGCCATGGTTCTCACACTTGTTTACTTCAACCGATTGATTTAAATTATTTTGCATTTTACATTTAAAATCAGTATTCATCATCGTAATGAATATCAAAGCTTATTTCTTGCAATAGCTGCAAAGACTGTAAAAACTTACCAAAATCTTCAGCTGCTTTATTTACATATATTCCTTGTCTGATTGCATTCTCGTCAAGCTGCCTTATTTCATACATAAAAGATGGGGAGTCCAAGCACCTTTTTACACTGAGATTGCCATTAGACACATTTTCTGAAGGATTGCATTGCATACTGTTCGCATTGTTATTAAAGATTTCTAATTCGTCGACATCAACTTCACGCCGATTTCGACTACTAGTCAAATAAATATCTTCCTCTTTGTGTACATATACTTCTTCTGCTTCCTCAAAAGAATTAGCTGTTGTGTCTTCGACGTACTCGATTGCCACATTTTCATCGACTTCGTCTGTTACGGATCCTATGGAGTAATAAAATTAATAATTTGAATAATTTACTGTTGAAGAGATAATCCTTGGATAATTCCACAGAAATTCAACTAATTGTTCTTAACGGAGAATCAATCGGCATTGGATCGGATTAATGGGGAAAAATTGCTTAAAATGAGGCGTAGAAGGATGCTGAAGATTATTGTTCAATGGGGCTGGATTCGGTAGTTAAATGTAACTAAATATAAAATGTATAATAATAAATCAAATAAACTTTTTTTTCACCTGGCGTCGATTATTATAAAATGCGACTGGATCGATTTCCTAGACATTTAACGCAATATTCTGAACGTTACTGATTCCCGCCTGTAGCAGACCTATCATTTTTTAATAATAATTTCATATTTTTTTAATACCGAGAAAACAAAGAAAAATCTCGTGATTTCTCAATTTCATTTTTCAACCCCAATAAAACGTACTTCCTTATCACTTGAAATGAATAAATCTGCTTTGGGCTATCGCGACATCTAAACTGATTAATAATCCACTTGAATATTTTCTCAGATTGGCCAAACCAGTGCAACCATCAACGCAAGCAGCACTGAAATTTTAATGTTCCACTTTGTAAAGCATAGTCTAAGTACATACTTTTTGTAGTAGGTTAGGTTAGGTTGCTGTGGTTGCCTGACCGCACACTTAGACTACAAGGGCCCATTGTGATACCATGCGGCGCTATTCCCAGAAATAACTAACCAGTTTTGTAGTAAGAACCATTCTTTTAAATAAAACAAACCTTGCGGCAATATCCAAAAGAAACATGTAGGTAGTTTTTGATGGGATCAAATTTCAAGATTTAATTAATAATAATAAATACAAATCAGCATTTTCAATAACAGAATTCAGTTCAAAAATAATCTCGTGTCAACATAAACAAATGGTAAAATTTTCATGATAGTAATGTTCGTTTATCCTTATTCCGATTTCTCTATCTGTACAAATTGTCGCACACACTTAATTTCTCACCTCATATGATAAATCATAAATGTAAAATTGACCAAAGATGTACCGAACCTGGCCTGTTTTTTTTCATTTGCCTGCGAACCAACAACCAAAGGGGTAAAATGTTAAAGCCACGAAGCAAAAGTGGTCCTGAAACTTATGCCCACTCTGTAATGGGCAAACCAACCACGAACCAACGAACCAAAGTGCTGCTACCTTTTCCTTCTCATTGTAAAATAAATTTCCCGCCTCGTTCGTGTTTTGGTTGGCATGGTCTAGCTTTTCGTTCGTACATATTGGTTAAACCATTTGAATTGCCACATGAAATTCAGCCGATTTCTAGTAGTGGTTCTGAGCCTAGCTACATATTCAGTACCGGCAAAACGTCAAATCTTAAGAAATAATTGAGGTTAAGTATTAGAAAAAAATTGCCGCCAAAAGTGAAGACGCATTTTTAAGTGAAAATGGTATTTATTTGGAGTGTTAAGTAAAAAAGGATGAAAATTATAAACTTCCTTGTTCATAAATTTCGAAATATAAATTTCTTCCTGTTCAATTTCACTCCCGATCAAAGCAAGCAGAACGTTTTACATCTCACATCTACATTGATAATGATGTGTACGAACGCATTTTGTCAGCCAATTGGTAAGTGGGTGGTTTGCCCATTGGAGAGTAGGTTATATTCTCCCTTCAATTATTCAATGTTCTGGTCCATTGCAGATTGTTTTTTTGTGACTATATGTACTCTGCCTGCAAACTCAAATATTTCCAGGTAGCCCTAAGCACCGAGTAGCTATAAAAACATAAAGTCAGCCGATCTATCTTCGAGCAACAGCAATAAAATTCTTGGGCAAAAGGTAAGAAAGAGGTCAACGACTTGAATGTTCAACCCCTGCCGGCCTGATTACAACCCGCATTTTATACAAAAACAGCCTCTTCTGGTAACAGGCTACAAAACAAAATCTCACAGCCGTATTCGCAAGGACATCTTTTCTTCACAACAGAAAGAATTTTTTTTTCTAAGGCCGACCAAGACAAAGCTTTTAATAAATAAAACTTCAAGTGGGATCGAAGATACTTTAAAAAGTTGCTAAAATCCCTGACACTAATATATATGTTATTACTAGCTGGGTTACCCGGTTTCACCCGGCGTTGGCTAAATACTTACTAATTAAACACTTCTCAAATGTTCTACATAGTTTGTTATATCCTAGAAATTGTTTCAACTCGAAAACCTCTTTATGGATCCGCTATCTTGAATTTCCAAATCTTAATAATATTAAAAATTAGTGGCTTTAAAATAATTATTGTACCAATTTTCATTCAAATCCGTTGAAATCGAGAAATTTTGGTCGCCATATTGGATCCGCCATATTGAGTTTGGAAATTTTTCTAATATTCGAAATTAGTGGCTCCGGAATAATCATTGTACTAATTTTAATTAAAATCCGTTGAAATCGAGATATTCGGTTGCCATATTGGATCCGCCATCTTGGATTTACAACTTTTGATAATATTTGGAACTTGTATCCTCAGAATAATCCTCAGAATAATCATTGTACTAATTTTCAGTAAAAACCGTTAAATCAAGAACATTGGTCTCATATTGGACCCACCATCTTGGATTTACAAATTTTGATAATATTCGAAATTTGTAGCTTCAGAATAATCATTGTACCAATTTTCATTATAATCCCTCGAAATCGAGACATTCTGGACGCCATGTTGGGTCCGCCATCTTGCATTTAGAAATTTTGCTAATATGCAAAATGAGTGGTCTCAGAATAATCATCCTACCAATTTTCATTAAAATCCGTTGAAATCGAGACATTCTGGTCGCCATGTTGGATCCGCCATGTTGGATTTGGAAATTTTGCTAATATTCAAAATTAGTGGCCTCAGAATAATCATTGTACCAATTTTCATTAAAATCCGTTGAAATCGAGAAATTTTGGTCACCATATTGGGTCCGCCATCTTGGATTTGTAAATTTTGACAACATTCAAAATCAGTGACCTCAATATAATCATCGTACTAATTTTCATTAAAATCCCTTGAAATCGAGAAATATTGGTCGCCATATTGGGTCCGCCATCTTTGATATGTAAATTTTGATAACATTCAAAATCATTGTACTAACTTTCATTAAAATCCGTTGAAATCGAGAAATATGGTCGCCAATCTTGGATTTCTAAATTTTGATAATACAGTGCAACCTCGATATAACAAATCGGAAGGGAACAAGTAAATATTCGTTATATCAAGTAATTCGTTGAACCGAGGTTTGTTATGTTGAGGTTAGGTTGGTCTAAAATTTGTTATAAAGAGGTAAAAAAATAGTTTTATTCACCTTAACATTACGTACACATCTTGTTATAGCGAACAACTTCTACTAATAAATGATAACACATTTTTATCAAATTACTGTACATATGTATTTTCTATTTAAAAACAATTAGGTAGGTAACAAAATTTTTTTCTTACATTAATAATCAAAATTAAATGCAGTAAAATCCGTAAATGTAGGTACATATCTTGCTGGGTACATACATTATGTAGGTAATTTAATGTTAATTTCAAAAATTCGCACAACAATTTTTTACAGTTGGCACTGACGACGCGTACGACGTGCAAAATAAAATCGGATCTATTTTGCACTGCGCGTAGCTCGTGTCGCGTCTATGTGTTTAGATGTGCATAGTACCCTATGCTCGATAAGCGTTGTCATTGTGTCGTCGTACGCTCCCGTCGCTCGCCAGTCGTCGGTCGTATCATTGTGTTTCTTGCCTAAGAGTCATACATTGGTGAGAACTTTATATAAAGGTTTTGGGTTGACAAAATTCGTTAATTAGAGGTAGTTATACTTTTTCTTGATAGTCGAAAATTCGTTATAAAGAGGTTGTTCGCAAAAAATGTTCGCAATGTAAAGGTATATTTTACATTGACTCTTATGGACAATTCAAGGGGATTACGAAGAATTCGTTAAATCGAGGAATTCGTTATATTGAGGTACGTTATATCAAGGTTGCACTGTATTCAAAATCAGTGGCCTCAAAACAATCATTATACTAATTTTCATTAAAATCCGTTGAAATCAGGAAATCTTGGTCGCCATATTGGATTCGCCATCTTGAATTTCTAAATTTGGACATCGGATTTGAAACCCCCATCCCGCAAAACCCCTATGTACCAATTTTCATGAAAATCGCTTCAAATTTAAAATTTTCAACCGCCATCTTGGATCCGCCATTTTGAAACCCTACTTATTATCCGAAAAAAAATTAGCCTATATGTTAAGTTGGAATATGTGCTGCCTTCGGACAAAAAATGAAAAATATCGATGCAAGCGTTTAGGCGTGATTGAGCAACAAACAAACAAACAAACAAACAAACTTTCATTTTTATATATACATATATAGGGATGAAAGTACGCATAAGTTTCCTACCTGTTTCATTGGATATATTTATAGAAATATGTCAAGTCGCCTCAGTTGTTATACTTTTTTCCTGACTTGCACACGTAATATAAAATCAGCCAAAGAAGTTAATGGGTATTGCAATTTGCCTTTTTAAAAATAAGCAAGAGATGCCGGAATTGCGAGGATAATCGGCTTTTATAAATCACATCCAGAAAAATATGTTATTCAAACTATTAACTCTATGGCTCATTTAACGATTTTTCCTTTTGATTTTCACGTAACAAGATAGCTAGTAGGCATGATCACAGAAGTATATTTAAATATTATAAAACCATCTTGTTATTTAAATTACATATCTAGTTAAAAGAATATGACGGACTTAGTTCAGTCTGCGAGGCCCGATAAATCTAACACTTCGTTTACAAGAAAATCAAGTCCAAGTTCCCAAGAAAAATGGCACAAATGTCCTTTTTACAAAGAGCACAAAGCAGCGGCAGAAGCCTGAGAACATTAATTAAATGTGATCATGCCTTTATCAGTTAAGCAGTTGCACGATTTGCCTTAACCCATTAATGCACAAAACGAGGATTTTGTGAACGCAAGTTCAATTGTACGATTCGAATAACAAATTGGGGCGATTTTCTTCGAAATTCGTATATAAGAGGTTTTTGTTTTTTGCTCTTTCCGAATCTGGCATTTGTTTTGCATAAAATTATTATTTTTTGGGTTTTTTAAGAAAACTGCTGATTTTTTTTTTTTGTCATTTTTCTTTTCAAAGTCGATCATCTGGTCGTTGGTGCTACTGAATGATGATATAACCACCAGAAATCGCGGTCCGAATGTCTAAACTTTCTCAAACCATGGTTTTAACATTTTTTTTTTTGCTTTGGTTTTTGCAAAATGGCCATTTTGTACAGCAATGTAACTTCGCGATTTTTTTACACGAAAAGGATCAACTTTAAAAAAAAAATTTATCGAATAGAAAATGCTTCAAATTAGCCAAAGAATACATGTAAATTTTTTGAACTACTTTTGGTTTTTTGGATTTGGACATTTTTTGAAAAATCCAAAAATGTCCTGAAAAATTCTGAAAAAATTCAAATTAGCAAAGAGATACATGTAAATTTTTTCAGAATTTTTTGGACTATTTTTGGTGTTTTGAATTTGGCCAATTTTTGAAAAATCCAAAAATGTCCCGAAAAATTCTGAAAAAATGCACTCTTTGGCTAATTACAAGCAATTTTTGTCATACAAAATTTATTCGTATTATTGATCCTTTTTGAGTAAAAATATCACCAAGTTTTTTGATGGTGAATTTTGGTGATATTTTTATTCAAAAAAGATCAATTATACGAATAAATTATTTTATGACAAAATGTGATTATAATTAGTCAAAGAACCCACAAAATAATAGGGTTTTTAAAGCTTTTACGCAAAACAAATCCAAGATTCTGAAAGAGCATCCTCAAAAACCCCTTATATACGAATTTCGAAGAAAATCGCCCCAATTTGCTATTCGAATCGTACAATTGAACTTGCGTGCCCTGAACGTGAGTCTCCTTTTAAGAGAAGGTAAATCAATATTACCAACTAGAAGTTGATGCCCAAATACAACGTCCGCGATTTCCCGACGTTTTCGCAGAGAATGCATGTCAAGGAATTTCAAACAATTCTTGTATGGAGGGAAGATAACTGGATTGCTCCATGGCAATTCTCTAAGGGTGAAACGGACAAATTTCCGTTGGACAGATTCGATGCTGTCTATGTGGACTTGGTAATACGGAGACCAAACTTAACTTGCATATTCAAGACTTGGCCGGACAAAGGAAGAGTAACGCTGTTTGTACACAGTGACGTTAGAAAATTCACGGGACCATCTTTTTAATAAAACCCAGCATAGTACTGGTCCTTGTCACCATGCAATTTATATGTTCAGCAAAATCCAGTTTACAATCCTCGAAAACGCCTAAGTCACGGGCAGAGTGAACTCGTCTAAGAATAACGTTCGAGAGATTATAATCAAAACTTAGGGCATTGCAGCCTCTACAAAAAAATAAAACTTCACATTATTAATGTTCAATTCTAGATTATTGTGAAAACACCACATTTGGAAAGTGTTCAGATGTCTTTGAAACGTGTGGCAGTCGTTAATATTATTGGTATAACGGGAAATTTTCATGTCATCAGCATAAATTAGGATTTTACAGCCTTTGAGCAAATATGTAATGTCGTCAATAGCGTAAATAAAAAAGAGCGGGCCCTGAAGAAAGCCGTGTTAATTTGTAGAGACAAGGCGTCGACACATGCTTGACAATTGTTAGTATATAATTGACTCAAAAATTTTGGATTGCATTAAAGCTTCGGATTACATTATATCTGGGTCGGTAGTTACACACCTCAGTCTTTTTACCCTTTTTGTGGATGGGAATAATAAAGGCATTCTTCCAGAGCATAGGAAATGTCTCGGTGCTGATCGATTTCTGAAAGAGTAATGTTAAGGGTAACTGGGGGGGGATACCATCTGGACCCGACGTGAAATCCATGGGAAGCTCATTGATATGTTTGAGAACATCATGGGGAGCAATGTAAATGGAAAATTTTAGAGGAAGAGGATTAAAGTTTAAGTGTGAAAAGTTATTAGGGTTGGGTTGAAAAGCGGGGGAGAAAGTTTTTTTCGAAATATGAGACAAACATATCACAAATTGAAGATGGAATATCATCAGAGATTCCCTCGTATTGTAAGCTAGTTGGATAATTGTCCGTCTTCGTTTTGGTATTAATAAATTTATAAAATGCCCTTGAATTGCTATACATTTCAAACTTCATTTGACAGACATAATTATTATATAATTGTTTGGAGTAGTCTTGAAATTTATTGTAACATTATACGAATGCATTATAGGAAATATTATTGCTTTCTAAAAGATATGCCTTCCACAATTTAGTTTTCTTGTTTCTAAGACTACAAAGATCACTGCTAAACCAAGGAGGTGAAGAAAGTTAAGTTACATCGACGTTCATATGGAACGCAAAATTCAAAAATTTTGAAAAGGGAGTAGAATTCGGATAAAGCATTGTCAATATTTTCATCGGACAATAGTATATAGTATATAAAAATGTAGTAAAATCAGTGAAGGATATCCTTCTAGAAAGTTCGTTAAAAACCACCTTTTTGAAGTTGTAGGCGTAAGAACTATCATTAAGGGGGTACATGGGTCTTAAATGACTAAACTTTGGACACATTTTTTAATGGTGGAATAAATACAATTATATTGAAAGTATTGTTCATTGAAAAAAGCAACATTTGAACAATATTTTGTGAAATTTTTGTTTGAAAATTTTGAAAATTGACCCTCTGGTGGCTATTTTTCGAAAACTTGGTGAAAATGCGGTAGGCATGATATCTTGCTTTAGATTTATCTGAAATAAAAAATTCTTTTTTTTTCTTGTAGTATACGTGTATAGCTCGGGGGTGACCGAAGGATTTGTTAAAAAATCGAAATTTGAATTTTTGGCGGCGCACAGTGGGGAAAAAGTGAGGTTTTTCATTCAAACGCACTTTCTGAAGTCAATTTATATCGAATCAAGCCTTTTTTTTTTTAAAATATTCGTCAGAAAATTTCCTATCGACTCCTCTGGCTCGATTTTCAAGTTAAAAGCTTATTTTTTAGTTATATCGCATATAACCTCAAAAAAAGGACCCCGCAAATTTCTTATGGAAAATGGGTTTCACTGAATTTTCTTCAAACTTAGCATAGTGATAGTTTTCAACGTGCTGATCAAAAGTCTCAATGGGCACGAAGTCATCCTATGATTAGTTGCGGAGATATAGAGGGGTGAAGCGTGAGACATTTGCTGTACACCCAAGTAATAAAAAAATTTCGCGATTTTTTTACACGAAAACGATCAACTTTACAAGAAAATTCTATATAACAGAAAATACTTTAAATGAGCCAAAGAACACGCGTGATTTTTTTCAGAATTTTTTCGACTATTTTTGGTTTTTTGGATTTGGCCAATTTTTGAAAAATCCAAAAATAGTCGAAAAAATTCTGAAAAAATTCACGCGTGTTCTTTGGCTCATTTAAGGTATTTTCTGTTATATAGAATTTTCTTGTAAAGTTGATCGTTTTCGTGTAAAAAAATCGCGAAATTTTTTTATTACTTGGGTGTACAGCAAATGTCTCACGCTTCACCCCTCTATATCTCCGCAACTAATCATAGGATGACTTCGTGCCCATTGAGACTTTTGATCAGCACGTTGAAAACTATCACTATGCTAAGTTTGAAGAAAATTCAGTGAAACCCATTTTCCATAAGAAATTTGCGGGGTCCTTTTTTTGAGGTTATATGCGATATAACTAAAAAATAAGCTTTTAACTTGAAAATCGAGCCAGAGGAATCGATAGGAAATTTTCTGACGAATATTTTAAAAAAAAAAAGGCTTGATTCGATATAAATTGACTTCAGAAAGTGCGTTTGAATGAAAAACCTCACTTTTTCCCCACTGTGCGGCGTTGCGCGCTAAAAAATCATTTTTCGGTATAAAAAATCAATATATTTTACCACATAAGTAAAGTTGTAATGCACCAAAAAGAAAATCCTTCGGTCACCCCCTAGAGAATACTATGTAGAAGAAGTATGCAAAATATTACGATGATCGGTGGAATAGTTTTTAAGTAATCGTGACTACCGACTTAAAAAATGTGTTTTCGAGAAAAACTGGACTGGAAATGAAGAAGAAATCAGCGTTGTGAATATACGGTTCGAGCAGGTGGTAGAGCTTAGTGGGGTAAATCGCTCGCTCTCTTAGAGTTTTGCCCCGATCGATTTGAAACTTTGAGAAAATACTCTTGTTATGATATACTTTAAAATTAAACAAAAAAAAATCGATTTTTTCTAATTTTGAAACCCATGTACCCCCTTAATATGCTGTTTAGTGTCCTCTAGATTATAAAAGTAATCAATTTGAAGAGAGGGATGAAATATGTCCAGAGTAGAAATAACGACTGGATTCTGATCAACAATTTTGTTGCTACAGTCCCCAAATCAATGTCCCCCAAAAGAGAAAACCGATCCCAGAAATGAGGACTCTTTAGTATTTATTTTGTTTAAACGGTGGCAGCAATCGTCATCAGAATGAAATACCCATTGGTACGTTGGGTATATTGAAATCACCCACTAAGAGGAGATCGTCAACCGGATTAATTAGATTGTTAATGAAGTCCAGTTTTGTGACTAGAAGGTCATATGTGTTGTTTCCATTCAAATCAAGAGAATTGACAAGGTCAGGCGGGATGTAGCAATACAAAATGAATAGAGAATTTCAGGCTAATATTACTTTAACAGCAACTAGCTCAACGTCTGAAGAAGTAGAAATATCGGGCAGTGAGATCAAGCTGCAATTGAAGTGGCTTTTCCAAGCTATAAGAACTCCTCCTCCTCGGGCCTCCGAATCAATATATCTATCCTTGCGAAATACCTGGTAGGAAGAATCGAAAAGCTCTGCATCAAAAAAACCGTAGTGTAACCAAGTTTCGGTTAATGCGATAATGTCAAAATTACTATTTATGGACAACTGATAAAGAGTCATAATACCCCTTACATTTATAATTTATTATAATATAAGGAGATCGTCTGGGGATTCAGTTTTTTGAAGCAATTAGCTTCGATGAGTTACCATGTAAATTAGTCGATGTGGGCAAACAGTCCACCTATCTCTACGGTATCTGAATATCTCGATTTTGTCGAACGCTCTCATTAGCATTTCCGTATTATACTTCGGAGACAATTGTTGAATCCATTGGATCCTAGAACGATCTCCCACTTCACAGAAGCAGGTGCAGCAGTCTTGATTTCTCTAAAATATTTGTTAAACATTTGAAAGCAAAATAATTCTTGTGCAAAAGTAAAAGTTTTTTCCGCATTAATTTTATAACTCTTGAATTTTTGAATTGTAATTAAATTATGATACTTTCCTTCTTCCTTTCCCTCTATTATTTCTAGCATTAATTGGTTTCCTCTTTTCTAAATAATTTAGTAGAGTTTTCTTAATAAATCAACAAATAAACAAACAATCCAGCCCCCATTTTTGTTTGATTATTCCCCAATGAAGGGCATATAAAAAGAAAATGACAGAATGCAAATCTGGTAAATGAATACATGTGCGCATATTAAATCTTGAACAAAACAAAAATTAAAATAAGACATAAATCTATAAAACTTACCACATGTAATATCAAATTCAATTCCTTCTTCCTCCCCTCCAGCATTTTCACTTAAAACACCATCATCTTCGCCAACAGTTTCCTCCTCTATAACGTCACGAAAGTTGTCATCACTGTTTACATCTTCATACTCCTGTTCATTCTCCGATTTGTTCGGTAATATTAATCTTCTACGTGAATTTCTTATTTTGTTTACTTCCTGATCAAGTTCCATCTCCCAATCTGTTGTGGTACCTATTACTTCATTATGAGTAATTTCAGTTGTTTTTACTTTGTCCACTATTGAATTACTGGGGTCTATTGTTGAATTTGAAGTCATTATCATACACGAATTCTTATTTAGACTATTCTTCAAAATACATTCATTCGATTTTATCATCGATCGTTTTAATTCGAAACATTTTTCCTCGCTTGACACAGGATTTTCGGCATTTCCAACAGGAGTG
The DNA here is from genome assembly GCA_949715965.1 of Dysmachus trigonus. Classification (NCBI taxonomy): domain Eukaryota; kingdom Metazoa; phylum Arthropoda; class Insecta; order Diptera; family Asilidae; genus Dysmachus; species Dysmachus trigonus. The sequence continues at coordinate 32,670,852 of OX454321.1, read as the reverse complement.
GTCAAAATATCAACGGGAGTATCTTCAGTAATTATGCAAGAATTATTCGAAAACAGATCTTCGTCTTTGATTAAAGATTTGCCAATAGGAACAGTACCAATGACAACAACATTATTTTGTGCCTTAGACGAGCTTGAATTCTGCACATCATCCAAAGATTTCTCTAAGTCATGCACTTTATTGCTTTTCACAATGGGTACACCTTTGATAAACGTATCTGAACCAGACGTAGGCACAAGTAGCATATTAGGTTTGCTCAATGTAACTTGCCTACTGTTTAGTGATGGAACTAGTTGAAGTTTCTGCACTGTTAGAGGTCGTGTCGAAGTTACTGGTGTTCTCATTACTGACGCTGGATGTATATTTTTTGGTGTACTTAATTTCCCTATTTTTGGATTTTCGAGGGACTGAATAAACATTTTTCCAGTAGACGTTAATATTTTAACCCCTTTTCTGCTTTGAACACCTTTCAATTGCATTCCCAAAGGGAATTTTATATTACTAATTATTGGACTTAATATTTGCTGGCTAGTAATTTGGATTTTGGGTTTACAAGCGTTCAGCATATTATGCTTAGTGGTGTTTTGTACCTGTTGTCCGTTATCTATCATAACAACTGGGTCAGTAGAAATCTTCTTTGTTTCAACAGCTGACACTAAATCTGCAGTTGGAGACATTTTGGACTCCGAAGTTGTTATCAGCTGCATGCAATGTTGTTCGTCTTCAGAATTGAAAATTAGAGCACTAGGTTGCAATGAAAGTGAGTTACTTTGCTTTATGTTATGATTCGTTATAGATTCATGAGATGACACATTTATAGTAGACGAACTTTCTGCAATTTGGTTTTCGAGTATTTTTGATTTAATGTGGTACTTGGTCCCCATTGATGAAAATTGCTTAATATTGCAACGACCAGTTGGAAATGGTAAGAGCGTTGATCCTTTTTTTGCAGAGGTCTGTACCTCAGCTGAATACGGATTACCACTAAAAGAATGGTCTTCAACAGGAGATTGTTGCAAATGGATACCTGCCTTTTCTGATTTCGAATCATTTTCTTTAGCATACCTCTTTTGCTGGTGCAATGATTGAGGCATTTGTGAAAGGTTTAGCTTTGACAAATTCTTTGTTATATCCTTTTTAGATGTTGCAATTTGTGGCAGTTTGTTTGTTCCGCAAGAATCAATGTCAGAAATAGAATTCGCCGAAATAATTTTATGCTGCGGTACACTGGCATAAGTATGTAAAATTCTAGGATTAGCCACAAGCGTCTTATTGTCTAGAGGCTGAAAGTCTGGAGGTTTAATAACTCGAGATTGTAGAACCTTCCCCGATGGAGAATTAATTTTCTTCGTATTAACTGAGATGTTTCTTTTGGAAAACATTTTCTTATGTCGTGACTGTGTTTTGCTGTGATTATGATAAAGCTGCTGAATTTTGGTGTTGGTATGAACATGAGTTTGTGAATTTAACGACCCTTCGACGCAGGTAGTTTTTCTTTTGCATACCGGAACATTTGCAGCTATATGATCGGCAAGTGACAATGAGGATCGTTTTAAATGTCTCCTTTCATCTGTTCCCACCAGTGCCTAAAAATTTATTATTTAATTAATTAATTTAATTATAGATACCTGGTGCGTATTTTCTAAAATGAAATGTGGTGTAAAGTCGTATATTGATATAAAAGAGATGAAAAAAATTCGACGACTTTCATCTATTATATTACGTCTATCAACATCAATATTTATTCTTTTTGAGTATATTTGAATAAAATGTTTTATATATATATATTTTTATTTGATTTAATTCTACTGAGATATATTCGTCGATCTTAAAACATTGAGGTAATATTGTTACGTGCTGGTCTGTCCTCAGTTGCGAGGATTCGTAATGTTACCCAGCGTAGCAAAATTTAGCCTTACATCTAACTGGGGTATTAACCTATCATCAAAGGACAGCCTCATTAAAATCTGTACAGTAGATGTAGATTACATGACGTAAGCAAAAATGTTCCATATTAAGGACATGTGGTCTATTTCCGGAATATTGAGGTATGTTACTTAATGCTAAGTACTGTAAGACGTTTCGTTAAAAAAATAGCGAAACACAGTCCAAAAAAATAGCCATTACATTTAATGGTGCTGGTAACATAATACTAGTAAATGGTTCTGTTAATGCATATAAAAAGAAATTTTGGAAAAAGGGTTATTACTGACTGTAGAGAGAATGACAGGGTGAAGTGAAAATCCCCTATTCCAGGACGACTCGACTCCCTGTCATAGGATTACCTCTGTAAGTATTAGCAATAATTTTTTTGAAAAAAATATAATAGAAAGTTCACATGTCAGAATCATTAACTGAATTATGAATAGAATCATTATCCTGACCATCTGACCTCAATATTACTGAAAATATATGGTCAATAATGGGACGAAAAATCCAAGAAAAGAAGCCAAAAACCCTCTTGGAGTTGAAAAAAGCATGTGAAGATGTTTGTTATAATATTTCAGAAGATTATCTTCAAAAACTGTACAAATCAATGCCAATTCGAATTCAATCTGTTATTAGGACAAAAGAAAGTCCTACATCTTATTAACATTTTAAAAACTGTTTTAGTGTTCCTATTTTCCTTGTGATTTTTTTCTGATTGATTCTGCTTATAAAAGTTTTGTTGATAAGTCGGGAGTAGTAATTAACATTAGAATAGATTTAATCATTAAAATTTCAGTTAAAATGTATATTTTCAAATTTTTCTTTATTTGTAGTGGAAAATATCCAGATATGTTTATGTTCCTTTTTTTTTTTTTTTTTAGTAAGACTGAGATCAAATGAGTCTATTTTATTAATAGGACTATTATTCTGTTGAAATAAAAGTCTAAGTACCGAAATTACAATACTTTATTTAATTGGTATAGACATAGTCAGGATTTTCATAGTCTCCAAAGTATGGTGTTTCGAAAATGTTATCTGAACATTTCAAGTAAATCCTATGAAGGTTTCGAGATATACCTACAATTACTGAAGGGCTCTCCGCCCTCGATGGCAGGCAGCTGATGGCAGCTGCAAATCGAGTGTAAAACTTGAAACGAGTTTTTCTCGAAACTGTTTTCAAAGTCGGTGGCAGCTGTAATTCCAAAACTGGTCAACGGATTTGAATGAAATCCTAGTGCCTGATTAAAGGATTTTTTTTTTTTTTAATTTATAAATTTTATAAACAATAAACTAATGCTTTTCCCTTGAAAATCCGCGAGGAAATTATCAGAAACCGCCATTTGATTTATTTTCAAAAAAACGCTTCGATCAGGCACTAGATTAACTATTAATTTTTTTTTTTTTTTTAGTTTTTTGATGAACCAGTAAAATGGTATGATTGTCGCCGCAAAGCACTACTTGTGGGACGGGGTCCACCAGAACATTAGAACTTTGTATTATTTCTTTTACAAACTATATTAAATTACTGTAAAAAAAAAAAAAATATTATTTGAAATACTATTTGTTTCACGCTGCTGACTAACACTAACCCCTTAATGAGCTCGTTAACATTTGTCCTATGTTTATTGTCCAACGTATATTTCAAAAAAATCTAGCCTATATGACAGCCCCTATTTTAGTTACTTTTCCTCATATCTTGAAAAAAAAAAAAAAAAATTTTATTTTCATTCATTTGCAAAAAACATAGTGTGATTTACAAACTCAACTGGGAGCTCAAGACTTCTCATTTTTATCCAAGAGCATCCCAAAATACTCAAAAGAGGTATTTTTCACTAACTCTGATATAACTTTTCTACAATCTTTAAACACATATTCTCCGCATATATAGCAAAAATGATCTTGGATTGTTTAAACAACGTCTCCTTGAACTACTCATGACGCAAAAACTTCAGATACTAATCTTAACACAGTCAAATACGCCTGTTATCGATTAATATATACGCTTAAATGATAAAAATCAAAAACAAAGTAACTCAAACTGCTCAAAAACTTTAAGAGTAGATTTGACAAAAATAAGTCATAAGTGAACATTATCAATCACAAAATTCGCGGCAACAGACAAAAAGTTGAATTTTGTAAACTAGTGTTATCAATAAAATTCTATTCTATATATTATATTAATATGGTGCCCCTCAATGAAACCAACAAGCTAAATCACTTATTTCTTAGCTTATAACGCGCACATAAGCACATACTTTCAAGGTTCTGGTCTGTATGAGAGGACGATTTTACACAAGTCGATTCGATTTTTTATTCTGATTAATATGCGGTCATTCCTCATTGCTTTCGTCTCACAATTGAAGAAAATCAACATGATTTTAAAAAAAATGTGCTTTTGTGCCTAGGACAGCAAATTTAAAATTACCAATCATCAAAATTGTTACGTTTGCATTTCCTAGTAAATCTTTTGGGGGCGGACACTTTTTAAATTTTTGGTTGCTATATTAGATCCGCCATCTTTAATATATATTTTGATAACAGATTTAGTATCAGCGACCCTAAAACCTTTTTGATTCATTTTGATAAAGAATCCCATAAAATTGCAAGTGTTCGGACGCCATATTTGATTCACCACTTTGGAACCCAATACAAAAAAGTACCTATACTGTTTCTTCTAATATAACGTACTTTTTGGTAAAAAATCAGAAATATCCCAGAACGCATTTAGTTGTAATTGAGGTTCAAACTATCTAAACGAATGTCAAATTTTCCTTCACAAAAGCAAAGTTTTAACAAAGTTATGGCACTTTTACCTTCCTTTTGGAGACAAGCAATAAAAAAAACAGCATTCATAACTCAGACTCAAAAAAAATTTTAATTTTGTTGACCTGTGTTATTGTAACATTCAAGTTCATATATCGCGAAAACGCTTCATAGGATTTTTTTCCAAAATTTGATCAAGATCCTTCGGTGACTGATTTCCATAAAGTTTGCGCGGGGTCCTTTGACCCATAAACACATTGCAAATTATTTTTGTCGAACACAGAATAAGAGCACTTTTCTCTTACATCCAATTAATGAGAATGAAGTGGAGACTATAATCAAAGCGCTATAAAGGCAAGTGACGTCGAAAGTAGATGGCATTATGTCTGAAGGTCACACTAGAGGAAGTCATAAAAAATCACTCGAAAAACTTAGCAATGTTATTTTTCTTGATTGGCTCAAAAAGCTCTGATAGTTTTTATGCGCAAATGTAGTAGCAAATCAAATGCAAACAACTTCTGATACCAATAGCAATACTTAATGACCTAGGCCAAGTATTTGAGAGAACGATCATCTCCACAATAGCCTTTATTTAGCCACAAATTTCGTGGATCTACAAAAAGCTTACGACGCGGTTTATCAACTTGTTATTTGTGAGGGAGAGCGAAGCAGCTAAATGAAGGATCGACGTGCGAAAACTAATCAAAGGAATATACACAGCCATACAATTTTCACGAAAATGGGTATTCTCCAAGAATCAACATCATGACCAGTCTTCTTTATGTAAATAATCTTACAAACGCGATACTTGAAGCAAAATAATAAGATTTTCCGACTACACCATACTCATCTCCAATGGAATAACATACGACGACTTTAAAGTAAACATTAATCGGGATCTTAAACATTTTAATGATTGAGTAAACGAGAACGGACTAACAAATAATAAGGAAAAAGCTAAATTCATTATATTCGCAAATAAGACAAGAACGAAATTACTTAATTAATTAAGATTGGAGGATTGAACATCCAAAGAATGATCAACATTTTTCAGAATACTATCTTTAATACCCCTTTTTCGCACCCTCAAGAGTTGATTGGCAGAAAAAACTATTTATTTGTTTTTGTACTTTTGAGTCAATAGAACCGTTAAATAATGCTTAGGGTGATGAATTTTGATAAATGCCTTCGTAATGAGTTCTGTATTATAAAATAAAACTAGTGACAACAGGCCAATTTTTTGCCCAACTCATAATCAAAAAAAAATTGTTGGGCTGTTTTAACCTTATTTTTAAATAATTGATGTTATGCATTTTAATTAATTACATACTCACTTTTTTTCAAATAACCTATAAGCACTAAAATTAATATCACATATAGATCAAAAGTAAATTTTTAAAATAATGAATGCAACAGGACAAAGTGACAATTGTGTGCTTTTTTTCAATTCTCAGAACCCACTTTTGTTCAAGAAATAGTTGCCCAAAGACAGAAAAGCAATATGCCATTGGATAATTAACTGTACCAAAAATCCTTTTCTTTATGGTTTGTAGAAATTGTAATTGAAATTTTTATTAAAACAAGACTGGTCTGAAAGTTACCATATAGACATGACTGTACAAAGTAAGCAGAACAATAACACTAGCATAGCTGCTTTGTCCTGCAATGAAGAATTTTGATATATACTGCTACTTTGCTGCAGCAGCACCTATAGCAGAAATATTGAACTAATTTCGCGTAAAATCAGTGTAGATAAATGAAGCATTCTCTCCTGCTAAGTTAAATCCGTAAAAGTTTGATACATATATTTCATACATAATGTGAAAAGAGAAGACGGTAACGGAAACTTTCTTGTCATTCGTGAAAAGTGCAATTCATTAATGGTTAATTTGGCTTAAGTTGTCGGTATCAAATAAGGCACTTTTATTGCATTATCCGTCCGATAGTAAAAGAAAAACAACATAAAAGATTTTCCTAGGATTTATAACGAATTCATAGTTTCTCTTTCACAATTGAAAACTACTCCTGCCAGGAAGCAAATAATTAAGTGATGATTTTCGGTGGACCGCAAAAATTCGTCAGTTCAGTTCCGAAAACCCTTTTCGAAGTAAATGCAGTTTTTTTTAACTCTGCCAAAATCTAATAGTACTGTATGTTAGAAAACAATCCAGTAAATCCGAAAAAATATTTCAGAATATGTACTTCTAATATTGTTCGCTCTTCTAAATTGTTTAACGTAATTCTTCTTATAAAGATGAGTTGGTAATATGGACTTTATATTCGAAGAATGGTCAAAATGATCTTACATATCGAGACGAAATAGATCACAATCTGTGCACTATTTGACCATTAGTACAGCAAAACACCGACAAAACAATTTGATTTTTGATTTTCGATTTTAAATACTCACCGGATCTTCCTGAACTACTCGATTTACATCTTCAAATTTAAAATCTTCAGTAGACCGCATATTAAAAGTTTCAGATGGATATGGCATTTTTGCGTTTTCATCTGTTGCGCGCTCTAGTACAGCGTTAGCTACATTAGAAAAAGCAGTTAGTGGAGCAGACCGCGGCAGAAGTGGGAAGGACCGTCTGCCTTCCCTGCACCATTCTTGATATGTATTTGGGCCAGATATGCTACAAGTATAACGTAAAAATTGGTGAATACAAATATTACTTCAACAGACTTACGCCTCTGCAATTGTTCCTAGTTGTTCATCGTTAGCAACTCTCCTGGCCTCGGCGCGGTGCCTGTCTGGTGAAATGTGGAAAATACCACGTAGATCATCAAGAACTTTTAATTTAACTTCACTTAGCCCACCCTGAGCACGAAAAGTGCTAATCACACTAGAATAAGTCTCCAACTCTAAAAAATAAAAGCAGTACTTTACAACGCATCAAGGTAAAGCATTTATCTGCGTTACCCAAACGCCTCAAGATACCACGACACTCATCTCGTGTAAGATTTAAAGTTGTTGGATACATAGTGAATTATTTTCCTCCTACTATTCTTTAAAATCTCTAAATCAGTGAACATAACAATTCACGTCCTTATTTTCTTTCCAATGATTATACGTCAAACCGCCATTTCTGTTTATAACGTCAAAATACCTCTATGTTGCGTTCAGAAAGCCAGACTATGCTAAGGGCCCTACTTCAAACTCAGTAGTTCCATTCGTTTATAAATTAATGCCTTCCCTCACTGCAAAAAGATGTAAACGAGTTCAGATGTTGTCGCAGTGACAGTTCACTCAGCTGCACTGGTTTTTAAACGTCAAATGCCAGTTCTGTGTTTTTTGAGGAACCTGGGGCGCCCTGGTGTACCCTGGTTTTACCCCAGATAAAAACTCAGGGTTAACGACGCGACGGTTAGCAGTTTAATTGTTAACAGATACGGTATTTAAAGTGGAATTAACTCTTGCTGCGGGCACAAGAATTTAATTTTATCATTTCGATGTGAACATTATGAAAAAGTAGTGGTTTTATTTTATAATTTTTGTGTAAAAGGCCAGATGACAGTTCTCCTTTTTAATAAGCTGTTCCCTGGAGTAAAAAGCACTGGGATGCTCCGTGTTTTTTGACAGTTCTCAGAGCGCACCAGGGCGCCCTGGGGTGCCACAGGTTTTCAACCCAACGAACAAACCTTTATAAATTTATTGTTTTTTTTTTTTTTTGTTTATATTGTTCGTTTTTGCGCCGGATTTATAAAAAAAAATGCAAAAATTTTAAAAAATCAGTATTTCGATTAATTTTTTAGCTTTGAATGCTGAAAAAAACGTGTTTTAAAAAACGAACAATTTGAAAAATTTTTTTTTTTTTTTTAGTATATTATTTGATTTTCCACATCCTAATCAATATTTTGGCTTAAGTCTAGAATAAGGTAACTTCTCAGATTTTAATGAAACTCAGTAGGAACGTTCGACTAGGCTTAGAACGAACGAATATGCAAAAAATTTTTGTCGGAAAGCGCAACTTTCTGAGAAATTCAACTCTGAATTTCTAAAAAAGTCGCTTCCACGACTAAAAATTCTTACATCATTTCTCCCGATTTCCATTAAATTTGCGAGAGGCACAAAACACCATTCCTATCCATCTAATCCACGGTTGAATTCATAAAAACCCCTGAAAATAGAAAAATTCGCGTTATTTTCTTTGTACTTACCTTTACTCCTGATGACATATCTCTTAGAACTAAGACCTAAGCGATTAAAACTTCAAGATTCAAGACATTTATTTGCGATGAAATTGACAGTTTACTTTTTTTAATCTAGTATACATTTAACTTGTGGGAAAAGCTGATTCCGCTGGTAATGGTCTTCTATGCCTACTCTCCAATGGGCAAACCAACCAGAGTGCTTCTACCTTTTTCTTCTGATTGTAAAATTAACTTCCCGTCTCGCTCATGTTTTGGTTCGCATGGTCTAGCTTTTCGTTCTTATTGGTTAAACCATTTGAATTGCCACATGAAATTCAGCCGATTTCTAGTAGTGGTTCTGAGCCTAGCTAAATATTCAGTACCGGCAAAATGTCAAATCTTAAGAAATAATTGAGGTTGAACGTTTTACATCTCACATATACATTGATAAAGATGTGTACGAACGCATTTTGTCAGCCAACTGGTAAGTGGTTGGTTTGCCCATTGGAGAGTAGCACTGACATGAAAGAACTGGACTGCTAACCGTCGTCTGAAAAATGAGACCATTTTTAGCACAGGCTCAATCCTCATGGAGCAAATCATGCTATGAAAAATGCCCTAAAATACCGTACAATTATGTTTAAACTGACGCAAATTAAAAATAATTGAGCTTTCACGAACCGATTTCTCTCATATCACGCTCAATTTTAAGTTTTTTCATAAAAATGTTCCTCGCGGCAATCAGCTGGGGACTTAAGAAAAACAAAGATAGCTATACAAATTATTTTTCTGCCTTTGTCTAACCTTCACATTTCTCGTTTATACCAACCCAAGCTAAAAGTTGTATCACAAAATGAAGTAGCCATCTGTTGGACATCGTTAAACTATTCTAACAGCTGATTGCAACGGAAAATGATGAGTTGGCGGGCAACTTGTAAAGGCTGTCGTGGGTAAAAGTGATGTGCAAAAAGCTTGTGTTTACTTTTATTTATCTATTGGGAGTATCAAAAAGATGTATCACACGCGAAGATACTATAAAAAGCCAAAAGAAGTGCACATACATGGCGCCACCTTCATTTGGCTATTGGCAATTTTTTTTTGTAAATTTGTCTGCCTGCGGGCTTAAGAAAGAGCGAGATAGTTAGAATTCGGTCAAAATTTGGTCTTACTTTTGATGTGAGTTTTTGTACGGGATCAGCAGTCCAGTTCTTATATGTCAGTGGAGAGTAGGCATTACTGTTTGAAGAATACGATTTTATGAGAAAAAATATTTGAAGCGAAAGCTTTTTAACCCAGGCTTTGTGCATAGAAAAATTGACCGTCATGTGACGGAAGTGACATCATACCAGCCTAGGAGTATCGATGAGCGCACGTGTCACCTATACTCTCTATACTATAAACGTGTTGATACGGAATGGGCGCATGCAAAACCCCCGGGAATACATATAAACACAAGCCGTGAAGTAGAAAATGCATACGTAGTGATGTAGTCCGAGAATCGCTGTGAAATAACATTGCTTCTTATGGCGGATGATCCAAAGTATGCCACTCAACTCGCCTGAACTGCTAAATTATAACTTTTACGCAAAAATGATGTTCTACTAACTATAACTATGGAGGAATACCTTTCTAGTGATCTGAAAAACGTTATAGTGGTAAGAACAAAATATTAGAGTTTTTTGCACTTAAACACAACTCTAACCATTTCCTCGAACAAAACAGCAGCGGCAGGTCGACTTGACAGCACGACTTTCCGTGGTAATTTGTTCGATGGGCAGTAAGAGTAACTTTTGAGCTCCAATATCTTTAATATTTTGTTCTTACCCCTATAATGATTTTGGTACCATAAGAACGGTATTCCTCCCCAGTTACAGTCAGTGGAACATCACTTTTTCGTAAAAGCGATAGTTTAGCTGATTCGCCCTGTGGAGCGGAATGAATGGGCTATACCGCCATAAGAAGCAATGTTATTTCGGTGCAATCATCGGACTACATGACCCTATACATGTGGTAGTGAGCAAGTCTACTTCACGGCTTGTATTTATTATTCCCGGGGGTTTTGGCGCATGCTATGCTCTTTTAGAGAATAGACTGCATTTGTATTTCCAGGTTCCTTGTGGAAAATGGCCCACGGCTAAATTTGCTGAAATTATGCAGAAAGGTATTTTTCAGTACGCTAATGCAAAGTCTCAATGGGCACTAGCAAAACTTCTACAATTACAAGCCGTGAACTGACCTTTTACATGTTGCGTAAGTGATCCGGTAGTGCGAGAAAAGTGCATTGACGCTTATGGCGGATCGAGGAAACTCCCTCGGAAATTCGCATTTAATCGAGTTATATCATTATTAGGAAAGCGAATGTGTTGCGAAATTCAACCTCAGGAACTTTTACTAGCAATGGGCTATAAATGTGAATTAACTCCTAACGAAATTACAGTGATTTCTCGCTTCTCCGGAGCCAAGTCTTCCTCTAACTGTCAAACAGCCGTTCCTTGTAAATGGTCTGGGGCTCTTGGGCTTTGATGAGTTGGATTCAGATTCAAAAATTTTACATATTTTGTTTAAAAAGGTGTTAAAAAGTCTGATGAGCTTTAATTTGAAAGCTGCCCTGAAGTTTTTCCATGTTTATTTTGCCCGTCATAAAATCCAATGTAAAGACTGATACAAAAAATAAAAAAAAAATAAAAAAACCAACCACTGATGAAAGAAAAACCTTTTTTTTTAATCAAATAATAATGATTATTCTATTACTTAATCATCTACATTATTTACAACCGACATGCAATAATTACTAGGTGCTGTAAAATTGGTGCACTTTTTGCTTTACATTCTTCATTAAATTTTGTACAGAGACAATATCGAACGTATCGGGCGCTCTTTTATACTGCCTTTTAAAAGTTTCTATGTTAGAGGCGTGTTTCTTCGTTTTTTTTTGTTTTCTTTTAATATTAGCCCAATATTTTTCGATTGGCCTTAATTCTGGACAATTTGGTGGCTTCGCTTCTTTTGGCACTGTTGGTATGAATTGTGCATCGTAGAAATCTCTCGTTTTCCTGCTGTAGTGGCAAGTTGCTAAACCCGACCAAAAGAAAGCCTCCTAAAGAATGGAAGAAGACGCTTCTAAAGGCACCCCAGTAGGAAATGTATCAAGGGATTGCCCTATGAAAGCCTGATTTGACTACTTCCAAGCACTTCCAATATTCCCTCTAGCATGGGTCTGCAGGTATCTACCTTATATTCCTGCTTCCTGAGAATCGAGTGGGTAAGGAGTAAACGAGTTTTACCTAAAAACTAGTTGTGTTTTAAGAAGATTTCGTCATCGTGCGATGCGCTTGCATGTTTTCTTTTCACTCTCGAAGAGTGAAGGTTGTTTTAATTTTTATTAATTCAATGAGTACCTCATATTTTAATAAGCTGAGCAACAGCTCAGTCTCGATTTTTATTTAGACTCAGATCAAGTTTGGTTTTTCTGTATAAAAGTTGAGACAAAGCTTTTGCTCAGTTTATTAGAATAGGCCCTATTATTCCATTTATTTTGAATAACTTCTTCTATTTCATTTATTTTGAATAACTTCTTCTATCGGGGAAGCGAAACTTCTTATAATAGTCATCCAGCATAAGCGATTATTCCATTGATTCAGAGTAACTACTTCTATCCCTGGTTATTAGGGAAACGAAAGTCGGAGACCTTGCCTCCAATCCCGTCGTGGGTAAAAAAGAAGAAGGAAAAGAATCGCCTTACAAGATCTATTCAGATGGCGAAACTGCATGCATGTGTATGTCCGTGCGCGCAGGCATGTGTGAAGATAGTCATAACGTCAAATTCACAGATAAAAATCTTATATCTGTCTGGATATTCCACTTCCGGAGAAAGCGATGGTGAAAAATATCGCCATTCGAATCGTACTTACATACTTTGCAATCTAAAATCCGAATTCAAAGTCATAACGTGCAAATTCAGAGTTATTAAAAAAACGAATTCCTAAAGGCATAATATTAAAACATGTTCAAACAAAAGTTAAGTACTTTTCAACATAGAAGCAAAGGCTATGAACAAATTAAGCATGTTCTATTTTCTATGAGCTTCCGGTTCGAATACCCTACTTCCGATCATAACCGGATGTTGACGATAGTACCAATCGATAGAGCATACCCACTTTACTATATATTGATCTGTTAAGTTATCGAAAAGAATATTCATTATCGTTTTAAGAGAGGGGGACGTTTAGTTTGGGACAACATAGACACCGACCAGCTTTGGGCCTTTAGCTTGAAAGGCCCTACAAGGAGGGATGCGACCGTAAGAACTTTTGTTCAGGATCAATTGAGCCATCTTTTTCCGAAGTTTTAGCTAATTTAACCGAATGAATTTTTCCATTGGTTATGTGAGGGCCACCTTATTTGATGACAAGTAAGATAGAGCTTTAGATGCTGATAATTGGTCAGCTAAAGTTAATAATTGATCAGGAATATACAGAGTGTCCCAAAAGTAGTTGCTGAATCTAATAGACTGTAATTTTCTAGCGTTTGCAGTTTTTCAAAAAACATTAATAGCGTTTGAAAGATAAAAGATTGAGGCTTTATTTAAGTATATGTAAAATACAAACAGGCGCATTTATATAGAGATACTAGCTGGCCCGGCAGACGTTGTACTGCCCTTTTATATTGTTATGTCCTAGAAATTGATTCAACCCGAAAACCCTTTTATGGATCCGCCATCTTGAATATCCAAATCTTGATAATTTTTAAAATTAGTGGCATTAACACAATTATTGTACCAAATTTCATTAAAACCCCTTGAAATCGAGAAATTTTTTTTATATATATTGGGTCCGCCATCTTGGATCTAGAAACTTTGATAATTCGATAATGATCAAAATTAGTGGCACCAAACAAATCGTACTAATTTTCATGAAAATCCGTTGAAGTCGAGAAATTTGCATCACCATATTGGATCCGCCATCTTCATCATCGTAGTGGTATCAGAATAATCATTGTATAAATTTTCATTAGAATCTGTTGAAATCGAGACATTATGGTCTCCCTATTGGACCCGCCATCTTGGATTTACAAATTTTACTAATATTCGAAATTAGTGGCCTCAGAATAATCATTATACCAATTTTCATTAAAATCCGTCCAAATTGAGACATTTTGGTCGCTGTGTTGGATCCGCCATCTTGAATTTCGAAATTTTGATAACATTCAAATTAGGGGCCTAAAAATAATTATAGTACTAATTTCCATTAAAATTCGTTAAAATCAAGAAATTGTTGGTCACAATCTTGGATTTGGAAATCTCGATAATAAGGTACAGTCGCCAAATATCGTCCCCTACCCTAATTTCGTCCCCTTCAATATCTACTCTTTTATAAACCGCCGTCTACTATCAGTGACCTGAACCGACAGCTAGTTGCATCAATCGGCTATTGTGTAGAAGTGAGTACGTCACGACGTTCGTACCGACAGAAATTCGAAAATCAAAAAAAGTGTTCAAGGTGAGTTTTTCATTGAAATATTCTCGGATACCATAAAATATTGAGATACCTGACTTATTGATAAAATTTTTTTGTCAAACTAATTATTAATATCTCAGATGTTAATCGATTAAGTAAAATTTTCAGGTTTATGACACGTTTTTTGCTTAAATGGATGCGACAAAATAAATAGAAATTTCCTAATATCGTCCCCTTACGTTAACCTTATATCGTAACATGTAACTTTAGAATGTTTTTTTTTTATTTTTTAGATGCCCAAAAAATGATTAAAATAATTAAGAAAGGGCTGTTTAGATATTAATATGATAGTTAGGTTCAATTTTATATAATAGAAAAGGAGTAAGTACAACTCCCGTTCACGTACTGATTATTGTGATCTCAATATCGTCCCCGGGACGAAATTAGGAGCCCAAAAATATATTTTCATAATTTGAGTATTTTTGTTAAAGCTATTTTATAACTTTTTCTAACAATGTTAACGCGTTTTTGATTATTTTTAAGAATAAAGGAATATTGAACCTAATGTTTGACGTTTCATTTATTACTGTGGTATTTTTTTCAATTTTTTTAGATTTGTTTTACAAAAAGGGGACGACATTTGGCGACTCTACCTTATTCTAAATTAGTTGCCTCAGAATAACCATTGTACTAATTTTCACTAAAATCCGTTGTAATTGAGACATTTTAATAGCCATGTTGGATCCGCCATCTTGGATTTGTAAATTTTGGTAATGTTCTAAATTAGTTTAATAAGTATAATCATTGTTATAATTTTCATTAAAATCTGTTGTAATCAAGACCATGTTGGATCCGTCATCTCGGATTTGGAAAATTTCATAATATTCAAAATCAGTGACCCAAAAACAATCATTGTACTAATTTTCATTAAAATCCGTTGAAATCGCGAACGCGCGAACGGTCAAAATCGCGAAGTATAAAATAAAAAATGCTATTAAAAAGTAGGGGTTGGTGGTAGAAGGGTAAAAATTTAGGACTAAATGTGTTTTTTAATGCCACACCATAAAAAAATTACAAAAAAAAAATTTGTCCAAAAAATAAAAAAACCTTTTTTTAGGGTGACCCACCCTTAACATCTAGGGGTATAAAAATTAGTTATAAACCTATTCTCATACCTACTGAATATATATATTAAATTTCATCAAAATCGGTCAAGCCGTTTCGGAGGAGTATGACCACTAACACTGTGACAGAAGAATTTTATATATTAGATTTAATTATTTACAAAAAGTCAAACATTTACAGATGTCAGTAGTACATATAATAAAAAAAAAAAAAACACTTTAGTAAAAAATGTCAAAAAGACTCTTATTTCCTTGGTTTGGCACATACGATATGGTTTTCGAAACACTTTGCTGTGCTAAATTTAGGAAAAATAATGAAAACATTTTATCTCGATCCGTTATCTAGATTTTATGCAAAACAGTTAATACTTGACAAGTATTAACTATGCACAGCAAAACGTTTCTGAAACCCGCCGCAACACTAAAAAACACCACTTACACCAACTGAATTAGAAGTTCGTTCGTTCCTCCTCGATCAATCGATATTCTGTAAAAAGTAAATACATATTCAGTCAATAGGCATTTTGTAAAAGGTAAATAATCAGTGAGAAGGCATTTTGTAAAAGCGAAATAATCAGTGAGTAGGCATTTTGTAAAAGGGAAATAATCAGTGAGTAGGAATTTTGTAAAAGGCAAATGTGAAAGGTAAATTTTAAAGCAATGAACGATTTTTCATAAATGTGACAACACTAAATAACATTGTCTACATTGGTTTGTGAAGTACGTAGAAAACAACAATGGACGCCGAGAAAAAAAAGCGAATTGCGGAAAATAGCATAAACGATAGAAAGCTCAGCTTTCAAAGCTGCTTTTAAGCAAATTCCTGTGTGATTTTTGGAGTGTGCCAGATTTTATTCTTGATGCGTTTGATTAAGTGGAGAGCACTCAAGCAAACCGATGTAAGGAAAATATCAGACGTTTTTAGATACCTAAAAAATCCAGATGTAGCTCGAAGATATTAAAGCTACAATGTAGTTGAAAAGAAGATGTTGTATTGTAATTGGGACTCGAATTATTTTGGAAAAAGTATACTGAAAGAACAAATGTAAAAAAAAAAAAAAAACAGAATTTCGTTTGTAATGTTAAATATATGCAGACAAATTTTGCGTTACCCAGAATGCTCCACGTGGAGGTAATGTCTGCTTAGCATTCCATACGTACGCACGGGGGATCCTCGGTTTGTCACTCCCGAAGTATTTAAAAACTCCAAACCCCTCTGGTACGTGAACATAACAAAAATGATCAGAAGAAATCGTCACACCTTTCTTCTGGCTCTGACAAATCTTCGTCAATGTCCTGTTCAATGTCTTGCAAAGAACCTGCCTCATCTTCGAGGCGAGGACCCTTAGAAGACAATATATATTCAATGCCCTCGGACTCTAGAGTTGGCGGATCTAAATATTTTAAAGTGAATCCAGTTTTGTGTACATCGTCTACAAACCCGGAATAATTTTTTTTAATATCTAGCAAACATTGCAAAAATTTGAGAACCAAAATGTCCCGCGTAAGCCTCTCGAAGAATGTGCTTTCTATAAAAATACAAAGCCATATATCGGTGTAGGAGTTTCGGGGTCCTGGGACACAAAATACTTTTCTTCAATAATTTATTTTGGTTCTCCAAATCATTGATGGTGGTAAAAGAATCATTTTTGTCGACATACTCTTAGTTTTTAGGTGAATAGTACCAGGTGAGAACATTTTCTCTACTCCACGGTACTGTTTGGCACTATCTGTGCAAAGCCGGGAAATATCAAATCAGTTATCCTTTTGGAATTAACCCGGAAAAACAGTCCCGTTTTATCCTCCGAGCATCGTAACACTCAACTGTTCGGTAATCCGGTCCCGGTTGTATTTTCGTTCTGTTAAAACCGTTTCATCAATCTAGACTGTCTTACCTTCACCACCGAGCATAATATCAGTGTGAGAAGCTATTACTTAAGGGGGGAGCCTGCTTTAGAGGCTTCAAAAAATCGAATTTTTTTTTTTTTGCCTAAATCTCTTCCTAAACTATCCAAGAATATGTCTCTAAAATTGCAGAACAAAATTCGGAATATTTTCGGAGATACAGAAGAAATAGTGAGCAAGCGTCGAGCAGGTATCCGAGCGGCCGGACCGCCCGGAGCGCGCGCGCTCCGCCCCTCGATCTATTATGTATGTATGGTAGGGGCAAAACTATTATTGTAACGGTATATATGAGCTGGCAACGTCGGCTCGAACAGTCTGAAGGGCAGTTATATGGAGCAGGAATCGCTGATTAGCATATTAATAGAGTAAGTTCAAGAAATTTACGATTTTTTGTGAACGAAAACTTTGACACGCGATTTCTCGGATTTCCATTTTGATGATTTTTTCAAATTGGCGGGCAAGATAGGAAAAAAAGTAAACGTCCTATCGAAACGAGTCAAAATGCGTTGTATTCGGGATTAAATTCTCTTCTAGGTGAACCTAAAATACCTTAAGAAAGTTAACATTAACCCGGTTTTTAAACGATCTAAAGTGAATTTAAAAAAAAAAAAATGCATTTTTTTTTTAATCTGCGAAAAATTGTTGAATTTTTCACTTTTTGTTGAATTTTCTTGGTTCACCTAGGAACAACACTATTGAAAATTAAAAATTTCGTTTGATTTTTTGTTTCAGATGGAAATTGCGACCTGCATCTTGCCCGCCACACAGAAAGTGCACGCTCGAGGCGCCTCCGTAAATTTCTTGAAACATGAAGAATATCTTATGTATGACAATAAAAAAATTTGAGAAGACTCTTCAAATATATAAGAAAATAAACCCTAAAAGTTTCATTTTAATCAGACATTTCTTTCTTTCCCAATAAAATCCTCGAAAATATCGATTTTTTGAAGCCTCTAAAGCAGGCTCCCCCCTTAAGCTACCTCCCGACAATAGCTGAAGTAATCTGTTACCGTTTGCACGCTGATACCTTCACTATTATAGTGGTGACTCCATTCAACCATATGCGCGTGCACATCAGTTCATTTCATACCGATCACAAAGCAAATAATGATTGCAACAACTTCACGGATGCTGATGCGACAAGAAGTACCATCGAAAAAAGTGCCTTGGCCCGGATTTAGAGTTTTGCGGCAGAATTTAGCACTCTTGACCTTCTCAACTTTTTGGGAATATCTTCCCGCCACCCAAGCTTCACGCTCGAAATTTCGACACGAATCGGCATACCACTACATTTTGGTGGAATCGAATTGCGAGGGGGCAAGAGACCAATCTCTTCCAAAAAAGTAATTGTCGCTTCATTAGATTTAACCAGCTCCCCAAGGGGGTTGAAAATCGAAAAATTTTCTGATTTCGGGTGTAAAAGAGGATGCTTACCACTAATATAGTAGTATAAAAAGATCACTGAGGAGCACAAGGATTAAAATGACAAAATAATATTATACCGTTGTTACGAGGAAAATATTTACCTTTTACAAAATATCGATTGAGCGAAGAGGAACGAACGAATTCTAATTCAGTTGGTATTGTTACCATCAGGAACGGAGTTAACTTCAAGTGATTGTTGGCAATTTCGTTCCGTTGTTGATGTTTCGTCGGAGTTTCGGTACAAACCAAATTTCGGGCAAAAGAAATTTAAAATTTATCAGTCGTTTAATGTAATATCGGTACGAAAATAGGAAATTTGCTTCGATAGTTCGTCTTTCCTGCGCGCGCGGATGTCAGTGGGTTTTAGAAACGTTTTGCTGTGTTAGGGACCGATTCGTCATATTTATCCGGCTAAATCCTTTTCATTAATTTTCCTAAAGGACCCCGCAGAAAATACATGGAAAAAGGTCTTTCTATAAATCTTTATGAAATGTTGCATAAAGATGGGTTTTAGCATGCCGGTCAAAAGTTCCAACGGACCCAAAGTCCTAAATGCCCCCCCCGTTCATCACTACACAATTTTCCTCTAGAATAGAAGCACTCGACAAGATAAACTCTTTCTTTCATCATAAGGTCATTCATTTTGACTCAAACGTTGTTGCTTCTAAGAAGGCTGAAATAAAACTGCAGGTATGCTAATATCAAAAGTACAGTACAGTCACTACTTAAATTGTAAAGGGGGGGAAATAGACATTTAAGGCTCAATTACAATGACCGGATCGTGAACGGATAGAAATGTCCAAGTATGCAGTGAAACGGATAGGAAAAAAACACCGATTACAATGACGTATCTGTTCGGATTAAATCGTCAAAGTAGTTTCTTTAAATCTCAAAAGTGCGAAAAGTAGAAATGCATATAAATCGGAAAAGAAAAGCATTTTCAATATTTCTAATGTTGTGTAAAACTTAAAAAATGGAAAATAGATGAAAAAACCGGTGGTGGCAGTTCTTCTGTTTGACACTTCAAACCGTCAATCCGTCGATTTCTACACAATCCGAAATTTACTGCGCGTAGTTCCGATCGAATGCGCTTGCATCCGTTCAATGTAATCGCTGAGGTAGAAAACGTATGGTGGGAAAACCAATTTGACATTTCAACCCAGTTCTCTTGCGCTCAGATCCGGTCATTGTAATTGGGCCTTTAGTTTATGCAACTACTTTTGGGACAGCCTGTACATAGTCGTGCCATAAGTTCTGTCCCAAAGGAAAATTTAAAAAAAGCTCATATAAGAAAAAAATAATTAAATTTTATTTATTATGTTTAGTAATATACTTCTTCTAATTTACAGTAATGCAGACAATTATTCGAAATGTCCACCCTTTGCAGCTACATACTTTTTTAAACGTTTCGGCCATTCATCAATCGCAGTACGCAAGACTTCTAGTGATATTTCCTTCGCTGCTTTCATCAAACTTGCTTTTAATGACTCAATGTTTTGATGTTGAATAGAGCAGGCCTTCTCCTCTAAAATATTCCATAAGCGGTAGTCCAAAGGATTTAGGTCTGGGCTACCAGAAGGCCAATCTTCAGCAGAAATGAAGTCAGGAACATTGGATTTTAACCAGATTTGCGTTGTCTTGGATTTATGAGCTGGTGCTGAGTCTTGCTGAAACACCCAATGCTGACCATGGTACATCGTTGTGTTGAGCGGCTTCACCATCTTCTCCAGGATGTCACTTTGATAGTTCTTTGCCTTCGTTTTCACGCCTTGCTCACAAAAATGCAGCTCCGCAGCACCGTAATATCCAACTTCCCACCAAACCATGACTGAGGCGGGAAGATGACCACGCTCTACCTTGGGTATCTTCTCAGCCGCTTCCTTAGAGCTATGCGCGTACACTCTGTCATTCTGTCGGTTAAACTTCTCTTCAATAGTAAAAAGTTTTTCGTCTGAAAAAAGTATTTGTTGGTATTTTTTTCCCGCGTACTTCTTCAAGAGACTTTTAGATCGCATCTCTCGTATCGCACGAAGCTTGTCCGTAAGCCGCTGCCCTGTTGGCCATCGATAAGCACCAAGCTTAAGGTCTTCCTTGATAATACGAGACATCGTCCTTTTGGGTATTTTCATCTCCCGTGCCATCACCTTTTGTTTCCGGAGCGGATTTCTCAGTATGCGGTGACGCACCGCTTCTACTGCTGCTGGTGTACGAGACGTACGAGGCCTCCCGCTCCTGGACCTGTCATCGACAGAGGAAGTCTCACGGTATCGTTTGATAGTACGATGCACAAATTTCATTGTAATTTGTAGTGGCTGAAGAAGCTCAAATATCTCCTTTGCTGACTTGTTGCACTTAAATAGTGCAATAACGACGATCCTGTTCTCTTTATTGCCCCACTCCATGTTGCTCCTTCGAAATCCAATGGCATAAAGATATTTTTTTAATAAAGCGGGAAGTATTTAAGCTTATTCGCGACAGTAAACCGGGATGCGTCGTGAGCCTTTTAGTGGAGGCGAGGGAGACAGAACTTATGGCACGACTATGTACATTTAATTTTTCATGATGAATCTTGAATAATGAACACAAAAACTTAGCAAGTTGTAACTTGTAAGCAAAAAATAGTAGAAGCAGATATATATATGAAGCAGGTACATAATGCATGCGCACAAGCAAATATGTGATTCAGCACGCAGCTCTGGTCGACTCAAGCGCCGAATCTAAAGAACGGGATTTTGACGTATTGAGAAATTTTCTTTTAAAATTATTTTTTGTTCTAGGTGGGACTTCTGATTATTCGTTATTCTGTGTTAAAATGTTATTAAACTTTAAAATTTTGAATCGAAGTGTACTTACTTTGTTACTTAGGTAAGAAGCGGAGTGGAGGATAGTTAAATTTATTTTATTTTATACGTTTTGGAGCTGGAACTTTTTAAGCATTTTAATTTATGTTGAAACATATTATTTTTGCAAATATATGTCAAATCAACTTTATTAAAGTGGTTATAATTTTTAACATAATATATTAAAACTAAATAGTAGTATAGTTTATTTGAGTACATTTTGCATGATCTTAACTTTTTACTCCTTCATATATACCTTCCCTTGGCGCCAAGGAATAACCCAACTGTCCGATTGCTCTAATAACTTCTTCTTGTTTGGCAAGATTTTCAAGCCATGGCCTATATGGATAATCTGGTTGGACTCCTCCATATCTGAAAATACAACTGTTGCTTTAGATTTTCAAATATCTATGTTTTAAAAAATATATACCGTTTTGGTAGGTAGTCTGGTTCAATGTGTTTATGTAACGAACTCATATTTGATCCATGGACATATATTTTATCCCGCATGCGAGCATTTAAGAAGGGTTTAAAAATTTGAAATGCTGCGTTAAATAGCCAGTTCTGATAAACAACATGAATTGCAGTAGTTCTGAGAGGCATAGAGGTCTAAAATTTTTAAAAGTTCAATGAAAGTGCTAAGTGCTTATCGTTAGAGATATTATTAGATATTAAAGATATATTTTGGGATACAGACCACCATTAAAGAAATCATTTTTTGAGCTACTGAAGGCGTCAAATGCAACATGTGATTAAAAGTGATATCACTCAAATCAAATATTCCAACTCCTCCAAGTATTTGTCCAGATGGCTCTAGAGATCCCGTCTCCAGCAACAATAGCGATGCTTTGAATACAACATCAACTGAAGATTTAGAAGGATTCCAATTCGCAAATCTGAAAATCATGACACGTCTTCCCGTTTGTTCAGTATATGGCAGCACTGACACAATATCGTCGTCCCCAATTGAAAGTAAATCTAACGGATGTACTTTTTCATGCAATTCTCTATTGGCATCTCGAAAAGCGCAATAATTACCGAGCTTAAATATAATATTACAATATGATAATATTCTTAACACATTTTGCGTTAAATTTAATTTACCAATCTGTAAGCGTTTTGAACATTACAAAATCTTGCTCGAAGAAATTTGAGTAAAAATTGGTCCTCCATACTAGGTGGTACAAAATCTCCCTTTTCTATAAATAATAACTTTCAGTGAAAAAATAGAATTATTTTTTATCTTCATGTTTTACCGAATATCATATCCCGAAGTTCTTGAATGAGATTGCATATTGTTTCTGAATGTTCTCCTTGCTGACGTGCTATGTTTGTAAGGCTTTCTGATAGCTCTGGACTCAAATTCAATTGAAAGACTGCCTCTGGAGCTGGCATTTTAAATTCTTTAAATAAAATTTAAATATATGTATTTTCCTTGTTAATAGTAAAATAATCGTATCTGATCAAGGGTTATGAGAGAGTTAAATAATGGTTATATGATATATTGAATAACTAAGCTATATTATTTATAGTAACATAGTAACTAGACTAATGCAGTTGGCTTTCTTACTGTAACGACCGGAACTTCAGACCTTGGATTCCGAGCGGAAGACATTTTATTTATTTACTAGCTGGTTTCTTTTTGGCTGCAACATCTTTGTTACAATCATCCTTACTCTATTTCGCTACCATCTTAAAGAACTTGTTTTTTTCTTTTCCTATGTTAGGTTTTTTTTTCCTTTTTTTGGTTCTTATTAATGACTAGCTGGGTTACCCGGTTTCACCCGGCGTTGGGTAAATACTTACTAATTAAAAACTTCTCAAATGTTCTAGTTTGTTATATCCTAGAAATTGTTTCAACCCTAAAACCCCTTTATGGATCCGCTATCTTGAATTTCCAAATCTTAATAATATTAAAAATTAGTGGCCTTGAAATAATCATTGTACAAATTTTCATTAAAATCCGTTGCCATATTGGATCCGCCATCTTGGATGTACAACTTTTGATAATATTCGGAACTTGTATCCTCAGAATAATCATTGTACTAATTTTCAGTAAAAATCGTTAAATCAAGAAATTTGGTCTCATATTGGACCCGCCATCTTGGATTTACAAATTTTGATAATATTCGAAATTTGTAGCTTCAGAGTAATCATTGTACCAATTTTCATTAAAATCCCTCGAAATCGAAACATTCTGGACGCCATGTTGGGTCCGCCATCTTGCATTTACAAATTTTGATAATATGTATACAAAATTAGTGGCTTCCATTACAATCCGTTGAAATATGGATATGGAAATTTTGATAATATTCGAAATTAGTAGATTCGGAATAATCATTGTATTAATTTTAATTAAAATCCGTTGAAATCGAGACACTCGGTTGCCATATTGGATCCGCCATCTTGGATTTACAACTTTTGATAATATTCCGAACTTGTATCCTCAGAATAATCATTGTACCAATTTTCATTAAAATCCGTTGAAATCGAGAAGTATTGGTCTTCATATTAGGTCCGCCATTTTGGATTTGTAAATTTTGATAACATTCAAAATCAGTGACCTCAAGATATTCATTGTACTAATTTTCATTAAAATCCGTTGAAATCGAGAAATTGGCCGCCATTTTGGATCCGCCATCTTGGATTTCTAAATTTTGACGATATTCAAAATCAGTGGCCTCAAAACAATCATTGTACTAATTTTCATTAAAATCCGTTGAGATCAGGAAATCTTGAATTTCTAAATTTGGACAGCGGAGTTGAAATTCCCATCCCGCAAAACCCCCATGTACCAATTTTCATGAAAATCGCTTCAAATTTAAAATTTTCAGCCGCCATCTTGGATCCGCCATTTTGAAACCCTAAGTATTATCCGAAAAAAATTAGCCTATATGTTAAGTCGGAATATGCACTACCTTCGGACAAAAAATGAAAAATAGCGATGCAAGCGTTTAGGCGTGATTAAGCAACAAACAAACAAACAAACGAATTTTCATTTATATATATATGTATATAGGGATAGGGATATAGGGATGTCTGGAAATGGTTTTTATTGGATTGAATCATGAAAATTTTCCTTAAATATGTTTACTTCCGACAAAATATGGGTATGAACGATCATATGTATTTACTAACATTTTTATATTGTTTATAACAAGACAAAAGAATTTCTGTTGTTTAGATATATTAAAAGGTTATATTTATGCCTTCAGCGAAAGACCTCTAAGGGGAAGTTTGTCATGTGGTCACTTTAAAGTGCGCCCAGACCAATTTTCACATATTGTTAGTCTTATAAGAATGTATAAAAGCATATATGTATTACTGAATCTTATAAGAACCTGTCATAATATAATATTTTTGTATCTTTACTCGGTTTCATAAGCATTAACCCGGTTTCAACCGGCGTTGGGTAAATATTTACTAATTAAACGCTTCTCAAATGTTCTAGTTTGTTATATCCTAGAAATTGTTTCAACCCGAAAACCCATTTATGGATCCGCCATCTTGAATTTCCAAATCTTAATGATATTCAAAAAAAATTTTTTTTTTTTTTTTTTGTCCTGTCTTACTCCCTTCGGGAGTATAGGGCGTCTACAAAGTCTCTCCATCCGTTTCTATCTTGGGCTAGTCCCTTAAAATAATCATTACTTTGGTCGCCATATTAGATCCGCCATCTTGAATTTGGAAATTTTGCTAATATTCGAAATTAGTGGCCTCAGAATAATCATTGTATTAATTTTCAGTAAAATCCGTTGAAATCGAGAAATTTGGTCTCATATTGGACCCGCCATCTTGGATTTACAAATTTTGATAATATTCGAAATTTGTAGCTTCAGAATAATCATTGTACCAATTTGCATTAAAATCCGACGAAATCGAGATATTCTCGACGCCATGTTGGGTCCGCCACCTTGCATTTAGAAATTTTGATAATATACAAAATTAGTGGTCTCAGAATAATGACTGTACTAATTTCCATTACAATCCGTTGAAATCGAGAAAGGTTGGTCGCCATCTTGGATTTGATAATTTTGATAATATTCGAAATTAGTGACCTCAGAATAATCATTGTACCAATTTTCATTAAAATCCGTTGAAATCGAGAAATCTTGGTGGTCATATTGGGTCCGCCATCTTAGATTTGTAACTTTTGATAACATTAAAAAACTGTGACCTCAAGATAATCATTGTACTAATTTTCATTAAAATCCATTGAAATTAAGAAATACTGGTCGCCATATTGGGTCCGCCATCTGGGATTTGTAAATTTTGATAACATTCAAAATCATTGACCTCAATATAATCATTGTACTAATTTTCATTTAAATCCGTTGAAATCGAGAAGTATTGCTCTTCATATTGGGTCCGCCATCTTAGATTTGTAACTTTTGATAACATTAAAAAACTGTGACCTCAAGATAATCATTGTACTAATTTTCATTAAAATCCGTTGAAATCAAGAAATACTGGTCGCCATATTGAGTCCTCCATCTGGGATTTGTAAATTTTGATAACATTCAAAATCATTGTACTAATTTTCATTAAAATCCGTTGAAATCGAGAAATATTGGTCCGTCATATTGGGTCCGTCACATTGGGTCCGCCATCTTGGATTTGTAAATAAAGGAGTTTTCGGGTTGAAACAATTTCTAGGATATAACAAACTAGAACATTTGAGAAGTGTTTAATTAGTAAGTATTTACCCAACGCCGGGTGAAACCGCGTAACCCAGCTAGTATCTAATAAATAATGAATTGTTAATTTAGCTTACAGATAAATGTAATTTAGATTATTTTATTCATAAAAAAAATGTTTTCTAGAACTTCAATATTTTTTTTTATTTTTTTTTTATACATTTCACCCTTTTTTTTCTATTTAAAAATCGTCAAATTGTAATTTTACATCTTCTCAGTAAAATGTTGAAACCAAATTCTTTCCTTCACACAGTTGCATTGCTCATGCAAATACTATTTCACAAAGAATATAGCAGTGAGTTTCCTCTCAGGTTGTTAGGGCACTAAAGTTCGCTTTTCGTCTTTCCTTACTTAAAGCATTTTCTGACCCAATGTAGAGACACCGAAGTCGGATTAGGATAATTCCTAATCTTGCTTGTAAATCGAGCATATACGTAAGAATGCGCAGTTGATAAATGTTGCATTCGGAAGTTCTACTGAAAAATTCCACATCATTTCGTAAACAAATATTCTTTTAAATGCGGTAATAATACGGAATCATTCCGGTTGCATTTGCGAATTTGTGTTAATAGTTGATTTTAAACTTTATTTAACACTTGTCCATATCCAATATAACAAACGAAATTCGAATATATGTATTGTATAATATCACAGAATAATGTTAATTATATGGTCGGCTCGGAAAGAAGATAATAAAATACCCAATTGGCATTTGGCACAGCAGCCAGGTCAAGTATAATCGACTGACGAACAACAATAAACACAGTTATGCGTCTTGTAATGTTTGATGCCCAAAGAACGCTGCACTGTCTTAACACTTAACGTTTTACCATCTGAAAAACTAGTTTATTCTCAAACACACTTCTTACTTTTCGACTCTTTTAGTAGATAAGCAGCCTGAAACACAAAGCACTGGACCCTGTAAATTTTTGTAAAACAGCAGACAAAGAAAATAAAGAATCACTTTTCTTATCGTGGAAGAGAGCAAAAACCGGAATTTAATCTATACGACTTGATACTGAGCCTCTTGGACTCTGTGGCTGCTAACGCAATTCAGTTATCACATTACAGAACAATATTAGGCCTTCGCCTTAATACGAGAATCCTAAAAATTCACAATACAAATGTGAATTTCTGTAGGTTACATTGCAAATATATCTGTCGGTAACTAAAACAACTTTCTTCAGCACGAGAACTGAGTTGTTAAGATAGAGGTATCATAACATCTTAAAATGACTCAGCACTGCAGCGTACACCAAGGTAAATGTGCCTCAAGTGGATCTGGTATTATTTACGTTCAAACGCGAACTGATCGGCTAGTGCTAGAGTAAGCTCATTAATATCGACTGCTCATAACATTTCTATGCAGAGCTATGCAATGGGAATACGGTCATTAATTGAATGCATAAGACTTGACAATACACATCATATTCAATAGTGTTATGCCTTCATTACATCATGGGCATCATGGTTGAATATTATTTTATTATCGTTCAAATTTATTTGTTCTCAAAGATTAAAAATCTAAACCGTTCCAAATTACTAATTTTTGTGAACAATATTAACAATTTCATATTAAAAGAGATCGGCCAACATAGATATCAGTCAAGGCTACTAGTATGTCTTAATCAAATCAACGAACAGGTTATATCGTTTTAGTTTTATTGTTTTTACATAAGTTAATTATAGGAAATCACTTTTAAAAAATGCATGTTTAATTATTTTTATTTATATGAATTTAATTCGAATATTCTTACATAGGAAAGAAATGAGTTACAGATTCCATAATACAAGGGATAACAAAGGTAATGCTTGGAAAGTAATAACACGTGTTTTTTAAATACCAAGATACTAAATAATTTAACAATTTGTACTTTTATTTTTAGAATTTACAGGAAAGCAAGGAATACAGGTGTGTATATCATATATCTACAATACAAATCGATACATATAATGAAAGTAAGTGTGGTTTGTCTGTGCGTACCGCTAAAACTTTGCAACCGAAATTCGCAGTCCCATGGGGGTTATATGGTGCGATAACCGTCCATTTTCCATCCTTGAAATAGTTTTCGTTTTGAAACTGCAGGGGTTAGATATGAAGATGGGGATGATGTGTGTCCTATCCAAACACCGCATTGCACCAATAGACTTTCCATGGAAAGTTTCCAGAAGGTTCGAGAATGTTTCAATATATTCCAGAATGATTCAGAATGTTACAAAATGTTCCAGAATGTTATAGAATGTTCCAAAATATTATAGAATCGCCAAAAAGGTTCGAGAATGTTTCAATATATTCTAGAACGTTTCTAACTGTTCAAGAATGTTATACATAGAATGTTTCCAAAGGTTCGAGAATGTTCCTGGATGTTGGAGAATATTGTAGGAGAAAATCTTAAATACAAAATCCTGAATAATCTAGAATGTTCGAGAATGTTTCAGTATGTTCTAGAATGTTCCAGAATGTTATAAAAATTTCCAAGAGGTCCAAGAATCTTCCAAAATGTTGTAAAATGTTCCAGAACGATCTAGAATGTTTGAGAATGTTGAATAATGTTATAGAATCCTTCAAAAGACTCGAGAAGGTTCTAGAATGTTCCAGAATATTGTAGAATCTTTCAAAAGGTTCGAGAATATTTCATTATATTCGAAAATGTTTCAAATACGGGGGTATAAAATTGCTATTCATGATATTTTGGTCGCTTATTTCAGATTTGCTATTGGAATTTAGAAATAAAATATAACACATTCAACGTGACGACCAAAATTTCCTAATTTTAAGAGATTTCAATGATAATTAGTAACAAAGAGGTTCTCAGCGCCGTTTTTTCGAATCTCTCGAAAATCAGTTCAAAGGAGTTTTTGGGGCTATTGTTTTTAAAACTTTTATCAGAATTTGGAAATTAAACGAGGCGCATTCAATAAGCAAACAATATTTCTACAATAAGTCAAAGGATTTCAAAGCAAATTAGCATAAAAGGTTTTTCAGGTTGAAACAATTTTTAGGATATACCAAAACACCGGGAAAAACTGGGTAACTAAGCCAGTAATATAATAACAATAGATGTGCAATGTTGAGGGAGAGCAACACTATGACGACTCGAAGAATTGCCTTTTATTCTGTTTTTTTTTTTCTATGTTATGTAATTTTTTCGTTGTTAATAAGTATACTTTGAACTATGTCCGTAACCATTTGTAATGAAAAAGAAAGAACAAGAAATTTTGTAACCATTTGTAATGAAAAAGAAATAACAAAATTATAGCATACAACATGTTGATTCATAAAATGGAGAAAGCGAGGGGAGGGATTTAAGTTATCAGACTCTGAATATTTCATTCGGAAATCACGGAAATAAGTTTCTTTTTATAACTTAAGAAAAATGTAAATTAGACTTGCTTCCTTATCTCAATAAACTTTTTAGTTAAAATATATATTACTGAGAAATAGTGCTTCAGTCGTCAGTTAAAGTATTGTCCTAGAAATTAAGACATTAATATATATCCCTTTGCTGACGACGTGCGATGTAATGTGACACGCGGCAAGCTTTTGTAAAACGCCACCATGCGAGATATAGGCCCTTATTCTGGTTGTCACGTCGAATCGCAGCTGTAATCCATTTAATTGTAACAAAGCTCGAACTACAACTCAGACAAGTGATTTTAACCCATTAATGCGCAAAACGAGAATTTTGTGTACGCAAGTTCAATTGTACGATTCGAATAGAAAATTGGGGTGATTTCTTCCAAAATCGTATATAGGGGATTTTTGGGGATGCTCTTTCAGAATCTGGTATTTGTTTTGCATAAAAGCTTCAAAAACCCTATTATGTTTTGGATTTTTAAAAAAACAATGCTGATTTTTTCTTTTTCTTTTCAAATTCAATTATCTTGTAGTTGCTACTATTGAATGATCATATAACCACCAGAAATCACGGTCCGAATATCCTAACTTTCTCAAACCATAGTTTTGAAAGTTTTCTTTGCTTTAGTTATTGAAAAATAGCCATGCACATGAAGAAGGACTAAAATGTGAGTATGCATGAATGTCCTCGAGCCAGGAAAAATTTCCTACTCATCAAACGAACCCGCCTGCTCGTTTAGATGTGTTGTTGCGGGATGGTGCTCGAGGGCCCGGCTAAAGCACCTCGTCCGGCGGTATGCGGCAGCGAGAGCTGGCATGGCTAGCTTTTGCGGTAGCGTGGGGGGGTCTGCCGAAATTGCCGCTCTGAGCCGCCGGAACGGACCACCAACAACACGAAAATTCTCTCGCGACGGGACACGATTCGAAAGGAATCGCACAGGGAGGAAAAATGGCAGAGCAGGCTGAACCCCTGCAACTGCCCGTGATTGACCCTCGTGGGGGGTTTTTTAAGGTGTTAATGCACCCCCCCTCTGGCCTATGCCCCAACCACCCTTTGACCTCCTCCGTGGCCCAAAAAAAATTAGTGGGGAGGTCCCTTAAATTAAATCACAACCCTGGCTGAAAGATTAAGTGGGAGAGGGAACCAAGAAAAAAAATAATTCTACTGTAACATACCTGGGGTCATGTTAAATTTCATTTTATAAACAAAATGACATTAAGTACAAAAAGAAAAATACAAAAAAACGTTGGGCGCCTTGCTGCTGCTGCTTATGTGCTGAGGTGCTGTCCTGGCTGCTGCTGCTCGCGGGTATCAGGTTGTTACTGGGGGGATGAACACGTAGTCTCTGATGTCACACCCTGCCTGTTCAATGGCCCCGTTGTGGTGTGAGTTGATCAGTAGCATCAAAAAAATGTTTGGCAAATTTGGTATTTAATGGTAAGTAAAAAAAAGGAATTTTGATTTTAATTGCATTTCACATAGTCTAAATTTGTTCATCTATTTTAACACTTTCAGGGTGATTTAGGAATTTTAGCGTCTAACGGTAAGTTATAAAAATTTGGTTTGACTGCATTTCACAAAGTCTAAATTTAATTTTTCTTATTTAACACTTTCAGGGTAATTCAGGAATTTTAGCGTCTAACGGTAAGTTATAAAAATTTGGTTTGACTGCATTTCACAAAGTCTAAATTTAATTTTTCTTATTTAACACTTTCAGGGTAATTCAGGAATTTTAGCGTCTAACGGTAAGTTATAAAAATTTGGTTTGACTGTATTTCACAAAGTCTAAATTTAATTTTTCTTATTTAACACTTTCAGGGTAATTTAGGAAGATCCGGTAACTACAGGGTTCCTTAGGTAGCTTGGGCATCTTACCGTTGGATCAGTACAAAAAGAAAAGCATGTAGCGGTAATTATTAACACCAAAGGAGTATACAACGGTAAGTATTTTGAAAAAAAAAGTACTTCACATGGTGAACGAATAAAAACTTTAAATTATTTTTCTTTCACTTTCAGCGCTTGCCCGTATTGAGAAGGATATAATTTTAATTTTCTCCACTTTCAGCGCTCACAGAAGGAAACGAGAATTGAACGGTAATGATAATAACTGTTTTATGCAATTTCAAATAAAATAACTTTAACAAATTTTTTTTTTTTTTTTTCTTTCCACTTTCAGCGCTCACCGAAGGAAACAAGAATCGAACGGTAATGATAATAACTGTTTTATGCAATTTCAAATAAAATAACTTTAACAATTTTTTCTTTTTTTCTTTCCACTTTCAGCGCTCACCGAAGGAAACGGGGAAAACTGTGCATCTACCGGTAATTACAATAACTGTTTTAGGCGGATTTCAAATAAATTAACTTTAATACTTTTGCTCTTTCCACTTTCAGAGCTCACCGAAAAGACTAGGAATCGAACGGCAATTAAAATAACTGTTTTACGCATATTTCAAATAAAATAACTTTCCTAATTTTAGTTTTTCCACTTTCGGCGCTCACAGAAGGAAACGAGATAAACTGTGCATCTAACGGTGAGTATCACAACTGGGTTTAGGCGGATTACAAATAAAATAACTAATAACTTTTGTCTTTCCACTTTCAGCGCTCACCGAGGGAAACTCGTGTATTTACTGGCAAATATATCGAGAAAACAAAAAAAAACAATTTTGTCCATACTTTGAATCGATCAACTTTTTTAATCACATTTTCTTTTAATAATCCGCGTTATCCCGGGGCCTGAGGCCACCTCAGCCGTCCGATCTCTTCCACTGCCCGACAAGAACTTCTTCCGGCCCACGCACTCTAGCTCACACCCGTCGAGAAAATCTCGCGCCCGCCGCCACTCACCCATACCGCCGTACCGATCTCATCGACTCCTCACAGCTGTCCTTCCACGGCCACGGTCCCGCCTCACGCTCATCGTGGCCACCCAGATGTTCGACTCCGTGAGCTTTCTTTCCATCGAGCCTTGCTCGGTCCCGAAAAAATTTTTACATGCGACCGAGAATTAGACACCCCAGCCGAGTTCGGTCGCAGTTTTTGCCTTCTTCATTTACCGCTCCTTGAGTCTCGGGCGATGAAACTTTTGGTAATTTTTCTGCCTGGGCGGCGGCAAAATCTCGGCACTCGAGGCTCAAGGAGCGGGATCCCGAACGGGGATTGACAGTGCCGCCGTTTAATTTTTTGATGATGTTAAGGGGCAACCTAAAGCCGGAGACCATGGGCGTCGGTGAGGAATAAAATTTTGTAGGGCAAGTTTTGGGTTTTTGTTTTAAGGGGCCCTGACCACAACAGCACAGCTCCGTTGGACTCGTCTCCGAGGCCAAGGGAGCTGAATAATGGTCGGGCTGTGGAGGGGTCCTACATGTGGCTCAACCCACGTCTGCGACTGGCCCGAGACTGAGCTAGCCGGCCAAAATCAACACTGGACCTCCCTGACCCTAATGAGAGGCCAGTTAATCCAGGGCCGACTTGGCCACAACCTTCCACTGTCAGAGAAAACCAGCCCTGATGAGAGGCAGGCTTTCCTGACAGTGACAGGGAGCTGCTAACCCATCTCGGACCAGCCCAGATCCTGGGTGACAGACCTAAAAGTGTTCATGGGGAAGATGAGAGGTGCCCAACATGTGGCTCGACCCACGTCCAGGACTACCCCGAGCCTTAGTCAGCTGGCCAGCTGTCAGCATTGAACTTCCCTGACCCTTATGGGAGGTCCGATAGATTCAATGCTGACTTGGCCCTTCTACGTCTTCTATTGTTGCGACCGATCTCATTTCCACTGCTGAACCTGCGTCTGTTGGTGTTGTGGGATCTGTTTTGCGCCCGGCTAAGGTTCCTAGATCTATCTTTGTGTCTCGTGTCCATCCAGAGACTTCTGAAGAGGAGATCTGCGCTTTAATTTCTTCCCGGCTTGGTGTTTTGCATTCATCTATTTCATGCAGGAGGATTTCGAAACACCAAGGACCTGGAAACCGCACTTTTGCAGCTTCTTTTAAAATTCTTGTCCCTGAGGATCATTTTAAAGCAGTTTTATCGTTGGACGTCTGGCCAGTAAACTCTATTGTGCGGGAATTTATTCCTAGAGGTCGGAATGGTTCCTCGGCTTCTCCTGCAAAAAACATATTAGGGAAGTCTCATTATACTATGCCAACGTAACCGGTCTACGATCTAAGACGCATAAATTTTTTAATAGTTGCACCAACTCATGTTTCGACGTGGTCTGCTTGACTGAAACTTGGCTGTGCGGCAGGATTTCCGACGCCGAGCTTTTTAGCTCCGAATACATTGTCTTTCGTCGTGATCGCCACTGTTCTGACGATGCACCTGTGGGTGGAGGAGTACTTTGTGCTGTTCGCCGTGATATTCCTTGTGTGCTGATTGACTTCTTGAACTCTGACAACTTGGAGCTTATTTGCGTAGCTTTGAGACTTCCCTGCATAACTGTATACATTATCACCTGCTACATTCCTCCAAATTCTTCTTTGGAGATTTATATGGCCACGGCGTTATGTATCGAGGATATTATGTCTAAACTACACCCCTCTGATCAATTGCTGCTTTTTGGCGACTTCAATCTTCCCACTGTTTCCTGGGAGCAATCTGATGACAACGATGGACTGTCTCCGTTCATATCATCGGGTTTTCAACCTGCTAGTAGCTTCATTGACTACATTCTTTCGATGGGCCTATCACAAACTAGCAATATTCGTAATTCGTCTGGCAAGCTTTTGGACCTGGTGTTCTCTTCGGATCCTGACGGAACCCTCGTGAAGCATTGCTTTGCTCCGCTTGTTCCCGAAACTAATCATCACCCGGCCTTGCACACTATTATAACGCTCGATATTTCTTCCTCTGTTTATAGCTCTCATGTTGAAAATTTATGTTACAACTTTAAAAAGGCTGATTTTACCAATATAAATGATTGGCTTGCTGGTTATGATTGGTCTGTCGTGCTCAACAAACGTGACATTGACGAGGCTGTTAATATTTTCTATGAAATTATTTATAACTGCTGTGCTAAATTTGTCCCTATTGAGCTTTCTAGGTGTAACTCTAATTATGCACCCTGGGTTAATAATAGTTCCGTGAAACACCTAAAAAATGCCAGAAACAAAGCATGGAAGAGGTTTTGTTCCTCGCGGAGCGATGCTGACTATGCTGAGTTCTGCAATATCCGTTCTCTGTATGTTTCTGCTGTTGAAGATTCGTACGGCTCCTATCTGCAGAGAATGAGGTCCGCATTGCGTAGCGAGCCAAAGCAGTTCTGGCATTTCGTCAACTCTAAGCGCAAGTGTGACGGTTACCCTTCCTCGTTGAGATACGGGGATATAGATACTACTGATCCCCTTGAAATTGCCAATCTCTTTGGTGACTTTTTTAAAACCGCTTTCTGTGATCCCAACTGTGATATTAGTTATAGTAATTTTACCCACCTGACGAAGCTTTCGCCGACTTCTTTTCAGCCTAAGGACTTATTACTTGACGAGGACTCGATTTCTGATTTTATTTCTAATCTACCAGACTCATTCTCGTGTGGTCCTGATGGCATTCCCTCCATTTTTTTAAAACGCTGCAACTCGTCTATTGTCGCTGTACTGTGTTATTTATTTAATTTATCTTTATCTTGTGGTGTTTTTCCTGAGCAGTGGAAGTTGTCATTAATAATTTCTTTACATAAGAAGGGTAATAAGTGCGACATAAGTAACTATCGACCTATTGCTAAATTATGTTGCATAGCAAAAATTTTTGAAGCTTTAATTTGTGATGTTTTATGTTTTCACTGCAAACCCTTCCTGGGATCTTTCCAACACGGTTTTATTAAAGGGAAATCTACTACGACTAACTTATTAGAGTTTTCTAACTTTTGCACGTCTGCCCTGGAAAACGGACAGCAGGTTGATTGCATTTATACAGATTTTAGTAAGGCCTTCGACAGAATTAATCATAAAATTCTCATTTTTAAATTATCTCTTTTAGGATTTCCCTCTTCTTTTATTAATTGGATTTCTTCTTACCTATTAGGCCGTACACAACGTGTTAGTTTTCGCAACGCTCTTTCCAATGAAATAAATAACACATCAGGCGTCCCTCAGGGTAGTCACCTCGGACCACTGCTTTTCATCGTTTATATTAATGATGTCTTTTTATTATTAAATAATTCACGCATTCTTTGCTATGCAGATGACGCCAAAATTTTCCGTACTGTATCAAACGCAAACGAATGCGAACTTTTAAATTCTGACTTAGACACTTTTTATCATTGGTGCTCTATTAACTGTTTACCCTTAAATATAAGTAAATGTACCGTTATGTCTTTTTCCCGTAAACGGTCACTTCTTGACTTCTGTTATGTTCTGGATAATTCATCCTTATCTCGACTTGACAAAACCAAAGATTTGGGTGTATTATTTAATTCCCGTTTATCTTTCAATGATCACTATGACGCTATTATTGCCAAGGGTAACTCCGCTTTGGGTTTTGTTAAGAGGTGGTCTAAGGAGTTTGACGATCCCACTATAACGAAACTTCTTTTTTGCACTTTTGTCCGCCCTATATTGGAATACGCTAGCCCGGTTTGGTCTCCTTTCCATGCAGTTCATATTAACCGCATCGAAGCCGTCCAGCGTAATTTTGTACGTTTTGCACTTCGTGGCTTACATTGGGACAATCCATCCGCGCTTCCGCCTTATGAAAATAGGCTTAAACTCTTCCCTTTGTCCTCTCTCGAGGATAGACGAATGAATGCCAGAATTGCTTTTGCTTTTGACTGTATACAGGGCGGTATTAATTCTGCTGAATTGCTTTCATCATTCAATATTTCTGTACCTCCTCGCTCTTTTAGGAGCTATGACTTTTTCCATGTTTCTAGGCATAGTACTAATTATGGGATGCACATGCCAATCTCCTCAATGTCTCGTCTTTTTAATAGTAAATACGATGTGATTGATTTTAATTTAAATAAGCGCAATTTAAAAAATCAGCTTCGTTAAGGTTTATTTATCTAATTATTGTAGTAGTCAGTTGTTGATGAATCCTAAATAAATAAATAAATAAATTGACCACTCACTCCCACTGGCGGGGAAAACCAGCCCTGATGAGAGGCAGGCTTCACCGACAGTGGGGCTGAGTTGCTGATTCTGCCTCGGGCCAGCCCCGATCGTGGGGTTGGGTCTAAGGAAACTCGAATTACAAAGAAAAATTAGAGGTGGCTGTAAACCAGCTCCCACGGTCATCCCAGTCCCAAGATGAACCTCCGCACTGCGGATCCGCATCCCTCCAGACTCCAGCGATGTGGCGCTGCTGTTCCAGGGAGTCTGGAGGTGAGAGCTGTTGTGAAACTTGGGGAACCAACTTAACCTAATTAAAGGAATCTCCTGTCAGATTCCTTGTCGTGCAGTCTTTGCCAGGTGGAATTGTTGGAGTACAGGATCTCCAAGTATAGGCGACAGAAGGTAATACGGGTATAAAAAGGGCGATGAAAAAATGGGGAAGGGCAGAAATTGAGAAGAGGATAGGGTAAAAAAAACTGTACAAGAACGAATGTCTTGTCAGGGCGAAAACGTTGACGTTTCCCGAAGGGTAACTGACGTGTGCCGTTAACGTTGGGGTATGAAGAGATTACAGCCGATAGAGGCCAACGACGTTCAGATGAGTTGTGATGAGACCAAACCGTAAGACCACCCAGGGCAACCCAGATTGTAAATGGTGGACGGGGTGACAAGTTTAGGTGTGTGAGTGCGGCGCAAACCGATACGAACCACTGTAGACAAAAGAAATTCATGAGTAGGTATGAGATGTACAATATGCGACGGTATACGGGTTTATATATTCAAAAGGCTGATTATGCTTCGTACCATGTACGATGGATGTAAAAAAAATTATTTGTATTAGAGACGAGCAGAAAGGGTAGATATGTAGCATATAGAGGTCGTGAAATAATGAAACAGAGACATGATGATATGTAAGATTTTGTAAGATTATATATATATATATAAAAGGGGAAGTATAAAAAAGGTGGGATATTTTGCCTACGGCAGTGGAATAGCTAGATCCGCAGATCAAGCGACACCGTTTGGGATTAAGAGTATGTCCTCGGGGAAAAGGCCGCCGTACCGACCCACACCGTGAGGTCTTGCAAGGACGACGACCGGGGAATTCTCCCGGACAGGTAGCTGGCTCTAACATCAGCCAGCTCCTGTAATTCCAGGGAGCGCCCCGGGGGTCTCCAAAGCACAGGTCCCACGGCGTGGACAAGCAAAGCGCCTCCCTGCCGGTTCCCCTCAAGGAGGAGGAAGCCCGAGACCTCGAGACGGCTTGCTGGCTGATGAAGCCAGCATCCGTAATTCTCAAGAGGCCTCGGAGCTGCCTCGACCAGGAGAGTTACCGACAGAGCCCTTTGGAGTGAGAAGGTGGGAATGAAATTGAGGTTAGACGGCAGTTAATTAACAAAGGATAATGGATGGGATGGGTGTAAGGGCAAGGACTTCTAACTAGGAAGTGGGTAGGGAATACGGGGTTAGAAGGGTATATCCACCGCGTAACCGAGCAGAGGCGGTTTTACGGACAACCTGATACCAGTTAAGCTGGACGGATGCCTTATTAGGGCTACCGGATGATCTTGTTGAGGAATGGAAAAAAAGAAAACTCCACTACGGATCGCCGCCAGTGAAGATTCCACACGAATCAAAACAAAATTATTTGAGTGCTTTACAACATTAGAATAAGTCACATGTCAGAGTGACGAATATATAAAAGGGTCATGATTTAATGTCCTTTGCATGGAAGGTGCCTATTAATTTACCTTGGAGGGTCTCTAGCTCGTACAATGCATTACCTTTTCTCGCTCTTACCCGGCATTTTATAAACTTTTTTCCCAACTTGGCGTTGAAACCTTTCCCGAAATTACTCAACTGGAAATTTCGTCTGTACACTTCCTGCCCTACCTTGAATTCGACTGGCTTGGATCGCAAATTATACCGTTTCCCTCCCTTTTCGAAGGCCTTGTCTAAATTTTCTTGTACCTGAGTACGAATCAGTCGAAGTTTGTCGGAACAGTCCACATCAATAGGTTCGTTAACTCCCGATAGTTGTCGTAATAAAGCGTAGGCGGACCCATGCTCAATCATATTAATACCGAACAGAGTTTTATACGGGGAGAACTTAGTGGCTTGGTGTACCGAACTACGTAGTGAACTGGCAATGCAACTCAATTTCTCATCCCATCTGGTGTGCTCATCTCGTATATACGCCCGGATTCCGGCCAGAATGGATTGATTAACACGCTCGGAAGCGTTGGCCTGAGGCGAATAAACAGCCGTACGCAGATGATGCACTCCATATTTTCTTAGAAGGTTTCGAAACTGAGCCGAGCGGAATTGCGTTCCATTGTCAGTCACCACGGTTTCGGGAACTCCGAATAGATGGAAAATTTGTTCTTCGACGTAAGTGCAAATGTTTGAGGTACTGGCCTTTCGTAGGGGTTTTAGCAAGGGATATTTCGAAAAGTGATCTAGCGCGATCAAGATGCAGACTTTGCCCTTTTTGGTTCTAGGGTAGGGACCCAGGAGGTCGAGAAAAATTCGCTGCCAAGGCCGTTCAGTCTTGGCCTGTGTGCCCATGGGTGGTCTTAGGGTAGTGTTAGATGGTTTCACCTCTTTGCAGATGTCACAAGAGAGAATGTACTCTCGAGTTTCTACCGTCATACCTGGCCAATAAAAATGTCTACGGAGTCTTTCTAGAGTTTTACCAATTCCGCCGTGAGCTGCCAAAGGGGGATCATGAGCTCGCGATATTACGTCTTTCGTTAATGCCTTCGGCACCCACAGTTTCCAAGCTTCTTCTTCTTGAACGGGATCACCTGATCGAGGTTGAATTCGGATATAAACATAGTCGTCACGAACTATTAAATCAGGGAAACGGTCTTTATTCTTCTCTACTCGTTCGATAAGCTCTTTATATTCGGAAGAACGGAAATGCGGCGATTCAAGATCTATTTCTGGACCGGGATTTTCAAGGGAGCTAGCATCAATTTGTTCACAGTGAACTCTTGACAAGGCGTCTGGCACCACATTCAGTGTTCCTTTACGGTGTTCTACACTGAAGTTGAAGCCTTGCAACTTTAGGCTCCAACGGGCCAGACGACCACTAAGGTCTTTTTGCGTCATAAGCCACTGCAGGCTAGCATGGTCCGTAACGATTTTGAACGGCATCAATTCGACGTAGGCACGGAATTTTTTCAGACTCAGGATTGCCGCCAGACATTCCAATTCGGTCACTGTGTAGTTGCGCTGAGCAGAATTTAATTTCTGAGAGACATACGCGATTGGTCGTTCTTTCCCTTCGTCCTCCAATTGAAGAAGCACGCCC
Organism: Dysmachus trigonus; assembly: GCA_949715965.1. Taxonomy (NCBI): domain Eukaryota; kingdom Metazoa; phylum Arthropoda; class Insecta; order Diptera; family Asilidae; genus Dysmachus; species Dysmachus trigonus. Next base: position 32,630,849 of record OX454321.1, on the reverse strand, counting down.
CCTATCCCTTGACTACTCGCGTCACACTGAATAATAAAAGGTTTAGAAAAATCAGGACTCGACAGCAATGGAGCGGAGGTAAGTAATTTCTTTAGTTCTTCGAAGGCAGTCTGAGCTTCGGCAGTCCACGTATATTTGTTCGACTTCTTTAACGTGTCTGTTATTGGCGAAGTCAGGTCTGCATAATTAGGTATGAACTTTCTATACCAACCGGCCATCCCGAGGAAACGACGAGCCTGTTTAAGCGTTTTAGGTGACGGATAATCTATGATAGCTGCGATTTTGTCTGGGTCCGTCTTGATGCCCCCCTCTCCAACAATGTACCCCAGATATTTGGATTCTTTCAAGCAAAATTTACTTTTTTCTACATTAATGGTAAGGCCTGCCTTTTTGAGACAACTGGCCACCTGAGACAACAGCTCTAAATGGGTATCAAAATCTTCGGATAGGACTAGGAGGTCATCAAGATAGACCAAGGCATTCTCGCGAAGGTGGTACGGAATAACTTTATCCATTAACCTGCACATTGTCTGCGGAGCGTTGCAGAGACCGAATGGCATCACTGTGAAGTGATAGAGGGGATGCCCAGGCACCGTAAACGCGGTCTTCTCTCTGGAGTGTTCCTCCAGTGGTATCTGCCAGAAAGCATCCTTTAAGTCCAGGCTGGTTATAAATTTAGCCGACGGAAGGCGACTCAGGATGCCATCGATTTGAGGTAAAGGATAGGCATCCTTCTTCGTCACTGAGTTCACCTTCCGGGCGTCAAAACACAGCCTGACCTTTCCGGGCTTCCTCACCAATACCACTGGGGAGCTCCACGGGCTTTGGCTTTCCTCTATCACCCCAAGCGAGACCATTCGGCTCAGCTCGGCGTCCATCAGTTTTTGAACGGCAGGCGATACGGGATAGAAACGTTGTTTAATTGGGGCGGCTTCACCGACATCAATCACGTGCTCGAGAAGGTGGGTTCTTCCCAACCCCAGGGTAGCGAACGATGGAAATAGGGATTTGACATATTCTAATCGACGTTGATCCGCAGGAGGGAGGACATGACTTTTGGAGTCGGTCGTCTCCGCGATCGAAGTGTCCAACGACGCCAAGGACCCTAACACATCGGGAGCTAGACCAAAAGCCTTCCAGAAGTCGACACCCAAATACAACGCTTGTGTCAGACTGGGATCGAGGTAGAAACGTACAGGCTTGGTTTGCCCACGGAAAGTGACGTCCAGATCAGCGTGCCCGTGTACTTCGGGCTTGGCCCCGTTGGCCACCTCGATCGCGGAGCGATATTTTATCCAATTAATTTTTGGGTCTGATAACATCAGCTCCGCTCCTTGGCCGAGTATGCTAACACTGGCCCCGCTGTCTAATAAACCTGTCAGTGTTTTCCCCAAAATTTGGACCTCGGCATAAGGCCTAACGTCCTGATGCACTGACACGGAAACTGCGGCTAATTTACGGCGAGTAGAAATTACGCGTCGCCAAAAGGTACGTAGACGAAGTGACGATCGTTTGAATCGTTTTAGGGTTCGCACACTGGAATCAGGATGGGTAGAGGACTCCAGAGCCGACATGAAAATTCTCTCCCGAGCAGCTCGATACTCTTTCAGCCGCTGATGTAAAGGTTTACGTGGGTGAACGACTGGAACGGAAGGAACTTGAGTTTTTACCGGCTGTTCAGGCCTCGGTAAAATCGCAACTGCTCGACAGGGAGTGACATGTGGCTCTGAGGTCCCCCCCTCCGATTCAACACAATCTTCCAGAGTGACTCTTTCGACGATATCTGTTTTCGGTAGAATGGATACTTCAGGTGGGTGAAAAGATTTTATACTTCCGGCCGGTAATTTCATAAGGGCTGGGGACACCTCGGGGCTCCGAGTTAGGGCTGCGGAGGGAAAGGAAGAGTCTCGTCCGCCGCCACAGCTGTCACCATCGCTCGTTGTGGTCGAGAACCAGTGGTGTTGTTCTCGACCCGAGTCCTGTTTTTTTGTGAACAGCTGGGACAGCGAGGTTTGACCGTTCCCTTTCGTCCGCAGCCGTAACAGAAGAAGCCCGTTGGCTCCCTGTCACAGTCTTGGTAAAAGTGCCCGTCGGCATCACAATTCCAGCATTTCGATTTGGGTGGCTGGTATTTTGTCACAGACCCTACGGCGTCAACAAAAGGCTCGGCAACGTCAACCGGCTCAACTAATAATGGACTAGATTCTTCTACTCGCGCACGATGCTGAGCAGGAGACAACAGCGCCGCTCTAGACCTCTCTCGGGTAATTTGCGCTTCTGTAGCTAGTGATCGTAACTGACCGATTGTGTCGGTACGATGAAGACAAATTTGCTCCTGTATGTATGGAAGCAAACCTGCCCTCACCGTCTCGACAAACTCGGCTTCAGCCATCGGATTTTTCAACTGGGTGCGGAGTGAAAGAAGAGATTGGTAATACGAAGCAAAAGTCTCACGAGGCTGCTGTCGCCTGCTCAACATCTGCCTCCGAATATCGACATCTCTAGACCGATCGCCCCAATCCGATCGTAACGCTAGCTTTATTTGCTCCCAAGTTGGGTTAACTGTACTTCGCAGAAAGGTCCAGTACCAATTGACCAAGCTATCACTCAACAGCTGGTGAAAGTTCCGTACCAGTAGGGAGAAATCGCTGCGTAAAGTGTTGTGGGTCAGCGTTTCCGCCCTAAAAATAAACTCTTCCACGTTCAACCGCTTATTGTCGCCGTCGTACTGCAACTTCCAGTTACGGATTGGACTGCTGCAGCGACGGTGCGATGAATACTGCCCCGAAGGGTCGAAAATAGGTGGAGGTGGTCGCGTGAATGGAGGGTTCGGCAGAATACAGCCTTCAGGTCGTCGAGTATAGGGTATCTGAGACATAATTGGCGGAGAGGAAGTCATAAAACTATGTTTTGAGCCGTCTCGAGAAACCTGTTCCCGTATCTCTTTCACTCCTTTCGCCACCTCGTCTCGCACGAGATTGGATATTTGTTGCTGAAGTCCCACCAACAGTGAATGGGTCGGTATCCAACCGGATTCCGCTGATACTGGTTTAGGCTTAACCTGCTGATCGGTCGCGTTAGGTGGGTTTAATGACAGGTGAGCTAAAGCCGGGGGATCACCGTCTGTCGGACGCGTCTTAGCGGGCGTGTCTATTTCTCGGTCGCGAAGTAAGTCAACAGGTGTGGCACTTGCTTCGTCCATCGCGTTCGTACCCGTGTTTGCCCCTGCCTCGACCGGAGCATCGGGGGGGAATAGCCGTTGGCGAATCGCGTGCCGCGTATGATACGGGTTTTTAGGAGAAGCCCCAGTTTTTTTCGGCATTTTGTCGAACGCGACCAGCCAGAGCAAGAGGAGAAAACGATGGTGAGCCGAAAGTGAAAAGGAGACTGAAAATCAACAATGCCTGCAACGCTTTAGATTTGCCGCGTCCAATTATGTAATTATTCGTACCAAATGAACTAGCGCGGACTGCCCAAGGAACTCGCAATCAAAAGGAAACAATATTTAGATTACCTTTACCAGGATCTCCGTAAACTACAATATGGGAATACAGCTTACCTTCAGTCTTCACCAAAAATATTACTACTGAATTAAATTTAAATTACATTGTTAATTTGTTAAATTTAACAACAATTTTGCTTTATATTACCAAATATTTAGAATTATTCAAAAAAAAAACAAAATTACCTTGGTCCTCTCTCTCCACCACCCTTCAGCCAATACGGTGAGAAAACAAAAAAAAAAAATTCTGCTACATATTAAACACGAGGGTCAATCACAGGCTACCGAGCATTCAGCCTGCAAGACAGGAAATGTTGAGGGAAAGGACCTTACCAGTTTCCCCTACAAGGACTACGAGGCGGAGAACGACCAAGGTATACTCCCGGACAGGAGGCTGGCCCACCAAATAGCCAACCCCTGTAATTCCAGGGAGGACCTCGGAAGTCTCCACCACGCAGGCCCAGCAGGCTCTGCCGATAAAGCCCCCCACACTACCAGCTCATCCCTAGGATGGAGCTGTCCCCGAGACCTCGAGTCGGCTTACTGGCTGAAGAAGCCAGTATCCGCAATTCTCGAGAGGCCTCAAGTAAGCGCCAGCCACAGGACTCACCGATAGGGCCTCGAAGGAATTTTTGAGAAAGGTACGTGAGAGTAAGGGCAAATTTGGTATTTAATGGTAAGTAAAAAAAAAGGAATTTTGATTTTAATTGCATTTCACATAGTCTAAATTTGTTCATCTATTTTAACACTTTCAGGGTGATTTAGGAATTTTAGCGTCTAACGGTAAGTTATAAAAATTTGGTTTGACTGCATTTCACAAAGTCTAAATTTAATTTTTCTTATTTAACACTTTCAGGGTAATTCAGGAATTTTAGCGTCTAACGGTAAGTTATAAAAATTTGGTTTGACTGCATTTCACAAAGTCTAAATTTAATTTTTCTTATTTAACACTTTCAGGGTAATTTAGGAAGATCCGGTAACTACAGGGTTCCTTAGGTAGCTTGGGCATCTTACCGTTGGATCAGTACAAAAAGAAAAGCATGTAGCGGTAATTATTAACACCAAAGGAGTATACAACGGTAAGTATTTTGAAAAAAAAAGTACTTCACATGGTGAACGAATAAAAACTTTAAATTACTTTTCTTTCACTTTCAGCGCTTGCCCGTATTGAGAAGGATATAATTTTAATTTTCTCCACTTTCAGCGCTCACAGAAGGAAACGAGAATTGAACGGTAATGATAATAACTGTTTTATGCAATTTCAAATAAAATAACTTTAACAAATTTTTTTTTTTTTTTTCTTTCCACTTTCAGCGCTCACCGAAGGAAACAAGAATCGAACGGTAATGATAATAACTGTTTTATGCAATTTCAAATAAAATAACTTTAACAATTTTTTCTTTTTTTCTTTCCACTTTCAGCGCTCACCGAAGGAAACGGGGAAAACTGTGCATCTACCGGTAATTACAATAACTGTTTTAGGCGGATTTCAAATAAATTAACTTTAATACTTTTGGTCTTTCCACTTTCAGAGCTCACCGAAAAGACTAGGAATCGAACGGCAATTAAAATAACTGTTTTACGCATATTTCAAATAAAATAACTTTCCTAATTTTAGTTTTTCCACTTTCGGCGCTCACAGAAGGAAACGAGATAAACTGTGCATCTAACGGTGAGTATCACAACTGGGTTTAGGCGGATTACAAATAAAATAACTAATAACTTTTGTCTTTCCACTTTCAGCGCTCACCGAGGGAAACTCGTGTATTTACTGGCAAATATATCGAGAAAACAAAAAAAAACAATTTTGTCCATACTTTGAATCGATCAACTTTTTTAATCACATTTTCTTTTAATAATCCGCGTTATCCCGGGGCCTGAGGCCACCTCAGCCGTCCGATCTCTTCCACTGCCCGACAAGAACTTCTTCCGGCCCACGCACTCTAGCTCACACCCGTCGAGAAAATCTCGCGCCCGCCGCCACTCACCCATACCGCCGTACCGGTCTCATCGACTCCTCACAGCTGTCCTTCCACGGCCACGGTCCCGCCTCACGCTCATCGTGGCCACCCAGATGTTCGACTCCGTGAGCTTTCTTTCCATCGAGCCTTGCTCGGTCCCGAAAAAATTTTTACATGCGACCGAGAATTAGACACCCCAGCCGAGTTCGGTCGCAGTTTTTGCCTTCTTCATTTACCGCTCCTTGAGTCTCGGGCGATGAAACTTTTGGTAATTTTTCTGCCTGGGCGGCGGCAAAATCTCGGCACTCGAGGCTCAAGGAGCGGGATCCCGAACGGGGATTGACAGTGCCGCCGTTTAATTTTTTGATGATGTTAAGGGGCAACCTAAAGCCGGAGACCATGGGCGTCGGTGAGGAATAAAATGTTGTAGGGCAAGTTTTGGGTTTTTGTTTTAAGGGGCCCTGACCACAACAGTGTTAGATTCGATTTGTGCTGCATCTGCTCTCCAAAGCGCGAGAAATTATGGTCGCCATATTGATATAATTTTTCTATTCACATAGATACGAAAATCACTACTTTTTTTCTGCCATGGGTTACAACAATCACATTGGCTACCAGGAATTATTAGGTTTTTCAAAAACAATTCGCAACAACCTCCGAACACAATTTTACACAACGTAAATAATATTTGATTCACGGCAAGACAGGTCTAAAAAACGACAAAAGTGTACTAAAAAGGCGAAACACTCTCTGTTTGGGCAATAATTGCTTTGACTTACTATATTATTTATCACGTAGATCTGACTGAATAAATATATGAGTCAATATTTGATAATCGGTCGAAAACGACTACAAAAAAAAAATATATTTTTTGTCGTATTTTATACATAATTGATGTCTAAGTAATAGAGCCAAGTTAAATCTATATAATAACTATCAAATCGATACACTTTATTCGATTTTAGGGATTTTTGAGCAATATTTGCAATTATACGTGGCAGGATAATGAAATGGACCGACAGATTGATGACAGGACAGCAGGAAAATGATTGAAACATAAAGAAAATGAAAATAATCCATTATTAGTAATTATTATATTCATTATTAATCCAAGAATAATAATCAGTATAACAGAAAACAAAATTATATCACTCTTCGTTGGTATCTCATTTTCTCCAATTCTCGCTTTCTTTCTAACACTTCTTCTCGGGTTTTTTTTTTGGAGCCATAATTATTGCACACTGAAACAAAATTACAATAAATTAATAACATTACTTACCTTGTGTTGTCATTTTCCTGCCACGGAGTCATTTTCCTGTCAAGAAATAACAGGAAAATGACCACAGGAAAATGACAAAAATGCACATTATATTTCTCATACATTCTAATAACTAATATAACAGCAAAATCATCAGGTGATACGAATTATATCTTAATTCGTGAAAGTTTATTACAAAAAGCAGAATAATTTACTTACGATTCACCTCCTAATTGCCTCACAGGTAAATGACAAAGTGTATCAACTATACGCACGCACATGCCATAATCAGTTTGCAACGCCGAAGCAACGGCCGACACCGCGTCTCTCTTCTCACCAATCACAAACATGGACACCGCGTCCATTTAGAATGCGCTCATTCGTTGTCCGCGACATTATAAAACGCGGTAAATTCAAATTTAAATTTCGGCAGCCTAATGACGCCGTGACCATTCGCTTAGATTTTTTATGATTTTTTTTTAGTTTAATATCATATTATCTGAAATAAAATATTGAACAGTTTTAGATTAATGTGCATACAATGTAAATATAATCAAGCTTTTATAATTTATTTTTAATTCTCCATGTTATTATTAAAAAATGTCACCAAAAAGGAAAATTCCACCGACAGGAAATATGACATCTAGCACTTTTTGTTTATTTTTACTATATGAAAACCAAACATATACTCACCAAAGTGTTTGGATATGTAAACAAAGTATTGCACTACATTATGAAAATACTATTAAGTTTAAATATTACATTAAAATTACAAAATAGTTATGGGGACCTGTTTTGGCCAATTATCAAATATTGACCCATATATCTTTAACTATACAAATCCATTTAAAAATAGCCGGAAACAGACACTTATTTACAATAATACGACAAAATTTAATATTTAATTTTGAAAACCAGTATTAAGGGGTTTTTGGATTCGCTGATTACGAATCTGATGTTAAATTTAAAAAATTCAGAATGGCGGGTCCAACATGGCTGACAAACTTTTAAAAAAAAACAATTTTTATAAAAAGAAACAATAAATAAAAGTACCCCTAAATGTGCGTATCCGCAGATTAAAAAAAATACGTGTCCCTTATTTTTCGATACTCTATAACATATTTCAATTTCATCAAAATCGGTGAGACACACCTGAGAACGTTTCCTTGTAAGAAAAAAATCCCAGTATTATACCCTTTATACACGGGCACGACCGAATAAAGATCCAGCAGAGATTATCATCGGCTGTACCGTGTATCACTGTGGATTAAGTTTGAATCTTCATTCATAACTGCATTCGAAGGCTACTCGATGAAGTTCCAAAAACTTAATTCAGAGCGGATGAAAATGGAAGTCGTTGAAAAATCAGCTGATTTCCAGTGTCAATTATTCAAAAACATGAATTAATTCCGCTGTCTGCACTTTGAACTGTTAAAACGAAATATCATCGACTCATATGCCAATGTATCTTGCATCGAATGAATTAAAATCCGAGTGAATTTTCATTCATAGGATCTTCATTCAGTCGTGTCCGTGTATCTTGGGTATTAGAGTCTGAATTGAATAGCTTGCTAGTGGCAGATAAAATTATAGCTTTGAGGAAATATCTCAAAGATCTATTAGAGGGCAATTGGTGTAGCCGCTTGACAGAAGATCAATGTTACCATAAACGATGAAAGATTTGTCTGAAGCTGCTAAAATTCGCAAAGCTGTTGGTGCAGGTCGCCTAGAAAAAAAACGATCAGCCTGGTCTTCTTAAAGTCAATCAGAGATAGCTCTTTTTGGCGGAGCAGCTGAAAATCGAAGTCACAACGAAAAGCTGAAACAGAATATGGTGCTGTAGTTGGGTACTGGTGCTCAAGAAAAATCTGTCAAAAGTTGAAAGTGCGGAGGCACAATGTGTAGCTTGCGCTACCGCTTAGTGCTATCGTTTTAGCTCAGGTTTGCCAAATTTTAGCTTTTTATGCGTATAAACCTTGACATTTCTCAATACAGAGGAATGGCGGACTACTACACATTGTGTTGGTACATAGCTACAGGCAGTGCGCCAGATTGATCACCAGTACCAGTTACAGCACAAGCACCAATCTACAACACCACATTCTGTTTCAACATGAAATGATCAGAAGCTGCCAAATTTGCGTATTGCATCCAGAACTATCTCAATTAAGTTACGATGGTAAAATTATGCAAGCCAGACTCTAATTTGCATAATAAATATCAAGGCGGAATATTCTGTGCAGCTACCACAATAAACTTTGAATCGTTATTATCAACTTTGGGTCCTGATCAAGTGTTTGGTTTATCAATGAATAATAAAGCTCGGGTACCGTTAGACATAACTCCCTAACATAATGTTGATTCATTGATACGTGAAATTGCCTGACCTTGATTTTTTAGTAGCCGAAAGACAAATTAATTCCGTCTGTGTATGCAGATATTGAAATTCAACAAAAAAATTGTCAAGAGCAACCAAATGCTCTTACATTCTACGGCTCGACATAATCTATGTAGCCATTCGCAGGGGCAAACATTCATCATCTAATGCGAAGACTCATGCGGCTGAAATAAACAGAATTGCAAAATTACCAGCATTTGAATACTTTACTTGAATTCGGGAAGGCACGATCTAACCTGTGTTTGTCTTTACATGTGAAGGCGGTCCTGACAAAATTCCGCGTGTGATAGCATCAGCAAAATTCTAACTTTTTTAAATATAAGCCGAGTTCACAGTTGCAATCGCTCGAGCGAGCAGATTACGCTTAGAGTACTTGCGCAAATGATCACAATTGTGGACACAACTTCAACTGTACGAGTGAAAAGAAACATACTGAATTATATAAATGTTTATACTGCCACTTGGTTTAAAACCTCACCCTCTCCTGTATTCATGTTTACTACTGAAGTCGATTATTATACAGGGTGTCCAATAGGAAATTGCGAAAACTAATGGGTCACAATTTGTTAACAAATGGAGAGATCTGTAAAATGTAAATACTTTTTAATAAAGGACAGTCGTCATTTTTATTTCATGTCCATTTTATTATAAAAAATTAAATCTATTTAATACAAACCATTAATTTAAAAATATAGTGAAAAACGTGAATTATTAATAATATATATTTGTGAAATGTGAACCATCTATACATATAAAAGGTATCTACCTGCATTTATTTGAATCTTCTGTCGTCGGAGAGAAGTACAAAGGGATGTTAGAGACAAAATCCTTTCTCATGCGAAAAAGAGGAGCCGTGTTAAATCTGTTTTTTTTTATTCAAGACGGAGCAGCACCTCATCGCACACAAGAAGTATCATCAATAAATTTTATGGCGATCGAGTTATTGGCCTAGGGTACCCACGCTTTACTAGGAGAAAAGGAATAGAATAGCCACATTACTCGTCAGATCTCATTCGATTTGATTTGTTTTTAGGGGGCTACATTAAAGATCTCTGCTATGAAAATAACCAAAAAACAGTTGAGGATTTTATTAAAGACATTGGGAAGATGGTCAATGGCATTTCAAATGAAACGTTAGGACATGTTTTTAATAGTTTTAGAAAGCATATGGATATTTGTGGCAAATTAGATGGTTAAAATATCGAAAATATATAACATTAGTAACTAACGTTTTTAACTATATTTTAAAATTAATTTGTAAGGGACTTTAGTGAAAAACAAAACGACCGATTCGTTCGGAGGATAGAACTTTAATCCCTTCTCGTCAATTCTCTTCGTCAACCCTGACGTATACAAGTAGAAAATGGACTGCCATACGTATAGTACTAAACATTTGTAAATCTCTTACAGATTCGTCCATCCTGACAGAAATCGTCTCGATTTCTAATTACATTATTTAGAGCTTAAAAACGCTGTATGCGCTGTATATAAAGATAAGATACAAACTATTTATACATAAATATTGAAGATGAGACTTTAACGAAGGCAACAATCATTGCTATCTCATGACAATTTCACTGACTATTAAAAGAATGAATACATTCGATTATGATTATGAGGATTAATACATAAATGATCTCTATATCTTGTAAAAGAGCATTGCTACTACTGAAATTTGTATATGTATACTACAATACTCGTACAATTAATCGCGTATGCTTTAAATATTTCTCTTCATTTACTGAACAAAATATCCAATTTTGTGTAAAATATGGAATCAACATATTTACATATATACAAAAATAATAGATACTCTGAAATGTACCATTACACATATCCCTTAAAATAAATGAACATTATGAATGCTTATGTTTCTTTCATCTCGAGATAAAATATCATTGCCAAATATCACAACATTAACTACTTATTACAATATTTCATTTTCTTTAGTCAGATCAAACAACCATGCACAACTTTAATTGGCGTTTATATAAGGTCGCATGTTAGCCACCGAGCAGATTCCACTATAAGGGACTCGACTTAACTGCATATTATCTACATCGCTAATTACGTACCTATCGTTTTCTAGCACTTCAACAATTTTGTATGGTCCGCGATACTTTGGCAATAATTTCTTATTTACGCCCGCAGTAGTTACAACGTTTTTGATCATAACGAGATCATCCTTTACATATTTACGGGGCGGTTTATGTTTTCCATCATAATATCTTTTATTGTAGTTTTGATTTCTGGCAATTTTATCGGAAGCTTCGGATCTAATTCTAATTAGGTCACGTGAATTATTTTCATTTTGTTCCACCTCTATGTATTCCATTATTTGGTCGCAAAATTTACCCTTTTGGTCAATCCCAAACAAAAGTTTGCTAGGAGTCGTGCCTGTACTTTTATTGATAGTATTGTTTAGAGCAAATTCTATCTTTGGTAATACTTTGTACCAATTACCGGTACTATTGTCTTCCGCCTCTTTTGCTAACATTGGTGTAATAATCCTGTTAATGCGCTCCGCTTGCCCATTTGATTGAGGCGAACCGGTAGCAGCCTTGATATGTTTAATGTTATTTTCTTTAAGATATTCAGCAAACTCGTCGGATGTAAAACTAGTTCCACGGTCAGAAATGAGTTTATTCGGTCTGCTATAAGATGAAAAGTATGAGTCTAAACACAAAATAGCTTCACAAGTCTTAGTCGTGCTAACAGGATACAATTTCGCAAATTTTGAAAACCCATCTATGACCAAAAGGATGTACTTTTTCTTATTACGAGTAGGTGGTAAAGGGCCAAGATGATCTATATGTATAACATCAAAGGGTTTATCCCCCTTCGGTATATTATGCAGGGTACCCTCTGACTTTCCAGATACTGGAGAGAAATAGATACATCTAAGACAATTAGAGATATAATCCTTGATCTTATCCTTCATGTGTGGAAACCAATAAGACTTTTTTAAATGTTCATAGCACTTCTCAACACCAAGATGACACAAAGATTCGTGGTGCGTTTGAATAACCTGCTGTTCCATTTGTTTTGGGACATAAAATTTAATATCGTCCTTAGTTTTACGATATATAAGTCCATTAACCAATGTAAACAAACCACACTCTCCACGTTCTAGTTCAGAAACTAGATCCCTTATAATTGGATCACGATACTGGGCTGCAGCTAACGCATATTCAAATGTGCCTTCTTCTATTACTAGAATTTCAAAAGAACGGCTGAGCGCATCTACATGTTGCATTCTACTTGCCGAGCGATGCTCGATGACGTAGTCAAAATTTTGCAACTCCAATGCCCATCTTGCTATCCGGGGATTCAATAATTTCTTCTGAAGCGTAAGTGTTAGAGCCTGGCAATCGGTTACTACTTTGAACTTGATTCCCGTTAGATAAATTCTGAACCGTCTTAACGCATAAACTATTGACAAGGTTTCAAGCTCATAACTATGATACCTTGATTCAATGTCAGTTGCTCTTTTTGAGAAATAAAATACGGGATGGAATTTTCCATCATTCTGACGCTGCAACAGAATTGCTCCAAAGCCTACACTAGATGCATCGCAATGCAGTTCGGTGTCATTGTGGGGACTATAAATTGAAAGAATTGGTGACTCAAGCAACTTCAATTTCAACATCTCAAAGGTTTTAATTTCCTCGGGACCGAATCTAAATGAAACATCCTTCTTTAACAAGTCATATAAGGGTTTGGCTATTGCGGCAAAATTCTGAATGAACTTACGGAAGTAAGAACAAAGCCCCAAAAAACCCTGGACACCTTTAAGGTCCTTCGGAATTGGAAAGTTTTGAATTGCCCGCAAATTCTCTGCATTAGGGCGTATCCCTGCTGAATTTACAGTGTATCCTAAATACACGATTTCTTCGTACAAAAACTTGCACTTGTCATATCTAAGTTCCAGGGAATTTTCTTTAACCAATTCCATGACCTGCTTTAAAGTGTCCAAGTGCTCCGGAATAGTTGAAGTTGCAATCAAGAGATCATCCAAATATGGAAAGAGTTTTTCGGATTGAATTAAGGGTTTGAAAATGCTGTTTATATATCTCTGGAAGACAGAGGGTGCATTTTTTAGCCCAAAGGGCATGCGTAGGTATTCAAATTGTCCAAGAGGGGTTACAATTGAGGTGAACTTTATTGAATTTTCAGACATTTTAACATGGTGAAAGCCGTTTTTTAAATCAAGGATTGTGAAGTATTTTTTATCGCGTAAACGGTCCAACAAATCTTCTATAACGGGTAAGGGATAGTTATCTCGCATAGTATGCTTATTTAACTCGCGAAAATCTACGCATAATCTAGTTTCACCATTTTTTTTCTTCAGCAATACAACCGGACTTGCATATGGAGAATTACTTTCTCTAATAATTTTCCTTTTCAAAAGGTCGTCTAAAATCTTCTGCAACTCTATTTTTTGGGTATATGGCAGACGTCGAGGTGTACAATAGAATGGCGTTTCCTTATTCAAAACAATATTCATTTCAAAAGGCCCTCCCGTATTTTCCGGATTGCTAGACACGTTTGGGTTCGAAGCTTCCGATATAATATCCAATATTTCTTTTGTTGTACAGTAAGATATTTTGTTATTTATATCTAAAGTTCTACTAATCTTCGCGTCGGAGATGTCAATATTTAAAATTTGTTGTATGAAGTTGGATTCTTCTGATTGCGCATGGTTGTTTGGCTCATTCGTTTTATGTACAAAGCTTAAACGTAAATTACTCTCATTAAAGAAATCCCTGCCTAAAATTATAGGATATTTCATGCTATTGTTTTCAACTACATAAATTCTTAAGTTAGTAATAGTATTTTTGAATCTTACTACACTACTTGTCCATCCGATTACTTTGAGCCTGCTGTTGTTGATCCCGACGAAATCTTGCTGTTTTTCAGGATTGGTCTCCAGGATGAGATACGGTGGTACATAGCATCTTTGAACAAAACTAATAGGACTACCCGAATCGATGAGTGTGGAAAGTGTGATGGTACAATCGTCGAACTCGTATGCGATCTGAAATTCAAAATCGTTTTTAGGTAAAGGGGGGTACCTCCTCTTCTTGGGTGTTGTTTTCTGGTCCCTCTGGATGGTCATGACCTGCCTCTGACCAGGGCATTCATTAGCTCGGTGTCCTAATTTGCCGCACTGGAAACAGGAACCCTTAGGACGTTTAGGCTTCGGGCACGTATTGCTGGAATGTCCTCGATCATTACAGTTGAAGCACTTCCAGTTAGATTGAGTTTGTTTTGGAATGTCTTTCCCACGCTGTCTTAGGTGGTCATAAGCATATTGGCTGGACTTTATCTTCTCATACTTTTTCAGGGCACATTTTAGTTCGCATATGGAATTCGCATTATATAGAAGCATTTTATTTACGTACGAGTCCGTGATGCCATTAATTACATACTGAACCACATCAGCTTCTTCTATCTGGCCCAAAGACGCTATCTCCTGCATTGCAAGTAAATATGTGTGGTATGATTCTTCCTTCTTTTTCTTGCGGTTCCGAAGCTCATTATGCACGTCAGCGTTGGTGACTTTTTTAGCGAATTCCCTAAGCAACGTTGTTTTTAATTCAACCCATGATTTAGCTGGTTCCGTCCTCAAGAATAACTTTGCTGTGCCTGTCATAAGGCGCCTAGCATATACAAAACGGGCCCTAGCATCCCAACCACACACATCTGCAGATTCTTCAAAATGTTGTAACCACCTTGTGATACAATGGTTATCGTCGCCACTAAACTGGGAAAAGGACTCTTCAACGTCTTTAAAATTAAAGTTATACTTATTGCTTGAAGGCCCTGAAGTCTCATCCATTGTAGTAAGCTCAGCTAATTTTCTCTTTAGTTCGATGATCTCGCGCTGCTTCTCCAATTGTTGCCGCAAAGAATGCAACTCAGCGTCCATCGCTGCCTCAGTAACGGTATCGGGACCGCTACTCGTTGAATCGTGCTGGTCACTTTGTTCGGCTGGCTCGGCCAACATGTTTTTTGGGAAGAATGCCTCCAGGTCGATCACTAAAAGTCCTTTAATAGCTTCCTCCAAACGCAATCTAAGAGCAGCTTTGAGCCCTGTCGATTCCAATCCCAACTGCTCCAGTTTCTGTTTTAGCTGCGGTACGGTAGCTCTCTCTAGGAACTGAATAATGTGTGGCTCCATGGCTCCTTTCTCACAATAACGTAAAACGACTCGAAATCCCAATAGATTTGCTTTAATGTTCGTCAAGACACTAATCTTACGCCACAATGTGACCGATCACATTAAATTTCGAGACTTCGAGAAAATAACGGTGCACCGCTGCACGTGCTCGAAGAAATTGGTTTTAACATACAGATCACCGATGATCGTCAAAAGTCATTAAAATTCGATTGCTTAACTTTTACTTCTGCCTGCACATAATAAAGTAAAAAAAATAGTCTTTTCAATTTTATTAGCACACGCCGGTACTTATCCCACTTCTGAAAACTGTAAGGGACTTTAGTGAAAAACAAAACGACCGATTCGTTCGGAGGATAGAACTTTAATCCCTTCTCGTCAATTCTCTTCGTCAACCCTGACGTATACAAGTAGAAAATGGACTGCCATACGTATAGTACTAAACATTTGTAAATCTCTTACAAATTGTTTTGTATTAAATAGATTTAATTTTTTTATAATAAAATGGGCATGAAATAAAAATGACGACTGTCCTTTATTAAAAAGCATTTAAATTTGACCGATCTCTCCATTTGTTAAAAAATTGTGACCCATTAGTTTTCGAAATTTCCTATTGGACACCCTGTACACACTTGGAACTTAACAGCTAGTTTAACAAAGAATGACAAATAAATTTCAGGTTAAATCTGTTTAATCGCTCTTTACTCGCCGATCACACAGAGCGTGCTCGAAATGATCTGCGTTGAATTCACGGACACAAATCAGAGTATTCTGAGCACTTAAGGCCTCACACGTCTAGTAGCGCCAAAAATGCGCTAAAAGGAAAAATAGGTAGGGCTAACAATAGAAATTAATAAAAATAAATAGTATGCATTATTTATTGGTATTTAAACTTAACAGACAATTTCATTTCACTTTATTTTTACAAAAATTAGTATAAATCACGTGATAATAATCACAACAATAAAAAAAAAAATTTCTTGACGATCGGCATCATATCTCCAGTACCTAAATGTTGATCGATCTGAAAAATTTAAAATAAATAATTCTGGTAAAATAAAGTTACAGTTATGGTATGTCGAGCCGGAATTTTGAATTTCGATAAATGTAGCAATGGCTGAACTAATGAGGTCAAACCGACCCCAGATTAGGATTCAGCGACGTCAAAAACATAAAGATATCAGTCCGCTGCACAGACTTCTTTTTTTTTTGTGGGGCTGTGTTATTTTTAATCTAATTTTCTTTCCCATTATTCAAACTGCTATATACTCTTCTATCAGGTAAAACGTAAATAATTAACTTATACAGAAGTCTTATGCGAATTATCAAATTTTTAATATTTAATTTCAGTTTTCGAAGCATTTAAAAAATATATATTATCCTAGTATCGAAAAGTAATGGACTATATAAAGGTGTCTGAAGAAAATGATATTTTCAGAATAAATACTACTTTATGATCAAAACATAAATATGAGCGGTTGACAGTCTACTTCCGGCGCAGAAACCCACTTCCAGTAGGAGGCGGAAGTTACAAAGTCCCTTTTAAACCCAGCATGCACAAGTTATAACGTAGAATGTGAATTCGCCGTACAAAGAAAACGCAATTCAGCCGTTAAAAGTTGTACTTCCGGTCTGAATATTTCACTTCCGGTGGAAGGCGGAGGCGATAAAGTCCCCATTTAAACCCAGCATGTGTAGAATGTAGAATGTGAATTCGCTTTACAATATTGCAATTCCGGAGTTAAAGGTCTACTTCCGGTTTGAACAACCTCAAAGGTCATTTAGAGGACGAAAACGTCATTTTTTTTTTAATGTCTCGATTGAACGGGGTGTATTTTTCATAGTGGAATCCGAATTCGAGGTTAAAATGCTACCATTTAATTAAAAAATAAGACATTTCCGGTCTAAATAATGCACTTCCGGTCGAGAGCGGAAGCGGGCAATTCCGCCAATCGATACAGCGTACCCACTTTACTTAAATGGAGTAATCGCCTTGGCGAAAAAAAAAAGTTTTTGGTCGATTTAGAAAGGGTGGACGGGTGGTTTTGGACACCCTGTATACATTAGGGTGCTTTTTTTTCGCGACTACTTTTTTTTCACTCCCACCTCGAAATTTTGTGGGAAATACCTAAAAGAAAATTCCCTGAAAATGTTAGCCCTTAATATTAATATTAAGTGCTCGCCCAAGGCGAGCAAAGATTTCCCGTTTAAAATACACGTAAACTTTGATTTTTTTTTTCTTCAAAATTCTACAGCTCAGGTGCACTTTATGGTATAATCTTGGTCAATGGTAGGGTTTTTTCAGGATTGAATGCTCTACAAAAGTGTCCATTGCGGCGTAACCCTAACTCCCACCAGCGAGGTAGTAAGGGTCACTAAACCCAATTTGTTCATGAAATTCTTGTTTTTTTGCTCCTATCTCGTAAATAACAAGAGATACAAAAAAAATGTAAATGACAAACTTGTAGGAAATTCAATTTCCTACAAAAGAGTTAAGGAACACGAAATCGCTAATATCGATATTTCTTGAGATTTTGGGCTTTGAAGTTGAGGTAATGTTTCTACAATTTCGCTCAATAATCCTTGAAAATTTCACACTACCTCAACTTCAACTTAACGATATTAGCGATTTGGTGTTGTCAACTTTTTGGTAGGAAATTGAATTTCTGTAGGAAAATTACATTTCTCTATCATAGTTTAAGGTGTAAACGAGCATTTAGGGTTTACTGCCTACTGCCTCCGATGTACCACGCGTAAAGCTTACTTTCCCCGGATAATTTAGGATTTACGGCTTTTCTACAGGAGGGAGTCTTCACTCGTGGAACCTCTCCTTTGTATTCGCCACATATTTGTATACGGAGAAAAATATAGAGGAAAAATTACTGTTCTACCACAGTAACCGTGCAGCATTATTTCTTTTTAGAGATTTTTATGCGAAAGAATATTAAAAAGTAATGGTTAAACATTTTTATTTAACAGTCGGTCTAAGAATTTTTACAATGTATCTAGGAATTTTTACAGTTAGAACTGTAAATTTTTAGGTTCTAGGAATTTTTATCGAGAAATTTGAGAAAAATTACGAAACAAACTATATATAATACAGTATACTCTATAATTTCTAAAATAAGACACTGACATTTTTACAGTTCTGGCTCATTAATTTTTCCTATGGCAAATTCGGAAGATTTCGGAAGACGTAGCGTATATTTTGATTACATTTGCGTGTGTATATATACAATGAGCTATTCATATGCATGAATACGTATATTATACGTTTGGTACACGTATATAGCATCGTTAGGTCGTACATGGTTCATGTTTAAACGTGTTTCTAGTGACGCAGTAGTGCAACAGATAACTTGAAAACAGACGTATTTTTCTTAGTTAGTTTTTATGTTTATTACTTAATTTTTATTTACAATATAATAGAAGTATGTGGTTTTTGTTGTGGGAGCTGACGGCGTCAAGGGCCCCACCACTTTCTCCTCAACTCCACTGGCGACTGTCACTAAAAGAGGAAGGTCGGAAGGGGATTCACCTAATCCGGGTTCCTCGGCTAGTGTCGGTTGCTCTGGGGAGTCTACAGCCAAGCCTAGTAAGAACAAGCGGAGGAAAGTCGTCAAGACCGGTCTCCAAAGTTCTTCAAAGCCAGACGAGGTAAAGGGGAAACCCGATCCTCGTACTGCAGCGCACGAGAGGATCAGTGAAAAAGATTTAAAGGAAGCTGGCCCCTCAAGTGCATTGCCGAGCTCAAGGACAACGGGCAGGGGGGACGGAAAAAGCTTCGCGGAGGCTGCTTCCCAAGCCCTGGTCGTTGTGATTGAGGCCGGCAACCCACAAAGGGAGATGTCGCAGCGACATGTCAACTTTGTGGAAGGCTACATTTGGAAGCTATTGGGTGAGACCAAAGAGTCGCCCATGTTTGAGGGAATGGTCGTTTGTGACGGAACCTTAAAGGTTCAGTGTACGAACGAGCACTCTCTCAAATGGCTGCTTGCAAATGTAAGCAAAATTCCAGCTTGCGATGGCATCAAGTTTTCTGCTACGAAAGGTAGCGACATGCCCAAGCTGGTTCGAGCGGTTATGTGGATCCCTGGACCCCCCAAGGCACCCAGGGATATAATTGCTCGACTCCGCATTCAGAATCCGGGACTGGAAACCAAATACTGGAGAATCCGTGCGTTCAGTAGCAAGAGGAAGAATCCTAATGATCCTGAGGGCTCTACTCTTGCACTGGGCATAGATCAGGAGTCTCTGAAAGTCCTTGATTCCGTTTACGGATACCGTCCTCATTTGGGTTTCGGAAGGGTGAAAATTCACGTTTCCGGAAAATAAATGAGGACAAAGAGTGTAATGGGGAGCAGTTGATTATGACGTCTGCTGACTTGAATATCACTCAAATTAACCTGCAGCACAGTAAATCGGCCACTGCTATCTTAAGTGGAAGGTTGGTAAAACTGCGGACATTCCCCCAAATAATACTAATACAGGAACCATGGGTTTGTAGGAGGAGAATCTGTGGCTTCGGTGCAATTAGTTGGGGGCAACTCTTTCATTACGAAAGAACGGAACGACCGCGGGCATGCGTTATTGTATCTAATACAATCGAGGCCACGATGTTGAGGCAGTTTTGCAGTCAAGACGTCGTTGCGGTCAAAGTATCCTACAATGTATCGGGAGCTAAGCAGGATGCAATCTTCGTATCTGCTTATCTGCCATATGACTCCATTAGCCCGCCTCCTTTAAAAGAGCTACTGGATATTGTAGGATACGCAGAGTCTAATAATTTAGGTCTGGTAATTGGATGCGATGCCAACGCCCAGCACACTCTTTGGGGTAGCAGTAAATGCAATCTTCGGGGAGAGAAATTATTAGATTTCATTCTGTCGTACGATCTCGTGGTTAACAATAAGGGAAACAACCCAACTTTTGTCACGAGTAGACGACAGGAAGTAATAGACCTGACACTCACCAATAGGAAAATGTCAAACTTTATTACCAACTGGCGAGTTTCAAAAGAGGAATCTCTTTCGGACCACAGATACCTGGAATACCGAATAGCCATCGATATCATAAATATCCCGGCCGGACGGAATCCCAGGAAGACTGATTGGGAAAGGTACAAACAACTTCTTTCATCGAAGGAAATTAATGTACGCAAAATCCACTCCACGAAGGATATTGAGGACGAGACCCAAAAATTGAGTCGGACCTTATTGGATGCCTTTGAGGAAGCGTGCCCTCTCAGAAAGAGCAGATGTGGCAAGAATGTCCCCTGGTGGAACAACAACCTGCAGAAGCTCAGGAAAACAACCAGAAAACTTCTAAAGAGGGCCTTAAGAACTCAAGAAGATGATGATTGGCTAACCTATCAAACTCTACAGCGTGAGTATAAGAGAGAGATAAGAACTGCCAAGGTCTCCTCTTATAGGAAATACTGTGAGGAACTGGTGGGAATGAGAGAGGCTGCAAGGCTGCATAAAGTTTTCCAGAAAGACAATACAGCCAAACTGGACACTCTCCGGAGGCCTGCGGACGGAGGATACACGAGCTCCAAACAGGAAGCATATGAAATCCTGTTTGAGACTCATTTTCCGGGCAGTCAGAGAATTCAATTAGATGAAACCCAGGTGAATTTACAAGAGAGAGTAAATATCACCAGGAAAGATAAATATATAGCATCCAAGGTTGTGACTGAGGAAAGGATCGAGATGGCCTTGACCTCTTTCGAAAACTTTAAGACCCCAGGTCTGGATGGTATATATCCAGCCATGCTAAAGACAGGAAGTACGTCTCTAGTTCCGGCACTAAAGAAAATCTTTAGAGCCTGCTTAATCTGGGGATACGTGCCAACTGCCTGGCGTAAAGTCAGAGTAGCTTTTATACCTAAACCGGGCAAAGAAGATTACACTCTGGCAAAAAGTTTCAGACCCATAAGTTTGACATCATTCCTTTTGAAATGTCTGGAACGACTGGTAGAAAAACACATCAGGGGGGAAACGCTGAGAAGGAGGCCCCTCAGTGAACACCAGCATGCCTATAGGAGTGGAAGATCCTGTGAATCCGCACTGCACGATCTAATCTATAAAATAGAAAGTGCGGCGGATCGTGGATCTTTTGCTCTTGGGGTTTTTGTGGACATTGAGGGAGCCTTTGATAATGCAATGTTCTCATCCCTTTGTGATGCTGCCAAGGCGTATGGAGTGGACCCTGTGCTTATACGATGGATCCATTCCATGCTGTCACAGAGACTACTTTTAACAGAAAGCGGAAGCGACACTGTTATGAAAGTTGGGAAGGGCTGCCCGCAAGGGGGAGTACTCTCACCTCTACTGTGGTGCTTCTTAGTAGACTCGCTTTTAGGCGAATTGCAAAGCCTAAATATACATACACAGGCCTACGCTGATGACGTATGTGCACTCGTTTGTGGGGACTCGTTAAGGGATGTCTGTATCAAAATGCAGAGGACCTTGGATAGGATCCAGAACTGGTGTGAGAGGCATGGTTTATCAGTGAATCCTAGAAAGACAACACTTGTGCTGTTCACTAGGAAGAGAAAACTGGATAACCTCAAGCTTCCAATTCTGAAGGGTGAAACCATTCAACTCTCCAAGGAAGTTAAATACCTAGGGGTGACTCTAGACAGCAAACTGACTTGGAAGGCTCATGTCGAACACAAAGCATCTCGGGCATTAAATGCCTTTTGGCAATGCAGAAGAGCCTTTGGGAAGACATGGGGTCTAAAACCCGCTGTGGTACACTGGATGTACATAGCCATCATTAGGCCCATCATTACATATGCGTCAGTGGTCTGGTGGAACAGAACGGAGATAAAATCGACTCGTTCTGTTCTTGACAGAGTACAGAGAGAGGTCTGCATAGGGATAACAGGAGCTTTTAGCTCGACACCTGGTGCAGCTCTCAACGCGATGCTTAACATGCAACCCTTGGACATTGCTATCCAAGAAGAAGCAATGAAGACCGTGTGCCGCCTAAAGAAGTGCGGACTTTGGCACGGTAAACATGCTATCGGACATGGTGTTATATCACAAAGGCTTGAAGAAAAGTGCATTTTATTCAATATGCCGGCGGACGATATGACCCCAATATTAATGTTCGGAAGAAGATTTCAAATTCTCTTCCCAAAAAGGGAGGAATGGGAAGATCCAAACAAAATACTGAATGGACTCAACGACATCTTCTATACAGACGGCTCGAAGACCGTAAACGGTACGGGCGCTGGATGGTATTTGAATGAGGAGATTAAATACAGTTACTCACTTGGAAACATGGCGACGGTCTTCCAAGCTGAAGTTTTTGCCATTCTAGAAGTGGCCAACTGGATAATTGCCCAGAGATGGCAAGGTAGAAGAATAGGTATCTGCAGCGACAGTAAAGCTGCCCTTGCCACTCTCCTTAATCCCAATACTCGGACAAAAATAGTCCGAGATTGTAAGAAACGATTGAATTCGGTTGCAAAGTGCAATCAAGTCATTCTTATATGGGTCCCTGGCCACCAGGGAGTAGAAGGCAACGAGTCTTCAGATTCCCTGGCGAGGGAAGGCGCTAACTCCCATCTCATAGGTCCAGAGCCCATTATTGGTATTAGCTCTGCGGCGTTGAAGAACTGGATAACTCGACACGTTGACTTAGTTCACGGAGACAGATGGTCCAGCCTAAGTACCTGCAGACGTACCAAGTACTTTATAGGTAGTCCGAACAAGAATACTGCGAAATTCTTACTTAGCTTAGGTAGGAAAGATTGCAGGGCTCTAGTAGGGACAATTACAGGGCATAACACACTTGGCAAACACTTGAATACCCTGGGAATCATCGACGACCCTGCGTGCCCCTCGTGTGGGGAGGAGGAGGACAGCACAGAGCATTTCCTCTGTGACTGTCCTGCGTTCTCTCGTGCACGTAGGGACGCGTTTGGCGCCGATGTCATGAGGATGGAGGACTTCGATTCTCGATCTCTGTTTGAGATTCTCCGGTACATTAGGATAACGGGGAAGTTCAAATAGAGCGGGGGTTTTGAGCGCAATGGACTTGAAGTCTGAGCGTTCGGGGTGCTTTGCCTCCCCCCACAACAAATCAAATCAAATCAAAAAAATGTGGTTTTTCCATTAATTTGTGTTGTTTTACTATTATAAGCATTGATGTTGCATTTCGTATATTTCTGGCAGCGTGATTTTTACAGATCTGACATTGTAATTTTTACAGTTCTAGCACTGTAATTTTTACATTTCTAGCACTGTAACTTTCGTAGTGCTCACATCAATTTTTACTATTTCACTGTTAAAATTTAGATTGCATTACTATAAATTTTGCTATTTCTACATTAATTTCTATTAGAATAGAAGAATACTTTTTACTTGGAATTTTCATCAAAAAGTAACGAATATTTCTGAAATTTTACATCTACAAAAATTATTTTTTCTCGTGACGGAAAAATGCTGCAGGATTACAGTACAAAACAATAATTTTTACTCGAATTTCTCTATACTTTTCCTAGTTTATTTTTCTCCGTGTACATATAAGGGCAAGTGCAAAAGGCGGCATTTTTATTGTTGGCACCCATAATAAGAAAATCCTGCGTACGCCACTGTCTGCCGCCTGTTGTGGCTCTTCAGCAGCTGGGGGCTCTTCATCCAGCGGTACCATCAACCCGTTTGAAAATTTAATTGATAAAAACACTAGTTACAAAAACATTTTTGGTGTTAGAATATTTTCCGAACTTACCCTTTTTCCAGCACTTTTCATCTTTTTAAATTTTATCTATATACTGACTGACTTGCACTAACTGTAGGCCAAAAATTTTACTTTTATTTATATTTCAACTTACTGACTTAATATCGTTGTCTTACGACAAAATGCTACAAAGTTGCGTTTGCTTTCAGGACATATCACTGTACCCCCTAAGATCTAGCATTAATAGTATGAGATTACCCTACAGTCTCACGGTACCCATTAAAATAAAAGTTATTTGCTTGCTAAGTGCAAGTTGACAGATCACTCTCAGATTAGCATTAACATCATAAGATTACCTCACCCCCAAACAGTGTTCGAAATAAGTAAAGTTATTCGTTTATCAAGTGCAGGTGGATATTTTTACCGAACCACCTGAAGGTAATTTAATCTTAATATTATTGTCTTGCGATCAATTACAATCTACACTGAATAGTTGCTCTGCAAAGGACTAATTCCAGAAAAAGGGGGGCTGTGTTTGATGAGGTGAAATAGTATATAAAATACCATTCCTATCTATAGGGAATCCAGTAAAGTGTCAGGAACAGTGAGTACCACATCAGAAGTATAGCGCCAGTTTTTAATAATGGTAGGCTGCAATACATATTATACAATTATCTAATATAATTTTTTCAGAGTGCCTTTGAAACGTTGGAAAACATTGGTTTACGCGAAAAAACAGATGTCTGAAAGAATATACTGCACGGTAAAAAATTTTGGATTAAAAACCAATATTTTCTGGATTGGATATAAGTCCACACCACAAAAGTATTAGATTTTAATATTTTGAAAGAATTAAAATGAAACTGTAATATTGGCAGGTATTAAAATTCAATCTCTTCAGTATTAAATTACTTTTAATACTAGAACATTAAAAATCAATACTTATTGTATTAAAATGTAATATTACCTAGACTTTACTTCTAATCCAATATGGTTTTAAGAAGCTAATACTAATGTATTGTTTTAATACAAAAATATTGAATAGTAATATTTTATTGAGGTTAAAAATTAATATTAACGATACTTCACCTCTAACCTTCCATGGTTTTAATAAGTTAATACAAATTGTATTGCATTAATCCATTGACACAGTGACAGAGATTTTTTTTTGGATTTCAGGGAATATTTAGGTTTTATGATGTTCATTATATTTAAAAATTTAAAATTTAAATTTTAAACACTTATTAATTTTTTTTTTTTTTCATAGATTAAGTAAGGAAATATTCAAACATTTTAACTAATTTAATTCATTTTATTCAAATTATATATACAGTACACAGAATAATATTACACGTAATTACTTTCATAAAATAGAGCTCATAGCTCTGTTTGTTTGTCAAGGAGTTGTCTTTGACAAGGAATGTATGAAGTTTTACTTACTTTAAAACTATTTAAAATCTGAGTAAAACCGTGTGTCAAGTATTTTGTTAAACTGAAGTATAAACATATACAATTGAAATATATTAGTGAAATTTGGCCAAATGTAAATCAGTGAACTCTGCCCGTATAAATTTCACTTTCCACTCGCACTGCATCTTTTTCTAAAACTGTGAATAAAATGGTTCACTCAAGCCATTACCAACGCGGCATGACCAACGTGACACATTGTGGCACAAAAAACTTAAAATTCAATCTACTTGGATTGAAGTAATAACTTTTAATCTAATTTTAATTCAATTAATATTGAAAATTAGTCCAAAAAGATTACAGAGCATTTTAACATATATTTTGGATTACTTTTTAATACAAAAATTATTACATTTTTGAGTAATATTCGATGAATATTTACTTTTAATTCGAAGTGGATTGAAAAATGGCTGTAATACAAGCTAAAGATTAAATTTTACTCGAAAATTTTTAACCATGTATGTACTGTACATCATATATTAGTGCCAGGGGTTGTTTACCCCCTTGAACAGCTTTTTTTAGGAAAACCCAAAAACAGGTCAACTTTATTTATCAACATCGTATGTAAAAAAGTATTTGTCAATGATTTTGAACTAAAACTGTTATTTTTGTGACGCAAAAATATAATTTATTCTGCAATAAAAAATAAGGGTTGCTACCCCCGGGAACCGGATTACTTACAAAAGGTTAGTATATTTATGAGACATCATTTCCATTTTGTTTCATTCGAAAAAATTCATTAGAACTTGAAATATTTAGGAAAAACTGTTTTTGGGGGTAAACTTTAGGGGTGCTTTTCACCCCCTAAATGTGCGTATCCACAGATAAAAAAAAAAAATACATGTCTCTTATTTCTCTATGCCCTATATTCTATAATATATTTCAATTTCATCAAAATCGGTGAGACACACCTGAGAACGTTTCTTTGTTAGGGAAAGCTCTTGTTACATATCCTACTGGGAAGGGACACTCTCAGCACGCTCTCAAAACTCCAACCCATATGCAATATCTAAAAAATACATTGTTTTTACGTTTCTGGGAAAACATTATGAGGAATAAAAAACAAGTAAACTGTGAAAACCCAAATCAATGCAAAAAAAAAAATTTATATATATTAAAAAAGACAAAATCAAATCCAATTTTAATAACCAAAATCAAAAGCCAATAATTCAAAATCCAATCCGAAAATCAAAATCGTTGCTAAATGCAATAGCAAGGAAAATTCTTCAATAAAACACCCAATAAATTCAACGCAGCCACAATCTTGAGAACAGCTAAACGAAAACTAGACTTGCAACGAATATTCGGCTATTATTCGGTATTCGGCCTATTCGGCTACTTTTATCCTATTCGGCCGAATACCGAATATCTAGATACTACTCACGGCCGAATACCGAATACTTAAGTAATATGTTTTGTTGTACTCATATAATTGGTACAATGAAAATATTGATTTATGTTATAATAATATATTTTTCTTATAATCATTAAAGTAGTCATAGGTACATAATCAACTTCTGTATTACAAAAATTAACAAAAAAACTATCAAATAAATGTCTATGCACTTGAATTATCGTAATTAATTTAAAAGTGGAAGATTATGATGAAGAAAGACTAATTTTTCTGCATTTTCAGGAAGTAGTAGAGCGGGAAACAAACACGTCGATACAAGTTTTCCCGCCACGCGCTGACCGAATACTTTTGCTTAATATTCGCCTATTCGGCCAGAGAGCCCACAGAATATTCGGTATTCGGCGTATGGCCGAATATACTATTCGTTGCAAGTCTAACGAAAACCCTTCTGGAAATCGCAATAACCAAGTGCGACGTGCATGCGCTGCATCTATACCCCACGTTCCACGCCTTACCTTCCAAATCACACAGATCACATCAATCATCTCGTATAAGTGAGCCTTTGAGTAGGATTAACCAAGAGAGAAGAGCGCATTCTCGCGTCGCTCGCAGAAGTGCTTTATACAGGGTGTCCCATAGGAATGTATGAAAACTAATGGGTCACAATTTTTTAACAAATGGAGAGATCGGTAAAATGTAAATAATTTTTAATAAAGGAAAGTCGTCATTTTTATTTCATGTCCATTTTATTATAAAAAAATTAAATCTATTTAATACAAGACAATTAATTTAAAAAAGTAGTGAAGAACGTTAGTTACTAATCTACACTAATATTATAAAGAGGAAAGATTTGTATTTTTGTGTGTGTGTATGTTTGTAATGAATAAACTCAAAAACTACTGTGCCGATTTCAAAAATTCTTTCACCATTAGAAAGCTACATTCACCCTGAGTAACATAGGCTATATTTATTGCTAAATTCAAGATGGCGGATCCAATATGGCGACAAAGATTTCTCGATTGCAACGGATTTTAATGAAAATTAGTACAATGAATGTTTTGAGGTTACTGATTTCGAATATTATCAAAATTTAGAAATCCAAGATGGCGGATCCAAAATGGCAACCATATTTCTCGATTTCAAGGGATTTTAATGAAAATTAGTACAATGATTATCTTGAGGTCACTGATTTTGAATATTATCAAAATTTACAAATCCAAGATGGCGGACCCAATATGGTGACCAATATTTCTCGATTTCAAGGGATTTTAATGAAAATTAGTACAATGAATATCTTGAGGTCACTGATTTTGAATGTTATCAACATTTACAAATATTATCAAAAGTTGTAAATCTAAGATGGCGGATCCAATATGGCAACCGAATATCTGTTATGGCCTAAAGCCTTCCTCGATAAATGGACTATCCAACACAAAAAGAATTTTTCAATTCGAACCAGTAGTTCCTGAGATTAGCGCGTTCAAACAAACAAATAAACGTACAACAAAGTATAGATTCCTAATTTCCATATGATTTTCTCCAAAAAGATTGTGAAATAAAGAAAAAAAGTATATAATTTGGGCCTTTTTACAAATTCACTAAAATTTCTAGTTAATTCAAAAATGACACTAATTCATCTGGTACAAATGTTTTGTTTCAATCAACTAAATGTTGACAATTTTAATGTCAACTTTACCATAGTAATATCTACTTTACTAGAATACATCTGATAATTTTTAATTCACGTTAAATTGAAACGGTATTCTTCATAATTTAACATGTTTGTTTCAACAAGGATGTAAAAATTCTTGTTACAATAAGAACTTTCAAATATAACTTTGAGTTGATCGTGGATCATTTTATATGAGGCATATTTGAAGCTCTTAAGAACAAATTGAGTTATACAATCATAGGAAAACACTTCTTAACACTAACTAGTGTTTATTACAGTTTTTGCTAGTTGTCATTAGTTGTAATTTGTATTCATGAGTGTTTTTTGATAAAGGAAATTCATAACTTAAAATCCTCAATTTCTTAGTGGAAATACCAGGTCACTTTAAAGGTGTTTACTACCAAACCTCGATCGACAAGCCTACTTTTTAATTTTATTATATTATATATATATAATTAGCTTGGTTAACTGAACTCATTCTGTTCTAGTTTAAATAACAAGATAGTTTTATAATTTTTAAATATACTTCTCTGCTTCATGCTTACCAGTAGTCTTATTAGGTGAAAACCAAAAGTAAAAATAGTTGAATGAACTACGAAATTAGATAGATACGAAATTTCTAAAAGCAGTCAAATTTAAATACCCCTCAGGACCTTTCTAAGTTTCGTATTTTATTAAAAACCTTGTGATATCTGTTTTTTTCCCAGTAATGTTAGACATCGATACAATTTAAAATTTTAACTCAACAAAGTTATAATTTTCACACAATTCATGAGTTGTAAAGATTATTCCAAAATTAAGGTAAAGGAAAACTTTTCTATGTCTCCTTTAACAAGTGCCTAGAAATTTGAGTGCAATCAGCGTCTGCGCATTCCTATTTCAGAAAAGTGCAATGGTCCTTAAATTCCCCAGGCAGTATCAGTTAACAGACGGAGATGCATCCAGCAAGTTCAGAGACTCGAGAGTAGCCTGTCGTATTTCTAATTTCTACCCGCCCACCTGTGGTCCCTTTAAAATCACAATTGCTTTTTATTAAAGTGTAGTGCTAAAAAAGAAGTAAATTATAGTTTAGCAGTATAAAAATTGTTAAATCAATCCGCAGTGAGTATACTATAAATATATAAACGTGGAAGTGTTGTGGGTGTTTATTTCCTTCTGCAGTTACCATTCACCCTTAAAAATCGCATTTGTATTGTAATCTGTTGCTTTCGTTTGTTATGCAAAAATGAATCATAATTAGGTATAGCGACCTTCACTGTGCGTGAAATCAAAAAAACTTAAAAGTTTATTAAACTAGAAGGTATTTCCCGTGCCATAAACCTTGATCGAAAGAACTGCAGCAAATTTGAAAAAAGTAGTTTCGAGCAAAACGCGTTTCAAGTTCAATTCATACATTTCTTAATACCTCCATACGATGAGCGGCTACTCTTCTGATGGCTATAACTCAAAAACTATTTGATATGCACTTGAAATTTTAGTAAGTTATTTTTAAAGGTATAGACTATCGAAATATTCCAAAAAATTTCACACAAGTGGTGCCCCTTAATATTGATTTTGTTCAAACAGGACTCATTTTGCCCGCCAGCAGTATTTATTATTAGAATATATTTTTCGAATTTGATTTTCCACTTAAGTTTATCCAGAAAGATATTCCGTTCCGGTCATATCAGTTCCTAAATTTATTTATTAACATAAATATTTGTTGTATTTAGAATTTGTTTTATATATAAATGCAGGAGACATCATCGCAGAGATGAATGTTGTTATTAAAATAGAACAAATAGGAGTTAATTTCAAGTCTTCTCCCTGATTTTAAAATACTTTAAAAATTAATGAAAAATAAAATAACTGACAAAACAGTCTCATCCAATAAACAAATCGCATTATTAAAAACAATGCCGTAAATACAGATTAAATTATATTTAAAGTAATACTTTGAATAATACCAAAATTATAAAAATTACGCTAACGCACTCGCTTGAAAATACTTGAAACTAAAATGAATATTTTTCTAAACCAAATAAAATTTATTAATTTTTTTTCAAACAATGAACCGAATTTACAGTATTTGGTCGAAAATGTCACCGATGAACTATTCTCTCTTCTGTATATGGCTGACACGGAAGAACTGCCACATGATAATACACCTACACCAAAATCGATTCAGTCCAGCTCAACAACTCATCGTACTGGTGAGCTTGTTACGACACCAAGTATATTGTATTATACTGGGTGAAAGTCACTCTCGAAAAACGACTCGGCTACTTCTTTAGTCTTTATTTGTCCATACTCTGTCTGCGACTGACTCCGATCATTTTGTTACTCCTCAGCTGTTATACATTTAGGGTAGATTCACAATGTGCTTAAACTAGAGACAGTCATCTTTTGGCCTTACTTATTCTAAATATAATTATAACTATAAAGAATACCACCATATAATTATGGTTATTCATCTGTATACTATCGGGTTAGCTAATAAGTAATGAGCGACATACATGACTGTATGTTTGTATTTATTTATTTAATAATTTACTATGAATCGTTAACAATATAATCACCGTCGTTATCTACTACCATCCGCCAACGATTCGGCAAAGAGTGGATGGCATCCATGTAAAACTTTGCCGGTTTTGCTTTGAAGAATTCATCTATGTATTGTTGCAACTGATGTTCATCATCGAAGCTTTTTCCTTGTAAATGATTACTGAGAGACCGGAATAAACTGAAATCCGTTGGGGCTAAGTCCGGCGAATATGGAGGGTGTGGCACTATTTCCCAGTTGAGCTCCAGTAGCTTTAGTCGAGTACTCTTAGCGATGTGCGGCCGGGCATTGTCGTGAAGGAAAAATATTTTGTCATGTTGTAGACGTTTACGACGGAGTTCAAGCTTTAGATGTTCAAGTTGATTACAGTATACTATTGCCGTCATCGTGGTATTAGTAGGAAGAATTTCCCAATATATTACTCCATGTATGTCCCACCAGACCGAGAGCATCACTTTCCGAGTATGAGGATCTTTTTTTGGCGTAGGTTTACCTAGTTCGTTGCGGCCCAGCCACTGGCGCTTGCGTGTGTGGTTGATATAGATAACCCACTTTTCGTCTCCAGTAACGAGATGGTCTAGCCAGCTAAATGTGCATATATTACGTGCAGCTTCTGCAGCCGAATGCCCAGATTGGTACTCGTATAATAAACAGTACCGAATATGCGTTTTAATATCACTCATTTTTTTCGTGGTTCTTTACGCAATGACAACCGAAACATTACTGACGGCATGCTCACGACTCGCTCTTTATATACCCCCTGCAACAGAACGTTCTCGACCTTACCCGAAATTTCTAGAAAATAAAAACTGAAACGCTCATTACTTATTAGCCAACCCGATACATCTCCCTCTTTTAGTATTTATAATTTATTGTAACTACATAACTTGTTCATTAATTAATTCTACATCTTTTATTATTTCCAATTCAACTTTTCTTTTGCTTACTACAATGCTTTAACTTTTTTTTTACTTCAATTCATTCCAATCTTACAATTCAATTCTAACATTATGAGCAAACTATATGTAGATAGTTCAATTGATAGTTTATTTTGTTTATAATTATAGTTATTTTTTTCCAGTTCGCGGTCTTATCCAAATCGAATTTCTTCTTAGAAGTGTTCCATCGGACTTTTCCACCCAATAGGAGCGTGGAGTATTATGTGCAGCCCTTACTATCCCCTTTTGCCAGCAAGTCCCATCATTAAACCAGATTGTTTGATTTTTCTTAAATTGTGTGTTCTCTTTTGTGCCTCTATTGTAATAGAATTTCGGCTGGATACTTGTTTGAATTTTTTAGGGGTGTGTTACGGTATTCCAGTAGTGCAAGCCACAACAATTAGCCCTTTCGCTATTTGAACCGATATTTCCGCCAGCCCATTGGACTGTGCGTACCGAGGATTGGACGTTACTATTTCTATGTCACATATTTTCGCAAATTTTCTAAATTCATATGAACCGAACGGGTTATTATCAGCTGCTATTGTTCGTGGAATTCCATGAAGAGAGAATATCGATTTTAGTTTGTTGATTATTTCCGCGGTTGTTTTATTTTTGAATTTAAATAGATAATCAGTTCCACTAACAAGGAAACGTTCTCAAGTGTGTCTCACCGATTTTGATGAAATTGAAATATGTTGTAGAGCATCGAAAAATAAGAGAAACGTATTTTTTTTTGTCTGCGGATACGCAAGTTTAGGGGGTGAAAACCACCCCTAAAGTTTACCCCTAAAAACAGTTTTTCTTAAATATCTCAAGTTCTAATGAATTTTTTCGAATGAAACAAAATGGAAATGATGTCTCGTAAATATACTAACCTTTTGTAAGTAATCCGGTCCCCGGGGGTTGCAACCCTTATTTTTTATTTCGGAATAAATTATATTTTTGCGTCACAAAAATAACAATGTTAGTTCAAAATCATTGACAAATATTTTTTTACATACGATTTTGAAAAACAAAATTGACCTATTTTTGCGTTTTCCTGAAAAAAGCTTCTCAAGGGGGTAAACTACCCCTAGCAATAACACATCGTGTATATACTTTCAGACATCAGTTTTTTTCGTGAAAACCAGTATTTAGGGGTTTTCGGAGTCGCTGACGATTTTGAAAAACTAAATTGACCTATTTTTGCGTTTTCCTGAAAAAAGCTCCTCAAGGGGGTAAACTACCCCTAGTACTAACACATCATGTATATACTTTCAGACATCAGTTTTTTTCGTGAAAACCAGTATTAAGGGGTTTTTGGAGTCGCTGATTACGAATCTGATGTCAGATTTGAAAAATTCAAAATGGCGGATCCAACATGGCGGACGGATTTTTGAAAAATACATACATTTTTATAAAAAGAACTATAAATAAAAGTTTTTGAGGTCGCTGATTACGAATCTGATGTTAGATTTAAACAATTCAAAATGGCGGGTCCAACATGGCGGACGAATTTTTGAAAAATACATTCATTTTTGTAAAAAGAACTATAAATAAAGGTTTTTGAGGTCGCTGATTACGAATCTGATGTTAAATTTCAAAAATTCAAAATAGCGGATCCAACATGGTGAACAAACTTTTGAAAAATACATCAATTTTTATTAAAAAAACAATAAAGAAAAGTTTTTGAGCTCGCTGATCACGGATTTACAATCGTAAATGAATAATTAAAAATGATAGATTCATTATCGCACACATATGTTTTAAAAGTATTACAATTTTGATAAAAACTAATAAACAGGGGTTATTGATATCGTTAATTATGAATCAATTTGTAAATTCAAAGTCAGATTTATAAAATATAAAACATTCATACATAACTGCATTCATCTGTGAAAATGTGTACAATGATGATAGTCTTCAAAATAATGCTTTAAACATAATGA
The DNA here is from genome assembly GCA_949715965.1 of Dysmachus trigonus. Classification (NCBI taxonomy): domain Eukaryota; kingdom Metazoa; phylum Arthropoda; class Insecta; order Diptera; family Asilidae; genus Dysmachus; species Dysmachus trigonus. The sequence continues at coordinate 32,596,954 of OX454321.1, read as the reverse complement.
TTTTTTACACCACGAACATCGAATTATAGCAACGTTTCTACAGCCTTGCACTTCACATCTAGTATTGCTAGAATTCCCAAAACAAAAAACGACAGGGTTCTCAAAATGTCCAGGCTTTTCATTGGTATATCGACTTTTATACCATGAATACTTAAATAGATTTATATACCGTGGCAAAGAGAGTTGATTATGAACTAATGACTGTCATTAAATGATATTATTTCTTAAATGTAAATTAAGATCCGAATTCATTAATGTAACGCTATCCGAGAAGTGTCGAACGTAATTTTTCCATATTCGGAAACCAAATACATCCAATGGTTGTATGTTACCCGTAGTACCGGTAGGTATTGTTTTCACTTCTACTATTTTATTCGATGTAGTATTTTGTTCTATTATTTTGTCACAATGGCCGCTCCACGAACCAATTGAAAGGATTAAATGAGATCCAACGTTAGGGAGAAAAATATTTTTAAACCATGTTTTGAAGTGATCTGAAGTGTACAATGAAATATTAATATTTTGTAATAACGTCCCATATAATTATAAATGTATATTACCTGTAGTTAGTTTTCCTGATTTTGAAGAGTCTACATGAATATTGTCAGGTCTGAATAAATTTTTTTCTACTACAGGACCAAAATGTCCAGTTGGCTCTTTCAAAACCAAATACATATAACGGTGATAAAAGTTTTCCTTCCCCAGATATTAGTGGCTGAATAGTATAGCTATGAGTAGTTGCTGAAATTGATTGCACCATACATTGCACGTTCTGCTGTCCTTTAATAGCCAAAGTTCTTCCCGAATGAATTTCCAACTGAAAACCGCTTTGGTCAGAATTATATATATTTTGCATTCCAGCTGTTAAAGCGCTCTGTTTAACAATAGTTACTAATTGGTTTGCTATCAGTTCTCAAAGAGCACAGTTTATTGTAAAGAGCGCGTCAGAGGTAGACCACACATATATGTATGTGTGTACATAGAATGTAGAGAAACGCCTATACACATTTGTATATCCATCAGGAATATTAAAGATTTTTTAAATGTATATTATCGTTTGAAGTTAAATACCAAGCAAACGGCGAACACTTCGATTAGCATATGTTATTTTGAAATATTGGCCTTCGATCTGGCTACAATTTCAGGCTTTGAAGCATAAGTTTTGGGTTTATTAGGTTTAAGATTTATAACATGTAACTTGAGGTTTGGAATATATAGCTCACTACAATTATGGCATCAGAAAAAAAAAAACACATGGTAACTTTTTTAAGAGATTGAAGAACGTAATTTCGATTTAGATCCAATGTATTAAAACTGTAATTTAAAATTTTTTTATTATTTTTAATAAAAATTGATGTATTTTTCAAAAGTTTGTTCACCATGTTGGATCCGCCATTTTGAATTTTTGAAATTTAACATCAGATTCGTCATCAGCAACCTCAAAAACCTTTATTTATAGTTCTTTTTATAAAAATTGATGTATTTTTCAAAAATCCGTCCGCTATGTTGGATCCGCCATTTTGAATTTTTTAAATCTGACATCAGATTCGTAATCAGCGACTCCAAAAACCCCTTGATACTGGTTTTCACGAAAAAAACTGATGTCTGAAAGTATATACTTGATGTGTTAGTACTAGGGGTAGTTTACCCCCTTGAGGAGCTTTTTTCAGGAAAACGCAAAAACAGGTCAATTTTGTTTTTCAAAATCGTCAGCGACTCCAAAAACCCCTAAATACTGGTTTTCACGAAAAAAAACTTATGTCTGAAAGTATATACATGATGTGTTAGTGCTAGGGGTAGTTTACCCCCTTGAGAAGCTTTTTTCAGGAAAACGCAAAAACAGGTCAATTTTGTTTTTCAAAATCCTATGTAAAAAAATATTTGTCAATGATTTTGAACTAACACTGTTATTTTTGTGACGCAAAAATATAATTTATTCCGAAATAAAAAATAAGGGTTGCAACCCCCGGGGACCGGATTACTTACAAAAGGTTAGTATATTTACGAGACATCATTTCCATTTTGTTTCATTCGAAAAAATTCATTAGAACTTGAGATATTTAAGAAAAACTGTTTTTGGGGGTAAACTTTAGGGGTGGTTTTCACCCCCTAAACTTGCGTATCCGCAGATAAAAAAAAATACGTGTCTCTTATTTTTCGATGCTCTACAACATATTTCAATTTTATCAAAATCGGTGAGACACACTTGAGAACGTTTCCTTGTAAGTAGAACTTTTTGTACAATTCAAAGATGTCCACGCCTACTTTGTGAAAAGGCATGTCTGGAATTGGGTGAGCTATGTAGGGTTTTTAATATTTTTACTACGAAATTTCTGGCAAGTTTCACACTTTCCTATCATGTTCTCGATGTCGTCGTCTTCCTAACCAATACATAATTGATCTCGCGCGGCTCTTGGTTTTTTACAATTCCTTGGTGAGCTTTATGTAGTTGATTTAATATTTCCTTTCGCAAGGACCTCGGTACTACTATTCGATTATTAAGAAAAATCAGATTATAATTATTCAAAAATAGATTTTCCTTTAACTTCCAAAAGGACTTTACTTCTTCTGGTAGTTTTGTTTTAACATTTGGCCAACCTTCGTGTAATATAATATTCAAGTTTTGCAAAATTGGATTTCTATCTGTTTCTTTCATAAAAATTTTTTAACGTTCGTCGCTAATGTTTAGTGAATGAACCACTCTATCAATGTCCTTAATTTCAGGCTCTGAATTTTCTTTATCAGAGTATCGCGATAATGTGTCCGCTATAAGTAACGACTTACCAGGAGCATAGTTTAAAAATAAATCATATTTAAAAAGCATTCTTTGCAGACGGGGACTAGGTATTGTGGGAATATCTTTTTTTACCAGCCCTAGCAGGGGTTTATTTTTTTTTTTCACAGACCATCAGCTTAGTCTAAGCTTTAAAGCAACAGAAATTAATCTGCTGCATAAGACTTGTCATCATTTGGTCCGTTGTTAGTAGCGACATGACAAACAAGCAAGTTCTTTTTTAATACATGCTTACCAACACGGACATCAAACAAATCGGCATTCTTATTTACACTCAACCTCATGCGGTTAATAGGTTGAAAGAAGCTATAGTTAGTTTTACACAGATCAGTTTGTAGAAGCGGGACATGCCTAAGGTTTCGCTCATTCGCTCTGAACGTGAATCTCGCTTTAAGAGAAGGTGAATCAATATTACCAACTAGAAGTTGATGTACAAATACAACGTCCGCGATTTCTCGACGTTTTTGCAGAGAATGCATGTCAAGGAGTTTCAAACGGTCCTTGTATGGAGGGAGGATGATTGGATTGCTCCATGGCAATTCTCTAAGGGCGAAACGGACAAATTTCCGTTGGACAGATTCGATGCTGTCTATGTGAACTTGGTAATAGGGAGACCAAACTTGACTTGCATATTCAAGAATTGGCCGGACAAAGGAAGAGTAAAGCTGTTTGTATACAGTGACGTTAGAAAATTCACGGGACCATCTTTTAATAAAACCAAGCGTAATACTGGCTTTTGTTACCATGCTATTTATATGTTCAACAAAATCCAGTTTACAATCCAGGAAAACGCCTAAGTCACGGGCAGAGTGAACTCGTCTAAGAATAACGTTCGAAAGATTATAATCAAAACTCAGGGGATTGCGGCCTCTACAAAAAGATAAAACTTCACATTTATTAATGTTTAATTCTAGATTATTGTGAACACACCAAGTTTGGAAAGTATCCAGATCTCTTTGAACCGTGTGGCAGTCGTTAATATTATTCGTATAACGGAAAAGTTTCATGTCGTCAGCATAAATTAAAATTTTACAGTCCTTGAGCAAACATGTAATGTCGTCAATAGCCAAAATAAATAAGAGCGGGCCCAGGTGACTACCCTGTGGTACACCTAACGTGGCAAATATTTTTCTAGAAGTTTCATTCCGAAAAGTAATCTGATAAGTCCTGTTGGACAGGTATGAGCGTATCCAATTGATAAGCAATGGAGAGAAGCCTAGATTTTCAAGTTTGAGTATTATAATCGAATGGGACAGTTTGTCAAAAGCCTTGCTAAAGTCAGTATAAATGCAATCGGTTTGCAGACCCTTCTGAAAGCCTTCAATGACGAAAGGGACAAATTCAAGAAGGTTTGTGGAAGTAGAACGACCCTGAAGAAAACCGTGCTGATTTGTAGAGACAAGGCGTCGACAGATGTTTGACAATTGTGAGTATATAATTGACTCAAAAAGTTTTGGAATACATGAAAGCTTCGCTATGGGCCGGTAGTTACATACCTCATTCTTTTTACCCTTTTTGTGGATGGGAATAATAAAGGCATTCTTCCAGAGCATGGGAAACGTTCCGATGTTGACTGACTTCTGAAAGAGTAATGTTAAGGGTAACATTAGCTCATTAGAGCAGCATTTAAGGATAGCTGGGGGAATACCATCTGGACCCGACGTGAAATCCATTGGAAGCTCATTGATATGTTTGAGAACATCGGGGGGAGTAATATAAATGGAAAAATTTAGAGGAACAGGATTTAAGGTTAAGTGTGAAAAGTTATTAGGGTTGGGTTGGAAAGCGGGGGAGAACGATTTTTCGAAACATGAGGCAAACATATCGCAAATTGAAGATGGATTATCATCAGAGATTCCTTCGTATTGTAAGCTAGTTGGATAATTGTCCGACTTCCTTTTGGTATTAATAAATTTATAAAATGCCCTTGGATTGCTGTACATTTCAGACTTCATTTGACAGACATAATCATTATATAATTGTTTGGATAAGTCTTGAAATTTATTGTAACATTCAACGAATGCATTATAGGAAACATTATTCCTTTCTAAAAGATATGCCTTCCACAATTTAGTTTTCTTGTTTCTAAGACTGCGAAGATCGCTGCTGAACCAAGGAGGTGAAGTAGTTAAGGGACGTCGACGTTCATATGGAACGCAAGATTCAAAAATATTGAAAAGATGGGAGTAGAATTTGGATAAGGAATTGTCAATATTTTCATCGGACAATAGTGTAGTAAAATCAGTGGAGGACATCCTTCTAGAAAGTTCGTCAAAATCCGCCTTTTTGAAGTTGTATGCGTAGGCGCTATCATCAATATAGTGTTTAGTGTCCTCTGGATTATAAAAGTAATCAATTTGAAGAGGCGGGTGAAATATGTCCAAATTAGATAGAACGACCGGACTGTGATCAACAATTGTGTTGTTACAGTCGGAAGAGAAAACAAGATCTAGCTGCCTCCCCATGTCATTCTTTATGGAACTCATTTGACTGAGACCGAAAGAGAAAATTGATCCCAGAAATGAGGACTCTTTAGAATTTATTTTGTTTAAGGGGTGGCAGCAATCGTCATCAGAATTAAATACCCATTGTACATTGGGTAAATTGAAATCACCCACTAAAAGGAGATCGTCAATCGGATTCATTAGATTGTTAATGAAGTCCAGTTTTGTAACTAAAAGTTCATATGTGTTGTTTCCATTCATATCAAGAGAATTGACAAGGTCAGGAGGAATGTAGCAACACAAAATGAATAGAGAATTTCTGGCTAATGTTACTTTAACAGCAACTAGCTCAACGTCTGAAGAAGCAGAAATGTCGGGTAGTGAGATCAAGCTGCAGTTGAAGTGGCTCTTGCAAGCTATAAGAACTCCTCTTCCTCGGGCCTCCGAGTCAGTATATCTATCTTTACGAAATACCTGGTAGGAAGAATCGAAGATCTCTGCATCAAGAAAACCGTGGTGTAACCAAGTTTCAGTTAATGCAATGATGTCAAAGTTACTATTTATGGACGACTGATAAAGAGTCCTAGTCTTATAGTAGGAGAGCCAGTGACATTTTTCAGTGATGATTTAGTTAAGGTCTATTTTTTGAGAGGATGTTGAGGAGGGCCTAACTAAGTGCCATCCGCGAGGATTAACCCTGATTCCAGTCATAAGAGGGTGGCAGAACGCCCCCAACATGTAAAAAAAACGGCATCTTTTTATGATTTAGTTAAGGCTGAAATTTTTTTCAGCAGTCCTTTGATAGCCCACAATCATCGATATTATATTTGCAGAACGATTGGCCAGTCATAAGGGGGTGGCAGAACGCCCCTAACATGTCGTGTGAGTGATGAACTTTTTATTATTTAGTTAAGCTTCATCTTTTAATATGTTGTTGTGACAACTATTCCAAGTGTGAATGTCAATTTGCAGAACAAAATGGCGGCATCAACACCCTGGCAGAATGATTTGAAGTTTTTACATTCAACCGCAAATATCTTTGAAACTATACTAGATACGAAAATACGACTGAGAGATTTTTTGTGGGAAATTTAATTCTCTACAAAAAAGGTCTCTTGACATTTCTTCATATTTTGATTATTTTCTGAGTTATACTGAAAATGAAGAAAATTTACGAATATTTTTTACGTTCAGACGCACATATCTTTGGAACTATGCTAGATTCGAGAATACATAATAAGAGGTTTTTTGTAGGAAATTCAATTCTCTACAAAAAAGGTCTATTGACTTTTTTTCGCATTTTGATTAGTTTCTGAGATATACTGAAAATAAAAAAAATTTACGAATATTTTTTACGTTCAGACGCACATATCTTTGGAACTATGCTAGATTCGAGAATACAACACCACATGTTTTTTGTAGGAAATTCAATTCTCTACAAAAAAGGTCTCTTGACTTTTTTTCGTATTTTAATTAGTTTCTGAGATATACTGAAAATAAAGAATTTTCTTTCCATTGCCGACAAACCGTTGGATACGTACTAATTAATATTTCCCTAAAACCATGTTTTTTTCATTCCTACAATTTGAGAGACGTCGACAAATTTCATTTTCATCAAAAAACCCGATTGTCATGGAAAAAAATTATGATAATTTTTCGAAAAAAATTGAAATTATTGAAGTTCCGCTATCTCGATAGATAAAAAACATTGTAAATGTATGTTGAATCATTAATATCTTTATTTGATCATATCAAAAATTCTCTAAGAAAGAAAATATACGAAATAAATAAAAAATCATAATCATAATTATTTTTATTAGATCAAATAAATGTTGTGCAACTAAGGAAATTTTTGAATAATAACGATTTCGTGATTAATTTTTTTAAATTTTTATTTGAATAACTTATGATAATAAATATAAAACAAAAACTATGAGTAGATAGTATGAAAGAGCAAGCATAAAAAGTAAGTAAAAATAATTTTTTTTTATCAATGCTCTTGCCAGTCGGAATCGCTCTCCTCATCGTCTGCCGAATCGAGATCACTCGATGCACGAGAGTCCATATCTATAAAATTGAAAAAATGGATTAGAAAAATGTAATATGTTTGTGTTTATATTTGCTATAATATCTACATACCTGAATCATTGTCACCCTTGTCATCTTTGATGTTTTCACTGGAGGTATCAGTGAGTACATCACTAGCATATTGGGGTATTTGATCTCCTTCGAACCAGACGAATTCGTATTTATTTTCATTGATAACACAGCTCCACAAAAAAAATTGAAAAAATTAGATCTGACGTCTGACCATACCTACTATATGTTTTTGAGGTCACTGAATCCGAATCCGAGGTTTATTTAACTCCATCACGTCAGGATTTTTCATAACCTCAAAATTTAGCATAAAAACGAGAATAATCCACAAAAAAATTGAAAAAATTAGATCTGACGTCTGACCATACCTACTATATGTTTTTGAGGTCACTGAATCCGAATCCGAGGTCTATTTAACTCCATCACGTCAGGATTTTTCATAACCTCAAAATTTAGCATAAAAACGAGAATAATCCACAAAAAAATCGAAAAAATTTGATCTGACGTCTGACCATACCTACTATATGTTTTTGAGGTCACTGAATCCGAATCCGAGGTCTATTTAACTCCATCACGTCAGGATTTTTCATAACCTCAAAATTTAGCATAAAAACGAGAATAATCCACAAAAAAATCGAAAAAATTTGATCTGACGTCTGACCATACTGACTATATATTTTCGAGGTCGCTGAATCTGAATTCCAGGTTTATCAACCCCTATTACTTTAAGGTTTTACATAACCTACAAATTTTAGTCCAAACACCAAAATAATCCCTTCAATTCAAAGGCTAAAATAGTGACCGGTTTTTTTTCTTTTAAGCAATAAAGGGATTAAAAATTGAAGGGATTATTTTGGTGTTTGGACTAAAATTTGTAGGTTATGTAAAACCTTAAAGTAATAGGGGTTGATAAACCTGGAATTCAGATTCAGCGACCTCGAAAATATATAGTCAGTATGGTCAGACGTTAGATCAAATTTTTTCGATTTTTTTGTGGATTATTCTCGTTTTTATGCTAACATTTTGAGGTTATGAAAAATCCTGACGTGATGGAGTTAAATAGACCTCGGATTCGGATTCAGTGACCTCAAAAACATATAGTAGGTATGGTCAGACGTCAGATCTAATTTTTTCAATTTTTTTTGTGGAGCTGTGTAATCCATCCGTCATTTTCTGGCAACTTTTCGGTCGGCTGCTACAAATGTGCATTGAGCCATATACTGGCAATGTACGAGCTTCGCAGTATTTGTTGTCTTAATTCTGAAGAACATGGTGGCAAGTTAGAGGCATCACAATTGCGGATATTCTTAACAAATGATTCTTGACTATAACCCTTCATTATTCCGTAAAGGAAAAAACAAACCTCTTAAATTATTGAAGGCGTTCGAAGACTATCAGAAGCAGTGGCGGATTTGCCCTAAGGCCCAGTAGGCCCGGGCCTAGGGCGGCCAGATATTAAGGGCGGCAAATCGTGCCAAAAAAAATCACAGATGATAACAAGATTAACAAGAAATAACTCAACTGCAAAGTATCTTAATATTTTAAAGGCTCGCGCACCGTACCGTATGATTATAATCTTCCTAAATCACTATTTTTGCGTATCAAATTATAAATAATTTCGTACATCCTACATATAAAATAGCTCGTACGTTTAGTTTAATATAAGTGATCTAGGAAGAATAGATAGGTACCTATTGTTATTACGCGCGTGTCAGTCAAGCTCGTGCGGTCGGACAAATAATATCCGATAGTGATGATAGTGATAGTGCATTCGAGTGGGAGGAAAAAAATGGAATACCAAAAGTTCACAAATTTTTAAGTGCTGGCAGTATAAACAAAGATATTTCAAATTTTACCAGACAAAATGTTTTCGAATTATTTTTGAATGAAGACATTCTGGAAGATATTGTAACGGAAACAAACAGGTTTAGTGAAAATGATAATTATTTGAAGAGATTAGTGTAGAAGAAATAAAAGTTTATTTTGCTTTAATTATTTTGATGCCTTTAGTACATAAACCAACGCTTCAAAGTTATTGGTCCACATACACTCAGAAAAATTTTTTGTTCATAACACAAAAAAAAGGGGTTAATACAACAAATTTTTTGTTGATTTGGGGTCAAAAAGAAAATTTTGTTAATTGAACAAAAAATCTTCGTTGAACTTTTGTTAAATATTTTTGTGCTTATAACAAATATTTTTGTAGTATTAACAAATTTTATATGTGTAGAGGTACAAAATATTAACAAAATTTTGTTAAATATCCAATATAACTTTGTCGTCCTAACAAAATTTATTGTTGAATTTTGGCATCAAATAACAAAAAGCGTTTGTTGATTTAAGCATAATGCCTTTTTAAAACAACAATAGAATATTGTGCAAAAATGACAAAAGGACCTTGTTACCTCAACAACCCCTTCTTTTGACATTTGTTCAAGTTTTTGTTAGCGTAACATATAATTTTTGTCATAAATACATGTTCTTATAATGCAGCAGACGTGCTAGCCATTCGCTTGCTGAATTGATTAAATCCTTTTTTGATTTTTTTTTTAATTTTTATGCCAAAACATTGTCCACTGACCTTAAAATTTGAAAAGTTTAGTTTTTCTTTTCAAATTTTATTGTCAGTGGACAATGTTTTGGCATAAAAATTAAAAAAAAAATCAAAAAAGGATTTAATCAATTCAGCAAGCGAATGACTAGCACGTCTGCTGCATTATAAGAACATGTATTTATGACAAAAATTATTGTTGTTAAATTGTTAATGGAGTTAATCAATTTGTGAAATCTTTTTCTTGGAATCTTACCTTTAAGGAAATAGATGAACCAGAAAACTGGAAAACTTGAATTTTTCTATAACTTCTCATTCGTAGGACTTCAACTAAACTTTATGTATATAAAAGAACTAAAATGTACAAGGATTCAGCTATAAAATTAGGTGTTAAACAAAAACAACGGATTTTTATTGATTTTATAATAAATCTTTTATTATATATCATATTGTATATAATATACATATGGAAACTTACATCTATGTACATATTACAAAATATATATAAAATAATATTAAAGAAAGTATTCCTTCATTCTAATGTATTCTTTTCCATTTGGTATTTTATAAATATGAATAGGTGGACCATGAAATTCTGAGATATCTTTAATACATGGTTTTGAAATAAAATGCCTTCCCTCTACTTCAAAGGCTTCAAAATGCTCATCAAATCCTGTAACGTTAACTTCATGACACACTAGAAATGGTTGTTTTGATTTATGAACTAGTATATCAATAATTTTAAAAAGTTGGGGCAAGCTTTCTTCGCTACAATATGTAGTAAGATAATATCCTATTTTGTACTTGGTACCATGATACTCAATTATTTTATACGGCTGAAATGTTTCTCTTCTAAATTTTCGAAAATTTTCAAAATTCACGTCATTATAAAAATCAGAATATTCATGTTTATGTTCGCCTTTACAATTAACTTCTTCAGAAAATCGATTTTGCTGAATGATGTAAGCAAATTTAAGTTGAGATTTAAGTGACAAAGTTAAAGATATATTTTTTCTACTACTTATAACATTAGCATACTCTTTCATTTGCCGATGTTTCGCTTCAAAACGAAAACAAGATAAATTAACAATCGCACCTGAGTTTCGGATTATAGTAGGGTAATGTGTCAAAAAGTGGTGCTTAGGTTTTAAATTATCCTTAAAGATTTTAGTATAAAGGTTATTGTGGTTTTTAATTAAATTTTTTAAGAAGATTAAAGACTCATCGGTAAAAACAGGACAATATAACAGATCAAACATTTTCAGCAACTTGCAAAGGAAACCCCATACCTCATTTGTTTGGGGAACAAGATCACCTATTATTAAAGGAAGAAAATGCACAAAACATTTCATTTCTCGTGCTGACATTTTCAGGGTTTTGTTTTTTAAATGCTCAATTTTTATTGCAGGAGACCGATTCGCAATTTCAGAGTCGCCGTATTCAAAGTACTGCTTTCTATTGTTTAATGTTTCCAAAGAAAATATGTTCACATCTATGAAATAAAGCAAAATATGGCAAATATCATATTTTAATACGCCTTCACATAAGTCGTGCATCATGTCGGCGGAGAAATTTTCAGTTACATGAAAAGATGGGATGTTATTAAATAGTGAAGATTCCTTAATACCTGTTTTGGACAAGTCATTTATATTAATGTCTTCAGCATAGTTTTCTTTATTCCTCAAATAAAGTGGGTTTTCTTCTGATATAATGCTGGCTTGTTTTTTCTCGACCTTACAAAATCTACAAAAGTATTTTGACGAAAATGATTCCGTAAAGCCTAGAATTTTGTTTACGCCCAAATTATCACCTAGAACCAAACCCAATATAAAATGTATTTTTAAATTCAATTCTTTAGTTTCAATTAAAATGCCATCCACTTCAAGTGTAATAAGATCATTAATCAAATAATATAAACACGACTCATTACTATAATCCTTTAAATCTCTTGTTTTAAACAAAGCTGCTAGGAAAATGCAATCTAGCTTTGATGATAACCAGGTTGGTAAAACTGGAAATGAATAATAAATTGCTGAGACAGAATGACAGCCAGCATTAGCACCCAATGGGTTATTAATTTCAACATCATCAAAATACAAAAAATATGGCATTAAAAATTTATCTTTGTACAAAAGACATTTTCTTTTCCATAATTCGCCATTAATAAAAGATCCATATTCCGAATTTTTACTCAGTTGTTTCATATTTTCCATTGTTAGCTTCAATACATTTGGTATTTCGAAAAACTTTTTGAATTGAAACTTAAGTGGTAACAAAGCACCCTTAGTAATATTTTCCTTGATTTTAATTTCATTCTTATATTGAACTTCAGTTATTTTATTATCTATAGTGAATAATTTAACATCTTGTATTAAATCATTAGCTCTAAGAAAATTTAGATACTTATATTCCGTATTTATTAAATTAAAAGGATTGGTACAGTGATTTATAAGCTTTTCAATATTTGAAACTATATTCTCGTCCGTAAAATTCAAAGTTCGCATAGCATTAGCAATGGGAACAGTAACGTATTCTTGAATATCTTTAACTAAATTTTGAACATCCTTTCTAGTCATATTATTTTGACTGTACCACTTGAAAGCAAATTGAGATGTTACATTAGGTAATTCGGAGACAATATTAGGAAAACTATTAATTGTTAATTCATTTTGCATATTTGATTCTAAATTACCAATATTCAAAAATTCGGAATTAGTTAAAGCATCTTCAACATTTTTAACAATTTCTTCGGAGTGATCTAAGATATCAATTTTAGGAAAACTATTCATTTTTAATTCATTTTGCTTATTAGATTCTAAATTATCAATATTCAAAATTTCGGAACAACCTGCAGCATTTTCAACGTTTTTAACATTTTCTAAGAAAGATTTGGCTTTACGACGGAAATGAACCCGTTTTGAATGCCTAGAAAAAGACTTATAATTAGAGAAACTTTGAAAACATCCTTCTGCTCTACATTTATATATACTGTCAGCTTTTAATTTGTGAAATTCTCTTAAATGATAAGATAAAGCTTCAAAATTCTGTAACTTAATATGACAAATAAAGCAATTCATATTGCAATCAAATTAATTTTCATTGAAGTCGTTAATAATGGTTGCCAGTCTTGGACTTTTTACATCATGTGCTGTGGTGAAATCATAAATATAGTTCTGAATAAATTGCCAAACAAGTTGGCATTCTTTTGGATAAGACAAATTAAAAACGTTGTACAATTTAAAGCAACTATCAAGAGCTTTCAAAAAAGTCGAATATTTGTACTTATATCCATCAAAGTAAACAAAAAATTCCTCTAAGCTTACTATTGAATCTCCCAAAACAATTAAAAGAGGCTGAAGGGTTGAACCTTGCTGAGACTTTTGATTTTCGAGAACCGATATTTTTACACTAAAGTCATTAGAAGTCTTAATGTGTAAAATGAAATTGTCCTGAGAATCTTTTATTGAAGGTTTAGAGAGGCATCTTCTAGAATTTTCATCTACTTTAGCAATACGACTAGTCGGTACCATAACAGCGTGAAGACATAATGTTATTAAACAATTCTTGGAACCTAAGAAAATATTTAAATTAAATTTTAATTTCAAAACGAGAAAATCTACTTAACAATCACTTAAAGCCAAATTATTTATTTTACTATTAGGTTAAAAAAACTTACATTCGTTTGTTTCACTGTCTAAAAATAGTCTGAATAACTCCAAGGTAGCAGAGTCTTTACATAAAGAACCAAAAGCGTCGGATATTTTTACTAAAAATAAATCCCAGCGACTGAATAATAGCTTTGTTTTGTCAGGATATATATGTTCAAAGTCTATATCGATCTGCCAAAAAAAAATTATTAGTTTCACATAGTTCCTGAGGTTAAGAAAACAATGTATATTTACAAGATCAGGTGAAACGCTGTGCTTATACAGAGGCCATTCCTTAAAAATCTCTGAGCAATTAGTACTTTTATTGTGCAGAATAAAGGTTCTGCGAAAGCTTGCTGTATACTTCCATGCTTCATAGATCTCAGGTATATTATCCTTTGCGTGCCTCAAGTAACTAATTTTACTTTTCATATCTTCGTCTGGTTCACAACTTGAAGTATTAGTCTCACATGGACTTTTAATTTTTCTGCTTCGAATTATTCGTAACCTATTATTATACCTATCATAGAGTTTTCCGAGAGGAGATCTTCCCGTCCTTTTAACGAAATATGTTTCCTAAATATGTCAAAAATTAGTAATAAGTTAAAATTGACGAAATATAATTTCTACTTTAACTTCTGACGGGAACATGGAAACTATCTGTTCGGCAATTTTATTACATGTAGATACAGATAATTTTATATTATTGTTAATAAAATGAGACGTAATACATTCTACAATTTCTCGGCGATGTTGTTCTCTTAATATTTTTGTAGTTTGGTACATTTGTAGAACGGACGAACCAGACGCAGTCGCCTTCAAAACTGAAGAAATATCCTATTATAAAGCAATAATATAATAACTTAATTAGAATAACTAATCTACAGCTATTCAGTACAGAAAAGCAATTTAATGGATGATTATCCTAACAGCTTACAATATTTTCTTCAGATGATGTTGCTGTAGAACAAGTTAGTACCGACTCCTGAGATTTGATCCACTCTGACACAGAGGTGTTTATAGAAAGCGTTGCGTCTGCTATAGGTTGATATGTTCCCTAAAAAAGCAAGTTAAAACATTTTTCTGAATTTTGTTAAAATTACTAAGATTTATACTTACAATAGATTTTTGCCAATTGAAAAGTTCCTTTTCAAAAATAATCTTGAATCCTAACATATCTCTTGTAAAGAATTCATCCACATGTTTTTCCTTCATGTACTTTAAACATCCGTATGTTATATTACAAGCTGAAATAAAATATATTAAAAAAAAATTTAACCAACTTTTGTAACCTGCAAAATCGAACCATTGTAGAACAAATGTCGAATATATTTAGAAAAATGACAACTCAATGCAATAAATTCTTAATCACTAAATGTAGAGAGAATATGCTTGGCCGGATTAAAAAAGAAATAAAAATAGAAGAGGGAATCACAAAGTATTTAATTAATTGCACACTATGAAATATATGTACGATGAAAAAGAAAATGTTTCCATCATATTTCTTTGCAATATGATTGAAGAGCAAAAAAACCGTAAACTTCCATGCGTTTCTAATTCGTTAATTCCCTTCTCAAGTTGGCTAATCAAAGTTACACAAACATTTAAAATCTATCTCTCTTCACATTCTCTATATCGTGAAAAATCCTACGTTTTTTTAATGAAATTTATGGTAAACCTACTGCAGAATATACAGGGTGGTGCAGAATAAGTTTTACCAAAGTATACCATTCGATTCTTTGAAGTGTCCCCATCAACGTTTGTTTGGAGACACCCCCCTCTAAAATCACTCCTCCCCCCTCAAAAATGCAATTAAAAATTGATGGGAGGCTTGTGCCCTTAAACCCCCGTAAGTCCTGACGGGGATAATCTAGGAGGCTGAATAAGCTTGCAACTTAAAAGCCATCCTTTTACCTTTCTAGTGGTAGATCACATGTTTCATTTCGTCTACAAATGTGAAAATTGTGAATGTCCACACTTAGTGTTTATGAAAATTTCGGTGATAAATTTCACCTTTCATTCTCCGTCCCGTTGAATTTTTGCACTAAAATTTTCATATACACCAAGTGTGGACGTTCATGACTTCTACATTTGTACACGAAATGAAACATGTGATATACCAGTGAGTGCTTAGTCAGCCTCCTAGGGAAGGATTGATTTTAGAGGGGGGGAGTGGGGTCTCCAAATAAACGTTGATGGGGACACTTTAAAGAATCGAATGGTATACTTTGGAACAACTTATTCTGCATCACCCTGTATATTTACTTAACTTTAAATTTAGTTGCGGCCGAAGGATGATTTTTTTTGTTTTAATTCTATATTTAAAACAACGTATATTAAAAATTTCTTACTTACCAGGGGTACTTACTTACTTACTTACTTTAGGGTAAAGAACATCTAAATTCCAACTTTTCAAAATGTTCTGAAGTTCTCTATCTTCGAAATTTTCAATGGTTTGTGGTGCACTATTTTCAATGTTTATAAATTCCAACACCACGTTTTCACAATTGTTTGGTTCCATTTTACATATTTTACAAATTTTTCACTCTCACAAAAATTGTATTTTCAAAGAAGGCACCTGCACTCACTGAGAACGCACAAGAAAATGCGCAACACTTCGATAGCTTACTCATTTGACGGAACTAACGCGATCCTTATACAAAAGCTATTTGTTGAAGAGACAAACACACAAAAATTACCAGTGACCTCAACAAAATTTCTTTGTTATTCTTAAATTTACAGGGAATTTTTGTTGTTACAACAGTAAAGTAATGTCGTCACGTTCTCGCACAGTATGAACGACGAAAGAATTTTGTTATTACAATAAAATATTCCGTCCAAAATAGTATTTGTTGATTCATTGTAGTGATAACAAGGGATTTTTGTTAAATTACTCCTTATTTTCAACAAAATTTGAACAAATATTTCGACGCTGAGGCAACAAAAACTTTTGTATAGGGTATAAAATTCTCTTGTTGGTAACACAAAATTTTTGTTTTAGTAATAAATTGATTTGTTGTGTGAACAATTTCTACCTTACAATTTTTTTTTGTTATCATTACCATGAAATTTTTCTCAGTGTATGCTAGCACAGAAACACCATTTTTCAAAACAGTTATCTAGAGATAGATTTGTGTCAATTTCCAAAAATTTGCATTTCGTAAATAATGAATTTCTACAACCTGATGATCCGTTGCAAAAAATAAGACCAATACTACCAAATTACTACAGAATTCAAAGAAGTATGTACACCAGGGCGTGATATTTCCATAGACGAATCGTTGATGAAGTGTAGAAGTAGATTGCACTATATTCAGTTCAACAAATCAGAGCGGGCCAGATTCGGGATAAAGTTTTATAAATTGTGTGATTCAAAAACAAAATACATGTTGATTTATTTGACTGATCCAAATGACAACCACAAGTTTAATTCACAAAAATGTTGATTTCAATGACTGATTTAAATGACAATTATAAGTTTAATTCACAAAGAATGTTGATTTCAATTTTGAAGTGAGAAGCGGGAAGCGGAAATCGGGAAGCGGACGGCACCGATCCTTTCCTCTTGGCGTCTTGCGGTGAAAGAGACCTGTTCACTGCGGTCATTGTAGTCATGCCCGATGGAAAGGGTCCGTTCGTTTTTTCTGTTTGTGAGTGGCGGAATTCAGGTCCCACAACTCGGCCGTCCTGAAGTGTAAGGAAATTCAAACTTCTGCAAAAATCGTATAGTTAGCTTTTTTTTTTTTTGAGAGTGTTAAGTCAAGGTATATTATTTCATTCTGTCAGGTAGGATTCTGCGGATTGGGTAGGTGGTGGGTGTGACATTAGGTTTGGATTTCCGTCAGTATCATCTTCGTCTTCGCCTTCGCTGGAGCTCCATTCATCTTTGGATATTGGCCACGTCTTCATGTTATCGCAACTAGTGGTAGTTATCTTGGGTCCATCATGATGTCCGACTTTCTCCACTTCATAGCGGTCATTCCCTAATATTTTACCGATCTTATAAGGGCCTAAGAACTTTAAATGAATTTTGGCAGCTGTCCCAAATTGTGTCTTGCGGATCGCCACTAAATTGCCTACGTGGTATCTGACTGGCTCCTTTCTCTTTTTGTTGAATGTTTTCCTGCATTCTTGTTGAATCTTCGATAGTTGTTTCTTCGCTTCTTCTCGCATTTCGCTTCTCTCTTCCTCAAATAGCGTCAGTAGTTCCTCGTTGATAGCTTCGGACAAGTGGATGTCTTCCTCGTTTCGCATCTTTACTCCAAACATTACCTCGAAGGGTGTTCTGCCAATGCTTCTTTGAAATGTAGAGTTGATGTAGCGTTGGACGTTGTTGGCGTATTTATACCAATTCTCAGGATTTTCCATCGTGAGTTTCGTAAGAACGGAGATAATAACTCTATTTATTCTCTCAACTTGACCGTTTCCTCTGGGGACGCCTGTAGTGACTAATGTGTGGTGAATTCTTTCCTTCTTGCAGTAGTCTTCAAAAGAGGTCGAAGTAAATGCCGTCCCACGATCCGATACTATGTGTCTGGGACTACCAAATACAGACTTCTGTAGCTCTAATTTGGCTATCGCTTCTTCTGAGGTAAGAGTCTTGACAGGATATATCCAAGTGAATTTGCTGAAGCTATCTATGACTACAAAAAGATATCTGTAGCTTTTCTTGGTCGTCGTCAAAGGTCCTAAGTGATCTACGTGATAACAGGTAAGAGGATAATCATTCTTCGGCAATGGGTGTAACCATCCTTCTTGTTTCCCAGTTTTTTTGTCCGATAAAATGCATTGTATGCAATTGTTCCTGCAAGTTTCAATTTTCTTCTTAAGTTTCGGAATGAAGTATTCTCTTTCGATGAGATCTTCCATCTTCCGCATTCCAAAATGTCCTTGCTCATGAACTGATTTGATGATCTCCTTTTCCATGGCTTTGGGAATACACAAAAGTTTGGTTCCATTCTTCTCTTTATATAAAATGCCACCTTCCAATATAAAGGAGTCGTAGGGTTGTGTCTCTAAAATTTTTAAAATCAGTTTAAGGTTTTCGTCTTGAGATTGAGCGGCTTTAATTCTGTGGACTAAATCGTTAGTGACGAGCATGGTGACTGGAGAGCGACTCAGAGCATCTACATGCCTCATTCTAGTATGAGTTCGATGTTCGATCGTGTAGTTGAAATCTTGTAAATAAAGAGCCCATCTCGCTATCCTTGGTGGAAGATCCTTTTTTCCCATAGTAATTTTAAAAGCAACACAATCAGTGACTATCTTAAATGGTATACCCAACAGATATACTCGCAGTTTTTTCAAAGCTAGTATGATAGCAAGTACTTCTAGTTCGTAACTTGAGTAATTTTCTTGGGTTGGCGTCGTCCGCTTGCTGTAGTATATCACTGGGTGGAAACAATTGTCATCTTGGCTTCGTTGAAGGAGTATTGCTCCGAATCCTATTTTGGACGCGTCAGTGTGTAACTCTGTTTCCAATTCAGGGTTGTAGATCGCTAATGCTGGTTGTTCAGTCAGAGCAGCTTTAATACTTAAAAACGCATCTCTCTCAATGGGACCGAACTGAAACTTGGCCTGTTTTCTCAACATATCGGTAAGCGGTCTTGCGATTTGCGCATACAGGGGAATAAATTTCCTGAAGTATCCTGAAAGGCCTAAGAAACTTTGGAGTTTCTTTACGTCGGTTGGCTCAGGAAATCGTCTCACTGCATTCAACTTCGTAACTGCCGGCCTGAAGTATCCTGCGGATATTTGGTATCCTAAATATTCTATGGTTGTGCACATAAAGCGGCATTTCTTCCATTTAATTTTTAGTCCGTGAGATTCTGCACAGTCTAGCGTTTCTTTGAGACGGAATATGGCTTCTTCTTCATCCTGTGCGATTATAATAACATCGTCGATGTATACTAGGACATGCTTCTTTTTTATTAAAGGTTGAAAAATTGTATTAACGTACTTCTGAAAGACGGTTGGCGAGGTACAAAGCCCAAATGGCATTCGGAGGAACTCATACTGACCATTATGAGTCACGAAACTGGTGTACTTCCGGCTCTCTTCTGCTACCGGGACATGGAAGAAACCGTTTTCCAAATCGATTGTCGAGAAAATGCGTGCGCCGTGTAGTGCGTCCAACAGATCATCTATTAGTGGTAATGGAAAATGATCACGAATTATTTTTTTATTAATGGCCCGATAATCTACACATAGGCGCTTCGTTCCATCCTTTTTATCGACTAATACGACAGGACTTGCAAAGTCAGAATTGCTTGGCTGAATAATCTGACCCTCTAACCACTGGCTGACTTGTACATCAACTTCGTTCTTCTCTACTGGAGCCAATCGTCGCGGTTTGAAATTAATGGGGGTTTCGTCTTTCAATATAATTTTTAATTCGAAATTAGCTAGTTTTTCCGTACGCGGTTTATAATTTTTGATTAGATCGGAGATCGCGGCGTTATATTTTTCAATACCTATATGGGGCGTGCAAATCTCACTTGGGTAACATGCTACATCATAGGTATCGCGTCGTTTAACCCTTATGCTTCCGTGATGAATTGATATATCCGTACCGTCGAGAACATCGCGTCCGATCAACATTTGTGGTTGCATGTATTGGCTCGATACTACGTGGATAGTTGCTTCAAAAATTTGTTCATCTATTTCTACATCCGAAATAAATGCGCCTAAAGTTTCAATTGACGACGGTGATAGACCTCTAATAGTGCGACCTAACATTTTCATCGGGGGAGAACCTATTTTGATATATTCATCCGCACGTAAAATAGTAATGTCACTTCCGGTATCAATTAATGCTGGAACAGTGTTATTGCAAAGAATTACATTTTTAAGGGCTGAATCAGATTTTATATCAACTCGGGATAATTCTACACTGCAATTGGCTTGCTTAACTTGTTGTGAGTCTTTACTAATATTGTTTTGTCTAGATTGCTGCGGGCAGTCTGGCGATTTATGTCCGTGTTTATCGCACTTGAAGCACTTCGGTCCTAAAGATCGTTTATTGCACTCATTCGCGTCGTGTCCTGGCACACCACAGTTGTAACATCTACCAGTCTTCTTTTTGGGTTGCGGTGCTTTACTTCCCATAGGTTTTTCGACTTGACAACGTTCTTTAAAACTTTTATAAATATCTAATTTAACTTTAAATTCTTTAAAAGTTCGGGCTTCGTACAGTAAAACCTTGTTGTGACTAGAGTCACATATTCCATCGATCGTGTATTGTATTATGGCAGCTTCCTCTACGCGAGCTTTAGCACCTAATTCCTTCATTTTCAGAAAAAATTCGTAGGGAGATTCATCTTTGGCTTGCTTACGGGCAGCAAGTTTTCGGTGTATATCGGCACTATTAACGTTCTCCGCGAATTCGTCTATTAAAAATTGTTTAAGGTCTTCCCAAGAATTTAGATTTAATTGAGACCTAAGGGCTAGTTTGGCCGTGCCAGTCAACAGCCGTTTAGCATATAAAAGTTTCTCGACTGGGGACCACTTTAGGAGTATAGCTACACTTTCAAAATCACAAATCCAGTTTCGGATATCATAATCGTCTTTGCCGGAAAATTCTGGCAACGCGTTACACACATCTTTAAATGATGTAAGCGGGTGAAAATAATTCGATTCGGGTCGAGGAGGTTGGCTATTATTGTCCTGCAGGCTTTCCCTTGGGCGTCCTTCTAATTGAGCTACTTTTGCGTTTAATAAACTCTCTCGCCTCGTTAAGGAAGAATCCCTAGACAGGAGTAGTTCGTGCATTTCTTTCGTCAAATTTAGCATCTCCGCGAAATTAGAAATTTCCGCAGTACTATTCGCAATATTACGGCGTCTTCTACTAGGCATGATTGTCTTAAAAATTTTCGAAATGAAATGATAAGTGGAGTCACTGTCAAAAACTGTCAGTTAAGGCAAATGAAATTCAGTTGTAAGGTTCTAATTCACTGCGGCACCAAAACCTATCAAATGTTTACTACAACGCCTAGAGTCTATGTAAGCTTTATTATTTAATGTCAAAATACCATGTGCGGCTTAAGGAGCACCTAACCTTTAAACTACCACGTGCGGCCTAAGGAGCACCTAACCTTTTAGCCTTGCCGTACCTGCTACTTTACCGCGAGATTTCACTTTTCAGAGGTCGTCTATGCGTCCGGAACAGAAATTAGAAAGAATTTACCTAAAAGCTTCGTTGCACCCCTGCAGACACTTGCTTCGTGCTGTTTCGTCCCGATTTTGAAGAATATGCCTTGTAGCTGCCTTGGGTGTATTCCTCCGTCCTGGTGTGTCTGCGTTCTTCACGGTGCTCTCCTATGCAATCCTGGAGAATCTGCGAGTCTGCTGTCCTGTGGCCGTGTTCTTCCGTTTTCTTCCTGTTCGCGTCTTCTCGCAGCCCGGTACCGTCCGCTTTTCGTTTTTGTGGTTCGCAGCTGTCTTTGTTTGGATCCCGGTTGAGCCCCCAATTGTTGATTTATTCGACTGATCCAAATGACAACCACAAGTTTAATTCACAAAAATGTTGATTTCAATGACTGATTTAAATGACAATTATAAGTTTAATTCACAAAGAATGTTGATTTCAATTTTGAAGTGAGAAGCGGGAAGCGGAAATCGGGAAGCGGACGGCACCGATCCTTTCCTCTTGGCGTCTTGCGGTGAAAGAGACCTGTTCACTGCGGTCATTGTAGTCATGCCCGATGGAAAGGCTCCGTTCGTTTTTTCTGTTTGTGAGTGGCGGAATTCAGGTCCCACATACATATATACACATTTTTAGAATATATATAGGAAAGGATAAACCTGAACAAGGGCTAGCCAGCACGAAAATTGTATTAGATCTCATGAAAGAAAGTAGTTTGTTACGAAAGGGTTATTGCCTGTATATAGACAATTGGTATAGTTCCCCAGATTTATATAATAAATTATACAAACTACAAACTAATGTTTGCGGCACAGTAAGGATGAACAGGAAAGGAATGCCAAAAGCTTTAGCGGCAAAAAAACTCAACAAAGGAGAAACAGTTACAACGTCCGCATCATTGCCACCAAGATTTTCTGGACAACATTTTCCAATGGTCATATCATCAACTTCGTCAAAACAAGCTCAAAAGCGTTGCTTTGTTTGTTTACAAGAAAAGAAAAGGAGGGGAACTATTTACCAGTGTGAAAATTGTGAAGTGCCTATATGCATCCCACATTTCAAATATTACCACACTGAACAAAATTTCTAACAAACAATGCTCAAAAATGTTTTTTTTTTACTTTTATACAATTTTACACCTAAATATGAAATAAAAATTTTTCCGTGATATGGGCCTTTTTTTCATATTTTCATATGATGCAAATGGGTTAAACAATTTTCTGAATCAATTAAAAGTGGGAATACAGTAAATTCATGAATTATGTATCTAGTCTAGTCTATAATGATGGGTGCTGAGAAAGGGGCGGCACATGGCCTGGGGCCTAGAGCGGCTAGGACTGCAAATCCGCCACTGATCAGAAGGCATTCGCAGATCTAGGCGAAGAAAACGTTGATACGTCCACAGTATTTTCCATCATAGAAGAATTTATCTGCCGCATGTATGGTGTCAAAAATGTAGAGAAAGTTAACGAAGCCCGGTTGGAATTATTCCATGAAGCTTACAACACCAATGATAGTCAAAAATCATTTGTTAAGAAAATCCGGAATTGTGATGCCTCTAACTTGCCACCATGTTCTTCAGAATTAAGACAACAAATACTGCGAAGCTCGTACATTGCCAGTATTTGGCTCAATGCACATTTGCAGCAGTCGACGGAAAAGTTGCCAGAAAATTACGGATGGATTTTATCAATGAAAATAAATACGAATTCGTCTGGTTCGAAGGAGATCAAATACCCCAATATGTTAGTGATGTACTCACTGATACCTCCAGTGAAAACATCAAAGATGACAAGGGTGACAATGATTCAGGTATGTAGATATTATAGCAAATATAAACACAAACATATTACATTTTTCTAATCCATTTTTTCAATTTTATAGATATGGACTCTCGTGCATCGAGTGATCTCGATTCGGCAGACGATGAGGAGAGTGATTCCGACTGGCAAGAGGATTGATAAAAAAAAATTATTTTTACTTACTTTTTATGCTTGCTCTTTCATACTATCTACTCATAGTTTTTGTTTTATATTTATTATCATAAGTTATTCAAATAAAAATTTAAAAAAATTAATCACGAAATCGTTATTATTCAAAAATTTCCTTAGTTGCACAACATTTATTTGATCTAATAAAAATAATTATGATTATGATTTTTTATTTATTTCGTATATTTTCTTTCTTAGAGAATTTTTGATATGATCAAATAAAGATATTAATGATTCAACATACATTTACAATGTTTTTTATCTATCGAGATAGCGGAACTTCAATAATTTAAATTTTTTTCGAAAAATTATCATAATTTTTTTCCATGACAATCGGGTTTTTTGATGAAAATGAAATTTGTCGACGTCTCTCAAATTGTAGGAATGAAAAAAACATGGTTTTAGGGAAATATTAATTAGTACGTATCCAACGGTTTGTCGGCAATGGAAAGAAAATTCTTTATTTTCAGTATATCTCAGAAACTAATTAAAATACGAAAAAAAGTCAAGAGACCTTTTTTGTAGAGAATTGAATTTCCTACAAAAAACCTATCATGTTGTATTCTCGAATCTAGCATAGTTCCAAAGATATGTGCGTCTGAACGTAAAAAATATTCGTAAATTTTCTTCATTTTCAGTATAACTCAGAAAATAATCAAAATATGAAGAAATGTCAAGAGACCTTTTTTGTAGAGAATTAAATTTCCCACAAAAAATCTCTCAGTCGTATTTTCGTATCTAGCATAGTTTCAAAGATATTTGCGGTTGAATGTAAAAACTTCAAATCATTCTGCCAGGGTGTTGATGCCGCCATTTTGATCTGCAAATTGACATTCACACTTGGAATAGTTGTCACAACAACATATTAAAAGATGAAGCTTAACTAAATAATAAAAAGTTCATCACTCACACGACATGTTAGGGGCGTTCTGCCACCCCCTTATGACTGGCCAATCGTTCTGCAAATATAATATCGATGATTGTGGGCTATCAAAGGACTGCTGAAAAAAATTTCAGCCTTAACTAAATGATAAAAAGATGCCGTTTTTTTTACATGTTGGGGGCGTTCTGCCACCCTCTTATGACTGGAATCAGGGTTAATCCTCGCGGATGGCACTTAGTTAGGCCCTCCTCAACATCCTCTCAAAAAATAGACCTTAACTAAATCATCACTGAAAAATGTCATTGGCTCTTAGACTAATATGACTACACCCGGTATGTTACTAAAATTTTTTACGTTATATCGTTGAAAAATTTCTGGGGCAATTTTAATGCCAAAGGGAAGGAGTTTAAAGCTATAGCACCCATAAGTAGTACTAAATGTACAAAGCTGACTAGATTTTTTATCATGCTGTACCTGCCAGTACCCATGTTTTAAGTCTAGTACGGTAAACACTTTCTATTTTTAAGTTTTTCTGTAATTTCCTCAAAGGTGGGAATCGGGTATTTAAGAGGTTTTAAGGTAGCATTAAATTCTCTTGGATCTATGCACAGACGCAACTTCTTGTTCGACTTTTCTACGGTTGCTATATTTGATACCCATTCAACTAGTTCCACGCATTTTTCAATTACACCTATATTCTCAAGTCTCGACAATTCTTCGCGAAGAGCTTCTTTTAATGTCAACGGTATTCTTCTTGCCGGCTTTACTACAAATGTAGTATTTTCTTGGACTTGTAGGTTGCAACTATCTACAAATTTACCCAGTCCCTCGAATAGATCACGATATTTATGCAGAAATGTATCTTTAATTAGTTAATGACTTTGTTATTGTGTCAACCCGCTTTATCAAATTAAAACTCAAACAAGTCTCCAACCCAAGAATTGAAACCGAGCTTTCCTTAGTGACGACAAACTCGACATCTTTAATTTTATTTCGTATTGCACACTTAATTTTTATGCAACCATCGATTTTTAGATTATTCCCCCCATAAGTTTGAAATACGACGGCGAAGTGATTTTTTCCTCCACCTTTGTTGCACGTTTTTTCGAAAGCGTGACATTTCCCTCTGTTAAGGTTTTGCGCACAATATTTACAATTTATAAGCCTAGTTTACTTAAGATATGCTCTAATGGATGCAGCCTGCGTTTTGTTTACTTGGTGTTGAAATTTTTCCAGAGAAACATTTGTTTTAATTTATGCATAATTTTGTTCAGAAAAGAGCTCTATTATCAGGTGCTGATATTACACGCCCATCCCTAAGAGGGATCGCGTCCTCGCAATTTCGGACTCTATTTTCCTCTTCTTGATTTACATTTTGGTTTCTTTTAAATTCTTTGTTACAATTAATCCTTCCATTACAGGTAAAATTGCTTCTTTGTTATTCTGCTTCATGGTTCAATTGTTAGGATTATTCATTAATTCTTCAATGCAACTATCCTTAATGGGTTTTAATTCCTTTTTAGTGTTAGTTTTGGTGTATAGGAATAGTTTATTTTTGCATGTTATTAGCTTTTAATTCTAGGTTATCTCGGTTTGGGATAGGGACAACTGATGTTAGATAGTAATTTTCTTAGGTGAAATTTGGGATCTGTAGGATTATCAGAATAATCTTCTCATGTTGTGCAACAGCAATTCTTATATTTCTGAGTTTTTCCGAAGTCACTTTATATTCAGCTATCTCGTAAATATCTTTAGGTAAATTTTCTAACCGTGAAAGTAGAATTATTTCCTCGATGTTTTCAAGAGAGTGAAGAATTGACTGTACATTTTCTAATTTCTTTGACTTGAATTGTACGTTTAAGTTCGTGTAAATCTCTTTCGATATTATTGAGTTTGGAGGCGAAATTATAGACTTCCTTAAGAATTTTATTATTATTATTATTTATGTGCTCGAGTTCAATCAATGTGTATCCGTTCCCGAAAGAGATTTGTTGGATGTCGGTGCTTTGGCCTGAGGTTCCAATGAAACATAGCGAGAGGATGAAGATTGTTCCTGCAATGGTAGGGGAGAGTCGCCAGTCATGGGCCACCTGAGGTTAAATGCATTTAAAATTATTGTAAACGTTTCGTTTACATAATTAATAGCGCAATATTAAAATTTGGATGATAATTTACCTTTGTGGAAAGTTTAAGGCAAGTTTGACTTTCTTTTATAATAAAAAATAACGTTTGAAAAAAACGTGCAAGTGGCCCAATTTAGGTGACGAGTCGCCTAATGTGGGCCACCTATTGAATAGCACGTAAAATATCTGAAAAACGCGAAAATGGTTCGACATATTGTTTAAAACAGCGTTACTTATTATATTTAATGAAACAATGAATTGACGTTAATTAATTCGTTGATCAGAAATATATTTGAAATTTAAATTCTCAATAAAGAGTTAATCATCATAAATTAAGTATTTACTCAATGACATGTAACATTTTATAATCTAAAATAATAACAATAGGCTTAATATACTAAATTTACTAAATATCTCATGTACACTTACCGTTTTAATGAAAAAAACATTTTTCCTTCAGATAGTGTTGCTTTGTTTACATCGCGTGAGTGACCCGTATTAGGCGCCCTTTCGAATTGCACAGTGGCCCAAATTAGGGGAAATGACATTTTTCCAGATTGTTTAAATTAATTAGTATTGTTATAGTTTTTAAATTGCAAATACACTATATACTATATAAACATATTATACACTTCGCATCAGAACAAATTTTAGATTCATTAGATGTATCAATTTGTTTTTATCGACGAGCAAAAATGTCAGATTTTTAAGTCGGCAGATACATTTTTACGAGATTGTTGTAACATTATTAATTTTGTATTAAAATTAGTATTTCTTTCATTATTTTGTTCTACATTCATTTTCAATCAAATTTTGACATTAATTAATTTTCAAAAACTCGGTAAAATTGAAAAAAATGGGTGGCCCGAAATAGGAGCCGGCCCAAATTAGGCAACTCTCCCCTATTCTGTTAGTCTGATATTTTTTTGCTCCCTTAAAAGTTTCTTTGTGATATTTCTTTTTATTTGGTTTCCTAAAATGTGGTTCTAATTTATTTCCTCTTGTTTAGTTCTTTACGTATTCTTTGCTTAGTTTTTGGTTTTTACGTTTTTTGTTATTGTATTCTAACCGTTGTTCTTGTTTTTTATTTAATAGGTGTTATATATTTTCATATTCCTCTTGTGATATCGTCCCATTTTTAAAATCAATTGGTCTCTTTTTTTGTTATTGTGTGAATCGAATGGTTATAGTATTTTATGGCTTCCTGTACGCATATTACTTTTGTTGGATTGTGCTTCTGTTCTTTCTTCATTAGACGTAAATATTCGTTTGCAGAATTACCCGTTTTTACGTTTGGACTAGTTAAATGTAATCCTATATTTTCCTTATATAAAATTGCATTAAGCTGAAATTGCAATGACTGTCATTGTCAGTTATGAGGAGCTTAGGCTTTCCATTCGAGTTAAGATATTGTTTTAAGGCTATAAGAATATCTATCCAATTTGTCGTTTCAATTGGAATAGCTTGAGCAAATTTAGTGAATTTATCTGTAGACGTTACATACATTTCTTGTTTATCTTTAAACCAAATATCCATAAGAACTATTTCGTTGGGATTTTCTGGGAGTTTAGATTTTTGAAAAGGGATCTTAGGGGGATTTCTTTCATATTGCAAATTGAACAATTGTTGATAAGTTTTGTTATCTCTTCTTTGAGGTTTGGGTAATAATATTTTAGGCGGATATTTGTATATATTTCTTCTATACCTCTATGATTATTTTTGTAGTGTTCTCTCCATATTTCTTCGTGTAATGTAGTTATGTCATCACAATCGAATAAGATGTATGAAAATTTTACTAACTTGACGAGATTATGGGTAGATCTCCATTTTATATACTCATCTTGTAACTTGCAAAATATTATTTCGTCTGAGGTATAAATTCCGATTAGCCCTTTGGCAGATAGATGGTTTTCTAAAATGTAGTTTAGGTAGTTGTTATTGACGTTTTGCGAAACGAAGGTTTTCCTTATCCTCCCAAAGTGCTTTTCCTTAA
This sequence comes from Dysmachus trigonus, assembly GCA_949715965.1. Classification (NCBI taxonomy): domain Eukaryota; kingdom Metazoa; phylum Arthropoda; class Insecta; order Diptera; family Asilidae; genus Dysmachus; species Dysmachus trigonus. Next base: position 32,568,288 of record OX454321.1, on the reverse strand, counting down.
TGACTTTATTTTCTCTTGCCTGTTTGATAATTATTTGTGTTTTATAAAGGTTAAGAGGTTTTTCACTTATAGGAATATATAACGAATTATCCTTGTCAGAACTATGACATGTTCCCTGCACGGATGCGTTTTCCTCGTTATTTTCCTCTTTGTCGTTTCCTTCTTCGTTCATCATTATTGGTCTTGATAGTTTGTCTGCAACAACGTTTTCCTTACCTTTTATATACTCTATTTCATAATTGTATTCTTCCAATTGGATTTTCCGTCTTTGCAGTTTTGGGTTAGGTTCTTTAAGGTTCGCGATCCAAGTTAACGGCTTATGGTCAGTTCTTATAGTGAACTTGTAACCGTAAATGTAGGGACTTTGATTGCCCATATAATTGCTAAAAGCTCCTTTTCTATGGTTGAGTATCTAACTTCGTGATCGTTAAGTGTGCTAGCATAACAAATGGGATGACTTTCTTGGGATAATACGGCTCTAATAGCATAATTTGTTGTAACGACAAACTTTTTATTAAAATCGGGGTATTTTAGTATTGGCTCTGTCATTATTAACAGTTTTTCAAAACTGTTCTTATACTCCGAATCGTTAGTGTTTATCCTACTATCTTTTTTTAGTTTCTTTTTTTTTTTGTAAAGTCTTAAATAAATTTTCTATAGTAGCCTAGGAGTCCTAAAAACGATTTCATTTTATTTTGGGTTTTTGGGATTTTGAAGTTAATTAATGCTTCGTTTTTTTTCGGGTTTGGTTTAATTCCTTCTGTTGTTACATTATGTCCCAAAATTTCTGTTTCGTGTTTCATAAATTCGCTTTTATCTAATTAGATTTTAATGTTAGCTACTTTTAGTTTTTTAAAAATTGTTTCTAAAGAATTTACGCTTCTTCTAAACTTGTACTGAATATACTTATGTCGTCGAGATATACAAAGCATATTTTGCCTATGTAGTCTCTTAATATGTTATTCATCGATCTTTGGAATGTTGCGGGAGCATTCTTTAAACCGAATGGCATCCTTACGAATTCCTAATGTCCCAGATTTGTTGAAAATGCAGTTTTAGGGATGTCATTTGGATGAATTTCTACTTGGTGAAAGCCCTTTGCTAAATTCAGTGTTCTAAAATACATCGCTCTTCCTAGTTTATCGAAAATATCGTCTATGTTTGGGATCGGAAATTTGTCATCAGTAGTTATTTCATTTAGTTTTCTATAGTCGACGAAAATTCTCCACTTTTTTCCCAGACGCATCAAATTTTTTTTGGACTACCCAAATTGGTGATGATTATGGTGAGTCGCTTTGACGGATTTTCCTTGGTTCAGCATTTCACTTATTTGTTTCTCAAATTCTTTGTTGTGTATCTCAGAATATCGGTAGGTCTTTGAATAAATGGGTTCATTATGCTTTGTTTTGATCTCATGTTTTATTTCATGAGTAAATGTGAGGTCGGTACTTTCCTGATAAAAAATATTTTGATATCGTTTGATAACCTTAATTAACTTATCGGTTTCTTCACGATTCAAATGATTGATACGAGTTTATTCTAATATTCTTTTAGAAGGAATTCTTTCATGATTGAAACAGACTAGCTCGTTTTCCATACACGGCTATTTTTTATACCCCTAGGTGAGAAGGGTGGCCCTCTCCAGAATGTTTTTTTTTTTTGTTTGACAACAATTAATTTTTTTATTTTTGTATGATTTTGCATCAAAAAATACTTATAACCCTAAATTTTAACCCTTCTACCACCAACCCCTATTTTTTAATAATGATATTAGTATGTTCACTTTCATCCACAGATGCGCAGTTGCAAGATGGCAATTGATTAATCATTGTCGTACGATAAATTTTTATTAATTTAACCCAGTGAAAACAGAAAGTGCGATTATTATAATTGACGCGACTCTTTTGTCTCGTCGATGGTTGGAATTGAGCGTTTCGCTCAACCCGTGGTCAAGAATTCGCTTAAGTGTTTCACTTAAGTGAGGTTTGAATTGTTGCTGCTGGTTCTTGTACCAGAACAACTGTAATAATAACTTGAGGCGCAGTAAAAGAACGTTTACAAACGACTCTACTTTATTTTTAAAAACCTGGCCTTAAATAGCCTTATAATAACAAATACAAATACAACAATACAAATTACAATCAATAATTAATAGCTAAATAATGATACAATAAATTTTTGCTTTTGCCCAATATTGCACACTATGCACATTTACCCCGGGAGCCGGTACGACGTCGCGATTGTTTTTGTGGTGTCGTGTGTCGCGCCCGGTGCGCCCCTTTTGCTGATGCAAAATGTTCTCGGGGCAATGTACTGAGTGTGTTTATTGGGGACGCAGTGGATGACCTGAATGCACATGAGCATTTGCATGTCATGCGCATTCCAGAGATCCAACATTCTCCCCCCCGTTGAAGCAGTGCTTCAACTTCAGCTGCTGATGAGTCAGGGATCAAGTTCTAGGGTGAAGGTCGGGGCTGGTGCCGTTGTCCGTGGGTCCAGTGGTGAGATCTTGGGTCTTCCTCCTCGGGTGCGTTCCGATGGAATTGGGCCGGGTGCTGGTGGTTTGTACGTGTATGCTCGAAATCTCCACACCACGTAGATCAGGATGCAGATTGATATTGCTGATCCAATGTAGGCTATTGAGAATTGGTGGACGTCGTGAGCTTGCAGCGTGGATGGTAGAATGCTGTTTTCCTTTTGCAGCCGTAGTTGTGCCTCTATTTTCTCCAATGCAGCCTGATGAGTTTGGTAAGGGGACATGTTGAGGCTCAGTTGTGCAAGTTGTTCCGGTAACACGATCTGTGTGACATTCGTAGCCGGAATATATGAGCTCCTAAGCACAGTTGGATAAATGTTGTGGCTCTGAATGGTGATTTGGTTTTGTTTGATGATGCAATTTCCGTTCATTTTTAGGATGCCGGATCCCTCAATAGCCATTGAAATTACATCACTGCTGCATGCAACCTTGATCATCTCGGGCTTCTTCACCGAGTATATCCATTGGTTCGGATTATTTAATTGAATCCATTGCGAGTCTCTTGGGAAGGCTTCTAGCCTGCAGGTGGATGGTAGTTGTACATCATTGATGAGATCCATTTCGCAAGAGCTGTGATTCGACCCACGCCGATAGATAGGATGATTTTGTTTACACATGTGGTCGTCATCTTGAATTGAGACACATGATTGCAGCTCTTGTTCTGTGATTGGATAGTACTGGTCTCTGTGGAGGTTGACTACTAAGAACGGTGATGAAGGATTTATTGTAACAAACGTCCCATTTATTAAAAATGGAATTGACAAAACCTTCAGGAGCTCAAACTCTTCGGTGTTCAGCAACGGAATGCTAATTTTGAATATAATCCGATTTGATGTTGCCTTGGCTGCCACATCCATTAAAGTATACAGTTGAACTATGTTGTCGTCGATTTGAGGAAGCTTCAAGGACGGTCGGAGATGTGCCTTGATGATAATCAGTTGTTGCTTGAGTTGTTGAGGCGTTATCAGTTTTGGACTGATCCGTCCATGGTGCGAGTTCATGAGAACATTGATGAGTGATCCCTGCATTCGCTGTACATTTGATATGACTAGCAACATTTGCGTAGCCAATGATGTAAATAGGGTGGAAAGCCCTTGTTGTCTAAGCTCTGCTTGAACTCGGCTGATTCCGTTATTTAGCTGATTGATTTGAGTCTGTATAGACTCGAATTGCCTCGCAACTTCTTCCTCGGTCTTTTTGATGATATTTACGCTGGAGTCGATGATCGTCGTTTGGTTGCGAATAAGTTCCAATAAATGTTCTTCGTTTTTCTTGGTATCATCGATTGTTTTGGACATCTTCGCTGCATATTCTGAGTCTAATACACCAAACAGACTGTTCGCAATGTTACCAACAATGTTTAGCGCTCCTCTTTTCTTACGTGGTGCTACTGGTTGTGCGGATAATAGCTCATTGTTGTCAGCTAGCTCTTTTATAGTGTGCTGTATTTGTGCTACAGTCGCGGCACATGGGTCTTGAGGTGGTAGTTGGTTGCAGATATCATTTAGCGATTTTTGTCCTCCCAAAAGTCCAATGAATTCCTTCCAATATCCTGACATCTCGTAATAAGCGATGATGTTCCATTCGTTAGATATTATTCTGGCAGCTCCTAAATTTTCGAAATAAACCCCGGGCTGGGAATTGAATGGTTTTATTTCAATCGGAGCACTCTTTGTTAGCGGAAGGATGATGCAAGTTAGCAATAACGTGGCTATAGTAGGCAGTGGTGACGTTCGAATTCTTTTCCTAGGAACAGGGTTATCATCTTGCTTGGCTGGTTGCTCGGGAGTTCTGTTGGATGTAACTTCTTTAGTGATTGATGTTGTTGGTTCATCTGGTTCAGTTTCTGTCTCATGTGAGTCAATCGGAAGTGGAGCGAGTCGGTGGATAGGCCTGCGTAGCACACTTTTGGCTGTGCGAATGTCTGCCACTCGAATGAGACCGTCGTCTCCCATATGAGTGTTAATTACGCGGCCGAGCGGCCATTTCATGGGTGGCAGATTGTCTTCCTTTAAAATCACCATGGTTCCAGGCTTAATGTTCTCGCTTTTTCTCCGCCATTTTTGACGTTGTTGAAGTTCATTAAGATATTCTGTCGACCAACGCTTCCAGAATTCGTTCTTTATATGCGTAACTAATTTCCACCGAGAAAGCAAGGAAACTCTTTCTGGATTTGCCTCAGGATGAATTGTACTCACTAAGGGTTCCCCAATTATAAAATGACCAGGAGTTAGTGCGCTGAAATCATTGGGATCTGATGACATGGGAGTTAATGGTCTGGAGTTTAACACCGCTTCTACCTCAGTGACCACTGTCTCCAATTCTTCATATGTGAGAGATGCGGCTGCAACAGACCGTCGTAACAAGCTCTTTGCTGACTTTACTGCTGCTTCCCAAAGACCCCCGAAGTGGGGAGCTCGGGGGGGTATGAAGTGGAAATCGATGCCACGAGTACTACACAGTGATTTTATCTGGTCCTTGGCCTTCTCAGAGTGCACGGCATCCTTTAGTTCTGCTAATTGTGCCTGTGCGCCAATAAAATTTGTAGCATTGTCACAATGGAGGTGTCTACAATGCCCTCGCCTTGCCATAAATCTCTTCAATGCACCCAGAAAGGCGTCCGTGGTTAGTTCTGTCACGAGTTCAAGATGAACTGCCTTGGTGGCAAAGCAGCAGAATACTGCTATATATGATTTTTGCGGTCTCTTGCCTCTGATCTTGTAATGGGTCCAGACTGGCCCACAGAAGTCGACTCCTGCATTGACAAAAGGTCGAGCTGGTTGAACCCTTCGAGCTGGCAGGTCTCCCATTAATTGCGATATTTGTTTTGGTTTCGACCTGAAGCACCGTAAGCAATGTTGGACCACAGATCTTGCAATAGTTTTTCCCTTCATGGGCCAGAATCGTTGTCTTGCAACGGCCAGCAATGATTGTGGTCCGGTATGCTGATTTTCTTCATGGATGCTCTTCATTATTAGCTTTGTGACCGGATGTCCGTATGGTAATACAATTTGATGTTTAGCATCAAAAGGTAGGTCGGAAGCCCTCAATCGTCCACCGACTCTTATGATTCCCCTTTCATCGATGAACGGGGTGAGGTCACTTAGCTTGCTGTTCTTCTGAGTTTCTCCTGTGGCCCTTAGTTGTGAGATTTCGGTGGCGAACTCACTTTGTTGCATCTGTCTGGTGATGATCATTAATGCTTCATCTAGTTCGCTTGCACTGAATGATTTATCGACAGATGGTGGTCTAGTCATTCCTCGAGATCTTCCATTGTTTATAAAACGGTTCACGTAGGCCACAATTCTTTGTAATTTCCGGAATGAGTTCCCATGATTGATTGTATCAATTATATTGCCTGTGGGTGACGTTGCGACAGTAGATAAAAGTGCTTTTCGCGTTTCGGGAACATTTTCTAGCCTCGGAACTTGTGCTGCTGGCCATCCTGACTCTTGACCATGCAGAAAGGGTGGTCCATAATACCAAAGACAATTATCCTTGAGCCTTCCAGGAGCCATGCCGCGCGATAAAATGTCGGCGGGATTTTCCTTTGATTTGACATGTCGCCACTGTTGAGATGGCAGACACTCTGTTTGCAACAAAGGTGTGCAAGGACGCTGATGAAGAGTTGATCCAGCAGAGAACAATTTCCGAATCGGTCCAGAAGACTGTGCGTTCCGCAGTTATACTTAAATCCCTTTGAATGCGCGTTGCTAAGTCGACTGCTAATTTTGCGGCGCATAGCTCCAGACGAGGAATCGTGAGAGTCTTTAGTGGAGCTACTCTGGATCTGGAACATAGCAACTGTGCTGTTATACAATTCTGTTGGTCCACCGTTCGAATGTATGCCGCCGCTCCATAAGCCTTTTCCGAAGCGTCTGCGAAGATATGGAGTTGTATTGTTCTGGGCTGCTTGTGAAGACATGCATGTCTCGGGACGTTGATTTCATCCAACACCTTCAACTCTTCCCTGAACCGTATCCATTCGGTGTGTAATTCCAGCGGGAGTGAAGCATCCCAGTCTAGTTTCAGATGCCATAGTTTCTGCAAGAAAATTTTCGCGATGACAGTAGCTGGTCCTACTAGGCCAAGAGGATCGAAGAGGTGAGCTGTGTCAGAGCAGACACTTCGCTTCGTGACCTTGTAGCGTTCTATCCATGAGGTCTTCACCTTGAAGGAGTCAGATTTGGGTAGCCACGTGAATCCAAGTGTCTTAACGTGTGACTGATTCTTGTCGAGAAAGTCTAACTCAACCTCTAGATCACCTTTTGGAAGATCTTGTAAGAGCCGTGGATTATTATTATTATTATTGTTAGGGGTGACCCTCATGGTGGGCACTGCGACCAGGCGGTCTTTTGTGCCGAATCCCCTTTACAGTAAAAGACGATCTGCTACCCTAAGGAACGCCAGAAGGTCTTTTACAGAAGATGAACGAGCTTCAGCCGAGTCCAGGAACTCTTGACCGAAGATCCCTCTTCTTAACCGCGCTAAAGCCGGACAAGCACACAAAATGTGTGATGTAGTTTCGTCGTCTTCAAGACACAGACGACACTCCGTCTCATTTGACAGACCTATTTTATTTAGGTGGTATCTTAGCCCATGGTGGCCAGTTAGGTAACCTACCAACAGTCTGAGATCCGCTTTACTCAAAACGTTGATTTCAGTGTAGGTATAGGGTCTGACGAGCTCTTTGGCTTGCCGGATCCCAGGGAAGTTATCCCAGTGTATGCACTGTAGATTCCTGACCCATTCTTCTATCACAGCTTTGGACGAAGACCAGCCAATGCTGCAGAAGGGCTCAGGGCCCTTGAGTCGAGAAGATGAACCTTCCCTGGCAAGTTCATCAGCAACCTCATTTCCCTCAACGCCGGAGTGTCCCGGTACCCAACAGAGGGTAACCCTGTTGGAAGTTGCTAGGTGTTGAAGGGTATCAAAGCATTCTTTAACAAGTCTAGACGAGAAGCGCCATGACGAGAGTGCCTTGAGGGCCGCTTGGCTATCGGAAAAGATAGTGATATTGGCACCTTTAAGTCTCTTGTTAATATTGAGAAGGGCGCAGGCTTCAATTGCATGGATTTCAGCCTGGAAAACGCTGGGCCATTTTCCCATTGCTATCGAGACCTTGGTGTTGGGTCCATAGACACCAGCACCAACACCATGTTCCGTTTTTGAGCCATCTGTGAACCAACGGAGAGTTCTGGGGTCCAGACTGAGGCCGTCGCCATTCCAGTCTGCACGTTCAGGGATGAGAATCCTGAATCTCCTCCCGAAGCTCAGTTCCCTGGTCATGTAGTCTGTTATATAACAGATCCTTAAGTCAGGGATGCGCTGCAGGATGCTCATGTGACCATTGTCAGCAATTTGCGTTTTGGATGTGATTTGCACTCTCAGAGCACTAATTGCGGCTGATTTCAAAATGAAAAAGTGCAGAGGTTCGAGTCCTACTATCGCCTCCATGGCGAGTGTTGGACAAGTCCTCATGGCTCCTGTTATGGAGAGGCAAGCAAGCCGTTGTAGCTTGTTGCACTTAGCAATTGCCATCTGCTGCTGAACTTTGGGCCACCATACAAGGGCGGCATATGCAACAATTGGTTTGACAATTGTATTATATAACCACAGGATCATCTGTGGGTTGAGACCCCATGTCCTACCAAAAAGTCTTCTACAGGCCCACATGGCTCGCGTGGCCTTATTTAATGAGTAGTTTAGTTGAGTATTCCAATTTAGCCGCTTATCCAGCCAAATACCTAAGTATTTTACTTCATTGGAATACTCAACGACCGTTCCTTGGATGGATATAGTATCCAAGTTCAGACGGTACCTTTTTGTAAAAGGTACCAAGACGGCCTTAGACGGGTTGATGGCTAGGTCCTCACTGACACACCAGTCAGTGACTACACGAAGAGCGGACCTCATCAAGCTAGTGACAGTTGAGTCAAATTTACCCGTAACGATTATTGCCAGGTCATCCGCATAGCCAACAGCGTGGTAGCCAAGCTCACAAAGCTTGACTAGGAGGCCATCCACAACCAGAGACCAAAGCAATGGCGACAGTACCCCGCCTTGTGGGCATCCTCTGACTGCCCTAATCGACACAGAGGTGTTGCCCAGCATGGATGAGATTTCTCGCTCTCTTAGCATAGCATCTACCCATGCGATTGTATATGAGTCTATACCCCTGCGCACAAGAGCCCTGGATATAGAATCATATCCTGTGTTATCGAAAGCTCCCTCTATATCCAGGAAAGCACACAGAGCTATTTCCTTGGCCTGAAGGGATTTCTCGACCCTACTGACTAAACTATGTAAAGCAACCTCTGTTGATTTACCTTTAGTGTATGCAAACTGTGATCTGTGGAGCGGTGTTGATTGCTCCAGTTTGCACCTTATATGAAGGTCCAACAATCTTTCCATTGTTTTCAGCAGGAAAGAAGTTAAGCTGATTGGTCTATAAGACTTAGGCAGCTCGAGGGGCCTATTGCCCTGTTTTGGAATAAATACAACCACCACTTTCCTCCATGAACGTGGTATGTATCCCCAAATATAACTGGCCCTAAACAGGCAAACCAAAGGATCAAGGATCGTATCCAGACAGTTCTGAAGTAATGCCGGAAAGATCCCGTCACCTCCTGGGGTTTTAAAAGGTTGAAAAGAGGCCACTGCCCATTTAACCTTGTCCCTGTCAAAGATGACACCGGACTTGCTACACGCTCTGCGGCTTGCTCTATCGCTAGGATTAGAGTCTGCAGGCTGTAGCGAATTTTCTCCTAGAGTTGACCCGGGAAAATGTACTTGTAGTAGGTACTCAAGTGTTTCCCTTTGCGACTCAGTGAAGGTACCATCCTGTCTCTTCAAGAGTCCAACTCCATTTGAGACGTCCTTAGCTAGTACCTTTTGAAGACGGGCTGCTTCCGGTAATGATTCTATACCTTCACAGTGCCTTCTCCAGGATTCGCGTTTCGAGCGTCTCAATTCTTTATTGTAGTCAGTGAGAGCAGATCTATATTCGTCCCACTGCTTAGTGCGTTTGGCCCTATTGAATAACCTCCTCACATGCCTACGCATATCCGATAGCCGTTCGTTCCACCAGGGCACCTTGCGTACCACTTTGGCTGGAACTGCGACATTGCTATCATGGTAGGAGGATATTATTACTTCATTAAGCTGGTTTGCAGCCACTTCCAGCTCACTAGTTGAGCTGATACTGGTCACCAGCGTGTCTGCCTTTGAGCTCACCATGGCTCTGTAGGCACTCCAATCTGTTTTCCTTGGATTATAAGCTTTTGAAGTGAGTTCAGAGCGTCCTGGAATGTCGAATCTAATGTGTTGATGATCCGACAGTGACGCTTCATCTGATACTCGCCAGTTCACTATGAACTCGGACAGGATCCTGCTGGCAAGAGTGAGGTCTAATACCTCTTCTCTGACCGCAGTGATAAAAGTTGGTTTGCACCCCCTATTAACTATATCTATATTCTTACTAGATAGATAGTTCAAAAGGTACTCACCCCTTTCATTTACGTCGCTGCTGCCCCACACCGTGTGGTGCGCGTTTGCGTCGCAACCGATGAGGAACTGTCGGTTAGATCGTCGACAGTACTCGACGAATTCCTGGACTTCTTCTGGTGGAATATCTGGCCTATCCCCTGGGAAGTAGGCCGATGCCAGGACAACTTCCTGTATTCCACCCAGCGTGGGGATCTCCACCAGCGCCGCTACGAGGTCCCTGGAAATAAAATTAGGAATGGGGAGATGATTGACACTTTTGTCTATTAGAAGCGCCGCACGTGGTACTTCTACCCCGCGGTCGTAGATCAACTTACATGAGTCGATGTTGAGTCCTCGGACTTGGCCACTAATAACCCAGGGCTCCTGGATGAGCGCAAGGGTTATTTGTTTCTCGGCGAAGGTTCTGCACAGCGTGGCCGATGCCCCTTTGGCATGGTGCAGGTTCGCCTGGAGCACCCTCATGGTGCTCATTGCTCCTCTTTGGAGAGGGACTTCTTGACGAGCGCAGCTGCCTTAGCTCGACGAGGTCCCTTGGAACTGCCACCCTGAAGGGGTTTGCGCAGTTTACCCACCTTTGGCCTTTGCTGTTTTTTCTTAGCATTGGCTGAAGACGGCCCAGTGGTCATCGTCTTCTGAAGGGGGGCCGACTTGGCAGTCGCAGCTGTAGCCTGTCCTGTGACCCGACTAGTTGAGGGCCCAGCAGTGGAACTAACATCCACTGACCCTCTAGCTGGGGCGACACTGCCTTGAGACGACCCAGTGGTCGTCATTCTAGTGGCCGACTTAACAGTCGCAGCTTTAGCCTGCCCAATGGCGCGACTAGTTGAGGGTTTAGCAGTGGCCATAACATCCACTGACCCCCCAGCTGGCAAGACACCACCTCTAGCGCCGGTTGCAGCAACCCCGGAAGAGGGTAGGTCCACAGACACTGGTCCCTCTCCTTCTGGCTTACTGCCGCTTCCCCCTACTACTGCTTCATCCTTAGTGGCGCCCTTAAGGATGAGCTTAAGGTGGGTAAACCTGTAGGCGATCCTGCCTTTTTGTTTTGTCAAGATTGCCATTGAAACATCATCAATGGCAATGACCAAATGAAGCAGTTGACCATGTGTGAACCTCTTCAGTACCTTCCACTGCACGGCTGAGAAGGCATTTTGGGCATCAATTGATGCCAGCACCTTCTCGTTTGTGAGGGAAAGGCTCTGAGGAAAGTAGCCCCGGATCACATGAGTCCGGGGGAACTGCTCTTCCTCAACGAGAGCAATGTCAAGAGCGCTCTTGGCACGAATGTGATCAAAATTGCTCCTGACCCAGTTGGCCGTCTGCTCATTCGTGCAGACAAGAAGGAGCCAGCCGGTTCGAGGCATACATGCCTCGAACTCCGGCTGGATCCTCTTGTCCACGAGCTCAATCGTGGCATCGACAATCGCCTCCTGTAGCAGAGCCATTTGCTCCGCTGAAAGGGGACGATTGACCATGTCCGCCGATACTAGACCTAACTTGATGCTACTAACCACCTGGCTAAAGGTGGGTTTCGCGGACCCCATATGGGTCGTCTTTGGCTTTTTAGTAGCCGGAAGATCAGGGGACTTATCCTCTGATCGAGTCCTCTTTGACTCAACTTTTACCGGAGATTTAATCTTTGCTATCTCCAGAGACTTTTCCCTGGAGAGGCCACTCGCCAAAGCCTTCTTAAATCTCTTCCTCTCTGCATTGGTGAGCCTGACAAAACCGGAACCAGCGTCAAGCTTCATCCGACTCACCTCTGCGCCAACAGCCGTAAGTCCGGACTGCTCCGAACACAGGCTTACACTATCCGGCACCTCGTGGCAGTCGGAGTCTGTATCCGAGGACATTTCCTCAGACACAGCACTACGTCTGTCGCCCCTTGGCACCGACAGTGCTGGCAATGTTGGGGCACAGCTGCTCTCCAACTTTTCCGAAGAAGGTTCTTCTGTAGAGTGCCCAATGGCTCCACTACAGGAGATGGATTCTTGTAGCCCAATGGCTACAGTGTTTTCTGCCGTGATCGCTACCCGTTCATCGGCGGATGCAGTCGGAACTACATCAGTTTTTTGGGGGTTTTCCTGTGTATTATTCAGTTTTGTTCCCACGAGAAAACGGGAAAGGAAGGTCACACCGCACAGAGCCCGTTATGCGGCGAAGTCTAATTGAAACTGGAGGGCGACCGGTATCCAGAGTCCGCATACTCACGACCAAGCTCCCTCTTGGCCACGCATCCCTCGGCGTATGCTGTTCCACCTTGGATTAGGGTATTTTATTTAAGAGAGTGTCCTTCTCTCCGCCCGACTACCATTAGCCAGCACTCCCGGCAGAGACTTCCCATACCGGGAGCCTGTTTCCGGCCGCCCCCACGTGGAGGGTATAGTCGCACTACCATCAGTGCACACAGTTGCGGCACATGCACGCAGATACGGCACGTACACCAGTGTGTACGCGTTGTTCCCCCTGCGTGCACGCGTGAATCCCCCTGTGTACCTGACGGCTGACGGCCCCGTGGATGATTTGCACACCATTTGCGCAGCTTGAATCCCGCAGATTCCAACAGAACCTTGAGTTGATTCTTCATTTCAATCGCAGTGAATAGATGATCTGACCCTGTCATGACATCGTCCACGTAAAAGTCTCGTCCTAAGACTTCTGCACCCAATGGGTACTGTTGCTTGTTTGATTCTGCGAGTCTTTGAAGACATTTGGTGGCGAGATATGGGGCAGACGAAGTTCCGTAAGTTACAGTGCATAACTGATAGCATCGTAATGGATCCTTGGGCTCTTCTCTCCACCAGATAAATTGGTATTTTCGATCTTCTTCTCTCATGCGGATTTGTCTGTACATCTTCTCGATGTCCGCTGTAAATACATATCGTGGCATCCGAAAACGAAGAAGTATTGTAAATAATTCCTCCTGGACGGTGGGCCCCACAAGCATTGTATCATTTAATGAAATGTTTGATGATGTCTTAGCTGAGGCATCGAAAACAACTCTCAGCTTAGTGGTGGTACTATCAGGCTTGATTTCCGCGTGGTGTGGTAGAAAATAATATGGGGCCTTTATTGTCTGAGGGTCAACGGCTTCCATGTGGCCGAGCTCTCGATATACCCGCATAAACTTGGTGTACTGCTCCTTTAGTCCTGGATGTCGACCGAATTTCCTTTCCAGTGCAAAAAATCGTTGGAGTGCAATGTCCCTTGATTCTCCCAGATTTAGTTCTCTTTCCTTGAATGGGAGCGCAACCACAAATCTACCTTGTCGATCTCGATATGTGGTTTGGTTGAAGAAGTTCTCACACCGTTTTTCCGCTGGGGTTAACGATTTATATGGCACTTCTGGCTCCTGTTCTAACTTCCAGAATTTCTCTAGTTGATTAGTGAGAGCTTCATCTTCGCTGCAGATGCCACAGAGAAGGCCTTGTTGTAGAGAGGATCCACTTATTTTACCACACACGATCCACCCGAGAAGTGTGTTTTGAATTATGGGTAGATCGTCCCGCAGTTTTATTTGTCCCACTGCTAAAAGTTGGTGATAGATTTCTGCTCCAATGAGGAAATCAACACGATCGGCACGGTTGAATGCTGGGTCCGCAAGCTTGATGTTATGGGGAATTGGCCATTCCTCAATTTTAATGTCCTTAGCTGGATGCTGAGGAATTATCTTTTGCAAAACGAAGGCCTCTAGCCTTGTGGAGAAGCCCGTAGTGTTGGAGCTCAATTTAACGTTTACCCTGTGTTGAGTACGCTGGGTGGACCCCCCAATTCCTTGAATGCCTATATGATCTGAAACCTTCATAAGATTTAACTGCCGTGCCATTCTCTGCGTAATGAAGTTTAGTTGCGATCCTGAGTCGAGAATCGCTCTACACTGAATGCTTTTCCCATCATCTCCTGTTAGTTGTATCATTACGGTGCTTAGGATGACGATACCCCTTTGCGTCCCAGATGCTTGTGCCGATAATGTTGCGTGCTGTGACTCTGAGTGAGTCTGCGCCGCTTGAGCTTGAAGGGATTGCTTGTTTGTTTCTTGTGACTCTTGGTCTAAATGCAGTAAGGTATTGTGTTTCCTTGCGCATTTATTGCATGTTCTGGAAACGCATGTTGCATGACTGTGTCCTGCCTTCAAGCAATTAATGCACAATTTATGTTTCCGTACCAACTCTAGCCGTTTCTTCGGAGAAAGTTTAATGAACTGCTGGCAGGCGAACAGTGGATGATTAGCCCGGCATGCTACACATTTTGTTTGGCTCGTTGTTATGGCCAGCGATCTTGCTATTACTGGTTTCCGCGTAGCTTCTTCCATGTTCTTTCCCTTGGGTCCCAGGGCCTCTAAAGACTGGAATCGCGTTTCAAGGAATCTAAGCAGCCCTTCTAGCGGTTGTAGTTCCCGTGGATTGTTGAGAGACTGCTCATAAAGAACATGTGTAGTCCTGTCTAGTCTCTTGATCACAAGATGCGTGATAAACGGATCCCACTGATCGGTTGGAATACCGAGGTTATTGAGTCCTCTGAGGCACTCCCTGGTTGTGTCGTGCAGAGCCTTTAAAGTTGATACACCCTCCAGCTGGATACTCGGCTGCGACATCAATTTATTGAGGAGAGCTGTAACTATAACTCTTGTGTTGTTATAGCGATTAATAAGAGCCTCCCATGCTGCTGTATAGTTGTCGTCCGAAATAGTATAGTGTCGAATAAGTTTTTCAGGCTCGCCAGTTAGATTTGTTTTTAGGTACCACATCTTTTGGCAATTTGACATGCTTTGATTGTGTACCATTTGCACAAATAAATCGTGAAATTGGCGCCATTGTAAATAATCGCCATTAAATGAAGGAAGAGCTATCTTCGGAAGCTTCATTGGTCCAGGGGAAGCTGTCAACGGTGCAGTCCCTATGGGTGATACTTGCATGCTATTAGTAGTGTTACTTCTTGGCTGTGTGCTTAATAATTCCTCTAATCTTCCATGTAAAAGAATCAGAGCCGTCTGCACTCTGTCATCCAGTTTAATAAAATCACATACATCGTACCCATATTTTGCGGGATCATCGCCTAGCTCATGTATCTGGGCGTGGCCTTCTTCTAGTCTTGCCCACTGCCGATCGACAGCATTTAATTTCACCTGATAATGGTGTTTCGATGCAACCTGTGGCGATTCATCTATTGTGTCCAGCATATGTGACAAGGTTTGCATTCCAGCCCGTTGTCTCCGGATCATTTTGATCAGGTTGGGATCTGGAGTAATTTGAATTGCTTCCGATGTTGATGCCGTGGTGTTGGACCTGCTGCTAGGTTCCCGGTGAGCAGCTAGTTCTCCCAAATTTGTTTCGAATATTTCCTCGTATTTTTTCACGAGGTGCAAGATCGCCGTGTAATAATTGGTCGTGAAATACGCATTTTCCTTGTCTGGATCTTCAGCTTCACAGAGCTTGTTTCTGATGTCAAACTCCGACCAGAAACCCTGCAGCTTGGCTAGACGATCCTTGTAATAGGACTCGGTCTTCCGACTAGCTGAGTCCTTATTGAAGTTGCTTATCAGCTTCTGGATTGCATTCCCAGTAGCTTCTTGTTGCGCAGCGAGTTCCTCCATGTCAAATAAGTACGTCGTTGAAAATGTTGAAGATCACGTCGGGGTCACCAGAATTAA
Organism: Dysmachus trigonus; assembly: GCA_949715965.1. Classification (NCBI taxonomy): domain Eukaryota; kingdom Metazoa; phylum Arthropoda; class Insecta; order Diptera; family Asilidae; genus Dysmachus; species Dysmachus trigonus. Next base: position 32,552,593 of record OX454321.1, on the reverse strand, counting down.
TGACGCGACTCTTTTGTCTCGTCGATGGTTGGAATTGAGCGTTTCGCTCAACCCGTGGTCAAGAATTCGCTTAAGTGTTTCACTTAAGTGAGGTTTGAATTGTTGCTGCTGGTTCTTGTACCAGAACAACTGTGATAATAACTTGAGGCGCAGTAAAAGAACGTTTACAAACGACTCTACTTTATTTTTAAAAACCTGGCCTTAAATAGCCTTATAATAACAAATACAAATACAACAATACAAATTACAATCAATAATTAATAGCTAAATAATGATACAATAAATTTTTGCTTTTGCCCAATATTGCACACTATGCACATTTACCCCGGGAGCCGGTACGACGTCGCGATTGTTTTTGTGGTGTCGTGTGTCGCGACCGGTGCGCCCCTTTTGCTGATGCAAAATGTTCTCGGGGCAATGTACTGAGTGTGTTTATTGGGGACGCAGTGGATGACCTGAATGCACATGAGCATTTGCATGTCATGCGCATTCCAGAGATCCAACAATAATATAAAAAGAATATAAAATTTTAGCCTAGAATATTTAGTAGAACAAAAATCGAAGGTTTCAGTTACCTGCTCCTTCGCAATAGAATTAAAATAATATAATTTCCGCCTTCGCCTTTTGTATAAAATATATTTGAAGAGATTAAAAGTAGTTTATAGAGGTTTTAGTTTTGTTTTGGCATTTTTTTTATTTGTTAAGCTCTTTTGTTTCTCACATTATTTTTCATTCTTTCTAATTTGATTTACTTTCCTCTTTTACAGAAATCAATTTTTAGCAAATTTGATGGCTCCCATAAGAAAATATTTTATGGGTACGTTCTAGTGACGCGGGGAAAGCTCAAGAAAAATTTAAATAAAATAATAAAATTAAAATAGGTGGTAAAATAATAATGAATTTTTGCCATATACCCCATACAGGACTCAAATGCTGAAAACTGTAAGTCCTGCGGAAAAGTTGTATACAAAATGGAAGAGATGAAAGCTGAGAAAAAAATATTCTTGTGCCATATGTTTTCGATGTAAAGAGTGCAGCAACCAACTGAAGTAAGTTTATTTTTATCTGACAAGTTTACTTTAGTAGTAACAATCTTGAAAAAATAAATAATGTACAATGCCGTTATTTTCAATTCCCTTAGTATTATTCTGAAATTTGAAAAAGGTGAAGATTTTAATCGTGAGGATGATGAAACAGATAGTACAAATCATAAAGTACAAGACGAAGAAATGGCAGTTTTTGAACAAGGTAATGTTCAATATTAATTAATATTTAGATAGAATAAATAAAATAAAAACTATAGGATAACCATTAATTAAAATAGGGGCAGTTTAATATTTAAAAAAAATGATTATTTAAAGGTCTTCCTTTATATAAATTTATATATAGTATACTTAACTCTCTTTTACACGATTTTGAAATATCACGGTACTTTTATACAAGGTTTATTCATTTTAATACGATTTTAAAATACTTTTCTTCGAATTTGTTCGTTGTTGGCAGATTTCATGAAAGGCTTACGAGTAAAAATGCACATAAAATCACAAAAATTCTCAGAAAGCAGAAATCTCCATTAGATTTTATTTATAGAATTTAGTATTATTTGATTTTACAGGTAAATGCATTTTTACAAGCTTTTATTTAACTTGAATCGTTCGCATGTGTCTTTCTGGCTCAAGCTTTGTACTCGAATTTTTACTTACTTCATATTATCCGATTTTGATGGAATTTGACAGATTTAGGTAAATCTCGTGGCAATACAATATAGTATAACGAATATCGTTCTAAATCCAATATAGCGGACGCTCAAAGATGGCGGATTATCGTTTATCTTCACAACCTCTTTGACATGGGTAGAATACAATAAACTATGAACCAAATCCAGACTAAAACGTATAAAATAAATAAAACTAAAATAATAAATTTTAAATCAAGCTTCTTACACCGTTAAATGCAACGTATCCTTCATTTTACTATAGGAATTATATATTTTTTCACACAGTAAAAAGAGAGTAATGTAGGTGTATAAATTTGAAAAAATGCTTAAAGTATGTTAATTGGTTGCTTTAATTTGCTTTTACAGAAGGCTAATTTATTTTTGCACTTTTACCGCTGCGAACACATTTTTTATTTTTATATTATGTTAATAGCTTAATTGAAAGTATTGTGCATTTATTTAGTTTTTGAAAAGATGTAGAGTTAAACATATATGCACTATTAGTTATATTAAAGTGTTAATCTGCTTATGCCCTATCTTGTAGCCCTTCACAAATGAGAACGTTGTAAAATGTGACGAAAAGGCGGACGATATAAAAATTGAAACGTCCGAAATATCATCGAAATTTAAATTTTTCGAAACTTATAACCCGAACGAGAAGAAGCATCATAAGGAGTTTCGCATAACACCACCGGGCGCCGCGTGAGAGCGTCGTCAAAATGCCGTCGCTTGAGCGCGATGTTTATGTGGATCTGGCCGTGGTGCGGGCGGACGAGAAAATCTATGACCCTACAGTGGCCCAACGGCACAAAAGACCATTCGGTCGCAGTGCCCACCATGAAGGTCACCCCTAACAATAATAATAATACAGTGGCCCAACAGAGTCACACAACGACAAAAATGTTAAACGTTTTCCGGCAGATGTAGCAGAAGAAATTCCAAGATTACGAAGTCGAAAAGGTTCACTCCGCCGCCCACCGGATGAAAATTGCAGGGTTTATGCGGCTGAAAGTGAAGACGGGTCCGAAGGCGACGAGGAGGAGGAAATGGGAGAGGAAAAGGACTCAGAGACCCAACATCGACCAACCAGATACAATGATGAGTTTTTGAGACAGGTTTAAACGCACTTTCATGGTGAAGGTTTACTTTTTATTCGATTTTTTATATTTTAAATTTACTACCTACTATAATTTATTGTATGATAATTTCTTTCTTTCATTTATCGCCTTGTTTCATTATTTATTATTACTATTATTACTTCATGTTATCGGTGCTGTATCAGGCACAGTCCGCTGCAAGGGCTGAACAATTAAGGGCGAAATTCGAAAAGTGGGAAGCCAACGAAATCCGTCGGGAATTGAGTAATGGAACGGTCAACATCTACGACCAGGTGGAAGGCACCGACGAGGGACAAACTGAAACAGCTAAATCGTAAATATTTCACACATTTTAATTTATTTAATTTAATCAGCAACAGTAGATCAATTTATTTTCAATGCACTCTTGTTTAGTTCTTTCCTGTTATGAAATGTTGATATATTTGTTTTTTTTTTAATTTGAATTTTTAATATTATGTTATATTTAATTCTTTTGTATAGACTACGAGCCAAATTTGAATCAATGAAAGATTCACCGAATCATTACATGACAGACTAATTTATTTAAAAATTGAATTTTTCTTAATTCAGCCTGGCTTTAAAAATTTCATTTGCAATCTCACACTTTGGGAACAAAATGTCCTCGGTACGATTTCAATTCTCTTGTTTCGTTGAAATAAATAAAATTTTCCTCATTGTTCTGACAATTGAGCAAGTTAAAATTCGCTTGCTCCAGGCGCTAGTCCGTGCGGCTTGTAACTCTTTTGAAAAGAGATTATTATTAGTAAAAAAAAAGCTAAAGGAGGTATAATCAAAAAACATTTATTGTAGAATGTTCTTAATATATACTATATTAAATTCCATTAAAAATATTTAATATAATTTAACTACGTGTTTCGATCTCGCAAACTCTTTTTGTATTCGAACTTTTGGTTACCGTGTATGTATGTTATTATGTTAACTTATCTAATTCTATTAAAAATTAAATATTTACTGCAATACTTTTCAGATTAATTATTTATGATACTTGTATTTCAAATTGGCTTTATTTTGAGAAACATGAAAAATCAATTTTTTAAAAAAGCCCTCCACAGAATATTTTCTTTTTGTTCTCAAAATGATTCATTTGTATTGTACATTTAAAATCAGAAAGAAAAATTGCAATCAGAGATTTTTTCATTCAATCATGGTTCAGGCTCATCGTGAGAGTTTTTGCATGAAGAGATACATCCGTTAAAAAGAAAATTTGAAAACCGCATTGAAGTACATCGTTCTATTATTAACTGTTAAGATTGATCAATTTTGATAGCCGATTGCACCTAACTCTACCCAATCCCATCCAACTTCAACACTTTAATTTTTTTAATTGTATCGAGTTAGTTGGATTGGCAGGCGATGAGACCTTGTTTTGTTTTATGAGTTCAAACTGAATGTCGAATGTACTACTTTTTATTGTAAGTTCCTTTAATAAATAAAATCACTGCAAGCAAGGACTGTTGTTGAAAATCCGAAAGCCCTCATCCCATTAAACTCCAACAGGTTATGGGCCCAGGACAGCTGTAAAAGGGCTTCTTCGGACGTCAGGTAAGGAAAGCAACGGGCAAGTCGAGGCAAGGAGTCCAAAGAGACAAAATTGGAAAGGAGCAACGTACACGCAAGTCAGAAAATCGCCACGAAAGATTCAAAATGGATCATGTAAAATCTCAGTTGGAGATGTTGAGCGATGATAGTCAGGGAAATGTCAATTTCATTTCATGGCGATTTAAATTAAATCTAGCCCTTAAGAACAAGGACTTGTATGATATTGTCAACGGTGCAAAGCCCAGACGAGCATTTGCTGAGTCGACAGATGGCGTTTCAGCTTGGATAAAGAAAGATATCGAAGCTCAAACGTTGATAGGTTTAAATGTAAGCAGCAAAATTGCAAACAAAATTGCAAATTGTAAAACGTCCAAAGACATGATAGATAAATTGGTTAGTTTGTATGGTACAAAGACTGATGTAACTCTGGAAACTTCCCGAATCAAATTCTTTACTTTTGAGTATGATGAAGACAAGTCTGCAGTTGAAAATTGTATGGAGATTGTGGACCTTGCTGAAGAAGTATCAATTGAAAAAGATCCAATGAAGGAAAGTTGGATCATGACGAGGATCATGAGTGTGTTACCGCCAAAGCTGTCGCATTTCAGGACATCTTGGGACAATGTGACCGGAACGTTTGAGACTTGAGGATGAGCGACTTAGAGAAACGACGACAAACCAAGAGGGCAGCACCAACAACGCTCTCATGGCAAGACGTGAGAAACAAGGACAGTCGTCAAACAGCAAACAGGAAATGTCATCGATGGCATGCTACAAGTGCGGAAGGAAGGGTCACATACTCAGGGAGTGTAGAGGCAAGCCGTGTGCGAAATACATTGCCTACTGCAAGAAGACATATTCATGTAATATTTGCAAGAGGAAAGGGCACTTTGCAAAAGAGTGTTTCCAACAGGATGATTCAAGCAAGCCAGCGAGCACCAAACCTACCACTCATGGAAAGAAGGCTTTTTTGACCACAGCACTCTCAACCGTGGATAACAACATCTCGAAGGACAGGGCAACTTCATGGTATCAAGACTGTGGAGCAAGCCAACACATGACGTCTCATCGAGAGTGGTTTGCCCAACTAGTCGAGTTGGACGAACCCATCTCAATTGTGATTGGAGACTCAACCAAACTAGATGGCGTTGGAGTCGGGAACATCGAGATGGAGGCTTTTGGCTGATGGTCAGAAGTGGTATCCTGTGGTACTGGAGGATGTGATATACGTACCAAACCTCAACTTTAATCTTTTCTCAGTAAGTCAGATGCTGGACAAAGGCCATGTACAGAAGGCAAATGGAAAGGAGTCAACATTTTATAGTTAAGATGGCAGGGAAATTGTGGCAATGGCCAAGCGCAAAGGAAACCTCTACAAAATGATGCTCAGAAGAGAAGAAAAAACAATTCTGATGGCCACAACGATCAGAACTTGGCATGACAGACTGGCACATCAAAATGTGAAGTATGTACGGGACATTTTGAAACGGAAAGGAATTAAATATATTGATGACTGGAATGATTATGTGTGCGAAGGATGCACTTATGGCATGCAACATCGCATCTCACACCCAATCAACCCCAAGACAGCCCAGCAGCCACTAGATCTTGTACATGTCGACACCGGCGAGATGAACGTCCCATCTTTAGGAGGAGCCAAATATTTTCTCATGCTTAAGGATGATTTCACGCACTACCGAAGCATTTTATGAAGACCAAAGGTGAGGCCCCGGAGAAATTGGAAAGCTACTTGAAACTTGTGGAAATCAACTGGGAAGGAGAGTTAAGAAATTGAGATCTGACAAGGGCACTGAACTGAAAAACACAAAGGCCAAAGTGTTGTTGGACAAGCTGGGAATTTTCCACACGTTTACGAATGTACACACTCCAGAGCATAACGGAAGGGTTGAGAGAGAAATGAGAACTATTGTCGAGGCAGCCAGGTCAGCGATACATGCTGAGAACTTGGACGAAAATATGTGGGCAGAGGCAATGAACCATGCGATCTTCACGATCAACCAGACAGGAACCAGCAACGCACCAAGGAAAAGTCCGGCAGAACTTTGTTTCGGAAGAAAGATAAAGATTGAGAAGCTGCGATCTTTTGGATGCGAATGTTATGTGCTGACACACGAACAGAAGAGATGCAAGATAGATAGAAAATCAGAAAAGGGAATTCTGGTTGGCTACGGCATTGACTCACCCTGCTACAGAGTATACATGCAAGACAAGAGAGATGTAGTCAGCTCAGATAATGTAACTTTCAGCGAAGAGAAAAGACGGATGAAACAAGGCACTGAACTCGAAGCGTCGACACAAGAGGGCATCACTGAAAAGCAAGAAGAAAGCAGCAATGAGACAGATGATGAAAGCGAAGGAGACGAGACTGATGAAAGTGGCGAGGAACAAAGCGACAATGAGAATGGGACAACATTGTCAGAAGAAGGGACATTGGTGAAACAGAGGACATCTCCGTGACTGAGGCACTCAAGGACGAGAAGTGGAGACGAGCGATGCAGGAGGAGTACCACTCATTGATGCAAATGAAAACGTGGAAGCTGGTGAACTGTCCAGGAGGATTGAAACCGATTACTTGTCGCTGGGTACTTCGAGAGAAGGCAGACGGAAGACTCAAGGCCAGACTCGTGGCACGAGTATTCGAACAGAAAGAAGGAGTGGATTATGCGGAAACCTTCAGCCCAGTAGCCCGTCATGCATCGATTCGACTAATCCTAAGTCACGCCGCGTCAGAGAAAATGAAACTGGTCTCATTATATGTAAAACCGGCGTTCTTGTATGGAAACCTGGAGCAGGACATCTACATGTATCAACCTGAAGGGTTCGACGACAATTCAGGGAGAGTCTGCAAGTTAGATAAGAGTCTTTACGGGCTCAAACAAGCTCCAAGGATGTGGAACGAGAGGGTCACCACGCACTTTGAAAAGAAGATAGGACTGACAGCCACAGACGACGACCCGTGTATCTACTACACCAAGGACAAGAGTATTATGCTCTCACTTTTCGTGGATGATGGATTAGTAGCTGGCAAAGATGAAGATGAAATATACAAGCTCTTAGACGAGATAAGCAAGGAATTTGAAATCACTTTTAGCAGGAGAGCTCAGGACAAGTTAACATATTTGGGCATGGAGATCAAAATCGACTCAGATGGCATCTTCGTGAACCAGCCTCGCTATACAAAGATACTGAGAAAGATGAAACTCGACCAGTGCAACCCAGCGTTCACACCAATTGAACAAGGGATGGTTACAAAGAAGACAGATTTCAAGAACGACGAGCTACTTCCGGCGAACAACAACTATCGTGAGGCGATAGGAAGTTTGTTCTACTTAGCTACAATCACCAGGCCAGACAGCAACGGCAGGAATTTACTTCGGAGGAGACAGAACTCTTGTGGCTTACACCGATTCAGACTATGGAAGAGACTCCGAGACAGGACAGTCGACGAGTGGAGTACTTGTAATGAGAGGAGGACCAGTGATCTGATACCCACAAAAGCAGCGTCTGGTAGCAACTTCAACTGCTGAGGCCGAGTACCGTGCAGCAGTGTCGGTCATCGACGATGTGTGCTGGATCAAACGAATAGCGCTGGAACTTGGTATCCTGGAAGCTGATCAACCGATCACCCTGTACGTAGACAACATGTCTGCAATACACATGCTACAGAATGCACATGAAGGAAAGACCAGCAGAGGAAAGAAACACATTGAAATACCAAGAAAGTACATCCAGCAACACATCGGAGATACTGTGACGCTGCAACATGTTGAGAGCAGCAGGCAGGTAGCGGACATCCTGACCAAGCCACTCAACAGAAGGATCTTTGAGACGCTCCGCTGTGAATTGATCAAGGAGGAGTGTTAAGATTGATCAATTTTGATAGCCGATTGCACCTAACTCTACCCAATCCCATCCAACTTCAACACTTTAATTTTTTTAATTGTATCGAGTTAGTTGGATTGGCAGGCGATGAGATCTTGTTTTGTTTTATAAGTTCAAACTGAATGTCGAATGTACTACTTTTTATTGTAAGTTCCTTTAATAAATAAAATCACTGCAAGCAAGGACTGTTGTTGAAAATCCGAGAGCCCTCATCCCATTAAACTCCAACAGCCTTCAATATGGAACCTTATGCAGCAGACATTTTGTGGATGGTTATAGTTGGCTTTGTTATTGCTTTTGTTCTTGCCTTTGGAATTGGTGCTAATGATGTTGCGAACTCGTTTGGTACGAGTGTTGGGTCTGGAGTGTTAACAATTCGTCAAGCATGTTTACTTGCTACTATATGTGAGGTGTCTGGTGCTGTGTTGATTGGTAAGTTATTTTTTAAGAATCACTTTTCCACAATTATTTACAAAATTTCTACTATTGGATTCCATAATAATTGTTGGAAGAGTTAACACTCTTGAGTTATTTTTATAACCATGGCTTAAATGTACAAACACTCTTTTCCTTGAGAGTATTTTAAGTTTTATATTGCATTAGAATGTTTAATTATAATAATAATAATAATTACAAGTTATAAAGTTTCTGACACAATGCGACAAGGTATGCTTGAGGTCGGACTTTATGAAGGGCATGAAAAAGAACTTATGCCAAAATGCACTGCTCGCTAACGCTGCCGTGCACCCAAGGCAGGTTGGCGAGCAGAGCTTTTTGGCTGCTGTTGGCAACTTTTCTCAAACTTCCGGTTTCTGGAACTCAAAGTATTGTTGGATCTACCATCGGATTCAGTCTTATAGCGCATGGAACAGAAGGACTCAAATGGAACAGTTTAGGCACAATTATTGCATCCTGGTTTATTTCTCCGGTACTAACAAGGAAACGTTCTCAGGTGTGTCTCACCGATTTTGATGAAATTGAAATATGTTATAGAGCATCGAAAAATAAGAGACACGTATTTTTTTTTATCTGCGGATACGCAAGTTTATGGGATGAAAACCACCCCTAAAGTTTACCCCCAAAAACAGTTTTTCTTAAATATCTCAAGTTCTAATTAATTTTTTCGAATGAAACAAAATGGAAATGATGTCTCGTAAATATACTAACCTTTTGTAAGTAATCTGGTTCCCGGGGGTTGCAACCCTTATTTTTTATTTCAGAATAAATTATATTTTTATGTCACAAAAATAACAGTTTTAGTTAAAAATCATTGGCAAATAGCCAAATGATTTTTAACTAAAAATAGAGCTCCTCAAGGGAGTGAACTACCCCTAGCACTAACACATGATGTATATTCTTTCAGACATCAGTTTTTTTCGTGAAAACTAGTATTAAGGGGTTTTTGGAGTAATATATTCCATTAAACCGTTCGGTCCCGGTTTCTTGGGGACTACTAATAGTTGGGAATTTCAAAGACTTTTGCTTGGTTGCACCATTTCGTTCTCGAGCATTTCTTGTAGCTGCTCGTTAGTTATGTTACGCTGTGTTTCAGGTAACCGATATATTTTTTGATTTATGGGTGCTTGATCTTGCACTACTGGGATTAAATGGGTGATAGAATTTGTGTATGTGAGGTAATCACCCTTTAAATGGAATATATCGTTATATTCCTTACATACTTTTAATAGCTCAGCTTTTTCGTTTTTTTTTAAATAGGGCTCAGGTCGAGTTCTTCCTCTAGCCTGGCCATACGTTTAGTTTCGGTAGAATTGTTTGCTTTTGGGTATTTAACACAATTTATTTCAGCAATTTTATTTACTGTAATGTTCGATGGCCTTCTAGCGGTAGCGCTTTGGCCTTGATTTATCGTATGGGAGCCCTGTGGCCTCATTACTTGGGCGATTTGGCCTTGAGTTTTTATATAAGAGCTCTGTGGCCTTCTGTCGCGAGGTCCGTGGCTCTTGTTACCTGATTCTATGTTCTGTGGCCGTGGTTTGCAGAGTCCGTGACGTACAGGTTTTATTTTTTTTTGCCGTGTGTGCTATTTTGCATCGTTGCTGATTTTTTAATCTCGTTTGAGAAGGTGATTTTCGTATTCTCGCTTGATTTATTTGGTTTACAGGCGAGGCTGCTAGGAATTGGGGCTATGAAGTAGCTGGTTGCTGGAGTTAACTGTAAAGTTATGTTGTGCAGAACTACTTGCGCATTGTTTGCATTGAGAATCCCAATTAAAGCTTCTTTAGCTTCGTTTGAGGAAATGATACTGTTTGCCAGAAAGACTCCGTCGCTTATCTCTTAGGATAAGCAGAGCATTTCTTCCGGCAATATTACTGGTATTCTAGCTACCAACTGCGATCGCGCAGGTATGCATATTGGCTCCTTAAGGGCTACGGTATGCTGCCTGATTTCGTCGATCGGAGATATGTTTGCTAGAATTGTTTTCTCGTTTTCCCATGGCTTTGCTGGAGCCCGGCAACCGGAATCATTAGATGCGACGAAAGCTTGAATTGGAGATCGATTAGCCCCGTCGGGTTCCATCTCCTCAGCCTGTTCTTCGTTTTTGGTTGCATTTTGGGAGCGATTTTTTTCTGTATCGGGCAGTATCGGATATGAAAATCCCTCTTTGTTGATTTCCGTGCTGGGAAATCGAAGTTTCATATTGGGTCCATCAATAATGCAATATTGTGACAGGAATTCATTCCCTAATAGCCCGTCATGGGACAGATCTGGTAGATCTTCGATGATCTGGAATCTGCAGGGAGTTTTTATCTCTCGGCTTTTTGAAAGTTTCGTAACAATATTTGCCTGGCAGCTTCCCAGAGTATGCCCCAGGCCAAAAGGGGATTGTAGAGTATAAGTCTTCTGGTTGTTTATTAACTCGAGGGACTTTATGGCCTTTTGTTTAAGCAAACTTATCTCAGCGCCCGTGTCCACCACTAGTTGAGTCTTTTTATCTCGACCGATATCTAGGGGGAGTTCCACCACGGGGGTACTGGGTTTGGGCGGCTGAGTATACCCCAAATTTTTCTTTTTAAGATTTAAAGTCGGACCGGGGATTTCAGGCTCGACTGTACGTCGTTTCCCGGAATCCGGCTGACATATCTTTGTTTTTGCGGGCATCCGTTTTCGTCATGCCCCCGCCGCACAGTGGGCTGAAAATGAATCTTAGTGGACTTAGCAACACTCAAAAATCGAATATTTTATTTTGAAAAAAAAATATCATAAACGTGTTCTACTAGTCAATCCAATAATTTAATGACATGAAATAATTATTTTTTAAATTTATTTACAAAGTTATGAGACGAAGTTTTTTTTTTTTGTATGGAGTAGAACATAAAAAACGCAATAAATGAAAATCCTTAAATTTCGTTAAAATATTTTTTATAGTATCGATAAGAAGGTATTATTTACTGTTTATATACAAAATTTGGTATTTCGGAAACCCTCGGAACCGCGCCGCGCAGTGCGCTGAAAATGAATCTTAGTGGACTTAGCAACACTCAAAAATCGAATATTTTATTTTGAAAAAAATACCGTAAACGTATTCTACTAGTCAATGCAATAATTTAATGACATGAAATAATTATTTTTTAAATTTATTTACAAAGTTATGAGACAACGTTTTTTTTTTGTATGGAGTAGAACATAAAAAACGCAATAAATGAAAATCCTTAAATTTCGTTAAAATATTTTTTATAGTATCGATAAGAAGGTATTATTTACTGTTTATATACAAAATTTGGTATTTCGGAAACCCTCGGAACCGCGCCGCGCAGTGCGCTGAAAATGAATCTTAGTGGACTTAGCAACACTCAAAAATCGAATATTTTATTTTGAAAAAAATACCGTAAACGTATTCTACTAGTCAATGCAATAATTTAATGACATGAAATAATTATTTTTTAAATTTATTTACAAAGTTATGAGACAACGTTTTTTTTTTGTATGGAGTAGAACATAAAAAACGCAATAAATGAAAATCCTTAAATTTCGTTAAAATATTTTTTATAGTATCGATAAATGTTAAGAAAAAGCCCTACAGCACGAATATATGCTTATCATTGGCTAAGTCCATAAAACGAAATTTCAGCCCACTGTGCGCCGCACAGTGGGCTGAAATTTCGTTTTATGGACTTAGCCAATGATAAGCATATATTCGTGCTGTAGGGCTTTTTCTTAACATTTATCGATACTATAAAAAATATTTTAACGAAATTTAAGGATTTTCATTTATTGCGTTTTTTATGTTCTACTCCATACAAAAAAAAAACGTTGTCTCATAACTTTGTAAATAAATTTAAAAAATAATTATTTCATGTCATTAAATTATTGCATTGACTAGTAGAATACGTTTACGGTATTTTTTTCAAAATAAAATATTCGATTTTTGAGTGTTGCTAAGTCCACTAAGATTCATTTTCAGCGCACTGCGCGGCGCGGTTCCGAGGGTTTCCGAAATACCAAATTTTGTATATAAACAGTAAATAATACCTTCTTATCGATACTATAAAAAATATTTTAACGAAATTTAAGGATTTTCATTTATTGCGTTTTTTATGTTCTACTCCATACAAAAAAAAAACGTTGTCTCATAACTTTGTAAATAAATTTAAAAAATAATTATTTCATGTCATTAAATTATTGCATTGACTAGTAGAATACGTTTACGGTATTTTTTTCAAAATAAAATATTCGATTTTTGAGTGTTGCTAAGTCCACTAAGATTCATTTTCAGCGCACTGCGCGGCGCGGTTCCGAGGGTTTCCGAAATACCAAATTTTGTATATAAACAGTAAATAATACCTTCTTATCGATACTATAAAAAATATTTTAACGAAATTCAAGGATTTTCATTTATTGCGTTTTTTATGTTCTACTCCATACAAAAAAAAAAAACTTCGTCTCATAACTTTGTAAATAAATTTAAAAAATAATTATTTCATGTCATTAAATTATTGGATTGACTAGTAGAACACGTTTATGATATTTTTTTTTCAAAATAAAATATTCGATTTTTGAGTGTTGCTAAGTCCACTAAGATTCATTTTCAGCCCACTGTGCGCCGGTCGCACCACTCGCAATTTGATCGCACGTTGTATACGCCACGATCATTGTTGCTTATGTGAATAGGTCGCTGAGTATGCGCTCCACGGGGTGCACCAATCGATTTTACGCGATCGTCACGGCATGTGTTCGCAGTGTGCCCATAATTTTTACACTTTTCGCAAACCTGCGTGTTCGTTCTTTTTAAACAATCGGAGAAAGTATGCCCGCGTTTGTTGCAGAAACTGCACACCGTCCCAGCAAGCATACTTTTTGTTCGATCGTGTGTGTTATTGCGCGCGTAATTTTGCGTATTCTTCGGGTGTGCCGTGAAGTGATCGCCGTAGCCCTGATCCCGCCGTCCCGAGTGCGTGTTAAAATTCCCCAAATTGGTGGGTGCATTCATTAGATGGTGCGTGTAAGTGGCCTGAATGGCATTATAGTGTGGTAGAGTTTGAGCGTGGAAATCGGTGGCTTGGCAGGCATTGGGATATGTGCTGCTTGGGTATGGTTGCTGCCCATAATATGTTTCCGGGCTATGTACGCAGCCCGTTATCGGATTCCAGAGGTGTATCGATCCGTGCTGGAGTTTCTCCATGTCCAGTGCCTTGCTGACTAGCTGATTCAGAGTTTTTTCGTTCAGAGTCAGAAGGTACTGCCGCAGGTAAGGATTATTTACCCCTTTTTGGAATGCGCTTTTCGCGAATTCCTCTAATTGGGCTTTGATTGTTATCGCTTCTGCCGGGCTATGTTTTTGTTCCGCTGCCTCTTTACATTGGGCCAGCGCATGTTGTAGTCTTGCCGTGAAGGCATTGAGGGGCTCCATCGGGAATTGACTAATGTTTATTAATTTATTCATCAACTCCAGATAGTTTTCCCGGGGCAGATATGCCCGATTTAATCGCGCTTCAAAATCCTCAAATGATAAGGGAGGATCTGCGGCGAACAATCTGTATGCTGCACCCCGAAGGCGGGTGAGCAGAATTCGCGGAAAAGTTAATTTTTCTCCCTCGGACAGACAGGCTTGCGTTTGCTTACAGCAGCACAGAAAAGTCTGGAGCTCTTAGCTCACTTGGGGGCTAAATTCGCCCGAAAATATGGGGATTACTTGGGTCGGGAGTTTAAGCACTTTTCCCGTATCCATCTTGTCGTTATTGAATTTATTTATCGCGAATTTATTATTTTCGGACAAATTATATATACCGCGCGAATTTTCGGATTGTGAGCTCGTGATTGTCTCGCTCAGCCAATTAATCACAGTTTCAGCCGCCGTCGGCTGTTCGCTAGTAACACTTTCACTACTTAAATTTATATCACTGCTTAATTCTAATTCCTTATTACTTATTTGAAGCGAGTGCGAGTATTCCTGGAAATTCAGTAAATTCTCCCTGAATCTCTCTGTATCGGCGGTCAGTGCTTTTATTCGAGCGTCTCTCTCTAATTGCAAATCGATCTTGCCACACTGATCAGTGGTGATTTCGCCAGATACTCGCGCTTTCTCCAATATATTACTTAAATTATCTGCTAAACTTACTGCTATTTGGTCTGCGGGTTTGGGGATGATTGTTCCGCATCGCGGACGAATTCCTTTCTGAGGGTGAGGAGTAGAGAGTATAGGGTTGGTCCCTGTTGATGTCGGCTGTGGTCGTGGGGTCGATCGGTCCCTCCGTGGCCGCTTTAGAGTCGCTGGGGCGTTGTCTTCCCTCAGTGCTCGTGCTGGGGTGCTTGGTTGCTCCCTCGATGATTCTGCTGAGGTGCTGGGCTCGCTGATCCTCGTTGGAGTTGCTCCGGTAGGTGGCTCGTCTCCGGGCATAGATTTGCTTCTTTCCTTCCGTCGCAGATTGGTTTTGGTTGGTTCTTAATCCCGCGTTGGTGCCTTGTGCACTAAAACTGGTACATGCGTGCTCGCCTGGAGCAGAGGCAATTTAGAGTTGAGTACCTAAAGTCCGGGTAATTGCTTGCTCGCCTGGAGCAGAGGCAACTAAAGATGATGTTATATCCTTACGTTATATCCTCACCACCAAAGTAGTCACCATCGTACGTATCAACACTGTCATAACCGTCAAACGTTACCAGCACTGCACCATGCAGCGATGACGTACACACACGTACATATTCTTCGCTACACCGTTAGACAGAAGCCCACAGAGATGAGATAATCAAGCAGCGACAGTCGCACTCCAACCTGGCATCCAGCAAATAGCGATATAAGTATCAACTGGATTATTATTAAGAAATAAAGTATTCTTAATTTGAAAGGGTGTTTATCACTAAAATACATAGCAGATGATTACCCGGGAGCGGTGGAGTTCTTTACTTAAATCTTGTGCTCCTGAAGCCAAGCTCAGCTTCAGGTTATAGGAAAAAATGTTTTCCCCGCACTTAAGTAATTTTTGAACTCTTGTTCGATGGAGCAAGGGTTTTCAAGCATTTTAAACTTTAACTTCCTTGATCCTACCGGCTGCGCCAAATTTGTTGGATATATTTTCCCTGTTTCGGCTGGGGAGTATATATTCAACGGGGTTTTGCTCCTGAGTAAGTCGGACTGGTCGGGACTGTACAGTTGATGCTGGGCGAGGTCTTGTCCGGGGGTTCTCTTAATAAAACACCGTCTACTTTGTTGTCCTCACTTCTTTATTTCACTGCAACTTAACTTCACTAATTAACATTTACTACACTGTACTAGTCCCGGCACTCAACTCGTGTTCTTCCCTTAGCCGCGTCCCGTGTGCGTCCATGCACTTTGGTAGCTTTTCAACTACTCTCCCCTTTAGATGTTAAAAAACGACTCTATTTTGTTTTACCGAGGGGACTTAAGGTTCCCTCGGTCGATCGATCGGAAAATTCCAGTCGATCGCTGAGTTGGCCCAAATTCTTGCGCAAGTTGCGTGGTCAAGCAACTCCCAAGTGTTCTTGCCCTCGCAACTTGAGTCGCTTGTTGTTTTGGGTCATCTAGTCCAGACTGTTTGTGTTGCAATATCTTTGGGGTGAAGTGCCTCAAAAATGCCTTTTGACTTAAATGGATTTTTAAGGTGCTTCACCCCACTTTATTGTTACCAACTGATGCAATCTTTCTTTGGGATGTTAAGAATTCTTTGTCAAGAATTCAACGCTAAGATCTTTTCCCTGCACCGATGGTAGATAATTCTATTTTTATATTCGAAATATCGGGCTAATATGCCGATATTTCGCTATGCAACACAACTCACCAAAACCCACGGGCCCCAGACTGGAGGAAGACTCCGTAGAAACGAGAAATCACTGTAACTTCGTTAGGAGTTAATTCACATTTTTAGCTCCTTGGTATTAAAAGTTCCTTGGGTTCAATTTCCTAACACATTCGCTTGCCTAATAATGATATAACTCGATTAAATGCGAATTCCCGAGGGAGTTTCATCGACCCGCCATACATGCAATTTTCTCGAACTGCCGGATCACTTACGCACATATGCCAGTTCACGACTTGCACGGTAAGGAAGGTTTTTGAAGTGTCCTCTTCTTAAAACAAGTTCGATTTTATTTTACTCACGCAACTCACGAGTAGGCCTGGTGTTCGCGTGGTTACTGGTTGAACACGAATGAGAACTGAGAAGCAAAAAGAAAAAGAGAAAATATTCTCATTTGCGTGGATGTGTGAAGTTGTTTTTTGAAAAAAGGATATTAATTAAATTTAGGAGAAAAATCTGAAATGAGTAATTCGGATAGGCTGACACCTCCATTTCCGGATTTGATTTGCAAGGTGGTATCTAAAGGTAACTTTTTTAGTAGTTCGGTTGAAAAATCATTCTCTGCATTTAACGAATAAAGACTTATTCGAGAAATACTATGCTCGAAGAAAGATTATGGGAACTGTCTTTGATTTTGTTTGAAGCTACTTTGCTTCTTATATTGAGGGTAAGAGACAAGGTACTTGTACCTTGACTTTATGTGGAGAGCGTATCCGGTGCTTGTACCGGTACGCCAAAATGAAGTAGTTGCTGAAGGTCTGGATGATAATAATAACGCTGATGATTCTGGTTGAGTGAGTGCTTTATTTCGACTACCTCGGGTTTTATAGAATCTTACTAACTAATACAATAACATTAACAATTGTCAGCATTAGAACAAATACAATAGACAGTGAGTACCAAATGTGCATGCTTGCACTTTTCACGCAGCGCACCGAGTTCCCAAGAAAAAAGTTCTTGGTGAGTACGCGGTTTCGGGTGCAGACTGGCTGGCTGGGAGCTGAAATATGATCGCTCCTATGGGTACCGACTGGGAATTCGCAACCGGCGAAAAGTGCAAGCATAGCAATTGTTGATTCTACGTTGACGATGAAGTCATTGGTCGTCCTTCTTCGGGGATGAGGAGTTGGTTTGCGGAAGTTGCGTTTGCAGATGGTTGGGGCGAATTTCCATATTAGCCACGCTCCAATGCAAATTGCCAGTGCAGCTGCGATGTATCCTACTGTCAATTGATGAACATCGTGGCCTCGGAGCTTGGTGGACAGAACGGTGCTTGCTAGCTGGTTGCCAAGTCTCCTTTCTAATTCTTCAAACTCGTCCTTGTGGAAGTGAAAGGGTTTAATGGAATTAGCTACGGTTGTTAATTGTTTTGGATGGACTATGTCCGTAACTGAACCAATGGCAGTATAGGAGGTTTTGGCAATTGTAGGCCGAATGTTGTGACCTTGTATGGTCAAATGGTGCTGTCTTATGATGCAGTCCTCCTTTATTTTTAGTATGCCGGATCCTTCTATGGCTTTTGATGTGACATTAGTGCCACAAACAATTTTGACTATCGTATGTTCCTTCACTGCAAAAATCCACTGATTCTGATTGTTCATCTGAATCCATTGTGAATCGTTTCCCAGGTTAATGAATTGACATGATGGTTGTAGGGACTGTTCATTCATCAACTCGATCTCACAGGAACTTACGCTTGATCCTCTTTTATACAGTGGGTGCGTTTGCTTGCAAATATGATGATCTTCTTGTATCGCCATGCAAGATTGTAGTCCAGCTTCTGTGAGGGGGTAGTATGTATCACGATGTAGGTCGACTATTATGAATGGTGAAGATGGCTGAATTCCCACGAACGTGTTGTTGATTAACATGGGTATTGGTAGGATGCGGAACAGCTCAAATCTGTCTAGCGCCAATAGTGGAATGTGAATTTTGAATATAATGTGTCCTTCCGTTGCACGTGCTGCCACCTTCATCAAATTGTATAGCTTCAACACTTCGTTTGCCTCTACAGGGAGCTTTAAGGCTGGTGATAGATTGCCCTTGATTTGAAACAGTTGTTGTTTTAATTGACTTGGCGTTATTAGTTGTGGACTGACGTGTCCATGGTGTGTATCGGCCATTACGTCCATTATTAGTGCTTGTGCGCGTTGGATATTCGATGAAATCAATAGGGTTTGGATGGAAAGCGATGTAAACAATAATATCAGCTTTTCTTGATGAATCTCCATTGAAATTATATGCGTAAAGTTCACCAGAGCATCCACTTGGCGTTCTATGTTGCTGAATTGTTTGCTTACTTGCTCCTGGTTTTTCTTCATGAGGTTTACTGTGGCATCCATGATGGACGTTTGGTTCTTTGCAAGGTTGGCTAATTGTTCCTCATTGGACTTAATCTCTGCAATGGTTTGAGCCATGCTTTCCGCGTACTCTGAGTCTAATACGCCAAAAAGTGCATTTGCGATGTTGCCGACAATGTTCAGGGCACTGCGTTTCATTCGACTGGGAGCTGGCAATAGCATTTGATTATTGCCTTCTATCTCCTCTCTCAGATGGCCCATTTGGGTTATAATTGCTTCGCAGGATTTTTCTCTAGTGATGGATTTGCACAGCTCTTGTAACATGCGGGTGCCGTTGATAAGGACTTGGACTTCTGTCCAGTAGCTTGCCAGGTCGTAGTACACCACTAAGTTCCACTCGTTTGAGATTATGCTAGCGGTGCCTAAGTTTTCAAAATGAAGTCCTATGTGACCTTCAAATGGCGTAATTTCAATTGGAGATGCTGAGGTTGCTGGTAGGCACAAACAGACTAGAAGAAGTGTTGTAATTGCATGCCCTAAAGAAAGCCGTGCTCGCTTTCTTACATTTCCTTGGTTGTCTGGGTCCTGCGCCGTTCTATTTTCTGTGATTGTCGTACCGGAATGGCCGGCGACTGGTTCACTACCTTGTCTGGTAGGCTTTTCGGTTTGATTTGTTGGGTCGCCGTTGTCGCCTGTTATTGGGAGAGGAGCCAGTCTGTGTATTGATCTCCGTATAATGTTGTTGGGTACACGAATATCGGCCACTCTAGGGAGACCGTCGGGTCCCCGTATAATGTTAATAACCCTTCCCATTGGCCATTTTAATGATGGTAGATTTTCTTCCTTGATGAGGACTAATGTACCTGGCTTCACCTCTTCGGATGGTTGGGTCCACTTGTGACGTTGCTGGAGTTCATTTAAATATTCTGTCACCCATCTTCTCCAGAACTCGTCTTTCAAATGAGTGATTAGTTTCCATCGTGTTGGCAAATTGACCTTTTCCTGATCTGCGTGTGGATCGATGGAGCTGGTGAGTGATTCTCCGATAAGAAAATGACCGGGCGTTAATGCCGACAGGTCGTTGGGATTCGATGACATTGGTGTGAGTGGTCTAGAATTTAAGATGGCCTCAACTTGGATTACAACTGTTTCCAATTCCTCATAAGTTAATGAAGCATTGCCGATAGTTCGAACTAGTAAGTGCTTCGCAGATTTCACGGCGGCTTCCCAAAGGCCTCCGAAGTGAGGAGCACGTGGAGGAATGAAGTGGAAATCGGTTCCTTTGGATTGGCAAATCGCATTGATTTCTCCTTTCGCCTTATTGGAGTGGATGGCGTCTTTAAGCTCCCTAAGCTCGTTCCTTGCGCCTACGAAATTGGTGGCGTTGTCACAATATAAGTTTCTGCAATGGCCGCGTCTTCCCATAAAACGTTTCAAGGCTCCAATAAATGCTTGAGTGGTGAGGTCACTGACTACTTCTAAGTGGGTTGCCTTGGTGGCGAAGCAGCAGAACACCGCTATATAAGATTTCTGGGGACGTTTTCCCCTTATCTTAAAGTGAGTCCAGATAGGACCGCAAAAATCTACACCTGCATTTACGAATGGTCGTGCAGGTTGTGGTGGCAGATTGCCCATAATTTGGGATAACAGGGTCGGCTTAGCTCGAGTGCATCTTACACATTGCTGAACAATGGACCTGGCAATGGTTTTTCCTTTTATCGGCCAATATTTTTGACGTGTTATGGATAACAGGGTTTGCGGGCCGACATGCAAGTTCTGGTTATGGATATCGATCATCAAGAGTTTAGTGAACTTGTGTAGATACGGTAGCAAGATAAGGTGCTTGCTGTCGTAGGAAATCGTCGCTTCTTGGAGTCGCCCACCGACTCGCATGATTCCAACCTCGTCTAGAAATGGAGCAAGGTTGTTTAGTGAACTGTCCTTAGCTAATTCACCTTGCCTTAATTGCTTTATTTCATTTTTAAAATGTTCTTCTTGTATAACCTTTACAATGAGTAGCATGGCTTCTTGCAATTTCATAGCAGTAAGAGGCTCGATATCACCCTTTTCTATCCTTGGTTTCCGACATTTGAATTTATTGATGCACCGCAATATGTATGCAGTGATTCTTTGCAACCTTGCAAATGAGTTGTGATGGTCTATTTCAAATATGAAGTGGGAAGAATAAGCCTTCTTGGCTGCTGCTGTAAGTGCTACTTGCTTTCTTTCCAGCGAGCATTCGTTGCCTTTCTGATAGGGTTGCGGCCAAGTAGATTCCGCCCCGTGTAGAAATAGTGGTCTATAGAACCACAAAGTACAGTCCTTTAATTTTCGTGGAGATATTCCTCGGGTCAACATATCAGCGGGATTATTGGGAGAACTGACATGTCGCCACTGTTCAGGAGTTAATAAGGTGTGAATTGTGTCTATTCTATTGGCCACAAATGTGTGAAAGGAGGATGCGGTGGAGTTTAACCATCCGAGCACGATTTGGGAATCGGTCCAGAAATACGTTGGTACATCCTTTAATCGCAAATCTTTCTTTATGCGTTCAGTGAGTTCCACGGCTAGCTTCGCAGCGCACAATTCAAGCCGGGGAATGGTGATTTCCTTAATGGGCTTGACCTTTGATTTTGCACATAGTAGTCTAACTATTATTTGGTTTTCAGCATTGAATGATCGTAAATATACCACAGCTCCATAAGCCTTTTGAGAAGCATCTGCGAACGTGTGAATTTGGGTTCATTTTGGTACATGTTGGGCGAAGACATGTCTGGAGAATGTTATCACGTTTAATTCTTGGAGGCTCTCGCGAAAGCTTAGCCATTTTGAATGCATTTCTATGGGCAATGACGAGTCCCAATCTATTTTCAATTTCCACAATTCTTGGAGGAACACCTTGGCGGTGATTACGACTGGAGCCATAATTCCAAGAGGGTCAAAAATGCGGGCTATGTCTGAACAGACTGTTCGTTTCGAAATCTTGCTGTTTTCAGCTCATGATGTTTTGATGCAGAACCGGTCAGTGGCTGGTAGCCAAGTTAACCCTAATATTTTTATCTGTTCTTGGGCGGAATGATCAAATATCAGCTGGGACGTCCTGTCTTCTGGAGGGATCTCCCTTAAAAGCTGTTGGTGATTTGCACACCACTTTCGGAGTCTGAAACCTCCCTCTTGTAGCAGAGTTCTTATCTGCCTTTGACTTTCTATGGCGGATGCTAAATTGTCCGATCCAGACATTACGTCATCGACATAGAAATCTCTGGAGAGGACTGTGGCTCCCAGGGGATACTTGCTTGATCCGTCTTGTGCTAGCCTTTGCACGCACTTGGTAGCCAAATATGGTGCTGAGGTGGTACCGTAAGTTACGGTATTTAATTGGTAATATTTCAGCTGATGGCTGGGATCGCTTCGCCAACATATAAGCTGGAATTTCCTTTCACTTTCATCAATCAATATTTGACGGTACATCTTTTCGATGTCCGCTGTGAAGACAAATCTTGGCAGTCTGAAGCGTAATAGGATTGAAAACAACTCATCCTGTATGGTGGGGCCTGCTGCTAAAATGTCATTCAGTGATACATTGGATGATGTTTTGCACGAGGCGTCGAATACGACTCGAAGCTTAGTGGTTGTGCTGTCAGGTTTACAGACCCCATGGTGTGGGATGAAATAGTAGGGACCTGTATCTCGGTGATATTGATTTCTTGCATATGTCCAAGATTTTTATACTCGTCCATGAATGCAGAGTACTGAGAGCGGAGCTGGTCGTTTCTTAATAGCTTTCGTTCTATTGCTAAAAATCTTCGATATGCAATATCTCTCGATTGCCCGAGTTCACGAGCATCTCCTATGAAGGGCAGTTTTACCACGAAGCGGCCTGATTGAAGTCTTTTAACGGTGCGGTTGAACTGCTCTTCACATTGTTTTTCTGACGATGTTAACGCTTTCCTTTCTCCTGTGGCCTGTTCCAAATGCCAGAATCTTTCTAGCTGCTGGTCTAGTTCATCATCTTTTGTAAGTACACCACACAAAACGTTTTTCGCAGGATGTTGATTGTTTCTTCCTGCTGGTACCCATCCTAGTAACGTTTTCTGCAGAGTTGGCATCCCGTCACCCAGCTTGATTTGTCCTACGGCTAATAGCTGGAAGTAATGTTCTGCCCCAATCAAAACATCTATGTGACTGGGTTGATTGAAATTTGGGTCTGCCAATTGGATGTTACTTGGAATTTGCCAGGCTGCTGTGACGATAGCTTGACTTGGTTGTGGTGGTAGAATTTGCTTTAATACAAATGCCTCAAACCTGGTTGTGAATTCATTGATTCTGGACTTCAATGATACATTTACTCTGTGTTGTGCTCGGCCTTGGCCGTTTCCTACCCCATGGATAGTAATCGTATCAGCCCGTGGTGTAATCTTCAGTTTCTTGACAATTCGTTCCGTTATTAGGTTTACTTGCGAGCCTGAATCTAGGATGGCTCGACATTCAACTGTGTTTCCTTGATCGGTTATCAATTTCACCATAGCGGTGGCGAGAAGGGTATAACTTCGTTGATGTCGATTGGTGAGAGTTGCCACTGTGGCTGGCAAATAATTCGCCTTTACGGCTTTTGTATCGACCGTGTTTGCTGCAGGAACTATGGCGCCTTCACTCGAGGCTGGCTGGGAATTGGTTGCTTTTTCTCGCTTTTCGAAATGGACGAGTGTATTGTGCTTTTGGTTGCACCTGGTGCATCCTCGTAACGTGCACTGGCGGATATTGTGACCTGATCTGAGGCAATTAATGCACAAATTGTTCTTCCTCAACAGGTTTAGGCGATCAGATGGCGTTAACTTTAGGAAGTTGTTACATGCAAAAAGGGGATGATTCGCCTTGCATGATACACATGGAGCGGAAGTGGCCGCAACTGAAGTTAACGCCCTAGGAGAACCTCGATTCCTGTCCTCATGCTTAGCTTTGGTGCCCAATGCTTCAAGGGATTGGAACCTAGTTTCCAGAAATGATAAAAATCCCTTGATGGTCTGAATTTCTCTGGGATTTGGTAATGATTGCTCGTACAGCATGTGTGTCGTCTTATCGAGCCTTTTGATGAGTATGTGGAGCAGTATGAGGTCCCAATCTGATGTTGATACCTTCAAATTTTGCAGACCCATTAGACATTCCTGAGTGGTGTCGTGCAATGACTTTATTGCCGCAGCGGAAGGATTGTCATTCGCATGTGTTGGCAGCGATAATAATTTATTGAGTAACGCTGTTATCAATAATCTCCTATTATTGTAGCGATCCTTCAGTGTTTGCCAGGCAGTTGCATAATTCTCGTCCGAGGCGGTAAAATGTCTTATTAATTTCTCCGCCTCGCCGGATAGATTGGCCTTGAGATACCACATTTTCTGGCAATTTGGAATTGGTTGAGAGTGAACCATTTGCTCAAACAAGTCATGGAATTGGGTCCACTTTAAATAATCCCCATCGAATTTGGGAAGCGTGAACTTTGGGAGTTTCACAATGGAATTTGCTTCGCCAGACATGGTCGGCCTTGATGATGGCCGTTGAATATTGTCACGACGAGTAGTCAAAGATATTAAGCAATTTTCAACATCTTCTTCTAAATTCACGATTTCCCAACCATCATAGCCGGCTACGGCTGGGTCTTCGCTTAATTCCCAAATCAATTGATCACACTCCTGGATTTGTAACCAATAGCTGTGGACGGTGTTGATTTTCACGTCAAAGTATTGCTTTGATCGTTCTTGATTGTCTGATTCAATCTGAGCGAGCAGGTGTTTTAACACTGCAATAATTCTTCCCTGCTTTCTCATGATTCGAATAACTTCTGCTCCTTCTGAAGTTGTACGATTTGTTTTTGAAGCCCCTGTGCTTTTAGATATTGCTCCTTTGCTGATGACCTGCTGGATTGCTGGTGGTGCTGTGGCAGGAGCCGTCGGCAAGTCTTGCTCATAGTCTGCCGCTATGGTCTTGTCAAGGGCATGTTGGACTTCTTGTGCATCATATGCTTCTATATTTTCTTGGAAAATAAGAGCATACTGATCATGCAATGACTTTATGGCGTCATAGTACTTCTTGGCGAAATACGGATGATCCGAAGGAGGATCTGGAAGTATTCTAATTTCATAGTCTCCCCTTTCGAAAAGGTCCCAGGCCTTTTCCAATTTGTGGAGACGCTCAATGAAATACTCCTTGTTATGCCTGGATTTGGGATCTTTCTTGTAGTTGGAGATAATTTTCTGAATCTCCTGGCCAGAGGTTGTCTGCTGCTCTGCCAGATGGTCCATCTTGGATTATTAACAGACCGTTGTCTGATTTTTCCTTGCTGAATGTATTGGATGAATTTGGCCTCGTCTGGATAAAATACGCAATTCTAGTGCAATGTACTAGAATCACGTCGGGGTCACCAAATGTTTGAAGCTACTTTGCTTCTTATATTGAGGGTAAGAGACAAGGTACTTGTACCTTGATTTTATGTGGAGAGCGTATCCGGTGCTTGTACCGGTACGCCAAAATGAAGTAGTTGCTGGAGGTCTGGATGATAATAATAACGCTGATGATTCTGGTTGAGTGAGTGCTTTATTTCGAATACCTCGGGTTTTATAGAATCTTACTAACTAATACAATAACATTAACAATTGTCAGCATTAGAACAAATACAATAGACAGTGAATACCAAATGTGCATGCTTGCACTTTTCACGCAGCGCACCGAGTTCCCAAGAAAAAAGTTCTTGGTGAGTACGCGGTTTCGGGTGCCGACTGGCTGGCTGGGAGCTGAAATATGATCGCTCCTATGGGTACCGACTGGGAATTCGCAACCGGCGAAAAGTGCAAGCATAGCAATTGTACTATTAAAAATTACTTCTTAGGAAGTATGAATGATGAGACTAGACAGATTTCATTTGAAAAGGTATTTCTTAAGGAAATAAAAAGCAAGAATAGCTTTTGTGATGAGGTCTTGCAAAATCTTGTTTAAAAAATTCATTGTATCGAACTAACATACAAATAAAAACATAATAATAAATACATAAATGTTTAAAATTGGTCAACGACAAAATGAATAAATAAATTCAACAAATTCAAGAAATAAACAAAACAAAAATAAATAAATTAATTAAAATAAATAATTAAAAATTAAACAAATAAATAAATTAATTAATTAACCTAACATCCCCGTCGCGGTCCTGGGAAAAACTAAGAATAGACGTTTATATTTAAACAACAAATTAATGTTGAACACCCTACTGAGAACAGCACGGTGCGTCACTATCTAATAAGTAATATTATTTTCAAGATTTGGTAGACTGGTTCGTCCCCCAAAACGATTCAATTTTGAATATGAAATTATTAGAATAAGAATGAAATTATTAATTAGGTAAATATTGTACTTTAACATTTAAGATGTTATAGTATGAAATAAAGTCGGCAACTCTTTCTCTCTTTTAGTTAACTTGCACTTGCACATCATCACGTCACAGTTTGTAAAGTCAGCCACACAGTTGGAATAAATTAGTATCTTAAAACTTCATACGTCTTTTACTTAAACTTATTACACTGAGTTAACCGGTTTCATCTGGCATTGCGTAAATATGTACTTATTTATCAAACACCAGTTTGATATATCCTAGACATTTTTTCAACATGAAAACCTGTTTATGTTCATTTTCTTTAAATTATTGTAGAAATATTATTCGCTATATTGAATACACCACGTTTAATTCCCAAATTCTCACAAAAGATTTAAAAGCATTGGCCTCGAAAACTGCTTTGAAGTGATTTTCGAGAGATTCAAAAAAATGGAATTGAGAACCTCCCGAAGTAGCAATGAATGGTTGTAGATTGGTCCGCACTTATATTATAGAGTACATGATGGGACGCGCCGTATAAAATCCGTGTACGTGAGTGAAACAAATCTTCGCGAGTGGAAAGACGGTTTACACATAAGAGAAAAAGAGAAGGAACGAAAATAGGTCCTTACTTGCCATTCGCATTATTTATGTGAGGCGAGTTGAATTTGCGAGAAGTTCAATTTTCCAGAGATTTACAGCGAATTTAAACAATCAGTTTTTTTTTTTTCTAAGCTAGTTAAAAGTGTATTTTCTTGTGTGCTCAGGTAATATTTGTGCTTTTAGTTGAGTGTCCTGTTAGGAAATGACAAATTTTTAGTAATGAAGTGCTCAGTGAAAACTGCCGCAACAATTCCTCATATCGGCGTGGCAAACACTTTTTTAGGTAAGTAAACCGAATAATTACTCCATATATCGATGAACAACAGAAAAAATTTAGCAAATTAAAGTGCAAATATAGGCAACAATGAATGTTTTGGTATACAATTTCCGCACTCTTAAATTGCTCAGAGAACTGTCAAAACTCGTTGGATCTAACGTAGCGGCGGCGTGTATAAAACTTGCCTTCTTGATACGAGTACCTGTCCACCTCTGGTCGTAATCTGGACTTCCCATGTAAGGGGCGCTGCATGGTCCATGAAGGGCTTTGGTCTGGATGAATCGCTGAGAGGGTTGATAAATCAAATACTGCGCAGCAGGGTTATCAACTCAAGTCTTGGAGCATCTTCAATTAGAAGATTTTTAGACAGACCTTAGGTAGGAGTCCTGTCGCCTCTTCTATGGAATTTAGCTCTGAACGGTTTATTCCTGGATCTCGACCGCTCGGGGTGCTACGTGGTTGCATATGCAGACGACATAGTAATTTCGGCCTCAGGCAAATACCTGAGCACGCTATCTGAAGTGTTACAAGGGGCTAAATAAACACACATCATGGAATGAAACATGTGACCTGGGCATTAACCCGAATAAAACTCTTTCATTACACCACTCCTTAACGGAGTGAGTCTAAACCTCTCAGATGGAGTTAAATATCTTGGTCTCGTTATAGATAGGAAGCTGTACTGGAGGGCTAACGTTGCAGAGAGAGTACGAAAGGCCACGACGGCCTTATACTCCTGCAAGAATGCGATTGGCAAGAAATGGAGCCTTGAGCCACGCATCGTTCACTGGCTCTTCGTGACGGTGATCAGACCGATCCTGTTCTACGGGGTGCTGGTGTGGTGACCTGCACTGGACAAGGCTTGCCATCAGAATGCGCTGGGGAAGGTCCAAAGAATGACTTTTATTCTAATCACTGGTGCCCTCAGGACTACTCCAACCAAGGCCCTGAACGTTATCTTAGACCTCCTACCAGTGGAACTCTTTGGCAAACAGACTGCAGCCTCATAGCCGTTAGACTAAACTCGGCACACCCATGGACATGAGTTACTATGGGCACTCCAGAATCCTTAATGCTCATGTACCCTAGGTTGAATTATATTGTTCCGAAGCCCTACTTTGATAAGAAATTCAAATCACTCATACCGGCAAGGCATGAGTGGGATGAGGACCTGCTTAATCATATAAACTCGGTACCGATTTATAGCGATGGATCCAAGTTGGAAGGTAGGACTGCCTTCGGAATCTACACTTAGGCCTCGAAACGTCGTTTCGACTGTCAGACCACTGCGGCGTCTTTCAGGCAGAGGTTATGGCTGCGAAGGAACCTGCCATCTTCTGAGGACATATCTATCTTCACGGACAGCCAAGCCGCAATCAAGTCCCTCACGGGCGTCTTCACGACCTCAAGAGTCGTAGCAGACTGCCGCTTTTTGCTGAATCATGTAGCAGAGGGGTCAAAATTAGTATAATATGGGTACCCGGACATAGCGACATCCCGGGCAATAACAGGGTAGATGAGCTCGCCAGATGCGATACAACTCTGCCGGAGGAGGATATCATCCGGGACATAGGAGCACTGCATCGGAAGGAAGAGATATCGCGCGCGTATGCGAGAATCGCTGAGAATAGGTGAAGGCGCAAAAGCACCTACACGACCACCAAGCATATCTGGCCGACTTTCGACCGAAAGAGGTCAAAGAGCCTAATTTCACTTAAAATAGGAGCCATTAGCAACATCGTAGCAGTAATAACAGGGTATTGCCAAAGATAATCTAATCATATAGATTTCCAGTCTAGAACAATGAAATCGGCTTCGTAAAGCTTTTTCTGCTTATGCACAACTACATAGGAGACTGAGGTAGCGCTCTCGATCTGAAATTTCATAAACAAACGCAACAACAATGCTGTAGTGCATTAGGGAAGAGAGCAAATTTTTCGTATGTGCAACCCCCTATGCATCCCCCTAACCTGCTACATATATGAATGAAATTTCTGTTGAGACTATTGAGTTGAGTTATATTCGAGTTCTTGGAATCCTGTTAAGAGACATGCGATAGATCACGGTGGAATTCTCAATATTTTGCGTATTTTCAGTATATTTTTAATTCTGAAAGTTTTTCTATAATATTTAATATTATATATTATAAAATTATAGTTTTATTAGTTTCGTAGTTTCGTAATTTTGTAGTTTCGTAATTTCGTAGTTTCGTAGTTTTGTAGATTTGTAGTTTCGTAGTTTTGTAGTTTTGTAGTTTCGTAATTTTGTAGTTTCGTAGTTTTGTAGTTTTTTAGTTTCGTAGTTTTGTAGTTTTATTAAGGTAGTATAGCAGTATATTTGTATTATGAATAATTGTACCTGAATTGAATAGGTTTTGATTTTTTTTTTAACACATATATTTGCGGTAATGCCCTCGAATAGGCGATAATGCTGCATTTAGCTGTAGTAGATCTTCAGCTACGAAAGCAAGATTTTTCAAATTCCCTGTTCAAGACACTGAAAAATATGAAAAGTGGATTTTAGAGTGTCGTGATTCGTATTATTAGATTAAGAATATATCGGGTTGGCTAATAAGTAATGAGCGTTTCAGTTTTTATTTTCTGGAAATTTCGGGTAAGGTCGAGAATGTTCTGTTGCAGGGGGTATACAGGGTGTCCCAGAAATCAACGTCAAGCCGAAATCGAGCATTAGGCCAAGTCGTAACAGTTATCAGAAAAATATGAAAAAAAATCTTGGTCATGTACTTTTCAAATTATAAGGATTCAAAAATAAATCTTAAAAACTGACACCCTGTGATGATCTTTCAAGTCCTGTGACTGCAAATATTAACTTTTCGTCATTTTTTTTTCTACCGTATAACTATGAATAACCCTTCTGTCAAACACAGTTAAAAGTTAGAATATAACTGCCTCAGTTTCAAATAAAAAGTTAGATTTTTGCCCAACATTGAATGCAAAATAATTACATTACTCAACTTTAACCGACTGTACTGTAAAAAAAATGTACTACACTATTTTGGCAAGTAACATTAAAAGATGGCGCGTTTAGTCTGGATTCCAAAATGGTATGACACTTACTAATTGCTTCTTCATAATTAAGGAAAAAAAAATTTTTATGAATGTGACGTGACTTACTGCTTTAATAAGAGTGAGCGAGGATAGTGACGGTACCTTGATCAAAGGGTACCACTACTTAAAAAAGTAATTTGTTAGTTTTAGGTGCATTTGAAATAAAATTTAGTCGTTGGGTTTCCTTATGATTTTTATTCAATCAGATTTAATGTTCAATGTAACAAATGTTCAAACTGTTTGCCTTCAGCTGCAATGCAAGCTCTACACCTCTTTAAAAATGATCGCGTGATAAGACGGGCGTATCTTTTCGAGTTGATGTATTCAGCGGCTTCTGAAATTCTTTCGCGCAGTTCATCTAAATCTTGGATAGGTTTACAGTACACTTTCTCCTTTATCGTACCCCAGTAAAAGAAATCTATGGGGTTTAAGTCTGGTGAACGGGCCGGCCACGAAATTGTACCGCCCCGCCCAATCCACCTATCGGGGTATTCTCGATTGAGAAACTCTCGTACTGTGAGAGCATAATGCGCTGGGCAGCCATCTTGTTGATACCACATGTTGCCGTAAATGTTCAGTGGCACTTCTTCCAATAAATCTGGTAATTGGTTCTGTAAGAAGTCCAAATAAGCCTGGGCATTTAAGTTCTCCGGCAGCTCGATTGGACCAATAACTTTACCATTTAAAATTCCCGTCCACATGTTTACTTTAAACCGGTACTGCGATCTGTCCTCCCGCATCAAATTTGGATTTTCCACGTGCCATTCGTGCAAATTGTGGAGGTTCATGTAACCGTCCTTTTTAAATGTTGATTCATCGGACCATAGAATTTTTTCAAAGAATCGCGGATCCTCTCGGTACTTCTGCAACATCGTTCGACAAAATCGCACTCTCTCTGGGTGGTCTTGGGGTAGCAGACTTTGTACTCGTTGTACATGGTATGGATGAAACTCGTTTTTTTTTAAAATACGATGAGCAGTACTTTTGGGGACTCCAATGCTCTGTTGAATTCCACGTACTGAGATAGTTGGGTCTTCTTCAACTGCTTGCAAGACTTCGTCCTCGTAGGGCATGACGGGTCTTCCCTCGCTTACCATTTGAGTAGGGAATCGACGCTCTGATAATGACCGATGCAAATTAATAAAAACCCGATGATCGGGATAACGCTCAGCGTTTGGGTATCTCTCACGATACATTCTAGCTGCAGCATTGGCATTGCATAAGCATTCTCCATAAATGAGATGCATGTTGGCGTATTCCCGTGCGGTATATCGAGATGGCATGATAATACACTACACAAACACGGGATCACGATTAAAACAATTCAGTCAATACGAATACAGAAAGATGCGCAGTAAACGAAAGAGCGTAACGTACTGCAGTATTGCACAATGTGTCTACGCATCCCTGTTTTGCCAGATTAGCGTCTCTATCTGTTTCACTTACACATACGAAATAATGTATCAATACGTCTCGCTCTTAGATAGAAGTAGCGTCACCATCTGTCTCGCTCACACTTGATAAAGTAGCGTCACCATCTGTCTCGCTCACACTAGTCAAAATAACGTCCCTCTTCTGGTCGCTAATCACGCTGCAATCTATCAACTCAACTTGCGACGTCTGTAAGCAGCATTCATCTCGGTCGACATTGTATGAAATCCGACTTTATTCAAAAGTTTTTTTTTATTTTTTTTTATTAAGAAGTAGCAATTAGTAAGTGTCATACCATTTTGGAATCCAGACTAAACGCGCCATCTTTTAATGTTACTTGCCAAAATAGTGTAGTACATTTTTTTTACAGTACAGTCGGTTAAAGTTGGGTGATGTAATTATTTTGAATTCAATGTTGGGTAAAAATCTAAGATTTTCTTTGAAACTGAGGCAGTCATGTTTTAACTTTTAACTGTAATTGATAGAAAGGTTATTCGTAGTTACATTACAGAAAAAAAACTGAAGAAAAGTTAATATTCGCAGTCACAGGACTTGAAAGATCATCACATGGTGTCAGTTTTTAAGATTTATTTTTGAATCCTTATAATTTGAAAAGTACATGACCAAGATTTTTTTTCATATTTTTCTGATAACTGTTACGACTTGGCCTAATGCTCGATTTCGGCTTGACGTTGATTTCTGGGACACCCTGTATAAAGAGCGAGTCGTGAGCATGCCGTCAGTAATGTTTCGGTTGTCATTGCGTAAAGAACCACGAAAAAAATGAGTGATATTAAAACGCATATTCGGCACTGTTTATTATACGAGTACCAATCTGAGCATTCGGCTGCAGAACCTGCACGTAGTATATGCCAGAGGATAGCTGATGATGCAGTCTCCGAGGCTACAGCAAAGCGGTGTTTCCAAAAATTCCGCAAGGGTAACTATTCCTTGATCGATCAACCAAGGTCTGGGCGCCCCGTAGAAATAGATATACATAAATAAACTGAAGGCATTAATTGAAGAAGATCCTCGAAGCACTACGCGCAATTTGGCTCTTAAGCTCGGATGCTCTCATGGCACGGTGGAAAAGTATCTGCACGGTTTGGAGAAGACGTACAAATATGGGGTTTGGGTACCCCACCAGTTGAACAAAGATCAACTGACTTACCGTGCAGATATCTGTGCGTACCTTTTATCGTTCCGTCGCACATTTAGCTGGCTAGACCATCTCGTTACTGGAGACGAAAAGTGTGTTATCTATATTAACCATACACGCAAGCGCCAGTGGCTGGGCCGCAACGAACCAGGTAAACCTACGCCAAAAAAAGATCTTCATACTCGGAAAGTGATGCTCTCGGTCTGGTGGGACATACATGGAGTAATATATTGGGAAATTCTTCCTACTAATACCACGATGACGGCAATAGTATACTGTAATCAACTTGAAAATCTAAAGCTTGAACTCCGTCGTAAACGTCCACAACATGACAAAATATTTTTCCTTCACGACAATGCCCGGTCGCACATCGCTAAGAGTACCCGACTAAAGCTACTGGAGCTCAACTGGGAAATAGTGCCACACCCTCCATATTCGCCGGACTTAGCCCCAACGGATTTCAGTTTATTCCGGTCTCTCAGTAATCATTTACAAGGAAAAAGCTTCGATGATGAACATCAGTTGCAACAATATTCTTCAAAGCAAAACCGGCGAAGTTTTACATGGATGCCATCCACTCTTTGCCGAATCGTTGGCGGATGGTAGTAGATAACGACGGTGATTATATTGTTAACGATTAATAGTAAATTATTAAATAAATAAATACAAACATAAAGTCATGTATGTCGCTCATTATTTATTAGCCAACCCGATAATAAAATGGACATGAAATAAAAATGACGACTTTCCTTTATTAAGAAGTATTTACATTTTACCGATCCCTCCATTTGTTAAAAAATTGTGACCCATTAGTTTTCGCAATTTCTTATTGGACACCCTGTATATGTATAAAGGTGGAGCGCTGCCTGTCTCAGGTTCCGCCAATTTAACAACCGACCTGCCACAGTGGGAAGAGAGAAAATGCAACTTTGCTCTAGATGACAGTGTAGAAAATATGTTAGTTTTGTTTAGAGCCAATTAAAGGCAGCGATAAAGTTGTAGGAACCACCACAATAAATAGTTGTTTAAATATGTTCCCAGACTGTTCTAACAATATGTAACGCGAACCAATTAGCAAAGAATATCTATTTCAACAAGAACCCAGCGGGAAAAAATGCTGAATCTTCCTCAGAAGCAAATTTGAAGATCTTCCTTCCAATATCTTAAAGTGCTAGTTAGGAAGATTTTAAAGCTTTATTCCGATTCTGCACTCTGTGAATGAAAAAGGAAGATGCTTTTGTTTTCATGCAGTTAGGATGACATCATTTCGTTGCGAAATCTTTCTGATGGAACATTTCAGTTCATTTTCGTTTAGGTGCTCGAGGAGCTGTTAGTGATGTGATTGATCCGATTTGCCTTGCGATCATTTTTTTTATTATTTCACCCATATAGTCAACAATCAAAGCCAACAATATGTATGATTTAATATACCCTGTGAAACTTCTCTCTTTTGCGTTTGTCCCCTTCGACAATTCCTTCCGACGTAAGCAAAAAATCTGCTATTAATCTTCTAAAGAAGAACTTCCTCAGAAAGTCCTAATTGCTAATGAATAATCTTCTAAAGAAGCACTTGGGCAGAAAGCTCTAAAACTGCTTCCCTCCAATGACATGCCTATACTAAAAAGATACGAATAGGTCAACGGAGAGTAAGCAAATTATGCTTCCGAAATATTGCTTTTTCATTGCTTATTGTATGATTCCGGTTCCCGCTGGGAAGGGACACTTTAATACCCTCTCAAAATTCCAACTCATATGCAAGCTCTCGCAAACACACCCAGCAAAATTTCCCATTAGATAAAGCAGCTCAGGGCTACTACCTCTGTAAATACCTATAAGAAATGTAGAGAGAGAAATAGTCACCAAAAAGTTCTCACAGACAGCTTTTACAGCGTAAGCTATAAACTGAAGCTTTTTTTATGAACGCTTTTTTAAAGGCGGTCCCGAGCCGGGCACCAGTACTATGCCGCTCAAGTTTACCTCTCCTCGCAATGTTAAGTTATAGGGAAATGCCGAATCGGAGAAGGGAGAAGAGGCAGGCAGCACACACCGAGCATGAATACGGACGAGATTGTTTACATTTTTTCATCGTGCGTTTTTAAATGCGGTCCCGAGCGGAATTTCTTTTGTGTACTGCTCGCTTACGAAAAGTACTGGGTGGTCTTGATTTGTTTGGGAATGTGAAGAAGCTTAAAAGTTTTTGAGTAAAAAAGTGCTTTCTTGCTTTCTTAGAAGCAATTAATTAAATTAAATTAAATGTGCTTTAGATAAATGATAGGTAAGCATAATAAAATGTGTTTGGTGTGTGGCTGTGGAAAAGGCAGCGTGTAATGTGTTCATAGAAAAGTTTTGTGATAAAAGATTTTTGTGAGGTGCACCCTGCAGGAGTGTTCCACTTTTCGCCCCAAATTTTTGTCTTTCTCTCACTTATGCTTTCTTTATTACTAACTATTTCTAGCATAAATTCCCATTTCATTCCTGTAACGGTACCAAGGTCGAAAAAAGATAAGGAAAAACGTCACGAGTGTCCCCTCTTGTTAATAGATACTCTTTGCCAATTAGTTTTCACAGTGAAACAAATATCTTGGTTCGTTTTTAGTTGTGTAAATAGACTCGCTGCGCTGCGTTCATTTGTTTCGAAAACCGTGACGCAGCGCTTTTGCGTTGCGAGTTTCAGTGTGTCTTTGTTGCTCCGTGGGAGTGAACGTAGTTCTAACCTCACGCGTACTTTGTAACACGAGTGCATCCTAAATAACTTTTTACCGTTTTTATATATTATATTTTAAAAATAACCATGTCACGGGCTATTATTTGCTTAGCAGTCAAACGGTTAAAATATCATTGAGATCTCTTAAAATTAGGAAATTTTGTTCGCCACATTGCGTTATATTATATAAATTGTATTAGCAAATCGAAAATATGCGACCAGAAATCCCTTGAATATCAATTGTCGCTATAATAGATCCATCATCTTTAATCTCTAAATATCGATGTAAACATAGTAGACTGGAAATCAGAGGCTCCGTAATCCCTTTGGTACTAATTCCCTTGAATTATAAAAATTTTGTTCCGACATTTTGAATCTCTAAATTTCGATAACAGATTCGAAACTGACTGAACCGTTATCAGTTTTCAAGAAATTTTCATTAAAACCCTCCAAATTTTAAGATATTCTTCTCGACATATTGGTTCCGCCATCTTGGAGTTAAAAGCATTAGTGTACTCAAAATTAGTGACCTCAAAACAATCATTGTGCTCATTTGCATTCAAATCTGTTAAAGTCGATGAATTTAATTGCCCTTTTCAATTCGTTCTTGAAGTGTCAATTTTCATGGAAACCGCTTTAAATTTAAAATTGTCAGCCGCCATCTTGAGTCCGCCATTTTAAAACCCTATATATTATACGAAAAAAAAATTAACCTATATATGTTAAGTTGGAATATGTACTACCTTGAGACAAGAAATGAAAAATATCGATGTTAGGGTTTAGGCGTGATTGAGCAACAGCATGGTCGCATCGATGCGCATGTGCTGGTATGACGTCACTCCGTCTTGTGATGGTCGGCTTTTCTATGTTGACTCCCAGAACAGCAATTATACATTGCCCACCACCTCGTACCAATCATCATCAGTGCCAGATGTCTTCAATTATTTTCCGTAGCAATCACCTGTTAGAATAGTTTACAAGCAGATGGCTATGGCATTTTGTATTACAAATTTAAGATTTGGTTGGTATATACGTGAAATATGAAGGTTAGACAAAGGCAGAAACAATGATTTTTATATCTTACTTTGTTATACATAACAGGGATGCTATGGAGCTCCGTAACCGTAACCGAAACTATTGGATATCCGAAATAAAAATCTATCTGAAACCATAAACGAATCTGATATAAAAGTTTCGAATAATTTGAATAGGGGCGGAGTCTAAATGAGACATGTTATGACAGCTTTTCACCCGGCCGAGACGAAACACTAGTCGTGCGCGTCCCTTGCATTATTTTGATAGTTTTTATTATTTCTATCACTTAGCCATATTTGTCAGTCACCTATTCTTGTGGGAATACATTTACAATTACTTAAATAAAAAGTATTGTATTCATTTTTTAAATCTAGGCAAAATTCATTCTATCTATCATTATTGTATATCCGAAATAATTTCATATTTGCAACCGTATCGAAAACCGGTATAATATTAATCATATATCTGTATCCATATCCGGATCCAAAATTCCTTATATATAAGGCTTTTTAAAAGTAATTTTTTTTTTCTACCATGACTTAAAGAATTCCTTTAATCTCCTTGCTAGCAGTCAGTTATCTCGCCCCTTTCCAAAATTACTATACCTCTTATCGACAACGTTTCTGATTAATTTTTAGTAGTCTAGTATAAAGAATATTTTCAAAAATAACTGAATAAAATAAATATTTTTAATACTATTTAATGCTAATTTTATATACATTTAAACGCCTTATTTGAAGTTAGAATTTTTTTGTTAGAAAGCAGTACTTAAACCGCAAGCTGCAGCAAACGGTTCATCTTGCGAAGTGCGCTTCGGCACATGCGTAATATCTCCGTTTGGCTTTTCACATTAATTCACATCATAGATATTTTATTTATTTTTTATTTATTTATAATGTGAATTTTTACAATTTCTATAAAGGACCCCGCACATTTTGTATGGAAAAGTGCGTACAGTCAAATCGACTGAAAATTTAGTATGTTGTATTTCAGGACATCCTGATCAAAAGTTCCCATGGGCGCAACTTCAAAAAATGGCCAGTTTTAGAGATACAGGGTGTTTCATTTTAATAGACGTACTCACATATCTCGAAAACTACGCATCCTAGGAAAAAATGTTTCGGACAAAAGTTATAGAGTACCACAAGGGTTAACTAGCGGTGACCTTGCCTTTGACCTTGAAGTCAAGGATCAAGGTCATTTCAAGGTCAAGTCAATTTTGACATAGTGATCCCTACTTCTGACCCCGGAAATGGAAAAAGCGCAACATTTTGCATGAACATGAACAATGAGTATATGTATGTCGCTAATATGTTTAGTTTCTTTAATTATTTCGATTACCAGCGTCTCTTATATTATCAAGTAAAGTGACGCTTGGATATTTGATATGAGGCTGGTGTCGCGCATACCCTAAGAACCATAACACACTTGCGACATGTGCACAGCAACCTAATGTTCTCGAACCTGATACACAAGTACAGTAATAACCTCTTATAGGCTCATTATTCTGATCCTCATGAGGTCTATAAGTTATCCATAACTGATACCTTGTCGAATTTCGGAAGCGGGAGTACAGCCGTACCCTGAGGAAACCATTTTCATACCGGTGCTCATCAAATTCAAAAAATTCGGATCCATCGCGTACTAGTTTATCCTGAATATAAGCAGGTGCTAAATTAATCTGATAAATACCGACAGTTAGCTCTTTCAGATATTCGATATCTAATATTGGAAAATCAAGAACGTGGTTCTCGTTTAACCGATTCCACATTGCATTTCTCCTTGATAGATGTTCTTGTTCTACCCGAAGCCTTAATGTGTTTTCAATGCCCGCTCTTTCACGCATTTGTTGAGCAAGTTCCGGTGTAGCTCCTGCCATTCGTATAATTTCTCGGTACCTGTTGATTATAGCACCTGCAATTAAATAAAACTCTCGCAGATGAATTGCATGAACAACCGAAATAGTGTTCTTAAAAAACTTGAAGATCGATTTGATATGGCCATTGCGTGCTTCTATGATCCATCTAGATTTTGTGATCAATCTTGAATCATTAGCCTCTGCAGTTTCGAGCTGCCCTTGTCCTTGCTGAAGAAATGGAGGCATTTTATAATCAATCCCAAGGTTTTCTAATAGAGGTGAAACATCTCTGTAGCCGCGATCAACGATAAGTATCGCATCCTCGCCTAGCCATTCCCTTAGTGCACCTGCATCTGTTTCGAACTCGCTTTGAAGCATTGCAGCATCGTTGTTCTTGGAATCGGCAAAATAAGGACCATGAATGTCTAGAATATACCCATCAGGAGCAACTATCAAGGCTGGCTTGATCAAATGACGCCCCTTATGAAGACTATATGATTGCCTGAGGGACTGAAAATTGCTAGGCTTTTCAATGTAAGAATACGTTCCATCTATACATGCGATGACTGTAGGATTAGCAACATTTGGATTATATAGCGTATTAGCGAATTCGGTCACATGGGCATTGATGTAGTCCTGCCGTGTAATCGCAGTAAGTCCAATATTTTGAGGTACAAAACGTAACATTAAGGATTGCCTCACTGTGCTTATGGCCAAGCTAACAGCTTGCCTACTATTATAATTAAATATAACTTTTAAGAAGTCATCAGAAAGACTTTGCTTAAGCTTACAAAGAAAAGCCAATAAATCTTTTTCCTGCACATATCGATGACTGTGTGGTATGGCTACAGGATCACAGTAATCTAGCATTTCCCGAAAGTTTTGTTTCGTCACAGACGTACATAACTTGAAGTCATCATCAGATAGGGTATTTTGGCTTATAATAGCAAACTTATTTGCTTTTGAAACTTCACCCAAGTTGCTAAGGAAACTTTGCAATTGACTGCCAATTAGTCTGTAAAACTTATTTAAATACTGCAACTTATGCAAATACTGTAGAAGTGCCTGTAAAAGGTCACCATTTTCAGTCAAATGATGTAAGCAACAGCGAGTTTTTTCAGGGATAAATATATTTACATTCAAAAATACCTTAGCTCTAGCAGATGGCGTTAGTGTATGAACGTTATCATTTGCATTGCATATAAGACAACTTTTACCATCACTTTGTTTAAGGACATTGAGTCGTATGCATGTAGGATCGTTTCGCATATCTATTTCAGATTGAATAAGTCTGAAACAAGTAATACATAAACGGGATTCGCTTCTTATTTCTTCAAAAGACCTACGAAGATCTTGACGAAACCGAACAGCTATCTGTCGCTGATTTTCATTGTCAACTCCGTCAAGTTTTTTCATCACTCTTGGTGAACCAGCAAGGTCACAAACAAAACAGTGAATTTGATTTCGAAATGCCATTTTTGAAAATATGTCAGATACTTCCAAAAGCAACAAAATACAAAATCGCCAAAATTAATAAGTCCGCAGGTTGAAAAGATCCAAAGACAAAAGTGGAGAACCGGAATCACTAAAATCCAACAATTCCCGACTCCCTATCTAAGTTCAACTCCATTCGAACTAATATTTTTTTACCCTCACAGAAGACTCGTTCTTGATTTTCCAAGATTAGATATCGAATATCTGAAAGAGCTAACTGTCGGTATTTATCAGATTAATTTAGCACCTGCTTATATACAGGATAAACTAGTACGCGATGGATCCGAATTTTTTGAATTTGATGAGCACCGGTATGAAAATGGTTTCCTCAGGGTACGGCTGTACTCCCGCTTCCGAAATTCGACAAGGTATCAGTTATGGATAACTTATAGACCTCATGAGGATCAGAATAATGAGTCTATAAGAGGTTATTACTGTACTTGTGTATCAGGTTCGAGAACATTAGGTTGCTGTGCACATGTCGCAAGTGTGTTATGGTTCTTAGGGTATGCGCGACACCAGCCTCATATCAAATATCCAAGCGTCACTTTACTTGATAATATAAGAGACGCTGGTAATCGAAATAATTAAAGAAACTAAACATATTAGCGACATACATATACTCATTGTTCATGTTCATGCAAAATGTTGCGCTTTTTCCATTTCCGGGGTCAGAAGTAGGGATCACTATGTCAAAATTGACTTGACCTTGAAATGACCTTGATCCTTGACTTCAAGGTCAAAGGCAAGGTCACCGCTAGTTAACCCTTGTGGTACTCTATAACTTTTGTCCGAAACATTTTTTCCTAGGATGCGTAGTTTTCGAGATATGTGAGTACGTCTATTAAAATGAAACACCCTGTATCTCTAAAACTGGCCATTTTTTGAAGTTGCGCCCATGGGAACTTTTGATCAGGATGTCCTGAAATACAACATACTAAATTTTCAGTCGATTTGACTGTACGCACTTTTCCATACAAAATGTGCGGGGTCCTTTCCCAGATTCCGCAAGTAAAGGGAAATTTAATGCCGCTTGAAAAATTATTCTACAGCCTTTCTCGACGGAAAAAAACTG
Organism: Dysmachus trigonus; assembly: GCA_949715965.1. NCBI lineage: Eukaryota > Metazoa > Arthropoda > Insecta > Diptera > Asilidae > Dysmachus > Dysmachus trigonus. The sequence goes on along the minus strand of OX454321.1, from coordinate 32,511,664 downwards.
AAAAGTGAAGTTAGCGCAGCGGGAGAATTTTGATTTTTCCATGCGCTATATCTCGAAAATGCAAATTCCGCAAATGAAAATAAAGTCGGGGACTTTTTTCACAAGTAAAGGGAAATTGTTGAAGCCATGGTAGAAAAAAAAATAACTTTTAAAAATTTGTCCGCTAACTTCACAAGTCTTTATCCACAACATCCCTGATTCATAAGTACCCAGCTGATAGCCATGACGAACATTTTTTGAAAAAACTGAAAATTGAGCGTGATATAAAAGAAATTGGTTCGTGACAATTTAAGTATTTTGGAACAAGTCTAGAATAAGGTAACCTCTCGGATTTTAATGAAACTCTTTACGAACGTTCGTCTAGGCCAGGGGTCGGCAACCTGCGGCTAGCGAGCCACATGCGGCTCAGTAGAATCATACTTGTGGCTCTTGAGTAGTATAACAATACTGAAAAATTAGCTGCAATAGTGCCATTGTCAAATGTTAAGAATCCCGCGCACACAACGAAATACGCGGAATATCGCAAGCATGTAAACCTAGCTTTAACTCGGAACCACTCGTGTCTTGAACATATCAAGATATTCCTACTTCAAAAAGAATATAAGGAATATCCTGAGTTAATTAATAATAGATTTTATACGCGTTTTTCTCCCACTTAACTTGTTCAAAGTCGGTGGACACTATAACTCAAAATCTGCTTGACCGATCCTCTTCAAATATGCTGATTTTTACTGGTTTGTTTTCTTTAAATTCGTTTTTTACTTTAAAATTATGCCAAAAATTGAAAAATCGTTAAAAGAGAAAAATCTCGACGTCATCATCGAGAAACTCATAAACTAACCAAATATTTTCGAGTTTTTCATTTGAGATAATCCAGTAATGAGTTCTGATGTCCACCGCAAACTGCCTTCTTTTAAAGAGTATCCAAAGATTTGCCCTCAGTGTCTTATTTCTTAATATTTTAGGCTAATAATTGAATATTCTTAAAATGATGCTTTATTATATGTACAATTTTGAAATAAATTGAATTTACCATATGCTCAAGAAAAATTATCAAGAATATACTTAAAATGAAGCGAATCAACCCTACCCCCTCTTACTACGTAAAATAAGATGTTTTGGTTTCTCAATAAATACATGTTTCGCAGCAGATAACCGTTATATTATTTTTTCTAATATTACCGATGATATACTTGGCTCTTTAAAAAATATAATTTACCACATCTGGGAAAAAATGGCTCTTTACCCTAGAAAGGTTGCCGACCCCTGGTCTAGGCTTAGAACAAACGAATATGCAAACATTTTTTGTCGGAAAACTCAACTTTCTGAGATATTCAACTTTAAATTTCTTATAAAGTCGCTTTCACGACTACAAATTCTCACGTTATTCCTTCCGATTTTCATTAATTTCGCGAGTGGTAACCGCACTACACTGCACTAAACACTATTTCTATCCTTCTAATCCACCGTTGAATGCATAAAAACCCCTGAAAATAAAAACATTCGCGTTATTTTCTTTGTACTTACCTTTACTCCTGATGACATCTCCCTGAAACTGTCATCTTTGTGGAAAACATATCTCATTCCACCTCTTTTAGAAATAGTCCTCAAATTTCGGAACGCATGTGTTGCTGTCAGTGATAATGTGTTCCGAACAATATAGATAGTGCCACCAGTAAAAGGAACTGCCTATTAACTAGTAATATTTGCAACGGAAAGTGATTTGAGTCATCTGGTGAGGGCGATGAGTGGTGAGAGTTGGCGGGCAACTTGTAAAGGCTGTCGTGGGTGAAAGTGATGTGCAAAAATCATATGTTTACTTCTATTTATCGATTGGAGGTATCAAAAAGATGTATCACACGCGAAGGTAGTAGAAAAAACGAAAAGAATTGCACATACATAGCGCAACCTTCATTTGACTATTGGACATTCTTTTTGTAAAGTTGTCTGCCTGCGGGACTTAAGTAAGAGCGAGATAGCTAGAATTCGGTCAAAATTTGGTCTTACTTTCGAACAAAGAGTAGGGGAAACTGGGGATACTTGATCCTTACGGGAGACTAGGTACACGAGATTTTCGGAACTTGTATGGGTACTATTAAATTTTATAATTGCAACATCGGTTGTCTATAGTACCCGCTAACTTTCTAAAGTTGGTACACCTGTCAAATTTGACGCGTTTGTAAATGGCGGACGACCGAGTGTTTGTTGTTGCAGAGAGAAAATTTCCGTAAGTTTACATTTTGATTAAACATTAATGTAAATAGGTATGGTTTTTAGGTGTGTATGAATTTAATTCGAGTCATTATCTATATAAGTAGCGATTTGTAGCATAGAAAAGTGGTAATCTAATAGACATTTGAAAATATTCTTGTTTATAACCTTAAACTGCTCAGGGTACACTTGGTACACTTAGCTAAGGGAGATTTGATCCTCCCGGATCAAGTGTCCCTTAACTTTTATTTTTCAATTAATTTCAGATTACCGATATGCCCAGAGTATACAAAACAAGAGAAGGTGCCAGAAAAAGAGTACCAATCGATGAAGGAAAATTGCGATCGGCAGTGGACGATGTCATCGCCGGTGCGAGTATTCGTGGTACTGCAAAAGGGTACGGGTTAGCCGTTATGACACTGAAAAGGTACGTGAGGAAGAGGAAAGGTACTACTACAACTGATGAAATTGATTACACTCCAAATTATCGTCACTCACAAATTTTTTCAACTATGGAGGAGAGTGAACTTGTCAATTACCTAATGATGGCCAGCAAATTGTATCATGGATTAACACCTAAGAATGTACGACAACTGGCATTTCAATATGCTATTGAAAATAAAAAGGAAGTTCCGCTAAAATGGTCCGAAAATGAAGAAGCAACCTATGATTGGTTCTACGGGTTTATGCACCGACACAAAGAACTATCACTCAGAGTTCCCGAAGCCACAAGCTTGTCTCGCGCCACGGCGTTTAACAGACACAACGTTAACAATTTTTTTCAAAATTTATCAAGCCTTTTACAGAGATTTAACTTTGGTCCGAACCAAATTTGGAATGTAGATGAAACTGGCATTACGACAGTTCACAAACCAAAAAAAATCGTGGCATGTAAAGGAATTAAACAAGTGTCTAAGGTAACATCCGGCGAACGTGGGCAGCTCGTAACTGTATGCGCAGCTATAAATGCTATAGGTAACCACCTTCCACCTTTTATGATATTTCCTCGTAAAAATTGGCAGGAGCGAATGATAGATGGAGGTCCACCAGGCACAGAAGGAGCTCCACATCCCAGTGGTTGGATGACTAGCCCAAATTTTGTGCTTTTTTTGAAATTTTTCCTCAAGCATGTAAGATGCAGCAAGGATAATCCATGTCTCATGATATTTGACAATCATGAGTCACATATTTCCATTGATTCTATAAATTTTTGCAAAGATAATGGTATACACCTGTTAACCCTACTACCCCATACCTCTCAAAAATTGCAACCGTTGGATAGAATTATATTTGGAGCAATGAAGTCATATTATAATACTGCATGTGACAATTGGATGGTTGGTCACCCAGGCCGGCCATTAACCATTTATGATTTGGCAGGATGTTTATCCAGTGCCTACCCAAATTCAATGACACCCAGAAATATTCAGAAAAGTTTTTCAGTCACTGGGATTTTCCCATTTAACCCTGATATCTTTGCAGATGACGAATATTTAAGCTCTTACGTTACTGATCGAGAAAACATAGAACCTGAAATTGAGAATGTCACACACTCACGAACTTCTTCACCATCTGTTATTTCTAGTCCATCTTCTGCTGCTGTGCTTGCTCCACTTACGCCTGTATTAAATGATGAAGTTGCTATGCCAATTACACCAGAACCAATATCAAATGCTCCTGTTACTATAACAAATGCTGGAACTGTTACATCCTTAGTACTACAGCCAATATCAAATCATGATGGAAGTTCTCAGTTTGTGATGAATGCTGAAACTACAACACCAATGGTACCAGAGCCAATAACAAAGGACGTTGCCACCCCAGGTATTTCTGACCATGAAAAGGAAAATACTAATGTCATAGCTTGCCCAAAAAACACTGCCTCTTGTTTGCTCCCGTTATGTGTGGCCGAGACATCTAGCAAGAATAGATCGAACGCTTTTGTAAGTCCTGAAGTAATAAGGCCATACCCGAAGGCAGGACCAAGAAAAGGTGTTACAAAGGGACGAAAAAAAGGATGTACAAGAATTTTAACTGACACACCAGAGAAACTAGCAATCGAGAGTGAATTGGATACTAGAAAACGCAAGAAAGAAGTCAAAGTTAGGAAAGTTAAAGCAAAAGTAGTGAAACGTAACCTCTATTCACAAGCGCAAGATGAGACTACATCAGAAGATGAAGAAATACCACCTTCACCACCATCAGATTGTCATATGAAACGGATAGTTCTAGCGAATCAGAAAATAAAGAAGACACTATTGTCTCGGTCACCAGTGGCGATTGGGTTATAGCAAAGATCATATAAACTACAAGATGCACAATGAGCCCTCGCACTTCAAGAGCTCCTGGGTCGTGATATTGGGACCCACGACATGTTGCTATGAAATTTGTTTCTGAGAACATGTTGAAGATGAGCGAAACAACTTTTCTCTCTGTTTTGCCGTCGTTGTAAAGTGGTGTGCGCCGGAACCTTTTGCTTGTGGCTTACGATTGCGTGCAGCCTGGATCCGTCGCTCTTACGAGCGCTCAGAACTCGATATGGCTAGCTAGAAGCAGAATAAGAGGGCGGCGGGGCGGGATGAGCGGAATGTGAGCACAGCTGAGTGTTTGGAAGAGTTCGGTACCGTGGAATGAGGTGAACACCCTACGCCGTCACATCTATTAGCCTGGTTTGGGGTGGGTGGGTTTTTGCGAGTTTCGCTGAATTTTGTATGGCAGCAGCACAGAACTACCCTGATTGTGTCTTTCGAGTTATTAAGGATTTTCGAGATTTAATTAAGACTGAATTTTTGTATTGTGTATTTAGGGATTTGGTTTTGTTTTTCTTTGTTTTTACGATGGATAATTGTAAAAATGGATTAAGATGTAGCCTTAAAGATTGTGGGAAATCTCGGAGAACTCATCAGGGCCTACGAATTTTTAAATTTCCTCGCACAGGTTCAATTTTGGGTAATATTTGGAGAGAATCTTGCAGTTTCGTAAGTAATTTGGAGGATATTTTTTTGTGCGAAGGGCACTTCGTACCAGAATATATAGAGAACAAAAAATTAAAAAAAGATGCTATCCCATCTATTAATTTGGACGTCTCCGAAGAATATTTAAATCATACTGATTTGAAATCACCTTCAAAAAAAAGAAAAAGGGATTCATCGGAAGAATCTCTAGTTGGTTTATGTGGGTTTTGTGAGCATAATGTAAGAAATTCTGATTTTTATATGAAAAAGTATTTTAAGTTGAAAACAGATTTAAACCAAACCAAACAAAAATTAAAAGAATTGACAAGTAATAAAAGAAATGTTTCTATTAGTTACGCCAAATTAAAGAAAAGAAATTTGGAACAGAATAAAATTAATAAAACGAATGTGAGATCTTATATCAAACGATTGGATATTTCAGAAAATGCCAAAACATTTTGTACTATGTTGATTCGGGAGAAGAAAACTGCTAAATGGAATGAAGATGAGAAAGTTTTAGCTCAGAATGTGTACTACCGGTCACAAAGTTCTTACAAGTCTCTGCGAAATAGATTAGGCTTAAACTTACCCCACGTTAATTCTTTGCACAATTGGGCACCTGTAAAATACTTACAACCTGGTTTTAACAATACTGCTACCATTTTGTATCGGCCAATAGCATCAAAGGTCCTATTTTGAAGGAGATTATAATGAAAAATTTACAAATGCTTACAGAAATGGGATTTACAATAAAAGCTATTGTTTGCGACCAAGGTTCAAATAATCGCAACTGCTTCAAGGCTCTAGGTGTTACTTCTGAAAATCCATTTTTTGTATGGAATGATCAAAAAATTAAAGCTATTTACGATTTTCCACACTTGTTACAATCGCTGAGAAATGTTTGGCTTACGCACAATTTGAATACTCCTGATGGAGTTGTTTCATTTGATGTTGTGCGGGAAATATTTGAAATGGAAAAAAGAAAAGTTACTAAAATGTGCCCTAAGCTGACAGAAAAACACGTTGCACCAAATACATTTGAAAAGATTAGAGTTTGTTTCGCAGCACAAGTATTTAGCAGAACAGTTGCTGCAGCAATTGAAACAGCTGTGCAAAGTAATAAATTTAGTAGAAATTCGAATGATACTGCAATCGCAACTGCTGCCTTTATAAGAAGAGTGGATAAAGCGTTCGATTGCTTAAATAGTGGATTGCTAAACGATAGTAACTTGTATAGATCGGCCTTGAAGAAAAATAATACTGTCCACAATTACATTGGGCAATTTAAAATTTATATAGCCAATGTTAATCCGATTCCTCAAAAACACAGAGTTTATTGTATTAACGGTATTACACAAACTCTCACAGCTAGCTTGCTTTTAATCGAAGATATAGCAAATAATCACGATTTAAGTGCAGATTTTTTGCTCACTAAAAGACTTAATCAAGATATTGTTGAAAATCTTTTTGGAGTACTGAGAGCAAAAGGTGGAAATAATAAAAATCCTTCCGTTTATGAACTTAATATATTTACTTAGTTTTTTTCAAAAGTAATTTTGCTATTAAGAAACAGCATTTTAAATATTTCTTAAAAGTATATGGGACATTCCATTTCAAATCACCGTTTAGAATCGACCGATTTTTTAATATATTTTAGTATCTACTGAGAAGAGCTTCTATAACAAATTTTAGATTTTTTGTTTAACAAGTAAAAACTTTAATTCTCATTTTTTTATGAATAAATTTACTTATAATTTTTTGTTATCATTTAAAAAAAAGAAGGATATTGTAAAAAGAAAAATTAAAGGCTCAAACAATCAACCATCAACAGCAACAGCGCATCAATAATCAAAATATAACGAATACGCTATAAATATAGCGCATACGCTATAAATACTAATCAATAATAAAAAAAAAACACCAGTTTTTAAATATTCCTTAAGGAGGACCACCAGTTATGAAAAATTGGCATTTTTTGGGAATTTTTTTTCGTAAGTTAATGGAGGGTAGGAAGATTGGGGAAATTATATACATTCAACATACTTTCACTTGAAACAAAAGGGGCCATCCATAAATTACGTCACACGAATTTCATGACTTTTGGAGCCCCCCCTCGTCCTTGTCACAGGTGGTCACATTTGTATGACCCCCCTACCCTGGTGTGATGTCACATATTTTGAATTTTAAATTTAAAAATTATTAAACTAAAACAGCCCTTTCAAAATTATTTATGTAGTCGTATTTCTTCTATTCAGAATCTTTTTTCATAAAATCAAAAATAGATAAAACATTTGATATATTTTACAAAACATAACAAATTAAATTTAATCATCTTGTGTCCTAGAAAAATACTTTATATTATTTCCATATTTAGGGGATGATTTCACTCCCTTAGAGAGCATTTGTACCTTGCTGAGCGTTCTCTTTTTTTCAAAACGGGCAAAAACTGTTTGTACCATATTTTTCCTCAATAAAAAAGCAAAAGTATTTCATATTCAGAATTTCCAAAAATATTTTACAGTATTTTTTGTTTAGGGGATGTATTCACCCCCTTAGAGAGTAGCTGTGCTAGTCCGGGGTTCATTTTTCCTTCAAAACTGGCAAGAATTGCCAATCACTTATTTTTCATGACTCGAAGTACAAAAGTATGTTACTTTTAGAATTTTAAATAATATTACAGATTATTCCAATATTTGGGGGATGATTATCCCTTGTCAGTGGCTATAGGTGGATTTTTAACCCTTCTTTATTGAAAACACATCACACTGCATATTTGAGATTGATTTAATATAAATAATCTAATAAGAAACGTCTTTGACGACTAACATATTCTTCCTACAATAATCAGGTTTTGAGATAGAGTAACCGCCAGCTCAAAGAATATGGTTTCGAGAAAAATGCAATTAAAAGTTCAAGCGCACGAGCTATATGCGTTGGATAAACTAACTTCGTTATTTTTATGAATTTAGACTGGACATTTTTTTACATATTTTTGAAAGTATACACTTTCGCAAAATGCAATAAAAAAATCGAATTTCTTCAACCCTTCACAGTGGTGTTCCCCTTAAGCAGAATATCTTGATATGCTGCAAATGTACTAGTCTAAAATTTCGTACGTTACCGTAGTTATTAAAAAATCAACTATAAATATTTTACACAAATTCCTCGCGCTTCCCAAAAAAACAAAAAAAGGTAATTCATCCACTCCTCAGGCAAATTAAACTCAAAGCGCCGATGCTAAGAAGATTTTCATAGTGACCTAATTCCCACACAGTACTCAGCTGTGCCCGAATGCCTCACCCTCTTATTCTATAATCTTGTGTGTCTCATATACCATTAAATGCCTTGTGTAGCTCAAGCAGGCGTACATCAGTAGCCCACGCAATTTCGAACCCTGTGCGCATACACAAATAAAATTGAGAGAAAGAACAAAGTGACAAAAGTTGCTTCGCTCGTTTTCAACGTTTTGTGATGCCAGCAAGAAATTTTACTAGAACATGTTCTGGGTCGTGATGTGAAATGCAAAGAAAAAGCAGAACAAGGGAGGAGAGTAATTTCACGCAACATTTTTGATATCGCTGGACTTTGAGTCTACGAAAATTTCTTGATGCCATCTCTTTACACGTGATTGTGCATCTTGTAGTTTATGTTATCTTTGGTTATAGTTAATATGGTCTCACAAAGAAATCTCGTCCATAGATATGTTGGACAGGTGCAGAGTAGAAGCCAAACAGGATATGACATTAAATTTGCTAAAAAAATCAATGACAGATTTTTCAAGTGGCCTGCAGTAGATGATATCAGTATTATAGCGGAATATCAAGTGGTAAAAAAACTACCAACTCCAAAAATGAAATCGTCATGTCATCGAGAAGAGTCATCAGCTTTGAATTCCCGAAATCATTAAAGAAGTTCAAAATTAAGTAAATTGAAAAAAGAGACTGAGATCAAAAGACTTGATTAAATTAAGATAGGCACCTAGATGATAAGACTTAATGAGACCAAAATTTATAATAAGATTTAATTTTTATAACTGTTTTAAGATTGTTACAGTAATGTTTATTAATGTTGATTATTTTGCTAGAACACCTAAATGAAGCTTAAACGTAACTTGAAATTTTGTTTCACATGTCCTGGGTTCAATTCAATAAGACAGTGTTTCAAGTCTTTATCTTAATTACGTTTAAATTTTATTCAGGGTGTCATTGCGAGACATTTGAGTTCTTTTATTATTGAAGATATAATTTTGTTTTGAGTTTGTTTTTGTTTTTTTAATACGAAACGGAAGTTTCAAATTTAGAAATTGATTTATGTATGGAGACGGTGTGATATGCCTATGTTATGTGATTTTGAAAACAATCTAAAAAAGTTTATCATATTCTAAAAACATTTTTTATTTATTTCCTTAGTAATAGTATCATGTGAACCTAGATATGAGAGACTTGATCCCCCAGGATCAAGTCATCCAGATGGGGGGATCAAGTCTTGCGTATATACGGGACACTTGATACCATTCCCTATTTTTACTTTTAGTCAAATAACTATTAAATTTAGACACTTATATTTTTGGGTCTTACATCAATTATAGGCAAATAAATTTCACGTATTTCAGTACCAATATCTTTTAAAATGGATAGTCACTAAGGAAATTAGGGATGAAAAACAAAAGGGGGGATCAAGTGTCCCCAGGTTCCCCTATCTATTAACAAGAGAGGACACTCGTGACGTTTTTCCTTATCTTTTTTCGACCTTGGTACCGTTACAGGAATGAAATGGGAATTTATGCTAGAAATAGTTAGTAATAAAGAAAGCATAAGTGAGAGAAAGACAAAAATTTGGGGCGAAAAGTGGAACACTCCTGCAGGGTGCACCTCACAAAAATCTTTTATCACAAAACTTTTCTATGAACACATTACATGCTGCCTTTTCCACAGCCACACACCAAACACATCATATTATGCTTACCCATCATTTATCTAAAGCACATTTTATTTTATTTAATTAATTCCGTCTAAAAAAGCACTTTTTTACTTAAAAACTTTTAAGCTTGTTCACAATTCCGAACAAATCAAGACCACCCGGTACTTTCCGCAAAGCGAGCGGAGCACACAATAATCTAAAACCAGAGCGCCTTTAAAAATGCACAATGAAAAAATGTAAACAATCTCGTCCGTATTCATGCTCGGTGTGTGCTGCCTGCCTCTTCTCCCTTCTCCGATTCGGCATTTCCCTATAACTTAACATTGCGAGGGGAGGTAAACTTGATCGCTCTAGTGCTAGTGCAGCAAACTGGAGCGCCTTTAAAAACGCGTTCATAAAAAAAGCTTCAGTTTATAGCTTACGCTGTAAAAGCTGTCTGTGAGAACTTTTTGGTGACTATTTCTCTCTCTACATTTCTTATAGGTATTTACAGAGGTAGTAGCCCTGAGCTGCTTTATCTAATGGGAAATTTTTATGGGTGTATTTTCGACAGCTTGCATATGGGTTGGAATTTTGAGAGGGCATTAAAGTGTCCCTTTCTTGTTGAAATAGATATTCTTTGCTTTCGAAGTGAGTTTTTGTACAGGATCAACAGTCAGTATATGTCAGTGTGAGGTAGCAATCCTGTTCGTATATGTCAGTGATGTCAGTGGTCAGTGGCTTAAAACAGGCAAGGGCCTCTCCAATATTCGTTTGTTGTTTCAAGTGTACAACTTTTTTTTTGACATAGGTGATGTAAACATACACGCGCTGTCAATTTGACAGAGTTGTTTAAAAGTAATTTTTATGTAAATTTTTTATATTTGTGATGGATTCTACAACTTCCGCTTTAAGAAATGATATTGCAGGACCATCGACACAAACAGAAGTTATTCCAGCGGAAAATGTGACCCCCGTAAGTTTCTGTTAAAAAGTCGTCGACGTCTAACAATTATCTGGAAAAAGTTTTTTTTTTTTTTTTTTTTAATTCAATGCAGTCATTGTCCGATAAGGAAAACGCACCTGATTTCTCATATACAGTTAAATTTCTAACGAAATGTTTTCGATATTTTTGGCCTGTACGGTTCGATTGCCTAGCAAAAAAACATGGAAAGGGATTATGCGTGGTCCACTTACAACGCGTTTTCTTCATAAAACAGATGCTGGTGTTGATAGTGCTTATCCTCTTAGTGGAATAAGAGTGCTAGACTTGACAAGGATAGTTGCTGGTCCATATTGCTCAATGATTTTGGGTGACTTAGGAGCCGAAGTGATTAAGATTGAACGACCATTTGTCGGTGATGAATCTCGAAAATGGGGACCTCCATTTTTAGCAAAGAGTAAGGATTCCACTTACTTCATGGCCTGCAATCGAAATAAAAAGAGTGTCTGTGTAGACCTTAAAAGGGGCACTGATATAATTCTTGAATTAGCCAAGCATTCTGATGTTTTCATTGAAAACTTTGTTCCGGGGAAACTGGCGAATTATTCCTTAAATTACGAATCTGTAAGAAAGGTTGCACCCCACATTATATACTGTTCCATAACAGGTTATGGGTCCACTGGTCCCTACAAAAGTAAACCAGGCTATGACGTAATAGCAGCTTCAGTTGGAGGACTCGTGCATATTACGGGACCGGAAGATGGATCTCCAGCGAAAGTAGGTGTCGCTATGACCGATATTGCCACAGGACTCTATGCACATGGTGCAATTTTAGCTGCTTTATATCAAAGAGAGCGAACAGGTGCTGGTCAGAAAATTGATGTAGATTTGTTGTCCACGCAACTGGCTTGTTTAATCAATGTTGCCAGCAATTTCTTAAATGCCGGAAAAGAAGCTCAACGTCAAGGAACAGCTCATGAGAGCATTGTGCCCTACCAAGCTTTTAAGACAAAAACAGGCTATCTTACTGTAGGTGTTGGTAGCGACGATCAATTCCAAGCTTTCTGCGATCTTTTACAGCTTCATGATGTAAAAAAAGATCCAAGGTTCTCAAAGAACCAGGACAGAGTAAAACACCGCAAAGAATTGATTGACATTTTGGCTAAGACGTTTTTAGGGAAATCAACTGACGAGTGGATGGCCATTTTTAAATCTGCTGCATTTCCTGTGGGTCCAGTTAATGACATCAAACAAGCGTTTAGTGATCATCACGTTCAGTCTATCGGAATAGTTAAAGATCTTCCGCATGTTACGGATGGAAGCATTAAGCTAGTTGGCCCGCCAGTTGTTTTCAGCGATGCAAAGAACGCTGCAAGATCTGCCCCTCCTATTTTGGGGCAACACACTGAAGAAGTTCTCGCAAATCTTCTAGGATATTCAAGTGAAAAGCTAAAAATGTTGCGGTCAATAAATATAATTCAATGAATTTGGCCATTTTAAGTAGATAATTAAGTACTGTAAAGGAAAGTGTATACGCTTTGAGATTATAAAAAGTAATTGTATAACATACGTATATGCTTAACATGCATTGAAAATGTGTTTTAATTTATACGCCAGCAGCGATTGCATCACTGAGAACATGAAATCTCTCATTGATGACAATAGCTACAATCGTCTATTTTCCTGATGAAAACATCGGTGAGATTAACATTGGGTTGTCATAGGATATGAGATAGCACTGATGTTTTCATTGATGAAAAATTATAAATACTGCATATATGAAATAAGCTTCTTTTGGCAGTGAAGGTTTCATATATGAATAAATCACTGCATTCATCTATTTTCTCATAAATGTATGGTAGTTCATATTTTATCTTGACGTCTGCCTTCCATTTACGATATTGTTCGGTAAAATCTAGGAGATATTTTTTTTTATTATGTCAATAGTATAGTATAATATGGATAGCTTAGAGCACAATTGATCCAGATTGCCTAAATGGAGTTAAGTCCAATTTATTTTGTTGCAGCGATTCAACTTTAGTTTAAAAAAAAATGAGAATTCAATTTCAAGTCATAGGGCCTGTCCGAATTCATGTCTTCGTCTCGTTATGACAGTTTGTGACGTCAACAAACAAGCTAAGCTATTATAGCAAATAAGGCAAAGACAAAGCTGAGATGTACGAATTCGTTGGCTTAGCTTGTCATTTGTCAAGTTTTTAAAGCCGAAAAAGAAGAATAAGACATTTGAAGTTTAAGTATCTGTAATCCCTACTGCCAAGCTATTTGGTTGTTGAAGGTTTTCCCTTTAAAAAGTTGTTTGTGAACTCTTCCGCGTAGCTCAATTAATCTCAACACTTTGTCTTTAGGCCCTGAAATATAAAACAGTTTTCACTAAACTAGTCCCCGAGTAATTGCAAAAATGTACGATAATTTATTACACTTTTTAGCTGAAATTTTCAAAGAAAATATTCATCTATTGCACCAGAAAGAAAACGCAAGCCTTGACTCGCTCATCAAGCTAACCAAGTGACTTAACTGTTATACTGAGTAGCTAAGCTCACTGACATAGACATGAATTCGGACAGAGCTTAGCTCAGTGTGACGTCATGAAGTGTCTCTTCTTCTTCTTTCACTTTATTCGGCTTAAAGTCTTATACATGGTTTACAAGAATTGACGTTTTACTACTACGAAAGTGAGCTATGGCGTTTTGCTCACGAAACTTGATTATATATAACAGAAATGTATTTCATACATACGAGACTTAGTATATTACACATAGCCATGTTTTTCTTGATATACACACTTGCGACCGGTGTGTCTACTTCCTAGCTTTTTGACTCGAGCGGTCTAACAAAATATAAAAGAAAACACTTAACCTATACTAAGCTAAGGAAGGCATTGCTGCTCCAACATTACAATATTACATGAGGAGAGGCATTATGCCTTCTATCACAGTGAAGGAAGTACAATCCGTGTAAAAGAAATTTTTAGAAGTGATTTCCTAATGTTCTAGTACAGTTAGGTCAAGAATGTACATTTGTTCTTATAAATTTACTTAGAGGTTATTTCATAGTCTTTTAGATAGACCTAGATTATGTTCTTTTATTACATAGTATTTTTAGTAACTTTTATAAAAGCTTACATGTATAAATAAGTATCAATAATTAGTGTTTTAAGAATAGCGAGTACTTTATTGTCATGGATTTCTTATTTTGTTAGGAATAGCGATAGTATTCGCTGTCGTATTTTATCAATTTAGCGAGATTATCTTCTGTTATTTTGAAAGGAAACATATGCTGAAAATTTGGGAGTTCTATTTCTACTGTCTGAGTCCGCTAATAGTGCGTTGCTTTCTTCATTAACCAGGGCAAAGGGCGAAGGGTAATAGTCCGAGAGTTTGGCATTTTCGTTCTCCAAATATATTTTATTTATTAAAAAATTGTCATGGTTTGCAAGAGATTTGAGAAATTTTTGGCTTAAGTTGACCATGTACCTTGTAATAGGTGTTATTCCGGCAAGTTCATAAATGTAGTTATTTGAAAACCGTTTATTTCTTGACTGAAAGTTTTTGCCGACGCATAGTCTAAGGATTTTTCTTTCGAAAATCTCAAGTCGCTGCGCAAGTGTAGGAGAAATTGTGAACCAGGTTGTAAACCCATATGTGATTACTGGTCTTATTAATTGTTTGTAGATGAGGAGTTTAGTTCTCTTAAGCATCTTCGGATGTCTCAAAAGCGGCATTAATATTCTTGTGGCCTTAAATGCCCTGTCTAGAGCATATTTAGCATGGTCACTTGGTTTAAGTAGGTTATTTAGGTTTACTCCTAGGTATTTCAGTTTATTCTTTGTTTGTATTATTGAGGTGTTAAGGTTCATACTTAGATTCCTGCTTTATCTGGCTACACCCGATGGTCCCTTCCTGGAAACGTTCCGGAAGCACATTAACTCACACTTATTTAAATTTATTTTGATCCCCCAGGTTTTATAAAATTCTTCAATTTCCTTGAAGTGAGAAGTTATTTCATCCAGGGCCAGTAAAGGATCTTTATTTTGCGCGTAGATTAACGTGTCGTCGGCATATAAAATTGACTCTGAGAGTAATTCACCTGCATTATTACATTTGGTATGGGGGAAATCGAGTAGAAAAAAATTGTAAAGTTTCGGGCCGGTAATTGAACCCTGCGGAACGCCTGATCTGACCTTTATGGGTCTTGAAAGTTCCCCATCCATCGACACTACCAAGCTCCTATCCGAGAGAAAGCTTATAAACAGTCTGACCAATGGTGGTGGTACGGAATATGCCAATAGCTTGTAAACAAGCCCCTTTGTCCACACGCTGTCAAATGCCTTTTCGATATCTAGGGCGCACGTTACTGTGCATTTTTTGGATCTTAAACCGTTGGTTACATCGTTGTGTATTTTTAAAAGAGCATGGTTCGTGGAGTGGCCCCTTCGGAAACCAAATTGGTGGTCTGGAATCAATTTTTCCTGGTCGACAAAAAAGTCCAATTCGTCTGAAATGACACGTTCAAGGAGCTTACCTATGTTGGACAATAGCTGTATGGGCCTAAAGTTACCTACATCGTTAGACTTATTATTTTTATGTATAGGGATGAGTTTAGCTTTCTTCCATTCTTTAGGAAAATATCCGTTATTTAAACAGTGGTTAAAGATTATCGTCAGATATTTTACTGCCGTCAGAGACATTTTTTTAATCAAAAAGTTTGAGATCCCATCGGGCCCACTGGATTTCTTTCCGTTTAACCGGTATTTGATTATTTGATGAAGTCTTTCAGAGCTGATAAAAAGGTTTTCTCGAGATGTGAGAGCGTTGTTTTGAGGTGTGAAGTTGGACAGCTGTGTAAATGCTCCTGATTGGTTACTGTTTCTGTTCATGAAATTGTCAATGATATTGTTGACTTCCGTTAAGAGTTCAGGTATATGTGCTGGAAACTTCTCTTTATAAAGGTCCTCATAAAAACATTCGAAGGCTAAGAGCTTATCTTGAGCACCACTGAGTTCAATCCGACCAACCTTTATCGAGTCAGGAGAGGGTCTTGGCTTTTCCTGTTATTTTGAAAATTTCTTTAAAGGCTTGTGGGCCCGGCCTGATTGCAGAGAGCCTCTCTTGGAAGCTCTTGTTCATATGTATTGTGATTTTATCTTGGATGATTTTTTTGAGGCAGTTGATTTTGGAAGCTAGCCGTTTGTATTCCGGACTATCTCTGTTATAAGAGTTGTGAAATATGTTTTTAAGTTGTTTGCACCACTGTCTTTTAGTTTTAAGAAGGGATTTGATAAAGTTGGGGATATTTTTATATTTGCTATTACTGAGGGGTTGTCTTTTGATGATCTTATCTATGGTGCTCTTGATTATTGTATTGAATCTCTCAATCCATATATCGATTTCGGAATTTGAAATGTTTTGGTTAATCGGCGGTAGGGTGTCTATTTTTTCATCCAAAGCTCTCTTAAATTCCCTCCAGTCGGTCTCCTCGAAATTTTCCCATATAGTTGGACGTTTAATTGGGATTTCACAATCCCCTATGTTCACTTTTAACTTGACCGCGTAATGGTCTGACTCAACCGTGTGACATGAGAAATTCCTAAATAAGCCTTTGGAGTAGTCATCTGAGGTAAGGTAAAAGTCAATTGTGGAGGCTCCCTGTGGAAAAGTAGGGGTTCTTGGAGAGACTATTCTGATTTCACGGCCCGCCCTGTTATTCTGTATCCAGTCCCTTAACCTATTCCCGTTACTGTTTGTTGTTATGTCGCCCCAATCCGGGTGTCTAGCATTCCAATCACCTGCCACTATCATTGAATCATGTTTTTCTGACAGAGAGTTTAATTTATCAAGTATCAATTTAAAAGTTTGCCCCGAGGTGTTCGATGGGATGTAAATACTTCCTATTATTGCTTTTTTAACTCTGTGTGCTGTTTTAAACTCAACACTTATTAGAATTAATGGAACTGGAAAATTTGGGGTATTAAGTCTAGAGTAAGAAAAATGATCTCTTAATATTAATGCTACACCCTGTCCCTCGTCATTCCTTATTGTTTTATATTTGGGAAAATTAACTACGTGCCTCTCCTTAAGTCTGGTTTCAGAAATCGCCAAAAAGTCCGGATTATGGTTTTTTATCAGGTCGTACAGCTCGACTCTTCTACTATTGCCTATTAGCGATTGAACATTTAATTCTATTAAAGTAATATTTTTACTTGCCATTACACATATCCATGACAAATAATAGGTAGGCCTGCCTTTTTTGAAATAGTGAGGTAATCGTGTTTAGTGATGTCATAAATTCATTTATTTTGTTCAATAGATCTTGCAATGACGTCCCGAATAATTCCCAGGAAAGTCCCATAAACATTTCACTTAGTCCCCCCTTGGGGGCCGTTCTGGTCCCCTGCCAAGAGCCATGCCGGATCTCAAAAGACCCGCCCTCTTCAAACTTCTTTGACATGTTTAAATTACTTAGGACCGCGTCCTTATAACTCATTCTAGGATTTATTTTAGATGTTGGATTCTTCATTAAGTTTGCCTCGTATTTCTCTGTTTGTGCCTTCTTATTTCTTTCATTCTTTTTTTCTTTATATTTTATGAAGCTAGGGCACCCTCTGTAATTAGAGGGTGACCCTTCTGTTTACAATTTGCACAAGTCCTAGTTGCCTCAATATTGTCCTTAAGGGGACAGTCCCTGCTAGAATGTACCAAAGCGCACCTTCGACATCTTGGAATCCTACCACAGTTCTCAGCTAAGTGCCCGAAAGACTGACATCTGTAGCACTGGACTGTTCCTCTACTCCTGACTTTCTCCCAAGTGATCCTTTGATTAAGGAATCTCTTCGTATGGAGGATTGTCTCCAAATCTGCCCCCGGTTTAATTTGAATCAAGAAGGAATCGAGGATATAGTTCTCTTTCCTCGACCTCTCCGTAACAAACCTTCTAATCTTCAGAAATATATCCTTCGAAAAAGGCCTACCAAACTCCTCACCAACATCCTTTTCGTCATATGAAATATCGACACCTTTCAGCAGAAGGCTGATAGGTTTCTCGTTTTTAGCTGAGTAAGTAAAACAGTCCACTTTCTCCTTCTGCAAAGCCCTAAACAGCAGCTTGCGCTCTTCCAAAGTTCTTGCATAAATTTTGCTTATTCCCGAACCGAAATTAATAATTTTTGCCTCTATTTCCACATTCTCCATAAACTCATTAAAAATGTTGACGTTTAAATTTCTAACAACGATTGGTGGGATTCTTGCGGGCATTGTCCTTGCCTCTTGTCCCTCGCCCTTTGCCCCGTTATTACAACTGTTAAAATGTGTTATCACTTTTGGGTTCCGTCTTATTTTTAAATTTATTACTAGAACTGTCATCGATTTCCTGTGGTGGGGCTCCCACGTTCAGGTTTTCTCTCCTTGCAGCCTTACCTCCCTTCTCTAAAATCCAGTGGGTCAATGGGACTTCTTCAAACTCCTCCAGGTCTTCCTCGTGCTGATCGTCCATCAGTTCCATTTGTCTTGCCATCTCCTGTGACAATTCCCTGCTTGTTCGGCGGTAGTCATTAATTTCTGCCCGTTTGAGAATAGCTCTCACGGGTATTTCTGATGAGCCTTTATACAAAGCGTGCCTCACGCTTTTTTGATTACTTGAACCGTTATGATTAGAACAGTTCGCGTCCGTTAGAGGATCCGTCTCTACAACCTCTCCAATGCTATTGCTGCCATGAGATGTCCCATTAAATTTAGCCAACGTACTGCTTTGCGAGGAAAGCCTTTTACATTTCTCGCGTTCTTGAGCCAAGTTCTCCATTTTCCTTTTATTTGCCGATGTAGGGAGGGTGAAGCCGTTGGCCCACCACTCACCCCGGCACAATCAAATTGAAGCGACTCCACAGAAGGAGAATTAAACTACACCGCCTTATTCACCAGGCCAAATCAGTGGATATATACATATCTTTTTTCTGCTTTTCCTTTTAGTAGCCAAGGAACACGTGTATTCCACCAAGAAGCTCACAACTGTACTTGGATAACTGCACTTGGATAACTGTATTATACTTGCGCACCAGGCAGACTAAGAGCGCTCACAACCTTCCTCGTTGAGTGCCAAAATTGAACTCCGTCATGAAGTGTCATAACAAGACGAAGATGAAGACGAAGACTTGGATTCGGACAGGCCCTTAGAACAAATTTATAGTCACTTCAAACACGTTTGGCTCAGTTTCTCAGAATCAGCAAAATATCCCTTGGATCCTTCTGCTCAAAGCTATCCATATATAATCTCTGTGGCGAACTAACTGGAAATGTAGGGAACCCTAAAGTGATCTCTTTAGAATTATAATTTTGGAAAATGTTTTCTGCATTACAAAGTGAAACGTAACGGCGTAAAAAGGCCGAAACTGTCGGCATTTTTGTTACTTTGTTTTTTTCTAGTAGTGCAACTGGGCTCCATGTCGAATGAGTTGCAAAGCAAAACAACGAAAATTAGTTTTAACGAGGATGAAAGCTTACGACTTCGATGCACTTTTCTGAGATTTTCGTTGATGATATTCTAGTAGAGTTTCACTGATTACATCAGGAGTCAAAAATTCATTAATGCTGATTACACAAGTCAACAAATTTAAAAAATAGTTTGGAGTCCGGGTTGTCAATGCTATTTTCTTGTTGCTTGCATGCAAAAGAAAGGATAAAGTGCCGTTATTTTGTTTAAACTTTGCTTTTGTAAAGGGAAAATGGACATTCGTTTGGATAGTTTGACCCTCAATTACAACTAAATGCATGGTGCGATATTTCTGTTTTTTTGCCAAAACATATGTCATACTTCAAAATACAAAAAATGTTTGAGTTCTAAAGTGGTGAATCAAATATGGCGTCAGAACAGTTTCAATTTCATGGGACTTTTTATTAAAATGAATCAAAGAACTTTTAGGGTTGCTGATGTTAAGCCTGTTATCAAAATATACAGCGTGATCCAAAAGTATGGAAACGGCTAAATAACTTTCGAGGAATGCATTTTGGAGAAAAAAAGTTGTAGACAAAAGTTTTAGGAATTTTCCCCAGCTATTCAATGGTGACCTTAGATTTGACCTTGACCATGGCCTTGAAGGTCATTTCAAGGTCAAGTTGACTTTTTTAAATTGGAACCCTTATTTTTGACCACGGAAATGGAAAGAGCGGACAATTTTACGTCCAACTATGACCTTTACCATGGCCTCGAAGGTCATATCAAGGTCAAAATGGCTCTTTAAAGAGGAACCTGCATTGTTACTGCGGATTTGCAAGGAGTGGAAGTTTTGCATCCAAATGTGACCTTGACCTTGAACATGACCTTGGCAATGGCCTTGAAGGTTATATATATACAGTAGAGTCCGGATATAACGACTTCGTTTATAACGACCAACCGGTTATAGTGACGAAAATGCAAACTCAAGTTAGGTTTCATATAGACTTACTATGAAAACATGTCCGTTTAGTACGACTCCGGTTTAAGCGACCAACCGCTTATAGCGACCTATTTTGACAAGAAATCGTCCGCTTAGAACGACGCGCAGTGTTGTTTTCAATACCTACGCACAAGCAATACCTCACCGCCCTGCGTCCCGGCTTTCTCCCCTCTCCTACGTACGTATGCTGATTAGCGCGTGTAAGTCAGCCAGTGTTTTTCATCTGATGTGCCAAGGTCAAGGACTCATTAAGTGCGCTAAAATGAGTTCTGAACCGGAGGAGACTAATTCGACTTCCAGCGGGTCTGAGGCTCTGAAGGCTGCAGAAGCGTTCAATGTGTTTGTTCAATCTAACTTTGACGATAATGTAATAAAAAGTTTGGTATTCACAATGCTGTACGTAATTCTTACTATCCAACAAAAATCAGTCAAAAACAAACAAAAATTACAGACTTTCTAGTCAGTAAATCATATGAATTTACATGCATAGAATGTAGTGTGCAATGTTTAAGTTCCATTAAAGTTATTTTTTGTTTATTTTAATATGAATTTGTTTTATTCAAATATAAGTTAATCTAACTATGTCTATTATTATTTCATAATTACGGTAATATTAATACATAAAACAAGCTTAAAATCATTTTTCGGTGTTCGTTCGTTTTGTGCGACGTCCGGTTAGTACGACTAAGTGTTGCCGGTCCCTTGAGGGTCGTTATATCCGGATTCTACTGTATATGAAAAAAAAAATTTCGATTTTTTTCTTTTTATATATTTCGATAGAATAGCACTTCAAAAATATGTGTGTAAAATTTCAGATCAGTATCTAAATAATTGTTCTTTCTACAGCTCTCACAGTCCTCCTCCGTTCAACTACGATTTCGGAGCGCGCGCGGCCTTGTAGCCGCTCGAATACCTATTATAATATTTTCTAAATGTATATTACATAATACACTAACACATAGTTCCTTATACTATTATAATTAGAAGGTACCCACTATCACCTGGGATTCGCTGATTAACCCTAAAAAGATAATCTGCGTAAAATTGACGCATACGCACGATTTATTGCTTGTCTTTTTGAAGGAGTTTTTATTTTTTGTTTCATTAATATTTAATTTAAAAAATAATGCCTGTTTGATTTGTTCCTATATTGTTAATTAGAAATACAAAATTAACTTTTTTAACTCATGCGTAAATTTTACGCATAATTAACTTTAATGTACATATAATATATCAAAATATGATTATCTTTCTAGGGTTAAGGGTTAATTGAAAATTTTTTTGCTTATGTCACAAAATTTCTTTAAGAAAACTTTAAATGCGTTTTTCTCAAAACACTCTTTTTCGGTGCGCGTCGTAAAATTGTGTAAAAACTATTGGGCCGATTTACTTCTTCAAATTTTGCATACACCTTTATTAAGTACTTAACTATAGAAATAACCTACTATTAGAGAAAAAAAACAAATTTTGTTGATTTAGGATCAACTTTTTCGTGTTAAAACATAACGAAAATCGATACATCAATGTTCGAACGTGCACTAAATGATCAGAATTTTTTTTTTGCTGCAACAATAGGTTATTTCTATCCTTTATAACAAATATTGAAGGATTTTTCTTTGGTATATGTTTGCAGATGCATACTTTGGCCAGGATTTTACGAGGCGCAATTTGCATTTTGTTTTTTGGACTGCGTGCGCGCTGCATCGTAACGGCCGCCATTTTGTTAAATTTTTTTTTTTTTATAATCAAAATGTATACGTTAGTCCTCAGTAAAGAAGTATGGAAAAAATCAAAAAGATATCTCTGATAGTTTTTTTTTATCGATTTTTTAAAAAAAGTTCCATTTTTTGGGCGTCAACAGTGGGTTACCCCCTTAACTCCATTTATTAAAAAAAAAAAATAAAAAAAAATGATTTTTACAATGGAAGTTTCGAATTATTATTTATTTTTTAGTTATGAACTCAGTAATTGAAGTCTGTTTATTTTTGTTTAATGGAAGTTAATTGTTTTTTTTGTTCTGAAATTTTAGGAAATCCGGCTTACAGAAAACACTTTCAAAAAGTTATCCGGACTGTAGAATACATAATGATACAAATTTGCTGGTCCGGATTAGCGTGATATCCGGATTAAAGGAGGTCCGAATTAGCGAGTCATTACTCTATTAAGTACTAGACCAAGGCGTATAAAGATTTCCCATATAAAATACGCGTAAACTTTGATTATTTTTCTTCAAAACTCTACAGCTCAGAGGCATTTTATGGTATAATCTTAGTCAATGGTAGGATTTCTTCAGAATTGAATGCTCTACAAAAGTGTCCATTACGGTGTAACCCTAACTCCCACCAGCGAGGTAGTACGGGTCATTGACCTCAATTTTGCCACGAAATCCTCGCTTTTTGCCCCTATTTCGTAAACAAAAAGAGGTACAGAAAAAGTGAATATGACAAACTTGTAGCAAATTGAATTTCCTCTAAAAAGTTCTTGAACACCAAATCGTTAACATCGATATTTCTTGAGATATTGGGCTTTGAAGTTGAGGTAGTGTGGAAGTTTCATGGATTATTGAGCTAAATTGTAGAAACAGCACCTCAACTTCAAAGCCCAATATATCAAGAAATATCGATGTTAGCAATTTGGTATTCACAACTTTTTTTGTAGGAAATTGAATTTGCTACAAGTTTGTCATATTCGCTTTTTCTGTACCTCTTGTTTTTTACGAGATAGGGGCAAAAAGCGAGAATTTCGTGGAAAAATTGGGGTTAACCTCGCTGGTGGAAGTTAGGGTTACACCGTAATGGACACTTTTGTAGAGCATTCAATTCTGAAGAAATCCTACCATTGACCAAGATTATACCATAAAATGCCTCTGAGCTGTAGAGTTTTAAAGAGAAATTATCAAAGTGTACGTGTATTTTATATAGGAAATCTTTATACGCCTTGGTCTAGTACTTAATATTAATATTAAGGGCTCAAATTTTCAGGGAATTTTTGTTTAGGTATTTGTCACAAAATTTCGAGGTGGGACATGGCGCATGAATGAAACTCCTTTGGTTTATATCGCAGCTAGAAAATGTAATATTTTAGATAATTTAACTTCAAAATGTTTTACTTCAAATAGCATAAAAATGTGGATTAATTGCTATCGAAAGTGCCGTGATTTTTTGAGAACTTCCCAGTGAAAACATAATTGAAAATCACTTTTAAATAAGAACTTTAATTTCGGAGGTGTCATGAACTTGTTGGCATGTTTGCGTTGTCCGTCATAAGACCCAATATATTTTGTTTAATAGATCAGACCAATTGTTCTTTCTGTGTGCGTGTGTGCACCGGACTACTTCACGGCTTGTAATTGTAGAAGATTTTGGGTAAGCTAAATGTAGACGACCACGGCCAATCCTTCTACATTTACAAGCCATGAAGGGGTCCGGCGCACACACACAGTGTTGGGCAAAGAGGTCTGATCCGTCACAAAAAATACATTGGATCTTAGGCGGGCAACGTAAACATGGAAAAAACTTCACGGCAGCTTCCAAACTAAAGCTTCTATCTAAAAACTACTTTCAATCACGTTTATCTTGAGAGGTTTTCTTTTCAATTCATCCGACTTTTTACCACCTTCACCACCAAAATATGTAAAATTATTGAATCTGAATCCAACTCATCAAAACCCACGGGCCCCAGACCACTTGCAAGGAACGGCTGTTTGACAGCTGGAGGAAAACTCGGCTCCGGAGAAACGAGAAATCACTGTAATTTCGTTATAGTCCCCAGTATATAACACTGTTTTGAAATTGATTAACACATACTTGAAACTTCGTGAGTGGCTTCATTTTGGCGAGTCTACCACACTTCCTCCAGGAAAATTTTTGTAAGTGCGGCGTTTTCGACTGCGCACGCCCAAAACATGCCGGATCTATGATGTTTTCTTTTGCGATCAACATATACTTTATTTTATATTAATTAATTCGGAAGACATTTTAACCAGAAATTCGAAAAATATTTGAACCGACAAAATATTGCTGCAATGAGCTTGTCTACCAACCTGTCGTATCTACGAGGTCCTGTTTTATGTAATAAACACATAGTTCATTCTTGCACAGTTGTTTAATAACTATTTTTTACATTAAAAAGTAAGGGACCAGAGGTGTACCTCACCGATTTTCTTGATTTTGTGATATGTGGTAGAGCATCGAAAAATATTGAACACGTATTTTTTTTTATGTGCTAACTCCTCCATTGAAGGGGTAAAAACCACCCTTAAAGTTAACCCCCAAAAAACCATTTTTTTTAAATATCTTGAAAACTAATTAAAATTTTGCAACAATACCAAGTGCGCTTTTTAGGTTGTATTATAACAATATTGTGAATAGTACTTTAGACCCAAAGGGCTGCAACCCCTAAGTAATTTTGAGGGTAAATACTACTTTTCAGCGTATTTTTTATCTGTAAAAATTCCTAAATTATTAGAATTTGAGCCAAAATAATTGGATAAAGTAGATAATTGAAAAATATAGTTGACGTGTTTTAGGAGATTTGAAAATAATCAATCTTAATGGGCCATTCCACACGTGCATTCTCGCATCAGTATTCAAACCGGTTTGACAACACAGTAGAGAGTAGGTTGTATTATAACAATATTGTGAATAGTAATAAATGTCTTTCAATGCCTAAACAGTAGCGTATTGCAAACTAACCAACTTTAAGTAATGTTAACATTATAGGTAGTTTTCATTATAAAGAGCTTTATTGCAGAGAGTTTGCCCTGCATTACTGGATGCTCTACATCTCTAGTGGATGCTAGAATGGATGGAAATATAAAAATTGTAATCAGTTTCAAGTAGTAATAAAATGTTGGGTTTGATCTAATCAAATAAAAATTGGTTGGTTTATCTATTTCAATAATAATAACATTTCGTGAATTTTTAAGAAAAGTAATTTTTGAATGAATTTAAAATTCTTTATTGAAAAGCATTAAATACTTATAAAAACATCAAACTGAAAAGAAAAAGAATTGGAAAATAAAATGATTATTAAATATACCCTGATCAACAACCGCCGCGGGACTATTAGAAAAAATAGAACAGGTATAGGCATTTTGAGATAAATACAATTTCATACATTTGTACGTCAGTGTTAGCGTAACAAAATCACACGTCAGTGGTTAAGGGTTAACCCAATGTACTCTTAAAAGTTTTAAAATTTAATAAATATAAATATACTGTCATTATAAAAAGTAGAATACTTCATTACAAAATTACTTAATACGATAATTATATTTTTGCAGGAACCTCCAGTGCTACGCTTGCAGCTTCAGAAGCCAAAAACCGATAAAAAGGTTGCATGGCGGAACGGAACTGTGGATAATGAGAACATGAATAAGAAAAAGTCAAAGTGTAATTTTATATTAGATCAATTTTATTTAAAAGTTGTGAATTTTTTAATAATATTATTAACTACCTTTTATTTATTATATGATAACAATTCAATTTACTTAACCCCTTGCCTTATGAATCAAACGACGATTGTGTGTGCCACTTTTGATGAAAGCTTTTCTGATGCGTGGTGATTCACGTGTCTGATACGTGATTCCCAATTTTAGCCACAGAAGTACGATCACGTCTCCCACACGTTGTTTTAAGGCAAAGGGTTAAGCACTTTTTCAGTAGGTATCATTACTCTCTATCAGCATGCATTATTCATTTCAACAAAGATTTTGTAACAGAGCTAGTGATAGAATTTATCTATAGATTAGACATCTGAAAATTATCCTCGCTAGAACGGACCATCCACATTGGTCCCAGTAGGTTCAAAACCACCCACAATTCTTAATTTTAAACAAATTTGAAAATTCTTGTTGGAATATACTCGTGATGAGAAAACGAAGAGACGCTCAAAGCCCTTTTTTCGAAAAATTTCTTGGGTGATTTTAAAAATTCAAAATATTTTACTTTGATTTCGAAAATTCAGCATATTGAAACTTTAGTCTTACGATCCAAGAAGTTAAAATAAAATCAAAAATAGGATTTTGAGGTTTCTGAATCAGCATTTACTTAATCATACAAGGTCTCCTGATGGTCCTATTTCTGATTTTTTCCAGATTTTGATTTTTACTTTAAGTTCAATATGCTGAATTTTCAAAATCAAAGTGAAGGAATTCGAATTTTTAAAATTACCCAAGAAATTTTTCGCAAAAAGGGCTTCGAGCGTCTCTTTGTTTCCTCCTCACAAGTATCTTCCAACAAGAAATTTCAAATTTCGTTAAAAATTACAACCTGCGGGTGGTTTTGAACCAATTGAGCAATATAGCCCCAATGTGCGTTCTTCCGCTGACAGTTTTGGATACGCCATTATGTACATTTAAAGAAAAATATAATATGACATAAAAATGTAAAGTTAAGGTTATCAGCCTTCAACAAAAAAATCTTACAGCTACTTCGGAAGAAACAGGTAGTATTTGTTATAATGAAAATCATACTTCTTGCGGCTTGACCATTTCCTCAATTTTTGAATACGATTTAGAATAACATTGGAATCTAATAACTGAACTTGAGTTTCACCAATATTAATTTTTCGATGTTCAAACATAATGAATTTTTCAATTGGCACGTATTCGAAATCTTAATATTTCTTTATTTAAGTTTAGTTTACAAGTTGAATTTATTACTAATTATCTTAAGCTGACTACAGATATTCGGAGTACGAACGAGGTAAATGTTTGGTGATAACATTTTTCTCTACCTTGTAAGCCATCCAAACGACAAGATGTTTTGTCAGCAGTCTTCATATTTTTAAAAAAAAAAAAAAAAGAAGAATTTGCGTGGTTAGGTTAGGTTAATTTGGCCGCCTAGAAAGTCATGTTTAGGACATAAGGAAAGAGTCCAATTGTGATACCACTCGTGGCGACCCCTTCGGCTAACCGGAAAACCAATGATCCTTCCCCTTCGGCTAACCGGAAAACCAATGATCCTTGATGAACTGTTCTAAATTTCTGATGTTAAGTCTGCCAAATCAATAAGAAAAAAGGGAGCCCAGGTAACTCCTGCGAGTGGCAAAACCTGGGAAGTGACGTAGGAAGTGAGTAACGCTTTCCTCCTCTTTCGTTGTGACAACTCATTCAAAAGTCATTGTAGTGCACGACGAATCTTCTACCGTTGCTTGCTGATAGGACAATGACTAGTATTGACTGCTACAACATTGTTAATATCATCCCGCTTAAGCGAGATTATGCTTTTTGATCTTCTGAGGTCGAAGGTTGGCCAGATTTGCCTGATAATCATACAGGTGTATTCGTGCTAACACCTGCTGACGGTAGCCTCAATGCAGAACCACTTGATGTCCATTTTACATGTAGCAAGCGGTGCACCTGGATGGTGGATTGTATCCGTGATCTGCAGCGAGTTTCTGTAACTCTCACGGTGACCAATGAGTCATTGTGAATATTTTCTCACAATTGCAATTTCTATAAATTTATGAAAAAACTGTGGCGTCACATATTGATAACATAAATAATTATGGTGAAATCGCGATTCTATAAACCAATTTCGTGAGTAATTGGTCGAAAAAACAGCGAAGGGTCATTCACGCTACGTTTAGATCGTGAGTTGGACTTGTATGGTTAGTGACTTGCTGAATAATAAAAACATAAAATAATAATAACAGCAGGTTGGAAATAATATAAATAGACAAGTTAGCATATTAAATATTTGATAAAATTAAAATGTATGCACAATCAATTTATGTACACGTTATCTGTATATACAGTGTAAACTCCCTATAACGAAACTCAAGCCACCGACGTTATATAGAGTTTTCGTTATATAGAATGAGTCTGTCAATATATGGCAAAGGCAAACGAACCGAAAATGTTTACGTTATAGGAAGTTTTTCGTTATAGGGAGTTTACACTGTATTTTGAAATTCAAAATGGCAAATGAATTATTGATGTCCGAAATTGTTAAACTTTACTTAATTATCATAGAAATTGTAACATATAACATTTTAAACTTTACATTTTTAATATAAGAATTCAATAAAGTGACTCATAGAACCACTAGAAACTAATTTTTGCGAAAGAACGAATTCCGGACTCTATGGGCGCGGGCCTTCCGGAATTCGTGCGGAATTCGTCCGACTCCGGCAAGCTTAAAGCTTTTGCCGTACGGCAAACAAACCCGCGCCCATAGAATCCGGAATTTCTGCGGCAAGCTTTCAACATTTTTGTCATTTTGACTTAAAAGCGCTCAAAGTGGTTCTCATCATGGTTATTGAAAAAGGCCAATTGAAAAGACAACGATGTATATTAATAGAGTAATTAAATTTCTATTAATGGGACTTCTACTATTTTATTATTGGAGGAAAGGCGCCGCTTTTGGGTGCGACCAATGTATCAGGTATTAACATATTTTCATTTTTCTATAAACTTGAAGTTTGACTTCTAGCTAAGGCTCACACCTTTTAAGCAAAGCTTTGAAGCTTTCCTTGCCGCATGTAGTACGGATCAAAAGTTAAGAAATGTTCAACTTTTCAATCCGGCTGCGATTGCGGCAACGCGTTTCTATGGGTGCACTCCCATAAGAAAGCATGTAGTTCAACTTACGTTTGCCGGAGTCGGACGAATTCCGGACTCTATGGGCGCGGGCCTTTACGTTATGCCATATTGTCAAACTCCTTAAGCGCCCTGCGCCCACTACAGTCTCGAACGAAGTTCCTCCCCGAAATACTCCGGAACCGAACGAAAGTTGCCTGAGGTGAAACGAGGATACACAATCTACATTCTACACATTCATGTGCGACTAAATTCGAGCGATTTCGCGAGCAGTGTGTGAAGTGGGCCGTGGCCCGTAGCTGCTTTACAGACGATTGATGTAGATGGGTATGTAGACAGAGTGCGCTGGTGCAATGGTAAGGTAGCGCGCGATTTATTTTAGCAATATAATAAGTTTAAACACGAACAATAACACTGGCCGACACCAACTTTGCCACAGAACAAATCATATATCATTTCTATAGGATTTTCTCCGTAGATAATGAATTCGCACACAAAAATATCCTATCACGTCACGTTTATGAAAACAAGGTTTGAAAATTACAGGTATTTAAAAAAAATAATTCCCTAAGATGTTTTGTAAGTGCTACAGATTAGTGGTATTTTGTATATATCGTTAAGGATTCAGGCTCTCCTTTTGAGTCGTTTTACGAGATTTTTTCACATCTCGTTGTTTTTAATGAATTTTTATTTATGGTCGTAATACGATATTTTGTACTTTTCAACCCTATATTTTCAAAACACGTGACGTGATAGAACATTTTTGTTTGCGAGTTCGACCACTGTAATTTTAGGATAATGATTAAAAAAATTATTTTAGCTAGAAATGGCCTTATGTCTAACACGTGGATTTATCTGTTAAACCCGTTAAAATAATTCCGTAAGTTTAAATTATATTAGGTTGTAACATCAAAATCTGATAATTTTTCGAAAACGTTCTGGAAATTTTTTACAACTTCGAGAAAGTTCTGTGACTATGAGTATAAATACCCATGAGCGCGCTCAGTTCATCAATGCAATAATCGACAGCGCAGCTAGTAGCATTATGGAAAAATTCGATTTGAAAAGACGAGACATCCGCATCCTTCTACTTTATGAGTTCCGTTTGAAGCATACAACTAAGCAGGCGGCACAAAATATATGTCAATGTATGGGAGAAAATGCGGTCTCTTATCATACAGCAGTACAATAGATTGGTTTCTACGTTTCTCGAATGGCGACTACAACCTTGAAGATAAATCTCACGAAGGGCGGCCGGTTGAGGTTGATGTCGACCGACTAGCGCAGCTCATCGAGGAAGATCCAAGGAGGACTACTCGTCAACTTGAAGAAGAACTCGGATGCTCCCATACTACTTTCGGTCGACATTTGAAAGTAATGGGTAAAGTGTACAGGCACAGTCAATGAGTACCCCATGACTTGACGGATGGTCAACGGATAATGCGAGTGGCGGTTTGTACGCAATTACTCACTTCACATCGTACTTTTGCTTGGCTTCGTAATTTGGTTACCGGGGATGAGAAGTGGATGCTTTATGTTAACCATAACAATAAGCGACAATGGCTTAGCGCGGGTCAAAGAGGAGTACCGACAGTTAAATGTAAAATTACTATACACAAGGTTATGTTGAGTGTTTGGTGGAATTTGCACGGCATTATTTACTGGGAATGACAAGGAATGACTATAAATAGTGAACGCTACTGTGATATGCTGGATAAGGTAGCCGTGAATCTTAAAGGAGAACAAGGCAATGTATACCTCCTCCACGACAATCCCCGCCCTCACACCGCTTCGATGACATGTAAAAAAATTATGGAGCTAGGCTGGATTTCCACAGCCCATCCTACATACTCGCCGGATATGTCTCCTTCTGACTACCTTTTGTTCCAATCGTTGCAGGCTCACATTAGCGGAAAATCGTTTGATGACCGAGATGCATTGGAACAGTGGTTGTCGGAATTTTTTAACTCTCGTGAGCGCAAGTTTTACGAGAATGGAATAATGTCGCTTCCCCAACGTTGGCAGGAGATCATTCATAATGATGGACTATATGTTCAATAAAATGTTAAGCTAAATTTTACAAAAATATCAAAATAAAGTTTCTTAAAAAATTATCAGATTATTATGTTACAACCTAATAATAATACATTGTATAGGGAATATTAACTGCAACTACGTAATATAAAGAAGTTGAACTTATCTGTTATATTAGTATATTGTATGAATATTAAATTAAATAATATTTTTAAAAGAAGTGTATTTATCGACTCCACAAATCTATTTGATTTACTAAAGCATTAAATTAGTTTCATAACTCTTTGATTAATTTTTAATGTATATTGACAGTTTTATCAACGATGAGCGAAATTGCTATGAAAATAATTGGACTTATTTTTTTTCCTCCGTTAGTTGTTTAACATTAAGAGCAGAATAAACATAGATTTTATAAAATTAATAAGACTACCTTAATGGTTAAATAAAATTGCAGAGTACCTACAGTTAATAATCTCATTAACATACTGAAATAAAATTAAATTAGGGCAAAATATAAAATCAAATTGAGGCAAAATGTTGCAAAAAAATAAAGCAAATTTTGGCCAAAAACTTTATAGATAAGACGTACTTACAGATTAAATATATAACCCATTAAAATTAGTTGACAAAGCATTTAAGCTTAAAAGATGCTAAAATACAGAATTTTGAAAACTATATTTCTCAGCATGTATATTTCACTTAGCCACATATGACGATAATTATATTTTAATCTTTCAAAATAGTTAACCAGGTGTAAACAAAGTCTTCATTGTCCTCAGCACATGTTATGTTATTCATTTTCCAAGTACAATTTTTTCGCAATAAGTCAAGAAGAAAGAATTCAAATATTTTAATTCGATATGAATAGCAATGGTGGTCACAATGATACCACTTTTCTAATTTATTGGAGCAAATATCGACAAGAGTTTTAATTACATTTTCATGATGTGCATTATTTCGAAAAAAAAATTCGAAAATTTGTACTTGAGTTTTACGAACTTGAAAAAATTCTTTTGTGAAACGTTCCAAAATCCGAAGTGCTGGAAAATGTATATAGGGGAGATTGGCCTAAAATGAAATACTAGGGTAAAATGACACATTGCACTATCTCCAGTTCTAGCTTTAGTTCAGTCTTTCGCAGTCCATCCATGGAAGCAGACGTTTCGACCAGCGCTGCTGTAAACATTTTAGTGAGTTCCCTTTGTTTTTATTAGAGTAGTAGTTAAAAACCTATTTTCAGTCATCTATAATATATTATTACCAGAGAAATCAAAGTGTTGGCATAAAAAAACTGGGAGAGCTTGAGAAGAAGTTATGACATCAGCGAGGATTAGTAGGTAGATTCTTGGTAGGGGTTGTATGAGTGTAAGTGTTATTTTCTTGTTCGTTGGAAGTATTTTTTTTACAAAAAAACAAAATGCTACGTTTGAGGGCAAAATGACATACTTATTTCAATTTACCCACAAGATCAATGAATAGACACGGTTAAGTTTGTTTTTTCAGTAGCACTTTTTTAAACAGTTAAATATACTTACACTTATGCTTAACACTCAATTATAATATGAGTTAGTCCAAAAACTCACAGTTTTTCTTCGACGTGATCATTCGTCCTGGCTTTACTTATATAAGATACAGATTTTTATGCAGATCTAGGTCTGGTGAAAAGTAGATTAAATGCACCTTGTGCAAGAAATGGGCACACAATGAATGTGCAGGCTTATCTAAAAGAGCTACACATTTTGTCTGCGACGTGTGCAAATAAAAAACAAATATTGATACTAAATCTATATACTATGTCATTTTACCCACACGTACTTGGGTAAAATGATACTTTGAGGCCTTCTTAATATAGAAGTCATATTTACACAGGAAAGAAAGACTTATTTTATGTTTACTTTTATACAGTGTATGCATTTTATGTTTATTATTACATGCGACTGGACAACTATGTATCTAGTTTGTCTATGGTATTAGTTAGCATTGGTGAAGGATGGTTTAGTTTTATTTTTAATTTACTTTAGCCTCTTTTAGTATTTATGTTTTTGTCCAATCCTACGCTCAGGTATATTGATACCTCTGTAGGGTTTACTAGTATTATCATATTTTATGTATTTGCTATGTAAACATTTGGAATAAATAAATAAGAAAATTAATAAATTATATGTGACATATCAGAAGGAACATGTGAATGTGCTTATTAAAAAGAAGAACTGTCATCTAGTTTTTGCACAAAAATTCTAAAATAAAACCATTACTTATTGATAATTTCCACATCGAAATGCTAAAACCAGCTTCTTATGCCCACAGCAAGATTTAATTCCACTTTAAATAACGCGTCTGTTAACAATTAAATTGATATTCTTCATTAGCCCTGACTTTACACCGGATTTTAGCTGGGGTAAAACCAGGGTGCTACTCTCAAAAAACACCGAACTGGCATTTTTTAAAAGCCAGTGCGGCTAGGGCGCACTGGGGTGCCACAGGGTTATCAACGAACAGACCTATTAACTCTGTTATTCCTCGCCAGGCTTTTGATGGATTGAAGACATTTTCAAGCATTTTTTGAGATAATACAGAACGATTAGAGAACCTTAAAAAGTGCTTAACTACAGAACTACAGAAGATAATACAGAACGATTAGAGAACCTTAAAAAGTGCTTAACTATGTATCTGGTAGAATATGAATCGTAGAGCCATTAATGGCATCTTAGAGTCTTGCCTAAAACTAATGAAGTGCGACAGTATGGCCATAAAAGCTAAGTGCGACTCCTTTCATAGTTTTCGAATCGTCAGAATATAAAATATGTGTAGTTCCCTAAAGTAGTATACATTTAATCCTAACCTCGGATTCCAGGTTAATTTCCTCTAGAACTTCGAGATGACCAGACAGATTCTCTAGCTTAAAAATCACTGTTCATTGCAGCCTCAAAGTACGCTCTCTATCATGTGGGTGCAGAGGTGGGAAATTGACTCATGGCGGCTGTTATTTTAAGGCAGGTCAGCCGTTGAACTTTTTATAGCTGGGTTCCACCTTTGCTGACTGCGAAGATTGTACATTTTATTTCCCAGATTTGGAGATTTGCAATTAGGCGAGAAAAGTCGTTGAACACTGAGTTGAAAGGCCTGGAAGTCTTTTATTGAAATATACTTAGGGCTTATATGCGCAATTCAAAATAACATTCCAGGGGAATGAAATAAAATGATCTTATTTGATTCGTCGCATCGTCGACCAGGATCGAGAGTTTGAAGATTTCATCTTCCTGAATATGATTCGCAGTTCAAAAAAGGATGGCGGTGGTGTGCTTATCGGGGTAAAGTCTTCTCTTGCCTCTTCTTCTTTTTCTCCTCCTGTTGACCCTTTTCTCATAGAGTATGTCTGTGCTAAGTTCAATTTCGTGGTAACTTACATATTTACGTGTGTTGTGTGTATGTTCCATGTAATCCTTGTTTCGAACGCTTGGAATTCTTGTATGATGGTCTTGCGGTCTCAACATAACTGATCCGCATAGCTATCTGGTAATGTGTGGTAATTTTAATTTCAGTAATTTCGCCTTCCAATCCCTCCGTGCTCCTATCTAATTGTACTGCGAGCGAGCTGCTAAGCAACTTAATGGAATTTTGCTCTTTGCGTCAATTCAACAGTTTCTGTAACCAAAATTCCACTATATTGGACCTTGTATTTTCTAATCTTCCATCAGAGCACCTTCAAATTGAGGAAAGTCTCGGTTTTGTCCCTATTGATCCTCATCATCCGCCTTTTAAACTCAAACTTAATTGACCTACAAGTGAAAAACGTCGTTGTTCTAATCGTAATCGTATTTATAACTTCTTTAAGTGCAATTTTGACGCGATTAATCAAGATCTTGCTAATACTGATTGGGACTCACTACTATAGTGTAATGATTGCTGCAACGAAGTTGTTTCTAAGTTTTACTCTACTGTTGACAATGATATTTCCAAATATGTTCCTATTCGCAGTGCAGCTAAGAAAAAACAACCTGTCTGGTTCACTGTTGAGCTTCAAAAAGCTTTTGAAGAGAAGGAGCGACATAGATTGATGTATAAGCGATATAAGACGCCAGATAATTACAAACTTTTCTCTAATAGTCGTGCCCGTCTTAGAGTGCTTGGTATGGAGGATCGGTTACGCTGCAATGATACTAAACCTTTTTGGAATTATA
The DNA here is from genome assembly GCA_949715965.1 of Dysmachus trigonus. NCBI lineage: Eukaryota > Metazoa > Arthropoda > Insecta > Diptera > Asilidae > Dysmachus > Dysmachus trigonus. The sequence goes on along the minus strand of OX454321.1, from coordinate 32,476,452 downwards.
TAAAAAATTCCAGATTCAGTGATGGGTCTCCTTCTATTCTTAAACTTGGCGATGAAACTGCATCAGACCCTCAATTTGTCTGCGACATTTTTTAGTGGATCTTATATTTACCACGGACTCAATGGGACTATAACTTTTTACCACCTAGTGCAATATATATGTCTTGTTTGTCATTTAGTGTTGATGAAGTACTTGACTGTATTAATAGTCTTGATTCTAAAACATCTGTTGGCCCTGACGGTATACCTAACTTCTTTGTTAAGGATACTTGCATATACTCTATACTATCCTCTGACAATTTTGTATAACTCATCGCTTAACGAGGGTACTTTTCCCGATGTCTGGAAACATGCGAATGTTGTTGTTGTTATATTTAAAAAGGACGACAAGTGTAATGCTGAGAACTACCGTCCAATTTGTTTACTAAGTTGCTTTGGAAAACTGTTTGAAAGATTGGTCCATAACCGTCTTTCAAATATTTTCCGCCCCATAATCGCACCTGAGCAACACGGCTTTATCAAAGCCAAATCAACCATGAGGAACCTACTTGAGTTCCACCATTTTGTTGCGCATGCCCTCCAGGAACGTCGTCAGGTGGATATGATTTACACTGACTTTTCTAAAGCCTTCGATCTTGTTTCACATGAAATTATTTTAAATAAAATAAATAAATATGGTTGCAGGGTCCTTTATTGCCTTGGATTTCGTCCTATTTATCTAATCGTAAATTGCGGGTTGTATTTTCCGGGTGTTCGTCATGTGAGTTTGTTCCGTCGTCTGGTGTCCCACAAGGTTCTATTCTCGGACCGCTATTCTTTTTGTTATTTATTCACGACTTGACCATGGTGATTAGTTCTGACTGTCTTTTATATGCTGACGACCTCAAAATCTTTCGAGTGATTCACTCTCAAATTGACTGTGATATTCTTTTGACCGACCTCTTCGCTCTTGAGGACTGGTGTAACTGTCTGTCTATAAATGTTAATAAGTGTTTCAAATTGTCAATTACATTAAAAAAATCACCTATGTTGCATGATTACACCCTGAATTCTGTGACCCTGTCAGAGGTTAGCCCGTTTAAAGATTTGGGCGTGATCTTTGATAATAGGCTAAGTGTTGACAAGCATATCGATTATATCTGCAAGAGATCTTACAGGCTAGCAGGATTTATTTTACGCACTTCTGCTAACTTTCATAATTTGTCCACATCTAAACTATTATACCTGGCAATTGTTCGCAGTATTCTCGAATACTGCGCACCGGTCTGGTCACCTTATCACCATAAGAAAGTGGATAGAAGTTGTGCAAAGGAAATTGACTCATAGTCTTTTGAGTAGATTTAATATATCTTTTTCTTCCTACTCGGATTGACTTTCTATTCTTAACCTTCCATCTCTTGCTAATAGAAGACTCTATCTCGATGAGTGCGCGCTCTATTGTATATATAACGGATTACTCAAAACATCACTGTTCGATGAATTGAGTCTACGGGTGCCTACATTCAATTGCAGGAACAATAATATTTTCATGCCACCCAGAGCCTCGATAGAAATATACTTCAATTCTTCAATGGTGTGCCTTCAAAGAAACCATGATAGACTCCAAGTTGGTCCTCTAAGCTATCATTTTAGCAGATTCAAACAGATTGTCATTGAAATGTTAAACGATTAAATCAGTTTTCATTTAAATTTGTATACCTTTCTTTGTCAGCTATTGTATAATTGGAAATTTTAATTTCTGTAAAAAGCTTACTAAATAAATAAATAAATAAGACAGAAGTTTATCAAGGGAACTTCTCAATGAATTGTAGCAGAACACTCGTGTTTGACCTCATTTAATTCTTCTCGATGAGAACTATATAATTCTGGTTAGATGGTGACCAAGATTAAAAGTCTGATTCTAGAAACAAAAGGTGATCGAAGAAACTTCTAATTCTCGTGGCTTTCATTTAATTTGTTTCGAAGACAACTTTAGCTTTGATTAAAAATAAAGTAAAAAATAAAATAAATAAAAATCATGTTAAAGTAAAACGATCTTAAGTGGCATAATATAGATTCATATTTTAGATTATTAGTTTGATAATTTATTTTAGAACTGCTGGTGCAAGCTTGCAATTTGGATCATTTTCTGCACCTTTAAAGCGATATACATTGTGACAAAAATATAATATTTTTCAGAAAAATTTTTCTGGTAAGTTGGCAGGACTGTCCTTAATTCCTATGTCAAGGAATAAGCGCGATCTGTCAACCAGTTTGTTTACAGCAGCTGGTTGAATGAGTCCACCTCAGTAGTGTGTCACGATTTTTACAATGAATAAAAATATTGAACAAAGAGTGTGTCTCAAGTTTAGTGTTTCCAACGGAATTTCGTGTGCGGAATCGTTGCGAATGTTACAGAAGGATTATGGTAAATCAGTTTTATCCAAAACAAAAGCATACGATTGGTACAAAACGTTTCAAGCTGGTCGTGACATCGTTGAAGATTTGCTTCGTTCTGGACGACCCTCGAAAAAATTAAGGGAATTGTGCTCGAAAATCGTCATGTCAGTGTTATGGAGGTAGCACGAGAGCTTGACGTTTCGTTTGATTTTGGTGGAAAATTTGGGCATGAGACGCGTTGCTGCTCGACTCGTTCCGAAGGAGCTGAATTTTCTTCAAAAACAGTACCCTGAACAGGTTTCTTTGGACTTGATCGCGTGAATTTGGATCCCACATTCATGTGATGCGTTCCACTGGTGATGAGACAGGGTCTATGAATTTGACTTGCAAACAAGTCAACAGTCATCAGAATGGAAGGAGAAAAACGAGCCGAAACAAAATTCGTAGGAGCTGGAGGCCATATCGGATAGTGCCTACCAAAAGTGTTTCGAAGATTGGAAAAAAATGTGGGATATGTGTATTGCATCCACTGGGAAATACTTTGAAGGCGACAAAATAAATATTGATGAATAATTGAATATTTTGTGTTTTATTTACAATTTCCGGGTACTTTTTTGTCACAATGTATATTAAATTAGTAATTATAAATGGAAGGTTTTTAATATGTCGTAACTTTGAACCTTAATGAGTCTTAGGAAAATTCTTAAGAGAAAGCTTTAAAAATATAATTAATTCAAGGAAGAAATTGAGTACAAGTCAATTTGACTGGCCTTAGCAGTTCTAGTGTTAATGAGTAAACATTTGTTTAATGTAATTCATATACATTTGAGTTATGCAATGCAAGATTTTTTTACTCTAACACAGTACTTCCATTTGCTTTGGAACTTGAGAAGTAAAGTAAATTAATGTTTTTTTATTTATAGGTTGCTGTATATATAAGAAACCTCAAGTATTTGGAGAAAGTTCTTCGGACAGTGAAGAAGAAGAATGTGAGAATTGTTTTGGACATGTTGAAAAACGGAAGCAAAGTAAATCTCTTCTACCAGAAAACGAATCACAGAAAGGTGAAAAATTGGATTTTTCCAGGCATTAATTTATACTATATATATCTTTTTTTAGAGAAATATTCTTCACAATAAAGAAGTCAACCAACAAATAGACTGGTAGATAACATTATAAATAAATTATGTTATGCAGAATACAGAATGATGTGAAACTTTTTCTTCAATTTGATCAATTTGGATATATTGTAAACTCAGTGCTGTCTAAGTAGAATAAATTGATTTAAAGCTGAAGGATTAAATTTTATAATAATAATAATAATTTAAAAAAAGAATATTTTTTATTTTATTTTTAAAAAATAAATATATTTTCAGCATATAACTTTATCACAATCAAGGAATTCCAAATTCGGATTGAAAATTTTTAAAAGGAGGTGAGGTGGGTCTCTAAGGCCGGTTTTTGGCTTAATTTATTTGTCGGCAAAAAAATTTAAACTTTTGTTTTTCTTAGTATCTACTAACAATAATAAATGGATTCCATCCTAAACGGACAACTAACCCCCACTCTCCTTCACCCTCTACCGCCTTTCGGCAGTTGTGAGACGTTCAGTTCCCATGAGTCTTCAACCCTAAGGGTTTTTTGGGTCGCTGATTACGAATCTGAAGTCCGAATCACAAAATTCAAAATGACGGATCCAATATGGCGGTAAGAAAAAATCGAATGTATTCAATAAGCACGAATTTTTGTATAGGGGGGTTTTTTGAATCGCTAATTACGAATCTGATAAAACAATGGAAAATGCTGACCCAAGTCATGCCTAACACTCAAATACCATACATAGGAGACTATGCAAAAATTTTCTCAGCCATTTGTAATGCCTACAGACCACCAAGAATCTCTGTGACATCCCCTGATGACGCTATAATTGCCGAGAGAATGCTCGCATTGAGTAAGAAAATAATTTACAAAAAATGGTTGAACACAATCGGGCTAAAAAAAGGGTTATTTGGGGAAAAAAATAGAAGCAACTTCACTTGAAGGTTTTCCCCGTTTAATGATCGAAGATCTGAAAAGAATAATTATTATATAATTAATATTGAGTTGTCCCAAAAGTTACTGCCGGTTCGACAATTATGGAACATTCGCCTCAAAGTTTCTAAAATACAAAAGGATATTCAAGAAACTTGTAAAGCGTGGGTATAATGTCATTGACTATATTCGTTGTTTTCTTTCATTTTAAATGTTTAACTCGTTGATAGTGACTTTTGGGTCAACCTGATATTGGGGTATATCAGCTCAAATAATCCTATGTCAGAGAACATATTGACGATGATGGGAATTATATGCTTTATGTACATAAAGATCAGGAAAATATTTTGAGAATTGTCCTGCAATCCCGTCACACAACCAATAATGTCCCCCAATACAAAAGTCACAACTATCCTGATTTTTTGGCGGATACGGTTGACTTTAAAGTTTCAGTTGAAGGGACAGAAGAAGAAGAAGACGACGAGATAGAATAAGAGCGATGGATCCAATGAAAAGAGTGAAGGACAAAGGGACTCACTTTAAACAAGCACCCGTTACAGGCAAGAGGCCCACGGTAAAGAAGCACCCCAAAGGGAGCTTTAATCTGCCAAGTCCATATACTCGGTTTGTGCTTATACATATTGGGTTCGCCATTTTGAACTTTGTGATTCGGACTTTAGATTCGTAATCAGCAACCCAAAAGTCCCCCTATACAATAATTCGTGCATATTGAAGACATTCGATTTTTTTTTACCGTTATATTTGATCTGCCATTTTAAATTTCGTGATTCAGGCTTCAGATTCGTAATCAGTAACCCCGAAAATCCCCCTATAAAATAATTCGTGCATATTGAAGACATTCGATTTTTTTTACCGCCATATTAGATCCGTCATTTTAAATTTCGTGATTCGGATTTCAGATTCGTGATCAGCGACCCAAAAAACCTTTAGGTTAAAATATTCATGGAAATTGAACGTCTCACAAGTGCCAAATCTCGTTTAATAATTGGAGGCTTCTTCTTCGTTTAAGGGAGTGGAGGGTAAAAGTGAGTGGGGGTTAGTGGGCCGTTTAGAGTGGAATCGACTTATACTTAATGAGACATTTAAAAATCCGTTTTCAAACCCTGCTGTAATTCGGTCCTTGGGGGGAAACCCCCTCCAAAGATCAAAAATGGGCCGTTTTCGGGTCGCTTTATGACGCATTATCTCCCGTTAACTATTTTTTAGATTTGAGAACGCAAGCTTTTTAAGGAAGGTCTGAGCTTTTAGAAAAGCTATAAATTATATATACTTCCTTTGGAGCTTCTCACTATAAATCGCTTGCAAAAATGTTGAATTTCCCAAAAAAACTTCATACGCATAAACTCATTTTTCGTTAGGTGTTCGCTTTGCTTTCAATTTAAACCTAACGATGCGGTTTTGGATTGATAAATGCATTTTCGCGGTCGCATAATCTATTTCACAAAAATTGCTTATCATTCATTGTTCATTCAAATTATCTTTATCTTGAATTATACATATATTACCACAAATGATAAATAATTATAGGTAGCACCTACATATGGCTTTTCTGACCTTATCGACCTTGATTATTATTGATACTAAAAAAAAAAAAGTTTTAAATTGTTTTGCCGAAAAATAAATTAGGCCAAAAACTGGCCTTAGACCTCCTCCTTTGGAATTCTTTTCAGATTATACATATTAATTAGATTTGTCTTTTTTACATTTATATTTTCTTATACTTCAGCTGCATTTGGTTCGTTTTGGAGATTTATGTTGTTAAGGATATGCCTAGCTTGTTCACGAGATCTCCAAACCTGCAAATATAAATAAATTAAACAGTAAAGTCAATAATGTATTTAAAAAAAGGAGATTTTACATAAATTTGCATAAAATTAATTAATTAATTCTTTATTCGCCTTAATATTATATATAGAATTAAAAGGTATATAAAAGGTGGGCGATCGGTTAGTTAATTAATTTTCTTATTAAAACTACAATGTTTAATTTTGTTCAATGATTATTCTTTTGTTGAAGAGAATACACCTTCTGGTTATCTATGGAAAATAATTTCATTCACATTTCCCATCTTGTCAACCCAGTATATTTTTGATGGTTTGTGGCTCTATTTCGCGAATAGCTGGATGAATATTTTCCTTAAGTGCGTGAATAGTTACTCTAACAAATCGTCCAATTACGGTGACAATAAGCAGTCAAGTTTTACGAATTTCCTTATACCAGCCTCCGAAGGTGCTTGATTCCGACCAAAGTTTGCTTTCAATTTTCGCACAGTTTCTTCAACACAACACTCAGTTTGGAAAAAAGTTTTTAATATTTCCCAGCATTGCTCATGTGTAAGTCGTGTTAACTAATGTTGGAAGTGTCAAAATAATACATAGTTTGAAAAGAAACTAACAAGGATTGATGATTTAAGTTGGTTATTGGCCCAATTCACACCGCCACTCTTTTCTAAGGAAAAGAAAATATACCTTCTCAAAACCTTCTACAACTACAAGCCGTGAAATGGTTCGGCAAACTCACACAGCGATAAGAAAAAGAGGTGAATATAATGAACTGAACTAGTCACTCTGGAGAAAAAATTCTTCAGCCACAATGTGAATCAAAACATGCAGAACAAAGTCGTGATGTATGGGCTACATAAGGTAGAATGCTCAGAACTTCTGCAAGAGCTTAATAGTATTGGCATAGCCTGTACGGATGTCAAGAAGCTGATTGTCAAAAATTAAAGATATCGTGACCACGCTACCTATTTGCTCTATATTCCCAAAAGCCGGTATCAAACTAAGCGAAATTAGAGCTAAAGGTAAAGCAATCTTCAACACCATAGTGAAGTACGACTACTAAAAACCAAATCCCAAACCTACGGTCACGGCGGAAGCAAATGTCATCTACTTACAAAATGCAGCAGATGTGCAGGGCCACACAGGTCCAGCGATTGTCTCAGAAATTGGAAAGCAAGATGGTCTGATAAAATGTGCAAACTGCCAAGGAAACCATTCCGCTGGTGCTCAAATCTGTCCAGCTCGATTAGCCTATCTCCAATTACCGACCTAAATTTAACTCAATTCAGCACCCACAGAGAAACAGCAAGGCGGCGCCACTGCAGATCTCATCCACAATTAACTTTCCCTATCTGCGAGGTCAGCAAGCCGCCAGTTCACTACAAAATTAAACTACGCCTAACAGGCCAAACTCATACGCATCACCAAGAGGGGACACTCGAGCGGTTATTCCTTATCTTTTTTCGACCTTGGTACCGTTACAGGAATGAAATGGGAATTTTTGCTAGAAATAGGTAGTAATAAAGAAAGCATAGGTGAGAGAAAGACAAAAATTTGGGGCGAAAAGTGGAACACTCCTGCAGGGTGCACCTCACAAAAATCTTTTATCACAAAACTTTTCTATGAACATATTCCAAGCTGCCTTTTCCACAGCCACACACCAGACACAATCCGTTAAGCTTACCCATCATTTATCTAAAGCAAATTTAACTTAATTTAATTGTGTCTAAAAAATCACTTTTCTACTTAACAGTTTTTAAGCTTGTTCACATTTCCGAACAAATCAAGACCACCCGGTACTTTCCACAAAGCGAGCGGAGCACACAACACATTTTAAACGAGGGCGCCTTTAAAAATGAACGATGAAAAAATGTAAACAATCTGGTCCGTATTCATGCTCTGTGTGTGCTACCTGCCTCTTCTCCCTTCTCCGATTCGGCATTTCCTTATAACTTAACATTGCGAGGGGAGGTAAAATTGGGAGACCGGTACCAATGCATCAAACCAGGGCGCCTTTAAAAAAGCGTTCTGAAAAAAAAAGCTTCAGTTTATAGCTTACGCTGTAAAAGCTATCTGTGAGAATTTTTTGGTGACTATTTCTCTCTCTCTATATTTCTTATAGGTATTTACAGAGGTAGTAGCACTGAGCTGCTTTATCGAATGGGAAATTTTTTCTGGGTGTATCTTTTAGACCCGTGTTAACCACAACGAGATTTTCACATACAAAGAAATCGTCAGCATCACTAACAAGCTGTTAACAAAGCTTGCCAATTGCAACTCCAAAGCAGAACAATTCGCAATTATCACGTAACTCACTCTCAAATATGTCTTCAACACCAAATACTAGTAACACTAAGTATGCCGGTGATGCTCTTCAAACTATGGTTTGGAATGCACAAAGCATTGTCCTGCTTTAGCACGGTTAAGAAGAAAGGTCTTCAGTCAAGAGTTTTTGGACTCGGCTGAATTTTGCTCATCTTCTTTTGAAGAACTTCTGACGTTCCTTATGGTAGCAGACCGTATTTTACTTTAAAAAAGGGCTTCGACACAAAATACTTTTCGGGTACAGTGCCCACCACAAGGGTCACCTCTAGAAGGGAATCAATAATAATAATAAAATGCTAGATGCGAGATGTATGGGCACTCCAAAACATACTACAACAGATCCTTCCGTTGTGTCAAATGTGGTAAAGATTGCAAAACCTGTACTAAGAGTAAGGAATCGCCAGCTTTAGGTCTGTCTGGTAACTTTTGGGTAACAATTTCTTGAGTAAAAATCTGGTAAAAAGTTTCATATGGTAGGAGGGATGAAAATCCAAAGTTACCAGACGACTTCAGGTAAAAATTGGGTACACCTTCAAAATCTTACTTGTGTATGTAAATTGTCAAACGTGATCAAGATGTTAGAGGGAAAACTTATGGATTTATTTAATATTTTTGAAGATTTTGAAATATGTTTTTTATTTATTTAAACAATTTTTCAATAACTTCTTCTTCTATCTGAATCGCAACGCAAAATTGAAACACACAAATGACAGATTACATAGTGACAAACAATCGGTGATTTTACCCAAATTTATTCGGTCTCCGCAGCGTGGGTAAAATCTGGTAAAATTGTGTAAGAGGAGAAGTGCTGTCAAGAGCTCAGTTTTTCCCCTCCGTGAGGTTAACAGACACTTTCAGGAGCGGTATACAGTTTAGTTAGACCCTGAAAAATGAGTGGATATTAATTCGCCGAAATTCTATTCGCATTAAAATTGTCTGCCAAAAACAGTAGTTCGTCTGCGGTGATCCTTAGTGAAAATGGACTAGGGTGGACTTTCTTCTGTTTCAAACCTCTGAGGGAAGGTTTATAATTTTTTCGTAGAATCTCCTAGTTTTGATTTCATGAATATTTAAATTGATGAATAATGATTATACATTTTTAAAATAAAATGTACAACACATTAGCCCAGTCGGTTTGAAATTGAATTAAATACAATTTTCTTTGATTAAAAAATTAGATAAAAAATTCATTATAAATTGTACTACGTATCAAAGCCTTTTAAGGTACTAGGTCTGTTCGTCGGCATGAAAACCTGTGGCACCCCAGGGCGCACCAGTGCGCCCTGAGAACTGTCAAAAAACACGGGGCAGCCCAGTGCTTTTCACTCCAGCGAACAGCGTACTAAAAATGAGAACTGTCATCTGGCCTTTTACACAAAAATTATGAAATAAAACCACTACTTTTTCATAATGTTGGCATCGAAATGCTCAAATTAAGTTATTGTGCCCGCAACAAGAGTTAATTCCACTTTAAATACCGTATCTGTTAACAATTAAACTGATAACCGTCATTTACCCTGAGTTTTTATCTGGGGTAAAAGCAGGGTGCACCAGGGCGCACCAGTGCGCCCCAGGTTTCTCAAAAAACACAGAACTGTCACTTGACGTTTAAAAACCAGTGCAGATAGGGCGCACTGGGGTGCCACAGGATTGCCAACGAACAGACCTACTATTACCGTCTAGAATTTTCAAAAAATGAATTTTTTTTTTTTTTACTTTGTTAGATTCTTTATACCTTCAATAATAACTGTCTAAAATATTAAATCGAAATTCGAAGCCAGTGCCGAGATATAACGGCTGTTCTATGTTCTAAATAAACTTTAAACGCATTTTTCTCGAGTTTAGGTTTTTTTAACTGGCGGACAGTTAATCTCCGGATCTACTGGGAAAATGATTTTTATTATAAAAATCAGAAATAAAAATCAGAATATGATTTTTATTTTAAAAAATCAGAAATAAAAATCAGAAATCGATTTTTATTTTAAAAAAAAAATTTATTTCTAAAATCAAAAATAAAAATTAAAAAATGATTTTTATTATAAAAATCAAATCTACAAATCAGAATATGATTTTTATTACAAAAATCAAAAATAAAAATCAGAATATGATTTTTATTTTTAAAATCTAAAATAAAAATCAGAAAATGTTTTCCAGAGGTGTCCGGCATGATCAATGTTTAGTATTGGGTGCATTGCTATCACATTCAACAGATAGCGCTCCCATTGCCGTAAAATATTTAGCTTAGCGTGTGTTGTTTTTACGTCCGCTGGCGCAGTTTAAAAAAAATGTCGAAGCAATTTCAAAGAACTTTCGGAGATTTAAGATTTTAAACAAACGAACATTTACATTTATATATGTTTTAAAAATAAAAGCCATTTTCCGATTTTTTTTTTTTTTTTTAATAAAAATCATTTTGTGAATTTTATTTCTGATTTTCAAAATAAAACTCATTTTCTGATTTTAAAAATAAAAATCATATTCTGATTGTTAGTTTTGAGTTTAAAAATAAAAATTATTTCCTGATTCTTATTTTTGATTTTAAAAGTAAAAATCATATTCTGATTTTTACTCTTGATTTTAAAATTAAAAATCACTTTCTGATTTTTATTTTTGATTTTAAAAATAAAAATCACTTTCCGATTTTTATTTCTGATTATAAAAATAAAAATCAATTTCTGATTTTTATTTCTGGTTTTTTAAAATAAAAATTATATGCTGATTTTTATTTCTGATTTTTATAATAAAAATCATTTTCTGATTTTTATTTTTGATTTTAAAAATAAAAATCATAGTCTGATTTTTATTTCTGATTTTTATAATAAAAATCATTTTCTGATTTTTATTTTTGATTTTAAAAATAAAAATCATAGTCTGATTTTTATTTTTGATTTTTATAATAAAAATCATTTTCTGATTTTTATTTCTGATTTTAGAAATAAAAATCATTTTCTAATTTTTATTTCTGATTTTAAAAATAAAAATCAAAACATAATTTTTATTGTTGTCCAGAAAAATAACAGTCAGGAAATAATTTTTTAGATCTGATTTTTACCGAAAATATCATAACGGTTACGGTCCCTGGGTTTGCCATGTATCAATGAAGGAGCTCAGTGCCAAGAAAGAACCAGGACATGACGGTATCACTCCTAGAATAATCAAAGAACTTTCGAAAAAAGGAGTGGTCTACCTAACATCATTATTTAATGCAATAATTCGTCAGATACATTTCCCCAAACAGTAGAAACTTGCAACAGTAATAGTCACAGCGAAGTCCAGAAAACCCACAGACAAAGCCTCATCCTACAGACCCATTAGTTTGCTACTAGATTTGTCAAAACTCTTCAGGAAGCTCTTACTCAGAATACTAAAACCTGTTATAAATAAATACACTTGAGCTTATACCAAATCATCAGTTTGGGTTTAGAAGGGTCTGGCACCCCGGATTACTCTACATATAAAATCAAGACGCTAATCCCTAAATCCTACTTGCTTCTTAAATCATACCTAGAGAACATTCCAAACAATTCCAAATTCAATGTGGAAGTAGCACCTCAGACATTCACTACATTAAGGCAGGAGTTCCACAGGGTAGCGTGCTGGGGCCTATATTATACTCACTGTTCACATGAGACCTCCCAACAGACAACAGCGTAGCTGTAGCAAACTTTGCTGATGACACAGCCATTGTTGCAGTCTATGAACGCCCTGATGAAGCCTCCAAAATTCTCCAAAATCACCTGAACAGACTTCAAACATGGCTAACCAAGCGGGAAATTAAAGCCAGCGAAGCCAAATCAGTGCAAGTAACATTCACTTTAAACAACAAACAATTGATCCTCGTGATAACGGCTTCGTTGTTTTCTCACGATGCATAACATTTTTTAGGCCTAGCGTAATAAGCCACGAAGACAACAACAAATCCACATTTTCCATGATTTTATAGTTCCTTAAAATCAATGAGGACAACAAATATTCAATTCATTCTAAATGTAAGTAATTCCACATAACACAAGCACAAGCACGCTTGTTGCGTCAAAGTAAATTCTCACTTAGGAACAGTCTACCGCTTAACACAAAACGATCGAATCCATTCCCTAGAATTCTTTTCCTCCATCAATTTTCCAAATTCAACTCAGAGCTGGTACAAACCTCTTCACCTCTATCAATCCCTCGATGATCAATTTAAGGGGGTAGTACACTTCTTAAGGCCTTTTTTTAAAGATTTTTTTTTTTATAGTTAACTTTATTTTGATCTTGCAAACTTTTTATATATGATACAACTAATATTCAAGAATATTAAAAAACATTTTTTTTTTTTTTCTTCATAGGGCCCTAATATGGCTGCCTGAATGTGACCCCTTTTTAATCTGGCCGGCATGATATCTCGACTCTGGAACGTCTTAAACAAACAATTCAAAGTGCATATTAAAATATAGATCAGTCGCTATCGTTCGAACTAGGATAACAAATTTTGGTAAAAAAACAAGAAAATGGCGGACTTTTTAATTTTTCGGTCAGTTTTTTTTGCAAAAAATTGTTTAAAAAAAGGTTTAAACATTAACCGATTTTCAAAATCCTAGTTCGGACGAGAACTACACATGTATAGAGTATCCCATAAAAATTTGGGCCCGATCAGACCAATAGGTTTTTCAAAATCATGTCGGCCAGGTCAAAAAACGTGGTTTTGAGAAAAACGCGTTTAAAGTTTTTATTCGATCATTTTAAGGTGCGATAAGCGTAAGGCGCCGCTACAAATGTGTCTATAACTTCTTTTATATATCGAATTTCTCAAAACGATTTTGGGAGAACATTTCTGTGATATATTAGAGCACATTTATGAAATAAAAAAAAATAGATTTTTTTAAAAAAGAGAAGTGTACTACCCCCTTAAGAAAAAAAAATTGCAAAAACTACAAGAAAAAGCAAATTAAGAACTACCATATATGTATACCCTAGTCTAACGCTTTTGCGAAATACATCAATCTTTCACGTTCACAATATACGACATGACTCGAAAACAATCAGAGTTTTCACCGCATTCAAACAATTCAACGTTCCCAAATTCGCTAGCATATCAGAGTAGGCATCATATCAACATCTTTATACAGTACGCGCACAAACTTGACGAGTTTACATATGCAAGAACATGTTCTGAGATCCGTATTCACCAATAGCTGCGTTTTTTAATGATCTATATAGATTTCCCCATAAAAAGTGAAGATCCAGCTTTTTATCTGGATCTCTATCCAGATTAACAGAAATTTTAGAAACAGACAACTCAGAATGTTGCGAACTTCACTAGTAATAAACTTTCATTTAAGGTACTATTACCGTCTAGCATTTTCAAAAAATGATTTTTTTTTTTTTTTACATTTTTAGATTCTTTATGCCTTCAATAATAAATAAACTTTGAAGCATTTTGTTCGTTTTTATATCCTCTGTGATAGTTTACCACAATTTGACCACAAAAAAAATATATATAATTTTTGAGTCTGAAAAAAGGTAGAAAAAAAAGGCGATTTTTGAAAAAATTTTTCAAATGTCTGCCATTTTTTTATTTTTAATGATTTTTTAATTTTTCTGGTAAACTATCACGTAAGAGCACTTCCTTTTTGTAACTCTTTTTGAATTTTATGTTTCAGACTTACCGTTCCAGTGATTAACTGTCCGCCATGCAGCAGTGTTTTTTTGAGAAGAAAATTTGAGCGCCCTCTATTAAATGTACAATTAATAGAAAATGAAAATAAAAAATTTTTTCGTAATCTTCAAGAACTGTTTAATACTGTAAAAAAAGTTTGATAACCATACATAATAAAGAAAGTGAAAAGAAAAAATTGTTGAATATATGTCATTTTTTAGCATTCTAGACGGTAATAGTACCTTAATATATCGCTGTGCAAGTGTAGCATTCTTGTCTAAGCATTTTATATAGGGCAAGCCGAATGGTATATTATACGTCAGTGACTGTATCTGAAAACAGCGAAAAAGGTTTGATGCCATGCTTCTTATATTTCTTTCACTGTTTATTTAATGATTTGTGATGTGGATCTATATAGATCATTTAAAAAACACAGTTAAATTAGGTTTTTTAAATAGCGCACAAACAGAACTTGAAACTTTCATTTGACCAAGGGAGAACTTAAAAGCTTTGGGTCTCAAATTACAAGCCTCTCTTAGGATTCATTTGGGTGGAATACGGCGTTAAATTCACGAACGTGTAAAACAGTAAATATTTTTTGTATCAATGTTCTATGATTTTGGCTAAATTAATTGCCATAGAGAGACCAAACACGAACCAACCAACCAAAAGAACTCCATCAAATTTCAATGAAAATTTAGTGACATGTTTTGCATGGGCTAACTTTTCCTTTGTGTGAATTAAACCATTTTTGTTGTCGCATTTTGTTATTATAAATATTCGATTAACCAACATACCTTAATTAAATAGTCATCGCTGGTTGTTACCAACATCTCTGAATTTTTAGGATTAAAAGCGACACTGTTTACAACGTCATTGTGCTTATATTTCCCCAAACAAACTCCATAGTATCGATCCCAAAGATAAGCGTGCTGATCCTCTGCACCACTAAACATAAAACTAATTTTATTTAATAATTAAAAATATCTGTTTTCGCTACCTAGCAACGTAATTATCACAGACATTTAAGAATATGAAAAAGCATTCTGTATTCGGTGTATAAGCTTTATGTGATCTAAGCATATTTCCAACCCGTTTTAATGTCATTAAATCTATGACGTGAATATCAATCTCCTGAGCGATTGGAGGCGGTTCCAAAGGATTTGATATAACGTAATTTTTCGGCCACGGTCGAGTATTTACATAAAGATATCTGAAAAACAAATAATTTTATCATATTTACAAAAACAGTAACCGCAATTACCTGTGGTCTGGACTTAATGCCATCCCTATTATATGTCCGTGAAGATCAATTACTTTATCTACTTTATCAAATCTATCTGCAACAGCATCATAGTTCCACCAGTCAGGTTCTACACGTGGATGATTGTTCTAAAATTAGAAGTCATGTTTTCTTACGCCAAAAAAAAAATAATTATACGCACTTGCTCCTCACGCTCTCTTTTTCTAGCTGCAATACGCTCCTTTAGCGATGGTCCCGGGTCCAATTTCTTCGGAAAATTTACGTTTCTTATTCGCTTTATACCTATTTGATGAGGGGTGTACGTTTTGGCACCAGTCGAAAAAATCAAATACTTTGGCACGGAACTCTCAAGATCATCGTCTTCATCGATAACTTCAGCTGTTTCTACTTGTAAGCTTTCTTCTTCCTCTAAAGAATCATCAGTGAACTCGTAACAACTTCCTTCCACAAACTCTCGTCTATATTCATCTAAATAATGAATAGTTTCGTCATATCTACTTTTTATTGTTGATAAAGGGACTTCATTCATTTCATCCAAGTCTATATTCTGATGTTTAAAAGTATTTAGTTTAGTATGCGAGATTGGATTGCCTGCAAGAGGGAATTGATCATCATGACTCGTTGAAGGAAAATTCGTATTAATATTGTTTCCAGTTTGGGTAATATTCTCATGTAAAGGGTCGTTTCCTTCTTCTAGCCAAGGGCAGTTTGCTATCATTATTGCACGAATTGAACTAGCGTTCCGGTTGTAAAATTTGTATAATTGATTCATTATTGGAACATGTTCAGAATCGACTTCTTGGTTCGCTTTATTCAACCATAAAATTGATGTACTGACCAAATGTGCAAGCCAATGTAGATCACCCGATATTAGATACTGATCACTAAACCATGTTCCGAATATATCATAAGGACGATTTACGACTCGACAGCGCAAATATGAACCATCTGAAAAGAAAAACCGTTTATTCGAAAAAATATGTTAACATTTTCATAAAATTAAATTCTAACATTTCCCAACACTAAATACAGCAATCTCGCCTGATGTACTATGCGGTGATCCAAAGTGTACGCCCGAAACTAATAAAAGAGTATCGCTTTGATTGAACTGGGAATACTGTGTATATTTCCAGCTAAAATGTTTCATATTATGTGCATGTTTTACTCTACACGGGTATTTAGAACAATCCCATATCTGAAAGAGGAAAATGGGGTTGTGAAACCATTGCGTCATATTTTGATTTATATTTGTGAACACATAATACTAAAGAGACCCACAACGTCTCTAACTAAACTAGTTTAGAATAAAAAATTGAATTAAAACTATCGCACAACCCAAAATGGCGCCAACCAAAAACCAGTAAATTCTTGTTCTTTCCTGATTTGTCTGTACCGGTATTAGACAGATAGATTCCTAGTACATTGCCTTGCAAAGGATCATCCCTTCATTCCAAGTGCATTGCCTTTTACAAAGGATCAATTGACTTTTCAGCATTATCTCCAGTAATGTTGAAAAACTTGATCGTTCCTTATAGTACGGGCGCTGGGGGGCGGATCCCGTGAGTACTTCGAAGACCAAGGGGACCTTGGTGTTTTTTTATGTTTTGGTGCGTAAAATCGATTTTTCGAGGTTACCAGGCCGAGAGCCTGCAAGCTTATTTGTTATAAACAATTCAATTGTTTAAGTACCTTTAATTAATAAACTAAGAAAATTACGGAAATTGTGCAAAATAATTTTTGTTTCTTATGAGAAAACGAACAAAATGCATTTTGAAAAACTAAAATCCGTTAGTTTGAACTGGAGATATGGCCCTTGCAGTTAGAGTGGCTCCGCAGTCCATTTATAATTGCGGAGGTTTTACCTGCGAATTAGACATCGTATTTCTCCATCACGAATCAGTCATGTTTTTATTGAAGCTGATTTCTTAGCTAAACCGCAGCAAACATTTCCAAATCCTTACTAGTGAATGAGCAGCCTCGGCAAACTTCAGCTGTTGATCAACCATCTTCAATCCAGTATTTGCATTTAATAATAAGTTAGGTGAACAACTTCTACCGTTTTACAGCAAGACCGGGGCAGCTTCTCCTCTATATTAGCAAGAAATGTTTGTCTTGAATCATAGAATAACATGCAAGATGAGCATTTGTAGACTTTCTTAGCTTCTCTGAGAACTATGATCATTTGAGCAAGAAGTGAACGGCTATTTGCAATTTTTTTGCACTAAATTTTCAGTATTTCCGGTCAAAATTAACGGATTTTAATTTTTCAAGATGCATTTTGTTCAGTTTTTCATAAGAAACAAAAATTATTTGGCAGAATTTCCGTGTCTTTTTTAGTTTATTAATTATAGGCCTTTAAACAATTGTTTATAACAAATAAATTTGCATCCTTTCGGCCTAATAGCCTCGAAAAATCGATTCGATGCACCAAAAAACATATTAAAAAACCAAGTTACCGAGGGGACTCGTCCCCTCCCTAGCGCCGGAATTATTATGTTAAAACAATACGTAACCTCGCTAGTCATCCTAAACTCAAGCATGCAATGTTTGAATCATGTAAGCTTTATATTGACTAAGATCTATACCACTCTCCACTTTCTATGACTATCTGCCAGCATTCTCTCACCGGATCTCTGACGCCATTTAGTCAGATTTCTGGTTATTCGCATTTTATAAATGGAAACCTTCTATTCACAAGATTGGACTCCTGCTGTGCAAGAAGCTTCTCTCACTTAATTTCGTTTTTTAACAACAACTTTGAAATTATTAAACTACACTTGGGAGCAAAAAAATCGACTCACCCTTTAACTTTGTATTTATTAGCGCATTATTCAAAGTTTATCCTATTTACGGGAAATTGGTTTGTTATTTCAATAATTAGCTTTCTAATGACACCAACATTACTAATGTATCATACAATTTTATTGAGGTAAAACGATTTTATTGAGATCAAAGTGAAAAACCCAGTTTTGCACTCATTATCTTATATAAGAATTGTTTGATCCCTAAGCAATATAAAGGACTGAAACCGTATTTTCCTTATCAGTCATTTTACAAAAGTTGGCAGATACAGTTGAAGACAAGTTTTATTGGAAAAAAAATAGAGTGAACATGGACACAACTCGGGAAAAAGCAGCTCAAGTGATAGTTCTGTTGTAACAGGGCCATAGTCAGCGTAGCATCGCTAGTCAGCTTCACCTCAGCCAATTTGCGGTTTCTAGAGTATACTGAAGATATCAGGAGAATGGTATGTTTCTTCGAAGACCTGGATCCGACAGGCAGCGCTTTACATCGGCGGAGAGGGAAGACCGTTTCATTGTAACAGCATATCTTAGAAATCGGCGCCTAACTGGTGTTGGACTCCAACAGGAACTTCGGCGTGGACACCGAAAAGGTATGCTGACCACGACTCACCACAGCACATCAGCAAGTACGTTTACAATACGCTCAGGAACACATCAATTGGAACATTGATGAATGGCGCTCAGTTCTATTCTCGGACGAAAGCAGGATATGTTTATACAGCAATGACAGACGAAGAAGGGAGCCGTTTAACGGCCGTACGATACATTGAGGAGATTTTAGAAGAACACGTGGCCCCTTATGCAGGTTTTGTTGGCGAAACCTTCAAATTGATGCACAATAACGCTAAACCACTATCGTTCAACAATAACTGCGCGAAGTTGGCATACAAGTATTGAATTGGCCAGCTCGTAGCCTGGACCTAAATCCTACAGAACACATGCGATGAGCTGAAGAGAAGGGTCCGAGCCAGAAATCCTTCCCTCGCGACCGCAACGAACCTGAAAACAGCACTAACAGAAGAATAGAAAGCTATTCCACAGGATTTAATAAAAAAAACTCATTCGGGCAATGCATAATCGATTACAAGCCGTCATCAGTACAAGGGGAGGCAATACAAAGTATTGACATCAATTTTTTATTTTTTTCAGTAACATTTGTGGTGGGCCATTTAAGATTTGGAATTTGAATCGGCTATAAAAAAAAAAACAAATTAATATTTTTTCAAAATTATGAGTTTATTAGAAAGATTGAACCTTTATATTTAGGAATGGAAGACAACATCATTCAAATGACTGCCACGGCTAGCCTTACAATACACCATTCGATCAGTCCAATTTTTCAGTACACAGTAAGTACTTCAGTAAATTCTTGTCCCTGAGGATCATTTTAAAGCAGTTTTATCGTTGGACGTCTGGCCAGTAAACTCTATTGTGCGGGAATTTATTCCTAGAGGTCGGAATGGTTCCTCGGCTTCTCCTGCAAAAAACATATTAGGGAAGTCTCATTATACTATGCCAACGTAACCGGTCTACGATCTAAGACGCATAAATTTTTTAATAGTTGCACCAACTCATGTTTCGACGTGGTCTGCTTGACTGAAACTTGGCTGTGCGGCAGGATTTCCGACGCCGAGCTTTTTAGCTCCGAATACATTGTCTTTCGTCGTGATCGCCACTGTTCTGACGATGCACCTGTGGGTGAAGGAGTACTTTGTGCTGTTCGCCGTGATATTCCTTGTGTGCTGATTGACTTCTTGAACTCTGACAACTTGGAGCTTATTTGCGTAGCTTTGAGACTTCCCTGCATAACTGTATACATTATCACCTGCTACATTCCTCCAAATTCTTCTTTGGAGATTTATATGGCCACGGCGTTATGTATCGAGGATATTATGTCTAAACTACACCCCTCTGATCAATTGCTGCTTTTTGGCGACTTCAATCTTCCCACTGTTTCCTGGGAGCAATCTGATGACAACGATGGACTGTCTCCGTTCATATCATCGGGTTTTCAACCTGCTAGTAGCTTCATTGACTACATTCTTTCGATGGGCCTATCACAAACTAGCAATATTCGGAATTCGTCTGGCAAGCTTTTGGACCTGGTGTTCTCTTCGGATCCTGACGGAACCCTCGTGAAGCATTGCTTGGCTCCGCTTGTTCCCGAAACTAATCATCACCCGGCCTTGCACACTATTATAACGCTCGATATTACTTCCTCTGTTTATAGCTCTCATGTTGAAAATTTATGTTACAACTTTAAAAAGGCTGATTTTACCAATATAAATGATTGGCTTGCTGGTTATGATTGGTCTGTCGTGCTCAACAAACGTGACATTGACGAGGCTGTTAATATTTTCTATGAAATTATTTATAACTGCTGTGCTAAATTTGTCCCTATTGAGCTTTCTAGGTGTAACTCTAATTATGCACCCTGGGTTAATAATAGTTCCGTGGAACACCTAAAAAATGCCAGAAACAAAGCATGGAAGAGGTTTTGTTCCTCGCGGAGTGATGCTGACTATGCTGAGTTCTGCAATATCCGTTCTCTGTATGTTTCTGCTGTTGAAGATTCGTACGGCTCCTATCTGCAGAGAATGAGGTCCGCATTGCGTAGCGAGCCAAAGCAGTTCTGGCATTTCGTCAACTCTAAGCGCAAGTGTGACGGTTACCCTTCCTCGTTGAGATACGGGGATATAGATACTACTGATCCCCTTGAAATTGCCAATCTCTTTGGTGACTTTTTTAAAACCGCTTTCTGTGATCCCAACTGTGATATTAGTTATAGTAATTTTACCCACCTGACGAAGCTTTCGCCGACTTCTTTTCAGCCTAAGGACTTATTACTTGACGAGGACTCGATTTCTGATTTTATTTCTAATCTACCAGACTCATTCTCGTGTGGTCCTGATGGCATTCCCTCCATTTTTGTAAAACGCTGCAACTCGTCTATTGTCGCTGTACTGTGTTATTTATTTAATTTATCTTTATCTTGTGGTGTTTTTCCTAAGCAGTGGAAGTTGTCATTAATAATTCCTTTACATAAGAAGGGTAATAAGTGCGACATAAGTAACTATCGACCTATTGCTAAATTATGTTGCATAGCAAAAATTTTTGAAGCTTTAATATGTGATGTTTTATGTTTTCACTGCAAACCCTTCCTGGGATCTTTCCAACACGGTTTTATTAAAGGGAAATCTACTACGACTAACTTATTAGAGTTTTCTAACTTTTGCACGTCTGCCCTGGAAAACGGACAGCAGGTTGATTGCATTTATACAGATTTTAGTAAGGCCTTCGACAGAATTAATCATAAAATTCTCATTTTTAAATTATCTCTTTTAGGATTTCCCTCTTCTTTTATTAATTGGATTTCTTCTTACCTATTAGGCCGTACACAACGTGTTAGTTTTCGCAACGCTCTTTCCAATGAAATAAATAACACATCAGGCGTCCCTCAGGGTAGTCACCTCGGACCACTGCTTTTCATCGTTTATATTAATGATGTCTTTTTATTATTAAATAATTCACGCATTCTTTGCTATGCAGATGACGCCAAAATTTTCCGTACTGTATCAAACGCAAACGAATGCGAACTTTTAAATTCTGACTTAGACACTTTTTATCATTGGTGCTCTATTAACTGTTTACCCTTAAATATAAGTAAATGTACCGTTATGTCTTTTTCCCGTAAACGGTCACTTCTCGACTTCTGTTATGTTCTGGATAATTCATCCTTATCTCGACTTGACAAAACCAAAGATTTGGGTGTATTATTTAATTCCCGTTTATCTTTCAATGATCACTATGACGCTATTATTGCCAAGGGTAACTCCGCTTTGGGTTTTGTTAAGAGGTGGTCTAAGGAGTTTGACGATCGCACTATAACGAAACTTCTTTTTTGCACTTTTGTCCGCCCTATATTGGAATACGCTAGCCCGGTTTGGTCTCCTTTCCATGCAGTTCATATTAACCGCATCGAAGCCGTCCAGCGTAATTTTGTACGTTTTGCACTTCGTGGCTTACATTGGGACAATCCATCCGCGCTTCCGCCTTATGAAAATAGGCTTAAACTCTTCCCTTTGTCCTCTCTCGAGGATAGACGAATGAATGCCAGAATTGCTTTTGCTTTTGACTGTATACAGGGCGGTATTAATTCTGCTGAATTGCTTTCATCATTCAATATTTCTGTACCTCCTCGCTCTTTTAGGAGCTATGACTTTTTCCATGTTTCTAGGCATAGTACTAATTATGGGATGCACATGCCAATCTCCTCAATGTCTCGTCTTTTTAATAGTAAATACGATGTGATTGATTTTAATTTAAATAAGCGCAATTTAAAAAATCAGCTTCGTTAAGGTTTATTTATCTAATTATTGTAGTGTTCAGTTGTTGATGAATCCTAAATAAATAAATAAACTACGAAATTTTGTATAAAATAAGCTCAAAGCTGCATCAGCTTTGTACTTTCTAATTAGAATCCTCACAATACTTTTTTTTTCATAGCACCCATAGTAGATTACTGTTTTGTTCCACTAAATTTATGTACATTATTTAAAAAAATATGATTGTATTTGACGGTGAAATGAACTCATTGTACGCGTAGGAAAAAGCCTCATATATGTGTAGCAATGCCTTTGATTAGCCTGCTCTAGGAGGTGAACTGTTTACATATGATAGATAGAGATAGAGTCCGCTGTTTTCGCCAAGATTTTCAGAAAACGAAAAATATTGTGTTTCGATTGTGGGCCACACTTTCGAAATCAAATTAAATCATTAAGTCTTTACAATTTGCTTTGCATGAAAAGAACAAATAATTAATAGTCACAACAAAAATTTACTAAAAAGAAAGTGTCTTCACTTTTTTGAAAATTAACGCGAATTAAATACACCGCTCTTTTAACAGTCTTGTTTGATAACATACGATTTTTTTTTTCTGCATATTGGGTGTGTGAATATGACTCCGCCCTTTTTTGTTAAAATAAAACACATTTGGTTTTTTAGGAAATTAAAGAAAAGTTGATTCAAAGTATGCTCCATCGGCAGCTACAACCTTCGCCCCTCTTTCAGGCAATTTGCGTATTCCTTGCATGAAGAAATTATCAATCCAAATTTAGATACTTTCGTATGAAGTGAATCGTTCTCCCGTAAAATCTGCATTGTTCGGAATAATTGATAATCCGAAGGAGCTATGTCTGGCGAATATGGCGGGTGGAGTAGCACTTCTCAGTCCTGTACATCTAAATATATTTTCACGATTTGTGCGGTATGCGGTTTGGCATTATCCTGTTGAAGAATTAAGTTACTGTGCCTCCTTTACTGTGGCTCCCTTCAAACGCATTAGTTGTCATCGGTAAACTTCTCCATTAATAGTTTGAGAGGGTTCGAACAACTCATAATAAACAACACCTCTCTGATCCCACCAAATGCAGAGCATTACCTTGTCACAGTGAATATTTCTCTTTGGCTGTGATGGGCCGGGTTCACCTGGCTTCACCCAAGCTTTTTTACGTTTAGGATTCTTATAAGATATCCATTTTTCATCTCCTGAGATTATTCGATGCAAAAATCCTTTTCTTTGCTGCCTTTGAAGTAGCATATCACAAATTGTTTTTCGACGTTTGATGTCTTTCTTTCAATTCATACTGAACCCAGTTACCAACCCTTTCAACCATTCCCATTGCTTTTAAACGCTTTGCAACAGTTGATCATTCAACATTTAATGCTGTAGCCAATTCTGATTGAGTTTGGCAAGAATCCTATGACAATAATGCTTCCAATTCAGCATCTTCAAATTTTTTTGGTGGTTGTCCATGTTCTTTGTCCGCAGTGTCAAAATCATTATTTTTAAATCGTTGAAACCATTCCTTACAAGTTGTATTAGATGGAGCATGCTCACCGTAAATCTCCACAAGCAAACGATGAGTTTCCGTTGCACTTTTCTTTGCAATAAAATAGTGTAATAGCACTTCCCGCAAATGATGTTTACTTGGAACGAAAACCGACATTTTCAAGGAGGTAAAAGCACTTGTTGCTAATATTTCAACCAAATGTCACGTAGTGCGTTGGACATCTGACATAGAGTACTATCGAACACAAGTGTTGCCATTTATTAGTACACGTAAGCAATACTAAACACGACATCTGTTAGGAAAGGGCGGAGTCATATTCACACACCCAATAAAAATGATTTTACTGCAAAAAAAAAAAAAAAAATATTTATATCATGTAGTTTTGCAAATATTTATTTCTACTTCATTTATTCCTGGACTAATTTATCAACCAACGATTTTGAAAGGCAATTTGCCATAAATATCTTGACAACTCAGCGCAGATGGATTGCGTTAATACCTTCCCTTATTTCTTCGAACCATTGATATGCAGTTTTCAAGACAGTCTTGATTTAATTCTGAACTTGTCAATTACTTTTGTTCTAATTTCAAATCTGTCCACAATAATAACATGCCATTAATTGTTTGAATAAGATCATAAAAACAAAAATGTATCTTCATTCTTTCCGAATGCTGCCACGATTCTGTCCAGGGTACTGCTTTTTGCAAATTTTCTATAATTTCTGAATCGGTGCATATCGCGTTCCTTGAAATTATCAAATAAGTTGTTTTTTTTTTTTAATGTAACAGGATTGTTCTTGTTGTTTATACATTTTTTCTAATATTTCCCAAGAAATGATATTTCCAACTCATATAAGCCTTATGTGCCCGAAATCAAGGATCATTTTTGGGGTTTGTTTTAATGAAAATTGTTTAATATAATGTAATTCGGTTTTGTGTACATGTTAATATAAGTTTTAAAGTAGTTAAAAAAGATATTTAACAATTGTTTAGGTACGTCCAAAATGCGGCAGGTGTCGCAGTTGAATCTCTTTTTTTTTTTGTGACCTTTAGCGTACCTCTAACGCTTACAATTTTTGCCGATTAATCTGAAATTTTAATTGTAGTTTAATAGTAACATTCTCTAGTGTACTACATAGAGAACTCATGGTAATAAAAACATATTTACCGCAAACAGCAAAGACAGAGGTAATTCAAAAGAACAGAAAATGCGTAATCAAAAATCTTAAATTTCAAATTGAATATCAAAATCGAGGCATTAATATAACAATTTACAAATATAAGAAACTATTGCCAAGTCGGTGTACATCTACTATTCATAGAGGGAAATCCAGTAAGCGAGCTTGCCTCAAAAACAAAGGTAATAACAGTAAAGGTGGAAACCCAATGTACGCGTTATGCGCTTTGAGAGCGTTATACCAAAGAACGTATAACATAAAGAACTCGCACTAGGAACAAACAAGCTGAGCTGAAAATTTTGTTCTAGGGTTCTGCCAGCAGAACCCTACAGTCGCCTACATTTCATTTCTCGCGGCAGCTCAGAACATCGTTTCGTTTGGCAAGAGCTTTTGCCCATGTGCCTTGCCTTTGGCTGTTACCGCTGCGTGAGTGGCTGATGTTTGTCGGAATTATTTCTCTTTTAGATTTCGATAAAAAACTGTTCGTGGGATGTTGGATGCTAATTTGATTTATATAAACATTTAAATATTTTACTTATTACGTTAAGATACATACTGAATCTATATATACTTACTCTAAAATATTGAATAACATTTTTGCATAAGAAGTTTCTGTTTATTTTTTAATTAAATACTGAAATTATTCTGTGAAAGATTGATTATTTTTGTTTATTTTTTGCTATCTTATATGCTAAAATGAGTCAAACATCGGGTTTGAAATGTAGATTATTGGAGACTGAATATGCTGACCGTATGATAGAAGACATTTTTGGGTCTGAAAAAATTGGAATTGAGCTTCTTTCTATGAGATATTTTGTAGATTACGTAGTATTTAAATTTTAAAGTGCTTTTAAAAATAAAATGTGAAAGTTGTGAAGAAATAGTACTCAAAAAAGACGAAGTTTTAACTTGTCATATTTGCAAAAAATTATAATCCATCAATTTCAGATTTTGGTAATTTTTATGCTCCATCAAATGAATTTTTTAATGTGTGCAAAATACACATAACTGTCTTTGAGGAAATTTTTAAAAATACGTCAGAAATAGCAAGAATTTGACACAAGATTGGTTTAATACGCTTAATTCCTGTTATGAACATACAGTGCTGTGCAAAACATTTGCAACTAAAACCCCAATTTTCTATGTCTTACTACAACAAACCTTAAATTCTTAAGAACAAAAAAGCTAATACAGTATTTTATTCTTTATTATATCTAATTTAAGAATGTTAAAAAACTAAAGGTAACTATTCAATAAAAAAGGAGATACATACTAAGATACAAAACTGACTGTGCAAAACATTTGCAACTCCTTGACATTAACAATGTTGGCGACTTTAAATATATATTATCATTAATATTTGGTTGAATAGCCTTTATTTACAATAACTGCTGCACATCTTCTTGGCATAGAATTAAATAGCGACTCAATATGCAAAGAAGTTATATCATTCCAAGCCTTTTTTATACCATTAAAGAGTTCGTCACGGTTGTTGTAAAATTGACCCCTCATATTCTTCTTAACCAGTTGCCATAGCTTTTCTATGGGGTTGAGATCTGGGGACTGTGCGAGCCGTTTCAAAACTTCAATGTTTTGCTGCGAAAACCAAGCCTGGAGAAGTCTAGAGGTGTGCTTGGGATCATTGTCCTGTTCGAAGCGCCAGCGCAGGGGCATTTCTTCCTCTGCGTAAGGGAGCATAACACTTTCCATAATGTTTTTGTAGTCCTCCGCTTTCAATATCCGTGGTATTTCATAAAGAGGTCCCACGTCCTGAGCTGATAAACACCCCCAGACCATTGTATTACCACCTCCATGCTTCACATCTTATCACGGATTTAGTCGTTTGTTCGTCGGTCGTCCTACTTTTTGTCCTCCATCTAGCCCCACTAAGTTAAACTTAAAGTTAAACACTCATCCGAAAAAAAGGACAGTTCTCCATTTTTCTAGGGGCCATTCTAAATGAGTTCGAGCAAAGAAAAGTTGAGCTCAGCCATTTTTTTTTAGAAAGTAGTGGCTTTTTCGCTGGCCTGTAGCTCTTAAGATCGATTTCTATGGCTCGTCTTCTTACTGGCGAAGGTTCCACATCCAAGTTTTATTCGTTTTTTATCTAAGTACCTTGAACTGAGAAAAGGCCGAGATTTAATTAAAATTTAAATTCTACGATCCTCAGCCTTTGTCGTTTTCCTTGGTCTACCACCCTTTATGAATACTTTCAATACTCCCAGTCTTTTTAAAACTGCTTATAATTCTAGATATGGTGGATTTAGCTATTTTATATTTTTCACAAATGTCTTTTTAGCTTATAGCATCTGTGTAAACAAATATTATTCGGTTTTTTATTTCGTTGTAAAATTAATTACCCCATTTTAAGAACTTTTAGTTTAATTGCGTTTAAAGAAAAAAAATATTTTAATAATACACTTCCGCGCATGGATCGGAATAGAAAATTATTATAATTATTTTTTATTAACTATATATGGAATAGAAAATAACAGTTAACTAACAAAGTACTGCCAAGTCTCATTTATTCCGAGAAAAGTATTTGTTGATATATAAAGTTGCAAATGTTTTGCACAGGCAAAATCGTTACGTTGAATAAAAAAATTTATATTGCTCCCTTATTATGGGATATTACATTCTGCTATTGTTATATCTGGAAACTAGACATAATAAAGAATAATGCACTGTAAAACTTTTTTTGGTATCAGTGGTTTAGGAAATTTTATAATGATCTGTAAGAAACTATGATTTTAGTTGCAAATGTTTTGCACAGCACTGTAGAATCCAACTTCTTGAATTTATGATACTTGTTTCATTGATGTTTTATTGATAAAACATTGTTCATGGGCCGTAAAAAAAACTGAAAAGAAGGCAAACAGAAAACTAAATATTTTAACAAGTTAAAAATATCGCAGCAAGAGATATGCGTTGATTAAGGGGACCCTCTCTTTGAGAATTAAAAAAAAACACACTTGTTCAAAATTTTCTTGTGAAAAGACTATTATATTTATTCAAATAATTTCTTCTGGACATTATCAAGATTATGTAAAAAAAAATTTATCACTTTTAGTGGTTCTTGACAGCTGTAGCTGTCTTCCAAAAAACACCTTTTAATCGGTGGGACACTTTTCGGACTTCCTGTAACGGTCTAAGTAAAAATTTAAACGGGATTCTATTTATAAAGCTTTAAACTAGACGACAGTCCTGAAAAAAATTTAATTCTTTGTATTTGCATTTTCATATTTCTGCAAAAAAAGCCACATTTTTGGGTCCATCTACCACTGTATAAAAAAACATAACCAACTTCTTTAGGTCTATAGTCTAGTATTAAGCCTACAGAATAGAATCCCCTTTGAATTTTTACTTAAATTGTTACAGGAAGTCCCCGCAAAGTGTACCATCGATTAAAAAGTGCCTTTTGGAAGTAGACACCATCTACAGCGGTCAAGAAGAAATAAAAGTGCTTACCATTTTTTTTACATTATTCATCTAATATATAATAATGTTCAAAAGAAATTATTTCAATAAATATAATAGTCTTTTCACACAAAAAAAGTTTAAACAAGTGTGTGTTTTTTTTCCAATTCTAAAAGATAAGGCCCCTTAAATAAGCATTTTAATTAAAACTAATTATTTAACGTAAACAATGAAGACATATTTTTGGTATTATTATATATATTGATTTTTCAATTAGAACATTTGTTGATTCCAAAAGACCAGCGTAAACAAAAATATTTAGAAAACATTCCGCATTGGTCGCTTTTTGTTAATTTTTAATATCAATTTATATATAAGGGTTTTCTAAGGAATATTAAATATAAAACTAGACTAGGTTTGATAAGGAACATTAAATATTTAATAAAAATCAATTGTTTTAAGACAATTATTGACTAGGTTTGAGTTCTTTTTAGGAATATTTAAAATTTGCTGTTTACAGATTTACAGAACAAATTTAAAAATAATATTCCACACCAACTTTAGCCGCTACTCCTAATGTTTTCTAAGTACCCTAACACATCCTAGTTTAATTATTTTATATAAAGCATTTGAATTTCCCATCACAATCAATAATTCTTTCTAAGCTGATCTCAGCCCCTAATTTCTTTTCCAAAAATCCAATCATACCATCAGGCAGAGAATTGCAGCACAACACAGTGCGGCGGCTCGAGAAGCAATTCGCTTGCGCTACCTACATGCCCACACGAACGGTGGTCTACAAAATTTTCTTCGATTCTGTGCTGATGTTTCGCTCGCTTGCCCCTCATGTTTTCCCTGCGCATCCAGACGAGCTGAGGATATTTCGACTAAGTTGTGAGCCCGATAAGAGTTCTTTATGTTATATGTTCTTTGGTTATACCAAAAACAATATATAGAAATAAGACATCCCAACAGGACAAAGGTTGAGCCTGTAAAGCTTTTAGATGAGGGATCCGACTTTAGCATAGAACTTGCGGTTTTGCTCACATTTTTGTATGCTACTGTAATGCTTCAGTGCTCAGAATATACGGCTGAAAGTTTTGAATGAGATGTTCTGTCGCATTTGCGCACAAGCAAAATCCTCTGGAACACATATAAACACAAGCGTGAAGTAAAAATTTAAGGTCTGTCTGTTAACTATAAAGTTTTTACTCACGGGTAAAATTTTTTACCTGAAAGTGTCTGTTAACCTCAAGGAGGGGAAAAACTGAGCTCTTGACAACACTTCTCCTCTTACCCAATTTTACCAGATTTACTCACGCTGCGAGACCGAGTAAATTATATTAGGTAAAATTACAGATTGCTTGTCACTATGTCATTTGCTTAATTAAATTTTTACGTTTTGATTCAGATATAAGTAGAAGTTATTGAAAAAATGTGTAAATAAATAAAAAACAAATTTCAAAATCTTCGAAAATATTAAATAAATCCATAAATTTTCCCTCTGACATCTTGATCATGTATGACAATTTACATATACAAGTAAGATTTTGAAGGTATACCCAATTTTTACTTGAAGTCGTCTGGTAACTTTTGATGTTTATCCCCACTGCCATATGAACCTTTTTACCAGATTTTTACTCAAGAAATTTTTACCCAAAAGTTACCAGACAGATCTTTAGTATAGTATGTGTAATGTGTTATGAGAATCGCCGCTCATGGAAATTTATGTGTATCTCATTCACTTGTGA
The DNA here is from genome assembly GCA_949715965.1 of Dysmachus trigonus. Lineage (NCBI taxonomy): Eukaryota > Metazoa > Arthropoda > Insecta > Diptera > Asilidae > Dysmachus > Dysmachus trigonus. The sequence goes on along the minus strand of OX454321.1, from coordinate 32,446,012 downwards.
ATTTCGTTAGAGTCGAGGTGACGATTTGCTCTTTTCTGCGATATTTGTAATTTTTTTGGATTTAGTTTTGATTTCTTTGTAAAATGGAATCAAGGCAAAAAATATAAAGGCTAAAGGGTAAAAACCTTCGAATAGTGCTGCATTTCTGTTTGTAGAGCGAATAAAGACTACGACAAATGTCGACTTTTGCGCTTCCTACATCAAAAATTATGCACAGTAATTGATTAAAAAATTGTGGGCTTACTTCCTCCCCTAAAATATTCTTCATTTGCGAAAAGCATTTTGAAGATAAATGTTTGGGTAAAACAAAAATTAAAATCAGACGCTATCCCCACTTTGTTTTTAGGCTGTGATCAAGTATCACAAACGGTATGTTCAATAACTGAGAAGAAGAAGAAATACCGTCATTATTTTCGACGAAGTGGCCACCCGAAAAGATTTGGTGTATGATCCTTATGGAGACCAGGTAGAAGGACTCGTCGATTATGGAGATGGTAGGAGAGAGAAGGTTATTGAAAAGTATGTATGTGTTTTCATGCTTTGTGGACTTTAATCAAATTGGAAATACGTTCTCAACTATTTTGTTTCCAATGAAAGCGGTATTACTGGAGAGCAATCAAAAGATATTTTATTATAAAATATAAAAATAGCATTTAGCCTTGGTTTAAACATTCGTGCTGTAATTTGCGACCAAGGTCCAAATAACAGAAAAGGTATTTCTAAAAGCAATCCATATTTTACAGTCGATACGAACAAAATATATGGTATATATGATGTACCACATTTAGTGAAATCTGTAAGAAATACTCTTATGAAATCTGATATCACTTCAATTTATGGAGATACTAGCTGGAAAATATTCCAAATATTACTTCAGGAAGACTCATTCCAAATTGTAAAGATGTGTCCAAAGCTGACTGCAAAACATATTGAGCCCGGAAGTTTTGGCAAAATGAGAGTTAAATACTCGATGCAAATATTTAGTAAAGGTGTGGCGGCTGGTATCAAAACTTGCATAAATTTAAATAAAGTTCCAGGCGAAATTTTACAGAAAGCTCAGGCAACAATCGAAATTGTTCTATATTTAGATAAAATAATTGATTGTTTAAATAGTCGATACATATTTGACAAAAATATGTAAAAATCTTCACTGCGGAAAGACAATGTTGTATGAAAATTTTTAGAAGAGAGCAAAGTTTTTTTTAAATAGTCTTAAGTTAGTTAGCCGTAGTAAAAACGATTGCATTGAAGGATTAATGCATTCAGTGAACGCAGTACTTCTTTTAAGTGAAGATCTTTTTACTTCCGAAAGAGAAATTTCGTACTTATTGACATCAAGATTAAATCAAGATCCTATTGCGAATCTTTTCGCACAAGTTCGGTCTAAAGGAGGGAATAATAAAAATCCTTCAGTAGCTGAATTTAATAACATTATAGCAAGGATCATGTCAATGAAAATTATCACGTCCTCATTTGCCAAAATTTGCGAAAACGAGGATGACTTACTTTGAGACTGGAATCAAGAGGAATCAAACATTCCTACTGCAACACCTTCTCCAAGCACTATTAATACGAATTTTGCTGAAATAATAACAGAAGTGATAATGAGCTTTCTAAAGAAAATCCGCTACTACTTCAAGAACAAAACTCAAATGAATTTTTGGTGCATTATCTGCTCAAAGGTACTTTGTGGGGTACATAAAATTGCGTTAAATAAATTACATTGCTCGTTGTGTACCACTGAAATGGTTAAATCTGACGATACACTGACGTCGCAATCTGAATATTTAATCCCTATATATATATAAAAATGAAAGTTTGTTTGTTGCTCAATCACGCCTAAACGCTTGCATCGATATTTTTCATTTTTTGTCCGAAGGTAGTGCATATCCCAACTTAACATATAAATTTTTTTTTGGATAATACATAGGGTTTCAAAATGGCGGATCAAAGATGGCGGCTGAAAATCAATTTGACTGGCCTTGATAGTTAGTGTTAAAATCATCTTCGATTCAATAAAGTAGATTCCGGCGGGTTAAAACACTAACTTTATAGGATTTGCTTTGTAAGAAATCACTGTCAAAGAGTGCGAAGCGTTCAAAAGTTGAATAATTTTGTACTTTTCCAAATACATATATACAATAACCAAAATCCAATATTTTGCATGAATACCTAAATAATCAGTACTAAAATCCGTTAATCAATCAGTTAAATCCTGAATATCGCAAATTTAACGCCGCTATATATAATTTCCTACCGTTCTAGATGTGACTTTTATGGTGGGCACTGCGACCGAAATGTCTTTTGTGCCGAACTATGTAGAATATATAACTTGCTTGAATTTCAGAGAAAGCGCACATACCACTGACATGAAAGAACTGGACTGTTAACTGTCGTCTGAAATTGAGACCATCTTTAGCACAGGCTCAATTCTAATGGAGCAAATCATGCTATTAAAAATGCCCTAAAATACCGTACAATTATGTTTAAACTGACGCAAATTAAAAATAATTAAACTTCCACGAACCGATTTCTTTCATATCATGTTCAATTTTAAGTTTTTTCATAAAAATGTTCCTTGCAATCAGCTGGGGACTTATGAATAACAGAGATAGATAATGCCTTTATCTAACCTTCATATTTCTCATATATACCAACCAAAGCTTAAAGTTGTATCACAAAATGACATCTTAAAACTATTCTAACAGCTGATTGCAACGGAAAATTATTTTTGTTATCTGCTGAGGGCGATGAGTGGTGAGAGTTGGCGGGCAACTTGTAAGGGCTGTCGTGGGTGAAAGTGATGTGCAAAAAGCATGTGTTTACTTTTATTTACCGACTGGGGGTATCAAAAAGATGTATCACACGCGAAGATACTAGAAAAAACCAAAAGAAGTGCACATACATAGCGCCACCTTCATTTGTATATTGGAAATTTTTTGTTAAGTTGTCTGCCTGCGGGACTTAAGCAAGAGCGAGATAGCTAGGATTCGGTCAAAATTTGGTCTTACTTTCGATGTGAGTTTTTGTACGGGATCAGCAGTCCAGTTCTTATATGTCAGTGGCACATACCAATACACCCCAAAACGTCGAAAAATAAAAAATAAGAAAGAAGCGGTGTGTTCCAATTAGAATATTATGATTAGTTTTTATGAGCAAAGATGTCAATGCTACGAACGAACTTGAAAGCTTTACTTGGAGAAAAATTCAAATGTAGACCTCAATATATGGCGGCGATGAGGCAATTCTTTGGCCATCATTATAAGATTCTATACACAAGAGGCTTACTGAGTTTGCACTAAACTTTGATAAAATTAATTCAACTGTACTTACTATGACCATACCATCTTTCGAGCATGTTGCAAACATTTCACCATTATGGCAGAAACTAACGTGAAGAACTTGATGTGTGTGTGCATCTAAGGTCTCAGTTAATACCAGGGGAATATTCGCTGTAAGCCGCTTGTATTCTGCATGCCATGATTCTGTGCCTAGAAATAAAATTTATTTGTAATATAAAACTTTTATAAGCTTTTTCCTGTTTTTCCGCAATTTTAACCGAGGTTGGAGAGATGAGAGCGAGGTGGACCAGGGGAATTGTTATTTCGAAATTGTGCATAATAATAATAATAAAAAAATAAAAATAAATTGTTTAAAATTACTTAATATTGTAAAATTAGACATTTAAAAAAAATTTTTTTTTGTCATTATTTTTTTTATTCTTTCGAAATATTTTGCTGATCATACTTTTTATGTATATACAGGGTGTTCAGAGGTGGGAGGGAAATATTGCAGGGGGTAAAAGGTCAGACCGAGACAAGCAAAAAATCGTATGGATGGGGGGGGGGGGGGGGGCATCTCACACCGTTCGGCAGTTACAGGGTGATTCGTAAATCAGGATGTTGCTTTATATGGGGACCGCTCTTGTATTTTTTATCTTTTTTTCTACGCATCGCAGCGGCCCCAAACCGATCTCAAAAAATTACTATTTCGAAGCCCTTTCCAAAACGGTCAACACTGCCCCCCCCCCCCCCATCAAACAGTCAACACTGCCCCTATCCCTAACCCCTTGGCCACAATCCCCCCTGGAAGTTGGAAAAATTAACTTTTATTTCACGATTTTTCACCTTTCGCCCCGCTTTTCTACGAAATTCACGTTATTAACATACCTACGTTTTTTTTTAAGGTTACCTATCTAATTACCTTTCCAAAAAGGTGCAACATGCCAGAATCAGTATTCAGGAACTAGACTGGCCAACGAATTCGCCCGATATGAATCCTATCGAACATCTGTGGAATGTGATGAAACGGAAAGTAGCGGATCATAAACCGGAGAGCAAAAGAAAGCTGAATCAATGCCTTCTAGGATCAAAGCGATTATTACAGCCAAAGGTGGGTACTAAACACTGTACATAAAATGTAAATTATGTCTAATCTATGTTTAAATAAAAATATATCAGACTAGCCGTACCCTGCGCGCGTTGCTACGCTTCTCCGAAAACAATCGGTTTTATGCGAGAATGTATAAATAAAATATTTCATTACCATTAATCCAAACGTAAATAGATTTTAGGTTATTGAGGTCATAGAATCATTTCCGTAACTAAACGGAATCTATCTATCTATCTTCTATCTTTCTGTCTTTCTATCTATCTTCTATCTATCTATCTATCTTCTATCTATCTTCTATCTATCTTCTATCTATCTTTTACCTATCTATATCTATCTTCTATCTATCTATCTATCTACCTATCCATCTATCTATCTACATCTATCTACCTATCTATCTATTTCCTATCTATCTTCTGTCTGTTTATCTATCTATCTTCTATCTATCTACCTTTTGTCTGTCTTATATTTATCTATCTTCTATCTTTCTATCTATCTTCTGTCTATCTATCTATCTTCTATCTATCTATCTACATCTATCTATCTATCTATCTACATCTATCTATCTATCTATCTATCTACATCTATCTATCTATCTATCTATCTACCTCCTATCTATCTTCTGTCTGTTTATCTATCTATCTTCTATCTATATATCTATCTGTCTATCTATCTTCTGTCTGTCTTCTATTTATCTATCTATCTATGTATCTATCTATCTTACTATCTATCTATCTACCTACCTATCTATCTAGCTTCTATCTAGCTTCTATCTAACTTCTATCTATCTGTTCATCTGCCTTGCTACGCTTCCCTCAAAACAATCGGTTTTGTGCGAATTCCTATGTTACTCCCCTTTGAATAGAGACTACTTAGTGTAATTTCAAGGAGATCGGTTCAGCGGTTTCGGAATCTATAAAAGGCGAATAAACAAACAAACATTTATTTATATATATTGATTGAAAAAGTTTAAAAAGGAAAACACGATCTAAAAAACAATGGTACAACAACGGAAGCCCTCAAAGATGAATAATTTTCCCCATTTTTTCCACATTTTCCACTGATTCTTCGCTCCTATTGGTCGCAGCGTGATGTTATATAGCCTAAAGCCTTCCTCGATAAATGGACTATCCAACACAAAAAGAATTTTTCAATTCGAACCAGTAGTTCCTGAGATTAGCGCGTTCAAACAAACAAACAAACAAACTTTTCAGCTTTATTAGTATAGATATTTTAGTTTTTAATGTAGAGTCCTAACTCAAGTAAATGGCTTTTGATGCCGTTTGCATTCCATTGAGCTATTTTTAGTTCATTTATGGTTTAAATAGTCTCGTTAACAACTTTGTTTGCTTGATTAGCATGCTCCGCATTTGTTGCATTGTTACAGTTAATTGCTGTATATTTGTGGCAAGAGACATTAAGATTTACATCGTGTTATCTTGTTGTGTTAGTGCTATTTGATTTGGATTGAATTTTAATATGTTGGTGTACTTATTTTGGTATGTATTTTCCGTTTGTATACTGGGTAACGCGGGGGATTCGTGTGTGGATTGATTGTTTGGCGTTGAATGATTCTCTGCGTTGGGGCGCCGCCGCCCGGGCGCTGATATTAAATGGGTGCGCTTTATTGCGGTTGATAGTTTGCCTCTGTAGTTTGCTGTGTGTTCACCATTGTAATTGTCGCATCTTTTTTGGTTTGGGTCATTTTTGTTTTTAGTGCTATCTTTAACTGGGTGGTATTCACGACGCATACACTTGTCAATCTACAGTATGTCCGAATGCATGGCAGTTTTGGCACTGTGTAGGAATTGCTCGTTTGTTGGGCACTTCAACTGTAATTGCGGTGTACTACATACCTAACTTCGTAAATTGAGTGGACTTTTCTCTTAGAAGGTTTAATTTAGTCCGGTTCAACGGTAACCATTGGCTGTGGTTTTTTTGAATTTGTCTCGGATATTGTTCACAGATTTGATTTTTTAGCCCTTACCCTCTAGGTCGACTTTGATATCGTCGGGGTCTTCATTGTGGTATATTCCTTTAAGAATGATTCGAAGCCCTTTGGCACTTTTCATTTGATATGTGTAATAGTTTTTTTCTTTATTATTACAGCAGTTTACTAATTGCGTGAATGCCACCTCAGTATTTGCTTGAAGTTTTGTTTCTCTTATTTCGCCTTTTTTAAGTCCACAATATAGTATTTGTCATTTTCTATTAACTCGCTGATTTCTTTTACCAAAAGATTGCTGCTTTGGCCACGTAAATAGATTGAGGTTGACTTGTGTCAGGGTTCGTGGGAGCCAGATTCATCGTTAAGTAGTGCATACCTGTTGCCTGTCGCTTCGATTTGCGTTCTTGGCACTTTTACCGTTGTTAATGACTTTGAACTCGGCGGGCTGCGTTTGCGTTTATCGGTGTTTATTAAGTTAAAGTATCAATATTAATACTTAATTGACCAATACTTTGCTGGTTTGCACTTTATTTCCACTGATATCTTTTGCCCCGGACTTGAACTTGCAGAACTGCACTGTTGCCTAGCGCGGTATCGGAAATCTTGTAAATTATGAACTGTTTAGACTACTATCGCGGAGCACGAATAAAATTTGACCGTTCGGTTCAGTTGCTACTTGAGCACTTAAATTGTGAGGGTGAAATTGTATCTTTTTTTTTTTTTATTAGAAATAAATGTTTCTGCAGCTTTTTCAAAACTGCAGATTGCGAAAACTTTTAAATTTAGTATTTAGGGTACGTTTCCAATGCTGGAGTGTGCTTTCGCTGAGGCTCAGCGCAGATTGGCCCTGTTTCCAATACGAGCGTAGCGTGAGTTTCGAATTTCGAACTTCGTTATGGAAGGAACTAAACAGCCGATTTGTGACAGCAAAGTTTGTATGCAAAATGGATAACCGCAGACGAATAATATTGTGTTATTATTTTAAAATCTCACCAGGAACATTTTCAATTAACTTAAATGTATCCCCTTCATTAATTTCATAAACAAACTGCAATCAGCTGTGCATTGCTTACGACGTCTCAGCATATTCGAATCAGAATTTCAAATGCACGAACCCCACCTGTTTTTCTCAATATTTAAAAGGCATTTTTAATAACTTTTTTCACGCAATCTTTATGCAAAAGGGATATATTAATTATAAGAATATACTTTAGTTTTAGAATATCTTCATTTTGGCCAAAAATAAATGTTTTTTTTAAAGGGAATCATAAGAGCTTTAAAAACCCCATCTATTGAAAACTATTTTAACACAAAATTCGAACATATTTCGAAGAGCTTCAATCTGGAGTAGAAATAAATCAACTTCAGATTGCAGCGCCAGCGTGGATTAGAAGGAGAGATGAATACGTAAAAATGTACGAGTAGGAATGAGAACACAAATCCACGCTGCGCTACGCTAGCATTGGAAACGTACCCTTAAAGTTCCATTCATTTTTAGATTCGATTTTAGAGCCGCTAACTTGAATTTTTGAAAATGAGTACCAAGACCCGTCAAATTGACAGGCATTCAATTTCTTCTTGAATTAATTATATTTCTTTGCCAAATTGTGGTCAATTACCCTGCAGGACATGTTAATAAACAAAACGTGCTAAGATTTATTAAAATCGGTTCAGCCAATCTGGAAATTAACTGTCCGCAGTTTGTAGTGATCATACTCAAATTCGCTATTATGTAACAATCACTACGCAAGGCCACGGTCAGTCAGAACCAAAACAGCTAACACACGAAGTCAATGCACGAGATGTAATTTAACCCTGCTTGCTTTCCCCGTGCAGTGATTCACACGTAGCATGCGGCGCTTGCCCAGAACCTTTTGTTTCTATGAATCATAAATTAAATCTGGGTCAAGCAAAGTGCTAAACAGCTGATGATACCGATTCTGACCCTTTGCGAAATACACCCTTTGCGAAACATATGTGATAGCTATTTTATTGTATTGTTTTTTTTTTTTTTTTTTTTTTGTCCTGTCTTACTCCCTTCGGGAGCATAGGGCGTCTACAAAGCCTCTCCATGCGTTTCGATCTTGGGCTAGCTCCTCAGCCTCTGCCCACGTTGTATTGTTTTCTCTGAGCTCTTTGTCGACCGTGCGCTTCCAAGTTATTCTTGGTCTTCCCCTTCGGCGCATTCCGATGGCATTCCAGCTGAGCGCCTGTCTCGCTATTGTCTCCTCTGGTCTTCTAAGTGTATGGCCTATCCATTTCCATTTTCTTCTCTTAATTTGCGTCGCTATTGGGTCCTGGTTGGTAATTTCCCACAGGTTCGCGTTGGAAATTCTCCTAGGCCAGAATATTCTACATATTATTCTCAGGCACTTGTTTAAGAATATCTGCAGTTTATTTGACGTGGTCTTCTTTACCAACCAGGTTTCGCTTCCATATAGGAGCACTGGCTTGACGCATGCGTTGAATATTCGAAGCTTGGTACCTCTTGACAGGTGAGAGGATCTCCATACTGGCCATAGTCGTCCGAAGGCCATCCTTGCCTCCTTGAGCCTGTTATCGATGTCCTCGTCTGCCCCGCCTGTTATGCCTATGATGCTCCCCAGATACTTGAATGTGGTGATTTCTTCTATTGCCTCGTTATTTATAGTAAGCTGATCACTGTTGAGGGTGTTCAGCCTCATGTTCTTCGTTTTACCCACATTGATTTTAAGCCCTACTTGTTGAGCGTGATGTGCGAGGCTGTTAAGTTTTGATTGCATTTCCTCGTGCGTGTGAGATATTAGGGCGATGTCGTCGGCATAGTCTAGATCTTCTAGGTGGGATTCGTGTGTCCATTTAATTCCTCGTGGGGTCGTTGTGGCTTTCCTCATGACATCGTCTAGGACTATGTTGAATAGTAGGGGTGAGAGGGGGCAACCTTGTTTAACTCCGTGTCTTAGCCGTAGAGGGTTGCTTAGGCTTCCGTTGTGTAGGATGGCTACTTCGGCGTCATCGTAGAGCGCTTTGATGATCCGTATTAGCTTGTCTGGGATTCCTTTGTGTGCGAGGGCCGACCATATTGCTTCACGTTGGATCGTGTCGAATGCTCTTTCGAAGTCAACGAATGTGATGAATAGAGGGGCATTCCATTCCACTGATTGTTCTACGATTATTCGTAGGGTGTTGGACTGGTCTATGCAGCCGCGGCGCCTTCTGAAACCTGCCTGTTCCTCACGCATATTAACTTCAATTTGTTCCTCTATTCTGGAAAGCATTATTAGCGCGAGTATTTTCGTCACAACGTTCAGTATTGTTATTCCTCGCCAGTTGCGGCATTGTGTTAGGTCACCTTTCTTTGGTAGCTTGATTATGATTCCTTTCTTCCAATCTTGTGCTATGTTCTCAGAGTTCCAGATTTGTTCTAATGTTGGCCTTAGGGAATCTGCTGTAATGTCAGCTGTGACCTTGTAGAGCTCTGCTGGAACGCCGTCGGGTCCTTCAGCCTTGTTATTCTTTAGCTTGCTTATGGCTTCGGCTATTTCCTCAGCTGAAGGGGGCTGCTGGTTGACTCTGTTGCTGAGGGTGCTACTGTTGGTGCTGGTGCGGGTTGAATCCGTTGCGCGCTGTGGCTGTTGATGGTGCCTTTCATTTATCTCGCTGAAGTGTTCTCTCCACCTGCTCATTTGATCTTCTGCCGAGGTTAGTATGTGACCATTTCTGTCTCTTATTGGTCGACTTTGTTTCAGGCTCTTGTTTGTTAGGTTGCGTATGCTTCCGAACAGTGCACGCATGTTGTTTTGCTCTGCTGCTGATTGTGCGTTGCTTGCGATGTCATTGTAGTATTTCCGCTTGTCTTTTCTTGCCGACTTCTTTACTTCTTTTGCTTTTTCTTGGTATTCCTGTCTTAAGTTATCATTGTTGTTATTGTTGCTGTTGAGAAGCTTCAACCTGAGCTCTTTTCTTTCTTGGATTTTCCCCATGTTTCGTCGGATATCCATGTTTTTCTTGTGTATTCCATAGTTCCTAGAATTTCCTCGCCTATTTGCCTGTAGACCGTTTGTAGGTTCTGGTTGTTTGTTGTTGACTGACTATTTAGGCTTTGTTCTATTCTGGTTCTAAGCTCTGTGACTGTTCTTTCGTTTACCAGCTTATGTATGTTGAGGCGTTTCTTTCTAGCGTTTGTATTTGTCCGGAATGCAATTGGTCTTAGCCGGATGTCACCTGTGACTAACATATGGTCGCTGTGGATATCAGCGCCTCTTCTAGTGCGGACATCTAGCAGTGATTGCTTCCATCGCCGGCTGATGCATATATGGTCTATTTGGTTCTTTGTACGGCCGTCCGGTGAGGTCCATGTATATTTATGGATATCTTTATGAGGGAAGAGCGTTCCTCCTATTTTCAGGTCGTGTTCCTGGCATAGATCTATGAGGCGGTTACCGTTATCATTGCTTGTGCTTGCAAGACCATATTGGCCTACGACATTGTTAGGGGCGACGTTTGTGCCTATCTTCGCATTGAAGTCCCCCATTAGTATTTTAATATCTGTTCTAGGGGCATTGCTCATGGCCGTTGTGAGCTGCAAGTAGAACTCATCCTTGCTTTCTTGGTCCGCCGCATTTGTAGGGGCATAGCATTGGAAGCATCGGAATCCTAGGTATCAGCGAAATGAGGTGGCCTGGATCGGGAGAAATGCGCACAACAAAAGGAAACACCCTCATATTTTCAGGAGGAGAAAACAATAATGGCCAAGGCGGTGTCGGCTTACTTATAACAAAACAGCTAGCAAGAAGTCAAATGAGTTGGAAACCAGTATCCGACCGAATAATCTCAGTCAGAATATACACACGAATTCGTAAGATTACGATTATCCAATGCTATTTTATTGTATTGTAGTATTGTATAATATGTATTCTTAGCTTAGGAAATATTAGTTTATCGATTTTTGTATTTAAGGGAAGAGTATTCAAGAAAAATATAGTTCGATTTCTGAACTGGACTCTGCCGCACGGCACTCTTTTCTTCAATAGAAATATCGGCGTATCCCACTTGGTGACGCCATTATACAGTGCGTATCCCGAAAGGTGACGCACTAAGCTAGGCCTCTTATCACTCCAAAAGGAACATTACATGGCGACCCTGCCCAACGAATCTTCAATTCTGATCCGAGAGACCCTGCCCAACGAATCTTCAATTCTGATCCGAGAGACCCTGCCCAACGAATCTTCAATTCTGATCCAAGAGACCTACCTAAAGAATCTTGAATTATAATCCAAGAGACCTGCTCAACGAATCGTGGAGGCATTACTGGCAATATCGACACCGATGACTGAATTATCATCCACAGAAGAATTCCAGTCTTTATTTAAGAGCTTGATTAAGCTAGCGGAGGAGGAATTTGAATACAATCCAGGTACAACAGAGGTGGAGGATAACATTATACCATACATACCAACACCGATAGAGGAGCTAAAGAAGAGAGGACCGAAGCCGATAACAATAGAAGAATACCGACGGAGGGTGAAACCCGAAGCACCACAACAACGACAACAAGGAAAACGTTCAAAGAAACGCGGCGGCAAAAAAGTAGCCCTGAGAAAAAAACGAGCTGAATTACACCGGATAATCCCCATCGCCAAGGGATCAGCCAAAAAGGCACTATTTGAGGAATTGGAAAAACTTCGATAAAAACAATGGGAAACTGCAGCTCAACGAACGTCCAAGCAACCTTCTTCACCACATACCAGCAAGCAATAACGACATCTTCGATCTTTATAATTATAATAATAATTGTAATTCTTTATAATAAGCACAGTAAAAATTATGTAAAGAAACAGTTGAATAGGACAATTAATGTTTAAAAAAAAAAAAGGTTATTAATGTTTTAAAAAAAAAACAAAAACGAATTTTTTCAAATACTTAAGAATATATGAATAAATAAATTCAATTCCAAATAAATGGATTTGCATAATTAATTAAGGAATTGTTTACTGAATGGATAGGTTGAAAGAACTGCTAACAGAAATTGAAAGAACCCTATCGAACTTCAAGAAAAGTCAGCATCGTGGTTTTAAAATTGACACCCTCAGAGCAAAATTAAATAAGCTCGAGGAAATAGAACAAGAGTTCAAGGCATTAATAAGTACGCTACAAGAAGAAAACACATTCGATAGCAAACTTAAATTTGTAAAAATCTCAAAAGAACTAAGAACACTGATAGATAGAGCGTTAACACAAGACAACGAGATGGCAAATTTTGATCTAAGTACGGCCATGAAAGCCATCCCAGTATTTGAAGGAAAATACAACGAACTAAATGCATTCTTAAAAATTGTAGAATACATACATAAAACTTTGAATGAAACCGCGAAATCGGATTTATTGGACTTTGTTTTTAACGTGAAGTTATCACTAAGTGTCCAAACAGCATTAGGAGCTCAGACGCCAGACACATTGGAAGATTTGAAAAAAGAGCTTAATGTTAGATACAAAAGTAGTAATACGGTATCACAGATCCACACCACACTTAGCCACTTAACGCAAAAGAGATCTACTATTTCGGCATACAAGGAAAAAATATTAACTTTGGTGAGCGAACTAAATCAATTACAAATAAATGCACTTGGCACTACTACAAGCACGGCAGAGAAAAACACAATTAAAACAATTAATGACTCATATGCTTTAACAGTATTTAAAAATGGTCTTAATGACCAGTACAGAAGTACAGTATTCGCATCAAGACCAAAGACCTTCCAAGAAGCAATTACAATTGCACAAGAACTGGAAAAAAATGAGCAACACCAACCAGTTTCTAACAACATCATGCATATGAGGAGGCAACATAATCAAAATAGATTCCAACAAAATAACAGAAATAATAATCGCAACTATACCCACAACAAATATAATGAAAGGAGATATTACAGAGGCAACAATATTCGAAATGGGAACAATAGGCCTCATAACAATAGTTATAACAAAGACAACAACAGCAATAACCATAGAGCTAGTAACTATAATAATAGAATCAACCATAATAATCAAAACAGAAATAGAAATTACAATAGCAATACAAATAAAAATTGAACTAGAAATATTAACTTTATTCAGGACCAGGGAAACGTCCAGGAATCCGGAGAGGAATAAATCGACCTCCCGGAGAATCTAAAAAGATATACAGAATTTCTCATGATTGCACAAACTATATTACAGTATATTGTGAAAATGCTAAACAACATCTTAATTTTTTGATAGACACAGGAGCTGATGTATCGATAGTAAAATCCGATAAATTGAATGTCCATACTTTTGATTTTAATCCAGGTAACAAATGTAAGCTAACAAGCATAACCAACGAAACAATAACTTCTTTAGGAATAATTAATTTAAAACTATTGATCGGAGATTATACAATCCATAACTCATTTCATACGGTAGATGAAAACTTCCCAATAAGCACAGATGGAATTATTGGTCGGAATATATTAAAGAAATACTTGTGTAAAATAGACTACGAAACTTTCACTATATCATTCAACATGAACGAACAACAATATGTTTTACCCATGGAAACAAAACCAATAAGCATTGCACAAATTAGATTACCACCTAGGACGGAGGCGATTATACCAATAAACCTAGAGAGACAAGAGGACAGCATAGTGTTGAATAAAGAACTAGAAAATGGTGTGTTCATAGCAAACACAATAGTACCAGCCAAAGGTATATGCCACATCAAGATACTTAACACTAATGACAAGGAAATAACGATACCAAACTTTAAGGTAGAGATAGAACCCTTAAAGAATTATTCCATTCTGTCTAAAACTAGAAGTAAATATGATGCGGCACGAGTAACCAAACTCTTACAAACAATAAACATAGATTGCAAAGATACGGAAACCAGAGAAAGTCTAATAGAGATAATAGAGGAGTACAGCGATATATTTCACCTTCAAGATGAAGTCTTAACGACAAACAATTTCTATAAACAAAAACTCCAGACTATAGATGATACGCCCGTATACATAAAAAACTACCGATTGCCACACACTCAAAGTGAGGAAATAAGGAAGCAAGTTACAGAATTGGAGTCAAACGACATTATTGAACCATCCGTTAGTCCTTACAATGCTCCATTACTAATAGTACCCAAAAAGGGCTCTGGCAATAAAAAGCAATGGCGATTAGTCGTAGACTTCAGGAAATTAAACGACAAAATAGTTAGCGACAAATTCCCTTTAACCAGATTAGAAGATGTCCTAGACAAATTAGGTAGAGCGAAATACTTTACAACCCTTGACATGACCAGTTCTTTCCACCAAATCGAACTGGAAAAAGAGTCAAGACCGCTCACGGCATTTTCGACGGGAGCCGGACATTTCCAATTCAAAAGATTACCTTTTGGATTAAAAGTATCTTCTAATAGTTTTCAAAGAATGCTAACCATCGCACTAACTGGGCTTAGTTCTGAAGCATTCCTTTATGTTGATGACATCATAGTTTTTGGATGCAGTATCAAACATCATAACGCGAATCTAAGAAAGATATTTCAGAGATTGCGCAAATACAATCTCAAACTCAACCCAAGTAAATGTCAATTTTTAAAAGCAGAGGTCGTATACCTCGGCCACTTAATAACAAGCGAAGGTATAAAAACCGATCCATCGAAGTATGAGGTAATCAAAAATTACCCCATACCCAAAAACGTTGATGAAGTCCGCAGATTCGTAGCTTTCTGTAACTACTACAGACGATTTATTCCCAATTTTGCAGAGATTGCGAAAAGCCTAAATTCCCTTCTAAGGAAAAATGTACCATTCGTATGGGATGAACCTTGCCAAAATGCATTCGAAACACTAAAAGAGAAATTAATACAACCACCAATACTTCAATATCCGAATTTCGACAAACCATTTATCTTGACAACAGATGCATCAAACTATGCCTTAGGAGCAGTTCTATCACAAGGCGACATTGGTTCAGATTTACCAATATCCTACGCCAGTAAATCGCTGACGAAACACGACATCAATAAACCCATCATTGAAAAAGAGTTACTTGCGATACATTGGGGTATAAACTTTTTCAGACCATTCCTCTATGGGAAAAGATTTGTGGTAGTCACTGATCATAGACCATTGGTATCATTGTTTACACATAAGAATCCTTCGTCAAAATTGACAAGAATCCGATTAGACTTAGCAGATTACGACTTTGACATAGTGTTCAAGAAAGGAAAAATCAACACTAATGCTGACGCTCTGTCAAGAATACAATTAGACTCCGATATTCTGAAAAATATGGTTCCTAAAGAAAGAGACTTAACAGTGAGTAAAGTGCTAGCAATAACAAGGGGTATGTTAAGAAGACAAAAAGAACACGAGAAAAACGAAAGCATAGGAAATGTTCCCCAACCACAATTAAAGCTTGATCACCTTTATATTTGGGATTGCACTTCCATATCTGACGTTAAGAATATGAGAAAGTTAAAATTTATAATGTTGCGCAACAATAAGAATAAAATTGAAATTGTACGTACTAGCAAAGAAATAATAGTATATTATAGCGATAATCCTGATATGAAACAAGATTCTATCACGGAGAAGCTACAATGTAGCGACAATAACGATAATTCTGATATGAAATACGTCTCTATCATGAAGAAGTTATTAAATACTACACACGAAATGAATATACATGAGCTAGCTCTATCGAACAGAGATAATATATTTGAATGCATTCAGAAAGAAAGATTTAAAAATTTATTTAATAGGTTGCAACAAAGAAAAGAATATAATAATCGCGCGAAACTTGAGATAATATTATACGAACCCCCTAAGAGAATAAATAGCATCGAAACACAGAAGAAAATAATAGAGGAATATCACAGTTCACCACACGGAGGTCATTTAGGAGTCAGAAAAACTGTATTGAAAATCAAACAACGATTTTGCTGGAAGAATTTGAACAAAATGGTAAAGGAACATATTAACAATTGTGAGCAATGCCCATTCAACAAACAAGTAAGACAAACCAAGGAAAGAATGCTTAAAACCGACACACCCACAACAAGTTTTGAAACTGTAGCCATGGACATAGTAGGACCATTAAGAATCTCGAATAACTACCGATATATACTCACTATGCAATGTGAACTAACAAAATTTGTAGTGGCATCTCCCTTAGAAACTAAAGATGCTCACACGGTAGCTTCAACCATAGTAAACGATTTCATTTTGAAATATGGACATTTCAAGATCCTGAAAACAGATCGAGGTACGGAATTTACCAACAAACTGATGCAAGAAATATGTAAATTACTCAAAATCAAGCAAATTGTTAGTACTCCTTACCATCACCAAACTTTGGGAGTAGCGGAACGGAATCATCGCGTTCTTAATGAATATATGCTGTCATTTGCAGATGATCTAGAATGGTTTAAGTGGATACCTTATTACACTTTTTCTTACAACACTACACCTCACGTAGACACTGGTTACACGCTATACGAATTAATATTTGGCAAACTACCCTATTTACCATTCGATTTAATCAATAATAATAACACTGTTTACAATCTAGATAACTACGCTAACGAATTAAAAGTTAGATTAAAATCAGCTACTTCAAGAGCTAGAGACTTGATAGAAAAAATTAAGCAGAAACGAACGGAAAAACAAACTGCAACAAATCCGATATACATTGAATCAGGTGACCTAGTTCTATTGAGAAACGAAAATCGCAAAAAATACCACAAACCTTACAAAGGTCCATATAAAGTCTTAGAAAGAAAAAGCGTAAACTCAGTAATTGAAATAGATGGCATACCCAAAGAGGTTCACAACGACAGATTCAAGAAATACAATGTAAAAAAATAAAATAGTTAATATCATAACGTAATTAATACATAATGTAATATACATTTAAACATATTAGTATAAGAGCATACTTGTAATCAGCAGTAATATCATACTACTATAATATTCATATTCTGTAATAATACTATACTATCATTTTTGTTTCGCCTTAAACTAATATCATACTACTATAATATTCATATTCTGTAATAATACTATACTATCATTTTTGTTTCGCCTTAAACTAAGAGTTAAGACTCAACATAAAGGGTGAGGGTGTAGTGATCATACTCAAATTCGCTATTATGTAACAATCACTACGCAAGGCCACGGTCAGTCAGAACCAAAACAGCTAACACACGAAGTCAATGCACGAGATGTAATTTAACCCTGCTTGCTTTCCCCGTGCAGTGATTCACACTTAGCATGCGGCGCTTGCCCAGAACCTTTTGTTTCTATGAATCATAAATTAAATCTGGGTCAAGCAAAGTGCTAAACAGCTGATGATACCGATTCTGACCCTTTGCGAAATACACCCTTTGCGAAACATATGTGATAGCTATTTTATTGTATTGTAGTATTGTATAATATGTATTCTTAGCTTAGGAAATATTAGTGTATCGATTTTTGTATTTAAGGGAAGAATATTCAAGAAAAATATAGTTCGATTTCTGAACTGGACTCTGCCCCACGGCACTCTTTTCTTCAATAGAAATATCGGCGTATCCCACTTGGTGACGCCATTATACAGTGCGTATCCCGAAAGGTGACGCACTAAGCTAGGCCTCTTATCACTCCAAAAGGAACATTACAAATCATTTCGAGAAAATCGCATTTAAAATTAAAACTCCTGCTTGGAGCCAAGACGCGATTTAAATAATTAACATGAAAACATTTTCCAATTACTTTATTAATACATATGTACATAGGTAGCGGTACTGGCTTAACTCTGCAGCGCGATCAACGGCGAATCGATGGAGAAGACCCTCTTCTTCTCATGCACTTCCTCTTTTATATCTCTGGTTCCTTTTATCTCTGCTGCATTATCGTTGGTACTTTGGTTCGGCTGCGTTTATCATTATTGATAGTTTGATAGTTAGGTCCGGCTGCATTTATCGTTATTGGTATTTTGATAGTTAGGTCCGGCTGCATTTATCGTTATTGGTATTTTGATAGTTAGGTTTCATGAGTTAGTTTTACCAAACCGATATCTTCTTGGGCTTCGCTGACTCACTGAGGGATGTTTCTTCTATGGGTACAGCTGTGTATATAACTCCTCCTTCCTTTAAAACAGAAGTCTCCGGCTTCGGATTATTAATGATGATCTTTTGATTTTTTTCTTTCCTAACATATAGTACAATACTAAGACTTATTAAACTAGTAATGAATACCATTATTAAACTTATGTTAGTTGCATGTATTATATTATTGTGAAATTGTAATTCTTCAATTTTTTTGATATTTTCAAAATTATCGATATTCAACTTAGTCAAATTAATTGGTTTATTATTAATAATAAATAGTTTTTCAGCGGGATAATAATATTTATCTAAAATTACAAATTTGTTGTTATGAAATGTTTGATCCTTTATTTGTACGGTACAATTATTGAAATTCATTAAATAATTTCCTTCAAGTATAATTTTTCTATTGTCGCAATTATGTGTTAGATTTTCTTTTTTCATATTAATTAATAAAATAGTTTCATCATCCATTTTTTCTATAGTAGTAACATTATTATTTCTATAATCACATTGATGAGTTGTGATACATGTTTTACTTAACTTTAATTCTTTTAATGACAATTGCTCATCGTAATGATACAGTTTGTTATTTATTTCTACAACGTGTTCTTTTTCTTCTTTTATTTCTAATTGTTCTTTATTTGGGATTGGTACAATTACTTGCAATTCTTTTATAATATAATCCTTTGGAATTTTTACGGCAAAAATCAGAAAATCATTTGTATATCTTAAAACTCCTGTTTTTAACAATTTAAGCTTATGAAAATCTACCTGGTATGCTTCTAATTCTTCTGAGGTTAACATGCTTGGGTGCAATATGTTATTTTTAGCTGATACAATATTATCTAAGATTTGATTGACTTTATTTTCTAAGTACCTTAATTTAGTTTCTTGCTCTAAAAATAAAATTTGTTCGTTTAATTTTCTATTCTGCTTGTTAACAGTATTCATTGCATCTAAAATTTTCACTCTGTCTTGTTCTATTAATATTTTTAAATTCGTAACTGTTTTGTTGAAATGTTCATTTATATATATTTGTTGATTTATTGTGGTTATAGCATTATGAGTATTATTTTCCATTGTTTTTAAGTGGTCTAGTATATCTTGCCTGTCTTCGTCGTCCATAGTTCCAAATAACCATTTTTCTCCTTTTCCTATCAAATTAAATAAGCCTCGTTTTTGTCTTATTGGATTCCCTAGAGCTTTGATTTTGCTTTTAATTATTTTTATTTCAGTATCGATGACTTTACGATTATCAATGTTTAAATGACCCATGTTTATTTCTAATTGTTTTAATACATTTTCTATATCTTTTACGTTAATGATATGTAGGATTATGTCAGTATTATTAGCGATTTCGACCTCTCTCATTCTTAGCTTTACATACCCATTGTCTTCTCTTATATGATGAACCTGCATTACCCCTTGTACTGTCATCGTCAGTATCCCTAGAATTGTCCACCTTAACATCCAACTGACCTGCAAATTTTGTTGGTCTCTTTATATTTATGGGATGAACTTGAGTTAATTTATATTTTCTAAAATAGGGTTTATCTTTATGTCTCAGTCTTTTATAGTTTTTGAAGTGAAACTTCTAATGGGACTTCCAAAACAAGGTTGCGTTAAACGTTTAACGCTAACGTTTAACGCTTCTCAAAAGCTGCAACTTTCCTATATGCAAGCGCATTTCAGTACTGAGCTTAAAGCGCTAATTTTGCTTTATAAGCTAAAAATAGCTTTATTTCATGAAAGTAGCTTTTGTATCGCAGATGAACTTTGGAAGACAGTCCACGGACAATGCGACGGATTTAAGGTTATGTCAAGGTACGTCTCTTGTGAATATCAATTGATTGTTAGGTTTTCTGTTTTGAAATTACATTATGACGCATTCACATACATCTATGTATATGTATAAAAGAAAGTCGTGTTAGTTACACTATTTATAACTCAAGAACGGCTGTACCGATTTGGATGAAAATTGGTGGGGAGGTAGCTTAGAACCAGGAAACGGCTATACGATACTTTGTAGGTTTTCAAAATGGCGGACAAAAGATGGCGGCTGAAATTTTTAATTTTGAAGCGATTTTCATGAAAAAATTGGTATACAGGGGTTTTGCGGGATGGGGATTTCAAATCCGCTGTCCAAATTTAGAAGTTCAAGATGGCGGATCCAATATGGCGACCAAGATTTCCTGATTTCAACGGATTTTAATGAACAATAGTACAATGAATGTTTTGAGGTCACTGATTTTGAATATTATCAAAATTTAGAAATCCAAGATGGCGGATCCAAAATGGCGACCATATTTCTCGATTTCAAGGGATTTCAATGAAAATTAGTACAATGATTATCTTGAGGTCACTGATTTTGAATATTATCAAAATTTACAAATCCAAGATGGCGGACCCAATATGGTGACCAAGATTTCTCGATTTCAATGGATTTTAATGAAAATTGGTACAATGATTATTCTGACGCCACTAATTTTGAATATTAGCAAAATTTCCAAATCCAACATGGTGGATCCAACATGGCGACCAGAATGTCTCGATTTCAACGGATTTTAATAGAAATTAGTACAGTGATTATTCTGAGACCACTAATTTTGTATATTATTAAAATTTCTAAATGCAAGATGGCGGACACAACATGGCGTCCAGAATGTCTCGAATTCGACGGATTTTAATGAAAATTGGTACAATGATTATTCTGAAGCTACAAATTTCGAATATTATCAAAATTTGTAAATTCAAGATGGCGGGTCCAATATGAGACCAAATTTCTTGATTTCAACGGATTTTACTGAAAATTAGTACAATGATTATTCTGAGGACACTAATTTCGAATATTAGCCAAATTTCCAAACTCAAGATGGCGGATCCAATATGGCGACCAACATTTCTCGATTTCAACGGATCTGAATGAAAGTTGGTACAATGCTTATTTTAAGGCCACTAATTTTGAATATTATTAAGATTTGGAATTTCAAGAGAGCGGATCCATAAAGGGGTTTTCGGATTGAAACAATTTCTGGAATATAACAAACTAGAACATTTGAGAAGTGTTTAATTAGTAAGAATTTACCCAACGCCGGGTGAAACCGGGTAACCCAGCTAGTTATTAATACAAATACATTTTCCAGGGCGAGAATGTTAAAAAGTTTGTCTTAAAGAAACAATATGAGTTCACTAAAAATCAATTTCTACCCCTTCCTGTTTTCATTTCCCGATTACGAAGTTTCACTTCTTCCGCGCGGAGGGACTCCACGCACTATTTTTTTTATATATCCTTCTTTCCTTTTTTCTTGATAATCTTCTCTATTCGCGTTTCTTTTATTTATTATTTTATGTTTATAGTTATTTATGCTTTTTATTACTGTGCTAAGGTCCTTTAATTGAGTTGCTTCTCTTGGCGTCATCTTAATGGTTGAATGGTGTCTGTCATTGTAGCTGACTACTGCTATCTGAATCTTATGTTCTATTAGCACTTCGTCCTTGATGGCTTGTATCTTTTCGATTAAAGTTGAATGTAGCCTCTCTATATCGGCATTTCCTGTGTGACTGTTTGGTTTCGTCCAATGCACTTCAATGCATTTCTCTCTTAAGTACTTAATGACATGTTCCGATTTAAATTCATTGTCCATAGTGATTTGTTGTGGTTTGCCAAAACTTGCGAAATACATTTCTAATACTGCAATTTTCTTTGTCCAATTTTTATCTATTAATGGATATGCTACTACGAATTTAGTTAATTTATCTATAATAGTCACAAAGGTTTGTTTCAAATAATGAAATACATCTAAATGTATTATTTCATTTTTATTGGTTGGAGTTTGTGTAATATGAAACTTAGGTTTTATTGGATTTCTATCATATTTGATACCTTGACAGTCTTCACAATTACCTATTATTAATGATATATGTTCCATCAATTTCGGATAATAAATTTTATCTTTGAGGGTGTTATAAGTTTCGTTTATTCCACTATGTAGTGATTCCTTGTGGTGATAAATTTAAATTTGTTTATGGCATTCTTCTTCTGTATCAATGTCTCTTGCTCGTATCGTAGCTTTGATAAATTTTATCTTCTTGTTTCCGTCATACATGTCTCTTAATATTTGTTGAATTTTGTTATATTCATGGTCTTGAACTTCCGAATATATACCTATTGTACCTGATTTTATGTGTTTTCTTACCACGTCTTGTAATTTACTTTCTTCGTCTAAAGGATTTAAATAAATTATTCTTCTATTGTGCAGAATGTCAAATTCTTTAGATACATTATATGTTAAGATTATTTGAGTCTTGTATTTATTTACAATCTCATTTTTGATTCCTATATGATTTAACAATTGCTCTTCTACTGAATGTTGAGTATCAGAATGGTCCATGTTGGATTCACTTCTGTTATCCTCGCTAATTAGAGCGCTATGTTCAATTCGACTTAGGAAATCTGCAACTTTATTTTCCTTTCCTTTTAAATATTCAATTTCGTAATTATACTCCTGCAATTTTAATATCCATCGTTGATTTCTCTGCGAAAATTCCTTTCCTTTATATTTGGCATTTAAATACTTTATTGGGACATGATCAGTAACAATTTTGAATTTTCGTCCATATAGATATGGTCTAAAATAGTTTACTGAGTACACTATTGCTAGAAATTCTTTATCCGTTGTACTATAGTTTTTCTCGTGGTTGTTCAAAGTTCTTGAAACGTAACAGATGGGATGTCCCTCCTGTGATAAAACTGCTCCAATTGCATGGTCGCTTGCGTCCGTAGTTACTACAAATTCTTTATCATAATTTGGAAATCTAAGTATAGGATGTGATACTATCAATATTTTTAAAGTTTCAAATGCGTTAATATATTGTGGATCATTTGTGTTAATTTTCTGGCCTTTTTTCAAATACTTAATCATTGGATGTGCAACTTTAGCATAATTCTTTATAAATTTCCTATAATATCCTGTCATGCCTAAAAATCCTCTTAACTGCTTTTCAGTCTTCGGAAGTTCTAATTTTTTTATGTCTTCTATTTTATTAGGGTTTGGTTTTATTCCTTCATTGGTTAGCACATGTCCTAAAAATTCAGTTTCTTTCTTCATAAATGAGCACTTATCAGCTTGTATTTTTAACTGGTGATTTGCTAATCTCTTAAATATTTTTTCAAGTGAACTCAAATGTTCTTCCAGTGTTGTTGAAAATATTAATATATCATCCAAGTAAACTACACATATTTTGTTGATATATTCTCTAAGAATCTCATTCATCATCCTTTGGAAAGTTGCGGGGGCATTCTTGAGTCCGAATGGCATTCTCACATATTCATATAATCCAGCAGGTGTTACGAAAGCTGTCTTATCTATGTCTTCTTCTTTCATTAAAATTTGATGGTAACCTTTTGCTAGGTCGATTGTACTAAAATACTGTGCTTTTCCTAATTTATCTAGTATGCTGTCAATATTAGGTAAAGGATATTTGTCATCTACTGTAATTTGATTGAGTCTCCTGTAGTCTACTACGATCCTAAATTTCTGCTTTCCTGAGTTATCTTTTTTCTTCGGTATTACAATAATTGGTGAACTGTACCTACTTCTACTTTTTCTGATAATTCCCTGGTCTTCCATTTCTTTCATTTGTTTCCTGACTTGTTCCTCATGCTGCGGTGGGTATCTATACAATTTAGCATTGATTTGTTCGTTTGTAACTGTTTTTATTTCATGTACAATACAGTTTGTATTAGTTAGTTGATCTCCTTCTTTGAACATCAAATTTTTATATCTATACAATAGTCTCAGAACACCATCTTTTTCTTCTTCATTGAGATGCTCAGTTTTAATACTTCTTAGGTCACTTTCCTCTAACATGTTTACTTCTTCATTCAATTTTTTATTCAAGAACCATAGTACTTTAGAGTTGTTTAGTATTATTTGTCCTTTTTCTATATTGATCTCTTTTACATTTCTTTCAACCCAATCCATACCTATTAAAAGGTCATAGGGCTTATCAAGATCAATTTTTATCCATTTCATACGTGCATTTTCACTTTCATAAAATTCTTTAGGACATTTTGTTTTTACATATTCTGTGCTTTGTTGTACTTGACCCGTTATCGTATTTATATTAACTTGTTCCTTTGATATTGTCTGATATAAATCTGGTTTCACATTTCTTGAGTTTAATAAACTAATTGTGGATCCTGTGTCGAGTAAAGCAATCAATTCTTGTTTTTCGATAGTTAATAATATATAGATTTTACGTTGGTCCGAGGCTAGTTTATAAAAAACTCGTCGGACATCTGATTTACTTCATTCTTAGTACTTGCAGCGTCTACTTCCATTGGTTGCACTTGCTCTCTTTGTTGATTTTGATTTATTGATCTGTATTGTCCACTATTCTGATTAAAAGTTCGTCTATATTGTGCTGAATTATTTTGTCTATACTGTTCTGAATTGTTATAATTATTTCGTCTGTATTGTTCTGTGTTGTTATTATTATTTTGTCTGTATTGTCCTGTGTTGTTATTATTATTTTGTCTGTATTGTGCTGATAAATTACCACGAAATGTTGGGTTTACGTAATTTCTTGCATAGTTTTGATTATAAAATTTTTCTTGGAAAACAGGTTTTATAGTTTTAGTTCTATTTGCATTAACCATTTGATTTTTAAGGTTTCCATAATCTCTACCAATATATGTCTGTAAAACATTTCTTACCTCCGGTAAAGTAAATTTATTATACAGTTTATCTTCTAACGTTCCTGACACTAGTTCTTTTATTTTTGCAATTAAAATACTACCCAGAGTATTATTTATTTCGTGACTATTTTCATTATAAATTGAATATTCCGAAATATACTTAATTATTTCCTGAATTTTACTACATAATTCTCTAACAGAACTTACCCTTAAATTATATATGTCCCGTAAAATGTGTTCCTTGTCCTTTGTGGGCTGATACTGCGTGATGAGTCTGCTTCTACATTCTTCCCACGTAGCAGGTGCTGATACTCTGAGATAATTCTTAGCATCTCCGATTATTTTTGTGTTATATATGATTTCATATGCTTCAGTTTTTTTTTTTGGGTCTTGTATCCAGTCAGCTGTTTGTCTACCATTTCCAGGAATGACGGGAGAGTCCCTGATCGTCCTTCGAATGGAGGCAAATATTTAATCTCCTTCTCCACATTTTCTTTAAATGATCGTTGATTCTGCTGTGCAATGATTTCTTAACATTTGTACGCACTCCTCTATGTTGTTTTGTTGTGTCACCCTATGCTGGTCAACTACTTGATTTCTTCGGTCTCTTCGTTCCAGTTTTGTGAGGGATTAACACACTCAACACTTTTTTTTTCACACACTAAATTAACTTTCGTTTCTTCGTGTCTCGGTAAATTTTGCTTCGTGACACTTCGTCTCCGGTTTTTAATAGGTGAGTTTTAGTTCGTTTCACTGGATTCTTACTTTCACTGAGAAGAATCCTACCGACTGCGCCATTTAAATAATTAACATGAAAACATTTTCCAATTACTTTATTAATACATATGTACATAGGTAGCGGTACTGGCTTAACTCTGCAGCGCGATCAACGGCGAATCGATGGAGAAGACCCTCTTCTTCTCATGCACTTCCTCTTTTATATCTCTGGTTCCTTTTATCTCTGCTGCATTATCGTTGGTACTTTGGTTCGGCTGCGTTTATCATTATTGATAGTTTGATAGTTAGGTCCGGCTGCATTTATCGTTATTGGTATTTTGATAGTTAGGTCCGGCTGCATTTATCGTTATTGGTATTTTGATAGTTAGGTTTCATGAGTTAGTTTTACCAAACCGATATCTTCTTGGGCTTCGCTGACTCACTGAGGGATGTTTCTTCTATGGGTACAGCTGTGTATATAACTCGCGCGAGCTCACTAAAAGTTGTTATATACCGTTATAACCCTCGAATTTCTTAATAATATTTTAGGAGGTTATTTTTGGAGGTCTAAGGAGTTGAAAAATGAAAAAAAAAAATCTAGACGGTAATAGTACCTTAAAGAAAAGCAAATAAAAATCATTGAATTGTCACGAACCAATTCCTCTTATATCACGTTCAATTTTAAGTTTTTTCCACAAAAATGTTCCTCGCAACAATCAGCTGGGGAGTTATGAATAACAAAGACAGATATAAAAATCATTGTTTCTGCCTTTGTCTAACCTTCATATTTCACTTATATACCAACCAAATTTAACATTTGCAACATAACATGCTGGAGCCATTTGCTTGTCATTGTAAAACTATTCTAACAGCTAATTGCTGATTGAAAATGGGAGTTGGCGAACAAGTTAGTTCAGAGCATTTTTATAAAAGTGATGTTGAATGCAAGACACTTTTTGAAATATTTCTATGGATAACAAATTGTTAAAATATAGCGTAATGCCTGTGAAAAATACTTTGTGACTACGGAACATCCCTAAGCATTGGCAGGGAAGAAGACATCAAAAGAGCATTAGCAATTAAAGACAAATTTAAGCTCTTTTAAGTTGTTATATGCAATATAAAATATATTTTTGGTTTTTTAATTTTTATCGTCATTTTTGAACACATTCACAACAAATTCGAAAAATATTTTAAATTCTTGGGGAAAACTAAAAGCTATATTTTATTCACTTCGAATAATATTTCATTCTAATAAGGCATTCTTCAAGTACATATTTTAAACTGTTTAAATTTTCTTCTTGGAAGAAATCTTTTTTTATTTAAATCTTCTCTCTTGACTTGATAACATGGCGACCAAACTTGACTCGCGTATTCGAGAATTGGTCTAACAAAAGAAAAGTAAAACTGTTTAAACACATTTCCTATTGGAAAATTCACGGGACCATCTTTTGATAAATCCCAGCATAGAGCTGGCTCTAGCCACCCTACAGTTGATATGCTCAAAGTCTAATTTGAAAATCCAGGATAACCCCCAAATCACGCACAGAGTGAACGAAGTGTTGAGCAAGATTTGATCAGGTATAATCACAATGCAAGGGATTACGGCCTCTATAAAAAGTCATGATTTCGCACTTACGAACATTTAGTTCCAAATTGTGGTGTGTAGTGTACACCACAAATGGAATATGTTTAGGTCATAATAGGTCATAGTAGTACGAATGGAATATTTTCATGTCTGCGTAGATTGAGATTTTACAGGTTTCTAATATCTTGTTCGATGTGGAGTGACGAAAAGAAACCTGATATGTCCTGTCGAGTAAGTAAGAACGAATCCAGTTAATAAGCAGAGGTGGAAGGCCTAGAATTACTAATTTAAGAATTATTACGGAATGGGAAAGCTTTTCGAAAGCCTTGCTGAAGCCAGTACAGGTGCAGTCTGTTTGCAAACCTTTTTGAAAGCATTTGGTAACCAAAGTAACAAATCCGAGGAGATTCGTAGAAGTAGAGCTCCCCGGAAGAAAACCGTGCTGGTTTGTTGAGATGAGGCGCTTGCAGACAGAAGAAAATTGTGAGTGTACAATTTACTCAATAAGTTTTGGGATGCACGAGAGTTTCGCAATAGGCCTATAGTTGCATACCTCATTTTAATATATAATAATAATAATATGTAATAATAATAATAATAATAATAGCTGGCGGAATACCATCGAGTCCTGATGTAAAATCAAGAGGGAGCTCATTGATATGCTTAGGAGTGTGGCGGCCTTGCTTATCGGATCATAGTTGGCGTTGCTTATATTTTTTTATCTGTAGCAATCTATTCTCGATCGATTTCAAAATAAATGCATTTAACAAATTACAGTGGAAAACATTTAACACGAAAACGCTTAAGACGAAATATCGGCTAACACGAAATATTTTGTTGGACCCGATTTATAAATGCAATTATGGTACTAAGTTTTCCGCTTAAGCCGAAACGGATAATTCGAAATATCGCTTAACGTGAAGAATTTTTTGCAACTCTGAGTTTTGAAATACATGTAAAATAATTCGCTTACCTCGAAATGCGACTTTTCTCTTTTCCCTTTTGTTTAGTCAATGAAAATGTTGCCGCTCATTCTATAAAAGTGTATAACTACTGAGAGAAAATGAAAAACAATCTACGAAAGACAATAAATATGTATTATTTGCAACGGTAACACTGCACTACTTTAATTTTTCGGAGAATTTCTCTTTTTAGATAGCCGGGAATTCACCGGAATCTGTTTGCTTAACACGAAATTCTGATAAGGCGAAATTTTTTGCTCGTCCCTTTAATTTCGTGTTATCCGATTTGCACTGTAATTATAACTTGTTCTTTTTAATCTCATTTAGTTGGAAGAGGATTTCTTTCTTTACAAAACGAGGTTCCACTTTTTGTGTCTTAAATTACCTACTTCCACAGGAGTACTACAGACGGATAAATTAATAGGAATATGATTTTTGTTTAAGTGGTTAAAATTATTAAGATCAGGTTTAAATTCAGGGGAGAATAATTTTCGAAGAAGGACACAAACATATCGTATATTGCAGGTGGAGTGCCACTAGAAACTCCTTCATATTGCATATTAGCAGGGTATTCGTCCACTTTTCTTTTAAAGTTAGTAAATTTATAAAATGCGGGTGGATTGTTGTAGAATTCAGTTGTCATTCGTCATTCGTTTTACGTAATGGTTATATAACTGTGTGAAATATTCTTGAAATTTATTATAACATTTAACAAATTCATCTTACGAAGAGTTATTCCTATCCATAAGCTATTCCTTCCACTACTTATTCTTCTTATATCTAAACTTCCGAAGATCGCTATTGAACGAGGGAGGTGAAGAAGTAAGGGAACGCTGGCGTTCATAAGGGACGCAAAATTCAAAAATATTGAAGAGGAAGGCGTAGAATTTGGACAAGGTATTGTCAATGTTATCATCAGATAAAAGTGTAGTAAACCAAAGGAAGATATTCTTATGCAAAGTTTGTCCATATCCACCTTCCTGAAATTGTAAACGTAGTCGCTAAAGTTAACATACTGTTTAATATTTTCAGGATTATAAAAATAATCGATTTGGAAAGGCAGATATTTGTTAAGAGTAGAAAGAATTGGACTGTGATCAACAATTGTATTGTTGCAGTCAGAGAAAAATACAAGATCAAGCTGCCGACCCATATAACTCTGTATGAAACTTACCTGACTGAGACCGAAAAACCGATCCCAGAAATGAGGACTCTTTAGAACTTAATTTATTAAAGCGATCGCAGCCATCGTCATCGGAATTGGCTACCCATTGAACCTTGGGTAAATTAAAATCACCTAATAAAAGGAGATCGTCGTCTGGATTCATTAAGTTATTCATGAATCCCAATTCTGAAATTAACATATTATACTATATTCATTCCTGTCAAGAGTTCGATAAGATCAGGAGGAATATAGCAACATATAATAAATAAAGAATTTTTGACTAATGATACTTTAAGAGTAATAAGCTCAATGTCAGAAGAAGCAGATAGGTCAGCTGGTGAAATCAAACGGCAATTGAGGTGAGTTTTGCAAGCTATGAGAACTCCTCCTGCGCGCGCCTCCGAATGAATAAATCTATCCCTTGATAGGGTGAATCAAAAACCTCAGCATCCCGAAAATGATGATGTAACCACGTCCTGGTCTTAATCCTGATACCCCTTACATTTTGATAATATAAGGAGATTGTTTGCAGATTCAGTTTTTTGAGACAATATTAGATGAATTGGCACTCGAATTGCTAGGCTTGCAGATCGGCCTACGAGGCACGAATTTCTTTACCAAAGCACCTGAGGTCCAAAAAGAAGAATTTAGCAAAATCGGAGCCAATTCTTCAGGCACATGTAAAATAAAAGATGCAATTAGGCTTACACCTTTATTAATTTCCCGACAAGATATATTTTGTATACAAGTATTTCGTACCTGAGTGTGGGAGAAGATAGCTTTAGAGGAAGTCCTTAAGTCTAGATGAGAAATAAATAGTGTTCGTCGATGGGGGACAACTTTTAGTGATTCTTCAACGTTTCCCATAACAGGAAGGTTAATCTCTGCTTGAAAAGATGTTTCAGAATGGAACTCGTGGGACGTGGGAATAGAGTTTTGAGCCGCAGAAAATAATGGGGAAGGGGTATTAGAACAATTGATATCTTCAATAGCATCAATAACTGAATTCTTTTTATTTTGAATTTAGCGCTTATTTGTTCGCGTTTTTTTCGTAAACCTGATTTCTTCACGTTGGAGGCTACAATATTTGTAGAGGGAGGAGGAGAAACTTCCGTGATTTGGATAACATCAACCGAAATATGGGGTCTCTGATTTTCGTCAGTATTAAGAGTTTCAATATCACCTTTAATAGAAAGGAGTAACTCAGTACTCTTTGAAAACTCAGACGACCACGAGTTAAGATTATTAACAACTTTTCGTACGTGATACGTAATATCATCAATGACAGGGCCGACTACTGTAATATGTACAACACAAGAGAATGATACAGCGTTAGTAAACACAGTGTGTAAACTATTCGAGAGTGCCTGAAACGTTTCCGATGTTTGAAAATATGTCACAGGTTTTAAATAGTATGGCTTCAGAAGTAGTAGTGATTTATTCAACTGTTCAAGATCTTCGTATATTATGTGAACATTCGGATGGAGAGCATTGTTCACTTTTTCCGCTAAGAGAGATTGGTCACTACGTATAGAAATAGCATTAGTCATGTTCATAATCAATCTCAAAACATGACAAGGCTTTATAGCCGAATATTGCTCGCAAGAGAAAGCAGAAGATTTAGCCCGTCTAGTGGAGGGTTGTTTTAGGCATGTGGCATGAAAGACGTTGTTACAAACACCGTCACACGAAACCTCATTTTCAGTGAAAAGTTTGTGGCAAATTTTACATTGAGGCATACTGAGCACAAATAAATCAAAGTGGGTGGGTTGCGGAGAAAAAATGCTAGAAAATAAATAAAATAAATTAAAAAAGTTATTATTTATTTGAGTGAGTGTACAGCCAAGCCTTGTTTGCCTACTTTATGGCTGATTAAGACTAGCAATCAGGAGGGGAAAGCCGAAACTGCGCACTATGATATATTTGGACGAATTTTTTCCATTTTTCAATTATCTCCCGATAGAATAATGCTATTGAGCTGATTTTTTTTTTAAATTAAAGTGCACAATTTGGCGGATATGGAAAAAATACTAAAAAGTTCTGATGACTGTTATCTAACCTTGAAAATCGGCTTCAAAGTTGACGTTTTTTAGAAAAAAAATGGATATTTTTGGATGTAGAAACTATATCAATCTTCCCTTTTATTTTATTTTTAGCTGAAATTCATCCGGAGGAGTTTTAGAACTAGAGAACATCGTTCGAAGATCACACGGGGGTCATTTGAAGGTCATTTTCGAGAGGACTACCACGAAATCGCTTTTTTCGCAGTCTGACTGGGAAAAAGATTGTAGATTCGGTCCTTGGATGCTCAGGTCGAGTTACAGCCTCAAGGATTATCGGTAGTAGCCAGTCTAGGGTAATCCAGAGGTCATTTGGAGGTCAATTCAAGGGTAATTTGGTGGGAATCAGCAGGAAATCGCCTTTTTTCGCAGTCTGACTGGGAACTCCTTTTCCAGTTCTTGGATGATCAGGTCAAGTTATAGCCTCAAGAATTATGGATAGTGGCCAATCTAGGGTCATCCAGAGGTTATTTGAATGTCATAATCGAGCGAGTCACCACGAAATCGCCTTTTTTCCGCAATCTGAGCAGGAAAAGGAGTGTAGATCCAGTTCTTGGATACTCAAGTCGAGTTATAGACTCAAGGATTATCGGTAGTGGCCAGTGTAGGGTCATCCAGAGGTCGTTTCAAGGTCATATTCAAGGGAATTACCATAAAATCACATTTTTTCACAGTCTGACCACGAAAAGGATTGTAGATCCAGTTATTGGATAATCAGGTCGAGTTATAGCCTCAAAGATTATCGGTAGTGGCCAGAAGTCATTTGAAGGTCAAAATCAAGGCAATCACCACGAAATCCCTTTTCCCCGTAGTCTGACCAGGAAAATGAGTGTAGATCCAGTTCTTGGATGCTCAGGTCGAGTTATAGCCTCAAGGATTATCGGTAGTGTCCAGTATAGGGTCATCCAGGGGTCAATTGCGGGTTATTTCAAGGGAATCACCACGAAATGGCTTTTTTCCGCAGTCTGACTGGAAAAAGGATTGTAAATCCAGTCCCTGTATGCTCAGGTCGAGTTATAGCCACAATAATTATCGAAAGTGGCCAATGTAGGGTCATCCACAGGTCATTGCTCTACCTGAACATCCAGGAACTTGATCTACAATCCTTTTCCCGGTAAGACTGCGAGAAAAACTGATTCCCTTGAAATGAACCTGAATGATCTTCAAAAGACCTCTGGATGGCCCTGGACTGGCCACTACTGATAATCCTCGACCTGAGCATACAGGGATTGGATTTACAATACTTTTCCCTGTCAGACTGCGGAAAAAAAAGCAATTTCGTAGCGATTCCCTTAGATGGATGACCCTAGACTGGCCACTTCCAATAATGCTTGAGGGTATAACTCGACCTGAGCATCCAATAACTGGACCTACACTCCTTTTCCCGGTCAGTCTGTGGAAAAAAAAGCAATTTCGTGGTGATTCCCTTGATTATGACCTTCAAATGACCTCTGGATGACCCTAGACTGGCCACTTCCGATAATCTTTGAGGCGATAACTCAACCTGAGTATCCAAGAACTGGATTTACAATCCACTTCCTGGCCAGACTGCGAAAAAAGGCGATTTCATGGAGATTCCCTTGGAATGAATCTGAATGACCTTCAAATGACCTCTGGATGGCCCTAGACTGGCCGCTACCAATAATCCTTGAGGCTATGACTCGACCTGAGCATCCAGAGACTGGATCTATAACCCTTTCCCCGGTCAGACTACTGAAAAAAGGTGATTTCGTGGTGATTCCCACCAAATGACCCTTGAATTGACCTTAAAATGACCTCTGTATGATCCTAGACTGGCCACTATCCATAATCCTTGAGGCTATGCCTTGACCTGAGCATCCAAGAACTGAAAAAGGAGTTCCCAGTCAGACTGCGAAAAAAGGCGATTTCCTGCTGATTCCCACCAAATTACCCTTGAATTGACCTCCAAATGACCTCTGGATTACCCTAGACTGGCTACTACCGATAATCCTTGAGGCTGTAACTCGACCTGAGCATCCAAGGACCGAATCTACAATCTTTTTCCCAGTCAGGCTGCGAAAAAAGCGATTTCGTGGTAGTCCTCTCGAAAATGACCTTCAAATGACCTCCGTGTGATCTTCGAATGACCTTTATCGATCTTCTCTAGTTCTAAAACTCCTCCCGATGAATTTCAGCTAAAAATAAAATAAAAGGGAAGATTGATATAGTTTTTACATCCAAAAATATCAATTTTTTCTAAAAAACATCAATTTTGAAGCCAATTTTCAAGGTCAAATAAAGGACATCAGAACTTTTTAGTATTTTTTTCCATATCCGCCAAAGTGTGCACTTTAATTTTAAAAAAACTTCATCTCAATAGCATTATTCTATCGGGAGATAATTGAAAAATGGAAAAAATTCGTCCAAATATATCATAGTGCTGCGCCGATACAGGAAAGTTACTCACAAAATGAGAGGCTAAGAGAACAACACCGTAACACCAAGCTCACCATGCACTATGTACTGCCAAAAAAAATCGGAACAAGAAAAATTAAAAATCTCCAACCACAGAAATAGTCGAGAATAAATAACACGAAGAAATTACTTTTAAAACGATAGCACTACACCTGAACACACACGGGGAAAAAGTATGAAACTGCACAGAACACGGAAGACAAACACTTAATCACAAAAGCGACGACCACCCACAGTATTAGTTGCGACGGGACTTGATAGTATAACTTTAATAATAACAGAATAACAAAACCTGCCATGCCAAACTGAAAGGGAACTTGCAAGAAATAGTTTTAAAAGTTTGCGTATTTATCAAAGTGGTATTCATACCTGGCTTGAGACCAATATTACAATCGACCAGAAAGTGACGATAAAAAAGTTTCTTCCACAGATAATCATCGTGGGCTATTTGATACCATCTCTTGCAGGTAGCTCCAGCATAAAGAATTTCCTTTGGTTCCAGGTATGATAAAATCTTTAAAAAAACTGGATCAGGTATAGACCACCACATTGAATATCCTCTTTCTTGACAACACAAATCTGCCGACATTCTCAATCAATTGACACTAAATCCTCAGGTATATTAACTTATTGTTAAATTTGGATACACTCTCATGATAAAATCAGCCCTCATCAACAAATATAAATAACTTTCTTTAATGAAAAATTGTGAATGACAGGAACAAGAAAATATTCAAAGTCTATGACGAATGATCGAATTTGGAGAGGCCATAGTGTGTTGAAAGCACTGATATATATTGGGTGTTTGAATATGACTCCACCCTTTTTTTTTAAATAAAACACTTCTTTCAGGTAATTTACGTATTCCTTGCATGAAGAAATCCTGGTCTTTTGAGCTGATCCAATTATCAATCAAAATTTTGATACTTTCGTATGAAGTGAACCGTTTTCCCGTGAGATCTGACTGCTTTGTTCGGAATAACTGATAGCCCGAAGGAGCTATGTCTGGCGAATATGGCGGGTGGAGTAGCACTTCCCAGTTCTGTCCATCTAAATATAAAGAAATATAAAGGTTAGACAAAGGCAGAAACAATAATTTTTATATTTATCACTGTTCTACATAATTCCCCAAATGATTTCCATCAGGAACATTTATGTGACACAAAACAACAAAATTGAGGAAATCGGTTCATGATAGTTTATTTATCTCTGTTTTGTCCAGTTTAAACATATTGCGCAATGTTTTCGGGTATTTTTAATAGTGTGGTTTGCCCCAAAAGGATTCATGCTGTGCTAAAGATGATCTCGTTTTTCAGACGTGGCACAGTGTGATATTTTAAAGATCTAGTGGGACAAAATTATTTGTATATGTAAAATACTCTTATAGCCAATCAAATATATTTATAATTGAATAAAAACTCAATCGGAATGTTCAAAATATTTACTCCATCATATTCCAACAGAAAATAATACAATAAAAATAATGTAGTAGAGAAAGGACCCCCCCCAAAAAAAAAAAAAAAACAATGAAAGAAAACGTTCGGTCGATTGTAATATTTACCGACGGAATCGATAGTTTATGATGTCCTGATTAAAACTCTCCATAGGACTCATTGTCAGACCCGGAAACTCGATTTATAAGGTAATTTTAAGGTGAAACCGAGAAGAAATGGTTATAAAAATCTGGGAAAAATCGTGTATATGTTTAAGGGGTCGCTGAATCCGAGTGCCATATCCCCTTAATCCTACAATGTCACTTAGAGGTCATTTGAGGGCTACATTTTGCACAGAAGCACACATACTTGTGCACACAAACGCATACACATGCACACCCCTACGCACAACACGACATACTCCCACACACAAAGAGATCAGACATTCATCACATTCACGTCATTGATTCTGGATTAATAATGGTTTACACTAACCCCTTACATGATTTTTTCAGATTTTTATAGCAATTTCTGCTCTGTTTGACCTTAAAATGACCTTGAAAATTGAGTTTCCGGACGTGGGACTTATTGAGGTTAACTTTTTTTCTCTCAATTTTACCTCTAAGTGATTTTGTAGGATTTAGAGAATACGGCATTCAGACTCAGTGACTCCAAAAAAATATACACGATTTTTTCCAGATTTTTATAACCATTTCTTCTCGGTTTGACATTGAAATAACATTATAAATCGAGTTTCCGGACCTAGGTCCTATGGAAACTTTTAATTAGCACGTCATGAACTATCGATTCCGTGAGTAAATAGCACAATTGCCCGACCGTTTTTTTTCATTGGTTTTGTATGGGGTCCTTTAGACAACTAATGGTGCATCATTCAGACTGAAGCTCCTCATTCAAACGCACTTTCCAGACTCGATAACAGAAGATAATGGACCCTCTGGAGACTCACTTGGACCTGGTCCTGAGATCTCCATGCGGGCCAGCAGCCTTTCTGGTCGCTTATTTACCCCAAGCTCTACTGCTACCTAATAATAGGTCTGTCTGGTAACTTTTGGGTAAAAATTTCTTGAGTAAAAATCTGGTAAAAAATTTCATATGGTAGTGGGGATAAACATCAAAAGTTACCAGACGACTTCAAGTAAAA
This sequence comes from Dysmachus trigonus, assembly GCA_949715965.1. Lineage (NCBI taxonomy): Eukaryota > Metazoa > Arthropoda > Insecta > Diptera > Asilidae > Dysmachus > Dysmachus trigonus. The sequence goes on along the minus strand of OX454321.1, from coordinate 32,409,364 downwards.
ATTGGGTAAATCTTACTTGTGTATGTAAATTGTCAAACGTGATCAAGATGTTAGAGGGAAAACTTATAGATTTATTTAATATTTTTGAAGATTTTGAAATATGTTTTTATTTATTTAAACAATTTTTCAATAACTTCTTATTTTATCTGAATCGCAACGCAAAACTGAAACACGCAAATGACAGATTACACAGTGACAAGCAATCGGTGATTTTACCCAAATTTACTCGGTCTCCGCAGCGTGGGTAAAATCTGGTAAAATTGTGTAAAAGGAGAAGTGCTGTCAAGAGCTCAGTTTTTCCCTTCCGTGAGGTTAACAGTCACTTTCAGGTAAAAATTTTACCCGCGAGTAAAAACTTTATAGTTACCAGACAGACCTATTATTCGTATGCGGTTATCCACTTTGCTGTCACAAATCTGCTGTTTACTTCCTTCCATAACGAAGCTCGAAATTCAAAACTCACGCTACGCTCGCATTGGAAACGGCCAATTTCCGCTGAGCCCCAGCGAAAGTACACTCCAACATTGGAAACGTACCCTTACACTGTCGCAAGAGCACGGCAAACTTATGTGGGACGTCTGTGAAGGCATGGGCCACTAGGGGTTGCCCCCAGGGAGGGGTCCTGTCTCCGCTCCTGTGGTCAATTGTCGTTGACAGTAAAGAGTATCTCTAACAAGAGGGGATACTCGTTAGGTTTTTACTTAACTTTTTTCGACCTTGGTACCGTTACAGAGACGAAGTGGACATTTTTGCTAGAAACAGGTAGTAATAAAGAAGGCATAAGTGAGAGAAAGACAAAAATTTGGGGCGAAAAGAAGAACACTCCTGCAGGGTGCACCTCACAAAAATGTTTTATCACAAAACTTTTCTATGAACACATTACACGCTGCCTTTTCAACAGCCACACACCGATTTAATTTAATTTAATTAATTGCGTCCAAAGAAGCACTTTTTTTAGTTAAAAGCTTTGAAGCTTGTTCACATTTACGAACGAATCAAGACCACCCGGTACTTTTCGCAAAGCGAGCGGAGCACACAATAATGTTCGAACCAGGGCGCCTTTAAAAATCTACAATCAAAAAATATAAACACGGTGTATGCTACCTGCCTCTTCTCCCTTCTCCGACTCGGCATTTCCTTACAACTTAATATTGCGAGGGAAGGTAGCATTGAGAGATTAATACCAATGCATCAAACTAGGGCGGCTTTAAAAACGCATTATGAAAAAATGCGCCACTTTATTGCTTAAGCTGTAAAAGCAGAGTACGTAAAATATAGCTCACGAACGAAAATTCCCTTATTTTTTTCGCTCACGAACCGAATTTTATTTTTCAACTAGCGAACTTTATTTTTGAGAAGAATTTTCTAAATTCTGTTCGCTCAGCGAGGGCAAATGCAATCGCTTCATGTCCAAAAGATTTCGTTCGTTCGTGAGTTGAAATGAAGAAAATTCAATTTTTCTCTCGAGAGTGAAAAAGAACCGAAGCGAACGATTCTTTTTCATTCTTTGACTTGAGTTCGTGGTGCATGCGCTCTAGTACCTGCGGAAAGAAAGTAGCAATTATGAGTCGCCGAAAAGTTGTCAATACTTCTACGTACGTTACTTATGATGAGAATTCTAAATCATCGAAGTGTTTAGAGTGTAGACAAATATTGAAAGGACATTTTACGGGAAATATATAAAGACATGCTACCGTACATAAAGTATATTTAAATGATGAAAACGAACAATCGATGTTTGAGGAGAGTGATAGAAGTGTTTTTTAAATAATATTTTGATCATAAAACTGAACCAAAATTTGTATTGAACCTTTCTAGTCATTCTTTAATTTATAATTGACATACACTGAGAAAAATAATATAGCTATATACAACAAAACTGATTTGGTTAATTCTTGAACCAAAAAATTAATTTGAACCAACCAAAATTAAGTTGAGTTAATCAAAATGACAAGATATTTTAACAAAGCCGTTTGCCCAGCTAGGTTGCGTGAACAAAAATAAATTGGTTAATTTTGACTTTATCTTTTAAGTTAATTGTAACAAAATTATTCGTTAATATGACTCATTTTAAAGCAATATAACAAAGCACTTGTTTAAAACGGATCCGTGTATCCTTGGTTAATACAACCATACATACAACCAGTTTGTTTAAAGTAACGATAAGAAACTAAACTAAAAACGTGTAAAAGGCAGAGGGTCTTAAGCTTAAAATTTATCAAAAGGACATAGGGGGATTAGAAGGGGTAAAGTGCCCCGCACCGATTATGGCCGTTATATTTTTTCATCGTCAGGACTAACACAAGTAACAATTTGGCCAAGTTTCATCCATTAATAATTAACCCCCAAGTGGTGAGAATTAATTTTAAACATTTCGAAAAAACCGATTTGACCGATTTGGATGGGATTTTTACATCTTATAGTTGTCACTGAGGCGCATCACAGAAAAAATCAGCGGAACGGGAAACTGTATATATCGTGAAAACTTTTCCTTTATTCAAACATTTTTTTTCAGCCATTTTTAATTTTGGTAGAATACATTGTTATAACTTTCCAACATAGTTTTTATAACATACTAGCTGGGTTACCCGGTTTCACCCGGCGTTGGGTAAATACTCACTAATTAAACACTTCTCAAATGTTCTAGTTTGTTATATTCTAGAAATTGTTTCAACCCGAAAACTCCTTTATGGATCCGCTATCTTGAATTTCCAAATCTTAATAATATTCAAAATTAGTGGCCTTAAAATAATCATTGTACCAATTTTCATTCAAATCCGTTGAAATCGAGAACTTTTGGTCGCCATATTGGATCTGCCACCTTGAGTTTGGAAATTTTGCTAATATTCGAAATTAGTGGCCGCAGAAAAATCATTGTACTAATTTTCAGTAAAATTCTTTGAAATCAAGAAATTTGGTCGCATATTGGACCCGCCATCTTGAATTTACAAATTTTGATAATATTCGAAATTTGTAGCTTCAGAATAATCATTGTACCAATTTTCATTAAAATCCGTAGAAATCGAGACATTCTGGACGCAATCTTGGGTCCGCCATATTGCATTTAGAAATTTTGATAATATACAAAATTAGTGGTCTCAAAATAATCACTGTACTAATTCCCATTAAAATCCGTTGAAATCGAGAAATTTTAGTCGCCATGTTGGATATGGTAATTTTGACAATATTCGAAATAAATGGCTCCGGAATAATCATTGTATTAATTTTCATTAAAATCCGTTGAAATCGAGACATTCGGTTGCCATATTGGATCCGCCATCTTGGATTTACAACTTTTGATAATATTCGGAATCCTCAGAATAATCATTCGGAATCCTCAGAATAATCATTGTACCAATTTTCATTAAAATCCGTTGAACTAGAGACATTCGGGTCGCCATGTTGGATCCGCCATGTTGGATTTGGAAATTTTGCTAATATTCAAAATTAGTGGCCTCAGAATAATCATTGTACCAATTTTCATTAAAATCCGTTGAAATCGAGAAATCTTGGTTACCATGTTGGGTCCGCCATCTTGGATTTGTAAATTTTGATAACATTCAAAATCAGTGACCTCAATATAATCATTTTACTAATTTTTATTAAAATCCGTTGAAATCGAGAAATATTGGTCGCCATATTGGTTCCGCCATTTTGGATTTGTAAATTTTGATAACATTCAAAATCAGGGACCTCAAGATATTCATTATACTAATTTTCATTAAAATCCGTTGAAATCGAGAATTATGGGTCGCTATATTGGATCCGCCATCTTGGATTTGTAAATTTTGATAACATTCAAAATCAGTGACCTCAGTATAATCATTGTACTAATTTTCAATAAAATTCCTTGAAATCGAGAAATATGGTCGCCATTTTGGATCCGCCATCTTGGATTTCTAAATTTTGATAATATTCAAAATCAGTGACCTCAATACAATCATTGTACTAATTTTCATTAAAATCCGTTGAAATCAGGAAATCTTGGTCGCCATATTGGATTCGCCATCTTGAATTTCTAAATTTGGACAGCGGATTTGAAATCCCCATTCGACAAAACCCCTATGTACCAATTTTCATGAAAATTGCTTCAAATTTAAAATTTTCAGCCGCCATCTTGGATCCGCCATTTTGAAACCCCACGTATTATCCGAGAAAAATTAGCCTATATGTTAAGTCGGAATATGTACTACCTTCGAACAAAAAATTAAAAATATCGATGCAAGCGTTTAGGCGTGATTGAGCAACAAACAAACAAACAAACGAACTTTCATTTTTATATATACCGGGTGAGTCATTTAACCCTCAGTCACACAAGGCCTTTTCCATTTAGAATTCACAAAGTCGGGCATGGTCTGCCCGTCCAGAGTTTGGACGTGAATACCGTATAGTGAAAGTATTCGTTAGCAATTTCGATGCTACTTTTTCATTTGTTTGGGATATTAACCTTTATATTTGATCGTTCCCAACATAAAAAATTATTAATTGTAAAAATTACACAGCAATAAACAAAAAAAAAAAAAAAAGCAAAATTTCAGAAAAACATTTTTTTTTCAAAAAATTATAAAACATATCAAGTACGATTTTTAAAAAGTATAAACCATCAATCCTTGTAAACAAATGTTCGAACTATCATAAAAACAGCACGACTTAGTATTTTACTCCAAAAACCATATTTTTTTTTGTAATTTGAAAATGAGCAATTTTCCAAAAAAATTTCAACCGCATTCCTTCGTGCACGGGTTTCCATACTAAAAGGAAGGATTTATTATAGTTTAATAGTTCAAGAAACACCAACTTAAATTGTTTTACATAAAAAATTATGTCTTCATACTTTAGAAATAGGCCTCCATATACGAATTTACTATCCTTAAACTGTCACAGAAAACACGCATCTTGCTCATTTTTTGATCGCTAGAAAGAAAAAAAATGATAAAATATTATTTGTATACTAAAAATATACATCAAAAGTTGATGTAATTGCTCTTTTGTACGCATTTTTACTTACTTGTCAAATTTTGGCGGGTAGAAAATGCCCAAACCAATATTCGGACAAATTAAACAGTATGCTAGGTGACACTAATAACTTTGACGAAGCACTAATTAGGTACTTTGGTACCTCTACTTTTTTTACGCATGCGCTTTAGACATGTACCCCTTCCCCCTGGAAAATGCTACGCGTTTCTAAAAGGCTCTGGGTATGGTTCACCCGACCTTTGTGACTGAAGGTTAACTTGAGACAACCTAATAACTTTTTAGGATCACATAATATTGAGAAAAGTTTAATATGAAAGTTGTAGGGTATCAAAAATGGCGTTTGGTGATGATCTTAAAAATGACCTTGACTTTGACATTTAAGGTCATATGAAGGTCAACTTTAAAATTTCAAATGGGATTACCCCCTATTGACCCCGGAATTGAAAAGAGCGGAAAATTTTACGTTCAGATATGACCTTGACCCAATGGTCAAGGTCAAATTTCAAGGTCATTTCACGGTAATTTATCTTCATGTACACTAGCGAGAAGCGATGACGTTTGTTGAAATACCTTTTAAACAAACGTTTTTGATGTGGAGGGAGGTATCTGACCACGACCTTGAAAATTACCTTGACCATCAAAGGGAACAGAAAACTACTACGTCCACGTCGTTGTTCCTGTGTAATGCAAAATGTAGTTAAATACTTTATCGCATGTTCGGTCGAAAGCTTTTTTCGTTCTGGCGTCAAAAATAGGGGTACCAATAGAATTTTTGAGTTTAACCTTCAAATAACTTTGAAGGTCAAGGTAATTTTCAAGGTCGTGGTCAGGTACCTCTCTCCACATCAAAAACTTTTGTTTAAAATGTATTTCAAAAAACGTCATCGCTTCTCGGTATTGTACATGAAGATAAATTACCGTGAAATTACCTTGACCATTAGGTCAAGGTTATACCTGAACGTAAAATTTTCCGCTATTTTCAATTCCGGGGTCAATAGGGGGTCATCCCATTTGAAATTTTAAAGTTGACCTTCATATGACCTTGAATGTCAAGGTCAAGGTCATTTTTAAGATCATCACCAAACGCCATTTTTGATACCCTACAACTTTCATATTAAACTTTTTTCAATATTATGTGATCCTAAAAAGTTATTAGGTTGTCTCAAGTTAAATGACTCACCCGGTATATAGGGATAGGGATAATTTTATTTGAAAATTACCTTAAACTTCGTCAAGTTAACAGCGGGCTTGGTTAACATGTTAACCAAAGCGCAAAACTAACTAACAATTCTGTTGAAAAAATTATTAAAAGCTTTGTTGAAACTTTGTAAATTCAACCAAATCTTTTGGTTATTAAACATCTTTAACAATACATGGTTAATTTTGCTAGTACAATTTGTTGAGCAAAAACAAAACCCCCGGGAATAATGAATACAAGCCGTGAAGTAGACCTGCTCACTACCACACCTATAGGGACATGTAGTCCAATGATTGCACCGAAATAACATTGCTTCTTATGGCGGTATAGCCCATTCATTCCGCTCCGCATGACGAATCTGCTAAACTATTGCTTTTACGAAAAAGTGATGTTCTACTTACTGTAGCTGGGGAAGAATACCGTTTTTATGGTATCAAAATCATTATAGGGGTAAGAACAAAATATTAAAGATATTTGAGCTCAAAAGTTACTCTTACTGCCCATCGAACAAATTACCACGGAATGTCGTGCTGTCAAGTCGACCTGCCGCTGCTGTTTTGTTCGGGGAAATGGTTAGAGTTGTTCTTAAGTGCAAAAAACTCTAATATTTTGTTCTTGCCGCTATAACGTTTTTCAGATCACTAGAAAGGTATTCCTCCATAGTTATAGTTAGTAGAACATCATTTTCGCGTAAAAGTTATAGTTTAGCAGTTCAGGCGAGTGGAGTGGCTTACTTTGGATCATCTGCCATAAGAAGCAATGTTATTTCACGGCGATTTTCGGACTACATCACTACGTATGCATTTTCTACTTCACGGCTTGTTTTGGCAAAAATCAACAGAATTCATTTGTATGCAACAACCAAATTCACGGTAGGCTGAAAACATGTCAAGGTTTTGGTTAGCGTAAACTTGGTTTCTAGTACTATTCACCAGTGTTTTTGTCTCAGTGTAAGTATGTATATTAATTAACCATAATGATCATTATGAGCTCAGCAAGATATTGAAGACTAATAATAACTTTATTAATTTATAATAAACAAGTATAACAATTTTGTTGATTACTTGTTATTTTTAACATGGTATTAAATTTGATTCGCGAACGAAAAGTATTTTTGAATTCCTTAAAAATAAATTTCGCTCGCGAATGGAAAATTTAAAAAACAAAACTCATTTTATAAAATTCGCGATCGAATTAAAAATAAAAATTGTTTTTAATTCGTTCGCGAACGAATTTAATTTTTTCAGTTCTCCGAACCCTGTGTAAAAGCTGTCTGTGAGAAATTTTTGATGATTATTTCTCTCTCTATATTTCTTATAGGAATTTAGAGCCCTGAGCTGCTTTATCTAATGGGAAATTTTGCTGGGTGTATTTTGGAGAACTTGCATATGGGTTGGAATTTTTAGAGGGTAGTGTCGCTTCTTGTTATTATCGATATTCTTTGTTTGACGGTCTCCTTAAGAAGTTGACATAAGCCGTCTGCTGTTTGGAAAAAAGTGGAGACTAAAGCCTAAAATGACACTATGGTCATACGAGGCGATAATAAGACCCATCGTAACTTATGCAGCAGCTGTATGGTGGAATAAAATAGAACAGTGTTGTGTAACGGTACATTTCGAAGTTAAATATTCGAAGTGTAACGGTAAGTACCTTTGCACAACGCCACCCCTAGCGGTAAACAAGCCCGCCAGTTTGCCGCACGGGGGGTGGCTCCGGTTTTGGCTGAGCCTGAGTCGCACTTGAAAGAATGCGTTGAGCTTGCGACACCGTTGCCGAGCGGCGTGAGTAGTGCGCACTCAGCACAACCCGCGGGCAGCTGGATGGGAACTCTGCGATCTCGCTGGCCTCCCTGTGGACAGCTTTTAATCCCGAACGAGCAGACTGATGATTGAACCACGAACAGAAACGGGTCGGGCCGCGAAAACAAAGGAGCAGAATCGCGGTTGACTGAAGAACAAGAAAAGGCCGCGTCTTAGTAAATTGACAAAGAGGAGCCTTTTCCTTCTAAACACAGAAAAATCAGTTGGTAACCTCGCTCACGAACAAGGTCGCATCTGGAGAGGTGCGTTTGTATCACCGGGTCGAAGAATTGGAGAGTGTCGTCCGGTTAACTATCCCGGAAAAAATAGAATTAAACTAGTGAATAAACGGAAGTGAAGAAAAAATATTATCCTTGAGATCTTTGTGTAAAAAGGGAAGTCCGAGAAACGCTCGGCTTCGTGGGGCCCAAACTCTGAGTAACCCGGTTCTCAGTCAGAAACCTAACTCACCCCGTAGTTGTCGTCCCAAATTCTCTGTGCGTACGCAACAATAATTGGAGAACCTGGTAGGATCGAGGAAGCACGGTTCTACTTAAACCGTAGGAGCTTGAAAAGGCCTCGATCCTGCGAACCAGACGGGTTCTACCTGAGACTGAGTCTTGGTCTCAGGGGCTTTATCAATAGCCAAGTAACCCCAATGCTCCAGGCGAGCAAGCAATTACCCTTTTTTTAGGAAGAGGAACTTTAGCCGGGTTCCAGGTAAACAAGAGATCTCCTGAATTCTTTCTTTCGATGCGAAAGATACCAACGAGGGGATTTCAGGGACTCTACCCCAGCCCAACTAGCCGAAAGAGTGAATATCAGGCGAGGGACCACCCGCCTACATCCCAAAAGAGGACAACGCAGCGACTCCAGCGACCACAGAGGACATCAGCAAGACAACTACTGATCCATCGAGGGAACTACCCATCGAGGGTACTACCCATCGAGAGAACTACCAATCGCCGCAACAAGAACATCGAGAGAGTAACCCGGTGGCGCCTCAACGAGAATTTGGAGGTAGCTACTCGGTGCCTCTACGAAAACATCGAAGGAGCAACCCAGCATCTCAACACCACCTGCAATCCCTGATCAGCACACCGGATTACAGCTGCGGAGCGGTGCAGTGATGCCCCGCTCATTACCTGTAAGTTTAGCACAACACTTAAATTTTCTGTTAGAAAGGGTGCGAGCGCCCGAAGCCGGAAAAACTATTCGGCATTTCAAGATTATAAGTAACAAATTCGACGAAATTAGCGAGCAAAGAGAAGTTCGAATTTTAGAAGAAAAACGGGACTCGGGAGAATTCTCAGAAGAAATCCGGAAATTTAAAGAGCGCTCGCAAACTTTCGCCCTACTAGATAAGATCAGTGCTCTAGAATTAAGTAATAAAAGTGAAAGTTCTAGTGATCATCATTATTATTATTATCATTTAGTACAAAGATGTTTCTTGTTCCATTATTTATATCAAATCAGTCTCAAAAATGAAGGGTTAACCCTTTAACCTATGATTAAATTTCCAACAGCTTGGCCCAAAGTCAACATTTCGGTCATTCACGCATCGAGCCATTTCATTACTCTGCTGAGCGTTTGTACCAAAGAATATCTATTTCAACAAGAAGCGACACTTTAATACCCTCTCAAAATTCCAACCCATATGCAAGCTCTCGCAAATACACCCAGCAAAATTTCCCATTAGATAAAGCAGCTCAGGGCTACTACCTCTGTAAATACCTAAAAGAAATGTAGAGAGAGAAAGTCACCAAAAAGTTCTCACAGACAGCTTTTACAGCGTAAGCTATAAACTGAAGCTTTTTTTATGAACGCTTTTTTAAAGGCGCCCTGGAGCCGGGCACCAGTACTAGGTCGCTCAAGTTTACCTCCCCTCGCAATGTTAAGTTATAGGGAAATGCCGAATCGGAGAAGGGAGAAGAGGCAGGTAGCACACACCGAGCATGAATACGGACGAGATTGTTTACATTTTTTCGTTGTGCGTTTTTAAAAGCGGCCTAGAGCGGAATTTCTTTTATGTGCTGCTCGCTTACGAAAAGTGCAGGGTGGTCTTGATTTGTTTGGAAATGTGAAGAAGCTTAAAAGTTTTTGAGTAAAAAAGTGCTTTCTTAGAAACAATTAATTAAATTAAATTAAATGTGCTTTAGATAAATGATGGGTAAGCATAATAAAATGTGTTTGGTGTGTGGCTGTGGAAAAAGTCAGCGTGTAATGTGCTCATAGAAAAGTTTTGTGATAAAAGATTTTTGTGAGGTGCACCCTGCAGGAGTGTTCCACTTTTCGCCCCAATTTTTTGTCTTTCTCTCACTTTCTTTATTACTAACTATTTCTAGCATAAATTCCCATTTCATTCCTGTAACGGTACCAAGCTCGAAAAAAGATAAAGAAATACGTCACGAGTGTCGCCTCTTGTTAATAAATACTCTTTGGTTTGTACATACCCTACCCTACGCTATCGATTAAAGCTTACGACATCCCCACTCCATTTTTAGGAATCCTAGGAAAACAGACTGGGACTTGTTCAGAGAAGTACTGGGCTTCAGGCTGGAGGGGTAGGTGCCAGAGATGAATGGTGTCGACGATATTGACGATATGATCGATCGTTTCAAGGAGGCAGTGAGCACTAACTTTTAGACTGCATGTCCCATAATCACTCCTCATACGAAAGGGAAAAGCTGCTGGTGGAACCACAAACTTAGTGCACTTAGGAAAAAAAGTGCGGAAGAAATTCAGTAGGGCAAAAATCTTGAAGACTTATTCTGAGTGGGAAATGTTTAGTTTACTATAGAAGGATTTTAAAAAAGAAATCAACAGTGCCAAATTGCTATCCTGGAAAAAATTCTGCACTGAAGTAGAAGACACAAGGGAGTCGGCGAGAATACACAAGATTCTCACAAAAGACAAAGCTACATAGCTAGGCCACCGTAAACATATATAATGTTTTTGCTTGATATTGTCATATCAATGGAAAGATTCTAGGCGTGCCATATCGCTGATTGTAGGCTAATCATTTCTTGAAAATGAGATGCTTTAGGAAGGAGAAGATCTTCGAACGCGTCATCGAAAACCATATCTTCAGAATCAATGCTTCCGATGATAGTTTCAACATCGTCAGAGAGCAACTTAAGTTAAATAATGATGCTTGCAACATGAGCACATATTCCAATTGTCCGCATACCAGATTTGAAATTACCTGTGATTGCTCGATGTCCTACGCCATTAGCAAAATAGATTTTGCTTTTCAAGTAAGCAAAATAGATTTTGCTTTTCACATGTCGGGATTGAATCCTCGCGCGAACCAACTTCTCTTCTGGCTGCTGATCCCTCCTTCTTGGAGGCCTTCTATTGTAGAGCTCAAGTGGGAATTATCCATTATTTTTTTGGAGATGCTCTTCGATATGTTAGGTTGTAACATAATAATCTGATAATTTTTTAAGTAACTTTATTTTGATATTTTTGTACAATTTAGCTTAACATTTTATTGAACATATAGTCCATTATTACCAATGATCTCCTGCCAACGTTGGGGAAGCGACATTATTCCATTCTCGTAATACTTGGGCTCACGAGAGTTAAAAAATTCCGACAACCACTGTTCCAATGCATCTCGGCCATCAAAAGGTTTTCCGCTAATGTGAGCCTGCAACGATCGGAACAAGTGGTAGTTAGAAGGAGATATATCCGGTGAGTATGCAGGATGGGCTAAGGAAATCCAGCCTAGCTCCATAATTTTTTTTACATGTCATCGAAGTGGTGTGAGGACGAGTATTGTCGTGGAGGAGGTATACATTGCCTTGTTCTCCTTTTAGATCCATGGCTACCTTATCCAGCATATCACAGTAACGTTTACTATTTATAGTCGGTATAGTGGTGTGAGGACGAGTATTGTCGTGGAGGAGGTATACATTGCCTTGTTCTCCTTTTAGATCCATGGCTACCTTATCCAGCATATCACAGTAACGTTTACTATTTATAGTCGTTCCTTGTGGTAATAGTTCCCAGTAGATAATGCCGTGCACATACCACCAAACACTTAACATAACCTTGTATATAGTAATTTTACATTTAACTCCTCTTAAACCGCGCTAAGCCATTGTCGCTTATTGTTATGGTTAACATAAAGCATCCACTGCTCATCCCCGGTAACCAAATTACGAAGCCAAGCAAAAGTACGATGTGAAGTGAGTAATTGCGTACAAACAGCCACTCGCATCATCCGTTGACCATCAATTCATGGGGTACCCATTGCCTGTACACTTTACCCATCACTTTCAAATGTCGAGCGATAGTAGTATGGGAGCATCCGAGTTCTTCTTGAAGTTGACGAGTAGTCCTCCTTGGATCTTACTCGATGAGCTGCGCTAGTCGGTCGACATCAACTTCAACCGACCTCCCTTCGTGAGGTTTATCTTCAAGGCTGTAGTCGCCATTCGAGAAATCTCGAAACCAATCTACTGCTGTATGATAAGAGACCGCATTTTCTCCCATACATTGACATATAGCTTAGCTTCAAACGAAACTCATAAAGTAGAAGTTTTCCATAATGCTACTCGCTGCGAACTGAGCGCCCATGGGTATTTATACTCATAATCACAGAACTTTCTCGAAGTTGTAAACAATTTCCAGAACGTTTCCGAAAAAATTATCAGATTATTATGTTACAACCTAATACTATAGGTAGCAGCTTGACGGATTTGAAATATTCCACAGATGATGGGCTTGATATCTAAATCAAACAAGCAAGGAAAGTCTGTGATATCCGCTGAATCAATACTAGTTTTTTTTTTTTTTTTTTGTGGAGGTGGGGGAGATTCCTTTACGAACGATGTGCCGGACTCCCACCCTTTCGGGTGGACTACCTGCTAAAACCCCCACCCCCTAGCTCCAAGGACACCAGCCCGGTACCGTTTAGCACATTACTTCGGTACCGTTTAGCACATTACTTCAATACTAGTAAAGTAAATGCTCTTGCATTTCATGAAGAATTTCAGGTCGATGATCCAGATCGCAGACTCTTCCACGATGAACGCAATTGATCATCTCCAAATCTTGCTTTAAGACTTCAGAAAGAATTGCATTGATGATAACCTGATGAAAATATTTGAACTTTATCTTTAACACTCCATACATTTGGTCCACGATCCAGCGAGCTTTGTTGACAAAACGAGTGAGATTAGGTTCGAAACAATGCAATCGCACTTTTGAATACTGCCCGTTGATTGGCTGTCGCAAGCATCAGAATTGATCTGATGTCGAAAAGAAGCAATATGAGTCGTACAATTTGTAATACTTTGATTTGAAATCGCTGAGACACGCTTTCCGTCCATGTTGAATTTCACACGCTACGCTGCAACTCTATAGTGAAGCCTACTTTTCAAACCTGATGCGATATTCGAAATGGCTTATCATATACATTCATATCCATCATGAAATCGGTCAGAATTTTTTGGGGGACTGAACCCATGGAAGTGCCGGGGGTCTGTTTAGAAATTCAAGATCCGACCAATATTTCTCGATTTCAACGGATTTTAATGAAAATTGGTAAGGGAGAATGGGGCAGTGTGTAACAGGGGCAGTGTGTAACAGATGGCTCCATTTCGAATATGGCGCGTCCAAAACCAAATGTGAATTTGTATATTCTTCCTATTGGACGACCTTTTTCGTTTGCAATCGAGAAAGCGGTGCTCGGAAACGTGTCATGGCGAAGAGGAGGGGGCGAAATCAGGCTCGCCTGGCAAACAGGTAATTCTCAACATTTCACCCCCTAATTTTTTCGGGTTGGAGTCAATCGGGGCTCGATTACTCCCCAAGTAATGATTCTCTATCGAAGTTTAACACTTTGGTCATGCAAAATGACCGTTGTCGATAACATAACCTGAGGGTCCTTTGTCTCAAGGAGCCTAGACCAAAGCTATGTACCTCGGGGCAGTGTGTAACAAAAACAAACGGGGCAGTGTGTAACAAACGCAGGCCTGCGAATATCGAACTCCAGGAGGTACTTAACTGTCTTAGGTGTGCATGGTAGTCAGAAATTACCTTCGTAAGGTTCTAAACTAGATATATAACTTCATTCCAGCCTTAATTCATGCATATTTTGGGTCTTAGGCCGAAATTCCAAAATCTGTTACACACTGCCCCACTCTCCCTTAATAAGGGAATTTCTCCTAGTGAAGGCGACTATATCCTAGTCATCTTTCCTTGCAAAGGTATGAAATATTATGTTGGTAAGATAATAAAGGAGGCTGATGAAGACGGAGATTGTGAGGTTTCATTTTATCGGCTTTCCTCCAAGGCCAAACATAGGTTCGTACTCCCTAATGTACCTGATTTGTGCTCAGTTCCTATAAGTGATATTAAGACTATTCTACCAAAGCTAACAAGCCACGCTGCCCTGACTAAATGTCAACAATCTTATATTGTTTTCAATTATGATTTTGGCAGCTTTCAGTTAGGCTAAGATTTTTGGAATATTTTCTTTGTCATTTTTAATGTATCTTAACATTAAAAGTCACGATATTTGTTTAAGTTTTTTTGCGAGAGATTTTAATTTTGCAAGTTACATTTGATGTTTTAAATTTTAAATCTAATACTGAAATCTTAAGTTTCAGTCCTAACTTTTTATAGTAAAAAAAGCTGATAATTGTCATAATATGGTAGCCGCACTCACAGAAGGGAAGAGGGAACCACTGCCATCCTTACCAGCTGTTTCCTGAACCTAAGTCTCCCCTTGTTACACACTGCCCCTTATATTGTTACACACTGCCCCATAGCGGGGCAGTGTGTAACAAATGCAGGCCTGCGAATATCGAGCTCCAGGAGGTACTTAACGGTCTTAGGTGTGCATGGTAGTCAGAAATTACCTTCGTAAGGTTCTAAACTAGATATATAACTTCATTCCAGCATTAATTCATTCATATTTTGGGTCTTAGGCCGAAATTCCAAAATCTGTTACACACTGCCCCACTCTCCCTTACAATGATTATCTTGAGGTCATTGATTTTGAATGTTATCAAAATTTACAAATCCAAGATGGCGGACCCAACATGGTGACCAAGATTTCTCGATTTCAACAGATTTTTGTGAAAATTTGTACGATTTTTTTGGGGCCACTAATTATGAATATTATCAAAATTTTCAAATTCAAGATGGCTCAATTTCAACGGGTTTTATTGAAAATTGATACAATGATTATTTTAAGACCACTAGTTTTGTATATATTAATGGAGATTCAAGGTGGCGGATACATAAAGGGGTTTTCAGGTTGAAACAATTTCTGAGATATAACACACTAGAACATTTGAGAAGTGTTTAATTATTAAGTATTTACCCAAAACGCCATTAAAAACGGCAACAAAATTAACGCGATAACGAGATGGCCACACTACAAATTCAAAGTTAATGCCCACCATCGCCAATAAAAATGGCGTTAAATATGACATGGTTCAGTTTGAAATATTTCAAGCAAGTCAATCACTTTTTCATTTGACCAATTCATAGCCATACACTGACATGAAAGAACTGGACTGCTAACCGTCGTCTGAAAAGTGAGACCATTTTTAGCACAGGCTCAATCCTCATGGAGCAAATTATGCTATTAAAAATGCCCTAAAATACCATACAATTATGTTTAAACTGACGCAAATTAAAAATAATTGAGCTTTCACGAACCGATTTCTTTCATATCACGCTCAATTTTAAGTTTTTTCAAAAAAATGTTCCTCGCAGCAATCAGCTGGGGACTTAAGAATAACAGAGATAGATATATAATGCCTTTGTCTAACCTTCATATTTCTCATATATACCAACCAAAGCTAAAAGTTGTATCACAAAATGAAGTAGCCATCTGTTGGACATCGTAAAACTATTCTAACAGCTGATTGCAACGGAAAATGATGAGTTGGCGGGCAACTTGTAAAGGCTGTCGTGGGTAAAAGAGATGTGCAAAAAGCATGTGTTTACTTTTATTTATTTATCTATTGGGGATATCAAAAAGATGTATCACGCGCGAAGATACTAGAAAAAAAAAAATTGGCAGTCATAGGGACTGCCGATAGAAGTGAAAATTTTCTATTTTAAATTCCACGATAAAAATATGATTGAACTAGAAATCTGTTTTACCACGGTAGTAAGAAAACGTCCAAGCCACTGTGAAATACTAGTTGCGTGATGCATTGTAGAGGTTAAATATAAGAAAATAAATAATACAAAATTTTCAAACGCAAAAATTAATACTAAGATTTAAAATAATTTTAAATAATATAAAATTGTCAAACGCCAAAATAAATATAAGGATTTGAAATAATTTTCTGTTATTTATTTATCTTAAGAATATTAGTATATTTATTTAGTACTCACTATTGTACTGCACAATGATTCTACAATTAAACAATTCAAATAATAATTAAACAAAAACACTATTTCAACAATGCACAGTATATACACATTGAACTTTTCACTAAATCCATTCAATTTCACTCATAATATATACGCAGCACTAATGTTACACAATACGTCAGCTGTATAGCTACAGATGTACTGCTATAAGCATGTCGGTGACGCGAACGCACGAGATTTCACCCATCGTCTCACGCGCACAGCACACGGCCGCTGCACATGCGCCAGTCATGAGCATGTCGGTGACGCGAACCTATAACATTTTCCCCTACCAAAAACTGCCCAAAGAAGTTTTCACTTCAAAAACCAAAAGAAGTGCACATGCATAGCGCCGCCTTCATTTGGCTATTGGACATTTTTTTTTTTGTAAAGTTGTCTGCCTGCGGGACTTAAGCAAGAGCGAGATAGTTAGAATTCGGTCAAAATTTGGTCTTACTTTTGATGTGAGTTTTTGTACGGGATCAGCAGTCCAGTTCTTATATGTCAGTGATAGCCATAGTATACTCAACCGTAGTGATCGTCGATCAACTGTCACGACTGTCACTCACTTCAGTCAGAAAGCAAATAAGACGTACAATGAACACACATCAGTGTTAAATCTCTTTGATTTACCAAAAAAGACCGCCACCCGAGTTATCACCTATCGTCAAATGGCATTAAGAATAGCGTTGAAATATTATCGTGTTGAGTCGTTGCTACACTTAAAGCCCAATTACAATGACCGGATTTGAGCGCAAGAGAACCGGGTTGAAATGTCAAATTGGTTTTCCCACCATACGTTTTTACCTTAGCGATTAAATTGAACGGATACAAGCGCATTCAATCGGAATTACGCGCAGTAAAGGCCCAATTACAATGACCGGATCTGAGCGCAAGAGAACCGGGTTGAAGTGTCAAATTGGTTTTCCTACCATACGTTTTCTACCTCAACGATTACATTGAACGGATACAAGCGCATTCGATCGGAACTACGCGCAGTAAATTTCGGATTGTGTAGAAATCGACGGATTGACGGATTTAAGTGTCAAACATAAGAACTGCCACCACCGGTTATTTCTCCTACTTTTCAATTTTTTAAGTTTTACACAACTTTAGAAATATTGAAAATGCTTTTCTTTTCCGATTTATATGCATTTCTACTTTTCGCATTTTTGAGATTTGAAGAAACTACTTTGAGTTTTTAATCCGAACAGGTACGTCATTGTAATCGGTGTTTTTTTCCTATCCGTTTCACTGCGTACTTTGATATTAGGTCTGTTCGTTGGCAATCCTGTGGCACCCCAGTGCTCACCAGTGCGCCCTAGCTGCACTGGTTTGTAAACGTCTAATGCTAGTTCTGTGTTTTTTGAGAAACCTGGGGCGCCCTGGTGCACCCTGGTTTTAACCCAGATAAAAACTTAGGGTTAATGACGATTATCAGTTTAATTGTTAACAGATGCGGTATTTAAAGTGGAATAAACTCTTGTTGCGGGCACAAGAACTTAATTTTATCATTTCGATGTGAACATTATGAAAAAGTATAAAACCACTACTTTTTTATAATTTTTTTGTAAAAGGCCAGATGACAGTTCTCCTTTTTAATAATCTGTTCGCTGGAGTGAAAAGCACTGGGATGCCCCGTGTTTTTTGACAATTCTCAGGGCTCACCAGGGCGCCCTGGGGTGTCACAGGTTTTCAACCCAACGAACAAACCTATTTCTATCCGTTCAGATCCGGTCATTGTAATTGGGCCTTTACGTTTAACGTCCATTAACGCGATAAACAACGGCATTTGCCGTTAGCACTGACATATAAGAACTGGACTGCTGATCCCGTACAAAAACTCACATCAAAAGTAAGACCAAATTATGACCGAATTCTAACTATCTCGCTCTTTCTTAAGCCCGCAGGCAGACAAATTTACAAAAAAAATGGCCAATAGCCAAATGAAGGTGGCGCCATGTATGTGCACTTCTTTTGGTTTTTTCTAGTATCTTCGCATGTGATACATCTTTTTGATACTCCCAATAGATAAATAAAAGTAAACACAAGCTTTTTGCACATCACTTTTACCCACGACAGCCTTTACAAGTTGCCCGCCAACTCATCATTTTCCGTTGCAATCAGCTGTTAGAATAGTTTAACGATTTCCAACAGGTGGCTACTTCATTTTGTGATACAACTTTTAGCTTGGGTTGGTATAAGCGAGAAATGTGAAGGTTGGACAAAGGCAGAAAAATAATTTGTATAGCTATCTTTGTTTTTCTTAAGTCCCCAGCTGATTGCCGCGAGGAACATTTTTATGAAAAAACTTAAAATTGAGCATGATATGAGAGAAATCGGTTTGTGAAAGCTCAATTATTTTTAATTTGCGTCAGTTTAAACATAATTGTACGGTATTTTAGGGCATTTTTAATAGCATGATTTGCTCCATGAGGATTGAGCCTGTGCTAAAAATGGTCTCATTTTTCAGACGACGGTTAGCAGTCCAATTCTTTCATGTCAGTGGCCGTTAGCATTAGAACACTGGAAATGTTGCTGCAAGTGTTTTGGGAATAGGGTGCTCTACGTAGATTTCGATCGTCAATAACTCAAAATATGTTCATTTTCGGGATTAGTGCCCATTGAGACTTTTGATCTACGTACTTCGAACTATTCGTTCCCAAATGTTCAGCCAAATTGGCTGAAAGTGTTTTTCCATATATTCTGTGTGGGGTCCTTTCTTGTTGACGAATTGACTTTAAGGTTGAATTTCTTGGAAAGTACGGCTTTCCGACAAAAAATTACTGCGTATTCAGAAGTGGTGTTTTTCAGTATCGCGGTGGGTTTTAGGGACATTTTACTGTGCATAGTGAATACTTCGCAATTATTAACTGTTTTGCTTGATAAAGGGTGGAGATAAAAATTGTTCATTAATTTTCCTAAATTTAGTACAGCAGTGTTTCGAAAACCATATCGTATGTGCCAGACCAAAGAAGTAAGAAGTTCCCCCTATCCGTGGTAATTGTGGGTTTGTTCGTTGACTCGAAAACCTGTGGCACCCCAGGGTGCCCTTGTGCGCCCTGAGAACTGTAAAAAAAACTTGGGGTGCCCCAGTGCTTGTCAGCTTTAACCCTTTAACTGTTTAATTTTGTTTTAAGAACTTTTTCTGCCCGCAAACTAACGAATATTCTAAAATGTAAATTTTTTTAAAATTTCTTTATTTGCCCTTTTTCAGAAATAAAAATTTATGGCCGTTTCGTTGATTGATAATACAAATGCTATATTTTTATCATTGTGGCGAATACAATCGACACTATGCGAAAAATCGTGGTTTGTTTATGACGAGTATACTCGACATAAACAGTTAAAGAGTTAAACAAACAACTTATTAAAAAGGAGAACTGTCATCTGGCCTTTTGCTAAAAAATTATAAAATAAAAGCACTATTTTTTGATAATGTTCATATTCATATTCATATTCATATACCGTGTCTGTTAACAATTGGGCCATTCCACACGTGTATTCTCGCAGCAGTATTCAAACCGTTTTGACAACGCACAGTGGAGAGTCAACGTTTTCACACGGGTATTCCTGCTGCTGATGCACATTGCTGTACAAATAAAAATTAACAATGTGTGTGTGCCGTATTATTTAAAAATCCATCAAATCAATCAATGAAAACAAGCAACGTTGGGTTAGTTCGTGACAACACGATAAATGGGCCATTCCACACGTGTATTCTCGCAACGTATTCAAACCGATTTTATAGGGGACAAGCGACGCGAGGAGAAATCTCTACAAAAGCGCTGAACTTTGGAGAGTAAATGTGCATCACAAATCGAATCTATTTATCGTGTTGTCACGAACTAACACAACGAAACGAGCAAGCGGGTTGTTTTGATTGATTCGATGAATTTTTAAATAATACGGCACACACACATTGTTAATTCTTATTCGTACAGCAATGTGTATCAGGAGCAGAAATACCCGTGTGGAAACGCTGACTCTCCACTGTGTGTTGTCAAAACGGTTTGAATACTGCTGCGAGAATAAACGTGTGGAATGGCCCAATAGATTCGATTTGTGATGCACATTTACTCTCCAAAGTTCAGCACTTTTGTAGAGATTTCCCCTCGCGTCGCTTACTTCTCCCCTATAAAATCGGTTTGAATACGCTGCGAGAATACACGTGTGGAATGGCCCAATAGATTCGATTTGTGATGCACATTTAAGGTACGGACACACCAAAAGCGAAGCGAGCGAAGCGACGCGAATAATTTAAAATTTGGGAACATTCTATCGCAGTAGACGCTTCGCTCATGTCGCGTTCTATTCGGACACTTCAATTGATTTGTACGGCACCCAAATTTTTTAAATTGTTCGCTTCGCTTTTGGTGTGTCCGTACCTTTACTCTCCAAAGTTCAGCGCTTTTGTAGAGATTTCTCCTCGCGTCGCTTACTTCTCCCCAAAAAATCGTATTGAATACGCGTGTGGAATGGCCCAATAAACTGATATCTGTCGTTAACCCTGAGTTTACACCGGATTTTATCTGGGGTAAACCCAGGGCGCCCAGGTTTCTCAAAAAACACCGAACTGGCATTTGACAATTTTTGCTAAAGGGTAGTACGCTGTTCGCGCTAAGCTAAAATTTCACCAGTCTCCAAAAAAACGCGTGAAAACCGAAGATAAACCCTCGCGAAAAATTTTTTGTAGAATTGATGGTAGAGATTTAGCATAGATTCACAACATAGCGTTTAACGTCAATATATAAAAGGTAAATGAATCAAGTGAAAAGAAATAAAATTAAAGAAATCGAAGAAATTGCGATGCTAGGAGCTGTTTTCTTCTTGCAATTGCTTACGATCCAAAGACGAAGCCCTTCCGTACGGGTAAATCCTTACGAACGAAAAACCAAAGGCCGATTCGCAACAGCTGTAAGTACACATTAGTAAATTTCATAATTTGATATTTATTCACACTTTAATTTAGTTCTTCGACATGGTACAAAATCCTAGGGTTTTCAGAGAAAATTATCATATGGACCTAAAAACTTTTCATACTCTGTTCAGGATGATAGAGCCAGAATTGCTTCCAAAAAGGAACACGCATCCTGATGCAATAAATGCATTGGAAAAATTTCTCCCTCCAGTGTTAAACACGGATGTCTTCCTTTTCGAAGACTTTTTCTTGGGTATTTCATTAATTAAATATTCTTAAAAAAAAACCTCGTCTACAGTGTTTTCCATCTCTGTTCAAAAATTTATTTATTATTCTATTAATTATTATTCTATTATTTATTATTCTATTTTGTTTTATCGCTTTACCTCTACGTTCTTCAAATACAATTTCAATAAAAATTCAAATTCAAATGCCGCAAATCCTTCAAATGTCAAAATTCCGCCGCGAATAAATGCTATGTACATTCACAGGCTAGCTAAAATCTTGGGGAGAGTTTTGCAGCGCACCTAGTGGCTTATCCGTGAAACAAACCATTTAGCGAAGGAACAGCGTACCACTTCGCTAAATTCCGCAGCGGAATTTTAGCTTTTCATTTCGCCAGGCGGAATTTTGTATGGAAAATTTCGTTTAGCGCGAACAGCATACTACGCTTAAATATTAAGTACAAACACAGCCACTTGTGTACTTGGAAAGGCTTTTCCACATTAGTTTATTCCTCCAAAATTGTCGCATGTCAGTGTCTAATACGGTTGACAGACAGTAAATTTCTAATTAAGTCAAATACTGTGAGACTTGAGCCTGGTTTAAGGTGTACAGGATGGTTGGCACTATAATTCGTGCAGTTTTAGTACCTAGGCATAAATTAGGTAAGCCAGTCATTCTATTTTTTGTCCGACATGGTCTAATGTGCCCAATACATTTCCGTTGTATACTAATGTTTATTACATAATGTTTAATTCACTTAAAATGGCAGTCGTAATATGTACTTGCATTGTTTTCAGCTGCGGTATCTTGCGTCACGTACAATCAGTTGCGATCAAATAGCACCCAGGTGAAGGGTCCAGCGCCTCCAGGAACTCCACCAGCGCAATCGAAGACCAAATTTGGCCCGCTTGCAGATCAGGATAGAATATTTACAAACCTTTATGGTCGACATGATTGGAGATTAAAAGGAGCCCTTAAACGTGGCGATTGGTACAAAACCAAGGAAATTGTTTTGAAAGGAGCTGATTGGATTATAAATGAAATTAAAACCTCCGGGCTACGAGGACGTGGAGGAGCAGGCTTTCCCAGTGGTATGAAGTGGTCTTTCATGAACAAACCGTCAGATGGAAGGCCCAAATATTTGGTTGTGAACGCTGATGAAGGAGAGCCAGGAACATGTAAAGATAGAGAGATTATGAGGCACGATCCTCACAAACTGGTTGAAGGATGTCTTATTGCTGGTCGTGCCATGGGTGCGAGGGCAGCCTACATTTATATACGGGGCGAATTTTACAACGAGGCTTCGAATATGCAAGTTGCCATTGCAGAGGCATATCAAGCAGGCCTCATCGGGAAAAATGCGTGTGGGTCAGGATATGATTTTGATGTGTTTATGCATCGTGGTGCGGGCGCATATATTTGTGGTGAGGAAACAGCTCTCATTGAGTCTTTGGAAGGAAAGCAGGGTAAACCCAGACTAAAACCACCTTTTCCCGCGGATATCGGTGTCTTTGGGTGTCCAACAACTGTCACAAATGTAGAAACGGTGGCAGTAGCGCCTACAATTTGTCGTAGAGGTGGTTCTTGGTTCGCTAGCTTCGGGCGAACGAGGAACTCTGGGACTAAGCTATTCAACATTTCGGGTCATGTAAATACTCCCTGTACAGTTGAAGAAGAAATGTCGATTCCCCTGAAGGAGCTCATAGAAAGACACGCTGGTGGTGTCAGGGGAGGCTGGGATAACTTGCTTGGAGTAATTCCGGGTGGGTCTTCTACACCCGTTATACCTAAGCATGTGTGCGATGACGCGATTATGGACTTTGATGGCTTAATTGCAGTGCAAACTTCCCTAGGGACTGCCGCTGTAATTGTAATGGATAAGTCTACCGACATCATTAAAGCGATTGCGAGGTTAATTGTGTTTTACAAACACGAGAGCTGCGGCCAGTGCACGCCATGCAGGGAGGGACTTTCTTGGATCAATAAAATTATGCACCGCTTTGTTTCTGGAAATGCTCAACCCTCTGAAATTGATATGCTCTGGGAAATTTCTAAACAAATGGAAGGCCATACAATTTGTGCTTTAGCTGATGGTGCCGCTTGGCCCGTTCAAGGTAAAATTATTATATATTAATCTTTATTTGTAACTACTGTTGTCTCGCGCAGGACTCATCAGACATTTTAGACCCGAAATTGAAACCAGAATGAAGAAATACAACGAGATGTACAACGCAGTTCGTTCTTAAGCTGATCCCAAACTTTGTTTTAAATTAATTTGTAAACTATATAAAATATGTAATGAATTACATCTAATTAGAGTTGAGTTTCATAGTTTCCTTCAAACTGTCATCCAAGTGAAAGGAGGGTCTATAAATTCTACCTAGGGTAAATACACCAGCAGGCCAGTTTATTAGTATTTAAAATTTGGCAAAATGTGGCTATGTATCTAAATTACATATAAACTTGAAAATCTAATAACACGAGTATTCATGGTGTTTTCTAATGAATACTTTTTTGATTTATAAATTTGGAATAAAATTTGAATTTAAAAATTGGACTTAAATTTAATTTATTAACTTTGCTCTATTTTCCAGCCATCCAAATTCAGTAGTCTGCCAATTGTGGGTCAGTATCCAACCTGAACAAATTTTTTAATATAAAACTAACGCCCGCGAAAAGCTTAATCAAGCAGAAATAAGAAAAACATGCCACTAAAATCAGCAGAAATCTATTTCACAAAAAATAACATATATACATTCGATAGAAAAAATAATCACTTTAAAGTACATACAGTTGCTCCAAAAAGTGTGCGCTCATCCGTAAATTCTCCTAAATATGCACTTAAATTGTGAAGGAAACAATTCGATGGAATAATTCACTTAACGATTTTTATTGCCCTAAAGATGTTTACAAAAGTACAAAAACATAATTTCAAATCAGTCATATATATTGATAGCAACAAAACAATTAATTCACATTTCAGAGTCCATAAAATGTGCGCTCACTTAATGCTTTAATAGAAAACATAGAAGTAACTGTACTTTTTATCCTTTAAATAGATAGGGTTTGGCGAAAGTAATTGTTGTGACACATTTTAGTCTAATAATTCTTTTCGATTGTAAAATTTTACGTTGTTTTGAAAAATGGCTCGTGAACGGAAAGAAACTAGTGAGGACGAAAGGAACATTATAATAAAGGCCATAGGGGGTAAGAAACGGTAAAGTGCCCCGCGCCGAATATGGCTGTTATATTTTTTTTATCGTCAAGACTAACACAAGTAACAATTTGGCCAAGTTTCATCCCTTAATAATTAATTAATTTTAAAAATTTCGAAATAAAATTAATATCTTTTGAACGCGTTGACCGATTTGGATGGGAT
The DNA here is from genome assembly GCA_949715965.1 of Dysmachus trigonus. Lineage (NCBI taxonomy): Eukaryota > Metazoa > Arthropoda > Insecta > Diptera > Asilidae > Dysmachus > Dysmachus trigonus. The sequence goes on along the minus strand of OX454321.1, from coordinate 32,384,480 downwards.
CTATAACATGATGTCACTGATAGTTCAATCATTTTAGCTAAAAAAATGGCAAAATTAATGGAGAAGTTTCATCTTCAGGAATATGTACATCATAGACCAAAGTTTAATTTTACTTCCTCTCCCTCCCTCTCCCGGGTGAGCATTACCCCCCGCGACTCCGAAAGTGTCCCAAAGCGCGGTTTTATTTAGTTTTAAAGAAAACCGTACACGATACATGAAAAGTGTGTAGGAACGAAATGATCCTTGATAAATTTACTATCAACCTCTCATACATGTAAAAGCGATATCACTCATAGTATCCGCACAATTTGTCACGATATATGAACATTTATATCATATACAGATTTCTGTGTTGAATGTTTTGTTTTCTCAAAAATTCCCCATGATACCTCCAAGATATGTATGACTAAAGTAAAGAATAGAGTTTTCCCTTTAAAAAGAGGTATAATTTATTTCTATACTCTTTCATTTAACGTTGCTATCCTATTTTGATCATTTAATTTATTCGGAGAGTCGGAAAAAATATAAATATTTGCACTGGTTAAGCTGTAAAAAAAGCTATAAAAATGCGCATTGAAAAGCAACTAAGTATGACACGAGGTCAGTGGTGTATCCAAGTGCGTCTGGAGAGATATTTTCATTTCTTTTTTTTGTTTACAATAGGTTCCTTCTAGTGAAAGTTACTACATATGTACAGGGTCTATTTCCTGCCTAATTGAGATTGCAAATAAAACCAGTAAATTTATATTCAAACTTATGTTTATTTATTCTTTAGTAATTATTAATGCAATGCAATTATTATATATCTGTAGTATTAATTTGTTAAAGCAAACAAATCTGTGATGGTTCAAATCCAGTTCTTCGGGTCGAGCTTTGTATAACGCCAGAACAATTTGTTCGCCAGCCTTTCCGATCTCTTCAAAGGATGAATTTGGGTTGTTATAAACGGTGGGAATGTAGTGCAAGTCGGGTGCGTTGTTAAATAGTTGTACTGTATGCATTTTACCTTTTCCGTAGAAAGCTGACGTAGTATCACAACCACTCACAGCGTGTAAGAAAAGAATTGACTCTTTGATGTTGGAAACCAAATTAGAAGACTGTACGTCTCGTGAACTGTACATTCTTTTCTTCGTGCTACCTTGAGCTTCTTTGAGCATTACTATGTTTCTGTTTTCGAGGGTTAATGCAATTCGTAAGACCAGCAAGTCAATATCTTGTCCAACTACAACAGCTTGTTTGTGTCGGCCAGATTCTTCAATGGCAGCTTTAACAGTGAGCAAATCAGCATCATCTTAAGCAAGACGCTAGTCACGTACATAAAATACCACGGGCTTCACCAACGAGAGAACTTCATGACGGTGAATTTTAAAATAGCATAACAACGTGAAATGAAAGAGTTTAGAAATAAATTATACATCTTTTTAAAGAGCAAACTCTATTCTTTACTTTAGACATACATATCATGGTGATAAAGTGGGACTTTTTTATGAAATCTAATCTTTTAGCAAAAAAAAAAAAAAAAAAACAATAAATGACAAAAATAATTCGTATATCGTAACAGATTGCGCAGAAACTATAAGTCGCTTTTATATGTATGAGAGGTTGATAGTAAATTTATCAAGGATCATTTCGTTCCTACACACATTTCATGCATCGTGTACGGTTTTCTTTAAAATTGAAAAGAAAAAAAAAACGCGATTCGGGACACTTCCTTGGGCGCGGGGGGTGATGCTCACCCGGGAAGGGGAGGGAGACTAGATAAAATTAAAATTCGCTCTATAATCTACATATCCCTATAGATAAAAGTACTCCATTAATTTTGCCAAGTTTTCCATACATTGCTATCTAGAATACTTGAACTATGAAGTGCATCACAGAAAAAATAAATGGAACTGAAACCTAGATATAACCTAAAATTTTTTTTTTCTTTTTTCAAAATTTTTTTCAGCCTTTTGAATTTTGGTACAATCACCAGCATTTTGTTATAGCTTCCTAACATAGTTTCGTATAGCATATATTCTTTCCAGATTTTTTTTCCGCCGGCGGGCGGCGTGACACTTAAAAAAATTAAAATGTCGAAGTCTGGCGTAGTTTTTTACAATACATATATATTTTTTTCAGGGTTTTTAGTCAGACTGAGAATTGGGCAACACACAGCTTACCCACGAATACCTTCTATGGCGCCAAGACCAATCCCTCTGGCCAAATTGTTACTTGTGTTAATCCTGACGATAAAAAAATATAACGGCCATAATCGGCGCGGGGGAACTTTACCCCTTATCCCCCTATGGCCTTTGCGTAAAATGGACAAATCAATTCGGGAAATCGGAGAAATTGTGAAAAGGTCTTATTCTACTGTTAAAGGTGTTCTAGACAGATTTTTTAAAAGAAAAAGTGTAAAAAGGGCTGATAGGTCTGACTACGTTCGGAAACTAACAGACATTGAGAAACAATCCCTTGTGTTAAAAGTGAAGAAAGATCCCAAAATAACTGCAACAAAACTTACTCTTGAGCTAAATATGGATTTTAATAAAGGTGTTTCCGTTAACAAGGTGCATAATGCTCTTCACGATGCCGGATATCATGGCAGAGTTGAAAGGAAAAAGCCATTTATCAGTAAAGTTAATAAGAAAAAACGTTTTACTTATGCTAATCAGTATTTAAATGAAGGGAAGCAGTTTTGGAATATGTAGTCACTTTTAGCGACGAGATTAAGTTTAATATTCATGGTTCAGATGGGAGGTGTATGGTGTGGAGGAAGAAAAATACAGAGTTACATAAAAAAAACGTATGTCCTACGTTCAAACCAAAGAATATCTATAATAACAAGAAAGGACACTTTAATACCCTCTCAAAATTCCAACCGATATGCAAGAAAGAGAAATAATCATCAAAAAATTCTCACAGACAGCTTTTACACCGCCCTAGTTTGATGCATTGGTATCGGTCTCTCAATTCTACCTCCCCTCGCGATGTTAAGTGAATGAATCGGAGAAGGGAGAAGAGGAGGATAAATAAATCATTGTGCATTTTTAAAGGCGTCCTAATTTGGAATTATTGTGTTCTCTCTTTACGAAAAGTGCCGGGTGTTGATTTGTTCGTAAATGTGAAAAAAAATTAAGTAAAAAAGTGCTTTTTTTAGACGCAATTAATTAAATAAAATAAAATTTGCTTTAGATAAATGATGGGTAAGCATAATATAACGTGTTTGATGTGTGTCTGTGGAAAACGCGGAGTGTAATGTGTTTATAGAAAAGTTTTGTGATAAAAGATTTTTGCGAGGTACACCCCTCAGCAGTTTTCCACTTCTCACCCCAAAGTTTTGTCTTTCTCTCACTTATGTCTTCTTTATTACTAACTATTTCTAGCATAAATTCCCATTTCATTCCTGTAACGGTACCAAGGCCGAAAAAAGATAAGGAAAAACGTCACGAGTGTCCCCTCTTGTTATAGATACTCTTTGGTTCAAACCAAAGAATATCTATTTCAACAAGAAAGCACACTTTAATAACAGACCCAGCGGCCAAATATGTAATATCTTGGGACGGAGCATTGAAGAGGTTGGTAATCTCTGGCGTCCCAAGGTATAAAAATTCCATTTCGATGAAGTATATATAACCAGGACCTCAGTAAAAGCCACCCTCCGCAGGAATGTTGCGCAAACAGCTTCAGAGAAAACGTTTAACGGCAATTCAATAAGCTGACAAGGCTCTGACATTATCGAACGTTAACTTCAGGAACTGTCATTGCTTCAGCGGGATAGAGAGGGAACAAAAAACGCACCGTCTGCTTTTATAGGAAATCATACGGGCGAGCAGTCCATTATATTATATGTCAGTGTTTCTAACCAACAAACGCAATTATGTAAATTGAAAAATATTTCAACTACGTCGTTCGATATCAATTTTAAGTAGGTACTTGACCATTTTTACAGAACTATTTTTGATGGAATGTTACTTTTTGTTAAATTCTCTCCTTCCATATTACTTGTTTTCTTTTCTTGTTCTGCTCTTTTCCTCGCAATCCGAAGATTGGACTTCGGGTTACAAAATAGGGAACAAGTCTAGAATAGGGTAACCTCTCGGATTTTAATGAAACTCAGTAGGAACGTTAGTCTAGGCTTAGAACGAACGAATATGCAAAAATTTTTTGTCGGAAAGTTCAACTTTCTGAAAAATTATGGAGATGTCATCAGGAGTAAAGGTAGGTACAAAAAAAATAACGCAAATTTTTCAATTTTCAGGGGCTTTTATGAATTCAACGGTTGATTAGATGGATAGGAATAGTGTTTAGTGCAGTGTAGTGCGGTTACCTCTCGCGAAATTAATGAAAATCGGGAGAAATAACATGAGAATTTTTAGTCGTGGAAGCGACTTTTTTAGAAATTCAAAGTTGAATTTCTCAGGAAGTTGAGCTTTCAGACAAAAAATTTACCTATCTACTATATCATAAAAGTGACGCATTTTGACGCGAAAAAGAGCGCGTACATCTCAAATCAAGCGTATCTTATTTCTGTATTATCGTCGCCATAATGGTATAAATTAAAAAGCAATTTATATGAAGCATTTTATTTTCAAATAGTTGCCTCGTTCTGTACCTGCCAAATTAGTGGTTTGCCTTCCAATTTACGTCGTTGTATCGTTAGAAGATAACGGCCAATCAAGATCGGTTCTTTGATTCAACAGATTGCACAACAAATAAGGGTAATAGAGAAGTTAAACTTAGTTGTGGGCTTGGATGGTCTATTGTTTGGTACATCGTAACTTGGACGCCCTGATTTCGAGAATTTTAAAGAAAGCAATTTATCTCAACTCGATCGATGTATGAAAAAATTTCTAATGTCAACAAAAGAACTGGTATGCACTTGAAGTTGGTTTCGTTAGATTCGACCAATTGAATTAGAGTTCGTTCATTTCTCCTTCATCAACCGACACTTTGCAAAAGTAAAAGCCAATGGACGTTTTGAACATACTGGCGCATAAATAATACTTTGCAAGTATTAAAAATATTTTTGACATCGCGAGAACAGGTCGAGATAAATTTAAGCCATTAATTTTGCTATGTTAACCGTCAAACAACTTACCAATTATTTTATATTATAAAACTAAGAAATTCTTAGAATTTTACAAGAAAAGCCAATGTCTCAACCTCCGCAAAAAACATTTTAATTTCCTATTTAAGCAATGCAACGAATTTTCTTAAACTTGAATTTCTAAAGTTTATTTAGTCAAAACTAATCAATTCAGCAGTAGTAACTTCCCCGTCTTCATCAGAATTTTGCTTGCTCGATTCACTGTATTCTTGAACATTAGAAGAGTTCGAAGATTCTCCAATTTGGCTTGGTACATTTGATAGATTATTTTTTTGGGTACCAGCAGGAGCTATTCCGAGATTTGATACCGGCTGTGTCATACTTTGCATCTGAGGGTTGACAGCAGCACTATTAGAATTTTCCGTGCCAGGGGCGACATGGACTTGATTTTGAATAAAATCTGGACCTTGCATAAGATTTGAGGAAACTCCTTGCGCTGCAATCATCGCTGGTTGTGGAAGAGAAATTGCAGAATTCGTAGAAACTGAAACGAATACTTACATTTATATATGAATCTCGATAATATGCTTGTTATTTACCACTTGTGGGCGGATGAAAACTAACGACTTGTCCGGACGGCATATTCATCTGTGCGACGTTAGGATTGGGAACCGAGTTCTGGTTTGACGTCATAACTTGCAGTTGATTAGCAGATGCCATGCCCTGATTTGTTAACGGCGTTAATCCGGGCGTATACATTCCTGGCATCGGAGTAGTGGAAATACCAGCTTGGGAATGCGGCTGTGGTACGGAACTTGGAGTGCCAAAACGTGGTAAAGTGCCCGTCCCCACATTATATCCATAATTTCCGAAAGTCGACGGTATTTGATGATTGGGAGATCCTTGTTGCCCGATGAAGGGATATGATGTCTGCCCCATTCTATACTGTGCTTTTTGTTGTTCCTGACGTAATTGCATTTCCCGTTCTTGCTCTTGAATCCGTTGCAAGGCAAGTTGCCTTTGATATTGTAGATATTCTTGTTTTTTCTTCCTCATTATTTCAAGTTTATGAGCCATTTGCAACTGACGTTGACGCTCTTGTTCTTCAGCAATTCGTCGTAGTTTCTCAATATGTTCTTGTCGTAGAACATCTAAAGCTGCCCGGGAATCCTTAACCTAAACAATAAATTGGTTTTAGTTTTACATTTTTTTAAATAAAATGAATGAAATTATACAATAATTGGCCATTCAAGCATAGCAATTAATAGCAATATATTTACATATAAATTAAAACACATTTTTAGCCGATCGGGTAAAATTACGTTTAGGATAAAAAAAACATGATTTTCTCCACCAGATGACAATGCCAATGAGATTTTTTCGCCTTGCCATTTTGGCCAAAGAATATCGATAACGACAAGAACTATTATAGAAGGGGCGCTGCATGAGTGACTTCTTTTCCCCTTTTTTCTAACCGAGACCATGAGAAGTTCCTTGTCGCGAAAGTGGTCGTACGAACCAGATGAGATGTATATAAATAATCCTGCCTCGGATAAAACCGAGTCAATCTCTACACCCACTGCGTCTGCTCGGAAAGAATCACGCAAGGTTGTTAAAGGGTACCACAACTACCCTCTCAGCGGGTACTACCCGCCTTGAGGCTCCATCGGCCAGCACCGGCCCTGCAGTTCCCAAGTCGGGGTCAGGTGCTCCTCCCATTTCAAGACACAGTCCGCGAAGTCCGCCTCTAAGTCAGTTTTGTGGTACTGTTGTTCCTCCGTCGCCCATAACGACTGTGCAAGGCGTCTCTCTCAAGCCGGGATCCAGCAATGCCAAGACTCCTCTCAGGACTCCTCAGTCCTCGGCTCGGCACCATCCCGGATTCGGAGCTTTCGGAGAAGGATAAGTCCTCTCTGAGTTGGGCTAGGAAGGTTGTTGCCCTCCATGAGGCAAAGTTGAAGGACGCGGCACCTAGAAGACAACGCTCGCAAGACGATTAGGAGCCCTCTGTCTCTAAGAGGCCCAAAGCCGGTCCGCCTCCTAGACCCCTCCAACTGATTCGGCCCTTCAGCGGGGTAGCGAAGGATCACCTAATCTGGGCGGTCGTAGACCGCAGCAACCCAGACGGTGCCATATCCCAGGATAATTGGAAATTGGTATGGATTGAGTTGCTTAATAAAGTCTACGGGGATATGCTGCAAAAGAGCCCAGGACCCACACCAGTTTTTCGCGATGCTGGTTGGTACCAAGACCGCATCAAGCTCATTGATCGGCTGATCTTTACAAGCAGGTAATAGAATCCTTAGGGGAAGTATGGCCAGGAGTTAGACTCGAGGCTGTTAAAAGGGAGCCAATCCCGAACAGACCAAGATCTATAGAACTTGGATCCTGGCGGAACCATAAAACCCCGAGGAAATTCTGAAGCGGATCAAGATGTGCAATGCTAATCTGCCCACCCATGATTGGAAGGTTGCCCAGGTCAGCGAAGCTATGGGAAAAAATGAGACAAGCGGTGGTGATCCTCAGGAATCCCGTAGCTCCAGAGAGCGAACCCACGTTACCATCCCCCCTACCGACGAGGATAGCATCCCCACAACATCTGAGATGTTGGGAATCTCTTCCTGCATCAGGATGATGAAAAGTCTCCTGATGTGGATCTAGAGAATGACCTTCTGCAATCCGATGCGGAGGATGCGGAAATGACGGTAATCGAGGTGACCCCCCTCAGCCATGGTGGAAGTGGTGCAGATTAATCTACACAACTCCAGGGCGGCGTCAGCTGTTATATGGCGCATGACCACGAGGACACTCCTCCAAACCATCTTGTACGCAGTACCCTTGAGGATGCGAACAAACGGAGGATTACGGCGACCATCGGCGCGGGTGCCAATGCGCATCATACGATCTGGCGAAATTCGGACATCAACTCAAAGGAAGCAGAAAACTACTACGTCCACGTCATTACTTCTGGGTAGTGCTAAGAGTAGTAATTTCTACTAAGAAATTTTCTCTGTCAACTTGGATCCGCCACTTTGAATTTTGCAAATCTGACTTTAGGTTCGTGATCAGTGACCCCAAAAACCCCGTAAACTGAATTTGCGGAATATCGGTTCATTTTCGGCAATTTTAGCCGCCAGTTTTGATCCGCCATTTTAAATTTTGTAAATCCAACCCCGCATTTATAATAAGCGACCTCAAAAACGCCCATATACCGAATTTGGTGTAAATTAGTTGATTTTTTAAAATTCGTCCACCATATTGAATTTTCGACCGCCATATTGGAACCGTTATGTTTGATTTTTTCATTCAACCACACCAGCTTTTATAGGGTGTTCTTTAGCTATTTGAGCAAAAAACGACCGGATCGGATAGAAATTGTTTCAACTCGAAAACTCCTTTATGGATCCGCCATCTTGAATATCCAAATCTTAATCATATTCAAAATAATTGTACCAATTTTCATTAAAACCCGTTGAAATCGAGAAATTTTGGTTTTTTGATAATATTCAAAATTAGTGGCCCTAAAACAATCGTACTAATTTCCATTAAAATCCGTTGAAGTTGAGAAAATTTGACCACCATATTGGATCCGTCAACTTGGATTTGGGAATTTTGCTAATATTAGAAATTAGTGGCCTCAAAATAATCATTGTACTAATTTTCATTAAAATCCTTTGAAATCGAGACATTTTGGTCTTGGATCCGCCATCTTGACTGTAAAAATGTTGATAATATTCGAAATTAGTGGCCACAGAATAATCATTGTACTTATTTTTATTAAAATACGTTGCAATCGAGAAATTTTGGTCGCCATCTTGAATTTTTTAATCTTGATAATATTCAAAATCAGTGACCTCAAATCAATCATTGTACTAATTTTCATTGAAATCCTTTGAAATCAAGAAATCTTGGGTCCGCTATCTTGGATTTGTAAATTTTGATAACATTTAAAATGGGTGACTTCAAGATAATCATTGTACTAATTTTCATTAAAATCCGTATATATCGAGAAATATTGGCCGCCATATTGTGACCGTCATCTTGGATTTATAAATTTTTAAAATATTCAAAATCAGTGACCTAAAAACCACTACCTTCGGACAAAAAATGAAAAATATCGATGCAAGCGTTTAGGCGTGATTGAGCAACAAACAAACAAACGAACTTTCATTTATTAGGTGGTTGCATTAATTCCCGCTGTTCACATATAGATGTGGGCAGCAATTTTTACACTGAACTACTAAAAAAGTGCGGCTGAAGCTCACCGATTACTCGCGGAAACTTATGGGGAATCTGCTCCATCCGAAACAGTATGAAGAGATTTGTTTAGAAGGTTTCAAAGTGGTGACTGTGATGTTTATGACAAAGAATGTTCAGGTCAACTGAAAAAATTTGAAGATGAGGAATTCAAAGCATTATTGGACGATAATCCCTCTAATCGCCTAGAGAATTAGCTCAACAACTTGGAGTCGATAAATCAACTGTATCGCGACGTTTGTATGCCATTGGGAAGATACAAAAAGAAGGAAAATGGCTGCCATATCGATTGACCGACAGTGCTATTGCAAATCGGCTAAACATCTGCATTTCCTTACTTGCAAAGCAAAGAAAGAAGAGTTTCTTATGGCGCAGTGTGACTGGAAGTGAAAAATGGATCTACCTTGTGAATACAAAACGAAAAAAATCATGGCTTGATCCTCATCAACCGACAACATCGACTCCAAAACGGAACATCCACGCTAATAAGACAATGCTCTATATTTGGTGGGGTATGGAAGGAGTTGTGTATTACGAGTTATTAAAGAATGAAACAATCACCACTGAGAGTTATGAACAACAGTTGGAGAATTTGTACAAAAATTTGATGAAAAATAGGCCATCAATTGCATCGAATCGACGAAAAATGATTCTTCTTCATGATAACGCTCGGCCTCATGTTGCTTTGAAGGTCAAACAAAAACTGATGGAGTTTGAATGGGAAACCCTCCCGTAGCCAGCGTATTCTCCAGACCTGGCACCATCAGACTATCATCTGTTTCGGTCGGATGCAGCATGATTTAGAAGACAGGGATTTCAAAAATTATAAAGAAGTGCTACTTTTAATGCAATCAAAGCACCTAATATATACAGAGTGACCAAAAAGTATGGAAACGGCTAAATAACTTTCGAGGAATGCATTTTGGAAAAAAAAGTTTTAGACAAAAGTTTTAGGAATTTCCCTGGCTATTCAATGATGGCCTTAGATTTGGCCTTGACCATTACCTTGAAGGACATTTAAAGATCAAGTTGACGTTTTTAAATGGGAACCCATATTTTTGACCACGGAAATGGAAAGGGCGGGAAATTCTACGTCCGACTATAACCTTGACCATGACCTCGAAGGTCATATCAAGTCAAGATTGTTCTTTAAAAGGAAATCTGCATTGTTGCTGCGGATTTGGAAAAAGCAGTAATTTTGTGTCCGAAAAGGTAGTGAAAATTTAATTTTTCATAAAAACCCAAATATCTCGAAAACGGTGAAGTTTTCATTAAGGTTATATTTTGATATTCTGGTCATGACCCAAGCTACCATCACCTTAATTTTGGCGCACTACTTCCTGTATATATCTAGGGATTATAAAAAGCAGTAGTGAAGATAAGTTTGTTTCGAGAAAAATTAAAGCTTTAAGTCCCGTAAAGCTTAAAGTTTGTATTGGTTTTAATTTAGACCCTAAACTTACAAGGAGTCCGCCAAGATTGTCCGCCTCCGATTTCAATGGTTTTTATATATGTTGTTATATTTGAGTAAGTCAATAATTACCCAAAGGAATTCACGCAATGCAATGATCCAATATGACGACCAAAATTTCTCGACGTCAACGGATTTTAATGAAAATTGGTAAAATGATTATTTTAAGGCTACTAATTTTGAATATTACAGTAGAACGCCGATTATCCGAACGCCGATTAACCGAATTGCCAATTATCCGAATCGGTCCTAAGCGTAATATAAAAAATTAAAACCAAGTAATTTTTCAATAAAAACAAGTTTTCTGGGGACGCAAGAATACAAAAATGCGAGTGACAATTGCCGTGTTCAATATTGGTAGTCAGAGAGTGCCAGTTTTGAGGTGAGCTCGAAGCTCCAGCCAAACAAACATATATAGATATACTTCTCACCATATACCTACCAAGCTATATATTCAACCAGCTCAAAACTGGTAGCCTCTGGTTGCCAACTTTGAACCTACCAGTCTATGTCCGATTATCCGAATATTCGATTATCCGAATATTCGATTATCCGAATCAACCCCGGTCCCAAGTGATTCGGATAATCGGCGTTCTACTGTATTAAGATTTGGAAATTCAAGATGGCGGATTTATAAAGGGGTTTGCGGGTTGAAACAATTTCTAGGATATTTAATACTAGAGAAGTGTTTAAATTAGTAAGTATTTACCCAACGCCGGGTGAAACCTGATAACCAAGCTATTCCCTATATATACCTATACATATTAGGGTGCTTTTTTTTCGCGACTATTTTTTTTTTCAGCCCACCCTGAAAATTGGAGCCCTTAATATTAATATTAAGTACTAGACCAAGGCGAATAAAGATTTCCCATATAAAATACACGTAAGCTTTGATTATTTTTCTTCAAAACTCTACAGCTCAGAGGCAGTTTATGGTATGGTGGGTTTCTTCAGAATTGAATGCTCTACAAAAGTGTCCACTGCGGTGTAACCCTATCTCCCACCAGAGAGGTAGTACGGTTCACTAACCCCAAGTTTTCCATGAAATTTTCGCTTTTTACCCCTATCTCGTAAATAACAAGAGGTACAGAAAAAGTGAATATGACAAACTTGTAGGAAATTCAATTTCCTACAAAAAAAACACCAAATCGCTAACATCGATATTTCTTGAGATATTGAGATTTGAAGTTGAGGTAGTGTGGAATTTTCATGGATTATTGAGCTAAATTGTAGAAACACTACCTCAACTTCAAACCCCAATATCTCATGAAATATCGATGTTAGCGATTTGGCGTTCACAACTTCTTGAAATTTGAAAATTGAATTTCCTATAAGTTTGTCATATTCACTTTTTCTGTACCTCTTGTTGTTTACGAGATAGGGGTAAAACGCGAGAATTTCATGGAAAAATTGGGGTTAGTGACCCGTACTACCTCGCTGGTGGGAGTTAGGGTTATACCGCAATGGACACTTTTGTAGAGCATTCAATTCTGAAGAAACCCTACCATTGACCAAGATTATACCATAAAATGCCTCTGAGCTGTAGAGTTTTGAAGAAAAATAATCAAAGTTTACGTGTATTTTATATGGGAAATCTTTATACGCCTTGGTCTAGTACTTAATATTAATATTAAGAGCTCCAATTTTCAGGGAATTTTTGTTTAGGTATTTACCACAAAATTTCGAGGTGGGACTAAAAAAAAAAAAAATAGTCACGAAAAAAAAGCACCCTAATACATATATGGGTCATTCTAAGTTAAGAGGTATTAAGTTATTAGGAGAGGCGGCACGACAAAAATAATAGAATTTTAATATGATTGCAGTATGTTTTTATCGAAACACTTATTATCTTCATATGCGAAAAGCAGCCAGTCAATTTATTTATTTTTTATTATTTTATAACTGACCAGGGGAGATACTAGATACAGGGGAGAGACAAGACGTACAGGGTAGAATACTTTATGAACAGGGGAGAGATATTTATGTTATTTTATGAAACAAATCACAGTAGTAGTTTAAGGATCAACTTTATTTTTATTGTTAATTAATAATAATCAGACGTTTTATTGTACAACAGCCATCAGTAATTATAAAAGTAACTTAAAAACTTAAATTCTTATTTGAGTATGCAAAATACAAATGGGCTCATATAAGGTACGGACACACCAAAAGCGAAGCGAGCGAAGCGAACAATTTAAAAAATTTGGGTGCCGTACAAATCAATTGAAGTGTCCGAATAGAACGCGACATGAGCGAAGCGTCTACTGCGACAGAATGTTCCCAAATTTTAAATTATTCGCGCCGCTTCGCTCGCTTCGCTTTTGGTGTGTCCGTACCTATAGCTGGAGGTGAGTGCGACAAATTTTTGGACAAAGTGCAGAAACATGTGCCTTTTATGTCTTGTCCAACTTCTTTGGTATAAACTATAACTGTGTGCATACTGATTTGTTGCCTTGAACCCCCGAAATGGAAGGACTGCACTTCTTCAGAATATTTGGTAAAATAGTTTTCGCTGAAGTCCATGCGTATGATAGCATCTTGTACTGACTGAATTATGAACAACAGTACATTCAAGTCTCCTATAACGAGATTGATTCGTACCGCGTTATACGGAAACCGCGCTATGAGAGACTTCAAATTAGTTCAAATCAGGATATGCGTTCTATGGAACCGCGTTTTGAGAAACATAGAAATACGCTAAATCAGAATAATCTATACCGCGTTATATGGAAACCACTGCCGCGTTCTATGGAAACTGCGTTGTAAGAAACTCAGAATTAATACAAATTAAATGATTTGTACCGCGTTATATGGAATCTCAGAAATAAATAAATTCTATATAAATCAGACCTATATAAAAACTGCATTCTTAAAGTAACAAAAAGTAACAAGTTGTGGCTGATACGGTTAATAAATGAAATTTTATAATAGAAATGACAATGAATATGTAGATTTTTACATATTTAAATTTTGGTTTAATGAATACTAGAATTGTTAAACAGGGGAATACACCACAAATGTTAACTATGTACATACAAAAATTTAACACATCGAATAAGTGTTTCCATAGATAAATTTTTCAAACCATTTGAGTTGTTGGAATGTTCTTGTATCAAAAACGCGTTATAAAGAGACCGCGTTATAGGAAAACTTGTCGCATTTTTCACACCGCGTTGTATGGGAATCGCGCTATAAAAACACCGCGTTATAGGGGATTTGACTGTACACGTATTGGCTGTAAAAATACTCCAACACGACATATTTTTATCTCCCCTGGACAGTAAGTATCTCCCCTGGCACCTTATAAGGCAGGGGAGAGAAGACAGGGGAGATACTTTTCTGTTAAAAAATTGGTATAAACGCCAAAGTTTTTGTAATACGTAATTAACAAAGAAGAATATGATTCTATGCATAATTTACAGTAATTATATAAAGAAAACAAGTTATTTAGGCTTATAATTGCGCTAAAAAACTTACCAGGGGAGAGAACGCATTCACTGATTCACAACTACTTCCAGTAAGTGGCGTCACTGAAATGGCGAGCAAAATGGCCGCACGCTTGTGTCGTGAAGGCTTGCTGCTAACTTCACGTGGAATGCTTTATATTTATAGTCGCAATTTACGCGATAAATTTAAACATTTGTGATTTTTAAACGAATACAAAACGCCAGGGGAAGAGACGCTTAATATGAAGGACAAATGTAGACATTATAGTTTTTATGAAAAAGAAAATGTTAGTAATTGTTTTTTCTTAGATTACATTAATTTAATTAGTCTAGTTTATAAGTTATATGAAATATAGTTTATAACATAATTTCAAGTTAGTCAAAACTACTGATTGACTAACATAATCTGTTGGGGGACAGACCAGGGGAGATACATTTTTCATGTTTTAGGCTCTTTTGTGACAAAATTAAATACACTTAATTCGTGAATTTAAGTGACCATAAAGAATATGGTAACTTTTAAGATATAACAGGCTTATTTCAAATAATTTAAATATGTATATATGATTTTTTATCATTGCCGTTGAAAATACCTCATAACTTAGAATTACCCATATATAAAAATGAAAGTTCGTTTGTTGCTCAATCACGCCTAAACGCTTGCATCGATATTTTTAATTTTTTCTCCGAAAGTAGTACATAAAATATAGGCTAATGTTTTCAGATAATATACAGGGTTTCAAAATGGCGGTCACTGAATTTGAATATTGTCAAAATGTACAAATCCAAGATGGCGGACCCAATATGGCGACAAAAATTTTTCGATTTCAACCGATTTTAATGAAGATTAGTACAATGATTGTTTTGAGATCACTGATTTTGAATATTACCAGAATTTACAAATCCAAGATGGTGGACGAAATATGGCGACCAAGACTTCTCAATTCCAACGGATTTTAATGAAAATTAGTACAATGATTATTCTGAGGGAACTAATTTCGAATATTATCAAAATGTACAAATCCAAGATGGCGGATCCAACATGGCGATTAAAATGTCTCAAGTATAACGCATATTGATGAAAATTAGTACTATCATTCTGAGGCAACTAAATTTGAATATCGAAATTTCGAAATCCAAGATGGCGACCACAATTTCTCGATTTCAACGGATTTAAATGGGAATTAGGCCGTGTGCCAACTTTACTTTTCGAATTTTTTACTTTTCCTCAGGCACTTCGAACATTTAAACTGTGCCAATTACCGAAATTTCTTTTCACTAACAGTTCTTTTTGACAGATTGAAAACATGAATGATTTGGATTTCTTGTATCTTATTTTATTGTTTATTAAGTTAGAAAGACTGCATTTAAAGTATCGAGATGGATTAATAGAAATAGGACGAAGAAAATATCGCCATTTCTGACGACACAAATGTACTCCCTGCAGGAGAAGACGACGATTTGGAACAGGATTCCGTTGATGCGTTGTCAAATGAAAAGGAGATACCTGCCAACCGAAAAGCAAGGAAAAAAATTTGCTTTTCCAAAGACGCAAACCTTCGAAAACGAACTGACTAGTCGAAATGGTTTTTTCATACAAATCTGCTTTTGAAATGATAAGTTGGCACACACCCTTAGTACTATGATTATTCTAAGGTCACTAATTTTGAATATTATCGAAATTTCCAAATTCAAGATGGTGGATCCAATATGGTGATCAACATTTCTCGGTTTCAACGGATTTGAATGAACATTGTTTTGGGGCCACTAATTTTGAATATTATCAAAGTTTCCAGATCCAAGATCGCGGACCTAATATTGCGACCAAAATTTCTCGATTTCAACGGGTTTTAATGAAAATTGGTTAAATGATTATTTTAAGGCCACTAATTTTGATTATTAAGATTTGGATATTCAAGATGGCGGATCCATAAAGGAGTTTTCGAGTTGAAACAATTTCTAGGATATAACAAACTAGAATATTTGAGAAGTATTAAATTAGTAAGTATTTACCCAGCACCGTGTGAAACCGGGTAACCCAGTTAGTTGATGTCTATAACTATAAAGTAGGAAACAAAATAACGCCAAAAACTAATTTTTGTAACCTATGAAAAATAAGAGATGCCAGCATGATACCAATGGGAAATTTTTGCACGTTACTTATACCAATACACAAAAATCCAGCAAAGATTAGTAATTATCGGAAAATATCCTATTATGCGCATTATTATTTTACCGGGCTATTAACGTAGCTTAGTTTTTGATATTGATCTTTGATTTGATTTCTGAATGACTTTATTATTAGTTCCTTAACACAGAGGAATGTTAGGAATGTTTTATTAGTGCTTTTGGAATGAAATGCTAATGTGGGGTATGTACTTACTTGTGCAAGTTTGTCCTGCAGTTGTTCATACCACATGCGTTTATCATCCATTTCCTTAATATAACTTAAAAGCCTCGAGTGAAGAGTAGTTAAATTCATAAAGAGCTTTTCTACAGAACTATCATTGGAAATACTTCTTCCACGACTGGAGTTCGATTTCATACGATTAACAAAAATTTCGACTTGGGTTTTCATATAATTTGCGAAATCATCGATTTCGTCATCCTCTGTAGATATCTAATAAAAGGAAGGAAATAACAACAGAGTATATGCATTATTAAAACTACTTTTACCTTTACAGTTGCAGTGTTAACTGACATCGGGCTAGGAGCTGAAGGACTTGCTGGTGATTCGGTAACTTTCCTTTGTTCCCAATAATTTCGATCTAGATATTTTGCAAGTTCTGGATCTGATGAACTTTCTTCGTATGACGGTTGAGGTGTACTATCCGGAGCTGTTGGGACTTCAGGACTTGGTGATCTTTGTAAATATTTGTAATTCGCATTCTATAAAAAATTGTAAGGTATGGTATTGAAGCAAGTTTTGTTTAAACACTATACAGGCCGCTAATTCCGCAAATTTGTATACGCGATTGGCCACTGTTTTTTGTGAAAATAATGTAATTTTCTACATTTTCGTAAGATCGGTATACTTTTGAAGTAGACACTCGAAATTCATAATTACTCATTATCAGAATCTATATAGAACAATAAGCTTTTCTGATATATAGTAAGTGCGTCAACGGCCTGTAAAGTGTTAAAATATGGAACAATATAGAGACTGCTTCATATGGCAATTTCTTTTTTTTTTTCTCTCTAATTCAAAAATATCTGATGGTTTACAATTCATACATTTATATCATTTCGCATTCGCTTATACGTTGGTCATACTTATTCTCATTTCAAAATCGAAATTGTCGCCCTATTTTCTTATTTTCTCAATTTTATCTAAAAAACCTTATTAGTATATATGAATAAAAAAACAAAAATTTATAATTGACTAAAATTTTAAGATAAATAAAATATTTTACCAAATTGGTTAAAAAAAAACCCAATTTAACCCGTTGTATCTCGGAAGTTGTGCTGTGAGAGACAAAAAAGTTATATACAAAAAACTTTATCCCCTTCAATTTTAATAACACCTTTTTTGTACACATTAATTGCATTAGAATATAAATATTTGAGTGATTTTCACTCCATTTATAGAGTTCTGTAGCTAGCTGAAGTTAAGGATGTATCGATTATATATTGGTAGCTCAAAGGCGGAAATTGAGAAAATTCGAAAACAATATTTTTTTTTTGACATCCTCAATCATACTTGAAAGTAAAAACCCAATTTTCACTCACTCATCGAGTGGAGTTTGGTTGGATACAACTTTCAAAATGCAATAAATGTTCTAGCACTTTTAATCTTAGCATTTCAATCGCGGTACATTCCCTTTTAAAAGTCGCTTTCAAGTCGTCGCTCCGTTAACTTTACATATGCATTAGGGTGCTTTTTTTCGCGACTATTTTTTTTTTCACTCCCACCTCGAAATGTTGTGGGAAATACCTAAAAGAAAATTCCCTGAAAATTTGAGCCCTTAATATTAATATTAACTGCTCGACCAAGGCGTGCAAAGATTTCCCGTTTAAAATACACGTAAACTTTAATTTATTTTTTCTTCAAAATTCTAAAGCATTTATGGTATAATCTTGGTCAATGATAGAGTTTCTTCAGAATTGAATGCTCTACAAAAGTGTCCATTGCGGCGTAACCCTAACTCCCACCAGCGAGGTAGAACGGGTCACTAAACCCAATTTGATCATGAAATTCTCGTCAATGCGCTAAGGGCGTAAATTCCTGAATAACCAATTTTTGACCAATATCGGTCTTTAGTATTAAGAATATGGTATATGGAACCATCAATATGTAGTTGTAAGATTTGATTTATAAATACATTTGAGCTACCCAAAATTTACAGGGACTTGACTTGAAAGGCTAGAAGCCCAGAGCGATACACCCTAAGTTACCACACGATGTTAGCGATTTGGTGTTCCTGAACTTTTTTATAGGAAATTGAATTTCCTACAAGTTTGTCATTTACATTTTTTCTGTAACTCTTGTTATTTACGAGATAGGGGCAAAAAACGAGAATTTCATTAGAGGGTTAAGTGACCCGTACTACCTCGCTGGTGGGAGTTAGGGTTATACCGCAATGGACACTTTTGTAGAGCATTCAATTCTGAAGAAACCCTATCACTGACCAAGATTATACCATAAAATGCCTTTGAGCTGTAGAATTTTGAAGAAAAAAAAATCAAAGTTTACGTATATTTTAAACGGGAAATCTTTGTACGCCTTGGTCGACCTCTTAATATTAAGGGCAAGAGTTTTCAGGGAATTTTCTTTTAAATTTCCCACAAAATTTCGAGGTGGGAGTGAAAAAAAAGAAAAATAGTCGCGAAAAAAAAGCACCCTAATATGTTTGTGGATATGAGTTGAAAGTGAATGTTATTGATAACACTATGGAATCCTCAGGTGCGTGCCCGACACGCTCCTTAAATAAAATGTACCTATTGCCTGGGCTGTAAATAATAAAAACTGCATGTGTAGATAAGTTGTATGAAAACATTCAAGTTCCTTTACCACATTAGGGGTCGTCCATATACATATTACGTCAACGTAAATAGGAGAGAAGGGAGTCAAACAAGTATGCCTTGTGGAAAAGCTGAATTGGGCTACTCTGACGACACATCGAAAAAAGTAATACAGACCTCAAGGCCAAAATATATGCATTCTTTAAACTCTTATAAATATTACATTGTAGGACAAAATATAATGCTGTACTGTACTCTTACATATTGTTACAAAATTTGCCCTCGTTTATAATTCACACTTTGATTTATAATCGGGCAGATATAGGGATTAGCTTTTGATCCCTCCTTTGTGAGTGTCTATGGCAGAGAAGCCAAGCGCCTTACTGATGACATCAGCTTGGCTTATCCGATTGAAACACTCATTGATCCTTTTGGGCTCCGTTCTACATCGGTGGACGATTAATATTCTTAAGGGGGAGGTTAGGGTTTCAGCGTGAAAAAAACACTTTTCTTTCCGATTTTTTTTTAGAAATATGGATTGAGCAAAGTTATTGAAACCTTTTGTACATTATTAAGTATGATGTCGATAATACCAAAGAACGTATAACATAAAGAACTCGCACTAGGAACAAACAAGCTGAGCTGAAAATTTTGTTCTAGGGTTCTGCCAGCAGAACCCTACAGTCGCCTACATTTCATTTCTCGCGGCAGCTCAGAACATCGTTTCGTTTGGCAAGAGCTTTTGCCCATGTGCCTTGCCTTTGGCTGTTACCGCTGCGTGAGTGGCTGATGTTTGTCGGAATTATCTCTTTTAGATTTCGATGAGAAAACTGCTCGTGGGATGTTGGATGCTAATTTGATATTATATAAACATTTAAATACTTTACTTATTACGTTAAGATACATACTGAATTTATATATACTTACTCTAAAATATTGAATAAAATTTTTGCTTAAGAAGTTTCTGTTTATTTTTTAATTAAATACTGAAATTATTCTGTGAAAGATTGATTATTTTTGTTTATTTTTTGCTATCTTATATGCTAAAATGAGTCAAAAATCGGGTTTGAAATGTAGATTATTGGAGACTGATTATGCTGACCGTATGATAGAAGACATTTTTGGGTCTGAAAAGTTTGGAATTGAGCTTCTTTCTATGGAGATATTTTGTAGGTTACGTAGTATTTAAATTTTAACCTTTTAAGGACGGGAAAAATTACGTTAAATTTGATCTTTTATTAGACATGAATATTATAAATAAATTCAATGAACTTCTTATGTGGAGTCGATAGCTTCTTCTGTGGAGAAATAGCAATTTTCAAGGTCAAAGATGCTTGCAGGAATTTTTACACTATTTTTCCCATATTTAGCACATAACATTTTCCCTGAAAAACATCAAATATTATGTGTCCTCTGGCTGGTCGACCACTCCCGTCCTTAAAAGGTTAAAGTGCTTTTAAAAATAAAATGTGAAAGTTGTGAAAAAATAGTACGGAAAAAAGACGAAGTTTTAACTTGTCCTTCAGAGGAAGGTATTCATATTTGCAAAAAATTATAATCCATCAATTTCAGATTTTGGTAATCTTTATGCTCCATCAAATGAATTTTTTAATGTGTGCAAAATACACATAACTGTCTTTGAGAAAATTTTTAAAAATACGTCAGAAATAGCAAGACTTTGACACAAGATTGGTTTAATACGCTTAATTCCTGTTATGAACATAGAATCCAACTTCTTGAATTTATGGTACTTGTTTCATTAATGTTTTATTGATAAAACATTGTTCATGGGCCGTAAAAAAAAACTGAAAAGAAGGCAAACAGAAAACTAAATATTTTAACAAGTTAAAAATATCGCAGCAAGAGATATGCTTTGATTAAGGGGACCCTCTCTTTGAGAATTAAAAAAAAACACACTTGTTCAAAATTTTCTTGTGAAAAGACTATTGTATTATTCAAATAAGTTCTTCTGGACATTATGAAGATTATGTAAAAAAAATTTATCACTTTTAGTGGTTCTTGACAGCTGTAGCTGTCTTCCAAAAAACACCTTTTAATCGGTGGGACACTTTTCGGACTTCCTGTAACGGTCTAAGTAAAAATTTAAACGGGATTCTATTTATAAAGCTTAAAACTAGACGATAGTCCTGAAAAAAATTTAATTCTTTGTATTTGCATTTGCATATTTCTGCAAAAAAAGCCACATTTTTGGGTCCATCTACCTCTGTATAAAAAAAACATAACCAACTTCTTTAGGTCTATTGTCTAGTATTAAGCCTATAGAATAGAATCCCCTTTAAATTTTTACTTAAATTGTTACAGGAAGTCCGCAAAGTGTACCATCGATTAAAAAGTGCCTTCTACAGCGGTCAAGAAGAAATAAAAGTGCTTACCATTTTTTTTACATTCTTCATCTAATATATAATAATGTTCAAAAGAAATTATTTCAATAAATATAATAGTCTTTTCACACAAAAAAGTTTAAACAAGTGTGTGTTTTTTTTCCAATTCTAAAAGATAAGGCCCCTTAAATAAGCATTTTAATTAAAACTAATTATTTAACGAAAACAATGAAGACATATTTTTTGTATTATTATATATATTGATTTTTCAATTAGAACATTTGTTGATTCCAAAAGACCAGTGTAAACAAAAATATTTAGAAAACATTCCGCATTGCTCGCTTTTTGTTAATTTTTAATATCAATTTATATATTTTTATTTACTTCCAAATTTCTAACTTTGAAGGGTTTTCTAAAGAACATTAAATATTTAACAAAAATCAATTGTTTTAAGAAGTATTATTGACTAGGTTTGAGTTCTTTTTAGGAATATTTAAAATTTGCTGTTTACAGATTTACAGAACAAATTTAAAAATAATATTCCACACCAACTTTAGCTGCTATTCCTAATGTTTTCTAAGTACCCTAACACATACTAGTTTAATTATTTTATATAAAGCATTTGAATTTCCAATCACAATCAATAATTCTTTCTAAGCTGATCTCAGCCCCTAATTTCTTTTCCAAAAATCCAATCATACCATCAGAAAGAGAATTGCAGCACAACACAGTGCGGCGGCTCGAGAAGCAATTCGCTTGCGCTACCTACATGCCCACACGAACGGTGGTCTACAAAATTTTCTTCGATTCTGTGCCGATGTTTCGCTCGCTTGCCCCTCATGTTTTCCCTTCGCATCCGTACGAGCTGAGAATATTTCGACTAGGTTGTGAGCCCGATAAGAGTTCTTTATGTTATATGTTCTTTGATAATACTCAGTAATTTTTTTATGCGAAAATATCGACAAACAAGCCGGTAACGGAGCTTTTCCAAGAACGTCTTTGGAAATAGACGATTTACGGTGTACACTGTATCTCAGCTGGAAATTATCCGAAATTAAAAACCTTTAAAATTTAGTTTAGAGTATCATTCAATCCTCCCCCTACGTTCTCTGATTATTATTTTTTTCATTTATAAATTTTTGGTGGTCATTTAAAGTAAAAACTGCTATTTTTTACGAAAAATTTCGTCATTTTGTAAGTGGAAACCCCCCTTAATGTAAAAAAAAAATTTAAAACTCAACGTTGGGGGGAGGTATTTTATATATAGAAAGTGTGTACCAAGTTTGAAATGAATCAGTAATGTAGTTTTTAAATAGCAGTGTACACGGACTTTTAAAAAGTGGTTTTGAAAAAGTTGAGTCACCGGCTTCTGTCGATATTTTCGCATAAAGAAATTACCGAGTATTGCTGAAATCATACTTAATAATATACAAAAGATTTCAATAAATTTGCTCACACCATATTTCTAAAAAAATCACAAAAAAAGTGTTTCTTTTTCATGCTGAAAACCTTACCCCCCCCCCCCCCCCCCTTAATAAAACGTTGCTCAGTCCCCCTGTCTGTCCGTTTGTCGCTGAATTATAGCGAAAGTGGACTTTGTATTTTTGCAGGCTAGTCGCTCGGCGGGGAAATTTCTTCTCCATAATCGATAAGTTTTTATGATCAACAAATGTTTATCCATTTCTGGATTTTCTGAACTTACCTCTTCCGAAAAGATTCTAGGATTATTCAAAGAAAAACTATATTTTAAATGCGAAATGACATATGGCGCGGCACATGAACAGATTTTAATTTAATCAGTGAAATGAAAGTGATTGAATGTTAAGAGAAATACGTGCTTCATTTTTTTTATACATATATGTGAATTTATGCTAAGTTTCAAGAACATCCCACCAAAAATTGTTTTGTTTGCCTTGACATTCTCTATCATTTGCCAACGTATTGCCGTTTTAACACGTTCAACCTGGCGTAGTTTTTTATACAGTGGTACCTCGATATACGAATGCCCTAATATACGAGTGTTTTGAGATACGAGCCGCCGAGCGAGCGATATTTTGCTTTGAGATGAGAGCAAGATTTGAGATACGAGGAATCGCACACTACACCGCTGCACACGACCCCAACATGCAGGGCGCATGTTAGGGTCGTGTGCAGCGTCTAACAGTTTCTCCCACCTCAGACTATCCTGAAAGGGAGGAAGAAACAAACCTCCTTGGACAGTTTTTTTAAACGATCTGCACGTGAAAATGAGCAAAGCGTGCCGAAAAAAGCGAAGACCAGTGACGAAAATTAAGCGCTTCCGTAAGCACTTCACTTTTTCTTTTATTATTTTTTTATAGAATATGTATTTGTTAGTTATAAATGAATGTTTCTTCTTGTAAATACATTTTTCTTATTCAAAAACACTTAACAAAAACAACTGAGGTGGTGTTTTGGAAGCTGGAACGGATTAATGGCATTTCAATTAATTTCAATGGGGAAAATTGCTTTGAGATACGAGCAATTTGACATACGAGCAAAGTTACGGAACGAATTAAACTCGTATGTCGAGGTACCATTGTACTTCACTTCATCGGGCGGTAGTACAAATCGTATTTTGCTTTATTTGGCGGCGCCTTGCACATAAAAACAAATAAATATGTAAAAACATTAAGTTCATTATAGCCTACATGTAAAAATAAGCGCTTCAATTTTCAATAAAAAAAAAAAAACGTGATGTGATGTGAGCCACCGGCACGATACCCATAACTTGGCCCCCTAATTTAAGGAACGGGATTCGAAGCATTTTGCTGTCCTAAATATGGGAAAAATAAAGAAAAAAATCTATCTCGACCCGTTTTCGAGACATAAAAAAAAATAGTTAATACTTGTCCCGTATAACTCCAGACAGCAAAATCTTTCGAAACCCCGCCACGACACTGAAAAACTTGAATATTCACAAACCGCCACTATTTGCCGAACATTTCTATATTACCGCCGATTAATTTGTTTCTAAATAAAGCACCAAAAACACCAATTTCTTTCCAAAATCGTCGCGACACCGCGAAATGTCAAATTATGTACCAAAACAAGCTGAAGTTCGTTCCGTTCTTCTTGAAAACAGGAAAATATTTAGTTGAAATGCATTTTGTAAAAGGAAAATATTTAGTTAATATGCATTTTGTAAAAGGAAAATATTTAGTTAATATGCATACTTTGTAAAAGGAAAATATTTAGTTAATATGCATTTTGTAAAATGAAAATATTTAGTTAATATGCATTTTGTTTTCAGGAAAAACGAAACGAACTTCAGCTTGTTTTGATAAATAATTTGACATTTCGCGGTGTCGCGACGATTTTGGAAAGAAATTGGTGTTTTTGGTGCTTTATTTAGAAACAAATTGATCGGCGGTAATATAGAAATGTTCGGCAAATATTGGCGGTTTGTGAATATTCAAGTTTTTCAGTGTGTGGCGGGGTTTCGAAAGATTTTGCTGTCTGGAGTTGATACGGGACAAGTATTAACTCTTTTTTTTATATCTCGAAAACGGGTCGAGATAGATTTTTTTCTTTATTTTTGCCATATTTAGGACAGCAAAATGCTTCGAACCCCGTTCCTTAAATTTGGGGGCCAAGTTATGGGTATCCCCCCGAGCCACCGGTGGTACACGCCGCCAGATGAACCTTTGGCCTGTGAGCCACCGGTGGTACACGCCAGGTTGAACATGTTAAAATCAAACCACCCTGTATAGAGTATGTGACGTCACATGGGGAGAAGGGCATTCAAAATGGAAGAGTCTAAAAACAACTAAATTCGCGTGACGTAATAAATGGACGATCCCTTATAGATATTTAACAGATCCTTATTTCACTCCTTACCTGCTTTCTTTTCTGCTCTGCTTCGGATTGGCTTAGCGCAAGAGCAAGTTGTAATTCTTCTTCCTCCTTAAGTTCTTCTTCCGTTTTTCGAGCAGGAGTCTGTAAGCAATGGTACAAAGAGACATACGAGTGTAAAATATATTTAAGCCAATACCTGTGACTGCTGAGCCAGTGAACTATTTAAATATTCTGCAGGCAAATCTGTCTCTAAACCTTTCGATTTTGCAGCTGACGGTTTCTGTAATTGAGCATAACAGCCGTCACACACGCGAACCTGAAATGTATATTAATTGCAAATTAAAAGTGAAAAGAGAAAAGTTCTTGTTAGTCCTACATCTTTTTCAATACCAAATTTCGGAAGGGGGCACTGTTTGGAAGAGCACTGAGCACAGAATATCTGACCACAGTTTCGGCAATGATGTTTACGTTGTGTGAATGAAAATTCAACTCGGCACCTGTGACATACTTTCCCATCAGCCCAATCCGGTGCTGTATCTGCTGTAAACATAGCATCAGCTTCCTTTAGTTCTGGGAACGTATGTCCTTTTGCCCTCAAAATAGTCATAGTATCCTGAAATAGATCGTATCGAAAACTTGTTTAAAATATATTTCAAACCTCGTCCGATGCCATGGTTATTTGCTGAAACTTAGCTTAATCGACCCAAATTCTAATTAAATTAGTGGATTCTCCACATACTCACTTTTATTGCTTGGTATTTATCAGAAGAACGGAAAGCATACGCCCAAGTTTGAATGAGCTCGAGCATTTTCTGTTTGACATTTTCATGGGGAGTTTGCTCAATGAAGGTACTAAATATTTCGCAGTTCTCTTTAGTTGATATTTCTTCGTGCATGGGTGTTCCACAATTTTTAACAACGCTTTCTAGCACTAGAAGAGCAAAATAAGCAGAATGCGGATTTGGAGATGTCATTTTCTTTTTGATCGCTTGGAAAGCATATTTAGCACTGTGGAGAAGAACGTTTATAACTTGAAATATTTTTAAGATTCCATTACCTGATATCATTTTGCCGAATAGAATCGCAGATAAGAAGAATAGAGGGCCAATCCGGCTCCAATCGTAAGTGACTAGTTGCATTTTCTGGAAATGTCACATTAAAAACATGAGTCACCTATTCTTTGTTGTTCAAGCAGAATCATCCAGCTAAAACCCTTAGAATTACCTAAATGCTTATCGAAATTGGATGAACGAAACATTTTTGCTGCACCTTTAGTCAAAACAAAATATTTATCTGAAAACTCTCTTCCACGAAACTATCAGAAGTGACATCCACTATTTCCGAAAATGTTTGTCAGTGATTCAAAGAACGAACGAATACAGGGGCCAGCAGCCAATCTGATAAACCACTGAAATATAAATACAATTGACTACACTTCGAAACTTTGAGTACAGAACCAAAGAGTATCTATTAACAAGAGGCGACACTCGTGACGTATTTCCTTATCTTTTTTCGACCTTGGTACCGTTACAGGAACGAAATGGGAATTTATGCTAGAAATAGTTAGTAATAAAGAAAGTATAAGTGAGAGAAAGAAAAAAATTTGGGGCGAAAAGTGGAACACTCCTGTAGGGTGCACCTCACAAAAATCTTTTATCACAAAACTTTTCTATGAGCACATTACACGCTGCCTTTTCCACAGCCACACACCAAACACATTTTATTATGCTTACCCATCATTTATCTAAAGCACATTTAATTTAATTTAATTAATTGCTTCTAAGAAAGCACTTTTTTACTCAAAAACTTTTAAGCTTCTTCACATTTCCAAACAAATCAAGACCACCCGGTACTTTTCACAAAGCGAGCGGAGCACACAATATTCTAAAACCAGAGCGCCTTTAAAAATGCACAATGAAAAAATGTAAACAATCTCGTCCGTATTCATGCTCGGTGTGTGCTACCTGCCTCTTCTCCCTTCTCCGATTCGGCATTTCCCTATAACTTAACATTGCGAGGGGAGGTAAACTTGAGCGATCTAGTGCTAGTGCAGCAAACTGGAGCGCCTTTAAAAACGCGTTCATAAAAAAAGCTTCACTTTATAGCTTACGCTGTAAAAGCTGTCTGTGAGAACTTTTTGGTGACTATTTCTCTCTCTACATTTCTTATAGGTATTTACAGAGGTAGTAGCCCTGAGCTGCTTTATCTAATGGGAAATTTTTATGGGTGTATTTTCGAGAGCTTGCATATGGGTTGGAATTTTGAGAGGGTATTAAAGTGTCGCTTCTTGTTGAAATAGATATTCTTTGTACAGAACTTAGCCTGAACAGATAAAAAGTTCCACAGCACTCGTCACCACTTGCAAAAAGTTACCGAAGAGATAAGACGCTCACAAATGTCTAAAGTCTGATCGTTGTGGTTAAATCATGAATTATAAAGAAGTTGCTCTCTCAATGTCTTCTTTTTATATATCCTTACCACAATTTATAATTCCACAACAAAACCACAACGGCAAGAATGTCAAACTGCCGCTAAGTTAAAAGGGCTTAAGTTAAGATTACGGTTACCTCTCGGATTTTAATGAAACTCGGTAGGAACGTTCGTCTAGGCTTAGAACGAACGAATATGCAAACATTTTTTGTCGGAAAGCTCAATTTTCGGAGAAGTTCAATTTTGAATTTCTAAAAAAGTCGCTTTCACGACAAAAAATTTTTACATTATTCCTTCCGATTTCGATTAATTTCGCGATCGGTAACCGCACTACACTGCACTAAACACTATTTATATGCCTTTAATCTAGCGTTGCATACATAAATATTTCTTAAAAATTATTCTATATTTCGCTGGTCTTATTACATTGCGAATGCATGTTATCTAATTTTCTGAACGTTCTCATGAAGATTAGAGGTGGAATGAGAAGTGGGTGTCAAAAAGATGACGTTCCACAAAGAAGACAGTTCTAAGGAGATGTCATTACGAGTAAAGGTAAGTGGTAACAAATTAACGCAGATTTTTCTATTTTCAGGTGTTTTTACGCATGCAACGCTGGATTAAAGGCATATAAATAGTGTTTAGTGCAGTGTAGTGCGGTTACCGATTGCGAAATTAATCGAAATCGGAAGAAATCATGTGAAAATTTTTAGTCGTGAAAGCTACTTTTTTTTAGAAATTCATAGTTGAATTTCTCAGAAAGTTGAGTTTTCCATATTCGTTCGTTCTAAGCCTAGACGAACGTTTCTACCGAGTTTCACTAAAATCCGAGAGGTAACCGTAATCTTAACTTGTTCCGTTAAAAGTTGGCGAACTTTTCCAAGGACTAGTGTTAACCACTCGCTTATCTGTGCAGTTCCCTTCAGTTTAGTATAGAATTGATATATTTGGCATTTGCGAGTGGTGTCGAGTGCTCTGAAGCTTTTTATCTTTTTGGGCTGGCCATACACGCTCAGTTATATTTCACAATAAAACTGCGTGACGTCAAAACTGAAGAAAGCTCAGGCCACATGTATAATTTACTTTGTTTTTAGCAGTTTTTGACCTACGCAAAGTCGTCGTGATTATGCAGTTAAATGTGCATGTCGCCTGAATTGCTTTCAATATAACTGTGCAATTATATGTGACAGCAGCCATGGTTTCAAGTGAGAAGAAAACGAAGCTTCTTGATTTTAAAGAAACCTAACGTTTTTTTTCCCGGGCAATACTAGGGCGGATGAGCTCGCCAGAAAGGGTACAACCCTACCGGAGGAGGATATCATCCGGGATATAGGGGCACCGCTCGCCTATCGTAAGAAGGAGATCTCGCAAGTGTATGCGAGTATCGCAAAGAATAGGTGGAGGAGAGAATGCACATGTGCGACCACCAAACTTATCTGGCCATCTTTCGACCGAAACAGGTCAAAGAGCCTTATTTCACTCAAAAGAATGTCCATTAGCAACGTCGTAGCTGTGATAACTGGGCATTGTCTTGTAGGGAGACATGCCAGACGGCTAGGCGTTTCAGTAAATGACTTCTGCAGAAGTTGCCAGAATGAGGAGGAAGAGGAAAGTATCAACCACCTCCTCTGTCACTGCCCAGCGCTTGCGCGGCATAGGAACCAGCACCTGGGCGCCACTTTCTTTGATAACCTGTCAGACCTGAGTGTGAAGAACGTCAGGGATTTTGAACGTTTCATCAAAGTCTCGAAGTGGTTCGACGGTTAGTTAAATCGGGGTCGTCCCGTGTGGTATCACAATGGGCCTTGTGTTGGCCTAAGTGTGCCTCTTTTGTGGCAGCCAAAACTACCTAACCTAACCTAACCTAACGTTTCCTTCTATTTCTTTTCGCTTTTAAAATTGCTGCTGTGTTCTGTGTCACATTATGGCTTGCTATTAATTTACTCCAAGATGACTTCTTCACGTGTTGATCGTTCAAACTCTCACGAAAAATGAGCAAATAAGTGAGCAAATTGTGCTTTTAACTACACTGGTTGTGGACACCATCTGGCGCAGTTTTTCGCGCAATATTTTACACAGTTTTATTGTGCAATATAACAACTCAAGCTTTCAATCCGACTCCCCGAGAGCTTTCGACTTTCGCGGTTTCACACCCGGTATCGGCGTTGACCCATTTTTCGATCACGTTGCCTGGGCTCATTAAGATTGTTATAAATTTCTGGCACCAATTTCCCTTGTGATAAGTTTCTTCTGACCAAATTTTATTCTAGGTCTTCGGAAAACCTAATTTAATAAAGATTATTATCCACAAAATTTGTTTTTCTCACTACTTTAAAATTCACCTATTTTATAACTCTTAATACTTAACACGCAACAAAGCATATGAGCCTGTTTTAGCAGGAGTGGATTTTACATTTAATTTCGTTACACTTGCGTCAGGTTCGTACTTGAACTGAACCTACAAATGTTTGTTATAACTACGAAGTGGCCAACTTCTTCCTACATATTTCTTAAATTTTACTTAGGCTACGCCTTCTTTTTTAAAGGGACGAATCAGTATGCTTACATTTTATTACTGCTACTGCTCGAGGTAAAACGAAAAGGATTATTTATTAAACCGGCGGCGCCGACTGCATCCCAGATGGTGTGCAGACTCATTGGAAATACCCACTGACATGAAAGAACTGGACTGCTAACCGTCGTCTGAAAAATAAGACCATTTTTAGCACAGGCTCAATCCTCATGGAGCAAATCATGATATTAAAAATGCCCTAAAATACCGTACAATTATGTTTAAACTGACGCAAATTAAAAATAATTAAACTTTGACGAACCGATTTCCTTCATATCACGCTCAATTTTAAGTTTTTTCATAAAAATGTTCCTCGCGACAATCAGCTGGGGACTTATGAATAACAGAGACAGATATATAATGCCTTAGTCTAACCTTCATATTTCTCATATATACCAACCAAAGCTTAAAGTTGTATCACAAAATGAAGTTGCCATCTGTTGGACATAGTAAAACTATTCTAACAGCTAATTGCAACGGAAAATGATGAGTTGGCGGGCAAATTGTTAAGGCTGTCGTGGGTAAAAGTGATGTGCAAAAAGCATGTGTTTACTTTTATGTATCTATTGGGGGTATCAAAAAGCTGTATCACACGCGAAGATACTAGAAAAAACCAAAAGAAAACGCCACCTTCATTTGGCTTTTAGACATTTTTTTTGTAAAGTTGTCTGCCTGCGGGACTTAAGCAAGAGCGAGATATCTAGAATTCGGTCAAAATTTGGTCTTACTTTCGATGTGAGTTTTTGTACGGGATCAGCAGTCCAGTTCTTATATGTCAGTGGAAATACCCATTTATGAGTTTTTAATTACTTTTTTGGAGACGAAAACAATCAGTGAAACCCAATCCAGTGCAAGTGCGGAAATCAAGACATGAGTGCAGAAAATCTCCCACCGCACGTGCACGTGGTCGTAGCCCATGTGGCTTAAATACAATTTGTACAATTTGTTCATAATTTTCATTTTTCCTCTCGCTGGAGGCCCCTTTTAGGAGCCCTATTTTACGAAATCTGCCCCAGCAGTCCAAATTCAGCTTTTTCGTAGGTGCTTTTATAAGCACATTTCCTATTTCTTTTTTATTATATTCTTGAAGTTGTTCAGGAGGTAAGCTGCCATTTCCGTTGGACGTTGGGGTATTTTCTTTTTATTGATTGATTTATTGGGAGGGGGGGGGGGAGGGGGGGAGGAGGCAAACACCTCGAACGCTCAGACTTTCATCAGTCTGTTAGTGTGTTATGCCCTGTAATTGTCCCTGCTAGAGCCCTGCGATCTTTTCTACCTAAGCTAAGTAAGAATTTCGCAGTATTCTTGTTTGGACTACCTATAAAGTACTTGGTAAGTCTGCAGGTACTTAGGCTGGACCATCTCTCTCCGTGAACTAAGTCCACGTGTCGAGTTATCCAGTTATTCAAAGCCGCAGAGCTAACACCAATAATGGGCTCTGGGCATATGGGGTGGGAGTATTTTTGCCCGAGTATTGGGATTAAGAAGAGTGGCAAGAGCAGCCTTACTGTCGCTGCAGATACCTATTCTTCTACCTTGCCATCTCTGGGCAACTATCCAGTTGGCCACTTCTAGAATGTTAAAAACTTCAGCTTGGCAGACCGTCGCCATGTTTCCAAGCGAGTAACTGATTTGATCTCGTCGTTCAAAAACCATCCAGCGCCCGTACCGTTTACGGTCTTCGAGCCGTCTGTGTAGAAGATGTCATTGAATCCATTCAATAATTTGTTTGGATCTTCCCATTCCTCCCTTTTTGAGAAGAGAATTTGAAATCTTCTTCCGAACATTAATATTGGGGTCATATCATCCTTCGGCATATTGAATATAATGCACTTTTCCTCAAGCCTTTGTGATATAACACCATGTCCGATGTTTACCGTGCCAGAGTCCGCACTTTTTTAGGCGGCACACGGTCTTCATTGCTTTTTCTTGGATTGCAATGTCCAAGGGTTGCATGTTAAGCATCGCGTTGAGGGCTGCACCAGGTGTCGAGCTAAAAGCTCCTGTTATCCCTATGTAGACCTCTCTCTGTACTCCGTCAAGAACAGAACGAGTCGATTTTATCTCCGTTCTGTTCCACCAGACCACTGACGCATATGTAATGATGGGTCTAATGATGGCTGTACCACAGCGGGTTTTAGACCCCATGTCTTCCCAAAGGTTCTTCTGCATTGCCAAAAGGCATTTAATGTTCGACATGAGCCTTCCAACTCAGTTTGCTGTCTAGAGTCACCCCTAGGTATTTAACTTCTTTGGAGAGTTGAATGGTTTCACCCTTCAGAATTGGAAGTTGGAGATTATCCAGTTTTCTCCTCCTAGTGCACAGCACAAGTGTTGTCTTCCTAGGATTCACTGACAAGCCATGCCTCTGGATCCTATCCAAAGTTCTCTGCATTTTAATACAGACGACCCTTAACGAGTCCCCACAAACGAGTGCACACACATCATCAGCGTAGGCCTGTATATTTATATTTAGACTTTGCAATTCGCCTAAAAGCGAGTCTACTACTACTCCCAAAAATACATTGAAATTTTGTCTCAATAAAAAATCAAAATTAATGAGGCTTTGTTTGGATTTTTCAGCATGATAATGCCTCAATTCACACAGCAAAGTGCGTGAAAGAATGGTTTGAGTCTAATAATGTTGATGATTTACCTTGGCCGGCGAAGTCACCTGACTTGTAGTTTATTGAAAATTTGTGGGGCTACCTTTCCCGCAAAGGTTATAGCAATGGCAAGCAGTACAATACGATGACTGAGTTACAAAATGCAATTCTGTCTCCTTGGCGTCAGATACCTTTGGAGTACGTGAAAAGGCTTTACGAAAGCATTTCTGCCAAGATTTTTGAAGTTATTAAGAATAACGGAGGGTCTACGAAATATTAAGAAATTAATAACAGTTAGTATTAGAATGAAATATCTAATTTTTTGTACGTGAGGCTATATTATGAGACAAAAAAATGATTCATTTTTGTTATTATTGGAAATTGTTTTCATGTTGGTTATTTTTTATTTCTTTTTTTTATTGTCAAAAGTATAATATTTGTAACTCTTAATTGTATTCAAATCAAATCTGAATAAAAGTGCATTTGAAGAAAAAATGAGCAATATTTGTACTGAGGCTATATTATGAAATGCACTGTAAGAAGCATCACAGTAGAGGTGAAAGTAGGCTCCCTCAATGTCCACAAAAACCCCAAGAGCAAAAGATCCACGATCCGCGGCACTTTCTATTTTATAGATTAGATCGTGCAGTGCGGATTCACAGGATCTTCCACTCCTATACGCATGCTGGTGTTCACTGAGGGGCCGCCTGCTCAGCGTTTCTCCCCTGATGTATTTTTCTACCAGCCGTTCCAGACACTTCAAAGATTTTCTTTAGTGCCGGAACTAGAGATGTACTTACTGTCTTTAGCATGGCTGGATATATACCACCCAGACCTGGGGTCTTAAAGTTTTCGAAAGAGGTCAAGGCCATCTCGATCCTTTCCTCAGTCACAACTTTGGATGCTATATATTTGTCTTTCCTGGTGATATTTACTCTCTCTTGTAAATTCACTTGGTTTTCATCTAATTGAATCCTCTGACTGCCCGGAAAATAAGTTGCACACAGGATTTCATATGCTTTCTGTTTGGAGCTCGTGTATCCTCCGTCCGCAGGCTTATGGAGAATGTCTAATTTGGCTTTGTTGTCTTTTTTTTTTTTTTTTTTTTTTTTTTTTTATAACAGATCATCAGCTTATTCAAAACTTTGTAAAACAACAGAATTAATCCGTAGCTTATGACTGATTATTCATCATTTGGTCCGATGTTAGTAGACATGCGATTACAACCACCAAACAGACTATTCTTTAGTGCATGCTTACTGACACGAACATCAAACAAATCAGCATTCTTATTCACATTTAACCTCATCCGGTTAATAGGCTGGAAAAAGCTAGAGTTATTTTTACATAAACTAGTTTGCAGAAGTGACACCACCCTAAGATTATGCTCGTTCAATCTTAAAGTGAATTCGCTTTTAAGGGAGGCTGAATCAATATTACCAATTAATAATTGGTGAACAAAAACAATGTCTGCAATCTCCCGACGCTTGAGCAGAGAGTGCATATCGAGGAGCCTCAAACGATCATTATAAGGTGGGAGAAGAACTGGATTGCTCCAAGGTAAATCCTTAAGAGCAAATCTGACAAATTTTCTTTGCACAAATTCGACGCAGTCAATATGGACTTGATAATAGGGCGACCAAACTTGACTTGCGTATTCAAGAATTGGCCTAACAAAAGAAAAGTAAAGTTGTTTTAAGACAGTTCTATTGGAAAATTCACGGGACCATCTTTTGATGAATCCCAGCATAGAGCTGGCTTTAGTCACCGTACAGTTGATATGCTCAACGAAATCTAATTTGCAATCCAGAATAACTCCCAAGTCACGGACAGATTGAACACGTCGTAGAGCATGATTCGATAAGATATAATCAAAACGCAGGGGATTACGACCTCTACAAAAAGTCATGATTTCGCACTTACCAATATTTAATTCTAAATTATTGTGTGTACACCACAAATGGAATATGTTTAGGTCATTTTGAACCGCGTGCCAGTTGCAAATATTTCTTGTTCGAAAGAATATTTTCATGTCGTCTGCGTAGATTAATATTTTACAGGTTTGAAGGAGTTGTGAGATGTCATCAATAGATAAAAAAAAAAGAAGTGGACCTAAATGACTACCCTGTGGGACTCCTGACGTAGCTGATATCTTGTTCGAGGTGGAGCGACGAAAAGAAACTTGATATGTCCTGTCGAGTAAATAAGAACGGATCCAGTTAATAAGCAGTGGAGGAAAGCCTAGACTTACTAATTTGAGGATAATTACAGAATGAGAAAGCTTATCGAAAGCCTCGCTGAAGTCAGTATAGATGCAATCTGTCTGCAAACCATTTCGAAAGCCTTCAGTAACAAAGGTAACAAGTTCGAAGAGATTCGTAGAAGTAGAGCGCCCCGACAGAAAACCGTGCTGGTTTGTTGAAATGAGGCGCGTGCAGACAGTTGAAAAATGAGAGTGAACAATTGATTCAAAAAGTTTTGGGATACACGAGAGTTTCGCAATAGGCCTGTAATTACATATCTCATTTTTGTTACCCTTTTTATGAATAGGAATGATGAGGGAGTTCTTCCAGAGCACAGAAAATTGTCCAGTCTCGAGAGACTTTTGAAAAATTAATGTTAAAGGCATGACTAGTTTATTAGAACAAGCCTTAAGAATAGCTGGCGGAATATCATCGGGTCCTGATGTAAAATCAAGAGGGAGCTCATTGATATGCTTGAGGACATCATCAGGAGTAATGCAGATGGATAAATTAATAGGAATAGGGTTTTTGTTTAAGTGGTTAAAATTGTTAAGCTCAGGTATAAATTCAGGGGAGAATGATTTTTCGAAAAAGGATGCAAACATATCGCATATTGCAGATGGACACCCTTATTTCCGTAGTCGTATGACTTGTGGAAAGGACAATGGGCATTTTGGTACCACCCTCCAACAGCAATAATTTTTGTATCGTTGAATAGGTCTTAACTATACAAACAATATTTACTATGGCCACTTTCACGAATTCATAGTCCGTCCGGAGATATTGCGTTATGAAAATGTAAAAAAAATATTTTGTTATTTTATTTTAGTACATTTTTATTACACTTATGTACTTTTGGTACCACCCTCCAACAGCAATAATTATTGTAATCGTTGAATAAGTCTTAACCATACAAAAAACATTTTTACTATGGCCACTTTCACTAATTCATAGTCCGCTTGGAGATATCGCGTTATGTAGAAAAATATAACTTTGTTATTTTAGTATATTTTTATTTAATGTGCTTATGTTATGTGCTTAAACTAAGGCCTGGCTTACACATCTGACAAGTGATTAGTGCAGGTGTTAAGTGTTTAGTAGACCTGTTAAGTGTTAAGCGTTAAGTAGGTGTCCAATATCGATTAGTGGCACTGCTTAGTACAGCTCAGGCGTTCAGTACATTTCAAGTGTAAATGAGCAAGTGCACCTGAAAGTTCGTGAATTGATTAGGGACGTTATAAATATAAACAGTTACGTTAACCATATTGCGTAATATCTAAAAAAATACGCATATCGGACTGAGCGGGCGATCGAGGGGAAGGGGAAGCTGCTACTTAACAGCGAAATAGAATGCGCTTCTATTTGCTACTAAGCACTTAACACTTGTCACTCGCACTTAACAGTGCCTGTCCACACGGGCTAAACACTAAACACTTACACTAAACACTCGCACTTAACTCTTAAAATGGGTTTTCTTCATTTTTCATTAATAATAATCCCAAATGTGGCTGTGTTCAATAAAAGGTACCACTTTTAAGGATAGTCATTAAGAGCGATTATTTAGCTTATTACTATTTAATACAGCATATTCGCAACCGTATCGACTACCCTCAAAGTGGTACCTTTTACTAGACACAGTCACAAATGATGCAGATTCTTAAATGAAGTCTAAGTCTAGCAGTAGACTGAGATGACAGTCATGGTGTGGATGATGATTTACCCCCAAAAAGCGATATTTAGTAGTGATCTAATCCCTCACAATAGTTAATTCGACATCAGTAACAACTGACAGAATAAAAAGTTCGAAGTCGATTATCTCCGAATGGACAACAAATCGAGACAAGCGCCATACATAATAGTGTATATATGTGTAATAGCTTTCCTGTCATATAAAAATCCTAAGTGTTGGAGCGGGTACCAGGTGCCATACATTTTTGCCCATTGTCCTTTGTTAAATATAAATTCACCAGATAAAATTTGTTCACCTCAATTCACCTCGAGTAATAAGTTTCCGGTTGGCACAGGCCCAAAATGGAAGACTTCGCAATATGATATAGGACCAGTGCAACTGACATATAACAACTGGACTGCTGATCTCGTACAAAATCTCACTTCGAAAGTAAGACCAAATTTTGATCGAATTCTAGCTACACTGCGGAGCATAACTATAAACGCAGTCAAAAAATGCTTGTTTTTGCTATTTGTTTTGTCAAATCCTGCTATTATTTATTGATTTTCAAAGATTAGACGGAAAGAGTACTGCACACAAAAATTTACCAAAAAGTAATCATTAACAGTACCGTTAGTTGAAATTTGCTCTGAATTAGGCGGAGCATAACTATAAACGCATGCAAATAATTTTAATAAAATTGAATAAAAAACAAACAAAGATTTAATTTCAATAATGTGTATGACCACCTTTTTTGCTAATAACTTCAAAGAGTCTGTTTGGCATACTTTTAATAAATTTGTTATTGTTCTATTGTCAATATTGTACCATGCTTGAATGATCGCAGTTTTTATCTCAACGACAGTGTTGTACTGTTTGTTGTCCTTATAAATATGCTTTGTTAGAAGTCCCCAAATATTCTCAATGGGATTTAGGTCTGGGGAGCAAGCGGGCCATGCCATTATTTGATCGTTATTGTCCATAAACCACGAATTAGTGGCATGGCTCACATGAATTCTGGCGGTGTCCTGTTGGAAAATCCAGAAATCTGTGCCTTGGCGCCGCATAAATGGTAATAAATTCATTTGCAGTACATCGATATACTCGGAAGAATTTATCCTAGTACCCATCCCACCATTCCATCAGCACAAAATGCTCCCCAGACTATAATACTGCCTCCACCGAAATCGCATTTTGACAATAACTCAGAATTCTTCCGCAAATCACGCCAATACTCACTGAAACCATCTGGTACATCCAAGTTAAATATTTTCTCATCACAAAGAATTATTTTTAAGAAAAAAGATCCAAAAATTTATCGAAAACAAACCAAACCAAGGTAAAATGCTTGGTTGTTGGTCTGCATATTTGTTCGCGCGAATTCCAGCCTTGCTGATTTGTGACGCGGTAAAAGTCGCGATGCCGATTCTGGCGCACAATATGGTTGGAACTCCTTAAAACTCTATTAATTGTCCATTAGGAGACGTTTAGACGACAATCCTTAACGATGTCTGAAGCGGTCTTCAAACTGTTGCTTGCATTTTGAATAAAGTATTGCCTGTTTCTGTCTGATAACTTGCTTTTCGGACCTCCTATTCGGTTTTTTCCATAATTTTCAGGAACTTCTAACACGTTCCGAATAGCAGCGTCAGACCGACCGAGCTTTTCAGCAATGGCACGCTTTCTCAAGCCATCTTCAAAAAATGCAAGAACTTTGCCTGCTTCCATACCACTAAGCACTGTTCCGCGTGACATTTAAAAAAATAAGTAACAACAATTTAAGAAGCAACATTAATTTTATTTTTTGGCACACTTTTTATTTGATATCAACGGTAAATAATGCAAAGAACTGATAATATACTCACTGCGTTTATAGTTATGCTCCGCCTAATTAAGAGCAAATTTCAACTAACGGTACTTTTAATGATTACTTTTTGGTAAATTTTTGTGTGCAGTACTCTTTCCATCTAATCTTTGAAAATCAATAAATAATAGCAGGATTTGACAAAACAAATAGCAAAAACAAGCATTTTTTGACTGCGTTTATAGTTATGCTCCGCAGTGTATCTCGTTCTTGCTTAAGTCCCGCAGGCAGACAACTTTACAAAAAATCATTCCAATGGCCAGATGAAGGTGGCGCTATTTATGTGCACTTGTTTTGGTTTTTTCTAGTATCTTCGTGTGTGATATATCTTTTTGATATCCCCAATTGATAAATAAAAGTAAACACATGCTTTTTGCACTATCACTTGTACTCACGACAGTCTTTACAAATTGCCCGCCAGCTCTCACAGATGACCCAAATAATTTTCCGTTGCAATCAGCTGTTAGAATAGTTTTACGATGTCCAACAGATGGCTACTTCATTTTGTGATACAACTTTTAGCTTTGGTTGGTATATATGAGAAATATGAAGGCTAGACGAAGGCATTGTATATCTATCTCTGTTATTCATAAGTCCCCAGCTGATTGCCGCGAGGAACATTTTTAAGAAAAAACTTACAATTGAGCGTGATATGAAATAAATCTGTTTAAATTATTAAATTATTTAAAGTTTAATAAATAAATTAAATAAATTAAAGTTTAATTATTTTTAATTTGCATCAGAATGTACCGTGATAATTATTTAGTGTGTAATATATTTATGTACACCGAAAGAATTAAAAGAAAAGAAAAAAAAAAAAGTCTTTTAATGCTCGTTTTCTATATATTATATACAGGGTGTTCAGAGGTGGGAGGTCAATACTGCAGGGGGTGGAAGGTCAGACCGAGACAAGCAAAAAATCGTATGGGTGGGGGAGGGGGGCATCTCGCACCGTTTGGCAGTTACAGGGTGATTCGTAAATCAGGATTTTGCCTTATATGGGAACCGCTCTTGTATTTTTATCTTTTTTTATACGCATCGCAGCGACCCCAAACCGATCTCAAAAAATCACTATTTGGAAGCCCTTTCCAAAAAAGTTTACACCTCCCCCCTATCCCCAACCCCTCGGCCACAATCCCCCCTGCAAGTTGAAAAAATTAATTTTTATTTCACGTTTTTTCACCTTTCGCCCCACTTTTCTCCGAAATTCATGTTATTAACATACCTACTTTTTATTTTTTTTAAGTTGCCTATCTAATTACCTTTCCAAAAAGGCGCAACATGCCCAGGTAGAAAAGGGTTGCAAAAGTCCTGAAATTAAAACATCCTCACAGGTACCTAATTACTTCATTGCACCATAATGGGAAAAGTCGTTAAGTAAACAATTTTTATGACAGCAAGTTCGGAAATGTTTGTTTAGGGAACAGAGGTAGTACATTTTTATTATTTCAGCAAAACAGTAATAAAATAATAAATGTAATCTCGTTAAATAGCGTTATTAGTTTATTATATCCAGTATTGACTCCTAAGTATCCTGACGCTCCGTTTCTAATACTTCCTATGAATTATGGTATAAAAATGGGTAAGTTTGAAAGGACATTGACCACAGTTGAAGAAGCAAGCGATAAGAACGGGTGTTTAATAGAAAAAATTAAGATAAAATGGCAGAATTCAGTGTTGACGAGTATGCCGATATAATTTACGTGTACGGTTTAGTAGAAGGAAATGATAGTGAGGCCGTACGAGAATACCAAAGTAGATTCCCGAATCGGCGGGTACCCAACAGAAGGGTATTTTCAAGGACTTTCAGAAGGTTAAAAGAAACCGGAAGTGTAACCGCCCCCAGAGCAGAAACGCGAGCAGGAAAATCGGCCGATTCAGCGGACCCCGACCAACAAATCCTCAACATCGTCAGGAACAGCCCTGTAAGGGCGTCAGGCAGGTCCCACGAAGGTCAGGATTGTCTTCGGGGAGAGTTTGGACCGTTGTGAACCAAGAGGGACTACATCCATACAACCATATCCCGGTCCAAGCACTACAGGAAGGAGATTCCGAAAGACGATTGCAATTTGCACTTGGCTGTTCGAGTCTGACATCGAAAACAGAAGGTTTCTAGACCGAATTCTGTAGACGGATGAATCGTAATTCACCCGGGATGGCATCACAAACTTGCACAACCTCCACACCTGGTCAGATGTGAACCCACATAGGACAAGGTGTCGGTCCTTCCAGCAAAGATTTAGTGTCAATGTCTGGGCTGGCATCATCGGCAACCAGTTGATAGAACCCTTCATCTTGCCCCAAGTGCTGAATAGTCAGCTATATTCGAACTTTTTGGAGAATACCCTTCCGGATCTGTTGGAGGACATCCCCCTGGCCACCAGAAGCGCAATTTATTTACAGCACGACGGAGCACCTGCGCATACTGGGAACATTGTTAGGGCAAGGTTGAATGAGCATTACCCAGAGCGCTGGATTGGACGAGGTGGACCGATTCCTTGGCCTGCTAGGTCACCGGACCTTACTCCACTGGCCTTTTTCTTATGGGGAATGATGAAAGATGAAGTTTACTCAAGACCAATCAACACCAGAGAAGAATTAGTTACCAGGATTGTGACTGCAGCCACGAAAATACGGGAGAGACTGGCTACCATAGACCTCAAACGTGAAATAAAACGAAGGCTACTTGCATGTATCGAAACTAGCGGAAAACATTTTGAACAGCTTTTAAAGGACAGACGTTTTAGTTGTAATTAGTTTTTAAGCGAACAAAATGTATTTTTTAGTAAACTTAAGTATAATTTCCTAAAAATTCGAATTATCATGATATTCTGTAAAAGGATTTTTGTAAATAAATTTTCGTATCCTTTTCCTACCTGGGCATGTTGCACCTTTTTGGCAAGGTAATTAGATAGGCAACTTAAAAAAAATAAAAAGTAGGTATGTTAATAACATGAATTTCAGAGAAAAGTGGGGCGAAAGGTGAAAAATCGTGAAATAAAAGTTAATTTTTTCAACTTGCAGGGGGGATTGTGGCCAAGGGGTTGGGGATAGGGGGGTGGTGTAAGGGATAGGGGGGTGGTGTAAGGGATAGGGGGGTGGTGGAAAGGGCTTCCAAATAGTGATTTTTTGAAATCAGTTTGGGGCCGCTGCAATGCGTAGAAAAAAAGATAAAAATACAAGAGCGGTTCCCATATAAGGAAAAATCCTGATTTACGAATCACCCTGTAACTGCCAAACGGTGCGAGATGCCCCCCCCCCCCCCCACCCATACGATTTTTTGCTTGTCTCGGTCTGACCTTTCACCCCCTGCAGTATTGACCTCCCACCTCTGAACACCCTGTATAGAAAAAAAACTACACAAATGTACCAAAAAGAAACCCAGCAAAGTGGGTTACCCTCAGCTAGTATTATATAATTTACTAATTGTAAGTGGGGATAAGTTCTTATGGTACCAAAATTATTACAGGTATGAGAACAAAATATTAAAGATGTTTGTGTTTAAAAGTTATTTTTACAGTCCCCACTGAACAAATGACCGCGGAAAGTCGTGTTGCCAAGTCAACCTGCCGTTGCTGTTTTGTTCGAAGAAGTTGCTAGAATTGACTATAAGTGCAAAAAATTCTAACATTTTGTTCTTGTCACTATGCTTTTCAGATCATAAGAATGGTATGCCTCCATAATTATAAAAAACATCATTTTTTCCGCCGGTCTATCGCTATAAGCAGCAATGTTATTACGCAGTTATCAGACTATATAACTACATTCACAATTTTTAGTACACCGCTTGTGGGTTTTGATATTGGGAATTTACAAACAATAAGTATATAGTGTTTTTTCTCTATGTTTTACTTGGGTCGAAGTTTGTATATGGATGTAGAGGACAGAAATGAATATTTATAGAATTGTTAATTAGTGGAAGGTACTTCAAATCTTTGCTGATTAAAATGTTGCAATTTATGGCTAAAAGAAAGACTGATGAATTGTTTAGAAATTCGGTGGAAATTTTATTAAAATTTAACATTATTCAACTCTTTCCTGACACAGTCGCACGTTAATAATCTAGTTAATAACCTTGAGCAGCATACTTTACGATGACAACCTGTTGTTTACTGCTGTTGCTGTGCAATATGTGAGAAATTTTGTAAGAACATTATAGCCACAGTCTACTATGAAGCAGAAAGAGCATTGAGTCAACCTGTTGTAGTTTGACCTGATCAACGATGGTTGGTATGATGAGCAAGCTAGTCTCTCGAAAAGCTCGCGCGCAAAGAAAACAGTAGGTAATTGCCTTTCGTTCGGAACAGTTTACAGCTTAATTTTGATCATTAGTCCCCGAACTCTAGTGAATGAACGATTAACGAATAGTGGCTTGCACCGGTAGAAGTTACACAACGTAGAACTTTCTTAGTGTTCTTGCGTGCTTAAGCATTTTTATGAGCCGAACGTGGATCTTTTAAATATCGTCTGCGAAATACAGTCAACATCAAATTCAACTCAGGAAAGCTAGGCTAAAGTTTTGTGTCAGCTTATTTTGTTTAGTAATATTGTATGATTAAATATGAATGCAGTTATTTAGCCAAAGTGATAAATATTAAGAAATTTTGTGACATATTTTAGTGAAATTAAATACTGTCAGTTGTCTTTGATTACCTTAACCGGTAAGTTTTTATTATACTTGTTTATTGTAACACATTTAGTGAAATTCTGTATAAATTATAAGAAATTTCATATTGAAAAAAGAGAAGAAAATCTGATTTCAGTACCAAAATGGGATAAACATCTAAAAGGATTAACCAAGCAATTTAGAATCCCCTACTCCAATATTGTTTGCCTCCGCTATAAGTTACTTTAGTGAAACAAACTTTGTAAAATGTTCCTTAATTAGTTACAAGGTCATTGGAATTAACTAATTTCCTATCTCAGGTGAACATTAGTTCGACAACTCCAAGGCAGCTGAATTGCTTCTGCGAGAAGAATCAGATTCTTGTTTTATAGTGAAAGATATTTCTCGTCTTTATACACTCACCACACTTTACAGATTTAAAAAAAAAGAGTAGATAATAAAATATCTATTCATGCTTAAAAACAACGTGATATCGAAAAAATATTTCAAAAATAATAAATATAGTTATAATTGGTACACAGCTATCACAGCAACTACGATTTTTTGACCCACGTTCTTTAAAATCCCGTTATAAAGAATAAGTTCACATAAATTTAATTATTTTGCCGCGGTATATAATAAGCTTTGTAAACTAGGAATATTTATATATGTAAGGAGAGCAAAATACAAGTGTTTTCTGGGATTTTTTTACAGGGAAGAATTCAACTGAATGTTTTTAAACTTCGGGGATATTTTATCAATGTTTCCATGTACATTCTTTGAAATAATTTCAGCAAGAAGTTACTGATTTATTGCCAGTTTTCCACAGCAAATCTTCACCTTACTTTCTAGCTTGCGTGCATCCCCGGGGTCGTCATTTTTATCAGAAATCAAAAACAAAATCTGTGTACATTATTAACTTGTTTTCTGAGAATATGAACTAACCTGTGGTAAAAAAAAGTTTAAAATTGAATGTTTTATCGCTGTTTAAAGAAAAAATTATAAATTTCCACCCTTTCTTATATCTTTATGCAAAACAAAAATACTTTAAACACTGATATCATCCGAATTGTGAGTTCATATTTTTCGAAATTCAATTAGTTTTTGAGGAATTATGCACCCAAATTGAAAGAATTCCGTTTTAAAAGAAACGCATTTAAAGTTTCGAATACGCGAGTAGCTTATTGCAAGTAGCGTATGGCTAGTAGCTTTTCGAATTTCGTTTTAAAACTTTGATATCATATTCTTCAGATGTTTTGCTGACTATTTATTAAATAAAAAAAAAGACGATCTTTTGGATT
This sequence comes from Dysmachus trigonus, assembly GCA_949715965.1. Classification (NCBI taxonomy): domain Eukaryota; kingdom Metazoa; phylum Arthropoda; class Insecta; order Diptera; family Asilidae; genus Dysmachus; species Dysmachus trigonus. The sequence goes on along the minus strand of OX454321.1, from coordinate 32,339,863 downwards.
GCCTAAGGCAGGGCACATTAAAGTAATATTTATAATGAATGATATTGATTTATTAGTAGTATAAATAGGAAATAGGGGAAACATTTAACACTAGAATAGAACAATCAACACATTACGACGAATCTTAAATTTATTAGACAATATGTACTTATACACATAATAGGAAATCAAGATACTTTTGAAATGACGTTTTTGTTTAGAACACGGCAATTCTAGTGGCTTTGTTCATATTTACTAATGCCAATAACATTTGATTTATCACACATTAATATTTATATTTCCTGGTGCAAAAGTTGTTATCAACAATATAATAAGACCAGACACTAATTGGGTTACATAATATCATTATTATCATGTTCCTTAATCCTCAATAAACATTGAATTAGAGGCCATTCTAAGATCGCTATCAAAAAGTTTACATATATTATTACACTATATACTTAACACTTTTGTGGACGTGAATGCTACAGCAATCATTTTCGTAATCACATTTAAACTCATAAGCCGCATTATCGGCATTCAATTCTTTATTTTTAATTTTTAACTAATTATTTGAAACTCGAGCAAAATGTGACTAATAACAATTTCAATATCACAATTAGTTTAAAAATAAATCACCCATTTTTACTGGCCGCAAACGTGTTAAGTGATCAATAATGTGCAGAGTCAAAATATGTATATGTAATAAAAATAGATTGGCACTGATTTTAAACAACTCAGCTGCTCGGAGCGACTAAAGTTACCTATGTATTACGCTTTAAATTTTAATTTTGGCATCTAAAGATTTATGACGTGGTGGAATTAATTTATTAATAAATTTGCTCTACATTCTCGTTTTGTCGATTTTTGAATAATGAGGAAGGTACTCCTTATAGTTTCTGCCACATTCCCTGGTTTCCCACATTTTCGTGTTGGTTTGTATACCGTCAAGTAGATCATTATAGATCAAGTATCAAACTGAATGAATGACTGTAGAAAAGTCGGTTTTCAGCTTCATTTTCTTATCTTCTAGCTTGACATTATACATGGAGTTGAATATACTTTCTACAATAAATTTAATTATTCTTTTTCTATTTAAATTTTCAAGTTTTTCAGGGATATCTACCCACAAAATTCAGAATTTTCTGATTCCGGGTACGAAGCATAATTTAAGGCTGTTAACAAATGATAATTGCTACCGCGTATGCAACCGTTCTCGTAAGATTTCTTGCTTTATACCGTGATCTTCCGTGATCATACAGTGTGCATTGCGAGGCATTCAAGTCCATAACTCAAGTTGGTATGCACAAACAGACAGCTAAATCGCAAGCTGCATGGCGCGAGATTACATGCTAAACTTGAAGCTTTCAAGATTTGATTTTTTCGCTGCTAATCCCCGGTGTTTGACGATTTTTAGTTATGTTTAGGTTATGCACAGAGAAAGATGGCTACTAATTTCAGAGGTATTTTTTCTTTAGAAAACCATTATGGGAAGTGACAAATAAAAATTATATAAATTTTGCATCGCAATTCCTGGTATAATTGGTGGAACTTCACAAATTCTTTTCTTTCTAAATTCATTTTGTACATCCATTTCCCTTTAGCATTGCTCATATATTTCCACTTAAGAAAACCATTCTACTTCTATAATTGTCAAAAATACTACCTTTGATAAGCTCATTTTAATTTTTTTTTTTTTAGCAAATGCTTAATACCATCGACACACTATACTTCATTATTAAATACGATTTTTAATACCATCGACACACTATACTTTATTATGAAGTACGACTTCATAATGAAGAAAAATTGGTTCTTAATGAAGTAGCCAAAATGAAGCACGAGCTACTTAATTTGTTCGAAAATGACGTAAATGCTACTATTACTTGTAGTTTTTCTGAGCCATATATTTGCGAAAGTCATTAAATAAAGGGGTTTTTGACATTCAAAATAGCAAAACACAGAATCAGCTGTGAGCACGGCACTTTTTTGGATTAAGCTAGTCGGGAAAGATTCTCACACGTCAATTCTAATGAAGTAAAATACTACCAAGTCATTAGAAGTAATATCATAATGACGTCTTACTTCATAATGAAGTGTAGTCTGTCGATGGTATAATATGCATTCCTTGCTAGGGTTCGACGATATACATCGATGCGTCGGAAACGTCGATGTGTAAGGAACGATGCATCGAACTAAACCGATGTTTTTTAACACCCTTGATCTATTTGATATATCGATATTTTTCATCCGAAAATATAATGGACAATGTGCCATGTGTCTTAGTTTACCTGATCTGACTGGAATAAAATAAGAAAAAGTAAATTAATATGGCTAACAGTGACCGACACTACTGTAAACTACGAAACGAATACAGTGAATTCAAAGTACATCAGAGCCTTACCAATAGAAATTTGTCATTTTTTTTTTTTTTTATTAAACAAAGCGATTATTAAAATTTAACCCTTTGCGGTAGTATTGTTTATAACAATTTCATGCTGGTCGGAATTGACCCTTTGCATCCAGAGACCTTTAGGTGATATTTTGTAAATCAAAATACTCTGAAAAAAATGCAGCAGTATTTACAAAAATCGTTTTTTATTAATTAATTATTTTATAATTAGATTAATTATCTTGAATGTATCTTAAAATAAATCCCAATATAAAATTTACATCTTTACTTGTTGTGTCAGCTAGGCTGGTAATTGAAGCGCTACAGTTATCTATTCATTAAAATTTATAAATACTACTACTATGTCACTAGCGTCGGAAATTTTTGAAGTAGCAACTTTAGTCCAGGCTTCATTGGTAAGGCTATGGCAATAATCTTTGCACTTTCATTCAATCGCAGTCAATTTCACTGTTAATTTATCATTGGAACGATTTCTCAAAAAAATCGATCATTTTTTCCGATGCTGCATAAAATATCGATGCTATAGCGCGATGGATTATTTTGAAAAAAAATTTTTTTTCAAATGTCCATTCCTACTCCTTGCTCACGATAAAAGTAAATTTATTCAATCGCCTCGCATCGCCTAGCACAGTGCCGTCTCGTCTACCATAACGCCGCACAGTGGGCCAAAACGACTTGTTGGCTATACAAAATCTGTAACTTTTGTTGTAGTTAAAGATGTCATAATGAAACTTTGGGAAATATATCTCGACATTATTACCCCTTAATTGTTAAAAAAAAGTGCAATTGGTTTACAGGGTGCCTCAAAATAAATCAACAAAATTTTAAGTAGTCAATAAATGGAATATTAATGTTATTTAAAAAGTTTTAACAAAATTTTTAACTTAATCTTTCATTATTTTATTATCTCCATAACAATATTTAATCAAAAATAAAAAAATTTCACAAATATATAAAAACATAAATAAAAATAGTATACATATATGTACTCAAATACTAATTATTAATGTTATTTAAAAAGTTTTTACATTTTTAATTTAATCTTTAATTATTTTATTATCTAGCAATAATTAAATAAAAATAAATAAAATTTCGTAAACTTATAAAAAAAACATAGAAATTGTATATACTCAAATAATAATCAGTTGCTGGAACATTTTCAAACATATTATCTTTATTATCATGTCTAGTTAATAAGCCACTTCCTCTGGATATTCCCTGCTCCTAAAACGTTTTTCCTGTATTCTCCGAAATGAAGAGATGTATGGATCTGATGATGTAAGCAATTGATTTTTTCTTGAAATTTTTCTGGTGTTATCATATCTGTAGCGCTTGTAGTCTTTATTTTTGGCTTCCTGGGCTTCTTCCGACAATTCGCCAATTGGCAAAAGACAGTGAACTATTATATTTATAATATGGTCATAAATCTCTTTATAATTTCCACGTCCATTTTGATAATATCCGCTGTTATGTCTGGGTATTCGAAAAATTGATAATTTATTTCCTCGCCTTTTTTAAAAGCTTTTATTTAACTTGCAATGTATGTATGTATGTTTGTTCGCGTGGAATCTTGCTACTCAATTTTGAAGCAGATATCTTCAACCGATTGAACTGAAATTTTGTATACACGTTTAGTTTGGGGGACAATACACAATAAGCTGTGTGACGTCATTCTAAATCCAATATGGCGGACCATCCAATATGGGTATCACATGAAAGGGCTTGTTGAGAGTAACTCGAAAAATAATGTGACGTTATTCTAAATCCAATCTGGCGGAACATCGAAGATGACGCAATAGTTATTTTTTATGCACTTCTACAATATGGGTATCAAATGAAAGGGCTTGTTGAGAGTAACTCGAAAAATAATGTGACGTCATTCTACATCCAATATGGCGGAACGTCCAAGATGGCGGAGTAGTTATTTTTTATGCACTTCTGCAATATGGGTATCAAATGAAAGGGCTTGCCGAGAATAATTAGAAAAATATTCTGACATCACTCTTAATCCAATATGGCGGCCTTTTGAAGTTTTTTATGCTTTCCTATAGTATGGGTATTAAATGAAAGGATTCGCTGAGAATAAAAATGCAGGTTAAAAAAAAGATGGTGGTTATAAGCTCCGTTGTTCTAATCCACCTGAAATTTGGTGTAGAGACCTCGATTATTCTTGAGGTAGAATTTTTTGAGCCTATAACATCGGTTGATTAACTCTGACTTGTGTGATTTGGCGAGATGGGCGTCATCAGCATTGGTCTGCAACCTGTCTAGGAGAAGGACAACTCCAAAATCAAACCCGGAACTGTGTTTCGTCAGGCACAAGTAAGCTCCAAGCTGAAATAAGTGGCGCATTCTTCCAAACACCCAAGTCAAGGTAAGTCGACATTTCATGTATCGTTTCAATGCCCTTATGAAATTTATGTTATTGAAGAGCTAGACTGTTCGAAATTAACCGGCAAACGACCTTGCAACAATGATGCGTTGAATAAGATGAACAGACTCAGAAACCTAGCCAGCGATAACTAAAAAGTAAAAAATAAATTAAAAGCAAAAAAACCTTTTTTAAAAAAAGCTTTTATTTAAATGCTCTAAAAAGAAGAAAATAAAATTTTATGATCATATAAATTGTGTATAATGAGGCTATATGTTGATAGTTAGAATTTTAAAGGAACATTTTATTTTCTTCTTTTTAGAGCATTTAAATAAAAGCTTTTTTTAAAAAAGGTTTTTTTGCTTTTAATTTTTTGTTTTTATTCTTGGCTAGATATAAATAATGCCATTAATCCTAAACGTTTATTAGAAAAACTGTAATTTATTTCCAAAACAAACATTATATAGCCTTAAAAGTCACAACAACAAGGTGGACTTTACTTCAAATACAATTTTCTCCGAAGGCCGCAGGTGCCCGCAACCAAATATTTTTTTAAACGATGCAGGAAGGTTTCTACTTTAATTTGATACTAATTAGAACGTAGACACCTCTGGACATTTTTTTAAAAGTTAAAGTAAATACAAATGTCAACGAAAAATCGTCATTTTTAATTAAAATGCTATTATTAAAGGAACTACAGTAGAATCCGGATATAACGACCCTCAAGGGACCGACGACACTCAGTCGTACTAACCGGACGACGCACAAAACGAACGAACACCGATGAATGAATTTAAGCTTGTTTTTATGTATCAATATTACTGCAATTATAAAATAATAATATACATAGTTAGATTAATTTCTATAAATAAATAAAACAAATTCATATTAAAATAAACACAAAATAACTTTAATGGGGGAGGAGGTAAGGTGTATTTATTTGTAAATTGTACACATAATAAAGTATCATTTCAAGAATATTCAGTTAAATTTTCAGCCTAAATTATTAAGAAATAAGCCAGAGCAAATCTTTGGATACTCTTAAAAAAAAAAAAAGCAGTTTCCGGTGGACATCAGAACTCATTATTGGATTATCTCAAATCAAATATATTTGGTTAGTTAATGAGCTTCTCGAGGTAATGATGTTGAGTTTTTTTTTTCGACGATTATTCAATTTTTGGCATAATTTTAAATAAAAAAAACGAATTAAAAAAAAAAAAAAAGCGGTAAAAATCAGTCTCTTTGTCATAGTAAAATTAATTATAATGCAAAAAAAAAAAAACATCTCGACGACACTACCTCATATTTTATGTACTTAAAGAGTGTGCAAATTTTAAGAAGATCGGTCAAGTAGATTTTGAGTTACAGTGTCCAGCGACTTTGACCATTCGAAGTGAGACAAAAACGCGTTTAAAATTTTAATAGCGCATTGAGTTGTTCGCAACCATTATAAGTCGAGGCACTGTATCTCCGGTGGTTTTGCTCCAATCAACCTAACATTTTTACTGGATACTCTTGAAGAGTTGCACTTTCAAGTACAAAAATATAAAATAAATGCAAAAAAATAGACGGTTAGGTATTGTTTGTGCGTAGGTATTGTAAACAATACTGCGCGTCGTTCTAAGCGGACGATTTCTTGTCAAAATAGGTCACTATAAGCTGTTGATCGCTTAAGGGGGTAGTCCAGTGAAAAAAAAAATTTTTTTCATTTTTTGTTTTTTGCTTAAATCTACTCTACTACACCTAGAAAATACTCCCTTAAAATATCTTAGCAAAATATTGAATAGTTTTAAAGATACAGAAAGTTTTCGAGAGACGTGTAATCCGAGCGCTCGAAGGTCCCCTGGTGTGTTTCGGAGCAAGGAGGACTCTTGTATTTCTGTTTGCTTCGCCTATTTTTTTTTCTGTTTATAACGGTCTAGGTCCTTCTGCTTTGTATTTAAGGTAAGTTATGTATGGAGAAGGCATCGCGTTATCTATGGAGCAGGCATCGCTGACTAAAGTAAAATTAATTTTTTTAGCTTTTTTCCGCATAAAAAACTTTAAACGCGTTTTTCTGAAAACAGCATGTTTTGACTCGGCGGACGTCAGATCTCAGAGTCTTTTGCTTCGATTGATCTAAAAATTTAGCTGTATATTTCTTGATTGTGTATCTATCGTCGGAACTAGAATTATTAAAATCCATTGTTTATTTACAAAGTTATAAACAAATTAAGCACCCGAAAAATACCCGAAAAATTCGAAATGCCGCCATTTTGTTATTTTTTATTGAAAATTAATATTTCTAGTTCCGACGATAGCCAATGTTATACAGATTAAAACCTCATTTGAATTTTTTGTTTCAAATGAACCGTTGCAGAGATTCGACGTCCGCCAACAAAAAATTTTTTTTTTTGGAGCGGCCATTTTGTCGGGATGACTCATCGAAAATAAAAAAAAAAAATTTTTTATGTATTTTAATAATTGTACTATCATATATCAAAAAGTTTTTTAATAAAATTTTACTTCTAATATGAAAAAAAAATCGTTGAAAAAACAGTCGTTTTCACTGGACTACCCCCTTAAACCGGAGTCGTACTAAACGGACATGTTTTCATAAAAAGTGTATATGAAACTTAACTTGAGTTTGCATTGTCGTCACTAAAAACGGTTGCCGGTTGGCCGTTATAAACGAAGTCGTTATATCCGGATTCGACTGTATTTGACATCAGTACATCATATATAGCGCAGATCTTATCACTGATATATAATATATATCGCTCGCTTATATGATTTCCTATAGAAGCGGATGTTACGTTTTTTGTTCCCTTTTTTTCTCACTGAGACAGTGACAACCACAGCATAAGTCCCGAATTTTTGATGAATTTTGCTAATTTTTCATTTTTGATCCTTAATATCACTTTTTATTTATCAAGAAGTACACTTATCGTACATCCTATACTTGCAATGCGAAAAAAAATAGACAGACAAATTGAGTGGTCCCATCTTTAAATGTGTTACACTGGATAGCATAAAAGTACCGGAACAGCAGAATAACTCGCCAGGAGTACATTTTACAACATTTATTTTAAACATATTTTTCCGAAAATCCACTCCTGGCGAGTTATTCTGCTGTTCCGGTATTTTATGACACCCGGTATAATGTGATCGTGTCTCGTTTTGATTCTGCGAAGAGAACTTAATGCCTCTCTTAATAAAGCTCTTATAAGCAAAGAGTATACAGGGTGTTCAGAGGTGGGAGGTCAATACTGCAGGGGGTGAAAGGTCAGACCGAGACAAGCAAAAAATCGTATGGGTGGGGGGCATCTCGCACCGTTTGGCAGTTACAGGGTGATTCGTAAATCAGGATTTTTCCTTATATGGGAACCGCTCTTGTATTTTTATCTTTTTTCTACGCATCGCAGCGGCCCAAACTGATTTAAAAAAATCACTATTTCGAAACCCTTTCCAAAAAATTTTACACCACCCCCCTATCCCCAACCCCTTGGCCACAATCCCCCCTGGAAGTTGAAAAAATTAACTTTTATTTCACGATTTTTCACCTTTCGCCCCACTTTTCTCTGAAATTCATGTTATTAACATACCTACTTTTTATTTTTTTTAAGTTGCCTATCTAATTACCTTGCCAAAAAGGTGCAACATGCCCAGGTAGGAAAAGGATACGAAAATTTATTTACAAAAATCCTTTTACAGAATATCATGATAATTCGAATTTTTAGGAAATTATACTTAAGTTTACTAAAAAATACATTTTGTTCGCTTAAAAACTAATTACAACTAAAACGTTTGTCCTTTAAAAGCTGTTCAAAATGTTTTCCGCTAGTTTCGATACATGCAAGTAGCCTTCGTTTTATTTCACGTTTGAGGTCTATGGTAGCCAGTCTCTCCCGTATTTTCGTGGCTGCAGTCACAATCCTGGTAACTAATTCTTCTCTGGTGTTGATTGGTCTTGAGTAAACTTCATCTTTCATCATTCCCTATAAGAAAAAGTCCAGTGGAGTAAGGTCCGGTGACCTAGCAGGCCAAGGAATCGATCCACCTCGTCCAATCCAGCGCTCTGGGTAAGGCTCATTCAACCTTGCCCTAACAATGTTCCCAGTATGCGCAGGTGCTCCGTCGAGCTGTAAATAAATTGCGCTTCTGGTGGCCAGGGGGAAGTCCTCCAACAGATCCGGAAGGGTATTCTCCAAAAAGTCCGAGTATAGCTGACTATTCAGCACTTGGGGTAAGATGAAGGGTCCTATCAAATGGTTGCCGATGATGCGAGCCCAGACATTGACACTAAATCTTTGCTGGAAGGACCGACACCTGGTCCTATGTGGGTTCACATCTGACCAGGTGTGGAGGTTGTGCAAGTTTGTGATGCCATCCCGGGTGAATTGCGATTCATCCGTCCACAGAATTCGGTCTAGAAACCTTCTGTTTTCGATGTCAGACTCGAACAGCCAAGTGCAAATTGCAATCAACTTTCGGAATCTCCTTCCTGTAGTGCTCGGACCGGGATATGGTGGTATGGATGTAGTCCCTCTCGGTTCACAACGGTCCAAACTCTCCCTGAAGACAATCCTGACCTTCGTGCGACCTGCCTGATGCTTATTACAGGGCTGTTCCTGACGATGTTGAGGATTTGTTGGTCGTTGTGTCCGCTGAATCGGCCGATTTTCCTGCTCGCGTTTCTGTTCTGGGGGCGGTTACACTTCCGGTTTCTTTTAACCTTCTGAAAGTCCTTGAAAATACCCTTCTGTCGGGTACACGTCGATTCGGGAATCTCCTTTGGTATTGTCGTACGGCCTCACTATCATTTCCTTCTACTAAACCGTACACGTAAATTATATCGGCCGACTCTTCAACACTGCATTCTGCCATTTTATCTTAATTTTTTCTATTAAACACCCGGTTTTATCGCTTGCTTCTTCAACTGTGGTCAATGTCCCTTCAAACTTACCCATTTTTATACCATAATTCATAGGAGGTATTAGAAACGGAGCGTCAGGATACTTAAGACTCAATACTGGACATAATATACTAATAGCGCTATTTAACGAGATTACATTTATTATTTTATTACTGTTTTGCTGAAATAATAAAAATGTATTACCTGTGTTTCCTAAACAAACATTTCCGAACTTGCTGTCATAAAAATTGTTTACTTAACGACTTTTTCCATTATGGTGCAATAAAGTAATTAGGTACCTGTGAGGATGTTTTAATTTCAGGACTTTTGCAACCCTTTTCTACCTGGGCATGTTGCACCTTTTTGGAAAGGTAATTAGATAGGCAACTTGAAAAAAATAAAAAGTAGGTATGTTATATTAATAACATGAATTTCGGAGAAAAGTGGGGCGAAAGGTGAAAAATCGTAAAATAAAAGTTAGTTTTTTCAACTTCCAGGGGGGATTGTGGCCAAGAGGTTGGGGATAGGGGGGTGGTGTAAACTTTTTTGGAAAGGGCTTCCAAATAGTGATTTTTTGAAATCAGTTTGGGGCCGCTGCAATGCGTAGAAAAAAAGATAAAAATACAAGAGCGGTTCCCATATAAGGCAAAATCCTGATTTACGAATCACCATGTAACTGCCAAACGGTGCGAGATGCCCCCCCCCCCCCCCCCCCCCCCCCACCCATAAGATTTTTTGCTTGTCTCGGTCTGACCTTTCACCCCCTGCAGTATTGACCTCCCACCTCTGAACACCCTGTATATTGCAAGAGGGGAGCGGACACTCGTGACGTTTCTTCTTATCTGTTTTCAACCTTGGTACTAGGTTTGTTCGTTGGCATGAAAACCTGTGGCACCCCAGGGCGCACTGGTGCGCCCTGAGAACTGTCAAAAAAACACGGGGCAGCTCAGTGCTTTTCACTCCAGCGAACAGCTTATAGCTGCTTTATTATTCTTGCAACTACAGTAGAATCCGGATATAACGACCCTCAAGGGACCGGCAAAACTTAGTCGTACTAACCGGACGTCGCACAAAACGAACGAACACCGAAGAATGAATTTAAGCTTGTTTTATGTATTAATATTACCGTAATTATGAAATAATAATATACATAGTTAGATTAACTTATATTTGAATAAAACAAATTCATATTAAAATAAACAAAAAATAACTTTAATGGAACTTAAACATTGCACACTACATTCTATGCATGTAAATTCATATGATTTACTGACGTAGAAAGTCTGTAATTTTTGTTTGTTTTTGACTGATTTTTGTTCGATAGTAAGAATTACGTACAGCATTGTGAATACCAAACTTTATATTACATTATCGTCAAAGTTAGATTGAACAAACAAATTGAGCGCTTCTGCAGCCTTCAGAGCCTCAAACGCGCTGGAAGTCGAATTAGTCTCCTCGGGTTCGGAACTCATTTTAGCGCACTTAATGAGTCCTTGACCTTGGCACATCAGATGAAAAACACTGGCTGATTTACACGCGCTAATCAGCATACGTACGTAGGAGAGGGGAGAATGCCGGGACGCGGGGCGGTGAGGTATTGCTTGTGTGTAGGTATTGAAAACAACACTGCGCGTCGTTCTAAGCGGACGATTTCTTGTCAAAATAGGTCGCTATAAGCGGTTGGTCGCTTAAACCGGAGTCGTACTAAACGGACATGTTTTCATAGTAAGTCTATATGAAACCTAACTTAAGTTTGCATTTTCGTCACTATAACCGGTTGGTCGTTATAAACGAAGTCGTTATATCCGGACTCTACTGTATATTATATATATAGTGTTTTATTGATATATATGGAACGTTCCACGTCAAACGGATCAAAGCTATGCCCAAAATTCAGCTTGATTAATTAAAACGTATAATAGCTCAAAAGACTCATTATTGAATCCTCTTTTTAATAATGTGTGGCTAAATGTGGAAATCCAAGATGGCGGACTTAATATGGCGGCTAAAAGTTGGCCAAAAATCGGATAGTCGGACTAAAAGTGTTGCAAGAAAAAAATGGTTTGGTGGATATAATCGGACATAGGCCTAAAATATTCCTTATATATGTAGCTTTAAAGTTGCCATAGTAGGATTACCAAATCCAACATGGCGGGTCCGAAATGGCGACGAAACTAAGAAGTATCGTCGATGTACTAAAGAATCATTGATTGCACGCACGTTTTTAACATAAAACATTATTAAATGAACTTAAAATACTTCTCTTACATCAAGCATTTAAAACTGAAATATTAACCCTACCAAATTCAAAATGGCGGACAAAATGGTGGAAAATCTGCGAAATTCACCAAATAGTGCAGAAATCATTTGTCCTATTAACGTTTTTGACCCGAAATATTTCTATATGAACTTCAATTACTTGTATTCCATGTCGTAATTTAATTTTGGTTAGTAGCTTTACTAATTAGAAAATGATACACGATTGAGAGAAACTTTTTCAAAATGGAAGTCGAAGGGAGCTGTATTGCTTGCTTTTCGAAGCATTCTGGTGAAGGGTTCAAAATAATCAAATTAATCTGGGCGGAAGGTGGGAAAAGATCTGACGTTACTAGGGTTGGTATTGAAGAATATACTATGTAGGAACTCAGGACAGTCAATTAAACCATTTAGAAGTTGATGGGCGGAAATAACATCAGCAACATTATAATGGAGGGTGAGAGGCTGGAGATTTGGTTCAAAGAGTAGCCAGGTCGCTTGCAAAAAGATTCAATGCAGCTCCAGCTGTTAAAAATATTTCAAAAGGACATGCTTTCCTAGTGTCCAATGATAAAACGCTTAAAGTGTTGAGATACTCCAACGCACCAAATCCAATAATAACTATGAAATACTAATCAACTCAACAACTCATGAATTTCTACACAATTTTCTCAGTTTTGAAGCAATTTTGGGACCGCCATTTTGAATTTGGCAGGGTTAACATTTCAGTTTTAAACGCTTGATGTAAGAAGATTATTTTAAGTTCATTTAATAATGTTTTTATGTTAAAAATGTGCGTGCAATCAATGATTCTTTAGTACATCGACGATACTTCTTAGTTTCGTCGCCATTTCGGACCCGCCATGTTGGATTTGGTAATCCTACTATGGCAACTTTAAAGCTACATATATAAGGAATATTTTAGGCCTATGTCCGATTATATCCACCAAACCATTTTTTTCTTGCAACACTTTTAGTCCGACCATCCGATTTTTGGCCAACTTTTAGCCGCCATCTTGGATTTCCACATTTAGCCACACATTATTGAAAAGAGGATTCAATAACGAGTCTTTTGAGCTATTATACGTTTTAATTAATCAAGCTGAATTTTGGGCTTAGCTTTGATCCGTTTGACGTGGAACGTCCCATATATATTTTTATTTATTTATTTTATTTATTACTTAATTTAACATAATTCTCTTTTTTTGTATTAATCTATTTTATTAATTTTTAATTTTAATTTATATTATTTCTGACTGCATTTGATCTCAAGAATTTCTAAACTAAACTGTTTTACATTTTTTTGTTTTCTTTTTCCTTTTCCTCGCCTACCTAGATTTTTTATTATTAGAAATTCAAATAAACTTTTTTAATCTCCAAGCAAGGCCTACTCAGACAATTCAAAAATTATTAAAAACTTGCTTTGCTCTATTCGCCACATTACCCCCCCGCCAGTTAATTACCAATTAACGAAAAAAATTCTAAATCGTGTATCGCAAGCAAGAGATAATCTTATTAAAAATCTATATTCCTTGCGATAAATGTCAGAATAAATTCCAAAAAGTGGCGAGCTATAGCGCGGAATGAGCAAATGCAAAGATTAATTTATTTCTTGGATGTAAACGAAAACCTAAAAGAATTGTCCGTTGGCTGACGAGGTAGGGTTTGAATTTGTAAAGTTATTCCTCTCCCTCTTCCAATGGGGAGTTTCGGATGATTGTCCATCATGCAAGAAGGAATTATGGGTTGTTTGGGGAGGGTGTGTTGGCTCTGCTGGTGGTTCTGCGACTTTTCCTTCTGTTGATCCATCTTATTGATAAAAAAAAATCGTTGGCGGTTCGATTGGCCCGGTGTGTGGAGTTTTGAGCGGTTTCGAAATGCTGGTTGTGGCGGCTCGATGGGCCGATATCTTGGGATGGTAGCGGCTCGATGGGCCGAGTAGTAATGATGAGATGGTAGCGGCTCGATGGGCCGAGTAGAGATGATGGTAGACTAGATGAGTCTAGTAGAGATGATGGTAGGCTAGATGAGTCTAGTAGAGATGATGATAGGCTAGATGAGCCTAGTAGAGATGATGGTAGGCTAGATGAGTCTAGTAGAGATGATGATAGGCTAGATGAGCCTAGTAGAGATGATGCGCCGAGCCGATTTTGCGGCTGGAAATTGTTGGTAGGTGGGTGCAATGCAAGCCGATCTGCGGCTGACTGAATCTTGTTATCACGGTTGCTGCTGTTTGTCGGGGTCACCAGTTATAGAGGATTATTTATTAGAATTCACACACAAGTTAATCCTTCTATATAAAATAAAATATACAATTTTATTTAATTTATTTTAATTTTTATTACTTAATTTAACATAATTCTCTTTTTTTGTATTAATCTATTTTATTAATTTTTAATTTTAATTTATATTATTTCTGACTGCATTTGATCTCAAGAATTTCTAAACTAAACTGTTTTACATTTTTTTGTTTTCTTTTTCTTTTTCCTCGCCTACCTAGATTTTTTATTATTAGAAATTCAAATAAACTTTTTTAATCTCCAAGCAAGGCCTACTCAGACAATTCAAAAATTATTAAAAACTTGCTTTGCTCTATTCGCCACAAGCTTATTAAAAAGGAGAACTGTCATCTGGCCTTTTACACAAAAATTATGAAATAAAACCACTACTTTTTCATAATGTTCACATCGAAAGGCTCAAATTAAGTTCTTGTGCCCGCAACAAGAGTTAATTCCACTTTAAATACCGTATATGTTAACAATTAAATTGATAACCGTCATTTACCCTGAGCTTTTATCTGGGGTAAAACCAGGGTGCACCAGGGCGCACCAGGGCGCCCCAGGTTTCTCAAAAAACACAGAACTGTCACTTGACGTTTAAAAACCAGTGCAGATAGGGCGCACTGGGGTGCCACAGGATTGCCAACGAACAGACTTACTGTTCCAGGAGCGAAATGAGAATTTTTGCTAGAAATTCGTAGTAAATAAGAAATCAGTAAAGGCCGTGATACAATGTACGCGACGCGCTTTTGTGGCGCGTGGAATATCGTGAAACGTCGCGCTGCAATATACAATGAGAGCGACGCTACCGCTGGAATGAAAGAATTGGACTGCTAACCGTTGTCTGAAAAATGAAACCACTTTTAACACAGGCTCAAATTTGATGGAGCAAATCATAGACAGTTATATTTGAGCTGACGTAAATTAAAAATAATTAAACTTTCACGGACCGATTTCTTTTATACCATGCTCAATTTTAAGTTTTTTCACAAAAGTGATCCTCGCGGGGAACTCAGCTGGGGACTATATAAAAGTCATTGTTCCTGCCTTCGTCTTACCTTCATATTTCTCATATATACCAACCAAAGCTAAAAGTAGTATCACAAAATGCCGTAGCCATCTGTTGGGCATCGTAAAACTATTCTAACAGCTGATTCTGTCCCTAGAACCAAACTGAAAAAGAAATATCGATGTATAACGTCGAATCATCGCGCTTCGAAAGTTAAAGTTCCACCAAACTTTGTGGCACTACAAAATTGCAGCGCGTGTATTGTATCAAGCTGATTGCATTTTCCCGTATTCAAACTCATTTTGTAGCGCCACAAAAACGTGTCGCGTATATTGTATCTTGGCCTTAACAAAAACAAAAAATTGAGGGGAAAATTAGAACACTTCACAAAAATGTTTTATTACAAAACTTTTCTATGAACGCATTACACATTGCGTTTTCCACAGCCAGACACCAAATGCATTATATGATGCTTACCCATTATTTATCTAAAACAAATTAAACTTTATTTAATTAATTGCATTCAAGAACCACACATTTTTATTTAAAAACAAATCTTTCGTATTCCCGATTAAATCAAGACCACCCTGTACTTTTCGTAAGCGAGCTGTATACACAACAATGTTAGTCCCAATTTAGTAACCAATCTCATCCATATTTATGCTCGGTGTGTGCTACCTGGCTTTTCTTCACTCTTCGATTCGCCGGTTGCCTATAACTTAACATTGGAAGGGAAGATAGAATTGAAAGACCAATTCAAATGCAATCGTCCCCGGTTGCCTTTAAAAATGCATTACAAAAAAACGCTTTACTATATAAATGCTTTCTGTGATAATTTTGTGGTGTCTATTTCTTCCTCTATATTTCTTATAAGAATTTATAGAAGGGATAGTACTAACTTACTATTTATCTGTATCTAATGCGAAATTTTACTAGGTATATTTTTGATAGAGGTGTACGAAGTAACGAAAAAATAGCGTACCCGTATGTATTCGTTACTATAACAATTAGTACTCGTTACTATCGTATCGTTACGTTACTCGTTACTTCTGATGCCTTATAACATGCTATGTTATGTTAGAGCAACGAATCAAGTCGTATTGCGTACGCATACATTATAACATCACAGCGTCGTCGCAACATTCGTAATTTGTAGAAAACATACTTATACATTACATACCAAGCTGCGTAAGGTGCATTTTTTCACTTTTCCGTATTTTGAACCAGACTTGTGTTTACGTTATTGTAAGCTTAGTGTGATTTAATAGGTAAAGTGTAGAACTACAAGTAAATTGTTGACGAAAGCATGCATGCGTAAAACATACGATCAGCAAATGTTTCAATATACGCATCAACGGTACTTGCGTGAACTGAAACAGTGTAGATGCCCATACTACGAAAAATGCGAGTAACGAAATGTATTCGTGTGTAACGTTTCGTTACTCGTTACTAGATGGCGCACCCGTTACTCAGTACCGAATACATACGGTTTGCTACAGCTTTAATTTTTGAGAACTTGCATATGAATTGGAATTTTAAGAGCGTGTTAAAATGTTCCCTCTTGCTTATAAAATAATATGGCAGAAGTTGGCTTTTCGAGTGACTTCGTTTATCGAAGGATTACTTCGGTCGGGTGGGTAATTATTTTTTTTAGTAATTTCGTATTAAGACTGACTTTCAGTCTCCTTCCTCTTTCTCTTCAATCTCCAATCCAGCTTAGAATAAAGGAAAATTCCAAAATACTTAGCGTTGGAAGGATTATGTTAGATTTTGCTCATTCACATTCGCAATTTTTGTTTCTTTCGTGAATAGCATCAGCTCATTTTGCCTGGATTTATACTAAGACCATAGCTTTTGACAAATATATTCAATTTTATTTACCTCCTAGAACGTTAAAATTCTAAATATAGCGTAATATAACCTTATAACCAAGCTATGCAAAGAAACAAACCACAGCAAAATTTGAAAAGTGATAAAAGAGAAACAGTTATCATTTAAGAATTTAATTTGATTAAAAACTTGAATTGGTTTTTACGGTACAATTATAAAAAGTTGTTAATAATAATTAAGCTGTTATCAAAATACGCAATGCATATCTAATCAAGAAATTTGGTAATAACGAGTTATTACTGAGGAGTGTATAAATTAAAATTTATTATAATTCATTTTTAATTTAATGCTATGCATGCTATGCTATTTGGTTTTCCATTTAATCCACTGAAGTAAGATTACTTATTGCGGAGCTATATATTTAATTATATTAGGGCCTAAAGTAACACGATCTTAAACAACACTTTTCACTTTATTTCTGAAATAAGTCTAACAACTAGTATCTGCAAAAAGTTTTGAAGATCAAGTTTCTTCGAATTGTTTGAAAAGTCCCGGATTGGTTGAATACACTGTATAGATGTCATAACAAAATTATGGGATGTTATATATAAATCTTGTTAATTTCCTTATAGACAGTTTCTCGTTATAAGTGGTTAACCTTTAATTCTGTACATATTTGCATACTAGGTAACAATGTGAGGTACTAAGATTCACATTATTCAAGAACAATCAAATTCGAATTTCTTATCTCTCATATCTAGATTTGATGGGTATAAATAATCTATTTTTTTCCTTTATTTAAAAGAATTAGCACACATTCTTATTACACTTTTTAATCGGTAAATTTTTGCTTTTCAGACGTTCTATGAAAATAATGGATAACGTTCTACGTGTGGATGTAAATTTCAAAAATCTAAGTTACAATGTACCGCTACCAGCCAAACAAGGTAATTCTAAAAAGTTCTGTTTTGTCCAAAATTGTTTTCGTTCAGTGTGTTTTACCAAGTTGATAACTTTGCGAAAATCTACAACAATTTTTATAATTTCATACCTTTAACAAAAAATCGTTGACAAAAAAATTGGAAATTATTTGCTTATATTATTTTACAACCATTAGATTTTCTAAATTAAAGCCGTATTAATTTATCAATGGAAAACTAATTATTAATTTTATTTTTGCACAAAGTTAAAAAGAAAACTTCCGTAAATGTTCAGTTGCATGTATTTATTCGTTTTCTTTTTTTCGAATTAAAATGTGGATTTGAACAATTTCTTCCAGTTGAATACAATGTGAGAAGAAAAAAAGAGGGTCCGAAATGTACGTAGTATAAATTATGACATAAATGCTAGTATGTTACAATACTGCGAACTACTGGAAACTTGAATAAGCTGCGCATTGAAAGTAGTGAAAGATGACACTTTTAGTTGATAAATAAATGCTTCCCATTAAACATACAGTTTCCAAGCATTTAAATATATATATATTTATTACATTTACATTACAAAGTAGTCAAAAGTCACAAATATCAATTTAGATTTATTTAAAAGTAGTCAAAAGTCACAAGTATCAATTTACATTTATTTAAAAGTAGTCAAAAGTCACAAATATCAATTGTATCATAAAACAACCAAGTTCACGATCGATGTGAATAAAAGTATGCCGATGACCTTGAAGGTGCAATCGCAGATACATTCAAACAAATAAAAACTGGTTTTTAATATCTTTGCTTGACAAAACAAGAAAACACGAGTTTCCCAACATGCGTAAGAGAAATGAAGTAAGTAGTAGTGGTAAACAAAAAAGTATCATCGCGTGTTAATTTCAGTAACATGCTCCAAGAGTTCAAGATAATGATGTGTGACTTTTTGATAATGAACGTAACTATTACGCAATGCAATTTTGAGAATGCCCTCAACTGTGTTGATTATCACTTATTTCTACTGGGAATTGTAAAAATTACAGTAGGCGACCCTAAGAAAAGAAATATGATAATTAATAAAAAATTAAATTAAGGCAGGAAATAATAATAATTAGAAAAAAAAATCCAAATACAATATGAGCAAAACCAGTTTTGTTATTTGTTATTAAATTCTATAATAGTTTGCCTTTAGCTTCAACTAAAGAAAAGGTGTACTGTATTTAAAACCAATTAGGAATGAAGCGGAACTGAGCCATAGAAATAATGAAGTGCAACAGAAATTTCGAAATAAACTTCTTTTGTAATAAAATGAAATTATTATTTTATTATTATTTATTTTATTAGAAAAAAGTATTCATTAGATTTATTGGACAAGTGGTCAGTTAGGCCCAGTACAATTATTGTTACAATTTAGATTAGAAAATTCGAAAAATTTGTTTTTGTAAAAATCATAGCATGAAATGAATGGATGAAAATATCGGTGTTTAAATAGAGTAGAGGATCCTTAAAAAACAGAACCACCCAAAGGTTAAAAGAAGCAAATATCTTTGCTATTGTAAGAGAAATATAAAAAGTCGTTTTAAAATGTCACGTCTAATCTTAACATTTATACCTTATAATAAAGTTGTATGCGGGCAGGAATAGGAGACAGAAATTATGGAATTTGGCTCAGGAGTCCCAACATTTGAGAATAAATAAAATGAAAGAGCCTATTCAGGCCACTATTATCATGCTTGCGCTTAAAATTTGATAATATTAATATTTTGAAAATGATAACAATATGGTTTGGTTTTACATAAACAGCAAGTATTTACCATCGTAACAGTCGTCCCAAAACTTTTTCTTCATGAAAATTATCAAACTAAATGAAAGAAAAGATGAAAAAAATTAAGTTGTTCAACAAATATTTTTTTTTTGTTTTTCACATTGCCAAGAAAGAATCTTCTCTTTCACCCAATGTAAAAAACGGAGCCGGTTTTCAAATATATCTTATCAAATCAGATGGTCATATCCTGTATAATGAATTCATACATTTCGAGATATATGCATATACATACTGACACATATCTACAATGGCACTCAACTCCATAAGACATGATCATAACTCCGAAACAGCGAGATAAAATTTAAATCGCTAATGGGACAGTGGTATCATGAAGAGGCTGCTTTCCCTCTCTTCGTTTTGGTTACTCTTGGAACCATTTTGCCCATTTTCCTTTGTCTGCCTGAATATTTATTGGCGAAATTAATATTTCAATTTCGACGAAACAAATAATAATCGTTAGTCCAACTTCTACCTTAAGAGCTAATAGGATACACATACGTTAACTTATATCGACCCACTTCCAGTGATCTGAAAAACGTTATAGTGATAAGAACAAAATATTAGAGTTTTTCGCACTTAAAAGGTGTACATGTTGTAGTGAGCAGGTCTACTTTATAGTTTGTTATGTAGTTTCCCGGGGGTTTTGACTGAAGCAATTTCGTGATTTGCGTGTTAGTAACCCTGCCATTTGTGGTTGTGTATCCAGTGTAGTAGTTCCTTATTCAGATAATGAAAAACGGGTATTAAGTTTGAGACCCCACAGCAAATTTTATACACGCCGCCACATATTGGTCCCAGTAGGTTCAAAACCACCCACAATTCGTAATTTTTAACGAAATTTGAAAATTCTTGTTGGAGTATACTTGTGATGAGAAAACAAAGAGACACGCGAAGCCCTTTTTGCCAAAAAAATACCCAGAATCGCTAGCAACCAAATGTATACCAATATGTTTAGTAAGTTTAACATATTACGTCACCAAAAAATCAGTCCTAAACCATGCAGTATAAGAGTTATGAGCTTAAATAAGATAATGAGAATCATAATAGTTACATTGATTTTTATTGAGTTTTATTTAATATATCACTATTACAGTTTTATTAAACGATGATATACTTTATTATAGTATATATTATATTTATAACGACAAAAATATAAAATAATTATTATTACTTGAAAAATATATAACAATTATTATTATTTTTATGTTGTTCTATTCAATATATTTTATTGTACCACAAATAACAAGGAAAACAACTATCTAGACTGACTCCTGATGAGTTATGCAGCAGACAGCAGTATTGCTAAAACTAGCAATGTCTTCCAGACAACGGAAAAATAACTCTTTAAAATGTGTCAAACTCTTGTTGTATGTGTGTTGTCATTATTGATCGTTATTCATTTTTGCTAGGGATTTGGTATCTATGTAAAAAAAAAAAAACAAGGTAAAATGTTAATGTTTTTATTTAATCATTTTCAATAACTTAAAACACGGCATCTAAAGATCCTGTAGGCTGTAGACGATCATCTTCATATCTGGCCCAAGAAAGAAAATACATGATACTTATAATATGAGCACAACTGCCAACGTATGTTCACCACGACAACTAACAACGGTTTGCGATGGATGCCACGAACTCCATCTGCTTTGCCTGCGAGCAACTGGATTTTCGATAAATTTGTCTCTTTCTATATCTCATAAACACTGTTCGTTAGAGCGAAACGTATGTATGTGATTTTTGATCTGCGCCGGCAGGCAGATAGTTTTTCTCAATCTTGTTCGTAGCATAAAAATTGTTCTGCCCTTTTCTTTAACACATGTCAGATAAAATGTTAATCATTATAATTAGTTATGCTATGTTATTAAAGACAGTGGTTGAACTATCTATACCCCAAAAAATTAAATGTGCTCCAAATGCAAAAAATTATTCGAATAAATGTGCACCCAAAGGGTTAAACTATTCAGACAGAGATATTTTAACAATACATTGCCGAACACAATGACGGATTTCCGTATAGCTGCAGCGCTTATCAACGTAACCCATAAAAGCTAAAAATAATAATAATTATTATTACATATTTTCCAATTAATAATAATATTACTTGAAAAATATTATTATTGTACATATACTATTTATATATAATTATTATTATTATATCTTTTTGTCGTTATAAATATAATATATTTCTATAATAAAATATATCATCGTTTAATAATACTGTAATAGTGATATATTAAATAAAACTCAATAAAAATCAATATAATATTAAATATTATGATTCTCATTATCTTATTTAGGCTCATAACTGCTATACTGCATGGTTTAGAAGGCTGATTTTTTGGTGACGTAATATGTTAAACTTACTGAACATATTGGTATACATTTCGTTGCTGGCGATTCTAGGTATTTTCTCTATGCATTTTTAGCCATGAAGTAAAATATTGAAAAAATCAAAAATAGGATTTTGAGGTTTCTGAATCAAAATTATGCATTTAATTAATTATACAAGGTCTCCTTAAGGTCCTATTTTTGATTTTTTCCAGATTTTCATTTTTGCTTTAAGTTCTTGGATCGTAAAACTGAAGTTTCAATATGCTGAATTTTCAAAATCAAAGTGAAGTATTTTGAATTTTTAAAATCACCCAAGAAAGGTCATGGCTAAAAATTCATAGCGTGTCTCTTTGTTTCCTCCTCACGAGTATCCTCCAACAAGAATTTTCAAATTTCGTTAAAAATTACGACTTGTGGGTTGTTGTGAACCATTTTAGCAATATAACCCCAATGTGCGCCGCTACGTTAGAGCCAACAAGTTTTGACAGTTCTCTAAGCATTTTCAGAGTGCGAAAATTATTCACCAAAACATTCATTTTTGCCTATATTTGCACATTAATTTGTCACAAACACTTTGTCTGTTCTTCACACATGTTTAATATATCGAGTAATTGGTCGGTTTACTTACCTGTAAAAGTGTTTCCCACGCCGATATGAGGAATTGTGGCGGCAGTTTTTCACCGAACACCTTGTTGCTAAAAATTTGTCATTCCCTAATAGGATACTCAACTAAAAGCACAAATATTACCTGAACCCATAAGCAATTACACTTTCAATTGGTTTTGAAAAAAACTGATTGTTTAAATTCGCTGTAAATCTGTAAATGGATTTAACACGGCGTATCCTATGATCTAAGGTGGCGGATAAAAAGTTGTACTTAGCTAAAAAAAACCGTTAAGTGCCAGTGTGATCCGCATTCCAAGCGTTCCGTATCAGTTTAGGAATACAGAAATCTGCATTATTCGTTATCTCAATTGCTATCTTTAGCACTTTGAAAAAACAAACGGTCTGAATTATTTGCTCACTGCGCTGGTTTGATTATAAGCGGTAGCTAACTCAATATCAAGCCCAAATAAGAAATACTGGCTCGCTATACTAGTTTGACTAAAAGGAATCAATCAATATTTTTATCATATGAAAGGATTACTAAATATTTATAAAGCCCCAAACAGATAAAAAGTTTCAGAGCACTCGTTACCACTTGCAAATGCCAAATAAATCAATTCTACACTAAACTAAAGGGGACTGAACAGATAAGCGAGTGGTTAACATTCGTCCTTCGAAAAGTTCGCTAACTTTAAAATTACCACCTGCAAATGTCAAAAGCGGCAGTTTGTGGTTTTGTGGTGCAATTATAAATGTTGTTAAGAAATTAATTTGAAATATGAAAAAAAGACACTGAGGAAGCAACCTTTTTATCATTCATGATTTAAAGAGTTGTGCAATCAACAAAAAAAAAACATAAAATGATTAGACCTTTGAAATTTGTGAGCGCCTTATGTGTTCGGTTACTTTTTGCGAGTGTTGGCGAGTGCTGTGGAACTTTTTATCTCTTTAGGCCCCAAAGTAAATATAATCATTTGCGGGAACCCGTTATTTCAGCAAACACTATGTAATATATTTAAACATTTCATATTGCAGCACAGAAATGTATTCTTAATTCTATATCTGGATCTTTTAAATCGGGTGAGCTAACTGCAATAATGGGTCCTTCTGGTGCAGGAAAGTCTTCACTATTAAATATATTAACTGGATTTACGTAAGTTCTTCATTTGAATTTTAATAATTGTATTAAATAAATAAATTGTAGAAAGACTGGTATTACAGGAGACGTGAAGTTTGGAGAATTTAAAAAGAGTAATAACTTATGCAGCTATATTTTGCAAGAAGATCATTTTTTTCCTTGGTTCACTGTCGAAGAATCAATGATTCTTGCAGCCACATTAAAAATATCTAATAAATCTATGACAATGAAAGAAAAACAAATGTTGGTAAGCAAGCAAAGATAACATAAATCACGTGTGGTGAAACTAAAAAACTATTTTCTTCTCTTTCAGATAGAAAACATATTGAACACATTACACCTTATTAATGCAAAACAAACGAAATGTTCTAATCTCTCTGGTGGACAGAAAAAGCTTTTGTCTATTGCCCTAGAATTAATTGACAATCCTCCTGTACTCTTTCTTGATGAACCTACAACGTTAGTTTATTTTTTATGAGAATATCTTGATATTGTTGTAAGAGCAGTATGTGATAAATCAATGAAACTTTGAAAAGTTTTAACAAATATCAAGCTTTTCTGCCAATTTAAAAATGTTCAACAACGTTCTAAAGCAGATAAATTTAGCTACTATGGGCCTGTGCCAATCGGAAACTTTTTACTCGAGGTGAACATTTTTCTCTGGTGAATTTATACAATATTTCACAAATTTGCTGTGCGAAATGGAGATGAAATTTTGACCGTTCAAGTAATAGTAGTAATAAGAAAGTTAATTTTATCAATCGAAATGAGGAGATACAAAAAGTAAAGCTTTTGAGAAATTTATTGGTGCAATTGATGGTACGAATATAAGAATTAAATGTCCCGTAAATAAGCATGAGTACATAAATCAAAAAAAATGTTATTCAAGTTCAAGCCGTTGTTAATAGTAATATGCTTTTTACAGATGTTTTCAGGGACCTTGATATGACCTTTAAGGTGATGGTCAAGGTCAAATCCAAGGTCGTTGTTAAATAGCCAGGCAAAAATCTTAAAACTTTTGTATGTAACGTTTTTCTAAAAAATGCATTGCTGATGAGTTATTCAGGGGTTTTCTTACTTTTGCCTGACCCTGAATATATAGTATACGGTGAACTTTGGGTGGGTTTTTCTCCGCTACTACTGAGCATTGGATGGAAATATTGTATGGCTAGTATACCGACATGAAATACTACTACTAGGTGAAATTTCATTCAAATCCGTTTCCCTAAGGTCGTGCCCCCTTGTAGTAAGTAAATATTCGTTAAATAAATATAAATTTAAACTTATTATTTTGTAGAAATCGATTCACACTAATTATTCGTTTCCATCAATACCTTCAACTTTAAATTTCTCAATTTTCCTTCAAGTTTGATACTTTCCCTAAGCAGTGAAGGTAGATTCGGTCCCAGATCATTAAAAAAACGCAGCTAAAGGTTTGCGAGCAAGAGAGAAAATATTCGTCGCTTATTTAGAAAATGAAAATAACAACAAAAAATTCTGACATTTATACTCACCATGATAGTGTCAAAATTTCACTTCGAGCTGTCAGAATTTTCATCAGTCGTCCGTTTGGTACAGGGTACATCATAGAAAATTCGCTGCATTTCTGTACATCGCACATTACATCTGCGTGAACTGCAGCCTCATCCATCGCATTATCAAAATGGTCGGTGAAAAATATTCGTATCGTAGTTATAGAAATCGTATTTTTCTTGGAAGACTTAAAGACTTTGGAAACTTTTAGGCAAAGTAAACCAGCTAAGAAGAGATAATGCTGTCTATTGCAAGTATTGTTTTTCAGTCGACAGAAACACAGGCATTAAAGTACACACAATTTTGACCCCGGAAATGTATCTTTGCTGTTGGATCGATAGAAAAACTATTATCGCCATGGACCCCTTTGTAGAAAAATAAGTTGAATATTATTTGAACAAAAAAAAAAAAAAAATCATTTGAAAATCACTAACTTATCAGTACTTATAGTTTAGTTGTAGATGGTCACCAGAGTCCTATTTAAAAATATTAAGGTCAGCTTTTTTTTGCAAGTGGCTAGCGGTTGGTAAATCTAAAACATTCATTTAAAAATTAAAATCTTTAGTCGCTTTTTTGGAAACCTATATTTTGCCATATTTGTATAAGAGACATGAAGCACCTTCGGGCACAAAATGAAAAACAGCGAAGCCGGTGTTGGAATGAGTAACGAAAAAGCAAAAAGATTTTCAGTTTTATATAGGTGTTTGGTTGACTCCTGTAAATACTTGCACAGATAATACTTCATCTCAAGATTAGTAGAAACTACTATGAATGATGGGAAAGGGTTTCATCCCACTGAATGCAGCGCGCTGTATGATTTCTTTGTTTTTTTTTTTTTTTTTCTTATTACAATGTATCTAATCAAATAGAAGAGTTTTTTTCCGATTTTCCGAAACTGACCGAAAAATGCAATATGTATATTAGGGTGCTTTTTTTTCGCGACTATTTTTTTTTTTTAAGTCCCACCTCGAAATTTAGTTGCAAATACCTAAACAAAAATTCCCTGAAAATTGGAGCCCTTAATATTAATATTAAGTACTAGACCAAGGCGTATAAAAATTTCCCATATAAAATACACGTAAACTTTAATTATTTTTCTTCAAAACTCTACAGCTCAGAGGCATTTCATGGTATAATCTTGGTCAATGATAAACTTTCTTCAGAATTGAATGCTCTACAAAAGTGTCCATTGCGGTGTAACCCTAACTCCCACCAGCGATGTAGTACGGGTCACTAACCCCAATTTTTCCATAAAATTCTCGCTTTTTGCCCCTACATATCTCGTAAACAACAAGAGATACAGAAAAAGTGAATATTATAAACTTGTAGCAAATTCAATTTCCTACAAAAAGTTCTTGAACACCAAATCGCTAACATCGATATTGGGCTTTGAAGTTGAGGTAGTGTGGAAGTTTCATGTAATTATTGAGCTAAATTGTAGAACCCCCAAAATTTATTGTTTTTTTTCTATTTTTGTGTGAAAATCTTAATGCGGTTCACAGAATACATCTACTTACCAAGTTTCAACAGTATAGTTCTTATAGTTTCGGAAAAAAGTGGCTGTGACATACGGACGGACAGACAGACAGACAGACATGACGAATCCATAAGGGTTCCGTTTTTTGCCATTTGGCTACGGAACCCTAAAAATCAGTTCTGCAAATTTAATCATTCAAAAGTTACCTAGATGTATCCATACTTTTGGAGCTTCTGTTAATGAAGATGAATCGTTCAATCTTCTGTTTTAGGCGTTCGCCTAACTATCGCCGACCTAAATCAGTGGGAGAAGATAAGAAGTATTTGATCAGCGCTACATATTGTATATTTTTGTGGTATTGTAAGGATAGAACTTACGAGGTCAGGATCAGAAAATAGGTCCGGCTCGGTCACCAGATTTAATTTTTATTTACATTAAGATACTATCAAAATAATTTCTGACTAATCTTTTTTAATTTATGAAGGATACATTTGAATTTGAACCACACGTTACAATTTTAAAAAGCATAAATTTACAAGAAACATTAAAGAGAACATTTTAATGTTTCAAGTTGGCCTATTCAACCCATTCACCACTCAACCCGCTAATGCTAATTTTATGCCATAAATTGGGTATATGATTTAGGCATTTAGTGACAACTAAACTCATAAGAGGCTGAAGTGGATCAATATCAGCGTAGATTTAAAAAAAAAATTATTATTTATAATTTACGAGTGTAGTTCTTCATAAAATAATGATTTTAAGTATCAAAAGTGGGAAATTAGAAAACAAATTACAATTTCACTTCTAGATGAAATTATATAGGCAAGTAGTTGTTATATAGGGTCCTTGTTTTCGCCCTTGAATGCGCTTTCAAATGAGGTTCCACACGACGCCTATAACATTTGCACCCACGCGTCTGTGGGGTGGTACAGTTAAACAGTTATCCAGATGTATCCTTGCTTTTGGAACACCCTGTATATGTGGTAGAATTGCAGATAGTCAAACGAATGCTACTCGAGGATTGTAGTTTTTAATAATGCTATTATTTAGTAATTTTCCAAGTAATTCAACTCATTTTCATATTTTATTTATTTAGAGGTTTAGATAGTTCCTCTTCGATGGACACGGTTAGATTGTTACAGAGTCTAACACAACAAGGACGGACAATTGTGTGCACTATTCATCAACCTTCTGCATCGATTTATCTTATGTTTGATCATATATACGTGCTCGATAGGGGACAATGCGTGTATCAAGGAACACCTCAGAATACCATCCCCTTTCTATATTCCTTACATATCGAGTGCCCAAAATACCACAGTACAGCTGATTTTCGTAAGTATAATAATTTTATCAATGGTAATATTGTCCTAAATACGATCAAAGTAAAACAAAAATGCGGACACTAACTCATATCTATTTTTGAATATATTAACATAATAACTTTTCTAATCTATTGCTTGAAATATTGGGTTGTTAGAAAAGTAATGTCGTTTTTCTTCGTGGGGTGAGGGTATTAGAAGCTATAGGTCTGTCTGGTAACTTTTGGGTAACATTTTCTTGAGTAAAAATCTGGTAAAAAGTTTCATATGGTAGGGGGATGAAAATCTAAAGTTACCAGACGACTTCAAGTAGAAATTGGGTACACCTTCAAAATCTTACTTGTGTATGTAAATTGTCAAACGTGGTCAAGATGTCAGAGTGAAAACTTATGGATTTATTTAATATTTTCGAAGATGTTGAAATATATTTTTTATTTATATTTCCCGTTAGGTTAACAAGGCTTAAAGTAAAAAGTTGTACACATGAGTAAAAACTTTATAGTTAATAGACAGACCTTATGTCTGTCTGGTAACTTTTGGGTAAAAATTTATTGAGTAAAAATCTGGTAACAAGTTTCATATGGTAGGAGGAATGAAAATCCAAAGTTACCAGACGACTTCAGGTAAAAATTTGGTACACCTTCAAAATCTTACTTGTGTATGTAAATTGTCAAACGTAATGAAGATGTTAGAGGGAAAACTTATGGGTTTATTTAATATTTTCGAAGATTTTGAAATATGTTTTTTATTTATTTAAACAATTTTTCTATCACTTCTTCTTCTATCTGAATCGCAACGCAAAATTGAAACACACAAATGACAGATTACACAGTGACAAGCAATCGGTGATTTTACCCAAATTTACTCGATCTCCGCAGCGTGGGTAAAATCTGGTAAAATTGTATAAGAGGAGAAGTGCTGAAATTCGCATTTTCCTGTAGCAAACGACAGACATGCTATATCAGCAGACAGAGCTTTCCAAGGAATCTTGATTTTGTCATAAACTCTTCTGAGTCGCTCTCTTCGCTCTATCGGGAAGAAACAAGTCCCCTGTGTGCATTTATAATTGTCGATATTCACTGACATGAAAAAACTGGACTGCTGACCGTCGTCTGATAAATGAGACTATTTTTAGCACAGACTCAAACCTCATGGGACAAATCATCACATTAAAAATGCCCTAAAATACGGCACAATTATGTTTAAACTGATGCAAATTAAAAATAATTATACTTTCACGAACCGATTTCTTTTATATCACACTCAATTTTAAGTGTTTTTCACAGAAATGTTTCTCGCGGCAATCGGCCAGAGGTTGCACCAGTTTACAGCGGCCTATTCTGTTTGGGCCTTTATGAATAACAGAGATAGATGTAAGAGTCAATGTTTACGCCTTCGTCTAACCTTCATATATCTCATATATACCAATCAAAGCTAAAAGTTGTATCACAGAATGCCGTAGTTATCTGTTGGACATCGTAAAACTATTCTAACAGCTGATTGCAACGGAAAATAATTCGGGTCATCTGGTGAGGACGATGAGTGGTGAGAGTTGGTGGGAAATTTGTAAAGGCTGTCGTGAGTGCAAGTGATAGTGCAAAAAGCATGTGTTTACTTTTATTTATCGATTGGGGTATGAAAAAATGTATTACATGCGAAGATACTAGAAAAAACCAAAAGAAGTGCACATACATAGCGCCACCTTCATTTGGCTATTTGAACGATTTTTTGTAAATTTGGCTGCCTGCATGACTTGAGCAAGAGCGAGATAGCTAGAATTCGATCAAAATTTGGTCTTACTTTCGAAATGAGCTTTTGTACGGGATCAGCAGTTCAGTTGTTATATGTCAGTGTCGATATCCCATGCAATACATTTTATTTCTACACAGGGGTCGGGTTGGGTATCATACATATATGTACGTCTAGCCTCTATAGCTTATAAAAGACTAATTTTTTAATCTTTGATTCTAAGGCAGGTCAGAACAATATTTCTTAGGGACGATGCGTTGAAGATTAACGTGGAGATATACATAGAAAAAGTCCTAGAAATGCTAAGCAAGTGAAGAGAGAGGTGAATTTTGTATGGGGATTGTAAAGATTATGCTGTACCATCTGTAGAAACAATATTTGTTTTGAAAAGAGTATTTCTTAATGGCTTCATTAACCCATGCGTAAAACGATAATTTTGTGCACGCAAGTTCAATTGTACGATTCGAGTAGAAAATTGGGGCGATTCTCTTCCAAAATCGTATATATTAGGTGGTTTTTGGAGGTGTTCTTTCAGAATCTGGCATTTGTTTTGCATAAAAGCTTCAAAAACCCTATTATTTGGTTTGGTTTTTGCAAAATGGCCATTTAGTACAGGAATGTAATAAAAAAACTTCGCTGATATTTTACACGAAAAGGATCAACTTTACAAAAAAATTGTATAGAACAGAAAATGCAAATTAGCCAAAGAACACGGGTGAATTCTTTCAGAATTTTTTGGATTATTTTTGGTTTTTTGGATTTGGCCAATTTTTGAAAAATCCAAAAATTCAGACTTGTTCTTCGGCTAAGTGTAAACACTTTTTGTCCTATAAAATTTTTTCGTAAAATTTATACTTTTTAGTAAAAATATCACTAAGTTTTTTATGATGCTTTGATACCCCTTCAAACTAAGGTCAACAGAGAAATCGTAATACAAGTGAGCAAAATAGTTCTAAAACATTCCTTAAATATCAGTTATTAAGGGGTCGGGTATAATTGGTGAATTAAGCATAATACGTTACCTTACCTCTCAACGATGAGCCAGACCATTAATTTTTTGGTTCCATCGTAAATACACTTTATTACCTTTCATTGGAAAACCGTTGCAGGTAACCGGCTACTGATTTCAGCTCATCTCAAGGAATCATTCTGTATATATTCTTGTTCGGAATGACTTCAAAAATAACGAATTGGAAGGTCAAGGTCAGAGGAGGTGTGACACCTATATTGAATAATTTACCAATAATTTCGAAATTCGTAGATCCAAAAAATACCCAGTCTAGCTCCAAAACGTAACGTAAAGAGGCCTATTTCCGACCGCCTCCCTAATTCCGACCACTTTGTATTTCTGCTAATAACTTTTTTCCGATGCATGTAAACAAGTCAATGATTGTTACAATATTTACCTGCATATCTCATATTATAGTGGTCGAGAATGGGCAATGATTGCCATTTGTTTAATTTATTGGAGTGATTACTGCAGCAGTCCCATTCTTGTATAAAACTTTAGAAGAAATCCTTAAATCTGGCGTATTGATTTTAAGTGTTTTTGCAATAGTTTTTAAGCATTGAGATTAATACTCATTGGCGTAGCTAGGGATTTTCCCTAGGGTGGGCAGCCGTCCAGCTGAACAATCATTTAATGAGAAATTAGTTCATTCACTCTCCTTATTACTATCTGGCGTCTTTCTTAACTACTTAATAAAGTTGAAAGTCTAATGGTGCAATTAAATCCATAGTTCTATACTAATATTATAACTAGTGAAAGTAAATCTGTCTGTCTGTCTGTTACCTTTTCACGCTTAAACGGCTGAACGGATTTCGATAAAATTTGGCAAGAAGATGTAATAGTATCCTGGGGAAGGACATAGGCTAATTTTTACCGCGGGAAAATATATCATTCCCAAGCGAAAATCTAATACATTGTTTTTAAATTAGAATAGTTGATATTTATAAACCATCGCCTACCACAGTTCGTGGGTCATTTTCTTTAGATGTACTTGTTGATGCTTTAGGTTGTATAGAAGAACTAGAATTACTTGTATTTCCCATCTTTTCATTATCATGTATCACCGACTATTCGGGTTTTTTAAAGAATGTTTTCATATCTTTAAATACGAGGGGCGTTCAATGCATTGTCGGTGTAGGTATGAAAGAATAAGCAGAAAATTCTGAATAAAATTTATTTTTCAATGTAGATTCCCATCACCTCAAAACACTTATTTGAGCGGGAAAGTAACTTTTCTATAGCCCCTAAAAAATATTTTTCTTCCTTGTCTGAAAAATATTCATCAATTGCTGCCTTCAACTCTTCATCGTCGAAAAAATGCTTACCTCGAAGATCTTTCTTAAGATTTGGGAACAGAAAGTAATCACTAGGAGCCAGATCCGGGCTGTAGGGTGGATGATTGATTTCTTCAAATCCGCATTCCCGCACAGCAGCCTTGGCAACGCGCCCTGTGTGAACCGGCACGTTGTCGTGATGAAGCAAGACACCGGCGGTCAATTTTCCATGTCTTTTTGCTTTTATAGTCTCATGAAGGATAGTGTGAATGGTACCCACGGATAGGTTAGTCCTTTCTGCTAATGTTTTCGCTCTTACAAGACCATCTTTAAGTACAAGTTTCTCAACGATTTTGACGTTTTCTTCAGTAGTGGCACTAACCGGTCGTCTTCAATGCTCTCTCTACCCCGTTTGAATTCACTAGACCACTTCTGAATAGTGGTGAATGATGGAGCAGAATCTTGGTAAACAGTCACCATTTCTTCGTGAATAACTTTTTGAGTCTTTCCTTGTTTTGTAAGGAATTTTATCACAGCGCGCTGCTCGATTTTTTTCAAAATTGTTGCATCAGTCATCGTAGTTGCCTTTTTTTAATGATATATTGAATACTAATGGTGACAATTAAATAAAATTTTATATTTATACCCTCCAAAAGTGTCTTTAACTAATGAGATAATTTAATTACCCTCATCATTAGTATATCACCTTGATACCGAGAATACATTGAACGCCCCTCGTAAAAACAAACAAAAAACATTTCTAAATGAGGCGAGGCGATTGATTTAATTTGATGCCAACGTTCTAATTTACTAAAAATTTAGTAAAACCAAAAACATAACATACCTTACGTCTTTTCGATTAACTTTTATTAAATAGCTTTTATTAAATATTGTAATCCAAATATTGGAAACACCTAGTACCGCGCGCAATAACAATAACCGAACAAGTGCACACCAACACTATTTTCTAGGTAGAGTACGTATTGAATCTTAAAATAAAAAGTATAGTAATTCTCCAACACTGTCGATTTTTCTAGGGTGGGCAAAGAGGTTTCTAGGGTGGTTATTGCCCACCCTTGCCCCCCCCTAGCTACGCGCATGTTAATACTTTACGTTTTTTACCACACATTTACCTTTTAGTAGTGTCTAAAGGCAATATTTATTATGAATTCTTATAATTTGTTAACAAAAAATAAAATATTGTGGTCGGAAATAGGACAACGGAGTTGTGAGCAAAGCCCTAATACCGACCGGTGGTCGGTATGAGGCAATTTGTAGAATACTTTAAAATTTTAAAAAAAAGTATAATTTTTATTGTGTAATTATAAAAACAATAGCATAATGACTTAAGGCATTAGTTAAACTACCTTGCTTCCTATTTCCGACCTACCAAAAAATGTTTCTCAACGTAGTTAATTTAGTCAGAAATGCAAGCAATATTTGTACAATTGTCATTTATTTTAAAGAAGATATTTACTTGTCTAATTTTTCTTTCGTTTTTCATATCGAAATAATAGGGAAAAATTATATTCACTTTAAATACGAACAAAAGCATTTAAAAATTCTTGACAAGTTTTGTAAATAATATTATTTTTAATTTCACTTAAAGCCATCTAAAACGGTCGGCAGTTAGGATATGTGTTTTGATTAGTTTGCGCATTTCCGACCTACTGGTCGTATATTAACCCATTACGAGAGTTTTGTGCACACAAGTTCAATTGTACGAATCGAATAGAAAATTGGCGATTTTCTTCCAATATCGTATATAGAGAGTTTTTGGAAATGCTCTTTCAGGATGGCCATTTTGTACGGCAATGTAATAACAAATTTTGGATTGTAAATGGCAAAATGTATAGAATAGAAAATGCTTGAAATTAGCCACAGAAAACGTGTGAATTTTTTCAGAATTTATTTGGACTATTTGTGGTTTTTTGGATTTGGCCAATTCTTGGAAAATCCTACAATGTCCCAAACAATTCTGAAAAAATTCATATGTGTTCTTTGGCTAATTATACTTTGTGTTCTATAAAACTTATTCGTAAAATTTATCCTTTTTGAGTAAAACTATCACCAAATTTCATCATAAAAAACTTGGTGATATTTTTATTAAATACGTGAAATAAAAAAAAAACAGAAAGTTTATTAAACTAGAAGGTATTGCCCGTACCATTTTCGATCGAAAAACAAATTTTAATTTAACAATATGGCGGAGTTAAAAAAAAAAAAATTCAAATTTCGAGCTGAAAGTTGATTTTTGGCTTCCAAAAATTTTATTTTTTATTCGACCGGAAAACTAGAGGTTCATGGCATGGAGAAACATATATAAAATAAATTGCTATAAGAATCAAATCGATCGGATGATTTGTCTTCGAGTTACAACTGCAGCAAATTTGAAAAAAGTAGTTTCGTGAAAAACGCGTTTAAAGTTTAATTCATACATCTCTCAATACCTTTATACGATGAGCTGCTGCTCTTCAAATGGTTGTAACTCGGAAACTTTTATTTTAGTATGTTATTTTTAAATGTAGACTATCGAAATATGCAAAAAAATGATTTTTTCATAATTTCACACTAGTGGTGGAAGAAATCCAACAGTTCAAATACGACCAAGCCTTAAACTTTTCAGTTACTCAGGTTACTTTTAAAGTATTCAAGTTGTTTATGCAAATAATGAATTGGTGAATTAAAAAATTATCGAAACTAAAGTGTATTTTAAACAACGTACAGAAATGGTGATTTCGTTATAATAAATTACGAAGGAGAATATTTTCCCGGAACTGTCATTGAAAAAAACTAAGGAATTGTAAAAATTAAAACAATGACGATGTGTGGACATTATTGGAAGTGGCGAGATCGAGACGATATTTTAAACTATTGATCAGGCGATATTATTTGTAAGATTGAAGCTCCAGCAATGATGACTACTCGTGGAACGTATGATGTGCTTAAAATTAAGGACCTTAAAATGAAATAAATTATATTAATTGTTATTTAATTTATTTCCATACAAAATTAACTACATTCTAACACTAGAACTACCGGCGCTCAAGCTTTTAATTTTGATAATTTTTGGTACCTTTAAAGTAATATGCTTTCACATTTAAATTAATAATTATAAATGGAAATAGGTTCGCGATAATGTCGTAATTTTGAACCTTAATAAGATTTGGTATTACTCTTAAGAGATATTTTCAAAAAATATGATTAATTCAAGCAAGAAATTTAGTACCGGTCAATTTGACCGGTCAATTTGACCGGTCTTGGTATATGTATATTATGTATATTTTATACTGAACTATACACTTGAAAACTTAAATGTGTCCTTTTTTACTATAAGAATTTTTTTTTTTTTTTATGTATTTTTTTTCCAATTTTTTTGTTATTTCATATAAAGAAATATTATGTGCATAAACTACACGTAATTTATATCCAAATTTTCAACTTTTTCACTATATTTGATAGAGAAAACGTCTGATTTCTAAAGCGGTCGGAATTAGGTTGCGGTGGTCGGAATTAGGAAACGACAGTTCTTGTGGTCGGGAAAAGGCGCATCTGACCTTTTTGCTTCATGCCAGTTTAAAATGTTATTTTAATACATTTTGCAGAAAGAAAGTACCATAACAATTTTTTTTTAAAATTCAAACATCACTTTAATTTCAGGATTTGCCCTTCTTGATTGATTTTAATATATTAGTCGCTTCGTTTAGGGAAAATAGATAAGGAAGCTGTTTGGTGGTCGGAACTAGGCCACTTAACGTTACCATACAGTGATAATGTTGCGCGCGCCAAAAAAGTTTTAGCAAATAGAGTCAGTCATCAAGGTTAATGTTGACAATGCACATGCAGCCAACGCTTCTACAAGATACAAAGTATAAAACGTCGACTCTTCTAAGCTTTACTGAACAAAGCATATTGAAGATTAGACACAGTCTACTTGTAGATAAATTTCGCTGACTTATAATTAAGACGAACTGTCTACTTTGGTTGGATTTCGTAGAAATGTAACTATTGCAGAAGTCTCGACTCTCTCTAAATTTTCGCCGATTAGTTCACAAAGTCTGTATAATCTATATTCGAAACGAAACGAAATTCGAAATGGGCCAAAATCATCCCCTAGTTTCAAAATGGTGGTAGTTTAGGGCAACGGTTGCTCGCACAATTTTTAAAGCGCTGTTTCGGATATTTATTTTCTCTCCTTAAAAAGCTATAATTATTACTTTTTATATAAAAGTGTTCCATTTCTTTGTGCATAAATCTCTGCACACTACCAACATTTTAAACAAAAACTTTTACATTTGTGCTCTACATGGTTACAAAATTATATTCTGCATCTGTCTAATCTTCGCAAGGAAAACTACAATACATACAAATGAAGTCGCAAGCTACGTGAATATCTTAAATGAAAGTCCTCGGTGAAAATAGTAATTTGTTCAGTAGCTGCGTCAGTATTTTTTTTCTCACATTGGAAGTGAGATGATCTAGAAAACACGCCGTCTCGGTGAGAAAATTATTATTTTCACTGAAACTTAGTTTTTGTCATGTAATTTTAAAAAGCATTAACGCTTTTTAAAATGACACTTTCTGTGATTCACTACCGACAATTAATTTAAAAATTCAAGCGTTCAACTTATACACAGCTTTTGTCAATAGCTAAGAAGCTCTTGAAAGAAAATGAAGAGGTACTAATCGCACTCCCGTTGCATGAAGTTAAAATATTACGAACTTTGATCGTGTATGTTGCGTGACAAATATAAATTGACATTATGCCTTCATTCAATTAATTTTTTTAAAGTGCTCGAGGTAGTAATGGGAGAACATGGAAATTACACAAAGCAAATGATTGAGGCAGCAAAAAGTAATTCTTGGCGTCATAACGACGATAGTGAGTCACTAGAGTCATATAACTTTAGCAATACCAAACAACTTTCCGAGGTTAGTTGCTCTAGAAAATCGAAGCATACTTATCCTCCACCTGAATGGATTCGGCTTTGGATATTAATAGGACGGTGTCATATTCAATTCTATAGAGATTGGGTAAAATATTTAATTTTAACAAACATTTAAAATTAAAGGTTTTATTTTCAGACTGTGACGCACCTTAAATTAGCTTTGCACATTATTTGCTCAATTATGATTGGGTTGTTATACGGTGACTCAGGTACAAATGCAGCGAAGGTTATTTCAAATATAGGATTATTTTTGGTTTCTATTGTATACCTTTGGTACACCACCATGATGCCAGGAGTTTTGCGTTGTAAATATATATTAATTTTTAAATGGAAAATTCTATATGTTTTGCTAATACACACGATTTTAGTTCCTTTGGAAATAGCGACAATAAAAAAAGAAACTTTTAACAACTGGTATAAGCTCCGCACGTATTATCTAGCAACAATTATAACATCTACACCTGTTCATGTAAGTAGTTTGTTGACTTCGACGGAATTTAATATAAAGGCTGTTTTTTTAAGCGCGGCCGGATTTTGATTTTAAATAAAACACTTAAAATTGAGCAAGTGATCATAAATTTGGCTTTATTCGAAAGATAATTTTTTTAAATTTAATATTTATATTCAAATTCTAGCATATGATTACCGGCAGTTGCCAGTAACATAACGCATTCTATAATATCACTCAAATTTTTTACCAAATTCGCGAACATTTGGGGCCGCATATGCGTCGATTGAAGCTGGTTTATCAGCATACACCAGAGACTTATCATATCCCCACAAAAAATAATCCAGCGATTTCAAATCACATGATCTTGATGGCAAATTGATAGGTCCATTTCTTGAAATTAGATTTTGGCCAAATTGTCAAATTAAGATTGAGAACGTCGTGTGACGTGCTCTATCTTAATATACATATGTATATACCATTTACACTTCAAAAGCAACTAAATCAACATCAAAAGCAACTTAAATCAAATCAAGTGAAACTAATTCAAAGCCATGTACAACCAAATCAAAAACAAGCACAACCTTTTCAAAAATTTAATAACCTTTCCAAATTCAGTAACAAACATTTCAATTTTTAAAACAACAATTTCAATTCTAGTAACAACTTATTCAATTTCAATAACAACCTATTCAATTTCAATAACAACACATATTTCCTGCACTTAATTTGATTTTGCAAGACGTCTTCGGGGTTCAGCATTAGCGAATATGGATGTCTGACCAACAAGATCACACACTTCCTGTGTCTTGTGGATAATTGCGTTGTCTAAAATGAACCAAACTTCGTCTAGATTATCGTCTTCGAATTACTGAAGTAACCCCTTAAGTAAGCCGCAGAAAATATTTGAGTTGTTTCAGTGATAGTGTTTAATTAAAAAGTATTTACGCAACGCTGGTGAAACTTGAAATAAATTTCCACGATACAGAATCGTTGCTGCGGTGTACATCTTTCCATGGTGATTTGTTAGACCTTACAGAATAAAAGTGCTATTGACACCTACAACAAATGACATATCATCAGAAATCCGGCGCCTCTTAAAAAACCACTCTTTATGTATATAATCTTTATTTACTTCATCAAATAATTATTTTATTTATTTTTCTTTCTTCTAACAGATTATATTTGCGACTGCTTTTTCTACAATAACGTACTTAATGACGAATCAGCCGTTCGAACTGGAACGCTACGTTAAGTTTGCTTTCATTAACATTATGATTACAATCGCGGCCGACGGTTTTGGTGTCCTATTGGGATCTGTAGCTAATCCTGTGGTAAAAATAAAAAAAATATAACCGCGTCTACACTGCACATTTTTTATGTCAAAGCTGTTGCGATGACATCGAAATGTCCGTTATTAACCCCTTCGGTACGTCACAGTAGGTGATATATTCCCTGTACGAGAAAGCTTTTTTAGGTTGCGGAAATATATTTTAATACAAACACAGCATCCCAAGCTGCACCGCTTATAACAGACATTTATAGAAAGCTTGAGCCCGTGGTCGGTAGCATCCATGAAAAGTTTTCACTGCCGCCCTCAGTGACGACTAGAAACAGCGATCGTACCCACAGAGCTTTCCGCGAACGCCGACCTTAGGCGGCGGTCATACTCAGAGAATATTGCACGGATGCTGGCTTTAGGCGGCAGTCGTACCCCGAGAATGTTTCGTGGATGCCGGCTATAGGCGACGCACTATAATATATCGACGATTTTTTTGAATTATCTCTCGGTAGAATAATGATATTGTATTGATTGTAAGCCATTGCGGATTCGGAAAAAACGGTAAAAAGTTCCGGTGACCTTCATTTGACTTTGAAAATTCGCTTCGAAGTTGACTATTGTTAGAAAAAAATTGATATTTTTGTATGTAGAAAATATGTCAATCTTCCCTTTTATTTTATTTCTGGCTGACATTCCACTGTAGGAGTCTTAGAACTAAAAAGATCGATAGAGGTTATTCGAAGATCACGCAAAGGTTATATGTAGGTAATTTTCGAGAGGAATACAACGAAATGGCCTTTTTTCGCAGTCTGACCGGGAAAAGGATTGTAGATTCAGTCCTGAGATGCTCAGATTGAGTTAAAGCACTAACGATTATCGGATCGGTAGTGGCCGGCCTAGGGTCATCCAGAGGTCATTTGAAGGTAAATTCAAAAGTCATTTCAAGGGAATCACTGCGTTATCGCCCTTTTTTAAGTCTGGCCGGGAAAAGGATTTTAGATCCAGTTCTTGGATGCTCAGGTTGAGTTATAGCGTGATCTTCGAATGACCTCTATCGATCTTTTCTAGTTCTAAGACTCCTATTTTTTTTTTTCTAAAAATCTTCAACTTTTAAGCGAATTTTCAAGGCCAAATGAAGGTCACCGGAACTTTTTACCATTTTTCCCGAATCCGCAGTGGCTTACACTTTAATTAAAAAAAAAAAAAATTCATCTCAATAGCATTATTCTATCGAGAGATAATTGAAAAATGGAAAAATTCGTACAGATATATCATTGTACGACAATAGGACCGAAAGGGTTAATGCATGTGAAGACATTTTTATAATGCAAGGCTAGTTATCCCATTCGAAAAATCGCATAAGATCAGTGCCGACATCAGTATTGCAAATTACATGTTAAAAATGTCCATTGTAGACACACGGTTAATAAAAGTACCATATATAAATTGATATAAATATTAATTTTACAGAATGGAACATTCTTTGGAGCTGTACTTACTTGCTTTATGTTAATATTCTCCGGTTTCCTTATTTTATTTGAGCACATGCCTTCATATATGAGAGTAATTTCTTATTTTTCCGCACACCGCTACGGACTAGAAAGCTTGGTAGTTTCAGTTTATGGAAACGGAAGGTCTGATATGATTTGCCCGCCACAAACAATATACTGTCATCTAAGGTATTATATTATATACATGTAATGCTGTAATCAAACTATTGTGTTAAAATTTCAGGAAGGCAAGCCTACTTCTCAAAAATTTAGGAATGGCAGGTGGCAATTATAATTTTAATGTTGCTATTCTTTTTCTGCAAATTAGTGTTTTTAAAGGTTTAGCATATTTTACACTTAAAAGAGCACTACGTAATGGGAGCTGAAAGATATCAAGCTAGACCAAAAATAAAAGGTTGTGGAAATACCGTATCCTATGGGAAAAAATTCGTTACCTACGTACTTTTATAAAATAGTGTGATATTTGGTTTAAGTAAGTGGTATAAATAAATTGTACAAGATTTGCAACGATTTTTACATTCTCTTATTTTACACTTAATTTAATACAATAATTATTTAAAACTAGTTTGTGTACTCATAAAAAGCAGTAATATTTATTTTATATAGTGAGACCAAAAAGTACCGGACCGGTTAAATGAAAAAGAGGTTTGGTTGGTTGGTTAGTGTAGCTACCCGATCACTATAATCTGATTGTGATGGTTGCTTGTTGCGGTTACTCATAGGCCGTTAGTACAACGACAATCCATCCCAAAAGTTAGAGTGCTCACAGCGCTTAATGGATAGTTATGCGAATAGTAGAACACTCGCGTCCTATTCCTTCTTCGCCGAGGACGTGTTGCTGGTCTGGTGTATTCAAGAATGGCTATCTAAAAGTTATTTTGTTTTGTAACAAGCCGCTGAATAAAGTTTTCGTTGTAAAAATTCAGTACGTGTCGACAATCTATTTTTACTCAATCTAGTATGCTAAAATATTTTTGTAATTCCAAGGGCTGATGTAATCACGAGCCCCATAATCTCCAAGGCATCAGAGTTTAGAAAGCAAAAATTTCCTCCTAGACGGAGAGGTCACCATTAAAATAATTAATTCATCGTGCGAAAAATAATTTTGATGTTTTGAGGAATCGGCCAGCTTAAGAGATTAGGACTTGTTTAAAAAATAGATTTTTATTACATTTTCTCAAAGTAAAATATTTCAAATTTGTTCTGTCTAATTTTAATTTTAAAATTGTTATATGAAAATTCTTAGAGATATTACCGGTCTTTTCTACGAATGTTCACTTGCCTATTGTATTTTAACACTTTCGCTGCCACGTTTTATTCAGTTTTACATTCAGCTATTAGGTGCCGGTCACCGGTAACCGGCGTGGCAGCCAAAGTGTTAAATAGCTGCGTAGTGGCTTCAAATGTTAAGAATAACACAATTCTGAATGTAGTACAATGTGGAATACTCGGGGTAAGTTGTTTATTTTATCGTCTTATTAGCTGGGTTACCCGATTTCACCCGGCGTTGGGTAAATACTTACTGATTAGACATCTCTCAAATGTTCAAGATTGTTATATCCTAGAAATTGTTTCCACCCGAAAACCCCTTTATGGATCCGCCATTTTGAATATCCAAATTTTAATAATATTAAAAATTAGTGGCCTTAAAATAATCATACCAGTTTTCATTAACACCCGTTGAAATCGAGGAATTTCGCCATATGGGGTCCGCCATCTTGGATCTAGAAATTTTGATAATATCCAAAACTGATAGCCCCAAAACAATCATACTAATTTTCATTAAAATCCGTTGAAGTCGAGAAATTTTGATCATCATATTGATCCGTGATCTTGGATTTGGAAAGGGTTCCTGGCTACAAGCGGCTCCGCTTGGACCTAAGCAAGAAAATCCCATACCTTTACCATACATGGATGTGTCCTTATGAGTTAAGTTTGGAGGTACCATATTTATTTCGTATATCAAAAAACAGGGGAACTAGAGGGCGAAAACCTTTTGAGTCCTAGTGTCCAACAGAGATTGAGTTTGGATTTTAGATTGCTGTAGTTATATCATATACTAATGTACTTTGAAATGACAGTGAGGAAACATATATATGTAAATTGAAATGAGAAGTTTGGAAGCAGTGTGAATCTTCAAGGCCAGTAAGTAACGGCTTCCTTTGAGTGTCCAGAGCTGGAAATGAGATATATAATAAAGGGCGTCAAGATATACCGGGTGTTTCAGACCACCCGTCCACCCCTAATATCTCGAGAAATAATCATCAGATTGAAAAATAAAAAAATAGGGGTAAAATATTTTCGAAAAAACTATTTAACCAAAACCACCCCCACCTCCCACCCCCACGCCCATGGGCGGGGGTGGGGGTAACTTTTTTTCTTAAATTGCACCCCCTATTTTTTATTGCGGATTCGGAATCTACAGGAAAAAATAAGAAACTTTTGTTCCAAACATTTTTTTTTTATGCACAGATGGCCCTGTAATCGCAAAAAACTATTCTATCGGTCATATTCGAAATGTTGTCCACCTTGATTAATACATAGTTGTACTCTTCTCTGAAAATTATCGACAGCTCTTCTAATTTCCTCTGCGTCAAGCGATCGTATTGCCTCTGTGATCCTACGAATCATGTCATCCCTTGTAGTTGGACGCTCGCGGTATACTAAATCCTTCACCCTTCCCCATAGATAGTAATCCAGAACTGTGAGATCTGGAGATCGGGGAGGATAATTACGAGGACCATATTTGCCAATCCATCTGTTGGGGAAACTACGATTCAAACTTGTTCTGGAAATAATCGCAGTATGGGCAGGACAACCATCCTGCTGGAACCACATGTTTCGCCTTAGTTCCAATGGAACATCTTCCAGAAGGACAGGCAGATCATTCTCAATCAGAGCTACATACCGGAAACGGTCCAGATTACCATCAAAGAATATCGGACCTATGATACGGTCATCGATGATCCCGCACCAAACATTTACTTTCCAAACATGTTGATGATCAATCGTTCTCATCCAATGGGGATTATTTTTAGTCCAGTAACGGCAATTCCACGTATTCACTTCTCCATCAATTTTGAATGTGCTTTCATCTGAGAATAATATGGATCTGTGGAAATTTTCTCCTTGATTTTGAATCCAGTTGCAAAATTGGAGCCGTTGTACGAAATCACCGTTCGTAAGTTCTTGGTGTAATTCCATACGATAGGGGTGGAATTTTTCACTTTTGAGAATGCGTTGAATAGTAGTAACAGAAACACCACTATCGATTGCACGCCGTCTCAAGGAATCGTGTGGTTGAACGATTGTTGATGCAAGGATATCTGCTGACCTTTCATCCCGGACGCGGCGACGAATGACCCTTCCTTTATTATGATGAGGTTGCACAATACCCTCATTTTTTATTCTTCTAGAGAGCCGGGAAAATACTTTACGTGAATGAGGGAATCTATCCGGATACCGTTGTTGCCAAAGAATTTCGGCGGCAGCGAATGAACCTGATTCAAAATAAACTTGCAACATATCATGGGCTTCTTGATTTGTGTACACCATTTTTACCAATTAAATCGACTTTATAAAGCTCTTCCAAGTAATTTTTATGATAAATATTATTGAGAATTCTCTTTCCAATTGAAATGATGGATTG
This sequence comes from Dysmachus trigonus, assembly GCA_949715965.1. Taxonomy (NCBI): domain Eukaryota; kingdom Metazoa; phylum Arthropoda; class Insecta; order Diptera; family Asilidae; genus Dysmachus; species Dysmachus trigonus. The sequence continues at coordinate 32,295,806 of OX454321.1, read as the reverse complement.
GCGTCTCAAGGAGGATATGTTATTGACTTCTTAGTAAAGAGATGATATTGAATTTTTAAGGGGGACATATCCTAGCTCGTTTCTGTTATGTCAACGATTACAGGGCCATCTGTGCATAAAAAAAAAAATGTTTGGAACAAAAGTTTCTTATTTTTTCCTGTAGATTCCGAATCCGCAATAAAAAATAGGGGGTGCTATTTAAGAAAAAAAGTTACCCCCACCCCCGCCCATGGGGGTGGGGGTGGGAGGTGGGGGTGGTTTTGGTTAAATAGTTTTTTCGAAAATATTTTACCCCTATTTTTTATTTTTCAATCTGATGATTATTTCTCGAGATATTAGGGGTGGACGGGTGGTCTGAAACACCCGGTACATGTATGCCAAAAATGATGAAAATCGAAGGAGTGGAAGGGTCTCATTTTTTTGAGCAATTATTCGTATATTCATTATTCCATTGATTCACTTGGTTCGAGAGCTAAGGAATTCCAATTCAAAAGTTGCGGGATTGGTAAGACTCAATCGAAAAGTCTTATCATCAAAAATAATGGTCCCCGGTGGGAATTGAGCTTCCTGTTTCGTTTTCATCATTTCATATGATATTCAAGTGAAAATGAGCGATTGCTACCCATAAAGTGCAATCAAAATGAATGAAGTGAGATTCAAGCTAATTGCTCTGCAATGACTCACATACATGCTCTTAGACACAAGATGCAATGCTTATTTATAGCTAGGAACCCTTTGCTAATATTCGATATTAGTGGCCTAAAAGTAATCATTCTACTAATTTTCATTAAAATCCATTGAAAACGAGACAATTTTGTCTCCATATTGGATCCGCCTTGGCTTTACAAGTTTTGATGATATTCGAAATTAGTGGTATATATATTCACTAAAATCCGTTGAAATCAAGACATTTTGGTCTCCACATAGGACTCGCTATCTTGGATTTGCAAATTTTGATAATATTCAAAATTAGAAGCCTCAGAATAATCATTGTACCAATTTTCATTAAAATCCGTTGAAATCAAGACATTTTAGTCGCCATATTGTATCCGCCATCTTGAATTTGGAAATTTTGATATTGTTCAAAATCAGTGAACTCAAAACAATCAATGTCAATCGTCATCTTGGATTTGTAAATTTTGGTAATATTCCAAATCAGTGACCTCAAGATAATCATTGTACTAATTTTCATTAAAATCCCTTGAAATCGGAAAATATTGATCGCTATGTTGTATCCGTCACCTTGGACTATTAATTTTGTAAATTTCAAAATCAGTGATCTCAAAACAATCATTGTACTAATTTTCATTAAAATCCGTTGAAATCCAGAAAGCTTGGTCGCCATATTGCATCCTCCATCTTGAATTTCTAAATTTGGACAGCGGATTTGAAATTAGCATCCCGCAAAACCCTTAAGTACCAATTTTCAGGAAGACCGCTTCAAATTTAAAATTTTCATCCTCCATCTTGTATCTGCCATTTTGAAACCCTATATAATTTCCGAACAAAATTAGCCTATCTGTTAAGTTGGAATATGCACTATCTTCGGACAAAAAATGAAAAATATCGATGCAAGCCTTTAGGTGTAATTGAGCAACAAACAAACGAACTTTCATTTTACATATATATATGGGGAAGGGATAGGGATTGGACATTACTAAATTTTAACACTTTTTTCTCAAAATGACATTTTCATAGACGGTAACCACGATATCTCAAAAACCACAACTACCCCTTTAACATCCCGCGAACACTTAATGATTGATATCATCACGGCTTCATGTACTTACGTTTGCGAATACTGAAAATGCCAAAAATTATTTATTACCATAACCGGAAAACATTAGCTTACCCACCCCTTTCGTCGCAGCTTCCAGCATTCCACTTTTCATGATTCGCTTATGAGCACACCTATATGTAAATTGACATCGGGATTTCGTATACGTAAAACCGTGTAAATCGAAAACAAAGTAAATTGTGCATAATTCAGTCATTTATTTCAACCTAAAGTAGAAGTAAATATATTTTAAAAAAACCGGCCAAGTGCGAGTCGGACTCGCGCACCGAGGGTTCCGTAAAATATTTTTATTATATGATGTAACTAAAAATTTACGGTTTTCGCAATTTTCCCTTTATCTGTGGTATAAGACGTTGCTTCGTACCAAATTTCAAGATTCTGAGTTCACGGGAAGTACCCTGTAGGTTTTGATTTCCTTGCGAGTGTCGCAAATTTGCGGAAATTTGCGGCATAAACGGCTGTATCTTTTGATTGCGTTGGCTTAGAAGTTTGATTTTTTCCAAGGGACAGTAGACCTGAGTATTTGATATAAATTCCAGCTTGATACATCCACGCGTTCCTGAGAAAAAGGGTCTTGACAGACAGACGGACGGACGGACGGACAACAAAGTGATCCTATAAGGGTTCCGTTTTTTCCTTTCGAGGTACGGAACCCTAAAAACAACATAAAAATATCAATCGCTATCCCCATATACAGCGTGTTTCACATAGCGTATGCCAAAATGAGTGGGGTGAAAGGTCTCACCCAGGCAAATAAAAAAATTGAAGACCGGGAGGGGAGGAGGCAATCTCAATCGTTTAGGAGTTACAGGGTGATTCATAAATTGGAAGTTTTCATAGTATGCACATCAGTTTATCTTTCGATCTACTCAACGCAGCCATATGAAACTCCAAGAATTTTAACTATGTTGATCTAACGCCTACTACTGTAGCTACAATTGTTTGTTTAGTATACACAGGTAATTAATTTTAATTACTGCTGCAAACAAGCTATACAAAGTTAGTGTAATTTATTTTATTGTCGTTATTAGTTTGTGTTAGTCAGTCTTCACATCCAAATATCCTAACGCTCTTTTACTAATACCTGATAGAAATTTTGTTATAAAAGCGGGTCAGTCAGAAAGAATATCGATCATAGTTGAAAAACAAAGCGATAACTATGGATGTTCTTAAGCTTAAATTATTGAAAAATGGCTGAATTTACTTTTTTTGGAATACGCGGATATAATTTACATTTAAGGTCTAGTAGACCGAAACGCAAGAGCCTCGTCGGAAAAAACCCTGAAGTGAGCACGAAATGAGTCACAACACGATTAGGAGTGTCGTCAGCTAAAGTTTGGAGGGTTATTCATCGAAAGGGATTGCATCCATATCACCATATCCTAGTTCAAGGACTACTGGAAAGAGATTCGCAATTCATCAGGGATGGTGTGACAAACTTCCACAACCTCCATACCTATACCTCCTCAGATACAAACCCACGTAGGACAAGGGCTACCTCATTCCAGCATACAATCGGATTTAATGTTTGGGTTGGTATCATTGGCAACCATTTAATAAGACCATTCATTGTGCTGCAAGGTTTAATAACTAAATGTATGCCGACTTTTTGGAGAATAAATTGCCAGATCTACTAGAGGACGTTTCTCTGGATAATCGAAAGGCAATGTTTTACAAACAGGATGGATCCTCAGCGCATACTGCTAGCAATGTGACAACAATATTGTCTTGAACGCTGGATTATACCAGGTGGACCGATTCCTTGGTTCGCTAGATGATCTAGACCTTACTCCATTGGACTTTTTCGGAAAACAATGAAGTATGTAGTTTATTCAACGCCTGTTAGCACTAGAGAGGAATTAATTAACCGAAATGAGACTGCAGCAACGATAATACGGGTGAGGCTGGCTACAATACAGCTTAAACAGAGAATTAGAAGGTGGTTATTGGCATGCATCGAAAGTGGCGGAAGACATTTCAAGTAGCCTTTGTAATGCACTACCATTAACGATAACACAGGTCAACAAAACTAAATTTTTTTTTTGAGTCTGAGTTATGAATGCTATTTTCTTATTGGCTGTGTCCAAAAGGAAGGCAAAATTGTCATAATTTTGTTAAAACTTTGCTTTTGTGAAGGAAAATTTGACATTCGTTTGGATAGTTTGAACCTCAATTACAACTAAATGCGTTGTGCGATATTTTTGATTTTTTGCCAAAAAGTACGTTATACTGGAGAAAACAGTATAGGTACATTTTTGTATTGGGTTCCAAAGTGGTGAATTAAATATGGCGTCCGAACATTTGCAATTTTATGGGGTTTTTTATCAAAATGAATCAAAGAGGTCTTAGGGTCGCTGAAACTTAATCTGTTACCAATATATATATTAAAGATGGAGGATCTAATATAGCAACCGAAAATTTAAAAAATGTCCGCCCCCAAAAGATTTATAAGGAAATGAAAACATAACAATTTTGATGATTGGTCATTTTAAATTTGCTGTCCTGGGCACAAAAGCAAATTTTTTTAAAAATCATGTTGATTTTCTTCAGTTGTGACTTGTGTAATCTATATCTATTATATCTATAAAAGAAAGTCATTTTAGTTACACTATTTATAACTCAAGAACGGCTGAACCGATTTGGCTGAAAATTGGTGGGGAGGTAGCTTAGAACCAGGAAACGGCTATAGGATACTTTGTAAGGGTTTCAAAGTGGCGGATCCAAGATGGCGACTGAAAATTTTAAATTTGAAGCGGTTTTCATGAAAAAATTGGTATATAGGGGTTTTGCGGGATGAGGATTTCAAATATGGCGACCAAGATTTCCTGATTTCAACGGATTTTAATGAAAATTAGTACAGTGACTGTTTTGAGGTCACTGATTTTGAATATTATCAAAATTTAGAAATCCAAGATGGTGGAAAATGGCGACCATATTTCTCGATTTCAAGGGATTTTAATGAAAATTAGTACAATGATAATCTTGAGGTCACTGATTTTGAATATTATCAAAATTTACAAATCCAAGATGGCGGACCCAATATGGTGACCAAGATTTCTCGATTTCAACGGATTTTAATGAAAATTGGTACAATGATTATTCTGAGGCCACTAATTTTGAAAAAATTAAAATCCAAAAAAATTAAAAATTTCCAAATCCAACATAGCCGATCCAACATGGCCACCAGAATGTCTCGATTTCAACGGATTTTAATGAAAATTGGTACAATAATTATTCTGAGGATACAAGTTCCGAATATTATCAAAAGTTGTAAATCCAAGATGGCGGATCCAACATGGCAACCGAATATCTCGATTTCATCGGATTTTAATTAAAATTAGTACAATGATTATTCCGGAGCCACTAATTTGGAATATTATCAAAATTTCCATATCCATGGCGACCAAAATTTCTCGATTTCAACGGATTGTAATAGAAATTAGTACAGTGATTATTCTGAGACCTCTAATTTTGTATATTATTAAATTTTCTAAATGCAAGATGGCGGAACCAACATGGCGTCCAGAATGTCTCGATTTCGACGGATTTTAATGAAAATTGGTACAATGGTTATTCTGAAGCTACAAATATACTAGCTATAGCTACGAATATTATCAAAATTTGTAAATCCAAGATGGTGGGTCCAATATGAGACCAAATTTCTTGATTTCAACGGATTTTACTGAAAATTAGTACAATGATTATTCTGAGGCCACCAATTTCGAATATTAGCCAAATTTCCAAACTCAAGATGGCGGATCCAATATGGCGACAAACATTTCTCGATTTCAACGGATTTGAATGAAAATTGGTACAATGATTATTTTAATTCCACTAATTTTGAATATTATTAAGATTTGGAAATTCAAGATAGCGGATCCATAAAGGGGTTTTCGGGTTGAAACAATTTCTAGGACATAACAAACTAGAACATTTGAGAAGTGTTTAATTAGTAAGTATTTACCCAACGCCGGGTGAAACCGGGTAACTCAGCTAGTAAAATAATAAATGTAATCTCGTTAGATAGCGTTATTAGTTCATTATATCCAGTATTGACTCCTAATTATCCTGACGCTCCGTTTCTAATACCTCCTATGAATTATGGTACAAAAATGAGTAAGTTTGAAAGTACATTGACCACAGTTGAAGAAGCAAGCGATAAGAACGGGTGCTTAATAGAAAAAATTAAGATAAAATGGCAGAATTCATTGTTGAAGAGTATGCCGATATAATTTACGTGTACAGTTTAGTAGACGGAAATGATAGTGAGGCCGTACGAGAATACCAAAGGAGATTCCCGAATCAGCGTGTACCCTACAGAAGGGTATTTTCAAGGACTTTCAGAAGGTTAAAAGAAACCGGAAGTGTAACCGCCCCCAGAACAGAAACGCGATAAGGAACATCGGCCGATTCAGTGGACACCGACCAACAAATCCTCAACATCGTCAGGAACAGCCCTGAAATAAGCATCAGGCAGGTCGCACGACGGTTAGGATTGTCTTCAGGGAGAGTTTGGACCGTTGTGAACCGAGAGGGACTACATCCATACCACCATATCCCGGTCCAAGCACTACAGGAAGGGGATTCCGATAGACGATTGCAATTCTGCACTTGGCTGTTCGAGTCTGACATCGATGGCATCACAAACTTCCACAACCTCCACACCTGGTCAGATGTGAACCCACATATGACAAGGTGTCGGTCCTTCCAGCAAAGATTTAGTGTCAATGTCTGGGCTGGCATCATCGGCCACCAGTTGATAGGACCCTTCATTGCCCCAAGCTCTGAATAGTCAGCTATATTCGGACTTTTTGGAGAATACCCTTCCGGATCTGTTGGAGGACATCCCCCTGGCGACCAGAAGTGCAATGTATTTACAGCACGACGGAGCACCTGCGCATACTGGGAACATTGTTAAGGAAAGGTTGAATTAACATTACCCAGAGCGCTGTATTGGACGAGGTGGACCGATTCCTTGGCCTGCTAGGTCACCGGACCTTACTCCACTGGACGTTTTCTTATGGGGAATGATGAAAGATGAAGTTCTCTCAAGACCAATCAACACCAGAGAACAATTAGTTACCAGGATTGGAACCGCAGCCACGAAAATACGGGAGAGACTGGCTACCATAGACCTCAAACGCGAAATAAGACGAAGGCTACTTGCATGCATCGAAACTGGCGGAGAACATTTTGAACAGCTTTTGTAGGACATAAGTTTTAATTGTAATTAGTTTTTAAGGGAACAAAATGTATTTTTTAGTTAATTTAAGTATAATTTCTTAAAAATTCGAATTGTCATGATATTCTGTAAAAGGATTTTTGTAAATAAATTTTTGTATCCTTTTCCTACCTAGGCATGTTGCACCTTTTTGGAAAGGTAATTAGATAGGCAACTTAAAAAAAATAAAATGTAGGTATGTTAATAACATGCATTTCTGAGAAAAGTGGGGCGAAAGCTGAAAAATCGTGAAATAAAAGTTAATTTTTTCAACTTCCAGGGAGGATTGTGGTCAAGGGGTTGGGGATAGGGGGTGGTTTTGACCATTTTGGAAAAGGCTTCGAAATAGTAATTTTTCGGATTGGAGCCGATGCGATGCGTAGAAAAAAAAGATAAAAATACAAGAGCGGTTCCCATATAAGGCAAAATCCTGATTTACGAATTTTTTGGGATCATTTTGAATCTACACGAGCAAGTTCTACATACCAATATAAATTTAATATATATGTAAATAGATTTAGTATATAGGTATCCATTAAGATTATATCTTTGTTATTCTTGCCTTGGCTTGCACCGACTCCAAAATGAACTGATTAGATATTGTAAATACTTAAGAATCAGTAATTTTGTACATTGTCCTTTAATGCTGTTTTCCTTTAAACAATAAAAAATATTATATTTAACTTTTCAGTTTAAGTTTGTATATACACATAGGTAAAGCTTTGAAGTTAGTTTTTAATTTTTTGTAAAAATTTATTCTTCAATTTTTAGTGGTAAGTAACTCTAGCTTGCCATTTCCATCATCAGATCAGTTCTATTATTTTATTTATTTATTGCTAAGGACAACCCTTATGGTGGGCACTGCGACCGTAAGGTCTTTTATGCCGAAGTCCCTTTAAAGTAAAAGACGATCTGCTATCCAGAAGGTCTTTTACAGAACAAAAGTTTACTGAGCGTCAGCCGAGTCCAAGAACTCTTGGCTGAAGATCTTCCTTCTTAACCGCGCCAAAGTTGGACAAGCACACAAGTTGTGGGATGTACTCTCATCGTCTTCAAACCCAAACGACATTCCGTCTCATTTGACAGATCTATTTTATGTAGGTGGTATCTTAGCCCATGATGGCCGGATAGATAGCCTACCAAAAACCAGGGTGTTGATATCAGTGTAGGCGTAGGGTCTGACAAACTTTTTAGCTTGTCTGATTCCAGGGAAATTTTCCCAATATATGAATTGTTGTTCTCTGGCCCATTCTTCCATCACACCCTTGGTTGAGGACCAGCCAATGCTGCAGAAGCCATTTCTATCATCAGATCAGTTCTAAGTCACCATAATATTTTATTTTCATTGGAACTACACCTCTGTGCCACGCTTTATTAAAATTGGTTAACGGGAAGTGGCTGAAATTCAATAAACGGGATTCATCCCCTTATTTTTCAAACCTTAGAGGTGCGTTAGTTTCTTCAAATTTAAATGGGACCACACTCGCTATATAGCCTATTCAGTAAAAAAATAAATGGAACTACCCGTCGCGACACTGAAAAACACCACTTACACTCCCAATCACTTCCACGCGGCCACGAAAATATTCCTATTTTCGTACCGAAATTCTATTAAATGACCGATCAATTTTAAATTGTCTTCGCGCGGCGTCGAAATACCGTACAAAATGCCTGTTGACTGAATATTTCCCTTTCACAAAATGCCTATTGACTAAATATTTCTCTTTTACAAAATGCCCATTGAATGAATATTCGCCTTTTACAAAATGCCCATTGAATGGAATATTCACCTTTTGCAAAGTGCCTATTGATTGAATATTTACCTTTTACAAAATGTCAATTGATCAAACCCAGCATCACGTTGGCAAAAAAAATATCATACTGTTATCTTGTTTAAATTTTTGTTATATAAAAGATGGCTCCAAACATAATGAGATATTTATATGATGACCTATGCATCGATATTTGTTATCCAAAAGATAGCTCCAAATGTTAACGTAAAGATCTTGTTATCTCATGACCAAAGATATCGAAACGATGACATAATGATGATGAATTTGATATCTTTTAGAGAGTTTTTATCTATTTTATGGGATGAATTTTAGAGGGATTTCAAAAGGATTTTATTAGTTAAAACATTTTTCAACAAAAAATTAATCGGACGAAAAAAGAAACTGAAAATCGAAAAATAAAATAAACCTTTTTAGTCTTAATAAGTAAGCGCCTAAACTAATGTAAATACCTAATTTTGAGTCGGCTCTGTTATTGTTCATTGTTGAAGATTTCATGTTGCATTTTTATGTTATTTAGTTTTGATTATTTCTTTAACACTAGATTTACCAGCTATTTAAATATACCTATTTCTACCAAAACCAGTCAAAATGACTGGTCTTTAAGAAAAGTACCTAGTGAAGTTTCTAGTCTTTATTTACTAGAAAGAAATAACAAAATAAGTTCAATAATATTCATTGTAATACATAGATTTATAGACATTATCAATTAATCAAACTTTTAGTCGTTTCTTGTACATACATCACTCACAATTTTTACACACGTAGATTTTTCTCTCTGTACACTTTTAGCATACATTTTTTTTTGTATATATTGCAAATAGTTGTGATTTTATTGTTATTACAATATCCTATTTTAGACCATTTACGTACAGGAAGGGTGCCACTTGAACTTGGTATATTAATTTCTTGTGGTTTTTCCATTGCAGTCTGATATTCAGAAGCAAGTTCTTCAGCTAAGCGAATCCTTTCCTTAAGGGGTTAGGTGTAGTCAGAAGCATAAAAAAAATGACAAGTTTAAATAATCTTTTTTTGCCACTAAATTATTTTGTTTTGTAAAAGTAAAAACATAGCATTATTAAATAAGGTTTCGACTTCACTTGACAGAAATTTTGGAAAAAAAAATTAATAATTTTAAAAGTTATGGCTGTTTGCTTTCACCAAGTTCCAACCGAACTGCCTTGCGGTGGCCATCATATATCCTTGGAGATTCATCTAAAATCAATTGGACAAAAAAAATTAGTTTTATTAATAGATAATCTAGTGCCTGATCGAAGCCTTTTTTTTTTTTTTTTAATTAACAAAATGGCGGCCTCAGGAAAAATTTTTCCAGATTTTTGGGAAAAAACCTACAGTTAATTGTTTATAAAAAATCGATATTAAAAAAAAAAAGAAATCCTTCGATCAGGCACTAGTTTTTTATGTTTTCAAAAATCTGTATAAATTTCATTAAAATCTACCGAGCGGTTTTTGAGCTAGAGTGGCCACCAGTTCAAAAAACATAGTTTTGAGAAAAACGCATTTGAAGTTTTACACTCAATTTACGGAAAGTAATACGTATTATTTAATTACTTACACCGAGTCATCTATTCCTGGGCCATATAATAGTTCTTCAGCCGTTGTATCAGATTCCAAAATATCTATTTGATATTGTCTACTTAGCATTCTACCTTCTCGAGTGTTGTCGTTAGCGCGCATATCTGCCACTTTCACACGTGCAGTATCGGTTTTTTTGTTCCAGAGCGCCCGAGAACCCTTTGTTAATTATCGAATAACTCGAAAAGTATTTGTCGGATTTACTTAAAATTTTCAGAGAATATTTCTAAGATATTATACTTCAAGAAAATGCAAAAAAAAAATCGATTTTTTGAAAATCCTCACTACACCTAACCCCTTAATATAGTTTCACCCGTTGTGTTTTATACAATATCAAGGAATTTATCCCAGCTAAATCCAAGATATTGAAAAAAACTTGAAGCGGCCACCTTCTGGAACCTGACTTGACACTATACTTTCGTGCCATTTGATCAGTGATATCGACGCCAAATTTAGTGTTGTTATAAAAGGACACAGTTTCGGGTAGTGTCTTGTTAGTATTATCAAAGAACATATAACAAACATATAAAAAATTTTCAGCTCAGCTTGTTTGTTCCTAGTGCGAGTTCTTTATGTTATACGTTCTTTGGTATTATCTATTTTTATGTGCTTGTGTTTTGTACTTAGTACAAGTACTTTCTTATTTGGTTTACTCTTGTAAACTGTAAGTGTACATCTATTTGATTCGTACAGCAACGTTAAGAAACGTACTATGTCATCTTTTTTCTGTTTGCAATTTTTTGGGAGTTCCCTCTTGTTTGCACGCATTGTTCCAACTAAAGAAGTTTTATTAGACAGTAATTTTAACGCCAGAGGAACACTAGTAAAGAAATTGTACATTACTATGGTCCTACCTTTTATAGTATATGGTTCTACAAGTTTCATTACAACAAATTCAACAAAGTTGATGAATCTCGAGCCTCATCTTTTCCTAAATAAGGAAAGCCACTTACCACATATTTGGTTTTAACATCAGAGGCCAGCCAAAATTGTATGCCAAATTTCTGAGGTTTGTTTTGGTATATATTGTGTGAACCTGCATCTGGCCTTCGTTGGAAAGAGATGCTCATCCACTGTAATATAAGCTCCTGGTTTGAAGCGATTTCGGCTATTTTCAATAAATTTATCCCAAACTGTTGAAACTAAAGCGAATTTGTCCCTTTGCAAACGTTGACTTCTCTCATTTTTTTTGTCAAGCAAATGAAACGTAGCATCTCGGTAAAATCACGCCTACTCTTAGTTGAAGAAAAAAATGTTGGTCCGCACTTCTTATTCCACAAGTATTCAAGTCTCAAAGTTTTTCCTTCTTACGCCCCACGTGCTTACAATATTGCAATAAACGCCTTCAATTTTGCTTGCATTTTTTCCCCAAAACTCGAGAGGCTTCTAACTCTGTACAAGTTCTTATATGTTCTAAGATGTGATGGTCAATTAGTAATAAAAATGCGATACTCATAATATTTCTTTTTGCGTATGCTGTGGGCCCGGAAAATACTCTGAACTGGTGATCTTCCAGCAACACCCCCTTCCTCAATTTTTTTCCAAATAGTTCGGTCCGAAGCAATTTCAGTTTGTTGATCTTCTATTTCATTTTCACCTTCGTCTTCAGAACTGGAAGGCAATCGTATACATCTTCGTTTACGTTTATTTGGAATGTTTTCGTAATCAATGTCGCTTGGTTCATTTCCACTGTCCTTATCAGAAATTCCGTTATCACTACTCTCGATAATAATACTGTTATAGCTACTGCTGTGTCGATCACTATGGTTCTCTAATAATTCCCTTTCGCCAGCATATAGTTCATCATTTTCAACATCCGAACATTCAATAGGTACGCTGGTTAGATACGTAGAAGGTTTCATTCGTTTTGCCATTTTCAGGGCCTGACAATAACTATAAAAATAAGTTGAAACTAATAGTAGGATAGTATCTCTCTCTGTATTTAGTCTTCTTACTGAAGAATATATTTTTGAATACTTCAACATCCACATAAATGTTTCTTACCAGTGTCACAACAAATTCTTAGAGCCGACTACTCAAAATTCAATTTTTATGAAAACTATGTTCCCCATAAAACCCGCGATATTTTATTTCTCAGAATCATGGTTTTCCCGGAACCGTACATTTTTTGCCGAAAAAATGTTGCAGTACTTACCAATTGTTGTAGCTGCCACAATGTCCTTTTATCATATAGAAAGAAATAAAACTAATTCTTCCGTTATAGCTACAAAAGTCATGATATCATTACAAAAAGAAAATGTTACATGCAGTAGGAATTTTAAATTGAACCTGCAAGACCAGTCATTTTGACATTTCGTTGTTTATTTAGCGCCGACTCAAAATTAGTTACTTACATTAGTTTAGGAGCTTAGTTATTAAGATTAAAAAGGTTTATTTTATCATCATCAATCATTTATTGAGTAATATCTTTTTTTAATGATTTCTATAATCATAAATTGCATGTTATTGAATAATTACAATTATATTTCTATATTTATGTTATTTCTGAAACAACAACAACTAGAAGAGCTGTGTTTTTTATGTGGAACCAGTTTTTCTTTTTCTTATTGGACAAAGTAATATTTTAGCGTGATAGGTTTGCCTGAAGATCTTTCTTCTCTACAATTGTGATCGGTGACTCTGTAAATTATTTATTTCAGTCAAAAACAGTATACCAAATACAATACAAACACAACAACAAAAACTTACGAATATTAACGATCTCTCGAATAGTAGTTTTATTTTGTGAAGACGAAATTGAAGTCGCATTCTTTACATTGCTTTCATCTGTAACGCATTTGAGAACGTCTAACTTTCCTTTAGATTTTTCTGAATTTATGTGAATCCAAAGCTCTTCATTTGATACCTTTCCTGTATCTTTCTTGTCAATATCAATTTCAAATTCAGATTTTTTGTAGCTGCTCGAGTTTTTATAATTTTTCGGTAGTTCATGGAATTCCTCGGTATGATCCTCATATGAAAATAAATAAAGGATGATAATGCCAATCTACGAGATCTTTTGCATTTGGGTGCTAATCAATGTAAAGAATAAAATTAGAAAATAGCAAAAAATTAGTTTTAAAAATATTAAAAAAAAATGTTGTTTCGGGGTAAATTTTAAGGGTAGTTTTCACCCCTTGAATGTAGGAGATGGTGTATAAAAAAAAGGCTAATACTTTTTAATACTCTACAACATACCACGGAATCAGGAAAACTGACAAAACCTAGCTCTGGTGCAAATCGGGGGTGACTTACCCCCGCTCACCCTCTTAAGATTGATTATTTTCAAATCTCCTAAAACACACGTCAACTATATTTTTCAATTATCTACTTTATCCAATTATTTTGGCTGAAATTCTAATAATTTAGGAATTTTTACATATAAAAAATACGCTGAAAAATAGTATTTACCCTCAAAATTACTTATGGGTTGCGGCCCTTTGGGTCCAAAGTAGTATCCGCAATATTGTTATATTATACCAATATTTTTCGATGCTCTACCACATACCACAAAATCAAGAAAATCGGTGAGGTACACCTCGGGTACCTTCCTTGTCAGATACATTTTCAGCACATTTCTCCCCTCGTGCGAGAATTTTGTTTAGTCTTATAATCACATCTCTATCTGATGCATTGACAATTGGAAGTACGCAGTCTCCATTTCCGTCACAATGCGCTATACGTCTTAGTACGGTGTATGGCCCATTCTACACGTGTATTCTCGCAGCGTATTCAAACCGATTTTATAGGGGAGAAGTAAGCGACGCGAGGAGAAATCTCTACAAAAACGCTGAACTTTGGAGAGTAGATGTGCATCACAAATCGAATCTATTTATCGTGTTGTCACGAATACAGCAATGTGCATCAGCAGCAGGAATACCCGTGTGGAAACGCTGACTCTCCACTGTGTGTTGTAAAAACAGTTTGAATTCTGCTGCGAGAACACACGTGTGGAATGGCCCTATTCGTTGATTTTTTTCATACGTAAGCTAGTTTCAACGAGTATACCTTCTCTATAGTCTGCATGGCAAACGATATTTTGTGGTATAATTGTTGCAGTTTTTGCCAATAAAGGTATTTTAGCCGGAGGTAAATCAACTACAGATGGCAAGTTATTTGAGAAATTTTCAAAGATTCTTAAGGGGGGGTATCCCATTCTAGAGGCCCTTGAATTGAACGTTTTTTTTCAGGGAGTTGAACAAGAAAATACAAAACATTTAGAGTTAAACATAATAATCCTCTCATTATATGATATTTAATGAATATTTTGAGAAAAAAAAATTTTTTTTGAGTGGTTGGGTCAGGGCAGGCCTACTACTGGGACTCATAACTTAGAAACGGCAGCTCATGGTGTGCACAATAACAGCCAAACAAATAATCCGAAAAAAATGAGATTGCACATTAGTATTCTTTATATATGTGGCTATGGCAAGAGTGTGTCACATTTTGAAAAAAAAAATGTTATTCATTTCTTTAATTTTTCTTACTATTCGTTAAATTTTTTAGTTGATTTTTTACTGTTAAAACATGGGATACAAGCTATGCAAATGTAAAAATGCCTGATTTGCTCCACTTAGGTTATAGAAGCAAAGCTAGCGCAATTGTACCAAAATCTGAAATTTTTCGGATGAATGGTTTTCTCATTCATCAAACCGGTGTTTTGAGAAAAACGGCGTTTAAGTTAAAGTTAAAGGCAACGAGGAGTGGTGGGGAGCGCGCAGCTGCGCACGGAATCGCCTGTAGCAGCGCGGGCTTTTCAAATTTTGCGGCAAGAGACAGCTTAAACGATTCAAGAAAGAACACAGAATTTTTCAAAACTAAAAAAAAATGCATTTTTGTAACGTTCTAGAGTGGGATACCCCCTTAACGCATTCTTATCTTTATAAATAACAATATGAGCCTGTTCAGTAAAAATTTTCCCAATTATAACGGGGATGTTTTGAGCCTCGTTTGGTACGACTGTAAAATTTGTAACTGCCGTCGCCTGATCAGTCATTACTTTAACGTTATTTATATGTCCCTTTGACAAAATTTTGCCTCTGCCATATCCTCTAATTAAGCTATTTGTCGCTGGCTGGCGACGGTGGGGATTGCGATTTAACTACGAGTTATTGTACACGCGTTTATTCTACAACAAAATTTTACAGTATTTACAGATAATTATAATCAATCTTACCGCAGCTTTACTCCCCGGCAATCACAAACAATAGGGCAAAAGGCAAAATGGCGCAGGGAGCAAAGCCACGTTTACATAAAGTCATTAAGTTAAAACAGTCTGCGCAGTCGTTCTGCAACATCGCCGCCTCCGTGGATCGACTCCAATTCACCAAATTCAACGTCCAGAACGGCCAGCCTCGAAACGGGTCGTCCTGTGATTTCTCCAGATGTGATGACATCAGCTCTCCGTATCACTCCATCAAAACCTGGGTAGACATTTACCACTCGGTACAGGGTAGTGAGGGCGGGCCGCTGCCACCAAAGGGACGCATTCTGGTGCTGCATGGCGCAGGGAAACCACACCACTCTGCTTCACAGTGCCCTGTATGCAGGGGCCAACATAAGGCAGCTGAATGTGAACGCTTGCTTAACGCGGTGGTGTCGGAGAGGTGGTAAAATATGAAGCAACACCGCTTATGCTTCGCATGCCTGAGGGAAGGGCATTCCGTGCGAGACTGCCGCGGCAAGGTGCAGTGCTCTGTCAAGGGGTGCAAAGACGACATCATAAGTTGCTCCAAGAGACGCCGCCAGTCATAGAATCTATGCCAAAACAGGAGGTCGCCGTATGCACTCCCAGAAGCTTTCTGGCTATGCCGAAAGCCACTAGTGCAAAGCTGTTATTCCGTTTGTTGCCAGTCACGCTTTGTGGCCCAAATAGAACAGTTGACACGTATGCCCTGCTGGACGAGAGATCAGCTGTGATCATGCTGGATGCCGCAGTCATGAAAGAGTTGAGTCTGCGAGGTCAACGAAGTCAGCTGAATGTGCAATGGATCGGAGGAAAGAAGGCTCAGGAACAGACAGTCTTGGTCAACTTACACATCGGTGGTGCTAGCATGAGGAGGAAGCATATCCTATATGTCTATAGAGTGTCAAATCTCTGTTTGCCTACACAGAGCTGGAGTGAGGGCGAATTACCTTATGTTGCAGGTCGCTTTCAGGGATTGCCAATACAGCCATATGTCAATGCTGAACCTAAGATTTTGATCGGCCTGGATAACTGCCACTTAGGATTGCCAAAGGACTCTAAGATGGTTATGGTAAGGGTGCTTATGCCGCCAGCACAAAATTGGGTCGGGTAGTTCGGCCCAACAACAACAACTATTACTCACCGGGACCCGCCGTGTCTCTTCGTTCACCTGCCGCCAAATGATGACCCGTTGCGTGGTCTGGTTGCCGAGTATTTTGAAACTGAGAGTTCTGGCGTTAAACCAGCGCCGCCCGTAAATTAGGACCAGCCGAGGCCGCCATTGCTGAACTCAGAACGTGGTATTTGCCTCATTTCGGCGTGGTGAACTCTAACAAGCCAACCAAGCCACGCCTTGTGCTTGATGCCGCCGCGAAGGTGGATGGAACCTCGCTGTTTAATTTCCCCAAAATAGTTCAACCAGATCATCAAAATAAGCAGTTCAAACACCTCAGACGGTGCACCTGAGGAAATTACCTGACGCAGCATTAATGTATCGCTCAAGGTGCACTGACCGCCTGAGCAATGCGTTCAATTTCTTGTTTTCGTAATTAAGCACAATTTTTAGTATGACAATGTTATTGAGTAAGCAATTTTATTGTTAATCATTTATTATATATATTGCCAATTTAGAATTAATAAATCACTCTTGTAATAGCAATTGGTGTTTTAACAAGACCTATTCGTGCGCACAGGTGATTCGCTTGTACGCCGTCTTAAGCTTAGTGCATAGGTGCTTCACTTATACACTGCTAATTAATAAAATCAATCAAAAGAGATTGATCACTCGCTTAATTCATGCTTAATGAAGGGCCCCCAGCAGTATCAGCCGTAACCAGTAATTCTGTTTCATTTCTATTACTATTTGTGAAATTCGTCGCAAATACTGGATCTTACGCCTGCGACAGACTATGCGTAAAATCATCACAAACTGCAACGTATGTAAAATCGCCAAGGCTAACCCAACACTGACAATGACAATGGAATGAATTTCGTGGGTGCCAACCAAGAAGCCAAACGATTCTCGGTGGTTGTTTACTGCAATCGAGTCCAGGATGAGCTGTCATCAATCCATCTGAGGGAGGAGTGTGGGAACGCATGGTGCAATGAGTGAAAAGAGTGTTGCGTCACACACTCAAGGAGGCTGAATTCCGCAGGCTTTCCACCAAAACTCGGAAGATCCTGAAGTTTTCGAGGCATCGTTAGGTATGGCGAACATCCGGGACTTACATTATTCGATAAGTGGGCGCGATTAACCGGGCCGAAAGATGGCGGCAGCGAAGACCAATCGAATTTATTGTGATTTGCCGGCGGTATGGTGGCATTCCTTGAAAAAGTTGACAGATCTGGCTGAATATTTGGCTTCCTCTGAAACATGCATGATCCTGCACAAATGTCAGTTGACGTCACGAAGGCGGCTGTTGTTGGTGGGAAAGATGATGTCACCGCGTATGCACTCGGCATAGGTGCGAGCGGAACAGCTACCGGTACCAGAATTTGGGGCGCCATTTGCGGCGTCCGGGAATGCGACGCACCTTCACCTAACCTCACCAAATTTCTTAGCTGATTTTCTAAGGCAATTATTTGTTTCGGCATGGAATAAAGAATTCCTTCACTTTGCAATTCCATTGTAGAGGAAGCACCCGCCCGAGCCACGGCGCCTGAGGGAGCAGCGTCCAACACCGCGGTGGCAAAGGCGGCGTTGCTGGAAGCATCAAATTGTGCCTCAGTGACGAATTCGGCTATGGTGTTCGTAGGAGCGCCCAATTTAGCTGCGACAAACGACGGCAACAGTCACGGAAGCACCCACTGTGGTAATCGGGGCAGATATCGCTTCCTCGGCTACTTCCTCGGTGAAACTCATGGTCGGACTATACTTCGATGGTGACTCGGCCTTCTGCTGGGAACGTGGACTCTTTCTTCGGCGGCGTGGTGTACGATGCCTTCGACAATGGCGGCGGCAGTAGCAATATGCAAACGTAGATTCGCAGATACCTAGAGCTCTCACCTGGCTCCTATAAGGCTGCGAATAAAGAAATGTCGCGGCTGGCGACGGTGGAGACTGCGATTTAACTACGAGTTATTGTACATGCGTTTATTCTACAACAACATTTTACAGTATTTACAGATTATTAGAATCAGTCTTACCGCAGCTTTACTCCCCGGCAGTCACAAACAAAATGGCAAAAGGCAAAATGGCGCAGGGAGCAAAGCCATGTTTACATAAAGTCATTAAGTTTACACGGTCTGCGCAGTCGTTCTACAACACTGTTGCTACCTTCTACTTCTACACTTAAATCATTTAATAAATCATGCCTCAAGATATTGACATCAGCACCCAAATCGATAACTGCTTTAGTTTTATAGTTATTGATGGATACGTCCATTAAATATTTCTTACCGTTTAGTTTATTTTCTTCCAGTGATAGGACTTTTTCCCTCGTTTCGTCTGTTGACATTGCAGTCTCCCGTATGATGGCGGTCACACTTTCCGCATTTTTTCGTTTTCTTGGAGCAGTATGGTAGTAAATGCTCCTTGCTGCCACAACCGTAACATTTTCTGTTGCCTTTAGTTTCCTGAAGTTCTCTTTTTTTTTTTTTGTTAAGATCATTATCTCGCCGCATGTCGTTAGATGTCTTCAGTCTCTTATAGCTAGTAGTCACATAATATCCTTCATTTTTCTCCTCGATCGTCTTTAAATATTTCAGCAATTCTTCGGGACTTTTGTATTTTCCTACTTTTACTGCCCTTTGAATATTTTTATCTGGAATTCCTGCGATAATACAGGACGCTGCCTTCGCTCCATAAATTTTGCACATATTAAATAGTGATAGCTTCTCGTAATAATACGCTATCATACTTTCGCTGCTCCGTTTTGTCTTTTTCATCATGGAATCTAAAGTTGAAGCAAAATCTACTTCCGACGGGAATGCTGCTGCAAATTTTACTTTCCACTCATTCCAAGAGTAGTTAATACTTGGTAGGCTATTGTACCACGTCGCCGCATAACCTGCTTGTCGTAAAATGGCTTGTAGTTCTGTCATCCCATCCATGAATAAGCTTCAGTTCTTCAATCTTCCCGATCCACTTGTTGATGTCCTGCGTCTTATCATCAGGGTAAAATAGCGGGATGCATTCACTACCAGCACTTCCCCGTTTTTGCGCCACCAAATTATTCACATTATTTGTCAGGGTGAACATAAGTTTTGTTAGCTTTTCAAACCCGTTAGATGGGCCTTGTAGTTGCAAACTTTTACTATCAGTCGTATTCGCATCACTTGAATCCATACGAGACCTTTCCCTTTCGCTAACCGTCAAGTCTTCTACTTCCCACAGAAAAACACTTCTTTTCGGCATTGTTTTTGCATACTTTTCCCACAGTTCACTACTGCTGTTTTTTTACACTATAATAACACTCAACTACTCAACGCTTTGCAGGCAATGATCGAGTCGTAGTAATCCCACTTCTGAATACAGTAGAACGCCGATTATCCGAACGCCGATTAACCGAATCACCAATTATCCGAATCGGTCCTAAACGTAATATAAAAAATTAAAACCAAGTAATTTTTCAATAAAAACAGGTTTTGTGGGGACGCAAGAATACAAAAATGCGAGTGACAATTGCCGTGTTCAATATTGGTAGTCAGAGAGTGCCAGTTTTTGAGTTTTTTGTTTGTTAAACTTAATAAAGTTTATTCTGTGTTCGTTTTTCTTTATTACCAGTCTATGTCCGAATATCCGAATTTTCGATTATCCGAATCGACCCCGGTCCCAACTAATTCGGATAATCGGCGTTCTACTGTAATAGGATGAGTAAAATGTGTAAGGCGCAATAAGATTATATTTGTTGTTTGTTTTTGTTATATTTATTTCTTGCCTATTATACTCTACGTTTTCACTAGCTCCTTCGGGCGACGACTCGTTTAATCGCCTAAAAAGAAATAAAAGCCACATATGAGTAACGAATTACTCAGTGAGTTCTTAGCTAAATACTGGTGTTAGTGTAATCCCGTGGGTTGATATTATGCTCGGACATACCTGAGCGAATATTCTACATGGACATTCCTGTGTAGGGCACGGACATACCTTGCCGGGCACGGACATACCTGTGCCAATACCTTGAATAAGCAACCCTCCTAAGCCCGGACATACCTGTGCTAAGGGTGGAGTTTTGGGGAACACGGACATACCTGTGTTCAGATTATCGGAGACCTCCCTATAATAAACACGAACATACCTGTGAACAAGATACAACCCGTAAGTGGAAGAACACATGACATCCACGGGATGGTTAATTAAATAACTGGCAATTATAAAGATAAATCATGCAACTACAATCATGCCTTTTCAATTTACTTTCTAAATTACCATAGTGTAACGCTAAACTAAATTAAAGAAAACCCACCTGAAGTCTTCCTGTATCACACTATTATTCACTATTAAATTTGTTTTTTCTTATGTCAAAGTGCAATCCTTTGCATTCACTGAACGAATGAACTTTAGCTGGCACCGCTGGTTGAGTTAATTTCAAAACATACCAGATGTTAGGTACATTTATTATGTTACTGGCGTCACCGATATGCGAAGCGATCATCCTTACTGAGGAATAAGTTTAAAACCTTATCTTGTCTACCCTTTGAGTACCACCAATTTCGGGTTAGTAGGTAACTACATTTCTCAAAACAATTCGATATAACTTATTTTTGTATGAACTCACAATTTTATTGTGACATTGTAACAAAACTAAATCGGGAAACAAACAACTGCGTTAAACAATTGAAATTTTTCCACCATATGTATGGCGTGTAATACAAGCATCAAGTGCAGATGTTATCGCAGTGATAGTTCTCGAGGAAAGGGTTGAGATTCTTTTATGCTTATTAGGGGATACATTTGTAACGGTAACGGTATGATACGATATATAATACATATATATGTAATATTTTCCTTTTACAAAAAGCTCATTGACTGACTGATGAGGATTGTCAACGAACAGACCTATTGTTACAATCACGAATAGAGTTAACTTCAAGTATATGTCAGCAATTTTGTTCCGTTTATTTGTTGATATTTCGAATTAGTTCGGTGTTTCGGTGCCGCTGCGAAGAAAATTTCGGTCATTTAACATAATTTCGGTACGAAGATAAGAAATTTGACTCGGCAGTTCGTCTTTTCTTGCGCGCGTAGAAGTGAGTGGGAGTGTGTATTTTTCAGTATTGCGGCGGGTTTTAGGAACGTTTTACTGTGCATAGTTAATACTTTGCAAGTATTAACTGTTTTGCCTAATACATCGAGAACGGGTCGAGACAAAAAATTTTCATTATTTTTCCTAATTTTCGAAAATCGAAACTTTCATATACGACAACAAAATTGACGTCATGCTTCTATCGGAAACTCATCAAGGTAAGCGGCTATTCCGTATATAGTACCAATCATCCAGAAGACAGACCACAAGGAGGCATCATCCCATTGCGGGGCCACAATGGCACTACCTCCTCTACACAGCCATAAACTTTTTCTACCATCATGGCCCCATCTGCATCGCATCAATCTACTGCCTACACAAGCATGCTATATCTTCCTCTCAATTCAACGACCTTTTCTCCTCCCTCGGACCCAGATTTTTAGTAGCCGGGGACTTTAACGCGAAATTACCCCACTGGGGTTCTAGGCTAACCAATCCAAAAGGAAAATAGCTCCTAAAATCAATATACAAGAACAACTTAAACTTCTTCTCTGAAGGATCTCCCACATACTGGCCAACGTATCGCAGAAAAATCCTCGACATCATAGACTTTAGCATCTCCAAACACATTTCCCCGTCGAAAATAAGAGCCATAACAACTAATGAACTCTCCTCTGACCATAAGCCAACAATCATTACCCTAAGCAGCGACCCATTACCCGCAGTAAAAGAAAAGAGGCTGACAAACTCCAGAACTAATTGGGAACAATTTCAAAAACACTTCAACGGTAATTTCTGCCATTGGATGAAACTAAAACCAACGCGCACATTGACAATTCCCTCATGTATCTCACGACCACAGAGTGCGCAGAGAAAGCAACCCCCTCTCAACCAACATTGGAAGACAGAATTCCTAATCGACACAATAAACCTATTATCGAACTACTACGTTAAAAAAGAAGAGCAAAAACCGAGTGACAAAAGACAAGATCACCAAGGGCCTAGGTCTAGACCACTACGCAGAAACCAGTTACTCAGTATGAAAAACCACTAAAAGAAATAAAAAGCCGATACAAGCGGAAACGCCAATTAGGGATGTTGAAGTAACTGGATCACCGATAACGACAGAAAAGTAGAAACTTTTGCAAAACATATAACAGCAGTCTTCACTCTCCATGACCACCAACCACCCTCAAGATCCTCTTACCCTAACACTAGACTACAAAAATATCAAACCACTAAAATTTACGTTCTCTGCACTAAACAGAAAAACTCATGAAGTAAACAACAATAAAGCACCAGGACACGATCTAATCACCGGAAAAATCCTTAAAGCAATCCCCCACTCGGGAAAAGTGGCTATACTCCAGATCTTCAACGCAATACTCCGCAACAGCTACTTTCCGCGGTTATGGAAGGAGGCTAGAATTATACTCATTCCCAAACCAGGCAAAGATAAAACCCTTGTCTCTTCCTACAGACCCATTAGCCTTCTCCCAATCTTATCAAACATTTTTGAAAGACTCCTGCTCGACAAAATACACCCACACCTTGCGGAGAAAAAATTAATCCCCGAACACCAGTTTGTGCTTTATTTAGAAACAAATTGATCGGCGGTAATATAGAAATGTTCGGCAAATAGTAGCGGTTTGTGAATATTCAAGTTTTTCAGTGTCGTGGCGGGGTTTCGAAAGATTTTGCTGTCTGGAGTTGATACGGGACAAGTATTAACTATTTTTTTTTTATATCTCGAAAACGGGTCGAGATAGATTTTGTTTCTTTATTTTTTCCATATTTAGGACAGCAAAATGCTTCGAATCCCGTTCCTTAAATTAGGGGGCCAAGTTATGGGTATCGTGCCGTTATAGGGCTCGACCAAGAAGTCTAATCTAGCAATTATCCAGATAATGCAAACCTAAATAATCAGGGCAATACTCGGTGCGCCCGCTACGTCACCAACAGAATAATCCAACGGGATGCAAACATCACAGTTCATGACGAAGCAAAGAAAATGTGCAAGAGGTATTTCAAATGACTTCGCAACCACCCCAACAATTAAAAAAAAAAAACATTTTGAAAAACAAAAATACTCGCCGACTTAAAAGAACCGAACCCTACAATTTGCCAATGCTCAATGATTAAACTCTGATGAATACAGAACCGCTAATCCAGCCACTAATGCCTACTCTCCAATGAGCAAGCAAACCACAAACCATCCACTTATCAGTTGGCTGACAAAATGCGTTCGTACACATCTTTATCAATGTAGATGTGAGATGTAAAACGTTCTGCTTATTTTAATCGGGAGTGAAATGGAACAGGAAGAAATTTATATTTCGTAATTTATCAACAAGAATGTTTATAAAATTCATCCTTTTTTACTTAACACTAATTAATAAATACCATTTCTACTTAAAAATGCTTCTTCACTTTTGGCGGCAATTTTTAACACTTAGGGTGTGTGCCAACTTATCATTTCAAAAGCAGATTTGTATGAAAAAACCATTTCGACTAGTCAGTTCGTTTTCGAAGGTTTGCGTCTTTGGAAAAGCAAATTTTTTTCCTTGCTTTTCGGTTGGCAGGTATCTCCTTTTCATTTGACAACGCATCAACGGAATCCTGTTCCAAATCGTCGTCTTCTCCTGCAGGGAGTACATTTGTGTCGTCAGAAATGGCGATATTTTCTTCGTCCTATTTCTATTAATCCATCTCGATACTTTAAATGCAGTCTTTCTAACTTAATAAACAATAAAATAAGATACAAGAAATCCAAATCATTCATGTTTTCAATCTGTCAAAAAGAACTGTTAGTGAAAAGAAATTTCGGTAATTGGCACAGTTTAAATGTTCGAAGTGCCTGAGGAAAAGTAAAAAATTCGAAAAGTAAAGTTGGCACACGGCCTTAATCTCAATTATTTCTTAAAATTTGACATTTTGGCAGTACTGCATACGTGGCTAGGCTCAGAACCACTACTAGAAATCGGCTGAATTTCACGTGGCAATTCAACTGGTTTACCCAATACCACTGACATATACCCAATACGAACGAAAAGCTAGAGCATGCCAACCACTGATATACCGGGTGAGTCATTTAACTTGAGACAACCTAATAACTTTTTAGGATCACATAATATTGAAAAAAGTTTAATATAAAAGTTGTAGGGTATCAAAAATGGCGTTTGATGATGATCTTAAAAATGACCTTGACCTTGACATTCAAGGTCATATGAGGGTCAACTTTAAAATTTCAAATGGGATGACCCCCTATTGACCCCGGAATTGAAAAGAGCGGAAAATTTTACGTTCAGATATGACCTTGACCCAATGGTCAAGGTCAAATTTCAAGGTCATTTCACGATAATTTATCTTCATGTACAATAGCGAGGCGATGACGTTTTTTGAAATACATTTTAAACTAAAGTTTTTGATGTGAAGAGAGATATCTGACCACGACCTTGAAAATTACCTTGACCCTGCCCTTCAAAGTTATTTGAAGGTTAAACTCAAAAATTCTATTGGTAACCCCTATTTTTGACGCCAGAACGAAAAAAACTTTCGAACGAACATGCGATAAAGTATTTAACTACATTTTGCATTACCCAGGAACAACGACGTGGACGTAGTAGCTTTCTGTTCCCTTTGGGGTGCTTGATTTAGGTGAGTCTCCTCGCCTCTCACCGTCGGGATGCTTGATAAGGTGAAGTTTACAACGAAGTACCAACTACTCGTGAAAATATGATTGAAAGAATTATTGATGCTTGCAACAAAATAAGTCCTGATATGCTTCAAAGTTGTGTAAGATCGTTTGAGGTGCGCATTAATAAGTGTATTGAAGTTGATGGACATCACTTCGAGCATTTATTAAACTAAATTGGTGAGAATTGCGAGTACTCACATAAATCGATCACCCCGACGCGACAGTGAGAGGCGAGGGGACTTACCTATATCAAGCACCCCGACGCACAGTGGGCCCAGTGGGTTCAAAACCACCCACAAGTCGTAATTTTTAACAAAATTTGAAAATTCTTAGTTTGAGAATACTCGTGATGAGGAAACAAAGAGACTCACGAAGCCCTTTTTCCCAAAAATTGCTTCGGTGATTTTAAAAATTCTCACTTGACCTTCAAATGACCTTTAGGAGACCTTGTATGATCAAGTAAATGACTAATTTAGATTCAGCAACCTCGAAATCCTACTTGTAGTTTTTTTCCAGATTTTCATTTTTGCTTTAAGTTCTTGGATCATAAGATTATACTTTCAATATGCTGAATTTTCGAGATCAAAGTGAAGTTTTTTGAATTTTTAAAATCACCGAAGCAATTTTTGGCAAAAAGGGCTTCGTGAGTCTCTTTGTTTCCTCATCACGAGTATCCTTAAACAAGAACTTTCAAATTCCGTTAAAAATTACGACTTGTGGGTGGTTTTGAACCAATTTAGCAATATGGCCCCACTGTGCGACGGTGAGAGGCGAGGGGACTCGACTCACCTAAATCAAGCATACCAAAGGGAACAGAAAACTACTACGTCCACGTCGTTGTTCCTGGGTAATGCAAAATGTAGTTAAATACTTTATCGCATGTTCGGTTCTGGCGTCAAAAATAGGGGTTACCAATAGAATTTTTGAGTTTAACCTTCAAATAACTTTGAAGGTCAGGGTCAAAGTAATTTTCAAGGTCGTGGTCAGATATCTCTCTTCACATCAAAAACTTTAGTTTAAAATGTATTTCAAAAAACGTCATCGCCTCTCGCTATTGTACATGAAGATAAATTATCGTGAAATGACCTTGAAATTTAACCTTGACCATTGGGTCAAGGTCATATCTGAACGTAAAATATTCCGCTCTTTTCAATTCCGGGGTCAATAGGGGGTCATCCCATTTGAAATTTTAAAGTTGACCCTCATATGACCTTGAATGTCAAGGTCAAGGTCATTTTTAAGATCATCACCAAACGCCATTTTTGATACCCTACAACTTTCATATTAAACTTTTTTCAATATTATGTGATCCTAAAAAGTTATTAGGTTGTCTCAAGTTAAATGACTCACCCGGTATAAGAACTGGACTGCTGATCCCGTACAAAAACTCATATCAAAAGTAAGACCAAATTTTGACCGAATTCTAACTATCTCGCTCTTTCTTAAGTCCCGCAGGCAGACAAATTTACAAAAAAAATGTGCAATAGCCAAATGAAGGTGGCGCTATGTATGTGCACTACTTTTGGTTTTTTCTAGTATCTTCGCGTGTGATACATCTTTTTGATATTCCCAATAGATAAATAAAAGTAAACACATGCTTTTTGCACATCACTTTTACCCACGACAGCCTTTACAAGTTGCCCGCCAACTCATCATTTTCCGTTGCAATCAGCTGTTAGAATAGTTTTACTATGTCCAACAGATGGCTACTTCATTTTGTGATACAACTTTTAGCTTTGGTTGTTATATATGAGAAATATGAAGGTTAGACAAAGGCATTATATATCTATCTCTGTTATTCTTAAGTCCCCAGCTGATTGCCGCGAGGAACATTTTTATGAAAAAACTTAAAATTGAGCGTGATATGAAAGAAATCGGTTCGTGAAAGCTCAATTATTTTTAATTTGCGTCAGTTTAAACATAATTGTACGGTATTTTAGGGCATTTTTAATAGCATAATTTGCTCCATGAGGATTGAGCCTGTGCTAAAAATGGTCTCATTTTTCAGACGACGGTTAGCAGTCCAGTTCTTTCATGTCAGTGATGCCAACCAAAACACAAGCGAGACGGGAGATTTATTTTACAATGAGAAGGAAATGGTAGCAGCACTTTGGTTGGTTGGGTTGTGGTTGGCTTGCTCATTGGAGAGTAGGCATAACAGTCGCAATGGGGAATTGCCAAACCAAGAAAGTGGGTAACACAGGAGAAGTAAACAACTCGATAGTCATCAAACCGGTGGACGTGGTCTCAACCCGAATGGAAACCGGCCTACTAGTCTTGACAGCCTTGGTGGGAGCCTCGGGGGTCTACCAGCTCTATAAAGACTATAGGCGGAGCATTAAGAAAAAATACTTGAGTCAAAATTCTGCCAACTCCGTCTAGCAACCTCGTCAAGATTGGGACCTCCCCAGACAGGCCCCAGCTCCAGCGAAGGCGGAACAATCCTGGAACATAAAACTCACGGAAGCACTGGCTACGGGAGCAGAATAAATAGATTTAAGAGTTGAAATATTGTAAGCTAGAGATCGGGTTAACGATCTAATACTTACGTAAGAAACAATTAAAATGTCAATAAAAAAAAAATAAATAAAAAAATTCCTAATTTAGCACGACAGTGTTAGACAGCGTAGCGAACGCAGCCCCTCATTTATTTTTATCACATTTCTGGGCAACTTTTTTCTACGGCATTCGTTCTCCTTTCTCTAACCTCCAGGTTCATACAGTATATTAGATCTTTCTTCTATGGTTTGAGCCAAAGTACTTAATTAATGGTTTTTCGCTTGTTTCTCGGCACGCATTGGCAGCCCAATGCCAACTTTTTGACATATGTCATCATAGTAGGGCCGATAGAAGTTGTAGTTTGGAGTTCAGTAAGAATTGTGATTTATTGAAATAATTGCGAAATGGAAGCTTTAATTCCGGTAATTAACAAATTGCAAGATGTGTTTAACACTGTGGGGTCAGATTCAATTCAATTGCCCCAAATAGTCGTTTTAGGAAGTCAGGTAATTTGAAGAAAATTAATGGAGTATTCTAGTTTTACGCTAATATAAGAAGTTTGCATTATATAACGAAAACCGGCGTTTAGTCAAACGGGAATTAATTTTAAATATGTTTCAATAAATACTGAATTGAATTGTTTTACTTAGGACATGTGAATTATATGTCAAGGAATTTAACTACAAATAATTTAAAAGATACTGCGAGATTTACTCGCAAGGGTTGCTTCTGTGTATAGCTATAAATAGCCCTTAAAAGTCAATAGCCCTTAACGCTAGTATTTTACTAAACGTATTTTTTGCAGAATACATAGTTTCTGATGCATTATTTTTCAGAGTTCTGGTAAGAGCTCAGTGATCGAGAGCTTGGTTGGTCGCTCTTTTCTGCCGAGAGGAACTGGAATTGTAACCAGGAGGCCCCTTATTTTACAACTTATATATTGTCCATTGGATGATAAGGAACATCGATGTTCTGAAAATGGTAAGAATTTGTTGACTTATTATTGCCTTTTTATTACTTAAAATTGTTTAGGAACTATGACCGTCGAGGAATGGGGAAAGTTTTTGCACACAAAACAAATTTACACAGATTTCAATGACATTCGTAGAGAAATTGAGGTGGAGACTAACAGAATGGCTGGGACCAACAAAGGGATATGTCCTGAGCCAATTAATTTAAAGATATACTCCACTCGTGTGGTTAATTTGACTTTGGTTGATTTACCTGGTATTACTAAAGTACCAGTAGGTGATCAACCTGATGACATAGAGGCACAAATAAGAGACCTTTTGTACAAGTACATTGAAAATCCGAACTCGATCATATTAGCAGTGACTGCAGCCAATACCGATATGGCCACAAGCGAAAGTTTAAAATTAGCAAAGGATGTCGACCCTGATGGAAGAAGGACTTTGGCTGTTGTGACAAAACTTGATCTCATGGATGCAGGGACCGATGCTATCGACATTCTTTGCGGGCGAGTCATCCCAGTCAAATTAGGTATTATAGGTGTAGTAAATCGATCTCAGCAAGATATTATTGATCAAAAGCACATTGAGGAACAATTGAAAGACGAAGCTGCTTTTTTGCAAAGAAAGTATCCCACGCTTGCAACAAGAAATGGCACACCATACTTAGCAAAAACTCTTAATCGCCTATTGATGCATCACATTAGGGATTGTCTGCCTGATCTTAAGGTAATTTTACATAAATTTGTATTACTTTTTCTAATCGATGTATATTATATACTATCAACATAATATTTTATGCACACTTTACACTGGATTTTTGTGGCTCAAAAATTCAATTACCAAATAAAAATATTTGTATACATACATTTAATATATATATATATATAGGGTAGTTTTCTTTTAAAATTACATGTTATTTTGACATGTTCGAAAATATGCTACAAAATTGGGTTAACAGGATGGGCTACTGTCAAGCCAGCCGAGACAGTTATTTAAATGAAATCATGTCCATAACTAATCGGAAGATTTACTCTTCAACAAATCAACTAACTGAAAAATATTAAACAGTGTTTATTTTATTGCATATTTAAAAAGAAACCGGTTGATGGTTCACCCTTTTATTATTATTGTTAGGGGTGACCCTCATGGTGGGCACTGCGACCAGACGGTCTTTTGTGCCGAAGCCCCTTTACAGTAAAAGATGATCTGATACCCTAAGGAACGCCAGAAGGTCTTTTACAGAAGATGAACGAGCTTCAGCCGAGTCCAGGAACTCTTGACCGAAGATCTTTCTTCTTAACCGTGCTAAAGCCGGATAAGCACACAAAATGTGTGATGTAGTTTCGTCGTTCTCAAGACACAGACGACAATCCGTCTCATTTGACAGACCTATTTTATATAGGTGGTATCTTAGCCCATGGTGGCCAGTTAGGTAACCTACCAACAATCTGAGATCCGCTTTACTCAGAGCATTGATTTCAGTGTAGGTATAGGGTCTGACGAGCTCTTTAGCTTGCCGGATCCCAGGGAAGTTATCCCAGTGTATGTACTGTAGATTCCTGACCCATTCTTCTATCACATCTTTGGACGAAGACCAGACAATGCTGCAGAAGGGCTCAGGACGTTCACCCTTTACATATGATAAAATATATTAAACAATCAAGCATTTTTATAAAACTGAGTTCTAATGAAATAACAAAAACTTTATCATTACGTTTTTATTCATAAAATTTTGTTGATAGGAGGGTTTAGCTGTTTTAAACGTTTATGTATAAATTTTCTTCACATTTTCGTAACAGTAAATTAAAATGTATTGTATAAATTACATATTTTTGCATTAACGGATTTAATACAGTCAGCTGAGGATTTAAATTATTACGAGATGCCTTTTCAATTCCAATTATGCAAACCCATCAAGTAATTACACCGAAGATTTAGTAGTTAATTGAATGCATTTTGCACCTTAACCACTTTGAGATTCATTTATATACTACTGGGCCTAGTTGGACGAATTAAATCGGAATTATTTGCAATTCCTTTTATTGTACGTAAAGTTAAATGTATATTAAATCCATAAGTTATACTCTACCCCTTTTGGCTTTGATATTTAGTGATTTATTTCCGGTAAGCATTACTTAAAATTCATTTTGTTTACAGTTACGCGGACCTATTGTGATTGTCGAAAAACAGTCGATAAACGATGCTTATCGATTATCGTTTGTCGATTGTGAAGTTTGGTATTGTGAATGTCGATTGTGATTACTAAGTGCCGATTTGATAGACGCTTGTTATCGATGGTGTTTTACATGAACGACGACTGACGGTCTCAAAATTTTATCGTTTCGAACGACAGCAGTCGAATAATCATCCAATCGACAATCGCAATAGAGTTGACGGTTTATTTTTTCCATTTCGCAAAACGTGGCTTATTAAAGTGATGGCTTTAGTTAAAGTAAGTTTAAATAAAAGGGCTCGTGGCAAAACTGTAAGTCAAGATATTAGAAAAGCTATTGATTATCATGAGGAAAAATCTGCATATCAGCCGGAAGTTCAAGTATATCGCGATCAGCGGTTCGAAACATAATTAAGATAGTCCGGTTTGAGCGCTCAATAAAAGGTCATTTTTGCGAATTTTTCTAGCGATTTCTACTTTATAGAAAGTTATAATTCTTCTGGGATATATTAATACATTCTTCAAGTATATTCATTTTATTGAATTCTACAATGTATTATTTAAGTAATTACGGTATAAACAAAAGCTGAAAAAAAACATAGGCTGGCTGCATTGTAAAAATCTCGGATTTGGGTTGTCGGAAACATAAATTAAAAAGATTTATAATCACTAAACGGCTGGCTATCGTCCTTGCTACAATCAGACCTTTTCGTGTAAAAATAACAAAGTGGCGGACGTTCAAATAAACATTTTGAAAAACTCAAAAACTCAATCAGCCATTTTTGGAATCGGTGCAGCCAAGGCAAGTTTATTAACCTACACTAATTTGAGTTTGTAAAATTGCCTTGGCTGGCACCGACTCCAAAAATAACTGATAAGATTTTGTAAATATTTAAGTTTCAATAATTTTATATATTGTCCTTGAATGCTCTTTTCTTTAAAGTAATAAAAAAATATTATTTTTAATTAAAGTTTGTACATACAGGCAAAGTTTTGAAGTTGGTTTTTAAATTTTTTGTAAATGTTTTTTCTTCAGTGCTTAGTTAACGGGAAGTGGCCCAAATTCAATAAACGGGTCCATCACCTATTTTTCCACCACTAAAGGTGGGATATTTTCTTCAAATTTAAATGGGACCGCCCTCGAGATATAGCCTATTCAATAAAAAAAGAATCATTAAAATCTGTTCATAATCGGCGAAGATATCGCATAACAAACACACAAGAGGTTGGATATTTATTTTCAAATTTATGGGACCACCCTCGAGAAATACCCTATTCAATAAAAAAACGAATCATTAAGATCAGTTCACAATCGGCGAAATTATCGCGTAACATAAAAAAAACAGCAGAATTGAGGTTCTCCTTTTTTGAAGTCGGTTAAAAAGTAAAGCCGACGCAACGAAGTGGTGACTCACTTCATTTTCAATACAAGCGAATTATTTTGCTTCGTTTTTGAGACAGGTAACCTATTTTGCTCTGTTTATGTTGTGTTCCCGTACAATTTACGCGTACATTGTTCGTTACACCACAGACAAATAACCCAGATGTCCAACGACAATGCTAAAACGTGATGAACACAAGAAATGAGCTCTAGCGGCCGGAGCTTTTGGCTCTAGCGGCTCCGGCAACGCATCCGCCGCCTCTACAGTTCAGCAACGCACTTCCTAACAGATATATGCTAGCTAACGACGCATTCGAGATGGGATGCGATGAAATGTGTATGAGAACGCCGCGCCGCCACAAGCAGTGAGCCGCTAGGCGCAGGCCGCTAGGCCCAGTCGGAATTCTAGGAAAGATACTTCCCCCGGCTTTCCTGCTGTGGCACCCTGGGCTTGCCGCGTATTTCATTTTCATTCTGATGTGAGATTTGCTCGAAGGAATATCTGCGTTTTTGTACACTGCTGTTTTTAATTAAGAGAGATATAGATTGAGGAATTGCTATTCTATTTTGTTTTTTGTATTACTGGCATTGATTTTTGATTATTTAAATATCAAATAAAATGCCGTGGAAAAAGGCAAAATGTGTTATTCCTTGCTGTCAAGCAAGGATTTCTGATTTATTTCCGGGAAGACGATTTTTCCGTTTTCCGAAGCAGGGTACGGAGAAATATAATAATTGGATGAAGGCATTAGGGAATGAATTATGCAGAATTGTTGCTGTTTTTAAGGCACCTTTAATTTGTAGTCTTCATTTTAATAGTAGTTTTATTGGAAATAAATACTTAAAAGCAAATGCCGTTCCTACTTTATTTCTAAGGGATGATGGAAATGGTCCTCCTTTCGAATTTGATAACACTACTATTGATACTGATGACTTCAGTCCTGAAGAATTAAATAGGGCATCTCGTATATTAGAAACCTTACAGCCTTCTAATATAAGTGATACTGTTCCAGAAAGATGTCTGTGTGAAGAATGTTTAAACAATTTTAAAAAAATTAAATATTACATAAAGCTCACCAATAAGTTAAAAAATGAATTAATGGCTTTAAAGCAAAAAAATAAGACAATAATAAAAAATAACTATATTTTAAAAAATAAAATCTTTAAATCAAAAAAACAACTTGAAGTTGCAAAAGTTAAATCAAATATATCTTTAGAAAGTATGATAGATGCCACCACGGCACCGGAAAATTCTAAAACATTTTCAAAGTTGATTCTGAATGTGCGAAATGAATCCAAATACAATGAAAAGGAAAAGTGGCTTTGTCAATCTATATTTTTTCGGTCTTCGACAGGATACAATTTTCTTCGAGAAAATCTTAATTTTCGTCTTCCGTCAACTTCAAGTTTATATAATTGGATAAAAATTAAAAGTCTTCCACCTGGTTGCAGTCCTTCTGTACTAACAG
The DNA here is from genome assembly GCA_949715965.1 of Dysmachus trigonus. Classification (NCBI taxonomy): domain Eukaryota; kingdom Metazoa; phylum Arthropoda; class Insecta; order Diptera; family Asilidae; genus Dysmachus; species Dysmachus trigonus. The sequence goes on along the minus strand of OX454321.1, from coordinate 32,261,838 downwards.
AAATTCATAAACAAGTTCTAAGTCTAAGTCCACATGAAAAAAATGTTCTGATTATTCACGATGAGATGAGTATTCAGGAATTTTTAACTTACGATAAGTACAAGGATGAGATTTATGGATATGTTGATTATGGAGATAGTAAATATAATGTTCTCGCAAAATCAGTTTGTGTATTTATGCTTAGAAGCATTTGTGGAAAATTTTCTCAGGTATTGTATTATGTAGCATGCCCTGGATCTATACCCGCTGATTGTTTAGAGAAAGAAGTGAAAAAATGCCTTGATATTTGCGAAAAACTTGAACTAAATCCCGTTGGTGTAGTATGTGATCAAGGGCCTACAAATAGAAAGTTCTTAAGTTCCCAAAATATTTCTTTTGAAAATCCATTATTTACTTATAAAAATAAAGAAGTGTTTTGTTTGTACGATGTTCCGCATTTATTTAAAAGCTTCAGAAATAATTTAATAAAAGAAAATTTATGTACCCCTGATGGCGTGGTTAGCTGGGAAATTCTTGTTTTTCTTTTTAATTTTGAAAAAGACAAAACCGTTAAAATGTGCCCTAAGTTGTCTTCTGCGCACATATATCCAACAAATTTTCAAAAAATGAGTGTCCGTCTGGCGGTGCAAATATTTAGTCATAGTGTTGCTTCCGGAATAAAAGCTCTAATTGCACTTGATAAATATCCTGAAAGTCTTAAGGATGTTGCACTTTCAACTGCAATATTTATAGAAAAATTGAATAAGCTTTTCGATTTGTTAAACGGAAAGCCACCTGTTACCAGAAACTCTAAAGAACTGATCTTTTTAGAAAATATGAAATCATATGTATTAAATATTAAATCCGCTACTGATGGGAAAGACCACACATTTTGTTGCAAGGGACTTGTCTTATCTATAACTTCGTTTTTGAAAATTTCGGAATTATTGTTTAATGTTCATAACAATATTGACAAAATTCATGCTCAAAAATTTAACCAAGATCCTCTTGAAAATTTTTTTTCTATTGTTCGATCTCGGAACTGTAATAAGAGCAATCCAAATCTATTTGAATTTTCACAATTATTTGCAAAAATCATTTCGATTAGACTGCTGTTCTCATCAAGATTCTCCAATTGTGAAAACGATAAAGAAGATAACCTGCAAATTGATTGGGATGCAGTTTTTAATTCCATCTCAAACTACGTGCCCGCGGACGAGGAAGGAGAACTTCCTTCCCTTACTGTTATAAAAGATATCAGTACAACAGATGTAGCAACTGCCTATTTTGCAGGGTATTGCATCTTAAAAACTATTCGTAACCATGTTGAACCATGCGAAAGTTGTGTTATTAATATGATACAAACAGAATCTGATGACACTTTGAATTTAACTAGTATATTGATTAAATTGAAGCAATTTGAAAATAATCCAGATGAACAAAATCTAATCACCCCTTCAGAACGATTTTATAACTTATTCAAACATCATATAAATGTCTTCTCTCAAGTTTTTAAAGCAAATTCTCACTTCAAAGGCATTAGAAAACTTATAAGTAAAAAATGTGTTGATTATACACAATCATTTGATTTCACATGGTTTAATGAAGAAGACCCTTGCTATAATCACCGGATTAATTTACTTAATTTTATGATAACTACTCTTCTTAGAAAAAATTGTAAATGGGAAAAAAACTGTAGCAGTTAATACGCGTAGAAAATTAAAAACAGTAACGAATAATTAATTTTTATCATAATCAAATAATGACATGAAGTCAGTTTATTTTTTTATCCTTAGCGATACAATTGTGTTTTAAAATTTTAATGGGAATAATTTTGAAGTATGCCCTATCCAATCAAAAATTTCAAAATCGGACTACTCTGTAAAAAGTTATGCGCGAAGATACATAAAAAAACAAATATACCTATGCGTCGACTTAGGAACCTTACTTATTTATCAAATGAAAATGAAATATGCGGCAAGCCCAAGCAAGACAACCACATATACGAAAGAATCCTATGAATTTCTTTCTCTCCCCACACAACCCCCAGCCAGGAGTCGTGCGTGCGTTGATAACATTGAGAGCGCGGCGCTTTGCCTCTGAGAGAACTTGAACTGCTTGCCGCATGACATATGAACGTTGCGTTGCTGTGCATCGCTGCTGACAAAGTTCAAAAAGCTCTTCTGCAGTTGATTTCATTTCATACATCACGTTCGCTCGTAAGCATTGGACATCTGTATTGTCTGTGGTTACACTGTACACACCAAAAGCTTTCAAGTTTCATGAGTCTCGAACCAAAGATAATGTAATCATATAGATTTCCATTCTAGAACAATGAAATCGGCCGCTGTTTCGTAAAGCTTTTTCTGCCTATGCACAACTACATAGGAGACTAAGGAAGCGCTCTCAATCTGAAATTTCATAAACAAACACAACAACAATGCCGTAGTGAATGCATTAGGAAAGAGAGCAAATTTTACGTATGTGTATGTTATCCTTATAGCTAGCGTGGGCCTGTGGCCTTCGTTCATAAATGAATGAAATTTCTGTTGAGACTATTGAGTTGAGATATATTCGAGTTCTTGGAATCCTGTTAAGGTTCGTCCCGAACCCATGCTCCGTTATGGGAACTTAATCATCTCATTTGATTACGACATGCGATAGATCACGGTTGATTCTGAATATTTTGCGTAATTTCAGTGTATTTTTGATTCTAGGAGATTTTCTATAATATTTAATATTATATATTTTATTGGCAATTTTGTAGTTCTGTAGTTTGGTAGTTTTATAGTTTTGTAGTTTCGTAATTTTGTAGTTTCGTAGTTTTGTAGTTTCATAATTTTGTAGTTTCGTAGTTTTGTAATTTTGTAGATTTGTAGTTTCGTAGTTTCGTAATTTTGTAGTTTCGTAATTTTGTAGTTTCGTAGTTTTGTAGTTTTGTAATTTTGTAGATTCGTAGTTTTGTAGTTTCGTAATTTTCTAGTTTTGTAGTTTTATTAAGGTAGTGTAGCAGCATATTTGTATTATCAATAGTTGTACTCTAACTGAATAGTTTTTGGTTTTTTTAAACACATATATTTGCGAAAATGCCTGCGAATAGGCGAAAATGCTGCATAGTTGGCTGCAGTAGCTCTTCAGCTACTAACGCTAGATTTTTCAAATTCCCTGTTAGAGGCACTGGAAAATATGAAAAGTGGATTTTAAAGAGTTGTGAGTCATATGATCACATATCGAATTTACAAAACCCATTGATATGTGAAAGGCATTTTGAAAGCAACAGCTTGGGGGAAAAAAAACTTTTCCCAGATGCAGTACCTTCTTTGAATTTATCAACTGAGGATCACATTCAAAATAATGAAGCAATAGAGATGCAAGACGTAGATAATACTGTAATGCAGAATATAAATGTTCCTTTAATTGTTGAGTCTGGGAATGATTTAATACGGGTTTGCAGTGAATGTCACAAACGGGAAAATAATTTAGCATTCTATAGATCAAAATGCGCAAAAATGGAACAAAAATGCAAGGATTTGAAAATGAAAACTAAGCTCCTAATATCAAGTAACAATCAATGTAGAAAAAAAATTCGTCGACTTAGTATTTCTAAGAAAAAATAAGGCATGATATACATAAAAAAAGTAGTCATATTATTTGTTGACTCAGCAAACAATGTGTCCAATGATGCAAAGACGTTCTGTAAAATGTTACTTAAAACAAAAAATGCGGTGTACACTGAGGAGGAGAAGACCCTGGCCCAGGCAATATTCTTTAAATCTTCATCAGTATATAACTTTTTACGGGAAAAACTTAACTTCCATTTGCCGTGCTTGAGTTCGCTTTATAAATGGTTGCCAGTTAAAAATTTAACACCCGGAATACAGACTGATGTTCTAATGAAATTAAAAAATTCACTTTCCGCATTTGATGTTAAGTTAAGAGAAGTCATTATAATTTTTGACGAAATCTCAATAAAGCGTGATTTAGTATATAATTCAAAATTCGATTAAATTGATGGTTATGTAGATTTTGGATTTGGAAATAATTCCCGACAGCTTGGGGTGGGCAAATCAATTTGTGTATTCATGGTCAGAAGTTTATGTGGACGATGGAAGCAGGTATTAGTTATACTGTTGCAGAAAAAGTACTTCCTGTTGACAAACTACAAATACTGCTATTTGAAGCCATCAAGGCATGCCAATTTTTGGAATTGAGTGTCAGCGCTATAGTTTGTGACCAGTCAACTGTCAATCAATCTAATATATAAAAAATTAGGGGTATCTTCGAAAACGCCTTATATTGTATACGAAAAAGAGAATATATATTGCTTGTTTGACGTGCCACATCTTTTCAAATCACTGAGAAATAATCTAATGAAATATAAATCGCATATTGATCCAAATAGGTTCCAGAAGATGAACGTTCGTTTAGCTGTTCCAATATTAAGTTCAAGTACAGCGGCTGGAATAAGAACTGCAAGTAAACTTGACATATTTGATGAAAAACTTAAGGAGAATGCTGACGTGACATCGGCTTTTCTAGAAAAATGTAATCGTCTTTTCGATGTGTTAAATAGTAAGCAATTATATGCACAAAATCCGTATAATGTTGCCTTGCAAGAAAATAATAGACCATGGAACTTCTTGATTGAAATGGAAAAATATATTTCTAGTCTCGAATTTTGTGCCCCAAATAAAAAAATTAAAATAAACTGTTTAAATGGACTAATGCAAACAATTAATGCTATACTTAAGCTTTCTGGTCATTTGTTTTCTAAATACGATGATTGGACCTATTTGTGCACAAATAAACTAAATCAGGATCCCGTAGAAAACTTATTTAGCCATATTCGTTATAAAAAAAAAAAATCCGTTCGTTTACGAATTTAATCAGATTATTGGACGTATTATCTCAGTGCAATTAATGTACACTTCAAAATTTGCTAACTGTGAGGAAGATACAGATAACTTATTAGCAGTTGATTGGAAAGCAGCAGTAAAAGGCGATATTGAAACAGGCACAACATCAAATTCTTGTAATTCTAAAAAAGGGGAAATCGAAGAAAATGGAGGGATTGAAGAAACAGAAGAAGAAGGAATAGAAGAAGATATATATGAGGAGGCATTAACGTATGTAGCAAAATCTAATATTAGTGTTAATGATCAGGAGAAAACTTTAAAACTTACGGATAATGCTCTGTCATATTTTGCAGGATATGTTATACATAAAATAATAAAATTAAAAAATATTAAAGATTGCGAGCAATGTAGACAAGTTATAGAAAATCATAAAAGTATTTTGAGCACTTCTAGCGAATGGTTAATTTATTTTAAAGGACTAGTTTTTATTTATTTATTTTATATCTGTTACACGAAGTTGAAGTTTTCAGATTTCATCAAATATAGGAACATATACAGCTCTTATTACTTGAACATTTTATTATTAAGAAAAAGAAAGAAAAATATTAAAAGACAAAGAGGATATTATTGAAATGTGTAGTATTATTAGTAATTTTGTAATCAAAGAAAATTGTATTTAATTAAATTTCAAACCGACTGGGCTAATGTAGTGTACATTTGATTTTAAAAATGTATAATAATTATTCATCAATTTAAACATTCATGAAATCAAAACTAGAAGATTCTAAGAAAAAATTATAAACCTTCCCTCAGAGGTTTGAAACAGAATAGTGCTCTCTAGTCAATTTCCAGTAAGGATCACTGCAGACGACAATTTTAATTTGAATCGAATTTCGGCGAATTGATACACACTCGTTTTCAGGGTCTAAACTGTCTACCGCTCCCCAGACAGTATCTCTCGTGTGCGATAATTCTAAAGGAGCCAAACCAGTGAGGACTTTGGTTGTACCACAGACAACATAATCATATAGATATCTACTCTAGAGGAACAAAAACGGCCGTAGAGCTTTTCATTTTTGGCCTCTGAAGTAAAGCTCTTGGCCTCTGATCGCACGCACACACAAGCAGTTCTTGTGTTCATGCGACATCAGAATATTTCAGACCTCACACCTAAAGTTCTCACTGGTTTCGCTCTTTTAGAATTATCGCACAAGAGAGATACTGTCTGGGGAGCGGTATACAGTTTAGAGACCCTGAAAAATGAGTGGATATTAATTCGCCGAAATTCTATTCGCATTAAAATTGTCTGCCAAAGACAGTAGTTCGTCTGCGGTGATCCTTAGTGAAAATGGACTAGGGAGCACTTTCTTCTGTTTCAAACCTCTGAGGGAAGGTTTATAATTTTTTCGTAGAATCTCCTAGTTTTGATTTCATGAATATTTAAATTGATGAATAATGATTATACATTTTTTAAATAAAATGTACAACACATTAGCCCAGTCGGTTTGAAATTGAATTAAATACAATTTTCTTTGATTAAAAAATTAGATAAAAAATTCATTATAAATTGTACTACGTATCAAAGCCTTTTAAGCGTCTTGGAGTTATAACTACGCACGCCGAATTGAAAATTGGACTGGAATTTTATATGTGTATAATACGCAAATTAATAAATAATTAACAGGAAATATCACTTTATTTCATTACAATAACAATGTTTTTACTACACATTTCAATAATATCCTCTTTTTCTTTTAATATTTTTCTTTCTTTTTCTTAATAACAAAATGTTCAAATAATAAGAGCTGCGAGTAAGCTTCCTATATTTGATGAAATATGAAAATATGAGGTGTCCCAAAATTCATGCAAGAAGAAATTTTGATAGAAAACACAGGTTTGTAATTAAAAATTGTATTTTTTTTACTGATCCATAAAGTATACAGTATAGGGTTATATATGGAATACAATATCGGGTAAATGGCCTCCACGACTTTGCTGGAACAAACGCACTTTTTTTTTGAAATTCTCCATGACCGTTTTACATAAATGTGGCTGGATTTCGTTGACACAGCGCTCAACTTCCTCCTTCAAAGCGTAGGTGGTCGTGGTCTTATTGGCATAAAGCTTAGACTCAAAAAAAAAAAAAAAAAAAAAACAAGAAAAAAGTCCAATAGCGTGTATGTTTTTTTATTAAAATTACTTCTTGCGTGAACATTGAGACACCCTATATATTCCTAATCTAATAATTTGGCTCACAACACTTTAAAATCCACTTTTCATATTTTTCGTTGTCTTTAACAGGGAATTTGAAAAATCTTGCTTTCGTAGCTGAAGAGCTACTAGAGACAAATGTAGCATTATCGCCTATTCGCAGGCATTATCGCAAATATGGGTAATTCTTTTACAAACCGAACACCTTTTTGACCGACACATCTCCGATTTGGCTGAAACTTTTTTTACGGATTCTATATCGAAAAATAAGAGATACGTGTCCGAGGATTTTTTTTTGTTCCGCATATTTTCGATAATACTAGTGATCGAAAATGTGAGAATAATGAATATTTTGGCTTGGAGACTCATTTTCAAAAATTCATAACTCTGGTTTTATTTGAGCTACAAACTTCTTTTTTTTTCGTTTTAAATCTAAAGGACTGAGTTTTGAGAAAAAATATTTTTAACACAAATTATTAACGAATTCATATTGTTATTAACAATTTAATTGTTTAAATCAATTTTTAACAATGGCCCCCACCTCGTAGCAAATTTTTAGTATTTTTATTGTATTCTCCGTCAAGTTTTACATAAAAAGCATGTTTTCAAAATATGGTACCTTTATTTTTACTATTTTTAAAACATTAATTTATATAGCGCAACATGTAAAAAAAACGGTTTTTTGTTAATAAAAAGAAAATTATAGCTCGGGTCAAAAAAAGTTAAATATAAAAGTTGTAGATAATAAAAAGATCTACAATTCTTATCTCAACTACTTTTTTGATGGTTAGTTGAGAAACATATTAAAAACACAAAAATTATATGTTAATTTCTTTTTTTTAATTTTTTATAGTCTTTTTATCAATAAATAATGTTTCAAAAAGGGGATTTTTTAATATTTTTTGCGTTTTATTCGAAAAGTTTGAGGTTATGTCGAAAAATAAGTAAGACAGAAATTGTAGGTCTTTTTATTACCTACACCTTTTATATGTAACTTTTTTCGATCCGAGCTATAGTTTTCTTTTTATTAACAAAAAACCGTTTTCTTTATACATGTCACGCTATATAAATTAATGTTTTAAAAATAGTAATGATAAAGGTACCATATTTTGAAAACATGTTTTTTATGTAAAATATGACGGAGAATACAATAAAAATACTAAAAACTTGCTACGAGGTGGGGGCCATTGTTAAAAATTGATTTAAACAATTAAATTGTTAATAACAATATGAATTTGTTAATAATTTTTATTAAAAATATTTTTTTCTCAAAACTCAGTCCTTTAGATTTAAAATGTAAAAAAAAGAAGTTTGTAGCTGAAATAAAACCAGAGTTATGAATTTTTGAAAATGAGTCTCCAAGCCAAAAAATTCATTATTCTCACATTTTCGATCACTAGTATTATCGAAAATATGCGGAACAAAAAAAAATCCTCGGACACGTATCTCTTATTTTTCGATATAGAATCCGTAAAAAAAGTTTCAGCCAAATCGGAGACATGTCGGTCAATTTTTATCAAAATCCGTACGGTTTGTAAAAGAATTACCCATATATGTGTTAAAAAAAAAATCAAAAACTATTCAATTCAAGTACAATTATTCATAATACAAATATACTGCTACTATAAATACGAAACTAAAAAATTACGGAACTAAAAAACTACAAAACTACGCAACTACAAATCTACAAAACTACGAAACTACGAAATTACGAAACTACGAAACTACAAAATTACGAAACTACGAAACTACAAAATTACGAAACTACAAAATTACCAAACTATAATTTTATTATATAATATTAAATATTATAGAAAAACTCTTAGAATTAAAAATATACTGAAAATACGCAAAATATTGAAAATCCCACCGTGATCTATCGCATGTCTCTTAACAGAATTCCAAGAACTTGAATATATCTCAACTCAACAGTCTAAACAGAAAATTCATTCATTTATGTAGCAGGTTAGGGGGGCCCAGGGGGGTGGCACCCAGCAAAGTAATTTACGCATACGTAAAATTTGCTCTCTTCCCTAATGCATTGTTGTTGTATTTGTTTATGAAATTTCAGATCGAGAGCGGCTACCTCAGTCTTCTATGTAGTTGTGCATAGGCAAAAAAAGCTTTACGAAAACAGCGGCCGATTTCATTGTTCTAGAGTGGAAATCTATATGATTAGATTATCTTTGGTTGTACGCTCTGAAATATTCTGATGTCGCGTGAACACAAGAACTGCTTGTGTGTTCGTGCGATCAGAGGCCAAGAGCTTTATTTCAGAGGCCAAAAATGAAAAGCTCTACGGCCGTTTTTGTTCCTCTAGAGTAGATATCTATATGATTATGTTGTCTGTGCTCGAACATTGAAGAGACATCAGCGCACAGGTATCTTTGGTGGAGACAGCGCGACAAAATTTGAAACAAAGTTGCGTACAAAAGCTTTTTATGTCGAGACTTTATTCGCGACTGAGGTGGTCAGTGGATACAGCGTTAAGCAGGCGAACATTGTCACATTGTGTACGTTTATGTTTTCCAATAGAAATGGAAAACTTCGTGCGACAAGTAAAGTGCAAAGGCATTTTGAATTGAATTCGCTATGAAGGACATGCAAAAGGGCACGTAAACACAATTTTAAGCTCTCCTAAACATATATCCGGCGGGATTATGACGTAATTTCATGATCAATCAGCAGTGCTAAATGACGAAAATTCGTTATTTGGGTTTTGCAGTAAATGATTGATTCTTGTTATCTTTTACATCCAAATAAATTCAAATTAAATTTTTACCAAACGTAGATATGCTTTAAAATACTATATAGTTTGTAAAGCTCACAACAAATTATAACTAGCTACGTATGACACTTTTGTAACATTCCTCTTCATACTGAAAAATTGTTTGAATAGTATCATTCGTTGAAGAAGTATTAATTATTGTTAAAATTAAAATTTTGAAAATAATTAATTTGCCTAATAAAATAATGAGAATTTAAACTTTTTTTATTTATTTATTTATTTATTTCGATTTCATTAACAAACTGATTACTACATAGCATACGGAGAGAAAAATATTAATTTTAACGAAGCTGACTTTTAATTGTGTTTCTAGAAAGGTGAAAATCAATGTGTTGAAAGTAGGCATTGAAGGACCGGGGCATTAACGTAATAGCTTCGTTCAACCCGTAATTTGTGTGATGAATAGTCGTGCGGAAGAAATTATAATGTCTTGTAGGGCGAGCCGGAACAGAAATGTCAAAGAGGGAGAGAAGTTCAGGGGAGTTAACGTTTCCTGAAACACAATCAAAGGCAAACACTATTTTAGCGATAGGATTTAGGATTGTAAAGATATCAATTTAAGTCTGTCCTCATAAGGAGGCAGAATTAGTGGGTTGTACCAAGGAAGGTTTCGAAGAGCAAATCTAAAAAATCTTCGTTGTACTGCCTCGACACGGTTACTGTGTGTAGTCATTGAAGGAGACCAAACTGGACTCGCATACTCAAGTATTGGTCTTACAAAAGTACAGAAGAGAGTACGAGTAATATAAGGATCGTTGAACTGCTTAGACCAGCGTTTGACAAAGCCCAGGGTGGCACCTGCTTTGCGAACAATGGCGTCAATATGATCCTCAAACGAAAAACGGCCATTTAACCAGACCCCAAGATCTTTCGTTTTGTCCAAATAAATTAAAATTAAAATTTTACCAAACGTAGATATACTATATAGTTTGCAAAGGCATTTTGAATTGAATTCGCTAGGAAGGAGATGCAAAAGAGCACGTAAAAATAATTTTAAGCTCTTTTAATATAGAATATAGAAATTCGTTATTTGGGTTTTGCAATAAATGATTGAGTTTTGTTATTGTTTACATCCAAATAAATTACAATTAAAACTGTACCATTCAGAGATTTGCTTTAAAGTACTGTACAGTTAGACTAGACAAAGAGCTTTTGAAATTTCGTACACGTTAATCCAAGCGCTCCATGAGATTTTGTGTACTGCGACAGTAATTTTGTGCGGTGAATGTCTCCGAACATTGTATGAGACAGATTCCAGTGGATACATGTCTCACACAATGTTCGCGTCTACTTAAGCTTTTTATTTTTTGATGTCGCGCACTGTTCGAGACTTTGGTGGATACACACCCTTACAAGTACTCATTCAAAAACCGGATATGCGAACTCTTTTGCGTCGGAGTAGTATGTCAATGATTAGAAGTAATTAAATTGTGCCGATTTGTTTTGTAATGGCACTTTTCAATAAGGCTACATCATTCTGATGTCAGGTGTGTCTTGCTTTCATAAGGAGCTTTAAGTGGACAGTGAAGAGCTTTCGTGCGTGTAAAATTCGGTTCCCTTTGTCATGGCAACTTGACATCCGGGTTAAGTCGTCTATGGTTTGGGATTGTCGATTTCTGTAATGTTGCTAAAATCTCAATACAATTTCTATGCGAAAACCTTTGTTTTAATTTTTTATTAATTTATACGCAAGACAAGACATTTTTGTTGGTTATTTTAGAGGATGAATTGAATTGGTAACAATGAATACAGGATACAGGTTAGCTAACAATAATTATAAATTTATAATAAAACTCATATTTTACATTCAATCATTAAAATTTATTTTTTCACCTTCAAAATATTGCCCATTCGGGGCTACACACATGTTCCACGATTTTTCCAATCTTCAAAACATTTTTCGATATAGCTTCAGTTCCTCCGACGAATTTTGTTTTATCACCTCAACGGACTTAAAATGGGTTCCACGGAGTGGTAATTTGAGTTTTGGGAATAAAAAAAATGTCACACTGAGCCAAATCAGGGGAATATGGTGGTTGATCAATAATAGTTATTAAGTTTGTGCCCTTAAATTCGTTCACAATCGTGGGTCTATGTGATGGTGCGAGTTTTCCCACAATTTTGGCCGTTTTTTACCGATTTTTTTACGCAAAAGCCTTAGTACGCCCAAATAGTACTTGCTGCTGACCGTTTGACCCCTGGAACGAATTCATGATGTACCAGATCTCGGATATCGATAAGCATGTGTTTTTGATAAAAATGAATCACCAAAAGCCCTTTCTAAGATTTTTAACTGCACATGAAATTTCGTTTGCAACATAAAATTTAAGGCAAATTCTTTATTCAATAATTACACTCATATTAAAAATCGCGGAGCACTGGCGAGGTAAACTGCTTTATTCAGCTGTTGTAAACAAACCAGCAAACAGTATTTGCTCTAATAGCATTATAATAAAGGACAGTACTGCCAACCTAGGCGAAAAAGAATTTTTTAAATCGCTTCAGCACAGGCTGTTTAAATTACAAATCTCCGGTACTTTTTTGACAATATATATGAAATATATCTATATCGGGTGTCCCAAAAGTATGGAAACGGCTAAATAACTTTCGAGGAATGCATTTTGGAGAAAAAAGTTTTAGACAAAAGTTTTAGGAATTTTCCCTGGCTATTCAATGGCGGCCGTAGATTTGACCTTGACCATAACCTTGAAGGTAATTTCAAGGTCAAGTTGTCTTTTTTAAATTGGAGCCCATATTTTCGACCACAGAAATGGAAAGAGCGGAAAATTTTATGTCCGACTATGACCTTCGCCATGACCTCTAAGGTCATATCAAGGTCAAGATGGCTCTTTAAAAGGGAACCTGCATTGTTACTGCGGATTTGGAAAGAGCAGAAGTTTTGCGTCCAAATGTGACCTTGACCACAACCTTGATCTTGGCCATGACCATGACCTCGAAGGTCACATCAAGGTCAAGGTGGTTTTTTGAAGGGCAAACCATATTTTTGGCCATGGAAATGGAAAGAGCGGAAATTTTAACGTTCCCCTTTAAAGAAACATCTTGACCCTGATATGACCTTAGGGGTCATGGTCAAGGTCATAGTCTTTCCATTTACGTGGCTAAAAATATTATTTCCCCTTCAAAAAACCACCTTGACCTTGATGTGACCTTCGAGATCAAGGTCATGGTGAAGGATGTGGTCAAGGTCACATTTGGACGCGAAACTGCCACTCTGCAAATCCGCAGCGACAATGCAGGTTCCTCTTTAAAGAGCCATCTTGACCTTGATATTACCTTAGAGGTCATGGTGAAGGTCATAGTCGGACGTAAAATTTTCCGCTCTTTCCATTTCCGTGATCAAAAATATGGGTTCCAATTTAAAAAAGTCAACTTGACCCAGAAATGACCTTCAAGGTCATGGTCAAGGTCAAATCTACGGCCACCATTGAATAGCCAGGGAAAATTCCTAAAACTTTTGTCTAAAGCTTTTTTCTCCAAAATGCATTCCTCGAAAGTTATTTAACCGTTTCCATACTTTTGGGACACCCGGTATAATAAATATAATAGTAATTTATATATTTTATTTCAGACAAGAGTTAATGTAATGATGTCACAATTTCAATCACTTTTACATTCATATGGAGATGATGTGACTGATAAGAGCCAAACTCTTCTACAAATCATTACAAAATTTGCTAGTGCATATTGTTGTACAATTGAAGGTACTGCTCGTAATATAGAAACTACAGAGCTTTGTGGTGGTGCTCGTATTTGTTACATTTTCCATGAAACTTTTGGTCGAACTTTGGATTCTATACATCCCTTAAGTGGTCTTAGCAAGATGGATATTTTAACAGCCATTCGAAATGCCACTGGACCGCGACCAGCGCTCTTTGTTCCAGAAGTATCATTCGAGCTACTAGTCAAGAGACAAATCCGGCGCTTAGAGGAACCATCTTTAAGATGCGTAGAATTAATTCATGAGGAAATGCAAAGAATCATTCAACATTGTGGGAATGAAGTCCAACAAGAAATGCTTAGGTGAGTTAAATTGTGCGTAATCTAATATGTAAAACCATTTCTAAAAGTGCGGATAGGTTTCCGAAATTGCATGAAAAGATCGTTGATGTAGTAACGCAACTTCTACGACGCCGTTTACCAACTACAAATTCAATGGTTGAAAATCTTGTGGCTATTGAATTAGCGTACATCAATACAAAGCATCCAGATTTTCACAAAGATGCCGCTCTAGTTCCCAGTCTCCTAAAAGCAGATATGATTGAACCATGGATTCAAGGAAATCCTTTACAAAGACGAAACGTATCGCAAAGAAATGCGTCACCTCAAGTTACAGGTATTCATGGTGAAGGCGATAGAGCTGACATTATTCAAGTAAGCATAAATGTTTTTAAGTTCCGCGATAAAACTAAACCTTAATTAATATAGAACAATGTATCGGAAAGTCAAACACAGCAAAACAGTTGGTTATCAAATATTCTTCCGCCGCCCTCAGGGCGACCAGAAAGTTCTGAGAGTTCAGCAAGCAATACACCTGTACATAACATTAATCTAAGTCCTCTCAAGCCGGTAAATTTACTCCCTGATGTCCCAATTAATACAACATCTCGGAAACTGACAGATAAAGAACAGAAGGATTGTGATGTCATAGGTAACGAAGCGTCGTAAGTTACAATAACTGTTAATAATGCTTTATATTCCACAGAACGTCTCATTAAATCCTATTACTATATTGTGAGGAAATCAATTCAAGATTCAGTACCAAAGGCTATTATGCATTTCTTAGTTAATTATGTTAAAGATAATTTACAAAGCGAATTGGTTACCCATTTGTATAAATCAGAAAAAGCTGAAGAACTGCTTAATGAATCAGATCACATAGCCATAAGACGAAAAGAAGCTGCTGATATGCTTAAGGTATGTATTCTCATTATTACTGCTCGGTTTCACCCGGCGTTACGTAAATACTAATTACTCTACTCAAACGCTCTAGTTTGGTATATCTTAGAAATAGTTTCAACCTGAAAAGTCCTTTATGCTAATTTGGTAACCTATGCTTTCCAATTTAGAAAAATTATGCAGCTGTAGTTTTGTAAACTACATTAATAATTTTTTTTAAGAGCTAATAATTTGGCCACATCTGTATATAGGGATAGGGATTAGTTGCAAAAATAACTTAAATTCTGTTCAACAAGAAAGGAGCCGCATTTTTTTTTACTAACAGGAAATATTTATTTCTAATTTTTTTATATTACATACAAGTATATTGAAAATACTACCACGCAACCAATTAATAAATTGTGTAGTCCCCGCCGGTATCGAGAATGGCCTGGAATCTTCTGGGCATGCTTTCAACGAGTTTTTCCGCATATTCAATCGTCAGCGAACGCCATATCTTCCGAATCACCCGTGTTAGCTGCTTGAGATTGTACACAGGCCTTCTAGCAAATTGGCTCTTCATTATGCACCGCACCTTCTCCATTGGATTGGCGTCTGGGGACTGGGATGGCCAGTCCAATGGTTTTCTATTGGTCATAACGAACTTCTTATTTTTTTTTAATTGTCGTTGCAGTAGCGGCACACAACAACTTTGGTCCTTTTGGATGCGTACACAGAAAGACTACTTCATACTGTTTTGCGTGTTTTGAACTCATTTTGAATAAGTTGCGCGCACTGTGACGTTTCAAGCGACACTGACATGAATTAGTATTGGCGTCGTAGCCCTTCCATGGTACAATCACTCGCAGAAAAAGTGAGAGAAATATCTTTTATCTTCTTCAAAAAAGGGCGGTTCCTTTCTTGTTGAACAGACTGTAGCCTATCAATTCCAAGCTCGGCCTAGGTTCCAGATTCCGTCCGCCCCGCTTGAAGGTCCAAAGAGAAAAAAAGGCCGAGAACGATATGGCTGCGCCTTTTGTGTCGTCCTGTCGTTCATTTAAAATAAAGTGCCGCCACATCGTTAAGTTACAAGTTACATTTCTCCTCTCAAAAAAAAATTATTTTACAAAAGGAAAATCATATTTAAATAAAATTATATTCAATTTTAAATAATGCTATTTTATTGAGGAATAGCTGCACCTGTCTGGTTCCATGCGTAATCTGGTTGATCTTCTTAGTATCGGTTCTGTTATATTTTCGTTACTCTCGGTTATATTTTCAGCAGTACCGAAATCATGTCAACTGATATATATTTTCCTTAACGCGTTGTGGTATACGGAGGTGCCGTCGTTACTACCGGTAGGTCAACCATAGATGTCTTCCTGCCAATTTTTATAATTTGTTCTCCTCCGAGTTCTTCCGTCATCTAGGTCTACTATAAAATGTAATCTGCCGTATCTTTCTTTAAAAGTACCGAATTTCCATTTGTTGTTGTTGAGGTAACCTGTTACGCGCATTAAGTTCGAAATATTTCCCCGTATTTACTGGCTTACTTGTTACGTTTTCTATCTATTTCTAAATTTGGACCTGTGGATTTGAAGTCATCATATACCCTCATCAGTATAGCGGTATTCGGTGTACAGTGTCTTGGCTACAGTTTCCGCTGTAATGTATCCCATGGGGAAAGCTTTTGTTTGCTTATTACTATAAATTTTCATTCCACATTTTATTGTAATTGAATTATAAAAACAATTTTTTGTCTTTTCAGGCTCTTACCCGCGCTAATCATATTATAAGCGAAATCAGAGAAACACATATGTGGTAACAATCATCTACCACAAACAATGACATTTTTACGAAGAATTAATTATAGAACACATTTTTCATTAAGATATCGTTGCTATTTAGTGTAAAATATTTAAGATCCTTAAAATATAAAATATTTGTAACTCTTCAAGAATGTATGAGCAAACAGCGATTTTGAATTATATTTATGCTTGTTCAATGCTCTTGAGCATTTTTCGTTATGAGAATAAAACAGTTTTGGAAGTCAAATTTACAATTGTTGTGAATGTAATTAAACACAGCAATACTCAGATCTAAGTTATGTGTTTAATTATTTTGAAAACTGAATGCTAAATTTAATACGTCATTCCCAAAAGTAATATCAAAGCTAGTCTAATTAATCCAATAATCAATAAAATATTTCAGTAGCTATAAAGATTTTTATTTCTTACTAGCTGAGGTTAACCCATTTTGCTGCGTTTCTTTTTGGTACATCTGTGCAGCTTTTTTTCTATATCTAATATTGTTGGTTGAGGACTGATTAAAACCCGATGTCTGCTCCAACAATAATAATTTTATGTCGTACAAGTTCCAAAATATATATATTACAATTCCCATTTTGCTTAATAATAAAGAATGAACAAAAAAAACAAAAAGAATTACAAATTGCAAACAATTCAGAATTACAATTTAACGTAAGAAAAACAAAAAGAATTACATATTGCAAACAGTTCAAATTTACAATTTAACGCTGGTCACGAGCTCACGTGCCAGCAGTTTTAGCTAAAGTTCATTCATTTGGTAAAGGTCCTTACGCATCAAATTGCATTGCTGTGCTGTTGCCGCGTAGAGTGCATTGGCTTTTGCTTTAGGAAATGAATGAACTTTTTACAATGAGATTTAGCTTAAAAGATAATTAGAAATATTAAGATGTTATATGTACTGCGTACATTCTCCCGCCTCGAGATTTAGTGTCGGAAGCTCAATATGTGATCGTTGTTCCAGGTTGGAAGTTCTTGGCGCGGGGGTTGGCCGTGCTTTGGTGCATAATTTGATACCAGGTTTTCGTTTGCACCAGATGTATAACATAATAATAGCTGCGTTTTTTTCATCTGGATCTGGCTCTGGATCAGGATCAAATGAAAAAAACGATTCAGATTAATCACTGGGATCACGATTTTGGGTTTGAGGAGCTGGAATTCCTGTTTTTGCTAATCTAATAAGAATTGGGGATTAGACGGCAGCTTTCGTCAAAGAGAACTCAAAAAGGTCTTTCAAAGTTTTGTTTTTTATTAAATCCCATAATCAGAAAAACGATTTGATTTATTTTGTTATTATAAATTACTTTTTCTTTGTGTGCTCAGAACCAATCGACTACAAATTTCATTTCCAAACTATTCATCCGACACTAGCACTTCTCGTAGAATTTTTTGTAACCACTTCTTGCGGATCATTGATTCTAATCTAAGTGAAAGTGTGGATCACGAGTTGTTGTTGTATGTCAATGTTAAGAGATTGATCCAGATCCTGATCCGATTGAAAAAAACGCAGCTAATAAGAATTCCGCTGAACAGAAGGTACGTGCTGCCATAATGGTGTAGGTCATGGACATTTAACGTTGACATACTTTCCACTTGCTGTTTTTGCCATTTAATCGCCTTGTCAAGTTGGGCTAGGTCAGAAGATTCAACGTTCCTGCTCATTTGGGGAATTGTCACCCATGATGAATTGCTGATGCTTTGGTTTATATGATCCGTAATCATCTTATTTTCAGGAATGAATGACAATTCGAGAGTGGATTGCATGTGATTGGCGTTAATGTAAAAAGTCTGATGGTTAATCACGCAATGGTCTTTTAATTGAAGAACTCCAATCCCTCTTAAGACTTGAGGATATATCACATTGTTACAGCTGATCTCAAAGCGTAACTCTTCTTTGAGAATAAATAGCCATTTGTTGTTGGCTTTCAGTTTCCTCCATTGATTCTGCATGTCTTCTTTTTTTAACTTGCAGAAAGGCGACAGCTTCATTCCGTTGTTCAACATCTCCATTTCGCAATGACTCACATTGGACTTTAATGTGTAAATGGGTAATTTGAGGTTGCAAAGTAGTTGATCATCTACTAAGCGCTGACAAGTTCTTAGATCTTCTTCGCTTGTAGGGCTAAAACAGTCCTTTCTTGTGTTCACTGTTAGATACTTGCTGTCTGGTTCAACATAAAGAAATTTGTCCTTATATGTAATCGGAATAGGAATCAGTTCATATAGGCGATATGATTCTGTGCTTAGCAGAGGGATGCGAATGTCAAACAGAATTTTAGTTTTGGTGACTCGTAAATTAACATGCATTGAATTGTACAGAGCCATTAGTGGGTGCGTTGTTCCGGTGCCGGGTAGTTGTAAATGTTGTGGCAAATGTTTTCGTATAATCTTCAATTGTTCATTGAGCTGCACAGGCGTCAACAGTAACGGGTTAATTCTACCATGTTTTGTGTCCATTACAACTGATAGAATACTTGTTTGTATATTTTGAAATGATAGTAATGTGAGCGTTATTAAGACAGCTGCTGAATTGAATGCTTCTGTTGCCAATATTTCATATTGAAAGTGATTTAATCTACTTACAATAGTTTCGATCTGCAATTCGACTCTCGACAGCTGTACTTGCACTGCTTCATGATTTTTCTTAATAATGTGGATGGTATTCTCTACAATGGATGTCTGATTTTTCAGCAGTAATCTTAAATAGTTTGCATCTTGTGCAATTTGGTTAATTTGTGTTTCATATTGGTCAGCACATTCTTGATCTAAGATCCCGAATAATTTATTGGCGATTGTGCCTACAATTTCGAGTGGAGCTCTTTTATTGCGACCGTGTGGCTGTTCGTTCTGCTGATATAGGATTTCATTAATATGCTCCGCTTCTGCTGCATGATGATTTAACTGCGCGATTGTAGCCTGGCAGACTTATCTTGATAGTCGAATTTCTTCTTTACAAATAGTGTTAAGTCGTCTTATTGAAGCTTGAATGGCATAGAACTCCTTCCAGTATGTTGTGAGATTGTAGTATACGAGAAGGTTCCACTCACCAGAATACAGGCTGACTTCTGAGACGTCGTTGAAATAAATTCCTTCGTTGTTTGTCAGGTTGCTTATTTCATAGGGTTTACTGGGCTTTGCTGTGGCTATGATACAGCATAGCGAGAGTAGTAATAAATGTCCCTTGATCATGGATGGTTTACTGTGACATACGTTCCTCTTAGTGGCATGCTCCGTATGGTTTCGTTTTTGAGGTTCATCACTATCTGAATCCTTAGGCCGTTTTCGATGTTTCTTTCTAGATGTTTCTTGATTGTCATTGTTAGTGTCCCTTGAAGAGTTTGGAGTTGGTGAAGAATCACTGTCAGAATCCATTTCCATCATTAGCGTATCATTTACATCATTTTAATCATTATTGATTGGTAACATCGAGATTTTGGTGATAGGTCGCTTAAGAATTCCAGATTTTGTTTTCAATGTTACGACTCGTATCAACTCATCATTTCCAGGGTGTACTTCAATTATTCTGCCAAGGGCCCAACGAGATGGGGGTAAATTATCTTCTTTTATTAAGACGAGATCTCCCTTTGCTGGGTTAAGCTTCCTCTGAGTCCACTTTGGTCGTTGTTGAAGTCTTCCAAGATATTCAATCGACCATTTCTTCCAGAATTCCTGGTACATTCTTCCCACTCGGTCCCATCTCTTAAACAGTCCAGGGGAGGATTCCAGATAGTCATTATCAGGTGGCGACATGATAGGTGCTCCAGTCAAAAAGTGGCCAGGCGTCAGTACTTCTAGGCTCTCAGGATCTTGTGTTAATGGACATAGCGGACGAGAATTGAGACATCCTTCGATTTGTGTCATCAATGTTGTCATTTCTTCATAAGTTAATTTTGTTTCTCCAACTACTCGACGCATGTGGTCTTTAACAGATTTAACGCCAGCTTCCCACAGCCCTCCAAAATGTGGTGATGATGGAGGTATGAAATGCCATTGAGTACCAGTTTCTGTTAGAGCTTCGTTCACTTCAGTTTTGTATGCGTTTTGTTGATGAAGATTGCTAATTATCTTGCTTGCACCTACGAAGTCAGTGGCATTATCACTGTACATGTGCGCAACGAGGCCTCTTCGACTCACTAGTCTCCGAGAGGCGGCTATGAATGCCTTTGACGTAAGATCTGTAACTACCTCGATGTGGATTGCCTTAGTAGTTAGACATATGAAGATCGCTATATATCCCTTGTAAGTACGGTTACCTCTTCCAGTTTTTACTAGTAAGTCGAATGGTCCTGCGTAATCCACACCAGTGTGAGTGAATGGACGACTTGGTATGACTCTGGCTGAAGGCAAAGTTCCCATTAATTGTTGGAACATTTCAGCTTTATATCGGTGACATTTAACACATTTATGTAGCTGACCTTTGACTGCCTTTAATCCATTAATTATCCAGTATTTCTGACGAATTATTTCCAAGGTGAGATTATTTCCCCCGTGTAGTCTTTTTGTGGACTTGGTCTATGATAAGGGTAGTTAGCTCGCTCTTATGTGGGATAATAATTGGATGTTTCTGATCGAAACTCAAAGTTGAGTTTTCTAATCTACCGCCAACACGTAATACTTCATCCGAATCCAAGAATGGATTTAATGCGAGTAGCCGACTTGCCTTTGGTAGCTCTTGTCCTTGTCGTAATTTTTGGATTTCTTCTTTGAAGTGCCTCTCTTGAACAAACCTTATAATCGAATAAGATGCATCTTCGATTTCCTTGACAGTTATGGAATGAGTCTGTCTCTCGAGCTTGTTTTGCTTTAAATTTGTAATAAATCGCTTACAGTATGCAACAATTCGCAGAATTTTCCATAACGAAGTGTACTTTTGCAATATTAGCTCGAATATATTCGTATCTTCTGTACGTATTACTGTATGTACTACAAGTTTATTTTTCTCAATTTCTGTATCCTCGACTTGTACTTCTGGATACATGATCTTTGCATGTTTCAGCCAGCATGGACCTTCCCACCACAACGAATGTGCTTCCAACTGTGATGGATATAAACCTCTCGAGGCTACATCTGCGGGATTGTCAGAAGATCTTACGTAATGCCAGTTTTCCTTGTTTAATTGAGATTGTATTTCTGCAACTCGGTTGCCCACAAATGTTTTCCATTTGTGTGGATCAGCCTTAATCCATGACAACACTATTTTTGAATCCGTCCAGGCAAAGCATTTCAAATTTGGGATTTCTAAGTTGTCTGCTGTTTCCTTCAGTAATTTGGCAAGTAGAGTTGCTCCACATAATTCTAATCGTGGCAGTGTTAGTTTTGATTTGAGGGAAGCAACTTTAGTTTTAGCAGTAAGTAATGATGCTGTTATTTTTCCTGGCTGGATTGCTCTGAAGTAAATTGCTGCACTGTATGCCTTTTCTGGGGCGTCTGAGAATCCGTGCAACTCGTAGTGTCCAGCGTCTGATCTATAATTAATCCATCTTGATATTCGAATTTTTGATAGGTGTGACAGTTCTTGTTTAATTTTGCTCCATTTCGTTTTGATTTTTTCAGGTAATGTTCGGTCCCAATCTAGATTTTCTGCCCAAATTTCTTGGAATAAAATTTTGATAGTTATATTTATTGGCGCCAGTAATCCAATAGGATCGAATATCTTAGCTGCTTCGGATAACAGTTTTCGTTTCGTCATAGGATCTTGCTCTTGGGATACATTCACCTTTATTTTAAAGTAATCACTAGCAGGACTCCAATGAACTCCTAGTGCTTTGATGGATCTATCTTGGTCAAAATCTAATTCTGGAGCTGATTCTCGTAATTCCCATGGTAATTTCTGTAGAAGCTCTCTATTGTTGCTATTCCATTTTCGTTAATTGAATCCTCCGCTTTTAAGTGAGTCAATCAATTCGGTACTTATTTTGCTAACTTCTTCTAAGGAATCTCCTCCAGATACAATGTCATCTACGTAAGTATCTCTCATAATTACTTTTTCCGCAAGTGGATACAGTCCTTCGCTGTATCTTTGGCCAACTGCTGCAGTGTTCGAATTGCCAGAAATGGTGCACTAGCGGTCCCATAAGAGACTGTTGTCAGTTTATACTCCTTAATGGATTCTTCTGGAGAATTTCGCCACAAAATTCGTTGATAGTTTTGGTCACGAATGTCTACCTTTATTTGACGGTACATTTTTTCAATATCAGATGTGAAAACCACTTTGTGCTTCCGCCATCTGGTTAGAATTGAAATTAAATTTTGTTGAATTTGCGGTCCGACTAATAATATTTCGTTTAAGCTTTCGTGGTTATTCCTTTTTGCGGTGCCGTCGAATACCACTCTTAGTTTTGTTGTTGTACTGTCATGCTTTAGTACAGCGTGGTGAGGTAGATAGTACGCTGTGTCTATATTATCAGTTGCTAAAGTCATATGGCCAAGTTGCAGGTATTCTTTCATGAAGTCTTTATACAGTAAAACCCGCTTAAATGTACATCCAATTTGTCAGAAAATTTCGTGCATTTAAACGGTTTGTGCATTTAAACGTTTTTAAGATAAATACACATGTTGTGCATTTAAGAGAGCTCGGATTACTTTTTTTCAGTTTGATTAATTACATAGCGTTCTGTTTTCGTCTTTACTTTACAAATTTTACCAAAATTAAACAATTACAATCCGCAATTTGCAAGGTCCACCCGCCAACTCAAAAATACTGAAATGTCAAAGCAAAGACTAACGAGGAAGTGTTCTTCTTCTTCTTTGCCTTTAAATGGTAACCACCGAGGGGACAATGTAAAAGTACTACACTTCTACAGATCTGTTCATTTAAAATATGTATATTGCATTTATCCGGTTATTTTTTAATTCAAATAGAAAATTCGTGCCTGAAATTAATGTGCAAATAAGAGGTTTGTGTATTTAAGAGGTGTGCAATAATGCGGTCTTTGTTTCTACACATTAATAAGGCAAAAAATTCGGTACATTCGCATCGTGTGCAATAAAAGGAATTGTGCAGTAAAGCAGGTTGCATTTAAAAGGGTTTTACTGTACAGGATTTCCAAAGTTTTATCGACTTTGAACCTTTTCTCCATTTGGAGCAATCTTGCCATAGCAATTTCTCTTGAACCTCCTAGGTTCGCGATTGCGGGGTCCTTTTTGAATGGTAGTCTCACTATACCGGGTGAGTCATTTAACTTGAGACAACCTAATAACTTTTTAGGATCACATAATATTGAAAAAAGTTTAATATGAAAGTTGTAGGGTATCAAAAATGGCGTTTGGTGATGATCTTAAAAATGACCTTGACCTTGACATTCAAGGTCATATGAGGGTCAACTTTAAAATTTCAAATGGGATGACCCCCTATTGACCCCGGAATTGAAAAGAGCGGAAAATTTTACGTTCAGATATGACCTTGACCCAATGGTCAAGGTCAAATTTCAAGGTCATTTCACGATAATTTATCTTCATGTACAATAGCGAGAGGCGATGACGTTTTTTGAAATGTGAAGAGAGATATCTGACCACGACCTTGAAAATTACCTTGACCCTGACCTTCAAAGTTATTTGAAGGTTAAACTCAAAAATTCTATTGGTAACCCCTATTTTTGACGCCAGAACGAAAAAAGCTTTCGACCGAACATGCGATAAAGTATTTAACTACATTTTTCATTATCCAG
Organism: Dysmachus trigonus; assembly: GCA_949715965.1. Classification (NCBI taxonomy): domain Eukaryota; kingdom Metazoa; phylum Arthropoda; class Insecta; order Diptera; family Asilidae; genus Dysmachus; species Dysmachus trigonus. The sequence continues at coordinate 32,237,615 of OX454321.1, read as the reverse complement.
GAACAACGACGTGGACGTAGTAGTTTTCTGTTCCCTTTGGGGTGCTTGATTTAGGTGAGTCCCCTCGCCTCTCACCGTCGGGATGCTTGATAAGGTGAAGTTTACAACGAAGTACCAACTACTCGTGAAAATATGATTGAAAGAATTATTGATGCTTGCAACAAAATAAGTCCTGCTATGCTTCAAAGTTGTGTAAGATCGTTTGAGGTGCGCATTAATAAGTGTATTGAAGTTGATGGACATCACTTCGAGCATTTATTAAACTAAATTGGTGAGAATTGCGAGTACTCACATAAATCGATCACCCCGACGCGACAGTGAGAGGCGAGGGGACTCACCTATATCAAGCACCCCGACGCACAGTGGGCCCAATGGGTTCAAAACCACCCACAAGTCGTAATTTTTAACAAAATTTGAAAATTCTTAGTTTGAGAATACTCGTGATGAGGAAACAAAGAGACTCACGAAGCCCTTTTTCCCAAAAATTGCTTCGGTGATTTTAAAAATTCTCACTTGACCTTCAAATGACCTTTAGGAGACCTTGTATGATCAAGTAAATGACTAATTTAGATTCAGCAACCTCGAAATCCTACTTGTAGTTTTTTTCCAGATTTTCATTTTTGCTTTAAGTTCTTGGATCATAAGATTGTACTTTCAATATGCTGAATTTTCGAGATCAAAGTGAAATTTTTTGAATTTTTAAAATCACCGAAGCAATTTTTGGCAAATAGGGCTTCGTGAGTCTCTTTTTTCCTCATCACGAGTATCCTTAAACAAGAATTTTCAAATTCCGTTAAAAATTACGATTTGAATATGGCCCCACTGTGCGACGGTGAGAGGCGAGGGGACTCGACTCACCTAAATCAAGCATCCCAAAGGGAACAGAAAACTACTACATCCACGTCGTTGTTCCTGGGTAATGCAAAATGTAGTTAAATACTTTATCGCATGTTCGGTCGAAAGCTTTTTTCGTTCTGGCGTCAAAAATAGGGGTTACCAATAGAATTTTTGAGTTTAACCTTCAAATAACTTTGAAGGTCAGGGTCAAGGTAATTTTCAAGGTCGTGGTCAGATATCTCTCTTCACATTTCAAAAAACGTCATCGCCTCTCGCTATTGTACATGAAGATAAATTATCGTGAAATGACCTTGAAATTTGACCTTGACCATTGGGTCAAGGTCATATCTGAACGTAAAATTTTCCGCTCTTTTCAATTCCGGGGTCAATAGGGGGTCATCCCATTTGAAATTTTAAAGTTGACCCTCATATGACCTTGAATGTCAAGGTCAAGGTCATTTTTAAGATCATCACCAAACGCCATTTTTGATACCCTACAACTTTCATATTAAACTTTTTTCAATATTATGTGATCCTGAAAAGTTATTAGGTTGTCTCAAGTTAAATGACTCACCCGGTATATTGTCCATCGGAATTTCTTTGATGAGTTGTTCTGTAGTGAGTTTCGCATATTAGATCTTCACTAGTCATGACTGTTTTTGTACTCGGCTCGTCGATTTCCCAAAATTTTCGAAGTTCCTGGTCTACGTCTATTTCGCATACGTAGCATTGGGGTGCTATGGTGGACGTACGTTGTTGTACTTCGCCTGATAGTACCCAACCTAACTCCGTCTCTTGAGCTATGGGAGTTCCTGGTGGCCCTCGGAGTACAGTACCCATAATAATTTTCGCAAATATTTCTGCTCCAAGAATCACATCAATTTTACTTGGCTCATCCAATTCAGGATCTGCCAAAACTAAATTCCTTGTATGCTCCCATGTTGATTTATTTATGATCTTATCTGATGGCAATAGTCTCGTTAGTTTGTTGAGAATCAGAGCTGTTGTTGTCGTGTGAAATTCAGATGAAAATCTTGGCTTTATTGTCAACTCGATACACGACTGAATCTTGCTTACTCTTGCTCCTCCTACTGCAGTCACAGTTGCGTTGATTCGTCTTCTTGGGAGTTTTAGTTTCTGTGCTGCTTCTTCGGTAATAAAGCAATTGCTTGTGCCCCTTGATCAATTAGTGCTCTCAACATTACTACGCTGTCATTTTTACCAACTGCCTGCAATATTGCAGTGGCTAACAGTACTGTGTGCTGAGTTTTGCTTTCTGCTACATGAGTTGATAGTACAGTGGCACTTGGTTTCTTTGACTCCTTTTCTTTAGTTTCCTGATTATTTGAATCAGGTTTTTGAGGCGTTTTAACGTGCAATAGTGTATGATGCTTTTTGTTACACATCCTACAAGTTTTCCAGCTTTTACAGTTATTAGCTGTATGGCCTTTTATGAGACAATTAGAGCAAAGCTTGATTTTTCGAGTCTCTTCGTTTCTTTGAGCGGGAGTCAATTTATTAAATTTTTCACAAGTGTATATTTTGTGATTAGCTTTGCAGAATCCACATGTTGATTTTGACCCTACTGTGCCATGATACACCTTTACATGGTTTCTTTTGTCTTGTTTAGCCGTTTGATTAGATTTCATTGGCTCCATAGATTCTAAAGATTGAAATCTATTTTCGAGAAAGTTAAGAAACTCATCTAAGGTCTGAACCTCTCTGGGGTCTTTTAGGGTTTGCTCATAGATGCGCTGAGATTCCTTGTCTAGTTTTTCAAGTAAAAGATGTACGATAAGCGGATCCCAGTTTTGAATGTTGATGTCTAGATTCTTGATTGCTTCTAGACATTCTAGTGTTATATCGTGAAGCTTCTTTAAACCAGCTGTTGATTCTTAAGCTAATTCTGGTTGATTGCATAGCCTTCTTAGTTGTGCCGATATTAGAATTCTTTTGTTGTTGTATCTGTGATCTAAGATTTCCCATTCAGCATCGTAGTTTTCATGAGTTATATTCATATGTTGAATAAGTTCGCATGGCTCCGCAGCTACGTTCGCTTTTAAGTAAAATAGCTTCTCGGCTTTAGTAATTTTGCCATTTTTGTGCACCAGTTCAGTAAACTGATTTTTAAAAGATGGCCATTTTAAGTAATCTCCGGCAAAGTTCGGGATGTCAATTCGTGGAAGTTTTACCGTTGAGTTCCTTTCAGCTGCAGCCGGAAGTGGTTGCATTGCTGATGGTACAGATAAATCTCCTAATTTTTCCTGCAGGAGAATTAACGCGTTTTGATACAAGCTTTCAGTAGCTGGAAACACATTTTGCTCGAAGTAATCATCCTTAAACTTCCCTATGGCCATAATATTAGCATGATTGTGTACAATCAATTCCCAGTAGTCCGCAAGTAGTTTAATTTTTGGAGTAACGTAGACTGACGATAGCTGCTTATCTTCATCTGCTTCTATGTTAGCTACGTTTCTTTTCAGCGTGTCGATTATGGCTGTTTGCTTTTTAATCAACCGTAGCTGTTCTGCAATCTTTTCAGAACTTTTCTTCCCCTCGATTGCATCTCGAATCAGACTTTCTAAGCACTCCCTTGTCTGATCACAGAGTGTTTCAACTTGGGCATAATAATCCTCGGTGAAATACTTGTGACTGGGGTTCTGCTCTCTGACTGCCTCAATCTGATTATTTATGTTATCGAACTCCTCCTATGCGTTATTTAAAGCCAATAATCTAGCTTCGCCATACTGTACTGTTTTTCTGGCGGAGGGATCTTTACTCACTTGAGTAGTGATCTTTTTTATCACTCTCACGTGCTTAGTTTGATCTTTAAGGTACGGACACACCAAAAGCGACGCGAGCGAAGCGAACAATTTTAAAATTTGGGTGCCGTACAAATCAATTGAAGTGTCCGAATAGAACGCGACATGAGCGAAGCGTCTACTGCGACAGAATGTTCCCAAATTTTAAATTATTCGCGCCGCTTCGCTCGCTTCGCTTTTGGTGTGTCCGTACCTTTAAGCAGCTGATCCATGGCTGATTTTACAGAAAATCGTTGTCTCAAAGTATCTAAATAGCTGTTCCTTGTGGTGCTCAAAATTTTTCTTCTGAAATTTAATGGTTTATGATTATTATTGAAGGTTCTAGCTATTCCTCAAGACCCTTGTTCTAGAGGTGGCTATAATTCTTCAATATTCTAAGCCTTTGGACCCTAGTTCCAGAGGTTATATTTTACCTGAAGACCCTAGTTCTACAGGTGGCTGCTTCGCTCGAAGGACCAAAAATGTTGATTGAGGACTGATTAAAACCCGATGTCTGCTCCAACAATAATAATTTTATTTCGTACAAGTTCCAAAATATATAAAATTCCAATTTTGCTTAACACTAGAACTACCAAGACCGGTCAAATTGACCGGTACTAAATTTCTTGCTTGAATTAATCATATTTTTTGAAAATATCTCTTAAGAGTAATACCAAATCTTATTAAGGTTCGAAATTACGACATATCGCGAACCTATTTCCATTTATAATTATTAATTTAAATGTGAAAGCATATTACTTTAAAGATGCCAAAAATTATCAAAATTACAAGCTTGAGCGCCGGTAGATCTAGTGTTAATAATAAAGAATGAACAAAAAAAAAACAAAAAGAATTACAAATTGCAAACAATTCAGAATTACAATTTAACGTAAGAAAAACAAAAAGAATTACATATTGCAAACAGTTCAAATTTACAATTTAACGCTGGTCACGAGCTCACGTGCCAGCAGTTTTAGCTAAAGTTCATTCATTTCGTAAAGGTGCTTACGCATCAAATTGCATTGCTGTGCTGTTGCTGCGTAGAGTGCATTGGCTTTTGCTTTAGGAAATGAATGAACTTTTTACAATGAGATTTAGCTTAAAAGATAATTAGAAATATTAAGATGTTATATGTACTGCGTACAAATATAATAGAAGAAGTGCAATAAAAGACTTTTTTATTTTCTTTATTCTTTCGGTGTACATAAATACCTTACATATTAAATAATTTTATCACAGTACATTCTTAAACAGGGTGTCCAAAACCATTCGTCCACCCCTTCGAAATCGACCATAAACTTTTTTCGCAAGGTCGATGGCTCTAATTATGTAAAGTGGGTTGGGTATGCACTATCAATTAGAAAGTACTGTTATGTTTCGGGCCTGCGAAGCAAGTATTTTCGGGCCCGGTCGACCGGTCCGAAACATAACAGTACATTATTTAGGCTGGAAGTACCTTTTTTTAAATGGAATGGGTATATTTTGGCCGCGAATTCGGATTCCACGATTAAAAATACACAACTTTCATTTGATACATTTTTCCAAATAATTAAATTTTTGCCTTCTAAATGACCTTTGAAGTTGTTCAAGCCGAAAGTACACCTTTAACTCCGGGAATGAATTTTTTTACGGCGAATTCACATTCGACGTCATAACTTATGCAATGTGCATGCTGGGTTGATAAAATTGGAAAATATACGAAGGAAGTAAGGCGAAAAGAACTGAAAGTAAATATCGATTGGTAAATACCGTCCAGCCATTCAAACTTGATCCCGTACACTTATGCCAACTCTCAAAACCTCCGGGAATGCATATAAACACAAGCCGTGAAGTCAAAACCCCCGGGGAACAATATAACAACCCATGAAGTAGACCTGCTCACTACCCCATGTATAGGGTGATGTAGTCCGACGATTGCACCGAAATAACATTGCTTCTTATGGCGGTAGAGCCCATTCATTCCGCTCCACAGGGTGAACCTGCTAAACTATCGCTTTTACAAAAAAGTGATGTTCTACTGACTGTAACTGGGGAGAAATACCGTTCTTATGATACCAAAAACAGATGGCTCAAAAATGGAACATGGTGTTGGTGCTGGTGTCTATGGACCCAACACCAAGGTCTCGATAGCAATGGGTAAATGACCCGGCGTTTTCCAGGCTGAAATCCATGCCATTGAAGCCTGCGCTCTTCTCAACATTAACAAGAGACTTAAAGGTGCCAATATCACTATCTTCTCCGATAGCCAAGCGGCCCTCAAGGCACTCTCGTCATGGCGTTTCTCGTCTAGACTTGTTAAAGAATGCTTTGATACCCTTCAACACTTAGCGACATCCAACAGGGTTACCCTCTACCGGGACTCTCCGACGTTGAGGGAAATGAGGTTGCTGATGAACTTGCTAGGGAAGGTTCATCATCTCGATTCAAAGGTCCTGAGCCCTTCTGCAGCATTGGCTGGTCTTCGTCCAAAGCTGTGATATAAGAATGGGCCAGGAATCTACAGTACATATACTGGGATAACTAAGCAAGCTAAAGAGCTCGCCAGACCCTATACCTACACTGAAATCAATGCTTTGAGTAAAGCGGATCTCAGACTGTTGATAGGTTACCTAACTAGCCACCATGGGCTAAGATACCACCTATATAAAATAGGTCTGTCAAATGAGACGGATTGTCGTCTGTGTCTTGAAGACGACGAAGCTACATCACACATTTTGTTTGCTTGTCCGGCTTTAGCACGGTTAAGAAGAAAGATCTTCGGTCAGGAGTTCCTGGATTCGGCTGAAGCTCGTTCATCTTCTGTAAAAGACCTTCTGGCGTTCCTTAGGGTAGCAGATCGTCTTTTACTGTAAAGGAGCTTCGGCACAAAAGACCGTCTGGTCGCAGTGCCCACCATTAGGGTCACCCCTAACAATAATAATAATAATAATAAAGTGTTTAAATTATTAATCTAGTGGATTATTCGGAAACCACATTTTTCAAACCCGTTAATACTTTACCACAATTGGCGCAGCAAAAATCAGATTTTTACTGAAATATGCATATCTTAAAAATCAAGCAGCTGTTTGCAACAGCGGCACATCCACAGACTATAGGAGCATTAGAACGGAATCATAAATGCCTTAATGAATATTTAAGGTGCTTCGTTAATGACAACAAGGATGATTAGGACATGTGGATTCCTTACTATGCATTTTGTTACAATACTACACCAAGCACAGTGCATGGATACGCACCTTTCGAGATTATTTTTGCTAAAAATGTCAGCTTATCATCAGAGCTAAGCACTAGCCAACCAGACCCGGTATACAACTATGACTTGTGTAGCAAAGAACTCAAATTCAGAATGCAAAAGGCAATAAACAAAGCAAAGCAATACGTAGAACTTTCAAAACAATCAAGTGAAATTAATTGCAACCCATTGATAATAAAAATAGGTGACAAGGTTTTAGTCGAAACGCAAAATAAAAGAAAACTGGATCCATTGTACAATGGACCATATAGGGTAACGGAAATAGACGCTGTAAACTGTACGATTAAAGATAGAAATGGAAAAATATCTAGGATACACAAAAATAGGCTTAGGAGACTAGAAGAATAAATAATCATAAACATCTAGGTAGGATAACAACAAATGTAATCAACGTAACACAAAAAAAAAAAAAAAAAAAATGTTTTACTAGACAATAGCTGATATACTAAGAGAAAACTACATGTAAGACAGGTAGAAAATAACATTAAACAATATATGTAAAAATATACTCCTAAATACTTCGAAACAAAACCTAAAAATGCTCTGATAGATATATGTACATATATTAGAGTGATTCAAATTTTTTTTTTCGTTTTGTTCTAACAGGTTCAATCGTTGCTAGGACAGGAAAGAAAAGTTCTGGCCCAATCCCAGCTCATAATATCAATATTTACTGGTCTCATCGAACTTTTTTGTTTTCCATAAGAATTACATGGGAAATAATGCATCACTATACATTTTTGTCTGTATCTCGTGAAAAAATGATCATACATTAATGGGACCAATTTTATTAGAAAGAGCATAAAATTTTCTACGAAAAAGTATTGTTGCATTTTTTTCGTAAAGTTAACACAATATTAGTTTATTAACATTCAAACTCAAGGCATAAATTCAAGATTGAGGAAAAAACGATTTTGTGAATTCTTCAATGAAACTATGAATATTATTCATTAACCTATTGAACCTATGCACTTTCTAATGAAATTGGTCCCATTGATGTATGATTATTTTTTCACGAGATACAGACAGAAACGTCTGCTAATGCATTCTTTCCCATGTTATTCTTATGGAAAACAAAAAAGTTCGATGAGCCACCAGTAAATATTGATATTATGAGCTGGGGTTGGGCCAGGACTTTTCTTTCCTGTCCTACCAACGATTGAACCTGTTTGAAAAAGAAAAGAAAAATTTGAATCACCCTAATATATATATATAAAAAGAAATGTTTTTTTAAAGTCATGAATTCTTCTTGGATCCTCGATTTTTAGACATTTTAAGGGGGGGGTATGGTATTTTTAGTGTTTTTTTAGCAACAATTTAAGAATTTTTTTCTGAAATATAGTAAAGAACAGTTTATTTTATAAATGGACATTTAAGATGTACAATATAAAAACAATATTTTCTGAAATTTTGAAGTAAAAATATTGAAAAACAAGCCATCGACAGTGATTTGAAAAAACCGCCGCTAAAAAACCGGTGTTCATCATATCTAATGACTGGATCATCTGTAACCAAAAAACCAAAAAGAATCTGTTAGTTAATTAGTTTCTTCAGGTACTGACGAAGAGCTTTTTTATTTAAGATTTTTTTTTTTTTTTTTTATAAGAATTTTTTTAGTAAAAGATCGAATTTTGAAAGAAAAATTTTGTTTTTTTGACTTTAAAATTATGCCAAAAATTCAAAAATCAAAACAAACGAAAAAACTCAACGTCACTACCTGAAGAAACTAATTATCTAACAGATTCTTTTTGGTTTTTTGGTTACAGATGATCCAGTCATTAGATATGATGAACACCGGTTTTTTAGCGGCGGTTTTTTCAAATCACTGTCGATGGCTTGTTTTTCAATATTTTTACTTCAAAATTTCAGAAAATATTGTTTTTATATTGTACTTTAAGATGTCCATTTATAAAATAAACTGTTCTTTACTATATTTCAGAAAAAAATTCTTAAATTGTTGCTAAAAAAACACTAAAAATACCATACCCCCCCCTTAAGAGTTATGGGTCCAGCATAGTCCAAACCAACGTTTTGAAATGGTCTGGCTTGAGTTACTCCATTGTTCGCGTTTATTTATTATTTCTGTATCTAATGCATTTGACGCATTTATATATTTTACCTTTGATAGCATGTATGTCATTCAGAATCAAGTACCCATGCATTCTCATGGTGGTAAGGATTAGTTGTGGTCCGCCATGCAATGATATCTTTTTAAAATATTCTATGAGTAGATCCGTAATATGTTCCCCCTTTGGTAATAATATTGGATGTTTGCTAATATAAGGAAGAATAGAGTGTGCGAGTCTTCCTCCTGCTCTTAAGATTCCTTCTTTATTCATAAAGGGATATAATCTAAATAGTGTACTAGATTTGGCAATCATTCTGTTTGACTTCAGTCGTGCGATTTCGTTACTAAAAATTCTTTTTTATAGACCATGAATGATTGGGGTTTTTGCTATTGTTAACTCGTTAACGGTTTCCTTTGCTTTGATTATCCTTATTTCTACAATTGGAAATAAATTGGAATAAATCTAAGCAGTTATGCGTAACAACTTCTCAAATGTAGAACTCCTTGTAACTAGAGAGTCGTTATATGAGATGGTAAAAATTGTTGTTTTAATTGTATTTTTTCCAATGTAGTTTCTACATCTTTTGTTTTATAGCTATGCCAATTTTCTTCCCTGCTTTGTAGCCAGTTTGGTCCATTCCACCAATAATGAAAATCCACCAGATTTTTTGGGGATATGCTACGAGTAGCTACAACTGCTGGGTTATTTTTTTATTAAACACAACCCCATGAGTTCCCACTAGGGGTAAGTCGCGTAGCCCCGGACACTTAAATGAATTGCAAATAAAAATACCAAAAAACAAAATTCCTATCTTTATTTTATTCTTAAAATAAAACTAGGAACTTCTTCATTTATGTTAATTAAGAATTAGTAATCATATCAAATTATTTCAAAGAAATATTTAAAAAATACTTTGGCCTTCGTTTTTAGCCGACACAAAATATGGCGGGTAGCCCCGGACATAGTAATCAATGGTGGCCCAATCGTTTATTGGCCTTACAAACAACTTTTTTACTTTTGTTTTGAACAAAAATGCACTTTTGAATTGAATTCTGATACTTTGCATTTAGAATAATAAGCTCTTTTCGAAATTAAACATCGATACTAATGTTTTGGAATTTAGTATTTTTGATATAAAAAAGAACAATTTTGAAATAGATTTTTAAATGTTTCAAATGGAAAAGGGAATTTTTGCGTGTGAAAGGGTAAAATGTTATTTGAAAATGTTATATATTTAACACGTTGATCGCGGCGTGCGTCGATCCCCCATGACCGACTGTGGACTTTTCGTTTGGCCGGCGTCGCACAGTGTGTTATTTGAACGATCTAGGAGGACAAAATTCATTTATGCTTCTAATAATTTTGGATTATTTTACACGAAAAGGATCAACTTTACAAAAAAATTTATAGAGATGAAAATGCTTAAAATTAGCCGTATGAATTTATTTTAGAATTTTTTCGACTATTTTTGGTTTTTTGGATTTGGCCAATTTTTGAAAAATCCAAAAATGTCCCAAAAAATTCTGAAAAAATTCACACGTGTTCCTTGGCTAATTATAAGCACTTTTTGTCATATAAAATTTATTCGTAAAATTGATCCTTTTTGAGTAAAAATATCACCAAATATCGTTTTAATATACTGTTATAACCCCTGTAGAGCCTGTATCTGCAGGAATCCGCAGGCGATTTTTTTATGTTTTAGTAGAGGAAAGCTTAAATATTAACGCAAAACTAATTGGTGTTTCATATTTTACCATATAGTTAAGATTTTTCTTATAAAAGAAAACGATTAATAAAATATCAGTTCACACATTCACAAAAATTTAGAACATTTAGTTTAGCTCAACCATAAAACATATTCAACATGGAATAGATACAAATCATCACAAACACACTGAAGAATAAAATGGCAAAATATTAATCGGTTTGATGTAAACTGCGCAGGTCAAGACACATTTGAATACCGTTGTTGAATCCAAGGGGTGCAAGATAGACGTAATCGCTTATGAATCATGTAAAATAAGATAAGCCTTTTTCATGAATATGGTGCCTAAAATTTATAGAAAATAGTATTATCGGGTACTTTAAGATGTTTTTATTGACTGATAACAATAATAAGGCATTTATCTTGCCTTCGATTTTTTATTAAAATCCCCCTAGATTGTCAAAATATTACACTGTGCGTCGGTCTCTGCGGACCGATAGTGGAACTTTTGTTTGGACAGCGGGACTGACGGCAGACTTTTATTTGAGCTAGCAGATTATTATTCGGCATTAAGAAGAGAAGCTGTAGATCTCAATTATAAAAGAAAAAACACTTCAATTGTACATTTTCAAAATTATTAAAATTTATTAATATAAATATATAAAAATATCCATAAATAAGCAAACTGACAAAACAATTGTAGTTTGTTAAAACAATATCGCAAAATTCAAAACTTTAAACCATGTCGGGGGGTACCCGACACTATCGTGTCCGGGGGTACCCGATCGCTATCATGCAACATTTTTAGACACAGCTCTTAAATTGTACAAGAAATGTTACAATATACCTTCAAATATATAAAATTTCCTATAACATATTAACCAAAAAACAAGTACGTACACTTACTTATTGAACTTGATAACCTTCAATGAAGTTTGACAGGAGCAACGAAATTGTTTTGCCGGGAACAAAACACACACTCACGTGTAACTCACTCTGTGCCCACGCCGCAATTAAGTTGAATTTGTTTTTACTCCAGAGGGCACATATTTATAATAAAACTATACCTATGCAACGTGGTTAGTTTCTAAGAAATTTAAATGTCCGGGGTTACCCACCGTCCAGGGCTACCCGACCTTCCCCTACTATTGGATTGTATTTCACCCACACGATGTTTGCCAATGTAGAGGAGATTTGTTCAACCAAGACAGAACAATTTTCGAATCACTCCAGTTAAATCAGTTGATGTTTTCCAGATTCATATCAACTTTTACCTGCTTCACAAGTCGACTTACAAGGAGAATGCACCTGGTCGTCATAACCGATTTCGCTCAAATTTATATATAAGTTTGAATTTGAATGTACAAAGTCTTTTGGTATTCGCTTTAATTACAATCCTTTGCTGAAAAGTCCGCAATCACAATTTTTTCCTTATTTATGCCTTTTGCGTATAAATATGTGGCGGCCATGTTAGGACAAACGGCTTGCCGCATAAACGCACCCCGCACTGACAGGCTGAGTTTACCAGAAGGTTGGTAAACCTGGAGCGTCACATATTCTCTTCTTCTTGGATTCCGTTACGCGAAGGTCGGAGTTGTTCGAGGCTGTTGCATAGTTTAATAAAGTGTGTTCGGATAAAGGGTCTTTAATTTAAAGTGGATAGTACCCGAGCACCTAAAGTGGTGACCCCGACGCTTAAAATGACCGAGGTGGAGCTTCGTGCACAGCTCGAGCAGCTGCGACAAAAATACGAGGAGCTCCAGCAGCAGACACAGCAACAGGCACAGCAGCCTGAACAGCAGGTGCGGCGACAGCCTGAACAGCAGCCTGAGCAACAGCTCGAAGGACCTCATATCGACCGTGTGAATTTGCGTCTTCCGCCCTTCTGGCCTGAAAACCCTACAATTTAGTTCGCTCAAATAGAGTCGCAATTTGCACTTGGGCGCATTACTTCTGACAGCTCGCGTTTCCACCATCTTGTGGCGCAATTGGATCAGCGCTCCGCGGCTGAAGTGCAAGACATAATAATTAATCCGCCGGCTACCGGGAAATACGAGTGCTTAAAGTCGGAACTAATGTGCCGCATTTCGGCTTCCCGCGAGGAGCGAATACGCCAGCTGTTGACAAGTGCGGAGATGGGCGATAAAAAACCGTCGCAGTTCCTCAGATATCTTCGGCGTCTTGTCGGTACAGAGACGATTCCGGATTCCTTGCTGCGCACGCTGTGGAGCGGTCGTTTGCCCAACCACGTCCAGGCAATTATAGCTTCGCAGCAGGACACCCAACTCAATACTGTGGCTGAGCTCGCGGATAAGGTTTTCGAGATAATTCCCCACCAATCGGTTGCCGTGGTTTCTCAGTCCGTTTCTTCTGTCAATGAGCGCTTGCAGTCACTGGACGGAAAAATTGCTTCGCTTACGAGGAGTTTCGAGAAGTTATCGATGGGTCGGGGCAGACCGAGTAGCTCCTCACGTCAGTACGATCGTGATAATTCTCGTGCCCGGAGTGCTGGCTCTCGGATGTGTTGGTACCATCGGAGATTTCGTGACAAGGCACAGCGGTGCACTACTCCTTGCGACTACAAGTCCCCAAACTCGTTAGGCGGTCAGCAGTAGGGACGTCTTCTGACTGCCGGTTTGATGCGTCCCGGCGCTTGTTTGTTGTCGACAAACTCACTCAACGTCGTTTTCTTGTGGACACCGGCTCGGACCTCTCAATTTTTCCACATCGCTTACTCCGTGAACAACGAAGGAAGACCAACTACGACCTTTCAGCAGCAAACAACAGCATCATATCTACGTACGGTATGTACCCCATTAATATTGATCTAGGCCTTAGACGAGATTTTTTTTGGCGTTTTGTTGTCGCCGATGTTGCCGAACCAATCCTCGGAGCAGATTTTCTCGGGCACTATCATTTGATACCCGACATTAAGCAGTACAAACTCGTGGATGGCATTACACGCTTGTCGATCTCTGGTTTTTCTACAGATTCTGCCCAGACAAGTGTCAAAACTGTTACTGGATCATCTGGCTTTCATGATTTACTGGCAAACTTTCCGGACCTCGTTCGCCCAGCAGGCGTTCCCCGAGAAGTCCGTCATAAGACGGAGCATCATATTCGCACTACTCCTGGCCCACCTGTGTCATGCAGGGCACGTCGCTTGGCTCCTAATTATCTGCAAGCTGCAAAGGCCGAGTTCGAGCTAATGGTGCGCGAGGGTGCGGCACGACGATCGGACAGCCCATGGTCCTCTCCACTCCATTGTGATGTACCTATATGATGTAATGTGAATTCAATATGTGAATCGCTAAGTAACCAAGAGCAAGCGAAGCAACTTTCAAGTGCAAGTTCACGCCTTGGTTACCAATCAAAAAGCCTTAGCAACGATACCTATAAACAATCGGGCTTGTAAACAAACAACGACCGCGTTGCACTAACTATAAACAAAGCGTCACATAACTGAAGTACGCGCCTCAGCGGAATTATGCTGAGCGCAGCTCGGTCATCACCCCTTGCGGAAATTTCACCATTGACTCTGTGGAATCGTCATGACGTATGACCCACTAAGCTGCGCGACCCACTAACCGGTGCGCTAAAGGGTGACTCAGCTGTTAGGCAACGTCCCGGTAGCTGACCAAGAGTTTCATAGGGTCTTCGTGGTGTATTGATACAACTCAATTATGCTAGTAGTAGTAAGTTAAGAATTGTTTAAATAGGCTAAGAATTTTGAATAAACCAGGGATTATCGATCAGAACTTCAGTCTGTTAATTTGGGAGTTGAGCTTCTTAGCTACTCCGAAAATAATCCCAGGAGTTGAGCTTCTTAGCTACTCCACTCAAACTCAGGAGTTGAGCTTCTTAGCTACTCCGCTCTAACAATTAGGAGCAAAGCTTATCAGCTACTCCTCAATTATTTTCCTGCGGCCCCTCACTAACTACTACTTACCACACCATATGGTGGCCAAAAAAGAAAAGGGCTGGCGCCCCTGTGGAGATTATCGAGCCCTCAATACACGTACCATACCAGACAGATATCCAGTGCGACACATTTTGGATTTTTCGCATGCTTTGCACAATTGCTCTTTCTTTAGCACAGTTGACTGCGCAAAGGCTTTCACACAGATACCGGTGGCTCAGGAAGATGTTCCAAAAACTGCGTTGATTACACCATTTGGACTCTTTGAGTTTCCATTCATGGGTTTTGGTCTGCGTAACGCAGGACAGACTTGGCAACGTTTCATTGACGAGGTTCTACGAGAATTGCCGTTTTGTTTTGCCTACATGGATGACATCCTGGTTTCATCCAAGAGTAAGGGCGAGCAGATGGAGCATCTGCGACAACCCCGCAAAGTGTGTTTTCGGCGTCTCTGAGGTTACCTTTCTCGGGTACACAATCTCAGCAGCTGGATGTCGCCCACTTCAGGTCATTGCTATTCAGAATTTTCCCAAACCAAGGACGATCCGTGCTTTACGTAGATTCCTTGGCATGCTAAATTTTTACCGCAGGCATATCCCGCATGCCGCTGCGCTTCATCAACCGCTCAACAAGTTACTCTCCGGTCCCAAGGTTAAAGGCTCTATACCTATCACCTGGTCACCTGAGCTCACCGAGGCCTTCGAGAAATGCAAAGCTGGACTCTCGAGCGCGGCCTTGCTCGCTCATCCTGATTGTAGCGTACCTCTGGCTCTAGTCGTGGATGCTAGCCAACTTGCCATAGGAGCGGTGTTACAACAGCAGTCTTCCAAATCCTGGAAGCCGCTCGCCTTCTATTCAAAGAAACTTTCAGAGTCGCAGCAAAGGAGGAGCGCGTATGACAGGGAACTGCTGGCTATGTATCAAGCCGTTAAATACTTTCGTCCAATGTTAGAGGGCCAAAATTTTACCATTTTTACTGACCACAAGCCGCTGACCTTTGCTACTGGTCAGTGTCGCAGTAATTGTTCGCCGCGTCAGTTCAACCAGATGGAGTTTGTACTCCAATTTACAAATGACATCCGCCATATTTCCGGAGAGCAGAATATTGTGGCGGATTGCTTGTCGCGTGTGGAATCGGTTGCGGCGCCTGTGGACCTTGTTGCCCTGTCTCTTTCTCAAGAGAAGGATGAGGAGCTTGCTAGACTACTGAAGGAGAAGACTGGACTTCGCTTCGAGAGGATGTTGATTCCTGGATCTGACGACTACGTGTATTGTGACATCAGTACCGGTCGTCGTCGGCCGTACCTCACTGAACCATTTAGGCGTCGAGCGTTTGACTCCCTGCATGGTCTTAGTCATCCTGGAATTAGAGCAACGGTGAAGCTGATCTCCGAGAAGTTCACATGGAAGTCAATGATCCGTGATTGCAGAGCATGGGCTCGGTCTTGTCCATCCTGCCTGCAATGCAAGGTTTCGCGCCACGTCTCCTCATCGTTAGGGGATTTCTCAATGCCATCTGTGCGTTTTGCACATGTGCATATGGATCTGATTGGACCTCTACCTCCATCGGAAGGATTCAGATACTGTCTCACACTCATAGACCGCTACAGTCGCTGGCCGGAGGCAGTTCCATTGACGGACATAACAGCAGAAACAGTCGCGAAGGCATTCGTATCCACTTGGATCTCACGATTTGGTTGTCCTAAGAGCGTGACAACGGATCAAGGGAGGCAGTTTGAGTCACATCTTTTCAAGGAGATCCCTAGACTCTGCGGAATTAATCTCTCCAGGACCACCAGCTACCATCCACAGTGTAATGGCCTGGTGGAGCGTTGGCATCGAACCCTTAAGGCAGCTATTATGGCTCACGGTAACATCGTTTGGACAGAAACTCTACCTTTAGTTCTCCTGGGTCTTCGAACGGCCTGGAAGCCGGAACTTCGTACGTCGGTGGCGGAAATGGTGTATGGCGAACCTCTTGGGGTTCCTGGAGAGTTTTTCGTTCCATCTGGTAAAGCTATCAACCCAGCTGTGTTCGCGGACCGCCTAAGATCACATATCGCAAAAATACGACCAGTTCCAGCATCCCGACATTCCAAGCCAAATGTTTTCGGACACAAGGACTTGGCGGTGTGCACTCACGCCATGCTTCGTACAGACCTCGTACGAGCTGCACTTCAACCACCTTACACGGGCCCTCATCTGGTTCTATCCCGGAATGATAAAACCTTTGACATCATGCTAAGGAACCAGCGCACTACAGTCAGCATTGATCGTTTGAAGCCAGCATATTTCATCGAGGCTTCTGACAGCTCAGAACCAGCCGTTCCTTCTGATACTGATGCATCACCTGTCATTAACCAGGAGAGGCATCATCCTTATATAGTGAAGACACAGAACGACGACCGGCATCCCATCACCATCACCAGATCAGGCAGACGAGTTTGTTTCCCTGATTTCTCAAAGGCGTAGCATCATTCTCCGCAGGGGGGTGATGTGGCGTGTTAGTAAAACTGCAGCACAAAGCTCCAATCGAGGCAATGATACAGGCTTAATCGGAGCAATCTTCGTCTTAGCCGTTAACAGTTGTAAATGTATGTCTTTATTTTCATCGATAATCCGGATGTACACTGTTGCAGCATATGCTCTTGTAGAGGCGTCACCAAAAGCGTGTAGTTGGCAGTTAATCTGTGAAGAATCCGTATGAAGCCATCTTCGTATTGTAATCTTATTGAAGTAAATTAATTATTCTTTAAATTTCTCCATTGTTCTCCTAGTACTGATGGTATGGCTTCATCCCATGAAGCCTTACACAGCCATAATTGTTGCATTATCATTTTTGCGACAATAACAGAGGGTGCCAACCAGCCCAAAGGATCATATAGTTTTGCTATTTCCGACAAAATGTTCCGTTTGGATGTAGGAGGCATATTGAATTCTTTTGGATCTCTTAAATATGAAAAATAGTCCAACACTGGATGCCAATGGATTCCGAGAGCTTTTATTTGTTTATCCTCATTTAATTTTAATGGCAGCTGTATTGCACGGTCATGTTCCGGTACTTGTTGTAGTAGGTTGTCGTTATTTGCTGCCCATTTTCGCAGACAAAAACCTCCTAGTTTTATTAGAGAAAGGAGTTCCCCTTGTAGCTTTCTTGCCTGGTCTATGGTATCAGTACCAGTTAAGACGTCATTAAAAAATCGCTCAGAACGACCTCTGAAATTTTTTGATTGGTGCGATTCATTGTTTTTCCAAAGAATCCGTGGATACCTTCTTTCTTCAGGATGTATTTTGATCATGCTGTACATTTGTTGTACATCTGCCGTCATTGCGAATTTGTGCCTGCGCCAGCTTAGGAGTGTTGCAAGTAGTTTAGGCTGGATTGTATATCCATTCATCATTTGCTCATTTAAGCTTAGTCCATTACTTGTTCTGCCCGACGCATCAAATACCACTCGTACCTTTGTTGTTGTACTATCCTTTAGTACTGGGTGGTGTGGCATATAATAAGAGCCGTTATTAGGTGAAGAGCACTCCCGAGTTAGTACTGAAATCCTATGACCTAGTTTAATGCAGTCGTTCAAACAACTCGAATATTCTTTTTTCAATTCCGGATCCTGTTTGAGCTTTCGTTCAAGCTATAGATACCTTTACATTGCTTGTCGTTTTGAATCGCCTAAACTTGGCGAGGAATAGTTCTTAAAAGGAAGACATACTTGATATTCTCCAATTTGCAAGCAGGTGACTGTTTTCTTGTAATACTTGTAAATTTCTTCATTTGGGAATCCAGCACTTCCAATGTTGGTTCTTCATTTATAAATGCTAAAAAACTAGGATTTTCTGTATTTCTACGTGAGGTTACTTCTACAAAAAATATACATCCTAGCTCTGTGTTCTGCGCAATTGGTGCACCGTTTTGTCCATGAATAATTCAATTAAGGATTATTTTTGAATACACATTTACTCCTAGTAGCAGATCAATATTGCCGAGGTTGTAATATTCCTGGTCTGCTAACTGGAGATTGCCAATATGTTTTAGATCTATCGAAATTAGATTTTTAAGTGGACTTATGCTTGTTATTTTCTTTATAACTTATGCCTTTATAGGTAATAATTCAAACTTTTTTGTCTTTGAGCACAGTGCGAATGAATCCTCTTTTTTTGAGGTTGTTAGTTTGGTAGATTCAAACCCTGCTATTTGTAAGCAGGTAGGATCACCCTTAATTTTTAATGCCTGAAATGCAGTCTCAGTCATAAATGAGCTCTGCGAACCCAAATCTACTAGAGCTCGTAGTGATTGGGATGTTCCTTTATTATTTTTGATAATAACGGTTTCTGTTGCTAATAGTGCCTACGTATAATTTCCATTATATTGGTATTTCCTTACAGTTTCTTGGTTTGATGAACTGTTACCTTGTTATTCTCTTTTTATTTTTTCATTGCTCAAGTATACATCATCATGTAACAATGTGTGATGCCATTTACTACATTTAAAACATGAGTAAGAGTTGGGGCATGCTATGTTAACATATTTCATCAAACAGTTAAAGCATAAATTATTCTTTTCTATCAACTTCCGTTTGTCTGCAATCAACATTTTTTTAAATGTCTTACATCGTGATAATGGGTGTAATTCTTTGCATATCAAGCACTGGTTCGGAAA
Source organism: Dysmachus trigonus (assembly GCA_949715965.1). Taxonomy (NCBI): domain Eukaryota; kingdom Metazoa; phylum Arthropoda; class Insecta; order Diptera; family Asilidae; genus Dysmachus; species Dysmachus trigonus. The sequence continues at coordinate 32,218,368 of OX454321.1, read as the reverse complement.
TCGACATGTTCCATCGTTGTATCTTTGAAAGCAATTGAAACATATTTTGTGTGTACGCAGAATATCTCGTTTAGCATTCGGATTTAATGCCCCGAATTTTTTGCAGACTTTGGGATTATGATTTTCTTTGCATACGATGCAACTTGATTGATCGTTGTTGGGATAATTGCTGGTTTTTCGTGATGCACTGAAAGAATTCTGAATATTTGAATCAGATATAGCTTCTAGCGTACGAAATATATTAGTAATTCCAGAAATTCATATAACTCTTTAAGTTTGGGCAGATCTCTTTGTCCTGAGATGTTCTATTCCCAAAGCTTATGAGTTTCTTGTGGTAGACGTTGTACTAATAAATAAATTATTATTGGATCCCATTCTGATATAGAGATGTCCAATGCTTCGTGGAGACATTCTTTATTTTTGTCTAATAGATCCTTTATAGCCCTTTGAGATTCCCCTTTGATCGCGGGTTGGCTAAAAAGTTCTTTTAACTGAGCCGATATCAATACTCGTTTGTTATTGTATCGATCAATTATTATTTGCCATGCTGCGGCGTGATTATCTCCAACCATATTAAATTGTTTGATTAATTGCCCAGCTTCACTGCTTACACACGATTTTAAATAATGTAACTTTTGTACATTTAGGCCGTTTTCGAATTCACATGCACTTGCACTATTCCCTAACCATTTTTAGTGTACTTTGGAGAACACTTCAAATTCGACATATAAAATAGTGCAATTGCAAAGCAAACTACGTGTTATTTCGATCGCCCTACGCACTATTCGGAGTTTTTAGGAGAATTTTTAGTGAGAAAAATAGATTTAAGTGCAAGTGCATGTGAATTCGAAAACGGCCTTAGAATTCTAGGATCTTCATGAATAAGCGATAAGTACATATCATGCAAAGATCTCCATGTTTTATAGTCGCCATTGAATTTTGGCAGATCTATGTCTGGTAAGTTTAGCTCTACTTTGTTCAGGTTGGTTTTGAATTTTTGCTTCATTTTTAGAGGAATCATCGAGAGCGGTTTTTTTCTCCAAAACATCCCTCAGTTTCCCGAGAAATTCGAAATACTTACCTTCAAAATTCTAGTAGATTCAATCTTTTGTATATTCATCTAATAAATCTTTGAAGTTTTTATTGAATTCTTCATCTGTCGTAGTTATGACCAGATGATTCTTTTTGAATTCTAACACAACTCGGAAATTTGATCTATTCTTTCCTGTTAAATATGCAGGTCTTCGTCGTATGTCGCCAGTTTTTTAAAGTTTATATACGCCTGATCAAGGAGATTCTTTAATGAAAACTGAGGCTGTTATCGAATTCGCATGCACTTGCACTATTCCCTAACCATTTTAAGTGTACTTTGGAAAACACTTCAAATTGAACAGATAAAATAATGCAATTGCAAAGCAAACTATGTGTATTTTCGATCGCCCTACACACTATTCGGAGTTTTTAGGAGAACTTTTAGTGAGAAAAATAGATTTAAGTGCAAGTGCATGTGAATTCGAAAGCGACCCGAGTCCTATATAACTTGATCTTGTCAAATGTATTTATGCAAGCTACTTGAAACCGAAATTGTTGCTTTTTGGTTTGATTTTAAATAAGCGTGGCCTCAGATGTATCCGACTCGGGACCATACGTTACAGCGATTCTTTAGCACGATATTTTTTTATGAGGGTTCGGATAAAGAAAGGTGTTGGGTCAAAATCTTACGGCTTGAAACACGCTGATTTAATTCAATATATTATTTATTTTTCATCTGTTCTTAAATTAGCTAACAACTCAGTCTTTCTTAAAACTTCACAAATTAACATAAACAAAACTCAATAATTCATAAAAATGAACAATAACAAAATAAATTCATTGTTTTCTTAAAATTACCAATATTGGCGTGTATCTGAAAACAAAATAAACGAAATTTTCCTTTATTACTTATGATTATTTATTCAAATGATTCGGCGCTCGTGACGTATTATATTCAATAATATTGCCGGCGTATACCTAACAATATTATTGAAGTGTTTATTTAATTTAACTAACAAGCAAGCATAAACCTATGACCGCTTGTTCGTTTTCGGAGTGTTTTTATATATAGTATATTCAGTAATATTGTCGTCGTATACCTAACAATATTACTGAATTTTTCTTTAAGGGAGTAAACCAGCAGTCAATCACGGCATAAACCTATGATGGTCAGTTCGTTTGTCCTTAATGTTATTGCGGCATATACCTGCCAGTATCTCTTGCAGATGATGAGAGATTACCTGAACCCTCATCTACGAAACGGAGGATAGCCCAGAAACGTGAGTGCTCTCGGCAGGGGCAGCCCAGGGACCCATACTGGGACCCGACAAATGGAATTACACATATGACGGGATCTTTTGTATAGCGATGCCGGAAGGGACTTTCCTAGTTGGGTACGCCAACGACATCGCGGCGGTCATCACCGCCAGAGATGCCGAGACAGACCAGTTGAGGCTCAACCAGGTGATTCGTCGGGTGGGTTCTTGGCTAAGCGACCACGGGCTGGAACTAGCTCTGGCCAAGACCGAGATAGTCCTTCTTACAAAGAAGCGCATTCCACTTCTGATGAAAATGCGGGTAGGAGACATGATGATCCAGATGAAGGCAGCGATTACGTACCTGGGAGTGCGCCTTGATTACAGGCTCACTTTCCGGGATGAAATCAAGAGCCGGGTGGACAAGGCGGCTTCGGTAACAGCGAAGTAGGCCAACATTGGGGGACCGAAACACTGCAAAAGGCGTCTGCTGCTTCACACCGCCGAGGCCGTTATGCTGTCTGAAGTCTGGCCGAAGCCAGAAGTAAAACTTCTTTATGCACGCTTGACTTTGGGGAGTAAGCTGGTGAATGCGTGACGAGAGCGTTAGAAAAAGTGTGATCGGACGAGACGAACGCGGCGTTTGGTGCAGTGGTGAACAGTTTGGCTTGGGATTCAGAGGTCACGGGTTCGAATCCCAGCGTGGGGATGCTCTTGAAGTAAAACTTCTTTAGGTACGCTTGACTTGGGGAGTAAGCTGGTGAATGCGTGACGAGAGCGTTAGGAAAAGTGTGATCGGGCCGAGGCGAACGGAAGTTGAGAAGGGAGCACATTCCCAAAGCAGTGGTGAACACTTGGGCTTGGGATTCAGAGGTCACTGGTTCGAATCCCAGCGTTGGGATGCTCTTGAAGTAAAACTTCTTTACGAACGCTTGACTTGGGGAGTATGCTGGTGAATGCGCAACGAGAGCGTTAGGAAAAGTGTGATCGGGCCGAGGCGAACGGAAGTTGAGAGGGAGCACATTCCCAAAGCAGTGGTGAACACTTGGGCTTGGGATTCAGAGGTCACTGGTTCGAATCCTAGCGTGGGGATGCTTTTGAAAGTAAAACTTCTTTACGAACGCTTGACTTGGGGAGTAAGCTGGTGAATGCGTAACGAGAGCGTTAGGAAAAGTGTGATCGGGCCGAGGCGAACGGAAGTAGATATAAGCAAGTGAAGATAGAAAGCGAAGAGAGTTACGTTTCGTATATTACTGTAGAAGCAAGAGAGAGGTGCGAGCACTAATTTATCAATGAAAACCGACCAAGACGCATAAAGATTTCCCATATAAAATACACGTGAACTTTGATTAATTTTCTTCAAATCTCTACAACTCAGAGGCATTTTATGGCACAATCTTGGGCAATGGTAGGGTTTCTTCAGAATTGAATGCTCTACAAAAGTGTCCATTGCGATGTATCCCTAACTCCCAACAGCGAGGCCCTTCAAGAGGCAATACTTGAAACAATCCTATTGAAGGAGGACGGGGAGTTGAAGCCCACCTTCAATGGGATTTCACACAAAGCTGGCTGGCTGATGATGCACTGCGCCAACGATGAGACAGTGAAATGGCTCAAGATGACGATAGGGGACATCAAACCCTGGGAAGGTGCAAAGCTACGGGTGGTGGACGAAGGAGAGATTCCCCGGTCCAGGATCCTGGTTGGATACTTCCCAGAGAGCCAGGACTACCCTACAGAAAAGTTTCTGCGGTTCGTGAAGGCGCAGAATCATGACCTAAGAGTAGCTGAGTGGAAGGTCCTAAGGAGAGTGTCCGAGGAGACAGCAGAGCAACTCACGCTCTCGGTGGACTGCGGCTCAGCGGAAACACTGAAAAAGGCATCCTTTAAGATAGGCTACAAATATGGGCATATCAGCTTAAAGCCAAAGGGTAGCCTTTTAAGAGAGACGGGTTGCTCCAGTGGCGGTCTGCAGGCAGGGTACGAGGCCCTGGAAAGACCACCCCGCAGTCAGCCGCTGCCGGGACAAATGCAGCAGGACTGCAAACGCAAGCTCCTACACCGGTTGGGCAGTTAGCCCCGACAGTCACAGCGGTTCCCTCTACGGAAGGTAGCAGTGCTGGAAATGTCCCTACGACCCCTGTACCAAGCCAGGTTAAGACTGGTTTAACCAAGGGACGGACGGCCAGCAGGAAACCACCACCAGTCCCCAAAGGCAAGCCTATACCACACCATGGCAACGCGAAGGGGAAGAAGGTAAAAGGGAAAGAGGCTGGGAAAAGCATCATCACCGACAACAAGGCATCAGGACAGGCTGCTCAAAAACCTAAGATCCCGGAGAGGGACTCAGGAACAGACAGCCTGCCCAAAAATGCCTAACAGCAAGGACTCTGCCCTAAAAGTCCTACAAGTGAATCTCCATCACGCAAGGGCAGCTTCGGATGTGTTAAGTTGGAGATTCACTAGAGAAAAAATTGACGTAGGGCTAATTCAAGAGCCCTGGTCCTGCAGGGGTATAATAAAAGGACTACCGTCAATAAACCACAGTAAGTTGATCTACAGTAAGGAGCACCCAGCTCCTAGGGCGGCCATATTGGTCAGCTCTAAACTGGACTTCATTCCTATTACAGAGCTCATCTCGCGTGACCTGGTAGCTGGTATTATCGACGTCCCTACAAATGCGGGAAGTGGAGAGGTAATAATTGCCTCAGCATACTTCCCAGGCGATACGGAGACGGCTCCACCACCGGAGATCCAGAGACTAGTGTCGTTTTGCATACGCAGGGGTAGGCCTGTAATCATAGAATGCGATGCGAACGCACACCACACCATCTGGGGCAGCAGCAACGTAAATCGAAGGGGTGAGTACCTACTGGACTTCCTAATGGTGAACAACCTAGAAATAGCCAACACAGGTAAAGAACCAACCTTCTCTAATGCGATACGTAGTGAGGTACTGGACTTAACTTTAGCCACCCCCTCTCTACTTAGCTGTATAACCAAATGGCATGTATCTAACGAAGCCTCCCTCTCAGACCATCGTCACATCAGATTTGATGTGAAGGCTGAATATACATGCCAGGAAAACAGAAGAATTCCTCGACAAACAGATTGGATCTGTTATCAGGAGCAGGTCAGGCAGGATCTAAAAGAGCTTCCGTGCTCGCCGATCACGTGCCCAGAAGACCTAAACCTCTTCTCGTCCAAACTTACACGCGTGATCCTCTCCTCGTATGAGGACAACTGTCCGCTAAAGACAAGAAAGCAATCCAGGGATGTTCCCTGGTGGAATAGGGAACTAGAAAGCTTAAGAGCCAAAACTCGTAAGCTTTACAACAAGGCCAAGAAAGGAGGCTCAATAGAAGCCTACAAAGAGGCCCTAACCCTATACAACAAAGAAATACGGAAATCCAAGAGGAAAACATGGAGAGGCTTCTGTGAGGGCATAAACGACCTGCCAACCACAGCCAGACTCCAAAAAGTCCTCTCTAAAGATCACACAAACGGAATCGGACTACTACAAAAGCCGGACGGTACCTACACGGAGGATGGGAAGGAGACCTTGAAACTTCTTATCAAAACACACTTCCCTGACTCGATAACAGAAGATGATGGGCCCCCTGGGGGCTCACCAGGACTTAGCCCTGAGGCCCCCATGAGAGCCAGTAGCCTTTCGGGCCACTTATTTACCCCGAGGATAGTTGAATGGGCAATCGACTCTTTCAAGGCCTTCAAATCTCCTGGAGGAGATGGCATCTTCCCAGCCCTACTGCAAAAGGGCCCGAGAGAAGAACTAATACCAGCCATAATTAAAGTTGCAAGAGCCAGTTTTACACTAGGTATTATCCCTGAAGGGTGGAGGGATACAAGGGTAGCATTCATACCGAAGGGTGGGGGGCGTAATCCCTCCCAGCCTAAGGCATATAGACCCATTAGTCTAACCTCCTTTCTCCTTAAAACCATGGAGAAAGTGTTAGACTACCATATACCCAACACAGCATTGCGTGAGGCTCCACTACACCCAAACCAGCACGCTTATCAGGGGGGCAAATCAACCATCACTGCCCTTCATAGCCTAGTTACAATTATAGAAAAATCATTTAATGGGAAGGAAACAGCCCTATGTATTTTTCTTGATATAGAAGGAGCGTTCGATAACACCTCCTTCGAATCCATGGAGAGAGCGGCCGTCAGGAAAGGTGTGGACATCCAGACGGTAAAATGGATTAAAGCCATGCTAGGCTGTCGAAAAATCAGGGCAAACTTTTGTGGGAGCTCCGTGACGGCATGGGCCACTAGGGGCTGTCCCCAGGGAGAGGTCCTGTCTCCGCTCCTGTGGTCAATAGTTGTTGACGGTCTCCTAGAAAAGTTAACGAATGCTGGGATAGAATGTCAGGGTTATGCGGACGATATAGTCATTATCATCCGGAGCAAAGAGGATCGCGTGCTATCACGCAGAGCCCAGATAGCTCTAAACCTTGTGTCTGACTGGTGCCAGGAGGTAAACCTTAAAATAAATCCCGACAAAACAGTAATAATACCATTCACCAGAAGGAGGAAACTAACTGTGACGTGCCCTACCTTGAATGAAACTACAATTGGCTTTTCCACAGAGACGAAATATTTAGGGGTCACCCTGGATCAGCGACTCACCTGGAATACCCATTTAAATAAAACGGCAGATAAGGCTATAAGAGCCACATGGTCATGCCGTAGGCTGTTTGGAAAAAAATGGGGGCTAAAGCCTAAAATGATACTATGGTCATCTGAGGCGATAATAAGACCCATTGTCACCTATGCGGCAGCCATATGGTGGAATAAAACAGAGCAGTCCAAGGCGATAGCCACACTTAACAAAGTGCAAAGACTAGCCTGTACCGGCATCACAGGGGCCATGAAAACTTGCCCAACTGCGGCCTTAGAAGTGCTGCTAGATCTACTACCGCTCCACCTATACGTACAAAAGGAAGCGGCTAGCAGCACTCTAAAACTCCATATATCAGGTCATTGCAAAGCAAATGAAGACAGAGGGCATTCACAGATAATGAAGATGTTCTCAAAAGACCCGCTGATTATGGGGCCGTCGAACCTGATAATAAAAAATCCAAACTTGGAGATACCATTCAAAACCGTAATAAGAGACCGACAGTGGTGGAAGGAAAATGAAAACCTCGCCCGATTGGGGGTTGTTTCATGGTATACGGACGGATCTAGGTGCGACGGATTCTCCGGTGTGGGAATCTATGGGCCCAACTGCCAGATCTCAATAGCCTTAGGGAGGACTCCCACGATATTTCAGGCTGAGATTATTGCTATAGATACCTGCGCCCAAACTATCATAGAAAAGGGAATGAGAGGTGTTAAAATATGGATCTTAACGGACAGTCAAGCGGCGATTAGAGCGCTCTCTAGCTATACTATAGAGTCGAACCTGGTCTGGTGCTGCCTGTCAACGTTAAAAACACTCGCTAGCACAAATAAGCTTACTATAGCTTGGGTACCAGGCCACGAAGGAATAACTGGAAATGAAAAGGCGGATGAACTCGCCAGAAATGGCGCAAAATCCGCGTTCATTGGACCGGAGACTTACTGTGGCCTGGCCAGGAGCTATTACAGATCCTACCTTAGGCTATGGGAAGAAAAGAGCAAAGCCTCACACTGGATCAACCAAACCGGACTAAGGCAGGCGAAACGCTTCATCTACCCCTCCAAACAGAGGTCGATGAGACTTCTAATGCTCAGCAAGCCGGACTTAAAAATCATTACCGACCTCTTAACGGGGCACTGTGCCCTAAGATACCACCTTAAAAAGATAGGTGTGGAGGACGATGATACATGTCGCTTCTGTCTTGAGGAAGAAGAAACAGCGGAACACATACTCTGCCAATGCCCAGCCTTAGGTCGACAAAGGCTGGCACACTTCGGAGCATCCCTCATAGCGCCGGAAGATGTGTCGAATGCGACTCCCCAGCAGACCATAGGCTTTTTCAAGGACCTGGATATGGAAGGGGTTTAAATAAAAGGGACTAGCACAATAGATCTTATAGGTCGCGTTTGCTATTCGGTAGGCACTGGGAGTGCCCTAGACGACCCAATAACATAATAATAATAATAATAAAAATAAAATAATAAATATACGAAACCAAAGAACGTATAACATAAAGAACTCGCACTAGGAACAAACAAGCTGAGCTGAAAATTTTCTTCTAGGGTTCTGCCAGCAGAACCCTACAGTCGCCTACATTTCATTTCTCGCGGCAGCTCAGTACACCGTTTCGTTTGGCAAAAGCTTTTGCCCATGTGCCTTGCCTTTGGCTGTTACCGCTGCGTGAGTGGATGATATTTGTCGGAATTATTTCTCTTTTAGATTTCGATGAGAAAATGAGATGGATGCCAATTTGATTTATATAAACACTAGCTGACCCAGCAGACGTTGTACTGCCCTTTCCGGTACATTTTCATTATGCCCTATGCGTAGACCTATATTTTATCGTGTTCTTTCTTTTCGCATGTTTCTACAAATAATATCATTAATATAAGAAAACAGTGTTTCCGTTTCATATCCCTCATTAATTTATTGAACAAACTTACACGTTGTTTAATATTAAGTAAACCGTTTTACACTTCACAAATATTGGAAAATTGGTTTCATCTGACGTTGGGTAAATACTTACTAATTAAAGACTTCTCAAATGTTCTAGTTTGTTATATCCTAGAAATTGATTCAACACGAAAACCCCTTTATGGATCCGCCATCTTGAATATCCAAATCTTGATAATATTTAAAATTAGTGGCATTAAATAAATCGAGACATTTTGGTCGCCGTATTGGATCCGCCATCTTGAATTTGGAAATTTTAATAACATTCAAATTAGTGGCCTCAGAATAATTATAGTACTAATTTCCATTAAAATCCGTTAAAATCGAAAAATTGTTGGTCACAATCTTGGATTTGGAAATCTCGATAATATTCTAAATTAGTTGCCTCAGAATAACCATTGTACTAATTTTCATTAAAATCCGTTGTAATTGGGACATTTTAATCGCCATGTTGGATCCGCCATCTAGAATTTGGAAGTTTTGGTAAAGTTCTAAATTAGTTCAATAAAAATAAACATTGTTATAATTTTCATTAAAATCCGTTGTAATCAAGACATTTTAGTCACCCTGTTGAATCCGCCATCTTGGATTTGGAAATTTTGATAATATTCAAAATCAGTGTCCCAAAAACAATCATTGTACTAATTTTCATTAAAACCCGTTAGAATTGAGAAATCTTGGTCGCCATATTGGGTCCGCCATCTTGGTTTTGTAAATTTTGGTAATATTCAAAATCAGTGACCTCAAAACAATCATTGTACTAACGTTCATTTAAATCCGTTGAAATCGAGAAATCTTGGTCGCCATACTGGGTCCGCCATCTTGGATTTGTAAATTGTGATAATATTCAAAATCAGTGACCTCAATACAATAATTGTACTAATTTTCATTAAAATCCTTTGAAATCGAGAACGCGTGAACGGTCAAACTCGCGAAGTTAAAATAATCGTTAAGTTTTCTGAAATTATCCAATTTTCTGCACCATTTTCTTAACTTTTCTTTCCGTAAGAACCATCTACAAAGTATTAGAAAACTTAAAAAAAAAATGAATGAAATCGGTAAAGTCGTTCTCAAGTTATTGCGTGACCAACAGAAATAGGGGTTCATTTTTATATATGGGACATTCCACGTCAACCGGGACACCTAAATGACCAAAAATCATGGAGACCTAGTAAATTGTTTTTGGGCTTAAATTTTTGGTCTATCTTTACTCTTCAGAAATTCACCTGGCGTTTTGAAAAATTCAAAATGGCGGATCCAATATGGCGGCCAACTTTTCAAAAATGAACGAAATTTGAATAAAAAAAATACTATGATATTCTGCATAAAATTCTAAGTAAGAAATGTCTTTTGCAAATTTTTGAATAAAATGGCCGTTTTTGAGAAAAAAATTCATGAATTTTAAAAATTTTTATATAGGAAAAAATTCACAATTGGCATATTAGAAAGATTTAAAAAATACTCAGGTGTTAGGAGGTTGCTAGTGATGAATGCAATGTCAGATGTCAAAAAAAATCAAAATGTCGGATCCAATATGGCCAATATGGCCAATATGGATTTCATCAAGATAGAAAATTTTTAAAATTCATGAATTTTTTTCTCAAAAACGGCCATTTTATTCAAAAATTTGCAAAAGACATTTCTTACTTAGAATTTTATGCAGAATATCATAGTATTTTTTTTATTCAAATTTCGTTCATTTTTGAAAAGTTGGCCGCCATATTGGATCCGCCATTTTGAATTTTTCAAAACGCCAGGTGAATTTCTGAAGAGTAAAGATAGACCAAAAATTTAAGCCCAAAAACAATTTTCTAGGTCTCCATGATTTTTGGTCATTTAGGTGGCCCGGTTGACGTGGAATGTCCCATATACAGGGTGTTCAGAGGTGGGAGGTCAATACTAAAGGGGGTGAAAGGTCAGACCGAGACAAGCAAAAAATCGTATGGGTGGGGGGGGGGCATCTCGCACCGTTTGGCAGTTACAGGGTGATTCGTAAATCAGGATTTTGCCTTATATGGGAACCGCTCTTGTATTTTTATCTTTTTTTCTACGCATCGCAGCGGCCCCAAACTGATTTCAAAAAATCACTATTTGGAAGCCCTTTCCAAAAAAGTTTACACCACCCCCTACCCCCAACCCCTTGGCCACAATCCCCCCTGGAAGTTGAAAAAATTAACTTTTATTTCACGATTTTTCACCTTTCGCCCCACTTTTCTCCGAAATTCATGTTATTAACATACCTACTTTTTATTTTTTTTAAGTTGCCTAGATAGGCAACCTGCCAAAAAGGTGCAACATGCCCAGGTAGGAAAAGGATACGAAAATTTATTTACAAAAATCCTTTTACAGAATATCATGATAATTCGAATTTTTAGGAAATTGTACTTAAGTTAACTAAAAAATACATATTGTTCGCTTAAAAACGAATTACAATTAAAACGTTTGTCCTTTAAAAGCTGTTCAAAATGTTCTCCGCCAGTTTCGATGCATGCAAGTAGCCTTGGTCTTGTTTCACGTTTCAGGTCTATGGTAACCAGTCTCTCCCGTATTTTCGTGGCTGCAGTCCCAATCCTGGTAGCTAATTCTTCTCTAGTGTTGATTAGTCTTGAGTAAACTTCATCTTTCATCATTCCCCATAAGAAAAAGGCCAGTGGAGTAAGGTCTGGTGACCTAGCAGGCCAAGGAATCGGTCCACCTCGTCCAATCCAGCGCTCTGGGTAATATTCATTTAACCTTGCCCTAACAATGTTCCCAGTATGCGCAGGTGCTCCGTCGTGCTGTAAATAAATTGCGCTTCTGGTGGCCAGGGGGATGTCCTCCAACAGATCCAGAAGGATATTCTCCAAAAAGTCCGAATATGGCTGACTATTCAGCACTTGGGGCAAGATGAAGGGTTCTATCAACTGGTTGCCGATGATGCCAGCCCAGACATTGACACTAAATCTTTGCTGGAAGGACCGACACCTGGTCCTATGTGGGTTCACATCTGACCAGGTGTGGAGGTTGTGCAAGTTTGTGATGCCATCCCGGGTGAATTGCGATTCATCCGTCCACAGAATTCGGTCTAGAAACCTTCTGTTTTCGATGTCAGACTCGAACAGCCAAGTGCAAATTGCAATCGTCTTTCGGAATCTCCTTCCTGTAGTGCTTGGACCAGGATATGGTGGTATGGATGTAGTCCCTCTCGGTTCACAACGGTCCAAACTCTCCCTGAAGACAATCCTGACCTTCGTGCGACCTGCCTGATGCTTATTACAGGGCTGTTCCTGACGATGTTGAGGATTTGTTGGTCGGGGTCCGCTGAATCGGCCGATTTTCCTGCTCGCGTTTCTGCTCTGGGGGCGGTTACACTTCCGGTTTCTTTTAACCTTCTGAAAGTCCTTGAAAATACCCTTCTGTTGGGTACCCGCCGATTCGGGAATCTCCTTTGGTATTCTCGTACGGCCTCACTATCATTTCCTTCTACTAAACCGAACACGTAAATTATATCGGCATACTTGTCAACACTGAATTCTGCCATTTTATCTTAATTTTTTCTATTAAACACCCGTTCTTATCGCTTGCTTCTTCAACTGTGGTCAATGTCCTTTCTAACTTACCCATTTTTATACCATAATTCATACGAAGTATTAGAAACGGAGCGTCAGGATACTTAGGAGTCAATACTGGATATAATAAACTAATAACGCTATTTAACGAGATTACATTTATTATTTTATTACTGTTTTGCTGAAATAATAAAAATGTACTACCTCTGTTTCCTAAACAAACATTTCCGAACTTGCTGTCATAAAAATTGTTTACTTAACGACTTTTTCCATTATGGTGCAATAAAGTAATTAGGTACCTGTGAGGATGTTTTAATTTCAGGACTTTTGCAACCCTTTTCTACCTAGGCATGTTGCACCTTTTTGGAAAGGTAATTAGATAGGCAACTCAAAAAAAATAAAAAGTAGGTATGTTAATAACATGAATTTCGGTATTGACCTCCCACCTCTGAACACCCTGTATAGATTTAAACATTTTACTTATTACGTTAAGATACATACTGAATTTATATATTCTTACTCTAAAATATTGAAAAAAATTTTTGCTTAACCTTTTAAGGATGGGAGTGGTCGATATATGGACCAGCCAGAGCACACATAATATTTGATGTTTTTCAGGGAAAATGTTATGCGCTAAATATGGGAAAAATATTATAAAAATTCCTGGAAGCATCCTTGACCTTGAAAATTGCTATTTCAAACTCAAATTTTTGTTTGCTATTTCGCCCTGAAAGTTAGCATACCTACTTGTTTTATGTACTGATTACGAGAAATATAGTACCACGAATCACGAAACTCTTCTGCAAGGTGAATTCTAGGTCAAAAATTGAAAATTTCACGATTTTTCCCGTATTCAGCATCAAATTACCTAGAAAAATACTTTCAAACCGTCGCGCCAAATTTTTACATGGGACTTTCCGTTGCGGACGGGCCTGGTCGATATATCGACCAGCAATAAGGGGAGGGACTCCATTTAAGAAGTTCATTGATTTTATTTATAATATTCATGTGCATGTCTAATAAAAGGTCAGTTTTAACGTAATTTTCCCCGTCCTTAAAAGGTTAAGAAATTTCTGTTTATTTTATTAAATACTGAAATTATTCTGTGAAAGATTGATTATTTTTGTTTATTTTTTGCTATCTTATATGCTAAAATGAGTCAAAAATCGGGTTTAAAATGTAGATTATTGGAGACTGAATATGCTGACCGTATGATAGAAGACATTTTTGGAACTGAAAAGTTTGGAATTGAGCTTCTTTCTGTGAGATATTTTGTAGGTTACGTAGTATTTAAAGTGCTTTTAAAAATAAAATGTGAAAGTTGTGGAGAAATAGTACTCAAAAAAGACGAAGTTTTAACTTGTCCTTCAGAGATAGGTATTCATATTTGCAAAAAATTATAATCCATGAATTTCAGATTTTGGTAATCTTTATGCTCCATCAAATGAATTTTTTAATGTGTGCAAAATACACATAACTGTCTTTGAGGAATTTTTTAAAAATACGGCAGAAATAGCAAAACTTTGACACAAGATTGGTTTAATACGCTTAATTCCTGTTGTGAATATAGAATCCAACTTCTTGAATTTATGATACTTGTATCATTGATGTTTTATTGATAAAACATTGTTCATGGGCCGTAAAAAAAACTGAAAATAAGGCAAACAGAAAACTAAATATTTTAACAAGTTAAAAATATCGCAGCAAGAGATATGCTTTGATTAAGGAGACCCTCTCTTTGAGAATTAAAAAAAAAAACATACGTGTTCAAAATTTTCTTGTGAAAAGACTATTATATTTATTTAAATAATTTCTTCTGGACATTATCAAGATTATGTAAAAAAAAATTTATCACTTTTAGTTGTTCTTGACAGCTGTAGCCGTTTTCCAAAAAACACCTTTTAATCGGTGGGACACTTTTCGGATTCCCTGTAACGGTCTAAGTAAAAATTTAAGCGGGATTCTATTTATAAAGCTTAAAACTAGACGATAGACCTGAAAAAATTTAAATCTTTGTATTTGCATTTGCATATTTCTGCAAAAAAACGCCACATTTTTGGGTCCATCTACCTCTGTATAAAAAAACATAACCAACTTCTTTAGGTCTTGTCTAGTATTAAGCCTATAGAATAGAATCCCTTTTGAATTTTTACTTAAATTGTTACAGGAAGTCCGCAAAGTGACCCATCGATTAAAAAGTGCCTTTTGGAAGTAGACGCCATCTACAGGGGTCAAGAAGAAATAAAAGTGCTTACCATTTTTTTTACATTCTTCATCTTATATATAATAATGTTCAAAAGAAATTATTTCAATAAATATAATAGTCTTTTCACACAAAAAAAGTTTAAACAAGTGCGTGTTTTTTTTCCAATTCTAAAAGATAAGACCCCTTAAATAAGCATTTTAATTAAAACTAATTATTTAACGAAAACAATGAAGAGATATTTTTTTGTATTATTATATACATTGATTTTTCAATTAGACCATTTGTTGATTCCGAAAGACCAGCGTAAACAAAAATATTTAGAAAATATTCCGCATTGCTCGCTTTTTGTTAATTTTTAATATCAGTTTATATATTTTTATTTACTTCCAAATTTCTAACTTTGAAGGGTTTTCTAAGGAACATTAAATATTTAATAAAAATCAATTGTTTTAAGAAGTATTATTGACTAGGTTTGAGTTCTTTTTAGGAATATTTAAAATTTGCTGTTTACAGATTTACAGAACAAATTTAAAAATAATATTCCACACCAACTTTAGCCGCTACTCCTAATGTTTTCTAACTACCCTAACACATCCTAGTTTAATTATTTTATATAAAGCATTTGAATTTCCCATCACAATCAATAATTCTTTCTAAGCTGATCTCAGCCCCTAATTTCTTTTCCAAAAATCCAATCATACCATCAGGCAGAGAATTGCAGCACAACACAGTGCGGCGGCTCGAGAAGCAATTCGCTCGCCCCTCATGATTTCCCTTGGCATCAAGACGAGCTGAGAATATTTCGACTAGGTTGTGAGCCCGATAAGAGTTCTTTATGTTATATGTTCTTTGACGAAACGTAACTCTATTCGCTTTCTATCTTCACTAACTTATATCTACTTCCGTTCGCCTCGGCCCGATCACACTTTTCCTAACGCTCTCGTTACGTATTCACCAGCTTACTCCCCAAGTCAAGCGTTCGTAAAGAAGTTTTACTTTCAAAAGCATCCCCACGATAGGATTCGAACCAGTAACCTCTGAATCCCAAGCCCAAGTGTTCACCACTGCTTTGGGAATGTGCTCCCTCTCAACTTCTGTTCGCCTCGCCCGCTCACACTTTTAATAACGCTCTCGTCACGCATTCACCAGCTTACTCCCCAAGTCAAGCGTGCCTAAAGAAGTTTTACTTCAACAGCATCCCCACGCTGAGATTCGAACCCGTGACCTCTGAATCCCAAGCCCAACTGTTCAACACTGCACCAAACGCCGCTTTGGGAATGTGCTCCCTCTCAACTTCCGTTCGTCTCGCCTGATCACACTTTTTCTAATGCTCTCGTCATGCATTCACCAGCTTACTCCCCACAGTCAAGCGTGCGTAAAGACGTTTTACTTAAAAAACCGTCGCAGAACCCTTCAAATCTCTTTGGTATGTCAAATCACACTCAAGTGTTACCGTTTAGCTTTTCATATGTTCACATGTCCGCTGTGTCGCATCACTCGACTGCTGGAATAGGAGACATATGACAATCAATGCAAAAAATCTAGGTGAAGAAACTGGCAGAATAAGCACATATGTAATTTGATACCTCTTTTCTGTTTCGACACCGAAGCAAATGAGTGAATTGCTAATCAGTGTACTAAATACACTAAGCTTGCAAACGATCGCAGCTAGCTCAGTTCGTCAGAGCATCGAAGCGCCAATTTGAAGGTCGCCGGTTCAAGTCCTGTCCGTGTCCGTGTCCGGCCGGTTTTTTTCGAGTAATCCCCACATATATGGTATACAAGCCAAGCCAGCGAAGAGAACTTTCAATTTTTTTTTTTTAAGTTGGTTAAAAATGAAAATCGGTAATAAAGCACAGAGGCTCGCAAGAAATGGGGCAAGGTGATATATGTTAAAAATTATTGTTCTATTTAAATGTTATTAATAAACCAAATGCAGATGCATATGCAAATAAACATTGAATACATTGATGTTATGCTAAATTAATATTTGTTAATATTCTATGCTCTGTTTGTGTCAGATAGGACCCTAATGATGCATCCCACGCCGCCTTTGGCATACGTTTTTTCATGCCACTGTAGAAGATGCCCACTAGAGCCTTCCGAAGGAATCTCAAATCCACGGTAAATGTATTTCATCAAAACATCCAAAAGTTCGTACTCTTCCAACACTTCGATTGCTGTATCCATTTGGGAATATTTTATAGACAGAAGAACACGGAGGGTAATATTTAGTGCATGATCCTGAAAATCAAAATAGTAACATCTTGATGTAGAAATATTTAAAATACCTTTATTTGCTGATTTTTACATCCCAAAGGTGCACTTTGTAAGACCAACACTAGAGCGTCGATGAACTTCCCCGTGAATAATTTGTTAAGGAAAAAATTTAAACATGGTAACGCTTTGTTATTGAGTAATGTAAATGTAAATTAAGTAATTTTTACAGTCCTATTATAGCAACCGTCAGTGACCAGTCATAAGTCACAAGAGAATCACAAGGGTGTGGTGAATCACTATTTGTGATTTTTTGGTATTCTGAGTTGGAAGCCACAGGACACTGAGGTAAATTTATTGTGATTTTCCTAACTCAGAATACCGCACACATCAGAATGAAAATTTGGATGACGGGCATTATTTCCAATAATTAATTGCATTATTATTATTTCAGTAAACAGATTGCACAAATTAAATTCATTCTATAATATTCTAGCAGGGCTAAGCGTTAGACTGGAAAAGCTCTTATTATAATCCCTATATATATATAAAAATGAAAGTTCTATTGTTTGTTTCTTTTTTGCTCAACCACGCCTAAACGCCTGCATCAATATTTTTCTACTTTTTTTCCGTAGGTAGTAATTATTCGAACTTAACATACAAACTAACTTTTTTCCAGATAATATATAGGGTTTCATAATGGCGGATCCAAGATGAAAATTAGTACAATGATTGTTTTGAGGTCACTGATTAAGAATATTATAATGATGCCAGTAAATTCGAATATTAGCAAAATTGCCAAATCCAATTGCGGATATAACATGGCGACTAAAATGTCTCGATTACAACGGATTTTAATGAAAATTGGTAAAATGATTATTCTGAGGTCACTAATTTCGATGGCGGATCCAACATGACGACTCAAATGTGTCGATTTCAACGGATTTTAATGAAAGTACGATGATTATTCTGAGGCTACGAATTTCGAATATTATCAAAATTTCCAAATCCAAGATGGCAACCAAAATTTCTCGATTTCAACGGATTTTAAAGCAAAGTAATATAGTTCAATGATTATTCTGAGGCCACTAATTTTGAATATTATCAAAATTCTCAAGGTGGGGACCAAAATGTCTCGGTTTCGACGGATTTTAATGAAAATTGTTACAATGATTATTCTGAGGCTACTAATTACGAATATCATCAAAATTTGTAAATCCAAGATAGCAGATCCAATATGGAGACCAAAATTGTTCGATTTCAACGGAGTTAAATGAAAATTAGTAAAGTGATTATTCTGAGATCACTAATTTCGAATATTATCAAAAATTGTAAAGCCAAGATGGCCGATTTCCTGCTGGGTCCTTTGCTCGATGTTAATAGTTAAAAGCACTGATGCACAATGCCGCATCCACAATGTGTACAGCTGGCGCTTGGAGCTGGTGCTAGAGGGCAGTGGAATACATAGATGTAGAGACTTAACTCCTCTCCCAAAAAGTTGAAGAGTTACACTAGAAATTATATACAGTGCTCGACAAAACTAAGTGGACTCAACTTAGCCGGGTATAAGGTTTTTTATATACCCATGATCCACTCCAGGCAGGATGTGGATGAAGTGGTGAAAACCCTCACCAAGGCGTGCAACAAGACAACACGGACTTCGTGTCCCATCAGGAGGCCTTGCGGAAACCTAAACCTCCATGGTCGTCAACGGAGATCATGGCCCCAAGAAAAGAGTGCCGCAAACTATTCAACAAGGCTAAACGTACCGATAACTGGTCATCATAAAGGAAAGCCTTAGGGAGTTCAAAAAATTAGTAAAGACAGCTAGACGCTCCTCCTAGGAGAACTTTTGCAGCAGGGTGGTGGAACCATCAAAGACAAGCCGTCTACGCAAGGTCCTCTCGACGTCCCGAGGAACAAGTTGGAATGGGCTATAAATAGCTTCAAGCCTTTCAAATTTCCACACCAGACGACATTATACCAGCTGAGCTTCAGAAAGCTGCGGAGATAATTATCCCATGGCTGTGGGCCATTTAAGGCCTGTCCACGAAAGTTTTTTTACAAAGAGAACAGTCGATAACTAATAAAAAAATTAAAGTTTTTTTAAAAATCAAAAATATATTCATTCTGTTCCTTAATTCTAACAACTTAAATCGTTCAAATTATTTTTATAAATTTTGTCTGTTGAATTCTCGGACTTTTCTTTTTATTCCTTTCATTAAATTTTGCACTGTTTCCTTATCGATTTTTTTGCTAAATTTCGTCCACTTTTCTTTGAAGTCTTCTACCGATATTGCTGCTTGACCTGTCTTCCGTAGCTCTGCTTTCACCAACGCCCAGTATCTTTCGATGGGTCTAAGCTCAGGACAGTTCGGTGGATTACTGTCTTTATTAACAAAATCGATATTTTTTGCTCGGAACCAGTTCAAAGTGTTGCGAGCATAGTGGGCACTCGCTAAATCGGGCCAAAATAAAACATTGCCATTATGCCGAAGTATAAATGGCAAAAGACGTTTTTCGAGACACTACATTGAGTAAATTTCTGCATTAATTGTACCTCTCGTAAAAACGGCACGACTTCGTTCACCACAACTGCAGATTGCCTGACAAACCAGAATTTTTTTTCCAAATTTTTCAACTGAAATAAACTTGTCTTCATCGCTTACATCATCATCATTATCCGTAGTGTAAAATTGGTTATCAGGTAATGTCGTAAAATCCATTTTAACATACATTTCATTGTCCATCAAAATACACTTTTCACCCATGTTGCAAAGACAATGTTTTATTTTCACTCCACTCGCGCAAAATTTTTTTTCTCAATTTTTCCCTATCAGACGACATTGTTTAACAACGCGATCTAACCAACTGAACAATACTCACATCTGATCTTTTAAGAGCTAAACCAACTTATGATGCAAAATGGGAAATTCTGGAGTACCGTTATTTGGGGAAAATTTACACATTGAGTTGTAAAAAAACTTTCGTGGACAGGCCTTATAAGGCCTGTCTTAGCTTAGTCTACATCCCCAGGGCCTAGACTGAAGTCAAGGTTCTGTTTATTCCCAAAGGGGAAAGGCCTCGTACTACAAGCCCAAGACTTCAGGCCTATTAGTCTTTCTTTCTTTCTCCTCAAAACTTTAGACACTACAAAGGGCATGCCACCAGAATGTGCTGGAGAAGGTCCAAAGAATGGCTTCTGTCCTGATCACGAGTGCTCCCACCAAAGCCCTGAATGTCATCCTTCATCTCTTTCCAATGGAGCTCTTCGGCAAGCAAACTGTAGCCTCCACTGCCGCTAGGCTCAATTCTACATATCCCTAAACACGGGTGGACTACAGAAATTCAAGCATCCTTAACACTCGTGCTCCTGGTTTAGACTACATTATCCCCAGACCCTGTTTTGACATTAAATTCAATTCGCTCATTTCGGCGAGACAAGAGTGGGAGAAGGGGTTATTTAGTAAATTAAATTGGTTGCAGATATTCACTGCAGCTTTAAAGTTGAAGAGCAGGGTAGGAGGTGGAATATATTCGGAACAATTAGGCCTCCAAACGTCATTGCGACTGCCAGACGACTGCAGTGTTAGTCAGGCGGAGGTTATGGCTATCATGGCTGCGAGAGAATGTGTCGTCTTCTGGAGTCATTTCTATCCTTACTGACAGCCAAGTTGCAATTAAGTAACTCACGGGTATGCATATGACCTCAAAGGTAGTTGCGGACTGCCGCTCTCTGCTTAATCAGTTAGCGGAGGAGGTCAAAATTAGTGTAATTTTGGTACTAGGACATAGTTATGTCCCAGGTAAAATTAGGGCGGATGAGCTAGGCAGGGGACAACCGTACCAGAAGGGAATATCATCCAACATACAGTTACTTTTTGTGGATGCATTGTCTATCTTGAGGGGTTACGTGGGTTTTGTATTCCAAAAAAAATCACAAATTTTAGAATTTTTTTTACGAAATTTATAAAAGTGATTTATTTCAACTATTGGGATATAAAAGTACATCACTTGAACAAGTCGTACAAAATTTTTTTTCCTTAATTATAAAAGTAATTTTACTTTAAACTCGTTTTTCTCAAAACTACAAAATCCGGTAGGCATGATTTCTCAAAATCGAATAATCCAATCTTACTGAAATTTTCCACACTTCTTCTACATAGTATTGACTTGTACTTGAACGAAGGATTTTTAATTTCGTTCATTACAAGTCGTTTTACTAGTAGAAAATCACCAAAATATAAAAAACATTTCCAGGAATTTAAAAAAAAAAATCAATTTTTTGTTAAAAAACGTTGTCAAAAAATCAAATATCTTTTTTTTTTTTCAAATCCGTCGTCAAAGTACAAGCCATATGCATCTACTAATAGAAAAAATTTTGTTTTTTGATTTCAGATAAACCTATCTCTAGATATTCTGCCTACGGTAAAAAATCATCGATTTTCGTAACCCAGCTGTCAATGGCTCAATTTTAATTTTTTTTTCATGAAAATTTGTTGTCATGTGCTCAGGGAAATTTGCCAATGATCTAGCCATTCCAACAGGACCACGATCCTAAGCACACAGCAAAGCATACCAACAACTCTTTTCAAGCCAACTTTATTAGTGTGCTGGAGTGGCCTGCATCAAATGCGCACCTCAATCTTATTGAATACCTGTGGGGCGACGTACAGAAATCAGTTTCTTCAAAAAACTTGAAAAATGTTGACGAACTTTTTATTGCAATTAAATTAGCATGGGAAAATATACCTGTGAAGAGATGTAGCCGACTTATACTTTCAATAAAGAAGAGGTGCGAAGAAATAATATTACAAACAGGTTTTCCTACGAAATATTGGAAAAAAACAATTTTTATTCCATCCAAACGATTGTTTCTAATTAGTTGTCCGGCGAAATTTATGTTTTGGAAATATTATGGCATTGTATTCAAAATGTTTAAAAAAACAATTAAAATTTAACTATAAGTTTTAATACATTGTAGTTCAGAGAATGTTAATTTAGCTTCTTTTTGTACATATGAAACCAAAAACATTGAGAATTTTCAACTCAATTCAACGTCATATATGTATTTCTAATTAGTTGTCCATGGGTGTATATATATATATTACTTCAGTATATATATGTGCATTGGTTTTGAGAAAACTAAAAAAAAAAAAATTTCATGAACATTTTTTTTTCCTCATTAATAGTTACATACATATCAATGGCCATAATATACATCCCGGCCAAAAAAAGCCAATTTGAAATATTTGCTTGTTTTCTCAGAAATGAGAGCACTGCTAATAAATAGATAATAACGAAGCATTGTAAAACGTTTAAAATAATTATAAGACTGTCTACCTACGTGAATATAAAAGAGTGTCAAATTTTCAATTGATGTTTGTTGAGCTGTGGCAGTTGAAAGGGTTGTATCTCATAAACGGAACCACAATTTTGAAATAAAAATGGTTCTAAGTGAGCAGGAAAAGATTAAAATATTGCGTTTTTCAGAAGCAGGATTATCAAATGTGGATATAGCTAAACGAATAAAGTGTAACGAATCATCCGTCAAGCGTTTTTTGAAAAAACTTCGAGAACCTGCGGAATTACCCCGGAAAAAAGGAAAGTGGAAGTGGAAAGAAACAAAAAAATACCTAAAGAGAGAAGATCGGCTATTGGAGCGGTTTTTGAGAGGTCGTTTCTCAAACTCAGGCCAAATGAGAAATTAGTTGTCAGAAGACCGGAAAAGAAACCCCTAAACCATTATGCGAGTTAGTATGTGAAGTGGACATTCTCATTCGAAATGAAAAAAAAATCGATTTTTTTTTACATAAAAGTATTCCTTAACATCATAGAAATGCTGTTCTCAAACCGATGTGAGAAAATCGAAACAAAACGAAAGTTATAGCTATATATGCGTAACGATATATACCGGTTTCTATAGATTTGGAGCGTCGCACAAACACTTTAAACGCGTTTTTCTCGAAACTACTTTTTTTCACCTGGTACCAGTTATATCTCAAATTCTGCTCGATAGATTTAAAAAGATCAAAAAGCATTTGACTCATTATCATAAATATTAGGACATAGACCTTTAAAAATGCATAAAAGTATCCCACCCTCTTTTTTATACACGTACTTTCCCCCAAAAAATGCCCAATTTTTAAAAAAAGTCCTAAAAATAATTTAAAAAATTAAAAGTAACATTTTTAAAGGTCTATGTCCTAGAAAAAAGTCTAAAGAACAAAACCCATTTTGAATTTTGTCTTTATCTTCTCCAGGAAGACCGCAGGAAATGGTACCAGCTAAAAAGGGACTTTTCGTACAACACCCTCTATTGCCGCAAAACACAACAAAAAAAAAAAAGTTTTTTGTATACTTTGATGCCTATATATTCATATGTGAAAAGTTTTTTGAATAAATGCAAAAGGGTTTAAAAAAAAAAAATTCAAAAAAAAGTCGTTTTTTTGTCCATTTAAAATGAGAATGTCTTATAAAATTAAAAATTGTTTTAAAAGGATATTGAGTAAGAAGAGCTGCAACTTCATTCTCGTCTGGTCCTAAGGTACCACTCGAATCCGCTTCATCTTCCTTAAAGTTGTCTTCATTGTATTGATCTACATCTATTTTACGGAATGCCGAGCTCGAAGTATTCTTTGCCATTTTAATTTAATAATACGTATAATAATAATAAACCAATCACTTTCCAAAACCTACTGATGAATCAACCTCACTTCATAGCACTTTTTAGGCGATCCCCACTGACGGCACTGTCAGTCCAAACCTTTGAGAAGAAAACTAAAGAAGATGACATATACCACTTTTGCATCAAAGAATATTGATGGGCCATTCCACGCGTGTATTCTCGCAGCAGTATTCAAACCGTTTTTACAACACACAGTGGAGAGTCAGCGTTTCCACACAGCAAAACCCCCGGGAACACATAAAAACACAAGCCGTGAAGTAGAAAATGCATACGTAGTGACGTAGTCCGAGAATCGCCGTGAAATAACATTGCTTCTTATGGCGGATGATCCAAAGCATGGACGTTAGATAGAAGGAGAACCATCGCCGTAGAAAATTGTCCCCGAAATATGGACAAAATAAGTGAGGCGCTGCGATCGCGACGTTGTCTCAATCAAGGCGGGTACTTTGAATAACGATGACTGACGCAAATTGTTTTTCAGTCTATTTCTCCGATCAGATGCTAAACCACTTGTACATCCACGCACAATACAATATTTCACCATTTTGTAATGTTTCTTTTTGTCAAAGCCAATGCCGCGAAGAAAATTTGTACATTATGCTAACTTCGCAGATACTGGGGCTTATCGTGGAAAACGTAAACGCGAAAAAAACGTCAAACGTTCAATTTCCGTATCGTAGTAAACGTAGAAGTGGAAAACGTCCAACGTTTTTTCGACATTCGTTTTTTTTTTTTATCGTTCAAAACGCGCGGCGAGAGTTTCCTGTACATTTGGCAAACGTAAGGTTCAGTTGGCGGCGAAACATACACGCGTTTTCCACGATTCGCGTTTAAAGTGAAGTGAATATTAATCACTTCGCGTTGCGTTCACCGCACGTTTTCCACGATAAGCCCCACTACTTGTCACGACAGCGCGGCTGGTGGCTGAAAAATGAACTATAAATTTAGAGGGACAGGCGGGCTAATGCTTTAGCACGTAGCGATGGTTCTCCTGGTCTCTAACCTCCATGATCCAAAGTATGCCACTCAACTCGCCTGAACTGCTATACTATAACTTTTACGCGAAAATGATGTTCTACTAACTATAACTGTGGAGGAATGGAATACCTTTCTAGTGATCTAAAAAACTTTATAGTGACAAGAACAAAATATTAGAGTTTTTTGCACTTAAACACAACTCTAACCATTTCCTCGAACAAAACAGAAGCGGCAGGTCGACTTGACAGCACGACTTTTCGTGGTACATAATTTGTTCGATGGGCAGTAAGAGTGACTTTTGAGCTCAAATATATTTAATAGTTTGTTCTTACCCCTATAATGATTTTGATACCATAAGAACGGTATTCCTCCCCAGTTACAGTCAGTAGAACATCACTTTTTCGTAAAAGCAATAGTTTAGCAGATTCGCCATGTGGAGCGGAATGAATGGGCTATACCGCCATAAGAAGCAATGTTATTTCGGTGCAATCATCGGCCTACATGACCCTATAGGTGTGGTAGTGAGCAGGTCTACTTCACGGCTTGTATTTATTATTCCCGGGGGTTTTGCACACAGGTATTCCTGCTGCTGATGCACATTGCTTTACGAATAAAAATTAACAATGTGTGTGTGCCGTATTATTTAAAAATCCATCAAATCAATCAAAACCCCCGGGAAACTATGTAACAAGCCATGAAGTAGACCTGCTCACTACCACATATATAGGGTGATGTAGTCAGATGATTGCACGGAAATAACATTAGGTTTGTTCGTTGGCTTGAAAACCTGTGGCACCCCAGGGCGCACTGGTACGCCCTGAGAACTGTCAAAAAACACGGGGCAACCCAGTGCTCTTCGCTCCAGCGAACAGATTATTAAAAAGGAGAACTGTCATCTGGCCTTTTACACAAAAATTATAAAATAAAACCACTACTTCTTCATAATGTTCACATCGAAATGCTAAAATTAAGTTCTTGTGCCCGCAACAAGAGTTAATTCCACTTGAAATAACGTATCTGTTAACAATTAAACTGATAACTGAAAAGTCGGCTCCGTTAGATTATCTTACATAATTTATTGTTGTTATTTTTATTATTATTATCATTTTTATGTATCATATTGTTTTTCTTTTTTAGTAATCAGTATTTTGATGAAGCTGTGATAAATAAATAAATAAATAGATAACCGCCATTAACCCTGAGTTTTTATCTGGGGTAAAACCAGGGTGCACCAGGGCGCCCCAGGTTTCTCAAAAAACACAGAACTGACATTTGACGTTTAAAAACCAGTGCGGCTAGGGCGCACTGGGGTGCCACAGGATTGCCAACGACTATTGCTTCTTATGGCGGTAGAGCCCATTCATTCCGCTCCACAGTTCGAATCTGCTAAACTATCGCTTTTACGAAAAAGCGATGTTCTACTGACTGTAACTGGGGAGGAATACAGTTCTTATGGTACCAAAATCATTATAGGGGTAAGAACAAAATATTAAAGATATTTGAGCTCAAAAATTACTCTTACTGCCCATCGAACAAATTATCACGGAAAGTCGTGCTGTTAAGTCGACCTGTCGGTGCTGTTTTGTTCGAGACACTGACATATAAGAAGAACTGGACTGCTGATCCCGTACAAAAACTCACATCAAAAGTAAGACCAAATTTTGACCGAATTCTAGCTATCTCGCTCTTTCTTAAGTCCGCAGGCAGACAAATTTACAAAAAAAATGTGCAATAGCCAAATGAAGGTGGCGCTATGTATGTGCACTTCTTTTGGTTTTTTCTAGTATCTTCGCGTGTGATACATCTTTTTGATATTCCCAATAGATAAATAAAAGTAAACACATGCTTTTTCCACATCACTTTTACCCACGACAGCCTTTACAAGTTACCCGCCAACTCATCATTTTCCGTTGCAATCAGCTGTTAGAATAGTTTTACGATGTCCAACAGATGGCTACTTCATTTTGTGATACAACTTTTAGCTTTGGTTGGTATATATGAGAAATATGAAGGTTAGACAAAGGCATTATATATCTATCTCTGTTATTCTTAAGTCCCCAGCTGATTGCCGCGAGGAACATTTTTATGAAAAAACTTAAAATTGAGCGTGATATGAAGGAAATCGGTTCGTGAAAGCTCAATTATTTTTAATTTGCGTCAGTTTAAACATAATTGGACGGTATTTTAGGGCATTTTTAATAGCATAATTTGCTCCATGAGGATTGAGCCTGTGCTAAAAATGGTCTCATTTTTCAGACGACGGTTAGCAGTCCAGTTCTTTCATGTCAGTGGTTCGAGGAAATGGTTAGAGTTGTGTTTAAGTGCAAAAAACTCTAATATTTTGTTCTTGTCACTATAAAGTTTTTTAAATCACTAGAAAGGCATTCCTCTATAGTTATAATTATTAGAATATCATTTTCGCGTAAAAGTTATTGTTTAGCAGTTCAGGCGAGTGGAGCGGCATACTTCGGATCTTCCGCCATAAGAAACAATGTTATTTCGCGGCGATTCTCGGACTACACAATTACGTATGCATTTTCTACTTCACGGCTTGTGTTTATATGTCTTCCCGGAGGTTTTGTTCTTTAGTCAAGGAATCAGCGATGGTGGCCAGGGTTTTCAAGATATGGCATGGCTTAATATCCGAACACTCGGAGCATGTCGACAAAGTTGGAGCAGCTTGGGAGCGGGCGCTGCGCTTCAGGCATGTAACATGAAAAAATTTGTTACAGATGCCATCGCACTCAATCAGTTCGCCGGTAAACAACCCAGTAGGAAATGTATCAAGGGATTGCCCTAAGAAAGCCTGATATGACTACTTCCAAGCACTTCCAATATTCCCTCTAGCATGGGTCTGCAGGTATCTACCTTATATTCCTGCTTCCTGAGAATCGAGTGGGTAAGGAGTAAATGAGTTTTACCTAAAAACTAGTTGTGTTTTAAGAAGATTTCGTCATCGTGCGATGCGCTTGCATCTACGCCTTTTCATTTCACTCTCGAAGAGTGAAGGTTGTTTTAATTTTTATTAATTCAATGAGTACCTCATATTTTAATAAGCTGAGCAACAGCTCAGTCTCGATTTTTATTTAGATTCAGATCAAGTTTGGTTTTTCTGTATAAAAGTTGAGACAAAGCTTTTGCTCAGTTTATTAGAATAGGCCCTATTATTCCATTTATTTTGAATAACTTCTTCTATTTCATTTATTTTGAATAACTTCTTCTATCGGGGAAGCGAAAGTTCTTATAATAGTCATCCAGCATAAGCGATTATTCCATTGATTCAGGGTAACTACTTCTATCCCTGGTTATTAGGGAAACGAAAGTCGGAGACCTTGCCTCCAATCCCGTCGTGGGTAAAGAAGAAGAAGGAAAAGAATCGAGTCGGGAAGGAGTGCTACTTGCCCGAGAAGCAGTTATATCATTTTTTTTTAGCCCCTTCTTTTTCCTACTGGGAAGCCGTTGCAGATCTTGCAGGTGTTCATCGTGAGTACACTCAGCGAGGTGACGACACGACCAAAACACAAGAATGGGGACGTTGGGTGCAAGTGACACAGTTGATTTGAAACCCGCGAACACAGCAAAGTAACGACACTGAGGCGGCGACGCAAAAGTTCGAAAATTGCTTGCACTTGCACTTGAGTACGCGACTTGTTAAAAATGCGTCCGATCGCTTTGGCTGCTCGATTGCAACTGAAGTGAATATATATATATATAGATTAGTGAATAGAAATGTAATGTCGCTTGTACGGCGACTTTCGTCCACAAAGGGCTAATTTAAATGAGTTTTGGCACAAAAGATCTTTTGGTCGCCCACCATAGCGGTCACCCGTAACAATTAATAATAATAACACTGCCTATAATCATATGAAAGGTTTTAGAACGTTACTAGTCTACAGAGGATTTCGATTGTTTACAACATTTTAAAACTAGCATTAGTATAAGTTAGCTTTATTTGTAATGTTTGTAGCTGTTAATTTGATAAATATTTAATAAATATAAAATACGGAAACTGCTAGAAGTACAAATAATATTTGTGATAATTAGCCTATCTGATCATCTTCCTCAAATATGGTTTCATTATCTTCAAGGCATTCCTCTGAAGAGGCACTAACAAGCCTAGCCGTGGTAGGTAAGTGGCATACTTCATTTCCGAAACTCGAACATAAACCTCCAGAGGAAGAGTCGATTTCTATTCCAAGCAGAATTTTACAAAAAGTTTCGATGTTGAAAGAACTACGGAATTGCGTAAGAATATTTTCGAGTTCTTCGGGTGATTTATTTATATATTCTTCATTCCACTTTTCAGCAGGCTTCAGTAACTCGAAAAGAAACTGCATAGCTTGAAGTCTTGGAATTAATTCAGCTTTTTCAGTAAGCAATTCTAAAATGTTTTCCAAAGATATGTCAAGATTCGATAATTCATCGTCTGATTTCTTCCTTTCTTCATATACAACATATTGTAGAGCTTCGCTAATGTCAACTAGCTTGTAGCCATCAACCGGTTTATGATTTAAATATATTTTCACAGCATCAACAAACGATATTTTTGAGGGAAGTATTGTGAGGCTCTTTGTAGTTGTAGTTAATTCTGATTTTAAAGTTTTTATCTATTGTAAGAAATAATTTAAACCAAGTTCTCAATATTACAAAATTGCAACACACCTCCCATTCACTCGGAAAGTATCCAATTGCACGCAGAAAATCGATCAAGTCAGTCAGGTTTATGGAGTCCTTTATCTAATAACAGAAATCATGTAGATTTATAATTGAATATTCGAAAAGTAGATTTACCACATAATCGTCGGGAGTATCCAACACAGCCGATATCAGCTGCATATAGCTGAAAAAATCCTGCATTTCTTTAAAAAGCCATCCATCCTTACCTCCTGGAAGAAGGCTGCAGAACGGTTCTAGTCCTTCACCACCCAGCATATAGTGTGAGCTTATACGCCTGTAAACACAAACATATATTTACAGCAGTTTCACAGCTAAGGTGAATTTGCTTCGTACCACAAGATTCCTCATATACATATGTTTCGAAAAGCCGATCACGCAGTTTTGGGTCTGATGCACCCCGAGTAAAAATAATTTAGATAGTGCATGCACACCCAAACTAAGTACAGAGGTTTATATTTTTAAAAGAGTATATATACATAAGAGTCTAGCACGCATAGCGAACAAATGCGCCTGGTGCGTAAATTGAAAAATACGCCTGCCACACGTATGCACGCTCCCGCTACAGGCACAAAAATGCGATATATGGTTTTCGATGTATTCTCATATATATATATATATGTATATTCATAATCAGCGACCCCAAAAACCCCCACATACCAAATTAGGGGCAATTCGGTTGGTTTTGAAAATTTCGTGCGCCATATTGGATCCGCCATCTTTAATTCTGCAAATTGAACTTCAGATTCGTGATCAGTCATCCTAAAAACCCCCACATACCAAATTTGGCGTAGATCGGTTGATTTTCGAAAATCTCGTCCGCCATATTGAATATCTTGAATTTTACAACTCAAGTTCAGATTCGTGATCAGAGACCCCTAAAACCCCCACATCCCGAATTTAGCGTAAATCGGTTGACTTTTGGAAATCGATATTTCTGACCCGGTTTTTTGAGGTTAGGAAAAAAACATGACGTGCCACCTCAACTCTAACGGTGGATTTGGATTCAAGGGGTTCTTTTACATAAAAGTATACATCTGGATATGAAAAAACAAAATTCCTGTATTTTTCCTTGTACATTTATCCGGATTTTTGCTATTTTTTACCCGTTTCTTGAGGTTAGGAATTAACTGTTATGTGATGGCTCAATTCAGATTCGTGCTCAGCGTGCGAAAATACATCGAAAACCATATAACGCATGTAAAGTACAGACCACTTTTTTTTTTTGTGTGGCTGTGTTATCTAAACATCATTGTGTTTTTTCACAGAAAGAAATGAGTTTATTAAAAGCGTTATCGTGTTTCTCTAGAAAATCCTAAACAAACCGTGCAAACTGTTAAAAATCTACCCTCCATAAAGTTCTGGGTCCCTGTGGAAATCAAATGGGAAATATGGGGACACCGTAATGTAAACAATTGTTGCTCGAAAATAACAAATATCAGATTTCAATTATTGTAGATTGTTTATGAAATCAGATAATTGCCCCAAAATTGTTTATTGTAACTATGCACATCTGCGCATAACCAAGTTGTTCACTCCTTACTAGTCAACGGAAGTAAGATTTAGAGGAGAGTGTGTCGAGGTGTATCAGAATAATCTCAAAGTCTTACAGATAGTACTTTCGTTGTCCTATACGTGGAGTCTCAGAGTTTGAGTTTTTGTGCCTGCATAATCTTGAATTGTTTAATAATTTTATAAAACATTTAATAAATTTTAGATAATTAAGAAATTAGAAATTAAGTAGCAAGAAATTTTGGGACATTAATAAATAAAACTATTGTACAGACCTTGTAGCGAAATTGTACAAAAATAAACTGGAAAAAATTAAATCAATTTTTTTAATAAAAATTAATTGTGACAATTTATAACTTTGGTGTCAGAGGAACTTTTAGGCCAGTCAATCTAACCTCTGAAGCGGAAGTTTGTGATGGGAAGCTAATTTTTGGATATATTGTTGGGGACGGTGAGAAATGAAGCTCTTACTTTTTTCCACACTCAGGGGTGTTTGCGAAGGGGTGAAAAAGGGTGAAAAAGGGTGAAAAAGGTTTTTTGTTTATAACTTTGAATAAAAAAGTCAGCCTGGGTGGAAACGTTAGAGGGTGATATAATAAATGATTATTCATCTTGTATTAAAGTTTCAACAGGTTTTGTTTATTGCAAAATTGTTTATTAACAATTTCACTCTCCCAAACCGAAAAAAATCACGGCTGATTTTTTTAAAAATACTTAAGCTCGTACGATGTCTTTCATTTTCACAATATCACTAGAAGACGCAATCCCCCATCATATACCAAAAATTCAAAACGGTTCCATGCATTTCACCTGAGATAATCACCCAGATACCTCACCTGTTTTACACCGAAAAATGTACAGTTTTAATCCAAGTCAAGATATCCCCCACGAATCGTCGCCCTCCGACCAGATATCGCTGAGCAGCACACATTTTTCACATTTTTTCCCAGCCCACGGTGGGGAAGAAGAAGATTTGCGACTGATTCAAAAACGGAAATCGCTATAACTTTCGATGTATGTAACGGAACTTAATGTATGATGGCTTCAAAAATCACTTATTTTTTTCTCCATCTTTTCCTCATACACCACTTTCACCTAATATTTTTACTTTTTTTTATATTGAATTAAACTTAAAAAAAAAATAAAAATTAATTACATTTTATTCCTTTTCTCCCACAAAACTAAACTTTTTTGAAATATTCTTAATTTTGTAGTTATCTACAGATTCCAGCCTTTATTCCCATAATTTTTATTATTTTCCACAAATCCCCCCTGACCCCCCGAATAAATATATTACCCCTTAAATTTTACAAACAAAAAACTCGCCAAACATTTTATTTTTTTTCTCCAACAAAACTAAACTTTTTTGAAATATCCTTAATTTTGTAGTTATCTACAGATTCCACCCTTTATTCTCATAATTTTTATTATTTTCCACAAATCCCCCCCTGACCCCCCGAATAAATATATTACCCCTTAAATTTTACAAACAAAAAACTTGCCAAACATTTTATTTTTTTTCTCCCACAAAACTAAACTCTTTTGAAATTTTAATAATTTTGTAGTTATCTACGGATTCCGCCCTTTATTCCCATAATTTTTATTATTTTCCAAACATCACCCTCTGACCCCCCCGAATAAATTTATACTATTTACCTTTTTTTTAAATTATTCCCCATTTTTACTATTCAATTTTTTCCACCAATTCTCAATTAATCTCACTTTTTTTTTCACCCACATCTACTTCAAGGTCTTCCGAAACCAAATCTACATTTTTTCTCCATTATTGCTAATAGTTTGTCCCCAATTGGAGTAGATCTTTATGCAATAATCGTAAATCGAAACTGGGGAGAAATTAATATTTTGGGCGAAAAATGATCCGCTAGCACACACGGGGGCAGATTGGGGACAAACTATTAGCAATAATGGAGAAAAAAATGTAGATTTAGTTGGTTCCGGAAGACCTTGAAGTAGATGTGGGTGAAAAAAAAAGTGAGATTAATTGAGAATTGGTGGAAAAAATTGAATAGTAAAAATGGGGAATAATTTAAAAAAAAGGTAAATAGTATAAATTTATTCGGGGGGGTCAGGGGGTGATGTTTGGAAAATAATAAAAATTATGGGAATAAAGGGCGGAATCCGTAGATAACTACAAAATTATTAAAATTTCAAAAGAGTTTAGTTTTGTGGGAGAAAAAAAATAAAATGTTTGGCAAGTTTTTTGTTTGTAAAATTTAAGGGGTAATATATTTATTCGGGGGGTCAGGGGGGGATTTGTGGAAAATAATAAAAATTATGAGAATAAAGGGTGGAATCTGTAGATAACTACAAAATTAAGGATATTTCAAAAAAGTTTAGTTTTGTTGGAGAAAAAAAATAAAATGTTTGGCGAGTTTTTTGTTTGTAAAATTTAAGGGGTAATATATTTATTCGGGGGGTCAGGGGGGATTTGTGGAAAATAATAAAAATTATGGGAATAAAGGCTGGAATCTGTAGATAACTACAAAATTAAGAATATTTCAAAAAAGTTTAGTTTTGTGGGAGAAAAGGAATAAAATGTAATTAATTTTTATTTTTTTTTTAAGTTTAATTCAATATAAAAAAAAGTAAAAATATTAGGTGAAAGTGGTGTATGAGGAAAAGATGGAGAAAAAAATAAGTGATTTTTGAAGCCATCATACATTAAGTTCCGTTACATACATCGAAAGTTATAGCGATTTCCGTTTTTGAATCAGTCGCAAATCTTCTTCTTCCCCACCGTGGGCTGGGAAAAAATGTGAAAAATGTGTGCTGCTCAGCGATATCTGGTCGGAGGGCGACGATTCGTGGGGGATATCTTGACTTGGATTAAAACTGTACATTTTTCGGTGTAAAACAGGTGAGGTATCTGGGTGATTATCTCAGGTGAAATGCATGGAACCGTTTTGAATTTTTGGTATATGATGGGGGATTGCGTCTTCTAGTGATATTGTGAAAATGAAAGACATCGTACGAGCTTAAGTATTTTTAAAAAAATCAGCCGTGATTTTTTTCGGTTTGGGAGAGTGAAATTGTTAATAAACAATTTTGCAATAAACAAAACCTGTTGAAACTTTAATACAAGATGAATAATCATTTATTATATCACCCTCTAACGTTTCCACCCAGGCTGACTTTTTTATTCAAAGTTATAAACAAAAAACCTTTTTCACCCTTTTTCACCCTTTTTCACCCCTTCGCAAACACCCCTGAGTGTGGAAAAAAGTAAGAGCTTCATTTCTCACCGTCCCCAACAATATATCCAAAAATTAGCTTCCCATCACAAACTTCCGCTTCAGAGGTTAGATTGACTGGCCTATTTATAAAAAAAGAAAAATTGGTGTCAGAAGTGTGTACCACCTTCAAACAAAATAGAAATAGGAAAACACCTTCAAACAAAATTCCAAAATTAGAACTATTATAAGTCAAAAGGTTAAACAAATATATAAATTTTCAAGGTAACAAAGACTGCAGTTAAAAATAAAATTAAAAGTGCCAGATTACGAGTAAATTCCGACAGACATTAAAAATAAGGAACTTAACAGTGAAAGAAAGATTTCCCGGAGGCCATCCTTGGATTAATTGGGAGAACTGCGTCCTGACCATGGCAAAACTCATCATAGGAGTCATCGGTGTGCTGAGTGCACACTAAGCTTCACGTTTTCTATTTTGAAATCTACTGGAAGATTTTAGCATTATTAGAAGTAGTTAAGAAATAACTATAGTTTAAGGCAAAGTTAGGTCTAAATTTTGTAATAAAAGATTAAAGAAAAAAGAAAATGGCAACCAGACTAGTATCATCAATTGAAAATTCTGGCAGTGAAATTGTTGAGGACTTGGTACAGTTAGGAATACAGGTTTTAATAAAAGTAATACTAGATTTCGACGGTTCGTTTTCTAAATTATCAAGCTTCATTGATAGAGTCAACGAAGCTTTGAATCTACCTAAACCTAACTAAAAGCCTATATTGATGCCCTTAAAAATCAGCTAAAAATATAATATTAATTATTATATTTTTAGCTAATATATTATATTATTTTTATATATTATATTATTATTAATTATATAATCAGTGGGAAACCATTGAAAAGAAAATTCATAGAGACTTATGGCGAAAGGAAGTCTTTCGCTCAATTGCAAATAGATCTTCAAAATACCACACAACATTTAGGTGAGAAGATATCATCATTTACCCAAAGCAGTTAGGCTACACAAATATTCATCTCCACATAAACCCCACTTTAAACAAAAATGGGCTCAACTACATAAATGAAATATCCTAGGTAAAATGTTCTTGTTGTAGGAAACAAGGGAATACTTCAACCAATTACTTTAAACTAACTGCAAAAAAACAATGTACATACTGTAAAAATATTGGACATACAGTTGAAAATTGGGCATACAATTGAAAAATAAAATGAATCTAATTTTAAAAAAAGGCCAAAACACAAATAACGGCCAGAATTAAAAATAATAAAAGTCCGAAAGAAGCTCTCAGGCTCGTCCAAGAAGGTCAACGACAACAGAAAAGGAAATCGATTACATTACATATACAGTACAAATCGGATAACACGAAATTGAAGGGACGAGCAAAAAATTTCGCCTTATCAGAATTTCGTGTTAAGCAAACAGCGTACTTGTACAAATATGTATGCACATATGTACATACATTTAGCCTCTGTGGAATTTATAAAACAGAAGAAACGATTGAACTTTAAAAGTAGATTTTATTTCTCAAAATCTGAATAACTAATAAATTAACAGCATTTTATTTACATATTTGTTTTCTCAAAATAATCAGTGATTTTCTTTTGTACATTTTTGTAAATAATGGTTTCATCTATGTAATTTTCCAAGTCATTCAGAATGCTGTACACCTTGTTTCCACCTGGCTGGGCTTGAATAAATCGTCGAACTTCCCGTAAAGAATTGTATACCACTTTAGCAGAAGGCATAGGAACATCTTCTTCGTCTTCGTTCTCACTATCAGTATCCTCTACCTTGGATTTCGCTTGAATGATGTCAGAAATCTCACGTTCAGACATAATAGGAGTGGTATCGATGTTGTCGTCACAATTCAAATAATCTTCAACTCTAACATGAGAAATGTTTGTAACCGATGATACAAGATCAAAAATATTGTACACGTCATTCATCATTTCAGTTTCGCATATCAACTCTGAGTGATTGTATATGTCAGATGGCTTTGGAGAAATACAACCGGAGTGGTGAAAATAGTTGGCTATAGTTGTAGATGTAACACATTTCCAAGCCGAGCGTAACAAAAACAATGCATCTAGGATTGATATGTTCATATCCTCCTTAAGCTCGATACTTGCCAAGAATTTCTGAAGGAGTAATTTTTTATAAAAAACTTTAAGATTTTTTATTATTCCTTGGTCGCACGGTTGTAATACGCTGGTAGTATTCGGAGGCAAAAATATCAATTTAATGGAATTAAGCTGAATATCTGGATGTGCTGAGCAGTTGTCAATAATCAAAGCTACCTTCCTTTTTTCCTTTAAAAATCGTTTATCAAGCGACTTCAGCCAATCTGAGAAGATGTCTGCTGTCATCCAAGCTTTTTTATTTGCGGTATATTCAACTGGCAAATATTTTACGTTTTTAAAACATCTTGGGTTTTGGTACTTTCCAATAACAAGAAGTGGAAGCTTCTCCGAGCCGTCTGAATTACAACCAACAAGGACTGTAATGCGGTCCTTAGACTTCTTTCCTCCTGAACATGTGTCTCCTTTAAAGGCTAACGTTTTCTCAGGTAAACAGCGAAAAAAAACGCCAGCTTCATCGGCATTAAAAATGTCATTCTTGTTATAATCCTTCAAAATTTTTGGTAAAATTGAAGATAACCATTCGGAGGTCATCTCAGTTGATACTTGCTTCACTTCCCCGCAAACACTTTTAAAAACAATTCCATATCTTCTCTTGAACCGTTCTAGCCATCCAGGGTTTGATTTAAATGAAAGTCCCATTTCTACAGCAAGGTTATCCGCCTCTTCCATTAAGAGGGGTCCGGAAAGAGGAATATTCTGTGCTCGTGCTTGCTTAAACCAGAGTAGTAATCCTGCATCCAGATCACTGTGCTTTGATAAACGTAGACGTTTCCTACTTGGTTCGATATTACCCCTTTCATAAGCTGACAGAACTTTTTCCCGATTTTTTATAATAGAAGACAAAGTAGAGTTTGGTATGCCAAACTCTTTGCAAATCTCAGTTTTGGAACGACGTCCTCGGTCAATTTCCTCCAACATTTTAACCTTTTGTTGGATTGATAGAGCATTTTGCTTTCTACTTTTACTAGCCATAGGTGTTTCACAAATTATCAAATAAAAATCCTCTTATTAACCGGCTCGAAAACTTTCAAATATCACTTATCTTCTGAACTTATCAAATTAAAACACTTTTGCTGGCCGCCGTGAAATCCACACATAAAGTAAATGTTGATAAATTCCGGTGAATTCCCGGCTATCAAAAAGGAGAAATTCTGCGAAAAATTAAAGTAGTGCAGGGTTACCGTTTGCAAATAATACATATTTATTGTCTTTCGTAGATTGTTTTTCATTTTCTCTCAGTAGTTATACACTTTTATAGAATGAGCGGCAACACTTTCATTGACTAAACAAAAGAGAAAAGTCGCATTTCGAGGTAAGCGAATTATATTACATGTATTTCAAACTCAGGGTTGTAAAAAATTCTTCACGTTAAGCGATATTTCGAATTATCCGTTTCGGCTTAAGCGGAAAAATTAGTACCATAATTGCATTTATAAATCGTGTCCAACCAAATATTTCGTGTTAGCCGATATTTCGTCTTAAGCGTTTTCGTGTTAAATGTTTTCCACTGTACTTCGACTGGTACCCTCACCTTGCCGTGGTGAAGAAGCGTGCGAGCGTCGATAATTGACTGAGTTATGTCGGCGGTAGCAATTTGCCATTTCGAACAGGTTAGTCCTGAGGCGTCAGACTAAGAAGGGAACTACCTTGTTTTTTCAGACTAAACAATGGAAGGCAAGCCTTTAGGAATCTTGTCTGCACGAGGTAACCAGACGAGGTAAAGGGGAAACACGATCCTCGTGCTATAGGGCACGAGGAGATCAGTGAGAAGGATTTAAAACAACATGGTCCTTCCTGTGCAGTGCCGAGCTCGAAGACAACGGGTAGGGGGCCAGGAAAAAAGCTTCGCGGAGGCTGCTTCCCAAGCCCTGGTCGTTGTGATTAAGGCCGGCAACCCACAAAGGGAGATGTCGAAGCGATATGTCAGCTTTGTATTGGTATTGGGTGAGACCTATGTTTGAGCGAATGGTCGTTTGTGATGGAACCTTAAAGGTTCAGTGTACGAACCAATACTCTCTCAAATGGCTGCTTGCGACGGCACACTATGGGCTAAACGGCACTTTTTATGTTTAAAACCTAATATCTCGGACAAAACCGAAGATATTAACGTAAATTTTTTTTTTAATTGAAGCTGAGACTATGTAGATTACTGGAAAATTAACCAGAATGGCTGAAATGAAAATAAACACTATGTAACATAACCATAGCGTTTTTTCCAAAAAGAGTAAAGATTACATAAAAGGCCGGCTGGGACATGGACAGAATCTACTGCTAAATCTCTTGAGCTTTTAATGAATACACATTTTCCGGGGTGTTCGGATAAGCGCACAGATTTTCCGAGTTTTCGGCGTGTGCAACAGATTCCCTGGAATGACCTCAAGCCTATCATTAACGAAGAAAACACTATAACTGCAATTAACAGCTTCTCGTCATACAAATCACCGGGCCTTGATGGTATATTGCCCATTATGTTGCAGAAACTGCAAGATATTGTGGTCCCATGGCTGGTTTCGTTCCTTAGAAGCTGTATACGATTACGCCATATCCCCGATACGTGGAAGCGTGTGAGGGCAGGTAAACAAGGCCACGAACTGGCAAAAGATTTTAGATCAATTAGCCTAACCTCCTTCGTATTAAAAACATTTGAACGTATATTAGATACTCATATTCGACGGCTTTTAGTTAAATCGCCGCTATCTAAGGCCCAGCACGCATACCTCAAGGGAAGATCTACCGAAACAGCTCTTCATGAGCTAGTACGCTCGATCGAATACTCCTTAAATTATAAACAATATGCGCTAGCTGCCGTTTTAGATATAGAAGGTGCTTTCAGTAATGTCCGCACTGAGGCAATCCACGAAGCACCTTCTGCTCGGGGAGTGCACGATAGTCTTAGCCACTGGTTACTTACCATGCTAAGAACTAGGATAATACAGTCGGATCTAGGAAACAGCCACATTATCAGATTTGTGTCGAGAGGAACCCCTCAGGTGGGAGTAATTTCTCCTCTACTCTGGCTGCTGGTTATGGACAAAATTCTCTCGAATCTGGGAGAAGAAAGAATCAAAGTAGTTGCCTATGCAGACGACTTAGTTATCTTAATTTCTGGTATTGATCTCTCTGTGATCAGTGATATCATGCAGAAAGCCCTGGTGGTTGTGGTCGCATGTCTACTAACATCGGACCAAATGATGAATAATCAGTCATAAGCTACAGATTAATTCTGTTATTTTACAAAGCTTTGACTAAGTTGATGGTCTGTTAAAAAAAAAAAAAAAAAAAAAAATAAGGTGAACGCCTGGGACACGAGTTATGACCCATAAAATCCAGTTGACAGTCGGCATTTTTATATACATTAAGTGATATCTAATATACAGTGAAAAATGGATCGCAATAAGTTGTTTTTCCGCTGTGTATTTCTGCATTACTTCGATTTGAAAGAGTGCAGCTGAAGCTTACCGATTACTCGCGGAAACTTATCGGGGAATCCGCTCCATCCGAAACAGTATGCAGAGATTGGTTTAGAAGGTTTAAAGGCGGTGACTGTGATGTTTATGACAAAGAACGGTCAGTTCAACCGAAAAAATTTGAAGATGAGGAATTAAAAGCGTTATTGGACGATAATCCCGCCCAATCGCTTAGAGAATTAGCTCAACAACTTGGAGTCGATAAATCAACTGTATCGCGACGTTTGGATGCCATTAGGCAGATACAAAAAGAAGGAAAATGGCTGCCACATCGCTTGACCGACAGTGCTATTGCGAATCGGCTAAACATCTGCATTTCCTTACATGCAAAGCAAAGAAAGAAGAGTTTCTTATAACGTATTGTGACAGGAGGTGAAAAATGGATCTATTTTGAGAATCCAAAACGAAGAAAATCATGGGTTGATCCTGGCCAAACGACAACATCGACTCCAAAGCGGAACATCCACGCTAATAAGACAATGCTCTGCATTTGGTGGGATATGGAATGAGTTGTCTATTACGAGTTATTAAAACCGAATGAAACAATCACCGCTGAGCGTTATGAACAACAGTTGGAGAATTTGTACACAAATTTGATAAAAAACAGATCATCAATTGCATTGAATCGACGAAAAATTGTTCTCTTTCATGATAACGCTCGGCCTCATGTAGTGATGTCCAATACGTATCGAAATATCGATATATCGATATTTTCTCCCCAAAAATATCGTGCTAGAAGGCGATATTTAATATCCGATATTTATCGGATATTTATATCGAAATGGGCGATAATATCGAAAGCAAGGAAAAGAAAGTCATCATTTATTAATTCAACAAAATCCGTCATTTGAGGAAAAGCTCAATAGTTTGTTGACGATATCTCGGAGAGACTCTACTCATATGAACGCTCCTTAATTCAATTCTTAGTTTTTGAAATTTTAGTCTGAGCTGTGATTTAAACCCTGTGAAAGTTTATTCAAAATAGAACACTTACAGAGACGTTTTCGTCAAATGAGGCTATGAGTGGAAATACTTTAGCTAAAGAGAACAGTGAAAATAAGGCTTATCTGTGGGATATGCATAAAGATTTAGCAGAATCACATGACCAAAGAGCTCAAGAAAATATAACATAACTTTGTATGTTTTATAGATTTGTAATGCTTAGAATTTTGATATACATGCAATGGAGTTTCCGTTTTCTGTTTTTATGATTGTTTTTTGTTGCTTTTTATCTCATGAAAATGTAAAGGAATTTATTTTTGTTAAATAAAATTATCTATATAGACACTCAGGTAAATTTTTATTAAATAATTAACGATAGGAAAATTATGTATTACACTTTAGTCTAGCGACTAGTCTT
This sequence comes from Dysmachus trigonus, assembly GCA_949715965.1. NCBI lineage: Eukaryota > Metazoa > Arthropoda > Insecta > Diptera > Asilidae > Dysmachus > Dysmachus trigonus. The sequence continues at coordinate 32,177,459 of OX454321.1, read as the reverse complement.
CATCTGATATATCGATACAACTACGCCGATATTATCGGCGTATCGATACAATGGGCTCATGATACGATAAATATCGAATATCGATACTTATGTGCGATATTTAACATCACTAGCCTCATGTAGCTTTGAAGGTCAAACAAAAACTGATGGAGTTTGAATGGGAGACCTTCCCCCACCCAGCGTATTCTCCAGACCTGGCTCCATCAGACTATCATCTGTTTCGGTCGATGCAGCATGATTTAGAAGACGGGCATTTCGGAAATTATGATGAAGTCCAAAAATGGATTGCTGATTGGATAGCTTCAAAGGATAGAGCTTTCGCCGCGGAATTCAATTGTTGCCAGAAAAGTGGGAGAAGGTTGTAGCTGCCGAAGGCGCATATTTTGATTAAAATCATTACAATTTTTATCATAGAAATAAACGTTAAAAAAACAACGACTTTTAATGCAACCACCTAATAATTTGATGCATATCATAGGAAAATATTCGAGATATCGAAGAGGACTGATCATTGGATTAAATGTATTATTCGGAACAATGGACCATAATGATGCAGAAAATCTTAATAATGCAATAGATGATCTTAAGTTTATCAATATTATAGGATGAAACAAGAATTTTAAGTAGCACTATTAATAATTTCAATGAAAGCATAAAGAATTTACATAATGCAGAAGCAGAGATTAATATCGCTTTAGATAAATTTAATAAGTGAGCCCAGATAAATACAAGGATAAACGAAACATTAATAGAAGAATATATTTTAGAATTGACAAGTTATCTAAATATGTACTTTAATTGTAGACACTGAAATAGATCTCAATATATTAATTAATGTTGTAATATTTACAAAAACCGATCAAATACACCCATCCATAATACCAGTTGACGTATTCTTGGCAAAATTGAAAGAATCAAAATCTATGTTACCTGTCGGATTTTTCTAACCTATAAAATTAAAAAAGGAAAACATATATCTTATATTACAAATGTTCGAAATATTATGTTACATACATGAAGATAAATTAATTTTCATAAATAAAATACTTATAACAGACCAAGAAGTTTTCGAATTGTACAATATGATACCAATCCCTCAACAAAAGATGCTGACCACAGTTATGATAAACGCTAGGAAAAAGTATCTAATAATTTCAAAAAGCAGATATTGTTTATGGTCTTTATAATGATTGTAAAACAATTGGAAAATTTAAATTATGTAAACCAATACTTTTAGTAAATCCATACATTGACCCATCGTGTGAAACAGATCTCTTCTTATGGAAAAATTTAATAATTGTGATGTACTAGTACAGTAAAACCCGTTTAAATGCAACCCGCTTTACTGCACAATTCCTTTTATTGCACACGATGCGAATGCACCGAATTTTTTGCCTTATCAATGTGTAGAAACAAAGACCGCATTATTGCACACCTCTTAAATACACAAACCTCTTATTTGCACATTAATTTCAGGCACGAATTTTCTATTTGAATTAAAAAATAACCGGATAAATGCAATACACATATTTTAAATGAACAGATCTGTAGAAGTGTAATACTTTTACATTGTCCCCTTGGTGGTTACCATTTAAAGGCAAAGAAGAAGAAGAACACTTTCGCGTTAGTCTTTGCTTTGACATTTCAGTCTTTTTGAGTTGGCGGGTGGATCTTGTAAATTGCGGATTGTAACTGTTTAATTCTGGTAAAATTTGTAAAGTAAAGACGAAAACAGAACGCTATGTAATTAACCACACTGGAAAAAAGTAAGGAACAAGTCGGGATCAGGGTAACCACACCGATTTTAATGAAACTCGGTAGGAACGTTCGTCTAGGCTTAGAACGAACGAATATGCAAAAAATTTTGGTAAGACTGCAGAGTCCGGATCACACACGAAGTTGGCCGCACTTCAAGATTGTCAAAAGTGGACCAAACTTAGAAAAAGAAACAAACAGGAAGATCACGAATTTTTAAAAAAAGTTCGTTACAATGGATGATTTTTGTGAAATAGTAAATAAATTGCAAAAAATTCTGAAAATATCAGACATTTCGTGAGAAATAGTAAAAAAAAAGTAAACTTGTGCAAAAAATTGCCTAAAAACGTAAAAGGAAAATATTTAGTTAATATGCATATTTTGTAAAAGGAAAATATTTAGTTAAAATGCATTTTGTAAAAGGAAAATATTTAGTTAATATGCATATTTTGTAAAAGGAAAATATTTAGTTAAAATGCATTTTGTAAAGGGAAAATATTTAGTTAATACGCATTTTGTAAAAGGAAAATATTTAGTTAAAATGCATTTTGTAAAAGGAAAATATTTAGTTAATACGCATTTTGTAAAAGGAAAATATTTATTACAACAATTTCTCCGTAAAAAGCAAGAAAAAAAAAGTCAACCATATAAAGAAATTCAAGAAAAGAACTAAACATTCCCCTCCTTTTTGTTTTTTTTTTCTAAGCTTTTCGTACTTGAAATCATTACGCCCAACTTCACTTTAGTTGGAGAAATGTCAGATCCAAGTGGCCACGGACTCTGCAGTAGACCCACTGACATAGAGAAACTGGACTGCTAACCGCCGTCTGAAAAACGAGACCATTTTTAGCGCAAGCTCAAACCACATGGCGCAAATCATGCCATTAAAAATTCCCTAAAATACCGCACAATTATGTTTAAAATGAAGCAAATAAAAAATAATTAAGCTGTCATGAACCGATTTCTTTTATATCACGCTTAATTTTAAGTTTTTTCACAAAAATGTTCCTCGCGGCAATCAGCTGCGGTCTTAAGAAAGACAAAGATAGCTATACAAATTATTTTTCTGCCTTTGTCTAACCTTCACATTTCTCGTTTATACCAACCCAAGCTAAAAATTGTATCACAAAATGAAGTAGCCATCTGTTGGACATCGTTAAACTATTCTAACAGCTGATTGCAACGGAAAATGATGAGTTGGCGGGCAACTTGTAAAGGCTGTCGTGGGTAAAAGTGATGTGCAAAAAGCTTGTGTTTACTTTTATTTATCTATTGGGAGTATCAAAAAGATGTATCACACGCGAAGATACTAGAAAAAACCAAAAGAAGTGCACATACATGGCGCCACCTTCATTTGGCTATTGGCCATTTTTTTTTTGTAAATTTGTCTGCCTGCGGGCTTAAGAAAGAGCGAGATAGTTAGAATTCGGTCAAAATTTGGTCTTGCTTTTGATGTGAGTTTTTGTACGGGATCAGCAGTCCAGTTCTTATATGTCAGTGAGTAGACCCAAAATTTTTGTCGGAAAGCTCAATTTCCTGAGAAATTCAACTTTGAATTTCTAAAAAAGTCGCTTTCACGACAAAAAATTTTCACATTATTACTGCCGAGTTTCATTAATTTCGCGAATAAAAACGGAACTACACTACACTAAGCACTATTTATGTTCTCCTGTTCCATCGTTGAAAGTATAAAAAGCCCTAAAAATATAAAAATTTGTGTTATTTGTTGTGTACTTACCTTACTCTGATGACATCTCCCTGGAACTGTCATATTTGTGGAACGTTATTTCATTCCACCTTTTATCTTATGGGAACGTTCAGAAAATTAGATAACATGCATTCGCAATGTAATAAGACCATCGAAATATATAATAATTTTTAAGAAATATTTCTTTCTATTTATATATTTATATATTTCTATTTCTCACGAAATTGTAATTTTCTGAACGTTTCCATGAAGAGTAGAGCTGGAATGAGATGTGGATGACAGTTCCAGGGAGATGTCATCAGGAGTTAAGGTAAGTACAATGAAAATAAGGCAAATTTTTATAATTTCAGGGGTTTTTATGCTTGCAACGATGGACTAGGAGGCTATAAATAGTGTTTAGTGTAGTGTAGTGCGGTTTCCGTTCGCAAAATTAATGAAACTCGGCAGTAATAACGTGAAAATTTTTAGTCGTGAAAGCGACTTTTTTAGAAATTCAAAGTCGAATTTCTCAGAAAGTTGAGCTTTCCGACAAAAAATTTTTGCATATTCGTTCGTTCTAAGCCTAGACGAACGTTCCTACCGAGTTTCATTAAAATCCGTGAGGTTACCCTAATCTAGACTTGTTCCGTGCATTTAAGCGGGTTTTACTGTAATAATAAATCAGGATATAGAAGTTTGGCATAAGTTGGAAAAACATAACAGCTGGTTATACATATTAACAAAACAAAGCATACTATCCATAAAATGTAAAATATTAGATGATGTGAAAGTATCAGGAGTAGGAATATTAACACTTAAGGATAAGTTTTGTAAAGTATTTACTGTAAATACTGCATTAATACCATATATGGAATTCATGAGTGAATGCGAAAAAAAAATCTATATGACGAAGATTGTTGTACAGATAATAATTTGAAATATGCAGTAGCAATTCAACCTATTGATCCAATTAAAAGAAATAATATTAAACTAAATGAATTATCAAATACTGCACATAGAATCAGTGGCGTGTGCGGGATTTTCTTATTATGAGTGCCATCAATATACACAAATGCCGCCGCTGCACTTGCCCTTATATATATATGTGGCAGATACAAGGGAGGGGTCCCACAGGTGAAGACTCCCTCCTGTAGAAAAGCTGTAAACCCTAAATAGTAAAATTAAGAATTTTTGTGGAAAAAAGTACAGATTTCAGATCACTAATCTTTGGAAAATTTCTGATTGTCTTTTTTGAAATTTTTTCAGTAAGACTTGTTTGCCTTCAAAATGATGATTCCATTCGAATTCTGGCGCCTACATAGCCAACGTTTTTTTTGGGTGCAAGGGTACCCACTGTGCGCACGCCACTGTAAAATTAAACAAGTTTCGATAATGTTTATTATTTATTTCTCTGCTATTCTGTTTTCGGATAGACATGCCACGCGGAAAACTTCTTTCTGAAGAGGAAAAGACGAAAATCCTTGCATAATGGATGTAGAGCTTTCGAACCATGCTATTGCATTCAATATTATATTTTATATTTATTGCACATTCATCAATGATCTGATTACTACAATTTTTAATTAAATAAGCAATAGATAGCTCAACCGCAACGAAGCTGATTTTTTATCCAATCTCTCGTACAATTAAAGTCAATATGGACGTACCTACAGTTAAAAGCGCGCGACATTGACGTAATAGGCTCAGATTTGCCATAATTCGTGCGGTGGAACGGAACATGGAAGAAAGAATGGTCTCTCAATGAACGTGCGGGGACTGAAATACTAAAAAATGAGATAATCTCGGGCGAGTTAACATTACCCATCATGCAGTCTAGGGCGAAGACTAATCTAGCGTCAGTGCGGCGTTGTTCTAAAGTTTGTAACGGGAGCAGTTTGAGTCTATCAACGTAAGGAGGCAATATGAGGGGATTGGTCCAAGGAAGACCTCTAAGAGCGAACCTAAGAAATCTTCTCTGGACCGCCTCAATACGGTTCACCTGAGTCCTACATGACGGAGACCAAACCAAGCTAGCATACTCAAGAATTGGTCTAACAAAAGTACAGTAGAGAATCCTTGTGACGTGAGGGTCATTGAATTCCTTTGACCAGCGCTTGAAAAAACCGAGGGTAGAGTTGGCTTTACGGACCGTGGCGTCAATGTGGTCATCAAAAGAGAAACGGCTATTCAACCAGACACCTAGATCCTTGGATATGTCAAGTCTCCGTAACGAGCATCCGTCAATAGAATAGATAAAAGATGTCAAGTGTTTGGAGAGTGAGAAGCACATATATGTGCATTTGTCAATATTTAGAGGTAATTGGTTCAGCACACACCATTCAAAAAAGGAAATGAGGTCAGAGTTTAAAAGTGTACAGTCATGCTCGTTACAGATAACTCGAAAGATCTTCGCGTCATCGGCGTAGCAAAGGATTCTTGAGTTGGGCAGGACCAAGGACACGTCATTGATAAAAATGGCGAAAAGAAGAGGACCCAAGTGACTGCCCTGTGGCACGCCAGAAGTATTGAAAATTTCCCTAGATAAGACACCGCGAAATGATACACGCTGAAACGTCACCATATTTGGTGGATATTTTTATGAAACTAGGCGCAAATTATAATTTTGTGAACTGAACCAAAGGATGGGATAAAATCGTGTTTAGTGATGAAATAATGTTTAATTTGGAAGGACCAGATGGCTCCCAATTACTGGCACGACTTACTTTGCCAAAACGAAATCTATGGTATATGAGCAGAAGCTTCAGGCGTGGTTTTTTAATCATTTAGGCCGGATTTTGTGCTACAGGGAAAACAGAACAGAATCGCGCTCTTATAGAGAAGAATGAATGCTGCAAGGTATTTAAATCTACTGGAGGAATGTTTAATTGGCCGTGCCTATGATCTTAATGGTGTAAATTTTATGTTTCAACATGATAATAGCTGCGTTTTTTTCATCTGGATCTGGCTCTGGATCAGGATCAAATGAAAAAAACGATTCAGATTAATCACCGGGATCACGATTTTGGGTTTGAGGAGCTGGAATTCCTGTTTTTGCTAATCTAATAAGAATTGGGGATTAGACGACAGCTTTCGTCAAAGAAAACTCAAAAATGGCCTTCAAAGTTTTGTTTTTTATTAAATCCCATAATCAGAAAAACGATTTGATTTATTTTGTTACTATAAATTACTTTTTCTTTGTGTGCTCAGAACCAATTGACTACAAATTTCATTGCTGCCATCATTTCAGAAAAGAAAAACTACAGCAGCGACTCTGTTCGAAATTTCCAAACTATTCATCCGACACTAGCACTTCTCGTAGAATTTTTTGTAACCACTTCTTGCGGATCATTGATTCTAATCCAAATGAAAGTGTGGATCACGAGTTGTTGTTGTATGTCAATGTTAAGAGATTGATCCGGATCCTGATCCGATTGAAAAAAACGCAGCTAATGTATCCATTCAAAATGAATGGATACAGTAGAAAGAAGTTATCGACGGACCAAAAGTCAGGATCTTAACCTCTTAGAAATTCTAGGAGTGTTGACGTCAATAGGCAGTTCAGTACTGTTGCTGAGCTCAAATCTGCGATTCAGTCAGCCCTTTTTCTCTTCTTTACTTTATACCTCTCTATAATTGGTTTCAAAAGCATAATTCAAAGTTTAAAAAAATTAAAAAAAAATTATATTCGGCTTCCATAAATCTCAAAAGACAATATCTAGTATGTATATTATATGACAGATCTACTATTATATGTAAAAAATGTGGTGCCTTTATTTGAATACCTAGCACTGAGTTAATTCAAATAAAATTACTATACAATTTTAGACAAAAAGCTGTCACATATATACAATGCACCTACACTTGACTATCGGTATGAAGCATGTAGTTGTCCATGCCTATAAAACGCAGCAGAAATTCTAGAAGCTTCTTAGATTTTCGCACGGATTAGGTAAGTGCTCCCATGACTATTAATAACGATTCACCCTTGCTACTTATACTTACAAATATCCTTTTTATCTCTTAGCGTATAGTTTATAATGAAAGATTTACCCAAATTGTTGAATATTTTAGTTAAGCAGCAAGCTGTGCTTACCGCGTTTTCAGTTCCCAAATAGTTCCACCGTAGTCTCCTTCTCCCTGAACAAAAATTACATCGGCATATTTAGTTGCTGAAATATTGTCAATCTAAAAGTATATAAGTTTATAATAAAAGATTTATCCAAATATTATTGTCGTAATTACAGCAAAGCTTCAATTATTACCTTCGAATAATGAGCCATTACTCCCGAATAACGAAACGGATTACCATCCAGTGGGGTCAACGCGGCTCCTAAAGTCTTTTGGGTGGCGAATATCAACAGTGAATTTGATGAGTCGATAGGCTTCAGCTAAAAGTGAGTAATATAACATCTAACAATTCACTACATAAACTATATAGAGGTATACAATTATTTGTCGGATAGGTGAATCAAATAATGGTCCCAACACAGTCCTCACGCAGTCCAAACTTACAGAATCAAAAAATCTTAGTTTGTATGAATCATTTGCTACGAGAATTAAGTTAACTTGTTTTGAAGAAGTTCTAAAAAAAGATGCAGCGGGCAGTAGAGCAGCTGCTGTTATTTCAGCAGATTGTTCTAGTCGGACATCTCTAATGAATTCTAATCTCTTGCCTTGACTTGATCCTTGTGTATTATACTCAACTAAAAAACGATCTCTTGCGACCGTTATCAACTTTTCCGATTGATTTGTAAAAAACGTACCCACGATTGGTGCACAATGAAATCGATATTTTCCAACCAATTCTATATTTTCTTTGAAATGTACCAGCACGGTTGTAGAATCTGTGTCCTAAAAATTGAAATAAACAAAATAAGAATTTACGCTTTAATACATTCATCTACCGTGTACACAAGAAAACCGCATTCTCCAAAAACAATTCTATCGATATCCGCCGTAGAAAAACAGGTTGGCTTTAAATTTGCTGCGAGTTTACCCACAATGGGATCCAATAAACACAAAATGCCATCATTAAATCCAATTGCTAAATAAGAGCCTAAAGAAAAAGATGCTTTGCTAAAAATATCATCTTCTATAAATCGAAAAGAAATAAAGTTAACTTTTTTGCCATAATATAGAGTAATAACATAAAGCCGCCAAGTCGCCAAAATGAGGCCACAAGAAATAGGAGAAATAGATACAGGGTGGCGCAGAAGAAACGAAGGGATTGAACAGTCTGTAATTTCGCTGTTTCAGAGTTAATTAAATTTTTTGCCTTTTAAATACACTACATTAATGGGAAATTTGTTTAATCTCAGCTCTTTCTAAGACGTTGTCCATTATTATAATTATAATAGCTGCGTTTTTTCAATCGGATCAGGATTTGGATCAATCTTTTAACATTGACATACAACAACAACTCGTAATCCACACTTTCATTCGGATTAGAATCAATGATCCGCAAGAAGTGGTTACAAAAAATTCTACGAGAAGTGCTAGTGTCGGATGAATAGTTTGGAAATTTCTAACAGAGTCGCTGCTGTAGTTTTTCTTTTCTGAAATGATGGCAGCAATGCAATTTGTGATCGATTGGTTCTGAGCACACAAAGAAAAAGTAATTTATAGTAACAAAATAAATCAAATCGTTTTCCTGATTATGGGATTTATTAAAAAACAAAACTTTGAAGGCCATTTTTGAATTTTCTTTGACGAAAGCTGTCGTTTAATCCCCAATTCTTATTAGATTAGCAAAAACAGGAATTCCAGCTCCTCAAACCCAAAATCGTTATCCCGGTGATTAACCTGAATCGTTTTTTTCATTTGATACTGATCCAGAACCAGATCCAGATGAAAAAAACGCAGCTATTATTGCCAGAGATTATTGTAAGACTATTTTACAAAATTTATATTTCTCATCTGCATTGTACTCAAAAATATTCTTCCTTTTTTTTTTTTTTTTGTTTGTTTAGCTCATAGTCTAAGAACTGCGATACTTGATAGAGGAGGCATTGTCTCCTCTGCTTCCTCTGACGAGCCGCCACTGAAACAGATCCATATGTATAACACCATACCACCTCAGCCAGAGATTCTATAGGGAAAGTTCTTAAATCGAATAACTGAAAGCGATTTTCACAATATGCAGAATCCGGTATTGTGCGTGGATCCAGTTTGTATTTCGGTACAAATAAACAATTGATTCATCTAGTGTATTGGGTGTTATTAATTATCCTACCCTATTGTGCCCGGATCCAGTTTGTATTTCGGTACAAGTAAACAATTGATTTATCTAGGTTATTGGGTGCTATTAATTATCCTACCCTTCCATTACTACATCTGCTACAGATTAAAACCTACAATTAGTTGAGAAGCCAGTTTTCGTAATCTTAAAAAACAAATAAATATTCATAGCTTACCACATGGTGATAGCTTAAGTGAGGTACAATATCGCTTTCCCCTGATCGTAAATTCAATGTCAAGTGTGTCATCCAATGTATAATCAGCTATCTTTGTGGAATTTTCATAATTGAAATAAATAATCCTTCCTGATGAATTGCAAAATATAATAACGTTGTCCGACGAATGATGATCCGTTGCAGCTACAATTCCTTCACAAGAAAAATTCATCATTTCAATTTTATTTTGAACTGCATCACAGTAGGCCATACGTCCATTAGTTGTAACTAAAAAAAAATTGGAAACTTGAAGTGCTGTGTTTCATTTCTCTTTGTAATGTTCGGTAACTAAACAAAAACAAAAAAACAATTAATTCAAAAATAATCAAGAAGTTTCCTACGATCACTAATTTAATAATTTTTTTGTTATTACGATTTATTTGTTTCACTTTTTTTTTTATTAAGTTTTATTTGTTTCTCACGTAAGGATTAGACCGGTGCCCGATTTCTAGCTTGCAGTGTTTAAACTCTTACATCTAAATTCTTATCTCTCACAGCCAATGCAACCGTGAAATTGGTTACTTCGAAGCAACTGTTGGGGCCTGGCCGTTTTTGTTTGGTAATTTTAGAGACTTGTTGTGGTTCCTTTTAGAGCTAGTGGATCAGCGAAGCACTTACCAGGTTGGTTAACCTGACAGTATGATTGTTTCCAGAGGGTGCTTTATACCCGCAAAAGTACCGGAACGGCAGAATAACTCTGCGGGAACGCATTTTGGGAGAAAATGATAAATACGAAAGTTGTAGGATTTTTCTTTGGCTATCCGGTGGTGACCTTGAACTTTACCTTCATGGTCATTTCAAGGTCAAGTTGATTTTCTTAAATTGGAGGACATACTTTTGACCCCAGAAAGGGAAAGGGCGGCAAATTTTACGTTCAGATGTGACCTTGAGTGATCCTGCTCTCTACAAGGTCAAACTACAAAAACTCCGCTACCGCTGGACAAAGGAAAATTAAACCTTGACCTTCAAGGTCAAGCGCAATTGTTTCAATGGTACCCCTATTTTTGACCCCGGAAATGGAAAGATTGAAAAATTTGACATTCAGATATGACTTTGATTGACCCACCCCCTCGACCTTGGGGGCCCTCCACAAAGTCAAACAACAAAAACTCAGCTTCCGGTGAATAAAGGTATAGCTTCCGTAAATCTTGAAGCAGTAAGGAGAAAGTGAAGTGCGGCGTGACCTTGGATTTTACGTCGACCATTACCTTAACCCTAGACACCGTCGTCGATTCGACGAATACGCGACAGAAAATTCGCTGTAAAATAAAAACTAGAGACTTACTATAAGAGTTATAAAATAAATATTATTTATACTAAAATAGAAATTAATTGTATTATTTTCTAGAATAATATTTGGTCCACTTACAGGTGTAATAAACATAACGAAAAGTTATGTTAGTAAATAAAAATAAAACACTCTAAAAAATGTTCGTCGAATCGACGAATGGTTAGCATTTATAGGGGGCGGGCCAACATTAGGTGTCTAGGGTTAAAGAAAATGAAAGGATCTGAACATTTTACGATCAAAACAAATCATTAAACTTTAGAATCAAGGGTTTCCCAGTCAATTAAGGCAAGGTGGAGCAGTCCCAGCCAATTAAGGCAAGGAGACTTGATTCTTTCAGTGTTGGCTGCTTCTCTATAAATCCTTCTAAATGTATTTGGTTATTTATCGGCATCAGCGCTTCTTGGTTCGATAGTCCTTTTCAGGATACTTAAACAGCATTCACTTTAAGAGTTGGCTGCTTTTTCAACAGTCCTTTTCAGGATAGTTGGCAAATACTTTTATTCTGAATTTGAATATCTCCACCAAGAGTTGAGCGACGACTATTTCGACCGCCGCGTGGAATTCTGTGATATTATGATGAATGGACCGAGATTTTTCGTACAATATCGTTTTTTTCAGACGAAACGACTTTCCACTGATGAACTAAACCGTCATAATTGCACATATTGGAGCAACAAAAATCCTTATTGGTTGCTTGAAGATCACACTCAACAACCTCAAAAGTTTAATGTTTGGGCAGGGCTGTACCACGAACAAGTAGTCGGGCCTTTCTTTTTTGATGGAAATTTGGATGGTGAAAAGTATTTCCAACTTCTCATAGACCAGATAGTTCCACGAATACAGGATATAGTTTGTGAAGATTTTAATAGGGTTTGTGGAGGGCCCCCAAGGTCGAGGGAGGGCCACTCGAAGTCATATATGAATGTCTAATTTTTCAGTCTTTCCATTTCCAGGGTCAAAATAAGGTATACCATTGAAAATATTGCGCTTGACCTTGAAGGTCAAGGTAAAATCGAAGGCCATCACCGGATAGCCAAGAAAAAATCCGAAACCTCTAGCTGTTTAATTTTCATTTATCCCTTCAGGTTTTGTAGCTATTCAGCGGTAACGGAGTTATTGTAGTTTGACTTATAGAGAACCCCCAAGGTCAAGGGGGATCACTCAAGGTCATATCTGAACGTAAAACTTACCGCTCTTTCCTCTTCTGGGGTGAAAAGTATGTCTTCCAATTTAAGAAAATCAACTTGACCTTGAAATTACCCTGAAGATCAAAATCAAGGTCACCACTGGATAGCCAGGGAAAGTCCTAAAGCTTTCGTATCTATCATTTTCTCCCAAAATGCGTTCCCACAGAGTTATTCTGCCATTCCGGTACTTTTGCCACATCAGATGTAGGAGGTTGGCCAAGTCTAAGTGGGTGAATTCTTTTGGGTCAAAGAATTTGTTGGTGTTCAGTATATTTTTTACTGAATTATGAAAGTCTTTTGACAATTTCATTACTTAGTCTTGCATTAGGCTGATCAGCCCTAAGAAAAAAAGGTAAAAGAATCTCTAACTTTTGGAATAGACAATTTATACTCTTTTAAGATCAAAAATGTGAACGGAGGTGTGTGTGTCTCTCGTAGCGACCAGACGTATTCTAAAACCGTAGTCCAGAATAGCTCAGTTAACTAATATAACTCTAATCCAAAATTATTAAACGAGCTCGCGAAGTGTATTCCAATGATGACGACTCTAAAGAGTCGGAATTAAATCATTCGGGAAAACCTAAACGATTAAATTTTCCGGAAATAATGCCAGATAAAAAAGCAGGCACATCGCAGCGCGGAAAGATTCTCGCGTCCAGAGGCAAATTAAGTGAAAACAGTACAGTGCAGAGTGGAAATTATTTTACACCGCTACAAACTCTTGCCGATGAGGCAGACTCTAGTGATGATGCAGATCAGCCAGCGGCTGCTAAGGAAAACAAAGTTGCGGATCGTAAACCTCCTCCCATAAATGTAATCAAATGCGGCAGTGACCAAATTCATAAAATCTTGAACGAAAATGGAATCAACGACTATACCATCAAGCGAATGTCGATAGAGATTAAGATATCCACTATCAATGAAGTTTGAAGTTGAGGTAGTGTGGAAGTTTCATGTATTATTGAGCTAAATTGTAGAAACACTACCTCAACTGCAAAGTCCAATATCTCAAGAAATATCGATGTTAGCAATTTGGTGTTCAGAACTTTTTTGTAGGAAATTGAATTTGCTACAAGTTTGTCATATTTACTTTTTCTGCACCTCTTGTTGTTTACGAGATAGGGGCAAAAAGCGAGAATTTCGTGGAAAAATTGGGGTTAATGACCCGTACTACCTCGCTGGTAGGAGTTAGCGTTACACCGTAATGGACACTTTTGTAGAACATTCAATTCTGAAGAAATCCTCCCATTGACCAAGAATATACCATAACATGCCTCTGAGCTGTAGAGCTTTGGAGAAAAATAATCAAAGTTTACGTGTATTTTATATGGGAAATCTTTATACGCCTTGGTCTAGTACTTAATATTAATATTAAGGGCTCCAATTTTCAGGGAATTTTTGTTTAGGTATTTGTCACAAAATTTCGAGGTAGGACTGACAAAAAAAAAATAGTCACGAAAAAAAAGCACCCTAAAGTAACACACACTTATTTAGTGCAATCGAAATTCAAAAGCTAACCAATGAATTGGTATCAAGATTAAAAATATGTAAGGATAAATTTGAACAGTTCAATGTCATAACAAAATTAGCATTGAAGTATCTAAGCAATGGCCCGTGATAAAGCTAAGCTTATTGCGTGGAATGCTAGAGGCATTCGATCAAAGACCATTGAATTTTTCAACTTTATGAACAGCAATAAGATCGATGTAGCGCTAATAACAGAAACAGGCCTAAATCCCAATCTAACCTTCTCAAATGCGAATTATAACTGTTTTAGATTAGACAGGGAAAATTCCAGAGGTGGGGGAGTTGCAATTGTCACCAATAAAAAATTGAAAGTAAATATATTACCATCAATTAGGTGCATATTACCATCAATTAGGTGCATATTACCATCAATTAGGTGCAAAGTGATTGAAACCCTAGGAGTGGAAATCAAAATTTGTAAGGACGATCCATTAAAAATTATTTGTGCCTATTTTCCAGGGGGTCCATCTAATAAATATGCTAAAGGTTCGCTACGAGCAGATTTATTAAAACTCACAAGACTACGCGGAAAATATATTATTGGAGGTGATCTGAATTGCAGACACCGATCATGGGGTTGCCTCCGAGCAAACTGTTGGGGAAATATCTTGCACGAATTAAATTCAAATTTTTCATTTACCCTATTGTACCCCCCTGACCCTACCTATATTCCGAGCTATACTAGAGCAAATCCCTCAATGCTAGATCTTTTCCTCACAAACTGCGCTGAACACTTCTCACAACCAAATATAATAAATGACCTATCCTCAGATCATCTGTCAGTCGCCCTTGACCTATTAAAAAATCCCTGCTCACAAGACCAAAGTAGGCCCAACTTAAAATTAACAAACTGGTACCGTTTCCACAATCTAGTTAAGCAGAAACTACCTAAGTTGTCACGCCTGTCGCTTGCCGAAATTACAAACTACAGCCAAATAGACGACATGGTCGCAACACTTACAAAAATAATAAACGACTGTATTGAAGTATCTACTCCACGTCTGCCTATTAAAGACAAACATCAAAAACTGCCGCAATATATATGTACTTGAAACGATCGCTCAGAGGAATATTGCTAGGCGAAATTGGATACGATACAGAATACCATCCTTCAAATATGAACTTACACAGTTAAATAACCAAGTAAAGTCTTCAATCACCCAATATAGGAACAAGAAATGGTCCACATTACTAGAAAGCTTGGAAAAATGCTCCAAACCCTTCTGGAAAATAACAAAAATAATTAAGAATAAACGAGCTCCTTTACCCGTGTTAAAAGCCCATGATCGCAGATATATTACCTGCAAAGAAAAGGCGGAATTACTCTCACAACAATTTGCATCGAATTTCACAGTTTCCGCAAACCTCAGTGATCCCCTGACGGAAGCACAAGTCAAAACATCTCTGTCTCAGCTAGATCTCATGCAATATTGTAATGAGCCGGGCTGGTATATACGCCCCAAACTGATTAAAAACATAATAAAGGGTTCCCGAATAGGCAAGGCCTCTGGGGTGGATGGTATACCTAACATAGGTTTGAAATGTCTTCCAAAGGGCGGTCTTGTGTATCTTACATTTATTATAAACTCCTGCCTTAAGCTTCAATACTATCCTATATCATGGATAATAGCCAAAGTAGTCCCAATATTAAAACCTCGAAAACCTACAGATGATCCATCTAGCTATCGGCCAATCAGCTTATTAAGCATTCTTGCTAAAATATTAGAAAAAGTAATAAAAATTAAAATGGTAGATTTTATTGAAGATATTAAGCTTCTACCCAACGAACAATTTGGTTTTAGATCAGGGCACAACACTACACAACCCGTTTTGAGAATATCTAGGTACGTCAAAGAAAATCTTGCGTGGAAAAGATCTACAGGACTTGTACTTCTTGATATTCAATCTGCCTTTGATTCAGTATGGCATGATGCTTTATTACACAAAATAATAGCATTTGGCTTTCCCATCCATATTACACGCTTGATTTCCAGTTTCTTACGTAATCGTCAGTATAGAGTACATATTGCCTCTGAATCTTCAACAAACAAAAATATCCCAGCAGGCGTCCCTCAGGGATCTGTGTTAGGTCCAGTTTTATATAATATATATACAGCTGATTTTCCAAATTTACCAAATTGCTATTCATCTATCTTTGCTGATGACACAGCAATTTTTACCACCAATGAAGACGCTACCTGCATTTGTGCCAACCTACAGAGAGGCATTGAGATTCTCTATAGTTATTTTCATAAATGGAAGATTAAAATTAACGTAAACAAAACACAAGCTATGTTTTTTACACGCAGAAGACATCCACGCTTCTTACCGGATCATACGATAAATCTAAACGGATGCGATATTCCTTGAACTGACACTGCTAAATACTTGGGTATCACTTTTGATAAAACCCTCACATATTCTAAACACATTTATACAATCATAAATAAAGCCAACATATTAATCAAAATATTATACCCATTCATCAACAGACGGTCGGCCCTCAATTTGGAAAATAAGCTCGTTATTTATAAAGTCATCTTTCAAGCCTTCATGTTATACGGAGCTCCAATTTGGTTTCAATGTGCTCGTACCCATATAAAAAAATTACAGACCATCCAAAATAAAATCCTTAAGATGATTCTTAATTTACCATGGCACTTCTCCACCCTGGAATTACATAGTCTTGCTGAAATAGAACCTATAGAAACAAAGGCTAATACAATTGCAAACAAATTTTTTGAAAAATGCTCATTTTCAGAAAATCCCCTGATACTAGAGCTACGCTCTGTAAATCCGTAGCAGTAGTAGTTTTAAGTAGTCTTAAGTAGTCGTAAATTTTAATTTCTAGTAATAGTTAAGTAGGATTTCTTCATTGGGTTTTCCACAGAAATAATTTTTCCTAAACATTGAATAATCACCTTAATCACATATTCTGCTAGACTACATAATAATATTATAGTTGAATGAACATAGATTCCGGCACTAATTATAAGACTATCTCATTGTATGAAATTTTATATGTTATATTCCGAAATAAATAAATAATAATAATAATAATAAAAATGCGAACAAACAGTTTAGTTGTAAGTATTATATTAATTTTCATAAATAAATATGTACTACTTAACATTAAAAAAAAAAAATGGTGTATTGATTCAAAATTTCAAATATTTGACCTTTTTCATTAGTCCAGTAGCATACAATAATAAAACATAAAATCAAGTCCTAGAGATAACCAGCAACTTATTTGAGTTTACCTTACAAGAAAGCAAAGAAACACGATTTTTAAATTAGTTGAAATATCTCAGATGTGTGGAATAACAATAAGAAGTGTGAAAGTATAGGAAAACAATTGAAAGTTGGAAAGAAGAAAGAATTGGTTGCAAATTTCTCGAGTTAAGTTAGCAAAATCAAACTAAAAAAAGTCGCAATGAGTGAAAACTGCGGCACCTTTTTAAAAATTAGGGGCGACAGGTTTCAGGTTTATGTATTTGAAAAATTTTGTTGAATTTAAAGGAGGTTATTTTTTATAAAATATTGACTTACCTATAGCAAAATTGCGTATCATAAAAGGCTTAGTTTCCAGTGTATAGTCCTTTGGATATTCATATTGCCTCTGAAAATCTGAAGCAAAAATAATCAAAAATACTTCTTTTCACGTAAAAAGCGTTTTGTAGGAAAGATACAATTAGAAACATAATTGGATTGCTTACGTAAGGTTTATCGCATTTCGTACTAACTTAAAAATACAAGGATGTCAATTCGATCCGTATGTATTTATTAATATATAAATATCTTAACTTTTACAATTAGTAAAGGCTTGCGTTTAACTTTGAGCGTCAAAAGTCTTGTTGATGTGCCTTCGTAAATGAATTCGTGGAGCGTTTTCGCGCTCACTAAAAACGCTTCGAGTGGCCGTTTCATAGTTTTCAAAAGCACTAAGGACTATGTACAACCGTCGCACCAACATCTAGAAACCGTGCGGCTGCGGTGCGGTCGTTGTGCAGCCACCTTCCATTTTTACTCGGATAGTGTGCCAAAGTAGTAAAATTCCTCACCATGTTAAAAATCATTTCGGTTCTTCCCCGATTTCTTATAGATTTGAAAATATCCGTATTGACATTATCGATACTCTATCACAATCCTAAGGCTTTCAGTATTTTCTGTAATCGATCCGTTCACTCGATAGCCTAAGGCAATACCCTTACCTGTTATAACACCTGATTCTTGTGTCGAAGACTTCTGTCATAGATGTGTTATTAAAGAAAGTCGTTGGTTGATGCTGAGGAATGTGTAAATTTGTAGCTTTGCAATTTAGTAAGTGGTTAGCTACGTGCTCCGAGGTTCTAGGCTAACTGACTAAACTAACTGGCTAAGACTTACTTGAAGCTACAGAGAGCGAGTAATTAGTATTTAATGTCTCACAACATACCTCGCGTTTTATAATGCTTTTCGTTACTCTAATTCTAATAAATTCAAAATGTATGGACTTAATAACTATGTAATGCTATAAGCTTTATTGAAAAGATTCAATATGCAAGATGATCTTTAATATATTTATAGAATAATTCTTGAATTTTTTTTGTTTACTTTGTATTTGTAGTTACTTTCCGACAATTGATTTATAATAATCTGGTTTTCTACTAATGCGACCGTAAAGCGTTATTTACTCTGAAAGTTAAGTGCGCACTATAACAGGTGTAATAGGAGTTTTTGTTGTTTCATTGGATAGTGCTACAGATGCTTCAGCTTTATTTCCTTGCTGCGTGAATTCTCTATCGTTGTTGTGCATGCTTTTCTTTTGGATTACTTGCAAGCTTTTGATGATCGTTGGTTCCGAATTTGGTGAGTTTTCTAAAATGGGGTTCATTTAATAATTTCCTAAGATGATACGAGCTACGTCGCAAAACTTGCTTATTTTTATTACGAATAATCTCGTGCTTTTCTTATACCTGTGCAGACTTCCTCGTAGTGCTTGAGTACATTGTAGTGCTTGAGTACATTGTAAAGCTACAATAAATACATTCCTCAGCATCAGCCATCGACTTTTATTATAACACAACAGTGACATGTCATGTCATATATGTTACATAACATGTCATATCATCTTTTGTGCATTAATCATCATATGCCGTTGTGCGTCAGTCGTCATATGCCGTTTTTACATGTGATATTTGATGTGATGATATTACACTATTACACTCAACGTCATTAATCACATATTATTGTATTTGACATCCCATAAGGAACATATGATATGTGCGTATACGTTGAAGAACTACTTGTGACTTGCAATATAGTATATGGTTTGTCAAAAATGAAAAAGCATTTATCACCACATGTGACATGTGAATATGTGTTTCATTTAGTCACTATTCTCATATTCATTGTATGTGACATGTCATATGGGAAATGTGATGTGCGTTTCTCGCACATTCATTATATGTAATACTAGCTGGGTTACCCGAAAACCTTTTTATGGATCCGCCATCTTGAATATCCAAATCTTAATAATATTCAAAATTAGTGACCTTAAAAGAATCATTGTACCAATTTTCATTAAAAGTCGTTCAAATCGAGAAATTTTGGTCGCCATTTTGGGTCCGTCATCTTGGATCTACAAATTGTGATAATATTCAAAATTAGTGGGCCCAAAAAAATCGTACTAATTTTCATTAAAATCCGTTGATTGGATCCGCTATCTTGGATTTAGAAATTTTGCAAATATTCGAAATTAGTTGTCTCAGAATAATCTTTGTACTAATTTTCATTAAAATCCGTTGAAATCGAGATATTTTGGTCTCCATATTGGACCCGCCAGCTTGAATTTACAAATTTTGATAATATTCGAAATTAGCAGCCTCAGAATAATCATGGTACCAATTTCCATTAAAATCAGTCGAAATCTAGACATTCTGATTATGCTAGATCCGCCATTTTGGATTTACAAATTTTGATAATATTCAAAATTATTGGCCTCAGAATAATTATAGTACTAATTTCCATTAAAATCCGTTGAAATCGAGAAATTTTAGTCGCCAAAATTTGTTAATTTTCAAAATTATTGGCCTCCGAATAATTATAGTACTAATTTCCATTTAAATCCGTTGAAACCGAGAAATTTTGGTCGCCATCTTGGTTTCGTAAATTTCGATAATATTCGAAATTAGTTGCTTCAGAATAATCATTGTTCTAATTTTCATTAAAATCCGTTGTAATCAAGACATTTTAGTCGCCATGTTGAAGCCGCCATCTTGGATTTGGAAATTTTAAGAATATTCAAAATCAGTGACCTCAAAACAATCATTGTACTAATTTTCATTAAAATCCGTTGAAATTGAACAGTTTTGGGCGCCATGTTGAGTCCGCCATTTGGATTTAGAATTTTGATTATATTTGAAATTAGTTGCATCAGAATTATCATTGTACTAATGTTCACTGAAATCCGTAGAAATCGAGAAATCTTGGTCGCCATGTTGGATCCGCCATCTTGGGTCCGCCATCTTTGATTTGTAAATTTTGATAATATTCAGTGACCTCGAGATAATCATTGTACTGATTTTCATTAAAATCCGTTGGGTTCTAGAAATCTTGGTCGCCATATTAGGTCCGCCATCTTGGATTTGTAAATTTTGGTAATATTCAAAATCAGTGGTCTCAAAACAATCATTGTACTAATTTTCATTAAAATCCGTTGAAATCGAGAAATCTTGATCGCCATCTCGGATCCGCCATCTTGGATTTGTAAATTTTGATAATATTTAAAATCAGTGAACTCAAAACAATCATTCTACTAATTTTCATTAAAATCCGTCGGAATCGAGAAATCTTGGCCGCCATATTTGGTCCGCCATTTTTGATTTGTAAATTCTCATAATATTCAAAATCAGTAACCTCAAAACAATCATTGTACTAATTTTCATTAAAATCCGTTGAAAATAATAAATATTGGTCGCCATATTGCTTACGCCATCTTGGGTCCGCCATCTTGGATTTGTATACTTTGGTAATATTCAAAATTAGTGCACTCAAAATAATCATTGCGCTAATTTTCATTAAAATCCGTTGAAGTTGAGAAATCTTGGTCGCCATATTGGGCCCGTCATCTTGCATTTGTAAATTTTGATAATATTCAAAATCAGTGATATCAATACAATCATTGTACTAATTTTCATTAAAATCCGTAGAGATTGAGAAATCTTGGTCGCCATATTGGATCCGCCATTTTGGATTTCTAAATTTGAACAGCAGATTTGAAATCGGCATCCCGCAAAACCCCTAAGTACCAATTTTCATAAAAATCGCTTCAAATTTAAAATTTTCAACCGCCATCTTGGACCCGCCATATTGAAACCCTATATATTATCCGAAAAAAAATTAGCCTATATGTTAAGTTGGAATATGTACTACGGACAAAAAATGAAAAATATCGATGCAAGCGTTTAGGCGTGATTGAGCAACAAACAAACGACCTTTCATTTTTATATATATATATATATAGGGATATGCTATGTGTGTACAAATGACATATCTGTATGTGCAATTTTTTATATGTGTTGTGTCTCATACCACTGTTTTGAAGTTGAATTTGTTTATAATATGAAAAATCTTTATCTATTCTTGCAAATTAATTTCATCCCCTTCAAATAAATTCATCCCCTGCGGATAAAATACACTTATGCCAAGTTTTTGTTTCCCAGTCTTCGAAACAGTTGTTGAAGATGATTTCTGGCTTGAATTTCTTCAATCGAGTCAAAACGATGTCTTCGAAGCGGTTTTTTGAGTTTCGGGGCTGAAGTCAGACGGAGTTAAATCAGGCGAATAGGGCGAATTGAGTGTTTTGGAACCAAGCGAGATTGGACGCGTTTGAGGCACAACATATCTTTTAAAATAGTTTGGGTTGATCCACATGAAATACCCACAGCATCAGCAAGATTTTTAATTGTCAGTCGACGATTTTCGAGCACTAAATCTTTGATTTCCTTGACGTCGGTAGATATTGATGGTCGACGGGGGGCGCTGTTCGTCTTGAACTCGTTCTCGGCCTTCTTTGAAGGCTTTGTACCACTTGTAAACATTTTTTGCGACATAACCTCATCACAGAATATTCATTCCGCAAACAAAATTTAATGCAAATTCTTTCTTTCTTTTCTCAACAAAATTAGACATAGTAAAAATCGAAAAACTCACTTTCTTATATTTACAAAAACACGTATAACTCTGCAGCAATTGAATATATTGTCATGATCTCTCTTCTGTAGGCCTTAAACCCAATGGAGAACACATGGGAAATTTAAGATAATCATTGCCAATCTAGTACAGTTGAAAAGCTTAACACGCTATATTTTAAGAAAGGGGAAGATTGGATATTCAATTGTTAAAAAAACTTATTTTAAATATAAACAAAAGAATACTTGTAAAAGTTAATGGAAGTCAAATAAATTATTAAAAAATAATAGCAAAATGTTTTCATGTGCTTTTACTGGTGGATTTATAAATATGCAACAGCAGGAATTTCGGTATTCTCAAATAATTTAATAATTTTTAAGATCAATTCATTCTTTCAATAACGTAAGCACTTTATTTGATGTCGACAATCTTTCACTAAAGGAAGTTTTTCAAAATTCCATTGCCAAGCAAGAAAAACTCCTATTATAATTTTGCAACAGAGTGTATATAAGCATTAAGTACTTTCTGCATATAGATTCATTCATCTATTGTAAAGTCGAATAAGGATAACCTGAATCTAACGCGCAATATTAAAAATGTATAATCCTTACTATGCCTCGTTATCTGTATACTGGTATACAAAAGATCTGTCACTTGACCTGATAGAAAGTTACAATATACAATTGAACAGTAATTGCAGGTCTTACTCTAGAACGTCTGTTAGGTTAAGTACAGTCCAATTAAGTTAATTACAATTTACCTATAGGTGTACTATAACAAAGCAACGCTTACCTTTCCTTGGGTGTAATGATGACGTAATCATACGTATTTCAGGCAAACCCCAAGATACGCATTTATATATAAGCCTGATTTCGTTGTCGTAAAATCGGACCTCTCCGCAATCGTCAACAGTTGCGATTAAATTATCAATTATGTTTACGTCATTGATGGAACATTTTCTCAATAAAATAGATTTAAGGAAATTCTTTTCATTCGAAACAGGTTTGTTAAGAATTTCATTTTGTAGGTCACTCCAAACCACAAGCAATCCTCGACTGGTAGCACTGACTGCACGTCTGCAATTAGGCACATAACAAGATGCATTAAGCTCTTGAAAATGTTTCTTTTCCGGAATGTGAAAATGCAACATCCCATTTCCTGCGTCGAATAAACTGAATGCAACTGAATGTGAAAACGTTATAACGAAAAAATCATCCTCTCCTTTATTTGTGCTGAACCGAAAGCTTTTGAATTTTCCGCAATCTTTGCTAATTTGACCATAAGCTGTGGGTTCAAAAATAAAATTACTGTTTTCTCTTATTAATGAAGTTCTTCACTTACCATCGCATTTGCTCCTTTCGAAAGACCATAGCCACAACTGCACCATGTACTCAGAAGATTCCTCAGGTGCACTCATAAGTAAAATATATTTTCCAGATGGACTAATACTAGCAGCAGAAATAAGAAAATCACCAAAAGGCTTCCGAAATAGTCGAAGTACAGCAGTTGGCTCTTTTATGCGATTTAAGTCCCATATAACGGCGCATATTTTGTCGCATGTAATCATAAATCTACCCTCAATGTCGCATTCAGTTGCTAGTATTAGATTTTCCTAAATTATACAATGTCTGTTTAAATTTCTGTCGGCTTTCATCAAAAATATATAATATAAGATAATCGAAATTTTGTTGTCACAATCGTTTTGCATTTAGCCAAACAACCTGCAGTCACTTCCCAGTTATTTATTTATTGCTCTTGGGGACCCTTATGGTAAGCACTGCGCCTGAAAGGTTTTTGTGCCAAAGCCCCTTTAAAGTAAAAGAAGGTCTGCTACCCTAAGGAGCGTTAGAAGGTCTTTAATAGAAGATGAACGAACGTCAGCCGAATCCAAAAATTCCTGGCTCAAGATCTTTCTTCTTAACCGTACTAAAGCAGGACAGGCACACAAGTCGATTTTTATTTAATTTTTTTTCCTATTTTTTTTTTCGCCTTCAAAACACAGATGACTTTCTGTCTCACTTGGCAGACCTATTTTATGTAGGTGGTATCTTAGCCCATGGTAGCCAGATAGCCTACCAACCATTTGAGACCTGCTTTTCTCAAAGCGTTGATTTCAGTGTAAGCATAGGGTCTGACAAGCTCTTTAGCTTGTCAGATCCCAGACAATTTTTCCCAGTGTATGTACTGTTGAGTCCTGGCGCATTCTACTCTCATAGCCTTGGTCGAAGGCCAGCCAATGCTGCAGAAGGGTTCAGGATCTTTGAATCGAGATGATGAACCTTCCCTAACTAGTTCGTCAGCAAACTCATTTCCCTAAACGCCGGAGTGTTCCCGTACCCAACAGAGAGTAACTCTGTTGGAGGTCATTAGAAGGTCAAAGCACTCTTTAATGAGTCTCGACGAGAAACGCCACGACGCGAGTAATTTAAGGGCCGTTTAGCTATTGGAGAAAATAGTAATGTTTGAATCCTTTAGGCCCTTGTTAGTGTTGAGAAGGGCACAGGCTTCAATGGCATGGATTTCGGCCTGGAAAACGCTGATATATTTGCCTATTGCAATCAAGACTTTGGTATTGGGTTGTGGTGGCAGGCGTTGGTTTCTGAATTTAGAAAAATTTAAAAAAAAGTTACCTGAGATTTTTAAGAAAAATAAAAAGACAGACTAAAAATTGGAAATTGAATAGGTTGTTAAATTAAAAATTAATAGATTAAATTTAAAAATTAATAAAATAGATTAATAATAAATAAATAAAAAATATAATAAAATAATTTAAAAAAAAAAATTAATAAATTAAAATTAAAAAAATTAATAAAATAGATTAATAAAAAAAGAGAATTATGTTAAATTAAGTAATAAATAAAATAAATAAATAAAAATATATGTATATCAATAAAACAATATACATATATATAATATAGTTGCAAGAATAATAAAGCAGCTATAGGGTCTATAGACACCAACACCAGCACCATGTTCCATTTTTGAGCCATCTGTGACCTAACTGAGGGTTCTGGGGTCTAGTATGGGGCCTTAAGAACTCAAGAAGATGATGATTGGATAACCTATCAAACTCTACAGCGTGAGTATAAGAGAGAGATAAGATCTGCCAAGGTCTCCTCTTATAGGAAATACTGTGAGGAACTGGTGGGAATGAGAGAGGCTGCAAGGCTGCATAAAGTCTTCCAGAAAGACAATACGGCCAAACTAGACACTCTCCGTAGGCCCGCGGACGGAGGATACACGAGCTCCAAACAGGAAGCATATGAAATCCTGTTTGAAACTCATTTTCCGGGCAGTCAGAGAATTCAGTTAGATGAAACCCAGGTGAATTTACAAGAGAGAGTAAATATCACCAGGAAAGACAAATATATAGCATCCAAGGTTGTGACTGAGGAAAGGATCGAGATGGCCTTGACCTCTTTCGAAAACTTTAAGACCCCAGGTCTGGATGGTATATATCCAGCCATGCTAAAGACAGAAAGTACGTCTCTAGTTCCGGCACTAAAGAAAATCTTTAGGGCCTGCTTAATCTGGGGATACGTGCCAACTGCCTGGCGTAAAGTCAGAGTAGCTTTTATACCTAAACCGGGCAAAGAAGATTACACTCTGGCAAAAAGTTTCAGACCCATTAGCTTGACATCATTCCTTTTGAAGTGTCTGGAACGGCTGGTAGAAAAATACATCAGGGGAGAAACGCTGAGAAGGCGGCCCCTCAGTGAACACCAACATGCCTATAGGAGTGGAAGATCCTGTGAATCTGCACTGCACGATCTAATCTATAAAATAGAAAGTGCGGCGGATCGTGGATCTTTTGCTCTTGGGGTTTTTGTGGACATTGAGGGAGCCTTTGATAACGCAATGTTCTCATCCCTATGTGATGCTGCCAAGGCGTATGGAGTGGACACTGTGCTTACACGATAGATCCATTCCATGCTGTCACAGAGACTACTTTTAACAAAAGCGGAAGCGACACTGTCATGAAAGTTGGGAAGGGCTGCCCGCAAGGGGGAGTACTCTCACCTCTACTGTGGTGCTTCTTAGTAGACTCGCTTTTAGGCGAATTACAAAGTCTAAATATATGTACATACACAGGCCTACGCTGATGATGTGTGTGCACTCGTTTGTGGGGACTCGTTAAGGGACGTCTGTATTAAAATGCAGAGGACCTTGGATAGGATCCAGAACTGGTGTGAGAAGCATGGCTTATCAGTGAATCCTAGAAAAACAACACTTGTGCTGTTCACTAGGAAGAGAAAACTGGATAATCTCAAGCTTCCAATTTTTAAGGGTGAAACCATTCAACTCTCCAAGGAAGTTAAATACCTAGGGGTGCTCTAGACAGCAAACTGACTTGGAAGGCTCATGTCGAACACAAAGCATCTCGGGCATTAAATGCCTTTTGGCAATGCAGAAAAGCCTTTGGGAAGACATGGGGTCTAAAACCCGCTGTGGTACATTGGATGTACATAGCCATCATTAGACCCATCATTACATATGCGTCAGTGGTCTGGTGGAACAGAACGGAGATAAAATCGACTCCTTCTGTTCTTAACAGAGTACAGAGAGAGGTCTGCATAGGGATAACAGGAGCTTTTAGCTCCACACCTGGTGCAGCTCTAAACGCGATGCTTAACATGCAACCCTTGGACATTGCAATCCAAGAAGAAGCAATGAAGACCGTGTGCCGCCTAAAGAAGTGCGGACTCTGGCACGGTAAACATGCTATCGGACATGGTGTTATATCACAAAGGCTTGAAGAAAAGTGAATTTTATTCAATATGCCGGCGGATGATATGACCCCGATATTAATGTTCGGAAGAAGATTTCAAATTCTCTTCCCAAAAAGGGAGGAATGGGAAGATCCAAACAAAATATTGAATGGACTCAACGACATCTTCTACACAGACGGCTCGAAGACCGTAAACGGTACGGGCGCTGGATGGTTTTTGAACGAAGAGATCAAATACAGTTACTCACTTGGAAACATGGCGACGGTCTTCCAAGCTGAAGTTTTTGCCATTCTAGAAGTGGCCAACTGGATAATTGCCCAGATGTGGCAAGGTAGAAGAATAGGTATCTGCAGCGACAGTAAGGCTGCTCTTGCTACTCTTCTTAATCCCAATACTCGGACAAAAATAGTCCGAGATTGTAAGAAACGACTGAATTCGGTTGCAAAATGTAATCAGGTCATTCTTATATGGGTCCCTGGCCACCAGGGAGTAGAAGGCAACGAGTCTTCAGATTCCCTGGCGAGGGAAGGCGCTAACTCCCACCCCATAGGTCCAGAGCCCATTATTGGTATTAGCTCTGCGGCGTTGAAGAACTGGATAACTCGACACGTTGACTTAGTCCACGGAGAGAGATGGTCCAGCCTAAGTACCTGCAGACGTACCAAGTACTTTATAGGTAGCCGAACAAGAATACTGCGAAATTCTTACTTAGCTTAGGTAGGAAAGATTGCAGGGCTCTAGTAGGGACAATTACAGGGCATAACACACTTGGCAAACACTTGAATACCCTGGGAATCATCGACGACCCTGCGTGCCCCTCGTGTGGGGAGGAGGAGGACAGCACAGGGCATTTCCTCTGTGACTGTCCTGCGTTCTCTCGTGCACGTAGGGACACGTTTGGCGCCGATGTCATGAGGATGGAGGACTTCGATTCTCGATCTCTGTTTGAGATTCTCCGGTACATCAGGACAACGGGGAAGTTCAGATAGAGCGGGCGTTTTGAGCGCAATGGACTAATAAAGTCTGAGCGTTCGAGGTGTTTGCCTCTCCCCCCCCCCCGACAAATCAAATCAAATCAAATCAATGGGGCCGTCGCCACTCCGGTCTGCACATTCAGGGATGAAAATCATGAATCTTCTCCCAAAGCACTGTTCCCTGGTCGTTGAAAGGATGGGCTGCAGCGTGTTAATGTGACCATTGTCAGCAACTGGAATATCGGATGTAACTTTTAATCTCAGAGCACTAACAAGGAAACGTTCTCAGGTGTGTCTCACCGATTTTGATGAAATTGAAATATGTTGTAGAGCATCGAAAAATAAGAGACACGTATTTTTTCCTATCTGCGGATACGCAAGTTTAGGGGGTGAAAACCACCCTTAAAGTTTACCCCCGAAAACAGTTTTTCTTAAATATCTCAAGTTCTAATGAATTTTTTCGAATGAAACAAAATGGAAATGATGTCTCGTAAATATACTAATTTCGACGCAATTGGGGTAATGTACCCAATAGCAGAGGATGATTTTCCCTCAGAGTCATTAAATACATAATTACCCAATGGATAAAACGAAGGGGGAGTTTTACTGTGCTTATAGAAATTGTAAAAATAGTACCGGGAATTCGAAAAACATAAAATTTTTTTCGATTTTATAACCAAGCTGAGAGGTTAGTGATCTGATATTATTGAATTAAGCGGTACTTATTTTTTGGTTGTTTCTAAATCTTCGTTCGTTTACTTCCTCATATATGTATAATAATTTTCAATAATAAGATGTGCAGCACAAGTGACTCCTTGTGGTCGTGAAGAACTGAAGTAAAAATTCTGAATATTTGTAAGGTAAAAGTGGGATAGACGCCATATGAGGGAGAGACGCCACACCTTCGCTAGTTCACTATGTGGGAAAGATATATCTATATTTTTCACTGTGCTTAACTACTCATAAATCCTATCAGTGAAACCTGTCAGCGCCTGTTCAGCTGCGCTCGAGCGTGACGTATTTATCAAGGAAAGATTTATTTGGTGCGTAATTTTGTTGATGAAAATTTAGTGTGAATGCGGTTTCAGTGAATGTTGTAAGTAAAACAAAAACGCGGTAAGGCAAGAAGTGGTTTTAATATGTTGTTTTGTTTCTTCTTAACTTATTTAAATTATATTTTGCCATCTCTGCTAGTACCTAAGTATTTTTCAAAAGTCCCGCGAAGTGAGGAGAGATGCCACCTTTTGCAAAAAAGTAATCGTTTTGTACTCTATCGAATATTTTTATTGTTTAACACGTTGAGGACGGTGTGTACCACCAGTGGCTCACACGCGAATGGTTTATCTGACGGCGTGTACCACCGGTGGCTCACAAGCGAATGGTTCATCTGGCAGAGTGTAGCACCGGTGGCTCACATCAGCTATAGTTTTGTAACATAGTTTTGTTGTGGGTACAAACGCCGCATATATGATTTATAGCCGTAAAGCAAATCGTATAAACAGGACACAATTTACACGGTTATCGCGTTAATATAGGTAATACGAAAATTAAATTCAAAGTATATGTACTTACGTGGACGGAAATATTTTTCTGTTGTTTGTTTGTAATGTTATACCAAGATAGCAATTGTCCCATTGTATAAAGCAATATATTATCCTCATCCTCTGTTAGTAGCTTTACGCCGGCATCTGGGTTGAATCCGGAAACTTTAGAAATTTCCTATTGACAAAATTCTTCAATGGATAAATAATTATTAAACAAAAAAAAACAAGATTTTACGAAAGGAGCAAGTGCGTCCTGTTCAAATAACGGGGAATAGTCCTCCACTTCAAACATTTTATTTAAGTAAATTTCTATATGCAAACTTCAACGCCCATTTATAGTCACCAAAGACCAAGGTAACTACATAAATAAAATTCCTAGCAACGGAAATTGGAATTGACGTTTAGATACAGGATCATTCAAAAATTAATGCATACCTTAGATTATAGAGAATAGGATGGGACATAAGTCGGTTCAGTTGAAGGAATTTCATAATATAGTTGTAGGCCTCATTTTTGTAGTTGTGCGTGAACAATACAGGTGAATACATATTTTAATCAAGTTAGAAAAGGGGCGCTAAATGCAAAGCAAATACGCCTACTGCAGCCCCAGATGACAATTTTTGCACGATACCAAAAAGTATCTATAACAAGAGGGGACACTCGAGCGGTTATTCCTTATCTTTCTTCGACCTTGGTACCGTTACAGGAAAAAAAACAGAAATGGGAATTTATGCTAGAAATAGTAATAAAGAAAGCATAAGTGAGGGAAAGACCAAAATTTGGGGCGAAAAATGGAACACTCCTGCAGGGTGCACCTCACAAAAATCTTTTATCACAAGACTTTTCTACGAACACATTACACGCTGCCTTTTCCACAGCCACACACCAAACACAGTATATTATGCTTACCCATCATTTATCTAAAGCACATTTAATTTAATTCAATTAATTGCTTCTAAGAAAGCACTTTTTTACTCAAGCTTCTTCAACACCACGAGAGTTTGATAAATTAAATAAATAACATAGAATGGGGACAAGAGGGACGCTGCACTTTTTAATAAAGGACGCGGGAATACCATCGGGTCCACAAGAAAATTTATCGGCTAAACTAGAAATATATTTAGTTAAAATAACCTCGTCAAAAAATAAATCCTTAAGCGTAAATGATGTCGGCGGAAGCGTCGTCAAGTGTGAAAATGGCTTAGAACTAGTATCACAGTAATCAGCTAAGAAAGCTGTTTCAAAAAAGTCACCAAAGAGATTGAAAATCTGCTGAGGATCGTCTGTATCAGTATCCCCGAGGCGCAACGACAGAGGGTAGCCATCCGAATTACGCTTAGAATTAACAAAACGCCAAAAGTGTTTCGGATCTTCACGCAGAGAAAATTTCATATGGCTGAGATACTCTTTATATATGACGAGTCTATTTCGGAGATAAATTGAGAACGAACCACCGAATAGGCAGCATAGTATATGTCCGTTCTTGAGATGCAAAACTTCTTCCAGGGGCCGTATCGTGGATTACGATACGATTATATTTACGATACGATTTGCATTTACGATCCTAGGCAAATTTTGTATCATGGAGTACGATTGTGTGTAAATCGTAGTATTGCCATACGACAAATGCCAGATTTCTATGTGGAGTGCTTCGTTAAATGTGCGAGGTGATTCAAATTTGACATTTTTCAAAAACTGATTGCTGTTGCAGCATAAATAAAATGGATTCTATCGTCCTTGTTTTGGAAAGCGGTTCCAAGGAAATGTTTTAATTCCCACAGTAATTAGGAAATATGTAAGAAATAATGCGAACCCGTTGAAACTATATATATTCAGATAATTTTGAGCCTATATTTCCTAGGTTTCTAAGCTTATTCAGATTAATAGTAACTTGTTTACTATTTCCACTGTTGCATACGTTTGCTCTATCAGAAAAATTATGACCAAAACTCTTGCTGTTGCCTATTCCTTCAACGCCTTTCCTTAAATCTAAAAGTTCGATCACACTTTTTTCTAACTCTAAGAAAGATTGGCGATCAATTTTTTGTCAAATATAACTTTCCTCCTAATATTAAATTTATATTGGGGCCATTTCTAAAAATAATTAAAAACTGAGAATGCCTGAATCGAAGTTTTGTACATTTTTTCATTCTGTAGATTTTCTTACAGGGAAATTAAGAGTTAAGTTTTTCTGCCAACAAATTCCACAAACGTCCACTCTTCTCTTTCCCTTCATTTGATTTAAGTTCTCCTTTTATCAAGTCTGGATGCTGCTCCACAAATTCCACCATAACTTTCCACAGTTTTCTCGTAGTTTGTTTATAATAATAAAACAAATTTAAATTTCGTGTTATTTCTTATTGTTATTTTAATTATAGAAAACTTACATTTTAAAAAGAAAATGTCCCGAAACAGCACCCTTTACGACAAAAAACGAAAACTTGGGACCTCGTAAACAAAAGTACGAGTGGTTTAATATCATCGTAACAAAAGTACGATGTCGGTTACGATATTGACCGAATAATCGTACTCGGTGATACCAATGATACGATTTACGATTTTCGTTAAATCGTATCGTACTCCGTGATACGGCCCCAGGCCTTATTCTTTATTCTTTTTAAGTGTCGTAAAGCACCATTAAACCAAGGTGGACCCAAGGGTAAGCCACGGGACCTGCAGATCGGAACACAGTGAATAAAGCTTTGAAATAAAATATTATAAAAAGATTCAATAGCTGTGTCGATGTCACGTTCGAAAAGAACACTACTCGAATCCTAAGCCAAAAGCCAGTTATTGAGCTTAGAAAAATCAGCCTTTTTAAAGTTGTAACAAAAGTCGGATGGCATAGAAGAATTTAAAATATAAGAATCAGAGCTCAATATAATATGAAGAACTGGGTGATTCCCAGTCTCAGGAACCAAAGGAATGATACAGCGCATGACGGAGGTACCACTAGGGTCAGTGGAAAAGACCAGATCAAGCATGCGTCCGCTATCATTCAGAATGCCGCAAGTCTGCCTAAGACCAGAAGAGGCCACGCTGTCCACGAAAGTCATAAGATGATGCGAAGCTCCAGTAGGCGACGGGGAAAAACCGCCATCGTCAGCAGAAGGTGGCCAATTGATGGACGGCATATTCAAGTCCCCGAACAACATCATCTCGTCGCGCGGATGCATTAAGTCAGCGACGAATTCAAGGCAGATGGCAAGTCGTGCATAAGTCGCAGGCGATTCACGAGGAGGGATGTAGGCTACGACCAAGTAGATGCTTCTCTGCGGGAGCCTCAAGACAGCACAGACCAGCTCCAACCCGTTAGAGTCGGGAACATCAATGAGTCGACACGGAACGTCGCACCGGACGGCGCAAAGCAGTCCACCACCCACTGGGGCGTGCAACGAGCAGTGCCGGTCACGGCGAAAGACCGCATAGTCCTGACCAAAAAGCACAGCGTCGGAAACACCACAATTCAGCCATGTCTCCGTCAAACAAATAATGTCAAAAGAGCAGTCGGCAGAGCTTTTGTAAATCTGCGTCGTCTTTGATCGTAGGCCGGTTACATTGGCGCAGTAGATTGAGAATTCGTTAATCCGTTTTTTGCAGGAGCCGAAGAGCTACAGACAGCCTTATTTCTGTGAATGAACTCACAAACAATAGCATTCGCGGGCCAGATTTCAGGAGAAACGACTGCCGGGAAAAGATCTTCCAGTACTAGGATCTTAAACGAAGCCGAGAATGCAAGGCCTCGCTGACTGCGCTGAAACCAAATAAAAACATTACTTCTTTAATTAATATTTATTGTATCACTGGATGCAGAGTACAAGTTAAATAATCCCTTAAGTATTACAAAATCTAATTACATCTTCACTACTTATTACAAGAGCATTAGCTTTTCTTTTGAACTTACAATCTAAACTAAACTGAAGTCTAATTTAGTAACACAACTGTAAAATGTTAACACAAACGACGATCTTAAGACCCAAGGGAGGAATAATAGAGGATACACAGCACTGTTTCCTAAAACAATTAAATAACATAATTTCATTTATCGCGTAAAAAACACTACTCAACATTAACAAATCCATTATTACTAATTAAATCACAATAATAAATGGCTTAAACTCCATACGATTATCATTCAAATTAAAAAAAATTTAGTAAATTGTCATTTTTTTCCAGAAACATTTTGTAACAGATTTATTTTCTTGTTTCGCAATAAGATTAATAATTTCGTTATTTGGAATTACTCCATTACAATTCACATAAAATTTAGCATTTTGAGATTCGTGACCTTGGTGTTAAGCTTCTATACCCAATGCCACTACTTTATATTTCGATCTACAGAAACAAAGCAGTTTAAAATACTTACTAATGCCTTGGATAGGATTGAGGTCTTCCGAGGATTCATATTAATGAAATTTCTAATGCATTTTCTCACCATATATATACATACATTCTGTACAGTATAAAGGCTAAAATTATTTGAAAAACTAAGTGAACGAAAATGTTATATATTCTAAGTTGAAGTGTTCATCAAATTAATAAACTTCAATAGTAATACTGATTGGGAACAAAATGAGAATTCTTTATATTTGTTCATTGCTATCAACATACATCAGCATTATGGAAATATTAGAAATTATTTTATTAGAATATAAGAAAACTAAATACCGATTGCTGTTTTTGTTATAAGTATTCTTCAACGTACAACTATTTTTGAGTCCGATTTTATTTCAAATCAAATGTATTCTCAACACTTGCCTGGCATTTGAAATCTGAACAAATTACACTACACTGGTCGACACCAATTTTGCTACAGAATAAGCGTTATATCATTTCTATAGGATTTTTTTTTCCGCAGATTACAAATTCGCAAACGAAAATGTCCTATTCACGACACGTTTTGGGAAAAAAATAGGTTTAAAAAGTACAAAAGACCATATTTTAGCAATTTTTGCGAATTAATTAAAAAATAACGAATTGTTGGAGTGCTTGTAAAGTAGCTCAAATAAAAGTATGAACCTTATATATATTATATTAAATAAAAGAGGCTTTAATATTTTTCGAAATATTCTGTGGAATTCACTTTTTTCCCTAAACCGATTACATCATACAATAGATAGTGAAGGAAGATCACTGCTTGCGCACGCTCATGAAAATCTTATTCCCAAAGATGATTCGTAAGTGCTATAGATTGATGGTATTTCATATATATAGATAAGAATTCAGGCTCTCTTTTGAGTCATGTTATGAGCTTTTTCCACGTTCTGTTATTTTTTAATGAATTTCTAAATATGCCCTACATGCGGTATGTTGTACTTTACAACCCTATTTTTTTTTTTTAAATGTAACGTGATAGAATATTTGTGTTTACAAATTCGTAATCTACGGGAAAAAAGCCTATAGAAATGATATAAGACTTGTTCTGTAAAAAATTTTACATTAAATTTGGTCGACTAGTATTATTATATGAGAGAAACAGAATAAATGTCAAGAGCAGTTAAAAAGTTTGCTTCTCTATAACTTATATAAAGTAGTAATCTCCTCATGCATAAATTATTACATCAAGACATATACAATGCTCGTATAGCAAAGTTACAAAATATTGCTTGTCTCTAATTAAAGGAAAATCAATGTTTCGAAAAAGCGAAAAAAAAGTTTTCTGTTGCCGTAATCGTGCGATCCACATCAAATTTAACCTGAACTCAGTATTGTTAAAAAGCTGCTTTTTATTTTTCACAGATAAGTGAGCCATTTAACAATTGGAAAGATACTAATTATATAAATCCTTGGTGGGACCATTTTATATCCTTTTTTAATATTTCAGAGCTTTTATATTTAGAATTATGCTTAATACATATTTCAATAACAACAAAATTAGAACTTGTATATTTAAATACATGGCAAAATATATATCTTATTCGCTTAACCGAGCTTTAATTGCAGTTATTTAATACTTGGGACCCACGTGAATAATCCACATCACAGTACCAACAGTGGTCAGACCATTGGCGCTTTTCAGCACCACACGTGTTCCTTATTCGTAAAACAAAACTTCAAATGAATTTCCATTAAGATAAACAAGACACAAAGGAAAATTCAAAAGTGAACGTAATCATAAATAAATTATATAAATTCTATACTGTAGAAACACCATATATGGAAGATGAAAACAGGCTTATTACAAACTGTTTGACTTTGACTTGTTCTCTATCTGTCTTAATAAATCTAGTAGACCAGAATTTAGTCATCCTTTTCTTCAATAATATTTTTATTCCTATCTCGAAGCCCTCTCCTATTCGCCACTGTTGCCTTCAGTCCTTTTCTGGCGTATGAGCGCAACCGACGATCAGATATAATAGGTGACTGAAGCTTGGTTTTCTTGCTAACTGAAAATACAAAATAAGGTAAGTATAATTTAAGACCTAACATGAAAACAAATTTAAATTATTACCTGGGGTTCTCGATTGCTCGTATGATTTCAATATTTTTTTAGTTTCTTTTAATTTTCTTAGGAGAATCTCGTTCTTTTGCCGTTCTATCGCTAACTCTTGACTTAGTTGCGCTTTAGTTTTTCGTTCCAATGGATTCAGCACCCTGAAACAATGGTAATAAACAAGATGTTGTCTTTATTAATAATTAATGTATATCGGTTTTGTAACGAATCAGTTGATACTTCCAAATTTTAAATTTAGTACTTTGATCCAATTTCCTACTTTGTTAGGCCTTTGTTAGGTTATTCTGAAATTTCCACATAATAGTGGTTGCGTATAGTAAAGAGTATCAAAGTTTTATAACTGAATGACAATAGGAATAGGTTATAAATACCTTTAAGATGGGTCTAAAGGTGCTAAGATGGGTAACACTGTATTCAAAGCTGATGGGTAACACTGTATTCAGAGCTGACTTCTATTGAAAATATTCTAGGAAATGTAATTTCTCGTTCTTTGATTACAGTGTTACCCATCAGATTTGAATACAGTGTTACCCATCTTAGCACCTTTCGACCCATCTTAAAGGTATTTATAACCGAGAAAAACGTCTGGCAATATATTTTTTTGTATTCTAAATAGTGTAAATTAAGATATACTCAGATGCCAGACTT
The DNA here is from genome assembly GCA_949715965.1 of Dysmachus trigonus. Taxonomy (NCBI): domain Eukaryota; kingdom Metazoa; phylum Arthropoda; class Insecta; order Diptera; family Asilidae; genus Dysmachus; species Dysmachus trigonus. The sequence continues at coordinate 32,141,038 of OX454321.1, read as the reverse complement.
GTAGTAGTACATTTTTTTAAATTATTTATTGGCAACTTTAAAAATATAGTAGGTTATTTTGCAACCACGATAATCCTACCAGAAGTGGATTTTCTTACTTCAATTACATTAAATAGTAAGTATAAAAAGTTTCAGCTTTGTAGCTGTACCTTAGTCGAAGTGGCGGCCAGCTCTCCGACTATGAGAATTACTTGGGAATTAGATGGTATCACCAGCTAAGCTACCATGAAGCGGTGTTTAAAAAGAAAGGGGACGCCTTGATAGTGACATTCAAAGGAAATATCTCATAACTGCAGGGTTAAAACTAAAAAGTCTCGAAACATTTTTATTGCATTTTGAAAAACGTATTCAACGAAGCCCCACCCGATGGGCTTAGAAAAAAAAAAATTTCGTCACTTTTCATTGCTTGGAAGTGTGGTGGGAGGATATCAACAAAATTGTTCATTTCTAGTATTGGGTTATCAATATGCAAAACTGAAAGAATATTAAGGCAGTGTATATTATGATGACCATAAAAAGCTTTTTTCCGCGAATTTTTTTGAAAGAAAAAGCTGAGCTTTGTAAACTTTTAGATATATTCGAAAAGTACAACAAAACGTTTTTTCTTATAAATTTATCAAATATGGCGGATTTATCTGCCTATTCCTGGAGCTCCTTTGTGAAATTGGTGGACGTGATAGCAAAAAACTATATGACCTATTGAACGAAAACAAAGCTTATTCTCTTCAGTCTTCTTCTGTGTGAACCTAAAATTTTGCTAAAAAGGTCTTTTTAACCTATTTTTATTGCACATTAAAGAGAATTTTTCTTTTTTTTTAATACACATTTTTCTGAAAAATTTTATCACTTTGCGCCTTTTTTAGCTTTTTCTGAGATTTTCGGAATCGCGGATTATGAGCTTTTGGACATTTAAAGTGACGGCGGGTAAGTTTTGTCATTCAAGTTTTATTACAATTGCAACGTGCTTCGGATCTCCGTCTTGTTGGAAAATTACATTTTTGTCCTTAATTTTTACTTGATGGATAACATCCGCAATGTTCTTCTGGAGAATATCTAAATACTACCCGTTTTTCATTACCCCCTCAATTTTGACCAATAGTCCGACTCCACTCATTGTTATACAGTTCCATACCAAGATGTTAGTGCCACCATGCTTCGTGGTTTCTTTCATTTATTCGGGTTATATTCTTCAGGATTTCTAGTCCAAAACAAGATCTTTCCATTAAATTCTAATCGGTTAATTTTGGTCTCATCAGACCAAATAACCTAGGAATACTGATGAATGTGACTGAAAATTTAATCGGATTTAGTAATTTTACCTGCTTCCAGCCTTCACTAGTCCAGTGTTTAAATTTACATAGAAATTCTTACCGAACTGTATTTTAACGAAATAATGGTTTCTTCTTCCTCTCCACTGGCTTTATCACAAATCTTTTTAAGGCTCGTCGAACTGTTCGTGGACTCGATCAAATGATTTGGATAGCTAATTTTGGAACATTTTCGGATCCAGAAGCTAGAACGAGCAACTGAACGAGTTTCCCGATCTGAGAGTATATGACTAACTCTAAGCTTATTTAAATTTTTTTTAATTATGCAACGTTTTTTAAACAGCTTATCACTGAATACTTAACTGTTGCCCTTGTGTTTTTTATTTTTAGATTCTTCAATATCCAAGCAATTACTTCCACACCGGAAGGCATTCAACGATTGATAAGGAAATGAAAATTGTATTCAAGTGTGTTATCACACTGTTTTCCTAAGAATAACAGGTCGTATCTTTAGAGTGCAAAAGTATAACAATGGAATTAATAAAGAACTATTATTTTAATTTTAAAATCAAATGAAATGGATTCAATGAAGTTAACTTATTTTAGTTTCCTAAAGTGTAATAAAGCAAATAAGTGAAAACAATAAGAAAGATTATTTATTTTCAAAATATATGAGCATGAACTAAAAAGTGTATGGGTCAAAAAAAACTAACCCTAACGATAGCTGAAAGGTTCAAATTTTATCGTCGAAATCAACGAGAAATTGCTATCTTCAGCCTGTAAATTCAGAACATTCCTCGATCAAGTTCTTAGAGATATATATTTTGTGTGGTCTCTCTAACATTAAATGGCAAGACAAACTTCTTGTGGATGACATCCTCACATTTGAACAAGTTTGTGAGAAAGCATTAAGTTTTGAAACCTTGTGTCGCATGCCTCGCAGAAAACCAATACAAAAAATACAGTCAAGTCCAAAAAATATAAGTCAGCCAACGCCCAGTACTCAAACAAAGTCAATTCACGTTCAAAGTTATCGAGCCAGCCTAGCCCTAAAGGACAGTTATATTCTCTTTGTACGAAATTGATGAATTCATCACACCGCACTCAATGTCCAGCATTATATGTTACATGCCATATCTGTAAAAGTCGAGGACATTTCGCCAAGATGTGCAGATGAAATAAAGCTCAAATTAACAGTCTTTAGAATGAGGAGTCGGCCGATCCTATTAGAATTGCAGAGTTGACCGTCGGACTGTTCCCAAGAAATTTCCAATCATGTTCACCGCTTAAATGACAATCAACGGTTAATCACAACGGTGTCAGTACAAGACAAAGTGATCGCAAAGGAAGTCGATAGTGGGACCATCATAAGTTACCAGATTACATTAAATACTTTTCGTTTATAGAAATTAAAACGTTTAATAAGTCTTCGTAGGTAGTAACTAGATGAACGATTGGATGGGATTTTGACATGTTATAGATGTGACTGAGGCGCATCACAGTGGAACTGAAAACCACAAAACCACAAAAATCAGTGGAACTGAAAACAGGATATAACCTAAAAAACAGTTTTTTTAATTTTGGTACAATTACCATATTTTTTTGTAATGCGCCTCTGTGACATCTATAACATGTCGAAATCCCATCCAAATCGTTAAACGCGTTCAAAAGATATTAATTTTTTTCGAAATTTTTGAAAATTAGTTCTCACCTCTCTTGGGGGTTAGTTATTAAGGAATGAAACTTGGCCAAATTGTTACTTGTGCTAGTCCTGACGATAAAAAAAATATAAATCGGGGCGGGGGCACTTTCCCCCTTCGCTATCGCGCAAACCCAAAATATATATATATTTTTTGTCCGACTATGCGTATAAACCGATATTTTTGTCCGACAAGTTGATGACAGGTCACGTAATAAGCTGTTAGGCTTATATTTTCTTTGTCCGACAAATATCAATAAATATTTTTTCGTCACGAAACCGTCGACTTCAATGTGTCCGACTGGAAAATTGGAAAATGTATTTTGTCCGACAATGTCATCAGGGCCTTTTAAATATTATTATCAAACCATTCTGAAAAATTCAGCTGGTTATCAATAAATTTTTAAAATTCGTCAAATCGACATGTTCAGGATGGTGGACAACCCCTTACAAACCAGAATTTTTGTCCGACAATTTTTTTTTCCCGCGTTTCGTTCAATTGTCTAACGCCTACAATTTGAAAAAAAAGTATATGTATAAATATAAATACAATGGGAAATCGACGTGTTTCGGAACCTCGGGAAAGCGAAGAAACCGTTTACGAGAATTTTCGCAGATAAAAAATGTGGTAGACTCCCCATAATTAAGCCACCCAAGAAGTAAGAAAAGTAGGGCGTTTTCGAAAATTCATCGGTTTGATGCACCATCAATCAGAATTTTACCCATAAGGTGCACCAATATGGTGAACTTCACCTACATTTATATTTTTAGCGGTGAATTTTCGAACGCTACTTCGGGAAATAAATTTAAGATATCAGCTTATCGAAATGTTACTGTTTGTCAACAAATTTCGGGCATTCCATCAAAAGCTAACCTTCGGGTCCAAAAATCTCAGCCATCTCATGCTCAACATTCCATGATTGCACATTAAATAAGGTTGTCATTGTCAACCACAAACAACCGAAAAATTTTATGGTGCACGTGGTGGAGATACTAGATGAATTTTCGAACAGAGTGAAATAAAGTTTGAAACTTATGGTGAATTTACGAACAAGGTGATGAAAAGTGGTTGACATGGTTTACACCATGATGAATTTTCGAAAACGCCCGTATATTAATAATTCCGGTCGTATGTGGGCGGGCTCCCGGACTATAATGTTGCTACAGAATTAAAGGATTTGCATTCTCTATTGCGTAAAGGCGTTCAGTTTTTATGGTCAAATAATTGCGAAAAGGCCTTCAGGAAAAGCAAGGACCTTATATTAAAATTATATGACCCGAATAAGGTTATCATTGTTTCCACATATGGACTCGGAGCAATAATGTCCCACTTAGTTAATGGTAGAGAGAAACCAATATTGTTTGCATCCCGTACATTAAGTGCATCCGAAAAAAATTACTTGCAATTACATCGTGAGGCTCTTGCTATAATATTTGCGGTGCAAACATTTCATAAATAATTATATGGCCATAAGTTTATAAAGCGATCATTAGCTTTTGCGAGAAATGTTTAATCCGAATAAGTCCACATCAGCTGCTGCATCAGCTCGACTTCAAAGTTGGACTGTAATCTTGTCTACATACAAATACAAAATTGTATATAAGGAAAAATCTCAAATGAGTTACGCTGATGATCTCTCTCCATTATCAATCACAGGCCAATCTGAAGAAGAAGACTTCGTTATCAATTCCTTTAACTTCTCTGATGATCTCTATGTTAATTTTGGAAAAGTTAAGAAAGAGTCAAAACTAGATCCTATACTCAGAAAAGTAATATGAAAGGAGAAATCAAAATCATTTTGGAATATTTAATTATAAATCAAAGTCACTATCGGTAGAAGAAGATTGTCTGTTTTACGGTAATCGTGTGGACTATGGGAATTCCAGCTAAAATATGTAGTGACAACGGTCCACCGTTTTCGTCATTGCCTTTTAAGGAATTTTGTGCGAAAAATGGAATAGAGATAATAAAATCGCTACCTTACCACTCGCAAAGTAAGGGCTTTATTTATTTATTTATTTCAGCAGTTTCATCAATAAGCTGATTACTTACAAAGTTTTAGATGAACAATTAACAAAGCCGACTTTTAATCTGGCTTTTAGATAAATGGAAATCAATAACAGGGTAATTTAAATTGAACGAACGCGGCATTGAAGTCAAAGGCTCGTTAAAGCTATAATTAGTACGATGGTATGAAAGGTGGGGGAAGTCAGTATTTCTCAAGGTGCATACCGTCACCGAGATATTAAAAAGAGCCAATTACTCAGAAGAATTAATAGAACTCTGCAAACAATCGAAAGCCAAGACAATTCTGAAGCGATTACGTCTATTCGTCAACGAGTCAAGCGAAATGAGCTTAAGTCTATCAAGATAGGGAGGCAAGACATGATCATTCTCCCAAGGAAGACCACGAAGAGAGAACCGTATGAATCTACGTTGAATGGCCTCAATACGGTTAATATGGCATTCATAGAATGGACACCAGACCCGACTGCCATATTCTAGAACAGGTCTCACGAAAGTACAATACAGTAGACGGGAGATGTAGGGATCATCGATCTCCTTAGACCATCTCTTGACGAAAATTGAATTAGCTTTGATAGCAATTGTTTCAATATGATCCTTAAAAGAGAACGATGAGTTGAGAACAACTCCCAAATATCTCACCTTAATCAGTCTAGAAAAAAACTGTCCTTTAATTGAATAGTAAAAAAAAAGTGAATTGCTTTTGCGGGAAAAAGTCATACACGTACACCTACTAACATTACGTGGTAGACAATTAATAGAACACCAAATATGAAAGGCGTCTAAGTCAGAGTTTAAAGCATCACGATCGTCAGATATTATGTGAAAGATTTTCGCATCGTCAACATAACAGAGAATTCTCGAGTGGGTAGGGATAAAAGATAAGTCATTAATGTAAATGATAAATAACAAAGGTCCAAGGTAACTACCCTGAGGTACGCCAGATGTGTTGTCTATTAAGTAAGAAAGTGCACCGCGAAAGCAAGCGCGTTGAGTACAGCCAGATAAATAAGACGCAATCCAGTCGACAAAATTGACGGGAAATACAAGATGGCGCAAAAGTCATTACCCTATCGGAAGATGCTATAATTTTTGCAAATGGCGGTAAATGTCAGTTCTGCTTTGACATTTGTGAAGTAAATAGATACAAAATACACGTCAATAAGATATGGATCGCTATTCTCCTCAAGAGCGCGGAATAATTGTTTCGATTTTTTTGCGTAATAATTCGTCGGTGGTGATGGCGCAGCGTGAATTTAGACGTAGATTTCCCGGTCGTCCGTCTGTCAAGTCCGGGCGGCCCCGGAGCAGCCGTTCTGCTGATAATATCGTGGCTGTGGCTGAAGATGTCGCAGAGAACCCGGGAGTATCGACCAGACGCCGCGCCACGCAATTGGGCTTCAATCGACGGTCTCTACAGAGAATTTTGGTGAACGACTTGAAGATGTTCCCTTACAAAGTGCAGAAAGTGCATCAGCTGCTAGCCGTTGACCGCGAAGCTAATAACCTACGCTCAAGCAATCCTTAATCTCGACCACGAGGAAGACAACTTTTTATCGAAAATCATCATGAGCGACGAGGCCCATTTCCATCTCTGTGGATACGTGAATAAGCAGAATTATCGCTTCTGGGGCACCGAAAATCCGCGTATAACACGAAGAGCCATTACACCCACTCAAAGTTACTGTATGGTGTGGTGTTTACGCTGGAGGCATCAGGGGGACTTATTTTTTCCAAAACGTTCCAGGCCAAACGACTACTGTCGCAGTTACTAACAACACGGATTTATTAAGGGTAAATCCACAACAAGCAACCTACTCGAGTTCCAGCACTTTGTTTCAAAGGCTTTGGAGCAACATCAACATCAACAAGTCGATACTGTGAACGGCGAGCGCTACAGAGCCATGCTCAACGACTTTCGCCTTCCTCAACTGGACGAATTGAGACTGGAGAACATGTAGTTCCAACAGGATGGAGCAACGGCGCATACTGCACGAACAACAACCGAAATTCTGAGGGCTGCATTTCCGGGTCGCCTAATCACTCATTTTGGTGATTGCACTGGCCGGCAAGATCGCCCGATTTAACCGTTCTAGACTTCTTTTTGTGAGGTTTCTTGAAGTCACGAGTCTATGTCAGCAAGCCTCAGAATCTTGAAGCTCTCAAAGAGAATATCCGTCAGAAATGCGGAAACCTATCGCCGGAAGCTCTGGAAAGAGTGATTGAAAATGCCATAAATCGGGCCCGTATGGTCATCAATTCTGGCGGCGGCCACTTGGCCGATATCATTTTCTCTACTTAATGAAAAAAAAAATTTAGACATCAAATAAACACAATCCAAAAGCAGAACTAAAGTTTTTCATTTATTAAAAAAATTAGTCAAAGAACATCGGGTGACAAGTTTTGCGCCACCTTGTATGAACACAAGAATGCGGTGATTAATCCTATCAAAGACCTTGTTAAAATCTGTGAAGATATAATCGACTTGCTTGCCGGCTTCGATAGCAGATAGACAGTAATTTGAAAATTCAAGCAGGTTCGTTGTGGTAGATTTTCCCTTCATAAACCCATGTTGAAAGGGTAGTAGAAATGGTTGAGGACTTCACAGACCATAGCTTCAAACAGTTTAGCCACACAACTTAATTTCGCAATAGGTCTATAGTTGGAAATATGGGATTTACTGCCTTTTTTATTCAAGAATTTCCGATAGCTTCCATGACATAGGAAAAAACACCACAACAAAGCGATAAATTAAATAAACAACGAAGAACAGAAACTAAAGATCCACATCTTTTCAACACGCAAGATAGGATACCGTCCGAGCCACTCGAGAAGTTGTCAACTAAATTGGAAGGGTAATTAATAATAATATAAGGTCCTTAGGTTGAAGAGATGTCGGCGGGAGCCTCGTCAATTGGAAATTATTCTAGGGTCACCACTCTGGAAAGAGCCAATTCAAGGAATTAGAAAAATAACTCACATATTTTAATTAGAAGCCAACCATCCAAAAATAATTTGTAAAGTTGTTATGATTCGCGTTATCACGAGGTATAACAATTATTATAAGGTGTAAATTAAAAATAAAAATGTTAACGTCTCACTGGATCGTTTGAAACCATACTTCACTACGTCCATTAAGGAAATCAATGTTCAAAATAACTTCCCCCATCCAACTACTAAGAACTATTGAATATGCAATTTCGAAAAGGTCACATCTCGCATATTTTGACAAATACGTTTTTTCATATCAATGTGTCCTAAATGCTTCCCTGTACCTATTATGTTCGAAAAGGAACATCTCTGATATTTGTTCTACTGTCGACAAAATATGACTCAAAAATATTTTTCTTTAATATTAAACTTCTTTAGAAAATAATTAGTTTTTTTCATTCCCTGAAAAGTTGCAATATTCAGAGATGTGCTCTTTTTGAATTTACATATTCAATTTCAATGTAACTCAACCACGCTCGAATCATTTAATGGAACAGCCAGAGATTGGTCACACCACAAAGAGTTCTCTTTTCCGGCCAGTGCCAATAAGAATTAATCAATCTCTAAATTATTCAGTTACTCCTACAACAGAAATTTACACCAATAACAAAATACATTTTCAGCAAAATTCAAAAGAAGCTGAAATCAGATTTTCGCGCTTCCGGTAATTCGCTGGGAAAGGAGTGTTGTGGAGGTTATCTTCGCTACCCGTTTGTACAGCAGTCCTTAGAAACTGTTCATTTCACTATTGAAAATTCTGCTTCGTTAAAAGTCAAAATTTGTTAATATATGTGAAAGAACGAGTATGTAGGAATAGTTTTGGTTTGTTTTGGACACTGTAGTAAATTATATTAATATAGTGGTAGTATTCATAGTAGCGTAGTGTGTAAATATTGTTTTTTGTAAAAAAAAAGGAATCAGTCTGTCATAGATTTTAAAGCAGAAAGCCATAAAATTAAAAGAACGAATAATTTACAATATTATATATCAACAAATAAAGACACAAAATAATAAACTGAACTTTTAATTAAATGCTGGTGCTGATAGTAAGGAACTAGGTAATGTATTAAAAGGAGCACAAGAACGGAAGAAATTAAATTAACCAACTAAAAAAGATGAAGAATATTCCCAATTCCTTCTTGAATATTTATACAATAAATAAACAATAAAGATGAAGGAAGTCCCTAATTCCTTCCTGAAATTTCTCTAAAAAAAAAGTAGGAATTACGAGATTAACCTATTCAAATTGGTAACGAAGACAACCACCACAACACCCCCTTCCCAGCGAATTACCGTAAGGGGTAATATAAAAATATGGTACACCAAGTACCATAAAAATAAAATAAATAACAATAATTATCACGAGTTTAACAAATATAATTTAGTTTTCTAATCTCTTAAACAGAGATCTTTTTGGTTTTTTTAAATCTCTTTTAAGTGAAATCAAAAACCATAGCGGTATAACTACCTCGACAGGCAGCTCGATCTCATCTTTTCAACCGACCCTGGGAACTCAGTTGTCACTAAAGGCAACCATCTCCTCTCCTCTCTCGACCGGTTTCATCGACCCCTTTTTCTTGGACTTTTCTTTGAGCTTTCCCTTGCTCCCACCGTTTCAGCACCCTAATACTGTTTCAATTTTATAAAGGCGACTTCGATCAATTGAATCACCTGCTCGGCAACGCATTTCTTGCCTCCAATTTCTCCGATCCCCAGCTCTCCTTTACTGATACCCTTGATATATTCTATCCCGAAATATTTAATTGCCTCGCCGAATCTGTTCCTTCCCAACTTCAAAAAAAATTGCTTTTCTTCTCCTCCCTGGTACGACAAAGACTTTCCATCTCTCCGCAACAGAAGGAATAAACTACGTCAAGCCTAACTCCTGACCCAATCTAAGGCAGATTACTCTTCGTATCTTTCGACATTTATCCTGTTTTCCGAACGCAGCAAATCCCTTTATAATTATCTTAATCATATACAATTTGACCTCATTTCTGACCCCAAATTCTTTTACAAATTCATTAATATTAAAAGAAAACCCAATGCCTATTCTTCGATCCTCAAACTTGGAAATGTGTCTTCCTCTTCCTCTTCCCCGCTAACCTCTTCGCCAACTATTGCCAATCGTTTTGCGAACACTCCTCAACCCGATTTCAACTACCTTCACTTCATGCAATCTCGCCCTCATACTTCCATGGTCTCCATTAACATCGACTGCACACTGGTCGCTTCATATGTCAGCGCACTTGACAATAATTTCTGCCCCAGCCCAGTCGGCATTCCTGCCATCGTACTGACATAATGCCCACAGCACTTAACACAACTTCTTACCTCTTTCTTTCAGTTGTCAATCTCCAAGAGCGTTTCCTCTTCTCGGGACTCATTCCATCATCCCTATTCACAAAAGTGATGAGTCTAACTACCGGCCCATTGCCAAATTGTCTTGGATACCTAACTTTTCGAACGAATTGTTTATGACTCCATGTTCTTTCATTGCAAATCCATTTTCTTCCCTTCCCAACACGGCTTCCTTAAGGGCAGATCAACTACGACTAATCTCGCCGACTTCGTGTCCAGAACACTGTGTACTTGAAAACGACGACGAGATCAATGTTGCTGTCCAAATCTCAGCAAAGCCCTTGATAAAATCTCACACCAAATAATTCTTTTTAAACTCGGTTTCCTCAGTTTCCAATCGCGATTTCACTCTTGGATGAGTTTCCGTCCAAACTAACGTCAATATAGTGTTTCTTCGGTTCAGTAAACTCTAATCTTTTCGTAGCTCATTCAGGGGTTCATCAAGCTAACTATATGGAGTGCATCATCAAACACTTGGACCCCACAATTTACGCTGATGACATGAAGATCTCTAAACAAATTTCCTCCGCAGTTGGATAAATTCTTGGATAAACCAAATGAAATCAGTGACCTATTAGCTTTACTATATAGCTATAACCAAAGATCATATAAACTACAAGATGCACAATGAGCCCTCGCACTTCAAGAGCTCCTACGTCGTGATATTGGGACCCACGACATGTTGCTATGAAATTTGTTTCTGAGAACATGTTGAAATTGAGCGAATCAACTTGTCTCTCTGTTTTGCCGGCGCTGTGAAGTGGTGTGCGCCGGAACCTTTTGCTTGTGGCTTACGATTGCGTAGCAGCCTGAACCCGTCGCTCCTGCGAGGAGACAAAAATCAATATGTCTGTCTAGCTAGAAGTATAACAAGAGGGAGGAGAGCAGGAGGAGCAGGCGTTTGAACACCGTTGAGTGTTCTATAGAGTTCGGTGCCGTGGAATTAAGCGAGCACCCTGCGTCATCGCATCGGGTTGGGGTAGATGGGTGCGAACTTCCCAGAATTCGCCATAACAGCAGTACAAGACTACCAGGAAAAAACAGCTCTGACCATATCAGAATTGTTTCCTGAAATAATTGCAAAATACTTTTGATTGTTTTCTAAGATTATTATTAGCCCTTTTTCAACTATCTGCTTTGTGACTTTTTTTTACTATCTGCTTTATAATTTGGTAATTACATAAATAGAATTATTCAATTATTTAATTTAAAAATGTCCTCAAATATATATAAAATAATAATCAATAATAAAAAACATCAGTTTTTTAAACATTCTAAAGGCACCTTTTTGAGCAAAATTGTTAACCTGCTGCATTTACATTTTTGCTCTGGTATTTACACAAATTTCCTAGTCGAAAATTTCTTGCATGGCCCTAATTATTAAAAAACGCTTGCCAAAAAACAAAAAAAGGAAATTCATTCACCCCTCAGAAAAATTCAATTCAAAAAGCCGATGCTAAGAAATGTTTCATAAAGACCTAATTCCCACACAGTATTCAGCTGTGCGCGCAGCGAATGCCTCATATGCCACCCTCTTATTCTCTCATATACCATTAAGGCGCGTTTCCAATACAGCGTGGAGTTCAACGCCAAAGTAGGCCCGTTCCAAATGGCAGCGCAGAGTATGTTCGAAATATTCAGAGCTTTCGAAATCGGGTTATTGCCTGTAGTTTTTTTGTCAAATGTCGTGTGAAGAGTGAAGATTGTATTCTTGTAAATTAATTAAAATTGTGGAAAATAAAGTTGCAGCTACCCTTGCAGTAGCTCATTACATAAATATATTGTCGATTGTTAAAGTAGTTCGAAAATATACGAGCCATCTGTAGATTGTAGTGCAACTCATCCGAAAACACAAATTTGAATAATTAATTTTTGCCAAAATAACGAGCAATTCTACAGAATATTATATTCTGTAAACAAATTAGTCAAGTAATAAATTTATTTCTTATATAAGAAGCAATAATTTTGCCAATTTTGCATTCCAAGAAAGAAACTTTGCAGCAGCGCCATCTCGTATTAAATCAAGTTCGAAAGCTTTCGACATCGCCAGCGCGGAAATAGAAGTAGGTCCCACTTTCACGCCGACTCTCTGATTCAGAGTGAGATTTTTAAAGAGACAAAAGATACAACTCTGTCGTGTGAAGTGTAGAGATAGCAAATACTCTGAATCTCCACGCTGTATTGGAAACGCGCCTTTAAAGACCTTGTGTAACCCAAACAGGCGTACGCCAGCAACCCACGGAATTCCGAATTCTTAAGCGCATACACAAATAAAATCGAGAGAAAGACAAAAGTGACAAGAGTTGCTTCGCTCGTCTTCAACGTTTTGTGATGCCAGCAAGAAATTTTACTAGAACATGTTCTGGGTCCTGATGTGAAATGGAAAGAAAAAGCAGAACAAGGGAGGAGGGTAAGTTCACGCAACGTTTTTGATATCCCTGGACTTTGAGTCTACGAAAATTTCTTGATGCCATGACTTTACACGTGATTGTGCATCTTGTAGTTTATATTATCTTTGCTATAACTGATAAACTTAATTCCTCAACTGGTCGATATTCGAAAAACTTCAGAATTTTGGAATATGGTCAAAGTACCTACTTATATTATAAGCAATAATACAGTTGTGCGCATAAGTTTAAGGCCACATCGGATTTTTTTAATATCTCTATTTAAAACACCCAAATCTTTAACATAGCAAAATATTTATACAAAAAAATATATTGAGTTTGAAAATCATAATAATTAGATATATTGGGAGATATTTTTTAATAATTTATTTCATTTATTTAATAAAAAGTTATACTTTTAAACGAATATGGCCTGCGCAAAAGTTTAAGGCCACTTAGTTCATTTGGAAACGCTGTAATGTGCAACGGTAATTTTTGTGTACTTTGTGGAATTGAGTCAGAAAACTCACTCCGTGTGAATCACTGTTTAGAATAGCAACATTCAATTTAGATTGAAGTTTTCTGCAGCGGTTGTTTGTTATTTTAATGTGATTGAAAAATACGGTCGGTCGAGATGGGGAAAAAGGCTGTAAGTTCTGAAATTTTGTGGCAGGTTTAAGTGTTATTTTATCAGTTTTTTCTCGAAAATATAACTGTAATTTTGGATTTAAAATTTCAAGATGATTGGGCTTTATAAAAAGAAGATAAGTGGAAGAACGATAGCCGACTTACTGAATATTAGCAAAACGTGCGTCCATCAGACAATAAAGTGGTTCAAGGAAACAGGCTCTGTTGTCCACAGACATCGAAGTGGCCGCAGTGCAAAGCTAACACCACGCGTGCAAAGAGCTTTGCATAAATTGGTAAAGCAGGATCGGTCTGCCAGCAGCAATAATCTCTCCAATAACTTACGAGAGAAAACTGGTACATCCATCTCCTCTGGCCATGTACGGACATTTTTATGAAGTGTTGGCTTAAGACGAAGGACTGCAGTAAAAAAACCGTTTTTGACTCAATCGCACACTAAGCGTCGATTAGATTGGTGCAAAGAACACAAAACTTGGGGTCTAGAGAATTGGAAGAAAGTGCTTTTCAGTGACGAAAGCACATTTCAACTTCTCCCAAATGGCCGAAAGACAGTTCGAAGGCTTCCATCGGAACAATTTAATGTTTCTTGTGTGAACACACAAAATCAGTATGGCGGAGGCAAAGTGACAATTTGGGGTGGTATTTCCTGGTATGGATACACTCCTTTGCATATTATATCTGACTAACGGCCAAAAGGTATGTTGATATTTTAGCAACAAGCTTGTTACCGTTTATGGAAGAGGAGATGCCACTACGAGGGGCAATATTCCAGCAGGATAATGCTCGGCCTCATTTGGCCGGAGAACGTTGACCTGGTTGTCAGATCAAAACATTGATATTTTGCCATGGCCAGCTTTTAGTCGTGATATAAACATAATAGAAAACATTTGGAAAATGTTGGGAGACAGAGTTTCAAAACGGAAGCCAAAGCCTGTAGACCAATTGAAAAATTTCTTGGAGGAGGAGTGGAAAAAGCTTCCATTAGAAACTGTTCGTAATCTTTTTCAATCCATTCCTCGAAGAGTTCAAAGTTGTATAGAAGCTAAGAAGTTTTATTTTAGAGGATAGCTTGACTTTCAATTGGCCTTAAACTTTTGCGCAGGTCATTTTTTTTTATGACTATAATTTGTTATTGAATTAAATATATTAGTTACCAAAAAACATTATTTTTTATTTAATTTCATCGTAAATTCAAAGCGAGATTAACTTCTTTTAATAAAAGTTTAAACTATTTGATACCGCAGTTTTTAAAGTTTCTCTATTTCAAAAATGCAAGCCGGCCTTAAACTTTTGCGCACAACTGTATATTATAGGTAAAAATATATATTATATTTAAAATGTTTCAATACTTACGGATGATCGAAAATAGACGTCGATGACGGTCTCTTCTCTGGATTAGGATGCGTCATCAACTGGAATAATGAAATTTAAAGGTTGGGATAATATATTTCGGCAAAATATTTTACCTTTATAAGATCATTAAATTCTCTGCTTATCGTTAGTATGTCCGGCACTTCACCGTTGCGTAATTTGTGCCATTCTGAGCCATTTTTAGGAAGCGCACCACCCCCAGCTGCCTCATACAATGTAATTCCCAGCGAAAAAATGTCAGCTTTGTATAGATGCCTAAAGTCTTCTTGTAGAATTTCATTTGGTAAATATCTGCAATCACCCTCCTCTACTTGCGGATCTTTTACTGAAGTGACATGCCCTAAATCACCAATTTTGTATGTAATAGTGTATTCTGCAAACTCAGGATCATCACATATGTCTTCAAAACCATCATCATAACTATCTACAGAAGACGCATGCCTTGATGTTACTTTGGACAAGAATATGTTTCCCGCTTTTAAGTCCATATGCACCAATCCGTTGGAATGAATGTATTTTAAACCTTTAGCAATATGAGTAAGAAGCGTTCTTAGTTCCGATTCTAGTAAAGGTCTCTTTTGAATTACAGCCTGTAAACTTCCCCCATTGCAATATTCATTTTGAATAAGCATATGATTGTCTTCTGCCCATGCAGAATAGTACCGGACCACATTGTCATGCTTCCCCAAGACAGCGTGGGCCCATACTTCATTCAAGGCGGTTTTCCTGTTGAAATAATAATTTTTTTTTTAATTTTGATTTATTACATCAAAGCTAAGTATATACTCAAAAGAACTGCCAGCCACAGGCTTGATGCTCTTCTTGATAGCATAAATGCAACCATCCAGACGATTAAGACATTGGAAGACCTGACCGAACTCGCCCGTTCCTAAAGATTTATATATATTATATTTTATGTACTACAGTACTACAAAATCGCAAATTGGAACCTACCTATCAATGATATTTCCACAAACTCCTTCTTATAGCGGCTTATATTAGTTTCTTGTAAGGCTAACCTCTTCGGCGCTTGTCTAAACTCAATAAACTCTTCATCATCAGAGTCCTTTTTTCTATTTCCAAAGAACATTGAAGGTAAAGAGTTATTATGTAAATTTTCTCTTCCCAGTTGCGTTCTTGAACGTTTTTTATTGTGCATTAAAAAACCTGAAGGAATAATTGAAAAATATTTATTCAATATCGAAACTACAAAAAAAATTTAATAATAATTATTATACTACATTTCATTCACAGAGAGGGACTTCACGGTATTCACTATGCCGAAGAACAGAAGAACTCTTGAACACACGAAAAGCACATCTAATTCAATGTTATGAAGTATTTTCAGAAATTAAAAATTTCGCGTGGAAACAAATTAAACTCATTAAACTTAACCGGTTACTTTGTAGCTTCTATTAAGCGAAACAAATAAATAAATAATAAGAAAAAAAAATTTTTGTTAAAAAAAGTTTCTTGACCTAAGAAATTGTATTTTTGGAATATTCTAAAATTATACAGGGTTTATGAAAATCGATTTTTTCTTGCTTAATATATTACTTTTTCAATCTGCCTAAATTAAACCGGTTCATACCAGAGAAAACGTTTCAAAGCGTTTTCAACTTTTGAATGCTTTACACGCTTTGATATTGAATTCTTCTTCTTACAAAGCAGACCATATAAAAGTAGTAGTTTAAACCGCCGGAATCTATTTTATAGAATCGAAGATGATTTTAAACACTTTAAACGCACGATCTGTACACTTCTATTTTATATTTATTCCAAGGATGTGCAACCACTCAAAAAATATATAAAGCGTACATTGGATTTTCAACCCTCTTTAAGCTGTGAACGCTGCAAGAAGCGACAAAAGAGCATAAAGTCCCCAATGATCCCAAAGGTTTCTACGTTAATGCTTTTAAATAAACCTGGGCGCATATCCAAATTTCCACAATTTCTATCCTGATATAAATCTTTATTCTAAGTTAACCACTTATGAGTCTTAATGGATTACTAGCCAAATGTCAGTGAAGCAATTGTGATCCTTAACTAATTACAATTTTGATATACTTACTATTCGGAGTGAATGGATTGACATTGGCTGAATGCATTACATTGTCGAGTGCCTTGTTGTAAAGAGGTATAGCTCTAGGTCTTTCCAGTGGTATCGGAGTAGAACCATCGATGGGCTTGGCCAAAATTTCAAGCTCATGATCTTCCCCAGGGCAAAATTTCATATATTTACTAGTGGATGACTTCTGTATGATTGTTTTGGGAGTTGCAGGTGTATCAAATAACCTATTAATCAAGCCAATTTAGAAATGAAAACAAAACATCTACCTAACTTACCGTAGAGCCCTGACTTTTCTGTAAGGAGGTGAGATAGAAGGATGTTTCCTCGGACTTATTACTAAATTCGCCGTCATAAATTGCCTTTGAATTGAATCAGCGCTGTGGTTTTCTGGAGACAGTCCAAAAGTCAGCTTGCGAGGCTGAACATTTACTTTCCTTTCTGGAGAATTTGTCTCCATACTAGAGTTCATGTCGGGCGAAGTATCTACGCCGCTACTCTCCGTGTAAATATCCATTGTTTCAAATGCTTTAAATATTCCTTCCGTCACGAACTTTAAAACGAAACACTTTCAAAGAGATTCCATAACTGAAACCAAACTCAATTGTCAAACACCTATAGCAGGATACACTTTAAACGCCGCGCTCAATCAGTTAATTCGCAATTATTATTCTTCAGAAATAACTTCTACAATTGTTTTTCCCAAACAGTAGAAATTTGAACCAAACAATTCAGTTTAATAACAAAACACTTTGAAACCTACGCCACAGTTAAATTTCAATTTCTGCAATATGGCGATCTGCATTTGTCCCCTTTCTTCTCGTGAGCGTCTCAAGTCTCTTCAATTCTTAGATGTTGGCACCCTTTACTGTTATACTTTTATAAATATGTGCTGCCATATGCCAAGTTTAAGAAAATGCAAGAGTTGAGTGTTTTTTTGAGAGTGCGAAGGTAATTAAAAGCTTTTAATTCAGTGCTTCTCAATATCTAATTCAATCGGTTTAAATTTACTCGAGCCTTTTTACTGTCATATGCTTAAAGTGCAATTTGGAAGCAAAAGAATTGGCAACACGGACGAAGCTGTAGTTTACTAAATAAGATAATTTCTATCTAAATTATATTATTATAATTATTTTTTATCACCAGAGTACTTAAATGTTGCTAATTGGAAATTAATAAAATGTTTAAAAAAATTACCTTTTTTATCTATTTGTACACGCTTTTAATATAAATCTCTCAATAAAATCTGCCATTTTACATATACGCACACTTTCTCATCGTTTAAGTCGATTCGACGAGTTCACTTTATTCAGATAGACTTGAGTCGTGATATTGAACACACTCTTAAATAAGTAAACAAACTTAAATGAAAAATTATGAAATTAATTTTATTTAGCTTACTTACTTACTTACTTAATATCATAATTTAATCCTTTTTAATATGCAACTATGTCATAATTTTACAATTTTTTACTTTCACGAACCGATTTCTTTTATATCACGCTCAATTTTAAGTTTTTTTTCACAAAAATGTTCCTTGCGGCAATCATGGCAATCAGATGGGGACTTATGAATAACAGAGATAGATGTAAAAGTCATTGTGCCTGCATTCTCATATACTTGTATACCAACCAAAGCTAAAAGTTGTATCACAAAATGCCGAAGCCATCTGTTGGATATCGTAAAACTATTCTAACAGCTGGTTGCAACGGAAAATATGATAATTTGAGTCATCTGATGAGGGCGATGAGTGGTGAGAGTTAGACTTGTGAAGTTAGCGGAAAATTTTTTAAAAGTAATTATTTTTGTTAGTTATATATATATATATATATACTGCTAGGGAGTAAAAATAATTGTTAGGTTTAAAATTATATTAACAACACTGTTTAGTGGTATTTGCTGATATTACCAATAAATTGTATATTGGTTTTTGCATAGATCGTAAACGTCCACAATTTATATTGGTTTTTGCGTACATGTAGCATTACCGGTGCTGCTGAGCCTGAAAAGTCGGATAAAGACTGTGTTGGAAGTAAGAATGGGTGGTGTAAGACATTATTCTAAAATAAATGAATCTTAAAAATCCTCTCCGCTGCCACGACAAGAACTGCAAAATTTCTAAAATAACATACCGATGTGTGTCCTCCAGCATAAAAGCAAATTTCCATCAATGAAAAACATTTTTACTGGAATGGAAAATTATTATATATCTTCACGCAACATTATAAAGAAAATATTTAGGTAAAACGAGATGAAATCACAAGATATTGGTTGGTTTTAAAATGTTTACTCAATGCGGTTTAAAAGTTTAAAAATAAAAGACCAAATAATAAGTATTATATATATTGCATATTTAAACTAAATCTACAGTCCAAGAGAGTTCAATTTTATCAACAAAATACTAACAAATTATAAAATAAGTCAAATCAAAAGCTCTTTATTCTGTAATTGAAATTTCTCAGGCTGTAGGATAAAATTGATAAATAAATAAAATATAATGTAAATAAATACATTTCTTCCGTTGCAAATAAAATTAACAATATTTCACAAAATAAAATTAACAAAAAACAATTCATTGAATTAAACAACAAAATAAAAATATCATAAAATTAGCAGTCTTCTTCGGTCCGGAACACATCTTAGGTAAAAAGTTGTCTGGAAGAAAAATGAAAATGTTTCCATGGACATCTTGCATTCAATTAAAAAATATTAAAAATCAAAATGTGTATAAAAACATATTATAAGTATGTATTATAAAAATTTATTCAAATAAAAATAAAATTATTGAGCTTCCCAATTTTATAACTTATTTTAAATTAAAAAATTCTCGGTTTTTGACAACTCAATTAACGCGTTCTTATTATTATTATTGCTTTTAACGTGATTGTTAAGTAAAATATTAGCTAACCGATAACAAATGTCCAAAAATATTAAGAAACTGGAAGAACCTCAATGACATTCATGGTCCATATCGAAATTGAAATTGTCATTTAAAATCGAATTTATTGAAAGAGAACACAACAAACCTTATGATTTTCTTTGCAAAAAGTAACAATGCATAACTGTTATTATGAGGGATCTCTTGAAAAATAGAACACATATGGTACATTAAAATTGAAAGCAATTCTGTGTTAACACTTAACCCGCCTCTTTGTAAAAAATCTAAATACTCATCATCAACATATGATCCTTCTTCTTTAATGATTTTGTTATTACAATCCGGACAATTAATTTGCTTACCCACCGCGTGTGATGCATACCTGCTGGCACACAAATTAGCTGATACATCGATATTAGCCAATGCCAAATATTCGGAGTCGAAAATTGCCTTAAATTCAGAAATATCTACCGGTTCATGTAAACTGTCACAATCATTGGTTTCGAAAATCATTAACGTTGTGTGAATAAATATTGTGTATTCTAATTTTTTTTCGGACTCCAAAATTTCTGAGTATGATATTCGATAACTACAACCCGATAAAAAACGGTATAATCGAAATCGGCACTCTAAATCATCCGTTTGCAAGTTTACACATATTTAACTTTTAAAACATTTAAAGAAAATTCTATTAAATCTACAATCGTTTGCGCTGTTAAAAGGGCTGCTTGATATGTGTCTTGAGATAAAATCTCGGAGTTATTGTCCGATTTTGCCATACATCATACCATGTAATAAATTTTTTAAAAAATTCAAAATGTGGATCAGAGAATTAAAATGAGAACACCACGTATCATTAATTTTGCAAAAATCGGCTGTTTCACGCATACTTTCCATTTCATTTAATGTGGCAATGGTGGAATTATGAAGTGTTTTCAACAAAAGGAACACTTTGCCTTTCTAAATTATTTGGAAACACCGTTTTATAATTTAATTTGCACGCTCTCTTAATTTGTAAATTTAATTCACCTTGGTACAGTTCGTGGAGATCTTGAAAAGATGCCTTCTTAATTTTAAACGAATTAAAATCCGGGTAAATAAAAGTATGCTGCGGTGTTCTACCGTTTAACCAATTATTTCGAAAATTCTTCATTAAATGAACCCTATTATACTGTAAATATACTTTTCGGCCAGGAAAATCGGCATTTTCAAAATAATTTAAATTTTCTTTTCTAAGCATTTTAAACAAAATCTGATTGGTCCTATTGTTGTCTGTAATAATTAGAGAAACTTGAAGCCAGAAGGATTGAACAAATTGATTGAAAAAATTTTAAGGCACTCATAGTGAGCTCGAATAAAGTTTGACCACCGGTATTAATCGTACTATTTCCTTGAAAGGACCATAATTGGACTTTATCATATACGCTACTACGGTTCTACAGGATAGACGCTGTAACATATGTCTTAAATAACACGCGTCATTGTTAGTATTTCGCGAATCAAGGGCGATATGCATCGAAGATGAAATATGTGCAAATACCTTTTAGAACGTACTCATTTTTGTGCTTGCACATGGGCGGCTGAGGAAATTGAAGATATTAAAAAGGAAGCTTTAATTGTGCAAGTCCTATAACGCGGTTGTGAAAGTATGAGTAACTTCGTTTGATCTAAAATAAATCTAATTTACCCGAGTTGTCCGAACTATTTTCTAAATTGTTTGCCTTCTCCAAATAAAAAATTGCTTTTTAATGCATTCTTGAAAACAATCGGAGGGTAGTGTACGTTCGTATTTATACCGCGATAGTAAATTTAAAAGGAGGAAGGTCAATAAGGCCGGTTTTCAACCTAAATTTTTTGGCAGGAAGGGCTTGAAATTTCTTTGACATTCTTTTTAGGTTTTTATCTGTAATCAATATATAGTCAATTTGAACCAATATGAAACTTCCAAATACCCTCGCCCCTCTCTTCCATCCCCCAAAATTATGAAAAAGCAGCTATAAATAGCACTATTTTAATGCATTAACGCTTATAGAAGATGTCTCAGCTAAATATTTTATTTTACAAAATACAAACATAAATACCCTCCTCCCACCACCATAGCCCTCCCACACGAATTTCAAGTCCTTCTTGCCAAAAAATTTAGGCCGAAAACCGGCCTTATTGACCCACCTTCTTTGAGACCAAAGACCCGCTTTACACTCTTTGGGTAACAGCCACATCAAATCACTCGTAGGCACCTCGCCCCTACATAATATTACTATATTAAATCATTATTAATTATTATTTTTACCGGGACTTACAAATCATTATTAATTTATATTTTTTAATTTAAATTTTACTTTATATTCTTCTATAACTATAACTAGCTGGGTTACCCGGTTTCACCCGGCGTTCGGTAAATACTTACTAATTAAACACTTCTCAATTGTTCTAGTTTGTTACATCCTAGAAATCGTTTCAACCCGAAAACCCCTTTATGGATCCGCCATCTTGAATATCCAAATCTTAATAATATACAAAAAAATTTTTTTTTTTGTCTGTCTTACCCCCTTCGGGAGTATAGGGCGTCTACAAAGTCTCTCCATCCGTTTCTATCTTGGGCTAGTTCAAAAAAAAAAAAAAAAAAATTGAGAAATTTCGGTCGCCATATTGAATTTGGAAATTTTGCTAATATTCGAAATTAGTGGCCTCAGAATAATCATTGTACTAATTTGCAGTAAAATCCGTTGAAATCGAGACATTTGATCTCACATTGGACTTGCAAATTTTGATAATATTCGAAATTTGTAGCTTCAGAATAATCATTGTACCAATTTTCATTCAAATCCCTCGAAATCGAGATATTCTGGACGCCATGTTGGGTCCGCCATCTTGCATTTAGAAATTTTGATAATATACAAAATTAGTGGTTTCAGAATAATCACTGTACTAATTTCCATTACAATCCGTTGAAATCGAGAAAGTGTGGTCGCCATCTTGGATTTGATAATTTTGATAATATTCGAAATTAGTGGCTCCGGAATAATCATTGTAATAATTTTAATTAAAACCCGATGAAATAGAGACATTTGGCTTCCATATTTGATCCGCCATCTTGTATTTCAAATTTTGATAATATTCTAAACTTGTAGCCTCAGAATAATCATTGTACCAATTTTCATTAAAATCCGTTGAAATCGAGACATTCTGGTCGTCATGTTGAATCCGCCATCTTGGATTTGAAAATTTAGCTAATATTCAAAATTAGTGGCCTCAGAATAATCATTGTACTAATTATCATTACGATGCGTTGAAATCGAAAAATTTTGGTCACCATCTTGGATTTGTAAATTTTGATAACCTTCAAAAACTGTGACCTCAAATTAATCATTGTACTAATTTTCATTAAAATCCGTTGAAATCGAGAAATATGGTCTCCACTTTGGATCCGCCATCTTGAATTTCTAAATTTTGATAATATTCAAAATCAATGACCTCAAAACAATCATTGTATTAATTTTCATTAAAATCCGTTGAAATGGAGAATGCTTGATAGCCATATTGCATCCGCCATCTTGAATTTGTAAATTTGGACAGCGGATTTGAAATCACCATTCCGAAAAACCACTATGTACCAATTTTCATGAAAATCGCTTCAAATTTAAAATTTTCAGCCACCATCTTGGATCCGCCATTTTGAAACCCTACGTACTATCCGAAAAAATATTAGCCTATATGTTAAGTCGGAATACGTACTACCTTCGGACAAAAAATGAAAAATATCGATGCAAGCGCTTAGGCGTGATTGAGCAACATATATATATATAGATAGGGATAATATGTCATATGTACAACGTTTTCATAACTCACATTTTATCAAACACAAATTCTTATAAATATTGATAATTTAGTAGGGATAAGGTTTGAAAACAATATGTTAGGCATTTTTGAAGATTTTTATTAATATTTTTTGGATTTAACCATATTTCTTACATTTTTGTTAACTAAATATTTAAATTCAAATAATCTTCAGCTTTCCGCATTAACAAAACCTGCGGAATAGGCCCATTTACGCAATGAGAACAAAAAGGACTCTCTGTCGTCCCGCTGAGACACCTCAGTTGTCAAATTAGTGGACGCCTGGGACTGGAGATTGAACGGTCCATGTTTATATATGTCAGTGGAACATGTTTATGTATTGTTACTATAGCGAACGGAGCTAACTTCAAGTGTATGTCAGTAATTTCGTTCCGTTCACTTGTTGAAATTTCGAATTTGTTCGGTGTTTCGGTGTCGCGGTGAAGAACATTTAAAATGTATCGGTCATTTAATAGAATTTTGATACGAAAATAGGAAAGTATTAAATTTTCCTGACTGAAAGTACAAGTGATGTTTTTCAGTGACGCGACGATTTTTTAGAAACGTTTTGCTGCGCATAGTTAATACTTCGCAAGTATTAACTGTTCTGTCTAATATCTCGATAACGGGCCGAGATAAAATTTGTTCATTCATTCATTTTCAAATTGTTACGTATGTGCCAGACCAAGGAAATAAGTCATGTTCAAAAATTATAATACTTACTTTCCTTCAATAGATATTAATTGTAACAGGGTTGAATTGAAAAAGCGTTTACTTGTTACCTGACTCAGAGTTTATCTTTAGGGCTTTCATTATACTAAATATCTACATTTTTTGTCTTAAATATTAGTTATTAGTTATATTATTTAACTATCAGATGGTGTTATACCTGTTGATAATATTAAATAAATAGACTTCTTAAAATTGTTATTTACTGAATTTGTGACTGAACTTTTCTTAATGAAAATTTCCCAATTCAAGCAATTTTTCACTGATATATTGTTTGCGATTCGATGGCACACTTAAAGGACTTTGATTTACAATCAAGGATAAATACAATTTTTAAATTTACTCCTCTTTGGAAAGTGCCTATCTCGACTAATCCAAAAGAAATAAGGTTTGTTCGTTGACCCAAAAACCTGTGGCACCCCAGGGCGTTCTCAGAATTGTCATAAAACATGGGGCGCTCCAATGCTTATCAGTTCAACGAAGGGCTTATTAAAAAGGAGAACTGTCATTTGGATTTTTGCACAAAAATTCTAAAATAAAATCACTACGTTTTGATATGCTAAAATTAAATCTTGTGCCCGCAGCTAGAGTTAATTCCACTTTAAATACCGCGTATGTTAGCGACTAAACTGATATTCGTCATTAGCCCTGAGTTTACACCAGATTTTAGAGGGGGTAAAACCAGGGCGGCCCAGGGTGTCACAGGTTTCTAAAAAAACAACGAACTGGCATTTGACGTTTAAAAGATAGCAAATCGAGTGGTCTATTATCAGTGCAAGCGTCTATTACATCATATTGTGAAGTTCATATCTCACTGGGGACATGCTTATCGAAAGGCCTGAGGTTTTATCAAAAAACATGCTTACCGAAAGGCTGTAGGATTTCATATAATAAATTTTGCTTAATATTTTGTACAACCCTGCCTAGCTGACTTGAGCAAATGGCGTAACCTTCAGCAAATTCCTATAAATGTAGTGTAAGTAGCAAGAAACTAATAATGTGAGAAAGATGCTCATACCTGTTCAGTGGAAGAATGAAAGAGAAGCCACCTTGTGTTACAGAAGTGTGTGAGATTCTTCATCTGACAAGAAGTTTCCAAGTCCACCTCTGGGGTCTCTACAGGCTTTTGCCGATATGCTTTCAAAGTGTTCGCATCGTGCTGGTATCGTCTCCGCGTTTGGGTTAAAAAGTTTCGGTGCCTGCTAAAATCGATTGCTATTCAGAAGACTATAAACGCTCAATATCATGGAAACGGGCAAAAATTATGTCTCTAAGCTTTTCGTGTACACTGCTGTCGATATAAGGGACGATTTCGAGGAGGTAGGCGCACTATACATTAATTTTGTATTTGGAAACATCGGCGACGTAAAATCGCCGATCTCGTATGTCGTGTCGTTGCCCAGTGGAGAATTCAATGGTCGCCATATTTGTTTTTTTTTTTTTTTTTTCTTTTGCGTGTCCCTTTACCCGACCTAATGAGTGGTGTGTGTTTAGTTTTGTGTAATAATCACAAAGTGGGGAAATGTGGTGCAATAATGCGCTTGTGTTTACACTGGCCTTTTGCGCTCTGAAGTGAGTGATGAGGTGAATAGCAGAGCCATGTGATAAATCATGATAAGTGCACGCAAATGCCAAATACACCGAAATAGGAGTACCAGTCAAGGGATAGAGAATTGCGTAGAAAAATACTTAATAGTAGAAAATGTAATGGATAGAAGTCATATGTTGGTTAATAATGTAAAAAAAGAATAAGAGAATGAGCTATTGATCGGTATCCCAGTTTTAGGCACTTGTAGCAAATTGTGTTTATACACGTTTTGCGAGTTGTTTACAATCTTTTGCCTAGGTGTTATTTATATATGACAATGTAAAACATGATAAATCTAATGATAATTCTGAAGCATGGAGGCGAGGAATACTAAAAAAAATAATTACATTGTTTTGCTGTAAGACCTAGTAGTCGCTTAATTGGAAAGGAGGAAGAACTTTCCCTCTGGATTCTAAATAGATAATTTCTTGAAAATTAGAAGCAGGTCCGCTTTGTTTATTCTTAAATATATATATGTATGCGCATATATATACCAAATATATTTACCAAAAGTGGAGGAATTTTTAAATTACCGGAGTTTATATAAAGTGCGAAGGAACAACTTTAGATTTTGTAGTATTATTTTAGTTATCAGCGTCCGGCTTACAAGTGATTCATTTATAAATTCGAAACTGAAACTTAAAATCATAAAACCAATTTGAATAACAAAGTTGGATTAGTAGTATCTGAGATTTCTCCGAACATTGATGATAAATTTAAGATGTACAAGTTAAACAATGTTTCGCCAAATAATATTTTGACTTAACATTGAAGTTCACCCTCCGTTCAGAAATACGAAGTTTAGTTGGCAATGATTGTACGACTTCTTGACTTATATTGGTTTATGATGATGTGTTTTTGTCAAATTCTTAGTAAATTTTATTTAAAAATATTGAGGTTATGACCCGTCCGGCGATATTTAAATGGTTCCTGAAGCACTGCCGTGGTAAAGCTGGAAAAATAACTGGAAAAAGCTAAACTGAACGTTAGCCCTTAACAACATATACTATGCACAGAGTTGGAGTTGATTTTTCGTCGAATTAAGATAATGGTCTGCTTGAAAATGAACTTTCCATAAGCAACTTTGGAGTTGAGCTGCCAAATAAACAGGAATGAAATTTGAAGATATCCCCAACTCAACTGGGCTAGTTTCGTGGAGTTAGCTTGGGTTTAACTCAAATCAACTCAACCCAAATTTCCATGACCGCTAATTCGAGTTCATCTCGAGTTGAACCATGCATGGAAACACAGTAATAGTAATATAGAACATCGGTTATAACGACATTAAAGGGACTGAAAATTTCGTCTTTATATCCAGTAGAAGTGAAAATTAGTGTGTATATATTTTTTTTATTTAAATATATTTGGGAATTACTTAAAAAGGTCGTTCCGGACCCGGGCAGGGCTCAAACCTGCGACCTGAAACTTTATTCAGAAACATTATGATTGTTACTTCAAATTATTGTTGTACAAATATTTCGTAATTGCTGTTTGGATTTGTCTTGATTGACAGAGATCCTTCACAATTTTCTTTTAATTTTGTCAATAGAATCGGATATTTCCTCGTTACACTCATTGAAGAAATAATATCTTTCACTATTTCAATTCCTGCGATTGCTTGAGATACATAAATATCTTGGACATTGTACTGGAAAAGATAAATTTTTTTTTCGTTGTAATGCTAGTATTGCCAGAAAATTCGTCGTTATATCCGATTGGTCGCTATAACCGGTGGAAACAAGGTACGTGGGAAAGCCAGAAATAAAGATTTGGTTATATCTGGTATGTCGTTATTACTGAAGTCGTAATAAACGAGTTTCATTGTAGTTGTTCAATGTTTTTCACTAAATTTAAACAATAGTTAAGTTCCATGTTTTCCTCTAAATCACTAAATTTACACAATACCGAAATATGCAAGTGATTTGCAGCGATTCGGGAATTATACCAGCAAATTACGAAGAACCAAACATTTGGTAACTGTGCCAAAATGTTTCCTAAAATGCACGCAATTAAAATTTTCAGGTGGCAATAAATTAATTACAGTAGAGTAATTATTTAGCTCTGGAATGTTCTTGTTTGAGTAATCTTTACATATATAAAGGACAGACTGCTCCGTCTAGCGTTATTGAGTATCTATAACAAGAGGGAACACTCGTGACGTTTCTCCTTAGTTTTTTTTCCGGCCTTGGTGCTGTTACAACACAAACTGGAAAATGTTGCTAGAAATAGTTAGTAGTAAAGAAGGAATAAGTCAGAGAAAGACAAAAAGAGAAAAAAAAAACAGGGTGCACCTCAAAAAACTATTTTGTCACAAAATTTTTCTATTAACGCATTACACACTGCCTTTTCCACAGGCACACACCATACACTTTATATGATGGATTACCCATCATTTACAGTGGAGGACAAGAGTATTCACACATCACCGTTTGTTGAATAAATCAAATATTAAAACAAAACCAAAAGAAAATATTTATTTAATTTTTTTGGGAAAATAATTATTCATGCTTAAGCTATTAAATAACACCAAAATAAAACAAATATAATAATACCATATTCTGGAAAACAACAAAATATTTCAAATTGCATCTTTTCGCCCGGACAAAAGTTTCCACAGCTTATAATATTGCGTTAATTATAGTTAATTTTTTTAATTTAATATTTCGTCGGAAGTCCTTTCTGTTTGATTACCTTTTTTAGTCTCCTAGGCATCGACTGCACGAGCTTTTTTTTGTGTAATCTACCGTTATTTTTTGCCATTCTAATTGAAGCACCTCCTTTAAATTTGTTTTGTTAGAAATTGTGTGATTCCTCAAGCGCCGTTCCAATTCTTCCTCATGCTCAATTGGATTGAGGTCCGGTGACTGTGGGGGTGTCAGTAGAGTATGTGCAACATTGTAGGCTATCCACATTTTAACATTATGAGCCGTATGTTTTGGATCGTTGCATTCTGGAAATAAAACTGATCACCTAAGCCTAACTTTTCGATATTCTTTTTCAAATTTTCCTTCAGAATATTTAGCTAAAATTTTTGATCCGTAATTTGCTCAATGAAAACAAGCTCGCCAACACCTGAAGCAGCCATATTGCCCCAATCCATAACTCCGCCACCACCGTGTTTAACTGTGCTTGTTAGGTTGTTTGTATTTAAATACGTGTTGGGTTTTCTCCAGATCAGGGTTATACCGTCAGACCGAAATATATTATATCTACTCTCGTCGGAGAGTAATATATTATTCCACAATCCTTCAGCCTTATTTATATAGTTTTTCGCGAATTGCAACCTCTTTTTTTTATTAGTTTTACTAATTAGAGGTTTTCGTCTTGGTACCCGTGCATTATATTCTTTACGATGAAGGACTCTGCGTATGGTTTTAGAGTGAACATCTTTTTTAAAATCGACTTTAACTTGAGCTGCAACCTCTGATGATGTTGTCCTGGGATTTTTCTTAATCATTCTTATAACCTGTGTTTTGTAATTGTAATTCATCAATGGGATTTATAAGTCGAAATAAAGCGTTTTCAAATAACCTGCGCTTTCTCCCTTATAGTTAGTTTTCGTGGACGTCCATTTCGTGGAGAATTTTTAAATTCTGAACTGTTTTTGTAACGTTTTACAATACTGCAAATTGTAAATCGACTTCTACCCATTATATTTCCAATTTCTCCATACTATTTATTTTGTTTAAAAAGCTTCAACATTATTTTACGGTCTTGTTCAGTAGTTTCCAGGGTACGGAAAAATTCAGTTCGCGAATCGAAAAAATTTAATTCCTCTCTTTCCATTCGTTCGCGAATCGAATCAAATTTATAAAATTCGTGAGCGAATTTTTTTAGAAGAACTTAAAGCTTTCAATTCATCCCTGAGAATGAGTCAAATGAACTTTTTCAGATTTCGTTCACGAGCGAATATGAATGGAAAAGAATCATTCTTTTCGGTTCGCTCTCTTCTCGTGCTTTTTGCTGTTCTTTGTTGGCGATGCGTCAGCTGTGACTGTGTAGTAGGTAGGCCAGTCACTCTTGTGAGCTGTTTAGCCACTGATATATAGTGCTGCTCAAAAATTTGGGGACACTAGTTTTCTTCACTACAGAATGAAGAAGAATATTTGTTGCTGCATGAAGTTATTGTACTTAGTAATAAAAACAAAATGAATATAAGAAATTATCCTTTTATTAATCAGTAAGTAAAACAACAAACAAAACTACGATTTCGAGTGCTCAAAATTTTGGGGACAGTAGCATAAATAGAATTTGACTGCAAAAAATAGTATCTGTTTTGTAAAATAACTTAAGAAATTTGACTTCCTTTACACTCCACAACTTTTAGCAAACGACCCATGATAGTACGGTATAAATTAATAATTTTTTCTTTATCGAAATTCTGGGCGCATTTTTCAATAGCATTAATTAATTCTTCTGTGTTATTATATTGTTTTTCTCTATACAATTCATCTTCCATTAATTTCCAGACGTTTTCTATAATATTTAGGTCTGGACTTCTAGCCGGCCATTCCAAAATTCTAACATTTTCAGAAATGAAAAAATCCTTCACACGTCTGGCGGTGTGGATTGCAGCATTATCTTGTTGCCACTGCCAATCTGTTTCACCGAATTGTGTCCTGCACCAAGGAATAAAGATGTTTTGAAGATCTTGAAGATATCTTTCGCTATTGTAACGACCACTAATGACAATAATCTTCAAATCACCGTAACCTGTAACAGCACCCAAGACCATAACACCGCCGCCCCCCATTTGACGCTTCTTTCTTGAAGGCGCAATTATTGTTCCGTCTCGACGTTCCATATAACTGTAAGTATTGTCAGGGCCATCAAGGCAGAACCGTTTTTCATCGGAAAATACAACTTTGAAAAAATCCGTTGAATATTCAATATGACGACGAGCGAATGAAAGGCGATTTTTTTTATGCGATGCAGATAACGGTAATGTCTTCTTAATTTTATTAAAGCTGAAGTTCTGTCGAGCTAATTCCCTGCGAATTGTTTGTCGAGATGCTTCAACATTCGTCTTCTGCTTGATTATTCGACTGTTGATGAGCTCATTCCTCTGGATTGAGGTGCGAACAACACGTAAAATACTTCTTTTTTCCCTGGAATTTAACATGCAAGGACGTCCTCTCTTTTTCCCAGTACTTCTGCTTACGTCATTAACAACTCTGTTTACCGTTGTTTTCGAAACACCCGTTAATTCCGCTACTTCCCGAATAGACTTTATTTTATCGTATAAACTTTTTATTACCTTTCTTTTTTCTTCAGAAATCATTATTATTACCTAGAATATAAATTAAAAGAAATAATTCAAAAGAAAAACAAAGAGAATATCTTGCAATTACTGAGAAAATTGCGTGTCCCCAAATTTATGAGCAGCTACTTCAGTAACCTTAACAACCTTTTACGATTTACAGTTAATTTACTCTTTCCAAAAAATCTTTTTTTCGATTTACTAACTTAACTTTAAATCCTCTATGCGATAGGGCAACTGATCCGCACTTCACCGCAGACAGAATAGAAATGATGAGTGTCCCCAAATTTTTGAGCAGCAGTATATGCATCTTCAGGGTGCAACCAATTGTAATTTTAAGAATGGGTAGACTTAAAGTTTTTGAATTTTCTAAATACGTCTGCTATGATAAGGATACCAAGATGTCGACGTATTTAGAATGCGGAAAAAAAATTAAAAGGACAATTAACTGGCAATATTAAACAACAAAAAATACTATTGTTATTATTTTAGAATTAACTTTCATTTAAATCTTTTGACCTACTTATTTTTCTCACCACTTTTGATCATCCGACTTTGATTCAAAAATGTCCCTCCTCGCCTTCTACAGAAAACCCTAGATACTAATTTTCAAATCCATAGAATTTTGTATTTCAATCGCCATCTAGAGTTCCAAACTCTCAAAAGAAAAATCGGAATGAGCAACCCTGAAAACCCTCTCGCAGCAATTTTTAATAAAATATTTGAAGTTTTATGATTTGACTACTATCTTCAATTTCAAAAACTTTCAAATTCTAATTTTCTGAAAAATTCCAGCAAAACAAAAATGATGTTTTGGCCTATTTTTTGGCCTCCTAGGGCTTTTTCGACCCCTTCGGGGTTTCTAAGGGGGGTTATCGGACCCGCTCTACAACATGGTGCAAAAAAAAATTGCATGTCACATGTCATGTTACATGTCACATCATGTGTTATAAGCCGTTAATCCACATTTTACGGCTTGCAATAGACTCGTCGTTAATTTAGCATTCGTAAACAAAACAAAAATGATGTTTTGGCCTATTTTTTGGCCTCCTAGGGCTTTTTCGACTCCTACGGGGTTTCTAAGGGGGGTTATCGGACCCGCTCTACAACATGGTGCAAAAAAAAAATTTCATGTCACATGTCATGTTACATGTCACATCATGTGTTATAAGCCGTTAATCCACATTTTACGGCTTGCAATAGACTCGTCGTTAATTTAGCATTCGTAAACAAAACAAAAATGACGTTTTGGCCTATTTTTTGGCCTCCTAGGGCTTTTTCGACCCCTTCGGGGTTTCTAAGGGGGGTTATCGGACCCGCTCTACAACATGGTGCAAAAAAAAATTTCATGTCACATGTCATGTTGCATGTCACATCATGAGTCATTAGCTGTTTAGTCGCATTTTACGGCATGCAGAATACTCGTCGACGATTTGGAACCGATCAGCTAAGTTCGAAATATATTTACAAGCATTAATTGTTATAATAACTGAAATTTTATTTTTTGCAATTATTTTGACCATGAAAGTGACAGTGAAAGAGTTTAATTTACTGCGGTAGAATACGTGATTTTTTTAAA
Organism: Dysmachus trigonus; assembly: GCA_949715965.1. Classification (NCBI taxonomy): domain Eukaryota; kingdom Metazoa; phylum Arthropoda; class Insecta; order Diptera; family Asilidae; genus Dysmachus; species Dysmachus trigonus. The sequence continues at coordinate 32,108,348 of OX454321.1, read as the reverse complement.
TTTAATAATAAATTTAAAATTTATGAATAAAAGTATATGCGTATTATGTTGTTGGGTATCGGTTGTATTTAATTTGATTCCCAAATCATTCATTTGCGATAAATTCGCGAACGAATTAAATTTTCAGTTCTTGAAATATTCGATTCAATTCGCGAGTCGAATTTTATTAGAAAAAGAATCGAATAATAAAATTCGTGAGCGAATCAAAAAATTTAATTCGCTTGGGATCCATTCGCAAACGAACGAATCAAATTTTTTGATTCTCCGTACCCTGGTAGTTTCTTTTTGCTTGCGAGCCATGATCACTACTTTAAGGACTTTACAAATAAACCATGCACTCAAATACGTTTTACCTCCTGTCAAATATATATATTTTGTTGTTTTCCAGAATATGGTGTTATTATATTTATTTTATTTTGATGTTATTTAATAACTTAGGCATGAATAATTATTTTCCCAAAAAAATTAAATAAATATTTTCTTTTGGTTTTGTTTTAATACTTGTTTTATTCAACAAACGGTGATGTGTGAATACTTTTGTCCTCCACTGTATCTAAATCAAATTTAATTTAATTTAATTAATTGCGTTTAAAAAACAACTTTTTACTTAAAAGCGTTTAAGATTATTCATATTAACGAACAAATTAAGAACACCCGGTATTTTTCTTAAGTGACCTGCACACATGATAATGTTCGACCCAGTTTGAAATGGGTTGGCATTTTGAGGGCGTTTAGAGTGTCCCTTCTTGTTGTTATCTATATTCTTTGCTCATGTCTCAGGCATTCGTCAATTTTGTAAACTATTGTATAAATCACTGACTAAATAATATAATGAGTTACTCGTCTGTATGATTTCCTCTAGAAGCGGATGGTGCGTTTTTTGTTCCTTCTCTTTCGCACTGACTTGAAGCAGTGACAGTCACTTCCGGTCCTTAAAATCACTTTCTGTTTATAAAACAGTTCCCTTACAAATCATACAAAATGTTCTTTTAGATACCAGCTTGAGCATTTAATGTAAACCAATTGACTGTTTTTAAGGTTATGGTAATTTCTTCTTGCTACTCAACATTTATCAATGAAAATCGTGGAATTTAATAATAATAATATATTTTATGTCGCACTTATCAGCATTGTGCTGGAAATACTCACCTAATTCTGGGTTGCCTAGGCATTCGAATTTAGGCTCTGCGGATCCATTTTTTGAAAAATCTTAAAAACTAAATACCGAATTTTAAAAATATTAGTTAATTCTATTTTGTGCTCCCCAGACAAATAGTATTTTATTTTAATTTTTTGATTCAGCAAAATGTTTAATAAGACTTAAATTCCACAATACTGCTAGCATTTCTTATTTTTTCTGGTAAGATATTATAATAATTAACTGCAGAGTAAATTGGATCATATTTTAGTCGGTAATTCCTTGGTGCCGGTAGATTATAAGTTCCCATCTTTCCTTTGCTTGTATAATATCTGTTCTCAAAACTAGGTTAATAGATGATTTTGCGTGTCTCTTTGTAATGTTATAAATGGCCTTAGCCTTTTCTATCTCTGTTAGTTGCTTCAGGTTAAAGGTCATGGCTAAAAATTCATAGAGAAAATACCCAGAATCGCCAGCAACTAAATATATACCAATGTGTTCAGTAAGTTTAACATATCACGTCACCAAAAAATCAGTCTTCTAAACCATATAGTATAGGAGTTATGAGCCTAAATAAGATAATTAGAATCATAATAGTTACATTAATTTTTATTGAGTTTTATTTAATATATCACTATTACAGTGTTATTCAACGATGATATATTTTATTATAGTATATATTATATTTATATAGAAAAAAATATATAATATAAATTATTATATAATTATATATATACAGGGTGTTCAGAGGTGGGAGGTCAATACTGCAGGGGGTGAAAGGTCAGACCGAGACAAGCAAAAAATCGTATGGGTGGGGGGGGGGGGGGGGGGGGGGGGGCATCTCGCACCGTTTGGCAGTTACAGGGTGATTCGTAAATCAGGATTTTGCCTTATATGGGAACCGCTCTTGTATTTTTATCTTTTTTTCTACACATCGCAGCGGCCCCAAACTGATTTCAAAAAATCACTATTTGGAAGCCCTTTCCAAAAAAGTTTACACCACCCCCTATCCCCAACCCCTTGGCCACAATCACCCCTCGAAGTTGAAAAAATTAACTTTTATTTCACGAGTTTTCACCTTTCGCCCCACTTTTCTCTGAAATTCATGTTATTAACATACCTACTTTTTATTTTTTTTAAGTTGCCTATCTAATTACCTTTCCAAAAAGGTGCAACGTGTCCAGGTAGGAAAAGGATACGAAAATTTATTTACAAAAATCCTTTTACAGAATATCATGATAATTCGAATTTTTAGGAAATTATACTTAAGTTTACTAAAAAATACATTTTGTTCGCTTAAAAACTAATTACAATTAAAACGTTTGTCCTGGTAACTAATTCTTCTCTGGTGTTGATTGGTCTTGAGTAAACTACATCTTTCATCATTCCCTATAAGAAAAAGTCCAGTGGAGTAAGGTCCGGTGACCTAGCAGGCCAAGGAATCGGTCCACCTCGTCCAATCCAGCGCTCTGGGTAATGTTCATTCAACCTTGCCCTAACAATGTTCCCAGTATGCGCAGGTGCTCCGTCGAGCTGTAAATAAATTGCGCTTCTGGTGGCCAGGGGGATGTCCGCCAACAGATCCGGAAGGGTATTCTCCAAAAAGTCCGAGTATAGCTGACTATTCAGCACTTGGGGCAAGATGAAGGGTCCTATCAACTGGTTGCCGATGATGCCAGCCCAGACATTGACACTAAATCTTTGCTGGAAGGACCGACACCTTGTGCTATGTGGGTTAACATCTGACCAGGTGTGGAGATTGTGGAAGTTTGTGATGCCATCCCGGGTGAATTGCGATTCATCCGTCCACAGAATTCGGTCTAGAAACCTTCTGTTTTAATGTCAGACTCGAACAGCCAAGTGCAGAATTGCAATCGTCCTTCGGAATCTCCTTCCCTAGTGCTTGGACCGGGATATGGTGGTATGGATGTAGTCCCTCTCGGTTCACAACGGTCCAAACTCTCCCTGAAGACAATCCTGACCTTCGTGCGACCTGCCTGATGCTTATTACAGGGCTGTTCCTGACGATGTTGAGGATTTGTTGGTTGGGGTCCGCTGAATCGGCCGATTTTCCTGCTCGCGTTTCTGCTCTGGGGGCGGTTCCACTTCCGGTTTCTTTTAACCTTCTGCAAGTCCTTGAAAATACCCTTCTGTTGGGTACTCGCCGATTCGGGAATCTCCTTTGGTATTCTCGTACGGCCTCACTATCATTTCCTTATACTAAACCGTACACGTAAATTATATAGGCAGACTCTTCAACACTGAATTCTGCCATTTTATCTTAATTTTTTCTATTAAACACCCGGTTTTATCGCTTGCTTCTTCAACTTTGGTCAATGTCCTTTCAATCTTACCCATTTTTATACCATAATTCATAGGAGGTATTAGAAACGGAGCGTTAGGATACTTAAGAGTCAATACTGGATATAATAAACTAATAACGCTATTTAACGAGATTACATTTATTATTTTATTACTGGTTTGCTGAAATAATAAAAATGTATTACCTCTGTTTCCTAAACAAACATTTCCGAACTTGCTGTCATAAAAATTGTTTACTTAACGACTTTTTCCATTATGGTGCAATAAAGTAATGAGGTATCTGTGAGGATGTTTTAATTTCAGGACTTTTGCAACCCTTTTCTACCTGGGCATGTTGCACCTTTTTGGAAAGGTAATTAGATAGGCAACTTAAAAAAAATAAAAAGTAGGTGTGTTAATAACATGAATTTCGGAGAAAAGTGGGGCGAAAGGTGAAAAATCGTGAAATAAAAGTTAATTTTTTCAACTTCCAGGGGGGATTGTGGCCAAGGGGTTGGGGATAGGGGGGTGGTGTAAACTTTTTTGGAAAGGGCTTCCAAATAGTGATTTTTTGAAATCAGTTTGAGGCCGCTGCGATGCGTAGAAAAAAATATAAAAATACAACAGCGGTTCCCATATAAGGCAAAATCCTGATTTACGAATCACCCTGTAACTGCCAAACGGTGCGAGATGCCCCCCCCCCCCCACCCATACGATTTTTTGCTTGTCTCGGTCTGACCTTTTACCCCCTGCAGTATTGACCTCCCACCTCTGAACACCCTGTATATATACAGGGTGTCCAAAAATACCAGGCCACCTCTTCTAAATCAGGCAAAAACATTTTTTTCGCCAAGGCGATTACTCCACTTAAGTAAAATGGGTACGCTCTATCGACTGGCGCTATTTTCAGCTTCCGATCTCGACCGGAAGTGCGTTATTTAGACCGGAAGTATATTTTTTTGAAATGGATGGGTACATTTTGACCTCGAATTCGGATTCCACGATGAAAAATATAAAACTTTCATTTGGAACATTTTCAAAAAAATATAGTTTTCGTCCTCTAAATGATCTTTGAAATTGTTCAAGCTGGAAGTAGACCTTTAACTCCGGAATTGCAATATTTTACAGCGAATGCACATTTTACGTCATAATTCGTGCAAGCTGGGTTTAAATTGGGACTTTATTGCCTCCGTTTCCTACAGGAAGTGGAATATTCAGACCGGAAGTAGACCTTTTAACAGCGGAATTGGGTTTTTTTTACAGCGAATTCACATTATTTATTTACACAATGTTCATCAAATAACTGACTACTTACAAAATAGCAATACAATAGCAATACAACAGTCAACTCAACTAAGTTATTTTCTTAGCCGACTTTTCAAAATAGACTTTGACAAATTAAAATCAAAATGACTGCTGTTTAAACCCAGCATGCACAACTTATGACGTAGAATGTGAATTCGCTGTAAAATATTGCAATCCGGAGTTAAAGGTCTACTTCCAGCTAGAACAACTTCAAAGGTCATTTAGAGGGCGAAAACGTTATTTTTCTTCCGGTCGAAATCGGAAGTTGAAAATAGTGCCAGTCGATAGAGAGTACCCATTTTACTTACAAGGGGACGGCACGACCTTGGGGAAGAAATAAAAAAAAAAGTCAATCAGCTGGATTTGAACCCGTACGTGCTGGAGTACGAGTCTGAAGCATTACCGCTTACGCCACGGTACGCTTAATCAGTATTTAACATAACTTATATATAAAGTGCAGGGTGAAATTTAGATGCATTTTTCTCAGCTTCTACTGCGCGTTGGCCTGAAATATTTTACAGCGGTAGTACCCAAATGATATAGTACCACTACACCAAAATTCATTAAAATCGGTTTTCCCAAGGTCGTGCCGTCCCCTTCTGAGTGTTGACGAATTCTCCTTTCTCGTGAATCCCATAAATGTTCGATGGGGTTTAGGTCCGCTGATTGTGGGGGTGTATGTAGCTGTTTTGGGACATTATAGAGCAACCAAAGCTTCACAACTTCGGCTGTATGCTTCGGATCATTATCCTGTTGGAAGCAAAAATCCGTACCTAAGTCTTTGAAATTATTTTTTAAAATGTTGAGATAATGAAATGTATCCTTTGTCGATTCAATAAATTCCATGTTCCCAACGCCATTACTCGCCATACACCCCCATACCATTATTCCAGCACCACCATGTTTATAGTGGGTAGCAAGTTTTCTTTTTGGTGTGCTGTTCCTGATTTTTTCTGTAACATTTTCCGCCCTTTTATGCCGAAAATGCAGAATTTATTTTCGTCTGAGAAGACTACATTCCTCTAAAACTCTATCGGTTTGTTTAGATGCTGCTTGTCAAAGGCACTGCGTTTTTATCGGTTGACCCGTGAAATTAACGGTTTCTTTCAAATTACCCGTGGTCCATTCTTATTGAGAATTTTTCTGACAGTATCAGGACAAATATTTTTGTTAAACTTTTTCTTGATTTCAGTTGCTATTCGGAATACAGTCCGTCGTGGATTTTTCTTTACTAATGGCACTATATATCGTTTTTCTCTGCCAGACAATTTTGATGGGCGGCCGGAACGAGGGTTTGACGGTATATTCGGTAACTGTCCCAGTTTTGTGTATTTTCGGTGAAAAGCGACGTTATATTAAAAGCTGCATAAGGGATTAAGAATATATCAAATTATTTCAAAGAAATATTTAAAAAATACTTTGGCCTTCGTTTTTAGTCGACACAAAATATGGCGGGTAGCCCCGGACATATTAATCAATGGTGGCCCAATCGTTTTTTGGCCTTACAAACAACTTTTTTACTTTAGTTTTGAACAAAAATGCATTTTTGAATTGAATTCTGATACTTTGCATTTAGAATAATAAGCTCTTTTCGAAATTAAACATCGATACTAATGTTTTGGAATTTAGTATTTTTGAAATAGATTTTTATACGTTTCAAATGGAAAAGGGAATTTTTTCGTGGGAAAGGGTGAAATGTTATTTGAAATTGTTATATATTGAACACGTTGATCGCGGCGTGCGTCGATCCCCCATGACCGACAGTGAACTTTCCGTTTGGTCGGCGTCGGTCTCTGCGGACCGATAGTGGAATTTTTGTTTGGACAGCGGGACTGACGTTAGACTTTTTATTTGAGCTAGTAGATTATTATTCGGCATTAAGAAGAGAAGCTGTAGATCTCAATTATAAAAGAAAAAACACTTCAATTTTACATTTTCAAAATTATTAAAATTTATTAATATAAGTAACTTTTAACTAACTAATTCTCCCCTTAAATTTCGGCATATTTCAAGTTTTTCTGCAACAATAGTAACAACATTTTAAAGTAATTTCCATAAATAAGCAAACTGACAAAACAATAATTGTAGTTTGTTAAAACAATATCGCAAAATTGAAAACTTAAAACCATGTCCGAGGGTACCCGACATTATCGTGTCTGGGGGTACCCGATAGCTATCATGCAAAATTTTTAGACACAGATCTACAAGAAATGTACAAATACTATTACAACCTTTAAATATATAAAATTTCCTACAACATTAACCAAAAGACAAGTACCCACACTTACTTATTGTGCTTGATAACCTGCAATGAAGTATGCATGCAAGTAGCCTTCGTCTTATTTCGCGTTTGAGGTCTATGGTAGCCAGTCTCTCCAGTATTTTCTTGGCTGCAGTCCCAATCCTGGGAACTAATTCTTCTCTGGTGTTGATTGGTCTTGAGTAAACTTCATCTTTCATCATTCCCCATAAAAAAAAGTCCAGTGGAGTAAGGTCCTGTAACCTAGCAGGCCAAGGAATCGGTCCACCTCGTCCAATCCAGCGCTCTGGGTAATGTTCATTCAACCTTGCCCAGTGACGGATTAAGACTACTTGATGCCCTAAGCAATCCACGTCTGTGGGCCCGCCTATCCGTATGTCAACTAGAATCGGTCTTTAAACCTTTACCGCCTAAAAACATTAGTTTTTTGTAAAATAAGATGATGAGATGTAACGTACCTTAGAAGTGGAGTAGGTGCGACAACAATAAAAACCAAAGCATAATTTATTTATTTATTGAAATGCGCCTTGCGGCTTTTTCGGGCATTGAATTCACGCAAGATAGTATTAACGCCTAACGTTTTTAACATATCGGACTCTATGTATAATATCGATAAATTATCGAGCCTTTCTTGTATCATCTTTGTCTTTTTTTCATTTTTTAATATTTTTAATTTTAAAAAAGAACGTTCCGCTGAGCAATTTGTGATTTTTTTGTGATAGGCTGATCGCAATTCCGGTGCATTCGAATTGCCGAATGCACTAGCGGGTAGCGAGTGGGCAAGCGGGAGTGGGGTTATGACTCTAGGTCGGACTGTATAGTTCTGTTCGTTGGCAATCCTGTGGGACCCCAGTGCGCACCAGTGCGCCCTAGCTGCACTGGTTTTTAAACGTCAAATGCCAGTTCTGTGTTTTTTGAGAAACCTGGGGCGCCCTGGTGCACCCTGGTTTTACCCCAGATAAAAACTTAGGGTTAATGACGGTTATCAGTTTAATTGTTAACAGATACGGTATTTAAAGTGGAATTAACTCTTGTTGCGGGCACAAGAACTTAATTTGAGCATTTCGATGTGAACATTATGAAAAAGTAGTGGTTTTATTTTATAATTTTTGTGTAAAAGGCCAGATGACAGTTCTCCTTTTTAATAAGCTGTTCGCTGGAGTGAAAAGCACTGGGATGTCCCGTGTTTTTTGACAGTTCTCAGGCTGCCCTGGGGTGCCACAGATTTTCAACCCAACGAACAAACCTTATATCAACTTAAAACGCGCGAATTTTCAAATTAGTCCTAGAAACTTTTTTTGGTGTAGTTTTTGGTGACGTGAGAGTGACACTTGATGCCCTAAGGACGGATTTTTTGTGTGCTTCTTCTGGTGCCCCCCAGACGTGATGCCCTAGGCAATTGCTTAATTTGATTAAGGGTTAATCCGTCACTGACCTTGCGCTAACAATGTTCCCAGTATGCGCAGGTGCTCCGTCGTGCTGTAAATACATTGCGCTTCTGGTGGCCAGGGCAATGTCCTCCAACAGATCCGGAAGGGTATTCTCCAAAAAGTCCGAATATAGCTGACTATTCAGCACTTGGGGCAAGATGAAACGTCCTATCAACTGGTTGCCGATGATGCCAGCCCAGACATTGACACTAAATCTTTGCTGGAATGACCGACACCTTCTCCTATGTAGGTTCACATCTGACCAGGTGTGGAGGTTGTGGAAGTTTGTGATGCCATCCTGGGTGAATTGCGATTCATCCGTCCACAGAATTCGGTCTAGAAACCTTCTGTTTTCGATGTCAGACTCGAGCAGCTAAGTGCAGAATTGAAATCGTCTTTCCTGTAGTGCTTGGACCGGGATATGGTGGTATGGATGTAGTCCCTCTCGGTTCACAACGGTCCAAACTCTCCCTGAAGACAATCCTAACCGTCGTGCGACCTGCCTGATGCTTATTTCAGGGCTGTTCCTGACGATGTTGAGGATTTGTTGGTCGGTGTCCGCTGAATCGGCCGATGTTCCTGATCGCGTTTCTGCTCTGGGGGCGGTTACACTTCCGGTTTCTTGTAACCTTTTGAAAGTTCTTGAAAATACCCTTCTGTCGGATACACGCCGATTCGGGAATCTCCTTTGGTATTCTCGTACGGCCTCACTATCATTTCCTTCTACTAAACCGTACACGTAAATTATATCGGCATACTCTTCAACACTGAATTCTGCCATTCTATCCTAATTTTTTCTATTAAACACCCATTCTTATCGGTTGCTTCTTCAACTGTGGTCAATGTGCTTTCAAACTTACCCATTTTTATACCATAATTCATAGGAGGTATTAGAAACGGAGCGTCAGGATACTTAGGAGTCAATACTGGATATAATAAACTAATAACGCTATTTAACGAGATTACATATATTATTTTATTACTGTTTTGCTGAAATAATAAAAATGTATTACCTGTGTTTCTTAAACAAACATTTCCGAACTTGCTGTCATAAAAATTGTTTACTTAACGACTTTTTCCATTATGGTGCAACAAAGTAATTAGGTACCTGTGAGGATGTTTTAATTTCAGGACTTTTGCAACCCCTTTCTACCTGGGCATGTTGCACCTTTTTGGAAAGGTAATTAGATAGGCAACTTAAAAAAAATAAAAAGTAGGTATGTTAATAACATGAATTTCGAAGAAAAGTGGAGCGAAAGGTGAAAAATCGTGAAATAAAAGTTAATTTTTTCAACTTCCAGGGGGGATTGTGGCCAAGGGGTTGGGGATAGGGGGGTGGTGTTGACCTTTTTGGAAAAGGCTTCGAAATAGTAATTTATTGAGATCGGTTTGGGGCCGCTGCGATGCGTAGAAAAAAATATAAAAATACAAGAGCTGTTGCCATATAAGGCAAAATCCTGATTTACGAATCACCCTGTAACTGCTGAACGGCGCGAGATTTTTGGTAGGCTATCTATCCGACCATCATGGGCTAAGATACCACCTACATAAAATAGGTCTATCTATTGAGACGGAATGTCGTCGGTGTCTTGAAGACGATGAAACGACGATGCTTGTCCAGCTTTGGCGCGGTTAAAAACAAAGATCTTCAACCAAGAGTTCTTGGACTCTGCTGACGTACGGCAATGTTCTGTCCAAGACCTTCTGACTTTCCTTTGGGTAGCAGACCGTCTTCTACTTTAAAGGGGCTTCGGCAGAAAAGACCTTACGGTCGCAGTGCCCACCATAGGGGTGCCCCTAGTAATAAATAAATAAATACTATTTTAGAATTTCTCACATTGGATGTATCTTCATCTGCAAGAGGTATAATTAGTTTTTTATTCACGAGTCATTTTATATGGTATTTTTATAAAGAATATCGACTTATATGTGATTGTTTTTGCAAATTCCACTTTTAAGTTTTATATTTTATCTGAGTTAATTCTGTATTCAAGTATTTCTTCATGAATTAGGAGGGATGGTTGGATGACGATCAGGTTAGGAAGGATAATATTGTCCTGTAATTCACTGATCACTTTGTCTATTTCTTGTATGTTGAGTTTAATGTCGAATATTGCAATCTTTAGTCAGTTGTTATCAGTTTCTGTGTTTAAAAAGTTTTGTATTAAGGGGTTATTCTACTGTTAAACGGGTAAAAAGCAGTATCTTTTTAAAAGTGTTGTAAAAAAAAAACTATTAGAGATATCAATTTGAAATTTTGCATGCATCTTTATTAATGAAAAAATTATATAATGGCATAGTTGATTAAAAAAAAAAAAAAAAATGGCGGCTTCGGTTTATGATTGATGTAGCGCGCGCTGACGGCCAGAGTCGTTTGCGCGGTACATTGCCCAGGTCGTCCAGGTGATCTGCAATCAATTTAACGATGAAATTTTATTAGTTTAGCTAAAAACACACAGACTGAACCTAAATTGAGCCATAAATATTAAATTTTCGCGATTTGACAAGCGTTGGAAAATAGCATGCTCGATTTTGGACGTTTTTTCGATGAAAAAAGTGCTCCCAAATAACCAAATTTCAATTTTTATGGCTCAATTTAGGTTCAGTCTGTGTAAAATTGATATATAACTATGCAAAAAATTTTTTAGCTAAATCGCTTCATTAGTTTTTTCTCTACGATGTACCGCGCACCAAAACAACACATTTTGAGTAAATCGCGTTTAAAATTTTTTTAACCGATTTTTTTTTTTAATCAACTATGCCATTATATAATTTTTTCATTAATAAAGATGCATGCAAAATTTCAAATTGATATCTCTAATAGTTTTTTTTTTACAACACTTTTAAAAAGATACTGCTTCTTACCTGTTTAACAGTAGAATAACCCCTTAACTGTCGAATAGCCTGGATAGAGTTAATTTATTTATTTATAGAATTATTCAACTTTTAATTTATCTCTGCTTGTTTAGATTAGTTATTTGATTGTAGTAATCGGCGTCAATGATTGCAAGATGTTGGTTAATTGCTTGTCTAGCTTCGTTATCCATTGTTCTTGTTATCCATTTATTGATTGTTCTTAATAAATTATTAAAGTCCACTTTTTCGTCTTTTATGATTTCCGTTTTCTAGAGCCAACAGTTTGTCTTTTAGGTTATTCAACTGCTTTACTAATTAATACTTATTTTGAGGAAATAGAGAGATATTAGTGGTTAATTCTTTGGTTAAGTTACCGATTTCTTTCAAGTCTATTATATGTAGAGAATAATTAAAGATTTTAGGTATCAAAATTTGTTTCTGCTATATTATTATAAATCTGGTTTTCGATTCAATCTTCTCGACCTGCAGTTGTCAATGGAAGGACACATATTATTAGAAAGCTGATAAGCATCACCCGCAAATTTAAGAGGGCGCTTAATATTGGTGGGGTGTACATTCGATAAATGAATTTAGGTTCATCTTTATGTCTAATTGATTTATAATGTTTTATATAACCCATGTTTCTAATTCCCTGATATTCTTCCTTATTTTTGTTATGGCTTTCTAATATTTTCTCTTGGGATTTCAGCAGATTATATTGTATATTTGATTTGTTGGGATTACTCCTTCTTCGGTATTTTTTTTGGAATTGGTTTAAGGGGTTATATACAGTCAGGAGACCCAAAAAAGTCCATTTTTCAAGAATTTTTCTGGAGATGACCTTTTAAGTTATTAATGTAAAAATTTGTACACATATTATGGTAACTCTTGAGTGTATTTTAATGTTTTTTATTTGTAAAAATAATTATTTTAAAAGCTGCTACAGCTGATCTCCGAGAGCAAGTCTAAAAAAAATCGTCTTGCGGTGAGCACGATATCTCTGGACTGGATCATCCAAAATGAAAAATATAAAAATATTTTCTTAATATATTGTTTTATCTTGTAATTAATCGAAGGAATAAGCAAAATAAAAATTGTTGACAAAATGGCGGCTCCTTAAAAAAAATCGATTTTTAACTAAAATTGTTTATAAAATGGGAAATATTTATCGGTAAGCAAAAACCTTCGATTAATTACTAAAAAATATACTTAAAAAGTTTGTGTTAAGGGGGTATTCTAGTCTAGAAATTAAAAAAAATCGATTTTTTTTTTTGCTATTTTCAAAGTTTAACTATTCAAAAATATATCTACAAGAGGATTTTTCAAAATTCAAATTATTTTCGGAGTTATAGGTATTTTGCTGACCCGGTATTTCATGACTTAGACTGCGAAAAACTTTACGCGAAACTTTAAACGCGTTTTTCTCGAAACTGTCTTTTTCAAAACGATACCCACGATTTCTCAGGTTCTACTGGACCGATTTACTTGAAATTTTTAGAGAGCCTTCTTTATAGACTTGTTTATGGTTGGAACTACCCCCCATCCCCAAATTTCAATTTTTACTATTTTTAAAAAATTCGAAACAATCCGAAAAAGTGGCCCAAAAGGTGTTTTTTTTTCAGGTAGTCGCCATTTCGTGAAAAAAAAATTTTTCCAACTTTTCCGTAGTTCCAGCCATTGCGACATTATTCTAGATTAATAATTTTTTTTTTGCTTGGTTTCAGATTGTTAGGAGGGTTGAAATCGTGGGTATGGTCACGTGCCAATTTCTTGAGACCCCCCACTTCATCAGCTGCTAATTTGTGGAATTTTTTAATTTTTTTATTTTTTAATTTTTTTCTCTATTCTTATAATGTTAATAAATAACTTATAAAAAAATGGATACTAAAAATATTAATTGCCTTTTTTTTACGACACTTCAAAAATTACCTGAAATTCATGCCTCTAGACTAGAATACCCCCTTAAAATTTGAAACGGATCAGTTCAGCCATTTCCGAGAATTTTTGCTCACCGACTTTAGAAACACAGTTTTGAGAAAAAACGCGTTTAAAGTTTCAAAAGCACCTTACATATAGTACAAAAATCATTACAAATATCCGTGTAACTTCGAGAATATTCACCGGATTAACATGATCATCATCTGTCGGTGTACTTAAATATATACGTACATTACGAAAAAAAAAAAATCGAATTTCTGTCTGAAATCTGACTGTATATAACCCCTTAAGGTACTAGTACACTTTAGAAGGCAAAAAAATACCATTTTTCAAGCATTTTTTGCTCAGCCCCTTTATTAGGTATTAATATGCGTTTTTTTTATAATATTATTTTATACAACTTTTATTTAATTTTTTCTATTTTATAGAGGGCGCTAAAATTGGGTCCTTAAAAAATCCTCGCTCCATGGCGGACAGATAATCTCAGGATTGTTCAAACATTCTAACGGCATTTTGAAAAGGAAGGTCTCTCACACAATAATCCACCACCGTTTTTGAAAAAAATGTTGTAGTTTTTTTAACACCAACATTTTTGTTTCCAACTTTTTGGCCATATTGTTGTGGATTATTATGCATCAAACTCTAACAAACAGAATGCACTGCGGTTTTTTAAAATCGGTTCAGTAGATCCGGACTGTTCGCCGTTTTAAAAAAAGCCTCATTCGAGAAAAACGCGTTTAAATTTTTTTTTTTTTCGTTTTGTTTAGAAATATTTTTACGCGCTTAAATTCGTTATATATTCGAATTTCAAAAAAAATATTTCAGGAGGCTATTTTTTAAGATATAAGGGGTCGAAAAATGTAAAACAAAAATCGATTTTTAAAAAATTATAAAGTTTACTAGTACCTTAATTGAACTGTGATACTGATTATTATAATGTGTTATGGCATTTAGCATTTGGATTCGTAAAGGATTTGGTTGTTTTATATTAAGGATCGCAGTTTTTCTGTAAGCATATTGCTTAGTCTTTCTACGTCCGAATTTCCTGTATGACTTTTTGGTTTTACCAGATGTAGTTATACATTTCCTCCTCTTAAGAATTGTTGTATGTTAACATATTTAAATTCATTGTCCGCTATTAACTTTTTAGGTTTTATTTGGTTAAAATACATTCTTAATTTTACAATTATTTCGGTGTGATTCCTACGTTCAGTTAGATATGCTGTTGCAAATTTGATAAATTTATCAATAAAGGATTTTGTAAGGATTTCCGATTTTTTATGTTTTGGTTTGATAGGATTTCGATCATATTTTCCGCGGTTACAAATATCACAATTGTTTGTACTTTTGTTGATAATAATTTTAAGTTGTTTGTTATATATTTTAATTTTTAGGTCTTCATAAAGTGGAAATATTTCAAGGGTGCCCTTTTTTTATGTTGTATAGACACTACTCTAATTAGTTCTTCTTCTGTTTCTGTATCTTTTGCGAAATATGTACATTTTATAAACTTAGCAGTTGGAAATTCTCTAATATTTGTTGGATAACGTTAAATTCATGATTTGTTATCTGTGTAAATAGCCACTTTATTACTTGATATATATGTTTTCAATTTATTAAGTAGTTCTTCAGTAGATGAATTAGGTTCTAAGAATAGTCGTCGGTTTCCCATGATTTGTTCAGTTTCCTGTACATTCGATGCAATTATGATTTGCAATTTAAACTTGTTTACTATCGTATCTAAAATTCGAATGTGATTATTTTATTCCTCTTGTGTTGAGTGGATTGTGTCAAAACTTTCTATGCGATCTGCATTGTTTTGCATAGAAATATTGGATAGTTCTTCGGAATTATCCGTTTCTTCTTCAACTAACTTACAATATCTTTATTGTCTGGAATTTTTATAGTTGGATCTAAATTGTAATTGTTAATATTGGGTGTGGGAAAAATTTCGTGGCGTTTTTCCCGATAAATGGCGTCAATTGCAAATAACAAAGAAACACAGACTGCAGCGACACCACTAAACGCTCTTTGGAAAGTTTACAGTTCGAGCGTTACTTTGTGTGTAAACATCGAAATTGGTGCAGTGGTTGGAAAGCTGTTTGCGTTTGAAAATGGAGATATATAATGAAAAATTGCGCTATATTTTCCAATATTATTATGACAAAGGGAAGAATGCTGCGCAGGTTTGTGAAAAAATGTGTGCTGTGTACGGCGAAAGTACTTTATCGAAATTTGCTGCACCGAACTGGTTCGCTTGCTTTCGTTCCGGTAATTTGTGAAATATGAGTCACGCTCTGGTCGTCCAATTACTGAAAAAGCAGATGAAATTCTTGAAACATTGCAGCAAGATAAGCATATCAGCAGGGTCGATATTGGTGTGGAGCTAGGGATTGACCACAAAACTGTTTTGAACCATTTACGTAAAGCTGGCTACAAGAAGCAGCTCGCTAACGCAATGAAATCGAGCCATTTCTGAAACATCTAATAACCGGTGATGAAAAATGGATCACACACGACAATCGGAAGCGTAAAAGATCGTGGATAAGGGATGGTGAGCCGTCACAAGCGCTCGCGAAGCCAGGATTGACGCTGAAAAAGGTGATGCTGTGTGTGTGGTGGGATTGAAAGGGAATCGTCCATCATGAGCTAATTCCAGTTGGTCAGACGATTAATTCTCATGTATACTGTGGACAACTAGAGAGATTACGTCAGGCAATTGAAAGAAAACGACTCGAATAAAATAATAGGAAAGGCGTTGTCCTCCATCACGATGACGGCAGGGCACACACATCTTTGATGAAGAAGCTAAAAAATTGCGAGATCTTGGTTGGGAGGTTTTGATGCATCCACCATATAGTCCAGACATAGCACCCTCTGACTATCACTTGTTCCGATCCCTGCAGAAGTCTCTCAATGGAATTAAGCTGGTTTCAAAAGAAGCCTGCGAAAATCACTTGATTCAGTTTTTCAACCAGAAACCATGGAAGTTCTTCACCGATGGCACCATGGTTCTACCCAAAAAATGGCGAAACATTGTCGATAATAATGGATCATATTTGGTTTAAATAAATTCCTTTTCACACTATAAGAAAACCAGTTGACTTTTACTAAAAAAACGCCATGAACTTCTTCCCAATATTTGATGGGCCAGGATTGTTATTTCGACATTCCGAAGGTTTTGAAAGGTCTCTTCCTTCGTTAAGACTGATTGTCTCCGTCAGTCCATTTACTTCATGTTCATCGGTATTAATTCTACTTAAAAAATCTGCGATTTGCGTTTTAAATATTCAATTTTTATGTTATAAATCGCCTAAAGATAAAATCCATCTCTGAAGTCGAGGCTTGGGGTATTTTCCCAAGTGTTTATATCGCCTTTTAAGTGCTTAGTGGTCTGTCCGTAATTCAAATTCTTTACCGTAAATGTATGGTCTAAAGTGTTTTATTGCCCATACAATTGCGAGGAGTAATTTTTCTGTAGTGCTGTACCTTTCATGAGAATTTAAAATTCTACTAGCATAGGTCATTGGATGATTATGTTGAAGTGAGGCAGCACCTATTGCGTTACATGCATCTGTATGTAATGAGAATGTTTTATCAAAATCAGGGTATTTGGGGATGGGATGTGAAGTTTTTAGAATTTTTAGCCGTTCAAAGGCATTAACATATGTTTATTTCAGCGTTCTTCTTCAAGTATTAGTTATAGGCTGGGCTATTTCGGCGTAATCCCTATCCCTATATATACAGGGTGATCCAAAAGTATGGAAACGGCTAAATAACTTTCGAGGAATGCATTTTGGAGAAAAAAGTTTCAGACAGAAGTTTTAGGAATTTTCCCTGGCTATTCAATGGTGGCCGTAGATTTGACCTTGACCATGGCCTTGAAAGTCATTTCGGCGTCCTCTACTGTTTTTTGGAATGATTTGATTTTAAAATTATCTTTTCCGGAAAATGGGGAAATGTCGTTAACATTTTTTATTATTTGACCGGCATTGAGGTCAAATTTTGTTATTTCAACCTGATTTAATTTGGTTGCTTGTTCCGCCAACTTTACCGTTAATAAATTTATTTGAGTTACTAGTTCCTCCATGGCGGGCGTGCTTAGCGTTCTATTTTGATCAAAATATTTATTTCGTTCAGCACTAATTTTAACTTTTTTATTCGTTAGGAAATCGTTTGGTTCAAAGGTAATTTTTCATTTCATTTAGATCTTTTAATCAAAATAGTTTAATAACCTTGCATATTAGCATTTCCAATAATTTTTCACTACTCGTATTTAACACTTCCAATAATTTTTTACTTGTCGTATTCGCTTCGGATAACTATTCAGATAAATATTATTAATTTTATTTTTCTTTAATTCGAATCTATTACTATTATTATTAGACACTATTATTAAATTTATGACCATCCGTTTCTTAGCAAAAACAATTTTTAAGCTCTGCTTCGTATCTACATAGTCGTGCCATAAGTTCTGTCTCCCTCCCCTCCACTAAAAGGCTCACGACGCATCCCGATTACCTGTCGCGAATTAGCTTAAATACTTCCCGCTTTGTTAAAAAAATATCATTTTGTCATTGGATTTCGAACGAGCAACATGGAGTGGGGCATTAAAGAGAACAGGATCGCCGTTATTGCACTATTTAAGTGCAACAAGTCAGCAAAGGAGATATTTGAGCTTCTTCAGCCACTACAAATTACAATGAAATTTGTGCATCGTACTATCAAACGATACCGTGAGACTTCCTCTGTCGATGACAGGTCCAGGAGCGGGAGGCCTCGTACGTCTCGTATACCAGCAGCAGTAGAAGCGGTTCGTCACCGCATACTGAGAAATCCGCTCCGGAAACAAAAGGTGATGGCACGGGAGATGAAAATACCCAAAAGGACGATGTCTCGTATTATCAAGGAAGACCTTAAGCTTAGTGCTTATCGACGGTCAACAGGGCAGCGGCTTACGGACAAGCTTCGTGCGATACGAGAGATGCGATCTAAAAGTCTCTTGAAGAAGTACGCGGGAAAAAAATACCAACAAATACTTTTTTCAGACGAAAAACTTTTTACTATTGAAGAGAAGTTTAACCGACAGAATGACAGAGTGTACGCGCATAGCTCTAAGGAAGCGGCTGAGAAGATACCCAAGGTAGAGCGTGGCCATCATCCCGCCTCAGTCATGGTTTGGTGGGGAGTTGGGTATTACGGTGCTACGGAGCTGCATTTTTGTGAGCAAGGCGTGAAAACGAAGGCAAAGAACTATCAAAGTGACATCCTGGAGAAGATGGTGAAGCCGCTCAACACAACGATGTACCATGGTCAGCATTGGGTGTTTCAGCAAGACTCAGCACCAGCTCATAAAGCCAAGACAACTCAAAACTGGTTAAAATCGAATGTTCCTGACTTCATTTCTGCTGAAGATTGGCCTTCTGGTAGCCCAGACCTAAATCCTTTGGACTACCGCTTATGGAATATTTTAGAGGAGAAGGCCTGCTCTATTCAACATCGAAACATTGAGTCATTAAAAGCAAGTTTGATTAAAGCAGCTAAGGAAATATCACTAGATGTCTTGCGTACTGCGATTGATGAATGGCCGAAACGTTTAAAAAAATGTGTAGCTGCAAAGGGTGGGCATTTCGAATAATTGTGTGCATTACTGTAAATTAGAATAAGTATGTTACTAAACATAATAAATAAAATTTAATTATTTTTTTCTTATATGAGCTTTTTTTAAATTTTCCTTTGGGACAGAACTTATGGCACGACTATGTATATGGTTCTTTTGATCTTCGGAAGAAAATCTTAACCGACTGTGCCGGTTATATTTTATGCTTTATTTCTTTAGAATTAAAACACAAATTTTCTTTAGTTGAATTATTTATTCGAACTTTACAGGTTTCGATCTTAAGACGAACTAACTCTTGAAAATTCCACAGATCCTAGAACAGCACTATATCGTGGGGATCGACTGCTGTCTGCTTATTTGCAGTGTCAGCAATTTTCGTGGGAATCACTCGGAATTCTGAAACTTATATTTTTCTTTGAATCTAGAATTCTATCCGCGGGTTTATGTATGTAGCTTATGCGTAGCAAGCGAGCGTGTTTATGGAAAACAATAAGATTATTAAGATTTTAATGAGAAATGACTGGTGTGACGAGTGTATTTTTTGGGGCAGAAGCTTGAGACATTCGTAGATAAATTGGGTAATTATATACTTAATGACCCCGTCCCCGCAGGAGGGGGTGATTGCCGAAGGAAATGTTTTTAACAAAAATCGGCCACCCCTTTTGTTGAAATTTCTATATTTTTTAATTTTTTTATAACTCTTGCCGTGCCCTCAAACACGTCCCCCCTCCCCGCCATTACCGCTCTACCATATTCTACTCTTCCTCCTCTATTCTACTCTTCCTCCTCTATTCTACTTACCCCTAATCTGCGCTCGGTTATACTTTATAATTCCTGAAGGTAGTGTAATATTTATAATTTTATTATAATCATCAACTAATTACGAAATAATTACACAATAATTACAGTGATTACACAGTAGTTAGAAATAATAACAAAGTAATTATTCAATGATTACACAATTGTTACAAAAAAATTGAAAAGTTGTTAGACGGATACAGAGGTAGGTATAAAACAGTTACAAAATCGGGTAAATGTATAGATGAAGATGCCAACTCTTAAAATTGCAAATTAATTAATTTTTTTTTTTAATTTGACAGTTGTCGTCCAAATTCTCATTTTAGAAAAATTTCTCAATTTAAGAAGATGACTCTGAGGGAAAATCTTCCTCTGCAATTAGGTACATCACCACATACAAGCGTCAATCCTTTCGCGGTACTCGCAATGGTGTACTGTACCACGTAGATCCCTCCACTCTCGCTCAATGTTTTTAGTTTGAGCACCTGTGTCGAGATCTACGAAGTTAATAGAACGGTTAACTATTAAATGCCTATAGCCCTTTCGTTCAAATAATTATATGCACGCCAATAATCTGATATAATTGTGGTTCCATCCATTATCTGATCACCGAAAACAAAGCAGAAACATCTCGTGTTCTTACAGGTCATATAAAGACCTCCTTTGTTGCATAGTTGATCCCACCAAACACCATTCACCTGGGATCAGACGGCCATTATGATGTTTCCGTTTTCCAAGCCGTTATCATCTATTTCAACTATCTGTCCGATTACACTTATGAGCTTTTCACATTGTCGAACTCAATTTAGACGAACCTAAGTAATAATAATGTTAATTTATGAATTAACAACATATAAAATTATAAATTAAAATCATTATTTTCAGGATGTTAACTCACGACAGAAAGATAGATAATCTATACAGATTCTGCTTGAAATTGGATAATTCTGCTATCAATACTTAACTAAACATGTGGGGGTGAAAACCACAGGAAATATTCAATGAATTTGCAAATCCTTTCCAAATTTGTAGAATTAACACACAAAAATTTCACGTAAGAGACTCAAATCCTCTTAACCAAGTAAAGGGAAATGTAAACACAAGAATTCACATGTTATGAAGAGTTTGATAAAAGACAGAGGAGAGATAAAAAAAAGACAGAAAGAAGATAGATTACAGATAGCGAAGAGAAAGATAGAAAATAGAAAAGGAATAGACAAAAATTGTTAAAAAATAGAATCTAAACCGAGAACGGAAAGATAAAAGATAAAAAGGAGAGAAAGAAAAAGTGTAATTGTCGAAATAAAAAAAAAAAAAAAAAAGGCAAGAGAGGACGAGGTAGAAATGGAACCCTTAAAAACTGGGAAAAAACAATAATATATATATTATAATGTGGCGTTTTTATAAAATTTGTACAAGGGGTGACCGACGGCTAACTTCAACGGAATTATATTCGGAGGACTCGCGTGCGGACACCCCAAATGTGTCCTTTTTCATATTTCTTCATCTCCCATAAGCTGCGTTTGTGGTGTTTCTCGAGTGTGTATTGTATTTGAGTCATCTAGGCAATTCACTACCTGATTTCCTTTTTGAAATAGCTTTTTACTTGAAATCCAATTATAACGCGATTTATAATTAAATATCATTATGTATACGAAGTAAAAAGTGGTGAATAATAATAGTCCTTAAACGTTGGATCAGAAAATTCACTAGCTGCTAATAATTTCACAAGTGAACATTCATTTCAGTTCAGTATTCATTTAATAATATTCTTTTCAGAAATACGAGCGAGCTATACAATCTTTGCAGCAGCAAACAAATGGGTTAAATGATAAAGAACTGCATGATTTATTATCACAGTTAGTGTGTAAGGACAAGCACCACGAGGAGATTTCAATAGGACTGCTGTACACGATCTTAACAGATGTTGCACAAGCTCCAAAAACATATCGAGATCTAACGCTTGTAACGAGGGACGGACTAAACTTAGTTACAACAAATTTATCGATATTAGTAGCGGATAAATACACAAAGTTCACGGAGATCGCACGACGGCAGCTTCTCTGGTTATTGCGGGAACTAGTTAAGAATCAAGTATTAAATGTCGATAACATTATATGGCACTGCATCAGACAAGCCAGCGGTGGTGATATATCTGCGCGAAATCTTTTTTTAGTAGAAGGGCTCTTGGATATATTTATTGAGCACAGACTTTGGCTTGAAAAGTACCCCTTTCTAGTTGGTGTCGTAGTATACACCTATGTAAGACTAATAGAGGATCATTCGAGTCCAATGTTGACGAATTTAAGAAATAAGGAGGTTAAATTCGTAATTGGACTTATAAAAGACCGTTTCATCGATGTTATTCCGTTAGGAAGAGATTTTGTCAGGTAACTAATTTGTGAATACAAATAAAATATTAAATCACTTGTTTCCAGGTTATTACAAAATGTAGCTCGGATACCGGAGTTTGAGTTACTTTGGCGTGATATTTTAACGAATCCAAAAGTGTTGTGTCCAACTTTTAATGGTGTTTGGCATTTACTTCAAATAAGAACTAGCCGCCGATTTCTTCAATGTCGTTTAACGCCGGATGTGGAAAGGAAGCTCCACTTTTTAACTTCATCAGTGAAATTTGGGAATCATAAAAGATATCAAGATTGGTTTCAAGATAAATATTTTTCAACTCCAGAATCGCATAGTTTGCGCTCGGATTTAATCAGATTCATAATAAATGCAATTCATCCCACAAACGATATGCTTTGCTCAGATATCATTCCAAGGTGGGCTATAATTGGATGGCTCCTTACATCATGCACAAATCCAGTCGCACTAGCTAATGCAAAACTGGCCCTCTTCTACGACTGGTTATTTTTTGATCCAAATAAGGACAATATTATGAACGTTGAGCCTGGAATATTGGTGATGTATCACTCAATAAGAAACCATCCTCTTGTAAGCAGTACTCTCCTGGATTTTTTGTGCAGAATCATGAAGAACTTTTACCCAAAATGTGAGGACAAAATAAGAAATGGAGTATTTAATTCTCTTCGGAAAATTTTAGAAAAACAGGTTGGTAATTTCTGTTTGAATTATATTTTTGTTGGTACTATAATTGATTGCTTGGACATGAATTGTACAGGGTGTCTCGAAAAGATGTGCACTACTATATGCCAATCCTTTGAAGTGTCCTGATCAACGTTTGTTCCGATACCTCTCTCTCTCTCAAACCACTTTTTAGTCATCGATAGGCAGTGCCCTTACTAAAATTGCAAAGAGTCATGTAAACGTTATCGCAACAGTAATTTGAGGTATCTCATAAACAGATCGATAATATCAAGGGTATATACGTGCATTCTTACAGGTGGCAGGCATTTTGAACATATTTTAAAATGATCACGTGAACTTCTTTGAACGGCTCCAGATATCAACGTAATTCTTTTTTTGTTTGAAACGAGTTTATAGGGCGAGTTTTATATCACACAATATATGTATGTATCCTAGACGAAAACATTTTTAAGGACAAATAAAGTGATTAATTTGTCACTCCAATTTACCAGAATTTGAAATTCAGTAATTTATTTATTCCAAACTTTTTAACAGATATTACAGTTGGATGCGTTATAGTGTTTACTTATGAATGTGTCATTATTTGTGGTTCGGCGATAACGTCTACATGACTTCAATTTTAGTAAGTGCACTTCCTATCGAAGACTAAAAATTTTCAATGTTAGAAAAAATAGTGAAGGAATATTTTGAGAGGGAGAGGTGTTGAAGCAAATGTTGGTCAGGACACTTCAAAGAAGCTATTGGCATATAGTAATGCATATCTTTCCGAAACACCCTGACAAAAATTAATATTTGCATCTCAAATCTACACTATAATATTAAATTAAAATAGATGTAGCTTAATGTTGTATGAAGTGTGCACGGATGCGCGCGCTGGTTTAAACTTAATATTCGGTCTTAGAAAGCAAATTAAAGATATTTTGAAAAATGTTGTAATAAATTTTAGTTCAGCAGCTCTTTGATACATAACACTTTGTGCAATTTGTGATCTACGCTCTGTATTTTACTTGATTAGCAGCGCGCATTTCCAATGAAATGACGAAAATTTAAGAAATTTATAGACTTGAATAAATGTAATCATTAACAATAAAAACCAAAGTAAATGGAAGTATATCAATTGAGCTAGATACTTTTACTTGGTTAACCATATGCTACATCTGTTTAAGGAAAACTTTTCTTTAACATAAGGAAAATGTTATTGGTTGTGAATTGTTATTTTGCTTTAAAGATTGTCTAATCTCTAAAATATGCTGAAAAACTGAAATTTATATAATATATCCACTTTTGTCACTACAGGTTATTCCAAATTTGCATCCGCTCTTTGAGTCCCCGAAGTTGGATAGAGAGCTCCGGACGCTTATTCGAGAAAACTTTAGGGAATTTTGTGCGTCCACTACAATGCTTGGTAATGTATATGCGTAAAGTTGCAATCGACAATACCCTTCATTAGCAAATTTTTTAAAAGATGACCGAAACAACATCTTACATGGAATGCCAGAAGATAGTAGGATACATCATAATAGCCTAAACACAATTTTGGTGGATAATGATCAATGCCAACTAGAAATCGACACCGGAGGAGGTGGGGGAGGAGGCAGTATAAATTTAAATATTTCAGACGGGCTCAATGAAAGCGGCGATGGCGACACTGAAGCAGCTTTCAGCGATGATGAAGAGGAACTCGCAAATGTTGATACCAAAACCGAGGACCTGACAGATGATGATGATGATTTACCGTTATCGAAAGTAGAGTATATCATGCTTTGCGCTACTTATATTATTATTGTCATTTTTAATAGGTGAGGTTAAAAGAAAAACCGACTGCAGACAAAATTGACCTGCCCGCATCCATATCAGATTCATACGAAAAGTTCATTTTAACTAAAACATCTTCAAGTTTTGAAACATTTTTAAATGATTACAAGGGATTAAATGCTTCGGCATTGGATCAAGATCAACAAAATTATTTATTTGAGAATTTGGCAAAGACTCTCAAGCAAACCTTGCCTCACACAATATTCCCGGAGAGTAAAAGTGATGAAAAACTCCTAGTTGAAAGTATTAGCTATCCAATTTTCAGTCTTTTTCGGACTATCTATCAGTATGAAGACAAGTGTAGGAAATCGTATCAGTCACTGCTCGCTACTTTGTACGAACGAATCCCTGCAATGGGCTATTTTATATTATACTTTTTAAAAGTGTATTCCAAGCTCCAGTCACGTAAAAATTCAAGCCAAAACTATCCATATAAAACAAACGTTTATAAGCAGTTATGTGATGCCCTGGAAGATAAAGTTGAGAAGTGTTTAGGTCGTGATCTCAGTGCACTAGAGAGTGAAAGTTCGCAGATATTTTTGTGGCTGTTGCCTGATATATATCGTGAATTCAAAGCCAATGTTGTTAATAATAGTGATATTATAAGGATCATTTTAAGCTGTATAGATGCAAGAAATTTACGTGATTTAATTTATAGTGTAACGCAGGGCAAATTAACATTATTTCAAAATGATGGTTTGATAGACTGTGTCCGCGAAAGTTTAGGCTATGAAACTTTCGAACAATTTTGTCTTTGGCAGTTAGTACAAGCTCACGATGTGCCTATTGAATTTTTACAGGTAAGTCATATTCATAAATTGTTGATTAAACTCGTTTAGAAAGAATTTTGGTTAACCTCGATAGAATTGGTTAAGTACCTTAAATATAATGTTGGTTAATTTTGTTGAAAAATAATGTTGGCTAACCTCATTTAGAAAGAATGTTAAATCTTTCCGAGGGATCATGTCGAAGGATTAACCCTTTCGCTACCAACGTCACATAAATGTGACGAACCGATTTTGTTTCCTGAGCCCAACGCCACAAATATGTGACGGGTATACATTATCCTTTTATAAAATTGTTTGTTCTAAATCGTGCCGCACACAGATGGTTTATGTTATTTATCTGCAGTCCTGGGTCACTTATGTGAATCGGGTTGTAAAATTCCTAATTTCACTGGTTTAGAACCTTATAAATACATCCCACAAAAATTAATATATATTTTAATAATAAAACATTTGGGCTGTGATGGCGGATTTGAATGGGTTTAGCATTTGCAATCAGACAAAACTCTAATGTTTTTTTAAAGCTTAAGTTTACTTTAATAACTAATCTATCTGTGGCGGTTCAAGGAAATGAATAATTATGCTATTTAATTAACTTGTAGAAAACAGAGCCGCTTAGGGCTAAAATATAGTGGGCGGTATTGGCTTAATTGTTTTAGCTGATCTGCTAGATGGCGCTGCATTAAATTACAAGGCGTTTGTTTTGTAAAGTGCCAAGAGTACGTACAATTAGAGAAAACCGATTATTTATATAGTATATTTTAACGTATATATGGGTAATTCTTTTACAGACCGTACGGATTTTGATAAAAATTTACCGACACATCTCCGATTTGGCTTAAACTTTTTTCACGGATTCTATATCGACAAATAAGAGACACGTGTCCGAGGATTTATTTTTATTCCGCATATTTTCGATAATACAAGTGATCGAAAATGTGATAATAGTGAGTTTTTTGGCTTGGTGACTCATTTTCAAAAACTTATAATTCTGGTTCTATTTGAGCTACAAACTTCTTTTTTTTTATTTTAAATCTAAAGGAATTTCGAGAAAAAAATATTTTTAACAAAATTATTGACAAATTCATATTGTTATTAACAATTTTTAATAATGGCCCCCACCTCGTAGCAAGTTTCTAGTATTTTTATCGTATTCTCCGTCAAATTTTACATAAAAAAACATGTTTTTGGTCCTTAATATTAATATTAAGTGGTCGACCAAGGCGTATAAAGCAGGGTAAGGAAAAATTCACTCATGAACCAAAAAATTCGAATCTTTTTCGTTCGATTCAGTTCATGAGTGAAGAAAAAACATGTTGACTCATGATTGAAATTTTTCTAAGAATCTTATCTTTTTCCGCTCATCGAACGAGTGTATTTTATTACCTCCTTTGGTTTCCAATCGCTCGTGAGTGAGTTGAAAAACCCCTGTAAAAGAAATGTTCACTCGTGAAACATTCAGAACAGAAAAGAATTATTCGCGGATGGTTCACTCCGATTTTGGAATTTGAAGAATTCAGGCGATGTGGATTATTTTTTCTTTTTGTGCTTTTATTATAGATGACATAGAATAAGGTCATAAAATTAAATAAGTTCTACCTTTTCTTACTTAATTTTAAGTCAATTTTTTAAAATAAAGAAAAAATAATGATTTTATAAAGCCTGAAATGAATTCGTTCCCTTTTATTTTTGGTTCTTGAACTTCGTGAATCGTTCGCGATTTTTTTCACATGCATAGCGATCATGAGTGAATTTATATCACAGTTTTAAAAATTCACTCGTTAAGAAAATGGATTTTATTCATGAGCCGATCATAACTTTTCACTCATGAGCGAAAAATAAAAATCATGTTTTTTTTTTCATTCATGAGTGGTTTGTATTTTTTTGATTCTCCTTACCCTGTTAAGGACTCCAATTTTGAGGGAATTTTTGTTTAGGTATTTCCCACAAAATTTCGAGGTGGGACTGAAAAAAAATAGTCGCGAAAAAAAGCACCCTATTGACTACGTTAAAAACGCTAAAAACAACCGACTTCAATCGCAACAATCACAAATTTTGCAATTTTTTTTTTTTTTTTTTTTAATTTCCTAAAAAAGTACTACACCGATTCTCATATAATTTGTATGAAACCAACCATAAAACATACCCTATCGAACAAAACAAGAATCGTCGAAACAATCTGCAAAGATATCGACGGAATACATACAAAAAAAAAAACATTCGAATTGAGAACCTCCTCTTTTTTTTATTCGATTATTTAATGTACTACTACGTGTGGGTACTAGATAATCTCACGTTAAAAAAGTCTGTTTTTACCGACTAGGTACTAAGTAGGTGGGTAAGTAGCTACTTTTCATTCAAGCTCAAACAAATAAAGAAACCTCTAAATGAAGCGAGACGATTGAATCAATTTGATGCCAACATCCTAATTTACTAAATACTTAGTAAAAACAAATAGATAACATACCTTACTTCTTTTCGATCAACTTGTATTAATTAGCTTTTATTGAATACTGTATGATTGGAAACACCTAGTAGTGCACGCAATGACAATAACCGAACAAGTGCACGCCGCACAGTGGGTCCAACGGACGTTTTTCGTGACATAAATCTGTAACTTTTTTGCTTGTTGATATATTTGTATGAAATTATTTGTACATGATATTGAGTACAGAGGCCTTCTAACTATGGTACCGAATATGTTGTTGTTGTAAAACTCCCCTTTAACAAAAAAATCGATTAAAGTAATATTGCAATAAAATTAACAGTTAAAAGGAGAACCCCGACAAAAACATCCAAAGTTTTAAATAAAAAAAATATAGGATTTTATGCACTTCATAAAGTTTGATAAAAATTATAAATGTTAGCGCTGTTTGCTGATGCCGAGATTTATATTGCATTTTATAGTTAATTTTATCTAGAAAGAACACTTGCGGATTATTTTTATTGCAAAAATCTAACATTTTATCAAAAAATGCAGCTCTGTTCATATTGCACTCCCTCCGATTGAGTTTTTCGTCCAAATAGTTCCACAAATGCTTTATAGGATTTAAGTCTGGACTTTGAGGTGGCCATTCCAGAACATCTATAGAGCTTTGGGGGAAGTAACCCCTTGCAATTTGACTGGTATGCTTGGAGTCGTTGTCTTGCTGGTACATATATGAAATTGCCGCCAATACTCATTTTTCCAGGTGAATACTGTAGGTCATTTGATAAAATTTGGACGTTATATGCTCCTGTTATTCTTTGATCCACTTAATTCAAATCCCCTAAGCCATGATAGCTGAAACAACCCCAACCACCATACTTTGTTCTGCTCTGAATGCACTTTTGTTGCAGTCTTTCATGTGAACGTCGCCATACTCTCTGTCTGCCTTCTACATTTTTTAGTTCAAATTTATTTTCGTCACTCTAAATAACTTTTTCCCAAAAGGTAAGTGGTATTCTTTACCACAGGGCTTCGTAATTTTAAAATGTAAATCCACCTTTAAGAAGCTGGCGCTGTATAGTCCGCTCGGAAACATTAACGGATAGTTTTTCCCGTGCTTCTATAATGATTATCACCCCGCCAAAGGCAATTCATCATGAAAAAGAATAAAAGTATGAATTTGAATGTACAGTCTTTTGGTATTAGCTTTATTGGCTGGTTATATTAATCGTAATGGAATAAGAAAATGAATATACAGGAGCCTCAATTATTGACATGGTTTATTGGCGAGAGAAGTACACAGAATAAAAAAATGAATTGAACAAAAGAATGAAAAGCTAGGAAAAATCAATGGCAACTAATGTGATCAAAATAAATTAGGCAGGTAGATTGAATCTTCAACACTTCCCCTCAATTTCAAGG
Source organism: Dysmachus trigonus (assembly GCA_949715965.1). Classification (NCBI taxonomy): domain Eukaryota; kingdom Metazoa; phylum Arthropoda; class Insecta; order Diptera; family Asilidae; genus Dysmachus; species Dysmachus trigonus. The sequence goes on along the minus strand of OX454321.1, from coordinate 32,079,183 downwards.
CTAATTTTGTAAAAGCAAAATCGTTATGAATCAAAGTAATCGACAAGTTAACAATGGCGAAGACCCAGTCCCCTAGCACAATTTTCAAATCTGATTCCAGACAGCGGTTTCGTCAGAATGTCCGCGGTCATGTTCTCAGTTGGCAGGAACTTGATCCTCAGCGGGTACATGTGAACAGCCTGTCGAATGAAATGGTGCTTCAGGTCGACATGTTTAGTTCGGGCGTGGAAAATCGGATTGTGTACCAGTTTCCCGGCCGACTGGTTGTCGTTGAAGACTGTAATCCGTGTCAGATTTATGAGTCTGAGTTCTTTGGCAAAGTTCGATAGGTGGATGGCCTTTGTTTGCGCGAACACCAGGAGATGACCCCTCCGGACAAGGAGAAACAGTACCCGGAGTACGATTTCCGGTCGATGATGCAGTTTCCCCAGTCGGCGTCGGCGTAGTCGAGGATGCCCTCATCGTTGCGCGTGTAAATCAGTTTCCTGTCCACGGTGCCCCGGAGGTACCTTAAAATACGTTTAGCGATCTGCCAATGCGTTTCATCATGCTGGTTGTTGAATTGACTCATCAAGTTAACGGCGTAGGCTATGTCCGGGCGCGTTCCAATCGCGATGTACATGAGCGCCCCAATCAGCTCGCGATATGGGAAACGCGCGTCGTTGTTCTTGGTATCAGTAATTTGATCCAGTTTTGTACCAGCGGCCAGGGGAGACTTCACAGCTTTGCACTCTGACATAGCGAACCTTTCCAATACTTCACGGATGTATCCGCTCTGACAAATAGATATCTCGTCTTTTGTTTGACTTACCTCGATGCCCAGGCAGTACCGGATGTCACCGAGATCTTTCATCTGAAAGCTCATGGAGATCTCTTTCACTCGTTTCTGGTCATCGGAGGCAATGACTATATCGTCAACGTAGACTAACACATAGGTGCTCATACTGGATTGTCGGTCGATGTAAACACAAGGGTCCGATTCCGTCTGTGTCAGCCCAAGTGATTTGAATGCCCCACTCAATTTTGTATGCCACTGTCGGCCAGCTTGGCGCAATCCATACAGGCCCTTGCGAAGCTTACAGACTTTGTCCCCGGATTGAAGATCTCGAAGCATCCGCCTAGCTTTCGCGACAAGAATCTCCTCCCTTTCCAGCTGCGTCATCCTCTTCAACGTCTCCTCGAGTAGATCTGGCTGCTCCATATATACAATAGTATCCATATCTCCGTTGAGATATGCGGTGGTTATGTCGAGCTGTGTGATATGCAAGTTGAGCTTCACCGACAGCGCCATCAGGAATCTGAATGAGTCCAAACGAGCAACCGGAGCGAACGTGTCGGTGAAGTCTATACCTGGTCGCTGTGCGAACCCGCGAGCGACGACTCGCGCCTTGCGTCTATCCAAACTACCGTCCGGGTTATATTTATTGCGCAGGACTGTGCGACAGGAAATCACATTATGGCTCTTGGGTCTGTCCACCAACTCCCAAGTGTCGTTCATCACCAAGGACTTGGCTTCCGCGTAGATTGCGTTGTACCACCCGTCCCGGTCCTCGCCGCTCAAGGCTTCACTTAGGGGCATCTCAACAGCAGCCATCGCCACGCATGCGTCGTCGGCATTTTCGTCGATCGTACCCGGCGGTGCTTCCCCATTTCGGTTGCTATCGCTGTCGGAGTCCTCCTTGTTCAGGTATCCAGCGATCGATTCTTCTTGATATACCTTTTTACAACGACCTCTTCCGCTTGTTCTCACAAGCCTGGGTCTCTCGCGACCTTTTTTGTCGTCTGTCTTGGAGCAACTTCCTCTTCCCCGTCGATGTTAGCGGGTGAACTAGAGCTCTCGAAGCCACGAAATGGCTCGAAATATTCTTCGTCGGATACCCCGTCGATTTTCTCATATACATCGTGGTTGAAAGGCTGAGTCGGGTGCTCTGGAAGACTAGCCACGCTCGCATCCATCAGTATTTCCACGAAAGAGCGACCTTCAGGTGAGAGACGCATGTCCAACTGACGAGAACTCCCGGTTGGTACGGTCTCCTGCGCCCGTGGTTCACTTGGCTGGCACACGTTTAAAAAGTTAACGTCTCGGGACACCCTGGTTCTCCGTTCGTCCGGAATCCAAATGCGATAAGCCTTGGACTCATCAGAGTAGCCGATGAAGAGTCCAGGAATGCCTCTCGGGTCGAATTTACCCTTTCCTGGCGTCTTGTCGAGGATATAGACCCTTTCGCCGAATGATCGAAGGTGAGACAAGTCCGGCTTCTTTCCCGTCCAAAGTTCTATCGGGGTAATCCCTGTAGGCAGCGCTTTGGTGGGGCAGCGATTGCGCACATAATTTGCTGTTGCGATTGCCTCGGCCCAGAGAGATGCCGGTAAATTTGCGTCGATCTGCATACATCGTGCTGCGTTTACGAGGGTGCGGTTTTTCCGCTCCGCAACGCCGTTTTGTTGCGGCGTGTGTGGTACCGTCAAACGATGTCTGATCCCTGATGACTTGAGCAGATTTTTCATCTCCTCGTTGACATACTCTCGGCCATTGTCGGACTGGATGGCCTTTATTTTGCGTCCGAGTTGGTTTTCAACGAGGTTTTTATAATCGCGGAATTTTTGTGCGACCTCGCTTTTATTCCGAAGGAAATAAACCAGGCAGGAGCGGCTGTAGTCGTCGATAAATGACATACAATATCGCGCGCCTCCCTGCGACTGCATGCGCATCGGTCCACAGAGATCTGTGTGAACCAGTTCCAGGAGCTCCGTCGAGAAACTTTCACGGGGTCCGAAGGATGCGCTCGACATTTTACCTGCAATGCAGGATTCACATTTTATTTCACCTATTGCGGTTTGAAATTTCTGGCCTTTTAAGTAGCCTTGCTTTGCGAGCAACGATAAATCTCGAGCATTCAGGTGACCGAGACGAACATGCCACTTTATAACGTTGGTGTCCGGCGACGTCGTGTTCGCTTTCGCGAATATAGAACAGATCTCCAATGCGTTCGGCGGTCATGTGCACTTTGCCATGTCCATCGGTTACTAACGCGCACGTCTTTGTGAAGGTTACTTCATGCCCCCGATCCACGATCTTTGCAACCGATATGAGATTAGACCTCAAATCTGGGACATACAGAGTGCCCTTGAGCGTCACAATATTGTCCGGGCTGCTTGCCATCGCGACCTGCCCGTCACCTTTAGCGGCCACTCGCGTCACGAAATTGTTCGCGGGTTTTAATTTCCCGGTTCTGTCGCTCGTGTTTACAAAAGCGTTTATGTTGTAGCACAAATGCGAAGTGCAACCGGAGTCTACACACCAGAGTTTGTCCGTGTGATTCGTTTCACTCGTGTTACCCGTGAAATAACAACAGTGAACTTCATCGGACTTCCCTTTATAGTTCGCACTCGTGTTTTGTTTAAGCCAGCACTCGCTTTCCTTGTGACCGAGCTTACGACAATAACCGCACTTGTATTTGCGGTTCTCGCCCGATTTCGACTTATTTTGTCGATTATCGTCACGCTCACCACTGCCGCGCTTTGCATCCCTCGTGCCACCCTTACTCTTCCGTTGGAATTTACCTCTCGGTGGTTGGCCTTTCACATACATAGCGGCGTTCCCGTCCTCGTTAGCCTTCTGATTTCTCACATTGTACTCCTCCATAATCTTTACCTTGAGATTTTCTGCATTCGGGAGATTTTCACGAGATTCGATAGCACACCGAAAATTATCGAAGCTGCTCGGGAGGCTATACAACAGCATTATTGTTAATAACTCGCCATTGATATCGATGTCCATAGACCTTAACTTGTCTACGGCGTCGAAGAATTGGGCGAGATGCTTCGATATGTCGTCTCCTTGCATTTTTTGTCGGGTGAGGCGCTTAAGCAGGCTGGCTTTACGAGCGGGTCCTCTCGAAGCGTATATCGATTCGAGTTTCTGCCAAACTTCTCGAGAGGTATTACGTCCTCGGATCTGGGCCAATTCCGACGGGTTTATTGCGAGCACTAGGTCGGCTTTGGCTTTTCGGTCATTTGCTCTCCACATCTTGAACGCCGTTTCCGAGCGTGTGAGCGCATCGCCTTCGCCGGCGACGACGGGTTGTTCAATTTCGCCGTTGACGTAGCCCCACGTATCATTTTTTATAAGTACGGCTTCGGCTTAGATACACCACGTATCATAATTGTCACTATTATTTGTTCTTTGCGTCCTCTGGGCCCATAACCTATTGGCTGGTTATATTAATCGTAATGGAATAAGAAAATGAATATACAGGAGCCTCAATTATTGACATGGTTTATTGGCGAGAGAAGTACACAGAATAAAAAAATGAATTGAACAAAAGAATGAAAAGCTAGGAAAAATCAATGGCAACTAATGTGATCAAAATAAATTAGGCAGGTAGATTGAATCTTCAACAAGCATTAATTACAATCCTTTGCTGAAAAGTCCGCAATCCCAATTTTTTTCCTTATTTATGCCTTTTGCGTATAAATAAATAAAAAAAATAAAAAATTTATCACTTCACTTGATTGCGGGCTCGAATCTTATAAAAATTGGGAAAAATCCGAAAAAAAGCATCCCCACGCTGGGGTTCGAACCCGTGACCTCTGAATCCCAAGCTGAGGTATTCACCACTGCACCAGCCGCCGCTTTGCGAATGTTCTACAATGAATGGGATTTAGAGCCGCGTGAAAATTTTTGTATACTATTATTTTGTAAACGCGCGGCCATCTGGAGTTCCCACTTCGGGTACTTTCATTCAAGCCCTACATGTGCTATAAATTTGAGCGAAATCGGTGATGACGACCACGTAAAGTCTCCTTGTGAGTGGTGGGTTTTCTGTATACTTATATGAGTTCGCGCCAGGCTTGTCAACAGTCATTACATTAGCAACACTAACTTCAGCATCATTGAATAGTGGTTCGATGGAACTCCAAATACTGTAAGCGAGTAGCGACCAAGTACATATCGTAACTTCATAAAATAACTGACGTAGATGTAGAGTAAGTCCGCAGCATTTGTCTTCGCCGATACAGTGCATATTCATGAACTGTTGCATAATTTTTCGGTATCGCCATACTTCTCCATCAGCAGTCCAACAGCAGCATTATAGAACACTTCGGGTGGAACGCATAGCGGAAGCAGTAGCAAATCGATAAGCTTCCGTTTTAAGAATATGTTCTTCCTGTTTTATCGTTGAGCGTTCCTCGTTATTGGCTTTCAACAAATTCGCGTTTCTTCCGACTTTGTTTCGACTTGTGTCTTATCACTTATCGGGTCAATATCTCCAGTGAATAAATCTAATCTAGTTGCCGGTTTGTGTGCACCTTGATTTAGTTACTATAAATTAACGTGCAGAAAATGTCAATCGATATCATGCCAACTTCTCTTGTTTTCAGATCAAATGTTACGAAAAGCGGCATTTCGCCGATATTTTGCTTTCTCTTGGTCAACGAATGAATTCCATACACATTTTTTAGGTGCGACTAATCGCTTTCATGATATAAGGCCGAGAGTGTACAAAAATATACATTCGTTCCCGTACCATCTTCGAAATAGAATGGAAGCCGCGTTCCCTTTAAATTATTTGCTCAAATCCCATTTCATTCTGCATTGATATCTTCAAACTATGCACTTCTTCTTCTTGCTTTTCACTATTATTCTGTTTGTGTTTTTTGAGAAACCTTTGGCGCCACGAAGCAGCCCGACATTACTCCAGCTAAAATCCGGGGAAATTTTTGGGTCAACCACTGACATGTAAAAACGAGACCAGTTTTAGCACAGGTTCAATCCTTATGGGGCAAATCATGCCATTAAAAATGCCCAAAAATATTGCACAATTATGTTTGAACCTTAGATCATAGAAAGGATAGAATCGTGTAAAATTCGTGTATGTGAGTGAAGCATTTTCCCCTTGAAATAAGTTCTCGCGAGGAACGTGAGGCTATCGATATAAAAAAAATCGAGATTTTTAGTTAATTTTTCGGGTGATGTTAAATCACACTAGAGCTTACACAAGGGTATCGCGTGAAAAATTTCATCTTTGGCTACAGTACACGTATTTGCTTTGTATTTAGAGCGGCTTTTCTATCTTGAAGACCCACCTGCACTGGACGCACAACTACAAAAGAGAAGCCAGCCACTACACAAAATTCCTTCAACTAAACCTACTTATGTCCCATCCTATTCTGTATGACCTAAGGTTTGAAGAGAAGTAAATAAAAAATAATTGAACTATCATGAACAAATCTGTATAAAGGAGATTATATACAGTGACGGGCAAAATTGAACCAATCATTAGAATATTCATACTTACATTATATTTTATTCCTTATAATGTTGTAATAAAATTAAGAGGCACTATTATTATGTTACAATGGCAACTCTATTTTCTCTTTATTTATGATAAACTAACCAATAGCTTCTCAGAAATGAATAATTCTTGGAATTGTCTGACTCAATTTTGCTCGAGGAGAAACATTTTACGTTTAGATGTGCAATAATGCGGAAATCCTATAATGAAATGGGATTTATAATTTTGTTGGAATCAGTAAATATTGTGCTTTCACTGCTTGCTACTTTAAGTTTTATACGTGGTTTAGTTTACCAAATATAAAAATGCGTCCGTTATCGCGCGATACTAAAGAAAAAATTATATCTTTAGTTCACAAAGGACTTTCAACGCGACAAATAGCTGCAAAAGTATCAGTTAGTCAGTCTTCGGTGCAAAGATGAAGGAAAAAGTGCTGCAGCGAAACTGTTCTTATAAAAGCTGGACGGCCAAAAGTTTTAACTTATGAAAATCGTCGTTTGCTTTCTCGGTATATAGCTACGGGAGAAGTCTCATCGGCAACTGCGGCCTCTAAACTGCTTCAGAAGAATATAGGGGCTGCAAGGAGAGCGCTGAAAAAATGCAATTACGAAGCAGTAGAGAAGAAAAAAAAACCTATGTTGTCTTCTAAAAATATGAAACTTCGTCTACGCTTCGCAAAACAGTACAAACACTGGTCTTCAGAGGATTGGCGTAAGGTCATTTGGTCAGACGAAGTAAAAATTAACAGATATTGTTCGGATGGCCGTTCATGGTGTTGGAAAAAGAAAGGAACTGCGCTTAAGCCACAGCACGTCAAACAAACGGTCAAGAACGGGGGCGGATCAATTATGATCTGGGGATGCTTCACGGCTTCTGGACCTGGTATAATTTATCGAATAGAGGGGACAATGGACCGACACCTGTATAAACATATTTTACAGCAGCACCTGCCAGAAATATTCAATAAAATGCCATTTAGGAAGGACGATGTGATATTCCAGCACGACCGAGATCATAAGCACACTTCACAAATTGTGCAAGAATGGCTGCAAAACAAGGGATTTAAGGTTTTGGAATGGGCAGCGCAAAGCCCTAACCTAAACCCTATTGAAAATGTATGGGCATATTTTAAAAAAAAGTTGGCTGTAGAATATGACTCACCTCCATCGTCAGAGGCTGTACTATGGGAAAGAATCCAGGAGCAGTGGAATCGTATTCCTCCAGATTTGTGCGAGAGGCTTGTTTGCAGCATGCCACGACGCTTAGAGTCTGTTATCAAGGCAAAGGGCTTATGGACAAAGTATTAATTGATACTTATTTTTTAATTTTGTTCTGTAAACATCTTCGGGCAAAATTGAGTCTATTATGTAAGGATTGTTTTCTATGTTGTTCCAGTTTTTGAAGAAAAATAAATTTAGGGTTATTAACTTCCCAATGTCTACTTACTCCTAGGCAATATTTAGTTGTTCTCCTGTATAACCTGAAGAAAAGGAAAAAAACTTACTTTGACAGATTGTCTTATTGGTTCAATTTTGCTCGTCACTGTATATCCTTATTTTTTAGTTTTTTCACTAAAATGTTCCTCACGGCAATCAGCTGGGGACATACGTACAACAGAGCTAAATATATAATTAATTATTGTGTCTTTGTTTTGCCTTCATATTTCTCGCATATATCAACCAAAACTAAAATTTACAGCATAAAATGCCAAAACCATCTGTGGGTCCTTGTAAAACTGTTCTAACAGCTGATTGCAACAGAAAATAATTTTGAAAAACAAGAGAAACCCGCATGATATCGATGGGGAAGAAAAGGATTGGCCTGCAGGATGAGGAGTTGTTATTCTTTTCGTTTCATGAGGATAACGCAAACTATTTATTTCTTTACCTTGCTACGGCAAGGTATTTTTATATCGTTTTCCTTAAAAATTGCAAAAGAGAGTAAACATTCTTTGTAAAAGAATTTTCTCCTTTGTATTTCGACCACTTATAACTAGAAAAAACTGTCTCTACCTGTTCGACTATTCTTCTCAATATAATGAAGAACATGCGTTATTAATGATATACATATTTGAAGCCATCAATTGAGTTTATGGCGATCGAGTTATTGGCCTAGGGTACCTGTGCTTTGCTAGGGGAACAGAAATAGAGTGGCTACCTTACTAGCCAGCCCTCATTTCCCGTGATTTCTTTTTATGGGGCTACATTATAGATCACTGCTACGAAAATAACTCATAGATGGTTCACATTTCCAAGATATATACACTTCGGAGCATTTGATTATCCTCACTTTGATTTTTTCACTTTTTTTTAACTTTGGATAGGAGATACAGAAATTAATTACTGCAATAACATATTCGAGATCAGACTAGACCAAATGCACAATTAATGACATCAGAATGATTGTCACCAAAATTATTAGAAGAATTTTTTTTATGGTTTTTACATTATTTAAACCGGAGCACTTGATTACCCTCAGTAGTTGCTAATAAGTTTTGCGTGGGAGCTATTGGTGCGAAATTTTTGGGAAAGCTGTAGCTATGTCTGAAAATACGTTTAGAGTAATTTGTGGACTTGGTTCAATAAGTTGCCTAAAAATGGGGCGTGGTAAAACAAAACATTAACTACAGAATTTATCAAATCGGGAAATCGCCAGGAGGATAGGCAGGGATTATTGGAATATTAATAATACACTTTTAAGGATCCTGAAAATTATGGTAAACGGTGCAAGGGGCGCACCGCAAGAGCAGTTACAGAATGGGAGTGTACGATGATATTGAGGGAGGCATCAAATTCAACATTAACGGCGCGAGAAATTGCGAAACAAGTGGGAACCTCTGCAAATTGTTGGAGTGTACGATGTAATTCAACAATCACCTCACCTGAAGCGCACTAAATTTAAAAAAAAGCCGGTTTTACAACAACGTCACAAACAAACCAGATTGGAATTCTGCCGTACACATCTAAGTTGGCAGGACGAGTGGCTTCAAGTGTGACGAAAGTTTAATTTCGACGGACGAGATAGATGGCTATCGATTTGAGAAAAGAAAACACATTTTACCACTTTGGAAGTGTCTTTCGCGCAAACTATTCAGTTTAGAAAAAAATGATATTGGAAACCTCAATATCATTTTTGAAGACCTATCCATAGATACCCCACACGTATGGGTTTGATGAAAAAAAAATTTTGAGTCTCAGTTCTAAGTATGGGGAACCCCCAAAATTTATTGTTTTTTTGTGTGAAAATCTCAATGCGGTTCACAGAATACATTTACTTACCAAGTTTCAACAGAATAGTTCTTATAGTTTCGGAAAAAAGTGGCTGTGACATACGGACGGACAGACAGACAGACATGACGAATCCATAAGGGTTCCGTTTTTTGCCATTTGGCTACGGAACCCTAAAAAGGTTATTATGCCGACGGCGAAGTACTGTGGGTTCCATTATGGTATGGGGTGCAATTTCATACAGAGATCCGTTTTGGAAGGCCGTCAAACGCCACAAAAGTACATTGATCTCCTAAGAATCAAAGAATTTAAATTAATGAGGCCTTCGAGGGACAGTGATGGACCTTCCAACAAGATAATGCCAGTATCCAGACTGCGATTGCTGTAAGAAGGTGATCTCGAAATAATGACATCCGAGTTCTTGACTAATCTGCATTATCTCCGCATCTCAATATTATTGAAAACCTCTGGGGATGGCCCTCACACAAAACTTACGCTCAAGTAAGGCAATTCAGCTTTAAAAACGATCTGAAAATGGAACTATAAGAGGCATGGAAAGAAATTCCATTAGATTTAATACACCGTTTGTATGGTTCAATTCAAAATAGGTTGTTTGAGGTTGTAATAAATAATGAAGGTCATACTCGTTTTAACAAATAAAAAACAAAACAAAATTATTATCGTTTTTCGCTTTGTTTTTGCTGAGAGTAATCAAGTGCTCCGGTTTAAATAGCTCAAAAACCATAAAAAAATTCGAACAATTCTGGTGACGGTCATTTTGGCTACATTAATTGTGCGTATTGTTCCGTCTGACCTCGGATATTTTATTGCAGTAATTAATTACTGTTCTTCCCATCCTAAGCCAAAAAAACGCAAAATTCAATGCGAGGGAAATCAAGTGTGATATTGTTAAATTAATGGTGGCTTCTATTAAATAGATTTAATTTTTTTATAAAAAAAAAATTGACATGAAATGAAAATGACGATCTTCCTTTATTAAGAACTATTTACATTTTTCCGATCCCTCCATTTATTAAAAAATAGTGACGCATTATGCCCACTCTCAAATGGGCAAACCAACCACGAACCAGCCAACCAAAATGCTGCTATCTTTTCTTTCTTATTGTGAAATAAATCTCCGTCTCGCTCGTGTTTTGGTCGGCTTTAACTTTAACTTTTCGTTTGTATTGGTGAAACCATTAGCCGGTTTTTATTACTGGTTCTGAGCCTAGATACATATTTAGTACCTGAAAAACGTCAAATCTTAAGAAATAATTGACATTAAAGTGTTTAAAAAATTGGCGCCAAAGCTGAAGAAGCATTTTTAAGTGGAAATGGTATTTATATGGAGTGGTAAGTAAAAAAGGATGAAATTTATAAACATTCTTGTTGATAAATTACGAACTATTAATTTCTTCTTGTTCCATTTCACTCCCAACCAAAGAATTGAATACATCTGCTTCTGTGCGTGTTTCAATTTTTACGACTTTTCATCAATTTTGCGTTGAAAACGGATTCAACTTTGCAAAGCCTTGGAAATGTTGGAGAAGTGTTTCGATAACGATACTCCATCGAAAATAAATTTTTATGTGTGGCATGAACGCTTTAGAAGTGGGTGAACGTAGAGACAGGGAGTTCGGCCTGAGCCGCCAAACAGCGTGGACCTATAGTATCTCAAAGCTCAGTCAGAATGAGCACTTTATAGTTCTCTAAAGAAGTACAGTTTCCGCTCCTCATTTATTTCATTTCGAAAATTGAACTGCTCCCCGTCTTATTAATGCGGGATTCGCCGGCGTTTAACAGTGAATATATAATAAAGAACATTTCTCTTTGAATAAATTCTTCCCCACATCGTGCCGAGACAATTATTTTAGACATCATGTCGAGACATGTGCGAACAACTTTCAAATAAATAAAAGTAAAATCTTCCTCGAAAATTCATATTTCAAAGCTATGTTGGACAGTGAATCACGTGCTTGGCAAATAAATCACGTGCTGGACAAAATTCTAGTGCACTCAACGGTTTCGTAAGTACAGTTATTTTGGACACCGTGCCGAGACATTTTGCACAAGTGTTGGTTTACATAACAAATTGCTTTATAAAGTGTAATTATTTTGGACATAATGCTAAAATAAAAAATTGAATTGCTCCCCGTTCCAAACTCGGGATTTGCTTGTGTTGGACAGCGAATATGTGAAATTGAATTGCTCCTCGTTCTCCTAATTCAGGATTTGCTTATGTTAGCCAGTGAATATAGTATAAAAAGTATAAGTTTTTGAACAAATTCTTTCCGAAAGCATCCAACGGTTTATAAAGTGCAGTTATCTTGGACATAGTAAATTTTTGAACTAATTTTTCCCCGAAATCTTCAATGAACATGCTTTGCACAAGCGTTGGTGTACATATCAATTTGTTTTATAAAGTGCAATTATTTTGGACATAATTCCAGTATAAATTTTTGAACAAGTTCTTTCCGAAACCTCTATGGATTTCTAGTGCACACAATGGTTCATAAAGTGCAGTTATCTTGGACATAGTAAACTAATTTTTTGAACAAATTTTCGAACATATGTTTTCACCGAAATTTTCAATGAATAAAAGTGCAATCATTCTGGAAATCATTTCAGAAAATTGAATGGCTCCCGTTTTCTTAAATGGGGATTTTCTTGAGCTAGACAGTGAAACACGTGCTTGACAATACACACAACGGCTTTATAAAGTGCAGTTATCTTGGACATCGTGCCGAAACGAGTGCGATCAAATCTCAATTAAACTTTCATCGAAGATCCCTCATCAACTAATCCACCACATCACAACATCATGCCTAGCAACGCGGCTGGGAAAGCCGCAAAAAACAAAAAGAATAACAGTCAAAAAGCTACACCACGACAACATACTTCAGAGGAAAACAAGGACCATCCCAGCGATTTCAACCGTAACGCCCAAGCAACAACAAACCTATTTGCCCCACTTATTGCTGATCTAGCCATTGACTTCAGAGATGACTTTAGCTCCACAAAACAGGAACCGAACCAGAATTACCACAAAGTCGATACATCACTTCAAGCAACAGTTAAAGGACAACTCGCCTTTGAGGATCACCAACCAACCAAGACTTCATCTAAATAAAATAAAAATAAATTTTGCCCCCCTATTTTTGTCAAATACACTAACACTAAGAAAATTATACATTGTATAAAAACCCTATCTACGGATATCACTAGTCTTAATCACGATTTTAAAACTAGTGATATCCGTAGACTTACACAATAGTACAACAATTTTTATATAGGACCCAGAAGTCCAAGCCAGATTTCTTGAGTTAATGCGTAAGGCCAAACTCGAAGGGCATACTTTTGCACCCCCCCAGTTTAAACCATCCGCCATACTCCTATAAGGTATACACCATAGTTTTGAAAAAGAAGATATAGCAAGCGCAGTCACAGACTTGATCCCTCATTTACAACCCCCTAAAATGTCTTTATTCAGCATGCCTAGATCCAGAAAATCAGACAAACTGCTTAATATTCTCATAGTCCAATTCCATAACGCTTCTGATTTATCGGAAGCTATTAAAGTAAATTCCCTATTACACCAAAAAATATCATGGGAACAAATTAAAAACCGATGAGCAACATAGTGTAAAAATTTCAACGCTATGGGCACATCGCAAACAATTATACTTACAAATTTAAATGGGTAAAATGTGATCAGAATCATGGAGCGGGCTATTGTCTTCGTAAATCTACTGACTCTATAACTGTCTACTGCATAAATTGCAAGTCCTTCGGCCATCCCACTAATTACTTTGGATGCCCCTACCGTAAAGAATTGGTGGATAGAGCCTTTAAAAATAAAATAGTCAGGGAACAAAATAGAACCGCTTACCAAAACGCGTTAATAAATACATTAATAAAGACTTTCGAACCGTCACTTGACCTTTACCAACATATGTTCATGTAGTCCGAACAAAACAACACACCCAGTCAGGATCGAATACTACCCATAACAATGCAGCCGACGAAATTTTCAATTATACCGAAAAAAGATTTGGCCTCAATTTCTACAAAAAAGTTCTGAACACCAAACCGCTAACATAGATATTTCTTGAGATATAGGGCTTTGATGTTGAGGTAGGAATTTTCATGGATTATTGAGCTAAATTGTAGAAACACTACCTCAACTTCAAAGTCCTATATCTCAAGAAATATCGATGTTAGCGATTTGGTGTTGGGAACTTTTTTGTAGGAAATAGAATTTCCTACAAGTTTGTCATATTTACTTTTTCTGTACCTCCTGTTGTTTACGAGATAGGGGCAAAAAGCGAGAATTTCATGGAAAAATTGGGGTTAGTGACCCGTACTAGCTCGCTGGTAGGAGTTAGGGTTACACCGCAATGGACACTTTTGTAGAGCATTCAATTCTGAAGAAAACCTACCATTGACCAAGTTTATACCATAAAATGCCTCTGAGCTGTAGAGGTTTGAAGAAAAATAATCAAAGTTTACGTGTATTTTATATGGAAAATCTTTATACGCTTTGGTCTAGTACTTAATATTAATATTAAGGGCTCCAATTTTCAGGGAATTTTTGTTTAGGTATTTGCCACAAAATTTCGAGGTGGGACTAAAAAAAGAAATAGTCGCGAGAAAAAAGCACCCTAATATATACACTGAAGGAAATTCAAATAGCCTCACTCTTTTTTTTTGTGAATAAAATTAAAAGAAGGATTCGTGCTTTTATAATTATTTGTTTATTAAATAATTAATACAGCTAATTCCACAATAAAAAACAAAAAAAAAAGTAATTTCCTATTAACAGTACTTTATACTAAAAAACAGAAGAAAATTAAAAATGTATTAAAAATAGAAGGAAATTCAAATAGCCTCACGTTAAATATATTTGGGGTTTGGGAAAACACCAAGAGTTCTCAAAAGAAACAGAATTTACATGTGTGAGTTTCGAGTGCGTGCCAGCGTGTGACTGACTGTTTGAGATTCTCTACACCGCAGCTGAGGCGGCTCGACGGAGAAGACTCGAGGCACGAGCTTCTGCTTCCGTCTCCTGCGTGGCGCCAGGGGCGCCAAAGGAGCCGCCACATCCACTCCCCCCCCAGTGAGCTGGTCAGGTTGATCTGCGAACGAGATGTGTCTCGATGAGGACTGAGTGGCAGGAGCAGGTGTAGCTGGAGATTCGGCCGTCGTAAAGGTGTCAGCTTCCTGTGTCGAGGGCTGGCGTGATCCAGGATTTGTAGTCGGCATTGGTGTCTCCGATGGCTCCTGGAGCACGGCAGGTTGGGTTGCGGGATTAGAATCGGTGTCCGAAGTGCTGGGGTCAGCGACCTCCAGATAAGCCGGAACCAGTTGATCGACTGTGATTTCTTTGGGCACACCTGCGACATCGATGATGAAGGTTCGATGATCGGTGCGCTGTATGACTTTGTGGGGTCCTGTGTAGGGTTGCTCAAGTGGCTTGCGCACACTATCAACTCGCTTGAAGACGTGCGTGCAGGTTTGCAGCTCTTTGAAAGTAAACGGAGCAGGTGTCGAGTGTCTCGAAGCCCGTACAGGTCGGATAGCCTGGAAGAGATGCTTGAGACTTTTTGCAAAAATGGATTGGTTTGCCTGAGGAGTCTCCGTGACGAAGAAGTGACCAGGAAGTCTCAGGGTAGTACCGTAGATCATCTCTGCTGGTGAGGCTTGTAGGTCTTCCTTGAAAGCCGAGCGCAGGCCTAGCAGAACCATCGGAAGAGCCTCCGTCCATGCTTGTGGGCAGCATCTGAGTGCGGCCTTGAGGGTCCGATGAAAGCGCTCGACCATCCCGTTGGATTGCGGGTGATAGGACGTGGTGTGGCAAAGTTTGGCTCCGAGGATTTTTGCCAGTTCCCCGAAGAGCTCGGACTCAAATTGGCGTCCTCTGTCCGAGGTAATAAACAAGGGGGTTCCGTAGTGGCTGATCCAGCCATCCATGAGAGCCTTGGCCACCGTTGCGGCCGTGATATTGGGCAGTGGAACGGCGAGTGGCCATCTGGAGAATCTGTCTATCACGGTGAGACAGTATTGCATGCCGTTGACTAGAGGTAGCTTGATTAGGTCGACGTGTATGTGGTCAAACCTGTTGTCCGGTTCCGTAAATTTGCCAAGAGCTTCTCGGTTATGACGTGCAACTTTGGAGCGCTGGCACGGCTCGCACTGTTTGGCCCAACGCAGTGCGTCTTTGCGAGCACCTGGCCAGATGTATTTGCGCGTGAGGGCTCTGGCAGTGGCTCTGCCTCCAGGGTGAGCGAGGCCGTGGACCACGTCGAAGGCCTGTCGTCGAAGACATGCAGGTACGTAAGGACGTACTTCTCCAGTGGAAACGTCACAGAAAAGGTGAAAACCGTCATTCTGGATCTGTAGGAGTTGTAATGCTGTATTGCCTTGCAGCAGGTCCTGAAGCTGTGTGTCAGTGGCCTGGGCTTGGGCTAGCGAGGGCGTATCTAGGACTGTCGGCATCGAGATGGTGGCTGTGTCTGCTTCTGCAGCACTGATGACGGAGTCGAAATTCAAGTAGCTGGAGGTGACTGCTACGTCTGCGCCGGCCTGTGAAGGGGCGCTGTTGTCACAGCTGATCCTGGACAACGCATCTGCGACTACGTTGTTCGTGCCCTTGGAATAAACCAACTTCCCATTGAAGCGCAAAATGTAGTCCAGTTGGCGGGCTTGCCGAGGAGAGGCTTTGTCCGAGCGTTGCTCTGGGGCAAAGATCAGTGGGCGATGGTCCG
This sequence comes from Dysmachus trigonus, assembly GCA_949715965.1. Lineage (NCBI taxonomy): Eukaryota > Metazoa > Arthropoda > Insecta > Diptera > Asilidae > Dysmachus > Dysmachus trigonus. The sequence goes on along the minus strand of OX454321.1, from coordinate 32,062,893 downwards.
TGTAGATGGTGAAGGAGCGACCTTCGAGAATGCGCTCGAAATGCTTGATCGCTTCATAAATGGCCAGAAGTTCCCGGTCGTAGGTGCTGTAGCGCCGCTGTGTTTCGGTGAGCTTCTGTGAGAAGAAACCGAGCGGTCGCCAGATTCTGTCCGAGCCTTGCTGCTCCAGGACTGCACCTATGGCCACGTCCGACGCATCCGTTCTGAGCGCGAGCTGCGCTTTGGGATGAAGAAAGGTTGTGCGGGAAGCTCCAGCGATGCTGGCTTTACAGCGCTGGAAAGCCTTTTCAGCTTCTGGAGTCCATTTGATTGAAGCTTTTTTGGTCAGACCATGGAGAAGGTCGTGTAGAGGCGCTTGCAGTTGAGCAGCTCGTGGAATGCATCTGCGGTAATAATTTACCATGCCAAGGAAGCGACGTAGTTCTGTAGCTGTAGTTGGCTTAGCGCTTCGCTGGATGGCATCCACTTTCGCCGGCGGCGGCTTGAAACCATCTTTGCTGACTTGATAGCCTAAAAAGAGAGCCTGCGGTTTGCCAAAAGTGCATTTGCGAGCATTTACCTTGAGTTTAGCGTTGCGCAGTGTTTCCAGCAGTTGCCTCAGATGACGTAAGTGCTCCTCGTGGTTTTGGGATGCAACGAGGATGTCATCGATGTACACTTTCGCAAAGGGGAGCTTGCGCAAGATGTGGTTCATCGTCCGCTGAGTGGATTGCGTTGCATTGCGCAGTCCAAGAGAGGTCCCCAGGAATTCGTAGAGGCCAAAGGGGGTGGTAACAGCCGTCTTCTCGATGTCCTCGTTGGCAATCGGGATCTGGTAGAAGGCTTTCTGCAGATCTATCGCAGAGAAGACGTTGCCACAGCTCTCCTGGAGAAGGTCCTCTATGACCGGAAGGGGGTAGCGGTCCGGGATGGTACAGGCATTGAGGCGCCTGTAGTCACCGGTGACACGCCACGAGTTGTCACCCTTCTCGACCATATGCAAAGGGCTGGCCCATTGGCTGCTGGAAGGGCGGATAATGCCTTTGTCGAGCAATTCCGCGAAGGCCTTTTTGGCAATGCTAAGTTTCTCACCCGACAGTCGTCGAGGACGTTCAAAAACTGGTGGGCCGGTCGTTGTGATGGTGTGTTTCACCGGTAAATCAGGGACTTGGATAGGCGTGGAGCTGGGCTCGAACACGTCCTTGAACTCTTCAAGCAAAGCAGCATATTTCCTGGCTGTTACGTCATCCTGTCTGACAGGGGCAATGGTGGAGATGGCATACGACACTGCAGGAGCCATGACTCCTCTTACCTCCAGGCCGGTGGTCTGGTCCATGAGGCATCCCCGCCGCAGATTTGGCAAGAGTCCATGTCTGGCGAGGAAATCTGCGCCCAGGATGGCATTGGAAACATCTGCAATGATGAGGTCACAGGGATAGTCTCTCCTGAGACCCAGGCTCAGCGTGAGTTGCTGCTTCCCGTAGGTGGTAATCGCTGAATGATTGGCAGCGTGCAGAACAAGAGGTTGTCGCTGCTTGACTTCCTTGGCCTGTGCTCGAGGAAGTAATGACACAACAGAGCCTGTATCAATGAGAAAATTGATGTTAGTGCATGGATCTCGAATGTGCAGGCGGTTTTCGCTGGAAGTACGGCCAATCTCCGCCACCTGCCGAGAGACTGGCCGGGCTAGTTTCCCGAGTTGGCACGGAAAGTGCATCCTTCCGCGCAGTTTCTGGCGTCTGCACCGAATTTGGTGTGGTAATAGCACCACTCCGGGGTTGAGTTGTCGCGCTGGTTGCTGTTGCGGTTGTAAGAGCGGTTTCTGCTCTGTGAGCGACTCCGTCGCCCGCTGCCGTTGTTCCTGTTGGCACTGCTGCTGTGGGCCCGTGATGCATTGGCCCTGGTGACAGCAAGAAGCTGAGCCATGGTTGCTTGTAGGGCCGCAAGCTGTTGCGATATGGAGTCCGAAATGGCATTTACCTGCGTGCCCTGGGGCAGAAGCTTGTCCGCAGCTTCCAGGAAGGCTTCAGTAGTTGTGGCTTCAGGCTTGAAGGCTTTCAGATAAGTCTGAGCTGGCTCTGGCATCTTAGAGAGCCAGAGGACTTTGAGAGCTTTGTCATCCATGCCCGTCACCAGAGTCTTCATCTTCCTCCAGAGCATGGAGGGTTTGAGGTCGCCTAGTTCCATGCTGGTGAGGAGCCTAAGGAGTTTGTCATCTTCAGACTCTGAGAAGCGCTTGAGGATGGCTTCCTTGAGCGTTTTGTATTTGTCTTTAGCCGGTGGAGGGTCAATGACATCAATGAGATCGGCCATCGTCTCTGAGTCAAGCGCCGCAATCACATGGCTAAATTTGGCTGCATCGTCCGTGATTCCGCGGCAGGCGAAGGCAGCTTCCACCTGAGTAAACCATAGAGCAGGCTTGGTGCGCCAAAAGTCATTGCGAATGACTTGTTGTGACATGTCGTGGTCCTCTGCGTTCGGTTTGTGCTTTGGGGATGTCTCGGCTGCACGACACTTGATTTCAGAATTATCGTCCGCGGCCGATGGGAGCGACAGTGGCTTGAGGTGGCCGTCAGTTCGCTCAAAGACGCCCTGATCAAGGGGAGACAAGAAATTTGCGCCGTCTATGCCAAGCGAGGCACGCAGTTGCGTGCTATTGAGGGGCGGCTCGAAAAACTCGTCACTAACCTTAAAATCGCACTCTGCCTTGAAAGTGTCTTCGTCGGTCTCACTGCAAGAGGAAAATAGTGAAGGAGGTTGCTCGAATTCGTGGCTGTCGTCGACTGGATTGGGGCTGTGCCTCCCAAGTAAGGCGCCGTGGGCCTCCAGAGTCTCGGTGAGCGGAGTAGCCGGTATGCCAAGGAGACGAAGCGATTGTCGTGTCGCTTCACGCTTAGGAGAGAAAGCTCGTGCTCTTCCCCTCGGATGTTTGCCGGTCAGGCCACGCAAAACGTGGGCCGCATTGAGGTTAGGTAACCACGTGGGGCAAAGAATCTCCGAATTAGTTCTCTTTTTGTAGTTCAAGTTCACGAAAACTATGAGTTATTGCGTCTCTGCACAGCAAACACGATTTTGGTCCTGCGGTACCTGCACCAACAGCGTGGAAAAGAAAGTCACACGCACGAAGGGGTCACCACTTTGGGGTTTGAGAACTCTTGGTGTTTTCCCAAACCCCAAATATATATAAAAAATTAAATCCGTTTTGAAAAGCTAATATGAAGTACTACCTCCGTTATGTCTCACATCACAACTTCAAATAATCTATTGGGCATTGAATCGACCAACGTTTGTAGGATTTTTGGTGTTATTTCGGCCCAGACCTGTCTAATCCTGACTTTTAAGTCATTTGCTGACTGAAATTGCTTCCCATTCTCATACACTTTGCGAGATAAGATCCCCCAAAGGTTCTCAATGGGGTTAAGGTCTGGGCTGCATGCTGGCCAGTCCATTACTTCAATATTTCTTTCATGCAACCACTGCTTTGTTACTTGAGAACAATGGATAGATGCATTGTCCTGTTGAAAAACAAATTGTTCTCCCAAAAAAGGCTCAGCATGTTCGAGTAAGCTTATTTCCAACAATTCCACGTAATCCTTGGATGTCATTTTTGTGGAAATCCAGGATAATGGGATGTTTCCGCGATAGGAAAAGGCGCCCCAAACCATGACAGTCCCACCACCAAAGTTGCGCTTGGAGTGAACTTCTGGATTTCTTCTGAGATCATGCTAGTAGTATTGCCAACTTCTAGCCTATCCAGATTAAATTTTTTTTCGTCGCTGAACAAGACCGAATGCCACTCTTTTTCCAAGAAAAATTTAATCTGAATGGGCCAGATTTTTGGCAATACTACTGGCATGATCTCAGAAGAAATCCAGAAGTTCACTCCAAGCGCAACTTTGATGGTGGGACTGTCATGGTTTGGGGCGCCTTTTCCTATCGCGGAAACATCCCGTTATCCTGGATTTCCAAAAAAATGACATCCAAGGATTACGTGGAATTGTTGGAAATAAGCTTACTCGAACATGCTGAGCTTTTTTTGGGAGAACAATTTGTTTTTCAACAGGACAATGCATCTATCCATTGTTCTCAAGTAACAAAGCAGTGGTTGCATGAAAGAAATATTGAAGTAATGGACTGGCCAGCATGCAGCCCAGACCTTAACCCCATTGAGAACCTTTCGGGATCTTATCTCGCAAAGTGTAAGAGAATGGGAAGCAATTTCAGTCAGCAAATGACTTAAAAGTCAGGATTAGACAGGTCTGGGCCGAAATAACACCAAAAATCCTACAAACGTTGGTCGATTCAATGCCCAATAGATTATTTGAAGTTGTGAGACATAACGGAGGTAGTACTTCATATTAGCTTTTCAAAACGGATTTAATTTTTTATATACACCATACGAAAAAATTATAGAAACAAGGACGAAAACTGCAATATTTGGGCTTATTTCAATTATAACAAGTAAATATTTGGAAATTCGATTTGCCAACACTGCGCGTAGGTTGTTGCTATTAAAAAATAATAGTACATTCAAAAGATTTCACTTCATTTTTTATTAACCGAAAAAAAAGCGCATTACAGAAAAATTTAGGAACGAAATAATTATAGAAACAAAATGTTATTTTCGTCAAAGAATTGAATGTATCACATATAATAATTATATCAGAAATATTTAATAATTCGTGTTGCCACCTGAGTTCAAAATTACTTGTTGGAGTCTCCTGGGCATAGAATTAATTAAATTTTGCAGATGCCATTGGTCAATTTTGTTCCATTCGCTAATTACGGCATCCCTAAGATGTTTCACAGATTCAAATTGATGTCCATTCTTGTAAACATTATTGGCCAGTAGTCCCCAAACATTTTCAATCGGATTGAGATCCGGACTGCAGGCTGGCCAATCCAATAACGAAATTTTGTGATCATCCAAGAAGTCTCGTCAGTATAGCAGAATGAATTGCTGCCAATAGTTTTGTCAGCCCATCTGATATAAAGCGGCAATTGAAATTAGATGTTTCCGTGCGTCGAAAACAGCAAATTATACATGACGACAAAAACTTGTCCTATGAAAAAATTAAGTCGAAACCTCAACGTTTGTCTCGTCATAAAACAGCTCGATTTAAGGTTTGCTGAGAAATATCAGTTTTGGGATAAAGAGTAAACAAAGTCGTATTTAGCAACGAAAAAAAATTTATTTTAGACGGGCCTGGTGGTCTCAAAAAATATTGGCATGATGTTCGACAAAAAAACAAGGTGGTGTTTCGCAAAATGTTGGAAGAGGATCCCTTATGATGCCATTGGATATACAGGAAAGACTCCAATATGTACTTTTTCTACTAAAATGTATGCTGTCTATTACGTTAACCTATTGGAATGTGAATTAGTGAATTCGGGCGATGATTATTTCGACCCAGATTACATATTCCAACAAGACAATGCGGCAATTCATTCTGCTAGACTGACGAAAGACTTCTTGGGTGATCACAAAATTTCGTTATTGGATTGGCCAGCCTGCAGTCCGGATCTCAATCCGATTGAAAATGTTTGGGGACTACTGGCCAATAATGTTTACAAGAATGGACATCAATTTGAATCTGTGAAACATCTTAGGGATGCCGTAATTAGCGAATGGAACAAAATTGACCAATGGCATCTGTAATATTTAATTAATTCTATGCCCAGGAGACTCCAACAAGTAATTTTGAACTCAGGTGGCAACACGAACTATTAAATGTTTCTGATATAATTATTATATAATTTTATATGTGCTACATTCAATTCTTTGACGAAAATAACATTTTGTTTCTATAATTATTTCGTTCCTACATTTTTGTGCAATGCGCTATTTTTTTCGGTTAATAAAAAATGAAGTGAAATCTTTTGATTGTACTATTATTTTTTAATAGCAACAACCTACGCGCAGTGTTGGCAAATCGAATTTCCAAATATTTACTTGTTATAATTGAAATAAGCCCAAATATTGCAGTTTTCGTCCTTGTTTCTATAATTTTTTCGTATGGTGTATATTTAACGTGAGGCTATTTGAATTTCCTTCTGTTTTTAATACATTTTTAATTTTCTTCTGTTTTTTAGTTTAAAGTACTGTTAATAGGAAATTATTTTTTTGTTTTTTATTGTGGAATTAGCTGTATTATTTAATAAACAAATAATTATAAAAGCACGAATCCTTCTTTTAATTTTATTCACAAAATAGAGGGTGAGGCTATTTGAATTTCCTTCAGTGTATAAACTTCGTTGCAAATTGTGCAAATACAGATGTTTCCATTTTTGCATTGTAAAAAAATCTGCAAAAACCTTCAATTAATGAATTAAAAGAAAATATCTTCATTGATTTATCGACGCTGACAAGCACGCATTTGTCTTGTGAAATAGCTGATCGAAGGAATTAATAATTTCCATATTTTCAAGACTTTTTGGGAATTACAATATTTATAACAAAAAATGGGCACATCTTAAATGGAGGAATTTTCCATAATTTTCGTAAAAACTTTGTGGAAATATTCAGGAACTCACAGCAGAAAATTCTCACTTTTCGAAATTTTCGAGATAAATACCTCGGGAAGTATAAGCGACCTACAAAAAAATGCGTCACTTTTTATCCTAAGTGAACGTTCCTACAAATTTCATCAAAATCCGTGGGGAGACCTTAAACTTAGTTTATGCCTTGAATTAAATTTGGATTATATTGATAATTTTCATTTGCAGGATATTCTTCCTGAATTGGAATCTTCAAACCATGCGGAAGCTTTAACTTATATGTTATTATTGTTAAAAAATGAAAAGCCCACTGCAGAATTAATAAGATTACTTTTAAGTAGGGAAGCAAAGAATAGAGGGGACCCCTTTGTTACATCAGCACTGAGGTAGGATTTTGTCATAATATTATTTGCATCTTAATTTTCTATATTATTTTCAGATTTTGGTGCCAAGATTTCGAAGAGGTACTTTCAGAGATAATAGCAAATTTATTAACGTCGAAATATCCAAACAGTTCTCCAAATAAAAGAAAAAGACCTCTCAAAAGTAATTCGGCTATAAACAGTTTACCATCATCAGATCAAGTAAATTTGGGAATATTTTTTAAATTGTAATCTAAATTCTATACTTTATAGCTTCTGTGTCATTTAGAGCATTTCCGAAGAAGTTGCCGGCATGGTAACGGAACGGGTACAGGGCTTTATGTACAAGATGCAATGCAAAGGGCCCTGCAGCAAGCTTATTCACACAGCAATGACAGTACAAAGGTTAGTTATAATATCCATATAACTTTTATACGAATTTAAAAACAGAATTTTTACGACTTTAAAAATGTAGTTTTCACGATTTCACAGAGTGTTTCAAGCTACCCTTACACCCTTTCTACATCGATAAAGTAAACCCTTTTTTAACCGACGAAAAAACGGAGGAGGTTCTCAAGTTGACGCGTATATTTTTTTTTTTTTTATGTATGACCACGCATAACTTTTTACGGAGTAGTCCGATTTTAATAATTCTTTTTTTATTGGAAAGGGTATACCCCTAAGTTGGTCCCATATAAATATCACGCTTTACGTAATTAATTAATTTGCTTGTTTGGCGCCGATTCAAAATTGCTTAGGTATACTTACATTAGTTTAAGAACTTATTTATTAAGGTTAATTGAAAACTCAAAATAATTACAAAAATATATACTTAGGCATACTTACATTAGTTTAAGAACTTAGTTATTAAGGTTAATTAAAAAAGGTTTATTATTTTTTGCTTTTCAGTTTTTTCGGCGGTTTAATTTTTTTGTTAAAAAGTTTTTATTATAGGTAAATGTTATATGGTCTATCGATTGACGCTATTATGAACTTCCGATTACAATCGGAAGTGGTTTATTTTGACCAGAAGTTGAGTTTTTCAAATGGAACATGCATATTTTTATAGCGAATTCGGATTCTGCGTCAAAAAATACGCATCTTTTGTTTGAAAGCTTTTTTGAAAAAATGCATTTTTAGTCCTCTAAATGGTTTTTGCAACCTACGACTTGACCTCCGAGCAACTACCGTCCATTTATTTTCGAAATACTATACTGCTAAAAAAGCAACTTCCGTAAGTCGATAATATCGATTGGATAGAGCATATGACATTTACATACATATAAAGAAGGTTTACTTTTTCGAGAAAAAAAAATCGATACGGGGTGGTTTAGAACACTCTGAGCTGCTGTTTTTTAAAGTAGTATAAGTCCATTCTTTCATGAACTGAGATAAATAAGGGTTTGCGTTTGAATCAACTTAAAAATATTGGCAAAAGTTAATCAGTTCAGACTATAAACTTGTTAAATTTTATTAAAATTTCATAAAATTATTAAAGAAAATAAGCGAATTTTTAGTTACCAATGGACTTATATCACTTCCAGTAATAATATAATAAATTTTAAAAAATATTGAGCCGTTGTTTTTGAACATTGTATAAGTCCATTTATTCGTATATTGAGACATTCATATTATAATATTCATGGGTCTTATTTCTGTAAATATGATTAAAAAAAACTATTCTCGCGAAAAAATTATTTGCTAATTACTTACCTACAACACTGTCAAACCAAATTGAGATCTTACCGTCTCTTTTATAGGTGTCAGCACTTTTATAATTAAGTAATGAAATGCTATATGATTTACCTAAAACTAATTGATTTCACGCTGCAATCCATTAAAAAGTCGTTTCAATTATCATTATTACGAAGACTTAATCCACTTTCAAAAGCAACATTCGTGCGATAACATTTTATAGTTCAACTTATTTTTATTACTTTATAAGGATATTTTACAGCACTCAATTTGTGATTATAAATATAAAAAGAGGATATCTATATCTCACTAAAACTACAACTAACTCATTTTTTCCCAAAAACAGACTTATACCACTTTAAAAAACAATGGCTCAAATGTGTACCAGGTTGTGTAAAATGTGCGATAGAGATTCTAGTAAAACGAATTCTTATATTTTCCCGAAAAATTTCACATAGTAATAAGAACATCTTTCATCCTAGAAATTTTACCGTTTTTAAAATGTTTTTATTAGTTCACTTTCTTGTATATTTGTTCGGTACAAATTTTGCAGCCGATTTCAAACTAACTACCTAATGATCTATATACGAGGGTGGATTGATAAGTTTCCGGCCTGACCAAGAAAAACAACGTTTTTAAGAATTTTTTTTTTTTATTTCTCAACATAATCTCCTCCGAGGCTGATACATTTCTCATAGCGGTGTTCTAGTCTAGTAATGCCATCTCTATAGACTGATTCGTCAAGCTCCTCAAAATACTCATTTACAGCTTCGATTACTTCTTCATTGTCCGCAAATCTCTTACCGCCAAGCCATTTTTTGAGGTTAGGAAACAGATAATAGTCACTCGGGGCTAGGTCTGGAGAGTAGGGAGGGTGCGGCATCAATTCAAACTTCAGATCGTTGATTTTAGCCATCGCAACGATTGACGTGTGCGCTGGTGCGTTATCGTGATGAAACAAGATTTTTTTCTTCGCCAGATGAGGTCGTTTAATTTTCACTTCGTGGCTCAAACGTTGCAATAAGTCTGCGTAGTATTGACCAGTGATAGTTTTACCCTTTTCAAGGTAATCAATGTACGAGTATTTGATGGATTTTTTCGATCGTATCTGGAGTTGTGACCTCAATGGGGCGTCCTGAGCGAGGCTCATCAGAGGTGCTCACACGACCCTTTTTAAACTCGGAAACCCACTGCTTAACGGTTGAATATGATGGGGAGGATGTCCCCAGTGTTGAGACCATCTCTTCTTTAATTTCCTTCGGCGTTAACCCCTTCAAATAAAAGTATTTGATGACAGCACGATTTTCCAGCTTTCCCATTTTTACGAAAAACACAGAGGCGTCTTGTTCAGCGTGCTCTCAAACCTAAACTAACATGGCGATCGGACTGAAACTATAGCTACAAGCTATCTAAGGATGGTACTATAGAACGCCACCTCAAGGTAGGCCTAGTGGCGCCATCTCTTGGTCAGGCCGGAAACTTATCAATCCACCCTCGTATTTATAATATTTATTGTTACACACACACACACATAAAATATAATATCTGTATATATATAATTTTTTTTTTGCATTGACAATGTATATATGCATTAGGGTGCTTTTTTTCGCGACTGTTTTTTTTTTTTTTTGTTTTTTTTTACTACCACCTCGAAATTTTGTGAGAAATACCTAAAAGAAAATTCCCTGAAAATTTGAAATTTGGAAAAAAAGCTCAGGGGCATTTTGTGGTCTAATCTTGGGCAATGATAGGGTTTCTTCAAAATTTAATGCTTTATAAAAGTATCCATTGCGGCGTAACCCTAACTCCCACCAGCGAGGTAGTACGGGTCACTAAACCCAATTTTTTTCATGAAATTCTCGTTATATTGCCCCTATCTCGTAAATAACAAGAGCTATAGAAAAAATGTAAATGACAAACTTGTAGGAAATTCAATTTCCTACATAAAAGTTCCGGAATACCAAATCACTAACACCGATATTTCTTGAGATATTGGGCTTTAAAGTTGAGGTAGTGTTTCTACAATTTAGTTCAATAATCCATGGAATTTCCACACTACCTCTACTTCAAAGTCCAATATCTCAAGAAATATCGATGTTAGAGATTTGGTGTTCTAGAACTTTGTATTTCCTATAAGTTTGTCATTTACATTTTTTCTGTAGCTCTTGTTATTTACGAGGTAGGGGCCAAAAAACGAGAATTTCATTAAAAAATTGAGTTTAGTGACCCGTACTACCTCGCTGGTGGGGGAGTTAGGGTTACGCCGCAATGGATACTTTTGTAGAGCATTCAATTCAGAAGAAACCCTTGAAATCATTGACCAAGATTATACCATAAAATGCTTCTGAGCTGTAGAATTTTGAAGAAAAAAAATCAAAGTTTACGTGTATTTTAAACGAGAAATCTTTGCATGCGTTGGTCGGGCACTAAATATTAACCCATTAATGCGCAAAACGAGGATTTTGTGCACGCAAGTTCAATTATACGATTCGAATAGCAAATTGGGGCGATTTTCTTCCAAATTCGTATATATGGGGTTTTTGGGGGTGCTCTCTCAGAATCTGGCATTTGTTTTGCAATAAAGTCCGACTGTCTTAACTTTCTCAAACCATGATTTTGAAAGTTTTTTTTTACTTTGGTTTTTGCAAAATGGTCATTTTGTACAGCAATGTAATAAAAAACTTCGCGATTTTTTTCCGCGAAAAACATCAACTTTACAAAAAAATTTATAGAACAGAAAGTGTTTAAAATTAGCCAAAGAACACGTGTGAATTTTTTCAGAATTTTGTTAGACTATTTTTGGTTTTTTGGATTTGTCAAATTTTTGAAAAATTCAAAAATCTCCCGGAAAATTCTGAAAAAATTCACACGAGTTCTTTGACTAATTATAAGCACTTTTTGTCATATACAAATTTTCGTATAATTGATCATTTTTGAGTAAAAATATCACCAAGTTTTTTTATGATGAAATTAGGTGGTACTCAAAAAGGATTAATTATACGAATAAATTTTATAAATAGCCAAAGAACATGTCTGACTTTTTCAGAATTTTTTAGGACATTTTTGGCTTTTTCATAAATTGGACAAATCCAAAAACCCAAAAATAGTCGAAAAAAAATCTGAAAAAATTCACACGTGTTCTTTGGCTAATTTTAAGCATTTTCTGTTCTATCAATTTTTTGTAAAGTTGATCTATGTCGTGTAAAAAAATTCAAAGTTGTTTATTACATTGCTGTACAAAATGGCCATTTTGCTAAAATCAAAGTAAAAACAAAACTTTTAAAAGCATGGTTTGAGAAAGTTTAGGCATTCGGACCGCGATTTCTGGTGGTTGTATGATCATCCAATAGCAGCAAAGATAAGATAATCGACTTTGAAAAGAAAAATGACCAAAAAAAATCAGCACCTATTTGAAAAAACCCAAAAAATAATAGGGTTTTTGAAGCTTTTATTGCAAAACAAATGCCAGAAAACCCCATATATACGAATTTGGAAGCAAATCGCCCCAATTTGCTATTCGAATCGTACAATTGAACTTGGGTGCACAAAATCGTCGTTTTGCGCATTAATGGGTTAATATTAATTAATTCTAATATTAATTTTTAGGGAATTTTCTTTTAGGTATTTCCCACAAAATTTCGAGGTGGGAGTGAAAAAAAAAAAAATTGTCACGAAAAAAAGCATCCTAATATGTACAGTGCTGTGCAAAACATTTGCAACTAAAATCATAGTTTCTTACAGATCATTATAAAATTATATAATTATATAATAATGATAATTTTCTATTCCGATCCAACTACTGCAGGGCATATAATCCAGTCTGTCGGTCAGGTCCATGCGCGGAAGTGTATTATTAAAATATGTTTTTTCCTTTAAACGCAATTAAACTAAAAGTTCGTAAAATGGGAGTAATTAATTTTACAATGAAATAAAAAACCGAATAAAATAGCTAAATACACCATATCCAGAATTATAAGCAGTTTTAAAAAGACTGGGAGTATTGAAAATATTCATAAAGGGTGGTAGACCAAGGAAACAAAGGCTGAGGATCGTAGAATTTAAATTTTAAGTAAATCTCGGCCTTTCCTCAGTTCAAGGTACTTAGGTAAAAAACGAATAAAACCTGGATGTGGATCCTTCGACAGTAAGAAGACGAGCCATAGAAATCGATCTTAAAACCTACAGGCCAGCGAAAAAGCCACTACTTTCCGAAAAAAATGGCTGCGCTCGACTTGTCTTTGCTCAAAGTCATTTAGAATGACCTCTAGAAAAATGGAGAACTGTCCTTTTTGCGGATGAGTGTTTAAGTTTAACTTAGTGGGGCTAGATGGAGGGCAAAAAGTAGGACGACCGACGAACAAAGGACTAAATCCGCGATAAACTGTGGTAACTGTGAAGCATGGAAGTGGTAATACAATGGTATGGGGGTGCTTATCAGCTCAGGGCGTGGGACCGCTTTATGAAATACCAGGGATAATGAAAGCGGAGGACTACAAAAACATTATGGAAAATGTTATGCTCCCTTACGCAGAGGAAGAAATGCCCCTGCGCTGGCGCTTCGAACAGGACAATGATCCCAAGCACACCTCTAGACTTCTTCAGGCTTGGTTTTCGCAGCAAAACATTGAAGTTTTGAAATGCCTACCACAGTCCCCAGATCTCAACCACATAGAAAAGCTATGGCAACTGGTTAAGAAGAATATGAGGGGTTAATTTTACAACAACTGTGACGAACTCTTTAATGGTATAAAAAAGGCTTGGAATGATATAACTTCTTTACATATTGAGTCGCTATTTAATTCTATGCCAAGAAGATGTGCAGCAGTTATTGTAAATAAAGGCTATTCAACCAAATATTAATGATAATATATATTTAAAGTCGCCAACATTGTTAATGTCAAGGAGTTGCAAATGTTTTGCACAGTCAGTTTTGTATCTTAGTATGAAAAAAACGAATATTTCTCCTTTTTTATTGAATAGTTACCTTTAGTTTTTTAATATTCTTAAATTAGATATAATAATGAATAAAATACTGTATTACTTTTTTTGTTTTTAAGAATTTAAGGTTTGATGTAGTAAGATAAAGAAAATTGGGGTTTTAGTTGCAAATGTTTTGCACAGCACTGTATATAGGTATATCATATATTATTTGTAGGTTTTATTTCCAAAATCATTGCACAAGACTAAAAAGCAGAAAATAATTATTTAAATAAAAAAAAAAATCTTTTTAAAAAACATCGTTTTTTAAAGGTACTTAAAAAGTATAAAATAATTATTCATAGATCCATACAAATTTATAATCCCATGCAGATTCAAAACCCCATACAGTTTGTCCTGAAAATGTGTGATTGTGCATTTTTATAGTTATGAAAATACTTGTAAGATTTAAAATGAAAAACTCAGGCATTTAATGGAAGGAAAATGGAGACCTCCATTTATGTTCAGGAAGTTGTCAAAGAGAGATCTCTCTTCAACTTTTTCGTGAGCTTAAAAAGAGGCTTCGCCAGCAATGACATGCTAACTTTAAAATCATGTGAAAAGGATACATCCTGGAGGTATCAAATCTCTTTTAGGAGACATCCAGGTTTAAACTTTGATGCCTCCTTTTCCTACTGGGAACAACCTACTTCAACGCTTTATAGAAACAGAATGTTCACTTATTTTTTCAGTGCTCCGAGACTGTCCCTCTTCGGTCAAAAAGAAAAACACGGAAGGTAAACAAAAATACGCGAAACTTATGCCTATTCTCCAATGAGCAAGCCAACCACAAACCAACCACTTATCAGTTGGCTGACAAAGTGCGTTCGTACACATCTTTATCAATGTAGATGTGAGATGTAAAACGTTCTGCTTGTTTTAATCGGGAGTAAAATGGAACAGGAAGAAATTTATATTTTTCGTAATTTATGAACAAGGATGTTTATAAATTTCATCCTCTTTTACTTTTAACACTCCAAATAAATACCATTTCCATTAAAAAATGCTTCTTCACTTTTGGCGGCAATTTCTTTCTAACACGTAACCCCAATTATTTCTTAAAATTTGACATTTTGGCAGTACTGAATATGTAGCTAGGCTCAGAACCACTACTAGAAATGGGCTGAATTTCATGTGGCAATTCAAATGATTTAACCAATGCGAACGAAAAGCTCAAGCATGCCAACCAAAACACAAGCGAGACGAGAGATTTATTTTACAATGAGAAGGAAAAGGTATCAGCATTTTGGTTGGTTGGGTGGCGGTTGGCTTGCTCATTGGAGAGTAGGCATTAAACTCATATTGCCATCCCTTAAAGCCGAGATACAATGTACGCGACACGTTTTTGTGGCGCTACGAAATGAGTTTGAATACGGGAAAATCCAATCAGCTTGATACAATGCACGCACTGCAATTTTGTAGCGCTAGAAAATTTGGTGGAACTTTAAAGGCCGAGATACAATGTACGCGACACGTTTTGTGGCGCTACGAAATGAGTTTGAATATGGGAAAATGCAATCAGCTTGATACAATGCACGCGATGCAATTTTGTAGCGCAACAAGGTTTGGTGGAACTTTAACTTTTGAAGCGCGATGATTCGATTCCATGTTTCTATTTCAGTTTGGTTCTAGGGACGGAATTAGCTGTTAGAATAGTTTTACGATGTCCAACAGATGGCTACGGCATTTTGTAATACAACTTTCAGCTTTAGTTGGTATATATGAGGTCAGTTTAAACATAACTGTGCATGATTTGCTGCATGAAATTTGAGCCTTTTGCAAAAAATGGTCTCATTTTTCAGTCGACGGTTAGCAGTTCAGTTGTTTTATTCGAGCGGTACCGTCGCTCTCATTGTATATTGCAGCTCAATGTTTCACGATATTCCACGCGGTCGCGGTCGCGATCTCGGTCTTAACTTTTGAAGCGCAATGATTCGATTCCATGTTTCTATTTCAGTTTGGTTTCCGTCCCTAGATTAGCTGTTAGAATAGTTTTACGATGATGGCTATGGCATTTTGTGATACAACTTTTAGCTTTGGTTGAGATATGAGAAATATGAAGGTTAGGCGCAGGCAGGAACAATGACTTTTATATATGTATATCTCTCTTATTCATAAGTCCCCAGTTGAGTGCCGCGAGGAACATTTTTGTGAAAAAACTTAAAATTGAGCGTGGTATAAAAGAAATCGGTTCGTGAAAGTTTAATTATTTTTTGCGTCAGCTTAAATATAACTGTGTATGATTTGTTCCATCAAATTTGAGCCTTTGTTAAAATGGTTTCATTTTTCAGACGTCGATTAGCAGTCCAATTCTTTCATTCCAGCGGTATCGTCGCTCTCATTATACAGTGCTGTGCAAAACATTTGCAACTCAAATCATAGTTTATTACAGATCATTATAAAATTTCCTAAACCAATGATACTAAAAAAAGTTTTACAGTGAATTATTCTTTATTATGTCTAGTTTCCAGATATAACAATAGCACAATGTAATATCCCATAATAAGGGAGCAATATCCAGTTTTTTATTCAACGTAACAATTTTGCCTGTGCAAAACATTTGCAACTTTATATATCAACAAATACTTTTCTCAGAATAAATGAGAATTGGCAGTACTTTGTTAGTTAACTGTTATTTTCTATTCCATACATAGTTAATAAAAAATAATAATAATAATTTTCTATTCCGATCCAACTACTGCAGGGCATATAATCCAGTCTGTCGGTCAGGTCCATGCGCGGAAGTGTATTATTAAAATATTTTTTTTTCCTTTAACCCTAGAGTGGGCGCGTCTTTCCGCGAAACGTCAGTGGGCGCGTGGGGAGCATTTTGCCGCCTCTTTTCATTGGCCATTTTAAGAAGGAATTTAGCAGTTAAATTAAATTATTTCTTCGGGATTTAAGTAATACGCTAATAAGTAATGATAAATCAACATATTTATTAAACTCTGTTTTAGGAACTTTGGTTTACAAAATTTTAGGCAATGTAATTATTTTTAGTGACTTTTTTTAACTTATCCTATATAATACTCTATAATACTGAAAAAAATTAAAAAAAAATAAAAATTTTTAACCTTTTCTAAATCTATAGGATATGCTTTATCCAAACAATCTTCACAAAGGTATGTTCAATGTTCATTGCACAGACATTTTGAGCATCTGCAACACTCTTTTTTCGTGCCCCTATTTTTCTTTGTTGGACATATACTGCACTTGCCCTCCTTCTTTGAAGATGATGCTGCTTCTACAGGTACAAAGCGAGCAATTTGGTTCCTCAAAGGAATGTTCAATGTATCAATAGAAGACTCACTATGATAACTAGATCGATCACTTTCTGACACATTGTCATCTACAAACTGTGAACTAGCATCTTCAAAATCAGACATTTCCTCTAACCAAGACACAATTTTATCGTCCATTTTGTTATTCATTTTTGTTGAGTCACGTGATAGGTACTTTTAAATCCTAAAATTAAAAGCGTTTTTTACTTTTCACAATGAATGCACCGTAAAATATAGTGTACATTTCAATTTCGCAAAAAATACATCACACTATTCTTACTTACGTGAGTGGGCGCGCGGTGAGCAATTTGCCGACTGGCGACACTTAATGATAACAACCTCCTCTTCAAGCGGTCCCCCCGCGCACTGATGGCGTCCAGCCTTTCGGCACGCGTTGCGAACGAAAGTGGGGGCAGCTACTAAAAAGCGCAAGCCTAACGGACAATTCTGTTTTGAATTTTTAACGTTTTTTTTAGCGCGGGCGGCAAAATGCTCATAGCGCGCCCACTCTAGGGTTAAACGCAATTAAACTAAAAGTTCGTAAAATGGGAGTAATTAATTTTACAACGAAATAAAAAACCGAATAAAATAGCTAAATCCACCATATCCAGAATTATAAGCAGTTTTAAAAAGACTGGGAGTATTGAAAATATTCATAAAGGGTGGTAGACCGAGGAAAACGACAAAGGCTGAGGATCGTAGAATTTAAATTTTAAGTAAATCTCGGCCTTTCCTCAGTTCAAGGTACTTAGGTAAAAAACGAATAAAACCTGGATGTGGATCCTTCTACAGTAAGAAGACGAGCCATAGAAATCGATCTTAACACATACAGGCCAGCGAAAAAGCCACTACTTTCCGAAAAAAATGGCTGAGCTCGACTTGTCTTTGCTCAAAGTCATTTAGAATGGCCCCTAGAAAAATGGAGAACTGTCCTTTTTGCGGATGAGTGTTTAACTTTAAGTTTAACTTAGTGGGGCTAGATGGAGGGCAAAAAGTAGGACGACCGACGAACAAACGACTAAATCCGCGATAAACTGTGGTAACTGTGAAGCATGGAAGTGGTAATACAATGGTCTGTGGGTGTTTATCAGCTCAGGGCGTGGGACCTCTTTATGAAATACCAAGGATAATGAAAGAGGAGGACTACAAAAACATTATGGAAAATGTTATGCTCCCTTACGCAGAGGAAGAAATGCCCCTGCGCTGGCGCTTCGAACAGGACAATGGTCCCAAGCACACCTCTAGAATTCTTCAGGCTTGGTTTTCGCAGCAAAACATTAAAGTTTTGAAATATCACGCACAGTCCCGAGAATAGAAAAGCTATGGCAACTGGTTAAGAAGAATATGAGGGGTTAATTTTACAACAACCGTGACGAACTCTTGAATGGTATAAAAAGGCTTGGAATGATATAACTTCTTTACATATTGAGTCGCTATTTAATTCTATGCCAAGAAGAAGTGCAACAGTTATTGTAAATAAAGGCTATTCAACCAAATATTAATGATAATATATATTTAAACTCGCCAACATTGTTAATGTCAAGGAGTTGCAAATGTTTTGCACAGTCAGTTTTGTATCTTAGTATGAAAAAACGAATATTTCCCCTTTAGTTTTTTAATATTCTTAAATTAGATATAATAAAGAATAAAATACTATATTAGCTTTTTTGTTTTTAAGAATTTAAGGTTTGTTGTAGTAAGACATAGAAAATTGGGGTTTTAGTTGCAAATGTTTTGCACAGCACTGTATACAGCAGCGCGATGTTTCACGATCTTCCACGAGCCACAAAAACGCCTTTAAGGCCGAGATATAATGTACGCGACGCGTTTTTGTGGCGCGTGGAATATCGTGAAACATCGCGCTGCAAATCGCGATCGCGGCCAAAAATATCGTTTCCCCTTCAAAAAACCGCCGTGACCTTGATGTGACCTTCGAGGTCATGGTCACGGCCAAGATCAAGGTTGTGGTCAGAATCACATTCGGACGTAAAACTTCCATTCTTTCCTGCAGTAACAATGCAGGTTCCCTTTTAAAGAGCCATCTGACCTTGATATGACCTTCGAGGTCATGGTTAAGATCATAGCCGGACGTATAATTTTCCGCTCTTTCCATTTCCGTGCTCAAAAATATGGGTTCCAATTTAAAAAAGTCAACTTGACCTTGAAATTACCTTCAAGGCCATAGTCAAGGTCGAATCTACGGCCACCATTGAATTGCCAGGGAAAATTCCTAAAACTTGTTCCTAAAACTTTTTTCTCCAAAATGCATTGCTCGAAAGTTATTTAGCCGTTTCCATACTTTTGGATCACCCTGTATACCAACCATAGCTAAAAGTTGTATAACAAAATGCCGTAGCCATCTGTTGGGCATCGTAAAACTATTCTAACAGCTGATTCCGTCGCTAGAACCAAACTGAAAAAAAAACCTGGAAACGAATCATCGCGTTTCAAAAGTTAAAGTTTCACCAAACTTTGTGGCGCTACAAAATCGCAGCGCGTGCATTGTATCAAGCTGATTGCATTTTCCCGTAAATTGTATCTCGGCCTTTAGGATTTTACTCTTAAGGGGGACCACTAGTGTGACATTTTAAAAAAAAAAAATTTTTTTGTTTTGCATATTTCGATAGTCTATACCTTTGAAAATAACATATTAAAATTTCAAGTGCATATCTCAAATAATTTTTGAGTTACAGCCATCAGAAGAGCAGCCGCTCATGGTATCGAGGTACTGCGAAATGTATGAATTAAACTTTAAACGCGTTTTTCTCGAAACTACTTTTTTCAAATTTGCTGCAGTTGTAGCTCGAAGACAAATCATCCGATCGATTTGATTCTTTTTGCAACTTCTTTTATACATGTTTCTCCGTGCCATAAACCTCTAATATTCCGGATCGAATAAAAAATGTAATTTTGGCAGGCCAAAAATCACGAAATTTTCGCGCGAAATTTGAATTTTTTTTTAAAACTCCGTCATTTTTTTAAATATAAATTTTCTTATTTTTTTCGAGGTTTGTGGCACGGGAAATATCTTCTAGTTTAATAAACTTTTTGGTTTTTTTGATTTCACGCAATGTGAACGTCTCTATAACTGCAGGAGTGGGGGCAGTTTTTTTTTTTGGAGCCTTGGGAAATTGCGAATAATTTGCTGAATTTTCAAATCTTTGGTCCAAAAATTGTATCATGTATTTACTATATATCCACAAATATATCGTTAAAATATTAAAACATTCCATGCAGTAGTTGTCTTTAAAAAAAATTCCAAAAATCACCTTTTTTTAAGGCGGTCACACTAGTGGTCCCCCTTAAGATTGCGCATAATAACGAAATAAAACGAACGAAGAGTGAGACTTAAACCACTAAGCATACAGCATATGTTGTATGCTCAATGCTTAAACTCATACAGTTAGTCCCAAAAGTAAGTTAACAAGGTTAATTTGAAATAAAACAGCAGTAAATTTTATTTAATTGTCATAGTATTACAAATTTTCCTCTCATTAATGAAAGTTAATTTCATTAACGAATAAAAATACATAATATGAAAAATTCAATTTCCCTCCTCTATAGTATGCAATAAATTAAGAATATAAAAAATGAACTCATAATACCGCCAGTCAAAAGTATATTAACAAATCATTTATCTTCCACAATGTCCACCTTTATTTAGCGATAACTGGGCGAGTCTATCGGGTAATGAAAGAGTATACCTACGACATTCTTCTACTGGAAAGGTATACCAGGTTTCCTCAATAGCAGCCTTTAATTCAGCAATACCTTTTGGAGCCCTTTCTGAAATCTTTAATTTTAGCCAAGCCCAAACATTTTCTATGGGTGAAAGATCTGGGCTTTGCGGGGGCCACTCCAGGACGTTAATATTTTTTCTTGCTAAGTAATCTTTAACTTTTTTTGCCGTATGTATTGGCGCATTGTCCTGCTGAAGCACAAAGTTTGTCCCAATCAGCCTCTTACCTTCTGGTATAATCTTCGTTTTAAGCAAATTTAAATAAACGTCGGAATTAACTTTGCCCTCTAAAATGACAATCTTGCCAATACCATAGGAAGACAGGCATCCCCAAACCATAATGCCTCTCTCCAAGCTTTTAAGTGTTGGTAAAGCGCATTTATAAGAAAAAGTTTCACCTTTGCTTCTCCATACATGAATATTGCCATGGCTGTACTTCAGTCGTATCATAGATTCATCGGTCCATAAAATTCGCTCCCAGAAGACTAGAGGCTTTAAAACGTTCTCCGTGTAGAACTGTAAGCGTTTTTTAATATTTACCTTACTTAAGTAAGGTAACTTGCGCGGTCTTCGTCCACATTTGCCTGATGAGCGTATACGCCGTCGTATTGTTTCTAGCGAAAGGGCAGATTTTCCTTCAGAAATCAACTTCTGTTGAATCTTTGGTGCGGAAATAAATGGATCTGATGAGACTAGATTGGCGATCCTCTTGTCTGTCCTGTTGTCCGTTATTTTGGGTCGTCCTGGACGTTTAAGTTCGATAAGACGTCCTTCCTCTTTGTACGCCTTGATGGCTTTACATATAGAGACTGCACTTTTTTCGAAAATTCTCGCAATTTCACGATATGTTCTTCCTTCATCGTACATTTTAATTATAGCCTTACGCTCTTCTGAAGTTAAATGCTTGAATCCCCCCATTAAAGATGTTTTAATTTTCAAAGAAATATCCTAAGATGACAAATACAGAAGTAATTGTTCTTCTTTTAATTTATAACAGTTTATTAACACTACCTGACAAAGTTTTTATCGCCTTAATTAATTAATTTAATTAATGGATTAATACCATAAAAATTAGATTAATTCATGAACAATAAACCGCGAAATACTAGTGATCTGTTCGTGTTAACTTATTTTTGACTGCCTGCTTAACGAGTGCGCTCAGAACTACTAATGAAATACGCGTAGAGAATTGCGCAATAGATGTACAGTGCTGTGCAAAACATTTGCAACTCAAACCCCAATTTTCTATGTCTTACTATAACAAACCTTAAATTCTTAAAAACAAAAAAGTTAATACAGTATTTTATTCTTTATTATATCTAATTTAAGAATATTAAAAAACTAAAGGTAACTATTCAATAAAAAAGGAGAAATATTCGTTTTTTCATACTAAGATACAAAACTGACTGTGCAAAACATTTGCAACTCCTTGACATTAGCAATGTTGGCGACTTTAAATGTATATTATCATTAATATTTGGTTGAATAACCTTTATTTACAATAACTGCTGTACATCTTCTTGGCATAGAATTAAATAGCGACTCAATATGCAAAGAAGTTATATCATTCCAATCCTTTTTTATACCATTAAAGAGTTCGTCACGGTTGTTGTAAAATTGACCCCTCATATTCTTCTTAACCAGTTGCCATAGCTTTTCTATGGGGTTGAGATCTGGAGACTGTGCGAGCCATTTCAAAACTTCAATGTTTTGCTGCGAAAACCAAGCCTGAAGAAGTCTAGAGGTGTGCTTGGGATCATTGTCCTGTTCGAAGCGCCAGTGCAGGGGCATTTCTTCCTCTGCGTAAGGGAGCATAACATTTTCCATAATGTTTTTGTAGTCCTCCGCTTTCATTATCAGTGGTATTTCATAAATAGGTCCCACGCCCTGAGCTGATAAACACCCCCAGACCATTGTATTACCACTTCCATGCTTCATAGTTACCACAGTTTATCGCGGATTTAGTCGTTTGTTCGTCGGTCGTCCTATTTTTTGCCCTACATCTAGCCCCACTAAGTTAAACTTAAAGTTAAACACTCATCCGAAAAAAGGACAGTTCTCCATTTTTCTAGGGGCCATTCTAAATGACTTTGAGCAAAGACAAGTCGAGCTCAGCCATTTTTTTCGGAAAGTAGTGGCTTTTTCGCTGGCCTGTATGTCTTAAGAACGATTTCTATGGCTCCTCTTCTTACTGTCGAAGGATCCACATCCAGGTTTTATTCGAAAGACCGAGATTTAATTAAAATTTAAATTCTACGATCCTCAGCCTTTGTCGTTTTCCTTGGTCTACCACCCTTTATGAATATTTTCAATACTCCCAGTCTTTTTAAAACTGCTTATAATTCTGGATATGGTGGATTTAGCTACAGGGTCCGCCAAATAACTTTTTTTTTTTGAAAATGCTATAAAAAAAAAAACTACTGAATATTTTTTCAAATTTCTTTTTTTATTTCAAATTACAATCCTTCCGGTTAATGATGGAAAATAATTTCATTCAAATGGCTGCCTCGGCTGGCCATGCAGTAGCCTACACGATCGGTCCAATTTTTAAGTACATTATCGATTGTGTGCAGCTGTATTTCACCAATGGCTTCACGAATATTGTCCTTTAAAGCGTCAATTGTCTCTGGCTTGTCGGCGTAACACTTATCTTTGACGGCACCCCACAAATAATAGTCTAACGGTGTCAAATCGCAGCTCCGAGGTGGCCAAACGACATCAGCTCTGCGGCTGATAATGCGATTTTCAAAAACAGGGCGCAAAACATCAAGTGTAGCGTCGGCTGTGTGGCACGTAGCGCCGTCCTGTTGAAACCAAATGTTGCCAATATCCTGCTCTTCAATTTCTGTGAACAAAAATTCGTTCAACATGGCCCGATAACGATCGCCATTGACTGTAACGGCCACTCCTTGCTCATTTTCGAAGAAAAATGGCCCAATTATGCCTCTGGACCAAAATCCGCACCAAACAGTGACTCGTTTTGGGTGCATCGGCTTTTGAATGAATGCGTGCGGGTTTTCTGTGCCCCAAATGCGACAATTCTGCTTGTTTACATACCCGCCAAGATCGAAATGAGCTTCATCTGAAAAGATGATTTTTTTGGCAAAATCCGCATCTTCTGCAAGTCGATCGCAGGCCCACTTAGCGAAGCGTTGTTCAAGCGTATACACAACCATATTCGTTCAGCGGAAGGATAAAACTAATTATCTGTCAAATCAGACATGAGCTAAGTGTTGCCATCCACGAAATAAGCACTAGTTGAAAGAAAAAACGTTAGATGGCGGACCCTGTATTTTATATTTTTCACTAATGTCTTTTTAGGTTATACCATCTGTGTAAACAAATATTATTCGGCTTTTTATTTCGTTGTAAAATTAATTACCCCCATTTTAAGAACTTTTAGTTTAATTGCGTTTAAAGGAAAAAAATATTTTAATAATACACTTCCGCGCATGGATCGGAATAGAAAATTATTATTATTATTTTTTATTAACTATATATGGAATAGAAAATAACAGTTAACTAACAAAGTACTGCCAATTCTCATTTATTCCTAGAAAAATATTTGTTGATATATAAAGTTGCAAATGTTTTGCACAGGCAAAATCGTTACGTTGAATAAAAAAATTGATATTGCTCCCTTATTACGGGATATTACATCCTGCTATTGTTATATCTGGAAACTAGACATAATAAAGAATAATGCACTGTAAAACTTTTTTTGGTATCAGTGGTTTAGGAAATTTTATAATGATCTGTAAGAAACTATGATTTTAGTTGCAAATGTTTTGCACAGCACTGTAAGTGCACATGAACTTGTTAGGACATGTTCTGACCTGCTGTTACATTACATAAATCAACTCTCCTTAGTAGTACAGAATAACAATTGCGAGGATAACCATTTTAAAGACTTTGTTAACTTATTTTTGAGACTAACTGTATTGTCATCCCTTTCTCCTCCCTTGGGATTTTACTCTTTAGATCGCATTACTCCCTTATACTTACTTAGAGGGAGACATGGCAAGTTTTCCTACTGGGTTATGTTTATATGTTCTTTGGTTTATCACAATGATCGTATTTTACTTCCACCGCGCGACTTAAGTTTTTTTGGCGCTGGCTGTGGGCTTCGTCACGAGTACACGTTTTTTACATTTGACTCTGTGGGCACTCGTAACGAAGATTTCGAAATGTGGAAATCTGATTCCACTAGGCTGATCCGTCTTATCATTTCTGTAGTGTTAAGACCGATAATTATTGTCTTAAGATATATAATTAATAATCCACTCATTACACAGCTTGGTTGTAAATTTTTCAATAACAACTTATCAATTCAAACAAATTTTCACTAATACATTGTTTGAGATTCGATGCAACTCTAAGAGGAATGATCTGAGCGTGCTAGATACAAACAAAAATATATACAATTTTAAATTTGCCGCCTTCTGAAGCACCTATCTCGGCGAATGTGAAAGGAATAGACATAACTATAGCACTGAAATATATAATGAATTGTATGTATGATTTATTTTCCTATTTTGTTAATTTTTCACTTTTGGTCCTTAAAATCAATTTCTATTTATAAAGAAGTACACTTACAATCATACAAAATGTTTTGTTTAAATACTGCTTTGAGTATTTAATGAAAACACAAACTGTTTTTAAGATTATGGTAATTCCTTCTTACTAACTGATATTTATCAATGAAAATTGTGTGGTTCGAGAACCCTATTAAATGTTATCCAGTTTTTGTTGATGCACTATTTAACGAGTAGAAATTAAGATCATTCAGATAAAATTTTGATAGCATTGGGGTGTAAACAATAATGAATTCTGGTGACCAGTTTGATTTCCGGATCTTCAAAAATACTAACCATTTGAAACAGCAAATCGTGTGATCTATTATTAAATTTCAGTTACTTTAACCATTTAAGGCATCTCTTTGAAGTGAAACTTCTCATGCAGCGCCTCGGTGTGTTTGGGAGGTATTATGCTGGATCGATGAAACGATTATTCCCTCTTTCTTTGCAAAACATACCAAACTCACGACGTAGTCTCACCGTGTTAACTGAGTGAGTTTGAGTTGTTATATGGAGTCATTAGAATAGAATATCCAAAATTCCAACCCATATCCAAGCTTTTAAAAATTATTTGGAAAAAATGTCTTTTAATATAAAGGCCGACACACATTTGTCATTTCTAAAAGCTATCTTTTAAATGTGAGATGTGGGAACTGAGTGTTCAGGCAATTTGTCTTAAAAAGTGGAGGAGGAAATTATAGGAATGTTAATGAGGTCGTACTTATGGAATGTAAAGGATAAACGTTATAAAATACTGCTTTTAAAGGATTATTATTACATTATGACAAATGTCAAGCCGCTACTTAGTTTTGTTTTACAGAACTTTTCCGCCAGCGATATATCTCCAGCCCGGCTGAAAGCTCGCTGAGAAAGCGGTAGATGTGTTTCGGCCCTAAATCAGGTTACCAGGGCTATTATCTCTGGAAATTCTTATAGAATAAGACCCAGCGTCAAAGTATAAAGTAGGTAAGAACGTTTGTGTATTACCATAGACAAACTAGATACATAGATGTCCAGTCGCATGTAAAATTTTGCGCCACAGAAAATCAAAAGCACAGGTCTGAAGTAAAGCTCTACACGATCGAAATAAAGCTCTTCTATAAGCGACGCGAGATTGCGCTCTTCTCTCTTTGTTTACGTTTTGCCATATTGCCAAACACCAAGCGCCCACTGCAGTCTCGAGTAGTGTGTATAGTCGGCCGTGGCCCATGGGCAAGGAATATCGAATTCAACAAGAACCCAGTAGGAAAAAGAAGGGGCTAGAAAGAAATGATATAACTGCTTCTCGGGCAGCTAGCACTCCTTCCCAACTCGATTCTTTTCCTTCTTCTTTTTTACCCACGACGGGATTGGAGGCAAGGTCTTGACTTTCGCTTCCCTAATAACCAGGGATAGAAGTAGTTACTCTGAATCAAGGACATAATCGCTTATGCTGAATGACTATTATAAGAAGTTTCGCTTCCCCGATAGAAGAAGTTATTCAAAATAAATGGAATAATAGGGCCTATTCTATTAAACTGAGCAAAAGCTCTGTCTCAACTTTTATATAGAAAAACCAAACTTGATCTGAATCTAAGTAAAAATCGAGACTGAGCTGTTGCTCAGCTTATTAAAATATGAGGCACTCATTGAATTAATAAAATTTAAAACAACCTGTCATGCGCACTTTCTCTTCGAGAGTAAAAAAAAACGCGTAGATGCAAGCTCATCGCACGATGACGAAATCCTCTTAAAACACAAGTTTTTAGGTAAAACTCATTTACTCCTTACCCACTCGATTCTCAGGAAGCAGGAATATAAGGTAGATACCTGCAGACGCATGCTAGAGGGAATATTGGAAGTGCTTGGAAGTAGTCATATCAGGCTTTCTTAGGGCAATCCCTTGATACATTTCCTACTGGGAAGGGACACTCTCAATACGCTCTCAAAGTCCCAACTCATATGCAAGCTCCCGCAAATACACCCAGCAAAATTTCCCATTAGATAAAGCAGCTCAGGGCTACCACCTCTGTAAATACCTATAAGAAATGTAGAGAGAGAAATAGTCACTAAAAAGTTCTCATAGATAGCTTTTACAGCGTAAGCTATAAACTGAAGCTTTTTTTATGAACGCTTTTTTAAAGGCGGTCCCGAGCCGGGCACCAGTCCTAGGCCGCGCAAGTTTACCTCTCCTCGCAATGTTAAGTTATAGGGAAATGCCGAATCGGAGAAGGGAGAAGAGGCAGGCAGCACACACCGAGCATGAATACGGACGAGATTGTTTATATTTTTTCATCGTGCGTTTTTAAATGCGGTCCCGAGCGGAATTTCTTTTGTGTGCTGCTCGCTTACGAAAAGTACCGGGTGGTCTTGATTTGTTTGGGAATGTGAAGAAGCTTAAAAGTTTTTGAGTAAAAAAGTGCTTTCTTAGAAGCAATTAATTAAATTAAATTAAATGTGCTTTAGATAAATGATGGGTAAGCATAATATGATTTGTTTGGTGTGTTGCTGTGGGAAAGGCAGCGTGTAATGTGTTCATAGAAAAGTTTTGTGATAAAAGATTTTTGTGAGGTGCACCCTGCAGGAGTGTTCCACTTTTCGCCCCAAATTTTTGTCTTTCTCTCACTTATGCTTTCTTTATTACTAACTATTTCTAGCATAAATTCCAATTTCATTCCTGTAACGGTACCAAGGTCGAAAAATTTTAAAAAATAACCGCTCGAGTGTCCCCTCTTGTTATAGATACTCTTTGCCATGGGCACTTTACAGACGATTGATGTATATGTGGGTGTAGGCAGAGTGTGGTGGTGCAAATGTAGAATAGCGCGCTATTTAATTTAGCAATATAATAAGAACGATAATTTTAAGCCAATGATTTAAAAAAATTATTGAAGCTAGAAAATGGCATTATGCCTAACGCGCGGAATTCTCTGCTAAACCTGTTTAAATAATTACATAAGTTCAAATTATAACAATACAATGTAGGGAATATTAACTGCAAATACGTAATATAAGGAAGTCGAACTTATCTGTTATAACAGAATAGTATGAATATTAAATTTAATAATAATATTTAAAGAAAATTGTACTTATCGATTCCACCAATTTAAGTTCGATTTACTAAAGCATTAAATTTCTTTCATAACTATTTAATAAGCGAAATTGCTAAGAAAATAATTGAATTTTTTTATTTTTTTATTTTCTCTCTTTTAGTTGGTTAACAGTAAGAGCAGAACAAACCTAGATTTTATACGATTAAATCACCTTAATAGTTAAATTAAATTCCAGAGTACCTACAGATAATAATCTCATTAGCATACTGGAATAAAATTAAATGATGCAAAATGTTACAGAAAAATAAAGCAAAATGATAGTGATATGAGTTCACTTTTGACCAAAAAATGTATAAATAAGACTTACTCGCAGATTAAATATATAACCCATCAAAATTAGTTTACAAAGCATTTAAGCGTAAAAGACGCTAAAGTACAGAATTTTGAAAACTATATTTCTTTTCATGTATATTTTACTTAGCCACATATGACGATACTTATATTTTAATTTTTCAAAATATTTAATCGGGTGTTGACGAAGTCTTCATTGTCTTTAGCACATTTTATGTTATTCATTTTCCATGTACAATTTTTTCGCAGTAAGACAAGAATAAAGAATTTAAGGGGAGGTTCTCATCTAGAACGTCAAAAAAAAGGTAAAGTTCGTGATTTTTTTGAAGGCAAATGACAAGACATAGGGAAATGATATTTGGCATTATCTTTTATTGTACATTTATCTGTACGAAAAAATTTTTTTATTAAAAAAAAAACAAAATGGCGCCCGTTATTCAACTTCTCCGGAGGCATGTTTGTGTACAATTTGCGTACAAGATAACTCAAAAACGGTTCAACCGATCAACTTCTAGTTTCGTGCATATTAAAGTAAACAATTTTCTTCATAGAAAGAGTGGAGCACATTTTGAAAATTGTAACATTATCTCCTTTTTGTAAGTGATAAACAATGAAAAAAAACGGCCGAAAACGGCCTTAAAATTTCAAAATCGCGCCATTCCGTCAATTTTAAATTTTTTTTGAAAGTCGTCCACTCTTTCTGAGACAAATTTATTCTAGTTTATAATAATGTCATCATTATTTGATTTCAGACCAATCTGCGACCCCTAAATTGTACGCAGCTGGGCAATTTTCGAAAAACATGCCTCCGGAGAAGTTGAATAACGGGCGCCATTTTGTTTTTTTTTTGAATAAAAAAATTTTTTCGTACAGATAAATGTACAATAAAAGACAATGCCAAATATCATTTCCCTATGTCTTGTCATTTGCCTTCAAAAAAATCACGAACTTTACCTACTTTTTGACGTTCTAGATGAGAACCTCCCCTTAAGTATTTTAATTCGATGTGAATAGCAATGGTGGTTACAACAATACCAATTTTCTAATTTATTGGAACAAATATTGACAACAGTTTTAATGACATTTTCATGATGTGCACAATTTTCAAAAAATTCTTTGAAAATTTGTACTTGAGCTTTACAAACTTGGAAAAATTCTTCTGTGGGAATAATTAAAGCTCCAAAATCCGAAGTGCTGGAAAATTTTTTATAATAAACCAGCCATTCTGAGGATTTCGATAGGTCAGTAGTATTTGAAGTCGTACATGATATGCAAATTTCACAGTTAACAAAAGGTCCTTTTTTGAAAATCTGTGATAGCACATAGCCAGCGAAGTACATTGTTGAATTATCTGAAATGTCATTTTCTAATGAAGTACTTGCTAAATCTGAATTTTCTTCCGTTTCTTCAGTTTCTAAATTTGGTTCCATATCTGACTGTTTATGTGTTTCATTAATTTCTTCAAAATTTGTTACTGGCTCATTAACAGGATTAACAACAGCATTCCAGTCTAATAAAAGATTTTCGGTATCATCTTCTTCACAGTTTCCGAACTTAGATGAATAAATTAGTTTGACCGACACAATTCCGCTGATAAGTTCGTTAAACTCACCTGACTGTGGGACTTTTCTTTTTATAACGTACCACGCTGAATAAATTTTCTAATCTATCTTGATTCAATTTATTGGTACATAAAAAGAATATTTCTTCAAAATTCAAAAAAATTTCGTCCGATATTTTCAAAATTGCTTCAATTGATTGTGACAGACAATTAAGGCAGTTTATTTTCGCTTTATTAGATCCTGTATCAAAATGAAGCTCTTTAACATAATCTTTCATTTCTTTTAAATAATTTTTCGAAATATTATTTTCCATTAATGCGGATTTGTAAGGGCTCTTAGCATATGGCGATTTACTATTACAGCAATCGAAAAGGTTATTTAGCTTTTCGAAACATTCTGCAGTTGAAAGAGCGTGTTTCTTTACATTATCACTAAATCTTCCTAATTGCAAAGTGGTTCTTATGGCTGCTACTGTGCTAGCACTAATAGCCTGCACAGCTAATTTAACACTCATTTTTTCAAATCTATTTGGATGAATATGTTTACTCGAAAGTTTTGGGCACATCTTTGTATTAGAGTTCTTTTCAATATTATACAGTTCCCTTAAAACATTCCACGAAGTTTTTTCGCCTTGCGACGTTACCAAATTGTATTTCATAAGATTGTTCCTAATTGATTTAAATAAATGTGGTATGTCAAACAAACAAAAAATTTTTTTATTACCATGTTTGAAATACGGCTCTTCTATTGTTACACCCAGATTTTTATATGTTTTTTGATTTGCTGTTGCTTGATCGCATACAAGTGCTCTAACATTCAGTCCCATCAAATCACATATATTAATAATTTCGAAAAATTTTTCTTTGAGAATATTTGTAGGTGCATTTTTTTCTACAAATATATAATAAATAACCTGCTTCCAATTTCCAAAAAGGGAACTCAACATAAACACACAAATGGATTTACCAACTTCAGGCTTGCGACCGTCACCTCCTTTTCCAAAATCTACAAAACCATCGATTCTATCATAATTTTTATTATATCTAAGATCCCGTTTTATGCTAATTTCATCAAACATTAAAACAACTTGCCTCGATTTCTCATCAAATCCACTTATGGACTCTTTGACCACTTCAAATAGTTGAAAATTAGGTCCGGGTATTAATTCTTTAACAGGAAGCCATGTATGTATATATGGAGCTCAATGACGGCAAGCGCAATTTCAATTTTTCTCTTAAGAAATTGTACACAGCGCTGGATTTAAAAAAAAATTGCTTGAGAGAGAATTTTTTCCTCGCCACTGTATTGTCTATTTCTACCTAATAGCATTTTACAAAATGTTTTCGTGTTGGAATTAGCTTCCAAGGAATCTATTTCATTGATAATATTTTGGGAATATGCTTTAGTAGATCCTCTATCAGTTTTCGTTTTTATCCTTTTTATTTTACATTTAAAATTTTTGCAAATTGTTTTCAAATTCTTGATTAATGATCTTAACCTATTATTTTCTTTTAGTAATTTACCTTCCCTGCGCCGATAGTATTGCAAATTGTCCTCTCTCTTATGGCAAAACTTACAAGTAGCCTCAATAGCAATTGAAGTTGATGAAGTAGGAAATGAAGAGAGGTAATGAAAGTCTTCCAAATTTAAATCGTTGCATTCATCATCCTGACTTATAATTTCCTCCACCTGTTCATCAATTTTCGTTAATTTAAGGCTTGGAATCGAATGAGGGTACAATTTCTTTTTTCCAAAATATTGCGGTTCAAAATGCAAATCACAAATTTTTGGTTGCTTTAGGATCGAAATATTTTCAAAAGATACCCAACATAATTTAAGCCACTCCTCATATCGTGGCGTATTTTTGGGTGGAAAAGAAAAGAGCCTTCTTCCAGTATCAGTTGAAATAGTATTGCAACCAACAATACAACATCTACGTTTCTGGGAAGACATTATGAGGAATACAAAATCGTAAACCGTGAAAAGCCAAGTCAATGCCAAAAAAACAAATGCCAGAACCAAAGCAAAATATATATTACAAAAGATAAAATCAAATCCAATTTGAATAGCAAATAGTCAATAACCAGAATCAAGAGCCAGTAATACAAAATCCAATCTGAAAATCAAAATCGTAGCCAAAGTCAATCGCAAAGTAAGTTCTTTAATAAAACACCCAATGAATTCAACGCACCCAAAATCTCGAAAAATACCAAACGCAAACGCCTTCTAGAAATCGCAATAACCAAATGGCACGGTATCGTGCCGAGGATAGCGTGAGGTGCATGCGCTGTATCTATTCCCCACCTCCCGCTCCAATGCCCTACCTTCGAAATCACACACATCACAACAGTCATCCCACGTACTTGCCTGCCTGTGAGCCTGAAGGCCCGCGCCCATAGAGTCCGGAATTCGTCCGACTCCGGCAAACGTAAGTTGAACTACATGCTTTCTTAAGGCCCGCGCCCATAGAGTCCGGAATTCGTGCGGAATTCGTCCGACTCCGGCAAGCTTAAAGCTTTTGCCGTACGGCAAACAAACCCGCGCCCATAGAATCCGGAATTTCTGCGGCAAGCTTTCAACATTTTTGCCATTTTGACTTAAAAGCGCTCAAAGTGGTTCTTATCATGGTCATTGAAAAAGGCCAAATGAAAAGACAACGATGTATATTAATAGAGTAATTAAGTTTCTATTAATGGGACTTCTACTATTTTATTATTGGAGGAAAGGCGCCGCTTTTGGGTGCGACCAATGTATCGGGTATTAACATATTTTCGTTTTTCTATAAATTTGAAGTTTGACTTCCAGCTAAGGCTCACACCTTTTAAGCAAAACTTTGAAGCTTTCCTTGCCGCATGTAGTACGGATCAAAAGTTAAGAAATGTTCAACTTTTCAATCCGGCTGCGACTGCGGCAACGCGTTTCTATGGGTGCACTCCCATAAGAAAGCATGTAGTTCAACTTACGTTTGCCGGAGTCGGACGAATTCCGGACTCTATGGGCGCGGGCCTTTATGGGAGTGCACCCATAGAAACGCGTTGCCGCAGTCGCAGCCGGATTGAAAAGTTGAACATTTCTTAACTTTTGATCCGTACTACATGCGGCAAGGAAAGCTTCAAAGCTTTGCTTAAAAGGTGTGAGCCTTAGCTAGAAGTCAAACTTCAAGTTTATAGAAAAATGAAAATATGTTAAAACCTGATACATTGGTCGCACCCAAAAGCGCCGCCTTTCCTCCAATAATAAAATAGTAGAAGTCCCATTAATTGAAATTTAATTACTCTATTAATATACATCGTTGTCTTTTCAATTGGCCTTTTTCAATAACCATGATGAGAACCACTTTGAGCGCTTTTAAGTCAAAATGACAAAAATGTTGAAAGCTTGCCGCAGAAATTCCGGATTCTATGGGCGCGGGTTTGTTTGCCGTACGGCAAAAGCTTTAGGGTACGTTTCCAATGCTGGAGTGTGCTTTCGCTGAGGCTCAGCGCAGATTGGCTCTGTTTCCAATACGAGCGTAGCGTGAGTTTCGAATTTCGAACTTCGTTATGGAAGGGAGTAAACAACCGATTTGTGACAGCAAAGTTTGTATGCAAAATGGATAACCGCAGACGAATAATATTGTGTTATTATTTCCAAATCTCACAAGCAACATTTTCAATAAACTTAAATGTATCCCCTTCATTAATTTCATAAGCAAACTGCAATCAGCTGTGCATTGCTTACGACGTCTCAGCATATTCGAATCAGAATTTCAAATGCACGAACCCCACCTGTTTTTCTCAATATTTAAAAGGCATTTTTAATAAATTATTGCACGCTATGTTATGCAAAAGGGATATATTAATTATAAGAATATACTTTAGTTTTAGAATATCTTCATTTTGGCCAAAAATAAATGTTTTATTTAAAGGGAATCACAAGAGCTTTAAAAACCCCATCTATTGAAAACTATTTTAACACAAAATTCGAACATATTTCGAAGAGCTTCAATCTGGAGTAGAAATAAATCAACTTCAGATTGCAGCGCCAGCGTAGATTAGAAGGAGAGATGAATATGTAAAAATGCACGAGTAGGAAAGGGAACACAAATCCACGCTGCGCTACGCTAGCATTGGAAACGTACCCTAAAGCTTGCCGGAGTCGGACGAATTCCGCACGAATTCCGGACTCTATGGGTGCGGGCCTTGAGAGTGGCATTAACCAAGAGAGAAGAGCGCATTCTCGGGTCGCTCGTAGAATAGCTTTATTTCGGCCGTGTAGAGCTTTAAGGCCCGCGCCCATAGAGTCCGGAATTCGTCCGACTCCGGCAAACGTAAGTTGAACTACATGCTTTCTTATGGGAGTGCACCCATAGAAACGCGTTGCCGTAGTCGCAGCCGGATTGAAAAGTTGAACATTTCTTAACTTTTGATCCGTACTACATGCGGCAAGGAAAGCTTCAAAGCTTTGCTTAAAAGGTGTGAGCCTTAGCTAGAAGTCAAACTTCAAGTTTATAGAAAAATGAAAATATGTTAATATGTGATACATTGGTCGCACCCAAAAGCGGCGCCTTTCCTCCAATAATAAAATAGTAGAAGTCCCATTTATAGAAATTTAATTACTCTATTAATATACATCGTTGTCTTTTCAATTGGCCTTTTTCAATAACCATGATAAGAACCACTTTGAGCGCTTTTAAGTCAAAATGACAAAAATGTTGAAAGCTTGCCGCAGAAATACCGGATTCTATGGGCGCGGGTTTGTTTGCCGTACGGCAAAAGCTTTAAACTTGCCGGAGTCGGACGAATTCCGCACGAATTCCGGACTCTATGGGCGCGGGCCTTTACTTCGGACGTGTAATTTTGATTTTCTGTGGCGCAAAATTTTACATGCGACTGGACATCTATGTATCTAGTTTGTCTATGGTATTACCACAGACAATACAGATGTCCAATGCTTACGAGCGAACGTGATGTATGAAATGAAATCAACTGCAGAAGAGCTTTTTGAACTTTGTCAGCAGCGATGCACAGCAAAGCAACGTTCATATGTCATGCGGCAAGCAGTTCATGTTCTCTCAGAGGCAAAGCGCCGCGCTCTCAATGTTATCAACGCACGCACGACTCCTGGCTGGGGGTTGTGTGGGGAGAGAAAGAAATTCATAGGATTCTTTCGTATAATGTGGTTGGCTTGCTTGGGCTTGCCGCATATTTCATTTTCATTTGATAAATAAGTAAGGTTCCTAAGTCGACGCATATATTTGTTTTTTTATGTATCTTCGCGCATAACTTTTTACAGAGTAGTCCGATTTTGAAATTTTTGATTGGATAGGGCATACTTCAAAATTATTCCCATTAAAATTTTAAAACACAATTGTATCGCTAAGGATAAAAAAATAAACTGACTTCATGTCATTATTTGATTATGATAAAAATTAATTATTCGTTACTGTTTTTAGTTTTCTACGCGTATTAACTGCTACAGTTTTTTCCCATTTACAATTTTTTCTAAGAAGAGTAGTTATCATAAAATTAAGTAAATTAATCCGGTGATTATAGCAAGGGTCTTCTTCATTAAACCATGTGAAATCAAATGATTGTGTATAATCAACACATTTTTTACTTATAAGTTTTCTAATGCCTTTGAAGTGAGAATTTGCTTTAAAAACTTGAGAGAAGACATTTATATGATGTTTGAATAAGTTATAAAATCGTTCTGAAGGGGTGATTAGATTTTGTTCATCTGGATTATTTTCAAATTGCTTCAATTTAATGAATATACTAGTTAAATTCAAAGTGTCATCAGATTCTGTTTGTATCATATTAATAACACAACTTTCGCATGGTTCAACATGGTTACGAATAGTTTTTAAGATGCAATACCCTGCAAAATAGGCAGTTGCTACATCTGTTGTACTGATATCTTTTATAACAGTAAGGGAAGGAAGTTCTCCTTCCTCGTCTGCGGGCACGTAGTTTGAGATGGAATTAAAAACTGCATCCCAATCAATTTGCAGGTTATCTTCTTTATCGTTTTCACAATTGGAGAATCTTGATGAGAACAGCAGTCTAATCGAAATGATTTTTGCAAATAATTGTGAAAATTCAAATAGATTTGGATTGCTCTTATTACAGTTCCGAGATCGAACAATAGAAAAAAAATTTTCAAGAGGATCTTGGTTAAATTTTTGAGCATGAATTTTGTCAATATTGTTATGAACATTAAACAATAATTCCGAAATTTTCAAAAACGAAGTTATAGATAAGACAAGTCCCTTGCAACAAAATGTGTGGTCTTTCCCATCAGTAGCGGATTTAATATTTAATACATATGATTTCATATTTTCTAAAAAGATCAGTTCTTTAGAGTTTCTGGTAACAGGTGGCTTTCCGTTTAACAAATCGAAAAGCTTATTCAATTTTTCTATAAATATTGCAGTTGAAAGTGCAACATCCTTAAGACTTTCAGGATATTTATCAAGTGCAATTAGAGCTTTTATTCCGGAAGCAACACTATGACTAAATATTTGCACCGCCAGACGGACACTCATTTTTTGAAAATTTGTTGGATATATGTGCGCAGAAGACAACTTAGGGCACATTTTAACGGTTTTGTCTTTTTCAAGATTAAAAAGAAAAACAAGAATTTCCCAGCTAACCACGCCATCAGGGGTACATAAATTTTCTTTTATTAAATTATTTCTGAAGCTTTTAAATAAATGCGGAACATCGTACAAACAAAACACTTCTTTATTTTTATAAGTAAATAATGGATTTTCAAAAGAAATATTTTGGGAACTTAAGAACTTTCTATTTGTAGGCCCTTGATCACATACTACACCAACGGGATTTAGTTCAAGTTTTTCGCAAATATCAAGGCATTTTTTCACTTCTTTCTCTAAACAATCAGCGGGTATAGATCCAGGGCATGCTACATAATACAATACCTGAGAAAATTTTCCACAAATGCTTCTAAGCATAAATACACAAACTGATTTTGCGAGAACATTATATTTACTATCTCCATAATCAACATATCCATAAATCTCATCCTTGTACTTATCGTAAGTTAAAAATTCCTGAATACTCATCTCATCGTGAATAATCAGAACATTTTTTTCATGTGGACTTAGACTTAGAACTTGTTTATGAATTTCTGTTAGTACAGAAGGACTGCAACCAGGTGGAAGACTTTTAATTTTTATCCAATTATATAAACTTGAAGTTGACGGAAGACGAAAATTAAGATTTTCTCGAAGAAAATTGTATCCTGCCGAAGACCGAAAAAATATAGATTGACAAAGCCACTTTTCCTTTTCATTGTATTTGGATTCATTTCGCACATTCAGAATCAACTTTGAAAATGTTTTAGAATTTTCCGGTGCCGTGGTGGCATCTATCATACTTTCTAAAGATATATTTGATTTAACTTTTGCAACTTCAAGTTGTTTTTTTGATTTAAAGATTTTATTTTTTAAAATATTATTATTTTTTATTATTGTCTTATTTTTTTGCTTTAAAGCCATTAATTCATTTTTTAACTTATTGGTGAGCTTTATGTAATATTTAATTTTTTTAAAATTGTTTAAACATTCTTCACACAGACATCTTTCTGGAACAGTATCACTTATATTAGAAGGCTGTAAGGTTTCTAATATACGAGATGCCCTATTTAATTCTTCAGGACTGAAGTCATCAGTATCAATAGTAGTGTTATCAAATTCGAAAGGAGGACCATTTCCATCATCCCTTAGAAATAAAGTAGGAACGGCATTTGCTTTTAAGTATTTATTTCCAATAAAACTACTATTAAAATGAAGACTACAAATTAAAGGTACCTTAAAAACAGCAACAATTCTGCATAATTCATTCCCAATTATTATATTTCTCCGTCCCCTGCTTCGGAAAACGGAAAAATCGTCTTCCCGGAAATAAATCAGAAATCCTTGCTTGACAGCAAGGAATAACACATTTTGCCTTTTTCCACGGCATTTCATTTGATATTTAAATAATCAAAAATCAATGCCAGTAATACAAAAAACAAAATAGAATAGCAATTCCTCAATCTATATCTCTCTTAATTAAAAACAGCAGTGTACAAAAACGCAGATATTCCTTCGAGCAAATCTCACATCAGAATGAAAATGAAATACGCGGCAAGCCCAGGGTGCCACAGCAGGAAAGCCGGGGGAAGTATCTTTCCTAGAATTCCGACTGGGCCTAGCGGCCTGCGCCTAGCGGCTCACTGCTTGTGGCGGCGCGGCGTTCTCATACACATTTCATCGCATCCCATCTCGAATGCGTCGTTAGCTAGCATATATCTGTTAGGAAGTGCGTTGCTGAACTGTAGAGGCGGCGGATGCGTTGCCGGAGCCGCTAGAGCCAAAAGCTCCGGCCACTAGAGCTCATTTCTTGTGTTCATCACGTTTTAGCATTGTCGTTGGACATCTGGGTTGTCTGTGGTATTACCAAAGAACATATAACATAAAGAACTCTTATCGGGCTCACAACTTAGTCGAAATATCCTCAGCTCGTCTGGATGCGAAGGGAAAACATGAGGGGCAAGTTTTGTAGACCACCGTTCGTGTGGGCATGTAGGTAGCGCAAGCGAATTGCTTCTCGAGCCGCCGCACTGTGTTGTGCTGCAATTCTCTGCCTGATGGTATGATTGGATTTTTGGAAAAGAAATTAGGGGCTGAGATCAGCTTAGAAAGAATTATTGATTGTGATGGGAAATTCAAATGCTTTATATAAAATAATTAAACTAGGATGTGTTAGGATAGTTAGAAAACATGTGGAATATTATTTTTAAATTTGTTCTGTAAATCTGTAAAAAGGAAATTTTAAATATTCCTAAAAAGAACTCAAACCTAGTCAATAATACTTCTTAAAACAATTGATTTTTATTAAATATTTAATGTTCCTTAGAAAACCCTTCAAAGTTAGAAATTTGGAAGTAAATAAAAATATATAAATTCATATTAAAAATTAACAAAAAGCGAGCAATGCGGAATGTTTTCGGAATATTTTTGTTTACGCTGCTCTTTTGGAATCAACAAATGTTCTAATTGAAAAATCAATATATATAATAATACAAAAAATATGTTTTTCATTGTTTTCGTTAAATAATTAGTTTTAATTAAAATGCTTATTTAAGTGGCCTTATCTCTTACAATTGGACAAAAAAACACACACTTGTTTAAACTTTTTTTGTGTGAAAAGACTATTATATTTATTGAAATAATTTCTTTTGAACATTATTATATATTAGATGAAGAATGTAAAAAAAATTGTAAGCACTTTTATTTCTTCTTGACCGCTGTAGATGGCGTCTAGTTCCAAAAGGCACTTTTTAATCGATGGTACAATTTAAGTAAAAATTCAAAGGGGATTCTATTCTATAGGCTTAATACTAGACTATAGACCTAAAGATGTTGGTTATGTTTTTTTATACAGAGGTAGATGGACCCAAAAATGTGGCTTTTTTTGCAGAAATATGCAAATGCAAATACAAAGAATTAAATTTTTTTCAGAACTATCATCTAGTTTTAAGCTTTATAAATAGAATCCCGTTTAAATTTTTACTTAGACCGTTACAGGAAGTCCGAAAAGTGTCCCACCGATTAAAAGGTGTTTTTGGAAGACAGCTACAGCTGTCAAGAACAACTAAAAGTGATAATTTTTTGTTTACATAATCTTGATAATGTCCAGAAGAAATTATTTGAATAAATATAATAGTCTTTTCACAAGAAAACTTTGAGCAAGTGTTTTTTTTTTTTTTTTAAATTCTCAAAGAGAGGGTCCCCTAATCAAATCATATCTCTTGCTGCGATATTTTTAACTTGTTAAAATATTTAGTTTTCTGTTTGCCTTCTTTTCAGTTTTTTTTTACGGCCCATGAACAATGTTTTATCAATAAAACATCAATGAAACAAGTATCATAAATTCAAGAAGTTGGATTCTATGTTCATAACAGGAATTAAGCGTATTAAACCAATCTTGTGTCAAAGTCTTGCTATTTCTGACGTATTTTTAAAAATTTCCTCAAAGAGAGTTATGTGTATTTTGCACACATTAAAAAATTCATTTGATGGAGCATAAAGATTACCAAAATCTGAAATTGATGGATTATAATTTTTTGCAAATATGAATACCTATCTCTGAAGGACAAGTTAAAACTTCGTCTTTTTTCCGTACTATTTCTTCACAACTTTCACATTTTATTTTTAAAAGCACTTTAAATACTACGTAACCTACAAAATATCTCATAGAAAGAAGATCAATTCCAAACTTTTCAGACCCAAAATGTCTTCTATCATACGGTCAGCATATTCAGTCTCCAATAATCTACATTTCAACCCCGATTTTTGACTCATTTTAGCATATAAGATAGCAAAAAATAATCAATCTTTCACAAAATAATTTCAGTATTTAATTAAAAAATAAATAGAAACTTCTTAAGCAAAAATGTTATTCAATATTTTAGAGTAAGTATATATAGATTCAGTATGTATCTTAACGTAATAAGTAAAATATTTAAATGTTTATACATATAAATCAAATTAGCATCCAACATCCCACGAACAGTTTTTTATCGAAATCTAAAAGAGAAATAATTCCGACAAACATCAGCCACTCACGCAGCGGTAACAGCCAAAGGCAAGGCACATGGGCAAAAGTTCTTGCCAAACGAAACGATTTTCTGAGCTGCCGCGAGAAATGAAATGTAGGCGACTGTAGGGTTCTGCTGGCAGAACCCTAGAACAAAATTTTCAGCTCAGCTTGTTTGTTCCTAGTGCGAGTTCTTTATGTTATACGTTCTTTGGTATTACGAACCTTGAGTAACAGTGGTTTCGGCAAGTATCAGATAGTAAAGGTGCACGAAATCACCGGGGTGATCGTTATAGTATAAAATCTAATTTTTGAATATGTTCAAGAGGACAATAGTATAAACTCTTATCAACAATTGTCAGATACTTCAGATAGTCAAAAAAAAAAAAAATTGGTGGCGTTTACGTCGTAGTAACTGAAACTTATATATTATTCGGTGATAACGATTTTTAATATTTTGGCTTTACAAATTGCTCACATATTTTTGAATATGTATATTAGGGTGCTTTTTTTTCGCGACTATTTTTTTTTTTTTCAGTCCCACCTCGAAATTTTGTGGCAAATACCTAAACAAAAATTCCCTGAAAATTGGAGCTCTTAATATTAATATTAAGTACTAGACCAAGGCGTATAAAGATTTCCCATATAAAATACACGTAAACTTTGATTATTTTTCTTCAAAACTCTACAGCTCAGAGGCATGTTATGGCATAATCTTGGTCAATGGTAGGATTTCTTCAGAATTGAATGCTTTACAAAAGTGTCCATTGCGGTGTAACCCTAACTCCTACCAGCGAGGTAGTACGGGTCATTAACCCCAATTTTTCCACGAAATTCTCGCTTTTTGCCCCTATCTCGTAAACAACAAGAGGTACAGAAAAAGTGAATATGACAAACTTGTTGCAAATTCAATTTCCTACAAAAAAGTTGTGAACACCAAATTGCGAACATCAATATTTCTTGAGATATTGGGCTTTGAAGTTGAGGTAGCGTTTCTACAATTTAGCTCAATAATACATGAAACTTCCACACTACCTCAACTTCAAAGCCCAATATCTCAAGAAATATCGATGTTAGCGATTTGGTGTTCAAGAACTTTTTGGAAGAAATTGAATTTGCTACAAGTTTATAATATTCACTTTTTCTGCACCTCTTGTTGTTTACGAGATAGGGGCAAAAAGCGAGAATTTCGTGTAAAAATTAGGGTCAATGACCC
Source organism: Dysmachus trigonus (assembly GCA_949715965.1). NCBI lineage: Eukaryota > Metazoa > Arthropoda > Insecta > Diptera > Asilidae > Dysmachus > Dysmachus trigonus. The sequence continues at coordinate 32,021,038 of OX454321.1, read as the reverse complement.
GTACTACCTCGGTGGTAGGAGTTAGGGTTATACCGTAATGGACACTTTTGTAGAGCATTCAATTCTGAAGAAATCCTCCCATTGACCAAGATAATACCATAACATGCCTCTGAGCTGTAGAGTTTTGAAGAAAAATAATCAAAGTTTACGTGTATTTTATATGGGAAATCTTTATACGCCTTGGTCTAGTACTTAATATTAATATTAAGGGCTCCAATTTTCAGGGAATTTTTATTTAGGTATTTGCCACAAAATTTCGAGGTGGGACTGAAAAAAAAAAAAATAGTCGCGAAAAAAAAGCACCCTAATGTATATATAGTAATTTTTTGATCCTTCACAGTGGTGTTCCCTTTAAGGACTTTGTGTTCGATGAATCGACAACTTGAACACTTGTTCAAGTTATGTATATAACAATTTAATAACGGTCACTTTTGAAAAAGTCCAGTTCATCTTTGGTCTCTTTCCTATGTTAGTTGTTAAATCTATCCTTATCCAGTAGTTCATTTCCAATTTTATAGAACCATTCTGAGTTCGCAAAAGTAAAAAGACAAATGCGCTATTGCCCGTTGTAGACCTGTTGCCAAGTTCCAACTTATATCACACTGCCAAAATTCTCGAATGTGTGTTTAATACGGTTTTCAATTTTCACTGCAAATCTATTATAGGATGGGACGAGGGGGTTTTCGATTTCATCTTATTTCTTTGAATTTATTTGCAAAACTTAATATTTTTCGCATTGTTATTTTCAGAAGCAATATAGCGATCTGTTTGCGCTAGCAGCCGAAGATGAAACAAGTGGAGTGGGTCGAAGAGGAGGGAGTGCGAGAGGTCGTAAACAACCAAATAGTAAAAAAGACACAAGTAGCTCAAATAGTGGCAATAAGAAGAATTCAGAACCAGTTAACATTTATTCCAGTGACGAAGAATCGAGTGATGTAAGGTCACTGCACTTTAAAAAGGAAATTTTTTAATATATTTCTTGTTGCAGGAGGATTGGTCAAAACCAAAACAGTCGAAACGACGCAAAAAAGCCCTCAGCGATTCTGACTGACAGCAATCATTGGTGATAAATTCGAATGATTGGAATTGTATAGTTGTCGAAAATTAGAAAAATAAACAGTTTTTAGTTCAAAGATATGAAATTCGGTTATGATGTTAACTACTAAATTTATTTATCGTTTTTATTGTGTACAGAAATTGTCTGTAAGTTAAAACTGAGATAAAATGGTTTTTTATAATAAAATTATGCATAAATAACAGGTTGAAATGTATAATACTATAATGGTTTGAAAACTAGATCTAGAACTCAAGTACATAAATTGAAAACCACTATAACCTAAAAACCGTTCCGTCTATTATTATTTTGAATTTATCCTTTAAATGATATTGAATGAAAAACAATTTTTTGTTATTGAGTTAATAATACTGTGATACTAAATTTCAGGAGAGTTGCTGCTTTTGATTGTTTTTTCTCGACAACTCCTTATGTTTTAGGTACATTACTAAAAATAAAAAAGGTTTTACATGTATATAATTTGCTAAGTATCAAAGTAGTATTCGAATGTGTTCTCTTTTGATCAGGAAAAGACTAAAAGTTATTATGGAACACTAGGAGCACACAGCGATGTTACAATTCATCATAATGTTGTTTGGAAATTTATAAAGAATGTGAAGGAACTGAGTCAACTATTCCAACATGTAGTGCACACAAATTTCTAATATTGTTTTATGGGTAATATGAATAATTGGAATGCGGCAGTCTATAAAAATGTGGTAAGTAAGAAGTAATGTTGCTCTCAGCGGTCTGATTTTTTAAATTAATTGCAGCTTGCAGCAAACCTGCAATCTTTTTACATATATATAAATAAAGTTGACGTATTTGTGATGACTGAGATATTTGTTATTTCTATTATTGTTGTATTAATTTAAAAAAATAATTATTGGTCTTATCCACTTAAGGGGGTATTCTCATGTGAACGCATAAATTTTACCTCTTTTTAGGGAATTTTCTTTTTTATAAGACAATAAAATTCAATCATTTTAATTTTTTATGTTTTTATTTGTATCTTAAACCGTATACAAAAAAAAATTTTTTTTCTCATTTTACATTTTTTATATATTTTATTTTTTAATTAAATTAGACATAAATAAAAAAGCAAGTCACTGTTCATGGTAATAGCGGCTGTTCATGTTGTCTCAAATAAAAAAATCGAATGGATTATTGTTCAGTAGGTCTGTCGCTATCGTCCCTATCAAAAGTAATCAATTTCATTGAAAAAAAAAAAATGGCGGACTGTAGAAAAAAAAGTTACGAAAATCTTGTTTTTTTTTGTTAAAAATCGTTTACAAAAAATAAAATATTTTCGAAAATAAGCAATAACTCTTAATGAGTAGAAGAACATATATATATTTCAAAGCAATCGGTTGAATATTTTTTTGTTTTAGGACCATGACAGTTTTAGAAAATGATGTTTCGAGAAAAATGCGTTTAAAATTTCAAGAGCGGAACAAGTCGCTTACGGCGCGTCGGCGACTATGAGTTGTAACTTATTTAATACTAGGAATTTCGGTCTGAATTTTTCGCAGCATATTTTCGATAGGTTTTACTATCGAAATATGAAAAAGAAAATCGATTTTTCGAAGTGGTCACATGAGGTAATTTTTTTTTTTTTTTGTACGGAAAAATCGATGTTTTTTTAAACTACAAATTTGGTTCTTAATATTTCTTTAATTATTTGTAAACAAATTTACAATAACAGTTTTATTTTTAAACCACTATGCATATAAACTGACTCCGCACAATATAAAAACTTCCAGAGTAGTTGCCACGACACTTCTTGTATGTAGGATTGATCGCACTTATCGTTAAAACGTCACAATCACTCGAAGGCAACGGCCAACGGGCCACGCCACCTAAGCTCAGTTGGTTAGAGCATCGGAACGCAAATTCGAAGACCGCAGATTCGATCACTGCTCATGTCCGGCCCGATTAGAGTAATTCCCACATGTATAATGAATCACATGATCTAAGTGCAGAACTGTTAATGATTTAAGGGGGTATCCCACTCTAGAGGCTCTTGAATTGAACGTTTTTTTTAGGGAGTTGAACAAGAAAATTCAAAACCTTTAGAGTTAAACATAATAATCCTTTTATTATTTGATCTTTAGTGAACATTGTGATAAAATTTTTTTTTTTTTTTATTGAGTGGTTGGGTCAGGGCAGGCCTGCTACTGGGACTCATAACTTAGGAACGGCAGCTCATGGTGTGCACCATCGCAGCCAAACAAATAATCTGGAAATTATGAGATTGCACATTAGTACTCTTTATATATGTGGCTATGGCATGAGTGTGTAATATTTTGAAAACAACATTTCTTTTAATTTCTATAATTTTTTCTACTATTCGTTATATTTTTTAGTTGATTTTTTACCGTTAAAACATGGGATACAAGCTATGTAAATGTAAAAAATGCCTGATTTGCTCCACTTAGGTTATAGAGGCAAATCTAACACAGCTTGTACCAAAATCTGAAATTTTTCGGATGAATGGTTTTCTTAGAATGCTGCACACCATTCATCAAGACGGTGTTTTGAGAAAAACGGCATTTAAGTTAAAGGCAACGAGGAGTGCTAGGGAGCGCGCAGCTGCGCACGGAATCTCCTGTAGCGGCGCGAGTTTTTCAAATTTCGCGACAAAAGATAGCTTAAACGATTCAGGAAAGAACACAGAATTTTTCAAAACTAAAAAAAAATGCATTTTTTGAGCGTTCTAGAGTGGGATACCCCCTTAAGTACAAAGTTGCTCGCCTCCTGAAACATCTGGGAAAAGTTAGAGAGGGGCTAATAAATTCTTCGAGTAAAACCGGTGCCCGGGAAATGTTAGTAGGAGCAGGGTGAGGGTGGTCAGAAGTTGGAGAAGCGGTTGCAGGAAAGGGGGAGGGAGGTTTGAGAATATGTATATGGTTTGACAAAATTAGGGTATTTAAAACGTTGACTGCCACGCCGCACGGTGTTCCAAATCGTCGAAATGGTGGCCAAATTTCGAAACACCATCGGATATGCATGAAATGAACTACACAGGGGTTTTTAATGTTGCTGGTTTCAAATCTGTTTTCAATACTCAGAAATTCAATATGGCGGACCAAGGATATAAGCTCCGATCCGGTTTTCATAAAAATTGGTATGTGGGGGGTTTTTGGAGTCACTTGTTTCAGCTCCAATATCAAAATTCAAAAACCCAATATGGCCGTATCAAAATGACGTACAACAAATTTTAAATATATGAAAGTTCGTACATTCGTGTTTTTGCGTCATTTAGTATATTGATTCTGATATCAAAATGGAGAAGTTAAACATTTTGAAACCAATATGTTTGATGGTCCTTCACAAAAATTGGTTTCTAGTGGCTCTAGAAGTCACTCTACTGAATTCTGATATCGAAAATTGAAAGCTAAAAATTTTAAAATGTATATAACATATTTGAAATCAGCAAATTCTAAAACCCCTTTGTACCAATTTTTATAAGAATCCTGCGAGTTTTTAAATTTCAGCACACCATATTGGACCCACTATTTTGAATATCGAGACTAAAAGGAGCCTATATTAAAGCGTAATGAATAGGCTGTACAATGGAAAAACTGCATCAAAATCAATCATGTATTTCTAGAGCAATAACAGAGTAAAGTACAATCTCGATACCATTGAATGTGCATACATAGATGCAAAGTGGCTTAAATGTGCATCTGCGGCAGTTTGCGGCATCTGAATTTTCTACACTATATTAATTGTCGTTAAGAGAATATCTCCCCGTTGTAATCATCACGCCAACACGCGCCGATCGATTTGTAGGTCTTAACATAATAAGATATTTTCCTTTGAATTAAGAGTTAAGTTTAGAGTGACGTCATACTTTAACCGTTATACAATTTAAACATTATTTAAGTTTAATCAAAAGAATAACATATTAACTATAGTATTGTATATGTGCGTATCTTTTTGACGTTCAGGTGAGTCACACAGCTTTAAAGAGATTCGGATAAAATATCAAAATTTAACCTATGAAAATTATATCTACTTTAACGATAAAAAAAATTGTGAAATGTAGTATGAAAGCAATAATTGCAGATTTGAAAGATCTAGAGGAAGAAGGTCGGTTGGATATATCTGAAGAGTTTTTGTTAGGCGCTATCTTAGTTTTAGGATTAGACATAGTACTAATGGGGGAAGAGGAGGATCTGACACATTTGGAGATCCTAATATTCCCAGACGAGAAATAGATGTCTGTGGAATATGTGATGAACCATGCGTATTTTGAGGGAATGGAGACATTAAATTTGGACGGGCTTTCGCGTTTGGAGAAAGGAAGTTTCACGTACTTGATGGGGTTGAAGGAGAAGCGGCTATTGATAAATTTTGGGACCCAGTATTCGTGGGGCGCTTATTAGGAACTGCGGAGTGGACATAGTACAGACGTCATCATTGGCGTTATGTTGTCTGTGTTGGAACGCCATATTGGATCCGCCATTTGGAATTTCAAAACGAAAAGCATCCTACATTAAGGTCCAATGTATAGGCTGTGCAATGGAAAAAATCGCATCAAAATCAACGTTGCTGCAGCTAATTTTTATACCCCATATTCATCACCGTCAAGAGAATACTAAGAGTGAAGTCACACGTAAACCGTTATTTGGGTGCTATCAAAACCACATCTTGCCTAACAAATAAATATTACATGAATATAGTTTTCTCACGTTCAGGTGAATGACACAGCTTTGAAGAGGTAAGATGAAATTTGAAGACTTACTCGATTACTACTCTGCCAACTTTAACAGTAAAAAAACATAGGACTTTTAGTGAAAAAAACTATTACTATGTGAAGCATCAGGCTGTCCTTAATAAATTTATGTATTTATAAATATCGTCTTCGACTTTAATTTTGGCCAGCTTTATGCGATTTGCAACAGTGTGTGGCGCGCACGACGGGACCAACAAGCGACAGCGAAGGAGCTATTTAATTAAACAGTAACACTCCTTATTTTCATTACGCTAAGACTTATTTCGGAATGTGTGTCTTTGAACTTTGACAATTGTAAACAAAAAAAAAATTATCGTAATTCCTTGTTTTCATTATTTTGTTATGTGACAACACACACAATGATACGTGATTCGATTCTCGAGTGACAAGTAGTTCAATTGTACAAAAGATTTTACATTGAAAAAAAAAACAACTAATGATGCAAATAGAGGGGGCGGCAAATTTCCGGCCGGCCACGGGCGGCGAAAACCCACGCTACGCCACTGACTAAAAAGGCTTATTTTAGTTTACGTTTCCAATGCTAGCGTAGCATAGCGTGCATTTGTGTTTCCTTTCCCACTCGTGCCTTTTTACATAATCATTTCTCCTTCTAATCCACGCTGGCGCTGCAATCTGAAGTTGATTTAGAAGATTGAAGCTCTTCAAAAAATATTCGAATTTTGTGTTGAACTAGTTTTCACTAGATGGGGTTTTTAATGCTCTAGTGATTTTCTTTAAAAAAAGCATTTATTTGTGGCTAAAATGAAGATATTCTAAAACTAAAATATATTCTTATAATTAATATATCCTTTTGGCATAAGATTGCGTGAAACAAATTATTAAAATTGCTTTTAAAATATTGAGATAAATAGGTGGCCTTTGTGCATTCGAAATTCTGATTCGAACATACTGAGACGTCGTAAACAATTCATAGCTGATTGTTAATAAAATGAATGAAAAGGACACGTTTAAATTTGTTGAAATTGTCCAAGGGCGGAGTGTCTCTGGAAAATTTCCTCCAACAGCTATAAATTTGTTAACAAGAGAAATCATTTATGGGCAGAGATTGGAGGAAGATTTAATTTGCCTAGTAAGTGCATATGAATAATTATTGCATCCGTTCGTATTGTGTCGAATTTGCAGGCGAAGAAGCTTATCATACGTTAAGAAAAATACCGACGGGAATGCGACAAAGACTCCAATTAGTTAGTTAGTTAGACTCGTCGTAGTGGAGCGGGCTCATCCAAAGGACCCAAATGGATCTTTGGAGCCTATAAAGAGAGAAAGCAAGTACATACTATATAACTACAGGCATTGTTTTACATATATGCTAATTTCAGAGTGATAGATTCAACTATGTGGCCGAGTGTAGGAGGAGATTCATGCACTCGAAATCCTCAAACTTCGGTTTTCCCCTGTAATTCCTTCTTCTGGTTCTTTACCAAACCCTATCCTAGTGTGTTCTCCTTCCGTTTTATCAGTCCCTGTATGTTCTCCTCCAATATCCAACCCAATTCTTGAGAATTCGAATTCATCAGAGTCGCCTGAAATCTCCTTACCTTCACCTCGGCCACAATCACGGACGAACACGAGAACTATGGAGCGGGTATTTACTAAAAATACTAGGGAGTTAATAAGTGCTCCTAACACTCCACCTCAAGCAAGGCTCTACGACACCGTGGTTGAGTTTATAAGAGATACTTTAATCAAATTAGAACCTGACAAAGCCCAAGCGCTTGAAAAAGAGTTTATAAATATAGATATTCAAATAATAATAATACTTTATAAAAAAAAAAATGTTTATTATCTTTTATTAAGTTCGGACATCATTTAGGAAATCTTTTAGAATATCGAGCATTAGAGCGAGAATTAGAGCATCGTGCGATGAATTATTAGATCCCAATCTTGCGGCACAATGCCTCCAATTTCCTGCATCTGCATTGGTTGTTGGTGAAATACCTCAATGTTACGAGCAATCTATCTCGTTCACTAATTGGTTTCCTTATTGAAGATTTAGATAAACTCGGCCCTACTATATTCAGCAATAGTTCAAATTGTTCACGATTCATTCTCGTGTAATTGTAAAAACTTTCATTATCCCCAAGCAACATTTCATTTATTAAATTCGGGCCATCACGATCACTAAACTCTTCACGGTGTTTGAACAATTCACGGACCCACCAACGTCTACGTTTTCTTTGATGCGCATTATCACTCATTAAAAATGCTTGTGACATTTGAAAATAATACAATATTAATCTTCTGCGGTTATCCATTTTTTATATAAACTTTGTTGTCACAAATTAGCTGCTTACTTCCTTTCATAACGGATTTCGAAATACGAAACTCACGCTACGCTCGCATTGGAAACAGGGGCAATCTGCGCTGAGCCTCAGCGAAAGCTCACTCCAGCATTGGAAACGTACACTTATTTTTCGCTTTTCAGTTTTTTTTATTGCCGGTTTCATTTTTTCTTAAAATTTTTTTTTTTAAATATGTTTACCAATTAGCCCGTCTGCAACAACTCTATTTAACCGAAAGAGTTCTTTAAACTGCACGTGGGAATACTTCTCAATAATGTCCAAAGAGTTCTCCACCCTTGCTTTTTTTTTTTGTTAATAGCTCCTCTTCAGATTCAGACTCAGATTCAGATGAGGATGAAGACGAAGAAGTTAGTTATCGCCGAGGTGTCGGATCTAAAAACAGGTTACTTGAATTCAGATTTAATAAGAAATCTTTTAAGATACTCACCATATCTATATGGTTTCCCCCTATTGATTTTCAAAAACTTTTTAAACTTCAAAATTAGAACCAGCAAATGTCATTCTCATTGAAACATAACCATAAATAACTTTAATCCATCGATGGGGCAATAGAAGATATGGAAACTCCCTAGCGGGAAAAAACCGCGTAACTACTTGTGAAATTTTTGCTCAACTACATCCAGCCAAGAGAATTTTTTCAGTTTCTCTACTTTATTTTATTCTTAGAAACAAATTAAAATTGTAATTAAAAATTACTTCCTTATAACTTTCTTTTTTACAATTTACCTTTTGTTCATAAACTTCACAAAGTTAACTTGATTATATTGTTTATATTCCATTGTTAAGTAGCAGAGAAGAGGGAGGTTGATCAAAGGGCCATTCCACACTTGTATTCTCGCAGCGTATTCAAACCGGTTTTATATGTGCATCACAAAGTGAATCTATTTATCCTGTTCTCACAAACTACCACAACGAAACGAGCAGGCGAGTTGTTTTGATTGATTGATTTGGTTGATTTTTAAATAATACGGCATTGATTTATTAACGATTTTGTGCTCGTTTTTGAAATAATATCGGCAGTTATATATTATATTATACATCCATCAAACACTAAAATCGAAAAGAAAAGCAATGCACGCACAGTCCTTATTCGTACAGCAATGTACATCAGCAACAGGAATACCCGTGTGGAAACGCTGACCCTCGACTGTGTGTTGTCAAAACAGTTTGAATACTGCTGCGAGAATACATGTGTGGAATGGCTCAAATGGAAGGACAAGATAGCTAAATTGCAGCGGGTAATTGATGATTTATCCTGTTGTCCTGCACTAGCCGTGAAGTTGCACAGAGCGCACAAATACATTGGGACTTATGGGGTACGACGTAAACATGAATCTTTGAACACAAAAGTTATGGGTAGTTATCAAAGCATGTCATTACAACTATAAACATCTTTGGTTGACCTTGACCTTGACCATGGACCTTAACCCATTAATGCGCAAAACGAGAATTTTGTGCACCCAAGTTCAATTGTGCGAATCGAATAGAAAATTGGGGCGATGTTCTTCCAAAATCGTATATAGGGTATTTTCGGGGATGTTCTTTCAGAATCTAGCATTTCTTTTGCATAAAAGCTTCAAAACCCTATTATTTTTCGGGGTTTTTAAAAAAAATGCTAATTATTTTTTGGTCTTTTTTCTTTTCAGAGTTGATTATCTTGTTGTTGCTAAGTAGTAAGGATCCACTCCGCCATATAAAAAAGGCGAGGTGCGATAGGGAGAGGATGCTTTGGGTTCCCACTCGGTGATATGAGGATGTTGGTTGGAAAGGGAAGGGTGGATTTTCTGTCGAGGTCTAGTTGTTGTTTTGGTGGGGGTATGGCCGGCATGGCTGGGGAAAAGGTGAAGAGGTGTCGGCTGGTTTGCCGGCGGTGGTGTGAAAAGAGCGAGTGATGATGACTGCGGAGGAGATGCTGGTTTATTGTTCAGTTGTTTGTAGGGGAAAACGGGCTGAATGTGCGGTGTGGCGAGATGACTGCGGAGGAGATGCTGGTTTATTGTTCAGTTGTTTGTAGGGGAAAACGGGCTGAATGTGCGGTGTGGCGAGATGACTGCGGAGGAGATGCTGGTTTATTGTTCAGTTGTTTGTAGGGGAAAACGGGCTGAATGTGCGGTGTGCCGAAGAAGAATAAGAGGAGCAGGAATATGGCCGAAGAAAGGTGACTCTGCAGAGAAGGTGGAGTGATAGTAAATAGCTCGCTAGCGGTGGTGTGAACAGTGCGAGCATTTTATCGAGCTGATCGTACCGCATGCCGAAGAATAAAGCGAAGAAGAAGAGGAGGAGAAGAAGGTGCATGAATATTGCCAAGAAGCGGAGGCCTGCTGCTGCTGCTGCTTTTTCGAAGGGGTAAAACAGGCGGTCGATCGATATAAAGCAAAAGGAAAAAATCCGCAATCCAGAATGATCAGAAGAAACGAAGCGAAAGCGAAAGCGAAGTAAAAATAAAGCATCGCTGTGATCAGAAGCAACTTGATGAGAAGATTTGCAGTGCATATGCGGGAGGTTTTTTTTTTAGCTTGTTGTTTCGGAAGAGAACCGAATTTGCAAAGACGACAAAGAGGCATGGGCTGTGCAGAAGGTTTTGCTTTTTTTGCAGTTGCATAAGAAATGACCCAGAAAAAATGAAGGAGGACGTGCCAATGAACCGGAAGACAGGGTTGAGGAACGATGGGTTATTGAAAATAAAAAGGCGAATTCGATCGAGATATTTTTATTCTAGTTTTTTACAGTTTTAAATCGTTCAATGAAGATTTTTTGTCTGTGTGAGCGATGTAGAATGGGGGTTAAAATTAAACTGTAGTCCATAATGCGCATCTTAAATCTATATCGAGCCATTGTGTCAATAGCCCACGATCCTTTGCGGGCATTTTGATAGGCGTAGCTCCACACATATAAATATTTGATTTCGGGGAGATTTTGAAATCTTACTTGTTTCTTCATTGTTGTTCTAAATGTCCGAGTGTGTTACGTATTAGCGTAGCATTTATTAAATCGTGCAGGTGCATATGACCTTATCAAAAATAATTCTAAGATGGTGAATTGTTGCGAAATGTTTTTCTGTGTATTAGTGGGCTAGAGCACTCATAGCCCCTTGTAAGAAAAATCGATTATTAAAAATTAAAAGATCTTTTTATTATGCCCTTTTACGTGTAAACTGAGTGTAAAAAGTGTATATTTCACAACACAGCCCAAATAAAATGAACGATCCTGCTAGAACTTTGAAAGTATTTAAAATCCAATTTGTGTACTTTGGTGGTGAAGGTGGACTGTTGTACGGGCCACATACATCCTTTCCATTGACGTAGATGCAATTAGGTGAACGTCGGAGATGTTCCGCCTCAACATCTTCAGGACAGTTTAATGCACTCATTTCCACACAGCAAAAATAGCATTTTGCTATGTCTTTGATATTGGTGTAAAAGAAACCACTTCTTGCTAGCTTGTATGATTTTTTGTCATCCAGAGTTAAATTTCTAAAAGACTTTAATCGATCGGATTCACGTTTTAAGATCAACATTGTGACTGGAATGAAAGCTGTTTATAGGACGTCTTTTATATTAATCCATGTGTTATGTTTTTGTGGAAATCCGAGCCATTTCACAAAAACTTTATTCCCCCTTCTTTTTAAAACTTTTTCTACAAGGTAAAGGTCAGGATATTTGACTGGGGATAGTTCCAGTTGATAAAAACCGCCTTGTATTATATTTCCTTGATAGTCTTCAAGAATGTAAGTTACTGGATAAGTATTTTTCACTTCATTTATCTTGAAGATTTCAGTTGACCAGTTTGGGGTGTAGCCTTTTTCAAAAACATGTTTATATCTACTTATACGAACAAAATCTCCTACTTTGTGCTTTGGTTTTGATTTTGATGTTGTTTTTTTATACACAGTTAGCAATAAACGAACCTCATTAGCAAGGTCTACATCTATAGGTCTCATCTTAATAGTTCGATGTTTTGTTCTGTTATATTTATCTGTTAACTTGTCCAGCATACTCAGCCAATGATAATTACCATTCATACTAAATTCCTTCCACATAATATTTTTTAACGTTCTATTAAATCTTTCTACAATTGACGCCTTTAATGAACTATAAGTTGAATAATGATTAACATCATATTTTTCCATCAAGCGTTTGAACGACTTGTTATAGAACTCTTTTCCATCATCTGTTTGCAAGTTTCTTGGAATACGACCCTGATTAAAAATTAGCTGCATTGCTTTAGTGACTTCTATTCCACTTTTGTCTTTAATTGGTAAAGCCCATGCATATTTAGAAAATGTATCAATGACAGTTAGCAAAAAACGAAAGTTTTGATTTTCTCTCGCATATGAGCTCATATCAACTAAATCTGCCTGCCACAGGTCGTCTTTACCTTTAATCGTTACACGACGACGATTAAAGCTTTTTCGAGCTGGTCTGTGTAGTTCGTTAATAATTTGTCTTCGACTCATTCTTGAAAGAGTATATAAGTACTTTTTGCAAAATGTAGGGTTTATATACAAAAAAGCTTGTTATCAAGAGCTTTTGTTTTTGCGGTGAAAATGATCGCGTTCGAACATCCATTTACAATGATTATGGCTGGGCCTTCCGGATGTGGAAAGACTACATTTATTAAGAATCTTTTGAATGATGCTTCGTTAATACAGCCGGAAATTACGAGGATTATATGGTGTAATGCGGAACGCGAAGCTTTGCCAGTAGATATTGCACCCACAAACATAGAATATATAGAGAGTGTACCCGACGAGTTTATAAATTACACAAATGAACCCACGCTAATTGTTATAGATGATATGATGTTAAATGTTTTCAGTAAGCAAGTCTGTGAGCTTTTTACCAAAGGATCCCATCATCGTAATTTTTCCGTTATTCTAGTAACACAGAACGTATTTCATCAGGGAAAGTTCTGCAGAGATATATCGCTAAACTGTAAGTACCTTGTCGTTTTTAAAAATCCCCGAGATAAAAGCCAATTCGTGCATCTAGCGAGACAAATTTATCCGGAAGATAGTTTAGAACTTCTAAAAATATATAAAGAGGCCACTCGGGAGTCTTACGGGTGTTTACTGATAGATCTTACTCAGGAGATTAACGACACGTTAAGATTCCGAACGGATATATTTAATAAAGATTTCGCAACCTGTTTTTGCCCACAAAGTTCCTTGAATAGTAAAAATGGTGTCAAGAGTGAAACGGTTAAAGGACAACAAGCATATACTTTATGTACTTAAAAAATCAAAATCAAACTTGAGAAAGGCTATCATTAAAAATGCAGATCCCGAAGTTATAAAAACACTTTGTGAAATCACACTTAACACACTAAAAGGAAATCATATGCCTCATGGCAAAATATATAATTCGCTGTGTAAGTATAAAAAGGATATGCGAAAATTAGTTGACGCAAAACGATCTGTAGCAAGACAACGTAAATTACTAATACAACGAGGAGGATTTTTACCAATTCTATTAGGAAGTGTGCTATCCGGTGTAATAGGTTCACTTATTGAAAAATATGCATAAAGCTAATAGCCTTAATAAAATGCTGCTTCTTTCGCCAGAAGTGTATAATAACTTAAAGGGTGAAATTGAGCAATCTGCAAATTTATCATTATTTGATAAATCAATGGATAAGATACTAAAAAGTAAGAATCTGTCTGACAAAGACAAATGGTATAATTATAGGAATGAATTAATAAAGTTTTTTAATGTGAAACGTAAAAAGGCGCAAGTTTTCGAAAAAAGGAAAACTAAAATTCCCATTCAAGAAAATGTACCAGTTAAACACAAGAGTTTGAGAGATAGTTCTACTCAAACAAAAATTATTTTTAAAAAGGATGCATCAGCACAAGCCTCACCTATAAAAGAAAATATATTTGAGAAGGTACCTTTTGAGATGGAAGAATTTATTTTTGAGGAACCGCGTGAAAAAACACCGCCAAGGAGGTCTTTATCTCCGGCTGCTAAACGACGTTTATCAGCTAGTGGGCTGGCAAAAAGTCTTAAGCCCCCAGCAAAAATACCAAAAGTTCAAAATAAAGATTATAAAGTAATAGCCGGTACTGACGGTATAACCCAGTACACTGTGCCTATGGACATGAGTGTTGACGAAGCTGCCAGCCTTATAGAAGAGTTAGAACAAGGTGCTCCAAAAGAGAAGGTCCCGACTAAACAGCCTATATTAAGGCCTTCACAACTAGATCCTGGCCAATACGAGCTTGCATTCCCAGTGAAAAAAGGGGTGCGGCAAAGTGAACGCATAAAAAGTAAACAAGGGCGAAGTTTAAGTGTACCAGACGTTGCTTGGGTTAGGCTTTAATATATACATATATAAAAATGCCTGTAGATATAGTAAATAACGAATTTTACGTATGTCTTTTAAGCAACAATTCTATGCAAATTTATCCTGAAAATACTCTGTCAGCTTTTACAAATGCACTTGCTAGCCCATGTAAGCTTTCTAATAGCTGGTGCGTTGGAGTAACTGAAATTTCATTACCAAACTATGACGTAAATGGAAAGAAGGAGCTGAAGCGTAATGTAGCTGATACATTAAATGAGAGTAGTTTTAAAAGAGCGAGGCGTGAAACACCTAATAACCAGTTAAAGGAAATAAGAGAGCAGCAAAAAGCAGAATTGAAATCATTGACCGTTAAAATAAATGATAATGTTAAACTTGAATGGACAAAAGAAAGTCTTGAACAAGCTAGCTATAGGGCAGGTCAGGTAAATTTTTCAGCGTTTCTACTAACATTTTACAATGCGGTCACTCCCTCTTGGTATACTATGTTTTTGGACGATGTTAAAAAAGCAATGTGGGATCGGCTAGAAACTGACTTTTATGATAACGTGATACCTGATATAAACTACACACAAGAGCCGGACGAGTTTATATTACACATTTATCAAGGAAAAAAAAACTTCAGAAAATGTAATTTTAAAGTATAAGGACTATGAGACAGTTGAAGCATTTGTTGATGACATTTTTGGGCAAATTCCTAGAAGAAAAAGAAAGCATATTGTTATACAAAATGCTATCGATAATTACACACATCCTGCCCTTAGCATTAAAAAAGCCCGAGATAAAGCAACAAAAGGTACCACCAAAAAGGTGCATGATATGTTTGAACTACGTTTAGAAGACTTGGGAGTAACAATAAAGATAAAAAAACCATTGCCATCACACCTTAATGTTAAAGATCTTATCACGCTTTTAATATCAAATGTGCATTTTGATGATCAAACAATTAGCGAGCAAGAAAAGCAGAAAAAGGTTATTCAGATTAAAGATACAATTTTCGGTGTTTTAAACAGGTTAAAAAAAGATTCAATAACTGCAAAAGCACCTAATCAGCGAGAAATTACTAAAGATAGTGATGTTTTGGATGTACCATACGAAAAGCAGAGTTCGGGAGAATACTTGACAACGCCAGTACCTATTGACACAGATATAGGCAATTTGTTGGACTTCTTTACAGATATATTTCTTCAGACCCCTAAAGAAAAGCGTAAACCTGATGCAATACTTTCGGAAATAAAAGAATCATTCAACACTGCTGGACTACGTCAAGAGCATATGTCGATTATTGATAAAATTAATGGTCTGGAAAGTACAATCAATGAATTAATACAAAGATTCCCCCGAGAATCTATGGAGATGCCAAAAAAATGCTATGATAAAAGCTTGATTTTTATTTACACCGATATTATTAAACCAAGAATTATTGGTAATAAATTAGCTCGGTACTTACGAGTGATGCCATCACAATCGTGTGAGGGTGTACTAAGGTTTGAGCATGTAGAATACTGCCCTATCGAGAAAACATTTATAGAAGGGATCTCTGTAAAAATAACTGATAGTCAGGGTGAATTGATTAATTTTCGAGAAAGTTACACTCCAACTTATGTGGTGCTTCATTTCAAAAAACACAATAAGTTATAAATATATGTGCAGTCCCCAAACCGTTTTCAATTTGATGGTACTTTGCATGACTTTAGCCCTTAATAATAATAATGAATGCATATTATACACGGTACTACTTACTACAAAGCGGCGGTAACTTGTCGGATATAGGAGAATTGTACCGAGCGCCGCTTACTTACCAGCGAGGAAGAGGTATTGGCAGTTTCTTTAGCGGTCTATTTCGCTATTTGCAGCCATTAGTTGCTTCAGGTGCCAAAGTTATAAAACAGCAAGCGCTGAAAACTGGTAAAACAATACTGCAAGAGATTGGCAGCAAGCCGGTTAAGGACATTTTAACAGAGCAGGGTAAACTTGCTGTACAAGATCTAGCGCAAAAGGGTATAAATAAACTCTTCGACAGTATGGGCGGCGCAGGTATAAATAATCGCACGATTATTAAAAGAGCTAATCCATTTACGACGTTACGCTTAACTAAGTCTCCTAAACGAAAAAGACGTTCAAAGCAGACAAAACGAGCTACGAAAAAGACAGCAAACAAGGGGAAAAAATCTATAAAAGGAAAGCGCGGTTTTCGTAAGAGAGCATTGGACATTTTTGATAAATAAACAAAATGGCCACGTATAGCGAGTGTATGAAATCTGAGCTGGATCTTTTCTCTACACCGGTTATTCAAAGTAATATTTTAAAAACCGAAGAGGTAGCATACAAGCCTATAGCCTCATTAGATAACTCATCCGTTTTGGAATTTGTTTCACTTGGACATGGAGATACATATCGTGACTTGTCAAGTATATACCTTCGCTTAAAAGTTCAACTAATTAAAATTAAAGATGGAAAAGAAGAAATTTATACCGGAAACAATATTACCATAAAGGCTGCAGATGGTACCGTGAAGACTGTGCTTGATGAAGGCCCTGGTGTTGTCAATAACATGCTTCACTCACTCTTTCGTCAGTGCACTATTTACTTAAATGGGAGGCCGGTTGTTCAAACTGACAATAATTACAATTATAGGGCATATATCGAAAACTTGTTAAATTATGGAAAAGATGCGGCATCAACACATTTAGAATCTGTTGGCTGGTATATTGATGAAAACAGCGTGGAAATTATTCAAAATGGCGGTCAAAATATAGGCTACTCAGCAAGACGAAGACTTTTCGATAAGAGCAACGTTGTCGAACTAATGGGGAAAATACATGCTGATATGTTTAACCAAGACAAATTATTAATGAATGGTATCGATCTGCGCGTAGTGTTATCACTTGAAAAACCGGAATTTTACCTTTTGTCAGAAGATGATAGCAATTCGCCACGAATTAAGATTGTGGAGGCTACTATGTACATGAATCACGTAACTGTTAACCCCAGCATCATGCTGGCTCATGAAACCGTTTTACAACGATCAAATGCTGTATACCCGTACAAACGAGTCGAAGTTAAAACATATACTATACCTGCAAACACATACACATTATCCTTAGACAATATTGTCATAGGGCAATTACCAAATTTATTAGTGTTTGGCATGGTTGATAACGACGCATATACAGGAAATCGAACAAAAAATCCCTATAATTTTAAACATAATAACATCACAAGATTTAACTTATCAGTAAATGGGGTCCAGATACCAAACCAGCCTATAGAATTTGATTATTCAAAGGAAAAACCAATTAGTACAAGAGAATACATCTCCTTGTTCAAAGGAACTGGAATACATTATTTCGACAAAGGTCATCAGATTTCAAAGAAATTCTTTGACAACGGCTGTTTTCTTCTTGCTTTTGATTTAACTTCTGACCGTTCATATAATTCAACCTGCGGAAATCTATTAAACCAAGGTACAGTTAGAATTGAAGGAAGGTTTAAGGAGGCCTTGAAGACAACAGTATCCTGTATCGTGTATGCTGAATATGACGGAAGTATTGAAATCGACAAAGATAGGAACGTATACACCAGCTTCTAAAAAAGTTATATAAGGTGGTACAATTTAGAATTAATCACAGTGCATATAGACAGTAAAACCAGCTATCATGAGTTGTTTAATAAATGTCGAATATTTTTCTGGAAGCTGCTTGACCTTTTTGAAAAAGGTTTCTTTTGCTGGATTCACAGCACAAAGTAAATTATTTACAAAGGAGATTATCTTCAAATACCCTACGTCAACTCCAGGATGTCTCGACCAATCAAATAAATTGGGAAACATTGAACTTAGACGTCTAGATGAAGACCTAATAAAAACATTAGCAAGATTTACTACAATATTTGTTTGCGATGCAGCAACCAAGGAATTTATAAATAACTATGTTACATCCTACACCAAGGTTATTGACGTGGAGACAACAACCCCAGATTCTGAACAAGAATGAACACGATCGATCTTACAAAATCATTAGCAAATAACCCCACTACAAAAAGGCTATTTAGAGGAGTATTTGCTTGTGACCGTCTGCCAAAAGAAATAAAAAAGCCTGCATGCGTCATAGCTAATACGGACCCTGCACGAAAGAGCGGCACCCACTGGGTAGCATTTTACATTCCAAAAAAAGGCCCTGCAGAATACTTTGATTCGTATGGTAAACCCCCCACTAACAGGTTTTTTCACAACTTTTTACACAAAAATTCAGATGTGTTTGTAAACAATAAAAAACGATTGCAGGGTGCACTTTCATCTGTCTGTGGACATTATTGCTGTGTGTATCTGTATTTTCGGTGTAAAGGAAAAAGTTTAAAACAATTTCTGAAACAATTCTCATTCAATAATTTTAGATTAAATGATAATAAAGTTGTGAATTTATATCGCAAAATATACTTGAGAAAATATTTAAAGTGTGGTGGGGGTAAATATAACCAGTTATGTACACCAGAAAATAAGAGTATAAATACGAGACGCTGGTGATGTACATTTAATGTTGAAGTATAAGCTCCCGCTTCAAGATGTATCCGGCAAGTAAAGCTAGAAAATCTAAACAGTCGAGTGCAAAAACAGTGCGTATAGAAGAGATTAAGGTGATAGACACAAAACCAAAAAATCAAAGACTTAGACCGATACGGAAAAGAGGCAAAAAAGGTTCCGAGGCCCTGGGCGAAAATCTTTTGCTAAACTACACATATCATCTGGACCCTCACCATAATCAGAAGGTTACCCTTGGATTTGATCCGACATCGTTTGAGGCAAAGATAGTCTTTCACCGTCACGGTTTTGCGCCTGTGTCAACATTTTACTCCGGATGGCTAGAAGTTTACAAACACCTGACCAAACTAAAAGACGAGGTAATTCCAGACATGTTCCCGCCAAACCAAGAAGAGCTTCAGACGAAATACACCATCCCCATTGGTGCAGGAAATATTCAGCTGACCCTTAATGAACTCTATAACTTGATTGACATGCAGGATTTCTTCAAGATTGTAATGTTTCACAATAACAATGCAACCGAAAGTGTGAAGGAGTACTATAAGCAATATTCTGAGAAGTGTAAAAACAAAAATTTAATTTTGCTGTCACAAGAAGACTTTTTTATACCGTCTAGAACATCTTATGTACACTTAAATTATTCAAGACTTTTCTTTGAAATACCCTTGTATTGCAGTACCAATATTCTTTTTGATGTAATAACCATATAATAAAAGCATTTTAAATAAAACACACAAAGTTTTTGTTTTCATTCTATAATTTTATTGATTAACATATACAAGTAGATATTAACACAATTTTTCAGGGCACAACGGCAATGAGATACATTTTTATGGACTTCACAATCAGGTTGAAAATTTACAAGTTCGCTTAATCTAGGTATTTGTACAAGCTCTATTATTTCAGAAGTCGGGGAGTACTTCCTAATGAATGACGCCTTTATTTCACCTTTCACGTATATTGTTGCATTCTCAAATTTTGAAAACACTTCTGCCAGATTGTTGTAGTTAATGGTCCCACCGCACCAATGTAGACCGTTTATATTTTCCACGTCATACTTGTTCTGCCTCCTTGCTTTTGATGACAACTCCTGGTACGGGTAAGGTGACATAAAATGGTAAACCTTGGGGGAGATGGTACCCATAGCAAGAACTGCCAGCTCTTTAATAAAATATTGACCGTTGTTCCCGCAGACAAACTGCATGTCCACAATAAATTTAGCCATATTATTAGTTGGCGGAAAAATACGGATTGAACTATTGATATTGCGTGCGTATATTTATATATGTTTTCAACTCATTCAGTTGCGGGTTTCGTCGCTACGGTTGTAGCCGGGACAGTCAATATAGTCATGTACTTTGGCCTTTATGAAATGTTCAGCATCGTTGTAGAAATGCATTTGATAAGTGCCGTATGCAATTTCTTCAGGAAGAAAATATTTTAAGTCCCAGAGGTAGCAGTTTAATTTAGCGCACAAGAAGAGATCACAGAATAGTTCAATCTCAATTTGACCAGTCAAATATAGATCACATATAGTGAGGCCACGGTGAGATTTCTCTTTTATCTCTTTATATATTTGTTTCAGCCAGTCATTTTTTTAAGATCTTCTAAAGCCTCACTGTGAATATTGTTTAGGTGACATGCAACACATTTAATCGCACTAAATAAATCATAGGCCTCAGCCGAAATCTCAGCTTCACACGTCCACATTATCGGCTCGGTCGAATTCTCGGCTTCACACGTCCACACCGACTGTAATCCGGGTATGTTCTCCACATCATACTGAATTTGTCGATGTGACTTGTTCATCTTGCTAACAAGAAAATGAAATACGTAAATAAAAATTAAGGATTGTTTTCTGTGCATATTTTATATATTTTCACAAACCAAAACTGTTATTAATTCTATATCAAAAGGTTACAATGAGTTTCTATTATTATTATTATTATTATTTTACAGTATGATACAATTATGGTAACTTAAAATATTGAGTTTCCCTTCTTACAAAGAAGGCACACTTCTCGACAGGATGTCAAGAATAATTTACCCATTCCAACTGAAATTTTAGTTGGAAGTTAGGCTCAGAAAATGCATGCATCTTAAGACTAGGACATTAACTTTATTTAAACTACAAAGCTAATTACAAAGTTTTATTTTCTTAAAACCATATGGATACGTGTGATAACTATCTACAACAATTCTTTTATCAAAAGTAAAACCTAAATGTTTTTCTTCACTCTCCGAAAGTACAATTCCCGGCCGTTTTCGTTTGATTTTCTTCTCGTTTTTCACTACAACCGCATCAGTGTCGATTTCTCCAGTAATCATAGATTTTAAGTTTTTGAAATTGACAACGTTAGAGTTCTTGAAATTTATCACTATACCTTTACACTTGGTTATGTACTCTATTCCTTTATCTGTTTTAATTTCCAAACTATATGTTTTTGGTCCTATTGTTACAAATTCTGATATAAACGCTTTTGGACCGAAACCTTCTAGTTCATCAGTTAAGTCACCCAAAAAAATGGTGTTTTTGAACACAGGGGCGTTATTTTTATCTTCCACAAATATCAAGCTATCTGTATCACAATAAAGTATCTTGTCCCCGACTTTTTCCATTGCTTCGTAAAGTTTTAACCTAGCAAACGCTGTTGTGTAAGCCCCAATAGGAATATTTATATGTGGCAGTAAATTAAGGTTTTCTTGTATATACCTCCAATTTATCCACATGGTATCTTCATTTACAGGGTAAAGAGAAGTAATTTCTATCCCGGGTGATTCGATAAAATCAGAAAAGTCTTTAAAATTATTAACAACTTTGGTATACGTTCTGTTCTCCCTTTGAGCAAATTTTCCCCAAAGAGAATTAAGGCAGAGTTTTGCCACATTTCGCAGACCGGGGTTTTTCACAACTTTTTCTTTGTGTAAAAGGATGTTTTCTCTACTTTCAAAAGACTTTAAAAAGTTAAGTTTATCTTCTTCGGTTTTAACCACGCTACCCCAGCCACTAGCCTCCTGTTTTATTTTAAAGAATGTGTTTACGTATTCAGTAAAAAGCCCACCAGTTTTTGTAAGAGGGTCATATACCGTATAGTCGTATTTCCAAACTTCAAAAATTTTTATTATTCTGTACCCCTTCTTAACAGCTAATCCTACTTCAGGTATAACCCAAGTTCCATAAATTTGTCTTTCTTCATCAGTATGCAAGCACCCGGAAACCTTTTTTAGTTCTGCACATTTCCTGCAAAGCGTAAAATATAACTTCTTATTACATCTGTAAGGTAGTACAGGTAAAAATAAATCGTTAGGGGGTAAAATCGAACACAAAATAAAACCATGCATATTTAACACATTTTCTAACAAAGGTATTTTATCATTTCTATAAATCGTTGGATGTCCTATAGGATAGGGAGAATATTTGTTTATATATGGGTATAAGCTAGTAAAATCAAGATATCTAATTAAGTAATTAGATATCTTGATTTTACTAGCTTATACCCATATATAAACAAATATTCTCCCTATCCTATAGGACATCCAACGATTTATAGAAATGATAAAATACCTTTGTTAGAAAATGTGTTAAATATGCATGGTTTTATTTTGTTATAAGCTAGTAAAATCAAGATATCTAATTAAGTAATTAGATATCTTGATTTTACTAGCTTATACCCATATATAAACAAATATTCTCCCTATCCTATAGGACATCCAACGATTTATAGAAATGATAAAATACCTTTGTTAGAAAATGTGTTAAATATGCATGGTTTTATTTTGTTCATTATCTTCAGCTTTTTTGTACACCTTAAAACACTCAGTCCGACCACCATAAATGGCATCACGTGGATTCAGTGGCAAGACAATTTGGGCAACTTCTTCACATAACTTTTTTTCAGTATCTGGATTTTCTTTTAAAAATTTCTTAAATTCACATTCCCATATGTAAACTAAATCGTAGCCGTTGTTTTTAATTGTGTCCATTCGCTTCATCGTAGCTTCATACCTTTGGTTTAAAGTATCAGTATTCCTACTTTCAACAACACTGGTTGATCGAACTTTAAAACAATCCCGACAACCATGGTAAAAACACCCGAAATACTCATAAACAGTATTTGTTTTAGGGTTAAAACCATCAACTCTCAAACCGCTTTTTTCCAACTTTGCTTCCCCTGTATTATTTACACATTGAATGTCGCCGTTAACTTTCGAATTTTCAAAAGCCAACCATTTTAAAGAGCTTAGTGAAAATGTCCGAGACTCAAAATAACCATTTTTTGGAATTATTCCTAAAGTATTTTCTTTCAAAAAGTTTTTCCGAAAAGTAAGCATGCATGCTGACGCAATTGTTAACGATTCCGTTAATGGGTTTATCCCTGTCATATCAAAAAAGTCACACATAAAACGAACACATCCTAAACGTAATATGTTTACATCATTAATGCAATACTTTAACATTTCGTTTTTATTGTCAAATATTTCTTGAGATTTGGACGCGTACCATTTAAGGAACTCTTTTCTTTCTTCTACTTTCATAGAATTACATCCATACATTTCAGGGGGCGGGTATTTGCCAACATAATTTACATTTTCTGATGTATTAAAAAAATAGGGGTAAAACCCCTTAACGTGATCTTTAAGTTCAAAAACTTCAGGGAATTTTGCAATTGAAAACGGTACAAAGTTCAAAGAATCAATAAAAGAAATATTCTCACAGGTCATTTTGATAATCTTTGTCCCGTTCATTATCGGATTTATAACTAATTTTCTGCTTAGAAGTTCAGAAATCAGAAAATGTCCATCGTATCCCTGCAAATTGTGTGCAATACAATACACATTTGTCATAGAAGGACGATGAGTAAGACAGTAATCGATAAAGCTTTTCACAGCGGTACTCTTATTACTATTTTCAAAAATGTGCTGTCGTACACCACACACATTACATTTATGTTCAATATTTAAGTTTTTATGGCATGAGTAGCAAACCTGTTGTGCTACAATTAAATTTACAACATGCAAGAAAGATGTTCCCTTAGTGTCATATAATGTGTCTTGAGTGGTCTCACAATCAAAAAATATAATTAAATATTTTTGATTACTTTTACCTCTGTATTTTTTAATATAACACTTGTGTTCTTGAGGAACAACTTTAAAACACACTTGACAGAAATGTTCGTTACAAATATGTTCTTCTCTTCCTCGTTTAGAAAAGTTTAGGAATTTATTACACATTTTACATATTTTAAATGTGTTGCAAAC
Source organism: Dysmachus trigonus (assembly GCA_949715965.1). Taxonomy (NCBI): domain Eukaryota; kingdom Metazoa; phylum Arthropoda; class Insecta; order Diptera; family Asilidae; genus Dysmachus; species Dysmachus trigonus. The sequence goes on along the minus strand of OX454321.1, from coordinate 31,996,817 downwards.
CGATTTCTCTTCAATTTTATTTAGAAGGTGATTGACAAAACACGCATCTCCTCTAAAATCACGGTTACATTTATCACACTTTTTTAAAGTATTGGTAAATAAACAAGGTGGTGTCGATTGACAATAAGAACATTTGTGAACGCACCTATGAATTTTAGTATTGTAAACTTTATCACAAAGATCGCAAGAGTATTTTTTATTAAAAAAACCTGTAAGTGATTTTATTACGTAAAAATGTTCCTGAGTTTTCGAATAATATAAGTAAACTTTGGACGCTGAACCAGGTTCAAACGGAACTTTAAAAATAATCGATTCTGGATCATTTAAATCGTCAAAAACCACAATTTGATAGTCTTTTAATGCTTTCTGAAACTTGTATAAGTCCTGTAAGACACACCCTTTCACATTATTAACACTAACTTTCGCTAATTTACAAAGTTGTTTTGCGACTCCACATAAATTTTTCTTTTGCTGTCCGTTTTTTGCAACTTCGACACCATAACAAATGCTGCGTGGAAGACAATATACGTCATTGTTTTTTCCGACGTCAATAACGCTGGTTTTCCTTAACAAGACCTCCTTTTCTTCTAAGGTTTTTGAGTTTATTTTTGAACCTGCATAAGGAAAATTAACAATGTTTGCAGTGACTTGCAAAACATCGTCTGAAAGAAATATCGCATTAGATTGGTTAACATTTGAAATTAACCCTAGAATGTGATCTCCATTTAATTGATCTACAGATCTTAAACTCGACCATATTGGTTTTACATGTGGGGAATTTGGAGGAAAAATCGACATACTGATTTTGCTCCCCGTTCTACAATCTTTTGTTATTTCTCGAATAACATCTTCAAAAGCCTTTCGGAGCCATTCAGTAATATTTTCCTTTTCACAATCAACACCATTAATTTGGAAGACAAATTTAACTCCCTCGACATTAAATTTGTTAAAAAATGTCGTGTTTTTCGATATAATGTTATTTTTTTCTAAATTACCACTACCCGATTGAACTGTATGACACAAATTATTAAGATCTGTTGAAGTAGAAGGCTCATTACGATCATTAGTCACACACAAGCTGTTATTGTCAGTATTTATGTTTAAAATCTCACGAACATCCTTAAAAGCATTGTCATTAAATTGAACGTTATACAACATCGAACTCTTGATTAAAATATTTGATAAATTATACTTGTCTTCAAGAGAAAATGACACCTTTTTTTTTACAATTTCGCTAAAAGCTGCTTTTAGTGTTGTTAGAAACAAATCTTTCCCTAATAATAGAGAACTATTCAAATAATTTATATACTGGTTGCCACTCATATTGGCCTTTTATTTAAAATTACAATAATAAAATGTTTCTTATTTTTATTATATAATGTAATACAATTTATATATAAATGCTTTTATATATAAATGCCTTTGTATATATATATATTTATACGTACAATATAATTTATATATAATATAGTTTTATTTTTATATTAATCAGTATACCTTCGTGCTACCTCAATTAACTAACGTCTTCGGCTTTCGATGTACTCTATAAAATCGACAGTCTCGATATCTGCTTCATCAATTTGGTAAGAAACCGATTCTGCTTCGCTGTCCGATTCTGTTTCCAATATGTCTTCCTCTTCAGAATCTGCTTCAAAAACAAATTCCTCAATTTCCGAGTCTTCCTTAGATATTTCTTTATTTCCTTTCGGTATTTGTTTAAACACCATATGCACTAAAAGTTTTACTGTTTTTTTGTTTTTGCGAGCTTTTTAATCTTCAAATGTCTTGCACTTTTTGTTAAGAATTTCAGCAGTATTATTAAAAGCTATTTCATAAAATTTTTTGCACACGTTTATTTTTTTTTTACTGCTTCTCTGCAAAACACCGTGCACTAAAAACCACAATCAAAACGCCACGATGAAAACGCCACGTTCCAAACTCCTCGATTAAAATGCTACGTTCACAAAACTGCTTGCTTCAGTACAAAATCACATTCTGCGATTTTCTATTGCAGAACATCTGATTTATATACAATTTTGCAAGTTATTCTAAGGCGTATAAGTCTATAAAATTCATTAATAAACCGATTAATATTTTGCATGCATGCATTTCTCATTGTAATAGATCCAGACAATGTCAATTGCAACCAATTAATCAACCCGTAACGTCTGGAAAATTGAATATTTTGCATGCATGCGTTCCTTATTTTAAAAGATCTACACAAAGGCAGTTGCAAACAAATAATCAAGATTTAATTGAAAAATAGAAAACCGAAAAGCAAACAAAGGACATCATTCTCTGTATACAACTGGTGATCAATGTCCCTAAACAATCTAGGCAAAGGCAGTTGCAAACAAATAATCAAGATTTAAATTGAAAAATAGAAAACCGAAAAGTAAACAAAGAACTTCATTCTCTGTGTACAACTGATGATCAATATCCCTAAACAGTGCATCGTACCAAGTGCCTTTAATGACATTTAATAAACTTTGAGCAATTGCTTCATACTTTAATTAAAAAACAGAAAACTAAAAGCACACGACGACTAGGGTGTATAAATACACAAGATTTGTCCTAAGAAGCAATAGTCTCACAAGGAACTAGAACTGTGCAGAGTAATGGAAGGAAAAATGGTGAGTTTTCAAAGCAAAGACACGTAAATAAATAAATATTTTTTATAATTTTCTTTTTTCGTTTCTTAGAGTACATCTGAGCTGTTGAACAGCATTGCGGAAGGTGAATCCCCTACGCTCATCGCTATAACGTCGCTGGAGGAAAAAACTATGTACCCAATAAAGTACTTCAAGCTTATGAAGACGAAGTACGGGCTGAAATTAACGGTACATTTGACAGACGGGAATTTTGTATTCCTACCACCAAGATTTTCCGAGAAAATCAAGACGCAGCGCCAGATTGACGAGTTAAATCAAATCCAGCGTCATCATCTAGTGTATGAAGGAAAGGACGACACCAAAGGTGGTTTTTTAAAATTAAAATTTGTACAACCAAATTAACTAATGCTACACATAAAATATTTTAATTTGTTCGTAATAATTAAGTAACAATGTATACAATTATATAACAATTTATTAAGTAACAATGTATACAATTATAACAATTTGATTCAATAAAAATATTAACAAATTCTCTAAAAATTTTTGTTTTATTTTCCAAAACCTAAAGAATATTGCCGGTTTTCCACAACACAGCTGGCGCAGCGTTTCGCAGTTCTTCACTCTTGCTCAACATCACACGACTTCGGCCAACTTTTCCCATATGCCCGAGATCAAGCCACAACACCGAGACCCTTTAAATTTTCAAGATCATCTGTTACCCAATCGCCCGCTCTAGCACCACACGTGCTGCTGAAAGGCAAATGCCCAGCATCTTATCTACCCACACTGTTCATTTCATTCACATGTAATCCAAGTTTTTGTCTTCTTAACTTCTTCTTCGCTCCTTCCAGATCTTCCCCAAGTCAAGCGTGCTGCCCCGACCAGAACTTTGCTTTATCGTTCGACCGCCTGTTTTACCCTTTCGAAAAAGCAGCAACAGCAGCAGGCCACCGCTTCTTTGCAATATTGATGCACCATCTTCTCCTCCTCTTCTTCTTCTTCTTCTTCGGCATGCGGTACGTTCAGCTCGATAAAATCCTCGCACTGTCCGCCTGTTTTACCCCTTCGAAAAAGCAGCAGCAGCAGCAGGCCTCCGCTTCTTGGCAATATTCATGCACCTTCTTCTCCTCCTCTTCTTCTTCGCTTTATTCTTCGGCATGCGGTACGATCAGCTCGATAAAATGCTCGCACTGTTCACACCACCGCTAGCGAGCTATTTACTATCACTCCACCTTCTCTGCAGAGTCACCCCTCTTCGGCCATATTCCTGCTCCTCTTATTCTTCTTCGCCACACCGCACATTCAGCCCGTTTTCCCCTACAAACAACTGAACAATAAACCAGCATCTCCTCCGCAGTCATCATCACTCGCTCTTTTCACACCACCGCCGGCAAACCAGCCGACACCTCTTCACCTTTTCCCCAGCCACGTCGGCCATACCCCCACCAAAACAACAACCAGACCTCGACAGAAAATACACCCTTCCCTTTCCAACCAACATCCTCATATCACCGAGTGGGAACCCAAAGCATCCTCTCCCTATCGCACCTCGCCTTTTTTATATGGCGGAGTGGATCCTTACTACTACTTTGCTACTTTTGAATTATCATATAACCATGAGAAATCGCAGTCTGAATGTCTAGATATTCTCAAAACATGGTTTTGAAAGTTCTTTTTTGCTTTAGTTTTTGCAAAATAGCCATTTTGTACAGCAATGTAATAAAAAATTTCGCGATTTTTTACATCTAAAGGATCAACTTTACAAAGAAATTGTATAGAACAGAAAATACTAAAAACAAAAATAAAAAATACGTGTTCAAACGCCGCTCCTCCTTTGGTACGACTAACAAGAAAACGTTCTCAAGTGTGTCTCACCGATTTTGATGAAATTGAAATATGTTGTAGAGCATCGAAAAATAAGAGACACGTATTTTTTTTTATCTGCGGATACGCAAGTTTAGGGGGTGAAAACCACTCCTAAAGTTTACCCCCAAAAACAGTTTTTCTTAAATATCCAAGTTCTAATGAATTTTTTCGAATGAAACAAAATGGAAATGATGTCTCGTAAATATACTAACCTTCTTAAGTAATCCGGTCCCCGGGGGTTGCAACCCTTATTTTTTATTTCGGAATAAATTATATTTTTACGTCACAAAAATAACAGTGTTAGTTCAAAATCATTGACAAATATTTTTTTACATACGATTTTCAAAAACAAAATTGACCTGTTTTTGCGTTTTCCTGAAAAAAGCTTCTCAAGGGGGTAAACTACCCCTAGCACTAACACATCATGTATATACTTTCAGACATCATTTTTTTTTTTCCTGAAAACCAGTATTAAGGGGTTTTTGGAGTCGCTGATGATTTTGAAAAACAAAATTGACCTGTTTTTGCGTTTTCCTGAAAAAAGCTCCTCAAGGGGGTGAACTACCCCTAGCACTAACACATGATGTATATACTTTCAGACATCAGTTTTTTTTCGTGAAAACCAGTATTACGGGGTTTTTGAAGTCGCTGATTAAGAATCTGATGTCAGATTTCAAAAATTCAAAATGGCGGGTCCAACATGGCGCACGAATTTTTGAAAAATACATACATTTTTATAAAAATAACTATAAATAAAAGTTTTTGAGGTCGCTGATTACGAATCTGATGTTAAATTTAAAAAAATCAAAATAGCGGATCCAACATGGTGAACAAACTTTTGAAAAATGCATCAATTTTTATTAAAAAAACAATTAAGATAAGTTTTCGAGCTCGCTGATTACGGATTTACAATCGTAAATGAATAATTATAAATGATAGATTCATTATCGTGCATATATGTTTTAAAAGTATTACAATTTTGATAAAAAATAATAAACAGGGGTTATTGATATCGTTAATTATCATTTGTAAATTCAAAGTCAGATTTATAAAATTTTATATATATACAACATTCGTACATAACTGCATTCATCTGTGAAAATGTGTACAATGATGGTATTCTTCAAAATAATGCTTTAAACATAATGATTTTTTACACCACGAACATCGAATTATAGCAAATTATATACAGCTTTGCACTTCACATCTAGTATTGCTAGAATTCCCAAAACTAAAATCGACAGGGTTCTCAAAATGTCCAGGCTTTTCATTGGTATATCCACTTTTATACTATGAATATTTAAATAGATTTATATACCGTGGGGAAAAGAGAGTTGATTATGAACTAATGACTTGACTGCAATTTAATGATATTATTTCTTAAATGTAAATTAAGATCCAAATTCATTAACACTTTGCCGACCGATCGGGGAGATCTCCCCATTTTGAAGTAAGTCGGTGCCCGACCGATCGGGGAGATCTCCCCATTTTGAAGTAAGTCGGTGTCCGACCGATCGGGGAGATTTCCCATTTTAACTTTAGCAGCGCGTTTCTCGTTTTCTGTCATTGTTAACTACCTCGACTTGGGGTTTTTCGCAATTGCTGACGGACTGCTACTGTGAAGCACAACATATAATAAAATCAACTAATTTTGAAGGCTTCTTAATTTGGCCTTTCCGAAGCGCGGTGGAAACCGAACAGTTCTCTGTGATGCGTGCGGTCGGCTAAGTGTATAACGCTATCCGAGAAGTGTCGAACGTAATTTTTCCATATTCGGAGACCAAAAACATCCAATGGTTCATGGTTGTATGTTGCCTGTAGTACCGGTAGGTATTTTTTTCACTTCTACTGGTTTATTCGGTGGAGTATTTTGTTCTACTATTTTGTCATAATGGCCGCTCCACGAATCAATTAAAAGGATTGAATGAGATCCAACGTTAGGGAGAAAAATATTTTTAAACCATGTTTTGAAGTGATCTGAAGTGTACAATGAAATATTAATATTTTATAATAATGTCCCATATAATTATAAATGTATGTTACCTGTAGTTAGTTTTCCTGATTTTGAAGAGTCTACATGAATATATTCAAAGGTCAGGTCTGAATAAATTTTTTTCTACTATAGGACCAAAATGTCCAGTTGGCTCTTTCAAAACCAAATATAACGGTGATAAAAGTTTTCCTTCCCCAGATATTAGTGGCTGAATAGTATAGCTATGAGTAGTTGCTGAAATTGATTGCACCATACATTGCACGTTCTGCTCTCTTTCAATAGCCAAAGTTCTTCCCGAATGGGAACAACTGAAAACCGCTTTGATCAGAATTATATATACAGTAATGACTCTTTAATCCGGATTAATTATTGCAAGGGGTGATCCGGATTAGCGAAAAATCCGGACTGGGGGAAGCAGAATTAATACGCAAAATGTATAAACAAAAATATGTAATTAACTTCATTTATTAAAAATAAAATAAGAAAAAATGATTTTTACAATGGAAGTTTCGAATTATTATTTATTTTTTAGTTATGAACTCAGTAATTGAAGTCTGTTTATTTTTGTTTAAGGTACTAGTACCTATTAGGAGCTAAAAAAAAGCACATTTTCAAAATTTTTTTTTACACTTTATTTATCAGATAAGGTAATCAAACTTTTTCTATAATATCAAGGAACTCTTGTAGTATAACAAAAAATTTTTTTTTTTCATTATCCCAATTATGCGCCCCATATAAAGAGCGCCAAAATAGACCCCTTAAAAAAAACCTTGCTCCATGGCGGACAGTTAATCTCTGGAACGGCAAGTCTGAAACAAAAAAATCAAAAAGGGTTTTAAAAAGGAAGCCGTCTTACACAAGAATCGACCAGAAAATTTGAAAAATTAAATACAAACAAAAAAATGGCGGACGTTCAAAAAAAAATTCAAAAATCGACCTCTTTTTCCGATATGTTTTTGACGCTAAAATTTTTATTTTTCAATTTTTTAATCAAATTGTGGTCGATTCTTGTAAAGGAAGCTTAAACAAACAAAATGCTTCAAGATTTATTTAAATCGAGCGAGTAGATTCGGAGATTAACTGTCCGCCAGTTGAAAAAAAGTGATTTCGAGAAAAACGCGTTTAAAGTTTATTTAGAACATAGAACAGCCCAGAGCGCGCGCTCACTAAAGTTGATGTATCTCGTTTTCGGTTTCGAATTTTTATATAATATTTTAGGGAGTTATTTTTGAAGTTCTAACGAATCGAAATCCGTGGAAAAAAAAATCGATTTTTTCAAAATCGTAATAGGTACTAGTACCTTAATGCTAAATTTATTGCTTTTTCTCTTAGTCTATAGAGGCACAAAATGTCGGAAGATGGAACCTCGTTTTGAATTGCCCAATCTATTGAAGTTGAAAGAGCTGTTATTCCTGTGATCCGGACTGTAGAATACATAATGATACAAATTTACTGGTCCGGATTAGCGTGATATCCGGATTAAAGGTGGTCCGAATTAGCGAGTCATTACTGTATTTTGCATTCCAGCTGTTAAAGCGCTCTGTTTAACATTTGTTTAACATTAGTTACAAATTCGTTTGCTATTAGTTCTCAAAGAGCACAGTTTATTGTAAAGAGCGCGTCAGAGGTAGACCACACATATATGTGTGTACATAGAATGTAGAGAAACGCCTATATACATTTGTATATCCATCAGGAATATTACATATTTTTTAAATGTATGATAATCTCGTTTGAAATTAAATATACCAAGGAAACGGCGAACACTTCGATTAGCATATTTTATTTTGAAATATTGGCCTTCGATCTGGCTACAATTTCAGGCTATGAAGCATTAGTTTTGGGCTTATTAGGTTTAAGATTTATAACATGTAACTTGAGGTTTGGAATTTATAGCTCACTACAATTATGGCATTAGAAAAAAAAAAATACATGGTAACTTTTTTAAGAGATTGAAGAACGCAATTTCGATTTAGATCCAATGTATTAAAACTGTAATTTAAACTTTTTTTATTATTTTTAATAAAAATGTATGTATTTTTCAAAAGTTTGTTCACCATGTAGGATCCGCCATTTTGAATTTTTGAAATTTAACATTAGATTCGTAATCAGCGACCTCAAAAACCTTTATTTATAGTTCTTTTTATAAAAATTGATGTATTTTCAAAAATTCGTCCGCCATGTTGGACCCGCCATTTTGAATTTGTTAAATCTAACATCAGATTCGTAATCAGCGACCTCAAAAACTTTTATTTATAGTTCTTTTTATTAAAATGTATGTATTTTTCAAAAATCCGTCCGCCATTTTGAATTTTTTAAATCTGACATCAGATTCTTAATCAGCGACTCCAAAAACCCCTTAATACTGGTTTTCAAGAAAAAAACTGATGTCTGAAAGTATATACATGATGTGTTAGTGCTAGGGGTAGTTTACCCCCTTGAGGAGCTTTTTTCAGGAAAACGCAAAAACAGGTCAATTTTGTTATTCAAAATCGTCAGAGACTCCAAAACCCCTTAATACTGGTTTTCACGAAAAAAATGATGTCTGAAAGTATATACATGATGTGTTAGTCCTAGGGATAGTTTACCCCCTTGAGAAGCTTTTTACAGGAAAACGCAAAAACAGGTCAATTTTGTTTTTGAAACTACAGTACTAGGTTAATGTAAAAAAATATTTGTCAATGATTTTGAGCTAACACTGTTATTTTTGTGACGCAAAAATATAATTTATTCCGAAATAAAAAATAAGGGTTGCAACCCCCGGGGACCGGATTACTTACAAAAGGTTAGTATATTTACGAGACATCATTTCCACTTTGTTTCATTCGAAAAAATTCATTAGAACTTGAGATATTTAAGAAAAACTGTTTTTGGGGGTAAACTTTAGGGGTGGTTTTCACCCCCTAAACTTGCGTATCCGCAGATAAAAAAAAATACGTGTCTCTTATTTTTCGATGCTCTACAACATATTTCAATTTCATCAAAATCGGTGAGACACACTTGAGAACGTTTCCTTGTAAGTGTCGTCGGTCCCTTGAGGGTCGTTATATCCGGATTCTACTGTATTTCCTGCAAAATCTTTGCTATTGGGTCATTCCATACAAAATCATCAAAAATTAAAAAAAATTGAAGCCGCACTATTTTTGATTTGGACGAAACTTGGTGGGTATCTTTGTTTAGATGTCAGAAGAGAAAATTCACCATCATTTAATTTTTCTGATGTCTCAGCTTCGGTGCGCGACCGCTAGAGCACTCAAAAAGTGTGATTTTTACGCTCCACTACTATGCGCTGTCAAAATTGTTCTATTAGAGATATTTGAACATTTGTGGTCGCAGTTGAAAGCTAAAATATAGTAGTTTTAGGAAAAAAATATGGAAATAGAAAAATATTTTTATTCGAAGTATACTAGCATCATGAAAATACGATTTTTTTCACATTTTTATATGATTTTCAAATGGCTGTAGTATCTTTCCTGGTAAATAAAAAAAATTTACTTTTTGTGTACATCATGTCCATATATTAACCGTCCGGTCAATGACCAAATTTTCACCTTTCGTTCAATAACCGGGTACCCGGGTACCCACGTATAGTGTGTCAGGTAGAAAACTTATTAGTAGACTGTGTACATGTGAAATAACTATGGTAATAGGGAGACCCTATTGTTCCTCTAACATTCTGGTATTTGGGATGCCCTGCCCCTTCACCCCGAACAATAGAAGAATAGGACTCAAGTGTTACACGATGAGGTAAAGTAATAATATTTCATTATTTTAAGAATTTAGCGAGTCCGAGAACAGGCGAAATGATCAAACAAGGAGCCTATTTTTAGCTTAGGGTATTGCCCTTTGGGATGAGACAAAGGGTAGTAAAGCATGTGCGCCAATATCCTATCTCTCGGGTTCCTTTGAGGCACGGAAGGGTTGCACTGCAATAAAAGTAGGTAGTCGCGCAGGTACTGTGTCGGGACAGAAATATCTCACTCTTGAGTTAGGCAGGAGAGAGTGAAGCTTCAAATTTAAATAAGTGCAAGGAAAAATAAAATAAATTTACAGTGAAAGTGTAAAATTAATATTATTAATAAATAATAGTATTGAAAATAAATACGATGGATGATTCATCGAGTCTTCAACGGTAAGGAGAGATTTACTTGTTTTATTTTCGAGTAAATGATTTTATATTATGAGAAAGTAACCATGTGCAGTTATGTGCCAAAAAAAAGGCAGTAATTATGCTATCATCAATGCATCATGAGTTAGTGAAGAAGAAGAAACCGGAAATTATTGAGTTTTATAACTGGTCAAAAGCTGGAGTGGGCACAATGGATAAAATGCTTGGTAGATATACTACAAAAAGATCTACTCAAAGATGGCCTCTAGCATTTTTCTATAATATCCTCGATGAGCCTGCCTTGCAGCATATATTCTGTATTATGAGAATAATAAAATGCTTGCTAAAAAGTCGTATGAACGGCGATTATTTTATTTGCAATTGGGCAGAGAACTGTGTACTACATTTATTGAAAGTCGTTCGCAGAATGCACAAATCATGAGGCATTTCACAACAAAAGTGGCGATTGAATCTTTTCTTGGTCGAGCTATCAATCCATATGCGCAGCCAACAACACCTGGATCATCAACACCCCAGACACAGCTCGATTCAACCGGAAGGAAAAGGATTACTGGTGTATGTTATACTTGTCTTCAAAGTGAATTTAAAAAACGTCGCAAAACTAGAAAAATATGTTCGGTGTGTAAGAATCCTATCTGTGATGAACATTGTATTACAACCACGACATGTAAAGACTGTACGAAATAATTAAATGTACTTTTATTCTTGTGTGGCATTGCATTATTATAAAAATTAAACAATATAAATAAACAACTAATCGGAAAAAAAAAATTCTTACTAAAATAAATATAAACGGAATTGCGTTTTTCTTACCTACTATCTTTGCTATTGTTTGTAATAAGAATTGTTTAAATAAAAGAAATTACAAACGACATTGTTTATTATTAATTTAAAAGTCCAATAACCTCAATACTTTAATAAACAGTCTCTTTAGTGTGCATAAACCCGCTATTCATACATAATAACTGAAGTGGGTACCCGGGTACCTGGTTATTGAACGAAGGGGGTATCAAGTTTGATAGTTAATAACTGTTATTAAATAATTAATTATAAAAAAATTTGACGAAAATTGGGTATCAAACTACTTAAATTTTGAGGATCCGGACGGTCTTAAAATTTTTTTGAGAAAAAGTTAATAAATTCTACCTGCGAAACTGAAATGGATACCCGGGTACCCGGTCATTGACCGGACGGTTAAACAAAACAACAGTTCATTATAGACTCGTTCGACAAATGTTTTATATTAAAAAAATAAGCTTGAAATTTGAAAATTTCTGAAAATTGCATATTTCGAGCTTCAAAATGAAAATGTGGGACAGGAGATAGAGAACTGAAATTCTCAGGAAATTTAGGTGTAACCTTGAACTTTAAAGACCCGTTGAGTTTGCTTTGTTTTTTGCATCCCTCTAGTAATTACAGCCATTTCAATACAGCTAGTAATGCAGATTTTCCTTTTTAATTAGTTTCTTTTCTTACTTCACAATACGAGGAAACAACAACGCAGTAATAAAAAAGAACAACAAAAACAATAAAAAACAAAACAATATGTAGTAGATACTCCGTATACATACATCCCAAATGAAGAAGGCGATTTAAATAAATATATCCCAAAAGAAGAATGCAATTTATCGTAAATGAAGAATGCGATTTCAAATATCAGAATTTTATTTTGTTACTCTAATATTAATATATATCATTATTAATACAACAATGAATTATTAATATTTTATATTATTATGCTTGAAATGTTAGACATACTTATAATTTCTGAATTATTTGAAGCCGAGTATTTACGAATTTTCAATTTACTTTGAGAAATGGGTACAAAACTATGAAACATTCTTGTTCCCTTTATTGTAACAATATTACTAAATCTATCACATACAAATTTATCCGCAGCTTCAACATCAGCATTGGATACAAAAAAAAAAAAAAAATTCGATTCCAGAAATTTGTTCGGAACAAAAATTTAACATAGCTTTAGTAGTTAATATATGACGATCTTCAATTCGTTGTAAACTAGCTTTCCGCACTATTCGTTTGATCGTTCCCTTTGCACCATCACATGGACTTTTCCCGTGAGAAGTGGCAAAAAAATACCACTCTGCTTCCAACACAAAATCATCATTATGATGACATAGATTAACAAAATTTTTCTTATTTTTGTATTGAGCCGCTGATCCATCGATGAAATATTTAACTTTTTTAAATTCTGGATAATATCTTTTGATGTATTGAATTAACACTTTTTGAAATGAATAGAATGCTACAGTACTATGGGTTAAGTAGTCGCTAATTACACAAAATGTTTTTAACTTATAAATCAAACTATCTTTTTTATGATACACTAAAAAAGGAAGTAAAGTGGCTTGATCTCATTTGTTTGCTAGCATTTACGGAGTATCTGCTGCACATTGTTCTTTTTTTATTACTACATTATTGTTTCCTCGTATTGTGAAGTAAGAAAAGAAACTAATTAAAAAGGAAAATCTGCATTACTAGCTGTATTGAAATGGCTGTAATTACTAGAGGGATGCAAAAAACAAAGCAAACTCAACGGGTCTTTAAAGTTCAAGGTTACACCTAAATTTCCTGAGAATTTCAGTTCTCTATCTCCTGTCCCACATTTTCATTTTGAAGCTCGAAATATGCAATTTTCAGAAATTTTCAAATTTCAAGCTTATTTTTTTAATATAAAACATTTGTCGAACGAGTCTATAATGAACTGTTGTTTTGTTTAATATATGGACATGATGTACACAAAAAGTAAATTTTTTTTATTTACCAGGAAAGATACTACAGCCATTTGAAAATCATATAAAAATGTGAAAAAAATCGTATTTTCATGATGCTAGTATACTTCGAATAAAAATATTTTTCTATTTCCATATTTTTTTCCTAAAACTACTATATTTTAGCTTTCAACTGCGACCACAAATGTTCAAATATCTCTAATAGAACAATTTTGACAGCGCATAGTAGTGGAGCGTAAAAATCACACTTTTTGAGTGCTCTAGCGGTCGCGCACCGAAGCTGAGACATCAGAAAAATTAATTGATGGTGAATTTTCTCTTCTGACATCTAAACAAAGATACCCACCAAGTTTCGTCCAAATCAAAAATAGTGCGGCTTTGACCATTTGATGATTTTCTGTAGAATGACCCTATTTTGAGAATTTTGCAATTAGGTTTATTCGTTGACTCGAAAACCTATGGCACCCCAGGGCGCCCTGAGAACTGTCAAAAAACATGGGGCGCCCCAGTACTTGTCAGTTAAACGAACACCTTATTGAAAAGGACTGTCATCTGGCTTTTTGCACAAAAATTATAAAATAAAACCACTACTTTTTGATAATGTTCACATCGAAATGCTAAAATTAAGTTCTTGTACTCGCAACAAGAGTTAATACCACTTTAAATACTGTGTCTGTTAACAATTAAATTGATATTCGGCATTAACCCTGAGTTTCCACCAGATTTTATCTGGGGTAAAACCAGGGCGCCCTTGGGTGCCACAGGTTTCTCAAAAAACACCGAACTGGCATTTGACGTTTGAGAACCAGTGCAGCTAGTGCGCATGGGGGTGTCACAGGATTGTCAACGAACAGACCTATTTATTCATTATTTTACCCTTCACGGTAACGTAAAACGTTAGAAAAAAAAATGTATTATCTTCCTGCTTGTTTCTTAATCTAACTTTCGTTCACATTTGACAATCCTGAAATCTGATATCTGCACTCTTACCAAGGCCTATTCATGGCTTCCACTGACATATAAGAACTGGACTACTGATCCCATACAAAAACTCACATCGAAAGTAAGACCAAATTTTTACCGAATTCTAGCTATCTCGCTCTTGCTTAAGTTCCGCAGGCAGACAACTTTACAAAAAAAAAAAATTTCCAATAGCCAAATGAAGGTGGCGCTATGTATGTGCACTTCTTTTGGTTTTTTCTAGTATCTTCGCGTGTCATACATCTTTTTGATACCCCCAATCGATAAATAGAAGTAAACACATGCTTTTTGCACATCACTTTCACCAAAACCCCCGGGAATACATATAAACACAAGCCGTGAAGTAGAAAATGCATACGTAGTGATGTAGTCCGAGAATCGCCGTGAAATAACATTGCTTCTTATGGCGGATGATCCAAAGTATGCCACTCCACACGCCTGAACTGCTAAACTATAACTTTTACGCGAAAATGATGTTCTACTAACTATGACTATGGAGGAATACCTTTCTAGTGGTCTAAAAATCTTTATAGTGACAAGAACAAAATATTAGAGTTTTTTGCACTTAAACACAACTCTAACCATTTCCTCGAACAAAACAGCAGCGGCAGGTCGACTTGACAGCACGACTTTCCGTGGTAATTTGTTGGATGGGCAGTAAGAGTAACTTTTGAGCTCAAATATCTTTAATATTTTGTTCTTACCCCTATAATGATTTTGGAACCATAAGAACGGTATTCCTCCCCAGTTACAGTCAGTAGAACATCACTTTTTCGTAAAAGCTGTAGTTTAGCAGATTCGCCCTGTGGAGCGGAATGAATGGGCTATACCTCCATAAGAAGCAATGTAATTTCGGTGCAATCATCGGACTACATGACCCTATAGATGTGGTAGTGAGCAGGTCTACTTCACGGCTTGTATTTATTATTCCCGGGGGTTTTGCTTTCACCCACGACAGCCTTTACAAGTTGCCCGCCAACTCTCTCCACTCATCGCCCTCACCAGATGACCCAAATCATTTTCCGTTGCAATCAGCTGTTAGAATAGTTTTACGATGTCCAACAGATGGCTACTTCATTTTGTGATACAACTTTTAGGTTTGGTTTGGTAGTGCTAGGGGTAGTTTACCCCCTTGAGGAGCTTTTTTCAGGAAAACGCAAAAACAGGTCAATTTTGTTATTCAAAATCGTCAGAGACTCCAAAACCCCTTAATACTGGTTTTCACGAAAAAAATGATGTCTGAAAGTATATACATGATGTGTTAGTCCTAGGGATAGTTTACCCCCTTGAGAAGCTTTTTACAGGAAAACGCAAAAACAGGTCAATTTTGTTTTTGAAACTACAGTACTAGGTTAATGTAAAAAAATATTTGTCAATGATTTTGAGCTAACACTGTTATTTTTGTGACGCAAAAATATAATTTATTCCGAAATAAAAAATAAGGGTTGCAACCCCCGGGGACCGGATTACTTACAAAAGGTTAGTATATTTACGAGACATCATTTCCACTTTGTTTCATTCGAAAAAATTCATTAGAACTTGAGATATTTAAGAAAAACTGTTTTTGGGGGTAAACTTTAGGGGTGGTTTTCACCCCCTAAACTTGCGTATCCGCAGATAAAAAAAAATACGTGTCTCTTATTTTTCGATGCTCTACAACATATTTCAATTTCATCAAAATCGGTGAGACACACTTGAGAACGTTTCCTTGTAAGTGTCGTCGGTCCCTTGAGGGTCGTTATATCCGGATTCTACTGTATTTCCTGCAAAATCTTTGCTATTGGGTCATTCCATACAAAATCATCAAAAATTAAAAAAAATTGAAGCCGCACTATTTTTGATTTGGACGAAACTTGGTGGGTATCTTTGTTTAGATGTCAGAAGAGAAAATTCACCATCATTTAATTTTTCTGATGTCTCAGCTTCGGTGCGCGACCGCTAGAGCACTCAAAAAGTGTGATTTTTACGCTCCACTACTATGCGCTGTCAAAATTGTTCTATTAGAGATATTTGAACATTTGTGGTCGCAGTTGAAAGCTAAAATATAGTAGTTTTAGGAAAAAAATATGGAAATAGAAAAATATTTTTATTCGAAGTATACTAGCATCATGAAAATACGATTTTTTTCACATTTTTATATGATTTTCAAATGGCTGTAGTATCTTTCCTGGTAAATAAAAAAAATTTACTTTTTGTGTACATCATGTCCATATATTAAACAAAACAACAGTTCATTATAGACTCGTTCGACAAATGTTTTATATTAAAAAAATAAGCTTGAAATTTGAAAATTTCTGAAAATTGCATATTTCGAGCTTCAAAATGAAAATGTGGGACAGGAGATAGAGAACTGAAATTCTCAGGAAATTTAGGTGTAACCTTGAACTTTAAAGACCCGTTGAGTTTGCTTTGTTTTTTGCATCCCTCTAGTAATTACAGCCATTTCAATACAGCTAGTAATGCAGATTTTCCTTTTTAATTAGTTTCTTTTCTTACTTCACAATACGAGGAAACAACAACGCAGTAATAAAAAAGAACAACAAAAACAATAAAAAACAAAACAATATGTAGTAGATACTCCGTATACATACATCCCAAATGAAGAAGGCGATTTAAATAAATATATCCCAAAAGAAGAATGCAATTTATCGTAAATGAAGAATGCGATTTCAAATATCAGAATTTTATTTTGTTACTCTAATATTAATATATATCATTATTAATACAACAATGAATTATTAATATTTTATATTATTATGCTTGAAATGTTAGACATACTTATAATTTCTGAATTATTTGAAGCCGAGTATTTACGAATTTTCAATTTACTTTGAGAAATGGGTACAAAACTATGAAACATTCTTGTTCCCTTTATTGTAACAATATTACTAAATCTATCACATACAAATTTATCCGCAGCTTCAACATCAGCATTGGATACAAAAAAAAAAAAAAAATTCGATTCCAGAAATTTGTTCGGAACAAAAATTTAACATAGCTTTAGTAGTTAATATATGACGATCTTCAATTCGTTGTAAACTAGCTTTCCGCACTATTCGTTTGATCGTTCCCTTTGCACCATCACATGGACTTTTCCCGTGAGAAGTGGCAAAAAAATACCACTCTGCTTCCAACACAAAATCATCATTATGATGACATAGATTAACAAAATTTTTCTTATTTTTGTATTGAGCCGCTGATCCATCGATGAAATATTTAACTTTTTTAAATTCTGGATAATATCTTTTGATGTATTGAATTAACACTTTTTGAAATGAATAGAATGCTACAGTACTATGGGTTAAGTAGTCGCTAATTACACAAAATGTTTTTAACTTATAAATCAAACTATCTTTTTTATGATACACTAAAAAAGGAAGTAAAGTGGCTTGATCTCATTTGTTTGCTAGCATTTACGGAGTATCTGCTGCACATTGTTCTTTTTTTATTACTACATTATTGTTTCCTCGTATTGTGAAGTAAGAAAAGAAACTAATTAAAAAGGAAAATCTGCATTACTAGCTGTATTGAAATGGCTGTAATTACTAGAGGGATGCAAAAAACAAAGCAAACTCAACGGGTCTTTAAAGTTCAAGGTTACACCTAAATTTCCTGAGAATTTCAGTTCTCTATCTCCTGTCCCACATTTTCATTTTGAAGCTCGAAATATGCAATTTTCAGAAATTTTCAAATTTCAAGCTTATTTTTTTAATATAAAACATTTGTCGAACGAGTCTATAATGAACTGTTGTTTTGTTTAATATATGGACATGATGTACACAAAAAGTAAATTTTTTTTATTTACCAGGAAAGATACTACAGCCATTTGAAAATCATATAAAAATGTGAAAAAAATCGTATTTTCATGATGCTAGTATACTTCGAATAAAAATATTTTTCTATTTCCATATTTTTTTCCTAAAACTACTATATTTTAGCTTTCAACTGCGACCACAAATGTTCAAATATCTCTAATAGAACAATTTTGACAGCGCATAGTAGTAGAGCGTAAAAATCACACTTTTTGAGTGCTCTAGCGGTCGCGCACCGAAGCTGAGACATCAGAAAAATTAATTGATGGTGAATTTTCTCTTCTGACATCTAAACAAAGATACCCACCAAGTTTCGTCCAAATCAAAAATAGTGCGGCTTTGACCATTTGATGATTTTCTGTAGAATGACCCTATTTTGAGAATTTTGCAATTAGGTTTATTCGTTGACTCGAAAACCTATGGCACCCCAGGGCGCCCTGAGAACTGTCAAAAAACATGGGGCGCCCCAGTACTTGTCAGTTAAACGAACACCTTATTGAAAAGGACTGTCATCTGGCTTTTTGCACAAAAATTATAAAATAAAACCACTACTTTTTGATAATGTTCACATCGAAATGCTAAAATTAAGTTCTTGTACTCGCAACAAGAGTTAATACCACTTTAAATACTGTGTCTGTTAACAATTAAATTGATATTCGGCATTAACCCTGAGTTTCCACCAGATTTTATCTGGGGTAAAACCAGGGCGCCCTTGGGTGCCACAGGTTTCTCAAAAAACACCGAACTGGCATTTGACGTTTGAGAACCAGTGCAGCTAGTGCGCATGGGGGTGTCACAGGATTGTCAACGAACAGACCTATTTATTCATTATTTTACCCTTCACGGTAACGTAAAACGTTAGAAAAAAAAATGTATTATCTTCCTGCTTGTTTCTTAATCTAACTTTCGTTCACATTTGACAATCCTGAAATCTGATATCTGCACTCTTACCAAGGCCTATTCATGGCTTCCACTGACATATAAGAACTGGACTACTGATCCCATACAAAAACTCACATCGAAAGTAAGACCAAATTTTTACCGAATTCTAGCTATCTCGCTCTTGCTTAAGTTCCGCAGGCAGACAACTTTACAAAAAAAAAAAATTTCCAATAGCCAAATGAAGGTGGCGCTATGTATGTGCACTTCTTTTGGTTTTTTCTAGTATCTTCGCGTGTCATACATCTTTTTGATACCCCCAATCGATAAATAGAAGTAAACACATGCTTTTTGCACATCACTTTCACCAAAACCCCCGGGAATACATATAAACACAAGCCGTGAAGTAGAAAATGCATACGTAGTGATGTAGTCCGAGAATCGCCGTGAAATAACATTGCTTCTTATGGCGGATGATCCAAAGTATGCCACTCCACACGCCTGAACTGCTAAACTATAACTTTTACGCGAAAATGATGTTCTACTAACTATGACTATGGAGGAATACCTTTCTAGTGGTCTAAAAATCTTTATAGTGACAAGAACAAAATATTAGAGTTTTTTGCACTTAAACACAACTCTAACCATTTCCTCGAACAAAATAGCAGCGGCAGGTCGACTTGACAGCACGACTTTCCGTGGTAATTTGTTGGATGGGCAGTAAGAGTAACTTTTGAGCTCAAATATCTTTAATATTTTGTTCTTACCCCTATAATGATTTTGGAACCATAAGAACGGTATTCCTCCCCAGTTACAGTCAGTAGAACATCACTTTTTCGTAAAAGCTGTAGTTTAGCAGATTCGCCCTGTGGAGCGGAATGAATGGGCTATACCTCCATAAGAAGCAATGTAATTTCGGTGCAATCATCGGACTACATGACCCTATAGATGTGGTAGTGAGCAGGTCTACTTCACGGCTTGTATTTATTATTCCCGGGGGTTTTGCTTTCACCCACGACAGCCTTTACAAGTTGCCCGCCAACTCTCTCCACTCATCGCCCTCACCAGATGACCCAAATCATTTTCCGTTGCAATCAGCTGTTAGAATAGTTTTACGATGTCCAACAGATGGCTACTTCATTTTGTGATACAACTTTTAGCTTTGGTTGGTATATATGAGAAATATAAGGTTAGACGAAGGCATTATATATCTATCTCTGTTATTCATAAGTCCACAGCTGATTGCCGCGAGGAACATTTTTATGAAAAAATTTAAAATTGAGCGTGATATGAAGGAAATCGGTTCGTGAAAGCTCAATTATTTCAGTCACTGACATGAAAGAACTGGACTGCTAGCCGTCGTCTGAAAAATGAGACCATTTTTAGCACAGGCTCAATCCTCATGGAGCAAATTATGCTATTAAAAATGCCCTAAAATACCGTCCAATTATGTTTAAACTGACGCAAAGTAAAACTAATTGAGCTTTCACGAACCGATTTCCTTCATATCACGCTCAATTTTAAGTTTTTTCATAAAAATGTTCCTCGCGGCAATCAGCTGGGGACTTAAGAATAACAGAGATAGATATTGATATATAATGCCTTTGTCTAACCTTCATATTTCTCATATATACCAACCAAAGCTAAAAGTTGTATCACAAAATGAAGTAGCCATCTGTTGGACATCGTAAAACTATTCTAACAGCTGATTGCAACGGAAAATGGTGAGTTGGCGGGCAACTTGTAAAGGCTGTCGTGGGTAAAAGTGATGTGGAAAAAGCATGTGTTTACTTTTATTCATCTATTGGGAATATCAAAAAGATGTATCACACGCGAAGATACTAGAAAAAACCAAAAGAAGTGCACATCAGAGATCGGCAAAAAAATAATATTTCTCTTTCGATTTTTCAATTTGTAAACAATTTCTAATTGCAACATTGAAATTACCAATTATTCAAAAATTAATAATCATCGTTCTAGAATTTTCCATTGCACAAATAATCAGTAATTGCTCAGGCAAACATTTATGAATACCCAAATACCGATAATTTGCCCTCCAAACAGTGTGATTATTCAAGCAATCGGTAATCCATGGGCCAGAAATTCGAGAATACTCAACTACTCAGCAATGTTCTGTGAGAAATTTCTGATTACTCCAGCAGTCGGTAATCCATGGCCCAGAAAGTCGAGAATACTCAACTAGTCGGTAATTTGCTGTGAGAAATTTCTGAGTACTCTAACAATCGGTAATTCATGGGCCAGAAATTTTAGAATACTCAACTAGTCGGCAATTTATCGTAAGAAATTTCTGATTACTCTAGCAATCGGTATTCATGGACCAGAAATTTTAGAATACTCAACTAGTCAGCAATTTATCGTAAGAAATTTCTGATTACTTTAGCAATCGGTATTCGTGGGCCAGAAATTTTAAAATACTCAACTAGTCAGCAATTTTCTGTAAGAAATTTCTGATTACTGTAGCAATCGGGAATCCATTGGCCAGAAATTGAAGAATACTCAATTAGTCGGTAATTTTCTGAACCACATTTTTGATTACTCTAGTTTTCGGTCATTTGTTGACTAGAAATTTGAAAATACCCATTTTCGTGTGATGTATGATATGTTAGGACTCCGGTATCGCATTAGTCATGTGATATGTGACATAACTGTATGTTATGTTTGACAAAGCACATATAACAAATCACATATAACATGTTTGCACATACAGTTATGTTATTTGTAATATGTGATGAGACGCATAACATATGTTACATATAATGAATATGCGGGGAACGCACTTAACATTTCCCATATGACATGTCATGTCACATACAATGAATATGAGATTTGTAACTAAACGAAGCACATATTTATATGTCACATATGTTTTGATTTTAAAAATAAAAATTAATTTCTGACTTTAAAAATAAAATTCATATTCTGATTTTTAGTTTTGATTTTAAAAATAAAAATCACTTTCTGATTTTTCTTATTAATTTTAAAAATAAAAATCACTTTCCGATTTTTATTTCTGATTTTAAAAATAAAAACCATTTTCTGATTTTTATTTTTGATGCTAAAAATAAAAACATTTTTTTTATTTAAAAGAAAAATCATTTTCTGATTTTTGTTTCCGATCTTAAAAATAAAAATCAGAGTATGATTTTTATTTCTGATTTTAAAAATCAAAATGAGAACACACTTTTTATTTTTGTCTAGAAAAATAAGTCAGGAAATAATTTTTTAGATTTGATTTTTATCGAAAATATCATAAACGTCACGGTCTCTGGTGTAATGTCATATGTCATGTCATATGTCATGTCATATGTCATGTCATATGTCATGTCATATGTCATGTCATATGTCATGTCATATGTCATGTCATATGTCATGTCATATGTCATGTCATATGTCATGTCATATGTCATGTCATATGTCATGTCATATGTCATGTCATATGTCATGTCATATGTCATGTCATGTCATATGTCATGCCATATGTCATGTCATATGTCATGTCATATGTCATGTCATATGTCATGTCAAATGTCGTGTCATATGTCACGTCATATGTCATGTCATATGTCACGTCATATGTCATGTCATATGTCATGTCATATGTCATGTCATATGTCATGTCATATGTCATGTCATATGACATTACACCAGAGACCGTGACGTTTATGATATTTTCGATAAAAATCAAATCTAAAAAATTATTTCCTGACTGTTATTTTTCTAGACAAAAATAAAAAGTGTGTTCTCATTTTGATTTTTAAAATCAGAAATAAAAATCATACTCTGATTTTTATTTTTAAGATCGGAAACAAAACTCAGAAAATGATTTTTCTTTTAAATAAAAAAAATGTTTTTATTTTTATCATCAAAAATAAAAATCAGAAAATGATTTTTATTTTTAAAATCAGAAATAAAAATCGGAAAGTGATTTTTATTTTTAAAATCAATAAGAAAAATCAGAAAGTGATTTTTATTTTTAAAATCAAAACTAAAAATCAGAATATGAATTTTATTTTTAAAGTCAGAAATTGATTTTAATCAAAAATAATAATAAAAAATTATTTTTATTTGTAAAATAAAAAATAAAAAAAGGGGATGACTTATATTTAAAAAAAATATATATATACATATATATTGTATACAACATACAACATACAACTTACACTCTTCGTCATATGTCATAGCCATAGAGAACATGTGGTACTTGCTTCAACGTAATATGTGATTTGTCACAAAACATATGTGACATATAAATATGTGCTTCGTTTAGTTACAAATCTCATATTCATTGTATGTGACATGACATGTCATATGGGAAATGTTAAGTGCGTTCCCCGCATATTCATTATATGTAACATATGTTATGCGTCTCATCATATATTACAAATAACATAACTGTATGTGCAAACATGTTATATGTGATTTGTTATATGTGCTTTGTCAAACATAACATACAGTTATGTCACATATCACATGACTAATGCGATACAGGATTCCTAACATATCATACATCACACGAAAATGGGTATTTTCAAATTTCTAGTCAACAAATTACCGAAAACTAGAGTAATCAAAAATGTGGTTCAGAAAATTACCGACTAATTGAATATTCTTCAATTTCTGGCCAATGGATTCCCGATTGCTACAGTAATCAGAAATTTCTTACAGAAAATTGCTGACTAGTTGAGTATTTTAAAATTTCTGGCCCATGAATACCGATTGCTAAAGGAATCAGAAATTTCTTACGATAAATTGCTGACTAGTTGAGTATTCTAAAATTTCTGGCCCATGAATACCGATTGCTAGAGTAATCAGAAATTTCTTACGATAAATTGCCGACTAGTTGAGTATTCTAAAATTTCTGGCCCATGAATTACCGATTGCTAGAGTACTCAGAAATTTCTCACAGCAAATTACCGAATAGTTGAGTATTCTCAACTTTCTGGGCCATGGATTACCGACTGCTGGAGTAATCAGAAATTTCTCACAGAACATTGCTGAGTAGTTGAGTATTCTCGAATTTCTGGCCCATGAATTACCGATTGCTAGAGTACTCAGAAATTTCACACAGAAAATTACCGACTAGTTAAGAATCTCTAATTTCTCACCGATGAATTACCGATTGCTTAGATAATGGAAAATATGTTTTGGCTTATTACCAAATGAATTAACAATTGGAAATTTATTTAATAAAATTGTAATTTTTATGGTATTGGTTATTATCATCGAAAATATTGACGAAAAAAATATTTTTGCCGATCTCTGGTGCACATACATAGCGCCACCTTCATTTGGCTATTGCACATTTTTTTTGTAAATTTGTCTGCCTGCGGACTTAAGAAAGAGCGAGATAGTTAGAATTCAGTCAAAATTTGGTCTTACTTTTGATGTGAGTTTTTGTACGGGATCAGCAGTCCAGTTCTTATATGTCAGTGATGTCAGTGATAGCTTCTAATTGTAGGGTGCGTTCAATAACTCGACCGAAGTCGTGTAGATTTGGCTCTTTTCGGTACGTTCAATATCTCACTGGAATCGAGGCGATTCAATTTGACTTGAGTTAATTTATGTAAATGTATCCGTACATGTCAAAGGTATTTTCTTTTCAAATTTTTAAATCTCTCTTCGTACTGCTTGTTGCTAAAGAAATGATCTGCTCGCTTTTAGCTTATATTTCTATGGTTTGGCTCCTGTCTCTATAACAACCATGAGCCTCGAAAGGAAATAAACAAAAGGTAGGAAATTAGGAGACATGAAACTAGTTAAGTTGCATTCAAAACCGACCGCGACTGTTTATAAAAATCAAATTTGCTCCTTGGCTGCTATAGCTGTGTTCTTAATCTTCGCCGCCACATGTTTGATTCCCATTCTACTTGTACTATGGGTGAATCCCAGCAGCACACTGGAAAAAAATGCAGTGATTTTTGAACAACCTGATCTCCAATTCACACATAATTTCCTGTTTGTTGGAGACACCGCTGCTGAAGGCACGATAGTTTGTAGTACTTTTCCCTACTTCAATGCGTTAACCGCTGATAACCAGAAGTGTCAAGGTTTCAAGGTAAGAAATATTGCAACGAAATGGTATTAAAATGCGTAATTGGAATGGAATTTGGATTTTATAAATTCATGTATACAAGTCCCCATATTTCTTTAAAGTAAAATAAAAACAAATATTTGCAAAATCTTGAAACAATCGGCTGATATTAATCTGTGCTGTCATCCTCCAAATGATCAAAATTTACATATATTTTTTGAAAAACAATTTGAAACTACTGAGAAGTACAAAATATATTGTTTTTCAATAACAACAGACACCCTTGTAATGTTTACGGAAAGGTGGAAAACGTGAGAGTTCATAAATTCAATAAAAAATATTGTCTTAATATTCATGATGTTAAAATTCGTAAATGCTTGGATTAAATTAAGTACCTTAAAAATACTTTTAGCGGATTTACTGCCTCCCATGCACAATGTTTATGAATTAATAATAACATAAAATCTAAAAGAGCGCTACGATGTTCATATCAAGGATCATCTTTATTAAACCAATAATCATAACTGCGATTTTCACTTGTTAGACAAATTTATTCTTCAACCAGTACTTTAGTAATGTAACGCATGTGTGTTAGATTTGCAAAAAAAAAATGTGGCAATGTGCTTTAATAGTATATTAAGCAACAAGGGCAGTAACCATCAAGGGCAATCTGCTAGGTACCGGTCGAGTTGCGTATGCTATTTTTCATCACAATTGCGGGATAAATACTAAGTTGTTAGGGTTCCGTAGCCAAATGGCAAAAAACGGAACCCTTATGGATTCGTCATGTCTGTCTGTCTGTCCGTCCGTATGTCACAGCCACTTTTTTCCGAAACTATAAGAATTATACTGTTGAAACTTGGTAAGTAGATGTATTCTGTGAACCGCATTCAGATTTTCGCACAAAAATAGAAAAAAAAACAATAAATTTTGGGGGTTCCCCATACTTAGAACTGAAACTCAAAATTTTTTTTCATCAAACCCATACGCGTGGGGTATCTATGGATAGGTCTTCAAAAATGAAATTGAGGTTTCTAATATCATTTTTTTCTAAACTGAATAGTTTGCGCGAGAGACACTTCCAAAGTGGTAAAATGTGTCCCCCCCCCCCCCCCCCCCCCCCCCCTCCCCTTTAACTTTTAAAATAAGAGAATGATAAAACTAAAAAAAATATATGATGTACATTACCATGCAAACTTCAAACCGAAAATTTGTTTGAACGAGATCTAGTGCGTAGTTTTTTTAATACGTCATAAATCGTAAACCGCAATTTACCTTTCATTCAATCAACTCAAATATAACAAGAACTTTTATATTATGTTACTTGCTGCTACGGAACCCTTCATGGGCGAGTCCGACTCGCACTTGGCCGCTTTTTAAATAATAAGTCCGACGGACCATGCAGTTTACAAAAATCGCAATTTTTCGCATAGCAAAAATCGGAAATAAAGGAGAAGTGATTACCTCATCCTTGAGAAATTTCTTTGCATCTGCTATTTTTGTCTTTGGAAAGCATTTTTTGGAATTCAAAGCCAACAAAATACCTACCCAGCAGGAAAAAAAAAGATCATTGTCGAGACATATTGGAAAGAGGTTTGATATCTCTAAGAGTTCTCATTGTAGCCTAATTTTAACATGGATATATCCAAAGGAATGGAGTATTCGTTGAATGTTTTCGAAACAGTGGAATTGGATCTTTTGCGGAACCAAACTCAAATCACCTTCCCTCCTAATGGGGGCAAATGAATGCCTGACCTATCAATACGATAGGAAAACTCTCTTTTACCGCCCAGAAGTACATAATCGGAGCTTTCTATCAAAATCCCCTTTTTTTCCTATAAGATGAAACCACAAAGTTTACACAGTACTTCGATTAGGAGTAAGAAGACTAAACTTAGTACAAGTTGTACAAATTCTGATAGTGATTTTTCTA
This sequence comes from Dysmachus trigonus, assembly GCA_949715965.1. Taxonomy (NCBI): domain Eukaryota; kingdom Metazoa; phylum Arthropoda; class Insecta; order Diptera; family Asilidae; genus Dysmachus; species Dysmachus trigonus. The sequence continues at coordinate 31,969,804 of OX454321.1, read as the reverse complement.
ATAATAATAAAATGTATTTATAAGTTTATTATATAACATTGCGAACAAAATTTAAAAACTACAAAAAAGGACTTTAAAAAACTTGTTCAGTTACTAAGAATTAATCATATTGATTGGAAAATCATACTTAAATTTCATTTAAAATATAATCATTGTGAATTAAAAAACACCAACTCTACTTCACAAAATGAGCAGAGAAAACTGCATGTCGAATTCGATGAACTCACAGAACTTTTTTTTTTCATTAATTAAGTGCGCAAAAGATACGCAAAGAAATGGGAGATAACTTCTCGAATACTCCCAAATTCATGTGCCCAAGAGGGCTGCATGGTTAAAATTTATTTTCCATGTAAAATATAAACTTCCTTATACTTCCATGGGGAAGGTCTCCAAAAAATTCCTAGTTAGTTAACTATGCAAAATTGTTTTCCCAATATTCAAATAAGCTTGAAATATTTTAATTTTTGTAGTTCTGGCAGGAAGACACCAACTATGATCATCGAATGGATAAAGCAAGTTTTGAGCTAAGAGTTGATACTATCGATGAATTGCCCTTAAAAAGTTTCGATTTTGTGCTGTTTTTCGAAGCTACCTTGCAGGTTGTTATTTCATAATTTTATAATTTGTTTATTAACACTGTTGTTTGCAGCATAGATGTATACTGAAAGCCCCAGCAGTATTGATGCAAAATTTGGAGGTGCCCGATCGATTTCTTCCAAACAGCGAGATAATTATTCAAGGTCGGCTCAAGCTAGTCCAGAAAATACAATTTGTATGCCCTTTTTACGGACGTCCATATAAAACCTATTTCCGCAACGAGATGTTATTGCTGAATGCAAGCCGAGCAGATTATTTTTTCATCAAGAAAATCAGGGAAGAAGCAGAGGCCAATCCAGCATACTTTGAAACCGAAGTTGCCTACATTTATTTTAGGAAGCGTAGTAGTGATGGAATCAAAATAATTTTCAATTTAGAGGTTGCTGAAGTGTTCAGTCGGTATCGTCTTAGCATTTGGGAGCAATTAGGGCATGTCTGGCTCTATTTAATTTCTTTCTTCGCAGTTACTTACTTCATCGCTAAAAAAGGCAAAGATTTCTTATTTAGCCGGCACATATTACGATCCTGGGAGATAATCCCTTGGAAAAAGCTTCATTAAACGGTTGCATTAATCTTACCTTTTATTGAATTTTATTTTATTTCTTTAAAAACCTTCAACTTATTTATAAAAATAAACAATGACAACAAAGTAATCTCAAATTTTCCTATACAATTGGCTTCAGTCCTTCGGCATTCAAGCTGTTATGGTTAAGATGGTGATCTTCGCTTGTTCTGTTATCCTCAAGGATGATTGTTGTTTGTGGATAGAAGTCGAGCTGTACGAATAAGTAGCGGTATTCGTACTTGCCAGCAGAGTTCTAATAGAATAAAATGAGTGTTTAGCCCTAGCGCGCACGATAGTTAAGACTGTAGAGACAAACTAAATAGAGTTTAAAAGGCGAAAAGATTATTGGATACGTTCTTTATTAATTTTAATTGAAGTGAGCGGCACCAAATCTCCCACTTTGAATATCTAGAATTCTTTATTTTGTGAGTAGCTCATACTGTGATGCACCAGAATCTAAAGGACAGTCCTTTTTGTTCGTTGTTTAGTTTTTGTTGTACTTATATGCCTACTCTCCAATGAGGAAGCCAACCACGACCCAATCAAAAAAAGTGCTCCTACCTTTTCCTTCTCATTGTAAAATAAATTTCCCGTCTCGCTCGTGTTTTGGTGGACATGCTCTAGCTTTTCGTTCGTATTAGTTAAAAGATTTGAATTGCCATATGAAATTCAGCCGATTTCTAGTAGTGATGTCAAATCTTAAGAAAAAATTGAGGTTAAGTGTTAGAAAAAAATTGCCGCCAAAAGTGAAGAAGCATTTTTAAGTGGAAATGGTATTTATTTGGAGTGTTAAGTAAAAAAGGATGAAATTTATAAACATCCTTATTCATAAATTACGAAATATAAATTTCTTCCTTTTCCATTTCACTCCCGATTAAAACAAGCAGAACGTTTTACATCTCACATCTACATTGATAAAGATGTGTACGAACGCATCTTGTCAGCCAACTGATAAGTGGTTGGTTTGTGGTTTGCTTGCTCATTGGAGAGTAGGCAATAGAGTTTTTTGGGCTTGTTTTTATATTCTTTGTTTTGTAATTGTATTTGTATTTTGGCGTGTATAACGTCTATAGGTTCATGCCAGTACCAAAGAGTATCTATAACAAGAGGGGACACTCGAGCGGTTATTTTTTAAAATTTTTCGACCTTGGTACCGTTACAGGAACGAAATGGGAATTTATGCTAGAAATAGTTAGTAATAAAGAAAGCATAAATGAGAGAAAGACAAAAATTTGGGGCGAAAAGTGGAACACTCCTGCAGGGTGCACCTCACAAAATTTTTTTATCACAAAACTTATCTATGAGCACATTATACGCTGCCTTTTCCACAGCCACACACCAAACACATTATATTATTCTTACCCATCATTTATCTAAAGCACATTTTATTTTATTTTATTTATTGCTTCTAAGAAAGCACTTTTTTACTCAAAAACTTTTAAGCTTCTTCACATTTCCAAACAAATCAACCACCCGGTACTTTTCGTAAGCGAGCAGCACACAAAAGAAATTCCGCTCGGGGGCACCTTTAAAAACGCACAATGAAAAAATGTAAACAATCTCGTCCGTATTCATGCTCGGTGTGTGCTGCCTGCCTCTTCTCCCTTCTCCGATTCGGCATTTCCCTATAACTTAACATTGCGAGGGGAGGTAAACTTGAGCGACCTAGTACTGGTGCCCGGCTCGAGGACGCCTTTAAAAAAGCGTTCATAAAAAAAGCTTCAGTTTATAGCTTACGCTGTAAAAGCTATCTGTGAGGACTTTTTGGTGACTATTTCTCTCTCTACATTTCTTATAGGTATTTACAGAGGTGGTAGCCCTTAGCTGCTTTATCTAATGGGAAATTTTGCTGGGTGTATTTGAGAGAGCTTGCATATGAGTTGGGACTTTGAGAGCGTATTGAGAGTGTCCCTTCTTGTTGAATTCGATATTCTTTGCCAGTACTGTGGAGTAGTGATGTTAAAAATCGCACATAAGTATCGATATTCGATATTTATCGTATCATGAGCCCATTGTATCGATACGCCGATAATATCGGCGTAGTTGTATCGATATATCGATATATCAGATGAAGACTAGTCGCTAGACTAAAGTGTAATACATAATTTTCCTATTGTTAATTATTTAATAAAAATTTACCTGAGTGTCTATGTAGATAATTTTATTTAACAAAAATAAATTCCTTTACATTTTCATGAGATTAAAAGCAACAAAAAACAATAATAAAAACAGAAAACGGATACTCAATTGCATGTATGTGTATATCAAAATTCTAAGCATTACAAATCTATAAAACATACAAAGTTATGTTATATTTTCTTGAGCACTTTGGTCATGTGATTCTGCTAAAACTTTATGCATATCCCACAGAGAAGCCTTATTTTCACTGTGCTCTTTAGCTAAAGTATTTCCACTCATAGCCTCATTTGACGAAAACGTCTCTTTAAGTGTTCTATTTTGAATAAACTTTCACAGGGTTTAAAGCACAGCTCAGACTGAAAGGACCCCGCAAATTTCTTATGGAAAATGGGTTTCACTGAATTTTCTTCAAACTTAGCATAGTGATAGTTTTCAACGTGCTGATCAAAAGTCTCAATGGGCACGAAGTCATCCTATGATTAGTTGCGGAGATATAGAGGGGTGAAGCGTGAGACATTTGCTGTACACCAAAGTAATAAAAAAATTTCGCGATTTTTTTACACGAAAACGATCAACTTTACAAGAAAATTCTATATAACAGAAAATACTTTAAATGAGCCAAAGAACACGCGTGATTTTTTTCAGAATTTTTTCGACTATTTTTGGTTTTTTGGATTTGGCCAATTTTTGAAAAATCCAAAAATAGTCGAAAAAATTCTGAAAAAATTCACGCGTGTTCTTTGGCTCATTTAAAGTATTTTCTGTTATATAGAATTTTCTTGTAAAGTTGATCGTTTTCGTGTAAAAAAATCGCGAAATTTTTTTATTACTTGGGTGTACAGCAAATGTCTCACGCTTCACCCCTCTATATCTCCGCAACTAATTATAGGATGACTTCGTGCCCATTGAGACTTTTGATCAGCACGTTGAAAACTATCACTATGCTAAGTTTGAAGAAAATTCAGTGAAACCCATTTTCCATAAGAAATTTGCGGGGTCCTTTCAAAAACTAATAATTGAATTAAGGAGTGTTCATATGAGTAGAGTCTCTCCGAGATATCGTCAACAAACTTCCGAGCTTTTCCTCAAATGACGGATTTTGTTGACTTAATAAATGATGACTTTCTTTTCCTTGCTTTCGATATTATCGCCCATTTCGATATAAATATCCGATAAATATCGGGTATGAAATATCGCCTTCTAGCACGATATTTTTGGGGAGAAAATATCGATATATCGATATTTCGATACGTATCGGACATCACTACTGTGGAGCACTTCAGAACTATTGATGTAACATTTTCAGGGGGATACAAAACCACAAAGAATATCTATTTCAACAAGAAGGGACACTTTAATACCCTCTCAAAATTCCAACCCATATACAAGCTCTCGAAAATACACCCAGCAAAATTTCCCATTATATAAAGCAGCTCAGGGCTTATACTACCGCTGTAAATACCTATAAGAAATGTAGAGAAAAATAATCACCAAAAAGTTCTCACAGATAGCTTTTACAGCGTAAGCTATAAACTGAAGATTTTTTTATGAACGCTTTTTTAAAGGCGCCCTGGACTGATGCACTAGTACTAGGTCGCTCAATTTGACCTCCCCTCGCAATGTTAAGTTATAGGGAAATGCCGAATCGGAGAAGGGAGAAGAGGCAGGTAGCACACACCGAGCATGAATACGGACGGGATTGTTTACATTTTTTCATTGTGCGTTTTTAAAGGCGCCCTGGATCGGAATTTGTTTTGTGTGCTGCTCGCTTACGAAAAGTACAGCAGGACAATCTTGATTTGTTCGGAAATGTGAAGAAGCTTAAAAGTTATTCAGTAAAAAAATAAAATAAAATGTGCTTTAGATAAATGATGGGTAAGCATAACATAACGTGTTTGGTGTGTGGCTATGGAAAAGGCAGCTTGGAAAAGTGTCCAGGATTCCTAACTTCGCATGTACCGGTTGTCACTACCAAAAACATGGCGGCCGACCAGCTGATCGCGTGGGTTAATAAGGACGTGAACATGTTTTTCTTCTTTCTAAATCTTCGTTCGCTTGCTTTTTCAATAATAGATGGGCACCATGGATGACTGGTTGTGGTCGTGACGTACTGAAATAAATAAAAACTCTCAATATTTCCATAATAACTACAGTTTGTCAAGTCCACTTTAATGATAACCTGTTTGCACACCCATGCTTCTTCAAGAGTAGAACATGAGGTTTGTACTGAAAGTGAATCCTGTATTAGAAACGCATCACTATTTACGGAATCTTTAATCACATTAGAAGTAATATCTTGTAATGGAGCTAATGTTCAAAAAGCGCGCGGTACACTACTAGCAACATGGTGGCAGACGACATGTTGCTGGTCGCTTTTAAGTAGGGAGTGAAGCAACTGCGTAAACTGTGATAAAACCATTGAATAACTAGGAAACTATAAGTCTCACTGCATTGATATTGGTATTCTCATCGGAATATAGTTCCGTTTTTGATAAAACGGAAGGCACAACGCATGCGAGGATTAATGTCGAAGTCATATCGTTCATAAGTTACTTCTCGTACTACCGACCACTTCTGATTACACTGATGAACTCCGAATTGAAATGCAATAAATTTTAAATAGTGCACCCACGATTTTTGTATCGTGTGGCATGACGTGTATAGAGTGCCGGGAAAATAGCAGGCGCATCTTGGTCAGTTTTTATCCGGTCACATACAGTAGAGGACAAAAGTATTGCCACACTCATAATCTTAAAATAAAATTACCAATAAGTGGCATACAAATAAAACTATTTATTCAGCCTTTCAACAAAAATATTCTCCATAGTTCCAATTTAATTTTGTTAATATTTTCTATGAAATTATTTATAACTGCTGTGCTAAATTTGTCCCTATTGAGCTTTCTAGGTGTAACTCTAATTATGCACCCTGGGTTAATAATAGTTCCGTGAAACACCTAAAAAATACCAGAAACAAAGCATGGAAAAGGTTTTGTTCCTCGCGGGGTGATGCTGACTATGCTGAGTTCTGCAATATCCGTTCTCTGTATGTTTCTGCTGTTGAAGATTCGTACGGCTCCTATCTGCAGAGAATGAGGTCCGCATTGCGTAGCGAGCCAAAGCAGTTCTGGCATTTCGTCAACTCTAAGCGTAAGTGTGACGGTTACCCTTCCTCGTTGAGATACGGGGATATAGATACTACTGATCCCCTTGAAATTGCCAATCTCTTTGGTGACTTTTTTAAAACCGCTTTCTGTGATCCCAACTGTGATATTAGTTATAGTAATTTTACCCACCTGACGAAGCTTTCGCCGACTTCTTTTCAGCCTAAGGACTTATTACTTGACGAGGACTCGATTTCTGATTTTATTTCTAATCTACCAGACTCATTCTCGTGTGGTCCTGATGGCATTCCCTCCATTTTTGTAAAACGCTGCAACTCGTCTATTGTCGCTGTACTGTGTTATTTATTTAATTTATCTTTATCTTGTGGTGTTTTTCCTAAGCAGTGGAAGTTGTCATTAATAATTCCTTTACATAAGAAGGGTAATAAGTGCGACATAAGTAACTATCGACCTATTGCTAAATTATGTTGCATAGCAAAAATTTTTGAAGCTTTAATTTGTGATGTTTTATGTTTTCACTGCAAACCCTTCCTGGAATCTTTCCAATATGGTTTTATTAAAGGGAAATCTACTACGACTAACTTATTAGAGTTTTCTAACTTTTGCATGTCTGCCCTGGAAAACGGACAGCAGGTTGATTGCATTTATACAGATTTTAGTAAGGCCTTCGACAGAATTAATCATAAAATTCTCATTTTTAAATTATCTCTTTTAGGATTTCCCTCCTCTTTTATTAATTGGATTTCTTCTTACCTATTAGGCCGTACACAACGTGTTAGTTTTCGCAACGCTCTTTCCAATGAAATAAATAACACATCAGGCGTCCCTCAGGGTAGTCACCTCGGACCACTGCTTTTCATTGTATATATTAATGATGTCTTTTTATTATTAAATAATTCACGCATTCTTTGCTATGCAGATGACGCCAAAATTTTCCGTACTGTATCAAACGCAAACGAATGCGAACTTTTAAATTCTGACTTAGACACTTTTTATCATTGGTGCTCTATTAACTGTTTACCCTTAAATATAAGTAAATGTACCGTTATGTCTTTTTCCCGTAAACGGTCACTTCTTGACTTCTGTTATGTTCTGGATAATTCATCCTTATCTCGACTTGACAAAACCAAAGATTTGGGTGTATTATTTAATTCCCGTTTATCTTTCAATGATCACTATGACGCTATTATTGCCAAGGGTAACTCCGCTTTGGGTTTTGTTAAGAGGTGGTCTAAGGAGTTTGACGATCCCACTATAACGAAACTTCTTTTTTGCACTTTTGTCCGCCCTATATTGGAATACGCTAGCCCGGTTTGGTCTCCTTTCCATGCAGTTCATATTAACCGCATCGAAGCCGTCCAGCGTAATTTTGCACGTTTTGCACTTCGTGGCTTACATTGGGACAATCCCTCCGTGCTTCCGCCTTATGAAAATAGGCTTAAACTCTTCCCTTTGTCCTCTCTCGAGGATAGACGAATGAATGCCAGAATTGCTTTTGCTTTTGACTGTATACAGGGCGGTATTAATTCTGCTGAATTGCTTTCATCATTCAATATTTCTGTACCTCCTCGCTCTTTTAGGAGCTATGACTTTTTCCATGTTTCTAGGCATAGTACTAATTATGGGATGCACATGCCAATCTCCTCAATGTCTCGTCTTTTTAATAGTAAATACGATGTGATTGATTTTAATTTAAATAAGTGCAATTTAAAAAACCAGCTTCGTTAAGGTTTCATTTATCTAATTATTGTAGTAGTCAGTTGTTGATGAATCCTAAATAAATAAATAAAGTTCTAATAAAAGCATAATTCTTTTTAAAAAAATTTAAAAAAAGAACTTCGAATTATCACATTTCCCTACGGACAAATGTATTGGCACACATAGCTTTTAATTTTTCGAACAGACTCTAGCGTGTTCCTAGAAACGTAATTTCATAACTAAAAATGGAGGAAGTCCTGTTATAGATTCGTAGATATTTTTCTACCAAACTGGCGCTATTTCATTAAGTAATTGTTGCAATCATGGGCCGGAAAGGTAAAAAACGAATGGAAGTGAGAGACAAATTATTTTAAATTTGAGCAAACAAAATAAAAGTTACGCGGAAATAGCTAATATTATTAGAAGCCGACACACAATTCGTAGTATTATTAAAAGATTTAAATAACTTGAAAATGTAAAAAATCGTCCTTGAATCGGTAGTCCAAGGAAACTTACAATAAGTGAAGAAGCCAAAATTGTTCGATAAATTAAAAAAAAGAAACTAGTTCTTCACAGATAGCGACGCAGTTGAAGGAAGAGAACAATAAGGATTTACATCCAAAACTTGCACGTTGACTGCTTCACGAGGTAGGTTATAGGGCAGGAGTGTCGAAAAAAACACTTTTCTTATGAACTTATGCACTTATGTGCAATTCATAAAAAAAAAAAAGACTTCGCAAATTGTGCATAAATATAATACTTTTTGGAGCAAAGTTATATTTTCTGATGAGAGCAAAGGGTCTAGCCGGTTAAGAAGATGCAAAGTGCTCCCAGCGCTTTTGAAAAACAGAAAATAACCTTATATAGTACATGAAAAAGTACATCTTGGCTGACATTTTCAGACCCATTGACCCTCACATAACCTCAAAAAACAATTAAAATGTGATTTCCGGTGTTTTGGCGACACCTCGGCTTCTTGTGGACGTAGAAAATTCTTTTTTTCTCAAATTCAAATTCAAATTTTTATACAAGTTCGATATTTGTAAAATTCAATTCAGAAAAAATAGAAACGACGAAAAAAAAAAATATATTATTTCCTGGATGTCAAGCTATATCCATGAATTATTTCAGATTTTTAGATGTGGTGCAACAGGGTTAAAATATAGAAAAACCGTTTTTTCAGCATTTTTCGGTATTTTTACCTCTTTTTAAGTCTGAATTTTTTCTTAAATCATTTCCTACCTTGAAATCATCCAAGGCGTTTTTTAAATTCACAAAGAAGATCATATATCAACGGTTTTCCACCTAATCTAATCCAATCTATCTAAAAAATTGAAACCAGGTGAAAAATTGACGAAAATATTTGAAACCAAAGGTGTTCAACCAATAATTGAAGAAGATAGTGATGAAGGCTAATTGTCCTATTCATATCTCACATGCGGGATTTTATCTATCGTCTTATGTTTTCAGGTTCGGTAAACAAACAAAGGACTTTACTTAGATATTTTAAAACTAACCTGAAAAAAACTGCAGAAAAATTGGGACTTGGAGGAACCCCATTGAACACCTTTGGGAAGAATTAGAAAGGCGGGGGAGAAAACACAATATTACCACCCAATCTAATTTAAAACAACTACTTTCCGAAGAATAGAAAAAATTGGTTTTGAAATAACACAAAAATTAGTATTTTCTATGCAGAATAGATTAAGGGAAGTTATTAAAAAGGATGGCCAAATAAATATTAAGGACTTTTTTTTACCATTATTTTCTATGTTCATTTATATATAGTGTGCTAATGCTTTTGTCCGTAAGAAAATGTGATTTTTTTTATGTTTTGGTAAGAATTTTGCTTTTGTTAAAATTTTTTTATATAAATTGTAACTTCTCATGAGGGAGAATATTTTTGTTCAAAAATAGAATACATTTTTTTATTAGAATACCATTTATTGGTAGTTTTATTTAATTATTATGAGTGATATTAACAAGAAGGGGCACTCTTAACACGCTCTTAAAACTCCAACCCATATGCAATCTCTAAAAAATACCCCCAGTTAAATTTCCCATTAGATAAAGCAGCTCAGGGCTACTACGTCTGTAAATACCTATAAGAAATATAGAGAGAGAAATAGTAAAAATAAATTAAAATTTGCTTTAGATAAATGATGAGTAAGCTTAACGTAACGGGTTTGGTGTGTGGCTGTGAAAAAGGCAGCTTGTAATGTGTTCACAGAAAAGTTTTGTGATAAACGGTTTTTGTGAGGTGCACCCCGCAAGAGTGTTCCACTTTTCGCCCCAAATTTTTGTCTTTCTCTCACTTATGCCCTCTTTATTATTACCTATTTCTAGCAGGAATTCCCATTTCGTTCCTGTAACGGTACAAAGGTCAAAAAAAGATAAGGAATAACCGCTCGAGTCTCCCCTCTTGTTACAGATACTCTTTGCTTTTGTCCGCCACTGTATGTTAACACTTGATGTTTGTGGACGTAAGAGCACTAGGGAAAGAAGCATATTGCTAGTTTTGGCTCGTTATGCTCTTTTAATTCCTTATATGCATATATTAAAGAAAATTTGCGACTTGTTATTCTTAAAAAAGCAATTTGCATTTTAAGAACAAAATTTACAGTTTTGCGGACTTAATTGATGAAAACTGAGAAATGTGAAAAATCAAATCTGAAATTGGTTTACTCTGTGGAACAGACGTTACTGATTCGTACTGGTATATCGCTGTGGGACATACTCAAATATGTTTTCACAGGGAAATCGACAAAACTTGACAAGAGACTTGACTGCACTCGTAGCTTGTCTTAAGACTGTCTTAACAATTGTGATCGCTAGGCTTTACAGTTTAGAGAAGCCCAAAGCTTAATTACCTCTCGCACCTCAAGGTGAACAGTAGCCTTGTTTCGCAGTCCCTGAACATAGAATTGCATTCGCATATGATTAACGTTATTGCGTTGGTAAACAGTATGTGCTACATGTTGTCTCCTCCTTCTTCTTGATTCTTCTCCAAATCCTTTTATAGGTGCTCCAAGTGCATCTTGAACGCGAGGATCCTGAAAAATAAGTCCTTCAAATAAATTTACTTAGCGGATGTACACAAACATCAATGACTCTCTGCAGCGCTTTTGAATATATGTTGTTGGGGCTGTTGGATGAAAATAATTCTCTGAATATTGCATAAAACATCACCCCGGTCACTCCTACACCGACAAGAATTATCCCCATGTAGCTAGCAGTCTTTGTGTTTTCCTTAATTTTTTCTCCCAGAGGGGTAACATGCGTAGACACTTCTGACTGCTCTCTAGCTCTAGCTAATGTTTTCGATGCTGCTTTTTCCGAATTGGCATAATTTCGGGTTTTTTGGCAAACGAGGTAGCTAGTTGGTATCATTGTTCTGCTTCTATTTGAAACTATCAGCCGGAGAACAGACATTTTCGTCGGATTCTTCTGAAAAATAAATACCATTTTGTTAAACTTTTATTTCAATGAATTTTTAGGGTTCCGTACCTCGAAAGGAAAAAACGGAACCCTTATAGGATCATTTTGTTGTCCGTCCGTCCGTCCGTCCGTCTGTCTGTCTGTCAAGAACCTTTTTCTCAGGAACGCGTGGAGGTATCAAGCTGGAATTTATATCAATACTCTACTGTCCCTTGGAGCTGTGAAAAAATCAAACTTCTAAGCCAACGCAATCAAAAGATACAGCCGTTTATGCCGCAAATTTCCACAAATTTTCGACACTCGCAAGGGAATCAAAACCTACAGGGTACTTCCCGTGAACTCAGAATCTTCAAATTTGGTACGAAGCAACGTCTTATAGCACAGATAAAGGAAAAATTACGAAAACCGTAAATTTTTAGTTACATCATATAATAAAAATATTTTACGGAACCCTCGGTGCGCAAGTCCGACTCGCACTTGGCCGGTTTTTTTTTACTGCAGATTTCTAACTAAAATGCTCTACTCAAAATATATCCCACTCAAATCAGTGACCACTTCAGCGATTTTTAATAAAATTCAATGAAAGTTACACAGTTATGGTTAAATTAAAAAGAACAGAAGGCTTTATTACAGTTCTAGAGTAGAAAGTGGAATGTGCGAGTTTCCACTTCCTCAAGTGTAACATATTTCAAATGTTGGTAATTCCAATTATTCCTGTGTTAAAGTATTGCTACTTTTATTTACCAAGCAGTGATTTGCTGTAAATATAATGAAAATCACCAAAGTGTTGATATCGGCATATATCATGATAAATTGGTTTTTAAATAAATATAAAAATTGCTGCTAAGGTCTTTGATTTTTATGGTATGTATTTTTGATTACCAGCATTGATCTGATTTTAGATATAAACAATGATTTGATGTTCTTTGCTTAATGTTTTCACTTACAAGAGTACGGCACGGCTTTGGGGTTTGGATTTGGATCATCTTGCGTGTGGAAATAGCACTCTGTGTACATGTCCCTAATCGCAAAATCGTACATAGCGTACAATATTCAGCCTTTCACGAGAAAAACCTCCTCAAACCTTCGCTCGGAGCTGTGGGGCCACATTAACGGTCAACGTCAATGCTTATCAATGCCATTAAAAACGGCAAGAATCAATCAATGCCTATCATCGCCTAACGTCAAACGGCATTAAGAAGAAAATTATCGCGTTGAGTCGTGGCTGCACTTATATTTAACGTCCCTTAACGCGATAATCAAAGGCGGTTGCCGTTAGTGTGGCCCCAGCATTAGAAATTAGAATGTGGAAAAAACTCCTACTTTGCCTGATAAGAAACGATGGCTGCTTAAAATCTTTTCTTGGAAAATGTTTGAAAAACATTTACGGTACTAGTACCTATTAGAATTTTGAAAAAATCGATTTTTTTTCCACGGTTTTCGATTCGTTAGACCTTCAAAAAAACTCCCTAAAATATTATATGAAAATTCGAAATCGAAATCGATATATGTACATCAACTTTAGTGAGCGCGCGAGTTACATATGTATATCGATATGCAACACGATTTGCCTAAGTCAGGTGAAATGCAAGCCAAGCCGAAAGTAATGGCATGGTCAGCTTTCCCATAGTCTGGGCAAGTCTTAAACTACCCGACTTAGCTTATTTCCGTTCACACCATAAAGATGCTTACTTAGCAAAAAGAAAATTAAAATGAGAACCTGAAAGAACGAATGAAAAGTCAGTTTGTCGTTGCTCTCCGAATGGTTAAAAAGCCAAACTTTTCTGAATTGTTAATTGCTAATTTTAAAAATCTAAACCTTCTAAATTGTGAATCAATAATTTCAAAAGCCTAAAATTTGTAAATTGTGAATTGCTAATTTTAAAAATCTAAACCTTCTAAATTCTGAATCAGTTATTTCAAAAGCCTAAAATTTGTGAACTGTAAATCGCAAATTTTAAGAGCGTAATTTTTCTAAATTGTTAATGGATAACATTAAAAACCAAAGTCTTATAAATTATGAATCGCTAATATTAAAACACTAAATTTTCTAAATTGTTATTCGGTAATTTTAAAAGACTAAGTGTAGATAAATAAACTATGTTGGTGATGTATTTCGGGGTGTTATGATTGTATTCCGAATCCCTCAAATCTTCCTAAGGTTCGCCCAAATGACAACACAAAAAACATAGCTCGCGCTTTAGGCTCGCCGCAGGTATTTTAAACTTTAAACGCGTTTTTCTCGAAATCACTTTTTTCAACTGACGGACAGTTAATCTCCGAATCTACTCGCTCGATTTAAATAAATCTTGAAGCATTTTGTTTGTTTAAGCGTCCTTTACAAGAATAGACCACAATTTGATTAAAAAATTTTAGCGTCAAAAAAATATCGGAAAAAAAGGACGATTTTTTTTCATTTTTTAAAATTTTCTGGTCGATTCTTGTGTAAGACGACTTCCTTTTTGAAACCCATTTTGATTTTTTTGTTTCAGACTTGCCGTTCCAGATATTAACTGTCAGTCATGGAGCACGCTTTTTTTGAGGGGTCGATTTTGGCGCTCTTTATAAGGCGCGCATGATTGGGATAATAAAAAAAAAAAAAAAAATTTTTATTACCTTATCTGATAAATGAAGTGTAAACAACAAATACTGAAAATGTGCTTTTTTTTAGCTCCTAATAGGTACTAGTACCTTAACTGAACTTAGAATTTTAGGTTTTCCAAAAGATTATTAAAATTATTAGTGCGAAATTTTAGGCTTGACTGTGTTGGGATGCACAGTCAAGGGATTGATTTGAATATGTTTCCAATCTACAGCATTTATATATTTGTAAAATTAATATAAAACTTTACCGTAAACTTAAGGGGACATTTATTTAAAATTAAATATTATATATATATATTAAGGGGACATTTATTTAAAATTAAATATTAAATTTGAAAAGAATCGATTTTTTTTTATTTCATAAATGTGTTCTGATATATCACAGAAATGTTTTCTCAAACCTCGTTTTGAGAAATTCCATACATAACAAAAGTTATAGACACATTTGTAGCGGTACGTTACGCTTATCGTACCTTAAAATTATCGAATAAAAACTTTAAACTCGTTTTTCTCGAAACTACATTTTTTGAACTTGTCAGACACTTTTCTCAGGTTCTAATCACCCTATTTGAAAAAACCAAAAAGTATTTTATTCTGTATACAATATACTAGGGGCTATACCTCTACAAACTTATATTTATATAAATCCACCCCTTTTACAACGGTAGTTCACCCAAAAAATTCGGCGATTTTTCAACACTTTTTGAAAATCTTCTATAAAGGAAATTTTTTTTTTTTTTTAATTTTTTAGGTATAACCCCTAGGAAAATGTCTTAGGAACATAACCCATTTTGAATTTTGACTTAATTTTTTTAGGAAGCTCATAAAGTGTCTAACCGACAAAAACGTGCCTTTTCGAATGCGCCCTCTACCGCCGCAACGAAGATTCAAAAATCATCAAAAAGATTTTTTTTTATGCACTTTAATATACATATATATAGAATCAAAAAACAATTTTTCAATAAATACTATAGTTTTTCAAAAAAAAAAAAATTTTAAGAGTGTGCTTTTTTTTCCAATTTAGAAAGTAAATGTCCCCTTAATCTAAAGAAATATAAAACTAATATTCTATGATATATTCAAAACTGAGCATATAAATTTAGGGAGCATATACAGGGTGTTTCACATAGCGTATGTCAAAAGATTGGAGAGAAATATTTCACCTAGGCAAACAAAAAATTGTAAATTTTCATGGTATGCACATTATTTCCTTTTTATCTTTTGATTTACTCACCCCATAAAAATTTGTATTTTAAATATATTAAGCTCACAACCCCGAAATGCTTTTTATTAAATTATAAACTTATTATAGTTAATGGTAATACATTTCAAAAGCTCGAAAGGTCGCTTTCAATGCATGCCAATAACCTCCTTCTAATTCCCTATTTAAGGTATATTGTACCCAGGCTCTCCCGTATTATCGTCGCCGCAGTCTCAATTCGGTTAATTAATTTCTCTCTAATATTAACAGGCGTTGAATAAACTTTCTACACGAAAAAGTCCAATGGAGTAAAGTCTGAAGATCTAGCGGGGCCAAGGAATCGGTCCACCTTATCCAATCCAGCGTTTAGGACATTTTTCATTAAATATTGTTATCAAAATCGACGCAGTATGCGCCGGTGCTCAGTTCTGTTGGTAAAACATTGTCTTCCCGTTATCCAGGGAGACGTCCTCTAGTAGATCTGACAAAAAGTCTGCATAAATTTGGTTATTAAGCGGCAAAATGTTGATCTTATTAAATGGTTGCCGATGATACCAACGAAAACATTAGCATTAATTATTTGCTGGAATGAAGTAGCACTTGTTTTATGTGCGTTAGTACCCGAGCAGGATTGGAGGTTTGTTCTATGTGGGTTAGTATCCGAGCAGGTACGTAGGTTATGGACGTTTGTGATACCATCTCTGATGAATTGCGATTCATCCGCCCACAAAATTCGGTCCAGAAACAAAGTGTTCTCAATGTAGCATTCAAGAAACCAAGTGCAGAACTCCAATCTTCTCTCGGACGTAACATATTTCAAATGTTGGTAATTCCAATTATTCCTGTGTTAAAGTATTGCTACTTTTATTTACCAAGCAGTGATTTGCTGTAAATATAATGAAAATCACCAAAGTGTTGATATCGGCATATATCATGATAAATTGGTTTTTAAATAAATATAAAAATTGCTGCTAAGGTCTTTGATTTTTATGGTATGTATTTTTGATTACCAGCATTGATCTGATTTTAGATATAAACAATGATTTGATGTTCTTTGCTTAATGTTTTCACTTACAAGAGTACGGCACGGCTTTGGGGTTTGGATTTGGATCATCTTGCGTGTGGAAATAGCACTCTGTGTACATGTCCCTAATCGCAAAATCGTACATAGCGTACAATATTCAGCCTTTCACGAGAAAAACCTCCTCAAACCTTCGCTCGGAGCTGTGGGGCCACATTAACGGTCAACGTCAATGCTTATCAATGCCATTAAAAACGGCAAGAATCAATCAATGCCTATCATCGCCTAACGTCAAACGGCATTAAGAAGAAAATTATCGCGTTGAGTCGTGGCTGCACTTATATTTAACGTCCCTTAACGCGATAATCAAAGGCGGTTGCCGTTAGTGTGGCCCCAGCATTAGAAATTAGAATGTGGAAAAAACTCCTACTTTGCCTGATAAGAAACGATGGCTGCTTAAAATCTTTTCTTGGAAAATGTTTGAAAAACATTTACGGTACTAGTACCTATTAGAATTTTGAAAAAATCGATTTTTTTTCCACGGTTTTCGATTCGTTAGACCTTCAAAAAAACTCCCTAAAATATTATATGAAAATTCGAAATCGAAATCGATATATGTACATCAACTTTAGTGAGCGCGCGAGTTACATATGTATATCGATATGCAACACGATTTGCCTAAGTCAGGTGAAATGCAAGCCAAGCCGAAAGTAATGGCATGGTCAGCTTTCCCATAGTCTGGGCAAGTCTTAAACTACCCGACTTAGCTTATTTCCGTTCACACCATAAAGATGCTTACTTAGCAAAAAGAAAATTAAAATGAGAACCTGAAAGAACGAATGAAAAGTCAGTTTGTCGTTGCTCTCCGAATGGTTAAAAAGCCAAACTTTTCTGAATTGTTAATTGCTAATTTTAAAAATCTAAACCTTCTAAATTGTGAATCAATAATTTCAAAAGCCTAAAATTTGTAAATTGTGAATTGCTAATTTTAAAAATCTAAACCTTCTAAATTCTGAATCAGTTATTTCAAAAGCCTAAAATTTGTGAACTGTAAATCGCAAATTTTAAGAGCGTAATTTTTCTAAATTGTTAATGGATAACATTAAAAACCAAAGTCTTATAAATTATGAATCGCTAATATTAAAACACTAAATTTTCTAAATTGTTATTCGGTAATTTTAAAAGACTAAGTGTAGATAAATAAACTATGTTGGTGATGTATTTCGGGGTGTTATGATTGTATTCCGAATCCCTCAAATCTTCCTAAGGTTCGCCCAAATGACAACACAAAAAACATAGCTCGCGCTTTAGGCTCGCCGCAGGTATTTTAAACTTTAAACGCGTTTTTCTCGAAATCACTTTTTTCAACTGACGGACAGTTAATCTCCGAATCTACTCGCTCGATTTAAATAAATCTTGAAGCATTTTGTTTGTTTAAGCGTCCTTTACAAGAATAGACCACAATTTGATTAAAAAATTTTAGCGTCAAAAAAATATCGGAAAAAAAGGACGATTTTTTTTCATTTTTTAAAATTTTCTGGTCGATTCTTGTGTAAGACGACTTCCTTTTTGAAACCCATTTTGATTTTTTTGTTTCAGACTTGCCGTTCCAGATATTAACTGTCAGTCATGGAGCACGCTTTTTTTGAGGGGTCGATTTTGGCGCTCTTTATAAGGCGCGCATGATTGGGATAATAAAAAAAAAAAAAAAAATTTTTATTACCTTATCTGATAAATGAAGTGTAAACAACAAATACTGAAAATGTGCTTTTTTTTAGCTCCTAATAGGTACTAGTACCTTAACTGAACTTAGAATTTTAGGTTTTCCAAAAGATTATTAAAATTATTAGTGCGAAATTTTAGGCTTGACTGTGTTGGGATGCACAGTCAAGGGATTGATTTGAATATGTTTCCAATCTACAGCATTTATATATTTGTAAAATTAATATAAAACTTTACCGTAAACTTAAGGGGACATTTATTTAAAATTAAATATTATATATATATATTAAGGGGACATTTATTTAAAATTAAATATTAAATTTGAAAAGAATCGATTTTTTTTTATTTCATAAATGTGTTCTGATATATCACAGAAATGTTTTCTCAAACCTCGTTTTGAGAAATTCCATACATAACAAAAGTTATAGACACATTTGTAGCGGTACGTTACGCTTATCGTACCTTAAAATTATCGAATAAAAACTTTAAACTCGTTTTTCTCGAAACTACATTTTTTGAACTTGTCAGACACTTTTCTCAGGTTCTAATCACCCTATTTGAAAAAACCAAAAAGTATTTTATTCTGTATACAATATACTAGGGGCTATACCTCTACAAACTTATATTTATATAAATCCACCCCTTTTACAACGGTAGTTCACCCAAAAAATTCGGCGATTTTTCAACACTTTTTGAAAATCTTCTATAAAGGAAATTTTTTTTTTTTTTTAATTTTTTAGGTATAACCCCTAGGAAAATGTCTTAGGAACATAACCCATTTTGAATTTTGACTTAATTTTTTTAGGAAGCTCATAAAGTGTCTAACCGACAAAAACGTGCCTTTTCGAATGCGCCCTCTACCGCCGCAACGAAGATTCAAAAATCATCAAAAAGATTTTTTTTTATGCACTTTAATATACATATATATAGAATCAAAAAACAATTTTTCAATAAATACTATAGTTTTTCAAAAAAAAAAAAATTTTAAGAGTGTGCTTTTTTTTCCAATTTAGAAAGTAAATGTCCCCTTAATCTAAAGAAATATAAAACTAATATTCTATGATATATTCAAAACTGAGCATATAAATTTAGGGAGCATATACAGGGTGTTTCACATAGCGTATGTCAAAAGATTGGAGAGAAATATTTCACCTAGGCAAACAAAAAATTGTAAATTTTCATGGTATGCACATTATTTCCTTTTTATCTTTTGATTTACTCACCCCATAAAAATTTGTATTTTAAATATATTAAGCTCACAACCCCGAAATGCTTTTTATTAAATTATAAACTTATTATAGTTAATGGTAATACATTTCAAAAGCTCGAAAGGTCGCTTTCAATGCATGCCAATAACCTCCTTCTAATTCCCTATTTAAGGTATATTGTACCCAGGCTCTCCCGTATTATCGTCGCCGCAGTCTCAATTCGGTTAATTAATTTCTCTCTAATATTAACAGGCGTTGAATAAACTTTCTACACGAAAAAGTCCAATGGAGTAAAGTCTGAAGATCTAGCGGGGCCAAGGAATCGGTCCACCTTATCCAATCCAGCGTTTAGGACATTTTTCATTAAATATTGTTATCAAAATCGACGCAGTATGCGCCGGTGCTCAGTTCTGTTGGTAAAACATTGTCTTCCCGTTATCCAGGGAGACGTCCTCTAGTAGATCTGACAAAAAGTCTGCATAAATTTGGTTATTAAGCGGCAAAATGTTGATCTTATTAAATGGTTGCCGATGATACCAACGAAAACATTAGCATTAATTATTTGCTGGAATGAAGTAGCACTTGTTTTATGTGCGTTAGTACCCGAGCAGGATTGGAGGTTTGTTCTATGTGGGTTAGTATCCGAGCAGGTACGTAGGTTATGGACGTTTGTGATACCATCTCTGATGAATTGCGATTCATCCGCCCACAAAATTCGGTCCAGAAACAAAGTGTTCTCAATGTAGCATTCAAGAAACCAAGTGCAGAACTCCAATCTTCTCTCGGACGTAACATATTTCAAATGTTGGTAATTCCAATTATTCCTGTGTTAAAGTATTGCTACTTTTATTTACCAAGCAGTGATTTGCTGTAAATATAATGAAAATCACCAAAGTGTTGATATCGGCATATATCATGATAAATTGGTTTTTAAATAAATATAAAAATTGCTGCTAAGGTCTTTGATTTTTATGGTATGTATTTTTGATTACCAGCATTGATCTGATTTTAGATATAAACAATGATTTGATGTTCTTTGCTTAATGTTTTCACTTACAAGAGTACGGCACGGCTTTGGGGTTTGGATTTGGATCATCTTGCGTGTGGAAATAGCACTCTGTGTACATGTCCCTAATCGCAAAATCGTACATAGCGTACAATATTCAGCCTTTCACGAGAAAAACCTCCTCAAACCTTCGCTCGGAGCTGTGGGGCCACATTAACGGTCAACGTCAATGCTTATCAATGCCATTAAAAACGGCAAGAATCAATCAATGCCTATCATCGCCTAACGTCAAACGGCATTAAGAAGAAAATTATCGCGTTGAGTCGTGGCTGCACTTATATTTAACGTCCCTTAACGCGATAATCAAAGGCGGTTGCCGTTAGTGTGGCCCCAGCATTAGAAATTAGAATGTGGAAAAAACTCCTACTTTGCCTGATAAGAAACGATGGCTGCTTAAAATCTTTTCTTGGAAAATGTTTGAAAAACATTTACGGTACTAGTACCTATTAGAATTTTGAAAAAATCGATTTTTTTTCCACGGTTTTCGATTCGTTAGACCTTCAAAAAAACTCCCTAAAATATTATATGAAAATTCGAAATCGAAATCGATATATGTACATCAACTTTAGTGAGCGCGCGAGTTACATATGTATATCGATATGCAACACGATTTGCCTAAGTCAGGTGAAATGCAAGCCAAGCCGAAAGTAATGGCATGGTCAGCTTTCCCATAGTCTGGGCAAGTCTTAAACTACCCGACTTAGCTTATTTCCGTTCACACCATAAAGATGCTTACTTAGCAAAAAGAAAATTAAAATGAGAACCTGAAAGAACGAATGAAAAGTCAGTTTGTCGTTGCTCTCCGAATGGTTAAAAAGCCAAACTTTTCTGAATTGTTAATTGCTAATTTTAAAAATCTAAACCTTCTAAATTGTGAATCAATAATTTCAAAAGCCTAAAATTTGTAAATTGTGAATTGCTAATTTTAAAAATCTAAACCTTCTAAATTCTGAATCAGTTATTTCAAAAGCCTAAAATTTGTGAACTGTAAATCGCAAATTTTAAGAGCGTAATTTTTCTAAATTGTTAATGGATAACATTAAAAACCAAAGTCTTATAAATTATGAATCGCTAATATTAAAACACTAAATTTTCTAAATTGTTATTCGGTAATTTTAAAAGACTAAGTGTAGATAAATAAACTATGTTGGTGATGTATTTCGGGGTGTTATGATTGTATTCCGAATCCCTCAAATCTTCCTAAGGTTCGCCCAAATGACAACACAAAAAACATAGCTCGCGCTTTAGGCTCGCCGCAGGTATTTTAAACTTTAAACGCGTTTTTCTCGAAATCACTTTTTTCAACTGACGGACAGTTAATCTCCGAATCTACTCGCTCGATTTAAATAAATCTTGAAGCATTTTGTTTGTTTAAGCGTCCTTTACAAGAATAGACCACAATTTGATTAAAAAATTTTAGCGTCAAAAAAATATCGGAAAAAAAGGACGATTTTTTTTCATTTTTTAAAATTTTCTGGTCGATTCTTGTGTAAGACGACTTCCTTTTTGAAACCCATTTTGATTTTTTTGTTTCAGACTTGCCGTTCCAGATATTAACTGTCAGTCATGGAGCACGCTTTTTTTGAGGGGTCGATTTTGGCGCTCTTTATAAGGCGCGCATGATTGGGATAATAAAAAAAAAAAAAAAAATTTTTATTACCTTATCTGATAAATGAAGTGTAAACAACAAATACTGAAAATGTGCTTTTTTTTAGCTCCTAATAGGTACTAGTACCTTAACTGAACTTAGAATTTTAGGTTTTCCAAAAGATTATTAAAATTATTAGTGCGAAATTTTAGGCTTGACTGTGTTGGGATGCACAGTCAAGGGATTGATTTGAATATGTTTCCAATCTACAGCATTTATATATTTGTAAAATTAATATAAAACTTTACCGTAAACTTAAGGGGACATTTATTTAAAATTAAATATTATATATATATATTAAGGGGACATTTATTTAAAATTAAATATTAAATTTGAAAAGAATCGATTTTTTTTTATTTCATAAATGTGTTCTGATATATCACAGAAATGTTTTCTCAAACCTCGTTTTGAGAAATTCCATACATAACAAAAGTTATAGACACATTTGTAGCGGTACGTTACGCTTATCGTACCTTAAAATTATCGAATAAAAACTTTAAACTCGTTTTTCTCGAAACTACATTTTTTGAACTTGTCAGACACTTTTCTCAGGTTCTAATCACCCTATTTGAAAAAACCAAAAAGTATTTTATTCTGTATACAATATACTAGGGGCTATACCTCTACAAACTTATATTTATATAAATCCACCCCTTTTACAACGGTAGTTCACCCAAAAAATTCGGCGATTTTTCAACACTTTTTGAAAATCTTCTATAAAGGAAATTTTTTTTTTTTTTTAATTTTTTAGGTATAACCCCTAGGAAAATGTCTTAGGAACATAACCCATTTTGAATTTTGACTTAATTTTTTTAGGAAGCTCATAAAGTGTCTAACCGACAAAAACGTGCCTTTTCGAATGCGCCCTCTACCGCCGCAACGAAGATTCAAAAATCATCAAAAAGATTTTTTTTTATGCACTTTAATATACATATATATAGAATCAAAAAACAATTTTTCAATAAATACTATAGTTTTTCAAAAAAAAAAAAATTTTAAGAGTGTGCTTTTTTTTCCAATTTAGAAAGTAAATGTCCCCTTAATCTAAAGAAATATAAAACTAATATTCTATGATATATTCAAAACTGAGCATATAAATTTAGGGAGCATATACAGGGTGTTTCACATAGCGTATGTCAAAAGATTGGAGAGAAATATTTCACCTAGGCAAACAAAAAATTGTAAATTTTCATGGTATGCACATTATTTCCTTTTTATCTTTTGATTTACTCACCCCATAAAAATTTGTATTTTAAATATATTAAGCTCACAACCCCGAAATGCTTTTTATTAAATTATAAACTTATTATAGTTAATGGTAATACATTTCAAAAGCTCGAAAGGTCGCTTTCAATGCATGCCAATAACCTCCTTCTAATTCCCTATTTAAGGTATATTGTACCCAGGCTCTCCCGTATTATCGTCGCCGCAGTCTCAATTCGGTTAATTAATTTCTCTCTAATATTAACAGGCGTTGAATAAACTTTCTACACGAAAAAGTCCAATGGAGTAAAGTCTGAAGATCTAGCGGGGCCAAGGAATCGGTCCACCTTATCCAATCCAGCGTTTAGGACATTTTTCATTAAATATTGTTATCAAAATCGACGCAGTATGCGCCGGTGCTCAGTTCTGTTGGTAAAACATTGTCTTCCCGTTATCCAGGGAGACGTCCTCTAGTAGATCTGACAAAAAGTCTGCATAAATTTGGTTATTAAGCGGCAAAATGTTGATCTTATTAAATGGTTGCCGATGATACCAACGAAAACATTAGCATTAATTATTTGCTGGAATGAAGTAGCACTTGTTTTATGTGCGTTAGTACCCGAGCAGGATTGGAGGTTTGTTCTATGTGGGTTAGTATCCGAGCAGGTACGTAGGTTATGGACGTTTGTGATACCATCTCTGATGAATTGCGATTCATCCGCCCACAAAATTCGGTCCAGAAACAAAGTGTTCTCAATGTAGCATTCAAGAAACCAAGTGCAGAACTCCAATCTTCTCTCGGAATCTCCTTCCAGTAGTCCTTGAACTGAGATATGATCATATGGACGAAATCTCTCTCGATAAATAACCCTCCAAACATTAGCTGTCTTGCGACTCATTTCGTGCTCCTTTCAGGGTTTTTTTTGCCGAGGGTGAAACTGCTGTTTGAAGTTACAGTTTCTCTTAACCTCCAGATAGTCCAGGAAAATACCTCTCTTTGAGGTATACGTAGATTAGGAAATCTCCTTTGGTATTCCTGTACAGACATTATCCTTTCTATCTACTAGACCTTAAATGTAAATTATATCCGCATATTCCTGAGAAGTAAATTCAGCCTTTCTTTAATAATTTTAGCTTAAAAACATCCATAATTATCGATTTGTTTTTCAATTATGATCGATATTCTTTCTGACAACAAAAAGATATAACAAAATGTCCATCAGGTATTAGGAATAGAGCGTCAGGATACTTGGGTGTAAACACTGGCTAAAACAAGCTAATAACGACAATAACATAAAAATAAATTACTTCTGATAACTTGTTTGCAGCAGTGCCCTAAACTAACATTTTTGACCATTTTTCATATAAATTTTGTTTATTTTACAAATTTCCTAGCTACAATGCAATAAAATAATAAGGTACCAGTCAGGTTCCCTAAGGAACACGTTTTTCTACAATCTTTTTACCTGGACATATTGTACCTTTTGGAAAGGTAATAAGATGAGGTATTTTATAAAAATAAAAAACAGGTATATTAATTACATAAATTTCGGGAAAACTGAAATTTTAGGAAATTGCTAAATATTTTTTTCAGTTTCGCAAGGAGCTATAGCTACGATGGTAGGATGTAGATAAGTATAGTTAACATTTTTAGAAAGGACATTGGTATAGTATATTTTTGGCTTGAGTTTGATGTCTCTGCGTTGAGTAGATCAAAAGATAAAAATGAACTAATGATGTGCATACCATGAAAATTCCGAATTTATGAATCACCCTGTAACTCCCAAACGGTTGAGATTGCATTCATATTGTGTAAAAAAATTTTTTTTTTAGGGTTTCCCAAAATCTTTACCTATTTCAACTTGTTAAATGTTTTAGATTGTCATTTTATTGCATCGTTATGATCAAAATCTATCGTGTGATACTAAAACCAGAGTTGTAACTACTGGGAATCTTCATCTGTACCGATTTGAAGCTTTTACAGGCGGAGGCGCCGAAATTCTCGCTTCATCAATAATTCTGAAGTAGGGGAGACCGGGGATAGTTGACCATAGGGGTAGGTTGACTAATTGTGAAAAACTCGACTAGTTCAAAAGTGTTGCATCATCCAACTAGGCGTGAGAAACCGTTACCTCCTCCCCCTCAGTCGTCTCGAATGCGGCATCGCGTACGCACGTAGTTCGGGAGAAGGAGCATAATATTGAAAAAGAATACACTTAAGTAATTTTTTTCCTTGTTATATTATTTGTAATGACGCCTATATACTTGTTATTGTTCATTTGCAAATAATTTAAAATAAAAGTTTGATTGTTAATCTTTATGTTACATATCATTCTTTTTAATTTCGCTGCAGTTTTGAGGTTATGACACGTGTGTAAAAATTGCAAAGTGATCCGGGGCTGGTTGACTACCTAGTCCCATACAAAATGTGTAAATGGCAATATATTGTTTGTTTAATGTAAATATTGCACCTCTGATTTAGAAGACTGGTTTCATAATCTGATCTCTTAAATGATGTATCTATTCCTTTAAATCATATAATTATAATAATTATATCAGTTAAGACTGCTACCAAATAATTAAAATTAACAAAATTGTCATAGAATTGATAATTATTTGTTTGAATGAAGAAAATGTTATTTCAATTACTTCTTGTTATTTTAATTTTATATATCCGTAGATCTTGCACTATTTAATTTGTAGGTCAACTTACTCCCAGTGACAAGTCAACCTACCCCATGTCTGGGGTAGGTTGACTCAAATTTCATATTCCACCAGATCATGCTTGTACTCTATATTATAACTGATTGCGAGACTTTTGTCATTTGTTTTTAAAGCTTAATAGTGTACCTATCAAATTTATTGGTTTTTACAATAATATACACTAAAACAAAAAACATATAAGCATCTAAACTGAAATTTGGTCAACCATCCCCGGTCTCCCCTACCCTCCAACGTGAAGCTACAGACGTTATTCACGTCAAAAAAATCTAGTAAAATTTTTGAAACGTTTTTAGTACATAGTATATTGCTCGCGAAGGTTTGAGACGGTTTTTCGCTTGAAAGACTGAATATCACGTGCTACCACTACTGCTACTACTTGTCGTAAGAACATGTACACTATTGCCACACGCAATTATTGAAAAAGTTAGTTCCTTGAATATTTCTTAATTAAATCTTCTTTTTTCATAGTTAATGTTTAATTTGATGATAAATGAAAAATTTAACTGGATAGAACTTTTTTTTCTGTTGATTTTCTTTAGTTATCGGAAGATAGCGCACTGATGTTGCTTATTTGAATTTTAACATTATAATTAGATAAGTCTGTTTAGAAGTTAGAGGACCGTGACTCAAACACAGACGCTGGCGCTGGTTGGTAAATAGTCGAATTGAGTTCTATCTCTTGGGTAAAATATACATAAGGAAACGTGCATTTTACAATTTCTGAAAGTATCATAAGAATTAATTCATAAATAAAAAAGATTATGATTTAAGTCAATTTTGGGAAACGTGTGGTCCTAAGCGTATATCTCATTGAATTTATTAGCGGTCCTTAATGTGTTAAGATCCAATAGCTGAGAAATAGTCAAGTTTCACCACTACTCCTTGCCAGTTTTGGAGTAGAAACTTGCTCGAGATGTATGGGAATATACCCTTTCTTGTAAACAGTCAAGTGGACTAAATTTGATTTACTAGTTAAATATTATAAATTACTAAATTGTTTTGAATAAATTGTAAAGGAAAAGTTAGGAATTTACGGTACATATTACCTTTAAAATCTCCGATCAAGTATGATTCGCTCCTAATATATACATATGTAAAAGTCTAATGAACTAAAAAACACGCTTTTCTTAGGACGAAATGAAAAAAAATGTAATCCTACCGGCAAAACTCTGAATTGTCAAATTTGACTTTTCTCCAGTTGTAAGTTACATTTGTAGGGTTCAAGTTATCCGTATTGCTTTCCACAGTCTTTCTTATTAGCTGTCATAGTTCAAACTAGCGCAACTCACTCAATTTATGAGTATATTGTCAAATCGTACAATTTACATATGAGAGCTAACAGCATTGCCAGAAATACGTTTAGAAAATTATTATAAAGTCTTTAAAAATATATAACTCTTTTTTCAGCAAATACATTAAAAGAGTTCAAATTACTACTTTGTTTGTACAAAAAAGTGAAGAGAAAGATAGCCAGTTTTAAATTTCATTAGGAGTATCTCTAATTGTGTCATTTCTGCAATGTAAATGCAAACTCAAGTGCTGTGATGGAAGGGAGCACGAGCGAGTGTCAAACTAGCAAATTAAATTGCATGCGAGAGTTTTGTATGTTGCATGTGTGCCTTGTTTTGATTGGGTACGTACAGGGCGATTTGCTCTCTCAATCTGATCGGTATCGCCGCTCTCACCTCTTTTAGGTAGGTTATACCAGTACAGTACTGTACTTGGAACTTGACAACAGCAAACCAAAGTTGACAGAAGTGGAGAAGTCCTGCGTTAAGGCTTTTCAATCCGGGGAAATATTTTAAAATTTTCCTCGGAAAATTAATATGTGAAAATCTAAGTTTGGTTTGCAACGGCCGAGAAAATTAAAGTATCGCATTTAGTTGAACGAAAGTAGTCCGTGGCAAAACCGTATAAATTGTTAAAAACAATATATCTAGTCGGCCTGTGATGGAGTGGAGTTACGCAAAAAACTGATTAAATTTTCCCGTGTCCAGAATATTGTTAGAATCGTAACAAATAAATTTAGTGTTGAGCTATAGGCAAACCACATATGGGAATGTTAGACGGATTTAATAGGCACCGATAAAGAAACGAAAATCGAATGCTATGAGTTTGGTGCCAATTTGTATTTAGTTGGGGTGTTCACTGAAGGGTTACAACACACGTTCTACTGTATCAGGTCGAAAAAGGAAACCGGGTTGGGGCAACATAATTAGCAATTCGGTCAATTCTTTTTAATTTTGTTAAAAAGTGACGTAGCATCTGCACCAGCAATCTGCAATGGATTGGATTATTAACGATGAATTGGGCCTCACGGTGGGTCACGTCGTTGGATGGGTCGCTGCCTCAGCGATGGTAATCGGTGGGGTCATTCCATACATTCCTCAGTACAGAGAAATTAAGAGGACGCAGGACGCGGATGGATTCTCCTTGCACGTTTGCCTAGCACTACTAGTGGCCAACACTTTAAGGATACTCTTTTGGTAAGTGAAAAAGGCCCTTGATTTGGCGCTTTGACGGATTTATAGAAACCTAGTGATAATTTTGATTGCGTTTTAATCAAGCGCTGCAGAGTTGATAATGTCCCAAGGTTATGCACGCGTCAGCGAAATTGCTTACTCAGTTTATTGAGGTAAGCAGCAGAACATAAAAGGCAGCCAGTCAATGCATGCTCTTTTTATCACACTACTTAGGAAGCTCAAATTTTTCGGATAAAATCTCTTTTTATTTATGAGTTGCTAACTACTGACTTCTGCTATTATATGATGCCCATCAGTTCAAGTAGGCGCTTGAAAGATCACTTTAAATTAGCCGAGATTGTTTGGTGTTGAAAGAACCTAAAATGTTACTTTAAAGAGTTTTAAAGTTTCGCAAGAGCATGTTCTCCAATTTGTCAATGGATTTTTCGAGTAAAGTGAGATAGAACCATTGACACATACGCCGTATGAGCCAAAGAAATACCCTTCAAATTAAAAAAATTCAATGCAAGCAAAAGTATATTATTTAACCACAACTATAAAATTTCAAATGAAACCCTAATGTTTTTCTGCAGACTCTAGTTCTACACTAAAAATACATAAATTTGTCTAAAAACTTTTCGAATTCGTGATAGGTGGCGCTATGATTAAAGTTCAACAATTAGAATCGGGTATTTTATTACCTTTTAAATAAAAAAATTGCTAATTCTATTAATTTATTATAAAATTACCCATTCTCGCCTCTTGTCTATATTTGGTTATCTAAAATTGATACAACACGTGATTTTCAACAATTATATATGAATCGAGAAAATGTTTTACAAGGAGAAGGCACCTACTCGTCATCACCGATTTCGCTCAAATTTATAGCACATGTAGGGCTTGACTACAAATGAAAGTAGTGGGAACTCCAGATGGTCAAGCGTTTAGAAAATAATAGTATACAAAAATTGTCACGCGGCTCTTAATCCCATTCATTGTATCACTTTCCCAAAGCGGCGGCTAATGTAGTGGTTAACACTTGGTTAATCTCTTGGTTAATACCTGCGTGCGGAGGCTTTTTTCGGATCTTTCCCAATTTTTATAAGATTCGGGTCCGCAATTAAGCGAAGTGTTAAATTTTTTATTTTTTTCATTTACTTATACGCAAAAGGCATAGATAAGGAAAAAAATTGGGATTGCGGACTTTTCATCAAAGGATTGTAATTAAAGCGCATACCAAAAGACTTTGTACATTCAAATTCAAACTTTTATTATGTTTCATGATGACATTGCATTTTTCGGGGTAGTATTCATTATAGAAGCAGGGGAAACAGTAATTATTTCTGCATCTAGCACAGGTTATAAACGCCGCATTTTTACAATCACAACGTTGTTTCAACGTCGTTACACTTCAAGAAACTAAAATAACTTAACTTCATTGAATTTGTGATATTTTAATTTTAAAAAAATTAATAGTTCTCTATTAAGTGCGTTGTTACACTATTGCACTACGAATATTTGCTTAATAATTTAGTAATTTATCCAATATTCTTTGGTTTTTTCTAACTTTGATATCTATGTGGACATACTGTAGTATAAGTTCTCCACAAATTGCGGAATAATACTATACCACAAATCTTTGGCCCTTCCCCATTCCTCATTCATCTCTTTAGGCGGCTCATTATAATACACCAGACTTTTTATCATATAAGCCCACACATTTTTTATTGAATTGATATCCGGACTTTAAGCTGGCACATTAGTGTAGAACATTTTTGATTTTTCAGCCAGTTTTTTACTACAATTACAGCGCGCTTCGGATCTTCGTCTTGCTGAAAAATTACATTTTACTTCTTAACTTTTGCTTGATGGATAGGTTTTTCTAGAGAATATCTAAATTTTGATCCTTTTTCATTATCCCCTCAATTTTGACCTTGTTATACACCCCACACCAAGATGTTACTGCCATCATACTTTGGCTTTATTCGGATGATATTCTTTGGGATTATAGTCTCTTTCCATCGGATTCAAATCGGTTTCGTTAGACCAAATAATCTAGAAAAACCGTTAAATATAGAAGTAACCGAAAATCTTAGCATTAAGTTATTCTGCCTGCTTCCAGTAATCACCAGCCCAGTGTTTAAATTTGCAAGCAAGTTCTTTACGAACTGATAGATTTTTTAACGAACTAGCTGGCTTTTTCTTCTTCTGGTTTCATCCAAATCCTTTTTGAGGCTCGTCGTACTGGACTAGCATTCGATCCAATGCTTTGGGTAGCTTATTTTGGGACATTTTTGGATCCTCAGCTAGAGGTCGAACAATTAAATTTCTTTGAGAGTATGCGTGGACTTCCTCGGGATGTATTGCTGAATACAATCTCATAAAAATCTTTAATTCTCTTGACAGTTTGACTAATTTAAAGCTTATTTAAAATTTTGTTTAATCATTCAGTGTTTTTTAAACAGCTTATCACCGAATATTTCACTGTTGTCCTTATACCTCTTCATTTTTAACTTTTTAAATATCCAAGCACTTGTTACCACACCGACAAGCATTCAATGAGTGATTAGGAAATGCAAATAGTGGTTTCTCTCGCTCTGGCTTAAAACATCTAAGGGCCATGCGAGAATAGTATCACTAAGCATAAAGTATCTAGAGGACTCAATTCTAACAAAACGTCGACGAAATTTTTCTTCTTCTCTGCTTTACCGTGGATTCCAACAGTTCATCCTCTCAGATGAGAGCTCGAGTGAACTGATAAAAGTTAATTTCTTATACGAATGGGACTGGGATCTACGGCAAGGCAAGGTACATGACGATGTTCTCTTGCCTCCCGTCTCCGGCTCCAGCAGTGAGTTCTGCTGGGACTGTGTGCTTGCTTGTATGACATAAATATTTGACGAATTTTTGAATTAAGTTTGTTGCATTTTTTCTGTAATCGTACCACCAAGCTTAAGAGCCCTATTATGAAAGTCGATTTCTGTCGACTCGACTAGCGAAGACACTCATTTTCTTATCATCCCAGCTTTGAAAATGTGTCTTCGCTAGTCGAGTCGAGTTAAATCGGTCCTAAACGTTCAAGCTCATTTTCAGTTCATCCAGGTCTAGGCCTAGCCTTTTAAAGGACTTCAAACAAATTCATTTCGTTTTTTGGCAACTTTACAATAAACGGTTAACTGTAACTTCTCTGTATATTTTAATATAATCGTCATTTGGTACATCTTAATTTTTCATTGAATTTTTTTTGTTCGTTATTCGTGAATCGCATAATAAAAATGAAACTGTAGTAAAGTAATTTTTATCTTATCTAAGTATATTGAATTTTTTTAAATTTTGCAATAGGTTTGTTTGGAGACTGTCATGTGCTCCAGGATAAAACAAACAAAATGAATTAAAATTTATTACTTCTTTTGCTTTCAGAATTGAATCCAAAGTGAAGCCAAGATTTATAAATCCTCCGATTTCATTTCACGTGCTATGTTTTCCAATTCCTGAGAATCGAATATTCGATTTCAAGGATATAGCAAGCAAGCACACATATTTATGTCATACAAGCAAGCACACAGTCCCAGCAGAACTCACTGCCAGAGACGGGAGGCAAGAGAACATCGTCATGTGCGTTGCCTTGCCTTAGATCCCAATCCCATTCGTATAAGAAATGAACTTTTGTCAGTTCACTCCAGCTCTTAACTGAGAGGATGAACTGGTGGGATCCACGGTAAAGTAAAAAATAAGAAACATTTTGTTGACAAATTTTTGTTAGAATTGAGTCCTCTAGATACTTTATGCTTAGTGCTAGTATGCATGCTTAGGTCGGGTGTGGATCGAAGTTTGCCGGAATATATATGTTAAACGAACCAGAATATCCCCCCGATTCTACATAAAAGCTATTAGCTCTTAACCTCTTACATCGTTGTTAAAAATCAGTTAACAGAAATTCGTATTCTACTTTAGCATTTAAGAGAAGTCAGTAATCAGCTGATCTCTTATTATTTGTGGAGACTTTTGTTAAGAGATTTTCGTACTCTGAAACAAAGTCTAATAGACTTTTTTAGCCTAGGAAACCTCTTAAGTTTAGAGGACCTCGTCGGGGAGCTGTTATAATATATTAACATTTAAAATAAAGTGATAGCGAGAGTAGAAGTGCTGTTACTGATAATTTTTAACAAGATTCGCGAAAATCAGGAAAAAAATGAAATTATTGAATATGCATATGACTTTATATTTATTTATTTGGGAAGAAACAGGCCGTATATAATACATATTTACATTTTTTATATTAATAATTTTGTTGGCTTAAAGTAAAACAGTTCAATAAATAAGTCGATGTGCCATATCACATTAAATTGTACAATAATTATCTATGATACATATTACAAATACTTAATACAGATCGATTGTAAGTTACAATATGTATTCGTTAATACCAGTCGTGGTCTAAATTATAGGAAACAAAAGCATCCAAAACAGGAATTGTCAAAATCGTCAATATACATCATGGTCATGAGGCATGACACCGCAGAAGTTGAAGATTTTATTTAATTTTAATTTTAAAATATTATGGTTTATATAATTTATTTAAATAAACAGAGGGTGAACGACCAATTTGCTCATGACAGAAATAACTTCTTTACTAACTTTTTAAATGGTAGGAGCTGATTTAAAGAAATTATGTCATCATTTCACAGCAATCAAAAGAATTTTTTGAAAACATTCTCAAAGAATCGTGTGAAGGAATCTGCGAGATATCGCTGATCCTTTTTGTGTGTCCAGTACAGCATTCATACGAAATCTTAGAATACCTTAAGGGGGGGGGGGTTGAAGCCCAAAAAATGGAAATTTTTTTAAAAAATCGATAAAAAAAAACTATCAGAGATATCTTTTTGATTTTTTCCACACTTCTTTACTGAGGACTAAAGTTTACATTGTTATTATAAAAAAAAAAATTTTAACAAAATGGCGGCCGTCATGATGTAGCGCGCACGCAGTCCAAAAAAAAAATGCAAATTGCGCCTCGTAAAATCCTGGCCAAAGTATGCATCTGCAAACATCTACCAAAAAAAAATCCTTCAATATTTGTTATAAAGGATAGAAGTAACCTATTGTTTCGGCAAAAAAAAAAAATCTGATGACTTAGTGCACGTTCGAACATTGATGTATCGATTTTCGTTACTTTTTAACACGGAAAAGTTGATCCTAAATCAACAAAATTTGTTTTTTTACTCTAATACTAGGTTACTTCTATAGCTAAATATTAAGTAAAAGTGTATGCAAAATTTGAAGTAAATCGGCCCAATAGTTTTTTCACAATTTTACGACGCGCACCGAAAAAGAGCGTTTTGAGAAAAACGCATTTAAAGTTTTCTTTAAGAAATTTTGTGACATAAGTAAAAAAATTTTCAACTAATCCTTAATCAGCGAATCCTGGGTGATAGTGAGTACCTTCTAATTATAATAGTATAAGGAACTATGTATTAGTGTTTTATGTAATATACATTTAGAAAGTATTATAATAGGTAATACACGCGGCAGCTGTTTGAGCGGCTACAAGGCCGCGCGCGCTCCGAAATCGTAGTTGAACGTAGGAGGACTGTGAGAGCTGTAGAAAGAACAATTATTTAGATATCGATCTGAAATTTTACAGAGATATTCTTGAAGTGCTAATCTATCGAAATATATAAAAAGAAAAAAATTGAAATTTTTTTTTTTCAACAGTGGGTTACCCCCTTAACGAATTGCTTTTAAACCTAGAGATGCTCTTCTTAAACCTTTTGATAACCAGGAATATTCGAGAATACCCTATCCTCTATTTCAAGGTGTATTACTTATGTTTCGCAATTAATAATAGAACATTTAAATTTTTACGTTAAGGTCCCTTCAACTAATTCGGAAATAAATGAGGTAAAAAATAGTTTTCGATCTAAATTCGGGATAGAAAATACAGTAGGGTGTATAGACTGCACCCACATAGCTATAATAGCCCCTGCCGTTTCAAACGAAATGCACCCGCCACAAGCACATCCAAACAGAAAAAGCTTTCTGCAGCATTAATGTGGAAGCGGTATGAATTCGGATTTTAAAATTTTATTAAATTTATTTTAAACCTCTGGTTTGCGATTCAAACTAAATATTTTTGGCCGTTAATGCAAGGTACCCCGGAAGCTTTCATGACAGTGGAATAGGGATGAATTTCGCCATTCGTCGTCATATTCAGAAGATAGAACCCCAGGGTGAATCTTGGCTTTTCGGAGATTCGGGATATCCATGATTGAAATGATGAAATTATGTATCTCTTTTTGTTCTTCAGCTTATATTCCCAGCTTTTCAAATTCTATGGAATATTAAGGGGGTAAATACAATTAGAAGGTCAAAAAAATCGATTTTTTTTTGTTCCCCTAAAAAGTTAGGAAATTTCCCGCTCCAAAAAGTTTCAGGTCGAAAATCGAACTCCTTATATATTTTTTCTTCATTTTTCGAGAACGCTTTGTTCAGCGCATAGCAGGTTTTCAAAACTTTAAACGCTTTTTTCCCAAAACAACATTTTTAAAATTTGTAACCACGATTACTCGAAAACTACTTGTCCAATTTAGCTGAAATTTTTAGGATTTCTTCTTTATACCTTAGGCTTTTCTGTAAGCCTAATTGTTTTGGAATTTTTTGTTGCAAAATTGAATTATTAATGCAAAAATGGCTGAAAAAATAGTGACAATTATCGATTTTTTACAAAAACTTTTTTTTCTAATTTTTAAGGTTTACCGACAAATTACATGTATATTTAAGCCAAATTTTTATTATGGGCTGTTACAGATCAATAACACGACGCCCAGAGTGGTTGCATGTTTTTTTTTTTTTGTAGGTCAACTTCACGCCAGCGTACAGCCGCCATTTTGTTTTCAAAAATTAAAAAAAAAATTTTTACATTCCTCATCTATACCTTAACAAGTGAACAAAGTTTTACAATGATTGCATTAAATCTTCTTTGTGAAAAAAATGATTGCTAATGCGCAATTTTTGCCCGTGTAATTGTATTTACCCCCTTAAATGCACTTTTTTCATTTCACTATCACCGATATGAAATATTTACCCAAAATCACAGCATACTTTGAATTTCATAGCGTTCCGATTCTCCAAAACCTCTTAATCTCTAAAACTTAAAATTTCTCCAAAACCTTTAATGCAGAATATCAATTTTTTTAATATCTCTTATTTGAGAAATTTAAGAGGTTAAGAGATATATTAAAAATCTTTTATGTAGAATCGGGGGGTATATTTACATATATCTAACTTTTTCTCTTTTAACTCTCTGAGCTGTTCAATGGTAAAGACATATTTTGCAAATACTATATTTAGGAAGGAATAAAAGAAGTTATTTCATGACTTATTTTTATTATTTATTTACTTTTTCATAGAACAATTTTAACAATATTTTTAACAATAACGTAAAGTGGCCTATTTCCGACCGCCTTCCTAATTCCGACCACTTTATATTTCTGCTAATAACTTTTTTTCGATGCATGTTCGAAATGTTCGATGAAGTTAATGATTATTACAATATGTACCTGCACATCTCATATTATAGTGGTCGAGAATGGCCAATAATTGATTGCCATTTGTTTAATTTATTCGAGTGATTACTGCGGAAGTCCCATTCTTGTATAAAAGAAGAAATCCTTAAATCTGGCGTATTGATTTTAAGTGTTTTTTTCAATAGTTTTAAAGCATTGAGATTAATACTTTACGTTTTTTCCCACACATTAACCTTT
The DNA here is from genome assembly GCA_949715965.1 of Dysmachus trigonus. Taxonomy (NCBI): domain Eukaryota; kingdom Metazoa; phylum Arthropoda; class Insecta; order Diptera; family Asilidae; genus Dysmachus; species Dysmachus trigonus. The sequence continues at coordinate 31,933,621 of OX454321.1, read as the reverse complement.
TAGTAGTGTCCAAAAGCAATATTTATTATGAATTCTTATAATTTGTTAACAAAAAACAATAAAATATTGTGGTCGGCAGAAATGCAAGCAATATTTGTACAATTGTCATTTATTCTAAAGAAGATACTTGTCTAATTTTTCTTTTGTTTTTAATATTAAAAAAAAATTATATTGACTTTAAATATGAACAAAAGCATTTAAAAATTCCTGACAAGTTTTGTAAATAATATTATTTTTAATTTCACTTAAACCATCTAAAACGGTCGACAATTAGGATATGTGTTTTGATTAGTTTGCGCATTTCCGACCTACTAGTCGGATATTAACCCATTAAGTTCAATTGTACGATTCGAATAGAAAATTGGGGCGATTTTGTTCCAAAATCGTATATAGGGGGTTTTTGGGGATGCTCTTTCAGAATGGCCATTTTGTACGGCAATGTAATAACAACATTTGGATTTTTTTACACGAAAAGGATCAACTGTACAAAACAATGTATAGAACAGAAAATGCTTGAAATTAGCCAAAGAAAACGTGTGAATTTTTTCGACTATTTTTGGTTTTTTGGATTTGCCCAATTTTTTGGAAAACCCTAAAATGTCCCAAACAATTCTGAAAAATTCACACGTGTTCTTGGGCTAATTATCAACATTTTGTATTCTATAAAATTTATTCGTAAAATTGACCCTTTTTGAGTAAAAATATTACCAAATTTCATCATAAAAAACGTATATAAATATATGATTACATTTTTGGATAAAGAAATTGAAAACTCAGCGAGTTATTCGCAATTTCCCAAATCTCAAAAAAAAAAAAAGTCCTCCCACTGCTGCAGTGATAGCGACCTTCACAGTACATGAAATCAAAAAAACCAGAAAGTTTATTACGTAAACTAGGAGGTATTGCCCATACCATGACCCTCGATCCAAAAAACAAATTGAAATTTAACAAAATGGTGGAGTTTTCAAAAAAAAAATTCAAATTTTACGCAAAAAAGTTGTGATCTTTTAGATTAGCGAACCAGGTTAAAGGTCTGTGATCCGTAATTATGGTAAAATTCCTTCCATATACACCTGCGGTCATAAAAACCGCACCACTTGAAATTCATATGAAAAAATTGAATAAAAGGATACCTACTTTTCCGAATGGAATGATTCTTTGCCATAATAATCAATAATAACTCATAAGCAGTTTGGCAGAAATTCAATTGTCTACACGGAGAGAAAAACGAAAATTCATAACAAAAGCGCGCCACGTTTAAAATCGGCGTTCAATGAAATACGTTCAATGAAATACGTTCAATTCAACTGCTTTTCTGTCAAATCGAACGAAAAATGGTTCAAACAGAACGATTATCCAAAAACCCAGAAAAATGTTCGCGTTCAAAAAACACGTTCAATTCGTCATTTAATAGGTAAACGATAAAACGTTTAAATTGAACACTGTAGAGTTCAGTAGGACCGGTAAAAACGTTATTTCCACACATTTATATTACGAAAAGGAGAAACGAAGTGCGAATACGAATGCTTAGTCAATTTGAACGTATGTAGCGTTCATTGCGAACAGGAAAAATATTTGGCTTGGTATGGATGCATCTTCTTTTATATTCTTTTTTCGTTATGAACGCGAAAATCGTTCAAATTGACTGACAGCTTGAGTTGGTATTAACAAATTGTTATTGTGTTTATTTGGTGCTGAAAATGTGTGTACTCCTTTTAAACGGTAATCGTCACTAGCCGGCTTGTTGTTCTCGAATAAAGATTAATTTGAGGAGGCAATATGGATAGTAGACAGAGTGTGATGAGTTTTTACTTTAAACTTCAGAAAAACTATGTACGAACTGTCGAAAGAAAGCTTATTTTATATTTTATTACTCAGTAATTTATTTTTGTACCAAACTATTATATTGTTTTATTCATGAGTGAGGTCGGTGAACGTCGTCAACTCCATTGGTAATGAAACATTTGTTTTTCCTCTGTTTTAACAAAATTGGAGATGAAAATTTTCTTTTAATATTTTAATATTTATAAGACACCATTATATATACTATTTTCACGTTAATTATATTTATTATTATATTGCGTTCCAATAGAATGCATAAAATGTTCACCGCAAACGTCTAATACGTTTGTAATGACTACAGTAGGTGGCCAGCTCATTATAACCACGTGCAAAATTTCGTTGTAAGCCATGTAGTGGCATTTTGAAATTGCCACTTCTAAAGAAGTTATGTACCGTTAAGTAGATATAAGTATATGCTATTTAAGGACGTAGCCTGCCGTGTTGTGTCACTTGATTTTCAGTGCCTAAAGTGATTAGAGCGTTAGGTATGTCAAAATTTCAGTCATCATTATTATTCATAATACCAAAAACTTTTTGCTCAAATTAGAAAAAATGTTCTTACTTTACAAATTTTGTGTTGGAAATTATTACAAGACTTCAATAAATTAGAAAAATAAGTTTTTGATAAATTCTTCTTCTTGTTTTTGAGTATAGTGATTTGTGATTCTTGAATATCGAAATATTCTAATTTTTTAGAAAATGGGGAAGAAAAAAGATCTTAAACTCGAAAAAATTGCAGCGATTTTTGCATTAATTAAAGGCAAAAGATACTCTCTTCCGGAAATCGCTAGGTTGGAGGCCGTCAAACATTGTTGTGTAGTGAAATTAGCGAAGAAATATCGGGATGGTGAAGACCAGGTGATTCCTTCACGTCGTTCGGCGACCTCTGGGCGTCAAAGGACCCCAAGAACTGGTCGGGCAATAATTAGTACGGTTGCCGCGAATTGCTCTCTACCATTGAGGGAAATCTGCACTATTCTAACAATCAAAGGAATCGAGCTTTCAGAGCGTACGCTGAGACGTCGTTTCAATGAGGCCAGTTTAAAATGTCGGCGGCCAACAAAAAAGCCGAGACTGACGCCAAAAATGAAAAAGCGAAGCTATCCTTTGCTAAGGCTCATCGACACTTCACAGCGAATGACTGGAAAAAAGTTAATCCTGTGAATAATAGCTTTCCTTTTTTTAGTGGCATATTTATTTAAACATCGAAATTTTAATTTTTGTGCAGATTGTTTTCAGCGATGAAACAATGCTCCACGTCTACACTACCTCAATAAATTTTGTGCGGAGGAGGCCTGAAAAGAAGTTTCACCCTTTCTGCATCCAAGAAAGGGTGAAGCATCCCCCTGGCGTCATGTTTTGGGGATGCATACACGAGAGAGGGCCAGGACCCCTCTATAAAAAAGATGGTACGATGCTGCAGAACCAAAATATAAATGTCGTAAAAAATACCCAATTGCCTTGTATCACTACAACAGGATTCAGACGAGAAGGCTGGACCTTCCAGCAGGATAGTGCACCGTGTCATACAGCTAAATTTGTTAAAAATTTTATGTTAGAAAATAAAATCCCAATCCTTCCTTGGCCTGGCAATTCCCCTGACCTAAATCCCATAGAAAGCGTTTGGTACATTTTGAAATCCCTAGTTTGTAAAAGATCTAATCCCTCCATAGAAATCCTAGTCCAAAATATCCTTGAAATATGGCACGGTGCAGAAGAAATCAATATGTGCATCGATAATTGCATTCAAAGTATGCCCGACAGAATTGCTGCCTTCATAAAAAATAACGGCGGGCACTCCAAATTTTAAACATTTAAAATGTTAATCCATAAAGTATTAAAGTAGACATTTTGGGCTTTTCAGTGATATATATATGTCCTATATTGAACCTATTTAACCAATAAAAAAGTTACCCCCAATTCATGAAATGTAGAAATAGCTAAGTGGTTATAATGAGCTGGCCACCTACTGTATGTTAAAAATTCAAATTAAAGATTTCAGTTCCTTCATATTGAATGTTTTAATGTTCACGCTGAACGTGCATTCCGTTTATCTTAAACATTAATTTCATTCATTCTAAATATGCGGAACATTCAATTTGAATATTAAAAATTATTGAATTAAACATTTACTATAGTCAAAATGAACGTATGGCTGTTTGATATAAATATTTTGGCATTCAAAATACTTGCGTTCAAGTTGAACATCTGTTTAGTGTTAAACCAAACGGTAAGCGCCATTGGCGCCGTTTTGAAAGCGAAATCGTTTGGTTTGAACCATTTTTCTTTTCAATTTGACCTACACATTTCTTTCCGTATAGGTTTTTTTTTTTTTTTTTGTAAAAATAAATAAAAACAGTTAGACTATTGATTTTCATGCTTTATTATTATTTATTTGTATATTAAATTAATTATGAAATTTGTGGATAATTTGATATACTTTTATATATATATTTTTTTTTTTTTTATAGACATAATTTACATTTTATGTACAGTGTTCAGTTCCCCGTTGCCCTACCTTTGGCTGTAATAACCGCTTCGATCCTAGAAGGCATTGAGTCCACCAATACTCCAATGAAGTCATCCGTTATTTTGTTCCTCCACACAAGATCCAGTACTTCATTCAGCTTTCTTTTGCTCTCCAGTTTATGATCTGTTACTCCCGTTTCATCACATGCCACAGATGTTCGATAGGATTCAAATCGGACGAATTCGCTGGCCAGTCTAGTTTCTGAATTCCAGGATCAGAAAATGTATTTTGAAACTGAAAAAAAATTAAGAGGATAAATTAGTTTTTTATTTATTGTGTATGAAATAGACAGTTTGCAGCTTGGCCTGCCAAAATTACATTTTTTATTCGATCGGAAAACTGGAGGTTCATGGCATGGAGAAACATATATAAAATAAGCTGCAATAAGAATCAAATCGATCGGATAATTTGTCTTCCAGTTACAACTGCAGAAAATTTAAAAAAAGTAATTTGGAGAAAAACGAGTTTAAAGTTTAATTCATACATTTCTCAATACCTCGATACGATGAGCGGCTGCTCTTCAGATGGCTATAACTCAAAAACTTTAAAAATTAAAACGATGAGAATGAGTGGACATTATTGGAAGTGGCCAGACGATATTTTAAACTATTCATCAGGCGATATTATTTGTAAGATTGAAGCTCCAGCAATGATGACTAGTCGTGGAAATTATAATGTGCCTAAAACTAAGGACCTTAAAATGAAATAAATTATATTAATTTTTATTTAATTTAGTTCCACGCAAAATGAACGACATACTACAATGTAATATATTGAGTATACAGTAAAACCCGTTTAAATGCAACCCGCTTTACTGCACAATTCCTTTTATTGCACACGATGCGAATGCACCGAATTTTTTGCCTTATTAATGTGTAGAAACAAAGACCGCATTATTGCACACCTCTTAAATACACAAACCGCTTATTTGCACATTAATTTCAGGCACGAATTTTCTATTTGAATTAAAAAATAACCGGATAAATGCAATATACATATTTTAAATGAACAGATTTGTAGAAGTGTAGTACTTTTACATTGTCTCCTCGGTGGTTACCATTTAAAGGCAAAGAAATAGAAGAACACTTTTTGGTTAGTCTTTGCTTTGACATTTCAGTCTTTTTGAGACCTTGTAAATTGCGGATTGTAATTGTTTAATTTTGGTAAAATTTTGTAAAAGTAAAGACGAAAACAGAACGCTATGTAATTAACCAAACTGAAAAAAGTATTCCGAGCTCTCTTAAATGCACAACATGTGCATTTATCTTAAAAACGTTTAAATGCACAAACCGTTTAAATGCACGAAATTTTCTGACAAATTGGATGTGCATTTAAGCGGGTTTTACTGTATATATAAATATTATGTACATACTGAACTATAAGCTTAAAAACTTAAATGGGTCCTTTTTTACTATAAGATTTTTTTTATGTATTTTTACCAAATTTGTTGTTATTTTATATAAATAAATATTATGTGCATAGATTACACGTAATTTGTATCCAAATTTGCAACGTTTTAACTTTATTTGATAGAGAAAACGTCTGATTTCTAAAGCGGTCGGAATTAGGAAACGACAGTTCTTGTGGTCGGAAATAGGCACATCTGCCCTCTTTGCTTCATGCCAATTTAAAATGTTATTTTAATACATTTTGCAAAAAGAAAGTACCATAACAACTTTTTTTTTAAAATTCTTACATCACTTTAATTTCAGGATTTGCCATTCTTGATTGATTGTAATATATTAATCTCTTCGTTTAGGGAAAATAGATAAGGAAGGAGTTTGGTGGTCGGAACTAGGCCACTTTACGTTATATTTAACCAACTACAATATTGCTAAGCGATGTACTACCATGATCAAAAAATAGAAAGACTTTTTAAATAAAACACAAACGGGTTATTATTCTTCTAAATTTATTTCATCCAATTTAAAATAATCCCCTCGTGATAATATACAATACACTTATGCCAACGCTTTTTTCCGGTCTTCGTAACAGTTGTTGAAGTCAAATTCCGGAATGGCCTACAAAACCTTTTTCGATTCGGTTTATATCTCGTCAATCGAGTCAAAATCGGAGCGGATTTTTAGTTTCGGAAATAGCCAGAAGTCCGACGGAGCTAAATTTGGCAAATATGGCGGTTGATGACGTTTTTGTAGTCAGAAAGCATTGTTTCACAGACATTAACACGACGCCCTTTTTCGAAAAAATTAGTGTTTTTGGAACCAAACGAGCTGCGACTCGTCTGCGGCCCAAATGGTCTATCAAAATTAATTGTATCGACCCAAACGATATTTATGTAATGTCAACAAGGTTTCTAGTTGTCAATCGGCGATTTTTGAGCACCAAATCCTTGACTTCCTTGACGGTGTGTTCATCCGTAGACGTCGAGGGACGGCTAGGACGGTCATCTGCCTTCTTTGAATGACTTATACAAATCCAAAATACTCGCTCTGGATAGTGCATTGTCACCATAAGCCCTTTTGTTTTGGAAGCCGAAATTAGATTTTTGAAGAAAAATTTTATGCAAGTGTTGTTCCAATGTTCTTAGATTATATTTGATATGATCAATTAAAACAATTCGACGATTACAACATAGTTTGCTCTCAAAATTCTAAAAATTTCCCTCCACAGATACGATCTAAGCGTGGTTGCACACATGTTGATCTACCAAGAAAATAATTTCCAAATGAGTTTTTCTCAAAAATACATTTTTTCAAGTAAACAGAAATATCTCGAAAACAGCTGAATCTTTTGCTTAAATATTATTTGTGATTCTTATTTAAACGATGATTTATAGTGTATCGTAAAATTGTTTGTTAAAGTTTTTTCTTTTTTTCTAAACTGATTGAAAAGTTGTTTTGTTGTTGTATTTTTAAAATCTGGTACTGGTAGACTTTAATATCCTACTTAATTTTTCTTAATTGATTTTTGACGAGGCTATATTAAGTAATTTATAACATTAAAACAGCAATGTATGAAAACAGTAAATTGTAGAACAGTCTAATACCAAGATATTTTTCCACCCAACCAACAAACTACATTTTCTTTTTATTGAAACTGTGGTACCATAGGTAAGAATACAGAAATGCGACCAGGAGAAACGAATGATCTTCATATCAGGTATTTTTAAGAGATTAATTCAATACTTTCTGTCGGAAAGATCAGTATCGAAACCTTGTGGAACGCGTTTTACTTTGGAGCTTGGTGGAAAGAGCTTTCGTTTTTAGACTTCATATAATATTAATAAGCTTGCATCTTAATCACACAAATTTGAATCTTCATATGGGACTGGCTGTGTTTAGGTTGGTATATAGAAGAACCGGCCGCTAAGCCGATTTTTTTTTATGGAATGCTGTATTTTATGCGGTGGACGCAGGTCAACGTTTTCAAATAACAAAGATTTTATCAAAAGTCTATAAAGAAATTCCCTATTCTGAAAAAGATATTAAAGGTCAAAGGTGACAGAAGTCAGTTTTATACGAATATCTCTATATAATTTTTATTATTCATCTCTATATAATAATGTGTTGGGTGTATAAATTAATTCGGTCCGTTTTTTTTGTTATTAAACATATATTTATTTTGAAACAAAATGAATTAACAGATTAATCAAAGTATTGTCCATCGTTGATTACTACTTTTTTCCCACCTCTCAGGCAATTTTCGAATACCATCTTGAAAAAAGGTTTCGTTTTTTGAGGCAATCCAACTTGCGATCCAATTTTCTATTTCTGCGAAAGAAGTGAACCGGTGACCTGCCAAGTCGTGCTGCATCCGTCGGAATAACCAGTAATCAGAAGGAGCAAGGTCCGGAGAATACGGCGGGTGCGGTAGAATATCCCACTAGAGTGTTTCTAAATATTTTTTTGCTGACTTTTGCGACATGAGTTCGAGCGTTATCGTGCAAAAGAATAACTTTATCATGTCTTCGTTCATATTCCGGCCATTTTTCTCGTAATGCAGGGCTCAAACTAGTCAAGCCTATACTGATCGCCCGTAAAGGCGCGTTTCCAATACAGCGTGGAGATTCAGAGTATTTGCTATCTCTACACTTCACACGAGAGTTGTATCTTTAAAAGTCTCACTCTGAATCCGAGAGTCTGCGTGAAAGTGGGACCTACTTCTGCGGATCCAAAATGGCAACCATATTTCTCGATTTCAACGGATTTTAATGAAAATTAGTACAATGATTATCTTGAGGTCACTGATTTTGAATGTTGTCAAAATTTACAAATCCAAGATGGCGGATCCAATATGGCGACCAGTATTTCTCGATTTCAACGGATTTTAATGAAAATTAGTACAATGAATATCTTGAGGTCTCTGATTTTGAATGTTATCAACATTTACAAATCCAAGATGGCAGTCCCAATATGGCGACCAGTATTTCTTAATTTCGACGGATTTTAATGAAAATTAGTACAATGATTATCTTGAGGTCATAGTTTTCGAATGTTATCAAAAGTTACAAATCTAAGATGGCGGACCCAATATGGCGACCAATATTTCTCGGTTTGAACGGACTTTAATGAAAATTGGTACAATGATTATTCTGAGGCCACTAATTTCGAATATTATCAAAATTTCCAAATCCAAGATGGCGACCAAAATTTTTCGATTTCAACGGATCTTAATGAAAATTAGTACAATGTTTATTCTGAGGCCACTAATTTTGAATATTAGCACAATTTTCAAATCCAAGATGACGAATTCAACATGATGACCAGAATGTCTCGATTTCGACGGATTTTAATGAAAATTGCTACAATCATTATTCTGAGGCTACAAGTTTCGAATATTATCAAAATTTGTAAATCCAAGATTACGGATCCAATATGGAAACCAAATGTCTCTATTTCATCCGGTTTTAATTAAAATTAGTACAATGATTATTTCGGAGCCACTAATTTCGAATATTATCAAAGTTATCAAATCCAAGATGGCGACCAACCTTTCGCGATTTCAACGGATTGTAATGGAAATTAGTATAGTCATTATTCTGAGACCACTAATTTTGTATATTACCAAAATTTCTAAATACAAGATGGCGGACCCAACATGGCGTCCAGAATGTCTCGATTTCGACGGATTGTAATGAAAATTGATACAATGATTATTCTGAAGCTACAAACTTCGAATATTATCAAAATTTGTAAATCCAAGATGGCAGATCCAATATGAGACTAAATTTCTTGATTTCAACAGATTTTACTGAAAATTAGTACAATAACTATTCTGAGGCCACTAATTTCGAATATTAGCAAAATTTCCAAATTCAAGATGGCGGATCCAATATGGCGACCAAAATTTCTCGATTTCAACGGATTTAAAATTGGTATAATGATTATTTTAAGGAACTAGCCCAAGATAGAAACGGTTGGCGAGACTTCGTAGACGCCCTATGCTCCCGAAGGGAGTAAGACAGAACAAAACAAAAAAAATTTTTGTAATATTATTAAGATTTGGAAATTCAAAATGGCGGATCCATAAAGGGGTTTTCAGGTTGAAACAATTTCTAGGATATAACAAACTAGAACATTTGAGAAGTGTTTAATTATTAAGTATTTACCCAACGCCGCACATAGGGGTATTTGTACTAAAAACCTGGCCAAAAGTCGAATTTTGAGAATTCGATTAGAATAAATTAAACAGAATTTTATAATAGTTGAACACTTAAGACATTATGTGGTAGCACAATTTTATGCCCCGCACCTCACAGTTTACCGTTACACCAGTCGGAATTTAGTCTTCGCTGAAGCCACACGTCTTCGTGATCGACGCGTCCCAAAACCGATTACTAATTTACGCTTTGTGGGTACTTTAAGAAAGGTAAACAAAAACTTTTTGTTATGGAGTTGGAAGATGAGGGTGAGTACTATATTTTGAATCTATAACAACTTTCAAAAGTCATTATTTGAATTTTGTTTTGATAATTGAAATAAACGTGTAATATAATAGCATTTTACAATTTTCCGCCATATTCCTTCATGTTTTTGTCACATAGTGCGGCAATGTAAAGCAAAAATTTATACTACATAATACGGTCTGATTCATAAACTATCTATTGGAATTGAAATATTTTCCGCAAACATCCGCCATTTATTTTAGAGCTTATTTGTTTCATATATGGCGCTAGCAGGTAAATATAGAAAAATGACATATTGACTAATTTTCTTTGCAAAAATCAAAGGAACGCTCAAGGAGATCACTATAAGAGAACTTTATGGCTTTATTAAGCAAAGCTCTAAACGTTTACGCCATTTTGAATTTTTTAAATTTAACATCAGATTCGTAATCAGCGACCTCAAAAACTTTTATTTATAGTTCTTTTTATAAAATTTCGTCCGCCATGTTGGACCCGCCATTTTGAATTTTTTAAATCTGATATCAGATTCATAATCAGCGACTCCAAAAACCCCTTAATACTGGTTTTCACGAAAAAAACTGATGTCTGAAAGAATATACATCATGTGTTAGTGCTAGGGGTAGTTTACCCCCTTGAGGAGCTTTTTTCAGGAAAACCCAAAAACAGGTCAATTTTGTTTTTCAAAATCGTATGTAAAAAAATATTTTTCAATGATTTTTAACTGAAACTGTTATTTTTGTGACGCAAAAATATAATTTATTCTAAAATAAAAAATAAGGGTTGCAACCCCCGGGAACCGGATTACTTACAAAAGGTTAGTATATTTACGAGACATCATTTCCATTTTGTTTCATTCGAAAAAATTCATTAGAACTTGAGATATTTAAGAAAAACTGTTTTTGGGGGTAAACTTTAGGGGTGGTTTTCACCCCCTAAACTTGCGTATCCGCAGATAAAAAAAAATACGTGTCTCTTATTTTTCGATGCTCTATAACATATTTCAATTTCATCGAAATTGGTGAGACACACCTGAGAACGTTTCCTTGTTAGGCAAATCATTTTTTATTCCAATTTTTTAATTTACTTTACCACACGGAGTATGTCGCAAAGAATAGCTAGACAGAAATGCCAGTTTCTGGATATTAGCGTAAATACATCTAATACATATAAGATATATTACCAACTCACTTTAAGTCACTAAAAATTAAACAAATAATTTTGGCCAGCTTTTTAGCACAAATACCCCTATGTGCGCCCGGTAAAACCGGGTAACCCAGCTAGTGGGACTCTAAAAATCGCGACAACAATGGGACTCGGTCGCGACTAATACCTTGTATAAAGTTAATAAATCATTAAAATATTATTAACAATGAATTTTAGTACTATTTACCAGTGTTGTTTTCTCAATGTAGGGAGGTTATAATCCAGTTATAATCTTAATAGAAAAATAAGAATTTAAGAGTTTACACGTTTTAAAGACAAAATACTAAAATTGAGATGAAATTAAGATATACAAGAAATTTTAATTCAATAAGTTTTTAATTACACAAAGTAGGTAAATATTATTAAATACATGTATTATATATATCGTCGTTGCGCGTGCAATACCGCGAAAGAGCAGTTTGTAAATACCGCGTAACAGCAAAAGGCGCAAAATTGAAATATTGCGCCTACGCATTCTTAACATAGTTTCGCTCCTTATAGATCTCACAGAATTTAAATTAGCCTATAAAAAACCTCATTTTTGACATAAAAAATTTCAATTCTATATTAAATGTTTCATTTCAAACCCGCGTATCTGCTAATTGTAAACTACTTTTTCTGTAATTTGTTGTAACAAAACCGCGTAAGTGACTTTATACAGAATCTAAGCAAGTTATTAAAGTGATTTTATATGGAATCTAAGCAAGTTATTAGTAAGCTAACGTTATTTTCCTATAAAATAGGTCGCAAAGAAGCAGCCTTAGAGTTCAGTCCATAAAATATAGTTAAATGACTAAGATATTAAGTTTTTTCTTCCTCCTGTAAAATCGTGAAAACGCAGATACGCGGTATTTATAAACTGCTCTTTCGCGGTATTGCACGCGCAACGACGATATGTGTAATGTAATTAAATACAATGTATTAATTAATAAATAATACATATTATTCATTGTTAATAATATTTTAATGATTTATTAACTTTATACAAGTTATTACTCACCGAGATTCACTATTGACCTTGTATTATAGCTTGTATGGCTGAACACTGCGCGCTCTCTGCCCTCTATCTCAAAAAGTGTTGAGCGCACGAAAAAATGTTTGGAACAAACATTGTTGGAAATTTTACGCTCTACAATTTTTATAACAGGTGTTAACATCATTGGAGCTGTAGAAACAGAGATAATCCCAGGAAACCTATTTTTGTGACCTTTGACTTTCAATAACTTACGACGCAGACACGAGATTTTATGAGATTTTTGACACAAAATTTAGAATGCCAAAATCAAGGTGTACACAAGTTTTCAGCTTATTATCTCTCATTCCGAGGTGAAACCCCTAATATGACTGGACTAACCATGCAATAATATACTTTTAAAAGTCAAGCTGGGTTTTTAAATTCGCTAGAAAATAATTACAATCTACAAAACTTCTTATTCTTGGCTCCATCAGAAATATAGTTGCCATTTTGAAATCATTTTTAAAATATCGCAATACTTAAAATTGAAATTCTTGAAGGATTAAGTTAATTCACATTCCAAGTAGTATTTCCTTATCTCTTGCCATTTCTGAGATAACCGCACTCAGAGAAAAAATCACATAAAACTAATAGTTTTTTAATAGTTTTTCCGATTAATTTTGGTCAAGGTGATGTATTACATTAATAAGTAATAGTTCATTTATTTATATTAATGTGATGGTTATCACATACAAATTATGAGATCTCCACATTAAGGGGTTAGTCCACTGTTAAACTGCTCAAAATGAATTTTTTTTTTAAACAGCTACCAAAAAAAAAAAACTATGCAATTTTCGATTTGAAATTTTATATACATCTTTATTGAGGTTAAAAGTGAACATTTTCATTGGAAAAAATGATTAGAAAACAAAATGGCGACCACCCTATTGGATCGCCGCAGCACCGCCGAAAAAAAAAAGCAAATTGCGCCTCGTAAATTCCTGGACAAAATAAGTATCTGTTAACAAATTATCAAAAAAATTTGATTAGTTTTGAGTATAAAGGATTGCACGGGCCTAAATTTAGAGCTCTAAAGCGATTAAAAAATATTTGGTTCGCGTTTTTTCAATCAAAAAAATGTTTTTTTGTTATAAATTTAGGCCCGTGCAGTAGTTTAAGGGGTCATATACAGTCAGGAGGCCTAAAAAAGTCGATTTTTCAAGAATTTTTCTTGAGAAGATCTTTCAAGTTATTAATGTAAAATTCTGTACACATATAATGGTAACTCTTGAGTGTATTTTAATGTTTTTCATTTGTAAAAATAATTATTTTAAAAGCTGCTACAGCTGATCTCCGGGAGCAACTGTAAAAAAAAGCGTTTTGCGGTGTGCACGATATCTCTCGACTGGATCATCCAAAATGAAAAAACTAAATATATTTCGTTAGTATATTGTTTTATCTTGTAATTAATCGAAGGAATAAGCAAAATAGGAATTTTTGAGAAAATGGCGGCTTCTTAAAAAAAAAAATCGGTTTTTAACAACAATTTTCGTTCTAAATTGTATATAAAATGGAAAATATTTATCGGTGAGCAAAAAGCTTCGATTAATTACTAAAAAATATGCTTAGGAAGCCTGTGTTAAAATTTGAAACTGATCGGTTCAGCCGTTTCCGAGAAATCTTGCTCACCGACTTTAAGAACACAGTTTTGAGAAAAACGCGTTTAAAGTTTCAAAAGCACTTTACATATAGTACAAAAACTCGAACACGTCATTACAAATATGCGTGTAACTTCGAGAATATTCACCGGATTGACATGAAATTTTTTGTGGGTGTACTTAAATATATGTATATTACGAAAATAAAATAAAAAAAAATTCGATTTTCTGAAAATCCTGACTGTATATGACCCCTTAAGGTATAATAAATAGCTGCACAAAATTTGAAATAAATCGGCCGAGTAGTTTTCTCGTGAATTTACGACGCGCGCCGAAAAAGTGTGTTTTTAGTAAAACGCGTTTAAAGTTTTTTTAGCTGAATTTTTGTGCATAAGTCAAATAATTTTCAACTTACGCCTAATCAGCAAATCCTGGCTGATAAATGTGTACTAACATATTAGGCTGATAAATGTGTACTAACATTGAGGTAGTGTGGATTTGTCATGGATTATTGAGCTAAATTGTAGAAACACTACCTCAACTTCAAAACCCAATATCTCAAGAAATATTGATGTTAGCGATTTGGTGTTCAAGAACTTTTTGGAGGAAATTGAATTTGCTACAAATTTGTCATATTCACTTTTTCTGTACCTCTTGTTGTTTACGAGATAGGGGTAAAAAGCGAGAATTTCATGGACAAATTGGGGTTATTGACCCGTACTACCTCGCTGGTGGGAGTTAGGGTTACACCGCAATGGACACTTTTGTAGAGCATTCAATTCTGAAGAAACCCTACCATTGCCCAAGATTGTGCCATAAAATGCCTCTGAGTTGTAGAGATTTGAAGAAAAATAATCAAAGTTCACGTGTATTTTATATGGGAAATCTTTATGCGTCTTGGTCTAGTACTAAATATTATTTTTAAGGGCTCCAATTTTCAGGAAATGTTTGTTTAGGTATTAGCCACAAAATTTCGAGGTGGGACTGAAAAAAAAAAAATAGTCGCGAAAAAAAAGCACCCTAATACATATAGCGTACACACCGCAGGTCTTGGGACCGGCAGATGCTCGAGCGGTTCAAGGCTACGATTGTTCCAAAAATTATACGAAAACGTGGGGAGACTGCGAGCGCTGTAATTAAAAAACGGCTTTAGATATTAATTTGAAATTAGGGGAGGTTATAATCCAATTCGACTATTTTTGGTTTTTTGGATTTGGCCAATTTTTGAAAAATCCAAAAATGTCCCGACAAATGCTGAAAAAATTCACACATGTTCTTTGCTAATTTAAAGTATTTTCTGTTCTATAAAATTTTCTTGTAAAGTTAATCCTTTTCGTGTAAAAAAATCGCGAAATTTTTTATTACATTGCTACACAAAATGGCAATTTTACAAAAACTTAAGCAAAAAAGAACTTTCAAAACCATGTTTTGAGAATATCTAGACATTCAGCCCGCGATCCAACAAAAATTATTTTTTTTTTAAAAAACCCGAAAAATAATAGGTTTTTTTTTTTTTTTTTTTTTTTTTAACAGATCATCAGCTTAGTCAAAGCATTCTAAAATAACAGAATTAATCTGTAGCTTATGACTGATTATTCATCATTTGGTCCGATGTTAGTAGACATGCGACCACAACCACCAAACAGACTATTCTTTAGTGCATGCTTACTGACACGAACATCAAACAAATCAGCATTCTTATTCACATTTAACCTCATCCGGTTAATAGGCTGGAAAAAGCTATAGTTATTTTTACATAAACTAGTTTGCAGAAGTGACACCACCCTAAGATTACGCTCGTTCAATCTGAAAGTGAATTCGCTTTTAAGGGAGCCTGAATCAATATTACCAATTAATAATTGGTGAACAAAAACAATGTCTGCAATCTCCCGACGCTTGAGCAGAGAGTGCATATCGAGGAGCCTCAAACGATCATTATAAGGAGGGAGAAGAACTGGATTGCTCCAAGGTAAATCCTTAAGAGCAAATCTGACAAATTTTCTTTGCACAGATTGACGCAATCAATATGGACTTGATAATAGGGCGACCAAACCTGACTTGCGTATTCGAGAATTGGCCTAACAAAAGAAAAGTAAAGCTGTTTTAAGACAGCTCTATTGGAAAATTCACGGGACCATCTTTTGATGAATCCCAGTATAGAGCTGGCTTTAGCCACCGTACAGTTGATATGCTCAACGAAGTCTAATTTGCAATCCAGAATAACTCCCAAGTCACGGACAGATTGAACACGTCGTAGAGCCTGATTCGATAAGGTATAATTAAAACGCAGGGGATTACGACCTCTACAAAAAGTCATGATTTCGCACTTACCAATATTTAATTCTAAATTATTGTGTGTACACCACAAATGGAATATGCTTAGGTCATTTTGAACCGCGTGCCAGTCGCTAATATTTCTTGTTCGAAAAAATATTTTCATGTCGTCTGTGTAGATTAAGATTTTACAGGTTTGAAGGAGTTGTGACATCAATAGATAAAATAAAAAGAAGTGGACTTAAATGACTACCCTGTGGGACTCCTGACGTAGCTGATATCTTGTTCGAGGTGGAGCGACGAAAAGAAACTTGATATGTCCTGTCGAGTAAATAAGAACGGATCCAGTTAATAAGCGGTGGCGGAAAGCCTAGACTTACTAATTTGAGGATTATTACAGAATGAGAAAGCTTATCGAAAGCCTTGCTGAAGTCAGTATAGATGCAATCTGTCTGTCTGCAAACCATTTCGAAAGCCTTGAGTAACAAGGGTAACAAGTTCGAGGAGATTCGTAGAAGTAGAGCGCCCCGACAGAAAACCGTGCTGGTTTGTTGAAATGAGGCGCTTGCAGACAGTTGAAAATTAAGAGTGAACAATTGATTCAAAAAGTTTTGGGATACACGAGAGTTTCGCAATAGGCCTGTAATTACATACCTCATTTTTGTTACCCTTTTTATGAATAGGAATGATCAGGGAGTTCTTCCAGAGCACAGGAAATTGTCCAGTCTCGAGAGACTTTTGAAAAATTAATGTTAAAGGCATGACTAGTTCATTAGAACAAGCTTTAAGAATAGCTGGCGGAATACCATCGGGTCCTGATGTAAAATCAAGAGGGAGCTCATTGATATGCTTGAGGACATCATCAGGAGTAATGCAGATGGATAAATTAATAGGAATAGGATTTTTGTTTAAGTGGTTAAAATTGTTAAGATCGGGTTTGAATTCAGGGGACAATGATTTCTCGAAAAAGGACGCAAACATATCGCATATTGCAGATGGAGTGTCACTGGAAACTCCTTCATATTGCATATTAGCAGGGTAGTCGTCCACTTTTCTTTTAGAGTTAATAAATTTATAAAATGCGCGCGGATTGTTGTAGAATTCAGTTGTCATTCGTTTCACGTAATCGTTATATAACTGTGTGGAATATTCCTGAAATTTATTGTAACATTCATCAAATTCATCGTACGAAAAGTTATTCCTCTCCAAAAGATATGCCTTCCACAGCTTATTTTTCCTATTTCTAAGCCTCCGAAGATCGCTATTGAATCAGGGAGGTGATGAAGTAAGGGAACGCTGCCGTTCGTAACGTGGACAAAGCATTGTCAATGTTATCATCAGATAAAAGTGTAGTGAAGTCATTGGAAGATATTCTTCTGGAAAGTTCGTCCATATCCGCCTTCCTGAAACTATGTCGCTAACGTTAACATGTTTAGTATTTTCAGGACTATGAAAATAATTGATTTGGAGAGGCGGATGATATTTGTCAAGAGTAGAAAGAAGAATTGGACTGTGATCAACAATTGTATTGTTGCAGACAGTGGAAAATACAAGATCAAGCTGCCGACCCATATCATTCTGTATGGAACTAATCTGATTGAGACCAAAAGAGAAAACCGATCCCACTAACAAACTGAACGCTATATTTTCGCCACTTTCGCCACTTACATTTACAAGTTCATAATTATTGAAGACGTAATTGTCTGCCATTGCACCGCACTTGGTTCTCCCGACTAATTGTAAGAATGACGCAAGACAAAGTGAATATGTGCTTCCTTGCTAGCAAGAACGTGTTTCACTGTTCCAGATTTTTTAAAGTAATGCCACATTATCTTCGGAACACCGAATATTTTTAAATGGAAATCTGTAAAATTAATGTTGTTTCACATTATTTTGGTAACAGAAAATTCTTCTTAATTAGATGCCCTATTGATTTAATGTGAAATTACGGATTAATTCAATAGGTTTCAATGCTTAATCTTCAAAGTGATGCACGCTTATTTTAATATGAGGTAACGATGAAATTTCTTCTACGTATGCTTATATTTTTAATGGGAAATCATATTAAAATAATAAATGGGTCTTTTTGATAATTAATAGTTTTTATCTTATTGTGGTAATGTGTGCAATCTGATTAGAATAATGTTTTTTCTAGTTATTTACATGCGGATTCTTATTAAATTACACCACATAAATTTAATCATGCAAAAACTATTGATTTACCAAGGGTGATTTTTCTGAGTGCGGATATAAATTTGTTAAGGTATACTATTTGAGGCCGGATATCGAAGAAACTCATCGAATTCTAATTATTCCGTTTTTTATGCAATAGTTAGTAGGTTTTCAAGGGTTACTGAGAAATTAGTTGAAAGCTTGGACAGTTCTCTGTTGTTTTGGTAGTTAAACTTTGTTCATAGGGTGCACACTTACGGGGTTACAGGGCGATTAAGCGTTTACCTCAAAAAATGTAAGTCCCGTTACCTCGGAGACAGGGAGTGGTAGGGAGGAACGGAATTAAAATTTCCCTAATTTGGCATACATACTGTGGGGTCAGTCCTTAATATTTTGTTAAATTATTTTCTTTTTAATTATTTATTTATTATCACGAAATAATTCGTAAACGTTTTCTTTTTAATTATTTATTTATTATCACGAAATAACTCGTAAACGTTGTTATTATAATGTAATTATTTTATTTTTAATATATTGTACAAAGTTTCAAAGTTTCCTTTTTTTATTAAAACTTAATAGCTCTCGTAACCGACCCGGGGTACATGAATATCCAATTCAGACTACTCAATATTTTTCAAAACAATATTTTTCAAAACAACAATATCCGGTAAATCGATATCCATATTTAATAGCAAGTAGATCTCTCAGTATAGGTATACTGAGTTGCACACATTTGCGACTGTGCCAATTCCAAAGTATACAAATCGCAAATTCTCACACATGTTAATTTATGTTAACCTGTTACTTTCAAACGATGATACGTTGCCACAATACTTTCGTCAAATCCACAAGGTTTAATCTGTTCCCATAGGGAGGAAGATAACTTATAGTCTAAGGCAGTTAGACACAAAAAAGAAAAACCTCTGGAAAAATCTATAGTGAATGTATTTTCGTCAACTCTTTTCATTCAGTTTCTTATAGTTAAAACTATAATTTTAAAAGTTGGTGATTATTTAATTATTTAAACAAATGATTCTTAATTATTCAATGAATTACCATGTTTTTCATAATGAAGTTAAGAATAATTTAATTTTTGTTTTAGTTACAGAAGGAATAAAACCGTAGTTTATGAAATAAAGTTTAATTACAGGGCAAGTTGCACCCTGAGCGCATTCAGTTTACATTTTATTTGCATTCATTAAAATTCGCGATTTAAGGGGGTATCCCACTCTAGAACGTTCAAAAAATGCATTTTTTTTTTTAGTTTTGAAAAATTCTGTGTTCTCTCCTGAATCGTTTAAGCTATCTCTTGCCGCGAAATTTGAAAAACTCGCGCCGCTACAGGCGATTCCGTGCGCAGCTGCACGCTCTCCACCACTCTTAATTTTAACGTAAATGCCGTTTTTCTCAAAACACCGTCTTGATGAATGGTGTGCAGCATTCTGAGAAAACCATTCATCCGAAAAATTTCAGATTTTGGTACAAGCTGTGTTAGCTTTGTCTCTATGACCTAAGTGGAGCAAATCAGGCATTTTTACAATTACATAGCTTGTATCCCATATTTTAACAGTAAAAAATCAACTAAAAAGTAAAATTTATGGTCGAAAAAATTAAAAAAATGAATAAAAATTTTTTTTTCTAAATGTGCCACACTTATGCCATAGCCACATATATAAAGAGTACTAATGTGCAACCTCATAATTTTCAGATTATTTGTTTGGCTGTTATCGTGCACACCGTTCCTAAGGTATGAGTCCCAGTAGAAGGCCTGCCCTGACCCAACCACTCAATTAAAAATTTTTTCTTTTTTCTCAAAATATTCATTAAAGATCATATAATAAGAGGATTATTATGTTTAACTCTAAATGTTTTGTATTTTTTTGTTAAACTCCCTGAAAAAAACGTTCAATTCAAGGGCCTCTAGAGTGGGATACCCCCTTAATAAAAATTGCTTTGCTCTGAAAGGACAAATCGACAAACTTCGAAATCGGGAGACTGTGGACACACATCTGCATCTCCACTGTGTGTCACCCATCACCATGTGCGTGATTTATTGTAGACTAGATTTGTGTTCCTTTATTTTGTTGAGGATAACTCTGTATTGTACTTCCTTGTATTTTATTTTGGCTTCGTACGAATAAATTACCCACTAAATATGGGCAGCTATTTTACTGCTGATGGAAAATTAATGACTAGTTTCATGTTGGTATTTCCTAATTTCAAACCTACAAACAAATCTATAAAAGAATTAATTCTGCCACTTTCTGTGATTTCTCGAAACATTAAGACTAATTTGTCTCATAATCAGTAAATTTTAAGTATGGTAGGCCGATTAGATCCCATCAATAGGTCAAGGGGTGTCGGGAAATCATTTATGCCGGATATAATTTTCAACACGAAACATTTTTTCATTTTAATTACATGTCTTTAATAAACTCGAACGACACGAAAAGTGGTTTAAACAACCATAACCAAGTTCACTTTCATTAGCTTATTATTTCTCGAAGCTTCGTTGACAGTTCCTGTATAGATAATGTTGCTTCTTTGGTTGCTGGTTGGATTTTCAGCAAATATAAAGTAAAGTAAACTATTTTGAAAAATTAATAAAAATAATAGAGTTATTCACTTAGAGAATAGTAAACCGTGTGAACGAAGCAAATATAATTCTTACTTAAGTAACAAATTCATAAGAAATTTATGCGCGAATGTGCTGTGAGTAAAAATACTCAATTTACACTTGTTTACTGGATTAGTAATACTCATAATATTGAAAATTATTGTTGTTGCTATTTAAATTTACCTTTCAGTTTGAAATTCCTTGAAAGAGAGGAAGATCGTGTATACGACGAAATATTGCAGTTTTAGTTCCTGAACAGGTTTGAGCCATACCTATCTTTATATTAGTTAAAATGTTTACGTGGAATTTGTAACTTGGGTTTTCTTACTAAATGCAGTTTCAAATCACAGTTAAGCTTAGCTAGAATTAAAAAAATCAATGATTAATATTGATGTGAGAAGAATTATGCAGTCGTTTGAAATATGATAAAGCAAACACTTCCCGCATTCCCATAACTCGTAGCTACAATCTGGAAATTTAATATTTTTATCGTGGTAGTTTCTTTGCATTTATATAGTATGCAGTTTATTTAGTTATAAGTAAATTGTGCTCATTGCCGATTGTGCTGTATTCTGCTAAGTGGCGCAGTTTAAAGCAAACCGCATGCATCTATCTCATGCTTTGTAGTAGAGACTTCGTGATTGATGGCCACTGGTAACTGCGACAAATCAAAGTTTTGTTAATAAAGTAATTCAATGAAATGATCTGTGACGGAAGTTCTGAAATATTGCTCGTATCACGCCGAATACTTGGGCCTTTTGGAACAATTTGAAGTTCATTTTTCGGCTTTGGACGAGTAATTTTAAAAAATTGTTACTTTGTTTTAGATATATGATTTGGAAGTATATGCATGACACTAGATATACGGAAATACGGAAAATATTTATTTATGTAAAGATAAGAAAATCAAATTATAGTTTTATGAAAAAGATGAAGAAATTAGATATCTTGGAACTTCTTACTTTGAACTTAAGCCCCAATAATTATTTTTGGTAGAGATAAATTGTCTACAGAATGAGATTCTTCAAGCAAGAAGATTACATTTACAGTCGCGAAAGTAATATAGGTAAAATAAACAATTTTAGTGATTGCTTATATTTAATCTTATATCAATTGTCTCAATGGACTGTGTTCTATGTGTGGAAGAATATATAACACCTTGATTAAAAAGTTGAAGGAATTTATTCAGAAAATTAAAAATACAAATTAATTCATCAAAATAGACATTGTTTTCTTCAAAGTACTCTCAACATTTTAGATACTCTTTTTTCGGTATGGCCATTAGAGCTGTCTTCGATTTTTCCATTATTTCCTATTGGCTGCTAAATCGTATTCCCTGGAGCGGTTTGTTTAGTCGATCGAACAGGAAGAAGTCGCAGGGAGCCAAATCAGGCGAATTTGGTGGCTGAATGGTGTTCGTTCGGCTCTTGGTAAACAAATTGCGAATAACGATGGCATTATGTGATGGTGCGTTATCGTGATGCAAAATCCACGAGTTGTTTACCCATATATCCGGTCTTTTTTTGCAAACTACTTCACGCAAACGTCTGATAACTCCCAAATAATATTCCTTGTTAACTGTCTCACCTCGCGACAAGAATTCATGATGCACAACAACGTTGGAATTCATGAAAACCGTGAGCATCTCCTTCTTTTTCGACTGAAAACGATGTTGTTTTGTCGATCTTTTCTCTTTCGGTGAAATACATTCACTCCCTTGATGCCTGGATTGTGTGTCATACTCATAAACCTACGTCTCGTCTTCAGTAATTATGCGTTGGATGAATCTTGGGTCGGATTCAGGCATCGAAATCATGTCTTTCGCGTCGTCAATGCGATCCATTTTTTGCAGAAAATTCAATTATTTCGGCACCAGCTTTGCAACGATACGTTTGAAGCATAAATCAATAATCAAAATGCTTTTAATGGCTCCATAAGCCATGTTCAAGTTCTCTGCCATTCGGCAACCATTTCTTTGATTTTATCGATGTTTTCGTCGGTCTTCGATGTCGAAGGCCTGCCACTGCGTTCGTCATCCTCGACGGACTCACGCCCACCTCTGAAGCGTTCGTGCCACACATAAACGTTTGTTTTCGATAGAGTATCGTTGCCGACAGACTTCTCCAACATTTCCAAGGTCTTCGCACTGTTGAATCCTTTGTTATCGGAAAATTTAATACAAACTCGTTAATGCAAAGTCGACTCCATTTTTAAATTCGTAAAAATCGAAACACTCACAGAGGCAGATGTTTTCAAGACGGTGTCATTTTTACAAATATGAAGCTGTAACGCTACAATTTGACGGAAATGCCAATGCCAGATGTGGCAACTTTACAAAAAAAACTCAAATCTGACAGCACCACACGTTGGTCTTCCTGAAACTTGTTGATTAAGGTGGTATTTATCGATTAACTTCTTTACTGTGTTCAGAATTTTTAGCAACACGTCTTGTTATTAATTTACATATACCTGCTCTACTTCATTTGTTTTTGGCTGACAAAATATTAAAAAATTAATTGCAATATTAAAGGACCATGCACTAAATGTAAGAAAAAATAGCCTTCTTCGAATTGGAAAAAAATTATGTCAAAGTAGAAAGCGTCTACAAATATGAAGCTTATTGACAGATGTGGAAACTTTTCAATAAACAACTCAAGTCGGGTGACTGACAGCACCACACGGTGGTCTTCCTGAAACTTTTTGATCACTGTGGTGTTTATCGATTAACTTCTTTGCTGTTTTCTCTATTTTTAGCAACATGTCTTGTTACAATTGAAATTAATTCAATTAGCGTTCTATAACTTGTCAAGAGATTTTGCGACATGCAGAAAATAAGCGGGACAAAACAAAAGAAGTATTTTAAGTAAGGTTATTACGTGGAAGAGTATTTACAGGATTGATTTAACAACCGTTTGCGCAACAAGTGAAATATTATTTTACTATATACCTAGCTATTTCATTTGTTTTTGACTGACAAAATATTAAAAAATCAATTGCAATATTAAAGGACCATGCACTAAATGTAAGAAAAATAGCTTTCTTCGAATTGGAAAAAAAATATGTCAAAGTAGAAAGCGTTTACAAATGAAGAGATTACAAAGCGATAAGGATCTTTGAAATTTGACGTTAATTAGTGATGTGTCTTAAATAGCCAAAAGGCCGTATTTGATTTTTTAATAGGTATCAACAGAATTAAGTAATCTTTACTAATTGATCGCTGATTAATTAATCACTTACCTTAAAATGTTGCTAAATTCCTTTATCTTGAAAACTAAGAGCGCTGTGGGACGGATATCTGTTCTGTACAGATAAAAGTCATCATTTACACTTTGAAGCCTTATCATTCCAACTTTGGCTTTCTTTGCCTTAACAACTCTGAAATGATTGTAATATTGATATAGAAATGATTTCAATCTAGTCAGTATGTACCTAGACGCATCGACATTCTACACGGAAATGATAGTACCATATGGAAATTAGGTACACAGATTTTGATCTGTTAACAATGTTGTGGAGACCGAGGTCCGTGTAGTGTGGACCGGCTAGCCGCTAGGCTATCACTCCATTTTCGTACAGAAACCTTTTTTTTTAGTACAACAAGATGTCGCTAAAATTTATATTTTAGAAATACACAATTTGCAAGAGCTTTAGAGACATATGTCTGGAAAGAAAATTTAAAAATACTTTGGGCGCGCTAAATGAAACCTCGATAGACCGCATATTATCAATATTAACTCACTTAAGATAAGAAATTTCCAAACTATTCATTACACCGGACATAATAAATAAATAATATTCCACTATACTATCTAATCTATGGTGCCTCAACGTAGAAGAAGTATTCGACATTTTGCGGATAAAACATTTCCCTGTGTCAGATTAATGGTCCCGAGGGGCAGATTTATCATGCAATCAGGAGGTGTAGATAGTATCATGCAACGGTTTCTACTCAAAAAGTGGTTAAAGGTCAGTAGGGTGGTCGGCCTTGTGAATATTCCGCAGAGAGCAGATTGCATGATCTAAGCTGCCTTAAAAAGTCCTTAGAGGCATTCTCACATATAACAATCGCAGAAAACCAATGATATGCCCAACAACATGGGATTTTCTTGTAACCACAAAAATGAGCTTTTCACTACATGGAAATATCTTTATCTTTCTTGCTTCTATCCATTTCTATCAGCTCGGCACACCTAGTCTGAGGTTTGTCTTTGGCGACAACAAATTAAATAAACCTAATATTTGAAATTAGAAACACCATGATACTGAATCTACACTGATATTTTATTTACAAATGTATTTAGCAATAAGTTTCATAATGTGTATAAATATATAGTATATGCAAAATAACCTTGCTGCCCCATGGGCTTGTGTTAAATAACCAGATATTTATAGTCCTTTTGTATGAGCTAAAAACGATTAGTTTAAGAAAAAAGACAAGCAACTTTAATTAGATATTTGTTCTTTTTGAGGTTCTGTAGGCAGCTACAACTCTTATAGTTTCGCCATGTTGCACTTTTTGTGCACACTCTCAGTTTTGCACTTTTGATCTCAGTTTTGCACTTTTGATCTCAAATGGTCTAGCCGGTTAAGAAGGTGAAAAGTGCCCCACCACTTTTGAAAAACAAAAAATATCCTGTACTTTTTCATGTATTATATAAGGATATTTTTTGTTTTTCAAAAGCGCTGTGGGCACTTTTCACCTTCTTGACCGGTTAGACTCTTTCGTGTAATGGTGATTGATTAAACCCATAACCAGAAATTTGGATAATTCGAAAAATCTTTTTGACTTCATCTTCCAAATTGTTTTCATTAACCCCATCGAGTGGAGTGTCGTTGGATATGGCTTTCAAAATGTAATAAAGTCTTTTGGGGCTTTTTAATGTTAACCCTTTAGTCGCGATAAATTAATTTTCAAAGTCGCTATCGAGGCGTGTGAAGGGGAAATCAAATTAGGAGACCAAATTATAAGTATTATGTCGTTCGGATCAAACCCGCCCGGTTTTGAAAATTCATTGCTCAATATTTAATTATTATTGCGTAATCTTATTTTGGCACTAAGTAGAGGAGCACTCAGTTGTTTTTCCTCCTTCACTGCGATCACTATATACATATATACATTAGGGTGCTTTTTTTTTCGCGACTATTTTTTTTTTTCAGTCCCACCTCGAAATTTTGTGGCTAATACCTAAAAATACATTCCCTGAAAATTGGAGCCCAAAAAAATAATATTTAGTACTAGACCAAGACGCATAAAGATTTCCCATATAAAATACACGTGAACTTTGATTATTTTTCTTCAAATCTCTACAACTCAGAGGCATTTTATGGCACAATCTTGGGCAATGGTAAGGTTTCTTCAGAATTGAATGCTCTACAAAAGTGTCCATTGCGATGTAACCCTAACTCCCACCAGCGAGGTAGTACAGGTTATTGACCCTAATTTTTCCACGAAATTCTCGCTTTTTGCCCCTATCTCGTAAACAACAAGAGGTACAGAAAAAGTGAATATGACAAACTTGTAGGAAATTCAATTTCCTCCAAAAAGTTCTTGAACACCAAATCGCTAACATCGATATTTCTTGAGATATTGGGCTTTGAAGTTGAGGTAGTGTGGAAGTTTCAAGGATTATTGAGCTAAATTGTAGAAACACTACCTCAACTTCAAAGCCCAATATCTCAAGAAATATCGATGTTAGCAATTTGGTGTTCAAAACTTTTTTGTAGGAAATTGAATTTGCTACAAGTTTGTCATATTCACTTTTTCTGTACCTCTTGTTGTTTACGAGATAGGGGCAAAAAGCGAGAATTTCGTGGAAAAATTGGGGTTAATGACCCGTACTGCCTCGCTGGTGGGAGTTAGGGTTACATCGCAATGGACACTTTTGTAGAGCATTCAATTCTGAAGAAACCCTACCATTGCCCAAGATTGTGCCATAAAATGCCTCTGAGTTGTAGAGATTTGAAGAAAAATAATCAAAGTTCACGTGTATTTTATATGGGAAATCTTTATGCGTCTTGGTCTAGTACTAAATATTATTTTTTTGGGCTCCAATTTTCAGGGAATGTATGTTTAAGCATTAGCCACAAAATTTCGAGGTGGGGCTGAAAAAAAAAAAAATAGTCGCGAAAAAAAAAGCACCCTAATATACATAATATATATAATACAAATTTAGAAGTTCGTAACTCTATCGATGTTTCTTTACAGCGTCAAATAATCAAGTTTATGTATCCTGAAGTCCACCGAAGACTAGTCAACGTGATAAAGATCCAAAAAATGTGCAAGTGGAGTATGCAAAAGTAAATTTATGTGCATATAATCAGCAACAGAGCCGTCTAAAAAACTATATACAAAAATTTTAATTTTGTGGGCGGGTTTGACCCGAATAACCTAATATTTTTTAAGTCCACTTCCGATGCAAAGCGGAAGTGTCAAAATACCATACCGTACTTATTTTTTGGTCTGCTACAATAATTCGGAATAAAAAGCTCGACTTCCGGTCAAAAAACCCACTTCCAGTCCAGATCGGAAATTTCAAATTGCACCATCAGGTGGTCCCCTCGAAGCCCTGAACATTTTGTTAACCCATTAACGCCCAAAGAACCTAATTTTTTTGTGCAGTTTGAAACCCCATTCTTACAATTAAAGGACATTTATTTTCCAATAAAAACCATGAATATTACTAGTTTTGAGTGTGCTCTTTCAGAATCTGTCGTCAAAATTGAGTTTTTTCCAATAGGAAATTAAATATTGCGACTTTTTCGAAAAAAAGTATCAAAAAATTTGAAATTTTTTTTTTTGTAATTTTTTTTCAAGGCTATAGAGTTTTGCAATGCAATTCTTACTATGATCAACGGTGCTCGGAATGTTTGAACTTCAAGAAAAAAGTTTTTTTGCTGATCACATTAATAAATAAATGTGCAAAAAATCTATATATGTATGTAGAAATGGTTTTGGATCCGAACTAATACAATGTCGGCTTTGCGAAAGCGAAAAAAAAAAAACTTTTCTATTGTCCTCGGTCATGCATCTATACCTTACTGAGGATAGCAGTTTTCTACTTCGTATTCTTCATATATAAAAAAAAAGGAAGAATCAAACACTTATGAGTTCTGTAGAAATAAATCAACTTTATTTTCTAAGTTCTCGATCAAGACTCCGACAAGATTGTAACAAGACTGGAACAAAGCTGGAACAAGACTAACTTACCGCTAATTACTTCGTGGGAGCTTCAGGTTGTCGCCAGGTGCACGCGCAGCTTACCTGGCGGTTTTCCGCGAATTTTGTCTATGGGAAATTAGGGAAATGCTTACGTAGTGTCTGGGAGGATGGACAGTGGGAACGTGAACTATCGTTCACGTGTTTTGGGGTTTTAGTTAGATTATGTTGACTCGAATATTGTTATCAATGTTGTTAATAGGGATATTATTAGGATTATTAGTAGGGTTATTAGGGATATTGGGGATATTGCCTATAACACCCCCACCGTTTGTCTGAGGCTCCGACGAAGCAGTTTTTACAAATTTTCTCTTATAGAATTTCTTAGTTACTAATATAAATGTTATTAAGATTATTACGGTATACAATGAAATATTTATAATCTTGTTTTCTTTATTCTTTTGGGTAATAAATTCTAATTTTTTCCTATTGTTTTCAATATTGTTGACATGAAGTTCTTCAAGCTGGATTGTGTTGATAGTTTTATTTTCTATTATTTTTGTTACGAAATGTGGTAATATAGTATTTTCCTTAATTCTTACAAACGAATTTTGATATATATTTTTACCAATCTTTATTTTACAATTATCAAATCTAATGATATTTGTTCCTTCTAAAGTTATGTTATAATTATTACAATTTTGTATTATTTCTGATTTTTGCATGTTTTTCGTAATTATAACACCTTCGGTGACTTCTTTTATTTCGAATCTATGGAATTTCTCTAACGTACAATAACCTTCTTTAAAATTCATTATTCTGGATATACATTCATCATTAACTTGAACTAAATTCTTTTTCAGGTTTTCTTTTACATAACCACTATATACATTGTCATGCTCGTCTATTATGTAGGAATTTTCTGTAACATGTAAAGTTCTATTGTGTTTATCAGGAATTGGTTCAATCACAACTTTAGTATACGGTACTTCTGAGTGTTCCGGAATTAGCAAGATTATAATAATTACATTAAATTGAAATGCTACAACGATTTTTATATCTGTCAAGTCTTCTACATCTTTAACAATATTTAATTCTTTGTCTGTTAAGATATTTCTAGAAAGAATACCCAATTTGCTAGTGAGAATTACCGATTCTATGTCATCTAAATGGTTTTTGAATAACTCTATGTCATAATTTGTTTGGTATACTTGTTCAATATATTTAACTTCTTGTTCTAAGGTCATTACTTTATTTTTGCTTTCTGTACTTAGGTTATCTAAAAAGGTTTTTACGACATTTTGTTGATCTCGGATGTGTTTTGTTATAGTTTTTATTTGATTTGAAATTTGGGTGTTAAAGATTACTTGTTTATTATTTTCCTCTATCAATTTTTTACTATTTTTCGTTAAGTCTTCTAGTTGTTGTTTAATTTCCATTTCATCATTGGAATCCATAGTACCTGCAAGATATTTGAGTCCGGATCCTAAAATGTTGAATAGGCCTCTTTTTTGCTTGTAATGGGGTTTTAAACTTGAAATCTTTTGTTTGAGGAGTTCTAGATTGTGTGTAAGTGTATTGAACATTGGATTTGATGGGTTGTTTTCCTTTTGGATTATTTTTACATTTTCGATTATATGGTCTCTAGCGATCTCGTACTCGGTTATGTTTATGATATGTAATACTTTAGTAAATTTTTTAATGAGGTGGATCTTGTCGGTTTTGATGAGAATGTAGCCATTATTATTGCTGAGGTCTTGAACTTCCATCATTTGGCAAAGGATCGTTGGAATCGGTATTGCCAGGAGTAGGAACAGGGTTTGGAGATGTGGATTGCGCATTTTCACCTGAAATGGGAAGGTTTCTTTTAGGTCTTTTCCTACCTTTAGCTCTAATTGTGGGATTCTTATTATTTTGGAATCTTTTATTTTTCTTAATATGTGATTTATAATATTTTAATTTCGTTCTTTTATCGATAACGTGGTCGTCATCGGTTTTTTCTATATCTATTCTCCTAAACTTGGCATGGTTTTTTCCCCCTCGCGTCTCCTTGAGAAATCCTGGTCCCGATTCTACTTGAGTATCTTCCCTATTTTTGTTTAAATTCGCGATCACTCGTGTCTTAATTTTTATAATTCTTTCCCTAATTTCGTTAAATT
Organism: Dysmachus trigonus; assembly: GCA_949715965.1. Taxonomy (NCBI): domain Eukaryota; kingdom Metazoa; phylum Arthropoda; class Insecta; order Diptera; family Asilidae; genus Dysmachus; species Dysmachus trigonus. The sequence continues at coordinate 31,903,189 of OX454321.1, read as the reverse complement.
CATCCTGGTTTATTTTCCCAGTATGGAAGTCTATTGGTTTTTTGTTAGTTGTAGAATGTATTGTATTATTATAAAAATGAATTATTTTCAAGATCTTTTCCTCAACGGTATCAGTTTCTTTATTAGGGTCGTGCCTAAGTAATCGGAGGTGTTCATTAATGGTATTGTGGAGACGTTCTATATCTGCATTGGACGTATGGTTGTTGTTTGAAGTGAAATGGATTTCGATATTTCTTTGTGCTAGGAAAGCTCTTAGGGGAATAGCCTTGAACCCTAGTTCATTGTCTACTACTATTTTCTTTATGTCTCCAGAAGTACTTAGAAATTGTAGTAACGCTCCTTTGAACTCAACCCAAGATCTTCCAGTTATTCGGATCGCTTGAGCAAACTTACTGAATTTGTCTATAAATGTTAGAAATAGATTGTTTTCAAGGCTATAGAATACGTCGACGTGTATTATCTCGTTTGGGGACGATGGGGTTTCGGAGACTTTGAATTTCTGTTTGACAGGCTTTCGTTCATATTTTTCTAAGTTACATATTTCGCAATTATTGATAAAACTGACGACTCTTATATTCAGTTTTGGGTGGTAGTATTTCAGGCGTAATTCTTTCTGTACTTCTGAGATTCCTCTGTGGTTGTTCCTTAGGTGTTCTTCCTCGATTAGTTTAGCGAGGAGTTCTTCATCTAGAACATCTTCAAGGAGCTGGGTACATTTCAGAATTTTAAAATTTTTATTTTGGGAAAAGTATTTAAAGTAAGCCGTTTCTATAGTGTTTAGGAATTCATTTTCTTTGGTATAAACTGCGTTAAGCCCGTTTGGGTTGAAATGGTTTTTAAGGAGGGTTACTGCGGTTTCTTCATCAAGTGTTTTAAGGAAAATAATTTTTCTTCGCCTATTGAATATCATTTTGTTCTTTATTCTTAGGGCACCAGAATTTGTTTTTTGAATGACGACTTGGTTCTTGAAAACGTTGATAGGGGAGGAGGTTGTAGGAATTTCATTTGGATGCTGCTCTTCGGTATGATTTACCTCTATTCGAGAAAGAGCGTCTGCGTTGCTATTTTTACAGCCCTTTTTATATTTGATTTCATAATCAAATTCGGATAGTTTAATTCTCCATCGGAGAAGCCTGGAGTTCGGTTCTTTCACCGAGAAGAGCCATTGCAAAGGTTTGTGATCTGTTATTATGAAAAATTTACGGCCAAACACATACGGACGGAAATATTTTGTCGCCCAGACTATGGCTAGGAGTTCTTTTTCGATCGTGCTGTAATTTTGCTCGTGATCGTTGAGCGTACGACTCGCATAGCAGATCGGGTGGTCGTCTTGCGACAAAATAGCTCCTATGGCGTATTGACTCGCGTCCATAGTTATAGTAAAAGTTTTATCAAAATCGGGGTACCTTAGGATAGGCTCCGTGATCAGGAGGTGTTTCAATGTTTCTATACTCCGAATGTATTCTGGATCACTGACGTTAAGCGTAGCGTTCTTCTTTAAGTACTTTGTGATTGGTTTTGCTATCTTAGAATAGTCTTTAATAAATCTGCGATAATATCCCGTAAGACCCAAGAACTGCTTGATTTGCTTCGGATTTTTCGGAATTGGGAAGTTTTTAACGCACTCAATCTTTTGAGGGTTAGGCCTAATTCCTTCTTGTGTGACAACATGGCCTAAAAATTCGGTTTCTCTCTTGAGAAATTCCGATTTGTCCAGTTGTACTTTTAGATTTACCTCCGAGAGTCTATTAAAGATCTTCTTTAAAGAATCTAGGTGTTCTTGAAGGGAAGACGAGAAGATGATAATGTCATCAAGATAGACAAAGCAGATTCGATTTATATATTCTTTCAGCACGTTATTCATAAGGCGTTGGAATGTCGCCGGTGCTGTTTTAAGGCCGAATGGCATTCGAAGGAATTCGTAATGCCCATTCTCTACTGAGAAAGCAGTTTTGTGAACATCGTTTTCATCGATTTCGATTTGGTGAAAACCCTTGGCGAGGTCTAGGGTTGTGAAGTACTGACACCTTCCCAATTTCTCTAATATTTCTTCTATATTAGGGATTGGGTATTTGTCGTCAATAGTGACTTCGTTCAACCGCCTATAGTCGATTACTATTCGCCATTTCGCTTTCCCACTGGCGTCCATCTTTTCAGGGACTATCCAGACAGGTGCGGAGTAGGGTGAATTGCTTGGCCTAATGATGCCTTTTTCTAGCATCTCTTCTATTTGCCTATTTACCTCTCCTTTGTGGATGTACGGGTACCGGTACGATTTAACGTGGATAGGTATATCGTTAATTGTACGAATGCGATGTTTTATCGCATTTGTAAAAGTCAGGTTTAAATCATCTTGATAAAAGATGTGTGCAAATTTATTAATGATCTTTAGGAGGTTGTATTTCTCCTCTTTATTGAGGTGTTGGCAACGGATTTGCTCCGAGAGGGTTTTCTTTTCAGTTTCTTCTATTACGTTAAAATTTTCCGCGTTAACAATTTGTGTAGGTAGCGGTTCAATTGTTAGACTTTTATTAGTTTCACCTCGAAAATTTATGATAGCGTTAACTTCGTAGTTTTCTACGTTATAAACACCTTCTTTTATTGTTACGTTGCCCTCTAAGGACTTCTGCTCCTTGAGATAGGCTAGTCCGTCTCTTTGTAGCACTGGAATTTTTACTTCCTGTTCTCCTACGGTTTCTAACTTAAGTTCACAATTCCCGTTTCCTATTTCAAAATTTAGTTCTATATTATTATTATTAATTCTAAGGATCTTTTTATCATAATCTATAACTGATCTTAATGGAATTAAAATATTATTTCCAATTAAACCATCGTATTGGTCATGGAATTGACAGATATAAAAGGACATTATGTCCCTAGAGTTTCCTAATTCCTGGAATTTGAACAAAGGAATGTTAGCTTCTTCTATTATTTCTACTTGATTCTTAAGCGTCTTAAGTTTAATAGGTGATTTTAGTGTTCTCTTATATTTAGGATGGCATAAATTTGGATTAATGACGGAGTGTGTAGCTCCGGAATCTATAATAAATTTAAGAGGTCTGATATTGCCTTTTATTAGAATATATGGTAGTTTATTCCCGAGGCCTCTAAAGGAAAATTTTGTGGTTGATCGGCGTTTTGCTGCTGATTCATGTTAATATCCATAGGCTCAGGAGGAGGAAGCTTTTCGTTACGAGGTTGAGAATTTGTATTAAAGTTGTTACGGAAATTTTGATTTCCATTAGTCTGAGGTTGGCCAAAGTTTGTTTGATTTTGATAGGGATTTGGAAAAGGGCGATTTGTATTATAATTGGGATTCTGGAAAGGAAATGTGTTAGCTGGTGTTTGGTTCGATCTTTGATAAGAAGGATTAAAATTATTGACGCGATTGTGTGGCATGTACTGCTGGGAAGTGTTGGGAAAGGAATTAGAATTATGTTGTGGTCGACTGGGATTCTGGTGATTTTTGGATTGTTGATTTTGGCTATTTCTCTTATCTCGATTTTGTGGAGTGATCTGTTGGGAATTTTGTGAAGTATTATTTGGATGTTTTTGTGGAGTGGGATTTACGTAAGCGTACCCAGATTCGTGTAAGATATTAATGGCTTCTTCTAAGCTTTGTGGGTTACGGCAAAAAAGTATCGACCTCATCGGTTCAGGGATTTTATTTCTAAAAATTACTAAAGCCGATGTTTTATTGTTATTTATCGTGCTATCGAGTAGATTGGGATCATTCCCCATCACTTGTTTTGTTTTTACATTCAGCCGCCTTAAAATTGTCTTTATTTCGTTATAGAAATTTATGCAATTTGTTTTGAATTGAGCCGATCGCAATTCATCGAATAACTCTTCTAATGTTAACCGTTCACCGAAATTATTTATTAGAACCGTTTTTATTTCGGACCATTGTGATATATGATTATTAATTTCAATTATTTCGCGCGCTCTGCCTTTAAGTTTCGCTTTTATTGTGTCGGAAAATATTTGTTGCGCTACAGCATCATATCTTAATAAAATGTGGTGGACTCTGTCTATGAGATCAATAAAATTTTGGAGTTCGCGAAAGTCTCCGTTAAATTCTGGGAGTCGAGATAGATATTTTAACGGGTCTATGTTTAGGGTTAACATGGTTGTGTCGGTACTAGTAGTTTCGCACCTGCTGTTAAAATTTCTTAACAAATCCGAGATTTGATCTGTTTGTCTTTTCGCTAGGTCAAGGTAATCAATTGGGGCTTCTTCCGTAGACATATCAAGCTTAACACTCTATGCACAACACTTTATCACTTTCTTATAACTAATTTATCCTAATAATTACTAAATATTTCAATATTTTTTAAGGAGATTATATAAATTGATTTTTACTGAAAATTAAAATTCTGACCTTCGTTGTCTTCTTGACGAGGTTGCGTGTTGAATGATGGTGTCTTTCCCTCAGTGGGCTGGAAATTTCCCTCGATGGGCTGAAGTTTCGGTGAGTCTCCCTCGATGGGCTGAAGTTTCGGTGAGTCTCCCTCGATGGGCTGAAGTTTCGGTGAGTCTTGTTGAGTTGTTCTTTGCCGGGAAGTTGGTAGCGAGAAGGTTCTTGAAGCTAAAGGATTAAAATCCACCAACCCTTGATGTTGTGCTTCCGATTCTCTGTTGAGCTGCGCACCAATCCTCTTCTTGGTGTCGGTGACGGTGTTGCGTGCTACAGTAGCAATCTTTTGCCTCTGTATCTTGTGAATTTGCTTGCCGATCTTTCGACCCAATTCGGTACACTTTTAAAGGGCTTCGCGTGACACAGTAGTAAAACTTTTTGTCACTGTTTTTGGTGAACTTTCACTGTTGGTCGATCTTTCGACTCAACTTAATTCACTATTTTAAAGCACCTTTTGTAAACTAACCGAGTTTTTCACTATTCGCACACCGGGGCGCTCAATATTAGATCTCAAGAAAAAATGGATAACTTGTGTTATCCTACCGACTGCGCCAGTTTTCTACTTCGTATTCTTTATATATAAAAAAAAAGGAAGAATCAAACACTTATGAGTTCTGTAGAAATAAATCAACTTTATTTTCTAAGTTCTCGATCAAGACTCCGACAAGATTGTAACAAGACTGGAACAAAGCTGGAACAAGACTAACTTACCGCTAATTACTTCGTGGGAGCTTCAGGTTGTCGCCAGGTGCACGCGCAGCTTACCTGGCGGTTTTCCGCGAATTTTGTCTATGGGAAATTAGGGAAATGCTTACGTAGTGTCTGGGAGGATGGACAGTGGGAACGTGAACTATCGTTCACGTGTTTTGGGGTTTTAGTTAGATTATGTTGACTCGAATATTGTTATCAATGTTGTTAATAGGGATATTATTAGGATTATTAGTAGGGTTATTAGGGATATTGGGGATATTGCCTATAACAGATAGCTTCTACTTGCATCATGTGATGCTTCCAATTCCCGCTGTAGTGCTTTTGAATTCTACCACGATGAGAGAATATCATAATGTTATAAAATTGTGCATCTAATTCGGTGGCTCAAATTTGCATTACAAATATTGGGAGTTTAAAAGAAAGAAATTTGAAAAAAACTGAAAGGGGTCAAATCTGATATAAATTGTAAACAAATTACCTTTTTGATGAAGATAAAAATTATATGCAATTTTTTCAGGTTCTCAAAACGCTATGAGCTTCCTCTTCTAATCCAAAGTGTTGTGATGAATATAACGATGTTCCTAATGATTCATCTGTGCGTAAAGGTAAAACGAAATAGCGCTGTATCGAGATCAAGAGAGCATGCTTTTGCAGGTACGTCTATTATATTTTAAATCCTGTTTTTTTTTTTTTGTTTTTTTTTTTTTTTGTGAACGTACATACTATATATTTTAGTACAATAAACTTTTCTGATTAATTTTCTTACTAAATGGTCTAATCTTTTAAACTGTTCAACAAAGGTGATGAGCGCAACGATCTCCGTCTACCGAAGGTTATTTCAGATACTGAAAGCACAAGTCCTCCTCCATCAGGTGCCCTTAAACGTGTCCGCTCTAGACATTATTTTAGTGGTATGTTTTAAGGATATCCCAAGTTATTTGGTGCAGAAGCACGCGTATTGTTCTTTTGTTTGTTTAAATGTGCTACGTTATTTGTTTTTATAGTTAATGTTTTAGGTAGAATTGAACACATCCTCATTCGGCTTGCCTTTATTTAAAGTACAACAGAATGGACTTTAATCAATAGATAACCATTTACAGTACCAAAAAAACACTTGATAATTGCTTATTATATAAATGTATTTGTGTAATCATATATGGGGCGTTCCACACCAAATGGGACAGTTAGACAAATTTTTATTTTTGATTTCCTCAATTTGAACAAAAACATTTTTATCTTCAGCATCGCACTCATTGTCACTTACATCATTTTCACTAGTAACATTAGTTGATCTAGATGTAACTGATTTTAAGGATTGCAATTTTTTTCTACATACTGTGCAAAAATAATCAAAACGGCTCAAATTCCATAAATCTTGTAACTTTATAGAAGCTCGTCTTAATCCCTTACTTAATGGATGATTTTCTAATTTCAATTAATTACAACATCTATTAAACCGAAGTTTAGACTCCATAATTAAATATTTACTATAAACCACAAAATTAAAACGCACAAAACTGAATGAGCCGACCAATAGTAAATAATGAAGGTTATAAATATACGAATAAAAAAACAATTTAACTGTCCATATAAGAAAATAGTCAGCAGCGTGAGAAAGTCATTGTTCAAGTTGCGCAGCTTTTTTTAATGTTAAATAACCGTAACAGAAATTTAAGTTGGCAATATCTACAAATTTTATGTCAGAATGTGACTCTAGAAGTGCTAAACGAGGATTTTCTTCCGATATCGCGCAGGTGAAAACAGAGAACCATAGTTAAACTCACTGTAATGAAAAGTCTTTGAGGTATGATAGTTGATATGATTTTACGCGGTTATACAGAAAATGTGACATTTTAACTCTCTAACTCTAGTCAACACCTCAGCAGAGAATCTCTGAGCTGAGATTTTTTGTCGAACCATCTGAGACCATATATGAACCTAATGCAGTCATTGAGGGCTACGTCTCGCTTCCCGTAGGAAAATAAATCAGTCCTCGAGAATATAAGCGAATTATTTGAAAAATAAGGCAAAATTAAAATTTTCACAAGTTTTGAACGCATTCTAGTAAATAATATACTTGCAGACAGCCATAAACGTCGCAACACCCCATAAATTTTGGACGAACTTGTATTTATTTAACCACATCAAGTCATATTCGAGTTCAATGCAACTCCTAACTTGCAAACCTTTTGAACATATTGAATATGGGGATAATTATTTTATTTAAAAGTATAGGAGACAAATCGATTGGACTGATGGTTGCTGCATCATTTATTCATTTATAAATTCATTTATTCATTTATAAATTCAAAAGTCACTATATTTTTGGGCGTAAATAGCATATAAGCGAACTTATACCTCTTTCAAAACTTGAGGTAAATCAGGTTTGATGTGTCGACTAAAGAATAAAGGATCAATAATAGGGCCTTGGGGAACACCTCAGATTCAAATAAGCATATCTAGAATAATACACTTGGTATTTTATGACCTTTACAATCGTGAAAAATGCAATTTTGTCACTTAACACGTTCTAATCAGTCTGGACCATCGGTGGTCCATAGGCGTTGCTTTTATCTGGTGGCATGGCCCATCATGTAGCCTTCGAAAAAGCGCTCTATTCAGGCGGCTCACAGCGCCGTTCATTCCACGAAGTTTTCGGTTACAAAGTATAAACAGAAGATAACACACAAGTCACGGTGATGATTTTGTTTCACTGCCATACAGATGTATATATAAACCCTAACGAAAAGTTCACTGTCAGACTCCACGGACTGACGCCGCACTTAACGTGTTAATGATCTGATCTGAATCTGGATTTAGTATTGTATTGAATTTCTTAAACCGTGACCAATAGTGAAAACTTTTAAAGTTGCAAAAAGGGCATAAAATTAATAAGATTTTTACTCATCTAAACCCATCCCATTTATTTTATCCCTCTCTTATGTCGTCCTCTGCACCTTCCGGTTCCAACTCAACTCTCAACTACTCTTGAAACAAACCTTCGCTATTCAATAAATTCAGTACACCACATGAGGGTTCCGCAGTGGTATTAGAAAAATTTCCTACACAATTATTAATATTTAATTATTATTATTTTAATTTAAAATTACGAAAACTACGTTCGACTCAATATAATAATAATAATTTGTATTTCACCATGAACATTTTCATTTTTTCAAAATGCTTGTTGAAGAAGATAGTTAAATCTATGTACATGTAGGGCTAAGACATAACAAAAATACTGCAATTTGTGTGCATTATGATGTATGTCTTAATTTGCAATATCCTCATTATTTCTTTGTTTAAGTTGTTAAGAACATTTTCATATATTTTAGAACATGTTACTTGCATGAAGAAAACATGACCCCGAGGCATGCAATTTTCCAGAACTCCGGGTTTTGTTCTTTCCATCCTTGCATATTCCGCTATAAATAATCAGTAGAGAAGAGGGAATGAGTAAAAACAATATGGAGAATGGTATCTTTTTTTGCGGCCACTAACAAAACTTTTAAATTTTAGTAGAGGATAATATAGGGAACAAATCTGAAATATGAGAGTTAAAAATTAAATCTTATAAATGAGCATTCTAGGAAACAAAAATTCTGATGAATTTCACGAAGATTGAGTTTCGACATAGGTGGTGTGGCTGTATTCGGTGAAAATATTTTATTATTATATTTGTTTTCAAATTACTCTCTCATTTTGATGACAAATTCGGATTTTCCGGGATAAAATTCGTAATTTTTATTTACAACATTTGTTTGAATTATTGTAGATGGCACTGTAATCCTTGAAAATTGGGTATAATATCACCTATTCTCCGTTCGAAAATAACAAATCGTTAGGAATAAAAGTTCATTTCAACCAGAAGTACCCTTACCCTTGTCTCTCTTTCTAACAAAAATTATTTGTACGAAGGGGTGATTTTAGTAGACGTGAACAAAATTATTCAAAATAATTATGTCTGTTAGGATACTCCGTCGGGTACAAGGTGATAAGACCCGATGTTTATTTCTCTAGATATTTTATATTTCAAATTGAAAAACTGACCTGAATTTGTTAGTCGGCCAATTCGCTCTGGACTCGCGCGATATACGTAGAAGGGGATGATCAATGAAAAACACAATTAGAAGTATCAGTTTTGTAGAGAAGAAATACCTTTAATATAAGATTTAACTCTGAATTTTTATATCTTGGCTCTGAATGAGTTTAGAGAAAACTTATAATGGTTATACACATATATTAGATTTCATTTATGGTATTCAGTGGCCGGAAAAAAAATTATTTACTCATTGCCTTGTATTTCCATTCTTTCATATAACTTTATAGAAAATTACATTAATTCTATTTATTCCTGAGAAATGGCTGTATAAATTTTTATAAATAATGCTTAATGAAATCATTTCCAGATTTTGACATGCGATACTTTTGGGCGTGGACAGATTTCCAGTCATATCTGGATTTTATGTTAATTGTTTGGGCTGTTGGAGCTGCTGTAACATACTTGCTCCTATCTGTTGACTGGTTTATGGAAACCGTAGGATTCTTCGCCGTGTTTACAGAGGCTATGCTGGGTACCACTTTAAGATCTCGTTAAGTTTATAGTGATTTTGAGATTTTTATTTTACAGGAGCACCGCAATTCGTTAGGAATTTTCGAAATAAGTCCACCCATGGAATGAGTATCTACATGGTGATCATGTGGACCCTTGGTGATATGTTCAAGACTGTGTACTTCATATTAAGATATGCGCCAACACAATTTTGGATATGTGGAGCTCTACAGGTACATTGCCTCTATCAGTTTGTACGAGTGTAAGATAAAATAAATTCTAAATTAGGTGAGTTTGGACTTGGCTATACTACTCCAAGTATACGTTTATCGAAAAAACACCGCGCCGAGGAGTACACATCGTGGAGATTAGCAGTTTGCCCCCGATGACCAGCAGCAAAATCAACAGCTATCTAATGGGAACCAACTAACCGACGATCATCAACAACACCACGACAATCGGGGTTTTCAGTTTAACAACAATAACCACGAGGGATTAACTTTAGCCGTAGCAATGCCGGGCGATGGGATTATGATCAATAACCAAGCTAACTCATTGGCTATTTCGGCTGAGCCGCACAGCATTATAATTAATAATTATGAATGTAACTCTGGTAAAAACCAGCAAGAAAAGCATAATATAAAAAGTTTGCCATCACAAGATATTTGCGACTCACTTAAATCGAACTCCGACAGTTGCAATTCATTGCGCAACATAAAACGCGGAAGCTTCCGAAAGATTAATTTAACTTCCATATCAAGTTCGTCGTCGACATCTTCATACAGATCTGATGGTGATCAGGCAGACATTGACGACAATGACGACGATGACTTTAGCTGCAGTTCACCTGTATGCATTAACCAAAGCGATAATGACGAGGCTGTTTATAACGACGATATTAGTTTCTGTAGTAGTAGCCGATCATGCATCATGACCGGCAAATATACTGCCAGTAAGGAATCTCCGACTCTAATAAGCAATCGAGAGGAAAGTATTAAAATTGATCAATCTAGTCTTAAAAATTCAATAAATTCCATTAGCAATGATATCATTGATGATCGTGATAAGAATCCTAAAGATGCTGCCGCCGGCGGATATCGCTCTTGTGATGAAACTAGTGTAGGTGTGACAGTGTGTAGAGATTTAAGAAACCTAAAAGACATAGCGCCATCGCATTGTTATAGCAGTAGTAGTAAATGTAGTAGCAGCAGTTCGACGCTAAATAGCCATAATTGTAATTTAAGCGATGATCAGGCCAGGATTAACACAGACAGCAGGGTAAGTCAAGACGACGTTTGCATTCATTGCGGCAAGTGCACTAGGAAAACGAAAATAAACTTAAATAAAGGCGAGGACGACATTGAAAGATCTTCTAGTTATCACTCTTGTTGTAGTAGCTCAGGTAGTTTATATTCTTGTAATTGCACCAAGTGCTGCTGCTGTTGCTCCGACTGTGATAATTTGAAACATTCTGGTGTTGCGCCAGCCTCTTCCTCGTCAATATCCTCTCAACAAGGCCAGGCGAGCAAATCGGGTGGTTTGCATCGGCATAGACCCTGCCGGAGACATAGAAAATACCATAAGCAAAGGGATAACATTAAATCAATTTTATGACAAAGTGTTTCGCTGGTCGCGTGGCCAGCCATTGATGCCAATTCTCTTATTCAACAGACGATTAAGAAATCGGCTGCACTCCATAAATCATTAGCACACTCGACTACTGGTTGTAGTAATTGCAGTAGTAGTTCTATAGTCGTCGCAGCGACGACCGTCGTGACCACAATAAATCCTGAAAGTTCCGGTATGGTCACGACTATGACGTCGACGTTAGGCATGCCATCATCCTCGAATATAGTTTCCATGTGCCATCGTAATGTTAATAGACATCCCAGTGATACGCACCTTAAGTCCAGTGAATGCTTCAAGTGCGATGCAATCTTTACACAAGACAGGTGCACCGAGATTATTTTATAGCAAATCGAGAATGGTCTCCATTACACGCTGTACAGGACCAGCCGTCGCATCTGCTGTTGCTGCATACATAACTCCTACTGCTTTCCCGACTGCTATCATTTTAGAGTGTGCTTGTGTGAACAAGTTGTTGTTAAGATAATCATAGTGTTGTTATTGTTGTTGTTCAAACATCGGGCAGCCATCAAATCAAGATTTTTATTTAAGTTGTCTATTTATGCTAAGATATAAATTAAGCATAGAAGAATTTGTAAATACTAAAATATCTTCCGATGAGGGTTTCTTTTTTACACTTCCGAGTTTTGTTGTTAGTTTTCTAGGTTGTTATTTATTTTGTAGTTATTATCGGAAGAGCTTTATCTGCCTTTCATCACAGATGTATGTTTTATTTTGTAAACAGATTTGTTTTATATCAGCGCTACGCTAAGCGATATTAATCTACAATGAGTATTACTTCGAAACATTATATAAGTGATTGTAACCTTTGCCAAATATGAGGTTGACGCAATCCAGACATTACGTTGAATAGCCAAAAATTTTGTATTAAGTTCAAAATCCTGTGATTGTTTCAAAGATTTACTTTTTATTTATTTTAATTTTTATGATTTAGATAAGACATTAAAATTTATTAGCACGTCAATTTGAACACATATCCTTGCTGTAGTAAATCAGCGGTGAAAGCTATTAAATTTATCGACTTTTGTTAAAGCCTGCGCACCCACCGAAAAATGATTTATATTATATTATACCATACATACATAGTGAATACAATGCTTGTAGTAATCATAGTCTCGAACGAAATATTTATGTAACAAATACAAATCTTATTTTTATATAGTAGAAGATATAGTTACTGTTGTAGTAATCTTGCCAGAATTGAAATCAATATTTGTCTTTAATTCAGTTTTATTAAAATTAAATAATAATAGTGACGTAGATACTATATCGAGTTTGATCTGGTTGTTTAGGGTCCAATTTGTCGATTCAAGTGTTTAACCCTTTGTTCACCAATGTTTTCGAGGATAATTACCTAATTTTCTTTAAGTGCTAGTATTATATTTCTCTCAACATCGAGACATGCGTCTATTTTCTACATTTTGATCAAAATGAAATTGAAATCCATATTCAATTTTACTCAAATTGTAACTATTGAACATGTTCCATAATTCGATCGATTTCAAATTCACTTTCGAAATTTCAAAGGTAATTGTTCTTTATGAAGATAAAATAAGCTTCGATTGCGAAGTTGAAAGTGAACTGTCATAGCGACTACAGTGCGTCCCATTTTGTGGATATTGTGGAATTTTGCCTCTTGCGCAGAAAGTAAGTTATAGCAGTGACTCATAGCGAACTAAAAACCCTTATTGACGCTTTCACAGATCAAATTAACAATTTAAAAGCGGAGTTGAATAATAGCTTCAATACAGGTCATCAAGTTGTCTTGGAACTGGCTAACCTTACTAAACTAAATCATCAAAACTCGGAAAGGTTTTATCATTTAGAAGGAAAGATTAGTGAACTAGAAGCTGCAGTCCAGAAACGAAGTAAGATAATCGATAACATATCTAAAGCTGCAAGGAGGAACAATTTGCTTATATTTAACGTTAGAGAACCAGAATCAGAGAAGCTAACGGACATAATGCTGGCGTTAATATCGTTAATTGAAACTGAAAGTAGAGTTTACTATCTAAAACAATAGTCAAATTAGGCTTTACTTCATTCCGTAAGAAGTTGAAGGTAATGAGATCTAAAATACTGCTGGAAGGAAGCGAATGATACATTAAAGACGACCACACGAAAAAATATAGCGAATACCGGAGTAAACTATTCCAACTTTCAGAAGCGTTTGAGAAAAAGACCAAGAAAGTGTAGTAGAACAAACAGTTTGTTGAAGCTATACAGATCATCTGAACGGTGATCAAGAGAAAACTCCAAAAGACGCAGGTCATCAGCGAGGGCACAAGAAGTAGGCGAAACAAATTTCCAGATGCTTCAATTATCCATATATGTATATATATATATCAGATCTTTCACCCCACTCTTTGACATACGTTGGAACACCGTGTATATATTCATATAGTGCATATTATGTCATCCAGTTCTGAGCTATATTTAAAGTTCTAAGTCTCTAGCTCATTGGAAAGTTAGTTTACAATCGATTGCAGAATTTGTACCGAAGTGGAATTTGTACCACGGGAATGGAAAAAGCGAAACATTTTACGATCCCCTCTTCGTCCGTCCGTCTTGATCTTGATATGACCTTCGAGGTCACGGTCAAGGTCATAGTCCTTCCATTTCCATGGCCAGAGATATGGTTTCCCCTTCAAAAAACCACCTTCACCTTGATATGACCTTCGAGGTCATTGCCAAGGTCATGTTCAAGGTTGTGGTCAAAGTCACATTCGGACGCAAGGCTTCTGCTCTTTCGAAATCCGCAGCAACAATGTAGATATGACCTTCGCGGTCACGATGAAGGTCATAGTCGGACGTAAAATTTTCCGCTCTTTCCATTTCCGTGGTCAAAAATAATAAAATGGGTTCCCATTTAAAAAAATCAACTTGACCTTGAAATTACCTTCAAGGCCATGTTCAAGGTCAAACCTACGGCCACCATTGAATACCCAGGGAAAATTCCTAAAAATTTTGTTTAAACTTTTTTCTCCAAAATGCATTCCTCGAAAGTTATTTTGCCGTTTCCATACTTTTGGATCACCCTGTATATGAAATTAATATTATACTTATTGAATTTAAAGTATAAGATAATTTAAATGTTAAAAAAACAAAAAATCGTCGTCAGCTGATTGTGGGTGTAAAGATCGTCAGTTTATTTTCCAAAGAGACTATGCAACGCTCGAATGCGTTGAGCGCGCAAAATGATCATCACGCTGGCTGACGGTGTTACCGCCGTCAAAAGTACAGCTGACAATTTTCTTTATTATTTTAAAAGTATAAAAACTGAGATGTATAAATTTCATAAGGTATAAAATAAATTTATTTGTCAAATTTTAAATGAGGTTTATGCAAGTGACTGACATTTAACCCCCCTCGTCAATACAGCTGACGATTTTTTTTTTTTTAAATGTGATTGAAACAATAATTCAATACAGTTTCGCTTGGTATAAAAATACATCATTATAAACCTATTATCGATTTAGAAACGCTATAAAGGCTATAGCGGGATAAGGTGGTGAAAATTGCCCCCAGCGGAATCGCTACGATGGGTGGCGCTTTCGATAGGTTGTGTCAAAAGATGCCTCCATGCAAGTTTTTAGGCCTCTAAGTCTACAGTTACCGGTAAAATCGGTTTCGCCCCTTTTTTCGAAAATAAATTCGTACGGCCGCAGTTTTTATCCAAAAATTCTGAAAATTTCCACAAAGCTTTATTTTTATGTTACCAATAATCGTGGATTTTATTTTTATTTTTACCTTTAAAATTGGGGTCAAGAGAGCCATTTTAATTTTTCAAATTATTTTTAGGTTAGGAACCCTATTTTTCGCCAAGTTTTAAACCATTGTTTTTTAAGGCTGTCTTTCCGTTCTTTCGAATGGCCGAATCAAAATATCGAATTTCAGGGTGCGTCATTCCGAAAAATCGAAAAAACCGTTTTTTTCTTGCATTTGTTTCCACTTATTTAAGGCATAACCTCAAAATTCAAGGGCGCAATACTTACCCATACAACCAAAAATAGTCCAGGACTCATTATCAGTTGAAAACATGATTGCAGGATCGATTTTTATGTTTTAAAAATCGAAAAAACTATTTTTTTTTGGTATTTTAACGATTTACTTGATATATAACCTTGAAATTAAAGAGCGCAATGCGCAATGCTCACCCATATGACCACACACACTCTAGGACTTATTTTTAGGTGAAAACATTCTTTTAGTGTCGATTATTACGTCTCAAAACTCAAAAAAACTAATTTTTTTGAAATTTTAGCCATATATTTAAAGCATAACCACAAAAAGGCCTAATACTTGCGACAACGTTCAAGGACTCATTCTTAAGTGGAAAAATTGTTGCAGTATCAAATAGTATCAAAAATCAAAATTCCCTTTTCCAATATTTATTTGAGACGTAAACTCAATAGATAAAATGATAGCGTTCTCCGGTACCCGGGATATTTTTTTGCCAAGGATAGATATCTTTCGAACAATTTTTTTCCATGTCATGTGATGTCATATTCTCTCTTAGTGTCGTATTACATTTTGCGTTTAAAGCATTAGACTCATGCAACAGATCATTCGAACCAAGAGAATGTTAGCCTATGGCATTTCGTATTTAGCCATACGGCTTGATATTCTCATTCGATTATTTAACTATTATTAATAATCAGATAAATCAATTTGCGCGATTAATATTTTTCTTATTCACTTGTAAACTACTAAAACTAAAAACAGTGCATCATATTCAATATGACGGCGGATGATATTTAATGTTCGGAAGAAGTTTTCAAATTCTCCTCCCTAAAAGGCAGGAATGTGAAGATCCCAACAAATTATTGGTCCATTCAATATTGCTGCTGTCATTTATTATCTAGCTAGATATAAATCAAAGATTATTAGACCATCTAAGGTACTCTGAAATATTTTCAACTTCAGATATTAAGTAAGTCATAGAAGAAAATAGTGACGAAGATTGCGAATGTGGAGACGTTATTCACTGCAGAATAAAACATTATTATTTTTTATTAAATACATACTGTTATAACTATGTTTTTACTACTTATATATTTAATACTATATACATTTATTTATATTTTGATAGAAATTGGACTTGTTTTTTTGTATCATTGTATATAAACGTTATTCAAGTCTAGATTGAAAATATATCCTTATTTCATGCAAATAAATTAATAATATGAAGTTTCCCTATTTTTCATGCTTTGCCATGTTTGTTAACATTCTAGTCGATATTGCAATAATTTTCCTACTTAAGAATGAGTCCTTGAACATTGTTGTATTGGCAAGTATTAGGCCTTTTTGTGGTTATGCTTTAAATATATGGCTAAAATTTCAAAAAAATTAGTTTTTTTGAGTTTTGAGACGTAATAATCGACACTAAAAGAATGTTTTCACCTAAAAATAAGTCCTAGAGTGTGTGTGGTCATATGGGTGAGCATTGCGCATTGCGCTCTTTAATTTCAAGGTTATATATCAAGTAAATCGTTAAAATACCAAAAAAAAATAGTTTTTTCGATTTTTAAAACATAAAAATCGATCCTGCAATCATGTTTTCAACTGATAATGAGTCCTGGACTATTTTTGGTTGTATGGGTAAGTATTGCGCCCTTGAATTTTGAGGTTATGCTTTAAATAAGTGGAAACAAATGCAAGAAGAAAACGGTTTTTTTCGATTTTTCGGAATGACGCACCCTGAAATTCGATATTTTGATTCGGCCATTCGAAAGAACGGAAAGACAGCCTTAAAAAACAATGGTTTAAAACTTGGCGAAAAATAGGGTTCCTAACCTAAAAATAATTTGAAAAATTAAAATGGCTCTCTTGACCCCAATTTTAAAGGTAAAAATAAAAATAAAATCCACGATTATTGGTAACATAAAAATAAAGCTTTTTGGAAATTTTCAGAATTTTTGGATAAAAACTGCGGCCGTACGAATTTATTTTCGAAAAAAGGGGCGAAACCGATTTTACCGGTAACTGTAGACTTAGAGGGCTAAAAACTGGCATGAGCGCATCTTTTGACACAACCTATCGAAAGCGCCACCCATCGTAGCGATTCCGCTGGGGGCAATTTTCACCACCTTATCCCGCTATAGCCTTTGGTTAAAACCTATTCCAGCGCTGACATTAATTAGCTCAGATCACAATCTCGTAGCTACTGAATTAGATGTCACCCTGAAGAAGCCTGCAATGAAAAAACAGCACATTAAGCCAATCTCAGAGTCCTCAAATCGTCCTGTCATTAAAGCTTCTGTTAGTCGTAAAGTTAATGATAGTTTGTCCAGTAATATTAGATCTAGTTTAACTGAAAAAGACATAAATATTAATTGGCAGATTTTCACGAAGCCGTCAAGGAGTTAAACACTCCCACGCATGGAAGGATCAACAGCGTTTGGATGACGGATGAAATCCTTGGGCGAACGGATGAGCGACGTAAGTGGAAAAATAAGGACACAGGAATATGATGAAATCAACGAAACTATTAGAAGGAAGATCAGAGAAGCCAAGGTTAATTCTACTATCTACTAATCGAACTACTGGAACTAGATTGTCAACATCATTAGAGAAAGGATGCTGAAGTATTTAGGCCATATTATGCGGCACGCCAAAGGGTGAAATTGATGGCAGAAGGCATGGACGTAGGCGGACATTATCATGGTTACAAAACATTTCAACGTGGTGTAATATATCGACAATTGAGCTAATTAATTTAGTGAAATCAACAGGATGATCGCCATCCTTCACAACGGAGAGGCACACTGAAGAAGAAGAAGATTGTTTTTTTTTTTTTTTTTTTTAATATATTCTATAGTTTAAATGCAGACTATAATACTAATCAGACTATGGCTCAACTTGAAGGAAGTCCGAAAAATTTTCTTATAATGTTATTGCTTTCCAATAGAAGTGGAAGGCAAAGCTAATCGGACACAAATCGTTGGTTACCACAGAATTCGTGCTTGAGTCACGAACTACAATAGATAGTTTTGAGCGCTCTCAATATTTATTTGTCTTTGCAGTTTTATAGGAAAATATTTTAGCAACTGTACATATGAGATTCTATTGCACTGTTCAAATTTACGTGATTTGTTCTTTAAAAAATATTACTGAATAGAAAATTGCTGTGCTGAAGTGGGTTACATACGAAGCTGAAATTAGCGCCTAGCTAGCGGCTAAATTTGCCTAGTCACCCCTCCATCACTACTCAAACTTCAAGAGGATCAACACTTTTTTCCATTATATTTAGTTCTTTAAGTGTTTTGAAATATTTTGCTTTAGTCAAATATCGTAGAAGAACTCTACAACTTTTAGACCTTTTCTAGGATATTATTTATCTTTCTATCTTTTTATATACTAGCTGGGTTACCCGGTTTCATCCGGCGTTGGGTAAATACTTACTAATTAAACACTTCTCAAATATTCTAGTTTGTTATATCCTAGAATATATTTCAACTTATTTCTTGTTTTACAAGGTCAAGTGCACTTTGAACCAATTCTTTTGTTTCCTTTAAATATTTTAATTTAATAAGTTTTCCGCAATGCTGATTTCAAATCCGCTGTCCAATTTTAGAAATTAAAAATGGCGGATCCAATATGGCGACCTATATTTCTCGATTACAACCTATAACTACCAATATCTCTCGATTTCAATGGATTTTAATGACAATTAGTACAATGATTATCTTGAGTTCACTGATTTTGAATGTTATTAAAAATTTACAAATTCCAGATGGCGGATCCGATATGGCGAAGAATATTTCTCTATTTCAACGGATTTTAATGAAAATTAGTACAATGATTATCTTGAGATCACTGATTTTGAATGTCATGAAAATTTACAAATTCAATATGGCGACCAAGTTTTGTCGATTTCAACGGATTTTAACGAAAATTGGATTATTCTGACGCCACTAATTTCGAATATTATTAAAATTTGTAAATCCAAGATGGTGGATAAAATATGGAGACCAAATGTCCCGATTTCAACAGATTTTAATGAAAATTAGTACAATGTTTATCCTGAGGCTATTAATTTCGAATATTAGCAAAATTTAAAAATCCAAGATGGCGATGAAAATTTCTCGATTTCAACGGATTTTAATGGAAATTAGTACAGTGATTATTCTGAGACCAAAAATTTCGAATATTAGCAAAATTTCGAAATCCACGATGGCGGATCCAACATGGCTACCAGAATGTCGCGATTTCGACGGATTTTAATAAAAATTAATACAATGATTATTCTGAGGCTACAAGTTTCGAATATTATCAAAGTTTGTAAATCCAAGATGGCGGATCCAATATGGAGATTAAATGTCTCGGTTTCAACGGATTTTAAAGAAAATTAGTACAATGATTATTCTGAGGCCATTAATTCCAAATATTGTCAAAATTTGTAAATTCAAGAGGATTCTCAAAAAATTACTATTTCGAAGCCCTTTCCAAAACAGTCAACACTGCCCCCTATCCGCAACCCCTTGGCCACAATCACCCCTGGAAGTTGAAAAAATTAACTTTTATTTCACGATTTTTCACCTTTCGCCGCGCTTTTCTCCGAAGTTCACGTTATTAACATACCTATTTTTTTTTAAGGTTACCTATCTAATTACCTTTCCAAAAAGGTGCAACATGCCCAGGTAGGAAAAGGATACGAAAATTTATTTACAAAAATCCTTTTACAGAATATCATGACAATTCGAATTTTTAAGAAGTTATATATTACTTAAGTTAACTAAAAAATACATTTTGTTCGCTTAAAAACTAATTATGTCCTACAAAAGCTGTTCAAAATGTTCTCCGCCAGTTTCGATGCATGCAAGTAGCCTTCGTCTTATTTCGCGTTTGAGGTCTATGGTAGACAGTCTCTCCCGTATTTTCGTGGCTGCAGTCCCAATCCTGGTAACTAATTCTTCTCTGGTGTTGATTGGTCTTGAGTAAACTTCATCTTTCATCATTCCCCATAAGAAAAAGTCCAGTGGAGTAAGGTCCGGTGACCTAGCAGGCCAAGGAATCG
Source organism: Dysmachus trigonus (assembly GCA_949715965.1). Taxonomy (NCBI): domain Eukaryota; kingdom Metazoa; phylum Arthropoda; class Insecta; order Diptera; family Asilidae; genus Dysmachus; species Dysmachus trigonus. The sequence goes on along the minus strand of OX454321.1, from coordinate 31,882,843 downwards.
GTCCACCTCGTCCAATCCAGCGCGGTAATGCTCGTTCAACCTTGCCCTAACAATGTTCCCAGTATGCGCAGGTGCTCCGCCGTACTGTAAATACATTGCGCTTCTGGTGGCCAGGGGGATGTCCTCCAACAGATCCGGAAGGGTATTCTCCAAAAAGTCCGAATTTAGCTGACTATTCAGCACTTGGGGCAAGATGAAGGGTCCTATCAACTGGTTGCCGATGAAGCTAGCCCAGACATTGACACTAAATCCTTGCTGGAAGGACCGACACCTTGTCCTATGTGGGTTCATATCTGACCAGGTGTGGAGGTTGTGGAAGTTTGTGATGCCATCCCGGGTGAATTGCGATTCATCCGTCCACAGAATTCGGTCTAGAAACCTTCTGTTTTCGATGTCAGACTCGAGCAGCCAAGTGCAGAATTGCAATCGTCTTTCGGAATCTCCTTCCTGTAGTGCTTGGACCGGGATATGGTGGTATGGATGTAGTCCCTCTCGGTTCACAACGGTCCAAACTCTCCCTGAGGACAATCCTAACCGTCGTGCGACCTGCCTGATGCTTATTTCAGGGCTGTTCCTGACGATGTTGAGGATTTGTTGGTCGGTGTCCGCTGAATCGGCCGATGTTCCTGATCGCGTCTCTGCTCTGGGGGCGGTTACACCTCCGGTTTCTTTTAACCTTCTGAAAGTCCTTGAAAATACCTTTCTGTCGGGTACACGCCGATTCGGGTATTCTCGTACGGCCTCATTATCATTTCCGTCTACTAAACCGTACACGTAAGTTATATCGGCATACTCTTCAACACTGAATTCTGCCATTTTATCTTAATTTTTTCTATTAAACACCCGTTCTTATTGCTTGCTTCTTCAACTGTGGTCAATGTCCTTTCAAACTTACCCATTTTTATACCATAATTCATAGGAGGTATTAGAAACGGAGCGTCAGGATACTTAGGAGTCAATACTGGATATAATAAACTAATAACGCTATTTAACGAGATTACATTTATTATTTTATTACTGTTTTGCTGAAATAATAAAAATGTATTACCTGTGTTTCCTAAACAAACATTTCCGAACTTGCTGTCATAAAAATTGTTTACTTAACGACTTTCTCCATTATGGTGCAATAAAGTAATTAGGTACCTGTGAGGATGTTTTAATTTCAGGACTTTTGCAACCCATTTCTACCTGGGCATGTTGCACCTTTTTGGAAAGGTAATTAGATAGGCAACTTAAAAAAAATAAAAAGTAGGTGTGTTAATAACATGAATTTCGGAGAAAAGTGGGGCGAGAGGTGAAAAATCGTGAAATAAAAGTTAATTTTTTCAACTTCCAGGGGAGATTGTGGCCAAGGGGTTGGGGATAGGGGGACAGTGTTGACCGTTTTGGAAAGGGCTTCGAAATAGTAATTTTTTGAGATCGGTTTGGGGCCACTGCGATGCGTAGAAAAAAGGATAAAAATACAAGAGCGGTTCCCATATAAGGCAAAATACTGATTAACGAATCACCCTGTAACTGCCGAACGGTGCGAGATACCGCTCCCCCTACACATACGATTTTTTGCTTGTCTCGGTCTGACCTTTCACCCCCTGCAATATTTCCCTCCCATCTCTGAACACCCTGTATAGGGGATTAGTAGAATGATTATCCTGAGGCCACTAATCTCGAATATTATGGAAATTTGTAAATCCAAGATGCCAGATCCAATATGGAGACCAAATGTCTCGATTTCAACGGATTTCAATGAAAATTAGTACAATTATTATTCTGAGGCCACTAATTTCGAATATTAGCAAAATTTCCAAATTCAAGATGGCGTTTTTGTGTTGAAACAATTTCTAGGATATAACAAACTAAAACATTTGAGAAGTGTTTAATTAGTAAATATGTACCCAACGCCGGGTGAAACCGGGTAACCCAGCTAATTAGAAATAAAATCAGAAATCGATTCTTCGTCAAGTAATAAGTCCTTAGGCTGAAAAGACGTCGACGAAAGCTTCGTCAGGTGGGTAAAATCACTATAACTAATATCACAGTAGGGATCATAGAAAGCAGTTTTAAAAAGTCACCAAAGAGATAGGCAGTTTCAAGGGGATCAGTAGTATCTATATCACCGTATCTCAACGGGGAAGGGTATCCGTCACACTTACGCTTAGAATTGACGAAATGCAAAGGACTGCTTTGGCTCACTGCGGATTGCATTTTCTACAGATAGGAGCTGTAAGAATCGTCAACAGCAGAAACATACAGCGAACGCATATTGCAGAAATCAGCATAGTATACATTACTCCTCGAGAAACAAAACCTCTACCATGCTTTGTTTCTGGCTTTCTTTAGGTGTTTCATAGTACTATTATTAACGCAGACCAGTCACAATTAGCAAGCCAATCATTTATTTTGGTAAAATCAGTCTTTTTAAAGTTGTAACATAAATTTTCAACATCAGATTTATAAATAGAGGGAGTACTGTCAAACGTTAAAATAGTATGTAAGGCCGGGTGGTGACTGGTTTCGGGAACGAGCGGAGCCAAGCAATGCTTTACGAGGATTCCGCCGGGATCCGAAGAGAACACCAGGTGATAGGCCCATCGAAAGAATGTAGTTAATGAAGCTACTAGCAGATTGAAAAGCCGATGATATGGACGGAAACACCCCATCGTTGTCATCAGATTGCTCCCAGGAAACAGTGGGAAAATGAAAGTCGCCAAAAAGCAGCAATTCATTAGAGAGATGTAGTTTAGACATAATGTCCTCGATACATAACGCCACAGACATATAAATATCCAAATAAGAATTTGGAGGAATGTAGGAGGTGGCAATGTACAGCCCCTGACCAATGAATTAGTTGTACAAGCAAATTTTTTTAAGAAGTCTTGCCTTGAAACTTTGCACAATATTGCTATAGATCGATTGGAAAGCTTTTTTTTCGGGGATTTTAAGTCCTTCGCGCGACCCATTTTCTAATTTTTTACAATTATCACAGTGTTAATTTATTTATTTATTTATTTATTTATTTATTAGTGACAATTCATCATAGACTGATTACTACAAAAATAGCAAGTATGTACATGTATATGGCATGAAAAGTGAAACCTTAACGAAGCTGACTCTTCAGTTGGTTTCGCGACAAGTTAAAATCGATATTGGCTTTATGATTATTAAAGGCGCGTGACATCGACGACAGAGGATTATTCATACCATAATTAGTACGATGAAAAGGCACTCGGAAGAAATCATGATCACGCACGGAGCGAGTCGGGAGAGAAATCTGAAAGTAAGCGACAAGCTCAGGTGAGTTGATCCTGCCCGATAGGCAATCAAAAGTGAAAACTACTTTTGCAGTGTCGCGTCGTTCCTCAAGAGATTGAAGGGATAAGAGCCGCAGCCTGTCAGTGTAAGGATGTAGCACTGAAGGGTTGCTCCAGGGAAGATTACGGAGGGAAAACCTAAGAAATCTACGCTGGACACCCTCGACGCGATCAATAGAAGTCGCATAAAACGGAGACCAAACTATACTTGCATACTCAAGAATAGGCCTTACAAATGTACAATACAGGGTCTTAGTTACAAAAGGATCATTAAATTCCTTGGACCAACGCTTAACAAAGCCAAGCGTAGAGCTGGCCTTACGAACGATCGCATCGATGTGTTCAGAAAATGTAAAATGGCTATTCAACCAGATGCCCAAATCTTTGGTTTTGTCAAGTTTTAGTAACGAGCATCCGTCAATAGTATAATTAAAAGAAGTAGTGCTTTTCTTGTGAGAGAAACACATGTAAGTGCATTTGTCAATATTTAGTGGAAGTTGGTTTAATGAGCACCATGTGTGAAAAGCATCAATGTCAGAATTTAAAAGGTCACAGTCATGCTCGTTACGTATAATGCGAAAGATCTTGGCATCATCTGCGTAACAGAGAATCCTAGAGTTAGAAAGAGACAGAGACACATCGTTGATATAAATAATAAAAAGTAAGGGACCTAAATGACTGCCTTGAGGTACACCCGAGGTGTTAAGGATTTCTCTGGAGTACAGACCACGAAATAAGACTCGCTGTGAGCGATGAGACAAGTAGGACCCAAGCCATTTGATAACAAGAGGTGGGAAACCAAGAAAATGTAATTTAGAGAGCAGAATTCTGTGATTGATTCTATCGAAAGCCTTACTGAAATCAGTGAAAATGCAATCAACTTGTTTACCATTTTCAATGTTTGTTAAACAGAAATTAGAAAATTCTAGAAGATTAGTGGAAGTAGACTTTCCCTTGAGAAAGCCATGCTGAAAAGATTGCAGAAAAGGTTTACAATGAAAAGAGAGCACGTCACAAATCACAGATTCAAAGAGTTTAGCAATACAGCATAAATTGGCAATAGGTCTGTAGTTAGAGATTTCGGACTTGGAACCCTTTTTGTGAAGCGGAATAATGATAGAGAGTTTCCAAGTATGCGGAAAAACACCACGAGAAATTGATAAATTAAATAAATAACATAGAATGGGGACAAGAGGACGTTACACCTTTTAATAAAACACGCGGGAATGCCGTCGGGTCCACACGAAAAGTTATCGGCTAAACTAGAAATATATTTAGTTAAAATAGCCTCGTCAAAAAATAAATCCTTAAGCGTAAGTGATGTCGGCGGAAGCGTCGTCAAGTGTGAAAATTGCTTAGAACTAGTATCACAGAAATCAGTATCACAGTAGTCAGCTAAGAAAGCTGTTTCAAAAAAGTCACCAAAGAGATTGGAAATCTGCTGAGGATCGTCGGTATCAGTATCCCCGAGGCGCAACGACATAGGGTAGCCATCCGAATTACGCTTAGAATTAACAAAACGCCAAAAGCGCTTCGGATCTTCACGTAGAGAAAATTTCATATGGCTGAGATACTCGTTATATGAGGAGTCTATTTCGGATATAAATTGAGAACGAACCACCGAATAGGCGGCATAGTCTATATCCGTTCTTGAGATGCAAAACTTCTTCCAGGCCTTATTCTTTAAATTTTTCAAATGTCGTAAAGCACCATTAAACCAAGGTGGACCCGAGGGTGATCCACGGGACTTACAGATTGGAACACAGTGAATAAAGCTTTGAAATAAAATATTATAAAAAGATTCAATAGCTGTGTCGATGTCACGTTCGAGAAGAACACTGCTACAATCGCTAGCCGAAAGCCAGTTATTGAGCTTAGAAAAATCAGCCTTTTTAAAGTTATAACAAAAGTCAGATGGCGCAGAAGAATTTAACATATAAGAATCAGAGCACAATATAATATGAAGAGCTGGGTGATGCCCAGTCTCAGGAACCAAAGGAGTAATACAGCGCATGACGGAGGTACTACTAGGGTCAGTGGAAAAAACCAAATCAAGCAAGTCTGCCTGAGGCCAGAAGAGGCCACGCTGTCCAGGAAAGTCGTAAGATGATGCGAAGCTCCAGTAGGCGACGGGAAAAAATCACTATCGTCAACAGAAGGTGACCAATTGATGGACGGCATATTCAAGTCACCGAACAACATCATCTCGTCACGCGGATGCATTAAACCAGCGACGAATTCTAGGCAGGTGGCAAGTCGTGCATAAGTCGCAGGCGATTCACGAGGAGGGATGTAGGCTACGACCAAGTGGATGCTTCTCTGCGGGAGTCTCAAGACAGCACAGACCAGCTCCAGCCCGTCAGAGTCGGGAACATCGATGAGTCGACACGGAATGTTGCACCGGACGGCACAAAGTACCCCACCACCCACTGGGGCGTCCAACGATCAGTGCCGGTCACGGCGGAAGACCACATAGTCCTGACCAAAAAGCTCAGCGTCGGAAACACCACAATTCAGCCAAGTCTCCGTCAAACAAATAAGGTCAAAAGAGCAGTCGGCAGAGCTTTTGTAAAGCTGCGTCTTCTTTGATCGGAAGCCGGTTACATTGGCGTAGTAGATCGAGAATTCGCTGATCCGTTTTTTGCAGGAGCCAGAGAGCTACAGACAGCCTTATTTCTGTGAATGAACTCACGAACAATAGCATTCGCGGGCCAGATCGCAGGAGAAACGACTGCCGGGAAAAGATCTTCCGGTACTAGGATCTTAAATGAGGCCGAGAATGCAAGACCTCCCTGACCGCGCTGTGGCGTAATGCGACTACACGCCACCAACCCTCGAGAAGCTTTGACGTGAGAGGTTATATGTTCAATAACCTCATTTTCAGTGGTGTCTGGGTGGACTCTGGAGACAAAGATCTGTCGCGGCAGCCTGGCAGGTCTAAGCGCGCCTGGATTTCCCATCGCTGAAGCAGGCGGAGAGTCGTCAGTACTAGAGATGGCTGTAGGAGCAACGCAAGGCTCTGTATGTTTCACCTGAGCAACCCGCTGACGACGACTACGTCAAAGTACATAGTTGTCTTTAAAGAACAATGCACTTTTTTAGTTTTTTGATAATTTATTATTTTTCCCCGACACTCTTTTAACAAAGTTCACTAATTCACTTATTAAGAAAGGCTTTTATAAACATTAAAAATAAGCAAGCAACCAGCAAACTTAGCAATGACCGCAAAAACAACATTGCGCTAGTTACTTGTAAATTACATACCTACCTGCAAGCCTTTTAGGTTTTTTGCTAAAATTGGGTAATTTAAAAAAAAACTAAATTCCTAGAATAGTTAATTTGTAAAAAAGCGGGCGTTTTTTAAACTTTTCAAGACTTAAGCAGCGAGACGACAGAGAACCCACGTCAGCTGCAATAGATCTAAGCTGCCTAGAATTAGTCGAAGTAGCCGACGATCACGAACCGAGATCATCGCGAACCTACTTCACTCCACGACGAATATTCTCAGTAACCGGCATAACCGAAGCAGGAAGATCGTACCCCGTGATAAGAGTCTGAAAGTCGTTAGTAGTTTCACCCAAAAATTACAAGTATCAAGTATCAGTTTTATTACATTTCATACATTTACATTTTTACATACACTTGTTCACTATATTGCCTAACACTCTTGTGTTTTACTGGTATCAAAAATGACAACTTGGACGAAAGAGCGTGCGTCTTTTCAAGTAAGGATAAAGAATTAGAGTTTACCTCCGAAACTGTAGACAGAAGAGTATCAAACAAGCTTGAAAGAAACTGTTACAGACGCCATCAAACGCGACCTCTTCGCAAGAGATAGAAGACGAACAGATCTTGCAAAGATTCATTTTGAAACAAATAAAAGTGATTTTAAAAAATATTTAAAAACACTGTCATAGCCGAGACACAAAACAAATAGAAGTTATCGATAAATAAGGCTTAAACCAGTGATTAAATCAGAGTTTCGGCTCAGAGAGAGCGGCACTACACACATATATCATGCAAATAAATAAAGAAATAAACTGTCAGTTAAATAATTAAATAGTACATAGAAACAGCACAATAAAGAGTATCACAGTTCGACGAACTCAAATTGCACTAACTAAGAAAACAAAACGATGAAAAAAGTATCAAACATCAGAGTTTAAGGTTCAGGGTTAAAAAACCACAGAATTCATCTTGTAAGCACTAAAAGGACACGAAGCCCAGCCATGGACGCAACACCGCATCAGAAATCACAATAATAGCAATATCACTCTCCCCTTGGGCAGACACTTAACCGAAAAAACATATAGAAATCCCAGAGAAAAACATAGAATTTAACAATAAATCATTCATCCAAACGATTGCAATGATAATAGTGTTATAATTAATGGCTACAACTCAAGAATAAAAAAAGAAATTGCAAAAAATACAAAATTAGCTGTGTCCACACTCGACCTCGACCTATGAAACAAGCTTGGTGGTTTCTCTTTTTCAATTCATTTCTAAGAAAATTGTACTTGTCTTTAGAAAGTCATAAGTCTAAAAACAAGGACAAAGCTTCCTCAAGAATGAATTTCTGCGGCTGGTCTCTTGGGGTGGTATTCATCTCCTTAAGAAGCACCACTAGTCGATAGTCTATACCTTTTAAAAATCAGCACTTTTTTTAAAAAACCCAAAAAATAATAGATGTTTTTGAAGCTTTTATGCAAAACAAATACCAGATTCTGAAAGAGCATCCCCAAAAACCCCTTATATACGATTTTGGAAGAAAATCATCCCAATTTTCTATTCGAATGGTACAATTGAACTTGCGTGGACAAAATTCTCGTTTTGCGCATTAATGGGTTAATTTGATAACAATTAGAACGTGGGCATCTCTAGATTTTTTTTTAAACTTAAAAATAAATATAAATTTGAACAAAAAATCGCCGTTTTTGGTTAAAATGCTATTATTGAAAATACTATTTGATTTTTATTATAACTTATTGGCTTAATAATACCTCCTCCTATATAGTAAGTGATTTCACTAACAATTCAACCTCCTCATACAAACATTTTCACAATAGAACTTTGAAATCATAGAAAACTTGAAGATTTAAAAAAAAAAATTAACTGTTTAAATTTTTCTCTGACTTTAGCCTTTCCAGACACAAAGAGGGTGGGTAAATATTTAAAAAAAAAATTGTTTTAATACATTTAGTTTACTATCGAATGGCATTAAAATGTTTAAAATCTATGACATGACGAAAATGGATTTTTGGTCACCCAAGAATCGTTTTAGCCTACTGTGCGCCATGCGAAAACTACCTGAATTTAATTATTTAATTAGTACGTTACGCATCATGCGGCCGAATGCAGAAATTGTCAAATTTTTCTTGTGGACCAAAATATCATATTTGTCCGACTGAATTTAGATTTTCAAAACCAAGGGTTTTGTTTAAATAAAGACAATTACTCTGAGTTAAAACATTTGTTTGCACGGGAATGACATTATTTTACCTTTTTTCACAATATTTAGGGATTTATTATAAACGGGAATATTGTTTTTACATTTTTTACGGGCGTACATTTTTTCGAAAGTACAAAATGACACGAGTGTGCTTACGCAATTCTAAGTATTAATAGGGGGATGATAATAAAATAAAACGCACTGGTCGTTTAATTTCAACATTTCAGAGCCGTTTAGGTCTACAATTATGTACTGCGATTTGTAGAGTGGATCATAATGCAACGTGGGTCAAAAAAAAAAACGAATGACACACCTCTAACATTGCTTGCAAGTTGAATTAAAGTTGGTTTCCATATACATAAACACAAATTTTAATTTTTACAATGAAATAGTAAGAACTAGTAATTAGTAAGAGCATGTATTTATTTTTATGCTAACTATTACAAACACATTTGCCAAACTAACACTATCGCTTTAACGTGGGATAATAATTCATTGCATACAAAAGCAGACACCAGTTAATTATTTTTAGCACATTTTTACTGCTTATATTTTCCTTGAAAATTAGATTCCTAACAAATGCTTTATTTCAATTAATTGTTTAAACATTAATTACAGGTCTTTCCTACCATTCTGTAATGAAACTTTACCTATCGCTTAGTAAACGCTAATAATAAATAATAAAATAAATGTAAATAATCAAATCGTTTAAACAAATTTTTAGGATGTATTTTATGCCTAGTTCTAAGTACAGTTCTATTACAAATTACTTCTATTATTTATTTCCTTCTATAAAAACTAACGAGATTCCAAATATTCCAGCAAAATAATTTTTCAAGCTAAAACATTTATAAAGTATTTATAGTATTCAGATATAAGCAGTTCATCTTAGATGAATAAAATATAAAGTTCTTATTTTTTACAATCGAACAGTATAGCCGCGAGAACTTCTTGCCTGTTCAAATATATCCAACAAAACACATGCATAACATGTATCAGTGGAGTTAAGTTTGCTTGAATTCGGCTAGGATCGAGAAACAGGGTATTAAAGGACTATTATTATTTCCTGCAATGTGCCGCACAAATGCTGCAGAATATCTCAAATTACTAATTTCAGTGTATATTTTACACTGCATTTTAAGTTGTTTTGGGTTTACTTTCCGAATGATGTAGCATTATCTTAGACTAATTTCTGCAGCATTAATTGCCATTGTCAAATTAAATGAATTCTTGCATGTAATTTTTCTAGGAAATATGTGTCGATATCAAAGTAAATAAATTTTTTTACGAAAAGATGTTGTTTAAATTTATATACCAGGTGAGGAAAAAGTCTGAAAACCCCTGAATAAATTTGAGGGGTCAAGTTTCTATGAAAAATACTTCAAACAAAACTTGTCAATCTTGTGTAGGTTAACTTGACCACGACCTTGAACTTGATCTTGAGGTCAAGTCTCTAACTCATATCTGAACTTAAAATGTTCCGTTCGTTTATAGTCCGGGGTCAGAAATATGGCTCAATATCAAGTGCAAGGTCATGGTCAAGTCAACCTGAACAAGACCAAGAAGGGATGAGGGGCTAAGATGCAAAATGCATTAATTACTAACCTTCGGTGTAAATACTTGATGGGTTTATATCTGTTTAAAATACGATCGACTTTTTTGCCGCCCGAGATAAATTTCAATCAAGGTGCAAAAGCTTGACAGCCAAAACCTAATAATGGTGGAATTGCTAGGATTCAATACCTTGACACAATTGGACTTACAGGTGATCAATGAATTAGAAACACTAGAATTTTTTTTAAAGTTTTTGAGAATTGTGGATATTTAAAAAATTTAGTAAAAATTATGTAAAATTGACACTACATATTTATTACTCAGCTTCATCTGGTGTACATAAAGTTTTAAAAATTTAATATTTCGTCGTTCCCCCTTGGCTTTAATGACTTCTTTTATTCTATCTGGCATACTTTCAATACAACTCTTGATCATTTCCTTAATTTCAGCGTCGTTATTCCATATATCTTCGAATCTTTTCAAAATTTGTATTGTATTGTCGACGAAATAAATAGGACCGGGGCATTTGAGGTAATGCAACACCAAATCATTGTTTCTGGTGGATGTTTTACCGTTTTTATGATCTTTAAAACATTCATTGGGTCTCCTTCTAACAAAATGTGCGGCTTGCGTGACAGCCTCTAAGCGACATTCGTCACTAAATATGACCTGAAGTTTGAAGAAAATATAAAAAATCGATATTTTTGACAAACATACGGGTCAATGAAACCCTAATGTTCCAATTTTTAATTACTTTTTTGCAATCATCGATGGTTAAGTTGGTATGAAGTTTTTCCCAAATTAATCGCTTTTTCTTAATTTTTTCCGTTAATTTCGGCTTCTTTGCAGGCGACCTACATTTTAGACATGCCTCATGAAATCTTTTAACTTTCACCGCTGATATATTTACTCCCTGCTAATTTAGCTCTCTAGTGAGTACGCGTACTGGAGCCCTGCGTTGTTGTGGACCCTTCCGAATAATTTCCCGGTCAGTTTTCGCAGCGGTTTTCCTTCTCTACTCCTACAGTTTTCCCGTTTATTATGACCAGCCCCCTGTCACTCTAAAGCCGTTTTTGAATTACAGCGCTCGCAGTCTCCCCATGTTTTCATATAATTTTTGGAACAATCGTAGCCTTGAACCGCTCAAGCATCTGCCGGTCCTAACACCTGCGGTGTGTACGCTATATGTATACAATACTTTCTAAAAGTAAATTCTCATCATTTGTATACTATTTCGTTAGTATACATTTATCAGCCAGGATTCGCTGATTAGGCGTAAGTTGAAAATTATTTGACTTATGCACAAAAATTCAGTTAAAAAAACTTTAAACGCGTTTTACTAAAAACACACTTTTTCGGCGCGCGTCGTAAATTCACGAGATAACTACTCGGCCGATTTATTTCAAATTTTGTGCAGCTATTTTTAATTTATTATATCTTAAACTACTGCACGGGCCTAAATTTATAACAAAAAAAAAACATTTTTTTGATTGAAAAAACGCGTAAAACTGGATAACCAATGTTCAAAAGTGTACCAAATGTTTTAATCGCTTTAGGGCTCTAAATTTAGTCCCGTGCATTCCTTTATACTCAAAACTAATCAAATATTTTTGGTTATTTGTTCACAGATGCTTATTTTGTCCAGGAATTTACGAGGCGCAATTTGCTTTTTTTCGGCGGTGCTGCGGTGATCCATTAGGGTGGTCGCCATTTTGTTTTCTAATCATTTTATCCAATGAAAATGTTCACTTTTAACCCCAATAAAGATGTGTATAAAACTTCAAATCGATATCTTGAATAGTTTTTTTTTTGGTAGCTGTTTAAAAAAAAATTAATTTTGAGCAGTTTAACAGTGGACTAGCCCCTTAAGTGGACAAAACGATTGCCAAAACCCAAACTTACTGACAAACACAAGCAAACTCGTTTAAAGTTCGCTAAAAAGTACATGTCCTGGAAAGATGAATGGCGTCATGTCCTTTTTAGTGATAAAAAAAAGTTTAATTTGGACGGACCTGACGGTTTCCAATTTTATTGGCATATTGGTTCGCCAAAAAAAAAAAAAAGGTGATTCTGTCTGTTTGGCAGGATTTTAAGGGAATCGTTTTTTCAAAGCTTTTACCAGACAACACCACGATCGATTCTGAAGTGTAATCTAATCAACTGGACCAAATGAATGATTCACTCAAACAGAAAAGGCCAGAATTGATCAATAGAAAAGGTATAGTGTTCCACCAAGATAATGCGAAACCTCATACAAATTTAATAGCTCGCCATAAGTTTTTACAGCTTGGATAAGATGTACTACCACACCCACCATATTCCCTGTATTGGACCAAAGTGGAGAATATATAATTGAATAAAATATTTATGCACTATAAGAAAATCGTCTTTCATTTTCACCAAAAAACCAAATTACTTTCCGAACAACCCAATACTTACTAATTAAACATTTCTCAAATGTTCCAGTTTATTATATCTTAGAAATGTTTTCAACTTTTGATAACTATTTCTTAACTTTTCCCAATTTTTTCACCAACACCTACCTTATACCTTTCACCAACTTTCTGCAAATCTACTTCCCAACTATCCCCAAAACTCTACGCGCTACGCCCCCGTGTGCGTCCACCTCCGTGCCTGCTTTTACCCCCACAAATTCGTTTTTTCTTATTATCTATGCTCACAGCATGCAAATCCGATTCATTTAAAGATATGCTAAACGTGTCTTTATTTCCAATCGATTGACCCATCAGTGATACCTGTTGTAGATCTCCCCTCCGAGCTGGAGTCAATTGAAAATCAATAAAATCTAATCAAAATCACAACTTCTTCTTCTTCCTCACCCAGTTCGTGGCCCACACAACACCTTTAGCGTCCTTTCGTTCGTTTGTTTATTGCCCTCCCCTATCCCGCATACCCAGGTCGAATCGCGCAGGAAACACCGCAGATTCATTTGCCTTTGAGGTCGTCCATTAATCACGTGATGTTTTTCAGAAACTTGTTAACCCTCTCTCCCCCTTCCCCTTGGTAATACGTGGTGAGGTTTACAAGAGGTACAAAGTGTCTTAAAAATTTTCAGAATATCAAAAATTTCATAAGATTTAATAATAATAATAATAGTAATTTATTAGCATATTCATAGCCATTTTATAAATATAAATATCTTATACAAAATATTCTCTCACGTACTGAACAATTTTAGTTCGAAATAATCTGAAACTATTTTCTGTCTTAATATCTATTGGTAATTCATTAAAGTTCTGTAGCCCTCTAAAAAACAAACTGTTCTGTGCAGCGGCATTTTTAAATTGTGGCAATCTAAAGTCGTCACCTGATCTCAATAGATAAGGTTGCATGTCCCTTGTCAAATTAATATAGTTTGTTAGGTACTTTGGCATCATATTGAACTTCACTTTAAAAATAAAAATAAAAACGTTCATCATTATTCTCTGTTTAACACTAAGCCATTGTAACGAACTAAGCATCTGATTTATTGGCGTGTATCTATCGCATCGCAGAATGATCCTCATCGCCTTGTTCTGAAGGAGTTGCATCTTCCGTAACATTTGCTGGTTACACATAAACAGTATAGTGCTGCAGTACTCAAAGTGCGGTTTCACTATAGTGTTGTAGATCTTAATTGCTGTGAGTGTCGATATATTACAGCGAATCCTTCTCAAGAAATCAACTTTTTTCCCTATCTTGGCCGTTATGTTGTCCACGTGAACTTTGAATTTTAAGTTATTATCAATTAAGATTCCTAGGTACTTGAATTCCTTTAGCGTCTCGATCCGTTCTCCATCCACAGATAGTCCTAGCTCCTCCACACTGTTCACGAACATCGATTTTGTTTTTTGAGTGTTGAGTTTCAACTTATTCGCTTTTAGCCAGATGTTAATGTTATCCAGATCTTCTTGTAATTTATGTCTGATTTCGTTCGTGTCCTTTCCCGCGATGTATAATAAGGTGTCATCAGCAAAAAGTGCCAGTTTGGAATGCCTTATAGTAGTTCCCATGTCGTTGATATATAGGACGAAAAGAAGAGCACCCAGAACTGATCCCTGTGGAACTCCCAGGTCCACGGCAGTAGGCTCAGACGTGGCCTGACCAACTCTCGTCCTTTGGGTTCTGTTAGTCAGAAACTCTCGAAACCAAGCCAGTTCCTTAGACCGTACTCCGTAAATCTCAAGCTTCTTTAATAGTTTCTTCCTGTCGATCGTCTCAAACGCCCTCCTGAAGTCAAGAAACTCACACGCTATTGTATTCCTCGCAGCAACTTCTTCCTTCCATGAAGCCAACACCATATTAATAGCTGTTTCACAGGAATGCCGTCGTCTGTATCCAGACTGATTTTCGATAATGATATCATTTTCTTCTATGTGACGTATTAATTGCTTGTACACAATCTTTTCCAACAATTTCTCGATAATAGGTAACATGTTGACAGGACGATAGTCTTCGCACCTTTCTGGAAACTTAACTTTCGCTATCGGCGTTATGACTGATTCCCTCCACGACGCTGGAAAAACACCCGTGTCGAGTGATTTATTTATGAGATCTAAAAGCACATCGCCAATTCCGTCGAGAACATCCAAAATTATTCCTGGGCTGATAAAGTCATAGTCTCTCTTATTCTTCATTCCTTTTAAAGTTTCTTTAATATCTAAAAGCGTTACTGGTTTCATGGTAAAAACACTACCCGAGTAACTAATATCATCCAGGTACGATACATCAGGAATGGACTGATGAATTTCTTCAACGCTTTCAGCGAAAAAACCGTTGAATTGGCTCGCCATTTCATCCTCGGTTGTCACAATTACCCCATCAACAGTAATGTGGTCAATGATGTCCCTTTTAGTCTTTAAAACCAGCTCTTTTAGTGTCCTCCACATATGTTTTTGGTCGTTGCATTCATTCAACTTTCTTTTTATGTATGCACTCTTTGCTTTTCGTAATTCTGACTTATACTTGTTTCGCAACAACCTATAACGATCCCAGTCAGTTTCTGAATTCGTGAAAACTGCCCGCTGTCGTGCCCTTATCTTCTCCAATTTTCGGTTGCATGTGATTCTCGTAAACCACTGGGGTCTATTCTGAGATCCGTTTCACGTGAATAATCGTTCACATTTCGAAAGTCCTATTCTGACATTCGTCTAAGATGAATGTTCCACATGTTCCATGTCTCATGTGAAACTTGCGGAAATTTTTAGCTATTCTCGCAATCGTCAGAGGTGAATGCTTTCGGTGTGAGGTGAATAATTCGTTCACTTGATTTTTCCAAGTGAAGGCAATGATTAAAGTTTCGGGAACAGGAAGTGTCGGACGAAATGAGAGGAAAAAAATAAGTGATGCTATTTTATATCCAAAATATATTTGTCTGAGCATTAATTTGAGTTTTTGAGTATATTTTCGTGTTGATTTCTTTGCAGGAAACTGACTAATAAGAAACAGTATTGAACGTAAACAGTCCTCAAACCAGAACTATTTTAGAGTGGCAAAAGGTAAATTTGTTACACGAATGGGTAGCGGATTTAGTATATTGCATATATATGTAGATACATATATGAAAATGGTAAATTTGCTTCTCTGTAGGTTTGGCACGACTTCAAACTGAACACACAAAAAAATTGCAGGATAATAAAAAAGAGGTAAACGCATCAGGTGGTGGCCCAAACATACTGCATAATTTCTCCGCACATGAAGAAAGAGCAATTGCTTTACTAAATTTACGAAAGGTAACACAAATATCGCGAAGAGTATTTGGACTACCTCCTCCGACAATGCAGAGATCATCTGAATTTTCCCAAGCTGCAGTTTCAGCATTAAGCAATCCAGGATCTTCTCGACAAGGTACCAGCCTGCCAGAAGTGTATCCTGAAACGGAAACATATGAACCGAGTTCTACAGAACATGATCCTGCTCTTGAAAATTTTACACACTCTTGCAGAAAATGATTTAGCTGAAGAAAATTGTCGCAGTTTCGACAAGGAGGTCTCCACCCTGCTACCACAAAATCAAACATATAAAAGGCAAGGCGGCATCCGAAAAAATAGGAAAGTACTTCTTGAGCACCAAACGTCTTTATTAGAAAATATCCAGAATTCCATATTTAAAAATTTATAATCTCTAAATTATTAAAATTCCTTTAAACTTTTAATTCACTGTTTAAAAGCAAAGTTCTCTCCTTGTTAGAATATTGGAGCCGATGACGTTTGTACTGGGACAGTTCCAATTTCACCTGTTCCAAGCGAAATATTTTTGTTCGATTCATGTGAATCTCGGAATAGGCACATTCACATGAAACGAAAGTTATGTGGAAATTGCTTTTCATGTGAAGCGGATTTCAGAATAGACCCCACTGTTTATTTTTGTTGTCGATTCTTTTCACCACAACATATTCATTAGACACTCTCGTAAGTTAATTTTTCACTATTTCAGCTACCTCGTTCACAGTGATATCCTTTTCGATATTCATTAGTTCACTTTCCATTATTTTGTTTATGAATTCCTCTTTTTTATATATTATCTGCTTATAATACTCTGTTTTGATAACCGGTTTCACTTGGATTGGTATATCGATAGTTACACTTTCATGATCACTCACGCATAATTCAGACGCCGTTGCCGCATTTATATTCCTCATATTTGTAATTACATAATCAATCAGCGTTTTAGATATCCCAGTTATTCACGTCGGCTTGTCCAATATCATCTTTGCGTTAGTTACTTGAAGTATATTATTTAATTCTCTTCTGTAAGTATCATTAACACTTAGCCAGTTAATATTCAAATCACCCACCATGACAAATTCGCAGTTCACCTCACTAAGGTTCAAAATAAGATCTTCAAACTTCTCCCAAAATAACTTATTTAATGCCTTTGGCGACTTATAAACTACTGAAACATACATTTTAAATTAATTAACCGATAATCTGACCGTTAACCACCAAAAATCTTTTTGATGCATATATTCATGGACCACCTTATAATGCCACCCCTTCTTAATATACATTGCCACTCCACCGGTATGTTTTGAAATACTATCACATCTTACCAGATCGTAACTATTAATATTTAATTCCGTATTATCAATATCAATAGTTAAGTGCGTTTCGGAAAGCATAATCATTTCAAATGCACTGTCCTGGATTATTTCTTCGAGTTCATTGAAATTATTTATTAGACCCTGGACATTTAAGTATAGGCAATTGATGGACTGTAATTGCTAATCAGAGCTGTAAAAAATGGCATTACCAGTAACATGCATTACCATTACAGGTAATGCAATTTAAAGATGATTACCATTACCATTACAGTTACTGGTACTGGTACTTCACCATTACTGTAATCACATGAGCATTACTTAGCATTACTCGCCATTACTAGCATTACTTACTCACACGAGCATTATTTAGCATTACTAACCATTACCAGCGTTACTTACTGCTCAGTATAGCAGTAATACTCAGCCTTACTCAAAATTATTACAATAAACATGTTTGAATGAATATTAAAATATATGTTTATTCATATAAAATCGAAGATTTTATTACCAAAATGTAAAAAAAACTTTCGAATTGGTATTTCTTATTATGAATAATGCAAAGTACTGCCATGTAATGCTACGTAATTCCGAGTAATGTTAGTAATGCCAAGTAATGCTAAGTAATGCTCATGTGATTACAGTAATGGTGAAGTACCAGTACCAGTACTGTAATGATAATTCGATTTTCTTGCATTACCATTACTAGTAATGGTACTGGTAATCATCTTTAAATTACATTACTTGTAATGGTAATGTCTACGTTAATGCATTCCAAAGTAATGCAATATTTTACAGCTCTGTTGCTAATAATCCACTCGGCTCTTGGTCATCTTTACTTTACGTTGGAATACACTGCAAATTTTATCTCGACTATCATGTTTTGAATCTAATTGTATTCCCAGCTTTCCCATGGCTGTTACGCAATTATTGCATTTCAATGTCGTGCTAACGCAGGTCTTTGTTTCGTGATTACCACTACATTTTGCACATACCACTTCCTTATCACAATCCTTTGCCATATGATCAAAACCCCAACACTTGAAACATCTTTTTATAGGAACATAATCGAAAACATGGCATCTATCCCACCCAATATTAACTTTTTTCATCAGCATTATTTTCCTATACAAACTCTCTAATTCAATCACTGCCTTAAACGACGAATTTTGTCTGCTACTGTAAATTCTCCAACACTTCATTTCCCCATCTAGATCGTTCTGGCTCTTTAAAGCCTTCACGACACCATCTTTCTCCCAGGATTCACTTAAACCACACACCAGTATACAAGGTTTGCTCAGCTTCGGTACGCTCACATCATAACTGCCACCCATTTTCTCTACGATCTCGCTCTGCAATTTTTCTCTCGACGGTATATCCCCACAACTTATAGCTATTGCTCCATTTTGCCTTTTATGCATACTGTTTACCCTGGCGGATAGGCTTGCCGGATTAATTGTTTTTTTAATCGCTTTGGCCGTTACCGAATTTTCTTGCTGAGGTTTGGGTTTCACTATGATTGGAGGTTCCCTAACACGATCAGCATATGTTGGTTTTTTTGCAGCCGTTGGCTTCTGGGAAGTTAATTCACCCATACATTGAGACACCTTATTCAAGTGCTCAGCATTTTTCCCCACGTACCAGGATTGCTCCTGCACAGTAACCAACAATTCATTTAATTTATTTGGGATGCTTTCTATACAATTTTTCACGAAGTCTCTACACTGGGTGCACATAAATAATAAATTTTGCTTCTTATTTATTAAATCCGCATCATATTCAGTGAGGTCCACGCACTTTGCATGAAAAACTGCACCACACACTCCACCGCACTGTACAAGATTTGCGTTTTTTAAAACGCGATCGCATGACTTGCATGATAAACTCATTGTAATAATTATCACGACACTCGCGGGCTTATGACCATTATTTCAAACCAAAATAATTAACTTTATTGTTTCAATTTTGAATTTAAATTTAAATTTTTTGTTCAGTCGACTTTCCGCACGTCCGTTCGCTAGTACGTCTCTCACAAGATAACAACAATAACATTATTGCAAATAAACTATAGGTGAAGTCTTATTTATTAGATCAGTGTCCATAAATGGGTACTAGTTTTAACTCACTTGTTTAGAAGTAGAACAATAGCAGAGAATGTTGGAAGACTTCTTTGCTTGGTGCTTTCGGTGGTAACCCATTAAAAGATCACTCGCCCATTTTGTAAATTCTTCTTTTGTGGTATATTTTTGTTTCGCATCATCCAACAACTCCTTAAATTCTTTCTGAGCCATACTAGGTATTTTTCCAACTTATACTGTGCAAATAGGTCTTTATACATATCTCCTAGGTTAGACATTGTTGCATTGTTTTAAGAGAAAACATACGCGGCAACGATTTACGCATGTATTCGGCGCCAAAATCGCCGAATCGGGCGGTTGTTGCGACGTGCGGGGAAATCGTTGCCTGGCAACGGCGAGTCAAGGTCACATGCCGTTTTTCGGTTTAGAAATCGCGCACTCAACAAAAAAATAAATACACGGGATATCTCACTACACCCCCTCCCTCCTCCCTCTTTTCATGTTTCGTGATTTTTTCCGAATATTTGACCTTGACCATGGCCTTGAAGGTCAATACAAGGTCAAGTTGACTTTGTTCAAATGGAAACCATATTTTTGACCACGGAAATGGACAGAGCGGAAAATTTTACGTCCGACTATGATCTTAACCATGACCTCGAAGGTCATGTCAAGGTCAATATGGCTCATTAAAAGGTAACTTGCTTTGTTACTGCGGATTTGTAAAGAGTGGAAGTTTTACGTCCGAATGTGACCTTGACCATAACCTTGATCTTGGCCATGACCTTGACCACTTTTTTCTATAAAATGCATTCCTCGAAAGTTATTTAGCTGTTTCCATACTTCTGGATCACCCTTAATATATCATATATTATACATATCTCGAAAACTCAAATTCCGCTAATGAAAATAAAGTCGAGGACTTTATCCGCAAGTAAAGGGGAATTGTTTAAGCCGTGGTAGAAAAAAAAAGTACATTCAAAATTTTCTGTCGCTCACTTCACAAGTCAGTTTTAGCTTTGGTTGGTATATATGAGAAATATTAAGGTTAGACGAAGACAGGAACAATAGTTTTTATATCTATGTATCTTTGTTATTTATAAGTCCCCAGCTGATTGCTGTGAGGAACGTTTTTGTGAAAAAAATTTTAAATTGAGCGTGATATAAAAGAAATCGGTTCGTGAAAATTTATTTATAATTTGTTTTCATAATTGCGCGCATTTTAGGGAATTTTTTAATAGCATGATTTGCCATGCGGTTTGAGTCTGTGCTAAAAATGGTCTAATTTTTCAGCTACGGTTCTTTCATGTCAGTGTGCCTAGTACATTGGGTAGTCTTCTCACCGGTCCAAGCTACTGTTAAGTCCGAAGATTTTATTGCAGCGTAGAAGTGAACCTTTTGCCCATAAAATTCATTTTGCAGTATAGTGATGGGCCAGCGGTGAGGTGGGTGGAGGACGTGGGTTTACTTTAGTTGCATCGAAGGAGTCTTCTTAATAAGTCGTCTCGCGAGAACGCAACCATCCGGTGCGTTTCAAACAGTGAATAAAACGGAAAGTGCTACTCGGCTTCAAATTATAGACTGTGCTAGTAAATTTGAGTAAATAAGGAATAATTGATTAGCAGTTACCCGGGAGAGTGAAATGCTGTTCTGACCAGGGCAGGCAAGGAGCAGTTGTGTTGTGGCTTTGTCTTCGTTGGCGAGAGAGAGTGTGGTAAATTAAATTTTTCACAATCTTAAATCCTATTCCTCTGACGAACATGGCATGTGACTGAACTGAGAGGTGTTCGTTCGATTCGTTCTGCCGTGACAATAAGTAGTTACTGCGGGCGACAGTCCGCACGATCTTTTGTTCCATAACACGTTTCGTTTAGGTGCCTACATAATGGCAGCAAATGCAGATTTATTTGCATAAAAGTTATCTAAGATTAACCCCATTCGGAAAGATGCTGTGGTACTGTCACAGTGGAATTCTGAAAAATCAATACAGGCAATTACGTCAATTCGTACTTTCTTGGTCTTTTACGTCAATCTTGGGCTAACAACAGAGGGCTCATCCGGCCCATCCCAAGTTCCACAAATGATCCAAGTGTTCTTGTATCCTGGAGGATTCCAGTTTCGCCTTAACTCGTGGGTGAAGGTACTAATCAAAGCATGATATGATCCGCTTAATTCAGCAGAAGTGCTGGAAATTGGGCCATTGTTTACGACATCATTGATAACCCACGGCAGTCTCGTATCCTTGGAATTCTTCCGTCCAATCACGAATTTTCGTCCTAAAAATTTAAATACCTTTGGACTCGCCCTTTTTGGAGACCTTGCACTTCATCAATAAAAGTATTCCCAGATAATTTATTTTGTCTTTTCTATCCTATCTAAAGACTCATTAAGGACGTTTGGTGATTGTATTTGTCCGGGTAGGCATATAAATAATTTTGTTTGTTGGACATATAAAAAAATAAAGTCGTTTGCTCAAAAGAAAGAAAAAGCCAGGAAGAATCAAACTTAATTGCTAATTTACAAGACCTGAATAAACAAAATTGTCATTATTATGATACTTATGGCAATTGAGGATAATACGTATATCCATCAGGTTAAGATAAATATTTACTATATGTACATGAAAAGCTCTGAACTTGGTTGTATGGTCTGTCTGTATAACCTTGGCGAAGAGCAATTCAATATTTTTAAATTATTCCTCGCAATTTAACAGTCCTCAGCAGAGGCTTGGTGTTTCCCCACTTCTTGAATTTGTGGGAAGGCGCAGTCCTAAATCTTTTAGGTCCTGAATGATCGGGGATTGTTTACATACGGAAAAATTAATATAACTAAATATATACAATTCGTTATAAATAGCCAGATGCGATATGTAAAGCATTAAAAAGTGATACTTGAAGGGGCGGCTTAAGTCAAGAATATGGTTACCTCGGATTTCAATGAAACTTTGTAGGAACATTCGCCTAGGCCTATATGCCTAATAGAAAATATCATATAAAGAAATGTCCGGTACCCAGAGATCTGCAAAAATATATTTTTCGTCAATATCTTCAATGATAACCAATACCATAAAAGTCAAAATTTTAGTAAATAAATTCCAATTATTAACACTAGAACTACCGGAGTGCAAACTTGTAATTTTAACATTTATTCTGCAAATATAATGTAATATACTTCCAACTCTGAATAGGTAATTATAAATGGAAAGGCTTTTTGAATATGTCGTATTTTAAAACTTAAAGGCCCAATTACAATGACCGGACCTCAACGGATAGAAATGTCAAAATATGCAGTAAAACGGATAGGAAAAAACACCGATTACAATGACGTATCTGTTCGGATTAAGTTTGTTTAAATATCAATCGTGTGAAAAGTAGAAATTGAATACATAAGGAAAGAAAAGCATTTTCAATGTTTCTAATGTTGTGTTATATGTGTACAGCTTTAGTAAGTTTGACACTTTAATCCGTCAATTCGTTGTTTTCTAAACAAACGAAATTTACTGCGGGTAGTTCTGATCGAATCCGCTTGTATCCGTTCAATGTAATCAATGAGGTAGAAAACGTATGGTGAGAAAACCAATTTGACATTTCAATCCGGTTCCCTTGCGCTCAGATCCGGTCATTGTAATTGGACCTTAATAAGTTTTGGCATAAATCTTGAAAACTATAATTCATTCAAGCGAGGAATTGAGTTGCCGTCAATGTGACGGGTGTTGGTAGTTCTAGTGTTAATGTATTTGCTAATAAGCAAAAAAAAAAATATATTTCCCCTTATTTAAGGAATCGGTAATTCATCGTTAAAAAATTAGGAAATACTCAACTAGTCGGTAATTTTCTGTGAAACATTTTATGATTACTCTAGGAATCGGTAATGCACGGGGTAGAAATTAGACAATACTCAATTAGTCAGCAGTTTTCTGTCACAAATTTGTGATTACTCTAGCAATCGGTAATTCATGGGCCAGAAATTCGAGAGTACTCAACTAGTCGGTAATTTTCTATCACAAATTCTGATAACGTGTAATGGTCCCGGGAATTTGGCTCAGGGGTTTAATTCTGGTTCAGTTTTAATTTCTTTTCATCCTTTTATTTTTAATATTCAGTCCTATACCTAAGCTGACAATATTACGCGGCCACCCTATCTAAATATATTTTAATATAAAAAAATAGACTTAGCTGTGAATGCTTATTGCATGTTGATGATGTTAGATGTTGCTTGCTGCCTGGTGTTAAATTTATTTATGTTGTGTAACCAGGATGATTGCCTGATGTCTGCGTGATTTGATATGCTGGTGGGTTTGATGTCCTTATGCAAAACCCCCGGGAATACATATAAATACAAGCCGTGAAGTAGAAAATGCATACGTAGTGATGTAGTCCGAGAATCGCCGCGAAATAACATTGCGGGGTCTATTCTGAGATCCGCTTCACATGAAAAGCAATTTCCACATAACATTCGTTTCATGTGAATGTGCCTATTCCGAGATTCACATGAATCGAACAAAAATATTTCGCTTGGAACAGGTGAAATTAGAACTGTCCCAGTACAAACGTCATCGGCTCTAATATTCTAACAAGGAGAGAACTTTGCTTTTAAACAGTGAATTAAAAGTTTAAAGGCATTTTAATAAGTTAGAGATTATAAATTTTTAAATATGGAATTGTGGATATGTTCTAATAAAGACGTTTGGTGCTCAAGAAGTACTTTTCTACTTTTTCGTATGCCGGCTTGCCTTTTATAACTATGTTTGATTTTGTGGTGGCAGGGTGGAGACCTCCTTGTTGAAACTGCGACAATTTTCTTCAGCTAAATCATTTTCTGCAAGAGTGTGTATCATTTTCAAGAGCAGGATCATGTCCTGTAGTACTCGGTTCATATGTTTCCGTTTCAGGATACACTTCTGGCAGATTAGTACCTTGTCGAGAAGATCCTGGATTGTTTAATGCTGAAACTGCAGCTTGGGAAAATTCAGATGATCTCTGCTTTGCCGGAGGAGGTAGTCCAAATACTCTTCCCGATATTTGTGTCACCTTTTGTAAATTTAGTAAAGCAATTGCTCTTTCTTCATGTGCGGAGAAATTATGCAGTATGTTTGGGCCACCACCTGTTGCGTTTACTTCTTTTTTATTATCCTGCAATTTTTTTTTTTGTGTTCAGTTTGACTCGCTAATTCGGACCACCTTTAATCCGGACCAGCAAATTTGTATCATTATGTATTCTACAGTCCGGATCACTTTTTGAAAGTGTTTTCTGTAATCCGGATTTCCTAAATTATGCCTCTATAGACTGAGAGAAAAAGCAATAAATTTAGCATCAAACAAAAATAAACAGACTTCAATTACTGAGTTCATAACTAAAAAATAAATAATAATTCGAAACTTCCATTGTAAAAATCATTTTTTCTTATTTTATTTTTAATAAATGGAGTTAATTAAATATTTTTGTTTATACATTTTGCGTATTAATTCTGCTTCCCCCAGTCCGGATTTTTCACTAATCCGGATCACCCCTTGCAATAATTAATCCGGATTAAAGAGTCATTACTGTACTAAATCCGCTACCCATTCGTGTAACAAATTTACCTTTTGCCACTCTAAAATAGTTCTGGTTTGAGGACTGTTTACGTTCAATACTGTTTCCTGCAAAGGAATCAACACGAAAATATACTCAAAAACTCAAATTAACTCTCAGACAAATATATTTTGAATATAAAATAACATCACTTACTTTTTTCCTCTCATTTCGTCCGACACTTCCTGTACCCGAAACTTTAATGATTGTCTTCACTTGGAAAAATCAAGTGAACGAATTATTCACCTCACACCGAAAGCATTCACCTCTGACGATTGCGAGAATAGCAAAAAAATTCCGCAAGTTTCACATGAGACATGGAACATGTGGAACATTCATCTTAGACGAATGTCAGAATAGGACTTTCGAAATGTGAACGATTTTTCACGTGAAGCGGATCTCAGAATAGACCCCTGCTTCTTATGGCGGAAGATCCAAAGTATGCCGCTCCACTCGCCTGAACTGCTAAACCATAACTTTTACGCGAAAATGATATTCTACTAACTATAACTATAGAGGAATACCTTTCTAGTGATCTGAAAAACTTTATAGTGACAAGAACAAAATATTAGAGTTTTTTGCACTTAAACACAACTCTAACCATTTCCCTGAACAAAACAGCAGCGGTAGGTCGACTTGACAGCACGACTTTCCGTGGTATTTTGTTCGAAGGGCAGTAAGAGTAACTTTTGAGCGCAAATATCTTTAATATTTTGTTCTTTCCCCTATAATGATTTAGGTACCATAAGAACGGTATTCCTCCCCAATTACAATCAGTAGAACATCACTTTTTCGTAAAAGCAGTAGTTTAGCAGCTTCGGCCTGTGGAGCGGAATGAACGGGCTATACCGCCATAAGAAGCAATGTTATTTCGCGGCGATTCTCGGACTACATAACCCTATACATGGGGTAGTGAGCAGGGCTACTTCATGGCTTGTTATATAGTTTCCCGGGGGTTTTACCTTATGTCATGGTGCCTATTTGTTGTGATGTGTGTATGTTTATGGATATTGTCTGCTGGTGTGTTTGATGTTTTATGCTGTGGTGTCTGTGATGTTTTGTGGATGATTATTGATCCTTATGTTGTGGTGTCTGTTACGTTATGATGTGATGCGAGCGTGTTTGGTGTTCTTATGTTGTGATGTTTATGATGTAGTGTGAATGAATACTGCATGCTGATTTTATGCTATGATGTGTGTGTTGCTGTATGCAAGATTAATGCATGTGGAGTCTTTATGGTATGTATCCGTGAAGTTATGTGTGATTCAATGCATGCCGATTGTATGCTTATGTTTGTGATGTCTTTATGTTGTGATGTACGTGGTGTTGAGAGCAATCAAAAGAATCTCTACCCAATATCTGGATCGCACTCTCGGATCGTCCCGCATGATCAATAATCTCGTCCCTTTATTTCAATTTATCAAATTTTTAATTTTAATTTTTAATATTTTTTAATTTTATAATATTTTCATACCTTCCCTCCTCTTATTCTTTGTTCCTTCTCGATTTTTTTGTTTTTACTTTATTTATTTCCACTTTATTTTACGTTCCTCTTATCACCACTTTACTTTGCATCCATCGTCACGCACGTCTTCTAGAAAAAAAGGGTAATTTTTGGAGCCCGGATGTAGTTTGTGACGTACCTCATTTGGCATGCCATTCTTGATCGACACCAAGTCATGTTTAGGCTGTTTCCCAATCAGCTCGGCAACTTAGGCGTAGCAATTTTCTTATAGAAAATGCTTGTTCTTTTGCCATCGGAACTTACTGGCGATGAATTAGGATTGTAATAATATTTTGGGCAATTAATTTTGATTGAAGAAGTTGTGGAAGGTATTTAAATGTAGGAGCTTTTCAAGCTCACAGGAAGTGGCTGTCATACTGGTGGTTACACTGACTGGATTACGTCGATCAGTTGTTGACATGAGAAGCTTCTGTACTAATACACTACTTAAGAATGGTCTAAACTTAATTGGAAAGCCCTAATATTTAGAATTTCTCCTATCTGTAGTGGAACCTATAAATCTGAGTTTTGCGTTGGTTAAAATAATATAAAACTTCTTATCGTCGTCCAATACTCTGTCTGATGTACATTACAAACGCATGCCCGGTTGGCCGGCTGTCGCCGGCCGTCACTCGGGCTTCGCCCTCATCATAACAGTATATATAGAAAAAATAAAAAATAAATGCAAATACTATTTAATGCAATTTGATGCAATTTGTTGTAAACAAAAAGAAATAAAAAGTGACCCAGAATGCAAAAAAAAAAAGGAATAATATGTGAAGATAGTACATGTGGGGGGCTTTCATACAAAATTTAAATGAAGAAAATCGGTTGTTATTTAGAGGAGTTCTGGGCCAGAATGCAGAAAAGTAATTTTTTTAGAGATTGGTTTTTTAAAGCCTGAAAGCCCTGAAGCCCTCATCATACCAGTAGACATAAAGACTATTAGACTGCATAATCTCTTATTTAAATAACCATAAACATGAAAGGAAAAGGGAATAACAAAGTGTATAAATACAAAACTATTTTAAATTAAAATTGTGACACACCTCACAATTCGCAAAGAAAATCTACATGACTTGCAGCAAAGCAAACATACAGAATCGCCAATTCCAATTCAAAATGTCCTATTTGAGCGTCTATAAAAATAAGAAAAGAATTAGAAAAAGAGTGCTTCTATCCTCTCCTCGCACAATCACCCAATAAATAGAAAACCCTCTAAAAAAAAAAAACCCTCCACCCTCGCGCATCACTATAGCAGCAACAGCAATAAACGCAAAATTCATATAATAAGAAAACGTTTAATTCTCTGCTAGGGGGGGGGGGGCTGGGAAAAACTAATTAATTTAAATCAAATTGAACTACACTGCAGAGGTATTCTAATTTCAAAATTTTCGCCCTTAAAGAAAAAAGGAATTCATATGGTACCTAAGATAGGTAATGTTCACCAGAATCAAGTAAATAGGTCAAGTTTATGGAATGTCTGATGGAAAGCTAAATTCTTCCAATGCATCAAATGTTCAATAGTGTGCGAAGAGGAGAAAAAGGTTCTATAAATGAACTCGGAAATGTCCCAAAAATTCTCCACATAATCCAAATGCGCAAAGATATGAATGCGTTAATTTCTCTAAAGTGGGTGGTTGGGCGAAATCTTGCGGGTTGCCTAAAATAAATTCAAGAAACAATAAATTTTCACAGAAGGAGAAATGTGAAATTTTGCGTTTAAAAAAAAAAAAAATACATAAATTTACAATGGAAATATTATTGGAAAGTAAGATGAGGGGAACGAAGCCATGGAAAAAATTATATACATTATGAAGCTGTGCATGGTTGTGTTGGGAACACTTTAGAGTGTTGCTAGAATATGACGGGAACGCTGTCTCCAGATCTGTGAGGGAATTTAAAAGGGGAAATTTCTAATATGACAACCCAGCGAAGAGCCAGAGGAAATATAATAAATCGTCCTAATATAACGCCACCAGAAAAGGTTCAGTTCTGGGAAATTTTTGGATTATATTGAAAACTTAAATAGGTCAAGTTTCGAAAATAAAATCAAGTAAATATGTCAGAAATAAAATCAAGTAAATAGGTCAAGTTGATCACCTGATTGGAATTAGATATTTACTGGAAAGCTAAATTCTTCCAATGGATCGTTCAACTGTGTGTAAAGGAGAAAAAGGTTCTATCAAACCCAAAAAGGTCCCACAAATGCTCCAAATAATCCAAAAGCGCAATGAAATGAATGCGTTAATTTCTCTAAAGTGGGTGGTTGGGCGAAATCTTGCGTGTTGTCTAAAATAAATTTAAGCAATTTAGAGAAGATAGAAACAATAAAATTGGATTAAATAAAAATATATCTAATTAGAATCAACGAAATTGAAATCGAATAAGTTGAAACAAAGGTAAATGGTATAAATTTATTCGGGGTGGTCAGGGGGTGATATGTGGAAAATAATAAAAATTATGGGAATAGAGGGTAGAATCTCTAGATAACTACAAAATTATTAAAATTTCAAAAAAGTTTAGTTTTGTGGGAGAACAAAAATAAAATGTGGGGTAAGTTTTTTGTTTGTAAATATTTAAGGGGTAATAAATTTATTCGGGGGGGTCAGGGGGTGATTTGTGGATAATAATAAAAATTATGAGAATAAAGGGTGGAATCTCTAGATAACTACAAAATTAAGAAAATTTCAAAAAAGTTAAGTTTTGTGGGAGAAAAGGAATAAAATGTGGGGTAATTTTTTTTTTTTTTTAAGTTTAAGGGCAATATAAAAAAAAGTAAAAATATTAGGTAAAAGTGGTGTATGAGGAAAAGATGGAGAAAAAAATAAGTGATTTTTGAAGCCATCATGCATTAAGTTCCGTTACATACATTGAAAGTTATAGCGATTTCCCTAAAAAATGGTGAAGCAAGATGCCCGCGGAGAATATTTCCATAGGAAGGCCTTAAAAAGTGACACCGAAAAACTGTTTTTGCAGAATTTTGTGTGAAAATTGGGGCGTAGGGGGTCGAAATTGGGGTCAGTGAAAGCTATCGGGTAAGCGAATGTTGTAGTAAAGTTTGAAGACATTCCGATAATTAGTTTAGACAGAATTTACAAAAATGTTTTTTTTGAAACAGACATTTACTTTGAGCATTTTCGAGGGGAAAACGGAAACGGAAAAGAAAAGCGAAGTAATGCAGAGAAAGAACTCCCTATGAAATACTGTTTAAAATTTAAATTATTGAAATCGGTGCAGAATTGGCTGAGATTTGGGCGTCGAAACTGGTAAGATAAGAAAACTTTTCTCAATCAACGTAATTCTGGCTGGGAAGAAAAAAACAAAACAAAAAAGGGGGTGAGGACAAAAAATGTGTGCAGGCAAATCTTTTGTAGGCACGTCGAATTAATTCGTAAATTTTGCAGTGGAATATTTGGATTGTTTAATTAATTGCTCGTATGCTGATTAACTTGGGGGGATGAGTGATATGTCATTGGATCAGTATTGGGGAGGAGTTCAATATACGTAAAACTCAAGAACATTCGAGTAGGTCTTTATGCAATAATCGTAAATCGAAACTGGGGAGAAATTAATTTTTTGGGTGAAAAATGACCCGCTAGCACACACGGGGGCAGATTGGGGACAAATTATTAGCAATAATGGATAAAAAAATTTAGATTAAGTTTCGGAAGACCTTGAAGTAGATGTGGGTGAAAAAAAAAGTGAGATTAATTGAAAATTGGTGGCAAAAATTGAATAGTAAAAATGGGGAATAATTTTAAAAAGAAGGTAAATGGTATAAATTTATTCGGGGGGGGTCAGGGGGTTATGTTTGGAAAATAATAAAAATTATGGGAACAAAGGGCGGAATCTGTAGATAACTACAAAATTATTAAAATTTCAAAAAAGTTTAGTTTTGTGGGAGAAAAAAAATAAAATGTGGGGTAAGTTTTTTGTTTGTAAAATTTAAAAAGAAATCAATTTATTCGGGGGGGGGGGGGGGGGGGGGGGGGTGATTTATGGAAAATAATAAAAATTATGAGAATAAAGGGTGGAATCTGTAGATAATTACAAAATTAAGAAAATTTAAAAAAGTTTAGTTTTGTGAGAGAAAAGGAATAAAATGTAATTAATTTTTTTTTTTTTTTAAAGTTTAATTCAATATAAAAAAAAGTAAAAATATTAGGTAAAAGTGGTGTATTAGAAAAAGATGGATAAAAAAATAAGTGATTTTTGAAGCCATGATGCATTAAGTTCCGTTACATACATCGAAAGTTATAGCGATTTCCCTTTTTCAATGAGTCGCAAATCTTCTTCTTCCCCGCCGTGGGCTGAGAAAAAATGTGTGCTGCTCAGCGATAGCTGGTCGGTGGGCGACGATTCGTGGGGGATATCTTGATATGGATTAAAAATGTGCATTTTTCGGCGTAAAAGTGGTGAGGTATGTGGGTGATTATCTCAGGTGAAATGCATGGAACCGTTTTGAATTTTTGGTACATGACGGAGGATTGCGTCTTCAGTATTTTTAAAAAAATCAAACGTGTTTTTTTTCGGTTTGGGAGAGTGAAATTGTGCGAAGGAGGTGTGGGTGGGTTGGGGAGGAGGGTTTTGAAATTTTTGAAAATCGAGATCTTAACGGAGTTGGTATTAATATCACATGTCATGTTGCATGTCACGGTATAGGTAATGTCACATATCATGTCATGTCATCTGCTGTGCGTAAGTCGTTATGTTCTGTTACATGTCATATTTGCTGATGTAAGATACAACTTACACTTTTCGTCATATATCATATATCACATATCATTATATATGACATATCATAAGGAACATGTGATATGTGCTACAACAGAATATGGGATTTATCACAAATTAAAAAACATCTATCACAGTATGTGACATGCGAATATGTGTTTCGTTTACTCACAAATCTCATATTAGGTCTGTTCGTTGGCATGAAAACCTGTGGCACCCCAGGGCGCACTGGTGTGCCCTGGTGCGCCCTGAGAACTGTCAAAAAACACGGGGCAGCCCAGTGCTTTTCACTCCAGCGAACAGCGTACTAAAAAGGAGAACTGTCATCTGGCCTTTTACACAAAAATTATGAAATAAAACCACTACTTTTTCATAATGTTGGCATCGAAATGCTCAAATTAAGTTATTGTGCCCGCAACAAGAGTTAATTCCACTTTAAATACCGTATCTGTTAACAATTAAACTGATAACCGTCATTTACCCTGAGTTTTTATCTGGGGTAAAAGCAGGGTGCACCAGGGCGCACCAGTGCGCCCCAGGTTTCTCAAAAAACAGAACTGTCACTTGACGTTTAAAAACCAGTGCAGATAGGGCGCACTGGGGCGCACTGGGGTGCCACAGGATTGCCAACGAACAGACCTATTGATTGTATGTGACATGTCATAATG
Organism: Dysmachus trigonus; assembly: GCA_949715965.1. Classification (NCBI taxonomy): domain Eukaryota; kingdom Metazoa; phylum Arthropoda; class Insecta; order Diptera; family Asilidae; genus Dysmachus; species Dysmachus trigonus. The sequence goes on along the minus strand of OX454321.1, from coordinate 31,850,935 downwards.
TAATGTGCCAAAACCCCCAGGAATACATATAAGCACAAGCCGTTAAGAAAATGCATACGCAGTGATGTAGTCCGACAATCGCCGCGAATTAACATTGCTTCTTATGGCGGAAGATCCCAAGTATACAACTCCACTCGCCTGAACTGCTAAATTATAACTTTTACGCGAAAATGATGTTCTACTAATTATAACTATGGAGGAATACCTTTCTTATGAGCTGAAAAACGTCATAGTGGCAAAAATAAAATATTCGAGGTTTCCGTACTTAAAAACAACTCTAACCACTTTTTCGAACAAAACAGCAGCGGCAGGTCGAGCTGACAGCACGACTTTTCGCTGTAAATTGTTCATTGGGTTGTAAGAATAACTTTTAAACGCAATTATCTTTAACATTTTGTTCTCGCCCCTATAATGATTTTAATACCATAAGAACGGTATTCCTCCCCAGTTGCAATTAGTGGAACATCATTTTTTCGTAAAAACGATTGTTTAGCAGATTCGCTCTGTGGATCGGAATGAATGGATTGTACCACCATAAGAAGCAATGTTATTTCGCGGCAATCATCGGACTATATCACCCCACAGAACAGTGAACAGGTCTACTTCACGGTGTTGTACGGTATATGTGATTTGTTTTATGTGCTTTGTCACATATCACATGAATAATTAGAGGCGTGGTACGTAGCATACATATAATAAATCACACGAAAAGGGGTATTTTTAAATTTCTAGTCAATGAATTACCGAAAACTAGAGTAATCAAAAATTTGTGATAGATTACCGACTAGTTGAGTATTCTCGAATTTCTGGCCCCTAAATTACCGATTGATAGAGTAATCAGAAATTTGTGACAGAAAATTACCGACTAGTTTAGTATTCACTAATTTCTGGGACATGGATTACCGATTGCTTGAATAATCACAATTTTTGGAGGGCAAATTATGGGCATTTGGGTATTCATAAATATTTGTCTGACCAATTACTGATTATTTGTGCAATGGAGAATTCTAGAACGATGATTATTAATTTGTTAATATTGGTTCATAATTTCAATGTTGCAGTTAGAAATGAAAAAATTTAAAACGAAATATTATTATTTTGCCGATATATGTCGGTACCTACGGCCGTTCGATTTGAAAACGGTGTCCCAAACACTTTCCGATGTTCTATCACAGTTCACCTATGGACCTAGACCGTCTATGGCGAATATTAGCAACAGAAACTCCTTTTACTGTCCGTACTGATCTGGTAAGATCCGTACTTGTGCCTGAATTGGTCATAGTTTCCGTTCGAACAGTCGGTGTGTGGAGAAGAGCTAAGTTTTCAGAAATAACAGAGCGATCTATTTTGGGTAGTTGGGACATATCATCCGCTTTTATTATATCTGACACTAATTTATGCTTTTCCTCCTTTATCTTCATTTTTTCTTAGTGTTTGTATCTTTGCTCTCGAAGTTGTACCTCCAATTCCCTGTTCACTTTGTCTGTTACTACAGCCATCTTCGTGGTATATTTCTTCTTTGCTTTCTCTTTTTCTACTTCCTTCTGGCTCAGCAGTAGTTGCTTTTCTTTCAACTGTCTTTGGAACTTTCTTACTTGATCCTCGTGATCACGAAATTTTTCTGTTAAATTCATCAATCGAACTTCCATAGATTATCACTTTATTTTCAAGAGTAACTTGTTTTTGTTTTTCTTATATCTGCTCGAGAAGTTAAATCCCTTTCCATTTGCATTAGCTGCATTCTAAAATTGTCACATCGCTCTTCGATATCAGAATTATTCGCTTCTCAATTTGTTGTTCCAAAAACTATATGAGTTTGCCTTCAGCTTCCAGGCTGTTTAGTTAATGTAGACGATCGCACACGATCGCGCACACCTGTCCCTCGCCATCGAAGTAGTTCTTAAATAAGTGGTTACCTTGAAATCTTCGATAAGAATTTCTTTACTGGATCCTGTTAGCTGATTATCCCTACAAGCAGGTTCTTAGATGATATTTTCAGCTGCCCTTAAGCGTTGGCCAGCATTTTTTGTTCTGTTCGTTCTTTTACCACAAGCCAAATCAACCAAGAAAAGATGATTCAAGGTGATTGTTTGCTTATCCTGAATAACTGATTCTCCTTGGCTATCAGAAGACGCCTACACGAGTCTGATAGGGAACACTGAATGGCTTCTGCTAGATTCGACTTTTAGAATTGTGTGATTATTTCATTCTGCAATGTTCTTTGAATCCCTCCATTTTCCAACAGATCGTACACGCTATTGTTATATATTTCGATGTAAGTGACAAATACTGCATATATGTTGTCCTTGTCTAATGCCTCTAAAGAGGACGGCTCTTCTGACGCCTGGGAGGCTATTTGAGGGACTGACTGCACACCCCTACCCTTGATGAACCTCATATTCATGTCATATTTACATCTATGTTAGTGGGGGAGGCGACCACCACTTAGAGGAGAGAACTAAAGGAGCCAAAAGTTTTCGCCACCTTGAATCTTTACTGATTTTTTCAGAGGCTTGGCTATCACATTTTTGTAAACAAAGAGCCGCAAAGTGAATTTTTTTTTAATTTTTTCTTAAGAAAACGTTGCATAAATGCAACAATCAATCAATATTTACATGCTTTTATTTTTAACTCTTAATAGACAGTAAGGGAAATCAAAGAAAATCCAAAATGAAGTACTTGATCAGTTTATGCGAAAATAACAGGAAGAAGAAACTTAAAGAAATGTCCTTTCACATATAAGTATAAATATTAAATTTTTGTAATGAAATAACTTATTCAGCATGATAAGAAGTAAAGTTTTAGTGAGAAATTCAACTCAATACTTCGAGTATTTGCTTTTGTTTACAATGGTTACATGCATAGGGGGATTGAGCAGTGACGTTCATTCTAAGATGCACAAGCTCGCACACCCGACCCGAAACCGATATTTTTCAGTTGATTTCTATTGAGTGATTTCTTATTTCCAAAATGTATGAAATTTCAATATTTTATAGTATAACACAAAAATTAATTTCGCAACATTTTAAAACCTAATTTCGCAATATTATTTACGTATAAACCAAATTTCGCAACAAGTCTAAATATTATTTACGTCCCTTGAATATTGCATCAGATTTTTCCAAGAATAAACAATGATTTCATATTATCCAAATATCTTATGATTTCTTCAAAAAACTAACGAGTTTATCAAAAGTTATCAGATTCCTTTAGATCATTGTAAACATTAAAGCCTAGATGATTCAAACTTACCAATCATAAGATTTTCGGTCCCTGTATAAATCAATGCCTATACCGAAGTAGAAGTCCAGAATTCGCTCCGAAGTCTATCAGAAGTAGAAGTCAGAAAATCAGAAGAAAAATTCATTAAATCAAAAGTTCAGAATTCTATCAGAAGAAGCTATTCAAAAGTGGAAGTTCGTCAGAAATATTCAGGGATTGTTCAAAGTGCTTAAAAGTTCAGATTGTTCAGAAGAAGTGTTCAGAAGTTGGAGTTTTGAAAATGAAAGTATTTAGCAAAGGACCCCGTAACACGCCTATGGGAAATGTGGTTTCCGTCTATTTCGCTGAATTTTTGATATGTTGTGTGTCTTGGCGTCCTGAACGAAAGTCCCAATAAGCACAAAGCTCCAAACGCAATAGGTCCCACATTAGGGGCCCCTGAAGTCGCTATTACAGGGTATCAGCTCTAATAGTAATTCTCGGTGCTGATTGCACTGTATCGTACACTCTTTCCACTGTATCGTACACTTTTCCACAACTTTCCGTTAATATGGCCTCATTTTTTGTTGACCGCGTGTCTCGGTATCCCAAGTCCATGCTCTAATGGGCCCAAAGCCCGAAAATTCGATGGGACTTGAGACGGGCCGCACCAAGGGGCGTATAAGTGGGTAACATTGTACGACAGGAGTTTGCACTTTTATTTGCTGTACTTGGTGGTGTGGTTTCCGTCGTAAAAAAAAACATTAATACAACTCAGAAGCTTAGGCCTCGAGCTGGAAGCCGAATGCAACTGCAGTGGAAAGCTCGCTCCTTTTATCCTTTCCACTGACCTTGAGCTCTTGCGGTCTTGGGTTTCCGCGCGACGCCACCTAGCGGCGGCGCTCATAACTAAAGTTCACCGAGCGCTATAGATATACACAGCGTATATGCAATGCATATGCATACACGCTGAATATAAGTCGACGCTATAGATATACGCTGTGTATATTGCGAGCGCTATAGATATACACAGCGTACAGTGAATTTTCCGATCGCGAGAACGTCTCAAAAGGAGGCGGTTTACAGCGTTAATAGTATTATTATATACTATGATATTTTATAGGGTAGTTGTAGCCGTTCACTAAAAATACAACACACACATATCAAAAATTCAGCGAAATAGACGGAAACCACACCACCAAGTACAGCAAATAAAAGTGCAAACTCCTGTCGTACAATGTTACCCACTTATACGCCCCTTGGTGCGGCCCGTCTCAAGTCCCATCGAATTTTCGGGCTTTGGGCCCATTAGAGCATGGACTTGGGATACCGAGACACGCGTTCAACAAAAAATGAGGCCATATTAACGGAAACCAGTGTACGATACAGTGCAATCAGCACCGAGAATTACTATTAGAGCTGATACCCTGTAATAGCGACTTCAGGGGCCCCTAATGTGGGACCTATTGCGTTTGGAGCTTTGTGTTTATTGGGACTTTCGTTCAGAACGCCAAGACACACAACATATCAAAAATTCAGCGAAATAGACGGAAACCACATTTCCCATAGGCGTGTTACGGGGTCCTTTATAAGATTAAAATTAAATGAAATAAATAAATAACCCTTTTAAAAAATGTTTTATTGTGAAACCAAAAGATTGTGAATTTTGTGTAAATAAACTAAAAACTTAAATTAAAACTATTAATTTTCATTTAAACTTCGAAACTAAAGATTTCTAACAAATTTGTTGTCAGAAGTTTTCTAATATCATATCAACCCACTCAACATTGATGTATCTTTCCGATAATGTTCTCCTTCTTTAAGCGCGCGATGTATGCAAAACTTAATATACACTGTTGGAATTTTGCCCGCCGAGCGGCTGGCCGGAAAAACTATCAAATCCGCCTTCCCAACAATTCAGTGACTAACAGACGGACAGACGGACGTAGGGACATTTGTGTTGAGAATTTTGCTCGCCCACCGAAGTAGACGAGCTCAAAAAAGATCGATAAGTGTTTCGATCCGGGAAGCGAAGCTGATCTCATCAGTATGGGACTTGGCTTCCTTGCCATAGACACTCACAAAGGAGGGATCTAAAGCTAATCCCTATATCTCATTTTAACTCAAAGTGTGAATTATAAGCCATAATTTTGTAACAATACATACGTACTGCTGTGCTTGCTCAGCGTAGCAGTCACGAACCGATTGGAACTCCAACAATTCTACTCGATCGTGTTCTAGCGTTCTTTTTAGAGCACCAAAGCAATGCAAATACCCATAATGAAAAAATCTTGATACGACACAGCTGCAGTGCACCCTTCTTAAAACATGTTCGATTTCATTTTCCTCACTCAACTCACGAGTAGGCTAGGCGTTGGCGCGGTTGTTCTGGGTCTGGTCTGGTTTTGGTTTGTATGATCGCATCGTTTGATCGTACTGGGTATGAACGGTGCGCGTACTGACGTGCTCTATATTTATTGAACACGAACGAGAACTGAGAAGCAAAAGAGAAAATATTCTCATTCGCATGGCTCTGTGAAGTCGCTATTTGTAAAGGGGATATTAATAAGCAAATTATGACTTGTCGATGTGTTGTTAAAAAAATTGTTGAAGTAATCATTTTCTTAATTAAATTTAGGCGATAACGCTGAAGTGATTAATTCCGGTAAGCCAGCACAGGCAAAAACTTAAAATATAAAATGGAATCCTAGTCTGTCAAGCCTCTCTCGTGGTACTGGAGAAAACTAAGAATATACGTTTATATTTAAACAACAAATTAATGTTGAACACCCTGCTGAAAACACCACGGGACGTTACTGGGCTTGAAGCAGAGACGTGGTTCAAAGGGGGAGATTTAATTGTTGTGAGATTAACCCCTTGGGTACATTTGACGTATGAGACACGTCATGCACTTGTTTGCTCTAGGAGCGGATGACATGTCTAAGACGTCATTTGAGTTTAGACAATATTTAACTAACTAAGTCCAAGCAACACCCTGGAAAAAGGTGCCGTTTTTGTTATAAGCATAATATTAGGAAGGAGACTACCTGGCAGTGCAAACAATGCAAAGTAGCACTGCATTTGCCTACTTGAAAGAAATGAATTCTTGCGTAAAATGTACTGCTTTCAAAACTACTCCACGCAACCAAAAATTAAATTCCTTTTCACATGCAAATATTTTCTCAAATAAATCCGTACCCAAGGGAAGGGGTTAAAAGTGAAAAGTCGGAAGAACAGCGGGATAAAGAAAATAAAAAACAAAAGATCCGGTTTAAGATGTTCACTCAATATATATATTTTATTTCACAAGTGCCAATAACGTTATCAGTTTTACACAATTCAACAATCACTGGACTTATATGCTTGTACAGAAAAACATTTACAATTCTTCCAGAATTTTTATTCAATAGTGTTATCAGTTTTACACCAGTTGACGATAACTGAACTTATATCTTTTTACAGAAAAACATTTATAATTCTTCCAGAATTTTATACAATAATCTTATCAGTTTTACACAATTTGACGATCACCGAACTTATATCTTTTTACAGAAAAACATTTATAATTCACCCACTAGCCTGGACAGCTTTTAGGAACCGACTGCCTCGAGAAAACTTTTTTGACGCCACAGGTAAAAAACTAGAACGGTGTGAACTGCGGGGAATTTTGGATGGGTTCAGGTGCAGACATTATTAGTGGGAATTACAGGTGTAGACATTAATAAGCAAAAAAATATAACTGGAACGGATACTCGTGCATATTGCACTTTGGGTAAATGAACTGTGGGAAAGGCGTATGAAACTGAGGAAATATGGGAAAGGCGTAATATCTATTGTGGGGTTCTTTCTATATGATGTTAGGGGATGCTGGGGTCGTAACAATTAAACACTAGAACTATCGGAGCACAAGTTTGTAATTTTAAAAATTTCTGCACCTTTAATGTAGATGTAGATTTCAGGAGGGGGCGACGATACCCAGCACTTTGATCATGTGGTCCATTGTACATACCTCAAGAGAAGAACGCCATTTGATTTAATCTTGTTACCCTTCAAGAGCCGTTAGTCGCTTGGTCGCACCTTTAAGGGGTATTCTCATGTGACCACTTCGAAAAATCTATTTTTTTTTTATTTCCTATTTCGATAGTAAAACCTATCGAAAATATGCTGTGAAAAATTCAGACCGAAATTCCTAGTATTACATAAGTTACAACTCATAGTCGCCGACGCGCCGTAAGCGAATTGTTCTGCTCTTGAAACTTTAAACGCATTTTTCTCGAAACATCATTTTCTAACACTGTCAGGGTCCTAAAAAAAAAACCATTTAACCGATTGCTTTGAAATTTATATATGTTCTTCTACTCATTAATAATTATCGTCCGTACGAGAATTGCTTATTTTCGAAAATATTTTCTTATTTTTTTAAACGTTTTTTAACAAAAAAAACAAGATTTTCGTAATTTTATTTTCTACAGTCCGCCATTTTTTTGTTTTTCAATGAAATTGATTAATTCTGGTAGGGACGATAGCGACAGACCTACTGAACAATAGCCCATTCGATTTTTTTATTTCGGACAACATGACCAGCCGCTATTGCTCTGACCAGTGACTTGCTTTTTTTTTTTGTGTCTAATTTAATTTTTAAAAAAATATATAAAAAATGTAAAATAAGAAAAAAAAATTTTTTTTGTATACAGTTTAAGATATAAATAAAAATATATAAAAAAATTAAAGTGATTGAATTTTATTATCTTATAAAAAAAAAATTTCCTAAAAAGAGGTAAAATTTATGCGTTTGCATGAGAATACCCCTTAATGTAATATGCTTTCGACTTTGAATTATAAATTATAAATGGAAAAGCTTTTCTAAAATGTCGTAATTTTGAACCATAATAAGATTTGGCATAAATCTTAAGAGATAACTGAAGAAAATATAATTAATTCAAGGAAGAAGTATCAGTCAGTTAGGACGTCAACAATTCTTAACGCCGCCCTTGGCGCCTCGGAGAAAACATCTATCTATCTTAAAGTACAAAAATATTGAGTTGAATTTATCGTAAAAACTTTACTACTAATCATGCTGAATGGGTTATTTTATTTAAAAAAATTAATATTTATACATGTGAAAAGACACTCCTGCAGGGTTGTTCTTGCTATTGATTTCGTATAAACTGGCCAGGCACTTCACTTTATGTTTTCCTTAACTTTCCTATTTCTATTAAAAGGTAGAAGTAAGTGCACATATGTATATTGATTGATTATTTTATTAATACAACATTTTCTTGGGGGGAAACTAATAAAAATTCACTGTGCGGCTGTTTACAAGAGTGAGACAAGCCAAGCCTCTGCTAAAATTATTGAAGATTCTAGATGGCGAAAACTTTTGCCTACACCACAATACAAAAATATAGGTACGATACGAGAACACAAGGTTTGACTAAGAGAAAACATTGATTCGCAATATTGCGATTCGGATATGCCAAAATACGTCACGATGGCAAAGTTTTTTTTTAAAATGATATTTTTTGTAAGACAATAATTTTAAATTAGACTGGTCGTTTTTTGCAATAAAAATATTAAAGTTTTCTTTTATGGAATTTAAAAGCTTTTCAGGAGAAAAATCCGTGTTGAAGAAAATTGAAAAATTAATATCTGAAATTGTAATTTAAGAGCTCGTGAGGGAATTATTAAATTAAAATTAATTTATATGTATACAGTAGAATCCGGATATAACGACCCTCAAGGGACCGGCGACACTTAGTCGTATTAACCGGACGACGCACAAAACGAACGAACACCAGTTACATATTGTTATTTCTTAAGCCATAATATACATATCATTAACGGAGGCTTGCCCCCGCTCTCAGGTACATCCGTAGAAATTCTGATTGGAAGTTTGCTAATAGCCTCCTCTGTCACACAAACAGAACAGAATTCTCATGTCTCAAAGAAATATTTTGCAGCGCTCGCGCTTATGACTCATGAGCGAGCCCCTTTTTTTTAGAGCGGTTTTCTTTCACTCTCTCCTACCCTACGTACGTACCTCCCCGTCCAAAAATATTCCTTTGTTTTTTTGTTTAGCTCGCAGTCTAAGAACAGCGAAACTTGATAAAGGAGGCATTGCCTCCTCTAACGAGCCACCACTGTTCCATAGTAAAAGTTGCGTTAACGGCAACTATAATATGACGTAGTCTGCGGAATCACAATATTTGTCCTCAATAGTTATAATTATGCCCGTAATACTATGGTTAAAAAACAACTATTATCATACCTACAGAAGAAAATGTGTGTTCTCAAACATACGTATGATAAGAAATTTTGGTATTTCACCGTTATAATTTCCGCTAATATGTATGATTGTTAAACAAATTAAATGTTTAAAACTAAACATTATATCATTGCTGGAACTATACGTATGCGATTGGTTCAACTACTATATACAGGGTGTTCAGAGGTGGGAGGTCAATACTGCAGGGGGTGAAAGGTCAGACCGAGACAAACAAAAAATCGTATGGGTGGGGGGGGGGGGGGGGGGGGGGGGCATCTCGCACCGTTCGGCAGTTACAGGGTGATTCGTAAATCAGGATTTTGCCTTATATGGGAACCGCTCTTGTATTTTTATCTTTTTTCTACGCATCGCAGCGGCCCCAAACTGATTTCAAAAAATCACTATTTGGATGCCCTTTCCAAAAAAGTTTACACCACCCCCCTATCCCCAACCCCTTGGCAACAGTCCCCCCTGGAAGTTGAAAAAATTAACTTTTATTTCACGATTTTTCACCTTTCGCCCCACTTTTCTCCGAAATTCATGTTATTAACATACCTACTTTTTATTTTTTTTAAGTTGCCTATCTAATTACCTTTCCAAAAAGGTGCAACATGCCCAGGTAGAAAAGGGTTGCAAAAGTCCTGAAATTAAAACATCCTCACAGGTACCTAATTACTTTATTGCATCATAATGGAAAAAGTCGTTAAGTAAACAATTTTTATGATAGCAAGTTCGGAAATGTTTGTTTAGGAAACAGAGATAGTACATTTTTATTATTTCAGCAAAACAGTAATAAAATAATAAATGTAATCTCGTATGGTATAAAAATGGGTAAGTTTGAAAGGACATTGACCACAGTTGAAGAAGCAAGCGATAAGAACGGGTGTTTAATAGAAAAAATTAAGATAAAATGGCAGAATGCAGTGTTGAAGAGTATGCCGATATAATTTACGTGTACGGTTTAGTAGACAGAAATGATAGTGAGGCCGTACGAGAATACCAAAGGAGATTCCCGAATCGGCGTATACCCGACAGAAGGGTATTTTCAAGCACTTTCAGAAGGTTAAAAGAAACCGGAAGTGTAACCGCCCCCAGAGCAGGAACGCGAGCGGGAAAATCGGGCGATTCAGCGGACCCCGACCAACAAATCCTCAACATCGTCAGGAACAGCCCTGAAATAAGCATCAGGCAGGTCGAACGACGGTTAGGATTGTCTTCAGGGAGAGTTTGGACCGTTGTGAACCGAGAGGGACTACATCCATACCACCATATCCCGGTCCAAGCACTACAGGAAGAAGATTCCGAAAGACGATTGCAATTCTGCACTTGGCCGCTCAAGTCTGACATCGAAAACAGAAGGTTTCTAGACCGAATTCTGTGGACGGATGAATCGCAATTCACCCGGGATGGCATTACAAACTTCCACAACCTCCACACCTGGTCAGATGTGAACCCACATAGGACAATGTGTCGGTCCTTTCAGCAAAGATTTAGTGTCAATATCTGGGCTGGCATCATCGGCAACTAGTTGATAGGACCCTTCATCTTGCCCCAAGTGCTGAATAGTCAGCTATATTGGGACTTTTTGGAAAATACCCTTCCGGATCTGTTGCAGGACATCCCCCTGGCCACCAAAAGCGCAATGTATTTACAGCACGACGGAGCACCTGCGCATACTGGGAACATTGTTAGGGCAAGGTTGAATGAACATTACCCAGAGCGCTGGATTGGACGAGGTGGGCCGATTCCTTGGCCTGCTAGGTCACCGGACCTTACTCCACTGGACTTTTTCTTATGGGGAATGATGAAAGATGAAGTTTACTTACTTTGGATGTTGGATCATAGAAGAGGACCATAATTTCATACCCCGTTACAATTGATTGGATGACTCCTTGCTCCTCACGGTAAAGCTCCAAAAATTGCTCACAACATTCTACTTGCCGCTGCTTTTGCACTGCGCTACGAAATCGACACCCACCTTGCACAAATTTTTGTCATACTTAAATACTCTTGTAGGATCCTTAGAACACTTGTTTTGGAAATGCCGGTCTGTGCTGCAATTTCTTTTGTTTTTGAGCTTCGGTCACTTAAAACAATTGCTTCCACTAATTTAATGTTTTCTGGAGTAGTCACCGTCACAGGACTCTCCGCATGTGGGTCATCTTCTAATATACGCTATATACTATATAAGGCTAAGATTCATGGACCGTACTACGTATTACTATTGGTATAAAGAATCATCGATAATATTCATCAAAAAAATGTGATTCTGTCTGTTTGGTGGGATTTCAAGGGAATCGGTTTTTTTAGTTTTTACCGGACAATAACACGATATATTCTGAAGTGTACTGTCATCAACTGCACAAATTGAATGATTCACTCACACAGAAAAGGCCAGAATTGATCAATAGAAAAGGTATAGTATCCATCAAGATAATGCGGCGGGCAGCATAGCCCCGGACAATATAGTCGAGGTTATGCTGCAGGGGCAGGATGTCTGGCGAAGGGTCGCTCTTTTCGTTAGAGTGATCCTTCGCCAGAAAGAAAGGGACGCCAGTGGGGAGCGGGAGGGATAGATCGCCCGGAGAAAGGAGGGCCCCCAGCGGGGGCGGCTCTAAATAGGACTCCACCCTGAAGTAATGTCCAACAGACGGTTCCAGGGTGGCGGTCCTGCGGGCGGGGAGTGGGGTTTTAGCCGGTAGGCCTGGGTAGGCTGGGGAGTCCGGCACACGGGTGTCTTCGGACACTTATGGTGCGTAAAGCATTTCCCCACTCCCACAAAAAAAAAAAAAAAAAAAAAAAAATTCAGGATAATGCGAAACCTCATACAAGTTTGGTAACTCGCCAATAGCTTTTATAGCTTGCATGGGATGTACTAAATCACCCACCATATTCCCCAAATCTGTCACCTTCGGATTATTATATTGGTATGGCACGAAAAAAATGAGACAGTTTGTTTGTACATTTTAAATTCTAACATTTTTATTTTACTATACATTTAGTCAATCAAATACTCGCCGTGAGCATCTATGACTTCTTACCAACGTATAGGCAAGGACTGGATGCCTGTTGCCCAGAACTAACTCAGCGGGCCGTGAGTTGAAGAAGGTGGATACGTAGGTTTCAACTTCATTAAAAGTGTTAAAGCGTTTATCACGCAAATCATTTTTCATGGCTCTGAAAAAATTATAGTCTGAAGGGGCAATGTCTGGGGAATATGGTGGATGAGGTACCGTCTCCCAGCCTAAGCCCTGCAGTTGTTGGCGGGTGGTGGATGCAGTGTGCGGGCGAGCGTTGTCATGAAGTAAAATGACATTGGCTCTTCGTCTTTTTTCTTTGATAGCTGTGGCTAGTTTATCGAGCTGCGCCGCATATGTGTAAGCATTAACTGTTTCATTATGTAATAATTCATAAAACAGCATGCCATGAGAATCCCAAAAGCAGCACAATAGAATTTTTTCGCCGCGGTTTTGATATTGCTTTGGTTGAGTTGGTGGGTCTTCCTTTCGTGGCAGCCAGAAGGCACGGCGCGTATTGTTTTCGTAGAGAACCCACGACTCGTCCTCTGTGACCAAATCCTACAAAAACTCCTTCCGGCGGGGTCGAAGTAGTAGCGATTGGCAGACGGCGACCCGAGCAGCACGAATGGCGTCTGTGAGGGCATGAGGTGTCCATCGGGATAAAACTCTCCTATATCCGAGCTCGTGCAGGTGATGGCTGCAGTGGAGTTTTTTCGCTAATTCACGAGTGCTTGCATCATTGTCGAAAGCTGGTGGTCGTCCCTAGCGAGGCTCACTTTCGAGGCTTCGGTCTCCTGTACTGAAGCGTTTGAACCAACGAGACACTGTTGCGTGACTTGTAACATCTGAGCCAAATGCAGTGTTGATGTTGTCTGCCGCAGCTCACGCATTATGGCCTAGCAAATACTCGTAAAGGTATAGAGTTCGAACTTGTCGCTCATCCATTTTTCTTCAAACTGACTGAATTAATCGTGCGTGCGCTCTTATATACCCCTAAGACTGAAGCACCTAGAATGTTCTATAACATACTAGAATATGGTCGAAAACAATTGATTAGAAAAACAACATGAGTAGAGTTTTCTAGAGTGCCTCATTACTTTCGTGCCAACCCAATATGTTCCGGTCTCTACAAAAAATTTTAGACGGTAAAACCTTTACTTCAAATGAGGACATCAAAACTGACTTGGATCAGTTTTTGGCCAGTATAGATGAAGTTTTATGAGCGTTTTAATGCTACTACCAGAAAGATGGCAAAAGGTATTGGACTAAAATGGAGGAAATATAATTGAATAAAATATTTATACACTATAAGAAAATCGTCTTTCATTTTCACAAAAAAAAAAAAAAACGAAATTACTTTCCGAACAACCCAATAAAAACACAACTAGAAGATAATATAATTTCTAATAATAGTATTTCTGCTACTTTCAGATTATCGCAAACAACCCATCAAGCTCACCGCCAAATGTTTTCATTGCCAAAACTACACGAAAAATGCATTGTGCAGTCCAAGAAGCATAAATTGTTAAATATATTTTGATTCTTTATTTTACCAAATTAATAAAGCTGCTTTATTTTGTTGGTAATGATTATATAAACTCGAATGATTTCCTTTGATTAGCATTAGCGTTGTTTGCAACGTGTTAAACAAAGTGAGAAGGCAAAAACGTGGAAACTGAAAAATCTGTAATTTCAACAAAATGTCATCACGTTCGAAGGAGAAAGTCACTGCCGTTATTAGAAAATTATTTAAAAGTTCAGAAAAGCTCGAAAGTGGCGCCGATGGAGCTAGTGGAAGTGGAGGAACTTCTGGTTCTCCTGGAAGACGTCTAAGACGGTAAGAGGAAATATCTTTGTTGCAGAATTGGTATTTATTGGGCTATTGGGAAAGTAATTTCGTTTTTTTTTTTTTTTTTTGGTGAATATGAAAGACGATTTTCCTATAGTGTATAAATATTTTATTCAAATTTTACAGGGTGTTTGGCAGAAGGACCGACAAAATTTGTTGGTGTTTACCGCTTTAATGAATGACCTTATTTTACATGTGGCATATCGTTGGAACGGGCGTAAACCAAGGAACTTTTTAAAAGAAAACGAAGCTCTCAGTTGCAGCTTTTTATTTAAAAATTAATTTTGAAAAAAGCTATTTCTTTTGGATTTTGGAAGCTCACATGTCCTTTTTTTTTGTTAATAAACTACATCGAATTTTGTTGTTTAGATGGAAAACATAAATCAAACATGTAATAAAAAATAAATTCATGCTATTGTGACCACAAACAAAACAGTTATGAGGTTTTTAAGGGGGAATTTAGGGCATTTTTTTAAATAAACTGGAACAAGTCGTATATCAGTAACCGGATCACATACGACTTAGCTCTCATCGGTAAAAAATTAGAAATGAACCCACCAACCAACAAATTTTGTTGGTTCTACTGCCAAACACGCTGTATATTCTCCATTTTCGTCCAATACCTTTTGCCATCTTTTTGGCAGTACCATGATTCCACGCTCATAAAACTTGATCTTTGCTGGCAAAAAACTGATGCAAGTCATTTTCGACGTCCTCATTTGAAGTAAAGGTTTTGTCGTCTAATTTGTGTAGAGACCGGAGCAAATAATTAATAATCCGAAGGTGCCAGTTTCGGGGAATATGGTGGGTGTGGTAATACATCCCATCCGAGTTGTAAAAGCTTTTGGCGAGCTACCAAACTTGTATGAGGTTTTGCATTACCTTTGTGCAACACTATACCTTTTCTATTGATCAATTCTGGTATTTTCTGTTTGAGTGAATCATTCAATTTGCCCACTTGATGACAGTACACATCATAATCGATCGTCGTATTGTGCGGTAAAAGCTTTGAAAAAATGATTCCCTTGAAAACCCACCAAACAGACAGACCTTTTTGTTTATGCAAATCGGTTTACGAAGTGCTTTGACCCGGTTCATCTCTTTTAATCCATGATATCTTGCGTTTAACATTGTTGTAGACCACACAGTTCTCATCTCCAGTGATGACTCGCTTCAAAAATGGATCATTTTCTTGACGTTTGAGAAGCGAATAACAGATGTCAATGCGACGGAGCAAATTTTTTTCTGTAAGAACATGTTGAACCCATAAGTCGAGTTTTGAAATAAAACCTAGGCGTTTCACGTTGTGGAAGCGGCTTTGCAAAAACCTGAAAAATTTAAATAAGCGTAGGTTTTTTAAGAAAAACAAGTTTTTGTTTTTTTATTTTGAAATCGAATAAAAGCAACATATGAAGATAAATAAAAAATATTAAATAAATTATTTTAGTAAATAAATATACAGGGTGTCCCATAAATACCAGGTCAGAGTGACATGGGAGATAGGTTAGCCTTAGATGTGTCGAATAAAACAAACATGACCTTAGTAAAAGTTTCTTAGTTTTCGAGATATTGTCACTTTTTTAATTTTCTTTAAAATCACTACTTTTAGTTAGAATTTCAACCACAATTGCTAAAAATAACTTCAAGTTGTCTCCTTTTTTATTTGTCACGTATCTTGAATAGTTGTTTCAGGCGTTAAAAGTAAAATTTTGCCGAAATTTAGTGTACCTTCCAAGAAAAATAACTCATTTGTGTTACCTTTTAACTCTGTCAAAATTGTAACTTTAACTTTGACTATCAGTCGTGGAAAAAAATTTACTAAAAGAAACTGGCAAATTATCTTAAAAACTACTCAATTTAATGCAGATTCGGAAATGGTATGATACTTGGGGAATTATTTTACAAAAAACTTAGAAATTGCTATTTTTATCATTAAGGGTTATGCTAAAGCCGGACTCTATTCTGAAAAATAAATCACTATTATTGCGCAATCAATAGTGAAAAAAGGCCACATTGCATTTTAATTAGCTGCCGGCCTTTGTCTTTTGTGGCTGTGGACCTGTTATCAGGTAAACATGAATAAGACAGCTGCGACCCTTTGCTATTCCGCTTTTTCATTCTTTCTTTTGGGGTATTGTGATATTGATAAAAAAAAAAACCAAAAACTGTTGAATTTGTTTATTATTACAGTAAATGTTCAAACTGTCTGCCTCCAACACGAATGCACAATCGACAAAGTGCATGCCAAACCAATACACACGGAAAGGGAACTATGTAACAGAGTCACCGCAGCGGCTCGACAAATATCTCAGATGAGTTTTAAGAAGATTAAAAAACTGTTTTGTTAAAAGATGTCGATTGTGCATTCGTGTTGGAGGCAGACAGTTTGAACATTTACTGTAATAATAAACAAATTCAACAGTTTTTGGTTTTTTTTTTTTATCAATATCACAATACCCCAAAAGAAAGAATGAAAAAGCGGAATAGCAAAGTGTCGCAGCTGTCCTATTCATGTTTACCTGATAACAGGTCCACAGCCACAAAAGACAAAGGACGGCAGCTAATTAAAATGCAATGTGGCCTTTTTTTCACTATTGATTGCGCAATAATAGAGATTTATTTTTCAGAATAGAGTCCGGCTTTAGCATAACCCTTAATGATAAAAATAGCAATTTCTAATTTTTTTGTAAAATAATTCCCCAAGTATCATACCATTTCCGAATCTGCATTAAATTGAGTAGTTTTTAAGATAATTTGCCAGTTTCTTTTAGTACATTTTTTTTCCACGACTGATAGTCAAAGTTAAAGTTACAATTTTGACAGAGTTCAAAGGTAACACAAATGAGTTATTTTTCTTGGAAGGTACACTAAATTTCGGCAAAATTTTACTTTTAACGCCTGAAACAACTATTCAAGATACGTGACAAATAAAAAAGTAGACAACTTGAAGTTATTTTTAGCAATTGTGGTTGAAATTCTAACTAAAAGTAGAGATTTTAAAGAAAATTAAAAAAGTGACAATATCTCGAAAACTAAGAAACTTTTACTAAGGTCATGTTTGTTTTATTCGACACATCTAAGGCTAACCTATCTCCCATGTCACTCTGACCTGGTATTTATGGGACACCCTGTATAAAAATAAATAAATGGAAATTATGGCTACTTGAAGATAGCTATAACTGGAATCACGGATATGTGGTGGATGGAGGATGAACGGTAGAATTTGATAAATTTAATCTTTCAGCGATCTCATGAGTTGTTATTCGGCGGTACGCATCAATCAATGCTTTTATTTTATCTCCATCAGCTTCAACTGGCCTTCAAGAACGTGGCGCATCTTCAACATCAAAATGGCCAGAACGAAATTCACAAACCATTTTTGGCTCTGGCGTGCTGTCATTACATTTTCTGCATACACATCGACTAATTTTTTCATGCTTGAGCAGCATTTTTACCTTTTCGATAGTAAAAAAGTAAAATATGCCGAAAATGTTGCTTTCGGCTCTCCATATTTTATAGGGCACCAATCAAAAACTATTGCACAGAATGAAACAAAATTTTTCACAAACAAACGTTGCTATATTTGCTGTCAAAATATATAATGACATTGCGGCTTAAGTGTGAAGTTGGCTGCGAAAAAATACAATTAAGTCCACTGTTGGGAGAAAACAAAAGGTCTGTTCGTTGGCATGAAAACCTGTGGCACCCCAGGGCGCACTGGTGCGCCCTGGTGCGCCCTGAGAACTGTCAAAAAACACGGGGCAGCCCAGTGCTTTTTACACCAGCGAACAGCGTACTAAAAAGGAGAACTGTCATCTGGCCTTTTACAAAAAAATTATGAAATAAAACCACTACTTTTTCATAATGTTGACATCGAAATGCTCAAAATAAGTTATTGTGCCCGCAACAAGAGTTAATTCCACTTTAAATACCGTATCTGTTAACAATTAAACTGATAACCGTCATTTACCCTGAGTTTTTATCTGGGGTAAAACCAGGGTGCACCAGGGCGCCCCAGGTTTCTCAAAAAACACAGAACTGTCACATGACGTTTAAAAACCAGTGCAGATAGGGCGCACTGGGGTGCCACAGGATTGCCAACGAACAGACCTAAAATTACTTTCCGAACAACCCAATAATTCGAAAACAGTAAAAGCCGTATTGAGTTTACAAAATGGAAAAGCATTATCTTCATTCAATAGACATTTTATATAATGAACATTTAAATTCAGTAGACAATTTGTATAAGGAACCGAACTTCAGTTGGATGTCATGCATCTGATTTAGATTTTTTTTGTGAAAATATAGTGACTTAGAGGAAAATACCGTCAAGGGTTAACGTTCATGCAACCCTTGGCGGTTTTGTGGTTTCCACTTTACCACAAATACTCAATTTAAAAAATAATAATAATACATTGCTTTGCTTTATCATACAGCTTAAAGCTTTTCATTCATTAAAAATCCCAAAAATTGGCAGAGTGCTAGCGATTCAAGAGTCAAAATATCCGTTTTAGTCTTCTTATGGGTTTCTTCTTTGGAATTTTCCTCGAAACCACTTTTTTCACACTGATGGAATAAATATCTCGAAAATTATTTAGCCGATGTTAGTGTAAATTTAAATACATCTTATTGATAACATTATCTTTAATCTTAATGTAACAGGATTATTTTGATAAGACGTATCATTTGCATTTCACTCAATTTCTTATGCTCAAGACTGTAATTTGGTGAATTCTGGCTTATTGTAGATATGTATTTTACAAATGTAATACTCAAGCAGTTGAACATCAGTAAAAGCACATTTATATTATCTTGTCGCAAAATTAATACGCTGCTTTTTAATTTAGATTGATGGGTATTTCTTTCAGCAGCTTTGACAAAACGAAGGAATTGGGTGTAAGCATATTTGATAGATGTTCAAGAAAACAGGTCAAAAGTGCACTTGGTTAGTTATGTTTTGAAAATATTTTATTTATTTTTTAAAATTGTTTTTAGTAATCAGTACTTTAATGAATCTGTGATAAATAAATATTCGTGTAAGGTGCTTTCATAATTAATTATGTAAAAATTTAACCGATTCTACACATTAAGCCATTAACGACCAGGATTGTTGATTTCATAACAACCTAAATTTTATGTATGCAATAAAGTAATAAATTGATAAAAGATAAGGTTCTTTATGTTTTTGGGTGTGCTGAAACAGAATCTGCGCTTAATATTGATAAATGTTGGCGACACAATTAAATATGGCAGTTTGTGCGCAAACAAATTACAAAAAATTCGTTATTTTCAATATTCATGATTTTTTTTCAGGCACAAAACGCGCAAAAATCTGGAATTTTCTTCAACCATCGGTGCAGAAAATTATTGAAGTTTAACAGGTAATCTTTGTATTTGCATGTTAATTACTTTCTCTTTGAGAAAATAACCTGGACAACATATAAATGTAATACATTTAAATCTTAACTCGTCCATAAAAAACCAAAAATTTAAAAACAGTCGAGAAAAGTGCATATGTCTGCTTCTTCGAGATCGCCATTTTGGGAACCAATTTCATTTAAAAGTATGAGAAATATGATTTATACTGATAAAATGTTCATTAAAATGAATAATCCTTCAGAAAATTCAGGAAATAATGAATTCTAGTTCTTTTTTGACCGCCATGGTGGATCCACCATTTTGGAAATTGAACGATGTATTAACAATAGTTGGGAAACTTGATAATTTTCATTTAAACTTATCATAAGCTTTGAATGATAAGATAAACAAGAAATAATAATGTAATGAAGAACGTAGATTTTCAAATTCTAGAAAAATTCATTAACATGTAAATACAAAAAAACCTGTTAAACTTAAATAATTTTATCCACCGATGATTGAAGAAAATTCCATATTTTTTGCGCGAACCCCAAAAAAGAAGAGGGTTTTTGAAGCTATTATGCAAAAAAAATGCCAGATTCTGAAAGAGCATCCCCAAAAACACGTTATATACGATTTTGGAAGAAAATCGTCCCAATTTTCTATTCGAATCGTACAATTGAACTTGCGTGCAAAAAATTCTCGTTTTGCGCATTAATGGGTTAATAACAAGTAAATGCGGAACCTTCAATAGAGAAATTTAAATTAGTTCTAAATTCGTATTTCTTGCAAAATTGAATCGTAATGAAAACATTAAAGCTTACCTGCTTTTGATAAAACTCAGCTTAACAATATTATGCGTTCGTGTATTCCAATAATATAATATTTTCCTCTTAGGGGAGTGTCACCAGCACAAAATACAGTGGGAGCTGTTGCTAAGCCCGTCGATACAACAATAAGAGCTAGACGTTTGATGAAGGAATACAAAGAAATACAAAAATTGCAAAGTATGCGGCAAGATCCCGTGTTCACCGTAAGTATCGAAATTGTTTCCACGGTAGAGTAATATGTTTTATCCTGCAGACGGAGTAGCTTAAAAAAAAGTCAAATACATTTACATAGATCAAATTTAGCCTGATCAAACTTTCTTGCAAATTGGTCTGGCAGTTCGAGAAATTACATTAGGTTATGAAAAGTAATGTCCTAGAAAATTGAACTTCAGGAAGTTTAACTTCAAAAAGATTAAAAATATAGATTAATTCCTAATGAAATTGCAGTGATTTTTCAGTTCTGTGGAACCGAGTCTTTCTTCAGCCGTTCTTTGCAAGTGGTCTAGGCTCGGATTTTTCATTACGTTGGATTTAAGCTTAAAAATATTACAAATTTTGTCTAAAAAGTTGATCAAATATCTAGTGTATTTGAATGTGAACTTCTTAGGATAAAGGTTAGTGAAAATCATATTAAATAGGAAGACTCGTCTCTGGAAAATTAAATAAAAATAGCAATTTCGCTAGGAATTACACCTAACTCTTTTTTTACATGGTAGATACGTTCCTTAGAAAACCGTACGAAAAAAATCGTGTAAAAAAATACATGCGACAAATGGTAAATTTGGGGATATGTTCCATAACTTTACAAAATCGTGTAAGATGAAAAAAAAAAAAAATACGAGTGTGCTTTAGACCACACGACTGAAGTAAAACTTCTTTAGCTCCATCTATATGTATGTAATATCTATATATATAAAAATGAACCCCTGTTTCTGTTGGTCACGCAATAACTCGAGAACGACTTTACCGATTTCATTCATTTTTTTTTTTAAAGTTTTCTAATACTTTGTAGATGGTTCTTACGGAAAGAAAAGTTAAGAAAATTGCGCAGGAAATTGGATAATTTCAGAAAACTTAACGACTACTTTAACTTCGCGATTTTGACGAATGTGAATTTAGCAGGCAGGTGTTTTATATTGTAAAAATAATTAAAAATTGACAGAAATCGGTCGGCATATATCAATCGAAAAATCCGTATTATTTATTCTACGTTCCGTATTTTATTATTCCGTATTCTACTCTTTGGTGCACACTGCACAGAAGATTCGTGCGGAACCTTTATCCAGTTTTCAGTGTGTTTAGTGAGTTTTTTGAGAAGTGTTTGTTCATCGCAGGTAGTTCACCGCATTACATTAAAAGTTTAATTTAATATATCGATTTTTGGTAAGTTTTGATAGACAAGGTTTTATTTTCAGTTGAATTTTTGTTCTTCAAAATGCCACTAATTAGACGTACCAGCTTAGGTCGCAGAACTCGCAATGATGCAAGTCAAAGATATGTACGAGCAAGTCAAACTGACGAGCAACGCGAAGCGCGTAATGAAGTTGAACGGAATCGAAATCAACAACGTAGAAATGTTGCGTTTAATCCGCATCGAGCTGCATTCAATTATAACGTGGCAATCGATTACAGCTCACAGCAAATCGTTGCTATTGGACCAATGAACGTTGTGTGTCCACATTGCAAGGCATTGAAGTTTAAAAATGAAGCACCTGGATTGTGTTGCGCCCGCGGCCAAGTCAAATTGAATCCATTGGTACCGCCACCAGAGCCACTACATTCATTGGTTTCCGGAAATGGACCAGATTCTAAACATTTTTTGACTCATATCCAGCAATACAATAATTGCTTTCAAATGACGTCATTTGACGCAACAAAAGTTATTCGAGATAATTTTATGCCTACTTTCAAGGTAAGTATAATGGGAAACAATAAACTTTTACCACCATGTGTCTGGTTCAAAATACATTGGCAGCTTTCAATTGACATGGTGTAAAGTACGTTGGTAGCTCTGAATTCAGTGGTGGATTTACCAGCAGGCTGAGTAGGCTGGAGCCTAGGGCGGCAGATTTTAGGGGCGGCAAATTTGGGACCAAAATTTTTTTTATATTTTACAGAAATTAAAAAGATTCATATTTATATACCGAAAATAGTAATCCTTGGTTTCGCCGGCTGTCGCCGTAGGCGAGACTCTCAGAATCAAGCGCCCTCATCCTACCAGTAGATATAAATTATATATAAATATCAGTAACACATCTCACAATTCCCAAAGAAAGTCATGTAATTTGCAGCAAAGCAAATATACAGAATAGAAAATCGCGCAAAAAGGTATTGTAAAACTTTCATATTTTAATTAATTGAATTTCATCTTCATCATCCGCCGGATTGTTACCACATAATGGAATATATTGTTTTTAAACTGTAAGTAAACGCAATAAAAATTATTTAATTACTTTTACCGATTGTACATTTTTTGTAAGTAGTATTAAGACATACCTTACCCCGCCTTATTAGTAGTACATAATTGAGCTTGTATTAGCTCAGAAATATACCCAAAACCTATTTCTTGCGCAATCTTATTTAAATCGTTAATTAATATGATTGTGAACTAGGGTCTCGAAATGTAGAGTAGGGAAGGGCGGCAAAATAGCCTACTGGCGGCAAATGTGTAAATCCGCCACTGTCTGAATTGCAAGGGATTAATACAATTAGGAATGACAACGCCTAATCGCCCAATGCACGATGCATTTAATCAAGAGTTGAGACGCGAGACCCAATACGATTTCGAGGCATTGAGAGAAACCGTTCAAAGTAACGTTCCCCTTTTAAATCAGGAACAAAAATATGCCTACGATACGCTCATGAAAGTAGTGAACGATGAAACTGGAGGAATTTTTTTCTTAGATGCTCCCGGTGGAACTGGAAAAACGTTTTTAATATCATTGATATTGGCAACGATTCGATCGCAAAATGGAATTGCACTTGCACTTGCTTCATCAGGTATTGCAGCTACGTTGTTGGAAGGCGGTCGAACAGCTCATTCAGCACTCAAGTTGCCCTTGAACATGCAAACTAATGAAACTCCAATTTGCAACCTTTCAAGGAATTCTGCGATGCAAGATTTAAAAAACAACCAAAATCGGTTTGGCGGTGCGATGATTCTATTGGCAGGTGATTTTCGACAAACATTGCCAGTGATTCCACGATCAACGCCAGCCGACGAACTTAATGCATGTTTGAAGTCGTCCATTTTATGGAAATACGTCAAAACACTTAAATTAAATATGAACATGCGAGTCGAATTGCAGAACGACCGATCTGAAGAAGTTTTTTTGCAAACAATTACTGGACATTGGTAATGGCAAAATTCCCGTTGACACATCGTCTGGATACATTACATTCCCTGCCAATTTTTGTCGCTTTACTGAATCAAAGACCGAACTCATCAAGATGGTGTTCCCAAACATTGCTCAAAATTACAGAAATCATGTTTGGTTGAGCGAACGTGTTATATTGGCTGCAAAAAACGTTAATGTCAACAAAATAAGTTTTCAGATTCAAAATAAGATAGCTGGCGAATTGATGACATACAAATCGGTTGATTCCGTTACTAACCAAGATGATGTTGTCAACTATCCAACAGAATTTTTAAATTCGCTGGAATTGCCCGGATTACCACCTCATAATCTGCAATTAAAAGTCGGATCGGTAATCATTATGTTGCGGAACATAAACCAGCCACGTCTTTGTAATGGCACCCGGCTTGCGGTGATGAAATTAATGAAAAACGTTATCGAAGCCACAATTTTAAAAGGGAAGTACAAAGGCGAAGACGTTTTGATTCCACGCATCCCTATGATTCCGAACGACATGCCATTAGACTTTAAACGGTTACAATTTCCAGTGCGGCTTGCATTTGTAATGTCGATAAATAAATCGCAAGGGCAGTCGTTAAGTATTTGTGGCACCAATCTTGAAAATCCATGTTTTTCACATGGCCAATTGTATGTCGCCTGTTCCCGTGTCGGAAAACCATCAACATTATTTATTTACGCGCCAGAAAAGAAAACGTACAATGTTGTGTATCAAAAAGCATTGCAATAAACAATATGTTGTTGAAATATCTTTTTTATGATTTATTCCAGTTCGAATTGAATATTTATATTGAAGGCAGGACAACGTCTGTCGGGTCAGCTAGTATACATATAATATATATATGTATATATGTATAATATATACAAACGTAACTGGCTATGAGAGGAAGAGAGAAAGAAATTGTGCGCGCGCACTGCTCTCTCTTGCTCCTACAGTGTAATACAGCGAATAGGCCGGCACTGTGTCTTATTGTTAGATATACGAAACGCAACTGGCTATGAGAGAAAGAGAGAAAGAAAATGTGTGCTCGCACCTCTCTCTCTTGCCCCTACAGTAATATACGAAACGTAACTCTCTCTCTTTCTATCTTCACTAATTTATATCTCCCTCTCAACTTCCGTTCGCCTCGCCCGATCACACTTTTCGTAACGCTCTCGTAACGCATTCACCAGCTTACTCCCCAAGTCAAGCGTGCGTAAAGAAGTTTTACTTCAAAAATTGGGAAAAATCCGAAAAAAAGCTTTCCCACGCTGGGATTCGAACCCGTGACCTCTGAATCCCAAGCCCAAGTGTTCACCACTGCACTAGCCGCCGCTTTGGAAATGTGCTCCCTCTCAACTTCCGTTCGCCTCGCCCGATCACACTTTTCGTAACGCTCCCGTCACGCATTCACCAGCTTACTCCCCAAGTCAAACGTGCGTAAAAAAGTTTTACTTCTAAAAAGCATCACCACGCTGGGATTCGAACCCGTGACCTCTGAATCCCACGCCCAAGTGTTCACCACTGCACTAGCCGCCGCACTATGATATATTTGGACGATTTTTTTCCATTTTTCAATTATCTCCCGATAGAATAATGCTATTGAGATGAATTTTTTTTAAAATGAAAGTGCACACTTTGGCGGATATGGAAAAAATACTAAAAAGTTGTGATGATCTTCATTTGACCTTGAAAATTGGCCTCAAAGTTGACGATTTTTAGAAAAAATTGATATTTTTGGATGTAGAAACTATATAAATCTTTCCTTTAACTTTATTTCTGACTGAAATTCTTCGGGAGGTGTTTTAGAACTAGAGAAGATCGATAAAGGTCATTCGAAGATCACGCGGAGGTCATTTGAAGGTCATTTTCCAGAGGACTACCACGATATCGCTTTTTTCGCAGTCTGACCGGGAAAAGGATTGTAGATTCGGTCTTTGGATGCTCAGGTCGAGCTACAGCCTCAAGGATAGCAGGTAGTGGCCAGTCTAAGGTCATTTGGAGGTCAATTCAAGGGTCATTTGGTGGGAATCAGCAAGAAATCGCCTTTTTTCGCAGTCCGACCGGGAAAAGGAGTTTGGATCCAGTTCTTGGATGCTCAGGTCAAGTTATAGCCTCAAGAATTATGGGTAGGGGTTAGTCTAGGATCATATAGAGGTAATTTGAAGGTCAATTAAATGGTCATTTGGTGGGAATCACCAAGAAATCATCTTTTTTGCGCAGTCTGACCGGGAAAAGGGTTATAGACCCGGTCTCTGGACGCTCAAGTCGAGTTATAGCCTCACGGATTATCGGTAGTGGCCAGTCTAGGGCCATCCAGAGGTCAATTGAAGGTTATTCAGGTTCATTTCAAGGGAATCACCACGAAATCGCTTTTTTTCGCAGTCTGACCAGGAAGTGGATTGTAGATCCAGTTCTTGGATACTCAGGTCGAGTTGTGGCCTCAAAGATTATCGGAAGTGGAAAGTTTGGGGTCACCCAGAGGTCATTTGAAGGTCATGATCAAGGGAATCACCACGAAATGGTTTTTTTTCCGCAGACTGACCAGGAAAAGGAGTGTAGATCCAGTTCTTGGATGCTCAGGTCAAGTTATAGCCTCAAGCATTATTGGTAGTGGCCAGTCTAGGGTCATCCAGAGGTCATTTTAATAGAATCACTACGAAATTGCTTTTTCCCCGCAGTCTGACCGGGAAAAGTATTGTAAATCCAGTCCCTGTATGCTCAGGTCGAGTTATAGTCTCAACAATTATCGGTAGTGGCCAGCCTAGGGCCATGCAGAGGTCATTTGAAGGTCATTCAGGCTCATTTCAAGGGAATCACTACGAAATCAACTTTTCTCGCAGTCTTACAGGGAAAAGGATTGTAGATCCAGTTCTTGGATGTTCAGGTTGACCTATGACCTCTGAATGACCACTAGATTGGCCACTACCGATAATTCTTGTGGCTATAGCTCGACCTGAGCATACAGGGACTGGATTTACGATACTTTTTCTGGTCAGACTGCGGAAAAAAAGCCATTTCGTAGTGATTCCCTTGAAATGACCCACAAATGACCCCTGGATGACCCTAGACTGGACACTAGCTATAATCCCTGAGGCTATAACTCGACCTTAGCATCCAAGAACTGGATCTACACTTATTTTCCTGGTCAGACTGCGCAGAAAAGGCGGTTTCGTGGTGATTCCCTTGATTATGACTTTCAAATGACCTCTGGATGACCCTAGACTGGCCACTACCGATAATCTTTGAGGCTATAACTCGATCTGAGCATACAGGGACTGGATTTACAATACTTTTCCCGGTCAGACTGCGGGAAAAAAGCAATTTCGTAGTGATTCCATTAAAATGACCTCTGGATGACCCTAGACTGGCCACTACCAATAATGCTTGAGGCTATAACTTGACCTGAGCATCCAAGAACTGGATCTACACTCCTTTTCCTGGTCAGTCTGCGGAAAAAAGCCATTTCGTGGTGATTCCCTTGATTATGACCTTCAAGTGACCTCTGGGTGACCCTAGACTTTCCACTTCCGATAATCTTTGAGGCCACAACTCGACCTGAGTATCCAAGAACTAGATCTACAATCCACTTCCTGGTCAGACTGCGAAAAAAGGCGATTTCGTGGTGATTCCCTTGAAATGAACCTGAATAACCATCAATTGACCTCTGGATGGCCCTAGACTGGCCACTACCGATAATCCGTGAGGCTATAACTCGACTTGAGCATCCAGAGACCGGGTCTATAACCCTTTTCCCGGTCAGACTGCGCAAAAAAGATGATTTCTTGGTGATTCCCACCAAATGACCATTTAATTGACCTTCAAATTACCTCTATATGATCCTAGACTAACCCCTACCCATAATTCTTGAGGCTATAACTTGACCTGAGCATCCAAGAACTGGATCCAAACTCCTTTTCCCGGTCGGACTGCGAAAAAAGGCGATTTCTTGCTGATTCCCACCAAATAACCCTTGAATTGACCTCCAAATGACCTTAGACTGGCCACTACAGACTATCCTTGAGGCTGTAGCTCGACCTGAGCATCCAAAGACCGAATCTACAATCCTTTTCCCGGTCAGACTGCGAAAAAAGCGATTTCGTGGTAGTCCTCTGGAAAATGACCTTCAAATGACCTCCGCGTGATCTTCGAATGACCTTTATCGATCTTCTCTAGTTCTAAAACACCTCCCGAAGAATTTCAGTCAGAAATAAAGTTAAAGGAAAAATTTATATAGTTTCTACATCCAAAAATATCAATTTTTTCTAAAAATCGTCAACATTGAGGCCAATTTTCAAGGTCAAATGAAGGTCATCACAACTTTTTAGTATTTTTTCCATATCCGCCAAAGTGTGCACTTTCATTTTAAAAAAAATTCATCTCAATAGCATTATTCTATCGGGAGATAATTGAAAAATGGAAAAAAATCGTCCAAATATATCATAGCGCGCCGCTTTGGAAATGTGCTCCCTCTTAAATTCCGTTCGCCTCGCCCGATCACATTTTTCCTAACGCTTTCGTCACGCATTCACCAGCTTACTCCCCAAGTCAAGCGTGCGTAAATAAGTTTAACTTCAAAAACTCTAAATACTTTCCCAAAAAACTGTGCAAAAAAAGTAATAATGAAAACCATATTACATTTTAATAAATCAAAAACAATTCATTTTTATTACCAAAATTAAAATAATTCAGTTCTATTTATTTCATTAATGTTTACAGAAGATGATAGGTAACAAAATTTTGCTAATCTATTCGAAGTTAATTTTCAGTAGGAATAATAATTTAGGAGCTAGGGTGTGAGAAAGACATTTTTTTTTACCTCCATATGAAACAATGTAGCTGCGAACAAGTTACCAGCCGGCTATACTACACTTGCAATTCCTGTAGTGTTCTTAAAGGGCTGGTAAAAAGGAAATACTTAAACAGGTTCACTTAAAGTAATTTATTCAATTTAGCCAGACTTCTTTCATGATCACAACTCGAGCTAGACTGCCTTATATTAGATTAGCTAGTTGCTTAGTTAGTTAGCCTATTACTCTTATACTTGTTCTGTGATAACTAATCTGTGATATTCGTGCGGTAGCTACTAAACTATTCTTATTTATTACAGTTCTATTATATTTATTACAATTCTGTCTTATATACTACACCTTCCCCTTTTATACGTACTTTGAATTCAATTCATGTTTGTATCCACCATTATTGTTCTAGAGGTTCATACTAGTAACTATAACATCTTCAAATTGTCTCATTTATCATATTTATGTATAGCTCAATTTTCTCTTTACATGTTCTTGCATTGACTTTTTTTTAATGTCATCCGGTATCTAACAAATTTTGAATTTCTTCTGACTACTGTCCCAATATCTAATGTAATCCAGTATGACATCGGTGCTTTATCTTTCTTGATTATTTTCGCTTTTTCCAAACATGTGCAATTTGTTTTTTTCTTAGTATTTTTTATTTTTGCTAGATTTCCTTTTTAATTGATTCTTCATTTCCGAAAATTTGTCTTTTTGAAACAATTTTAGTTTTTCAGGTAAAAGTGTTTTACATTTCCTACCGAGCAGAAGTTCAGCCGGGGAAACATTAGAACCTTTTATTGGCGCATTTCTACAATTTAAGAGGGCTCTCCATAATTCAAGTTTTTCATCTTTCGTCTTACGGATAGCTTCTTCGCAATTTGTACCCCCTGTAATCCATTGGATCTAGGGTGGTGCGGGCTTGAAGTGTTTATTTCAATGTCTAATGTTTTTGTAAATTCCCGAAACTTAAATGAATTAAA
The DNA here is from genome assembly GCA_949715965.1 of Dysmachus trigonus. NCBI lineage: Eukaryota > Metazoa > Arthropoda > Insecta > Diptera > Asilidae > Dysmachus > Dysmachus trigonus. The sequence goes on along the minus strand of OX454321.1, from coordinate 31,821,273 downwards.
TTGCATATTGTCTGCCACTATTACTCGCAGGATGCCGAGAACGTAAAATGAATTTTTTAGTTTATTATTGCTTCCGCTGTGTATTGCATAACTCAACTACATCCAGATATTTAGTAAAATAATCAACTATAACTAGGTAGGAAATTCTATTCATTTCCATAACATCCAGACCTAACTTGAAATAGGGGATTTCTGGGATATTATGAGGAATTATCGGCTCATTTGCATTTGAATGTCCATATTGTTGACACGCTAGACACTTAGCAATTATATTTTCGATTTCGTCATCAATCCCAGGCCAATAGATAGTAGCAGGCTTAGCTACAACAACCGCATCTTCTTTTAAAGTTATTTTGTACTTTTCCGGGAATTCTCCTAATCCCTCGAATGCTTTATTATATTTTATATTTTTATATGGAATCGAAATGATATTCATGTTTCAATGTGTATACCATTCGAACCAAACCTAGTTCTACACAGCTTTTAAGGCCTAATAATGGAACTGTTCCATATTCCACTATAGCAAATTCTTCCTCTTATATGACATTTAATATACACTTTAAAAGAGCGACACCTTTGACTTTAATATCAGAGCCGGTATAGCTTTCTAACATAATTGATTTATCTTTATACTTGACACCGGTAATCACTGAAGTAAATCGGATTGGGAGCACATTTACGTCGGCGCCACTGTCGAGTTTGAATTTTATAATTTTATTATTTATCCAGGATTTTCTATCCAGGATTTATTTTTCTCATTTTTGTTCAAATTTCAAATCTTATCAATAAATAAAACATCTTAACTTACCTCAGTGCCGATTACCTCATTCACTTTTCTTTTCATGCATGCACTTGTGAAATGGTTTTTCTTTCCGCATGTATGACATTTTTTTCCGTACGTCGGGCATCTTGCCTTCGCATGGTCTCTTAAACAATATTTACAATTTTTTATGTATGAGTTTGTATTCGATTTTTGATCCCTGAAATTATTATGTTTGCTGTTAGGACTGTTGTTCATTTTATTGTTAAATACAGGGTGTCCAATAGGAAATTGCGAAAACTAATGGGTCACAATTTTTCAACAAATGGAGAGATCGGTGAAATGTAAATACTTTTTAATAAAGGACAGTCGTCATTTTTATTTCATGTCCATTATAAAAAAATTAAATCTGTTTAATACAAAACAATTAATGTAAAAATATAGTGAAAAAGTTAGTTACTAATGATATACAGGGTGTTCAGAGGTAAGAGGTCAATACTGCAGGGGGTGAAAGGTCAGACCGAGACAAGCAAAAAATCGTATGGGTGGGGGGGGGGGGGGGGGGGGGGCATCTCGCACCGTTTGGCAGTAACAGGGTGATTCGTAAATCAGGATTTTGCCTTATATGGGAACCGCTCTTGTATTTTTATCTTTTTTTCTACGCATCGCAGCGGCCCCAAACTGATTTCAAAAAATCACTATTTGGAAACCCTTTCCATAAAAGTTTACACCACCCCCCTATCCCCAACCCCTTGGCCGCAATCCCCCCAGGAAGTTGAAAAAATTAACTTTTATTTCACGATTTTTCACCTTTCGCCCCACTTTTCTCCGAAATTCATGTTATTAACATACCTACTTTTTATTTTTTTTAAGTTGCCTATCTAATTACCTTTCCAAAAAGGTGCAACATGCCCAGGTAGGAAAAGGATACGAAAATTTATTTACAAAAATCCTTTTACAGAATATCATGATAATTCGAAGTTTTAGGAAATTATACTTAAGTTTACTAAAAAATACATTTTGTTCGCTTAAAAACTAATTACAATTAAAACGTTTGTCCTTTGAAAGCTGTTCAAAATGTTCTGCGCCGGTTTCGATGCATGCAAGTAGCCTTCGTTTTATTTCACGTTTGAGGTCTATGGTAGCCAGTCTCTCCCGTATTTTCGTGGCTGCAGTCACAATCCTGGTAACTAATTCTTCTCTGGTGTTGATTGCTCTTGAGTAAACTTCATCTTTCATCATTCCCTATAAGAAAAAGGCCAGTGGAGTAAGGTCCGGTGACCTAGCAGGCCAAGGAATCGGTCCACCTCGTCCAATCCAGCGCTCTGGGTAATGTTCATTCAACCTTGCCCTAACAATGTTCCCAGTATGCGCAGGTGCTCCGTCGAGCTGTAAATAAATTGCGCTTCTGGTGACCAGGGGGATGTCCTCCAACAGATCCGGAAGGGTATTCTCTAAAAAGTCCGAGTATAGCTGACTATTCAGCACTTGGGGCAAGATGAAGGGTCCTATCAACTGGTTGCCGATGATGCCCGCCCAGACATTGACACTAAATCTTTGCTGGAAGGACCGACACCTGGTCCAATGTGGGTTCACATCTGACCAGGTGTGGAGGTTGTGCAAGTTTGTGATGCCATCCCGGGTGAATTGCGATTCATCCGTTCACAGAATTCGGTCTAGAAACCTTCTGTTTTCGATGTCAGACTCGAGCAGCCAAGTGCAAATTGCAATCGTCCTTCGGAATCTCCTTCCTGTAGTGCTTGGACCGGGATATGGTGGTATGGATGTATATCCTCTCGGTTCACAACGGTCCAAACTCTCCCTGAAGACAATCCTGACCTTCGTGCGACCTGCCTGATGCTTATTACACGGCTGTTCCTGACGATGTTGAGGATTTGTTGGTCGGGCTCCGCTGAATCGGCCGATTTTCCTGCTCGCATTTCTGCTCTAGGGGCGGTTACACTTCCGGTTTCTTTTAATCTTCTGAAAGTCCTTGAAAATACCCTTCTGTTGGGTACCCGCCGATTCGGGAATCTCCTTTGGTATTCTCGTACGGCCTCACTATCATTTCCTTCTACTAAACCGTATACGTAAATTATATCGGCATACTCGTCAACACTGAATTCTGCCATTTTATCTTAATTTTTTCTATTAAACACCCATCCTTTTCGCTTGCTTCTTCAACTGTGGTCAATGTCCTTTCAAACTTACCCATTTTTATACCATAATTCATAGGAGGTATTAGAAACGGAGCGTCAGGATACTTAGGAGTCAATACTGGATATAATAAACTAATAACGCTATTTAACGAAATTACATTTATTATTTTATTACTGTTTTGCTGAAATAATAAAAATGTACTACCTCTGTTTCCTAAACAAACATTTCCGAACTTGCTGTCATAAAAATTGTTTACTTAACGATTTTTTTCATTATGGTGCAATAAAGTAATTAGGTACCTGTGAGGATGTTTTAATTTCAGGACTTTTGCAACCCTTTTCTACCTGGGCATGTTGCACCTTTTTGGAAAGGTAATTAGATGGGCAACTTAAAAAAAATAAAAAGTAGGTATGTTAATAACATGAATTTCGGAGAAAAGTGGGGCGAGAGGTGAAAAATCGTGAAATAAAAGTTAATTTTTTCAACTTCCCGGGGGGATTGTGGCCAAGGGGTTGGGGATAGGGGGGTGGTGTAAACTTTTTTGGAAAGGGCTTCCACATAGTGATTTTTTGAAATCAGTTTGGGGCCGCTGCGATGTGTAGAAAAAAAGATAAAAATACAAGAGCGGTTCCCATATAAGGAAAAATCCTGATTTACGAATCACCCTGTAACTGCCAAACGGTGCGAGATGCCCCCCCGCCCACCCATACGATTTTTTGCTTGTCTCGGTCTGACCTTTCACCCCCTGCAGTATTGACCTCTTACCTCTGAACACCCTGTATATTTCCGATATTTTAACCATATAATTTGCCACAAATATCCATATGCTTTCTAAAACTATTAAAAACATGTTCTAACGTTTCATTTGAAATGCCATTGACGATCTTCCCAATGTCTTTAATAAAATCCTCAACTGTTTTTCGGTTATTTTCATATCAGAGATCTTTAATGTAGCCCCATAAAAAGAAATCAAATCGAATGAGATCTGACGAGTAATGTGGCTATTCTATTTCTTTTCCCCTAGCAAAGCGTGGGTACCCTAGGCCAATAACTCGATCGCCATAAAATTTATTGATGATACTTCTTGTGTGCGATGAGGTGCTGCTCCGTCTTGAATAAAAAAAAAAAAAGATTTAACGCGGCTCCTCTTTTTCGCATGAGAAAGGATTTGGTCTCTAACATCCCTTTGTACTTCTTTCCGGCGACAGAAGATTCAAAGAAATGCAGGTAGATACTTTTTTTCACAAATATGTATTATTAATAATTCACGTTTTTCACTATGTTTTTAAATTAATGGTTTGTATTAAATAGATTTAATTTTTTTATAATAAAATGGACATGAAATAAAAATGACGACTGTCCTTTATTAAAAAGTATTTACATTTTACCAATCTCTCCATTTGTTAAAAAATTGTGACCCATTAGTTTTCGCTATTTCCTATTGGACACCCTGTACCTACTTGTTCTGGGATAACTGGTCAATGATAACTAATCTGTGACATTCGTGTGGTGGCTACTAAACTATTCTTACTTATTACAATTCTATTATATATTCCTATTTCACGGCTTGTTTACTTTTGTATACCGGGGGTTACGGTAATTCCCAAATTGTATTTTGTTGCTGTATACATAAGTTTCTGTAAGACATTGTCAAAATTAGAATTAAAAAAAATTTTAGGATTCGTGCTAGAGCACAAAATTCGTATAAAAAAGTGTATTTGTTGTTATTGGTGAATCGAGTTATTTCAAAATCGTGTAAAAAAAGAGTTAGGTGTTATCTATTTATTTAGCCTATTTGAAGTAAAATTGCCTGAGGTTGAATTTTCTAGATCATTACTTCTAACATTGACATAACTTCAGATATATGCGAATTGTCTGGGGAGTTTCATCGACCCGCTGCACAGTGTGGTATTTTAAAGATCTAGTGGGGCAGTAATCATTTTTAGTACTTGTCTGAATAAATTTAACAGTTATGTGAATTGGCAGTAGGCAAGTTATACTAAATTGAATCAAAATCTTTTCTAATAAATCGCGCCGAACAAAAGATTGAAAAAGGTCGGAACGGCCGCCTATCTGCATTGTCCCAACATGTGCACTCCGCGGTCGTCTCCTTCGCCTGAGTTCGCTCGATCAATGCGCTATATTTCTGTACGTTAGTGGTGATTTTGTGTTGATATCCTTTTCAAATGAATCTCGAGGTAAGTTTACAAACATTTTTTTTAAATTATTGTGTTAAGTTAATCATGAGATCCATGAGATCCATGAGACTAGATCAGCTTTGTTCTTAGTAACAAAATATGGCTATGAAAAATTGCACTTGAGATTTAGTTTATTCTCATTATTCCGATCACATGTTACTTGTGTTGTGCGTAGGGGAGTACATGTGTAGTTTGTGTGTGCGCGTGAATATATGCGTCTGTGTGCAAATTGGCCCTAAAATGACGTCTAAGTGACCTTCTAGGATTAAGAGGATATGGCACTCGGATTCAGCGACCCCAAAAACATACTCTCGATTTTTCCCAGATTTTTAAAACCATTTCTTCTCGGTTTCACCTTGAAATGACCTTATAAATCGAGTTTCCGGATCTGGGTCCCATGGAGAATTTTAATCAGCACATCATGAACTATCGATTCCGTTGGTAAATATTACAATCGACCGCATATTTTTTTCCACTGGTTTTTTTTTTTTTTTTGCGGGGTCCTTCCTCTATTATATTTAATTGTATTATTTTTTGTTGTAATATGATGAATTAAACATTTTGAACATTCCTATTGTGTTTTTATTCAATTATAAATATATTTGATTGACTATTACAGTATTTTACATATACAAATAATTTTGTCCCGCTAGATGTTTAAAATAACACACTGTGCGCCGTAAGCGTCAATGCAAATTTCTCGAACTGTCGAACCACATACGCACACATGCAAAAGGCCAGTTCACGGCTTGTTATTTCAATTGTAAAAGATTTTGGCCCGAATCGTGCCCAATAAACGAATTCTTACCAATTCGCACCTATGCTGTGGGTGCAGTGCATTGTAGAGTTTGATAATTTAAATATATTTAATGCAAACATATGGCAAAGTTCTTAGCATACGTATTTCAGGTCGAACTGGTAAACGACAATTTGTACGAGTGGTACGCCCGCCTACACATTGTTGATCCAGACTCACCTCTAGCTGAAGATATGGCAGAGCTTAACATCCCTTGCATCCTGCTGCATTTAATTTTCCCAGAAAACTTTCCATTTGCCCCACCATTTATGAGGGTTGTGGAGCCGAGGATAGAGAAAGGATTTGTAATGGAGGGCGGTGCTATTTGCATGGAACTACTCACGCCCCGTGGATGGGCCAGTGCTTACACAGTGGAAGCTGTTTTAATGCAATTTGCAGCAAGTTTAGTGAAAGGTCAGGGTAGGATAGCCCGGAAACCCAAGAGTTCAAAAGAATTTAGCAGGTGAGTCTTTTGTGAATCGATAATTTTCTTGAGAATGTAATCTCTTCTTTTAGACGATCTGCAGAGGAAGCTTTTAGATCCCTAGTTAAAACACATGAGAAATACGGTTGGGTAACGCCTTCATTATCAGACGGCTAAGCTGGCTCAATAAAATTTCGCGGTAATTTTCGAACAGCTCAGTATTTATCAACTATTTTTATTGTAAGTATAAACAATCCCGTTATAACACTAATCACTAGATTTTATGACATTAAATGTTAATTCCGTAATAAAAAATTTAAAAACAATTACATTTATGAGGAAGCGGACATTGTTCCATTGACTAGATATATGCTTGATCTGAGTTCAAAGTTCTTAAAATTAACTAAGGATCATGAGAATTCATTACTTCGAAAATGCTACCTCGATAATATCCAATCCAGTCTAATGGATTACTACCCTTCACCGTTTGCTTTTATTAATGAATTAAATAGTGAACTTTTGGAAGACTTTGACGAAAATAACAAAATGCCTAAATTTTACATAACCACACTTGGGATCGAAGAAAACCGTAGATGATAAGTTTTAAGACAGAATTATAAATAATAATTAATTTAAACTAAGTACTTCTTCACTAATTTGTACCAAATCTCAGTATCATTAATATATAATAGTCTGGTTTACTTAAATATATTACTTTAGAAGTTAGATCAAAAATTTAAGGATATCTCCTAATGTAAAGCTTAGTAAAGTCATAGCAAATCAGCAAATAGCTTCATGATTAAAGTCTAAAATTAATAGTCATCTTTTACGAAGACTGAAGTTGTAAATTTTGACAGGGATTATAAATCCCCTCTGTGATAGAGAGCATAGCTATAAACACACCTGTAAATTTTTAAGTGTGCGAGGTATTTTACATGTGTAAATGTTCTCCGTAGATTAGGTTAGGTTAAGATATATTTACAGGCTAGATAAGTCACTGTATTGGGAACAGTCACACCGATCGCAAGTGTGTGTTATTAGAGAACATTCTGTGGTTTAGAAAGATCGTATAAGCAAGGCTCGTATAGCCTAGTATGCTGTTCCCAAGAAATTTCTTGGCCTATACAAAACACATGTAAAAAAACGCTCAAGGAATACTCAAGGAATTTCTTTTCTGTTTCGGCTACCAAAGCGGTATGCTGTTCGGCAAGGAAAAAAATAGTTCGGATTTCACGAGCAGATGGCGCTATTATCACGGAACTCAAATTTCCTTCAAGAAATATGTATCCGAGCACATATTCCTTGAAGTAAAAGTGACAGATTTGGATTTAAACACTGGTGATTGCTAGATTGAGATTATATGGTGGTTGTTCAAATGGATTATATTGAAATCAAAGAGTTCGTGGAAAGCTCAGCATTACATGAAGAAATTTTTACTCTGCCTGAACTAAAAAAGTGGGTGAACAGCTGACTCTTTTGAGTTGTCAAAATTCCTTGACCTACTGTCAAAATTCCGTTTGGGAATAAGTGCACATTTTCCTTGAGCTGTTTTCTTGGGAACAGCATACTAGGCTTATGTATGAAATTATTGTTAAATGTAATAAAGAAATGTGAACATATGTGTAGTAGTTCACTGTTGAAAATATTTTAAGTATTGTCAAATACACCCAGATCAAATGTACTTTCGTCGAATAAAGAATTAATTTAATTGAAATTGAATTGACATTAAATGTTTACAGCCCTTGTTTATAATTTAAACCACTGACATATAAGAACTGGACTGCTGATTTCGTACAGAAACGCACTTAATTTTGATCGAATTCTAATTATCTCGTTCTCGCATAAGCCCCGCAGGCAGAGAAATTTACAAAAAATCATTCCAATAGCGAAATGAAGGTGGCGCCATGTATGTGCACTTGTTTGGGTTTTTTTTAGTATATTCGCGTGGGTGATGTACACCACAGACCTAAGCAACGTGACAAACGTGAAGTTACCGGAGTTGCCCAGCTCACCTGGCAAAACGCGGATTTTTTAAATTAAACCTTGATAATGTGCGCACAATTTAGCGAGTTGATAAAATTAAAAGAAAGTTCAGTGGAGTTCCACTCTTTTAACTGTTAGTAATCCTGAAATAAATAAGTTGGTTTTGTTTAAAATAAATCTATTTCTTTGTTCTTTCTTTAAAAGAAAATCTAGTCACTGGATTCCATATCTGGCAGGTGGTAGGACCTCTATCGAAAGAAAAGAGATCCAGTTAAATCGAACCAATAAATAACACTAGTTTAAACATTTTAATTTGTTTGCCCTTCATACGAAATGTAATTTTTTCCGTCCTCTAATACAAACTAATCAGTAATGTAAAATCGGGTTTTTCCATCACGTTAAGTTTTCGAGAAAAATAGAGTTAAAAACTGAAAATAACCATATTTTAGCAACTTTTCGAATAAAATGTCCAAAGGGATTTCGTAGCATCTCGAAACGTAAGTCAAATCAAAGTTTGAATTGTAAACTATAGCTTTATAATATGTTATTAGTAAATTTTATTAAGATTTATTCAGGAAACGAGTTTTTCATGCATTTTCTCTGCCATATAAATTAAATGAACCAACGGTATGTAGGAGTGGAACTCTATTGAAAAACTTGTCTCCCCAAAAAACCTTGAAAAAGGTTTTAATTAACTAGTATAGAATTTAAGAATTCATTTAAACTACGTTTGGGACCGCTACAACATTCCTTTATTTCTAAAAAAGAATTCTAAAAATGGCTAAAATACGGATTTTGTAAATTGTTAACCCAAGTTTTTTTGAAAATGGGACGTGATGGAATTTTTATTATTTTTTGTCGAAATCAGGGAATCTTAATAATAACACTTCTTAAATGTTTAAAGGAACAAAAATCTTATAAACTAGCCTAATAAATTCCCGAACGATCGAAATCCGTTTTGAATAAAACTTGAACCAAATCGAAAAGATCGAAGTTCCCTCCTCAGTCTAAGTGGTAAATTGTTCCTAAGGTATAATTGAAACGAAGTAAACCAAAGTGAAATTTAAAGTGGTTTATTCAGAAACAACACTAACGGGACATTGAACGAACGATTGAGACAACGGAAAACATTTGACCAAGGATGAGACTTCGTCGAGATGGCACAACAAAACCAGATCGAGCAGTGTATTGTGACTCTAACTCAACTCCTGATGCAAAACAATCAGCCCAGGAAGCAAAGGAAAAATATGGAAAAGGAAATTCCATACCTGCCAATCTTTAACACGTTCACGCTGGCGCGTACCACCGGTGGCGCGCACTAGACTGTCTCATCGGGCGGCGCGTACCACCGGTGGCCTGCACTAGACTGCCTCATTGGGCGTACCACCGGTTATTAAATTAGAAATGTAGTAGAAGACATGACAGAATACGCAGCTTTTAATGACAATGGGACAATGTTACAAATGTTTAGTGGTATGTGTGAGGACAATCAAAGCTGATACGAGTTAAATTCAAAATGCGTTAATTATAATGACGAACATGTACTCGCTAAGAGCGATCAAGCTGAACTAACTCGTGATACCAAGAATAACTCGAAAGTAAGCACTAGCGCGTAGCACAATAGATACGATTGTATTTGAGTCTATACCCCTGCCCACAAGAGCCCTGGATATAGAATCATGTCCTGTGTTATCGAAAGCACCCTCTATATCCAGGAAAGCACACAGAGCTATTTCCTTGGCCTGAAGGGATTTCTCGACCCTACTGACTAAACTATGTAAAGCAACCTCTGTTGATTTACCTTTAGTGTAAGCAAACTGTGATCTGTGGAGTTTAGGTTTAGCCTTATTCAGAATATCTGCGACCATCTTCTCTGTAGGTAGATATCCCAACTTGAGTAAATTATTCTGCAGCGCCCATCGGATGAAATGCACTCTGATGTCTATATGCTTAGTTCTTGAGTGATGTATCGGATTCTTCGCGAACTTTCCAGCCGATTGGTTATTGTTAAAGTAAAGACCGTGATTTTGGAGAGTACTTGAAATCCTAATTCCTGGAGTAGTCTGACGAGGAAAATGCATACTTTGTTAGATTTTTTCCTTAACCACAATTAAAAAAATCGCGGCAACTGGCGATTCATTACAGCTGTCAACATTTTACCTAGCCTCAAAAATTGTGACATTTATACTTACCACGATAGTGTCAAAATTTCTCCTCGAACTGTCAGCAATTTCATCAGTCGTCTGATTGGCCTACAGAAGCAAATAAAAAATAATTAATTTGTCACGCGCCGGTTTCTCTTATATCACACTCAATTATAAGTTTTTTTACAAAAATGTTCCTCGCAGCAATCAACTGGGGGTTTATGAATAACAAAGATAAATATAAAAGCCAGTGTTTCTGCCTTAGTCTAACCTCATATCTCAGCTATATACTAACCAAATCTAAAATTTGCAGCACAAAATGCCGTAACCATATGCTTGTCATTGTAAAACTATAGATCTGTTCGTTGACAATCCTGTGGCACCCCAGTGCGCCCTAGCCGCACGGGTTTTTAAACGTCAAATGCCAGTTCGGTGTTTTTTGAGAAACCTGTGGCACCCTGGGGCGCCCTGGTTTTACCCCAGATAAAATCCGGTGTAAACTCAAGGTTAATGACGACTATAAGTTTAATTGTTAACAGACACAGTATTTAAGGGGGTGTCCCGAATTAGAATGTTCTAAAACAGGGTTTTTTGTGATTTCTTTTTAGAAGGGAAAGAAATAAATGAAATTATTGAATCTTGAGGCATGGTTTTATACATAACATTAACGACTACAACAAATTTTTTTTTAAAGTAAAAAAAATTATTATAAATGATTTCTGAGCCAATTTCAAGGGCGTCTTATAGCTGAAGTCTTCAATCGGCGGGAAAGATTCATCTCGTAATTCTTGAGTAAAACAAAAAAACCAAAAAAATATGAAATTATTATATATTTTTCTTCTGAGTGAACTAAAAAAATGGCAGAAAAAAATGTGAAATAAAAAATTTTGGCGGGTTTTAAAAAAAATGCGTTTTTTAGAAAATAAAAATTAACTTTAAGGTGCTGTAACAATTATTTAAATAAACTTTTTAACGAACTTTTTTAATTCACTTAGAAGAGAATTTAATATTGAAGAAAAAAAAAACTTTGGTTCAATTATATGAGTCGTTTAGTTTTTTTAGGTATCACGCCCGACAATTTAGAATATAAAAACTTAGATAGTAATAACAAAAAAACTTAGATAGTAATAACAAAAAAACCAATTTTTTTGACATTTTAATTCAGGACACCACCTTAAGGGGGACCACTAGTGTGACATTTTTAAAAAAAATTTTTTTTTTTGTTTTGCATATTTCGATAGTCTATACCTTTAAAAATAACATACTAAAATTTCAAGTGCATATCTCAAATAATTTTTGAGTTACAGCCATCAGAAGAGCAGCCGCTCATGGTATCGAGGTACTGAAAAATGTATGAATTAAACTTTAAACGCGTTTTTCTCGAAACTACTTTTTTCAAATTTGCTGCAGTTGTAGCTCGAAGACAAATTATCCGATCGATTTGATTCTTATTGCAACTTCTTTTATACATGTTTCTCCGTGCCATAAACCTCCAAAATTCCGGTTCGAATAAAAAATGTAATTTTGGCAGGCCAAAAATGACGAAATTTTCGCGCGAAATTTGAATTTTTTTTTTAAAACTCCGCCATTTTTTTAAATTTAAATTTTTTTGTTTTTTTCGAGGTTTGTGGCACGGGAAATATCTTCTATTTTAATAAACTTTTTTTTTTTTTTTGATTTCACGCAAAGTGAACGTCTCTATAACTGCAGCAGTGGGGGCACTTTTTTTTTCGGAGCCTTGGGAAATTGCGAATAATTTGCTGAATTTTAATATTGTTGGTCCAAAAATGTTATCATGTATTTACTATATATCCACAAATATATCCTTAACCCCTTAACCTACAACATCGAGTCTCACTCGTGGTCGCTCGATTGGGCCAAAAACGAAAACATCGAGCCTCACTCGTGGTTGCTCGGTTGGGCCAAAAACGATAACATCGAGCCTCACTCGTGGTGAGTCGTTTAGGGCAAAAATTATAACATAGAGTTAGGCGCGTGGTGCTCGTAGGACAGAAGGGCAAAAAGTTTTTTTTCTAATTTATTTGTTGTGATTAGTCCTATGCGCACACAGCTATATTTCATAAATAATTAAATTAAATATTTAAAAAACCAACAGATCAGACTTAGATTTGGATTCGACCCGAAAGGTAAATACAGAATATGCATTTGCATATAATCCGGTGTCTACTTATAAACCATTTGTATGTTACACATCTCTTTGCATATCATAGGGCGCCCAATTTGGGGCCGATTTGTTGTCTACTGCATGGTTGAATTTGGCCTGCTCTGTTGGAAATTAAATCGTAGGTTAAGGGGTTAAAATAATAAAACATTCCATGCAGTAGTTGTCTTTTAAAAAAAATTCCAAAAATCACCTTTTTTTGAGGCGGTCACACTAGTGGTCCCCCTTAAAGTGGAATTAACTCTTGTTGCGGGCACAAGAAGTTGATTTTAGCATTTCGATATGAATATTATCACAAAGTAGTGGTTTTATTTAAAAATTTGTGTGCAAATGTCAAATGACAGCTCTCCTTTTTAATAAGCTGTTCGTTTAACTGACAAGCACTGGGGCGCCCCATGTTTTTTGACAATTCTCAGGGCGCCCTGGGGTGCCACAGGTTTTTGGGACAACGAACAAACCTTATTCTAACAGCTGATTTGAGACATTTGGTAGTTAGGTGACTTGTGAAGTTAGCGGAAAAAATTTATAAGAATTTTTTTTTTACCACGGCTTAAACAATTCCCCTTTACTTACGGATAAAGTCTCTGACTTTATTTTCATTTGCGGAATTTGCGTTTTCGAAATATAGCGCATGGAAAAATCGAAATTCTCCCGCTGCGCTAAATTCACTTTTCACTTTTTCTCTGTCTGTAGAATAATTTTTCAAGCGGCATTAAATTTCCCTTTGCTTGCGGAATCTGGGGAAATTACATATGTAAAAGTAGTGAAAATTCTTATTATAGGAAAATAAAAAAATATATAAAATATCTGTGATGTGAATTAATGCGGAAAGCCAAACGGAGATATTACGCATACGCCGCAGCCCACTTCGGCAAGGTGAACCGTGTACTGCAGCTTGCGATTTAAGTACTGCTTTCTAATAAAAAAAAAAATGCTAACTTTAAGCAATAATGTGTTTAAATGTATATTCAATTATTTTTTAAAATAATGAGTATACTAGACTACTACTTCTCAGAAACGTTGTCGATACGAGATATAGCAATTTTGGAAAGGGCGAGATAACTGACTGCGATGATTAAGCTATTGAAGGCAGCATCAAGAAAAGTTATGTTAGGAAAATTTTATTCTAGTGGTATGGGATAAAAGTTGAAATCAAATATACAGTGTGTCAATTAAGCACCGGGACGGCAGAATAACTTGAAAAGTAGACATCACAAAGAAAAATGACTTACAAGGGAACATTCCCAACCCGAAATCTCCGATTTTGATGAAACTTGGCAGAAATGTTATCTTTAGTGAGACATTTAAAAATCCGTTTTCAAACCCTGCTGTAATTCGGTCCTTAGGGGGGAAACCCCCCTCCAAAGATCAAAAATGGGCCGTTTTCGGGTCGCTTTATGACGCATTATCTCCCGTTAAGTTACCTATTTTTTAGATCTGAGAACGCAAGCTTTTTAAGGAAGGTCTGAGCTTTTAGAAAAGCTATAAATATAAACAATTTGAATGAACAATGAATGATAAGTAATTTTTGTGAAATAGATTATGCGACCGCAAAAATGCATTTATCAATCCAAAAGCGCATCGTTAGGTTTAAATTGAAAGCAAAGCGAACCCCTAACGAAAAATGAGTTTATGCGTATGAAGTTTATTTGGGAAATTCAACATTTTTGCAAGCGATTTACAGTGAGAAGCTCCAAAGGAAGTATATATAATTTATAGCTTTTCTAAAAGCTTAGACCTTCTTTAAAAAGCTTGCGTTCTCAAATCTAAAAAATAGGTAACGGGAGATAATGCGTCATAAAGCGACCCGAAAACGGCCCATTTTTGATCATTGGAGGGGGGTTTCCCCCCCAAGGACCGAATTACAGCAGGGTTTGAAAACGGATTTTTAAATGTCTCACTAAAGATAACATTTCTGCCAAGTTTCATCAAAATCGGAGATTTCGGGTTGGGAATGTTCCCTTGTTAGACAAAAGTTGTAGGATTTTTCCCTGACATTTAAACGGTAACCTAAGATTTGACCTTAACCTCAGTCTTCAAAGTCATTTCAAGATCAAGTAGATTTTTTTAAATTCCAACTCCTACTTTTGACCCCGGAAATTAAAAGAGCAAAAAATTTTACATTCAAGTATGATCTCGACTACTTTAAAAATTTGACCTCTGAAGTTCATATCAGAGAAAAGTTAAAAGTACGGGAGCTGTAGAATAACTCGTCGGGAGTGGGTTTTCGGCAAAAATTTTCGAGACAGAAGTTGTAGGATTATACCTTGGCTAACTGATGGTAACCTTAGGTTTGACCCTGACCCTGACCTTCAAGGTAATTTCAAGGTCAAGTCCGTTTTTTTCGAGTGGAAACGCATATTTCTGGGGAACCCCCAAGGGCAAGGGGGGTAGGCCGTTCAAGGTCACACCCGAACGAAGAATGTTCCTTTTCATTTCCAGCGACAAAAGTGTATGTTTCCACCTGAAAAAGCGAACTTGACCTTGAAGGTCAAGGTCAGGGTCAAACCTAAGGTCACCATCAGATAGCCAGGGAATAATCCTACAACTTCTATTTGGAAGTTTTCAAGTTATTTTGCCGTCCCGGTACTTAATTGACACGGTGTATAGCTGAAGTGGACCGTTCACTTCCAGTGACAGGTGATAGTTGGATCTTCGTCAGTTAAAGCAGATAGATAGACAAATAGAGAAAGTCAGTCAGGAAACAGTTGCACCTATGCACCTGGAATTACTATTGACTCTAGCTTGAAAAAATTGAATGAAAGAAATACAGATATCTTTGCTGTTGGTGATGCAGAATCTGCTATTGGTAAGAAAATTGGTGAAAAGTGATCAAATCTCATTCGATGGTCATACAAGTAGTGAAGAAGAACTATCACATTACCAGAGCAGATTCACCAAATTCACAAGGTAAGCTTTATATTTACAGAATATTTGTTTTCTTTTTTAAAATTTAAGTTCACTTTCACGATTTATAACTGAAATTATATATGTACATATGGCACTTTAGGTCAAGTGCCGTACATGCAATAAAACCGCAGGCCGAGAACTGAGATTCTGGAATCAAAAAATCTTCGGTTCCGAGTTGCTTTGCTGGTGGTTTTTATTCTGCTTTTCTTTACCTCTTATCGACAACTTTTCTGAGTAGTATTAGTCTAGTATAATGAATATTTTCAAAAATAACTGAATAAAATAAAGAATTTTAAGGGCTTATTTGTATATACATTTAAACGCATTGTTGTTTAAAGCTTACAATTTTTTTTATTAGAAAGCAGTACTTAAACTGCAAGCTGGAGCAGACGGTTCACCTTACCAAAGTGGGCTGCGGCCCATGCGTAATATCATAGATAGCAGAACAACTAGGTGTTGCACGCCATACAAGAGCCGAGTATACAATTTTTAAATGGCTGGGACATTGCGGAACGTAAAACAACATGTGTCGGGGCACGCCATAAACAAATGTTGCTTTACAGCTCTTACGAGCATTGCTAGATACATTTGGTCGTGGTCCTCGACACGGAAGATGCGGGAAAATATGAGTCACTCGTCGTTCTAGCGACATTTGGGCCAGAGAGCAGAGGAATATTCTGTTCGGGCCATGAGTGTGTTACCTAGTCGCTGTGCTGAGCAAGTATCTATGGTGCTGCGGGTGAAGCGCGAGGGGGACATAGTTGTATTCCTTCTAGGAAGCTCCTGAACTGCGGTCTCTACTCATTGAATGAATTTTTCAAGGAAAAAGAGCACAAATGCAGCGAATAAATTGCGAATAGAGAGACGAAATTACAATTGAAATTTAGTAGCGTCTGCCTATTCTCCTGCTGCGCCCTACCGCTATGTGTAATTTTCGTATTGCATTATTTGATGTATTGCCTTCAAAGCGGTTGCGAGACTCTAATAAATTTCCGAAATGTCCCGGAAATTATCTGTTTTTTTCAGGTTATTTTTATTGTGAATACTATTTTATATTGGATATCCTCTAATATAATATTATCTGCCCTTTCACCTAAAATTTATATTATTATAATATTTACTATTTAATTATTTGCTTTATTGTTTTTATCATTACTTATTCTGCTAAAGTAATATAGCAGTTATTTGTTATACAGGGTGATCCAAAAGTATGGAGACGACTAAGTAACTTTCGAGGAATGCATTTTGGAGAAAAAAGTTTTAGACAAAAGTCTTAGGAATTTTTCCTGGCTATTCAGTGGTGGCAGTAGATTTGACCTTGACCATGGCATCAATTTGACTTTTTTAAATTGGACCCTATATTTTTGACCAAGGAAATGGAAAGAGCGGACAATCTTACATCCGACTATGATCTTAACCATGACCTCGAAGGTCATAATATATTAAGGTCAAGATGGCTCTTTAAAAGGGAACCTTCTTTGCTACTGCGGATTTGGAAAGAGTTGAAGTTTTACGTCCGAATGTGACGTGGACCACAACCTTGATCTTGGCCATGACCTCGAAGGTCTTATCAAGGTCAAGATGGTTATTTGAAAGGCAAACCATCTTTTTGGCCACGGAAATGGAAAGAGCGGATAATTTTACGTTTCCCCTTAAAGAACCACCTTGACCCTGATATGACCTTCGCGGTCATGGCTAAAAATAATTACAAAAATATATACTTAGGTATACTTACCTTAGTTTAAGAACTTAGTTATTAAGGTTAATTAAAAAAGGTTTATTATTTTTCCTTTTCAGTTTTTTCGGCGGTTTAATTTTTTTTGTTAAAAAGTTTTTTATAATACACACAATCTAAACTGGGCACAAAGGAATTAAACCAGCAGCGCATATGCGTCACTTGGCAACCGAATTACGGCTGCATAGCAAAGAGCAATTTCTTGAGAGCTTGAGCATATCACGGGGTACAAAGCTTTTCTGCACAGTGTGACGTTTTCGTCTTACATTGCCCCCTTTGCTCGAGCACAGCTCACGAACTCACACGAGTTTTCTTCGTGGGTTGTACCTCTATGTATTCCTCTGCTCTCTGGTCCACGTCATTTAAAAATTGTATACTCGGCTCTTGTATGGCGTGCGACATCTAGTTGTTCTGCTATCTATGGTAATATTCACCTTTGGCTTTTCACATTAATTCACATTATTGATATTTTGTTTATTTTTTAGTTAACTATAGTATGAATTTTTACTACTTTTATAACTTCCACAGATTCCGCAAGTAAAGGGAAATTTAAAGCCGCTTGAAAAATTATAATAACTGTCAAAAAACATGGGGCGCCCCAGTGCTTGTCAGTTAAACGAACAGCTTATTAAAAAGAAGAACTGTCATCTGGCCTTTTACACAAAAATTATAAAATAAAACCACTACTTTTTCATAATGTTGACATCGAAATGCTAAAATTAAGTTCTTGTGCTCGCAACAAGAGTTAATTCCACTTTAAATACCGTATCTGTTAACAATCAAACTGATATCCGTCATTAACCCTGAGTTTTTATCTGGGGTAAAACCAGGGCGCACCAGGGCACCCCAGGTTTGTCAAAAAACACAGAACTGGCATTTGACGTTTAAAAACCAGTGCAACTAGGGCGCACTGGGGTGCCACAGGATTGTCAACGAACAGGCCCGGTGATACTGGCGATAACTGGTGGGCAATTTATAATCGCTCTCGTGAGTGGAAGCGGTAGTGAAAAAGCATGTCTTTACTTTTATTTTTCGATTGGGCGTAACAACAAATGTATCACACACGAAAATAATAAAAAGAAACCAAAACAGGTGCATATACATAGCGCCACCTTCCTTCAGCTATTGAAATGATTTTTTGATGTATGCGAGAATGAGATAGAATTCGGTCAATATTTGATTTTATTTTCGAAGTGAGTTTCTATACAAAGTCAGCAAGTTCAGTTCTTATATGGCAGTGCAATGTAAATATATGTATTTGTTCTAAATTCTCATAAATGGTGTATCGTCTGTTGCTTTCTTGTTAAATTAAATGTTATTTTGACACAGACAGGTATTTTGGGCTCAAAAAATTCACAGAAACACAGTATCATATCTCCGCGACACGAAATGAATATATTTACGTTTGAACAATTTGGGGAAATATTAACAAAAGTGAGTGCTGTGTTTCCGAAACAATGCGAATTTTGAAGAGAAAGGATTGAAATGATTGTACTGAATACAATTGAATGTATGTTGTATGAATGTAGAATTTACGAATTACAAAAATAACATAAAGTCAAAGAAAAAAATCGATTAGTAATATAATTAAAATAAAATTCTCTTCGAACAATTTCGAATTGATGTATCGAAAATGTTTTAAACAAAAATCTCTTAAAATGTTCAAATACCAACTATTTTCATTTGTCTTAAACAAAGCAGAATGAATATTAAGTAGATATGTTTTATAAATATATGTGTAATAATGTTACATTTATATTACACAACAGCACACTTTAAAAATGTTTCCGACTGTTTGCGGCTAAATTAGTATTTTTTGCAGTTATTTTGAAAAAAAAGAAGGAGGTTTATGTTTTTTTTTCTGTATTACCACGCATAACTTTTTACAGAGTATTAAAATTAGTTACATTTGTTTAGAAGCTTAGTTTTTAAGACTAAAAAGGTTTATTTTATTTTTAGCTTTTCAGTTTCTTTTTTCGTCGGTTAAATTCTTTGTTAAAAGTTTTTTTATACTATCAATTAACTTTTATCGGAGGGGCGAAAATTGAATTATTTTTAACATTGCCCTTTAGCGCACCAATGGATTTCAAATTATGAAGAATATGATAAAACGATTATCATTTGCATTTTATTTAAATCCTTCAAAACGAGCAGTAATGTCATTTGAGGAAATTTTATTTTACACTAAAACCTGTACCAAAAGTGAAAATCTAATTATATCGGCCAGCACAAGTATTTCTAATCAAAGTGAAATTGAATGTAACGCTGTTCGCGTTAAACGTACTTTTCTATACAAAATGTACCTAGCCAGTGAAATGAAAAAGATTAAACAATTAATGGAACAGATGGTTAAAATTTTTATTTATATTTTGTTTTTAAATTCAATTTTCTTACAAATACGAAAATTTGTACGATGCAAACAACATTTTAGCGAGTATTTATCTTCGGATTTCAAAGGCTGTTTTAAGAGACTGGAATAAATTTATCTAAGGCGAACAGCGTACTGACCTTTACGATGAAACATTGCAAATATTTATTTAATTTTCTACAATGATAAACTTAATAATAATATTATAATATTGGATAGAAACAGTCGAACAAAATGTTAAAAACATAAATCAATAATCATAAATCAAAAAGTTATCAATTCAGCAAAACATATTTAAACAACAATAAAAGTGATTAAATCCCCAAAAAGAATTTTTTTTAAGTATTGTTACTATTTTATCAGATGTATGAACTTATATTAATGTATTGCTTATTGAAATATTGACTTATGAGATAAATTTCTCCTCTTTCTAGGTGAACTGAAATTGATCTCGTCATTAACGTAATACGTAGAGGTAAAACAGTTACGTTAAGCCATACAGAAAGATACAACAAACCGACAGTTCAAACGGCGAAGCTGCAGAGTTTATTTTTACTAAGAAAATTAAACTAAGTGGAAGCCAAAAAATCTTATCGCGGTTAGCGCTTTAACTTAACGTTTCTCTGTCCTTAATGACCTCTTACTCTTGGTCTTTTGGCTCTATCTAGTGCGAAGCTCAACTTCTAAGGCTGACTACAGACGCACGTATTTTCCATTATGTATGTGCAATGATGGTTGTACTATGAAAATTAATTGTATGCATGATCGGAGAAAACCTCATCCGCGAAATCAACGGCTGTTCGATTTTTCCTTGTTCATCATGATCTCGTACCAGTGCCATATACCTCGTTAGTGTGGATGGGGTTTGTTCGTATCCATCAGGACGAAGTTTCATATTGACGCGCTGCTTGGTGGGGTCTGTTTTTGTTTTTAAAATGGATATATGCTGTTTGCCCAACCGGCTCAACTGCTAACAATGTATATATTCATAGAATTCATAGAAATATGAAGACGACTGCCAAACATCGTGCAGTTTGGATGGCTTTCATGGTAGCCTCTTCGGTAAGCACATTCTCAGTGTGATAAGTAAGATATACTCAGTAGTTTCGCTGAGACGCGTGTTTTCTAAATCATCTCACTTTCAAATTGATCAACAAAAACGAACGCAGGTATGGAGTTAAGATGTGGACACACCAACGATGTGAGCGAAGCGAGCAATTTTAAAATGTTATTTACGTACAAATTAATTGAAGTGTCCAAACGGGCGAAGCGTCTACTGTGACAGACTGTTCGCAAAATAAAAACTCTTTTTCATTCATGTTCGCGCCGCGAATAAAACGAAAACTGAGATGTCAATATCATTTGATTAAATATACGGGCACATCAAAAGCGACGCGAGCAACTCGGATAATTTTAAAATTTGATTTACATATAAATTAATTGACGTGTCTCGATATACGTCCGCGACAAGCGGCGAGTGAATTTCAATGTAAATCAAGTATACTGCCTTTATCTAAAGCGAGTAGATGCAACGCGAACGTATCGAATAAAGTACTCTTGTGCACAATAAAGGCGCGTTTCCAATACAGCGTGGAGTTCAGCGCCAAAGTAGGCCCGTTCCAAATGGCAGCACATAGTATATTCGAAATATTCAGAGCTTTCGAAATCATGTTATTGCCTGTAATTTTGTTGTCAAATGTTGTGTGAAGAGTGAAGATTGTATTCTTGTAAATTAATTCAAATTATGGAAAATAAAGTTGCAGCTACCCTTGCAGTAGCTCATTAAATAAATATATTGTCGATTGTAAACGTAGTTCGAAAATATACGAGCCATCTGTAGATGACTTAGTGCAACTCATCCGAAAACAAAAATTTCAATGACTAATTTTTGCCAAAACAACGAGCAATTCTACAGAATATTATATTCTGTAAACAAATTAGTCAAGCAATAAATTTTTTCGCATATAAGAAGCAATAATTTTGCCAATTTTGCATTCCAAGAAAGAAAATTTGCAGCAGCGCCATCTCGTATTAAATCAAGTTCGAAAGGTTTCGACATCTCCAGCGCGGAAGTAGAAGTAGGTCCCACTTTCACGCCGACTCTCGGATTCAGAGTGAGATTTTTAAAGAGACAAAAGATACAACTCTATCGTGTGAAGTGTAGAGATAGCAAATACTCTGAATCTCCACGCTGTATTGGAATCGCGCCTTAAACGCGAGGCGCCGCGAAAAAAAAAACGCGTTCAAAAAAAAAAAAAAAAAGTGTGTCTGGACCAGATGCCGTACGCACTCGAATAAAATCTGAACTACGCGCGAGAGTAGGTGCGCTGTGTTGCAAGATTCGTTTTATTGTGTTCGCGTCACGAACTTCGCGTTTGGTGTTGCAGTAAAAATCAAAGAGTATCTATTAACAAGAGGCGACACTCGTGACGTATTTCCTTATCTTTTTTCGACCTTGGTACCGTTACAGGAATGAAATGGGAATTTATGCTAGAAATAGTTAGTAATAAAGAAAGCATAAGTGAGAGGAAGACAAAAATTTGGGGCGAAAAGTGGAACACTCCTGCAGGGTTCACCTCACAAAAATCTTTTATCACCAAACCTTTCTACGAACGCATTACACGCTGCCTTTTCCACAGCGACACACCAAACACATTTTATTATGCTTACCCATCATTTATCTAAAGCACATTTTATTTTATTTAATTAATTCCGTCTAAAAAAGCATTTTTTTACTTAAAAAATTTTAAGCTTGTTCACATTTACGAACAAATCAAGACCACCCGGTACTTTCCGCAAAGCGAGCGGAGCACACAATAATCTAAAACCAGAACGCCTTTAAAAATGCACAATGAAAAAATGTAAACAATCTCGTCCGTATTCATGCTCGGTGTGTGCTGCCTGCCTCTTCACCCTTCTCCGATTCGGCATTTCCCTATAACTTAACATTGCGAGTGGAGGTAAACTTGAGCGATCTACAAAGCAGCAAACTGGAACGCCTTTAAAAAAGCGTTCATAAAAAAAGCTTCAGTTTATAGCTTACGCTGTAAAAGCTATCTGTGAGAACTTTTTGGTGACTATTTCTCTCTCTACATTTCTTATAGGTATTTACAGAGGTAGTAGCCCTGAGCTGCTTTATCTAATGGGAAATTTTGCTGGGTGTATTTGCGAGAGCTTGCATATGGGTTGGAATTTTGAGAGGGTATTAAAGTGTCGCTTTCTTGTTGAAATAGATATTCTTTGGTAAAAATTATTCGTGCTGCTTCGCATTTGTTGTGTCCGTACCTTAATCCAACAAACTGAGAAAACTGATACAGTTATATCGAACATCGAGCATACAGCACGTACCTGTAGTCAGCTTAGGGCTATAAGAATTCTTTTCTCCATAAATACTACATATTATAGGCCTTATCAAATTACATTTGACAATATCGGTTAATAATGCGCGAAGAGGAGCTATTCGCTTTAAATTATATTCTCGCTTAAGAATACTGGATCTTCTTTCCGTTTTCAAATTCAGTTACTGTTCATCTTTTCTAGATAAAAGAAAATGGTTTTAAAGTGTTTCTATGCTTATTGACTTTAACAAGTTGAGTTGTAACGTTTTCCTGGAGGGAGTTTGCAATATATGTATTTATTAAAAGTTGTATTAACAGCACAGATGTAAGCAATGTCTGAGCTGCTATTATAAAAAATACATTTGTTCCCAAATAAATTATTTTGTAAACTGTAATATTTGATTAGATTTAAATACCGTAATGTTAACAAAATACAAATATATACACAATTTAATTTGTTATCTTTTCTTCTTGTATTCTTCTTCCAATTCCTTTGCTAATTTTTTTAATCGACTTTTCATTCCTTTCGAAAATCCATTGGTAAGTATTTAATTCGAAATAAGTTTCATTATTTTAAGCAGCAAAGAATTTGAACTTTTGCCCATGTTTATCATCGATGCGTTAGTATACAGTTATTAAGTAGTTAAGACAGTGCGCCTAAAGTGGGACTTATTAGGATACGGATCATTGCGGCCAGGGAGCAGCCGAATAGATAGAGGTACAACCCCAGAAGAAATTCGTACCAGAGTTTTCATAATTCGGTTGTCAAGCGACACGTGTGCGCTGTTGGTTTAATTCCTTGCCCCAGTCGTAAATATGAGATTGTGTGTATTATAAAATCGATATTCTACTTCTATGTAATAATACAACACAGGGATATGCTGATTGTATTCTCAGGCCGATTTAATTTATATTTTGGGAAGGCAAAAATATTGAATCATTTTTAATATGGGACCAATTTTAATACTGACCAATACATACAACATAGTATACTTTTTTTGATATTATTTTCCCGGTGTTTTAATATAAATCGAAATATTTCCTTTTAAATATTCTGTCCCGAATTAAGATTTTAAGAAATACGAAAATATGGAATGTCATGACCATTTTTAACCCTAATCCATTCAACCAGGACGGTTGTGATCACCTTTAATTCTAACAGGCGGTAGTTTACGATAACTGATAGTTGGGGAATAATAATATAAATAAATAATTTTCACAATTTCTTTGCATCGATTTTTAGTCGAACGTATAAATAATTATAAATTTTTTTTTAAATTTTTGATAAGCTATTAACGTGACAAAAAACTAGACTTAAAGGAATTCCTTTGGAGAAATTATGGTGTGACAAAAAACTTAGACGGATTCGAGCTAAGGGGGTATCCCACTCTAGAACGTTCAAAAAATGCATTTTTTTTTTAGTTTTGAAAATTTTTGTCTTCTTTCTTGAATCGTTTAAGCTATCTCTTGCCGCGAAATTTGAAAAGCTCGCGCCGCTACAGGCGATTCCGTGCGCAGCTGCGCGCTCCCTAGCACTCCTCGTTGCCTTTAACTTTAACTTAAATGCCGTGTTTCTAGTCCGAGAGCTGACTGCAAAAAATCTAGCCAATAAAGTAACAGGATGAAATTTTTTTATATGTTAGTACCAACAGTGCTCGTAACAAAATTCATGGTGTGCCTAGGCAGAAATTGTGCACAAATTTGGTATGAGCCTTCTCCGGACGAAATTTTGGATTGCAATTGTACCGATAGAGTGGCGTGCGCAGGATTTTCTTATTATGGGTGCCAACAATAAAAATGCCGCCTTTTGCACTTGCCCTTATATGTACAAATATATGGCGAATACAAGGGAGAGGTCCCACGAGTGAAGACTCCCTTCTGTAGAAAAGCCGTAAACCCTAAATGATCGGGGGAAAGTAAGCTTTACGCGTGGTACACCAGAGGCAGTAGGCAGTAAACCCTAAATGTTTAGTGACCCGTACTACCTCGCTGGTGGGAGTTAGGGTTACGCCGCAATGGACACTTTTGTAGAGCATTCAATCCTGAAAAAACCCTACCATTGACCAAGAGTATACCATAAAATGCCCAAGAGCTGTAGAATTTTGAAGAAAAAAAATCAAAGTTTACGTGTATTTTAAACGGTAAATCTTTGCTCGCCTTGGCGAGCACTTAATATTAATATTAAGGGCTAACATTTTCAGGGAATTTTCTTTTAGGTATTTCCCACAAAATTTCCAGGTGGGAGTGAAAAAAAAAGTAGTCGCAACCGTTCATTCGAGACATTAAAAAAAATGACATTTTCGTCCTCTAAATGACCTTTGAGGTTGTTCAAACCGGAAGTAGACCTTTAATTCCAGAATTGCAATATTGTACAGCGAATTCACATTCTACATTCTACACATGCTGGGTTTAAATGGGGACTTTGTCGCCTCCGCCTTCCACCGGAAGTGGAATATTCAGACCGGAAGTAGAACTTTTATCGGCTGAATTGCGTTTTTTTGACGACGAATTCACATTCTCATAACTTGTGCATGCTGGGTTTAAAAGGGACTTTGTCACTTCCGCCTCCTACTGGAAGTAGGACTGTCAACCGCACATATTTATGTTTTGATCATAAAGTAGTATTTTATTCTGAAAATATCATTTTCTTCAGACCCCTTTATATAGTCCATTACTTTTCGATACTAGGATAATATATATTTTTTAAATGCTTCAAAAACTGAAATTAAATATTAAAAATTTGATAATTCGCATAAGACTTCTGTATAAGTTAATTACTTACGTTTTACCTGATAAAAGAAGAGTATATAGCAGTTGTGGGAAAGAAAATTAGATTAAAAATAACACAGCCCCACAAAAAAAAAAAAGAAATCTGTGCAACGGACTGATATCTTTATGTTTTTGACGTCGCTGAATCCTAATCTGGGGTCGGTTTGACCTCATTAGTTCAGCCATCATGTTTTCATCCCATCGGCCCTGATATATTTTTTCCATAGTTTTAATATCTTGCTGGAACCTTTCCCCTTGCTCTTCACTGAAATCTCCTACATTCACTGGGAAATAATCTGAATGAATCCAAGAAATGCAGCTTAAGATTCATTAAACATCCTAATTTCTCATAGTTCTCTACCATTTTAGCCACTATTTTTTTGTAGTTTTCACTCTTATTATTTCCAAAGATAACGAAAACGCTTTTCTATTCCTGCAGTTGTAAACATGTTCGGCTGAAACACGAGAGCAGTGAGTAGTTTTGCGGGCGCCGAACTGAATGATAGGCGTGAAGGGATTTCAATGTTACAGTCCTCCCATATATACATTATACACCCATTCTGTTTCAGTACACACGAAAAGGAAAAGCCAATGCGCATTAGGATTATTATTATTTATGTAGTAAAGCGAACGGGAAGGGCGGCAAGGAGTTGAATGCAATCATCATTGGAATTTAGGAATAAGCTACAGAAGTAGAGTAATTCCGTTTAAGATTTGTTTGCCTTCAAATTTTTATTGCATCCCAATTCCGGCGCCTAGCCAAAGTCGTTTGTGGGTGCCACGGCACCCACGGCACCCACTGTGCGCACGCCTATGCCGATAGAGTAACAGCTTGAAATTATTTTTAAAATTTTGCATTTACCGAGTTAAACAAAAATATATTGGCGTGCCTCATTAAATCTTGTGCTAATACCTTGGCACACCATTTTTTTAATTTTTTTTTTGCACGTTACTATACCTATCGAGTAACAGCCTCAAACTGCTCTCAAATTAAAGTTGAATTATTAGAAAAAAAAAAGTGTGCCACGTCTATGCCTGTGCCAAATTTATGGCACACCACTTTCTATTTTACGGTCTTAAAGCCGGACCATGAAGAGAACGTCATTTCTTCGCTCAGATCAGCTACCCCACCACATCATTTTCCATCCTGCGCATGAGCAGAAAATTCTAAATCATATGGTGGGGCAGCTAGTCTTAACGAAGAAAGAACGTACTCTCTATTTATTTTAATCCGACTATATCTTATGCTATTATTAATACAACCTATCACAGAAGTATTTAGGGATAAAAAATGATTACCCAATAAACAATTATGATTTAAAAAAAATATTCTTTATTCATTTGGATATTTTACAAATTAAATATCCATAATACTATAAAAAAATTTCTTATACATACTGTTATTAAATTAATTAAAACTTACATATATATAAACATAACATACAGAGTGATCAAAAAATATGGAAAAGGCTAAATAACTTTCGAGGAATGCATTTTGGAGAAAAAATTTTTAGACAAAAGTCTTAGGAATTTTCCCTGGCTATTCAATGGTGGCCGTGGAACGGATTTAATTTTTGGTTGCTTGGAGTATTATGTAAAAACAGTACATTTTACGTAAGAATTAATTTATTTCTCAAATAATAGTGACATATGTAGTATTAAGATGAAGATAATGTTCACCAAAATACTCTGCCTTTTCATATGACTGATACAAACAAGTACATGACGTGTCTGAGACGTCAAATGTACCCAAGGGGCTAAAAAGGAATCTGAACTGTTACTGCGGATTTGGAAAGAGCAGAAGTTTTGCGTCCAAATGTGACCTTGACCACAAGCTTGATCTTCACCATGACCATGACCTCGGAGGTCATATCAAGGTCAAGGTGGTTTTTTGCGGTGGAAACCATATTTTTGGCAACGGAAATGGAAAGACTATGACCTTGACCACGACCTCGAAGATCATATCAGGGTCAAGATGGCTCTTTAAGGGGGTAGTCCAGTGAAAAAAATTTTTTTTTTCATTTTTTTGTTTTTTGCTTAAATCTACTCTACTACACCTCGAAAATACTCCCTTAAAATATCTAAGCAAAATATTGAATAGTTTTAAAGATACAGAGAGTTTTCGAGAGACGTGTAATCCAAGCGCTCGAAGGTCCCCTGGCGTGTTTCGGAGCAAGGAGGACTCTTGTATTTCTGTTTGCTCCGCCCATTTTTTTCGGTTTATAACGGTCTAGGTCCTTCTGCTTTGTATTTAAGGTTAGTTATGTATAGAGCAGGCATCGCGTTATGTATGGAGCAGGCATCGCTGACTAAGGTAAAATTAATTTTTTTTAGCTTTTTTCCGCAACAAAAACTTTAAACGCGTTTTTCTCAAAACAGCATTTTTTGACTCGGCGGACGTCAGATCTCAGAGTCTTTTGCTCCGATTGATCTAAAAATTTAGCTGTATATTTCTTGATTGTGTATCTATCGTCGAAACTAGAATTATTAAAATCCATTGTTTATTTCCAAAGTTATAAACAAATTAAGCACCCGAAAAACACCCGAAAAATTCAAAATGCCGCCATTTTATTATTTTTTATTGAAAATTAATAATTCTAGTTCCGACGATAGCCAATGTTCTACAGATTAAAACCTCGTTTGAATTTTTTGTTTCAAATGAACCGTTGCAGAGATTCGACGTCCGCCAACAAAAAAAATTTTTTTTTGGAGTGGCCATTTTGTCAGGATGACTCATAAAAAAAAAAAAAAAAAATTTTTTTTGTGTAGTTTAATAGTTGTACAATCATATGTCAAAAAGATTTTTAATAAAAATGAATTGCTAATATGAAAAAAAAATCGTTGAAAAAACAGTTGTTTTCACTGGACTACCCCCTTAAAAGGGAACGTAAAATTTTCCGCTCTTTCCATTTCCGTGGCCAAAAACATGGTCATGGTCATGGTGAAAATCAAGCTTGTGGTCAAGGTCACATTTGGACCCAAAACTTCTGCTCTTCCCAAATCCGCAGTAACAATGCAGATTCCCTTTTAAAGAACCATATTGACCTTGATATGACCTTCGAGGTCATGGTTAAGGTCATAGTCGGACGTAAAATTTTCCGCTCTTTCCATTTCCGTGGTCAAAATTATGGATTCAAATCTAAAAAGTCAACTTGATCTCGAAATGGCCTTCCATGCCATGGTCAAGGTCAAATCTACGGCCACCATTGAATAGCCAGGGAAAATTCCGAAGACTTTTGTCTAAAACTTTTTTCTCCAAAATGCATTCCTCGAAAGTTATTTAGCCGTTTCCATACTTTTGGATCACTCTGTATGTTATGTTTCTACGTATGTAAGTTTTTATTAATTTAATAACAGTATGTATAAGAAATTTTTTTATAGTATTATGGATATTTAATTTGTAAAATATCCAAATGAATAAAGAAGATTTTTTTAAAATCATAATTGTTTATTGGGTAATCATTTTTTTATCCCTAAATACTTCTGTAATAGGTTGTATGTATTAAAAATAGAATAAGATATAGTCGGATCAAAATAAAAAGAGAGTACGTTCTTTCCTCGTTAAGACTAGGTGCCCCCCCATATGATTTAGAATGTTCTGCTCATGCGCAGGATGGAAAATTATGTGGTGGGGTAGCTGATCTGAGCGAAGAAATGACGTTCTCTTCATGGTCCGGCATAGACGTGGCACACTTTTTTTTTCTAATAATACAATGTTTTAACTTTAATTTGAGAGCAGTTTGAGGCTGTTACTCGATAGGTATAGTAACGGGCAAAAAAAAAAAAAATTTAAAAAATGGTGTGCCAAGGTATTAGCACAAGATTTAATGAGGCACACCAATATATTTTTGTTTAACTCGGTAAATGCAAAATTTAAAAAAAAAAAAATACTTTGCTTTAGACCACACGACTGAAGTAAAACTTCTTTAGCTCCATTTATATGTATATATGTCTATATATGTATATATGTATAATATATAAATGTATATACATATACATATATTCATTTTCTACAAATATTTAAATTTATTATCGGTTTCCTTGATAAATTAGTGCTCGCACCTCTCTCTCATGCTTCTACAGTAATACACGAAACGTAACTCTCTTCTCTTTCTATCTTCACTAACTTATATCCACTTCCGTTCGCCTTGGCCCGATCACACTTTTCCTAACGCTCTCGTCACGCATTCACAAGCTTACTCCCCAAGTCAAGCGTGCCTAAAGAAGTTTTACTTCTAAAGCATCCCCACGCTGGGATTCGAACCCGTGACCTCTGAATCCCAAGCCCAACTGTTCACCACTGCACCAAACGCCTTTGGGATTGTGCACACTTTTTCTAACGCTCTCGCAGGGACACCAACTTGGGGGTTTTCCCCCTAATTTTAGGGGGACGAAATGTAGAATGGGGGTTTTTTTAGGGGCTTGAAATTTTTAGGGGTAATTTTAGGGGTATTTTAAGAATGCTCCAAAATATTTCAAATTATAATTTAAATAGGTAGCATTCATTTTAATTTTATTTTGGAGTAAAAGATTCATTCTGTAGTAACAATATTTATGTATGTTGTTTAATTAAAAATTTTATAATTAATAAATAAATGATTTAATTTCTATGTAACATAATATCCATGAACAATTTATAATATTTCCATTTCTACAAATGGAGTGAAAAGTCCAGTATCGATTTTTATATTCAAAGAATGGACTACGGTAAAACAATTCTGAAAATTTAAGATTATAAATAGAACATCGTTTGAAGGAGTCAAATATAAGTTACGAAACAAATTATCAATTGAATCCTAATAGTCCGGTCAAATTAGACATTTAAATTTACAATAATTCGCATAGAGCTGTAAATTGGTATATGCTTTGGGAACATTATTACAAATAAAATACTAAAAGTCTCCACCGATCCCACATCTGCAAAAAAAAGTTATTCAAGGTCAAAGGTAAAAAAAATGTTTTTTCCAATTTTTCTGGTAAACGATAAGTTTTATCATAAAAATAGACAAAAGTTGTAGATCATGAAATTATCTACAAAAAGTGTTCTTACACTTTTTTTTTTAAGAATCACCATTCCTGAGATATTGCGATTCTAAAAGTTGAAGAAGTCGTATTTTAAAAGCTTTTATTTAACTTGCCCTGTATGTATGTATGTTTGTTCGGGTGGAATCTTGCTACTCAATTTTGAAGCAGATATCTTCAACCGATTGAGCTGAAATTTTGTATACACGTTTAGTTTGGGGGCCAATACACGATAAGCAGTGTGACTTCATTCTTAATTGAATATGGCGGACCATCCAAGATGGCGGAATAGTTATTTTTAATGCATTTCTACAATATGGGTATCAAATGAAAGGGCTTGTTGAGAGTAACTCGAAAAATAATGTGACGTCATTCTAAAGCCGATATGGCGGAACATCCAAGATGGCGGAATAGTTATTTTTTATGCACTTCTACAATATGGGTATCAAATGAAAGGGCTTGCCGAGAATAATTAGAAAAATTTTCTGACATCACTCTTAATCCAATATGGCGGACTTTTGAAGTTTTTTATGCTTTCCTATAGTATGGGTATTCAATTAAAGGGTTCGCTGAGAATAAAAATGCAGGTTAAAAAAAAGATGGTGATTATAAGCTCCGTTGCTCTAATCCACCTGAAATTTGGTGTAGAGACCTCGATTATTCTTGAGGTAGAATTTTTTGAGCCTGTAACATCGGTTGATTAACTTTGACTTGTGTGATTTGGCGAGATGGGCGTCATCAGCATTGGTCTGCAACCTGTCTAGGAGAAGGATAACTCCAAAATCAAACCCGGAACGGTGTTTCGTCAGGCACAAGTAAGCTCCAAGCTGAAATAAGTGGCGCATTTTTCCAAACACCCAAGTCAAGGTAAGTGGACATTTCATGTATCGTTTCAATGCCCTTAGGAAATTTATGTTATTGAAGAGCTAGACTGTTCGAAATTAACCGTCAAACGACCTTGCAACAATGATGCGTTGAATGAGATGAACAGACTCAGAAACCTAGCCAGCGATAACTAAAAAGTAAAAAATAAATTAAAAGCAAAAAAACCTTTTTTAAGAAAAGCTTTTATTTAAATGCTCTAAAAAGAAGAAAATAAAATTTTCCTTTAAAATTTTAACTATCAACTTATAGCCTCATTATACGCAATTTATATGATCATAAAAGCTTGTCGCGCGACTTACTTGTGTAAATAAACTAGTACCTATTTAATTGAGTAACTTAATCTGCTATGTAAGTTTAATTTTTTTTTAAATTTCAGTTTCATTAAATACTTATAGGTACTTACGCAAACCTCGCGACAAGCTTTTATGATCATATAAATTGTGTATAATGAGGCTATAAGTTGATAGTTAAAATTTTAAAGGAAAATTTTATTTTCTTCTTTTTAGAGCATTTAAATAAAAGCTTTTTTTAAAAAAGGTTTTTTTGCTTTTAATTTTTTCATAATATGCACACATTTCCGCACCACCTGTGAGGTAGTGTACCCGGCGCATTTTTTTTAACGTGGTGTCCCCGGTAGGTATAGTCCAATATCTATTGTGACTAAGTTTTATTTAAAAAAAGTGTATTAACTGCAAAATGGTACTATTGAAAATTATTTAAATCGCACGAATTATTGTTGGTTTCAGGAAGATGTTACTCTGACTGATTATCTTCAAATGTCACTTCAATAGCTACATCTTCTTCGCTTTCTTCTTCTTCTTGTTCTTCTAGCTGGATATGTGAAAAAGATACATCAGTTGTCTCCTCATTGATATCATCAAAATCTTCATCTGTTGAAGTTGAAGGTACGGATACACCAAAAGCGAAGCGAGCGAAGCGAACAATTTTAAAATTTGGGTACCGTACAAATTAATTGAAGTGTCCGAATAGAACGCGACATGAGCGAAGCGTCTACTGCGACAGAATGTTCCCAAATTTTAAATTGTTCGCTTCGCTTTTGGTGTGTCCGTACCTTGATTCAACATTTGAACAAGACTGGCCTTGACAATTAGTACATACTGGTGAACAAAATAACCCGACTTTTATACAGCTACATTTTGCACTACAACCCTTTTTGCAATTGCAGAAGATGGTGTTGAGAAGTCTTTCCGGAGCAGGTGGGAGTAAAGTTTGAATTGGCTCCAAAGTATTATCTACTAAATTCCAACCCCAGTCTTCTGGGTCCAGTTTATTGCCTAGCCATACTTGAACTTGATAGTACACTCGATATAAGTGTTGCCTAGCAGAAGCAGATGTTGGGGGAAGACAAGATAATTGCACTCTTTTATTGTTCCGTGTATTTTTTACAAAACTTAAACAATCAGTTTTTTGTTGAGATAGAGCTATAGAGCAAGAAGAAAGTGAATTCCGTTTGTGATGAGTCGATCTTTTGAAATGGTTCTGCGAAATTAATTAAAGGTTCACTACAAATAAAACAAAGTAGCGACATTTTTCAAAAACTATTAAACAGCACAAATCGTAATAAGAAATATTATTCGATAACCACGTGTATTCACTGTTGAGCGTTCCAACATTAAAGAGCGATTCTGAGCCAGAAAGAGACGGACGCCAGCAGGGAGCGCCTGCTGGGGTAGATTGAAGGACGCTCAGTGGGCGGCTAAATAGGACTCCACCCTGAAGTAATGTCCCAAAAACGGTTCCAGGGTGGAGCTCCTGGAGAGGGAGCGGGGTTTTAGCCTGTCGGCCTGGGCAGCCTGGGGAGTCCGGCACACGGCTGGCTTCGGACAAACCAATATTATATTTAAATATTATATTTTTACTCATATTAAACATCAGATGTTGTCCATAGGCAGTTTAGCATACATATTATTGTTTTCGGTGATTTAGAATCGCAATTTCTCAGGAATGGTGTTCTTAAAAAAAAAATATAAGAACAATTTTTGTAGATAATTTTATGATCTACAACTTTTGTCTGACCTATTTTTATAATAAAACTTACCGTTTACCGGAAAAAAATGGAAAACCCATTTTTTAGACCTTTGACCTTGAATAACTTTTTTTGCAGATGTAGGATCGAAGGGGACTTTTAGTATTTTATTTGTAATAATGTCCCCAAGGTCTGTACCAGTTTTCAGCTCTATGCGAATTATTGTAAACCTACCACCATTTGTTCGTCTATTTTGACCGGACTATAATGGTTCGCTTTTCTTTACAACGAAATTATTCATCATGCATAAAATTTAACCCTTGATGGATGGAATGTTGGATTTATTTAATGTACAAATGTGCGATTTGACAGTAGAAGAAGCAGAAGCAATACTTGAAGTATTAAATGGCTTTTGATTAAATACATTACAATGTTAAGGTACTAGTACCGTTTAGAAGGCTAAAAAATGACCAATTTTTAACATTTTTTTTTTCGTTTCCTTTATTTTAAAATATTATGAAAATTTTTTCCTGTAGTTAGTACACATTTTGGCAGTAAAAAAAATTTTTTTTAATTTTATTTTCATTTTATTGCTATATGACGTCATAGTCAAGTCCTCGAAAATTAGAGCCTCGCACTGTCCGGGGTTAATCTCCAAAATGGAAAGTCTGAAACAGAAATTTCAAGAAGCATTTTATAGAGGAAGGTGATTTACATCGTAATCCACCAGAAAATTTAAGAAAATTTAAAAAAAAAAATTGGCGGCTTTGTAAACAAAAAAATGAAAAAATCACTGTTTTTTTCACCTTTTTTCACTTGCCAAATTTTTTTTTTTTAATTTTTCTTAAATTTTCTGGTGGATTACGGTAGAGGACATCAAAAGTAAACAAATGCATCCAAAATGAAAAAAATCCATCGAGTAGTTGCGGAGAATAAGTCTGCACCGTTTGAAAAAATGCTATTTTGAGTAAAACGCGTTTAAAGTTTTTGAAGAAAAATTTTAAGAATACAGTAGAACTCCGATTATCCGAATGAACTGGGACCGGGGTCGATTCGGATAATCGAAGATTCGGATAATCGGACATAGACTGGTAATAAAGAAAAAACGAACTGTCACACATAGAATAAACTTTATTAAGTTTAACAAACACAGTTCTACAATACCGCTCACTTGAACATCTCGATCAGAGTAAAAAATTGGAAAATTACTTGGTTACTTGGTTTTAATTTTTTTATATTACCGACCGATTCAGATAATTGGCGATCGATTCGGTTAATCGGCGTTCGGATAATCGGAGTTCTACTGTATTTTAAGAAGAATCGTATTTTAATCCTTACAATTGGTACGCCAGAGTCTATGAAACCTTGCTCTTGTTCTTTGTTACTTTGAAAGAGGCAGGTATACAAGAGAGGGGAGAAGAGCAGCTGCCGAGCCGCTGCCTAACTGGGTAAACTGCCGGTAGAGCGTCGAAAAGGCGAGCGCATTCAAATCGCTGTAATTTCCTTATTTTTTACAATATCACTACAAAATTTTAGGAGGTGAATTTTGAAGGTATAAGGATTCATAAAATGTAAAAAAAAAAATTGATTTTTTCAAAATTCTAAACGGTACTAGTACCTTAAATAAACTGTAATAAAAATATTTTAATATTTAATAATTAATAAAACCTATTCTGAGTACTTAATAGTTTTAAAATATATTTGTTTCCTTTATTACAGCTTTACAAACGGTTTTAGGGGATTTCAGGGGTTTTTAAAGTTGATTTGGGGGGGGCAAATATTCCACGAGTTGGTAACCTTGCGCTCTCGTCATGCATTCACCAGCTTACTCCCCAAAGTCAAGCGTGCGTAAAGAAGTTTTACTTCAATAATTTCAAGCTGTTACTCTATCGGTACAATGGCAATTCAAAATTTCCGTCCGGAAAAAGCTTATACCAAATTTGCGCACAAGTTCTGCCTAGGCACACCATGAATTTTGTTACGAGCACACTTGGTACTAACATATAAAAAACATTTCATCCTGTTACTTTATTGGCTAGATTTTTTGCAGTCAGCTCTCGGACTACAAGGACGAAAGTTCATGTGAACTCGAGTAAAATAATAAACGAAATAGAGGTGGAGTCAAATTAACTCGTGTCGAATCGAGTAGGATATTGAACGTACCCAAGGATAGTCAATTACATAGCTCGGGCCAAAAAGTATTTACAAGAGGGAACACTCGTGATATTTCTTCTTATCTTTTTTGGACTTTGGCACCGTTAAAGAACAAAGTGGTAGATTTTGCTAAAAATAGTTAGTAATAACGAAGGCATAAGTGAGAGAAAAATTTTTGAGGAGAAAATTGGAGCACTCCTGCAGGGTGCACCTCACGAAGATGTTTCATCACAAAACTTTTTATAAATGCATTACACACTACTTTTTCCACAACTACACACCAAACATGTTATATAATGCTTACCCGTCATTTATCTAAAAACTAATTTAATTTTACTTAATTAATTGCGTCTAAAAAAAAAAAGAGTTTAAAAGCTTTTAAGATTGTTCACATTTACGAACAAGTCAAGACCGCCTTGTACTTTTCATAAGCGACGGAGACACATAACAATGTTCGATCCAGATTATCTTTAAAGAATGAAAAAATGTAAACAATCTCGTGCATATTTATGCTCGGTGTTTCCTACCTGCCTCTTCCTCATTCTTCGTTTCGGCACTTCTCTACAACCACTGACATATAAGAGCTGAACTGCTGATCCCGTACAAAAACTCACATCGAAAGTAAGACCAAATTTCGACCGAATTCTAACTATCTCGCTCTTGCTTAAGTACCGCAGGCAAACAACTTTACAAAAAAAATGTTTAATAGCCAAATGAAGGTGGCGCTATGTATGTGCGCGGGGGGATACCCATAACTTGGCCCCCAAATTTAAGGAACGGGGTTCGAAGCATTTTGCTGTCCTAAATATGGGAAAAATAAAGAAAAAAATCTATCTCGAGATATAAAAAAAAAATAGTTAATACTTGTCCCGTATCAACTCCAGACAGCAAAATCTTTCGAAACCCCGCCACGACACTGAACAACTTGAATATTTGACGAACATTTCTATATTACCGGCGATCAATTTGTTTCTAAATAAAGCAACAAAAACACCAATTTCTTTTCAAAATCGTCGCGACACCGCGAAATGTCAAATTATTTACCAAAACAAGCTGAAGTTCGTTTCGTTTCTCCTGAAAACAGGAGTACCAACAGCTTTAGCAAGTTCGTTGGGTTCGTTCGATCGTTAATTGTAACGGTATAATATTAGTATGTCATTTTATTCCTTGTGCTTATCAGTGATCTTTGTGGTTTTTCAGTTAATCTAGTTTTGATATAAAAAATGAGTGGTAAACATCCTCTTTTGCATCCAAAATTGGAACACTTTTCAATTTTCAACCCACTTGCGGAGTTAGTCAAATCAAATGTGGCGGCGATTACCTTTTTGGAAGAGATTGGTCTCATACCCTCGCGCCTTTCAATTCCATGAAAATGTTGTGGTATTCCAATGCGCATAGAGGAAAATTCCACCTTAAAGCTTGGGTGGCGGTGGAGATGTTCTCAAAAAGATAAGAAACAAAAGGGGAGGAAAATGTGCCAAAAAAGTGTAAATTTTACAAAATGCATATTAACTAAATTTTTTCCTTTTACAAAATGCATTTTAACTAAATATTTTCCTTTTACAAAATATCGATTGATCGAAAAAGAACGAACTCAACGAACTTGCTAAAGCGGTTGGCAGTTGGCACTCCTGTTTTCAAGAAGAACGGAACGAACTTCAGCTTGTTTTGGTACATAATTTGACACTTCGCGGTGTCGCGATTATTTTGGAAAGAAATTGGTTTTTTTGCTGCTTTATTTAGAAACAAATTGATCGCCGGTAATATAGAAATGTTCGGCAAATAGTGGCGGTTTGTGAATATTTAAGTTGTTCAGTGTCGTGGCGGGGTTTCGAAAGATTTTGCTGTCTGGAGTTGATACGGCACAAGTATTAACTATTTTTTTTATATCTCGAAAACGGGTCGAGATAGATTTTTTTCTTTATTTTTTCCATATTTAGGACAGCAAAATGCTTCGAACCCCGTTCCTTAAATTAGGGGGCCAAGTTATGGGTATCGTGCCATGTGCACTTCTTTTGGGTTTTTGTAGTATCTTCGCGTGTGATACATCTTTTTGATACTCCCAATAGATAAATAAAAGTAAACACAAGCTTTTTGCACATCACTTTTACCCACGACAGCCTTTACAAGTTGCCCGCCAACTCATCATTTTCCGTTGCTGTTAGAATAGTTTTACAATGTCCAACAGATGGCTACTTCATTTTGTGATACAACTTTTAGCTTTGGTTGGTATACATATATGAGAAATATGAAGGTTAGACAAAGGCATTATATATCTATCTCTGTTATTCATAAGTCCCCAGCTGATTGCCGCGAGGAACATTTTTATGAAAAAACTTAAAATTGAGCGTGATATGAAAGAAATCGGTTCGTGGAAGTTCAATTATTTTTAATTTGCGCCAGTTTAAACATAATTGTACGGTATTTTATGGCATTTTTAATAGCATGATTTGCTCCATGAGGATTGAGCCTGTGCTAAAAATGGTCTCATTTTTCAGACGACGGTTAGCAGTCCAGTTCTTTCATGTCAGTGCCTACAACTTAACATTGGAAGGGGAGATAGAATTGAGAGACCAATACCAATGCAATTGATCTAGTTCACCTTTAAAAATGCATTATAACAAAATGCGTCATTTTATTGCTAATGCTATAAAAGCTGCTGCGAGAACTTTTGCTGACTATTTCTCTCTCTATATATCTTATAGGAATTTAGAGGTAATAGTCCTGACCTGCTTTCTCTAAAGGAAAATCTCGGTGTATTTTTAAGACCTTGCATATGGTTGGGCACTTTGAGCGCGTATTAGAGTGTCTGTTGTTTTCGATATTCTTTGCCTCGGGTAGATTCGAGTCTAGATATAGAACGTACCCTGAAGATGCTGATTTTGAACTTTTCGAGTTATACTGATTTTGAATTGGATGTTTTTTCTATTTTTTTAGTACCTTCAATTCTAATCCGTATTTTATTTCACTGTATATAAGCGATTATTTAGAAAGAATTATATAACGCATAATCCTTTATTTTGAAATATTTATTTTAACGAATGAGAATTTGATACTATCCAAAATGAATGAATGTGCCATTTTCATCCACCACTGAAAACAATACCACAAGGGTTCCCAAATATACTTCAAGGCACATAGTAAAGGTTATCCTTTAGCAAAGACTATTCTACCTACGCTACAAAGACTGTTCACTCCGGCAATTAACTCCTTATCTTTTTTTGACCTTGGTACTGTTATTCCTCCCAACTCCTCAATTTTGCTAGAAGTTGATAGCATGCTCCAGCATGTGGAAGAAGAGAGACGAAAGTGTGGAGGAGGAGCACGCATCTTAGGAAAACTGGTATTGAAACAGATCGCAGTGCGCGACACCATACAGTCGCATGTGCTGCCTGTGCAGAAAGGGGGCGCATTAGAAAATTCCGTGATGAAAAAACGTAAACAAACCAGTCGGTGTACCTCTTAAATGTGTGAAGGCCCAATTACAATGACCGGATCTGAGCGCAAGAGAACCGGGTTGAAATATCAAATTGGTATTCCCACCATACGTTTTCTACCTCAGCGATTACATTGAACGGATACAAGCGCATTCGATCGGAACTACGCGCAGTAAATTTCGTTTTGTGTAGAAATCGACGGATTGACGGATTGAAGTGTCAAACAGAAGAACTGCCACCACCGGTTTTTTCATCTATTTTCAATTTTTTAAGTTTTACACAACATTAGAAATATTGAAAATGCTTTTCTTTTCCGATTTATATGCATTTCTACTTTTCGCACTTTTGAAATTTAAAGAAACTACTTTGACGATTTAATCCGAACAGATACGTCATTGTAATAGGTGCTTTTTTCCTATCCGTTTCACTGCATACTTGGACATTTCTATCCGTTCAGATCCGGTCATTGTAATTGGGCCTTGAGGTATCCCTACCAAAGAGTATCTACATATAACAAGAGGGGACACTCGTGACGTTTTTCCTTATCTTTTTTCGACCTTGGTACCGTTACAGGAACGAAGCGGAAATTTTTGCTAGAAATAGGTAGTAATTAAGAAGGCATAGGTGAGAGAAAGACAAAAATTTGGGGCGAAAAATGGAACACTCCCGCAGGGTGCACCTCACAAAAATCTTTTATCACAAAACTTTTCTATGAACACATTACACGCTGCCTTTTCCACAGCCACACATTAT
Organism: Dysmachus trigonus; assembly: GCA_949715965.1. Classification (NCBI taxonomy): domain Eukaryota; kingdom Metazoa; phylum Arthropoda; class Insecta; order Diptera; family Asilidae; genus Dysmachus; species Dysmachus trigonus. Next base: position 31,781,268 of record OX454321.1, on the reverse strand, counting down.
ATTAAGCTTACCCAGCATTTATCTAAAGCACATTTTATTTTATTTAATTAACTGCTTCTAAAAAAGCTCTTTTTTACTCAAAAGCTTTTAAGCATCTTAACATTTCCGAACAAATTAAGACCACCCGGTACTTTTCACAAAGCGAGCGGAGCACACAATACATTTAAAACCAGGGCGCCTTTAAGAATGCACTGTGAAAAAATGTAAACAATCTCGTCCGTATTCATGTTCGGTGTGTACTACCTGCCTCTTCTCCCTTCTCCGATTCCGCATTTCCCTATAACTTCGCATTGCAAGGTTAGGTAAACTTGAGCGACCTAGTTACTAGTGCAGCAAACCAGGGCGCCTTTAAAAAAGCGTTCATAAAAAAAGCTTCAGTTTATAGCTTACGCTGTAAAAGCTATCTGTGAGAACATTTTGCTGATTATTTCTCTCTCTACATTTCTTGTAGGTATTTACAGTGGTAGTAGCCCCGAGCAGCTTTATCTAATGGGAAATTTTGCTGGGTGTATTTTCGAGAGCTTGCATATGGGTTGGAATTTTGAGAGGGTATTAAAGTGTCCCTTCTTGTTGAAATAGAAGGTCTGTTCGTTGGCATGAAAACCTGTGGCACCCCAGGGCGCACTGGTGCGCCCTGAGAACTGTCAAAAAACACGTGGCAGCCCAGTGCTTTTCACTCCAGCGAACAGCGTACTAAAAAGGAGAACTGTCATCTGGCCTTTTACACAAAAATTATGAAATAAAACCACTACTTTTTCATAAAGTTGACATCGAAATGCTCAAATTAAGTTCTTGTGCCCGCAACAAGAGTTAATTCCACTTAAAATACCGTATCTGTTAACAATTAAACTGATAACCCAGGAGGAAATGGCTACACAGTGGCTACATAAAATATGTAGCCAGCTACACATTTCTGTGTGGTCGCCTACATGATTGTGTAGCCACTTTCTTGTTATGTGGACGGCTACATGAGTTTTGTGTAGCCATGTAGCCATGCGCCCATGTAGCCATGTATCCAGCTACATAATTGTGTAGCCGCTATAATTGTATGTGGTTGGCCACATGAGGCTCGTGTAGGCATGAAGCCATGAAGCCATGCCTTGTAGCCGTGCTGTGTGTAGGCGGATACAAGCGGTGTGCATGTGTGTCCATGTAAGCTCGGTGTGTGGCTCCGTGCATATTATCAGTCAGCACACCATGGAGGTTAGAGACCAGGAGAACCATCGCTACGTGCTAAAGTATTACCCGTTTGTCCCTGTAAATTTATAGTTCATTTTTCAGCCACCAGCCGCGCTGTCGTGACAAGTAGTATCTGCGAAGTTAGCATAATGTACATAATGTGCGGCATTGGCTTTGACAAAAAGGAACATTACAAAATGGTGAAATATTGTATTGTGCGTGGATGTACAAGTGGTTTAGCATCTGATCGGAGAAATAGACTGAAAAACAATTTGCGCCAATCATCGTTATTTAAAGTACCCGCCTTGATTGAGACAACGTCGCGATCGCAACGCCTCACTTATTTTGTCCATATTTCGGGGACACAATTTTCTACGGCGGGCGATGGCTCTCCTGGTCTCTAACCTCCATGCAGCACACCCTTTTTGACAGTTCAAGCAGCTCTGAGGACGGGGACTTCAGTACTGATTCAGAAACGACCACACTGTAGTTCCCAACAAGGAGTGCACTGCCTTGAAGCAGGAGATTGTGGCCCTCAAAGAGAAGATTCGGAAGCTGACATCACTGAATACTGATCTTCAGCGGAAGAACCTTGTTTACCAGGACCACATGATTAAGTGTTCTATTGGCTGGCAAACCCATGAGAAAGTGGCTACAGAGGCTTGGTCACATAAATCGGCTTCACAGGCCATGAAGGAAATTGGCCGCTTTCCTACACAAATTTGTGTAGCTGGCTACAGGGTGTGTGTGGCCACCTACATATATTCATGTAGGCGGCAACACAATCATGTAGCCAGCTACAGAAAATTATGTAGACGGCTACACAAATCCATGTAGGTGGCCACACACACCCTGTAGCCAGCTACACAAATTTGTGTAGGAAAGCGGCCAATATCCTTCATGGCCTGTGAAGCCGATTTATGTGACCAAGCCTCTGTAGCCACTTTCTCATGGGAACCGTCATTAACCCTGAGTTTTTATCTGGGGTAAAATCAGGGTGCACCAGGACGCCCCAGGTTTCTCAAAAAACACAGAACTGCCACTTGACGTTTAAAAACCAGTGCAGATAGGGCGCACTGGGGTGCCACAGGATTGCCAACGAACAGACCTAGATATTCTTTGATCCCTGCCGTTCTCGACTGTCCCTATGAAAAAACACGATGAGGGCGCGTTAACACAGTGTCAGAAAAATGCAATGCTAAAAAAGGGTGCCTGGTAACTCGTGCTTTTTATATGTGTTTGCCGAATTGTTCACTATTGCCGGTGCTTCCCGTATTAAGCGATCTGCATTGGAATTTTGGTATGGAACAAAGCAGGCATTTCGGCCCTCTCTTACTAATGGGGGAATTTTTATTTTTTTGAAAATCCCCGGTGGAGGGGATAATTGCTTCTTAAATTTAGAGTGATCATTCTTTGTAACTCGATATTCTTTGTCCTTTAGCGCGGTCGTGGGAGATTGGCTGTATATACCCACGCGACAAGTCAGGATTAGTCCAATAACAGCTTTTAGACCAATAACAGAATTAGCGACGCCTCGGGCGTAGAGCTTTCAAATTGGAAACAACCTCCTCTGATCTGGCTGTTAATCTCCTTGGTAAACGTCAAGAACAAGAGTCAGACTGGCAGTTTTTGTATTTTGCTGGCTCTAAAATCTGCGCAAAGCCTCCCAAAACAGGTAGATCATTGGTTTCCTATACATTTGGTGGAATTACAGATAAATTCCCACCAATAGTAAAATTTCCTGTACAGATCGCGATTCAATTTTGTATGCTGAAAACTTGTCGCAGGCCCCAATTTGAAAATTTCAATATGTACGGTAGTCGTTGGCCTACACACTCCTGAAAAGCTAGCATATTAGATTTGCAGGTGTTTTGAGTACCTCCCTACCGGAATACATCCCGGTTCCTGTTAAAATTTTATCAAATAACGAACTTGAAATGTCAGCCCGATTGACGTTTAATTGTCAGACACACAAATTGATAACTTGAGGAATATTGTGAGGTTTGCAAATTTCTAGGGAATTTTCTATCGGAATCGATGTTTTATGGTGTGTTAAATTGTCCCGAGTGTGTAATATGGATGTTGATTTACCAAACATTCTGAAGAGATGTCTAAGTGCTCCAATTATTAACAATTTGGCCACGACTTCAGTGCAAACGACAAGGGCAACGACGGCTTTTACGACAGGGATGACATCAAGCACAACAGCACAGACATCTAATTCATCGTCAAGGTTCGCTCTTAATTATTTAAATTGTATAAGACTATAGCCCTTTGTTGCAGGGAAGCTTCGCCGGTTCCTATTATGAACATTTTCACTCCTAGAGCCCGCAGGTACTCTGCTAGTTTTGCGTCCATTGGGGCGGTGAATGTAACTAACAGCCCTTGCCCAACACCGAGAGTGTCTCAACTGCGGCAGGAAGAATGCATTGATATTAACAGCCGGGAAATTAATCATGAAAGAGAGGTCCACAGCGCTATGCAAATATCGCAAAGCTGGGAGGATCTCACAATTGTTGCAGAAAATGGATCTTGCAAATCGGAGGATCTAAGCAACCCTCTGCAAGTAATGTTGCCCTCTGGTATCACCAGTTGCTCTAGTCCAAGCCCAACTAGGTAATTGTTTAGCATAATATTCGGTGTGTCCCGTAAATAACTTAAAAAATTAAACAAGGATTTAGAAGAGAACATTTCCAACAATTGTCATGGGTTACAAAACTAGGATGATTTTTTTCAAAAATACGTATCTACTTTTCATCAGTTCTTCGTGATTATTACCTAACTGCGTTTTATTCTTATTATTTTTTTACTGAACTATACTATACAAATGCACCCAGTATTGTACGTACACATGCCGCGTTTATTGCAGGAACCAAAAATAACTATTATCACTGGTGACAATTTAATAATTCGATTACAAGTTGGGGTACATATGTATACTATTGATACATATATTGCGATTTTGGGTAAAAAGAGCTTTCAAAGTGAAAGAATGACTGTTTTATTAAATCACTAGTTAACTGGCGTTGCGTGCATACTTATTAATTAAACACTTCTCAAATGCTCTAGTTTGATATATGCTAAAAATTGTTTCAACATAAAAACTCCATTATTCTAATTTTCAGGGAAATCCTTTGTAATTATAGAAATATTCTTCACCATATTGAATCCGCTACTTTTAATTTTCAATTTCTGATAGGAGATTTCAAATAGTCAAATATATAGTTGCCCCGAAAATTCCTATGTACTGATTTTCGAGAGATTCCAAAAAAGGCGCTGAGGAACCACTTGTATTATCATTGAAATCTCTTTGAACCTCTTTGCACTCCATTGATTTTCAATGTTGTTGGGTGTTGTCATCTCCAGCATGACATACGAGTACAAAGGATTAAAATTGGAAATTTTGGTCGCCACATTGATTGCGTTATATATTCCAATAGCAGATCAGAAATCCCATGAGTTTTTATGTCTCCATATTTTATATGTCACCTTGAATCTGAAAGTATTGATGTAAACATTGTGAATTCGAAATCAGAGGTTTTGAAATCCCTTCTGTACACATTGAATTATAGAAAGGACCCCGCAGGAAATACATGGAAAATTGTCTTTCTGTAAATCTTTCTGAAATTTAGCATAAAGATAGGTTTTAAAATGCCGGTCAGAAATTCCAATGGGCCCAAAGTCCTAAATGTCCACCTGTGGCCGCTAGAGGTCGGCAAAATGTCAGATACCACTATGGGATACTATATAAAAATTGTCAGATGACCGGGAGCGTTCGGGCCTGTGCCGGTTGTATTTTACTTGGAGTACTAAGTAATGCGTATTCGATGTTAAATACTTGATATTGAGTACTAAGCTTAGGGTATTCTGTACTAGGTTCTGGGTATAGAATATTCAAATATAATTCAGGGCTTAATTTCGATTACTTAGTATTGAGTACCTAGAAAACAGTATCCAATACTGTATTCTCAGTACACATATCTAATACTCAGTATCGAACACCTATTATTTAGTATTCAATGTCTAGTATATAGATATACTAAAATACATTTTCTTTTGAGCTCATTTGTCTTGCTTCTGCGCCATAGTAGTATCTGAAATTTGGCGACCTCTAGCGCCACGGGTTGGCATTTAGGACTTTGGGCCCATTGGAACTTCTGACTGGCATGCTAAAACCTATTTTCATGCAAAATATCAGAAAGATTTACATAAAGAAAATTGTCCATGTACTTCCTGGGGGGTCCTTTTGTTCCAACATCTTGAATTTATCAGTTACAGATTCGAAATTGCTTGCGCCTTTTTAACAAATTTGAATAAAAATCCTTCAAATTTCGAGAAATTTTGGCCGCCATATTGGGTCCGCCATCACCAATTTTCATATTTAAATACTTGATTCGAAATCATTAGCCTCGCTATATGTTTTGTACTAATTTTAATTATGATACAAACCGTTAAATGTAAGTAATGTTGGTCGCCGTATTGGATCCATCATCTTGAATTTATAAATTTTGATAGTAGATTCGAAATGATTGGCCTTAAAATCCCCTCGTTCTAATTTTCATCAGAATCAGTTGATTTTGAGAGATCTGGGTGCTATATTGATTCCGCCATCTTGGATTTACAAACTTTGATAATCAATATTATTTTGATAATATTCGAAGTAATCATTGTATAATTTTCATTAAAGTCCGTTGAAATCGAGTTTTAAATTTGGTCAGCGATTTGAAGTCAGCATTTCCCAAACCTTTTAAGTACCTATTTTTATGGAAATCCCTTTCAATTTCAAATTTTCAATCGTAATCTTGGATTCGCCATTTTGAAACCCTATATATTATCCGACAAAAATTAGCATTCATGGATGGTCACTTGAAAATGCGCTATTGGCAAATAGTAATACAACCAACCAACCCCAACCAAAAAAATTAGCCTATATACTAACCCGTTCAGTGCCAAGCAAAACATTGAAGTTGTGCATAAATTTCCGACACAAATTTATGTAATTTATTGAGTTTTAGGAATAGGGGCATAAATAATTTGTTTTAAAGGATAATTACAAAATTCAAAAAGGAACATGTTGAGAACTGAAAGGATAAGGAATTTACGATTACGGTATTTCAACATTTGTTAAAAATTATATAAATAATGCTTACTAAAAATTAAAAAAAAGGCTTATTCGAAAGTTGGTAATTTTTGAATTGTAATTTGTATTATTATTCTACTATTTTGCATTTGCGATCACTCAAGCATACTCCATGTGCTAAGCCCCGTTACAAATTGTACGTGATGTGTGCGCAGATCCACCATTCTTTCTACTACAAACCACACACAATTTTGCTCTTCTTCCCGGAAGTTTTCTTACTCCTAGCACTGTTATTATGAATGTAGAATATAGATATGTTGTTTCTTCAAAGTTGTTTGCCACCATCCTCTCAATTATTTTATTTATAAACTCTAACTGTATCATATTATGATGATCAGTATTCATTTTATATAAGATGTATGAATATAGATATGTTGTTTCTTCAAAGTTGTTTGCCGCCATCCTCTCAATTATTTTATTTATAAACTCTAACTGTATCATATTATGATGATCAGTATTCATTTTATATAAGATGTATGAATTCATTACCTTTGCGCATATTAAGTCACGCACAATGATATATCGTCTTCTATTTTTTTTTTTTTAGCTTTAGAATGGGATCAGAGATATTCAAGTATCTATTATATTACAATTTTGACAGCACATGGTAGTAGAGCGTAAAAATCACACTTTTTGAGTGCACTAGTGGTTGCGCACCCATACTGAGACATCTAAAAAATAAATACCCCCAAAGTTCCACCGAAATAAAAAATGATGCGGCTTCAAGTTTTTTATTTTTATTTTTGATGATTTTGTATGGAATGATTCTATACTGACACTAATAGGTGTTTATGTACATGAACGTTAGTTGACTAAAAAAATAATAACAAAGATTAAAAACTGACGGAAACTTTTAAAAAATCATTAAAATGCTGCTAACTTTGTAACCCGTGGGAATTGGGCGATGCCTTACATGATCTTTTGTGTTAATTATTTACCAGACTCCCTTGTAAAGTTAAAATCTAAAGGTAGTTAATTTTTTCTTTAGTCGAGCTGGAATGCGATTGCCGTACGGACTATCACCCTCCCCAACTCGAAGGACATTCGCAACCCGAAGATCGATGTCCCCAATTGCTATGCGACCTAGTCAACTAGGTCCGGTCAAAAGAAAGTTCGAACTAGAGGATAATAGTACAAACATGTACTCCTCGCCACCTCTAAAAAAGATATTCACCGAAAGGTAAGCGATAATTGAAAGTCGTAGTTAAAGTATGAAGAAATTCCATTCCTGGTATCAAATTGAGTGTAGAATGAATATGTTGTCTCAGATAAGCTAATGCAAATGATCAGAAATTAATCGTTTTATGTTATGGAAGCTCGAATTTAAAGGGCTTAACAAAATGTTGTATACGGTTTTATTAATTAACCTGAAACTTACCAGTTTTACTCACAGTTTAAGTATTATCAAAGTACCCGATTCATGGAAATTTGGAATAGGTGAGGTAACGTTAGTAAAGTATAAGGTAAAGGTTTACCTTATTTTGTTGAAAGTGATGACATTAATGCTCACTTTGGGCAATTCAAACTGCACTTAAAATCTAAAAATTAGATGCTTCAGATTTCAAATTTTGTCGGTTTCATAAACTTTTTCCAGTAAATATAGTCCGCACCGCACAGACTTTTGCCATAGATATACCTGTTATTTGGGGGTCTCGGAAAATACGCATTGGACAAACAAATTTTCGGTATAAGAGTTTCATATTTTCTTTCATCTTGAAATTTCAAATGAGAATCAGATTTTTAGGGAATCCTTATAGTTTCGCCGTCCGTTTGTGTCTCACGGTCCTATTACAGTATTTTAGCAAATGAGATGAAATTTGCTCTACAGTCGTATACCAAGAAAAAAGACCTGAATATAACCTTAAAAGAAAAGTTTCTTTCTTTTTTTAAAAATGTTTTTCACCCATTTTGAATTTAGGTAGAATCAACAGCATTTTGGTGACTGTACGGCAAACAAATAAAAATTATCTTTTTTTAGATGTTATGCAGGAAAAGAAATCTGGGAAAAATATACTACTGTGATCAAAAAGTAAAGCCAATTTGTTTATAACTTTAAAATTTTTTATTTATTCTTCCAAATCTGTATCATCCCCTTCAAAATAGTCCCCGCCCTATACAATACACCTATGCCAGCGATTTTCCCAATCCTCGAAATACTTCTGAAACTTGATGATTGGAATGATCTTCAGTTCCTTCTTAGATTTTTCTTTTATCTCATTGACGACCGACGATTTTTGAGCACTAAATTTTTGATTTCATTGACATGTTCATTGATTGATGTTGATTGTCGTCCAGTACGCTCTTTGTCTTCAACGCTTCTTTGAACTGTTTGGCGTGAAATTTTACACATATATGAGAGAGTGCTGCCAACAAAAACAAGAATATTTGCTCGAATCGATGTACCCGCGCAATTCAAATTCAAATTTCGCTTTACTTTTTGATCACAGTAGTATGTTATAAAAAACTATGTTAGAAAGCTATAAACATTGGTGATTGCACCAAAATTCAAAATGAGTGAACTAATTTTTTGCAAACAAGAAAACAAAACTTTTTTAGGTTTTATTCAGATCTACCGATTTTATCTATAACATGTCAAAAACAACCCCAAATCGGTTAACAATTAATTAGTTAATCAAAAGATATTAATTTTGTCGAAATTTTTAAAATTAATTCTCACCCCTTGGGGGTTAATTATTAAGGGATGAAACTTGGTCAAGTTGTTACTTGTGTTAGTTCTGACGATAAAAAAATAACGGCCAAATTCCGCGCGGGGGCAATTAAAAATAAAGAGTCAATGCTCAACTTACTTAACTCAAATTACTGTAGGTTTATAAACTTGGCTTGGTTGGCACCGAATTTAAAAATAGCTGATTAGATATTATATAATATTTAAATATTATTTTTAACTTTTTAGTTTAAGTTTGTAAATATAGGCAACGTTTTGAAGTCAGTTTTTTATTTTTTTGTAAAAACTTATTTTTCTAAAACCGCACATTTTTCATGAGAAATTTGCTTTCCTTTTTCCACTTTTTATTTTTTTTAGTACAAATATAGATTTCCACTATTTCCCAAAGAAAAGCTCAATAGTAACCCACAAAGCCTGATTTAAACGGGATGATATAATTATTCGCACTCAAAACCTACACATTTTCTCCATCTCTCGGGCTATTTGTGGGTACTACGTCATTTTCGGATGTCTTCGTAAGAATTGAAGTGCTGCGCATCGAGCTCGTAGCCCATCGACGAAAACAGTTGGTAGTCGGAAGGGACTAGGACTAGTGAATAAGCGGCATGGGGTAGCACCTCCCAGTTGAGGTGTGCAATGTTGCGTTTTCGTGGAGGAAAATCGGTTTGTTATGTTCTTGTTGATAATCCGGGCTTTCTTCACGCATAGCACGGTGCAATGTGATCAGCTGTTGGTGGCAGCGGTGGGGATTAACAGGTTCACCAGATTTCAACAGGTCATAATACATATACGATACCCTGCTGATCCCACCAAACGCATAACATTGTCTTCCGTCCGAAGCATTTTTTGCGTTTAGGATTTTCGAAACATATCCATTTTTCATCGCCATCACAATCCGATGCAGGAACAACTTACTTTTTTTGTCTGGCGAGCAAGAATTCGCATGTGCTTTGGCGTCGCTCCATCTGCCTATCGTTCAATTCATGCGGCACCATTTTCCGATCTTTTGAACCTTTCCCATGGCACGTAGGCGCATGGAAATGGCTGGTTGAATAACATCCAATTGCTCGGCAAGCATTTTTTGCGATTGAGTATCGTCCTCGTCGAAAACAGCCTGCAATTGATGTTCCTCAAACTTCCTGGACCGATTTTGTCGCTTCTTGTCGCTCAGGTCAAAATTGCCATTTTTGAACCGACAAAGCCAATCTCTTCACGTTGTTTTCGATAAAGCACGGTCTCCATAGGCTTCCACAAACATTCGTTGCGATTCAGCAGCCGATTTCTTTTAATTAAAGCAGAAAAGCAGAGCTTCCCCATATGCACTTTTTCCGGCAAAAACTAGACATGATTACAAAGGAAAAATGTATGTTGTTTGAAATTTCTATTGATATAGACTGATTAACGTTGATAGATGTCAAACTCATTAAAAAAAAGTATGGCGTGTACATAGTAGCTTAAGGTACTAGTACCTATTAGGAGCTAAAAAAAACACATTTTCAATATTTTTTGTTTACACTTTATCAGATAAAGTCATCAAACTTTTTCTATAATATCAAGGAACTCTTGTAGTATACAAAATTTTTTTTTTTCATTATCCCAACCATGCGCGTCTTATAAAAGCGCTAAAATCGATCCCTCAAAAAAAGTGTGCTCCATGGCGGACAGTTAATCTCTTGAACGGCAAGTCTGAAACAAAAAAATCAAAATGGGTTTCAAAAATCGACCTTTTTTTCCGATATTTTTTTGACGCTAAAATTTTTTTTTTTTTCAATTTGTTAATCAAATTGTGGTCGATTCTTGTAAAGGAAGCTTAAACAAACAAAATGCTTCAAGATTTATTTAAATCGAACGAGTAGATTCGGAGATTAACTGTCCGCCAGTTGAAAAAAAGTGATTTCGAGAAAAACGCGTTTAAAGTTTATTTAGAACATAGAAAAGCCGAGAGCGCACGCTCACTAAAGTTGATGTATCTCGTTTTCGGTTTCGAATTTTCATATAATATTTTAGGGAGTTATTTTTGAAGGTCTAACGAATCAAAAGCCGTGAAAAAAAATCGATTTTTTCAAAATTCTAATAGGTACTAGTACCTTAACAGTTAGAACAATATTAAACTTACTTATACTTATACAATATAGACTACCAAAGATTCGTGCAATCTACTTCTTTAGATATACATATATCCATTATTAATATTTAGGCAATCAAATCAAGAATACTTGCTATACAGAATCTCTTTATGGGGAAAAAGAGTAATGGCACAAAAGAGGCTAATGAACAAATACAATAATAGGATCGTCTCTAAAAAGAGCAGATTTATAGTCAATGACCACGAATACTACCACACATGTTCGAAGTATAACTCATTTATATATAGAGTTCTCTCGTACCGCAATTAGACAACCAACGATTTTTAATTATGCTATCAAACCCTCACTCTTCATATGTTACAAAGCTCTCTCTATTAATTGAAAAGTTATTTTGTAATACATATTTTGAAATAAAAAGAATAATATTAGAAATAATAATAACAATAGCAATAACAGTAATAATAATAAATAATAAAATAGATTTGAAAAACATCTATAATATAAGTTAAGATTAGATTTAAGTATACCTATGTAAGTAAATTAAACAAATAAAGAACTACTACTAGTAGCTTAATTCGCTCACTAACGCCATATGTAAGCAAACAGCGGATTTAAGCTTATACACCTGATATATATATAATATAAATATATATATTTCCAATATACATTGCTGTTATTAATAAAAGTAACTATTTTATATCTTTTCCTCTAAAGCCGTGGACCTTCTCCTATATGCCAATCGCCGTCTTCAATTTGCCCAAGTCCTGATTCGGGAACGTATGAGGGACGTATAACGCCAAAACTGTTCGTATCCAAGTTGTACTCATCGTCGTCGCTGTGCTCCTCACCAATGGTTCCATCACCGATGATGGATACTTGTATTGATCTGCAGTCAAACAACTCATCTAGTCCTGCAAATACCATTTCTTCTTCCAGCACTGATCCGGCTTGTATATCTGCCTTCGAAGTTGATGTTGATAGCGCCTTGAAATCAAATTGTGACATAAAATCATTTAACGACGAAACTCTCATGGGAAACGATAAGATTACTGAAATCGCTAAAACTGATACGGATTCAAGGGAAATCGAGGAGAACTTGAAGTGTAATGCAAATTTTAATAAACATGAGAATAGTTCTGCCCTTAAGGAAAGTAATTTTAGACACATAATATCATCTAGAGATAGCACTGCATCTGAACACATAAACATAATCGAAGGAATCGAGAGCATAAAACGCTAAAATAACTATAAGAATATGTATGTCGCATATTGTGGATATAGCGCTTTCAAAGACAGGCATATGTAGATATTACATCTGTGTCTTTTGGGTAACGTTTGATTCAGTGTTATTTCAAACAAATTCGTCAATAATTTAATAGTACGTATTTATTAAACCGAAGAATTCTGTGTCGATATAAGTCTCCACGTTGTTACTCCAATCCACTAGATCTTGTTTACCACACATTTATAGCTTTACTATGCAATTGCGGTACTGGTACGCTGTCTATGACCTCATTTCTTCAGGTCATGCCACTTTACCCATAATGTAAAAATAGTCACTGTTGTACAATAAATTATTAACTACCTGAGTTTTAGGAAACCGGAAAAATCTTGAACCGTGTTACGCCGTGTATATACATCTAAATAGCGTTAAGTCATAGTTTTATAAAATATGTTCCCGTAGTGAGTGTATTTAACCTTTTATGTGTAGATACTGCGGAAATTTTAAATTGAATTTACTTTATCTTTAAAATATTTATTAATTAAACTGTAGTGTTTAGATTCTTATTAATTTCAAATTAAATTGTCGAATGATTACAGCTTATAGCTACCTATTTTAAGAAGTTTTATTTGATGATATAATTAATAAAATATAATAATTATGCTCATTATTATCTCGCCCTCAATAATGAGAGATATATGTGAAGACTCATTCCAGCCACGAGGGTTTGCAGCTTAAAGAAAGAAACTTATTAACAGAAATGCAACACTGATCTCTGCAATCCTATTCAGCCAAAGTTGTTTTTTATTTTTTATTACAAACCCAATAGCCTATATTGAATTAAAAAGCAAAATAGGACCGCCCCCAAAGTATTAAATAATTTTACTTAAAAATCCTCTGCTACTGTTTTCAATATTAAATCCTATGATTTTACCAGATACTTGAAGTAGGCGCGAAAACCTGACTGATAATGAGTGGTGTAAAATTCTTATTTCAATTACTCTTAAGAAATGTAAGCAAATTTAACCTTTTTACGAAGGTTGTGAGAATTGTTAAGCAAAATAGGAGTAAGAGTGAGTAAGGACCTTTGATTTCAATGAATTCTCAATGGAACAAGCCAATGATGAAAACTTTTGTTTGTAGGAAGCTTATATCATAATGAACAGCATTGGACATAAGTCGGTTTAGTTCCAGCCTTCTAGAGTACAGGCATATATAAACTAACTAACAGATGACCCATCTTGTACATAAAACCTGAGCCAAGTAAAGCGCCCCAAGTGGTACTTATTGACAACAGTATATGGATCACTACCATAAAATGTATAAGACTACCGCGAAAATTATCGTTAAATGTTTCAGCTTTAGATAAAAGCACTGGAAGCTCGCTGTAACTTTTCATTTCACCATGAAAAAATATGTATACACAAAATGGAAAAAATATCCTTCTGAATAATGGGAGTGAACGAGAAGCAAAACAGCTATACTTTTTAGCAAAGAATATCTATTTCAACAAGAAGGGACACTTTAATATCCTCTCAAAATTCCAACCCATATGCAAGCTCTCGAAAATACACCCATAAAAATTTCCCATTAGATAAAACAGCTCAGGGCTACTACCTCTGTAAATACCTATAAGAAATATAGAGAGAGAAATAGGCACCAAAAAGTTCTCACAGACAACTTTTACAGCGTAAGCTATAAACTGAAGCTTTTTTTATGAACGCTTTTTTAAAGGCGACCTAGTTTGCTGCACTAGCACTAGGTCGCTCAAGTTTACCTCCCCTCGCAATGTTAAGTTATAGGGAAATGCCGAATCGGAGACGGGATTGTTTACATTTTTTCATTGAGTACTTTTAAAGGCGCCCTAGTTTTATATTATTGTGTGCTTCGCTCGCTTTGCGGAAAGTATCGTAGTGGTCTTGATTTGTTCGTAAATGTAAACAAGCTTAAAAGTCTTTAAGTAAAGAAGTGCTTTTTTAGACGAAATTAATTAAATTATATAAAATGTGCTTTAGATAAATGATGGTTAAGCATAATATAATAGGTCTGTTCGTTGGCACGAAAACCTGTGGCACCCCAGTGCGCACTGGTGCGCCCTGAGAACTGTCAAAAAACACGGGGCAGCTCAGTGCTTTTCACTCCAGCGAACAGCGTACTAAAAAGGAGAACTGTCATCTGGCCTTTTACACAAAAATTATGAAATAAAACCACTACTTTTTCATAATGTTGACATCGAAATGCTCAAATTAAGTTATTGTGCCCGCAACAAGAGTTAATTCCACTTTAAATACCGTATCTGTTAACAATTAAACTGATAACCGTCATTTACCCTGAGTTTTTATCTGGGGTAAAACCAGGGTGCACCAGGGCGCACCAGTGCGCCCCAGGTTTCTCAAAAAACACAGAACTGTCACTTGACGTTTAAAAACCAGTGCAGATAGGGCGCACTGGGGTGCCACAGGATTGCCAACGAACAGACCTAATGTGTTTGGTGTGTGGCTGTGGAAAAGGCAGCGTGTAATGTGTTCGTAGGAAAGTTTTGTGATAAAAGATTTTTGCACCCTGCAGGAGTGTTCCACTTTTCGCCCCAAATTTTTGTCTTTCTCTCACTTATGCTTTCTTTATTACTAACTATTTGTAGCATAAATTCCCATTTCATTCCTGTAACGGTACCAAGGTCGAAAAAAGATAAGGAAAAACGTCTCGAGTGTCCCCTCTTGTTAATAGATACTCTTTGCTTTTTAGTTAAGTTACAGATCTAGTTGCACACCTAGCCGACTTGGAACGCACTTTCTGGAATACGATCTTTTGGATCGTCACCCGAGTGTGACCAATGTTTGATGCATGATGATGCATCCAACGATATATTATTTTTTAATATCTGTTGACAAAATGTTGAATAAATATGTAACTGAATTTAAAATGTTGGTAAATTGGAGCGGAAAATTAGTCACTTTATCCTTTGTCCTGAAAAACGTTTACATGTTTGCACCAAGGATACCATTATTGTGTGGTATAAAACTACGCCCTTCAAACGAAAGAAGAATAACGTCGATTTATCTGTAAATATAAAACTTTGATATACATATTAATATTTTACAATTGTAATCGTTCTCGGGTATTTGAATTACAACCCAGAGAAATCTTAAAGAGCGACCATTGCTATTTCAATCCGTAAAAGTTGTGAAATGCGGTCAGTACACAACGAGGGCATCAGAAACAAAAATTTCTCAAAATAATGCTAAACTAGCTTTTTGTTAATTTAAAAATAGTTTGTGCTAGATTGTTCTACTTTTTGCCGGAAGTTAAAAGAATCGAAAGTTTATGGGAAGTAAAAACTTTTTAATAACAAAATTAAAGCGCCGAAAAAACTGAAAAGCAAAAAATAATAAACCTTTTTTAATTAACCTTAATAACTAAGGTCTTAAACTAATGTAAGTATACCTAAGTATATATTTTTATAATTATTTTGATTTTTCAATTAACCTTAATAAATAAGTTCTTAAACTAATGTAAGTATAGCTAAGTAATTTTGAGTCGGCGCCAAACAAGCAAATTAATTAATTACGTAAAGCGTGAAGCGCGGCGCGGCGCGACACGCCCCTTCGCCGGAAAATGTCGAGCGTTAACGAAGTTAATGTCAGCGAGGCAGCAACCCGAACGGGGACACACGTGAGGGCACACCGTCGTTGCGAGTGATCGTGCGGAGAGCGCATTTTTTTGAATGTTAATGTTTATCGCTGGAGATTTCACGTTGCATTGTTAATTTGATTTGGTTATTTCTTTAAATTTAAGGTTAAGCATTTTCCGGCCGCGCCGTGCATCACGCTTTTTCAAATGTATATGGGACCAACTTCGAGGTATACCCTTTCCAATAAAAAAATAATTATCAAAATCGGACTACTCCGTAGAAAGTTATGCGTGGTCATACATACAAAAAAAATATATATATATACGCGTCGACTTGAGAACCTCCATTAGCCCAGCTATTTTTGAAATTAAAAATAATAGTTTTTACAAAAACAAAAAATCGATTGATATGATAGGATACCAATAAAACTAAAACCTGACTACATAAATGAAGCAAACTAGCGTATGATTTACCAATAAATTATGGAAGTCATTTACAAATCCACACATGAAATAGTATTCGTTCGATATATTTAGTAGTTTTCGTTTTTTAAGTCCGCTGAATTTGAAATCCTTTATAATTCTAGAATCGTAGCTATAAGTAGTCGCTTTTAAATTTCAATTTTTGCAAAATTTGCTGATCCAGATCCTGAGCAAGACGGACTAAAAAAACATTGCTAGCAATAAATAATGCTGTTTTAATTCTTTTTGCAAATGTTTTGCGCATTTTAGTGGTAAATACTGAACTTGTTTGCTTTATTCATTTTATGTGTTGGTGTTTTAGTTTTGTTGGGAAGATGAACCGGAAATATGAATTTGGTGATAGATTAGTACAAAAACTATTTAAAGCAGAAAATGGCTGATGCCTCTTTATTTAATACCAATAACAGAGCACTAGTCGCGTGGACCAGTTCAGTTTATTTGCGTCTTCTTGACAGTGATAGCTTAACCTACTACAATGCAATTTTTGGTAAAAGATGGTTACTATGAAGCCTTTCTACTTATGAGTGTCGTTAGGTGACTTTACCGATGACAGTGTCATGTATGTGAGCTATATTACATATTTGCGCTTATATGTATAAGTGACTGTGTATCTATTGTAGTTAAGCCTACCCCACTGACATAAGAACTGGACTGCTGATCCCGTACAAAAACTCACATCGAAAGTAAGACCAAATTTTGACCGAATTCTAACTATCTCGCTCTTGCTTAAGTCCCGTAGGCAGACAACTTTACAAAAAAAATGACCAATAGCCAAATGAAGGTGGCGCTATGTATGTGCACTTCTTTTGGTTTTTTCTAGTATCTTCGCGTGTCATACATCTTTTTGATACCCCCAATCGATAAATAAAAGTAAACACATGCTTTTTACACATCACTTTCACCCACGACAGCCTTTAAAAGTTGCCCGCCAATCAGCTGTTAGAATAGTTTTACGATGCCCAACAGATGGCTACTTCATTTTGTGATACAACTTTTAGCTTTGGTTGGTATATATGAGAAATATGAAGGTTAGACACAGGCATTATATATCTATTTCTGTTATTCTTAAGTCCCCAGCTGATTGCCGCGAGGAACGTTTTTATGAAAAAACTTAAAATTGAGCGTGATATGAAAGAAATCGGTTCGTGAAAGCTCAATTATTTTTAATTTGCGTCAGTTTAAACATAATTGTACGGTATTTTAGGGCATTTTTAATAGCATGGTTTGCTCCATGAGGATTGAGCCTGTGCTAAAAATGGTCTCGTTTTTCAGACGACGGTTAGCAGTCCAGTTCTTTCATGTCAGTGGCCTACCCTAAAAACTAGTTAACACTTACATACTAAATAAATAAGAAGCTATAAAGCCTAAGCATCTGTAATGGTGAATTCCGTTTCTTGAATTAATGGCGGAATTGCCAGGGTTCGCGTGGACCTCTTGAAACAAACGTGGATGCGCGAGAGCAAAAATGAGCAGAAGTCAGTTGTAGTTCGTACAAGTACAGTACCAACACAAAGTATAACTGACGTTGTCGTGCTCGCATCGCACACTGAAAGTACAGTCCCAACACTTCCCCTCGATATGAGGACGACGAGCATGCGCTCCCACGCTCGCAGACCTCGACCTGCCTTACCCCGGACGAATGAACGCATCACCCCAGTTTAGGTCTGTGTACACTTTTGGTGAACATATCAGCAATTTTGTCTTCAAAAGATATATGATGAATCTGAAGTTTTCCACCTTCCAAGGCCTCGCGAACAAAGTGATGGCGAATGTCTATGTGCTCCTGGAATGGTAGACGGGGTTATCAGCAAGCCTTAACGCTCCAAAATTATCATTGTAGACCGTTACATCAGCCAAATCGTTGAATACCAGCCCCTTCAAAAATGATGACAGGTGAACAGATTCGTTAGCTGCTTCAGCAATCCCCATATATTATGCTTCCGTTGAGGAGAGCGCAACTGTTCGCTGTTTCCGTGCATCCGAAAATATGGGACATCCATTCAGCACGAAAATGTAATCAGAGTATGAATGACGATCATCAGGGCAATTGCCCCAATCAGAGTCCACGTATCGTCTTAGTGGTTCTGAGTCTGCCCTGAATACCAATCCCAGGTCCCCTTCAAATACCTCAGAACCCTCTTAGCAGCAATCCAGTAAACTAACCGTAAGAATTGTTGAACAGGCCAAGACAACTCGACGCGAATGCTATATCTGGGCGAGTGGTTAGTCCAAAATACGTCAAACACCCGACGAGTATGTCGAGTAGCCAGTGCAGCAATCAGAAGAATCGTACTCAAACGAGCGGCCGGGGCGGAGGTTTCCGTAAAATCAATTCCAGACTGTTGAGAAAAACCCTGCGTCGCCAGGCGAGCCTTTCTTCGTTCCAAATTTGTTTCGCAAAATGATCCTGCTACCGATGGTTACCTCGTCACTCTGACGATTGACTAGTTGCCATGTGTCGTTCTTGATTATTGAACGAATTTTCTGAGTCATGGCGTCTCAACAACACTGAATCGGGTCCCAGCAATGCTTTGAATGAAGAATCTACCACACATCGTCGCTCATCGTACAGTTTCCGCGGAAGACCTCGTTGTCCTGAGCAGATGCTCAATGTTACTACAGGTGTGCTCTTAAAACCCAGTTCAAAAAGGAAAAACTTTAAGGAACAATGTGCGCACAAGGTGTCGCTGTGTGTTAGTGCGGAATTGTTTACAACTTTTGAAGGCACAGTCGCAGGTCTGGTGTTTGGACAGTGGTGCTACCTCACCCCTATACAAAGACACGCATTTCTCAACTGTCACAGGCTTAATTTGGCCAATGACAAGTTGACGTAAAGTGTAGCCGAAGGTACTGTAGAGTCCTGGCCAACGTGCGCGGCTCAATCAAGGAGATTTCGCTGAAAATTTTTCTACGTTTCGTACTTACAACAGGGGTTCAGGGTCGTGTTCGACAAAAATATTGCCTCGGTATTCGGCCATAATGCGAGGTAGTTTTGATTGCGGCCAAGGTGAATAGCCTTTATTTTGTACGCGAGCACAAGGAATCCGCCCGTGTCGTGTGCCAGCCCCAATCCCCAGTGAACGTTCCGAATGTGTCGTGGCATCGACGACTAGGACATCTGAATATGTCGGATCTTCGTGAGGCGTACGTGTTCTGAGATTGTAAGACGAAGTTTCGGAGCCTTCGGTCAATATGTTGCTCTCATTGAGAATCAAAGGAATCGGAGGGTCAAGCGCTTGCAAGCCAATAACTGTAGGGGGTACTTGAGCAGGTAATTTGAAAAGATCTTGAAATCGCTAGGCGATGGACGGTACCGTATAACCTGGAATAGAACGGAATTGGGGAACGCAAGAACCGTAGTTTTTTCGAGATAGCGCGATGCTTATTAATCCATGCAGGACTTCCACCGATCTTCTGAGCTGAGGCAGCGAATGCGGCCAATTACATCAGAAACCGATGTCCCTCGAGAAACCTCAACGGTAAGACTCCATACGAGATGTGGACCGGTGCGGCACACTATGATATATTTGGTCGATTTTTTTCCATTTTCAATGGATCTACACTCCGTTTACCGGTCGGACCGCGAAAAAAGGTGATTTCATGGTGATTCCCACAAAATTACCCTTGAATTGACCTCCAATTGATCTCTGGGTGACCCTAGACTGGCCACTACCGATAATCCTTGAGGTTTTGACTCGACCTGAGCATCCAAGGACCGAATCTACAATCCTATTCCCGGTTAAACTGCGAAAAAAGCGATTTCGTGGTAGTTCTCTCGGAAATGACCTTCAGATGACCTCCGCGTGATCTTCGAATGACCTTTATCGATCTTCTCTAATTCTAAAACTCCTCCCGAGGAATTTCAGCCAGAAATAAAATAAAAGGGAAGATTGATATAGTTTCCACATCCAAAAATATCAATTTTTGCTAAAAAACGTCAACTTTGAAGCCAATTTTCAAGGTCAAATGAAGGTCATCAGAACTTTTTAGTATTTCTTCCATATCCGCCAAACTGTGTACTTTAATCTAAAAAAAATGCATCTCAATAGCAATATTCTATCGGGAGATAATTGAAAAATGGAAAAAATTAGTCCAAATATATCATAGTGCGGCACCTGACGTTGGTTATCTGAGGGACTCTGGAGCATGTGCCTATTGTCTCGAAAGAACTCCAGGTAAGAGTAAGTTGGAGAATCGTTGCAGAGAGGGCATTCTGGTAGGATTCTCCGACGAATCCAAGGGCTAGAGGATTTGGTTACCGACAGAAAGAGTCATCATTATCTCACATTAGATTTTCTAAACATCATAAAAAGGTCGACGATTACTCAGAGTTTGCTCCGGATCGAACGAGGAGTTCGGGATTCATCGGCTGCGGAATTTGCAGAGGAAAACGATTTATTTGAAGTTCAGTTGCATCCTCCGACCGTTGAACAGATAAGGGATGAAGCAGCAAATGGCAATGCCGAGGAGATTACTTCAATAACAGCTCCACAAAAAAGAAAAGTTTTTTTTTTTTTTTTAACTCATCCAGCCAACAGACATGATCCCTCATAATTAGAATATATGTTAAGAACTGAACAATATATCATAATTTAGTTAATTTTTTTCTATCTGTAATTAGCTAGTTATTATTTCATGTCACCTACCACCTCCATGCCACAAACAATTTCCCACATTCAGCACAAGCACTGTTTACACTGCAATCCACCGGCATGAAGACATGAAGCTATAACCAGCTAACCCGTTTAACGATATTTGTAATATGTTATTAATGCTTAGTCTTAAGTTTTATTGTTATAAATACTCCACAGTATTGTTAATAGTACTCAAAGAACCGTTTGAGTATTCACCTTTTGTTATGACGCCCGATCAAAACATTGGTCCTTCGAGTCCACGATCATAGCCGCTCGCGCTTAGCTTTCCAGAAGCTTGAATTATACATTAGCCGACCGCGCTTAAATTTTTAATTTCAGCACTACTATAATTCGAGAAGCTTGAATTATACGGTCAACCTACCACAGTCAATTGCCTTTACTTTTGGAAGTTAAAAGGGATATGATATTCCAGAACTTATTGCGCCTACACTTCAAAATCCAAGAGGCTTGGTTATCTATTAAGCTCTCCACATTAGCCGCCAACAAGTAGCCTGAAGTCTTCGCCTGCTTCGACAGCCGCCCTTCGCACAGCTTTCAGAATTCAAGAATCTTGGATTCTGCTAGCTGCAAAATCTACATCAACAAAGCACTTCCTGAGTCCGCACTAAAAAAACTTATCTACGGAGGGATTATCACAGCACTGAAACCGCTACTCGAAAATTGAAAACACCATAAAATACAGATCAACGATACGCATCATTAGAAAAATACTTCAGCCGCCGCGCTTGCAAATAACAACTCGTACACTTCGAATTAATTGCACCATAGCCAAACACAACTACTTTTTTTAACTCATCAAAAAATAAATACCTTTTAAAGAAATATGACCAACTTTTGATCAAAGAGCAAATGGAAATTGCTCAAAAACTCGAGCGTTTCCTAAGCAATTTTAAAAAAGACAGTCCCGACAGAAAAACACCGGAATATTTAAAAAAGGAAACTGAGGAGCTTGAGCTATTAGGTCTGTTCGTTGGCAATCCTGTGGCACCCCAGTGCGCCCCAGTGCGCCCTATCTGCACTGGTTTTTAAACGTCAAATGACAGTTCTGTGTTTTTTGAGAATCCTGGGGTGCCCTGGTGCGCCCTGGTGCACCCTGGTTTTACCCCAGATAAAAACTCAGGGTAAATGACGGTTATCAGTTTAATTGTTAACAGATACGGTATTTAAAGTGGAATTAACTCTTGTTGCGGGCACAAGAACTTAATTTGAGCATTTCGATGTGAACATTATGAAAAAGTAGTGGTTTTATTTCATAATTTTTGTGTAAAAGGCCAGATGACAGCTCTCCTTTTTAGTACGCTGTTCGCTGGTGTAAAAAGCACTGGGCTGCCCCGGGTTTTCATGCCAACGAACAGACCTATTATGGGGGAATTTTAAAGTTCTCCATAACCAAACAGTGCTTCTTCTCGGTGATAACACCGATCATACATATTTTGAGGAGCAAATCTATGCTAAGACAGAAAAAAATATCCTTAGATGGTTCTGAGAGAATTGCTGCTACAGTGCCCAAGGCAGCATCAAGCAGCTCTGATGGAATTGCTTTAGATTCCACAAGATTAACTAATCGCTCAGCCGAGCTACCCGCGCCAGCGTTGTCTCCTCGCTCAAACCCCAATATCATTAGGTCTGTTCGTTGGCAATCCTGTGGCACCCCAGTGCGCCCTAGTTGCACTGGTTTTTAAACGTCAAGTGACAGTTCTGTGTTTTTTGAGAAACCTGGGGCGCCCTGGTGCACCCAGGTTTTACCCCAGATAAAAGCTCAGGGTAAATGACGGTTATCAGTTTAATTGTTAACAGATACGATATTTAAAGTGGAATAAACTCTTGTTGCGGGCACAAGAACTTAATTTGAGCATTTCGATGTGAACATTATGAAAAAGTAGTGGTTTTATTTAATAATTTTTGTGTAAAAGGCCAGATGACAGTTCTCCTTTTTAATAGGCTGTTCGCTGGAGTTAAAAGCACTGGGCTGCCCCGTGTTTTTTGACAGTTCTCAGGGCGCACCAGTGCGCCCTGGGGTGCCACAGGTTTTCATGCCAACGAACAGACCTATTATATATGCTAGCTCCCATGCTCAACCGTACGCAGGAGAATCGTTTCCTCTGAGCTTAGAAATGAGCCGATATAATAATTTGCCATAACTTCCGACAGTAAAAATACCAAAATTTTCTGCCAATTACAAAGAGTGGAAGCCCTTTTCAGATATTTTCACTACCGTAATAGACTAAAATATTTGAGTAAGGTAGAGAAAATGCAATACCTTCTATACCATTTGGAAGGTGATGCCAGGAAAGTAGTGGGCCATCTTTAACTGTGTAACGAAAACTACGAGACAGCATTGAAGTTGGTACGAGCACGTTACAATAACAATATGATGATTATCACTACGTACATCAATACTATGATGGACGTGAAAAAGGTGCAATTTAGGTCCCAGGAGGATATCATAATACTCTATGATACCATAAGAGAATGTGTCGAAGCATTAAATAATTTCAACTGCCGGACGCAAGAATGGGTACCGATAATCGTTTGCATTGAAATAAGAAAACTTGACGTCGAAAGCTTGGGCTTTTGCGAAGACGGTCTTGAGAATTCAAGGGAAATGCCAAATACGGCCGAGCTGCTAGCCTTCCTGGAAAGACGGTATCAGGTGTTGGATTGTATTGAGGAGTCGAAACAAAATAAGTTCGAACCCCACAACAAAAAAAGGCTTTCCACACAACAATAAGTCAGGCCTGTTCCTTCTGCAATAAACCAGTCCACAAAATTCAAAAAATTAAGTGTGCAGGAAAGAAACGCTTTTATAACTAAGAAAAATCTGTATAAATTGCATGGCTCACAGTAAAACAGAAAAATGCAAAACAAATAAATTGTGTTTCTACTGCAACAAGAAACATCATGCACTCTTACACATGTGGAAGCCGTAGGAAATCATCCGAATAAGGAAAGAGCTAGTGAAGAACCACCTAAACAAGCGAAGGCAGATGGTGCAATGGCTTTTCACAACAATACCAAAATAGGGAACGTCCTGCTACCGACAGCGTTGATAAGAATAAAAAATACTCTTGGGTCCAGGATCACAGGTATCTCTCATTTCCGAAGAGGCCGTCCAAATGCTTAAACTACAAAAGGAGCGAGTCAAGACAACCATCTTGGGTGTTGGAGAAGCAAAAACTTCCAGCAAGGTCAGTTTCTCGGTTCAATTAAAGGATGCAAGGAGCTCATTCCTTCGAGTAGAGGCATTAATTTTGCTAAAATTGAACTCATCACTTCCCGACATGCCGATACGAGAAGTTGACATACATAATGCTTGCAGATCCCACATTCAATAACCCGGGTCCTATTGACATATTGCTGGGAGCTGATGTTTACGCGAAGATAATCGGGGAAGGAATTATAACTGACTCAATCCTACCGACTGCCCAAAACACCAAACTAGGCTGGATATTATTCCAAAGAAAGTCCAAGTCCTCTCCCTTACCGAGATTGACCAGAAGCTCGAACAATTCTGGGAATTTAACAATGACACTGCCACAAATCAGGCCAGTGACTCATGCGACAAACACTTTGACGCTACGTACAAGGTAGACAAATATGGGAGATACATCGTCCGTCTACCATTTAACGATAGCCAAGAGAAATTAGGTGATTTTCGAAGCAGAGCAGTAGCCAGGCTGCTACAAATGGAAAAGAAATTAAGCAAAACGCCGGAGAGTAGGGCTGAATACAACAAATTTCTTTTAGAGTATTTGCATTTAAGCCAAATCTTGCTAACAGCACGTCTGCATCAGCCAGATTTTCTGTCTCACCAGCTGTTCTTTCCATAAAATGTCTAGTGGAGATCGCACATGGCAAACCAGATTTTCTGGTAAGACAGAAATGGCAAGCCAGATTTCTTGCAATCAAAGCTAACAGAAATTTGACAGATGCAGTGTAATTTAAATTACCTAATTCAATTTATTAACAGTTTGCGTGAACGAGAGTGCTGATGGAATATGAAGACTAAATTTTATAAACGTTCAGAATGGTCTGATATCGCCAAAGCACGTAAGTTAATCAAAATATCTACAACTTGTTTCTTCCGCAATGCCATTTTTCAAATGAAATGTCATACCAGAATGTTCCCACACACTAGACATATCAGCGATGACGTTTAATCAGCTTACCAGCTCTAGTGCAGACGTAGGGTAAGGTGGCGTAAACATCGCTATGTTTTTACGGCCGATATTGAAAAAATGTTCAGGCAAATAAAGATGGCACAAAAAACCCATGAGAAAGTGGCTACAGAGGCTTGGTCACATAAATCGGCTTCACAGGCCATGAAGGATATTGGCCGCTTTCCTACACAAATTTGTGTAGCTGGCTACAGGGTGTGTGTGGCCACCTACATGGATTTGTGTAGCCGTCTACATAATTTTCTGTAGCTGGCTACATGATTGTGTTGCCGCCTACATGAATATATGTAGGTGGCCACACACACCCTGTAGCCAGCTACACAAATTTGTGTAGGAAAGCGGCCAATTTCCTTCATGGCCTGTGAAGCCGATTTATGTGACCAAGCCTCTGTAGCCACTTTCTCATGGGTTTGCCAGCCAATAGAACACTTAATCATGTGGTCCTGGTAAACAAGGTTCTTCCGCTGAAGATCAGTATTCAGTGATGTCAGCTTCCGAATCTTCTCTTTGAGGGCCACAATCTCCTGCTTCAAGGCAGTGCACTCCTTGTTGGGAACTACAGTGTGGTCGTTTCTGAATCAGTACTGAAGTCCCCGTCCTCAGAGCTGCTTGAACTGTCAAAAAGGGTGTGCTGCATGGAGGTTAGAGACCAGGAGAGCCATCGCCCGCCGTAGAAAATTGTGTCCCCGAAATATGGACAAAATAAGTGAGGCGTTGCGATCGCGACGTTGTCTCAATCAAGGCGGGTACTTTAAATAACGATGATTGGCGCAAATTGTTTTTCAGTCTATTTCTCCGATCAGATGCTAAACCACTTGTACATCCACGCACAATACAATATTTCACCATTTTGTAATGTTCCTTTTTGTCAAAGCCAATGCCGCACATTATGTACATTATGCTAACTTCGCAGATACTACTTGTCACGACAGCGCGGCTGGTGGCTGAAAAATGAACTATAAATTTACAGGGACAAACGGGTAATACTTTAGCACGTAGCGATGGTTCTCCTGGTCTCTAACCTCCATGGTGTGCTGACTGATAATATGCACGGAGCCACACACCGAGCTTACATGGACACACATGCACACCGCTTGTATCCGCCTACACACAGCACGGCTACAAGGCATGGCTTCATGGCTTCATGCCTACACGAGCCTCATGTGGCCAACCACATACAATTATAGCGGCTACACAATTATGTAGCTGGATACATGGCTACATGGGCGCATGGCTACATGGCTACACAAAACTCATGTAGCCGTCCACATAACAAGAAAGTGGCTACACAATCATGTAGGCGACCACACAGAAATGTGTAGCTGGCTACATATTTTATGTAGCCACTGTGTAGCCATTTCCTCCTGGGAAAGGACAGAAATTATCAACGAATACTATGGAGAGAAAGTCCCAACGAGCCAATTTGAGAATACAGACTGAACACAGTCACCTATGGCACAGCTCCAGCCACGTACTTGGCTGTAAGAACATTACAGCAGCTCGCGGTAGATGAAAGGGAACATCTTCCTATTACCAAAACGGTGTTAATGAATTTAATGTTTTGTTGTATTTGACCAGTAAATAGCTTATGGTGGAAACCTACAAGTTATTTATGGTGTATGGTGGTTGAAACCTACCTGGTGGTTGAAACCTACCTGGCGGTTGAAACCTGCCTAGATTCAAATTCTAATCGTGCCCAGTGCGGTGGAAACCTACACCGAACACTGCTGGAATATCCTTCAGAGTTCGCCTCCTTTTATACTAAATTTAGCATGAGCAAGGATTGCTGCGACTGAAATTCTCAAATAATTCAAAATGATTAGTTCCAAATTTTGATGCAGATGCTGCTCTGTGTGCAACAGAGAAATATTGTTGCTGTCAAATGACAGCTATTTTGTTATTGCAAATTGAGGAGGAAATGTCACAGGAATCGATTAGGTTTGTTGATTATTCCTGTGTAAATCTCAATTATTAGGTTATTCGGGTCAAACCCGTCCACAAAATTAAAATTTTTGTATATAGTTTTTTAGACGGCTCTGTTGCTGATTATATGCACATAAATTTACTTTTGCATACTCCACTCGCACATTTTTTGGATCTTTATCACGTTGACTAGTCTTCGGTGGACTTCAGGATACATAAACTTGCTTATTTGACGCTGTACAGAAACATCGATAGAGTTACGAACTTCTAAATTTGTATTATATATGTATATATATAGTGATCGCAGTGAAGGAGGAAAAACAACTGAATGCTCCTCTACTTAGTGCCAGAATAAGATTACGCAATAATAGTTAAATATTGAGCAATGAATTTTCAAAACCGGGCGGGTTTGATCCGAACGACGTAATATAATCAAGTATTTTGTCTTTCTTACAATTTCAGATGATCTGCATGTCGCAGCTGCAAGTCAAAGCTGCAACACCAACTTATAACTTGTTATATTGACTTGCCATCTCTTTAAGCTAAATTCGTATTTATGGATAGCCCTCGTAACCTAAGGAATCTGAGTCTTCTACAAACTAACAATTGTAGAAATAACTATAGTACATATGAACTTATTAATCGCAAGTGCATAAGTGTTAACAAGCATGCTAACTTATTTGATACATGTCTTACTAAGCATGCGCTGAAAAAATACTTGTTTCGTCATCATTCTTAACATCATATTTGTCGTGTGATACGCATGAATTCTTATTCTGCATGTTGTATGATGGTTCTGGTTTTACTAACAGAACCAAATCATGATAACAGTCTCATACTTATGCAGCTCTACTGCTTGTAGCTTGAACTAAGCTGATGGTTAAAAAAAAAGAAAACAAAGTATCAATCGGACCATACATTGCGTAATAAGTCCTGTGGCTATTGACACTTAAAAAGCTTTGTTTCCTGAGATTCATTATTGGTACGTTAATACTCAACATTGACAAAAGCTCAAGAGACCTCATTTCGCCGGTTAGCAACAAGTGGACAAAAACAACTTTAAAGATCTCACGACGACTTTCCAATGTCTGCAAATCAATCAGCTTCAACCTGTCTCTATAACAAGGCAGCTCCGAACGATTCTGCCAAGGCAAGTTGTTCAACGCAAAGTAGAGGAATCCTTTTTTTTCATATGTCTGAAAACATCGATACTTTAAGAGAGAGGTTGAATAAATGCGACAAAGGGAGTGAAAGAGAATCAAAGCCTTTCTTCAGTACAGAAGCTGGAATTCCTTCTGGTCTAGGAGAAAAACTTTTTTCAAATTAATTAAGTAAATCATCACGGTAGACTCGTCAATGTCCACAATATTAAAATCCATAACAGAATCATAGTGATTAATTGGGCTATCAACTTCGTCATGACAGATAAAAGAAGATTTAAAAAAGTCAGCAAACATATTAGAAATCTCAAAGGGATCGTCTGATGATAAAGAACCATTCGACATGATTTAAGGTACATTCTGAACCCTCCGCTTTAAGTTGACGTATTTCCAGAATTCGTTCGGAGATGAACGCAATTTAAGTTTAATGGAACCAATATATTCTTTATAGGTGGCTAACGAACGTAGGTACATTGAAACGTCGACGAAAGATAATATAATATTCATAATCAGAAATCAAACCTTGGCGAATGTATCTCTTCCAAGCTTTTGTTTTTCTATTTTTAAGATTTTTCAACTCCCTGTCAAAACATGTTGGTGACTTAGAAACATGTCTTTTACATGTAAAAGGAACAGAGTTTACAAAACAAGCAAATTCGATACAATAAAATGATATCAAAGCAGTATTTAAATCGTCGCAGTGAAGAACAGAAGACCAATCAAATGAAGCTAGTAAGTGTTTATTTATTTATTTATTTATTGCTAGTAAATGTTGTAAATACCCAAAATCGGATTTCGCAAAATTAAAAGAGAAGTTAGGAATTACATCGATTATTTTATTACCAGTAGCGAGAACTAAAGAAACAGTCAGGGCTGGGTGATGAGAATCCTCCAGTACAAAAGGTCGGTCGCAGCGATCCAAAGAAACTGCCAGGGGAATGAGACAATACGAGGTCCAGAATACGAGATCGCTGATTCCTGACAACGTTGATATGATGAAGGCCAAACGAAGAGATAGTATCCAGAAAATCCGATTCTAAGTATGACAACAGCGTAGCCATTGGAGAGATGTCGCTATTATTATCGACAGTTGGCCATAGAATGTTTGGAAGGTTGAAGTCCCCAACGATCAGTATTTCATCGTCAACCGTAGCCAGTTCCAACATATACTCCATCGCAGACAAATGTTTCTGGTACGTTGCGAGATTGGAACCCGGTGGTATATAGTGACAGATCATAAAAATGTTTTTCTTACTCTCAACTTTGGATGTAATGCATATAACCTCTATGCTTTCCGATGACGGTATACTAATAAGTTTAGTGGGAAAACACGATTTGACAGCAATTAAAACGCCACCGCCTTTACGAGTCAGAGAATCCGAATAACCATCGCGACGAAACACTTGATACGAGCAATCAAACAATTCACAGCCAGCAATGTCTACATGTAACCATGTTTCCGTTTCGTCCACATTATCTACAGGTTTGGCAACAGAGTTTACTTTGGTATCATGTATTTTTGGGGTTTAAAATCACGAAGAATTATACCACGCAGTTATCAGGCACGTATAATTTAAATGATATGCCGTAAAAGTCCTTTCACGGTTAGAATTAAGATTAATACATCTTATGTTCTTCAAATCAACCAAACCACATAGTCGATGTTCTTTTTTATAATGAAGTATGTCGTCAGGAGATGTGGTTGGATCCAAACGTGAAATAAATAAATGTTTTGGTGGGACAACTATTTTTAAAGAATTCATCGCAGGACCGATTCTCTCTGGAACCTTCAAGGAGTGCGGACGTACAGCGGTAGCATCAATCAAGATCTTTTAGGAACTTTCAACTTTTGGCTTCATCTTCCTCATCAGCTTTGGTAGTGAGTATCTAGCTAGTAAAAGTTACAATCAGTGAAACCCAATCCAGTGCAAGTGCGGAAATCAAGACAACAGTGCAGAAAATCACCCACAGCGCGTGCACGTGGTTGTAGCTCATGTGGCTTAAATACAATTTGGACAATTTGTTTATAATTTTCATTCTCCCTTTCGCTGGAGGCCCCATTTAGGATCCCTATTTAACGAACTCTGCCTCAGCAGACCAAATTCAGCTCTTTCGTAGGTGCTTTCACAAGCACATTTCCTATTACCCATCAAGCCCATAACGGTATTGACGGCGTGATTCGAACCTGAACGGTAAATTTGTATAACGGAACCCAGTGGCTAAGGGATCCCTCTGGAACCTTCAAGGAGTGCGGATGCACAGCGGTAGCAGCAACCAAGAACTTTTAGGAACTCTCAACTTTTGGCTTCATATCCCTCATCACCTTTGGTAGTGAGTATAGTGATCTAGCTATTAAAGTTACAATCAGTGGAACCCAATCCAGTGCAAGTGCGGAATCCAAAACACGAGTGCAGAAAATCTCCCACCGTGCGTGCACATGGTTGTAGCCCATGTGGCTTAAATACAATTTGTACAATTTTTTCATAATTTTCATTTTCCCTCTCGCTGGAGGCCCCTTTTTAGGAGCCCTA
Organism: Dysmachus trigonus; assembly: GCA_949715965.1. NCBI lineage: Eukaryota > Metazoa > Arthropoda > Insecta > Diptera > Asilidae > Dysmachus > Dysmachus trigonus. The sequence continues at coordinate 31,750,394 of OX454321.1, read as the reverse complement.
TTTTACGAAATCTGCCTCAGCAGTCCAAATTCAGCTTTTTCGTAGGTGCTTTTATAAGCACATTTCCTATTTCCCATCAAGCCCCTAACGGTATTGACGGCGTGATTCTAACCTGAACGGTGAATTTGTATAACGGAACCCAGTGGCTAACATATTTGCGACGCAAGTGGTATCATTGAAATCAGCAACTCATATTACGCTCTTAATTATTCAGTGTCTGATTATTTGCTATCTTACACTGAGGATTCCAGCATCTGCAGCCAGGAAAATTGAGCCCTATACCGGAGCGGATAATATCTCATCGACATGGAGCTAGTCAATATTCAGCCTGCATAAATTACACAGTGCCCAAATTAGTATATCGGAACATCCAAATTATTCTAAATTACCAGCATAAGCGTAACCCGAGCCATCATGCCAAATAATGCAGCAGGGAAAGCTGCAAAAAACAAAAATAAAAGAAAAAACAACAGCCAAAACACTTCTCCTAATCATCAATCTCCACTGGAGGCCAGCGTAAATGCTCCATCCAACGAGTCGGCAAGACGCATCAACGATCCAAACTCACGCGCACAACATTCTCCAGCATTTTCACATCACCAAGAAACCAATGAACAGGCAAGTGATACTTTTACTTTCAGTAGCTTCCCTGAAGATTTCCCCTTTGCAGAGGAAAGAATATTTCATGCAGGTGAAATACCCACGGCCCAGGAAGAAGAGGTTCTCACCCAGGAGAAAGACCCCTTGTATAGTCATTCAGCCCCAGGGGTCCAGCAGTCAATCAAGCGAAGAAAAGCAGCCTCCACAGCATCTTCCAAACGCCATGCTAGCTACACCAGCAACGTCCATGCAACAACCAGTCTCTTTGCTCCACTCATCACGGAATTAGCCACCGATCTGAGGAGTGACCTCAACGCTACATCATTGGACCCTCATAAGGTTCAACAAACAATCGATTCAACGACATTAACCTCAAACTCTAAGAACCAGCAGACAAGAGTCAGTCAGTCTACAAAGCTTTCCAATCAACCGCCATCGCATATGCCCACTCACCAGTCATCACAAGCTTCTTCTTCAACATCAACTAACCATAAAGATAAGTACCCTAATATTGACATTAATAAGTTAGCTAGACACAAATTTTGCCCCCCTATCTTTGTAAAATATACTAACACAAAAAAGATTATACATTGTATACAGACTCTTTCCACAAGTAACAACAACTTTAAAATTGTAAACTTACAAAACAACTCGAAAATATTCATAGAGGACCCGGAAGTCCACTCCAGATTTCTCAAATTAATGCGTAAAGCCAATCTAGAAGGTCATACTTTTACACCATCTCAGTTTAAACCGTCCAATATACTGCTAAAGGGTATACATCACAGTTACGAACTAGATGCAATTTCATTAGTTATAACCGACATGATTACCCATATACACCCAACTAAAATCTCTCACTTCAGTACCCCCAGATCCAGACAAACAGATAAACTAAACCTCTCAATATTTTCATTGTACATTTTAATAACGTCTCAGACTTGAATGAAGCCATCAAATTAAACTCACTTTTGCACCAAAAAATAACTTGGGAAAAAATCAAAAATCGTGGACCAACACAATGCAAAAACTGCCAACGTTACGGGCACATAGCTACAAACTGTACTTATAACTACTCTTGCGTAAAATGTGATCAAAGCCATGGACAGGTGATTGCCCACGTAAAACGACAGATACATCAACGGTCTACTGTGTAAATTGCAAAAACTATGGACACCCTGCCAACTATTTCGGATGCCCCTACCGTAAAGAAATCATCGACAAAGCTAATAAAAAAAAAATAGCCAGAGAACAAAACAAACTAGCAATCCAAAACGTAGTTCCAAATACAATTAAAAATCTTGACGATCCTCAACTTGACCTACCTCTGAAAACAAATGCACGTCCTTCGTACGCTAATGTAGTCACCGGAAAACCTCAGACCCAGCCAGGATCTCGACAGCTAAAAGCACAGCTGATGAAATCTTCAAATATGCTGAAGCGAGATTTGGACTCAACATTCTGGATTTACTAGCCAAAATACACGCTTTTATTCCCAAATTTCGTTCGACTAATGATCATGCAACCAAGGACCTCATGCTAATTAATTTTCTATTAAACCTATATCAGGATGGGAAGTGACCTGAACATAATAGCACTCAATATCAATAGCCTTAGATCCAGTTTCAAAAAAAATCTAAAGAAGGCAACTAAAGCCAAACAAGCATCTGCATCATTATTGAAATTTAACAATGATCTATCAGTAAAGCCAAAACTACTCATCTACAAGCAACTTATTCGCCCGATACTTACATATGCTTTCCCTTGCTGGGCTATCTTATCACAGACAACAATGAAACGTCTGCTTTTATTTGTAAGAAAGATCCTAAGGATATGCACCAACAAAGGATTTAGAATACAATCTAAATAATACGTTGCAAACAACGAAGTCCACACAGCAGCAGAAATAGAACCTTCGGATTGCTTCCTGACCTGACTTATGAGAAGCGAACTGGGAAAAATGAGTCACCACCCTAATAAGACCCTTAGAGAGATATATGATCACAACATCGCAACATCCATCAGAGATAATTATTATCCATCACCCTTTAACTTCCTTCATCCTAACTCCCTCACCGAGCTTTATTGCGCTCCATTGCAAAATATCCCACAATTCTATGTAAATGCTAATAAATTAAACCACAGAGGCTAATGAAATTTTATAATAAATTTATGCAAGATGTATACTCAATCTCTAACATGATATCCACTCTGGCAATACCGACATTAATTCGTGAAAATGAACTTACTAATCCAGATGCATAGGCTTTTAGATCTTTTTTACTTTATTGTATATAAGTGTTAACTAGTTTTAAGGTAGTATTAGGCACATTTGATACACAGACGCATATACATATAAGCGCGAATATGTAAATAAAATACTCATCCAAGGCATTGTCAACGGTTAAGTCACCGAATGACATCCATTAGTAGAAAGGTTTCATTGTAACCATCTCCCTAGTTTTCATTGTAGTAGGTTAAGCAGTCATTGTCAAGAAGTCGCAAATAAACTGAACTGAACTGAACATCGCAGGACCGGAATCACTCGCAGTTGGCAACGCTGCATCATAGGAATTGCAGGTGCAGGTTGATGGTTTACGAGATTTAGATTTGTGCATTTGGGTGGACTCTTATTAGAAGAGAAGCGCAGCTTCATAGTTGCCTGCACTTTGCATGCGATATATAGTTTTCGATGTATTTTCGTCCACTGAGCACAAATAACAGTTATTTTCTAACCTAAAAAACGGGTGAAAAGTAGCAAAAATGCGGATAAATGTCCAAGGAAAACTACAATTTTTTTTCATATCCAGATATACACTTTTATGTAAAAGAACCAGCTGAATCGAAATCCACTGTCAGAGTTGAGGTAACACGTCAAGTTTTTTTTTCCTAACCTAAAAAAAACCGGTCAGTAATGTCGATTTCCAAAAATCATTCGATTTACGCTAAATTCGGTGTGCGGGGGTTTTAGGGGCCGCTGATTATGAATCTGAAGTCAGATTTGCTTGTGGCAGCACTATTGCGACAACGAACGCACCCTTTTTGGCTGGTACAGGGTCTTGTCATCCTGGCCAACGTAATTGACGATTTCCGTCTTCTCGCTGCGACCACGAATGGAGGAAGATGCAACCATCATTTTCCGAGCCTATTCATGTGCTTTCATTCTCATGTGCTTTTCGATCTCGTGAATAAAGAATCAGTAGACTTAAATATAGTGTTTTACTTTGGCAACAGACCAGAAACTATAGTGGTGACCCCGACGTGATCTTTTCTTTTCGATTCACGTGGAAAATGTGCGAGCCGGAGGGTGACCTGCGCATCCAGCTGGAGCAGCTTCAGAGGCGTCACGAAGAGCTCCAGCACCAGTTTGCGCTGCAAGCGGTCCAGCAACAAGAGCGGCAGGAGCAGCAGCATGAGCAGCAGGAGGAGCAACGGCAGGAGCGCCCACATGAGCAGCAGCAGGAGCAGCAGCCATCTTCAGGGGAACGAGTGGCCCAACACGTTGGTAGCGTGGCGGTGAAGCTCCCTCCTTTCTGGCCAGACAACCCAGCGGTCTGGTTTGCCCAGGTTGAGTCACAGTTTGTGCTCGCGCGAATAACCTCGGAGGAAACTAAGTTCCACTACTTGGTCTCGCAGTTGGATGCGAGCTCTGCGGTGGAGGTTCAGGACATTCTCTCCAGTCCACCGGATCAAAAAAGGTATGCCCATTTGAAGTTAGAGTTGATTCGGCGTCTTTCAGCCTCTAGGGAGGACCGCATTAAGCAACTCCTCACGCAAGCTGAGATCGGGGACAGAAAGCCATCGCAGTTTTTGCGCTATCTGCGCAGTTTGGTGGGGACTGAAACAGTCCCGGACTCGCTGCTTCGGACGCTGTGGAGCGGGAGCCTTCCGGGACACGTCCAGGCGGTCATCGCCACCCAGTAGGACGTCGCGCTTGATGCTGTGGCGCAGTGGGCCGACAAAGTATTTGAGGTTGTGTCGCAGCATTCTGTTGGTGCAATTTCAACTGAGATGCCTCGTGCCGGCGTTGGAGGTCGTTTGGAGGATCTGGGCAGACAAATCGCAGCTCTCACTGCCAGATTCGAGAAGCTTTCCTCTGACTTCGGACGACCGGAAGGTCGCGGGCACAATCGAGGTGGCAATCGTGCAAGGGGGAAGTCACCAGCTGTCAGCCCTAGCAGATCTGTAGCTTGCTGGTATCATTTGCACTTCGGTGACAAGGTGCGGAAGTGTGTTCCTCCATGTAGCTTCTCCCCAAAAGCAAAAGGCAGTCGGTTGTAGAGACGGCTTCTGCCTGCCCAATTTCGTCAAAACGTCTCTTTATCTTCGACAAAAACAGTCAGCGTCGTTTTCTGGTCGACACGGGCTCCGATCTGTCCATCTTTCCCCGCCGTCTGCTTCGTGAACAACGAAATAGGACAACTTTTGATCTGACAGCAGCCAACAACAGTACCATTTCAACATATGGGACCTACCAAGTAAGTCTTAATTTTGGTTTAAAGCGAGTTTTTTCTTGGCGACTCATAGTGGCCGATGTCGCGGAGCCTATTCTGGGGGCCAATTTTTTGGCCCATTATAATCTCCTTCCGGATATAAAAAGAGCAAAATTGATTGACGGCATCACTGGTTTAGCCGCCGCGGGCTTTCGAATCAGCTCAGGTCAGTCTAGCATCAAAACTATTGTCAACGCCTCCCCATTTCACAACATCTTGGCGGAATTTCTGGAAGTCTTTCGCCCCCCTGGTGTGCCGCGAGAGTTCCGCCATAACACGCAGCATCATATAAAGACTACCCCCGGTCAGCCAGTGCACTGTCGTGCACGTCGCCTGGCACCTGACCGGCTTCGCATAGCCAAGACGCAGTTCGAGGAGTTGGTTCGCGAGGGTACAGTCCGACGTTCGGAGAGTTCTTGGGCCTCTCCATTACATATGGTGCCGGAAGGGGACAACGGTTGGCGCCCTTGTGGGGATTATCGCTTGCTGAACGCGAGGACAGCGCTTGACAGATATCCAATTCGACACCTGCTTGATTTTTCGCATGCGCTTTTTGGTTGCGAGATATTCAGTGTCATCGATTGTATGAAGGTTTTTACTCAGATTCCGGTTGTTGAGGAGGACATTCCTAAGACAGCGATCATCACCCCATTCGGTCTTTTTGAGTTCATGTTTATGAACTTCGGCTTGCTGCACAAACCTGGCAGCGATTTGTCGATGATGTCCTGCGAGATTTACCGTTCTGCTTCGCATATTTGGATGATATCCTGATTTTTTCCAGAACTCCATCTGAGCACTCTGAGCATTTACGCACTCTTTTTCAACACCTTTCTCGCTATGGCATAGTTATTAATCCCAGCAAATGTGTGCTAGGTGCATCACAAGTTTCATTCCTGGGTTACTCCGTAAGCAGTGCTGGTTGTCGGCCTCTACCAGGAAAGGTTGAAGCTATCAGGGCTTTTCCACAACCTTCTACAATTCGACAAATGCGTCAATTTCTGGGCATGGTGAATTTTTACCGGCGTCACATTCCTCACGCCGCTGCACTTCAAGCTCCACTTCACGCTCTTCTATCTGGCTCCAATGTCAATGGAACTGAGCCCGTTCAGTGGAGTGCAGAATTGGTCCAAGCTTTCACGTCATGTAAGGAAGCGCTAGCCAACGCCACGCTTTTGGCTCACCCGGACTCATCTACCGCCCTGGCTCTAGTCGTCGATGCCAGTCAACACTCAGTAGGAGCTGCCCTACAACAGCGTTCTCAGGGATCCTGGCAACCACTCGCATTTTTTTCAAAAAAGCTGAGCTCTTCGCAACAGAAGTGGAGTACTTATGACCGCGAGCTTTTTGCCATTTACGAGAGCATCCGATACTTCCTGCCCATGCTGGAAGCACGAGACTTCACCGTTTTCACGGACCACAAGCTTTTGACGTTTGCCTTCACCAAGAAGAAGGAAAAGTGTTCGCCACGTCAATTTAACTATTTGGACTTTATATCTCAATTCACTTCAGATATTCAGCATATTTCAGGTCGAAATAATATCGTCGCGTCGAAGCGATCAACACTCCATTGGACTTTGTTAATCTGGCCCGTTCGCAAGAGGAGGACGCGGAACACCAAGCTCTTCTGAAGCATGGCTCTTCCCTTCGTCTCAAGAAAATTCCAATTCCCGGTCATGACCAGTCCATCTATTGTGATGTATCAGGAACAAGAGACCGACCGTATCTCACACCTGCTTTTCGACGCCCAGCATTCAACAGCCTTCACAATCTGGCATTGATGCCTCTCGAAGACTCACAGCTCAACATTTTGTCTGGCCGTCGATGAATAAGGATTGCCGAGCGTGGGCCCGCAGCTGTTTACAGTGCCAGCGCAGCAAGGTTTCTCGCCATGTGGCTTCACCATTGGGAACGTTCGATGTTCCTCCGGTACGCTTTACCCATGTTCATCTCGACCTGGTGGGTCCTCTTCCTTCTTCAAATGGCTTTCGCTATGTTCTCACAGCAGTGGACCGCTACACCCGTTGGCCGGAAGCTGCTCCCCTGGTCGATATTTCTGCAGAAGCTGTTGCCAGGACATTCCTGGAAACTTGGATTTCTAGATTCGGCTGCCCTCAGCGTATCACTACAGACAGAGGAAGACAGTTTGAGTCTCAATTGTTTCGATCTCTTGCTAATTTGTGTGGTATTTCTTTGTACAGGACGACAAGCTACCACCCATAATGCAATGGCATCATCGAGCGATGGCACCGCACTTTTAAAGCTGCTATCATGTGCTATGAGCCTATGAGACCTCTTGGACTGACGCACTTCCCCTGGTCTTGCTTGGTTTACGTTCCGCATGGAAGTCCGACCTCCAGTCATCAGTGGCAGAGCTGGTTTACGGAGAGCCATTGCGAGTTCCTGGCGAGTTTTTGTCTGCAGCTCCAGACAATCCTGAGCCGTCAGATTTTGTGGCTCATCTCCGGAACATCATTACCAGACTTCGCCCTGTTCCTGCATCACGACATGTAACACCTAGAGTGTTTGTCCATCGTGACCTGGCTACCTGGCTACCCACATCATGTTGCGCACTGATGCCCTACGTGCTTCCCTACAAGCACCCTACACTGGACCGTACACAGTCCTATCTAGGTCTGACAAGACCTTCGACATCAGCATGAACGGAAAGCGTTCTACTGTCTCTGTGGACCGCCTTAAGCCTGCATACTTCGAGGCTCACACGTTGCCAGCGTTATCATGCATTCCACCATGACCAGTGCAGAACCCAAGACCTTCAACATCTTTTTCAGAGTCACCTGAAAATTCGGATCATCATGCGGTTACTACTCGATCCGGCCGCTGCGTCCGTTTTCCGGTCCGTTTTTTGGAAACCGTAGCAGCTCACTCCGCAGGGGGATGATGTGGCAGCACTATTGCCACAATGAACGCACCCTTTTTGGCTGGTACAGGGTCTTGTCAGGCTGGCCAACGTAATTGACGATTTTCGTCTTCTCGCTGCGACCACGAATGGAGGAAGATGCAACCATCATTTTCCGAGCCTATTCATGTACTTTCATTCTCATGTGCTTTTCCATCTCGTGAATAAAGAATCAGTAGACTTAAATATAGTGTTTTACTTTGGCAACAGGCCAGAAACTATATGCTAAATAAAAGATGGCGGGTTCAATATGGTGGACGACATTTTCGAAAATCAACCGATCTACGCCAGATTTGGTATTGAGGGTTTCTGGGGTCGCTGATCACGAATCTGAAATCTAACTTGCAGAATTAAAGATTTCGGATCCAATAAGGTGGACGTAATGTTTGGATCCAACCGAACTTCCCTGTGGAACTTGGTATTTTTGGGATCGCTGATCACGAACTCTCTCAGGCATGTCGGCAATTTCGTTCCGTTCACTTGTTGATGTTTCGTCGGTGTTTTGGTACGAAGAAAATTTCGGGCGAAGGAAATTTAAAATTTATCGGTCGTTTAATGTAATATCGGTACGAAAATAGGGAATTTGCTTCGGTAGTTCGTCTTCTCCCGTGCGTGTGGAAGTGAGTGGGAGAGTAAGTGGTGTTTATTAGTGTCGCGGCAGGTTTAGAAACGTTTTGCTGTGCATAGTTAATACTTCGCCTAAATTTCGATTTCATTAATTTGCGTAAAATCTTGATTTCATTAATTTGGAATAAGTCAAAACCAAAAATAGTCCAAAATATTCTGAAAAAATTGGCTAATTTTAAGCATTTTATGTTCTATACATTTTTTTTGTAAATTTTTTGTGGATAAAAATCGCGAAGTTTTTTATTACATTGCTGTACAAAATGACCATTTTGCAAAAACCAAAGCAAAAAAAAACTTTCAAAGCCATGGATTGAGAAATTTTAGGCATTCGGACCGCGATTTACGGTGGTTGTATGATCATCCAATGGCAGCAACGATAAATTAATTGAATTTGAAAAGGAAAATGACCAAAAAAATCAGACCTTTTTTGAAAAATCGCAAAAAAATAATAGGGTTTTTGAAGCTTTTATGAAAAACAAATGTTAGATTCTAAAAGAGCATCCCCAAAAATCTCTTATATACGAATTTGGAAGAAAATCGCTCCAATTTGCTATTCGAATCGTACAATTGAACTTGCGTGCACAAAATCCTCGTTTTGTGCATTAATGGGTTAATAGACAATTTGTAAAAGGAAAATTCCCAGTTAATAGACAGTTTGTAAAAGGAAGATTCCCAGTTAATAGACAGTTTGTATCATGGAGGTTAGAGAGAAGGAGAACGATCGCTACGTGCTAAAGCATTAGCCCGCCTGTCCCCGAAAATTTGTCGATAAGTAGTATCTGCGAAGTTAGCTGTTTATGAGTACAATTAGATGAAGTTAGTTGCATAATGTACAAATTTTCTTCGCGGCATTGGTTTTGACAAAAAGAAACTACAAAATGGTGAAATATTGTATTGTGCTTGGATGTACAAGTGGTTTAGCATCTGATCGGAAAAATAGACTGAAAAACAATTTGCGTCAATCATCGTTATTTAAAGTACCCGCTTTTATTGAAACAACTTCGCGATCGCAGCGCCTCACTTATTTTGTCCATATTTCTGGGACACTATTTTCTACAGCGATCGTTCTCCTTCTCTCTAACCTCCATGGTTTGTATAAGGAAAGTAAAATTATGTCGAATGCATTAAGATCTCAACGCATAACCTCTAATTTTCTGAACTTGCTCCTGAGGATTCGAAGGAAAGCGAATTGTCAGTCCCATACAGATGTTATCGTAATCACAGCTGACGGACGTAGGTATGTAGAAAATAATGCAAAATTTTTATCTTTTCAGGGTTGTTTAAGGATATAAGGGCGCCCGGAAAGTCTTTAAAGGTGGCAAAGTGTTGTTTAGTGCGGGTCACTGACATATAAGTACTGGACTGCTGATCCCGTACAAAAACTCACATCGAAAGTGAGACCAAATTTTGACCGAATTCTAACTATCTCGCTCTTGCTTAAGTCCCGCAGGCAGACAACTTTACAAAAAAAAAGTCCAATAGCCAAATGAAGGTGGCGGTATCTTTGAGGAGGAAACTAATGGAGTTGGCATTGTATGGAGAGAATGTGTACAGCAGCCGTAGCCAGAAAACTTTCTTCTATGTGTGTGCACTTTGCTTTTAGGGCAGCCATTGTGACCATCCGCTGTCAAATTTTCGAGCGGCAACTTTGAGGTTCACGGCGATTTTATAATTTTTGTGAAAAAAGTGAAGTTTTTCGGATAAATAAAAACGGATTAATATTATCGTGTCTCAGAAAGGAACAAAAAGTTTATTTTGGTGTAATTTTGTGAGCTTTTGTTAAGTAAAATGGTGAGAAAGTGCCTTGTTTGTTCGTGCAACAATAGCACCAAGAATAGACCAGACGGTGTAACTTTTCATAAGTACGTACAAAAAGTGGAAGGTTTTCAATAAAATTATAGTTTCTGCATGGTGAAGAAAGGAGCTTTTAATCAATAATTTTCGCAAAAGTCATCAAAGATTTACTTTTGTTTACGTTCGGGATGGCTGCCATTTTTGGGTGTCCACTGGCGCATAGACGTCGTCAAATTTAGGAAAAAAGTGGAATTTCCCAAATCAATGCTAAACCATATATAATTTATTCCGTCTTATTATTTTTAATTTTTTACATTAAATTTTGCTAAAATATTTTAATTCATGTAATTTCCAAATCAAGTTTCTAATTTAACCGCCCATAAGTTGACTGGTAATCAGATATACCGAAAAATTTTAACGCCTTCACTGGTTTTCAAGGCAAAACTTAAAAGTGGCTACGCTGAATTCTTACAATGCCAACTCCATTAGTTTCCTCCTCAAAGGGCGGTATATATGTGCACTTCTTTTGGTTTTTTCTAGTATCTTCGCGTGTGATACATCTTTTTGATACCCCCAATCAAAGAGTATCTATTAACAAGAGAGGACACTCGTGACGTTTTTCTTATCTTTTTTCGACCTTGGTACCGTTACAGGAATGAAATGGGAATTTATGCTAGAAATAGTTAGTAATAAATAAAGCATAAGTGAGAGAAAGACAAAAATTTGGGGCGAAAAGTGGAACACTCCTGCAGGGTGCACCTCACAAAAATCTTTTATCACAAAACTTTTCTATGAACACATTACATGCTGCCTTTTCCACAGCCACACACCAAACACATTTTATTATGCTTACCCATCATTTATCTAAAGCACATTTTATTCTATTTAATTAATTGCGTCTAATCACTGACATATAAGAACTGGACTGCTGATCTCGTACAAAAACTCACATCAAAAGCAAGACCAAATTTTGACCGAATTCTAACTATCTCGCTCTTTCTTAAGCCCGCAGGCAGACAAATTTACAAAAAAAATGGCCAATAGCCAAATGAAGGTGGCGCAATGTATGTGCACTTCTTTTGGTTTTTTCTAGTATCTTCGCGTGTGATACATCTTTTTGATACTCCCAATAGATAAATAAAAGTAAACACAAGCTTTTTGCACATCACTTTTACCCACGACAGCCTTTACAAGTTGCCCGCCAACTCATCATTTTCCGTTGCAATCAGCTGTTAGAATAGTTTAACGATGTCCAACAGATGGCTACTTCATTTTGTAATACAACTTTTAGCTTGGGTTGGTATAAACGAGAAATGTGAAGGTTAGACAAAGGCAGAAAAATAATTTGTATAGCTATCTTTGTCTTTCTTAACACCGCAGCTGATTGCCGCGAGGAACATTTTTGTGAAAAAACTTAAAATTAAGCGTGATATAAAAGAAATCGGTTCATGACAGCTTAATTATTTTTTATTTGCTTCATTTTAAACATAATTGTGCGGTATTTTAAGGAGTTTTTAATAGCATGATTTGCGCCATGTGGTTTGAGCCTGCGCTAAAAATGGTCTCGTTTTTCAGACGGCGGTTAGCAGTCCAGTTCCTCTATGTCAGTGCGTCTAATAAAGAACTTTTTTACTTAACAACTTTTAAGCTTGTTCACATTTACGAACAAATCAAGACCACCCGGTACTTTCCGCAAAGCGAGCGGAGCACACAATAATCTAAAACCAGAGCGCCTTTAAAAATGCACAATGAAAAAATGTAAACAATCTCGTCCGTATTCATGCTCGGTGGGTGCTACCTGCCTCTTCTCCCTTCTCTGATTCGGCATTTCCCTATAACTTAACATTGCGAGGGGAGGTAAACTTGAGCGATCTAGTGCTAGTGCAGCAAACTGGAGCGCCTTTAAAAACGCGTTCATAAAAAAAGCTTCAGTTTATAGTTTACGCTGTAAAAGCTGTCTGTGAGAACTTTTTGGTGACTATTTCTCTCTCTATATTTCTTATAGGTATTTACAGAGGTAATAGCCCTGAGCTGCTTTATCTAATGGGAAATTTTTATGGGTGTATTTTCGAGAGCTTGCATATGGGTTGGAATTTTGAGAGGGTATTAAAGTGTCCCTTCTTGTTGAAATAGATATTCTTTGCCTCCAATCGATAAATAAAAGTAAACATATGCTTTTTACACATCACTTTCACCCACGACAGCCTTTACAAGTTGCCCGCGCGGCTGTGTCTGCGTGTATGTGTGCATATACATGTATACCTGAGTATTTCTCTATATACATACGTAACACACATCTTACACATGTATATATGGATGTGTATATACATATATATAGCATATATATGCATGTGTATGTATACACATGAATTATAGATAAAATAAATACGTACATATACATATATATGTCCAAACGCGCGCGCGAAGAACAGAACATTCGCTTACGACTATTTCTCCCTAAAAAGCATTAAAGAAAATCAAATCAACCATATAATTATGATAAAGTTTTTTTTACTATTTCTCACGAAATGTCTGATATTTTCAGAATTTTTTGCAATTTATTTACTATTTCACAAAAATCATCCATTGTAATGAATTTTTTTTTTAAAAATTCATAATCTTCCTGTTTGTTTCTTTTTCTAAGTTTGGTCCACTTTTGACAATCTTGAAATGCAGCCAACTTCGTAGTGATCCGGGTTCTGAAGTTTTACCCAGTTCTATTTCAAAGTTATTTTGTGGTGCGCTTCATCTCAAACATAATTACGTGAGATCAGGACTTCACACATGAATAGTCGGAGTATACTGCACTACGGCTTTCCTGCAGAATGACGCAATCCACGCATAAAGTGGCGCGTGTGTTTCAAGTCAATCATACCTTACATATGTCATCAAATTTGTTTACATCTTATTAGCCTCCATCTTCAAGTTCGTGGAACATGATAATTTTTGGGGTGTACATTGTGAGCAAATCGGGAGGACTTATCTTCAATTTAGATTACAATATTCCAAGAATAGAAAACGAGAAGTCATTTACCTATCCCATCGACTTAGTGCTCGACTATGATCCGAAGAAGGTTTCCGTGGTTTTCGGGCAAAAGGATGGGATAAACGGTAGGTAGTTAAGCATGCGGTCCTGTGTCCTAAATATATTGTTTCGTTTAAGTCGGGCACGTTCTAGTTTCCATCAACGGCGTGCCGGCAAATGGCAATGTTCTGGAGGATGGCAGAGACATAAAAGCTGTCGTTGAAAACAAGGACAGCTACCCACTTAACATAAAATTCAGCAGACCCAAAATGACAACGAATGAGAAAATTTTCCTAGCCAGTATGTTTTATCCACTTTTCGCAATTGCTAGTCAACTGAGTCCAGAGCCTAAAAGTTCTGGGATTGAGATACTGGAGGCAGACACTTTCACACTGCATTGTTTTCAGACCTTAACGGGTAAGAAAATACGTTTTTATTTCTTTTGATCACTAAATTAAATTACAATATTCTCGGCACAATTAAATTACAATATTTTCTTAACACAACCTAAATCAATCATTCACTAAATCCAAAAAATTATTCAGTTACTTGACACAATTTATGATTACTAAATTTAAATCCCTATATATACAGGGTGTTCAGAGGTGGGAGGTCAGTATTGCAGGAGGTGAAAGGTCAGACCGAGACAAGCAAAAAATCGTATGGGGGGGGGGTGCATCTCGCACCGTTCGGCAGTTACAGGGTGATTCGTAAATCAGGATTTTTCCTTATATGGGAACCGCTCTTGTATTTTTATCTTTTTTTCTACGCATCGCAGCGGCCCCAAACCGATCTCAAAAAATTACTATTTCGAAGCACTTTCCAAAACGGTCAACACCACCCCCCTATCCCCAACCCCTTGGCCACAAACCCCCCTCGAAGTTGAAAAAATTAACTTTTATTTCACGATTTTTCACATTTCGCCCCACTTTTCTCCCAAATTCATGTTATTAACATACCTACTTTTTATTTTTTTAAGTTGCCTATCTAATTACCCTTCCAAAAAGGTGCAACATGCCCAGGTAGAAAGGGGTTGCAAAAGTCCTGAAATTAAAACATACTCACAGGTACCTAATTACTTTATTGCACCATAATGAAAAAAATCGTTAAGTAAACAATTTTTATGACAGCAAGTTCGGAAATGTTTGTTTAGGAAACACAAGTAATACATTTTTATTTTTTTCAGCAAAACAGTAATAAAATAATAAATGTAATCTCGTTTAAAGCACCCATGAAATAAAACTTTAATACGTCGACCCGTGGCCATGCCCGATGGTAGATTGATTCTAACAGCCCAAGTGCTACCCATTTATACTTTTTAGGATTTTTGAGGAACAAAGAGTAATAAAATAGATGCACGGTGAAAGGGATCTTTCAGGACAAAGAATCATAAAATTACAAATCTTGGGAAAAAGGTCTCACCTAAACAAATATCAATTAAAAGGGATCCCTGCATAATTTATGCAGAAACCCTTGAAGACAAAGAGCCATAAAACATCTGGCACTCTTCCGAGTTGCGCAGAATTAAGCAATCGTGCTCGGCTCAAAGGGTGATCAGCTGGGTAAAGATCATTAGGAAGGATTCAGAGGGTACATTCATTCAATCTTTTGTCTATCATTTACTTGCCGGCCAAAATCTAGAACTAACGCATTAGCACCTCCACTCAAAGCAAACACTTGTGCTGTCGATACGACTGACCCACAGCCACGGGAAGACAACAAGTCTTAACATGTCGTTTTCGTCATTTTCGAGCCAGAACGGGCTTTTTCCTATTCAGCTCGCTACAGTTCGGCCAACCTGCATTTTCACTGTCCCCAGTGACGCCTGCTGTACCGAACCCGCTCCCCATCCGGAGCCACTCCTCCCAGGAGCCAACAGATTGCATTTCATTGCTCTCGTCAGAGCCACGTTCCTTCTCGGAACCACGTTCGGCCGAACACACTCCTCCCAGGAGCTATTTTATTTCTCTTGCAATCACACGTCACTACACTTAGTGACCCACTCCTCTAAGGAGCTATTCTACCCGTCACTACTCTAAGTGACCCACTCCTCTAAGGAGCTATTCTACACGTCACTACTCTAAGTGACCCACTCCTCTAAGGAGCTATTCTACACGTCACTACTCTAAGTGACCCACTCCTCTAAGGAGCTACCTTACCTCTGTTTCACCTGGATACCTACATTGGTTTCAAGCCAACCTCTCTCCATCTCATCCTACCATTAGGAAATCTATCCTGAAAAATGAACTAAAAAGTTTTCCTTCGCGCCAACCTTTTATTATTTTTCCTTTGTTAATTTGAATGCTTAATTAATCTCTCCTTTTTGGTTCTAGTCAGTTAGGTCGGCTTCTTCGTCTGAAGGTAATTCATCACCAATGTCTTCAAAATCTTCCAACTTGCACCAAGGCTTAAGTCTTTCAGCTGAATGGACCGATTCGTACGGTTTCCTGGTAACCTGCAGTTCCTCGGTGTCTTGTATTATATACCGATCGTTGCCTAACACCGCCTTCACCACATAAGGTCCCTTGAACTTCGGTTGCACTTTCCGGGAAGTCCCTGTTGCTACTCCTTCATGTTTAATCAAAACTAGGTCATTCTCCTTATAAACTCGAGGAGCTTGATGCGTTTTATTAAAATTGTCCGTTTGTTTTTGTTGTTTTTCGGCGATCCTCTGTATCACCTTTTCTTTTAATTCTGCTATCGGCAAGTTTTCTTCTTCTTCCTCCTGCATGGTGTCATGTAGCGCGAGGAGCAACTTATTTTTTAAGATATCTCGCGGTGCATATGTCAGCAGAAGTTGATGTGGGGCCACTTTCGTCGTGGTATGTTTCAGCGAATTAAGAGCCCACTGGATTGCTCTTAAATTACAATCCCAATCCTTTCCGTCTGAGTCCTGAGTCATTGTAGCTATTGCAGACTTCGTTGTCCTAAAGTATCGCTCTATTTGTCCATTTGCCCGAGGAGTCTTTACTGTGGTTAATATATGCTTGATGTCGTTTTCGTGGCAAAATTTTTCAAAATCCTTAGACGTGAAAGCCGTACCTCTATCGGTGATGATTCGGGTTGGCATTCCTAAATATTGAGTTATCTCTTCTAATACCTTAATGACTCCTTTACTTGATGTTGACTTCACAGCTTTCAATACGATGTACTTAGTAAACGCATCTATAACTCCAATGACATGCATATTTCCACTTTTACTTTTTGGGAATGGGCCTAAATGATCAATGTGTATTGTGTAGAAGGGAATCGGTTTCCTTTCTGGAGCATGTAAAATGTACCGACTTTCATCCTCGCTGCGCTTATTGTAAAGACAATCTACACAGGTCGCAATATACTTTTTCACAACGGCTTTCATACTGGGGAACCAAAAGAACTTCTTTAGCGTCTCCAGTGTACGGTCAACCCCTGGATGTCCTCTATCGTCATGCGATGTTTTTATGACGCGCCACCGAACAGCTCTGGGCACTACGAATCGATTTCCATTCTGTGTGATTTTTAAAACTCGCCCTTTCTCTAATACGAAGCTCCCTTTTACACCATCTTTCTTCTCTGATTGGAGAATTTCGCCACCCAATATTTTTCGGATTTCCAGAATGTAGGGGTCCTGTTGTTGAAGAGTTGCCAGCCAGTCTTCCTCCAAAACACCCACTACTAGCATTTTCTCAGATACATTTTCCATCTCCTGTTTGTAAAAGCAAAATTCCTTCTGATAGATATTTCTTAAAAATTATTCTATATTTCGCTGGTCTCATTACATTGCGAATGCATGTTATCTAATTTTCTGAACCTTCCCATGAAGATTAGAGGTGGAATGAGATGAGAAAGATGACGCTCCACCAAGATGACAGTTCTAGAGAGATGTCATAAGGAGTAAAGGTAAGTGTTAAAAAATTAACGCCGATTTTTCTATTTTCAGGGGTTTTCACGTATGCTACGCTGGATTTAACGGATACAAATAGTGTTTAGTGCAGTGTAGTGCAGTGTAGTGCGGTTACCGATCGCGAAACTAATCGAAATCGGTAGGAATAATGTGAAAATTTTTAGTCGTGAAAGCGACTTTTTTAGAAATTCAAAATTGAATTTCTCAGAAAGTTGAGCTTTCCGACAAAAAATTTTTGCATATTCGTTCGTTCTAAGCCTAGACGAACGTTCCTACCGAGTTTCATTAAAATCCGAGAGGTCACCGTAATCTTAACTTGTTCCGAATCCATAGTACCTGCAAGATATTTGAGTCCGGATCCTAAAATGTTGAATAGGCCTCTTTTTTGCTTGTAATGGGGTTTTAAACTTGAAATCTTTTGTTTGAGGAGTTCTAGATTGTGTGTAAGTGTGTTGAACATTGGGTTTGATGGGTTGTTTTCTTTTTGGATTACTTTTACATTTTCGATTATATGGTCTCTAGCGATCTCGTACTCGGTTATGTTTATGATATGTAATACTTTAGTAAATTTTTTAATGAGGTGGATCTTGTCGGTTTTGATGAGAATGTAGCCATTATTATTGCTGAGGTCTTGAACTTCCATCATTTGGCAAAGGATCGTTGGAATCGGTATTGCCAGGAGTAGGAACAGGGTTTGGAGATGTGGATTGTGCATTTTCACCTGAAATGGGAAGGTTTCTTTTAGGTCTTTTCCTACCTTTAGCTCTAATTGTGGGATGCTTATTATTTTGGAATCTTTTATTTTTCTTAATATGTGATTTATAATATTTTAATTTCGTTCTTTTATCGATAACGTGGTCGTCATCGGTTTTTTCTATATCTACTCTCCTAAACTTGGCATGGTTTTTTCCCCCTCGCGTCTCCTTGAGAAATCCTGGTCCCGATTCTACTTGAGTATCTTCCCTATTTTTGTTTAAATTCGCGATCACTCGTGTCTTAATTTTTATAATTCTTTCCCTAATTTCGTTAAATTCATCCTGGTTTATTTTCCCCGTATGGAAGTCTATTGGTTTTTTGTTAGTTGTAGAATGTATTGTATTATTATAAAAATGAATTATTTTCAAGATCTTTTCCTCAACGGTATCAGTTTCTTTGTTAGGGTCATGCCTAAGTAATCGGAGGTGTTCGTTAATGGTATTGTGAAGACGTTCTATGTCTGCATTGGACGTATGGTTGTTGTTTGAAGTGAAATGGATTTCGATATTCCTTTGTGCTAGGAAAGCTCTTAGGGGAATAGCCTTGAACCCTAGTTCATTGTCTACTACTATTTTCTTTATGTCTCCAGAAGTACTTAGAAATTGTAGTACCGCTCGTTTGAACTCAACCCAAGATCTTCCAGTTATTCGGATCGCTTGAGCAAACTTACTGAATTTGTCTATAAATGTTAGAAATAGGTTGTTTTCGAGGCTATAGAATACGTCGACGTGTATTATCTCGTTTGGGGACGATGGGGTTTCAGAGACTTTCAATTTCTGTTTGACAGGCTTTCTTTCATATTTTTCTAAGTTACATATTTCGCAATTATTGATAAAACTGACGACTCTTGTATTCAGTTTTGGATGGTAGTATCTCAGGCGTAATTCTTTCTGTACTTCTGAGATTCCTCTGTGGTTGTTCCTTAGGTGTTCTTCCTCGATTAGTGTAGCGAGGAGTTCTTCATCTAGAACATCTTCAAGGAGCTGGGTACATTTCAGAATTTTAAAATTTTTATTTTGGGAAAAGTATTTAAAGTAAGCCGTTTCCATAATGTTTAGGAATTCATTTTCTTTGGTATAAGCTGCGTTAAGCCCGTTTGGGTTGAAATGGTTTTTAAGGAGGGTTACTGCGGTTTCTTCATCAAGTGTTTTAAGGAAAATAATTTTTCTTCGCCTATTGAATATCATTTTGTTCTTTATTCTTAAGGCACCAGAATTTGTTTTTTGAATGACGACTTGGTTCTTGAAAACGTTGATAGGGGAGGAGGTTGTAGGAATTTCATCTGGATGCTGCTCTTCGGTATGATTTACCTCTATTCGAGAAAGAGCGTCTGCGTTGCTATTTTTACAGCCCTTTTTATATTTAATTTCATAATCAAATTCGGATAGTTTAATTCTCCATCGGAGAAGCCTGGAGTTCGGTTCTTTCACCGAGAAGAGCCATTGCAAAGGTTTGTGATCTGTTATTATGAAAAATTTACGACCAAACACATACGGACGGAAATATTTTGTCGCCCAGACTATGGCTAGGAGTTCTTTTTCGATCGTGCTGTAATTTTGCTCGTGATCGTTGAGCGTACGACTCGCATAGCAAATCGGGTGGTCGTCTTGCGACAGAATAGCTCCTATGGCATATTGACTCGCGTCCGTAGTTATAGTAAAAGTTTTATCAAAATCGGGGTATCTTAGGATAGGCTCCGTGATCAGGAGGTGTTTCAATGTCTCTATACTCCGAATGTATTCTGGATCATTGACGTTAAGCGTAGCATTCTTCTTTAAGTACTTTGTGATTGGTTTTGCTATCTTAGAATAGTCTTTAATAAATCTGCGATAATATCCCGTAAGACCCAAGAACTGCTTGATCTGCTTCGGATTTTTCGGAATTGGGAAGTTTTTAATGCACTCAATCTTTTGAGGGTTAGGTCTAATTCCTTCTTGTGTGACAACATGGCCTAGAAATTCGGTTTCTCTCTTGAGAAATTCCGATTTGTCCAGTTGTACTTTTAGATTTACCTCCGAGAGTCTATTAAAGATCTTCTTTAAAGAATCTAGGTGTTCTTGAAGGGAAGACGAGAAGATGATAATGTCATCAAGATAGACAAAGCAGATTCGATTTATATATTCTTTCAGCACGTTATTCATAAGGCGTTGGAATGTCGCCGGTGCTGTTTTAAGGCCGAATGGCATTCGAAGGAATTCGTAATGCCCATTCTCTACTGAGAAAGCAGTTTTGTGAACATCGTTTTCATCGATTTCGATTTGGTGAAAACCCTTGGTGAGGTCTAGGGTTGTGAAGTACTGACATCGTCCCAATTTCTCTAATATTTCTTCTATATTAGGGATTGGGTATTTGTCGTCAATAGTGACTTCGTTCAACCGCCTATAGTCGATTACTATTCGCCATTTCGCTTTCCCACTGGCGTCCATCTTTTTAGGGACTATCCAGACAGGTGCGGAGTAGGGTGAATTGCTTGGCCTAATGATGCCTTTTTCTAGCATCTCTTCTATTTGCCTATTTACCTCTCCTTTGTGGATGTACGGGTACCGGTATGATTTAACGTGGATAGGTATATCGTTAATTGTACGAATGCGATGTTTTATCGCATTTGTAAAAGTCAGGTTTAAATCATCTTGATAAAATATGTGTGCAAATTTATTAATGATCTTTAGGAGGTTGTATTTCTCCTCTTTATTGAGGTGTTGGCAACGGATTTGCTCCGAGAGGGTTTTCTTTTCAGTTTCTTCTATTACGTTAAAATTTTCCGCGTTAACAATTTGTGTAGGTAGCGGTTCAATTGTTAGACTTTTATTAGTTTCACCTAGGGAATTTATGATAGCGTTAACTTCGTAGTTTTCTACGTTATAAACACCTTCTTTTATTGTTACGTTGCCCTCTAAGGACTTCTGCTCCTTGAGATAGGCTAGTCCGTCTCTTTGTAACACTGGAATTTTTATTTCCTGTTCTCCTACGGTTTCTAACTTAAGTTCACAATTCCCGTTTCCTATTTCAAAATTTAGTTCTATACTATTATTGTTAATTCTAAGGATCTTTTTATCATAATCTATAACTGATCTTAATGGAATTAAAATATTATTTCCAATTAAACCATCATATTGGTCATGGAATTGACAGATATAAAAGGACATTATGTCCCTAGAGTTTCCTAATTCTTGGAATTTGAACAAAGGAATGTTAGCTTCTTCTATTATTTCGACTTGATTCTTAAGCGTCTTAAGTTTAATAGGTGATTTTAGTGTTCTCTTATATTTAGGATGGCATAAATTTGGATTAATGACGGAGTGTGTAGCTCCGGAGTCTATAATAAATCTAAGAGGTCTGATATTGCCTTTTATTAGAATATATGGTAGTTTATTCCCGAGGCCTCTAAAGGAAAATTTTGTGGTTGATCGGCGTTTTGCTGTTGATTCATGTTAATATCCATAGGCTCAGGAGGAGGAAGCTTTTCGTTGCGGGGTTGAGAATTTTGATTAAAGTTATTACGCAAATTTTGATTTCCATTAGTCTGAGGTTGGCCAAAGTTTGTTTGATTTTGATAGGGATTTGGAAAAGGGCGATTTGTATTACATATAATTGGGATTCTGGAAAGGAATTGTGTTAGCTGGTGTTTGGTTCGATCTTTGATAAGAAGGATTAAAATTATTGACGCGATTGTGTGGCATGTACTGCTGGGAAGTGTTGGGAAAGGAATTAGAATTATGTTGTGGTCGACTGGGATTCTGGTGATTTTGGGATTGTTGATTTTGGCTAGTTCTCTTATCTCGATTTTGTGGAGTGATCTTTTGGGAATTTTGTGAAGTATCATTTGGATGTTTTTGTGGAGTGGGATTTACGTAAGCGTACCCAGATTCGTGTAAGATATTAATGGCTTCTTCTAAGCTTTGTGGGTTACGGCAAAAAAGTATCGTCCTCATCGGTTCAGGGATTTTATTTCTAAAAATTACTAAAGCCGATGTTTTATTGTTATTTATTGTGCTATCGAGTAGATTGGGATCATTCCCCATCACTTGTTTTGTTTTTACATTCAGCCGCCTTAAAATTGTCTTTATTTCGTTATAGAAATTTATGCAATTTGTTTTGAATTGAGCCGATCGCAATTCATCGAATAACTCTTCTAGTGTTAACCGTTCACCGAAATTATTTATTAGAACTGTTTTTATTTCGGACCATTGTGATATATGATTATTAATTTCAATTATTTCGCGCGCTCTGCCTTTAAGTTTCGCCTCTCTGTCTATGAGATCAATAAAATTTTGGAGTTCGCGAAAATCTCCGTTAAATTCCGGGAGTCGAGATAGGTATTTTAACGGGTCTATGTTTAGGGTTAACATGGTTGTATCGGTACTAGTAGTTTCGCACCTGCTATTAAAATTTCTTAACAAATCCGAGATTTGATCTGTTTGTCTTTTTGCTAGGTCAAGGTAATCAATTGGGGCTTCTTCCGTAGACATATCAAACTTAACACTCTATGCACAACACTTTATCACTTTCTTATGACTAATTTATCCTAATAATTACTAAATATTTCAATATTTCTTAAGGAGATTATATAGATTGATTTTTACTGAAAATTAAAATTCTGACCTTCGTTGTCTTCTTGACGAGGTTGCGTGTTGAATGATGGTGTCTTTCCCTCAGTGGGCTGGAAATTTCCCTCGATGGGCTGAAGTTTCGGTGAGTCTCCCTCGATGGGCTGAAGTTTCGGTGAGTCTTGTTGAATTGTTCCTTGCCGGGAAGTGGTAGCGAGAAGGTTCGTGAAGCTAAAGGATTAAAATCCACCAACCCTTGATGTTGTGCTTCCAATTCTCTGTTGAGCTGCGCACCAATCCTCTTCTTGGTGTCGGTGACAGTGTTGCGTGCTACAGTAGCAATCTTTTGCCTCTGTACCTTGTGAATTTGCTTGCCGATCTTTCGACCCAATTCGGTACACTTTTAAAGGGCTTCGCGTGACACAGTAGTAAAACTTTTTGTCACTGTTTTTGGTGAACTTTCACTATTGGTCGATCTTTCGACTCAACTTAATTCACTATTTTAAAGCACCTTTTGTAAACTAACCGAGTTTTTCACTATTCGCACACCGGGGCGCTCAATATAAGATCTCGAGAAAAAAATGGATAACTTGTGTTATCCTACCGACTGCGCCAGTTTTCTACTTCGTTTTCTTCATATATAAAAAAAAAGGAAGAATCAAACACTTATGAGTTCTGTAGAAATAAATCAACTTTATTTTCTAAATTCTCGATCAAGACTCCGACAAGATTGTAACAAGACTGGAACAAAGCTGGAACAAGACTAACTTACCGCTAATTACTTCGTGGGAGCTTCAGGTTGTCGCCAGGTGCACGCGCAGCTTACCTGGCGGTTTTCCGCGAATTTTGTCTATGGGAAATTAGGGAAATGCTTACGTAGTGTCTGGGAGGATGGACAGTGGGAACGTGAACTATCGTTCACGTGTTTTGGGGTTTTAGTTAGATTATGTTGACTCGAATATTGTTATCAATGTTGTTAATAGGGATATTATTAGGATTATTAGTAGGGTTATTGGGGATATTGCCTATAACAATTAAACTCTTCAATCAACATTCGAGCTTCATTTACTCCGATTCGGAACACACTCGTTTGACCATTGCCAATTCCTATAGAATTGACTGAGTGTACATCGAATATATCACGCGAATTATTTTGTAATTTTTCGCGTTCCGCAAGCTCTTTTTCCCGCCTCAAGAGATCGATTTCCCGGCGTAATCGATCTATTTCGCACAAATCACCTACCTGGACTGCCGGGTCCCCGTCGGCATTTTTGCCAGTACCACCTTCTTTGTCCATGTCCTTTCGGTTGCTGTCCTTAGTTTCACAATTACTTAACACTACACAGAACAACACAGTCACTAAACTTTTGTTAAAATATTTAGTCACTTTCACAATTTTCACCACGATCAAGTTTATTTCTTTTTCCAACTGTTGCGGCGATCAACCCGATTCGCGAAAACTGAGTTTACCCCACACCTGGAACTAAAGCACCCATGAAATAAAACTTTAATACGTCGACCCGTGGCCATGTCCGATGGTAGATTGATTCTAACAGCCCAAGTGCTACCCATTTATACTTTTTAGGATTTTTGAGGAACAAAGAGTAATAAAATAGATGCACGGTGAAAGGGATCTTTCAGGACAAAGAATCATAAAATTACAAATCTTGGGAAAAAGGTCTCACTTAAACAAATATCAATTAAAAGGGATCCCTGCATAATTTATGCAGAAACCCTTGAAGACAAAGAGCCATAAAACATCTGGCACTCTTCCGAGTTGCGCAGAATTAAGCAATCGTGCTCGGCTCAAAGGGTGATCAGCTGGGTAAAGATCATTAGGAAGGATTCAGAGGGTACATTCATTCAATCTTTTGTCTATCATTTACTTGCCGGCCAAAATCTAGAACTAACGCATTAGCACCTCCACTCAAAGCAAACACTTGTGCTGTCGATACGACTGACCCACAGCCACGGGAAGACAACAAGTCTTAACATGTCGTTTTCGTCATTTTCGAGCCAGGACGGGCTTTTTCCTATTCAGCTCGCTACACGTTAAATAGCGTTATTAGCTTATTATATCCAGTATTGACTCCTAAGTAACCTGACGCTCCGTTTTTAATAGCTCCTATGAATTATGGTATAAAAATGGGTAAGTTTGAAAGGACATTGACCACAGTTGAAGAAGCAAGCGATAAAACCGGGTGTTTAATAGAAAAAGTTAAGATAAAATGGCAGAATTCAGTGTTGAAAAGTATGCCGATATAATTTACGTGTTCGGTTTAGTAGACGGAAATGATAGTGAGGCCGTACGAGAATACCAAAGGAGATTCCCGAGTCGGCGTGTACCCAACAGAAGGGTATTTTCAAGGACTTTCAGAAGGTTAAAAGAAACCGGAAGTGTAGCCACCCCCAGAGCAGAAACGCGGTCAGGAACATCGGCCGATTCAGCGGACACCGACCAACAAATCCTCAACATCATCAGGAACAGCCCTGAAATAAGCATCAGGCAGGTCGTACGACGGTTAGGATTGTCTTCAGGGAAAGTTTGGACCGTTATGAACCGAGAGGGACTACATCCATACCACCATATCCCGGTCCAAGCACTAGGGAAGGAGATTCCGAAGGACGATTGCAATTCTGCACTTGGCTGTTCGAGTCTGACATGGAAAACAGAAGGTTTCTAGACCGAATTCTGTGGACGGATGAATCGCAATTCACCCGGGATGGCATCACAAACTTCCACAACCTCCACACCTGGTCAGATGTGAACACAGGACAAGGAGTCGGTCCTTCCAACAAAGATTTAGTGTCAATGTCTGGGCTGGCATCATCGGCAACCAGTTGATAGGACCCTTCATCTTGCTCCAAGTGCTGGATAGTCAGCTATACTCGGACTTTTTGGAGAATACCCTTCCGGATCTGTTGGAGGACATCCCCCTGACCAGCTCGACGGAGCACCTGCGCATACTGGGAACATTGTTAGGGCATGGTTGTATGAACATTACTCAGAGCGCTGGATTGGACGTGGTGGGCCTGCTAGGTCACCGGACCTTACTCCACTGGCCTTTTTCTTATGGGGAATGATGAAATATGAAGTTTACTCAAGACCAATCAACACCAGAGAAGAATTAGTTACCAGGATTGGGACTGCAGCCACGAAAATACGGGAGAGACTGGCTACCATAGACCTCAAACGTGAAATAAAACGAAGGCTAGTTGCATGCATCGAAACTAGCGGAGAACATTTTGAACAGCTTTTAAAGGACAAACGTTTTAATTGTAATTAGTTTTTAAGCGAACAAAATGTATTTTTTAGTAAACTTAAGTATAATTTCTTAAAAATTCGAATTATCATGATATTCTGTAAAAGAATTTTTGTAAATAAATTTTCGTATCCTTTTCCTACCTGGGCATGTTGCACCTTTTTGGAAAGGTAATTAGATAGGCAACTTAAAAAAAAATAAAAAGTAGGTATGTTAATAACATGAATTTCGGATTAAAGTGGGGCGAAATGTGAAAAATCGTGAAATAAAAGTTAATTTTTCCAACTTCCAGGGGGGTTTGTGGCCAAGGGGTTGGGGATAGGGGGGTGGTGTTGACCGTTTTGGAAAGGGCTTCAAAATAGTAATTTTTTGAGATCAGTTTGGGGCCGCTGCGATGTGTAGAAAAAAGATAAAAATACAAGAGCTTACTGATTTACGAATCACCCTGTAACTGCCG
This sequence comes from Dysmachus trigonus, assembly GCA_949715965.1. Lineage (NCBI taxonomy): Eukaryota > Metazoa > Arthropoda > Insecta > Diptera > Asilidae > Dysmachus > Dysmachus trigonus. Next base: position 31,724,032 of record OX454321.1, on the reverse strand, counting down.
AACGGTGCGAGATGCCCCCTCCCAGGTTTTTTAAAAAAAAGTGCTGATTTTTTTTGGTCATTTTTCTTTTCAAAGTCGATTATCGTGTTGTTGCTGCTATTGAATGATCATATAACCACCAGAAATCGCGGTCCGAATGTCTAGATATTCTCAAAGCATGGTTTTGAAAATTTTTGTTTGCTTTGGTTTTTGCAAAATGGCCATTTTGTACAGCAATGTAATAAAAAATTCGCGATTTTTTTACACGAAAAGGATCAACTTTACAAAAACATTTATAGAACAGAAAATGCTTCAAATTAGCCAAAGAATACATGTGAATTTTTTGGACTATTTTATGTTCTTTTGATTTGGCCAATTTTTGAAAAATCCAAAAATGCCCCGTAAAAATTTTGAAGAAATTCATACGTGTTCTTTGGCTAATTACAAACACTTTTTGATAACTGATCCTTTTTTAGTAAAAATATTACCAAATTTCATCATAAAAAGACTTGGTGATATTTTTAATCTAAACGGATCACTTATACGAATAAATTTTATATAATAAAAAGTGCTTTTAATTAGTCAGAGAACAGGTGTGATTTTGTTTCTAGGGTCATCCAGAGGTCATTCGAAGGTCATAATCAGGCGAATCATCACAGATTCGCCTTTTTTCCGCAGTCTGTGCAGGAAAAGGAGTGTGGATCCAGTTCTTGGAAGCTCAGGTCGAGTTATAGACTCAAGGATTATCGGTAGTGGCCAGTGTAGGGTAATCCAGAGGTCATTTGAAGGTCATTATCAAGGGAATCACCAGGAAATCACCTTTTCTGCGCAGTCTGACCAGGAAAATGAGTGTAGATCCAGTTCTTGGATGCTCAGGTCGAGTTATAGCCTCACGGATTATCGTTAGTGTCCAGTCTAGAGTCATCCAGTGGTCATTTCAAGAGAATCACTACAAAACTGTTTTTTTTCCGCAGTCTGACCAGAAAATGGATTGCAAATCCAGTCCCTGTATACTCAGGTCGCGTTATAGCCACAAGAATTATCGGTAGTGGCCAGTCTAGGGTCATCCGGAGGTCATAACTCGACCTGAACATCCAAAAACTGGATCTACAATCCTTTTCCCGGTAAGACTGCGAGAAAAGTTGATTTCGTAGTGATCCCTTGAAATGAGCCTGAATGACCTTCAAGTGACCTCTGGATGGTCCTAGACTGGCCACTACCGATAATTCTTGAGGCTATAACTTGACCTGAGCATCCAAGAACTGGATCTACACCCCTTTTCCAGGTCAGTCTGCGGAAAAAAAACCATTTCGTGGTGATTCCCTTGATTATGACCTTCAAGTGACCTCTGGATGACCCTAGACTGGTCACTTCCGATCATTTTTGAAGCAATAACTCGACCTGAGTATCCAACAACTGGATCTACAATCCACTTCCAGGTCAGACTGCGAAAAAAGGCGATTTCATGGTGATTCCTTTGAAATGAACCTGAACGACCTTCAAATGACCTCTGGATGGCCCTAGACTAGCCACTACCAATAATCTTTTAGGCTATGACTCGACCTGAGCATACAGGGACTGGATTTACAATGCTTTTTCTGGTCATAATGCGGAAAAAAGGCGACTTCGTAGTGATTCCCTTAAAATTACCTCTGGATGACCCTAGACTGGCCACTACCAATAATGCTTGAGACTATAACTCGACCTGAACATCCAAGAACTGGATCTACACTCCTTTTCCAAGTCAGTCTGAGGAAAAAAAGCCACCTCTGGATGACCCTAGACTGGTCACTTCCGATAATCTTTGAGGCAATAACCCGACCTGAGTATCCAAGAACTGGATCTACAATCCACTTCCAGATCAGACTGCGAAGAAAGGCGATTTCATGGCGATTCCCTTGAAACGAACCTGAATGACCTTCAAATGACCTCTGGATGGACCTAGACTAGCCTCTACCAATAATCCTTGGGGTTATAACTCGAACTGAGCATCCAGAGACTGGATCTACAACCCTTTTCCTGGTCAGACTTCGGAAAAAAAGGTGATTGCGTGTTGATTCCCACCAAATGACCCTTGAATTGACCTTCCAATGACCTCTGGATGGCCCTAGATTGGCCACTATCGATAATTCTTGGTGCTATAACTTGACTTGAGCATCCATGAACTGGATCTACACTCCGTTTACCGGTCAGACCGCGAAAAAAGGTGATTTCATGGTGATTCCCACAAAATTACCTTTGAATTGACCTCCAAATGATCTCTGGGTGACCCTAGACTGGCCACTACCGATAATCCTTGAGATTTTAACTCGACCTGAGCATCCAAGGACCGAATCTACAATCCTGTTCCCGGTTAAACTGCGAAAAAAGCGATTTCGTGGTAGTTCTCTCGAAAATCACCTTCAGATGACCTCCGCGTGATCTTCGAATGACCTTTAACGATCTTCTCTAGTTCTAAAACTCCTCCCGAGGAATTTCAGACAGAAATAAAATAAAAAGGAAGATTGATATAGTTTCTACATCCAAAAAGATCAATTTTTTCTAAAAAACTTCAACTTTGAAGCCAATTTTCAAGGTCAAATGAAGGTCATCAGAACTTTTTAGTATTTTTTCCATATCCACCAGTGTGTACTTTAATTTTTAAAAAAATTTATTTCAATCGTATTATTCTATTGGTAGATAATTGAAAAATGGAAAAAATTAGTCCAAATATATCATAGTGCGGCGCACCTGTACCATACTTTGCCACCACTATATGCTTGCAATGTACCATTGCACGCACTATTCGCCTAATGCCTGTCTGTACTAGCTTTATTTTGACTTTGCTATTGAAATAAAGCAATAATATAATTATGATTTTAATAGTATTTATGTCTTTTTTTTAACACTTTTGCGACGGGTGCCGTATATATACGGCGTTAGCCGCTGTGAAAGAACAAATGACCGCCGTATATATACGGCACTCGTCGTGAAAGGGTTAAGTATGTTGGCGGAAGTAGTATGATTGTTATTTGTGATTGTCATATTTGGCTGGTCTAGGATTCTTGGGGGGAATTGATAGCTACCTGTGGGTTTGGGTCGGTTCATGGGTTGCACTGCATTTCTGGCTGCTGGGTGGCTTTTATTACGGTTAATTGACAAATAAACAAGACACACTCTGTAATTAGCCGTGTGTTGACCATTGCAGTTATTGCATTTTTTTTTTTTTTTTTTTTTTTTTTTTTGAGTTGAGTCAGTTCTGTTTTTGGGGCAATCCCTTACTCGGCTTATGCTGTGGTACTTGGCCGTCGGAGTCATTGCTGAGTAAGGCATATATGTTTTCATATTCAGTGGGTTGCGATTTAAGCATTTTTGCTGCTGTTGTGGGCTGCGCTTGCGCTTCTCGTGGTTCACAATATTGAAGTATCTCTGAATACCTATCGGTGCTTTAACTGTTGAGTTGTGTGGTTGATTTGTTGTTCCCATATCCATTGGTTGAACGACCTCAGGGGTGTCAGCTTGCGTACTTGCTCCCCTGATATCGGGGTCTTTAAGTCTACTACTAATTGCGAACATTTGAACTAAATCGCCGCACAAGCACTTGCACAATTGTACTGTTGCGAGGCACTGTTCTTGTTTTTTCCTCTTTTTATTTTAATTTGCTTTTTTCTGATATGGTAAGCACTTTCATTTATTTGCACTTATTTAATTTGGTTAACACTTAACGCGGAGCGGGTGAAGTACGTCCAATCGGTTCGACTGGTCCGAATGACGCCGCAATGGACACTTTTGTAGAGCATACAATTCTGAAGAAACCCTATCATTGACCAAGATTATACCATAAAATGCCTCTGAGCTGTAGAAATTTGAAGAATAAAAATCAAAGTTTACGTGTATTTTAAACGGGAAATCTTTGCACGCCTTGGTCGAGCACTTAATATTAATATTAAGGGCTCAAATTTTTAGGGAATTTTCTTTTAGGTATTGCCCACAAAATTTCGAGGTGGGAGTGAAAAAAAAAAGCAGTCGCGAAAAAAAAGCACCCTAATACATATACGCATATTGGGGCATTCCACACGTGTATTCTCGCATATTCAAACCGTTTTGACAACACACAGTGGAGAGTCCACACGGGTATTCCTGCTGCTGATGCACATTGCTATACGAATAAGGACTAAGAATATATCTGTGCATAAATCGAAACAACCCGTCTGCTCGTTTCGTTGTGTTAGTTCGTGACAACACGATAAATAGATTCGATTTGTGATGCACATTTATGCCTACTCTCCAATGGGCAAACCAACTACGAAATAACCACTTACCAGTTGGCTAACAAAATGCGTTCGTACAACTACGAAATAACCACTTACCAGTTGGCTAACAAAATGCGTTCGTACACATCTTTATCAATGTAGATGTGATATGTAAAACGTTCTGCTTGTTTTGATCGGGAGTGAAATGGAACAGGAAGAAATTTATGTTTCGTAATTTATGAACAAGGATGTTTATAAATTTCATCCTTTTTTCTTAACACTCCAAATTAATACCATTTCCACTTAAAAATGCTTCTTCACTTTTGGCGCCAATTTTTTAAACATTTTAATCTCACTTTTTCTTAAGATTTGACGGATTTCAGGTACTAAATATGTATCTAGGCTCAGAACCACTACTAAAAATTGGCTGAATTTCATCAGACAGTTCTAATGGTTTAACCAATACTAACGAAAAGCTAGACCACGCCAAACAAAACACGAGCGAGACGGGAAATTTTGCAATGGGAAGGAAAAGGTAACAGATTTTGGTTGGTTGGTTCGTAGTTGGTTTGCTCATTCGAGAGTGGGCGTACTCTCCAAAGTTCAGCGCTTTTGTAGAGATTTTCCTCGCGTCGCTTACTTCTCCCCTATAAAACCGGGTTGAATACGCTGCGAGAATACATGTGTAGAATGGCCCATTGGATTGAAACTGGATCAAGTGGATCCTATCTCGCTTAGCTGGTTGGATTAAGTCTAAATGACAGCTACAGGGTGGGCAATCTAACGTTTGGATTGGAACTATAGGTTCTTTTGAGGTTGGAAGGTTTGATGACATTTCCGGTGTGACAGAAAGTTTTATGTTTGACATTTATGAAATGGGTCGCTTTTCGCTTGAACAAAGTTGGGAAATATTAAAAACTTATTTCCAAAGTGGTGAGTCTTCTACTCAAAATGTAAGCAATTTACGGAAAAAATTTGACAAAAAAAAAGTGCCAAAAACACAGTTTGTGGATCAATTTGTGAAGCAAGTTCGTGAAACAGGATCGTTGTTGGATAAAACAACCCGTGTACGTACTCGTCCAGTGCGCTCAACCGAAAACATCGCTGCTGTTGCTCAGAGTATGTGTTACCTTGTGACATTCTGGCTCAGAACTCCTCCAGATCATAACCGATTTTCCTCATTCTAATTTTGCATGAAAGCCCTCCGTGGGCGCCATCTCTGCATACTATCACTTATCTTTTCCCTTCACCCCTTTCCCCGCAAATCGCTTCCAAATTAGGCCATCTCTAGAAAAGTTAATTTTGCTCACAACTCCTCCAAATATTAATCAATTTTCTTCATTTAAATTTCATATGAAAGCCCCCTGCGGCTGCCATCTCCGCATATTTTTATTTATTTTCCCCGTTCATCCCTTTCCCCTCAAATAATTTCATAAGGTGCAAATCTCTAGAAAAATTACTTTTCTGCATTCTGGCTCAGAACTCCTCTAAATAATAACCGATTTTCTTCATTTAAATATTGCATGAAAGCCCCCCATATGTACTATCTCCACATATTATTACTTATTTTTCCCGTTCACCCGTTCCCTCCGAATGGTTCCTTAAGGTAGCCATCTCTAAAAAATTATGTTTCTACGTTCTGGCCCACAGCTCCTCTAAATGATAACCGATTTTCTTCATTGAACTTTTGTATGAAAGCCCCCTATGACTGCTATTGCTATATATTTTCTATTTTTATTTTTTAAGTTCACCCCTTTCCCCCCAAAATTTTTTTGAAGCTACGCTTCTTATCGAAGGTTGGGCGGGCTGGACTCTGTAAAAAAGCGAAGACGTAACCGTTAAATTCCCTCTCCTTGCGGCACACGACTGGCGAGAGTGGCGAGTAGGCCACGTCAGTATAAGAAAGAGGGAAAGGGACAGATAGAGAGAATGGGTCGACTGCTGCATGCGTGTGGGATTCCCTGTGCCAAAAGCCCCGGGAAACATATACATGTTTACATGTATTCCCGGGGGTTTTGCCTGTGCGTATAGAGTATTTTCACACTTTATATGTTTAGCGAGAGTGGCGAGTAGGTTACGTAAAAAGTTGAAGCGTAGCTTCTGTCGGCCAGTGCCGTGACTGCCACGTTTTTTTTTTTTTTTTTTTTTTATAGCCGATTCAAATTTCAAATGGCCCACCCTGTACAAACACGGCTCAAGTAATCGATTTGACAATTGAAAACTTGTTGAGGAATCAATGCTTCATCTTCATTATTCTGTTTGTTCGTAATCGCGTCCGAGCTGTTAATTGTATTTGCAATAAATAAATAAAACTTCCAAAAGCATCTCATATTCATTTCTCTAGATCAGGGCTTCTTAAACTTTTGTCATTCACGACCCCATTTATGATTGCGAGTTTCTTGACGACCCCATACAAATATAAAAGAAAAATAAATTAATATTTTTCGATGATTTATTTATTAGGTAACAATATACATATACATATGAAAATATATAAGTTTAGAATTCGTTTTGAAACATACAAAAATCTAAAATTAAAAATTGCACAAAAAATTATAAAATTGTATTTATTATAGTTTCAAAAATAGAAGTGGATTCTGACCGTCTTAATTCTCTCGAATATATTCAAGTAGTTGCGTGGTAAGTATTAAATTATTAACAAATGCGCGTGTCTAGACGCTGCAAGTCCACTGTATTCCGCCAACTCTAGTGATGTTATAAAATGGTATATATTATATATAAATATTTGACATTAAAATCTCTCGCGACCGCAGAATTTTGCTACGCGACCCCAAATGGGGTCGCGACCCATAGTTTAAGAAGCCCTGCTCTAGATGTATCTTTAATCCACTTTAGATTCATTTCCGATTCGATCCTTTAATATAAAGTAGTCAAGTACGTGAATCGAAATTCAATTCAATCTCGATTCAGTGTAGCAATCCGTCAATACGTAGTGAATGAGTATTATATAATTTTTTATTTTCAGGCGTGAAATTCATGGTTATATCAGAAGTTGGACTAACTGGAATGGATATTTTACTTAAGAAAATATATGAGCTGTACTCCGATTACGTTTTAAAAAATCCATTCTATTCACTAGAGATGCCTATACGATGTGAGCAGTTTGACACGAAACTACAAATACTACTAGATCAGGTAGAGCGAACAGGAGTAAACAGTATAGACAAGTAAGGTATTTGTTATGAATTGTTATTCTATTACTTTAAATTGGAAAATAAAATGTAATTTAATTCAAATATATAACACTATTTGATTATTTTTATTTCTTAAAAACGTGTAAATGGGTAATTAACTATCCACATCCTTCAATTATAATGAAATAAGTGAAGCCAAGAAAGTATAACTATAAAGAACTTGCAAGGCACAAAAATGTCGCTGTGGGGTCGCTATGTAAGAACCCGAGATAACTCAGCATTCAGCATATTTTGAGCCGACCCCATAGAACCCCAGTCATGTGTTACCAGCTATTTGCTCGCTTATCATCTATTCAAGTTTGGAAGAGATTGGAATAATCTTCAGTTCTATGTTATGTTTTTTGATAATCAAAATAGATTTGAGTTCTTTGTCAACTATATGATCTGAATCTGCGACAACATTCTCGCTATCTCTTAGGTATTTCATTTCCGAGGTGAACTCGACGATATATGTAGCTTAATTGACGCTATTAGTGAGGACTGCGGTCAGTTTTAGACGTTAGGGCATGGACAAGGGTCTTGTGGTCAATATATGTATAACACGAAATGTCGACCTTTTAAAAAGTTTCGAAATCTTTTTATTGGAGCGTAAATAGCCAGCAATTCACGAGCTTGAGTTAGTTTTTTTTTTTTTGAGAAAAATACAGTAGGCTTGTCCATAGTTTCTTTTGTTCAACTGCACCTACAGCTTTATTTGAGGCATCAGTTATAAGCTTTAAGTGAGCGTCACTCGAGGGGCGAGCTTGCTTGGCTTTATTGAATGCTTCTTCGCAGTTTAAGTGAAATCTGCTTTCTTAGGTTTTACCAACAGGAACTAACAAATGTTCAAGTTAAGGAATGCATGTTCTGTAATCTAAATTCTAAATCTAAATATACAGGGTGTCCGGGAAGTAGTGCGCTTAAGGGGATGGTAGCTTGGGTCATGACCTACCAGAATATCAAAATATGACCTTAGTGAAAACCTCACCGTTTTCGAGATATTTGGGTTTTTATGAAAAATTAAATTTCAGTTTATTGACTAGTTGTTGCACATAAAAAGATATGTTCTCATTTTTTTTTTTGCTAAAATATTCTAGATAAGTTGCCCTACCTGGTAAGCATGTCATTTTTTATTACTAACACAGGACCGTCGAGAACAAAAATAATCAATTTTGTTTTGCTGTTCAAAATTATTTGACTCTACTTTGACCTTAACTGGTGAAAAAAAAAATGTACTAGGCAGTGATGGGAAAGCAATTCAAAAAATTGCTTAATTAATGCAGATTTCAGAATCACCCATTTTATTCATGAATAACAAGATATTGCCATGTTCATTTTAAATCGAATTTAATTTTTCATAAAAACCCAAATATCTCGAAAACGGTGAGGTTTTCACTTAGGTCATATTTTGATATTCTGGTAGGTCATGACCCAAGCTACCATCCCCTTCATTTTGGCGCACTACTTCGCGGACACCCTGTATATATAAAATGCTAATATTAGTACGTGAAGACAGGGTTTTCTCTATCACCACCAACTCCAATCAACTTCCCGTTGGGGTGGTAAATACCCCTTGGTCTCCAGGTGGGAGTAAGGGAGGTCTCCAGGTGGGAGTAAGGGAGTTTGGTCGCGGTGGGTGGTTGTGGATGGCGAAAATGTGAGAAAATATCTTTCTGTCCTTTTCTAACTCATGAGGGCTTCCGGAAAAATCTGAAAATTTTTGGAATGATCTAGAAAGTTCCAAAATGAGTGCAACCTATTATAATCGATGTAGAATGTTCGCAAATTTCTGGAATGATCTAGAAAGTTCCAAAATGAGTGCAAACTATTATAATCGATTTAGAATGTTCAAGAAAGTTCTAAAAATTTCTGGAATGATCTAGAAAGTTCCAAAATGTGTAAAACTATTATCGATCTGGAATGTTCTAGAAAGTTCTAAAAATTTCTGGAAGGATCTAGAAAGTTCCAAAAGGTGTACGAGTGTTATAATTGATCTAGAAGACCTAAATCGAAGTGATGTACATCTAAATATTCTAGAGTGTTCTGATTTTAGAAATTTTGATGTTCGATGGTACATAAACCGGAATTCAGTGACCTTTCGACAGTTCAATCGTGTTTGCAGATCAGTGAAGATCAATTGGAAACAAGAGTGAACAGTGACCAAAAAAATTCAAGTGATTCTGACAAGTGAAAAGGAACAAACTATTTGCATGTTATACAGTGATCTAAATCGAAATGCAGTGACTTTTCGTCAGTGTTATCATCGTAAAAATCAAGAGACGAATTCTGTGTAACTTTAATACATTACATATACACAATGCCAAAGCGTAAAAAGGTATTTACAAAATCTAAAGTGGATTCAAAAAGAAGGAAAGTAACACGTCAAAATGAAACAGAAGAACAAAAGGAAAAACGGCTTTCGTAATTCGTAATGGAATGAAAAAAATGAGAGGAAATCAAACCGAAGAAGAAAGAGCACGCACTAACGAAGAAACCCGATCCCGAGTAAAATCGATTCGAAATCGTCAATCTGCTGCTCAACGTGAAATGGAAAAGAGAAACAGTAAAGCAAAAGTGGCCACTCTACGCCAACAACGAGCTGCTACACGTGAGAGTTTAGAAATGCAGGCGTTCCATTATGATTGCAAAAAAAAAAAAAAAATACACTGAACATCCAAATAATGTCATCGGAAAAATGGATACGATATGCAAGTATTGTCATGCACGGAAATTTAAGGGAGAAATGGTTGTTATGTGCTGCTCAAGTGGTAAAGTCAATTTACCAGCTTTAGATGTACCACCACCAGCATTACTCGCATATATGAATGGAGAAACACGAGATTCCAATCATTTTCTACAAAATATACGTCGGTACAACTGTTGTTTTCAAATGACTTCAGTTGGAGCTACCTTAATATGCCAGGAAGAAAATTTCAGCCCAGTTTTCAGGGTTCAAGGCCAAAGGACCCCGCACATTTTGTATGGAAAAGTGCGTACAGTCAAATCGACTGAAAATTTAGTATGTTGTACTTCAGGACATCCTGATCAAAAGTTCCCATGGGCGCAACTTCAAAAAATGGCCAGTTTTAGAGATACAGGGTGTTTCATTTTAATAGACGTACTCACATATCTCGAAAACTACGCATCCTAGGAAAAAATGTTTCGGACAAAAGTTATAGAGTACCACAAGGGTTAACTAGCGGTGACCTTGCCTTTGACCTTGAAGTCAAGGATCAAGGTCATTTCAAGGTGAAATCAATTTTTACATAGTGATCCCTACTTCTGACCCCGGAAATCGAAAAAGCGCAACATTTTGCATGAACATGAACAATGAGTATATGTATGTCGCTAATATGTTTAGTTTCTTTAATTATTTCGATTACCAGCGTCTCTTATATTATCAAGTAAAGTGACGCTTGGATATTTGATATGAGGCTGGTGTCGCGCATACCCTAAGAACCATAACACACTTGCGACATGTGCACAGCAACCTAATGTTCTCGAACCTGATACACAAGTACAGTAATAACCTCTTATAGGCTCATTATTCTGATCCTCATGAGGTCTATAAGTTATCCATAACTGATACCTTGTCGAATTTCGGAAGCAGGAGTACAGCCGTACCCTGAGGAAACCATTTTCATACCGGTTAAACGACAACCACGTTCTTGATTTTCCAAGATTAGATATCGAATATCTGAAAGAGCTAACTGTCGGTATTTATCAGATTAATTTAGCACCTGATTATATTCAGGATAAACTAGTACGCGATGGATCCGAATTTTTAGAATTTGATGAGCACCGGTATGAAAATGGTTTCCTCAGGGTACGGCTGTACTCCCGCTTCCGAAATTCGACAAGGTATCAGTTATGGATAACTTATAGACCTCATGAGGATCAGAATAATGAGCCTATAAGAGGTTATTACTGTACTTGTGTATCAGGTTCGAGAACATTAGGTTGCTGTGCACATGTCGCAAGTGTGTTATGGTTCTTAGGGTATGCGCGACACCAGCCTCATATCAAATATCCAAGCGTCAATTTACTTGATAATATAAGAGACGCTGGTAATCGAAATAATTAAAGAAACTAAACATATTAGCGACATACATATACTCATTGTTCATGTTCATGCAAAATGTTGCGCTTTTTCCATTTCCGGGGTCAGAAGTAGGGATCACTATGTAAAAATTGATTTCACCTTGAAATGACCTTGATCCTTGACTTCAAGGTCAAAGGCAAGGTCACCGCTAGTTAACCCTTGTGGTACTCTATAACTTTTGTCCGAAACATTTTTTCCTAGGATGCGTAGTTTTCGAGATATGTGAGTACGTCTATTAAAATGAAACACCCTGTATCTCTAAAACTGGCCATTTTTTGAAGTTGCGCCCATGGGAACTTTTGATCAGGATGTCCTGAAGTACAACATACTAAATTTTCAGTCGATTTGACTGTACGCACTTTTCCATACAAAATGTGCGGGGTCCTTTATCACCGAGTAAGGTCACTTATGCCGATGTCTAATGAAACTGCAAAGTTTCTTCAAGTATACTTTATTGGTAACGAAGAACATGAAATAGATCAACGTTGCTCTCACATTCAGGGACTATAACGAGACATTATTCAAAAATTACACCGTCTACTTCATAATCATAATCAACTAATCCATGTGTTTAAAACTTCTCTAGACCAAATGGTTTCAGACAATTATAAGATCGTTATTCGAGCAGATAAAAGACCAGCCGGTCAACACGAACGAAGGTTCAATGCACCTCAAACGAACGAAGTTGCTATAGTAATTGTTGATAACGAATATAGTCGTCGTGATATTATAATTCAACCCCGAAGTAATTAATTGCAACGTATTGCTGAAACAAATCGTAGTTACGATGCACTACCGTATCCGTTAATTTTTTGGCAAGGTGAGGATGGTTATCACTTTAATATCCAACAAATTGATTCAGCTACAGTTGTCGAAACTAACAAAAAAGTATCAGCTATGCAATTTTATGCTTATCGAATTATGACTAGAAATGGTGAATATAACCATATTTTAAATTGTCGGCAGTTATTGTAGATATGTATGCTAAAATTGAGACGGAAAGATTAGAATTTATTCGCCATAATCAACGAAAGCTGCGTTCGGATGAATACATTCATTTAAGAGATGCTATGATGAATGATGGAAACGTCGATAACATGGGAAAATTGGTCATCTTACCATCTACGTTTACAGGAAATCCACGTCACATGCATGAATATGCTCAAGATGCGATAACTTATGTCAGAAAACACGGCCGACCAGATTTATTTATAATATTTACATGTAATTCTTCATGGGTGGGAATCGAAGACGAATTACATAATAGACAGGCGGCCAGCGATCGACATGATATTATTGCCCGTGTTTTTCGTCAAAAACAAATTAAATTTATTGACGTCATCGTGAAAAATCAAATATTTGGTGCTGTTATCTTCTGGATGTTTTCAATTGAATGGCAGAAACGATGATTGCCATATTCTCACAACTAAATTTGGTTTCAAAATAAAATTCAACCGAATCAAACAGATGATATCATCAAAGCTGAGTTTCTAAACCCGGAAGAAGATCCTGATCTTTATAATAATATATAATAGTGAAAAAGATGGCTCATAGCCCATGTGGTGAACTAAACAGAAGTTCTCCGTGCATGAAAGATTAAAAATGTACAAAACGTTATCCGAAGCCATTTTTGAACGAAACAGTCACCGGCGAAAACGGATATCCGAAATACAGACGTCGATCACCAGAACAAGGCGGATTTACAACTAAAATTAAAATATGAGGCAATAAAAAATTTTAAATTAACAATCCATACAATCCATTTTTATCCAAAATGTTCAATGCCCATATCAATGTTGAATACTGTAGTTCTGTCAAATCGATTAAATATATCTAGGGTGTTCAGAGTTGGGAGGGAAATATTGCAGGGGGTGAAAGGTCAGACCGAGACAAGCAAAAAATCGTATGGGTGGGGGTATCTCGCATCGTTCGGCAGTTACAGGGTGATTCGTAAATCAGGATGTTGCTTTATATGGGAACCGCTCTTGTATTTTTTATCTACGCATCGCAGCGACCCCAAACCGATCTCAAAAAATTACTATTTCGAAGCTCTTTCCAAAACGGTCAACACCACCCCGCTATCCCCAACCCCTTGGCCACAATCACCCCTGGAAGTTGAAAAAATTAACTTTTATTTCACAATTTTTCACCTTCCGCCCCGCTTTTTTCCGAAATTCATGTTATTAACATACCTACTTTTTATTTTTTCTAAGTTGCCTATCTAATTACCTTTCCAAAAAGGAGCAACATGCCCAGGTAGAAAGGGGTTGCAAAAGTCCAGAAATTAAAACATCCTCACAGGTACCTAATTACTTTATTGCACCATAATGGAAAAAGTCGTTAAGTAAACAATTTTTATGACAGCGGAAATGTTTGTTTAGGAAACACAGGTAATACATTTTTATTATTTCAGCAAAACAGTAATAAAATAATAAATGTAATGTCGTTAAATAGCGTTATTAGTTTATTATATCCAGTATTGACTCCTAAGTATCCTGACGCTTCGTTTCTAATACCTCCTATGAATTATGGTATAAAAATGGGTAAAAAGGACATTGACCATAGTTGAAGAAGCAAGCGGGTGTTTAATAGAAAAAATTAAGATAAAATGGCAGAATTCAGTGTATAAGAGTATGCCGATATAATTTACGTGTACGGTTTAGTAGACGGAAATGATAATGAGGCCGTACGAGAATACCAAAGGAGATTCCCGAATCGGCGTGTACCCAACAGAAGGGTATTTTCAAGGATTTTCAGAAGGTTAAAAGAAACCGGAAGAGTAACCGCCCCCAGAGCAGAAACGCGATCAGGAACATCGGCCGATTCAGCGGACACCGACCAACAAATCCTCAACATCGTCAGGAACAGCCCTGAAATAAGCATCAGGCAGGTCGCACGACGGTTAGGATTGTCTTCAGGGAGAGTTTGGACCGTTGTGAACCGAGAGGGACTACATCCATACCACCATATCCCGGTCCAAGCACTACAGGAAGGAGATTCCGAAAGACGATTGCAATTCTGCACTTGGCTGCTTGAGTCTGACATGGAAAAGAGAAGGTTTCTAGACCGAATTCTGTGGACGGATGAATCGCAATTCACCCGGGATGGCATCACAAACTTCCACAACCTCCACAGCTGGTCAGATGTGGACGGATGAATCGCAATTCACCCGGGATGGCATCACAAACTTCCACAATCTCCACACCTGGTCAGATGTCAGAACCCACATGGGACAAGGTGTCGGTCCTTCCAGCAAAGATTTAGTGTGAATGTGTGGGCGGGCATCATCGGCAACCAGTTGATAGGACTCTTCATCTTTCCCCAAGTGCTGAATAGTCAGCTATATTCGAACTTTTTGGAGAATACCCTTCCGGATCTGTTGGAGGACATCCCCCTGGCCACCAGAAGCGCAATGTATTTACAGCACGACGGAGCACCTGCGCATACTGGGAACATTGTTAGGGCAAGGTTTAATGAACATTACCCAGAGCGCTGGATTGGACGAGGTGGACCGATTCCTTGGCCTGCTAGGTCACCGGACCTTACTCCACTGGACTTTTTCTTATGGGGAATGATGAAAGATGAAGTTTACTCAAGACCAATCAACACCAGAGAAAGTTAGTTACCAGGATTGGGACTGCAACCACGAAAATACGGGAGAGACTGGCTAGCATAGACCTCAAACGCGAAATAAGACGAAGGCTACTTGCATGTATCGAAACTGGCGGAGAACATTTTGAACAGATTTTTAGGACATAAGTTTTAATTGTAATTAGTTTTTAAGCGAACAAAATGTATTTTTTACTTAACTTAAGTATAATTTCTTAAAAATTCGAATTGTCATGATATTCTGTAAAAGGATTTTTGTAAATAAATGTTCGTATCCTTTTCCTACCTGGGCATGTTGCACCTTTTTGGAAAGGTAATTAGATAGGTAAGCTTAAAAAAAAAAGTAGGTGTGTTAATAACGTGAATTTCGGAGAAAAGTGGCGCGAAAGGTGAAAAATCGTGAAATAAAAGTTAATTTTTTCAACTTGATGGGGGGATTATGGCCAAGGGGTTAGGGATAGGGGGGTGGTGTTGACCGTTTTGGAAAGGGCTTCGAAATAGTAATTTTTTGAGATCGGTTTGGGGCCGGTGCGAGGCGTAGATAAAAAATACAAGAGCGGTTCCCATATAAAGCAAAATCTCAAAAAATTACTATTTCGAAGCCCTTTCCAAAACGGTCAACACCACCCCCTATCCCTAACCCCTTGGCCACAATAACCCCTGGAAGTTGAAAAAATTAACTTTTATTTCACGATTTTTCACCTTTCGCCCCACTTTTCTCCGAAATTCACGTTATTAACACACCTACTTTTTTTTTTAAGCTTACCTATCTAATTACCTTTCCAAAAAGGTGCAACATGCCCAGGTAGGAAAAGGATACGAAAATTTATTTATAAAAATCCTTTTACAGAATATCATGACAATTCGAATTTTTAAGAAATTATATTTAAGTTAACTAAAAAATACATTTTGTTCGCTTAAAAACTAATTACAATTAAAACTTATGTCCTACAAAAGCTGTTCAAAATGTTCTCCGCCAGTTTCGATGCATGCAAGTAGCCTTCGTCTTATTTCGCGTTTGAGGTCTATGCTAGCCAGTCTCTCCCGTATTTTCGTGGCTGCAGTCCCAATCCTGGTAACTAATTCTGCTTTGGTGTTGATTGGTCTTGAGTAAACTTCATCTTTCATCATTCCCCATAAGAAAAAGTCCAGTGGAGTAAGGTCCGGTGACCTATCAGGCCAAGGAATGGGTCCACCTCGTCCAATCCAACGCTCTGGGTAATGTTCATTCAACCTTGCCCTAACAATGTTCCCAGTATGCGCAGGTGCTCCGTCGTGCTGTAAATACATTGCGCTCCTGATGGCCAGGGGGATGCCCTCCAACAGATCCAGAAGGGTATTCTCCAAAAAGTCCGAATATAGCTGACTATTCAGCACTTGGGACAAGATGAAGGGTCCTATCAACTGGTTGCCGATGATGCCAGCCCAGACATTGACACTAAATCTTTGCTGGAAGGACCGACACCTTGTCCTATGTGGGTTCACATCTGACCAGGTGTGGAGGTTGTGGAAGTTTGTGATGCCATCCCGGGTGAATTGCGATTCATCCGTCCACAGAATTCGGTCTAGAAACCTTCTCTTTTCGATGTCAGACTCGAGCAGCCAAGTGCAGAATATGGTGTATGGTGGTTGAAACCTGCCTAGATTCGAATTTTAACGTTGCCAAATGCGGGGAAACCAACATCGAACAATGCCGGAATTAGAATTCTATATTTGTGTTAACCAGTAAATAACTTATGGTGAAAACCTACAGGTCATTTACGGTGTATGGCGGTTGAAACCTGCCTAGATGCAAATTATAACCATGTTCAGTGCTGTGGAAACCTACACTGCCGGAATAAGAATGAATATCCTTCGCAGTCCGCCCGTTTTTATACTAAATTTGGCATGAGCAAGGATTGCTGCCATTGAAATCCTCAAATAATTCAAAATGATTAGTTCCAAATTTTGATGCAGATGGCGCTCTGTGTGCAACATAGAAAAATTGTTGCTGTTAAATGACAGCTGTTTTTTTATTGCAATTTGAGGAGGAAATGTCACAGGAATCGATTAGGTTTGTTGATTATTCCTGTGCAAATCTCAAATATAATCAATATTTTGTCTTTCTTACAATTTCAGATGATCTGCATGTCGTAGCTGCAAGTCAAAGCTGCGACAAAACGCTTGGAAGAAATTGTGGACCCTTATTAATTGACGATTTTATAAAAAAAACATTAGAATTTTTCTATGTGTTTTATATTTCAACGTTAATATGTATGTAAAACTTTAAAAACTGTACTATTTTTATGTAAAAAGGTGTGGTTTTTGTTTGATCTTGTCACAGAAAACCCACATTTCGTTTATCTGAACTTTTGATCATCCGAACTAGTCTCTGTCCCAATTAGTTCGGATAATGAAGATACTACTGTATAATATTTATGTATTAACAGATTTCCAAGCAAAAGGACCCAGCGGCAAAATTGGTGCAATATCTTGAGATTGAGTGAAGAATTTGATAATCTTTGCCGTCCCAAGGTATGCAAAGTCCATTTCGATGAATTAGATATAACCAGGGCATCAGCAAGAGCTACCCTCCGGAGAAATGCTGCGCCAATAGCTTCAGAGAAAACTTTTAACGGGAATTCAGCAAGCTGACATTATCGAACTTTAATTCCGCGAACTGTCATTGCCTTAAAGAAAGAGAGGGAACAACAAGAGTTAATGCCCGCAATAAAGGCCCAATTACAATGACCGGATCTGAACGGATAGAAATATCAAAGTACGAAGTGAAACGGTGTTAAGGCCACTTAAGCGGCTTAACTGAAATAAGGTGCCAGGACAAAGTCGTAGTCAGTTAAAAAATGGTATATTTCACAAGCAACTTAAAGCTAACAATAAAATTAACAGGAATTCAAGGAAAAAAAGGAACAAAAATAATATTACTTCAAATAAATACAAAATATAAATAAACTAATGATTCTTTTTTGGGTTCGTTGGCAGTTCGTCTGCAAAGAAATAAGGTAGTTAGTCCTGATGTCGTAATGCCAGGTTGAGTTGACGTCGTTGAGTGCCTGCGGTCTGAGAATTTGGGTAGCTCACTACGCTAGTCGGAGAGATTTTTTAGTTAACTCAATACGTTAACGTGAAAGAGAATAGCTCAATACGCTACAAATATAGTTAACTCAATACGTTAACTATGAGAAAATAGCTCAGCACGCTATATAGGAATAGTTAACTCAATACGTTAACTATGAGGAATAGCTCAGTACGCTATATGGGAATAGTCAACTCAATACGTAGACTATGAGGAATTAGCTCAGCACGCTACGTAGGAATAGTCAACTCAATACGTTGACTATGAGGAAATAGCTCAGCACGCTAGATAGGAATAGTTAACTCAATACGTTGACTATGAGGAAATAGCTCAGCACGCTATATAGGAATAGTTAACTCAACACGTTAACTATATGAGGAATGGGACTTAAGCTCAATACGCTTGGCAGAGGAGTGAGCTGGTCGGATTGTAAGGTCAATTCCCTTTTACTTCTAGGTCAATACCCTAGAAGCTCAATCTTGCGACTGCTGCCCGATCGACTGATCGCGCTGCTTTTATAATGGGCTACAGCCCGAGTCAAGTTGCGAGAAGCTGTGAAGTGAGGTTCACTTACAGCGGTACTACCAAGAATAAGTTGGAGGACTTTTGCCTCCATGGCACATGGCGCTTATTGAACAGCTGATTTTACGATCAGCTGTGTGAAGTTCAGATTTGAATTTTCAATTTGAATTTTTTAAAGGAGGGTTCGGTCTGTAGGCCGAACAAACGGATAGGAAAAAAACCCCCAATTACAATGACGTATCTGTTCGGATTAAATCGTCAAAGTAGTTTCTTTAAATCTCAAAAGTGCGAAAAGTAGAATCGGAAAAGAAAAGCATTTTCAATATTTCTAATGTTGTGTAAAACTTAAGAAATTGAAAAGTAGAAGAAAAAACCGGTGGTAGCAGTTCTCCTGTTTGATACTTCAATCCGTCAATCCGTCGAGGCTTAAGTTAAGACTGGGGTAACCACACCGATTTTAATGAAACTCGGTAGGAACGTTCGTCTAGGCTTAGAACGAACGAATATGCAAAAATTTTTTGTCGGAAAGCTCAACTTTCTGAGAAATTCAACTTTGAATTTCTAAAAAAGTCACTTTCACGACTAAAAATTTTCACGTTATTACTGCCGAGTTTCATTAATTTTGCGAACGGAAACCGCACTACACTACACTAAACACTATTTATAGCCTCCTAGTCCATCGTTGCAAGCATAAAAACCCCTGAAATTATAAAAATTTGCGTTATTTTCATTGTACTTATCTTTACTCCTGATGACATCTCCCTGGAACTGTCATCCACATCTCACTCCAGCTCTACTCTTTATGGGAACGTTCAGAAAATTACAAATTTTAGAAACTGTCTATTAAGATGGAATTTTCCTTTTACAAACTCTCTATTAATTAGGAATTTTCCTTTTACAAACTGTCTATTTATTAGAGGGAATTTTCCTTCTACAAACTGTCTATTAAGAGGGAATTTTCCTTTTACAAACTGTCTATTAGAGGGAATTTTCCTTTTACAAACTGTCTATTTATTAGAGGGAATTTTCCTTTTACAAACTGCCTATTTATTAGAGGGAATTTTCCTTTTACAAACTGCCTATTAACTAGGAATTTTCCTTTTACAAACTGTCTATTAGAGGGAATTTTCCTTTTACAAACTGTCTATTTATTAGAGGGAATTTTCCTTTTACAAACTGCCTATTTATTAGAGGGAATTTTCCTTTTACAAACTGCCTAATAACTAGGAATTTCCCTTTTACAAACTGTCTATTAACTAGAATTCCCTCTTAATAAACAGTTTGTAAAATTTATAATTTTCTGAACGTTCCCATGAAGAGTAGAGCTGGAATGAGATGTGGATGACAGTTCCAGGGAGATGTCATCAGGAGTAAAGGTAAGTACAATGAAAATAACGCAAATTTTTATAATTTCAGGGGTTTTTATGCTTGCAACGATGGACTAGGAGGCTATAAATAGTGTTTAGTGTAGTGTAGTGCGGTTTCCGTTCGCAAAATTAATGAAACTCGGCAGTAATAACGTGAAAATTTTTAGTCGTGAAAGTGACTTTTTTAGAAATTCAAAGTTGAATTTCTCAGAAAGTTGAGCTTTCCGACAAAAAATTTTTGCATATTCGTTCGTTCTAAGCCTAGACGAACGTTCCTACCGAGTTTCATTAAAATCGGTGTGGTTACCCCAGTCTTAACTAGTTCCTCCGTCGATTTCTAAACATACGAAATATACTGCGCGTAGTTCCGATCGAATGCGCTTGTATCCGTTCAATGTAATCGCTGAGGTAGAAAACGTATAGTGGGAAAACGAATTTGACATTTCAACTCGGTTCTCTTGCACTCAGATCCGGTCATTGTAATTGGGCCTTAAGAGTTAATTCGACTTTAAATATCGCGTCTGTTAACAATTAAATTGATATTCTTTATTAACCCTGAGTTTACACCGGATTTTATCTGAGGTAAACCCAGGGAACATCAGGGCGCCCCAGATTTCTCAAAAAATACCGAACTGGCATTTGACATTTAAAAACCAGTGCAGCTAGGGCGCACTGGGGTGCCACAGGAACGAACAAACCTACCTTTAGATTACAGAAGATGCATCCGCAATTTGACGGTCTGGAATCTTTAGTAGAAGAAGAAGAAACGTGTTTTCTATTAGTTCTGTGACAGAACTTCTGTCAACGTTTGGGATTATTTGTTGTTAGAGTTCCGCGGTTGTATTCTTTTCCTGTGGTTTTGAAGCAAATTATCGACGATTTCTGTGAAAGATACTGTTGCCTTTGCAAAGATATTGTATTATTATGCCAAGTTTGGCTAGGTAACCCTGAGAAGTAAACGTATAGAGGGTTAATATCGCGGCGTTATCCTTGCAACAAAATGGATCAAATGCTTCCGAGCCCTGGGTTCTCGATTCCCAGCATCGGCACACCTATTCATCAGCCGGAAGCGGATCAGCAAATCTTGCCCAATGCGGTTTATCAGCAGCAGCTATCGAATCAAATGCAGATGAATTCCATGGGCGGGAACATAGGTCAACAGCAGATGGGCCAGGGGTTGAGTGCATTTGGTTCAGATATGAGCGGGATGGGAATGCCTTCCCTTTTATCTGCTCCATCTAAACAAATGCATTCCTATGTGCCGAGTTATAGCACTCCACAAAGCATGATGCAGCCCCAAACACCGGTAAGTAGCTTATGTTTGCTTGCTATCCTAAACTGGCTCTAGTGACATTTTATTTAACAGCAAAGTCTCATGTCGCCAATGGCACCTATGAATGAAAGAACTGAGAGCACACCAACTGCTAACATTCATCAGACTATGGGTCCAGCAACTCCGATGACTCCAATGACTCCTGCATCCGCCGATCCTGGAATAGTGCCCCAATTACAGTAAGGCATTATTAGGTATCTTGCTAATTGAATTCATGCGGCTTTTTCAGGAACATTGTGTCCACAGTTAATTTAAGCTGTAAGCTTGATCTTAAAAAAATTGCCTTACACGCACGTAACGCTGAGTACAATCCAAAGCGTTTTGCTGCCGTAATCATGAGAATCAGAGAGCCTCGAACCACAGCACTTATATTCTCCTCTGGAAAGATGGTGTGTACTGGTGCAAAGAGTGAGGACGACTCCCGATTGGCGGCACGAAAGTATGCGAGAATTATACAAAAACTAGGATTTACAGTAAGGTTATATGTTCTCTGTGAGATTACTCCTAAATGTGTTGTTTGCAGGCAAAATTTTTAGATTTTAAGATTCAAAATATGGTGGGAAGTTGTGACGTGAAGTTCCCCATTCGATTAGAAGGTTTGGTATTAACACATGGAACTTTCAGCTCTTATGAGCCTGAACTCTTTCCTGGTCTAATCTACCGAATGGTCAAGCCTCGGATTGTGCTATTGATTTTTGTATCTGGAAAAGTTGTGTTAACGGGCGCGAAGGTTCGACAGGAAATCTATGAAGCTTTCGATAAGATTTTCCCAATTTTGAAGAGTTTCAAAAAACAGTGAATTTTCTCATTTAATTTTGTTAGGTTTTACACTTTTGGAATAAAATTATATTTTAGTAATAGAATATTAATTATTTGATTTATTGACCCTTTAGGCAACAAGTATCAATCCTGAAGTTAAAAATATAAATTTCTCAACCTTCATCGGAACTAAACATAATAGTCCAGGCTACCAAGGTTTTCACCTCCGAATTTTTTGAGCATGCATCGATTTTAATGAAATTTTGACAGCATGTAGGGAATACCTCAAAAAGCAAAATCTACCCTATCCCGATGTGTGCTTTTTCCCTGGGGGTGAGTTCCACCCCAACTAGGGGGTGAACATTTTTTTGTGGAAAATAACCACGGAAATCGATAGAGGAACAAATTTTAAGCAAAAATTGTTCTTAGCATTTTTTTTGAAAACTCAATAGTTTTCGAGTTATACGCAATTGAAAATTGGCATTTTTCGTGAAAAAAACCACGTTTTTAATAGATTTTTTATGAATAACACAAGAACTATTCATTTTATCAACAAAAGTGTAAGAACCAAAAATGAAACTTATAAAAAAACAAAGAGATTGGTGCCTTTTAATTGATTGTAGGCCTAATACAAACCGAGTAATGATTTATTGAAGGTTGAATACATTATTTGAACGAAAATTTTTTAAAATTCAACGTCAAATAACGAAAAAATGGTCAATTTTTCGAGAAAATTGCATAGAACCTTTTTCAAAGTATTTTTAAAAAGCTTTAAACTGAGGGTTACTAGAACTCTCTAGCATGAAAACTAAGAGAGTTATGGCCGAAATAAAATTGATTTATATTTTTTTTGTAGAAATTTGTTTTTTGTTTTTTGGCCATATCTCGGTTAATTTTCAAGCTATTTAGTCGCTCATAACGTAGTTTTAAAGGGAATTTCATAAGCTATAAGCATATAAAAGTTTTACATTTTTTGAGCCCTTTATTTTTAAAAGGGCAACGTTTAAAGGGTTCTAAAATGGCACCAGTCATACGTTAGGGCAAGCTTTGGAAGGTCATATCTCAGTTATTTTACAAGCTAAAAAAAATTTAAAAAAAGCAAAATGTTTGTTAAAAAAAAAGCTAACTTTTTGTTCCTTACTAATTTTTACGTATATCCTATATTTTTCCGCAATTTTGAAAAAAAGAAAAAATTTTGAAAATTTCGAAAATAATTTTTCGAATTTAATCATAATTTTTTTCGAAATTATGCATTCTAAATCGTTCAAACTCTCACAAATCATTGTGAGTACATAAATAAAGTAAATTGACCATGAATTATCTTTTTATTGCAATTTGGGTACTATTGCCAAGGCAGTGGCGTAGCGTGGGTGGGGCGGAGGGGGCGGCCCGCCCCGGGCGGCAGCCCGCGGGGGCGGCAAGACGTCGCCGGTGAAGCGGGTTGAGATCTATGATTCATTGATTTCATGTGTCAGAACGTCTGACAAGTCAAAAAACAACAATGACGTAAATTTGAAAATAGATCCTGTTAACGGCTATTATTTATCATTATCCAGTATCCTCCATCATCCATTGTTGATATAATGAATTCGCTCAGCAACAGCGCGCACAATGCGACGTTGCCTTTATGCCGTTGTTTTCGCACATCGCATCAGCGGAACGGCACCACCACCGGTCACGTGCAATTGTTTTTGTTTATGTTTGTTTTAGTGCATCGTGAAGTACCGTTACGCAATCACGCATTAGTTTGTTTCGCGAGAGTTTCGGATTCGGAACGAAAGTCATTTCGATTGTGTTTCGATCGTTTAAATACTGTTGAATCTTCTAAAACTAAACATTTAGAACTTCACCCAACCTTTGAACTAGTTTTTGAAAATGAAAAGACTCAAAGAAAGCGGTGCGGAATTCCGCAAAAAAAAGGCTAAGAAAGAAGCAGATGCGAAGAAGTCTCAAGGTGCATTACTGAAATATTTCACTTCCACTTCTGGTTCGAAAGCCACGTTAACGTCTTCGGTGGCATCCTGCAGCAGCGGAAGTGATTCCAGTGTAAGTAGGTATATGATTCCTCCATCTAGAATCGTGCGTGGCCTAGAATTACTCCAGTTATTTTAGACATAACAAGTATGGGTTATTGGGCAAGACCGTTCATCATGGGGACCCTTGGGGGAGGCCTTCGTCCAGCAGTGGACGTCTTCCGGCTGAAATGATGAAGTATGGGTTGGGTCGCAATAAATTGCAAGGTTGTAATTTTTACTTTCTAGTGAACGAAGTATAGAGGAAGTATTTATAATCGTAAAAAAAAATCGAAGTTGAGATTTTGATTGGGATAGGTTCTCTTGGCTTTTGGGCTGCAGTGCTACCTGAAGTAGATGACGCACAGATTTACCTGCAGCAACGAGGACTAAGTGTGGATAAGTGTGCTCAGAAACTCTGCGCTTTAAAAACCCTCCTAGTGGAAAGTAGAGACCGTTTCGTCCAAGACGCAATCGACTTTGCTAAGACTCTCTGCAAAAAACTCGGAATCGAACTCAAAACGAGAAGAATTCGCAGGAAAAAACGCATGCATGGCGATGAATCTTTTGAAGATGCAGCTTTGTCTCACGAGCAGGAACTCCGTCGAGAGGTGTTCGCATCATTCGACAAGATCATTCAAGAAATGACGACTCGATTCCAGCAAATTCAAGAAATATCGGACAAGTTCGGATTTTTGACGCCAGCGAAACTTTTGGACAGCAAGTACGAGTGTGATCTTTCCCATGTATTAGAAGACATCGACAAGGACGAGTTACAGATGGAGCGGAACCGTCTCCAGCAGTTTGTTGCCAGTTCTGAATCAGAGGAAGATATAAGGGGTAAAGGACCACTGGAGCTCCTCCAGTTCATTCAAAAACTGAATCTCGGATTTTCGGTTCCAAATATAGTCATCTTGATTCGTATATATTTGACTTTGGCGATTAGTGTTGCAAGTTGTGAGAGAAGTTTTTCGAAGTTGAAGCTAATAAAAAATTATCTCAGATCTACTATGAGCTCCGCTAGACTATCAAACTTGGCTATATTGTCGATTGAACAAGAATCGGCTGCAAATATTGATTTTGACAAAGTAATTTCTGACTTCGCTGCTCATAAGGCCCGTAGAATCCGCTTGTAAAACCGCTCATCCTATTTTACCTTCAATAAAAGATACCTCATTGCCTGTGAATTTTAATTTTAATTAAGCACCTATAGAATGGGGGCGGCAAAATGGGTCTCCCGCCCCGGGCGCCGAGATGGCACGCTACGCCACTGTGCCAAGGGTGAAATTGAGTTTTTTTTCTACAAAAAAAATATAAATCAATTTTATTTCGGCCATAACTCTCTTAGTTTTCATGCTAGAGAGTTCTAGTAACCCTCAGTTTAAAGCTTTTTAAAAATACTTTGAAAAAGGTTCGATGCAATTTTCTCGAAAAATTGACCATTTTTTCGTTATTTGACGTTGAATTTTAAAAAATTTTCGTTCAAATAATGTATTCAACCTTCAATAAATCATTACTCGGTTTGTATTAGGCCTACAATCAATTAAAAGGCACCAATCTCTTTGTTTTTTTATAAGCTTCATTTTTGGTTCTTACACTTTTGTTGATAAAATGAATAGTTTTTGAGTTATTCATAAAAAATCGATTAAAAACGTGGTTTTTTCACGAAAAATGCCAATTTTCAATTGCGTATAACTCGAAAACTATTGAGTTTTCAAAAAAAATGCTAAGAACAATTTTTGCTTAAAATTTGTTCCTCTATCGATTTCCGTGGTTATTTTCCACAAAAAAATGTTCACCCCCTAGTTGGGGTGGAACTCACCCCCAGGGAAAAAGCACACATCGGGATAGGGTAGATTTTGCTTTTTGAGGTATTCCCTACATGCTGTCAAAATTTCATTAAAATCGATGCATGCTCAAGAAATTCGGAGGTAATACCTCTTTTTTACCTTGGTAGCCTGGACTATAAATGCTTTTAATTTTCTGGAATTTGACTTATTTTGCTCATCAATGCCCTTCTGTGCATGTATATATTTTGTGTGAGTGAGCCAAGTGAGTGGTAAAAACCACCGTTTGCACCGTACATTTTCAAGGAAATGCGATTATGAGCACTGGCAAGTTTTGATCTCATACCATAAAGAATTAAAAATATATTTATCCCTTTCAGTTGTCCGTGGTGCTACATTCACAGTAAGAGAAAGTTTTCCGCAAGAGTGGTAGCGCTGAACTGCAGTATAGGCCGCGCAAATATATTTGACTGCAAACACAGCATTCCAAGCTGCACCACTTATAACGGAAATTCTTATAGAAAGCTCGAGCTCCTGGTCGGCGGTATCCATGGAAATCTTTCACTGCCGCCCTCAGTGACGACTAGACCCGAGGATTGTACCCACAGAGTTTCCCGTGAATGCTGGCTTTAGGCGACGCACGATGATATATATGGACGATTTTTTTCCATTTTTCAATTATCTCCCGATAGAATAATAGAAGAAACAATTTTTTTTTTTAAATTAAAGTGTAAGCGATTGTGGATTTGGAAAAAATGGTAAAATGCCCCAGTGACATTCATTTGACCTTGAAAATTCACTTCAAAGTTGACAATTTTTAGAAAAAATTGATGATTTATTATTTATTTTTGTATGTAGAAACTATGTCAATCTTCCCTTGTTTTATTTCTGGTTGACATTCCTCTGTAGGAGTTTAAGAACTAGAGAAGGTCGACAGAGGTCATTCGAAGATCACACGGAGGTCATTGTTGAGAGGAATACAACGAAATCGCTTTTTTTCGCAGTCCGACCGGGGAAAGGATTGTAGCAGTGGCGGCTGGTGACTAAATTATCAAGGTGTGCGCTATTTTACCTGTGTAACATAATCAATTCGACCAATGGGGGATATTTCGCTATTGCTAGTGTAGTTAATAATAGAGTTATCCTTCTAACACAGAAGGCGTACTTCCCGACTCTAAGCCGAGAAATTATTTACCTATTCCAACAATGTCAAAAATCAGAAATTAGGCTCAAACCAAAGTATAGTAAATCGATCTTCCTGTCTTTAATGCAAAAAATGTCAATGAGTTTTTGATAAAACTCTGGTCTCTCTTTCATTGAATTTAGCAATGCCTTTTCTATTGACATTAGCTGACAATCGTTCGTCCATCATTGTATTTCTGGAAAAAGTCTTTATCCTCTTTAATGTCGAAAAAGACATACTTTTTTCACCTGGTACCACTGATTGCTCAAATTCTGCTCGATAGATTTAAAAAAATCAAAAAGCATTCGACTCATTAACATAAATACTAGAACATAGACGTGTAACAATGCAAAAAAGTACCCTCTCCCTCTTTTTTATACGCGTACTTTCCCCCAAAAAATGGCAAATTTTTGAAATTTTTAGAAAAACCAGTCCTAAAAATAATTTAAAAAATTAAAAGTACTTTTTTTACAGGTCTATGTTCTAGAAAAAAGTCTAAAGAACAAAACCCATTTTGAATTTTGACGTTATCTTTTCCAGGAAGACCGCAGGAGCTGGTACCAGCTAAAAAGGGACTTTTCGTACAACACCCTCTATTGCCGTAAAACATAACAAAAAAAACAAAAAACAAATTTTTTTTTGTATACTTCAATGCCTATATATTCAATATATGAAAAAAGTTTTTTGAATAAATGGGTTTAAACAAAAAAATTCCGAAAAAAGGCGTTTTTTTGTCAATTTCAATGAGAATGTCCCCTTAACTCTTCAAAACTTCGAAATCCTTTTCCGCCCCGTCCCGAATCTGCCCTTCCAGACTGCATCGAAAGAGTAAAATTAGTCACAACGCAAAGCGCACAAACGCAAACATAGCACGGCGGCAGCAGCGCAGTCAGATACAGCACAAAGGAGCGACACAGCGAAGGATCGTTAGTCGTTTCTAAGTGATGGCTCTTTGTTTTACCCCACATTCTCTTTCCTTTTGAGTTTCTCCTACGTCGCGTTCGTACTGTGCGGTGCGATTCGCCCAGCGCACCACATTTCGTATACTTCCCGCATAGAAACTCAAATCTTATGAGCCGCCAAGTCCTGACGAGTTTAGTGCAGAATTCCTATATTGCTCAGGTTCGCCAGTCAACAGAGAACTCAGAGCGAGAAATATTATAAGGGGAACTAGGGTGGGTGGTGCGTTTACAAACTTTAATGTGGGTAAATGTTCGCTACTCGGAAGAGAACACAGAGACCATGTTCGCTAATTATTAGGGAATACTTTGCGCGGAAATGAATTTTATTTGTTATGCTGCGGCAGATTTTATCTTTAGTTTGTAAATACTAAAAGATCGATTGATTTTAAAAGAAATTATGGGTGTGCGCCGAACACCTAGAACACCCTGAGCAGCCGCCACTGGATTGTAGATTCAGTCCTTGGATGCTCAGGTCGAGTTGTAGCATCAACGATTATCGGTAGTGGCCAGTCTAGGGTTATAGGCCATTTGAAGGTCATTCAGGTTCATTTCAAGGGAATCACTACGAAATCGCATTTTTTCGCAGTCTAACCGGGAAAAGGATTGTATATCCATTTCTTGCCTTTCAATAATAATATTAAACTAAATAATGAGTATTAAATTTATTAATAAACTTTGTAGTAAGATGTCTTCTTCTTCTTGTTATGCCTCTCCTCTTAGGAGGTTGGAAATCATCCTTTTAAATATATTTCTGTCTAACACAGCTTTAAAGAGTTCTGTTGTGCTCAAATTACACCACTCTTTTATGTTGTCCAGCCATGTTACTCTTTGTCTTCCTTGCGCACGTGTGCCGCTGATTTTGCCTTGAAGGATAGTCTGTAGTAGTTCGTATTTTTTGTTTCGTATAATGTGCCCCAAGTATTCCAGCTTCCTTCTCTTTATAGTATTGATCAGTTCTCTCTTCGTACCTATTCTCCTCAGCACCTCGTTGTTATTAATTCTGTCGGACCAAGATATTTTCAGAACTCTCCTATAGAGCCACATTTCGAATGCTTCTAGTCTTTTCTGCGTGTCCTTGTGTAGAGTCCATGTTTCTGCTCCATATAAGAGAGCTGACCATATATAGCATTTCAGTAGTCTAACTTTTAGAGCCATATTAATGTCGCTCCCACATATAACTTTCTTCAGTTTGCCAAAAGCTGCTCTTGCTTGCTCAATTCTGCACTTGATTTCAGTTGACGATCTCGCTTTACATTCAAACTGATGTGGTGGCAACTCAACTTTGGATTTTTTAAAGTTTTTGAATTAAAAATTATTTAATAGGTAGGCCTTGAGTTTATATAAAAAAAAGTTTTTTTGAATTTTTTTTTTAAAAAAAAAATTAAAGTAGGTTGTGAGATTTTAAAAACAAAAATTTTGTAAAAAGATAATCAGTCTGGTAATATTCTTTGATGCTAAACTACGTAAAAATTAAATTAATTAAAGTTAAATGTAATTAATAAACTATTAATAAAAACTAGTAATACTTAAATGCAAACTAAATATAATTTACAAGTATTTAATAAAATAAATAATAAACAAATAAAAGTTAACTTCCTACATTGGTGACCCCGACAACCGACACCCGATAACCGACACCAGTACCAGCATAGCCGGAAATGGAGTCGGATCAAACTCAACTTATTGGCCCATCGAGCCACCAGCAGATTACATCGGCCCATCGAGCCGCCATCTCGGATCAAACTCAACTTATTGGCCCATCGAGCCACCAGCAGATTACATCGGCCCATCGAGCCGCCATCTCGGATCAAACTCAACTTACTGGCCCATCGAGCCACCAGCAGATTACATCGGCCCATCGAGCCGCCATCTCGGATCAAACTCAACTTACTGGCCCATCGAGCCACCAGCAGATTACATCGGCCCATCGAGCCGCCATCTCGGATCAAACTCAACTTATTGGCCCATCGAGCCACCAGCAGATTACATCGGCCCATCGAGCCGCCATCTCGGATCAAACTCAACTTATCGGCCCAGATTTTCAACAGAACCATCAACCAGATTTTCAACGAAACCATCAACCTGATTTCAACAGAATCATCAACATGTTAGACCAGCAAGCTAGACTCCCTATAGGAAGAGGGAGAGGGGCAACTTTTCAATTGCAAACCCTGCCTCGTCGGAGTTTGTGGAGTCAGTCCTTAATATTTTGTTAAATTATTTTCTTTTTAATTATTTATTTATTATCACGAAATAATTCGTAAACGTTTTCTTTTTAATTATTTATTTATTATCACGAAATAACTCGTAAACGTTGGTATTATAATGTAATTATTTTATTTTTAATATATTGTACAAAGTTTCCTTTTTTTATTAAAACTTAATAGTTCTCGTAACCGACCCGGGGTACATGAATATCCAATCCAGACTACTCAATATTTTTCAAAACAATATTTTTCAAAACAACAATATCCGGTAAATCGATATCCATATTTAATAGCAAGTAGATCTCTCAGTATAGGTATACTGAGTTGCACACATTTGCGACTGTGCCAATTCCAAAGTATACAAATCGCAAATTCTCACACATGTTAATTTATGTTAACCTGTTACTTTCAAACGATGATATGTTGCCACAACACCCTCCTACCAGTGATACTGCAAGTATAACGATGCCTGAAGAGTCTTTGATTCTGCCGGTTATTGAGTGTTTTATGGTAGTGTGAATCTGACTCTTTTTTTGTTGGAGAACGCTGGTCTCCTGTTACTACTTAATGCCAAATCAAACTCTGGTTGACTCTTTGCATTTGTGGTAAGTGAAGTAGTGCAATGATGCTTTGCTTTTTCTGGTTGGGAAGTGAAATTATTTTTATTCAAAATTTCTTCTTCAGAAAAACACGGTTTTAACCGATTTAAGGAAACCTTAACCTCTTTTTCACTTATCAGAAGGTTGCGTGTTCATATCACGTCGGGGTCACCAGTTTGTGGAGTCAGTCCTTAATATTTTGTTAAATTATTTTCTTTTTAATTATTTATTTATTATCACGAAATAATTCGTAAACGTTTTCTTTTTAATTATTTATTTATTATCACGAAATAACTCGTAAACGTTGGTATTATAATGTAATTATTTTATTTTTAATATATTGTACAAAGTTTCCTTTTTTTATTAAAACTTAATAGTTCTCGTAACCGACCCGGGGTACATGAATATCCAATCCAGACTACTCAATATTTTTCAAAACAATATTTTTCAAAACAACAATATCCGGTAAATCGATATCCATATTTAATAGCAAGTAGATCTCTCAGTATAGGTATACTGAGTTGCACACATTTGCGACTGTGCCAATTCCAAAGTATACAAATCGCAAATTCTCACACATATTAATTTATGTTAACCTGTTACTTTCAAACGATGATACGTTGCCACAACACCCTCCTACCAGTGATACTGCAAGTATAACGATGCCTGAAGAGTCTTTGATTCTGCCGGTTATTGAGTGTTTTATGGTAGTGTGAAACTGACTCTTTTTTTGTTGGAGAACGCTGGTCTCCTGTTACTACTTAATGCCAAATCAAACTCTGGTTGACTCTTTGCATTTGTGGTAAGTGAAGTAGTGCAATGATGCTTTGCTTTTTCTGGTTGGGAAGTGAAATTATTTTTATTCAAAATTTCTTCTTCAGAAAAACACGGTTTTAACCGATTTAAGGAAACCTTAACCTCTTTTTCACTTATCAGAAGTGTGAAGTAATTTTTATCGCGTGAAATCACTTTGAAAGGTCCTTCGTAAGGGCTTTGTAGGCTTTTTTTGATAGAGTCTGTTCTAATAAATACGTGGGTACAAGAGTTTAAATCTTTAAATTTAAATATATTATATTTAGCATGATTTGTTGCTTCAATGGGTTTTAGTGAACTCATTAATTTTCGTAATTGACCTACGAACTCGCTTTGACAAAAATTGTTTGTTGGATTTTCCATAAAATCGCTGGGTAAACGGATAGATTCTCCGTATAGCAGTTCAGCTGGGGTGCCTAGAAATTCTTCCCTAAAAACCGTTCTTAAACCTAGCAAAACGAAAGGTAGCACTTTAGACCACTGCTTATTTTTGTAGGTTTTAATTGTCGTTTTGAGTGATCGATGCCATCTTTCTATAAACCCATTTGCTTGTGGATGATATGCAGTAGTTCTATTGTGTTTGAAACCCAACAGTCTAGATAGCTCTTTAAAAAGAGTTGATTCGAATTGTCTACCTTGATCAGTAACTATAATTTTAGGAATACCGAACCGAGAAATCCAACTTTGACATAGCGCTTCTGCGCAGGATTCAGCCGAACTATCAGTTATTGGAACTGCTTCAGGCCATCGAGTGAAACGATCGATTAAGGTAAGACAGAATCTGAAACCTTGTGAAGGAGGTAGCGGACCTATGATGTCCATGTGTATTGTTTCAAAACGTTTGGATGTTATTGGAAATTTTCCAAAAGAGTTCTTAACGTGTCGAGAAATTTTGTTTTTTTGACATGCTAGACAACTACGAGCCCAGGTGTTTACATCCTTATTCATGGAAGGCCAAAAATATTTGGCAGTAACCATTTTATTTGATGTTCTGATGCTGGGATGAGCAAGATTATGGAGGGAATCGAAAATTTGTTTTCGAAAAGCCTGAGGAATGAAGGGTCGTCGTGTTCGAGAGTCTGATTTTTCACAATAGATCTCTTTGTTACTGCCAATAACAGGTGATTTGGAAAATTTGTACGACGGATTCTCTAATAGTTTTTTTAGCTCAGGATCTGATTCTTGTGCCATGGACATAGCTTGAAAATCAATAGAACTTGGCAGGTTTAGCTCGTTAATCCTTGATAGCGTATCTGCAACTACATTGTCTTTACCTGCTATGTGTTGGATATCTGTAGTGAATTGACTGATGAAATCTAAATGACGCACCTGTCTTGGAGATGCTTTGTCAGGATTTTGTTGCAGTGCAAAAGTTAACGGTTTATGATCAGTAAATAATGTAAAATTTCGACCTTCTAGCCAATATCGAAAATATTTAATGCTTTTGTATGCAGCTAATAATTCTCTGTCATAGGCGCTGTATTTAGTTTGTGCTGGGTTGAGTTTGATTGAAAA
Source organism: Dysmachus trigonus (assembly GCA_949715965.1). NCBI lineage: Eukaryota > Metazoa > Arthropoda > Insecta > Diptera > Asilidae > Dysmachus > Dysmachus trigonus. Next base: position 31,690,784 of record OX454321.1, on the reverse strand, counting down.
AAATCCTAAAGGTTGCCAATAATTTTGAATTTTTTGTTGAAGTGCTGCGCCAATGGCTATGTCAGACGCGTCAACAAATAAACCTAATTGGGCGTTGTTATTTGGAAAGGTTAGAAGAGTAGTCTCTGTTAATTGAGTTTTAATTTTCTTAAAAGCTTCTGAAGATTCAAAATTCCATTCAATTTTTTTGGAACCTTCTTTTTTGCTGCCAGTAAGGTATTTATTTAAAAGTAGTTGGTGTTGAGCTGCATGAGGGATGAATCTTCTGTAAAAATTGACCATGCCTAAAAAACGTCTAAGTTCTTTGACGGTGCTTGGTTGATTAAAATTTGCGATTGCTTCAATTTTTTCATGGGTAGGTGTAAAATACCCTTTGAATTTATAATGTGGCCCAGATATTTAACTTCGTTTCTAATGAAATTACATTTTTCTGAGTTAATGATGAGACCGTGATTTTGGAAACGTTGGAAGACTTTTGAAAGATGCGCGATATGGTCCTGTTCTGATTTTGATGCAATTAAGACATCGTCAAGATAAACAAAGCAAAATGATAAATCTTGAAGAACTGAATGAATGAACCTTTGAAAGGTCTGAGCTGCGTTACAGAGGCCGAAAGTCATACGCGTGAATTCGAAGAGTCCAAAAGGTGTGCATATTGCTGTCTTGTGAATATCTTCCATATTGACAGGAATTTGGTGATAAGCTTTCGTGAGATCCAGTGTAGAAAAATATTTGCAACCAGATAAATTGTGTGCAAAATCGTGAATTAAAGGAATCGGATATCGATCTGGAATAGTGATGCTATTTAAGCGTCTGTAATCTCCACATGGCCTCCATTCTCCATTTTTTTTAGGTACCATATGAAGTGGAGAGGACCAGCAGCTTTTGGACGGTCTACAAATTCCTTGTTTTAATAGAAATTCAAATTCTTTCTTTGCTGCTTGTAATTTCTCTGGGGAAAGACGTCGGACTTTTGAAACAATGGGCGGACCTGTAACCTTAATTTGGTGGTTTATGTGATGCTTTACTGGTTTAATGAATCCGGAATCTATTGTAATGCTTTGGAATTTTTGAAGTAATTTTTGGATCTCTGGATGAATTGATGCTTCCATTACTGATGATATGCGTGGATTTAATTCTTTTTGTGTGTCAGTATTAATTGTAGAATAAGTGGAAGAATCTAATAGTTGTCTTTTGGCTAAGTCAACAATTAACCCGAAATGGAACAGGAAATCAGCGCCTAAAATAGCTTTAGTAACGTCTGCGATTACAAATTGCCATTTGAATTTGCGTTTGAAACCTAAATCCAGTGATAATGTTTGCCTACCATAAGTGTTGATTGGAGAAGAGTTTGCTGCTGCAAGGTGAAGATGTGATGCAGGTAATTTATTTGACAATGGGGCCGGAATAACCGATATGTCTGCACCAGTGTCGATTAAAAAATGTTTTTTTGAAATGTGGTCATAAACGTAAAGACGACCTGAGTTGTCGCTTTTATCGACCGTCGTCATAGACGATAAGCGATTTAGTTTTTTTGGGCTGTGTAATTTTGGAAAGTTCTTGTTTTTATTAAAAAAACAAGGTTCAACACATTTGTGGGCTTTATTTCCAAAATTGTTATGGTACCAACAATATTCACTATTTGATGTATTAAAACGTGTATCGGAAGAGTTATTTTTGTTGTTAATTCGATAAGGTGATGGGGATCTGCGTCTTGATGGAGAATTTGAACGGAGTGAACATAATTTTTCTAATTTCTCTTCGAGATTATGTAGTTTTGTTGTGAGAATGTCGAAATTTATTTTTTCTTGATCCTGTTGTGTTGAAAAGTTAAAGAGAGAAGTTGTTGTTGGTTTATTTAGGATTTCCATCATTTTGTCTGCGGAAGAAGCTAATTCTGAAAGGGAATTATTGTTACATATAAGAACTGTTTGTATATTTTGTGGTAAGCGTTGAAGCCATAAGGTACGTAGGACCTCTTCAGTGAATTTATCTTCGGATAAATCTTTCATCTCTCTGAGTAATTGAGAGGGGAGACGATCTCCTAGTACTAAATCATTCAATAGCTGATTTAGTTTTGAACTTGCCGACACGGATAACCTATCGATTAAGGTTTCTTTTAATTGAGTATATGGTTGAATGGTATGTGGCTTACGAACCACATCACTAATTATTCGGATGACGTCTCCTTCCAACACAGAAAGAACATGAAAAAATTTATTTTTTTGATCTGTAATTTTTGCGACTTCAAATTGTGCTTCTAACCGGTTAAACCAAAGTTCTGGCATGTCTTTCCAGAAAGGTGCAGGTTTAATTGAAATGGGTGTGGTGGGTGTGGTTGAGGTATCACCGGTGTTGCGATTTCGATTCATTTTAAATAAATTTTAAATGCAATTGCCGTTAAAAATGGATATTTACAACTTGTATACAATTACAAATCAATGTGTAATTTTTTTTTTTTTTTAATCTAATAATTTAATTTTTCACTTTTTTTACTTTAAAATTTGGTTTGTTCTTACTTGTCTTTTTATTATTATTATTTTTGTTTTTTTTTTGTCTACTTTTTCTTTTTTCTTTCTTCTTTATTTTAAAATAATCTTAAAATTAATTTTTGAAGCTGATGATGTTGATTGTTGTATTGATGATGATGTTGATTGCTGCGTATTCTTGTTGTCGGGGTCACCAGTTTGTGGGGTCAGTTCTTAATATTTTGTTAAATCATTTTCTTTTTAATTATTTATTTATTATCACGAAATAATTCGTAAACGTTTTCTTTTTAATTATTTATTTATTATCACGAAATAATTCGTAAACGTTGGTATTATAATGTAATTATTTTATTTTTAATATATTGTACAAAGTTTCCTTTTTTTTATTAAAACTTAATAGTTCTCGTAACCGACCCCGGGTACATGAATATCCAATTCAGACTACTCAATATTTTTCAAAACAATATTTTTCAAAACAACAATATCCGGTAAATAGATATCCATATTTAATAGCAAGTAGATCTCTCAGTATAGGTATACTGAGTTGCACACATTTGCGACTGTGCCAATTCCAAAGTATACAAATCGCAAATTCTCACACATATTAATTTATGTTAACCTGTTACTTTCAAACGATGATACGTTGCCACAGTGTTGTGGCAACGTATCTTCGTTTGAAAGTAACAGGTTAACATAAATTAACATGTGTGAGAATTTGCGATTTGTATACTTTGGAATTGGCACAGTCGCAAATGTGTGCAACTCAGTATACCTATACTGAGAGATCTACTTGCTATTAAATATGGATATCGATTTACCGGATATTGTTGTTTTGAAAAATATTGTTTTGAAAAATATTGAGTAGTCTGAATTGGATATTCATGTACCCCGGGTCAGTTACGAGAACTATTAAGTTTTAATAAAAAAAGGAAACTTTGTACAATATATTAAAAATAAAATAATTACATTATAATACCAACTTTTACGAGTTATTTCGTGATAATAAATAAATAATTAAAAAGAAAACGTTTACGAATTATTTCGTGATAATAAATAAATAATTAAAAAGAAAACGTTTACGAATTATTTCGTGATAATAAATAAATAATTAAAAAGAAAATAATTTAACAAAATATTAAGGACTGACCCCACAAACTTGAGTTCCCAGGTATTTTACCTTAGCTACTCTTTCTATTCTCTCGTTATTTATTCTAAGCTCAGCATTTGCGTTATTTCTTTTTGAAATTACCATATATTTTGTCTTATTGATGTTCATTTTAAGTCCGTATTCAGAACTGACCTGGTGCATCTTATTCATCATTCGATTTAGTTCCTCTTTGTTTTTTGCGATTATCACCGAGTCGTCCGCATATCTTAGGTTGTTGATTCTGACGCCATTTATTGCTATCCCGTCTATGTCTGGGTCTAAAGCTTCTTTGAAAATCTCTTCAGCATACATATTAAATAAGAGGGGGGATAATATACATCCTTGTCTCACTCCTCTACGTATCTCTATTTCCTCTGATTCTTTGTTCGCTACCCTGATCTTAGCTGTCTGATTCCAGTACAGAAATTCAATAAGCTTTAATTCTTTGCTGTCAATGTTTTTCCTCTTCAAAATTTCCATCATTTTCTGGTGTCTGACATTGTCAAAGGCTTTTTCAAAGTCAATAAAGCATACGTGAACATCCTGATTCATTTCCATACATCTTTCTGCCATAACGTTGAGTGAGAATAATGCTTCCCGGGTTCCAAAACCATTCCTAAAACCAAACTGTGTGTTGCTTATGTCTTCTTCTATCTTTTTAAAGATTCTGTTGTGTATTATCTTTAGGAATAACTTCAGAGTGTGACTCATCAAGCTTATAGTTCTGTAGTCTTCGCACTTTGAAGCATTACTCTTTTTTGGCAAGGTGATAAAACATGACTTCAACCATTCGTTAGGGACTTCACCACAATCGTAGATCTTATTGAAAAGGGTTACTAGAATAGAAATGTTCTTTTCCTCTATTAATTTTACGAGTTCAATTGGGACTTCGTCCGGACCACATGCTTTCCCGTCTTTTGCATCTTTGATGACTTTGAACACTTCTTCTTTTAAAATGCTTGGCCCATGTAACTCATGCTTAGATTGAGTCTGTTCCCTGTCGTCGTAAAATAATTCCTGAATGTAATTCTGCCATCTCTTCAATTTATCGTCCGTACTGAAAATTATATTGCCGTTTTTATCTTTTAAGTTACCATGCTGTTTTTTACGCCCAATTCCAGTTATTTGATTAAACTTCTTGTACATATTGAAACTGTCATGATTTCTCTCGTAAGATTCCATTTCCCTACATTGTTCTTCTAGATGTTTTCTCTTTGCTTCTCTTATTTTGAATTTAATTATGTTATTTATTATCTTATATCTGGGCTTATCTCCTTTGACTTTTCTTCTTCGTTCCATAAGATTCAGTATTTCTTCCGTCATCCATATTTTTTTCCCTTGTTGAGGTCTTGGTTTTAATTGTTCTTTGCCTACTGTTAGTATGGTATCCTTAAATTCCTTCCATATATCTGCTGCGTTCTTTTGATCGTTATTCTGGAGGGTCATGCTTGATAATTTTTTGTTGACTTCTTCTGATACCCTCGCTTTAGTTATGGAATCTTTAATCAAGTTTAAATCCATCCTGTCATGGTTAACAGACTTGTGGATTTTCTTTAGTTTAGCTCTGAATCTTGCTACTAGTAGAGTATGATCCGAATTTATGTCAGCCCCAGGATAGGTTTTTACTCCTTTTACTCCATTTCTAAATCTTTTATTTATTATGCAAAAGTCTATCTGGTTTCTTATTATTCTTCCGTTTCCATGTCTAGGGGACGTCCATGTATATAATCTTCTCTCTGGTAGTTCAAACCAAGTATTCATAATAGTGAGATCATTGGTTTGACAGAATTCAATAAGACGCTGTCCTCTTTCATTTCTTGTTCCCAGGCCATAGTTTCCTACTGTATCATCTACCCTACCTTTCCCGACCTTTGCATTAAAGTCTCCTAAAATAATCTTTATTTCTTCTTTTTTAGCCAATTTCAACGCAAGTTCTAATTTTTCGTAGAATGCTTCAATTTCGTCATCGTCGCTCTCCGCTGTCGGAGCATATACCTGTATAATGGTGATAGGCGTGTTCCCGTTCTTCATTTTCAAACAAATAATTCTATCTGACAGTCGGACTACTCCTAGTACGGAACTCTTGCTGCTTTCATTCACTATGATTGCTACTCCCCTAGAATGATACTTATCATCTGAACCTGAGTAATACATAATATATCCTTCCTTTTTCCATTCGCCATTACCTTTCCATCGCACTTCGCTCACACCCATAATATCGATCTCTAACCTTTTCATCTCTTTTATTAAATTATCAACTTTACCAGCCTGGTAAAGACTTCTTACGTTCCATGTTCCTAATCTTAAGTATTCTTTCGTGTTATTTTTTGATAACCCACCGGGGATTCTTCGCACCCTCTGACCACTTAAGGCCTGCCGGGGACTGAGGGCCATTTGATTTCTTTGTGTCTGCATAGGATGATTATTTACTAGGGAATAATTATTGTATCGTGAGAGGTGGTTTCCCGTTGCCTTCCTCTCATTCTCTATTTACTTTTCTGTATTGTTGAATGTCAAATCTTTTACCATGTCCAAAGCCTTGTCTACACTCGTGAAGCCCATCCTTTAGCGTAACTGATTACTTTGAAGATATTGGAGATGCTACCGCGATCTCCTGATTAAGCTCTCCTTTCCTGTCTTTACTGTTCGATTTTTTATTCTTTCCTTCGTTAACTATTTCTTCTGACATTCCTCCCCTTTTCTTCTTTTTTTCTATTTGGGCTTCCTCCGGTGACCTATTTTTTTTTGACTTACGTCTGTGTCTATTACAGTTTTATTTATTATTTTAGTTAGATCAACTTCCTCTCCATCCGCGAATAATTTGTTCTTTCTTATTTCTGTTTCTACTCCTCTTTCTTCCAATTCGTGGGAGAGTTTGAAGATTGCTTTCTTTTTCTGGCGTTCTAATAGAGATAGATCATTCTTTATAAAGAAATCGGTACCCTTTAGCTTTGCTTTCCCTTTCATAATTTCAAGTTTTTTGTACAAACTTGCAAGCCCTACTAATATAGGTCTTACTTTGTTTTTATCCGGTTTTCCGACTCTCTTTATAAAATTGATGTCTGATTCCAACAGATTCACATTTAGTTTTGTTTTCATTAGTTGCTTCACTATGCTTATTAGCCTTTCTTTATCTTCATCTACTTCTTTTATGTTGTATATCAAAATATTATTTTGTCGTACTACTCTCTCATATCTTTCGTTTTGCTTGGCAATTATTTCTTTCAAATTTTTTACTTCGGTTTCAAACATCTCCGTTTTTTCTTTAAGCGTTATTTTTAAGTCACTCACGTTTTGTTGCACTTCATCATATTTTTTATTTAATTCTTTCTTTAAATTCTCCCTCATAGCAGTTTGCGCTGCATCTAATTGAGCTTTAAAATCTTGCTTAATTTCAGTTTTAAGTTCTTCTTTGAATCTATTAAGAATAGCAATCATTTCTTCACTATTCATGGTTGGAACTTGGTGTACTTATCTGGGTATGCTTTTCACTAATGATGAGGTTCAATTCTTAATTCAAATTTGGCTTTCTTAACACTTTAAGATCAGCTGGTATCTCCTTTCTCCACAGGTTATATTAGTAAGATGTAATGGTTTAAATTAATTTACATATGTTAAACAATCGAAATCTTCGCTCTCCATTACAACAGGACTGAAAAAATTAAATCATTTAATTATAAAGTCCGTTTCGACTTTAGAGAATTGCCATGGAGCAATCCAGTTATCCTTCCTCTATACAAAGACTGTTTGAAACTCCTTATCATGTATTCTCTGCAAAAGCATCGGGAGATCGCGGGCGTTTTATTTGTACATCAACTTCTTGTTGGTAATATCAAAGATGATATAAACTACAATATGCACAATGATTTCTCATACTTCAAGATTTCTTGGGATATTGGGACCCACGACATGTTGCCATGAAAGAACCCCACAGGAAATACATGGAAAAAGGTCTTTCTGTAAATCTTTCTGAAATTTTGCATAAAGATAGGTTTTAGCATGCCGGTCAAAAGTACCAATGGGCCCAAAGTCCTAAATGCTTCCCCGTGGCCGCTAGATGTCGCCAAAGTGTCAGATACAACACGGTGAGTCGTTTGAATCTATCACCTCAAATAACTCATAACCCAACAACCTTAACAAAATGTTCACGGTTTCGAGGAGCAATTTGCAACTTCCGGTTTAGAGCAGCATGCTAAATCCTATCTTTATGCAAAATTTCAGAAAGATTTACAGAAAGACCTTTTTCCATGTATTTCCTGCGGGGTCCTTTGTTTCTGAGAATCAGCTCGGGATTTATGAATAACAGAGATAGATATAACAGTCATCATTCCTACCTTCGTCTAACCTTCATATTTCCCATATATACTAACCAAAGCTAAAAGTTATATCACAAAATCCCGTAGCCATCTGTTGGACATCGTAAAACTATTCTAATAGCTTATTGTAACGGAAAATAATTTGGGTGATCTGGTGAGGGCGATGAGTGGTGAGAGTTGGCAGGCAATGTGTAAGAGCTGTCGTGGGTGCAAGTGATGTGCAAAAAGCATATGTTTACTTTTATTTATTTATTGCGGGTGTCAAAATGACGTATCACACGGAAATATACTAGGAACAATCAAAACAAGTGCACATATATAGTGCCACCTTCATTTGGCTATTGGAAGGATTTTTTGTAAAGTTGTCTGCCTGCGGGACTTAAGCAAGACTCAGATAGCCCAAGTTGCAAGTTTTGAATAGTAGTAACGGGCACTTTTGAACTTTTTATCTGTTTCAGCATTTATATGTCAGTAGTAAAGACAACCAAAGGCCTCTCCATTATTTATTTACTACTCCAAGGTCAAAACACGCATGGACTTTTCCATTATTCGCTACTTCCTCCGAGGCTGTAATACATAAATCTATTCCTTTTTCGTAAACGTCATTGCGACAGCTTCGTAATTTTCTTTACTTGCAGCAATTTAGTATTCAGAGCGTCCTACATAACTTCATTACGATGAGCCACTATATAAAAATGGAAGATGGAAAGCAACTATCGATTGCTGAAATGTTGAACAGTATTGAAAGGTGAGGAAGAGCATTACAGAGAGCGCAAGAGGTTACTAACCTAGAAATTTAAGGTACAACCCGGATCACCTGAAAGTAATTGAGAATTATGTAGTGGAGCAAGCCAGGGAAAATACATATGACTTGGAAGCCAATCTGGCCGTGCTGAAATTGTATCAGTTCAACCCGCACCTTTTGAATCTTGATATAACCTACATAATCTTGCTAAAGGCACTGACGAATTTGCCGCACACAGACTTTGTGCTCTGCAAGTGCCTACTGCTCCCACTTCAAATGCAAGATGACACTGTAAAGGATATAATTTATCTCGCAGATATCCTCGAGAAGTCGGATTTTATCTTGTTCTGGCAAAGGGTAGAAAAAACCCCCGAAAGGTATCGAACTATCACAGGGTTCTTCGACTCTATTAGGAAATTCGTCTGCCACGTTGTTGGTATCACATTCCAAACAATTGAAAGGGATCTGCTCGCCCGGTTGCTTGGCGATGTCGATGGTATGAAAAAAATGGTTTGGATTGGGAAGGCATTATATAAAACATTTTTATTTTAGATAATACTCTAAATCACTGGATGAAGAAGTACGGCTGGAAGCACCAAGGGCATTTAGTTTTCGTCTCTTCACAGGACGAGAATATCAAAACAAAGAATATTACAGAGAAAATTGAATTCGATAACTTGGCGCCACTCATGGCGCAATGCTTGTAAACGTATGTACGCTTTGAAATTCATCTGTGAATTTATATTTGTACTGTCGATCATTTCTCTCAAATAAAACGGATAAACAAATTAGAACTTTGCTTCCCGCTTTGTTTCTTGTTGCTGAATAGGTATTTCTATTGTTATTAAATTGGAATACTCAAGTATAGCCGCTGGTCCGTGCTATATATTTTTTAAATATTATTAGCTGTTGAATCCCATAAGGATGCTAGTAGTAGGTTCCAGATGTCCTTTCCTGGTGAAATTCTGACCTGGATACTTCTTGCGCTTAACACGTTGACGCCGGTGCAGTTTTTTGTATTTCACTTCATCGGGCGGCAGTTAAAATCGCATTTTGCTTTATCTGGCTGTACCTTGCACAAAATGTTCTCTAGCAAAATTTCAAAAGTGCAGTTTCCTTTTACTATACGTTTATTAAGACATAATAATTTTATTTATTATGTGTTAAGGCCCAATTACAATGAACGGATCTGAGCGCAACGGAACCGAAATGAAATGTGAAATAGGTTTTCTCACCATACGTTTTCTACCTCAGCGATTACATTGAACGGATACAAGCGCATTCGATCGGAACTACGCGCAGTAAATTTCGGATTGTGTAGAAATCGCCGGATTGAAGTGCTTTACTTTGACATTTCTATCCGTTCAGATCCATTCATTGTAATTGGGCCTTTACGCAAAGCTGATGTGAGCCACCGGTGGTACGCGCCGCCCGATGAGGCAGTCTAGTGCGGGCCACCGGTGGTACGCGCCGGCGTGAACGTGTTAAAGAAAATTAGTCGATTTTTTTCTGATATTTTTAAATGTTTATTCGGGTAATATTTTAATAATTTCTTTTAACAATTTTGTTCTGTGTCCCCAGTAATGACTACTATTTTAAAAACAAATATCTACACCAACCGACTCGGATAATTCAACAATACGAGAACTAGATTGCACTACGGTATCCACGCGCTTACAATGTTTACACAATTCAAAATTTGCAAATACTGCAACAAGCGTCTCAAAAAATCTATAGCTATGCTAACAACAAATTTTCCCAACTTTAAAGCCGCGTTTCCAATACAGCGTGGAGATTCAGAGTATTTGCTATCTCCACACTTCACACGATAGAGTTGTATCTTTTGTCTCTTTAAAAATCTCACTCTGAATCCGAGAGTCAGCGTGAAAGTGGGACCTGCTTCTACTTCCGCGCTGGAGATGTCGAAAGCTTTCGAACTTGATTTAATACGAGATGGCGCTGCTGCAAAGTTTCTTTCTTGGAATGCAAAATTGGCAAAATTATTGCTTCTTATATATGAAATAAAATTATTATTAGACTAATTTGTTTAATATTAAATTAATAATAATATTAAATGTAATATTCTGTAGAATTGCTCGTTATTTTGGCAACAATTAGTTATTCAAATGTGCTTTTTCGGATGAGTTGCACTAAGTCATCTACAGATGGCTCGTATATTTTCGAACTACTTTAACAATCGACAATATATTTATGTAATGAGCTACTGCAAGGGTAGCTGCAACTTTATTTCCCACAATTTTAATTAATTTACAAGAATACAATCTTCACTCTTCACACGACATTTGACAACAAAATTACAGGCAGCAACCTGATTTCGAAAGCTCCGAATATGTCGAACATACTCTGCGCTGCCATTTGGAACGGGCCTACTTTGGCGCTGAACTCCACGCTGTATTGGAAACGCGCCTTAAAGGCGCGTTTTCAATACAGCGTGGAGATTCAGAGTATTTGCTATCTCTACACTTCACACGACAGAGTTGTATCTTTTGTCTCTTTAAAAATCTCACTCTGAATCCGAGAGTCGGCGTGAAAGTGGGACCTACTTCTACTTCCGCGCTGGAGATGTCGAAAGCTTTCGAACTTGATTTAATACGAGATGGCGCTGCTGCAAAGTTTCTTTCTTGGAATGCAAAATTGGCAAAATTATTGCTTCTTATATACGAAATAAATTTATTACTTGACTAATCTGTTTACAGAATATAATATTCTGTAGAATTGCTCGTTATTTTGGCAAAAATTAGTTATTGAAAGGACCCCGCACAATCCTTATGGAAAATGGCTTTCGGCCAAATTAGCTGAAATTTTGCACAGAGGTAGCTTTCAGCTCACTGATGAAAAGTCTCAATGGGCGCAACCCCCAAAAATCAAACCCCGACCCCCCACGCCCCCCCGAAGTCTCAATATATACCCCAAATCACATTATGATGAAAATCAGTTCAAAACAGATGTATTCATTTGAAACTTCGCACAGTGGTAGCTTTCAGCATGCTGGTCAAAAGTCTCAAAGGGCGTAACCCCCAAAAATCAAACCCTCACCCCCCACGCCCCCCCCCCAAGTCTCAATATATACCCCAAATCACATTATGATGAAAATCAGTGCAAGAGAGATGTATTTATTTGAAACTTCGCAAAGTGGTAGCTTTCAGCATGCTGGTCAAAAGTCTCAATGAGTGCAACCCCTTATATCCAACCAAATCCAACCAACCCAGTCGCAAAATATACAGGGTGATCCAAAAGTATGGAAACGGCTAAATAACTTTCGAGGAATGCATTTTGGAGAAAAAAGTTGTAGGCAAAAGTTTTAGGAATATTCCCCAGCTATTCAATGGTGACCTTATATTTGACCTTGACCGTGGCCTTGAAGGTCATTTCAAGGTCAAGTTGACTTTTTTAAATTGGAACCCTTATTTTTGACCACGGAAATGGAAAGAGCGGACAATTTTACGTCCAATTATGACCTTGACCATGACATTGAAGGTCATATCAAGGTCAAAATGGCTCTTTAAAGAGGAACCTGCATTGATACTGCGGAATTGCAGAGTGGAAGTTTTGCGTCCAAATGTGACCTTCACCACAACCTTGACCTTTAACATGACCTTGGCAATGACCTTGAGGGTTATATCAAGGTCAACGTGGTTTTTTGAAGAGGAAACCATGTTTTTGACCACGGAAATGGAGAGAGCGGAAAAGTTAACGTCCGACTATGACCTTGACCATGATATTGAAGGTCATATCAAGGTCAAGATGGTTCTTTAAAGGGGAACCTGCATTGTTACTGCGGATTTGGAAAGAGCAGAAGTTTTGCGCCCGGATGTGACCTTGACCATGACACACTTGACCTTGCCTTAATCGACTTCACCATGCTCGGTCGTTAACTTTTCCGCTCTTTTCATTTCCGTGGTCGTTAACTTTTCCGTTCTTTCCATTTCCGTGGTCAAAAACATGGTTTCCTCTTCAAAAAACCACGTTGACCTTGATATAACCCTCAAGGTCATTGCCAAGGTCATGTTAAAGGTCAAGGTTGTGGTGAAGGTCACATTTGGACGCAAAACTTCCACTCTGCAATTCCGCAGTATCAATGCAGGTTCCTCTTTAAAGAGCCATTTTGACCTTGATATGACCTTCAATGTCATGGTCAAGGTCATAATTGGACGTAAAATTGTCCGCTCTTTCCATTTCCGTGGTCAAAAATAAGGGTTCCAATTTAAAAAAGTCAACTTGACCTTGAAATGACCTTCAAGGCCACGGTCAAGGTCAAATATAAGGTCACCATTGAATAGCTGGGGAAAATTCCTAAAACTTTTGCCTACAACTTTTTTCTCCAAAATGCATTCCTCGAAAGTTATTTAGCCGTTTCCATACTTTTGGATCACCCTGTATATTTTGCGACTGGGTTGGTTGGATTTGGTTGGATATAAGGGGTTGCACTCATTGAGACTTTTGACCAGCATGCTGAAAGCTACCACTTTGCGAAGTTTCAAATAAATACATCTCTCTTGCACTGATTTTCATCATAATGTGATTTGGGGTATATATTGAGACTTGGGGGGGGGGGGGGGGGGCGTGGGGGGTGAGGGTTTGATTTTTGGGGGTTACGCCCTTTGAGACTTTTGACCAGCATGCTGAAAGCTACCACTGTGCGAAGTTTCAAATGAATACATCTGTTTTGAACTGATTTTCATCATAATGTGATTTGGGGTATATATTGAGACTTCGGGGGGGCGTGGGGGGTCGGGGTTTGATTTTTGGGGGTTGCGCCCATTGAGACTTTTCATCAGTGAGCTGAAAGCTACCTCTGTGCAAAATTTCAGCTAATTTGGCCGAAAGCCATTTTCCATAAGGATTGTGCGGGGTCCTTTGTGTTTTCGGATGAGTTGCACTAAGTCATCTACAGATGGCTCGTATATTTTCGAACTACTTTAATAATCGACAATTCTGAAATATATTTATGTAATGAGCTACTGCAAGGGTAGCTGCAACTTTATTTCCCACAATTTTAATTAATTTACAAGAATACAATCTTCACTCTTCACACGACATTTGCCAAAAAAATTACACATGATTTCGAAAGCTCTGAGTATTTCGAACATACTCTGCGCTACCATTTGGAACGGGCCTACTTTGGCGCTGAACTCCACGCTGTATTGGAAACGCGCCTTAATTCACACAAATTGATATATATTCACAATGAGTCAAAACGATGTTAAGATATTTATGTTCACAATAGTAAAGTGGGGGGACAATTACCGTACATGTCAGCAATAACGAGCCGGGACACCTACCAAAACACTCCTTTCCCAGCAATTCACAAAAGACCGGAATAAAATTCTAATCTCAGGTACTCTTAAGAAATTTAAGAAAATGTTTTTTGTGAAATTTAATAGCATTGCTAACCGAAATTTATGTAAGGATGACTGGAGGTTTTTGAGATTTATTAATTTTCATTAGAACTGGCCAATGACGAAAAATTTTTGTAATGCGAACAGGCTCTATCTTTTCCTTAATGTGGTTCGTCCTAGCTTGTACTAAAGTGTTGATGTTCCTTGCGGTTGGATGAGTATCGGTATTTGCGACATGATTTTCAAAACTAGAAGTCGTGAAATATGGTTTTAAATAATTCACCGAAATGTTAACCCTGTAGCGGTCGCGCGGCGGTATTTAGACCGCCATAAACACATTAGCTACGTTTTTTGCATCTGGATCTGGCTCTGGATAAGGATTAAATGAAAAAAACGATTCAGATTAATCACCGGGATCACGATTATGGGTTTGAGGAGCTGGAATTCCTGTTTTTGCTAATCTAATAAGAATAGGGGATTAGACGACAGCTTTCGTCAAAGAAAACTCAAAAATAGCCTTCAAAGTTTTGTTTTTTATTAAATCCCATAATCAGAAAAACGATTTGATTTATTTTGTTACTGTAAATTACTTTTTCTTTGTGTGCTCAGAACCAATCGACTACAAATTTCATTGCTGCCATCATTTCAGACAAGAAAAACTACAGCAGCGACTCTGTTAAAAATTTCCGAACTATTCATCCGACACTAGCACTTCTCGTAGAATTTTTTGTAACCACTTCTTGCGGATCATTGATTCTAATCCAAATGAAAGTGTGGATCACGAGTTGTTGTTGTATGTCAATGTTAAGAGATTGATCCAGATCCTGATCCGATTGAAAAAAACGAAGCTATTGACTTGACTCCTCTAAAAGGTGGGAACTTGTAAACAATCTCGTCCGTATATATGCTCGATGTGTGCTACCTGCCTCTTCTCCCTTCTCCGATTCGGCATTTCCCTTATAACTTAACATTGCGAGGGGAGGTAAACTTGAGCGACCTAGTGCTAGTACAGCAAACTAGATCGTCTTTAAAAAAGCGTTCTTAAAAGAAGCTTCAGTTTATAGCTTACGCTGTAAAAGCTGTCTGTGAGAACTTTTTGGTGACTATTTCTCTCTCTATGTTTCTTATAGGTATTTACAGAGGTAGTAGCCTTGAGCTGCTTTATCTAATGGGAAATTTTGCTGGGCGTATTTTCGAGAGATTGCACATGGGTTGGAATTTTGAGAGGATATTAAGGTGTCCCTTCTTGTTGAAGTAGATATTCTTTGATCACAACAGCCATCTCGCATAGTAAGCAAAGATAATCTAATCATGTATAGTGACAAGAACAAAATATTAGAGTTTTTTGCACTTAAACACAACTCTAACCATTTCCCCGAACAAAACAGCAGCGGCAGGTCAACTTGACAGCACGGCTTTCCGTGGTAATTTGTTCGATGGGCAGTAAAGGCCCAATTACAATGACCGGATCTGAACGGATAGAAATGTCCAAGTATGCAGTGAAACGGATAGGAAATTAACACCGATTACAATGACGTATCTGTTCGGATTAAATCGTCAAAGTAGTTTCTTTAAATCTCAAAAGTGCGAAAAGTAGAAATGCATATAAATCGGAAAAGAAAAGCATTTTCAATATTTCTAATGTTGTGTAAAACTTAAAAAATTGAAAATAGATAAAAAAACCGGTGGTGGCAGTTCTTCTGTTTGACACTTCAATTCGTCAATCCGTCGATTTCTACACAAAACGAAATTTACTGCGCATAGTTCCGATCGAATGCGCTTGTATCCGTTCAATGTAATCGCTGAGGTAGAAAACGTATGGTGGGAAAACCAATTTGACATTTCAACCCGGTTCTCTTGCGCTCAGGTCCGGTCATTGTAATTGGGCCTTAAGAGTAACATAAGCCAAGAGAGAAGAGCGCATTCTCGCGTCGCTCGCAGAAGAGCTTTAAGGCCCGCGCCCATAGAGTCCGGAATTCGTGCGGAATTCGTCCGACTCCGGCAAGCTTAAAGCTTTTGCCGTACGGCAAACAAACCCGCGCCCATAGAATCCGGAATTTCTGCGGCAAGCTTTCAACATTCTTGTCATTTTGACTTAAAAGCGCTCAAAGTGGTTCTTATCATGGTCATTGAAAAAGACCAAATGAAAAGACAACGATGTATATTAATAGAGTAATTAAATTTCTATTAATGGGACTTCTACTATTTTATTATTGGAGGAAAGGCGCTGCTTTTGGGTGCGACCAATGTATCAGGTATTAACATATTTTCGTTTTTCTATAAATTTGAAGTTTGACTTCCAGCTAAGGCTCACACCTTTTAAGCAAAGCTTTGAAGCTTTCCTTGCCGCATGTAGTACGGATCAAAAGTTAAGAAATGTTCAACTTTTCAATCCGGCTGCGACTGCGGCAACGCGTTTCTATGGGTGCACTCCCATAAGAAAGCATGTAGTTCAACTTACGTTTGCCGGAGTCGGACGAATTCCGGACTCTATGGGCGCGGGCCTTTATTTCGGCGGCCGTGTAGAGCTTTACAGAATTAACTTTCGATTCCACGGTTAATAAAAAAAAAAACACATCAAATACCAATTTGCGGATTATAAGTTCTGCATTTATTTACTTTCCTATTTAATTTTCTTTCTCGACTTAACTTTCTTAAAATCCGGAACAAGACTGACTCGATAACTAGGTGGGATGCCTCAAGTGTGTTCGGTGCGCGGGTAGCTTACCTTGCAATTTCCACGAATTTTGCTGTGGGAATCGCAACTTTTGTGCATTCAGCGTCTAGACGAGTTTTTAGGAAATTAGGAAAGCGAGCTGCGCGCACGTTGACCGAAAACGTGATTTAAATAATGTTAACAACCGGTGTTATATCGTGGGGTGATCTGCTAATAAAGCTAAAGTTGTTACCTATAACACCCCCACCGTTACTCTGAGGCTCCGACGAAGTTTTTACAATATTTTCCTTATTAACATAATATTTGTTAACAGTATTTCTTTTATTAATTTAATATTTTAAAATTTTTACAGAGCAAAAGATTATAGTTACAATAATCAGGGACCCGCTAAATGAAAGATTTAATATGCTATTGTTCTTATCTCGTACAGATACTTCTTCTTTAATTTCCTATTGTTTTTGATATTTTTTATATGTAATTCTTCCAAGGTAATTATTGTTTGGTTTTCGATTATTTTAATCATATAGTGTGGCAAAATTATGTTTTCCTTGACTCTTAACGCAAAATTTTCATAAGTATTTTCACCTAATTCTATTTTACAATTTTACAATTTTCGTACTTAATTAAGGGGTTAACCTACTGTTGAAATGGCAAAATCGCCTTTTTTTTTTAAACAGCTATAAAAAAAAATTGACAAGACATATCGGTTTGAAATTTTGCATGCTTCTTTATTAAGGTTAAAATATAAAAAAAGTATTGTCAAAATTTATTAAAAAACAAAATGGCGGCCATAGTCGCTGAGCGATGCAGCACCTTGCGTCGTAAAATTAAAATTGCGCCTCGTAAAAATCAGCCAAAAATATCCATCTGGAACAAAAAAACGAAAAAGTTTCGTTTACTTTATGTGTTCAGCTATTGCATGAACCTCAAATCAGAACAAAAAATCGATTTCCCGCGACTTGGTACTCTTCTGAAAAGTGGGGTATCGAAATTCGATTTTTTTCAGGTTAAAAACAGGGTCGCATAATTAAAAAAAAAACATTTTTTTGCTGAAAATTGAGGTTCATGCAATAGATAAATGTGTCATGAGTATGTAAAAAAATTTTCAAGCGATTCGATTGAGTAGTTTTTTCGCATTTTTACGACGCGCACAAAAAAAGTGCATTTCGAGAAAAACGCGTTTAAAGTTTTTTTAACCGAAATTTTTGCTCCCGAAAGTGGGAGCGCACTCGCTTCTAAGCGCTATAACATCAAAACGAATGTAGATATCGATCTGAAATTTTACACACGTATTCTTGAGACGCTTTTCTACCTGAATATGCAAAAAAAAAAAGTCGAAAATTTTTCAAAAGTAGGTTAACCCCTTAAGTTGGTCCCTTCTATACTTAGGCTAAAGTTACTACAATTTTGCGTGAGGTTTGTTTTTACTAGGTTCTTTGTTACAATTATGCCCGGTGTAAGTTCTTTTATTTCTATTTTGTTAGAGGATTTCATGGGACAGTGCGCTTGATTAAAGTTCATTATCTTTGATATACCATTATCTGTAATTTTTATTGTTTTTCTCTTCGTTTGATTTTATGTTTCCGGAAAATATACAATTGAATTGGTTACTAATGAATGAACTATCTTCAATATTTAAGGAGGTATCCCACTCTAGAGGCCCTTGAATTGAACGTTTTTTTTTTCAGGGAGTTGAACAAGAAAATACAAAATATTTAGAGTTAAACATAATAATCCTCTTATTATATGATCTTTAATGAATATTTTGAGAAAAAAAAAAAATTTATGAACGGGTTGGGTCAGGGCAGGCCTGCTACTGGGACTCATAACTTAGGAACGGCAGCTCATGGTGTGTACAATAGCTGCGTTTTTTTCAATCGGATCAGGATCTGGATCAATCTCTTAACATTGACATACAACAACAACTCGTGATCCAGACTTTCATTTGGATTAGAATCAATGATCCGCAAAAAGTGGTTACAAAAAATTCTACGAGAAGTGCTAGTGTCGGATGAATAGTTTGGAAATTTCTAACAGAGTCGTTGCTGTAGGTTTTCTTTTCTGAAATGATGGCAGCAATGACATTTGTAGTCGATTGGTTCTGAGCACACAAAGAAAAAGTAATTTATAGTAACAAAATAAATCAAATCGTTTTTCTAATTATAGGATTTAATAAAAAACAAAACTTTGAGGGCCATTTTTGAGTTTTCTTTGACGAAAGCTGTCGTCTAATCCCCAATTCTTATTAGATTAGGAAAAACAGGAATTCCAGCTCCTCAAACCCAAAATCGTGATCCCGATGATTAATCTGAATCGTTTTTTTCATTTGATCCTGATACAGAGCCAGATCCAGATGAAAATAACAGCCAAACACATAATCTGAAAATTATGAGATTGCACATTAATAATCTTTATATATGTGACTATGGCATGAGTGTGACACATTTTGAAAAAAAAAAAAATTTATTCTTTTTTTTAATTTTTCTTACTTATTCGTTATATTTTTAAGTTGATTTTTACTGTTAAAACATGGGATACAAGCTATGTAAATGTAAAAATGCCTGATTTGCTCCACTTAGGTTATAGAGGCAAAGCTAACACAGCTTGTACCAAAATCTGAAATTTTTCGGATGAATGGTTTTCTCAGAATGCTGCACACCATTCATCAAAACGGTGTTTTAAGAATAATGGTATTTAAGTTAAAGTTAAAGGCAACGAGGAGTGTTAGGGAGCGCGCAGCTGCGCATGGAATCGCCTATAGCGGCGCGAGCTTTTCAAATTTCGCGGCAAGCGATAACTTAAACGATTCAGGAAAGAACACAGAATTTTTCAAAACTAAAAAAAAATGCATTTTTTGAACGTTCTAGAGTGGGATACCCCCTTAATCTTTTGTTTTCTATGTTTGGAATAGGTTCTATAATTATTTTTGAGTAAAGTGTATTTGGGGATTAGGATAACGATCATGATTTGGTCGGCTTAGGATGCAACTACAATTCGAACGTCTTTAAAATCTTCAATATCTTTTATTAGTTTTAATTCTTGGTTAGTTAGGATGTTTCGAGAGAGGATGCCTAGTTTGCTTGTGAGAATAATTTGGTTGATGTTGTCTAGGTGGTTTCGTAGTAAATTTATATCGTAATTAATTTGGTAAATGTGTTGGATATATGAAATTTTATCTGCTAATCTCAAAATTGCGTTTCCGTTTTGTTCTTTGAAATACTTCGGATATTGCTTAATGTCCTTCTGTTGAGTTTGAATGTGTTTCGTAATATTCCTTATTTGCTCTGAGATTTCTTTATTAAATAGAACTTGTTTATTATTTTCCTCTATTAAATTTTTGTTGTTAGTAGTTAGTGCGGTTAATTTATCTTTTATCTCTATTTCGTAGTTGTAGTCCATATTTCTTGTTAAATATTTAAAACTGGTTCCTATTATATTTATGAGATCTCGTTTTGATCTTGAATGGGGTATTAAGTGTGAAATTTTTCCTTAAGTAGGTTAAAATTATGTATTAGGGTATTAAACATAGGGCTTACTAGGCTACTCTTAACTTGTATCATCTCGATATTCTCGGCTATCTGACCTTCGACTGTTTCATATTCCGTCCTATTTATGATATGTAGGGCTTTCTTAAATCGTTTTATGATTTTTATGTTGTTCTCTTTTACCATGATATATATCCATTATTGTTGTTGAGGTCCTGGATATCAATTGTTTGGCAAAGTGCTATGGGAAGGATTGTTAGAAGCAGATGCACTAGCGTTTTGAGTATCCGCATGATGACCTGAAATGGAGGTTCGAGTTTTGGGTTTTTTCTTCTTAAACTTAGCTTTAATTGTAGGAAGAGAATTGTTTTGGAATTTTTGTTTTCTTTTAATATGAGATTTGAAGTACTTCAAACCAGTATCTTTGTAAGTGAAGTGGTTATTGTCTAATTCATCTATATCTAGTTTTCTAAACTTTGCGTGGTTTTCGCCGCCACGACTATCCTTTACAAAATTTAGGCCTGGTTCTATTTCGTTATCATCCCGGTTCTTGTTTAATTTGGATATTACCTTTTCTTTAATTTTAAGATTTTCCTCTGAATTTCTGGATATTCGTCATCTTTAACTTTACCGTTACCGAAGTCAAGCGGTTTTCTAATTGTTGTCGAATGGATCGTGTTATTGTAAAATCGGATGATTCTAAGAGTTTTCTCCTCAACCGTGTCAACATCTTTGTTGTCTTCAAGTTTCTTCAAAGTCTCAAAACTCTATATATATTCGGGGTCCTTTGGGTTAATTTTCTGCTCTTTTTTTAGGCGGTTTTGCTATTCTTGAATAATCTTTGATGAACTTTCTGTAGTATCCCGTAAGCCCAAGAAACATTTTGTATCTGCTTGAGTGTCTTCGGGATAGGGAATTTCTTTACGCACTCGATCTTGGAAGGGTTTGGTCGGATGCCATCTAATGTTATAATGTGCCCTAAGAATTCTGTTTCCTTTTTTAAGAATACAGACTTGTCAAGCTGTACCATTAAATTCACTTCTTCAAGTCTTTTGAAGATTTTGGTGAGGGAGTCAGTTTTATGAATATCTCCTTCATCTATCTGTAGTTGATGGAAACCTTTCGCAAGGTCGATCGTCGTGAAATACTGCCTTTCTCCAACACCTCGTTGATTTGTTTCTCGACTTCCTATTTATGAATGAATGGATATCTATAGGACTTGACATGTACGGGTACGTCGTTTATTGTCCGTATTTTGTGTTTTATGACATTCGTGAATGATAGGTCGGAATAGTTTTTATAGAATATTTTTGGGAATTGCTTTATTACGTTCAAAAGTTTGGACCTTTCTTCTGAGTTTAAATGGTCCGCACGTATCTGTTCCAAGAGGGGTTTACATTTACTTTCTCCTACTATATTAAAATTTTCGCTGTTCACTACTTGAGTATGTAATGGTTCAAGACTGTTTTGTCTACAAATGTCGTTTTTCACTTCTACCGTGACTTTGGTTTTATAATCCTTCACGTTGTAGATACCTTCTTTAATGATAAGGCACCCATCAGATTTTATGCACCATGTAAAATATTGTAAGCACGGAAACATTTTTTTTTTTTTTTCGTTTTACGCATTTTAATGCCAGATCCGAAAATATCTTGATATGCGGGCTTAGAAAATGCGGGAAGTATCGCGCATACCAGTTCTTATTACATGGTTGAGATTTCTACTATTACACATTGTACTTCGTTGAAGAAATTTTTTTGAATGAATGAATTTAAAAGCTACTTGCATCAACAGTATGACATACACCTCGCAGAAAAGTTAGGTTCATCAGTCTGTCGAGCTCTACCGGGCTTCCATGCCTTTACAGGTTGTGATTATACAGTTCGTAAAGGAAAAATTAAGGCCTACAACCTGCTATTACAAAATGAAGAATATCAAAATATGTTCGAGAATTTGACGTATCCAAAAGACATTAATACGAACCAACGGAATGTGGATCGCAATTGAATGAATGAAGGAAGAAAGCAAAGAACCAGAAGAGGAAAGAAATTATAATTTTGATGGTAATGATTTGGATGATTATCAATAAATAATCTTGAATTAAATATAAAATTCTGTATCAACCTTAATTTATTGTATTGACAACTTCAATTAAAATTTTCCTATAATCCCTTTTTCCATATTAATCTGCATATAACTTAAAATCTAAGAAAGAAACCGGAGTTAGAGAAATTACATGTACTCCCAAGAAATGACTTCCGGCATTTTCTAAGCCCGCATATCAAGATATTTTCGAATCTGGCATTAAAATGCGTAAAACGAAAAAAAAAGAAAATGTTTCCGTGATAACAGAGAAATTTTACCCCTTATCACATCATTCAAATATGTAGGTATGCCGGATCTTTCCGGCTAAAAAGTATCGGTCGGCCGGGTTTTTTCTAAATCTGCATAAAATTTCGCACAAATTAACTTTAGATTGATCAAAATCCGCGATGACGGTAAAACATTGTGGCCATTGAATAATACAAAATTTAATTAAACATGTTTTCGGCTAATTAAATCAACGCCGACCAAGCCCATCTTATTCTCCTGAGTGAAAACTTTTCATTCCCACCAAAAATTTTCAAATCCGCGATCATGGTACTTTCAGGATTGGTGGCTCCCGGACTATCAGATAATAAAAGGATTATTAAAAAAGCGTTTGCGCTTTCAAAAGAATAAAAGGTTTTATAAAAGAAAAGAGTTAAGATTATTTATTTTATCAGATGTAGTCCATTTGAGTATAGAAATAGCGTTGGTTAAGAAACGATTAACGACAGCATAGGTTTTTGTTATTGTTTGTAGCGGGCTTGGGTCGCAAATTGTTGAGGACACCATGAGCCGCCACTGCTTGATTTTACGCAATCATTCTGAATGAGCTGGAGCCATTGATGCTGTACATTCTTTTTTAAAAGTTACCTTAACGGTTGGGATAGTTCTGCTAAGTTCGGGATATTATTATTATTATTATTATAGTCTATTTATCTCTTTTTTGACAGACCTATTTTATATAGGTGGTATCTTAGCCCATGGTGGCCAGTTAGGTAACCTACCAACAGTCTGAGATCAGCTTTACTCAAAGCTTTAATTTCAGAGTAGGTGTAGGGTCTGACGACTTGCCGGATCCCAGGGAAGTTTTCCCAGTGTATGTACTGTAGATTCCTGGCCCATTCTTCTATCACAGCTTTGGATGACGACCAGCCAATGCTGCAGAAGGGCTCAGGACCTTTGAATCGAGATGATGAACCTTCCCTAGCAAGTTCATCAGCAACCTCATTTCCCTCAACGCCGGAGTGTCCCGGTGCCCAACAGAGATTAACCCTGTTGGAAGTCGCTAAGTGTTGAAGGGTATCAAAGCACTCTTTAACGAGTCTAGACGAGAAACGCCATGACGAGAGTTCCTTGAGGGCCGCTTGGCTATGGGAGAAGATAGTGATATTGGCACCTTTAAGTCTCTTGTTAATGTTGAGAAAGGCGCAGGCTTCAATGGCATGGATTTCAGCCTGGAAAACACTGAACCATTTGCCAATTGCTATCGAGACCTTGGTTATGGGTCCATAGACATCAGCACCAGCATCATGTTCCGTTTTTGAGCCATCTGTGAACCAACTGAGAGTTCTGGTGTCCAGACTGAGGCCGCCGCCATTCCTGTCTGCACTTTCAGGGATAAGAATCCTGAATCTCCTCCCGAAGCGCAGTTCCCTGGTCATGTAGTCTGTTATATAAGAGATCTTTAAGTCAGGGATGCTCATGTGACCATTGTCAGCCATTTGCATTTTGGATGTAATTTGCTCTCTCAAAGCACTAATTGCAGCTGATTTCAAAATGAAAAAGTGCAGGGGTTCGAGTCCTACTATCGCCTCCATGGCGAGTGTTGGACAAGTCCTCATGGCTCCTGTTATGGAGAGGAAGTTCGGGATAGAGACACTCATATAATTTATCATTCCTAAATATTTTTGTAACTCTTTTTTATTTTTGCAATCCTGAATGTTTTCAATGGCTTTCACTCTAGATGGTTCTACAGAAATACTTTCTAACCTAATTCATCTTGTATTGTATCTTTCTTTCATTAATCTTCACATTTTTTTTATCGCTCTTTCTATTATCGGTTGATCATTTTTTCGTGCTCTCCTCATTTTCAGTGGCGATTAAGATATCGTTGATGTAGATAATTGCACCCTTAGCAAAGTTCGTTTCATTAAATTTCTGACATACTTGTGGGGCTGTCTTAATTCCAAACTGAAAGTCTATTAAATTTGTGTTGAAAATGTGCATAATTTGCTAGAAGCCTCATCTAAACATATTTGCTGGTAACTGTCTTTAAGATCGAGAACAGTGAAATTTTTTTATTTGCCAATTTGGATACTAATTCCTCCTTCCACAGTATTGGGTAAGTTTCAAGTTGAATCGCCTCATTTAAGAATTTCGGATCCAAACATATTCGGATTTCCTTATTGGGTTTTTCCACGATTACGATTGCGGTTCTCGCGCGCACTCTACCAGTTCTATAATTGTGCGATGACATAGTTTTGTTAATGTTTCTTTTACTGGCCTTTTCAACGATTGCTGGTTTTACGAGTTGCATTTTCCTTTAAGTCAATTTTATATTTTTCGGCAAATTTTCTTAAGCCCCCAAAAACCGATTTATTTTTCCGTAGGATATCTTCCTTTATGTTCATTGCTACAGATTTCACTCTTTTTATTATTAGGTTGATAAAAAAGTGTTGTCGCAATAATTTCAGTAGAATTTTTTTATTCATATATCTTATGCAAAGCATTTCTAATCAACAATATATTCGCCATCTAATTCTATAACACTCGACCATCTAACAGGTAAGTCATTAATTCCTTTTGTCCAAAACTGCGGCGGGTGTGACTCGAAGAAATTGGACACATCCTCCATGAGATTGACGACGTTGTTGAAAATTTTGTTCCTCAATTATGACTTCAAATGTTTGAACAAATAATAGTCAGATGGCGCGATGTCGGGAGAGTACGGTGGCTGAGGAACGGTATTCCAGTGAAGCTTAGTGATTGTTTTGTAGGTTTACTTTGCGATATGCGTTCTCGCGTTAGCGTAGAGAAGGTGGACAGTCGCGCGTCTTGACCGTTTTTCTCTTATAGCTTTTGCCAATTCCTGGAGATTCTCGATGTATCGTGTAGAGGAGATCGTCTTGTCTGTAGGGCGAAAATTGTGAAAGAGCATTCCCTTTGCGTGCCTGAAACAGCACAACAAAATCTTTCGTGAGTGGGGATCAGATTTCGGTTGCTCTGGCGGCTTTTCTCCGATAGGAAGCCAATATGCTAGACGCGTGCTGTTATCATAAAAGATCCAGCTTTCATCTCCCGTCACAAGATCCTCTAAAAACTCCTTGCGATGATGACGAAGTAGGAGAGACTGACAGATGGTCACGTGGCAGTTCTTATTGTCGTCGGTGAGACGGTGTGGTATCCATCGAGCTAGAACTTGCCTGTATCCCAAGTTGTGTAAGGGGTTTACTATTGATGGTTGGGTGCAGCCAAGTTCTCTTGCTAGCTCGTGCGTACTTGCCTCAGGATTCTCTTTGATGCAGCGGAGTAATGCGTCATCGTCGATGGTCGAGGGTCATCCAGAACGTTCCTTATCTTCAAGACTTGCGTATCAAGATTTAAAACGTTTGCACCAACGCTGGACTGTTATATGAGAAACGACGTTCTCGCTGAATGCATTCTGTATATTTTTAGCAGTCGTGCTTGCATTCGTACCACGCTGCTACTCGTAGAACATGATCGCCCGAAGTTGCTCCTGCGTTATCGAAGCCATTTCTGTCCACTAGAACGCATGCCCGCCCTTCTATACCCTGTCACGCGGAAGAGTAGAAAACATCCTAGAATATTTTTTAAATCGCTTGCGTCAAAACGTAATAAAAAAAATTTAAAAAATTTTCCGACAAAACTTTTTTATCAACCTAATAGATTTAAGTCTAGGCGTGCTTTAAGACCTAAAATGAGAACATTATTGGCTCGAACAATGTAAAACTTTTAGGAGCTGATAGTATTTTTAAACATGTGTACTTCTTGAAATATTTTTCTGGTAAAACGTTTACCTCTGCACCTGAGTCTAATTTAAATTTATGAAATATGTATTCTTCAATCCAATTTTTTCTATCCATGATTCACTTTTAATTTGTTTATTATTTAACTGATCAATATAAAAATTACTTGGATTACTGACAGCTTCCGTACTTGAATTTGTTATCAGTTTTACTTACTTTGTTTTATTTTTATTTGTACATGCAGCTGCGAAGTGGTTTATTTTAATACAGTTGTTGCACCGTTTTCCAAATGCCACATTTGCCTCTTTAATGTGTTGAGCAACAATACATACAATTTTTAAGTACCTCTCGTTTGTTTTGCGCAAACCTAAATATTGTACAATTATTTTCAGTCTTCTTATCATTTGTTACATTTCTATTAGAATAATACTTAACTTCAACTTCTCTTGATGCTTTAGGCTTCATCTCGTCAATTTGTATGCCTCCCGAATCTTTGCAGAGTGCCTTGGCTTGTAATTTCGTTGCTTCCACTGCTTTCGCAATCTCCAAGCAGATATTTTTCTAGGTGCTTACCGTTGACATTCAAGACAATTCTGTCGCGCAGTATTCGCTCTTCAACAGCTTTGAAGTCACAGTTCTGTAGAAGCCTTTTAATGTCCATATAAAAGGAATCAAATGGTTCACTCACTTGTTGATTCTGACTATGGGATAAAAACGTGTTGTATATACATGCGCGTAGCTAGGGGGGGGCAAGGGTGGGCAATAACCACCCTAGAAACCTCTTTGCCCACCCTAGAAAAATCGACAGTGTTGAAGAATTACTATACTGTCTAATTGCTTTTTATTTTAAGATTCAATACGAACCCTACCTAGAAAATAGTGTTGGTGTGCACTTGTTCGGTTATTGTTATTGCGCGCGGTACTAGATGTTTCCAATATTTGGATTACAGTATTCAATAAAAGCTAATTAATAAAAGTTAATTGAAAAGACGTAAGGTATGTTATGTTTTTGGTTTTACTAAGTTTTTAGTAAATTAGAACGTTGGCATCAAATTAAATCAATCGCCTCGCCTCATTTAGAAATGTTTTTTGTTTGTTTTTACGAGGGGCGTTCAATGTATTCTCGGTATCGGGGTGATATACTAATGATGAGGGTAATTAAATTATCTCATTAGTTAAAGACACTTTTTGAGGGTATAAATATAAAATTTTATTTAGTTGTCACCATTAGTATTCAATATATCATTAAGAAAAGGCAACTACGATGACTGATGCGACAATTTTGAAAAAAAAATCGAGCAGCGCGCTGTGATAAAATTCCTTACAAAACAAGGAAAGACTCAAAAAGTTATTCACGAAGAAATGGTGACTGTTTACTAAGATTCTGCTCCATCATTCACCACTATTCAGAAGTGGTCTAGTGAATTCAAACGGGGTAGAGAGAGCATTGAAGACGACCGGTTAGTGCCACTACTGAAGAAAACGTCAAAATCGTTGAGAAACTTGTACTTAAAGATGGTCTTGTAAGAGTGAAAACATTAGCAGAAAGTACTAACCTATCCGTGGGTACCATTCACACTATCCTTCATGAGACTATAAAAGCAAAAAGACATGGAAAATTGACCGCCGGTGTCTTGCTTCATCACGACAACGCATCGGTTCACACAGGGCGCGTTGCCAAGGCTGTTGCTGTGCGGGAATGCGGATTTGAAGAAATCAATCATCCACCCTACAGCCCGGATCTGGCACCTAGTGATTACTTTCTGTTCCCAAATCTTAAGAAAGATCTTCGAGGTAAGCATTTTTTCGACGATGAAGAGTTGAAGGCGGCAATTGATGAATATTTTTCAGACAAGAAAGAAAAATATTTTTTAGGGGCTATAGAAAAGTTACTTTCCCGCTCAAATAAGTGTTTTGAGGTGATGGGGAACTACATTGAAAAATAAATTTTATTCAGAATTTTCTGCTTATTCTTTCATACCTACACCGAAAATGCATTGAACGCCCCTCGTATTTAAAGATATGAAAACATTCTTTAAAAAACCCGAATAGTCGGTGATACATGATAATGAAAAGATGGGAAATACAAGTAATTCTAGTTCTTCTATACAACCTAAAGCATCAACAAGTACATCTAAAGAAAATGACCCACGAACTGTGGTAGGCGATGGTTTATAAATATCAACTATTCTAGTTTAAAAACAACGTTTTAGATTTTCGCTTGGGAATGATATATTTTCCTGCGGTAAAAATTAGCCCCAGGATACTATTACATCTTCTTGCCAAATTTTATCGAAATCCGTTCAGCCGTTTAAGCGTGAAAAGGTAACAGACAGACAGACAGACAGATTTACTTTCACTAGTTATAGTATTAGTATAGAACTATGGATTTAATTGCACCATTAGACTTTCAACTTTATTAAGTAGTTGAGAAAGACGCCAGATAGTAATAAGGAGAGTGAATGAACTAATTTCTCATTAAATGATTGTTCAGCTGGACGGCTGCCCACCCTAGGGAAAATCCCTAGCTACGCCAATGTGTATATAGTAGAATGTTCTATTTCGGCTTACAGAATTTTCGAACGCTTCCAATCTGCAAACGACTTCTTCTTTTCCTCTTCAAGATTAAAGGATTAAAATAATGCAATCCAGTCCAAGTGTGTTGAGTAATACGGCAACCTTTACTGTACCCGATTTATCTTGAAGTCAGGCTGCGATCATGAAAATTTCCCAAATAACCCATTAATGCGCAAAGCGAGGATTTCGTGCACGTAAGTTAAATTGTATGATTCGAATAGCAAATTGGGGCGATTTTCTTCCAAATTCATATACAGGAGTTTTTGGGATGCTATTTCAGAATCTGGCATTTATTTTGAATAAAAGCTTTAAAAACTCTATTATTTTTTGGTTTTTTTTAAACAAAAGTGCTGTTTTTTTTCTTTTTAAAGTCGATTATCTTGTCGGTACTGCTATTGAATGATCATATAACCACCAGACCTCGCGGTCCGAATGTCTAAATTTTCTCAAACCATGGTTTTGAATTTTTTTTTGTTTGCTTTGATTTTTGCAAAATGGCCATTTTGTAGAGCAATGTAATAAAGAATTTTGGACTTTTTTACACGAAAAGGATCAACTTGCCGAATTTTATATCTGCATCCTATTTGTCCTAATTTATCTTTTATTACCAAACTGTTTGAAGCATCATTCTACAATGTGTTATTGGTCGCTGTAACTAGTGGTTCGCAATACTTTTTTGACCAGGGACCACAATAATTGTTTTTTTTCTTACATGGACCACAAGGTTTAATAAACTATCTTAAAATAAACTTTAATCAAATCAAAAGAACATTTTTAATAGAAAATTAATTTTGGCAAATCAGTGTGATTTTTGAGCTTGCATCTCCTTTACAAGGTATCTTGAGGCTTATATTATTGCTCAAAGCTTCTCGCATATCATAATTTGCTTTCAATCCATTCTGGAGCTTGTTTTTAATTACAAGCAATGAAGAAAATTCTTGTTCACACAAATAGGCCATGGAGAAGAGCATAAAGTAGCGCAAGGCGATACCACGAATTTTAGTATATAAAATTGCACTTTTTACACCAAAACTCCTCTAAGGAAACAGATTCAAATCCGTCCTCACAGTTTCTGTAATTTTGCTTTTCAATAAGCGCTTCTTAGACTTCCTCGGCAACTTCTCCTACATTAACACCGAAAGGGTTACGAATTAACTTTTGGATACCTTTTGATGCGGTTGGTTTATATTGCGGGAAGTAACGACTGAATTCATCGACCATCCTTTGCAGATGACGTCTGATGTTCTCCTGCATATTCGCAATGATCAAAGCATATATGGTATTTCGTCATCGTCGAGCGCTTTTAATACTTAGCCGACCGCCCGCGCTACAGTGAACTGTATGATTTCCACCACACTCGCGCAAGTCAAACGCGAATGATGCTCACTACTTGAAATAAAAGGAGTCTGCTGTCGCATGAAAGTGCCATTCAGCTTTGATATCAAAATCCATTTCGTGATGAATTAAATTTGTCATTTGGTATTTATTTTCGAAGTGCTGTTTAGCTCCATCCGTATTATTATTATTATTTATTGCTAGGGGCAACCCTTATGGTGGGCACTGCGACCGTAAGGTCTTTTGTGCCGAAGCCCCTTTAAAGTAAAAGACGATCTGCTACCCTAAGGAACGTCAGAAGATCTTTTACAGAAGATTGCCGAACGTCAGCCGAGTCCAAGAACTCTTGGCTGAAGATCTTCCTTTTTAACCGCACCAAAGCTGGACAAGCACACAAGATGTGTGATGCAGTTTCATCGTCTTCAAGACATTCTGTCTCATTTGACAGACCTATTTTATGTAGGTGGTATCTTAGCCCATGACGGCCGGATAGATAGCTTACTAACACTCTGAGATTTACTTTACTCAGTGTTGATATCAGTGTAGGCATAGAGTCTGACAAGCTCTTTAGCTTGTAGGATTCCAGGGAAATTTTCCCAATATATGAACTTTTATTTTCTGGCCCATTCTGCTATCACAGCCTTGGTTGAAGACCAGCCAATGCTGCAAAAGGGCTCAGGACCTTTAAGCCGAGATGATGAACCCTCCCTATCTAGTTCATCACAAACCTAATGACGTCGAGTGCATCATCAAACACTCGGACTTTTCAATTTACGTCGACGACATGAAGATCTCTAAACAAATTTCCTCCCCAGTTGACCCCCCCCTTCTACAATCAGATCTGGATTCTTTTTGCACATGGTGCTGTAAAAACTTCTTGGATTTAAACGTCTCAAAATGCCAGTCCATCACCTATAAACGTAAACGGCTCCCTTCCTCCCCTAGAATCTATCTTTTATCTGGCGAGCATATCCCTTCGGTTGACTCTCTTCGCGATCTCGGTATCACCTGCAATAGGGAACTCAACTTTCGTTCTCACATCAACAACACATTAGCCAGAGCAAACTCAGCTCTCGGCTTCGTGAAACGGTGGTCCATAGAATTTAATAACCCTAACGTCGTGAAATCCCTATACATCTCTTTTGTCCGTCCTCTCCTTGAATATACCAGCCAGGTATGGTCTCCCACTCAGTCAACTCATATCAACAGGTTTGAATCTGTCCAACGTAGGTTCCTTCGTTTTGCCTTACGCGATCTTCCTTGGTCAGACCACCAGAACTTGCCGCCGTACGAAGATCGCCTGAAACTGATCGATCTGGAACCCTTAAGTAAGCGACGCGACTATGCCGACATTCTCTTTATTCACCAGCTGCTTAATGGTGTCATCGATTGCCCCTCCCTGTTACAGCTGATATCGCTTCACACCAACCCCCGTAGGCACAGATCAGTACCCCTCTTCCGCCCCTCGCATCACCGCACCAATTATGGCTTTTCCGAACCAATTTCCCGCATGATACGTAAAGCCAACTCCTCACCGTCGTTCGACTTCCACCTTTCCAAGTCATCCCTTCGGAATGCTTTGAAATGCCCCCCTAGTTCTTAGTTTATTCATATATTCTAGCGTTTAAGTATGTATGCTTGTGTTTTTATGTATGCATAGCTTGTATTAAGCTTAATAAATAAATAAATAAATAAAAACCTAATTTCCCTCAACATCCAGGTCCATCCGTAAAATAAATGAGTTTTTTTGGACGATATTTCTGTTTGAGGTACGGTACTGTTTAGTTTCTGAATTGTAAAAACTGCAGCAGTATCGTGTTTTGTACTGTCTGACATTAAAACTATATTGTTATGTTTTTATTCTGAACCTTCAAAGTAATAATAAACTAGCGGAAAAATAGAACACTGGTCATTATTAAAATGAAATGCCTGTGAAGCATTTTGCGCTACAAATTTATAATTTACTGAAAAGTCCATAACAATTAAGATTTGTTCAAGTTTCAATTTTTTTCTAGAAATTTCCATTGCACAAATAATCAGTAATTGGTCAGGCAAACATTTATGAATACCCAAATACCGATAATTTGCCCTCCAAACATTGTGATTATTCAAGCAATCGGTAATTCATGGGCCAGAAATTCGAGAATACTCAACTAGTCAGCAATTTTCTGTAAGTAATTTCTCATTACTCTAGCAATCGGTAGTCCATTGGCCAGAAATTCGAGAATACTCAATACTCTGTCGGTAATTTTCTGAACCACATTTTTGATTACTCTAGTCTTCGGTAATTTATTGACTAGAAATTTGAAAATACCCATTTTCGTGTGATGTGTGATATGTAAAGAATCCCGTATCTGTATAAACTGTATGTTATATTTGACAAAGCACATATAACATGTTTGCACATACAGTTATGTTATTTGTAATATGTGATGAGATGCATAACATACATATGTTACATATAATGAATATGCGGGGAACGCACATTTCACAGAAGCAGGCTTCGACCTTCATTTTTAACAGATACATATTCCAACTTAACATATAGGCTAATTTTTTTTCGGATAATACATAGGGTTTCAAAATGGCGGATCAAAGATTGCGGTTGACAATTTTAAATTTGAAGCAATTTTCATGAAAATTGGATCATGGTGGTTTTACGGTACGCTGATTTCAAATCCGCTCTCCAAATTTAGAAATTCAAGATGGCGGATCCAAAATGGCGACCAAGATTTCTCGATTTCAACGGATTTTAATGAAAATTAGTACAGCAATTGTTTTGAGGTCACTGATTTTGAATATTATCAAAATTTAGAAACCCAAGATGGCGGATCCAAAATGGCGACCAATATTTCTCAATTTCAACGGTTTCTAACGAAAATTGGTACATTGATTATCTTGAGGTCACTGATTTTGAATGTTATCAAAATTTACAAATTTAAGGGGACCTTTACTTTCAAAATCGGGAAAAAACACACTTTTTAAAAGTTTTTTTTTGAAAAGACTATTATATTTATGATCCTGAAACCTTTTGTACATTATTGGTAAGATTATTGGTAAGATTAAGAATTTTTAAATTCAACTTTAGTTTATTTTAAGGCCTGCAGATGGCGTCAACCAAAAGGCACTTTTAAAACGGCCCCATTTCTCCAGGACTTCCTGTAACAGATAGATTAAACATTTTTAGTGGATTGTTTTCATAAGACCCAAAACTAGTACCTAAACCTAAAAAACCTTTTATTTTTAATGAATATATCATTTTATACACATTTTTCCAAAAAAGTTACAAAATGACTATAAGTTAGGGGTAAACTAACCTCCGCATAATAAAGTGGGGGGGGGGGTAAAATAATATTTTTAAAGGTTTAGTTTCTAGTATATTTGATAACGAATCGAATGGCGTTTGGTTTGTTAAAATCGGTTGAATAGTTTTTGAGATACAGATGCGGCCATTTTCAAAAATGTGACTTCGAAAAAAAAGGCGTTCAAAGTTTTTGCTATATAATTTTTGCATATAAAATGCGTAGAGGTAGCGTTACAAATATAGGTATAACTTTTTTTCTTTTACGAATTTCTTAAAACTGTTTTAGGAGAGTGTTTGTATGATGTTAAGAAGCATTTTTATAAAATAAAAAAAAAATTGATTTTTTTCCGATTTTCAAAGTAAAGGTCCCCTTAAGATTTTTTTTTTTTTTTTTTTTTTTGTGGAGGTAGGGGAAATTCCTTTACGAACGACGTGCCGGACTCCCACCCTTTCGGGTGGACTACCGGCTAAAACCCCCACCCCCTAGCTCCAAGAACACCAGCCCGGTACCGTTTAGCACATTACTTCGGGCTGGGCCTTAAAAAGCTAACCCAGTGGGTTTTCTTCAAGCTGGCCCCTCTACAGCGGGGCGCAGGACGGAGGCCTCCTGGTGCTTGGTGCGTAGAGTGTTCTCCACAAACTCGGCTACCAAACACCATTCTCTTTCTCCCTCCAGCATGAGACCAACCACGCTGTCGGGCGACAGCGGGCCGAGCTCCGCCTCCACTACGGCCCAACGGACGCACGAGAAGAGCGTGTGTTCGGCATCGTCCTTACTACCTACGCAGTACGGGCAGTCGGGTGATTCGGCCTCCCCACTTTGTGGAGATATGACCGAAAACACCCGTGCCCGCTTAGGAACTGCGTGAGGTAAGGTGACCCTTAGATTCGCACAAATTTAAGATGGCGGACCCAATAGGGCGACCAATATTTCTCGATTTCAAGGGATTTTAATGAAAATGAGTACAATGATAATATCTACAGCTACCTGATTTTGAATGTTATCAAAATTTACAAATCCAAGATGGTGGACCCAATATGGCGACCACTATTTCTCGATCTCAACGGATTTTAATGAAAATTACTACAATGATTATCTTGAGGTCACTGATTTTGAATGTTATCAAAATTTACAAATCCAAGATGGCGGATCCAACATGACGATCAGAACGTCTCGATTTCGACAGATTTTAATGAAATTTGGTACAATGATTATTATGAGGCTAAAAATTTCGAATATTGTCAAAATTTGTAAATCCAAGGTGGCGGATCCAATATGAGACCAAATGTCTCGATTTCAACGGATTGTAATGAAAATTAGTACAATGATTATTCTGAGGCCACTAATTTCGAATACTAGCAAAATTTCCAAATTCAAGATGGTGGATCCAAAAATGGCCACCAAAATTTCTCGATTTCAACGGATTTTAATGAAAATTTGTACAATGATTATTTTAAGCCTACTATTTTTGAATATTATTAAGATTTGGCAATTCATGATGGCGGATCCATAAAAGGGTTTTCGGGTTGAAACAATCTCTAGGATATAAAAAACTAGAAAATTTGAGAAGTGTTTAATTAGTAAGTATTTACCCAACGCCGGGTGAAACCGGGTAACCCAGCTAGTTTTCAATATAGAAGTCAATAACTTTTTGTCCTTATCTTCTGGTAATTTTCGACCTTTTTTTGCACTTGTATCTCCCAAGACACCGTTGGAATTTTTTAATTCTTTCGATTTGTTTGCAAACTTCCAACTGCACCCAAACTCTTCAGAAATTCCTAAAGAGGAAAATTATCAACCTTGAAGCATATTTTCAAGCTCAATTTCTCTGACAGAGGGAGAATATGATTCTTTCGTTGTCGATTCTGAAGATGAATGAGAAACATCGATCATAGAATCATCTCTATCTACGCTGTCGGATTTTTTAGACTGCAATGCATTAGGAGGATCCTGTTTTCTACAATTACTACAAATCTTCTCATGTGTAGGGAATTCAGGGAATTTTCGCAAATTATGAGGTATACATATGTCGTACATTTTTTCCCATATGACTATCAATTTTATATGGGTTGCAACATCTATCCGAACGAATAGGCGTAGATATCATTGCGATAATTTAGATAATATTCCAGATTGTCTCAGGTTATATCATGTAATCTCAGGATATCTCAGGTTACACTAATATTCTGGAATATGTTAAAATATATTTTGTGTATGATATGAGAAACTGTATTTTAATGATAGCACTACCGCTACGTATTCAAAAACGGATTGATTTAATTGACAGTGGTCGTTACGAATTATGATTAACACAATTATATGTTATGTGTACAAGAAATAAACATTAAGGTATTTACACAAAATAAACATTAGGATAGTACACGAAATTAATATTAAGATGTGCACACGGAATAAACATTAAAGTGTGCAGTCGAAATGAACATGAAGGTGTTAACACGAAAATTAAAGGCAAATAGCACTGCGCTACGTATTCGAAAACGGATTGATTTCGTTGAAAGCTGTTTAAATAAACAGTCTTAGAAGCTTTCATTTAAGCCATTGTAGACCTCAATCGGAATACTGCGTGCCATTTTGTACTCTTTTAAGTGGTAAAATTATAAAGGTTACGTGGTTTTAGCGGCCATATTGGATTTTGCGCAATGTTTTGTGATATGCCTTCTGAAAGCAGAAGACAAAAGTTTTAATTTGGGCCTTTGTAGACCTCAGTCGGAATGATGCGACCCAATTTATAGACTCATAAGTAGTCAAATTAATGGAGGGCACGTGGTTTTAGCCGCCATATTGGGCTCTGTGTAGGCGGCCTCTTCAAAAGCCAGTGTGCATTCGAAAGTAGAAACCAAAACCTTTCTTTTGAGCCTTGGTAGACCTTCAATGGAGCTCACCATTTTTTGACAGCAGGGGGTGGTCCATTTACAAATAATGCCTCATATATATATATATATGTATGGATATATATATATATGATGAACTGATACACTCTTATTTGGGGGTAGTTGGCATCTTAAATTTTTTCAACATACAGTATCGGACAAGAGTATGGAAACCCTTTTAATGAAAATATTCAGATGATTCTTCCTTCTGTCGCAGTTCTTGGAA
The DNA here is from genome assembly GCA_949715965.1 of Dysmachus trigonus. NCBI lineage: Eukaryota > Metazoa > Arthropoda > Insecta > Diptera > Asilidae > Dysmachus > Dysmachus trigonus. The sequence goes on along the minus strand of OX454321.1, from coordinate 31,654,157 downwards.
AGCGATATCGTGTGTGTTTACAGCTAACCCGTTCTTGTAGATACGTGCAATTTTTTCCGCATTTTCCAATTAAAAAGAGACAGATGAAGACCGATTTACTGAAGAATGCCTATAAATGCGCTACAAAAGTCTTGAAACTCTCATTCACTTAGAATTTTTTGCGAAAAGTGTATTGTTTTACTAAATGAATCTAGACAAATTTTGTGAGTTAAGTGATTAAATATGGGACCTAGAATAAAAACGTCAAGTGATGTTGAAGATTTTGTGATAACATATCGGAATAGCGAGAAGTTATCATTTGGGAAAATAGCAAAGAGGTTAAACATGGGAAAAGTAGCCGTATACAAAATATACTAGTGAAGGGAAAATCCAGAGGTAAGTTTTAGCGAAGTTTATATAAATTTATCAAATAAAAGTCTGTATTTTCTTTCACAGGGCGGATAGACGAATATTCATCAGGTCAAAGAAATGTACTAAGTTAAAGCGCCTGAAATTAAAAGGGCAACAGAGGTTTTCAATAACAGCACTAGGACTGTTCAACGACGTTTGGTGGAGTTTGGCTTATCAGGAAAGATTGCAGCAAAAAAGCCACATGTAAATGTGAAAAATAGCAAACAACTTTTTTTTCGGATAATAGATAGGGTTTCAAAATGGCGGATCCAAGATGGCGGCTCAATTTGAAGCAATTTTCATGAAAATGGGTACATAGGGGTTTTACGGTACTCTGACTTCAAATCCGCTTTCCAAATTTACAAATCTAAGATGGCGGACACAATATGGCGACCAATATTTCTCGATTTCAACGGATTTTTATTGAAAATTAGTATAATGATTATCTTGAGGTCACTGATTTTGAATGTTATCAAAATTTACAAATTCAAGATAGCGGACCCATTATGGCGACCAATATTTCTCGATTTCAACGCATTTTAATGAAAATTAGTACAATGATTATCTTCAGGTCACTGATTTTGAATGTTATCAAACTTTACAAATCCAAGATGGCGGACCCAATATGGCGACCAAGATTTCTCGATTTCAACGGATTTTAATGAAAATTTGTACAATGATTATTTTAAGGCCACTATTTTTGAATATTATTAAAATTTGGAAATTCATGATGGCGGATCCATAAAAGAGTTTTCGGGTTGAAACTAGAATATAAAAAACTAGAAAATTTGAGAAGTGTTTAATTAGTAAGCATTTACCCAACGCTGGGTGAAACCGGGTAACCCAGCTAGTTATGTTATAAAATAAAGACTTTAAAAAAAAGTTTCCTGACTTTTGTCGCACCAATAGAAGTATAAATTACTTAACCGGTTTTCCTCTTTCTTTTTTAACTGGGTAATAAAGAGTGAATCATACTTGAGTATAGTAACGGGGCTTAATTTAAACAAACATGAAGTCATTTCTCCAAAAATGGCGATAAAGACAAAAAATACAGTCATTTGAATATTCTCATAGAATAACTTTCCAGACTTTTGTCCGATACTGTACATACATTTTACAGAAAGGTATTTATAAAAACAAAAAACTACTGAGCAAAGTAACGCTACTTTATTGTCGTTTAGTAAAAAAAACATATGCGCCGGTAAACGCGAAATATTAAATTTTATAAAGCCTTGAAAATATGGCATTCAATTTATGGAGATAAAACTTTATTAAAGAACTGAAAACTATAGTACATTCTGTTCACCTTCCCGTGGTAGCACTCGGGAAAAATTATAATAGATGGCTAACGAACAGCAACATTTTAAAAACTCATGAAATTTGAAAGCAATTGAGTATTTTATTATTGCAGTGGCCATATTGGATTCACCATTTTGGAAAATGAAAATCTGATACGATTTTTGAAATCAGTAACCTCAAAAACATGTATAATGACTATCCGCATGCACTATATTTGCAAAGAAAAGACGGTTTGTTGTAATGGCGCCCATATTCGATCCATCATTTTGTAAAATGAAAAAATTTGAAATCAGCGTCCTTAAAAACATAAGTAATGACTACTTGCATGTTCTGAATTTGTAAAGAAAAATTGATTGTTGTAATGGCGGCCATACTGAATCCGCCATTTTGAAAATATTTGTTACTAACATTTTCATGTTCTCTGTTATTGTTATACATTCCAAAGATACAGTATGAGTAACTTTAGAACGTCATTTCTAAAATAAATTAATACTAAGTTTATGAAAAATTAGACAGTGGATGCTTCAAGTTCAGGCATCTTTGGCGGCTATATTTAATTTTTGGTGAAATGTTTTTTTCAAATCTGACCTCAGATTCGGAAAGAGCAGATCTTTTTACTTAAGAAAATGTTTTCTCTAATAATATTTAGTTGGTCTTAGGCTTTTTATAGACGAAAAACCAATCGACTGTGAAATGTCCGCTTCACCGTTAATGGGTTTACTTTAACTAATTTAATCTAATCTCATCTCTGCGAATATTTCGTTGATTTACCTTATTATTATTATTATTATTATTATTATTATTATTGAATAGCCAAGTACAGAAATAATACAATTTCCAATTACACCAAGCAACTCCGCGTGAATATAATTACAAAGACTAAATTAAGAGTTTAGTTTAACAAGGACAGTATGTTTGAAGCTAGCTAAAGAGCAGTTTAGAGGACCAAATTGAAATTTGTCATGGTTACGTTGAAGCCTGACCATGGGAGAGTTATAATATACAGCGAGTAAAGCTCTAGGTGGTGAGAAGACATCATTACTTCTGCTTCCATGCACAGGAACACGCACATTTAGGTTGTTCACTAATATAGTATTTAGATACTTGTGATAAATATAATATAAGGTGCACTCGTCGATATACAGTCTCCTATCAACAAGAGGGGATAGGTTAAGTAAGGATAGTCTATCAGGATAAGGAACATATGGTTTATCGAATTTTCTTAAGAGACTGCGGGAGAATTTCCTTTGCACAGATTCGATTTTATCAATTTTATTCTGATGATACGGAGACCAAACAGGCGAACAATACTCAAGAATGCTTCGCACAAGGGTCAAGAATAGCAGTCTTGCCGTAGTCAGATTTTGGAGATAGGTTGAGGTACGTAGAATAAAGCCAGCAAGTCTATAGGATCTCTTGGAGATATCGTGGATGTGAGCATCGAAAGTCAGCTTATTATCAAAAGTGACCCCAAGATCCTTAAACTCAGTAACCTCCTGCAATGTCACCGAGCCTAGGTGATATGAACTCACCGTAGGAGACTTTTTAAAAGTATAAGTCATCTTAAAACACTTGTCAACATTTAACGACAAGCGGTTTAGAGTACACCAGTCTTCAATAGCGAGTAAGTCGCGTTGAAGGATATCACAGTCGACATAACATTCAATCACTCTAAATATCTTGAGATCATCAGCATATAAAAGGGAACTAGACATAATATTCATGGTCAAGTCATTAATAAATAACAGAAAAAGGAGAGGACCAAGAATAGAACCCTGGGGAACACCGGAAACCGGGACAAACTCAAATGACGAACAGCCAGCAAACACAACATGCATTTTACGGTCACGCAAATAAGATGAGAGCCAACTCAAAAGGGATCCAGATAAGCCATATTGTTCGATTTTATACAGGAGAGTAGAATGGCATACATGATCAAAGGCCTTACTGAAGTCGGTATAAATTGTGTCCACCTGCTTATGATGTTCGAGTGAGTGAGCAACAAAGTTATGGAACTCAAGTAGGTTGCTGGTAGTAGATTTCCTTTTAGTGAAGCCATGTTGGTTAGGGGATATCAATGGCTGAAGAGCAACAGATAATCTATTATGAACCAGTCTTTCAAAAAGTTTACTGAAACAGCTGAGGAGACAAATAGGACGGTAGTTCTTGACATCAGATTTGTCATCTTTTTTATACACTGGAACTACATTAGCCTTCTTCCAACTATCAGGAAAAGTACCTTGACTAAGGGACAGGTTGAAGAGTAATGTTAGGGGATAACATAGAGAATAAGATAGCTCTTTGACGAAATGATTCGGTATGCCATCCGGGCCAGCTGATGTCTTAGGATCTAGACCACATATACAGTCAAGGACTTCCTCATCACTAAAGGACAACTCGGACACAAATATTGCACCAGGAGGATTAAAGTTAAGGTCTACATAAGCGTCATGATTGATGAAAGTGCCACTGAAATAATTAGCAAACATGTCACACATAGATTGCGCGTCAGTAGCAGAATCATTGTCAAGACGGGGAGCGGAGGGAGGGCTAGCACTAAATCTCGAATTTCTTATGAAATTCCAAAACGGTTTCGAATTATTATTACGCAGACTGCTTTCAATACTATTTATGTAAGTTTTGAAAGCTCTCTTCATGAGCTTCTTAACGTAAGAGCGGCAATCTGAGTAGTCCCTATATGCATCCGATGAACCAGAGCATTTGTAAATTAACCGGAGACGTTCCTTCCTCTTGAGCTCTCGTCGGATCTGGCCAGTAAACCATACAGGTTGCCTCCTTGTGACGTTCTTGTAAAGGGGAACATGAGAACTAATGAGGTTATTCAGAAAGTTGTAGAAAACTTCAACAGCTGCATTGCAAGACATGTCACTGAATAGCGAGTCCCAGTCAACACATGTAAGATGATTTCTTATGGAATCAAAGTCAGTTTTATAAAAGTTTCTGGATCGAGAAGCTGGCAAGCCAGATTGTCTGAAAGTAAAAGGAAGTTTAAGGGACACTTTTAGTGGAGGATGATGAGGATCAGGGTTCACAAGGCCAGCAAAGCGTTCAAGATCAAGAGAATCAGATGAAACGTTTGTAATTATAAGGTCGAGTAAAGTAGAGTTGTGATTAAAAATATTATTGCACTGATGAGTTGAGGTAAATTCCATAAAGTTCAGAAAATTATTACTAATATTGCACGATGCAAAAAGGTTAGGAGATGGAGCGACAGACCATTTTAAACTAGGACAGTTAAAGTCACCACAAATTAATAAATAACAATCAGGGTCCAAAACATTAAGTACATATGCAAGATTATCAAAAAGACGCTCCAATATAACAGAACAAGCAGAACAGGGAACATAGACACAACAAATATAGCAGTACTTATGCCTTCCAAGAGCAAATTTAACTAACACATATTCCGCCGGGAAGACATCGTTAGGGAGAAGAAAGGGTGCAGGATACCGACGAGAACACCTCCACCATCCTTCTTAGCACTACGAGACAAATCGCGATCATATCGAAAGATCTCATAAGAAGGAAGGCAAAGCTCGGACGTCGGTATGGAATCATTGAGCCATGTTTCTGTGATACAGAATATGTCAGGACTATCGCAAAGAATTGAAGAAGTAAAATCTATCAATTTGGTCCTCAAACCGCGGACATTTTGATACAATAGATTAAAAGAAGCTAAGCCAGAACGAGGAACATTAGTTACTAGGTTGTTAAGAGTAATCGAGGTAGAAGCATTCACTAAGCTATGATTACAATCAGTTTTGGCTACATTGTTACAAAGATTAAAACTAGGATCATTATTAGGTAACGTTATCATAATTTGATCAGAAACGGAGGAAAAGTTAAGTCCATTGGGTGATGCAGTTGTTTGGTTATCGCGGGTGATATCAGTTACGGTTGCGACCTGTGAGTTATCTTCTTGCGAAAATTTTTATCCCTCGCAGAAGTACCGCGCGGAGTAAATGGATGGTATAAGGTACCGATAGGCCAAAAATCATTTTTATTTATGCAGGAAAGAATATCCTCAGTTGCAAAGATGCGAAAGGAGGCAGTTCGGCGGTTGGACAAATTAGGCCTCGTTAGTTTTATGCAAGAAATCGTCGCATTGGGTTGTCCAAGTTTATGAAGAATATACTTTCTGATGTCTTCACTAGAAGTAGCATAGCTGAGTCGAGAGACAAATAAAGAGGGAGTAGGCATCACCACCTCCAGATTGACACGAGTAACTGCCTCACTTGTGGTAGTCGACAGCTGCCGAGCAGAGTCCACAACGAAGTGATCGGATTTTGTAGCATTATTCTGAAGAGTTTTAGGGGTTCCAGTAGGAAGGCTACTAATGGTTGCGGTAGATTTAGCAGGAGGATTAATTACAGTTATTGCATCCGATGTAGTAGAGCCGAGTGGAGAAACAGAAGTAATGCCTTTAGAGGTAGAAGCAATCCGTTTAAGGGATACAGCAGCAGGCGAGTTAGCAGGCACGGCACTCGAAGATGGAATAAGAGAAGCACGCGTCCTAGAATAATTCGAAGAACCATTATGTCGTAACCTTTGATTTTTTCCCTGAATTTACGTAACTTAATAACTGTGTTTATATATATATTTGTTCAAAATCTTGAAATTGGAGCAAAAGATTTTTTCAAAATTTTTAGTAATTTTCCTGAAAATTCTCTACTGTTCTATCACTTTTTATAATCATGACATTTTCCGAAAATTATTCCAATCTCCAATTTACCTAAGCTTTGGCAAATATTTCTAGCTGTTTTTTTGTAATGACATTTTCCATTATAAATTCCTGAGAAATGCTTTAGAAGCTAAAACAGAAGTAAAGAAAAAAAGCAGAAGTTATGTTTACACATTTTATTAAAGTGAATATCACATTCAACGATTCGTCAATTGGGCTATGTTTTCCTAATGATGTCCCTTTTTGTACCCATGCTCATGGCCGCCTTTCTTGCCACCCTTCTTGCCATAGTCCTCGTGATGCTCATAATGACTATCATGGCCATGTTTGCCTTTGTATCCTTTGTGGTCATCATCGTAATGTCCTTTATCATAATGTCCTTTATCGGCCTTATGTCCCTTCTTAAAGGCGGAATCGTGATGTTCTCCCTTCTTGTGATCTCCAGCATGTTTTTCGTGGTACTCATGCCCTTTCCCGTGTTTCTTATGATGACCTCCCTTATGTTCGTCATCGTAGAATTTATGCTCTTTGTGGTATTCGTCCTTGTGGGCCTTCTTGTGGTATCCAGTGGTCTTTTGCCCCTTTTTGTGACCTTTCTTGTGGTGGTGTTTGCCGCCTTTACTGCCCTTGCCGTGTTCATGGTGTTCCCCATATTTTTCCTCTTCATCATGGTGCTTCTTCTTGTGGCCACCTTCTTCCTCATAGTGATGTTCATGGTCACCTTCTTCGTACTTTTTTTTCTCCCCTTTATCAAAGTGATGATGCCCCTTATGTCCCTTATCCGCCTTATGGCCCTTCTTTTCGTGGTGTTCTGCTCCATGCTCTTCACCCCCTTCTTCCTCATGACTGGATTCCTTTTTGCCAGCCGTTGAATAGCTTATTAGGAGAGCTATCACAAATAGCGTCCACAGATACTTCATCGCGATGTTCTATCACTGCACTTCACTGAATGTTTATTGATTCGAACGCTAACCTGGTATGCCTCTACTAATCTTTACCACTGTTATTTATACGAAAAATTCCTACACGTATTTTGCCTATTATCCAATTCTCACCTCAGCCGCCACTTTTAATGCTCCATTGGTATCGATGATGAAAGTGATACTCTCGCCAGAGTTTTTCACAGAATTTTTCACGCCCAACACAGACCGTCCGAACTGTGCCAAACTGTTTTTTTTATCTGCAAGATTAAGCACGGGATGAAGTAAGCCACACGACTGTCGTGAAGTTACACTCTTTATGCTTAGTACGGTTTTGTAACTGCTCTCTGTAGTAACTTTTCACGCCTAAACCCTGAAAAAGTTTTTAATCGCACAAGCGTTGGTTTCCATCTCAGTTCTTGGCAGCTTCAATGCCTAGTGCAAAGGCTGCGAATCATCTGAAAACCATTTTCCAGTAAATAAGACCTGCTTTTTTAACAATTCTGATGCCTTTAAAAGTACACATGTACACGCAATTAATAAATTCATTGGAATACTTAGCCTGCTTTCACCCAATTTGCTTGAGAATTTCCCACAAGTAACCGCGGAGGATTTACATTTTGGATAACTCACTTTTAATATTTTAAATCGGTTAATTTCGGTCATAATTATTAAAGTAAATAACAGAGGCCTTTTGAATTGCGAAAGGTTTTTATTTCGTTGACCTATATATCACCTCTATCAACATTGTCCATACTATTTATAAATTAATTGCGAAATTTCAATGCTTAACCCTTTGTTTTCGCCTTGGATTTAAATTTTTACCAGATATTTCTTTTAAATCCTTTACTAATTAGAGAATTTGTATGTTAGAGCAGTTATATTCTAAACAAAACTTAAAGCAATTACAGAGGTCTCTAATTTTAGATTTTTGAAATCTTAACTTCCCGTATAGGAGAAACTATCAATTTTAAGAGCTTTGGCGGTTTGTACCGAAAAAACAAATACTAGTAAATAACCACACTTTACATACAATATGTATTTTCAACTTGTTCATTATTCAAAACTGATAATGTGCACTTTAAAACGATAAATCTCAATGTTTAGCACATACGTACATTGAAAAAATCCCAATTTTGTAAATAGTTGGGTAATTAAGTTCTTTTACATATGTATAGGCAATGTTACAAAATAAACAATCTTTGTATTAACAGGGCTTTTTAACCCCTTGCCTTATGAATCAAACGACGATTGTGTGTGCCCATGCGCGTAGCTAGGGGGGGGCAAGGGTGGGCAATAACCACCCTAGAAACCTCTTTGCCCACCCTAGAAAAATCGACAGTGTTGAAGAATTACTATACTGTCTAATTGCTTTTTATTTTAAGATTCAATACGAACCCTACCTAGAAAATAGTGTTGGTGTGCACTTGTTCGGTTATTGTTATTGCGCGCGGTACTAGATGTTTCCAATATTTGGATTACAGTATTCAATAAAAGCTAATTAATAAAAGTTAATTGAAAAGACGTAAGGTATGTTATGTTTTTGGTTTTACTAAGTTTTTAGTAAATTAGAACGTTGGCATCAAATTAAATCAATCGCCTCGCCTCATTTAGAAATGTTTTTTGTTTGTTTTTACGAGGGGCGTTCAATGTATTCTCGGTATCGGGGTGATATACTAATGATGAGGGTAATTAAATTATCTCATTAGTTAAAGACACTTTTTGAGGGTATAAATATAAAATTTTATTTAGTTGTCACCATTAGTATTCAATATATCATTAAGAAAAGGCAACTACGATGACTGATGCGACAATTTTGAAAAAAAAATCGAGCAGCGCGCTGTGATAAAATTCCTTACAAAACAAGGAAAGACTCAAAAAGTTATTCACGAAGAAATGGTGACTGTTTACTAAGATTCTGCTCCATCATTCACCACTATTCAGAAGTGGTCTAGTGAATTCAAACGGGGTAGAGAGAGCATTGAAGACGACCGGTTAGTGCCACTACTGAAGAAAACGTCAAAATCGTTGAGAAACTTGTACTTAAAGATGGTCTTGTAAGAGTGAAAACATTAGCAGAAAGTACTAACCTATCCGTGGGTACCATTCACACTATCCTTCATGAGACTATAAAAGCAAAAAGACATGGAAAATTGACCGCCGGTGTCTTGCTTCATCACGACAACGCATCGGTTCACACAGGGCGCGTTGCCAAGGCTGTTGCTGTGCGGGAATGCGGATTTGAAGAAATCAATCATCCACCCTACAGCCCGGATCTGGCACCTAGTGATTACTTTCTGTTCCCAAATCTTAAGAAAGATCTTCGAGGTAAGCATTTTTTCGACGATGAAGAGTTGAAGGCGGCAATTGATGAATATTTTTCAGACAAGAAAGAAAAATATTTTTTAGGGGCTATAGAAAAGTTACTTTCCCGCTCAAATAAGTGTTTTGAGGTGATGGGGAACTACATTGAAAAATAAATTTTATTCAGAATTTTCTGCTTATTCTTTCATACCTACACCGAAAATGCATTGAACGCCCCTCGTATTTAAAGATATGAAAACATTCTTTAAAAAACCCGAATAGTCGGTGATACATGATAATGAAAAGATGGGAAATACAAGTAATTCTAGTTCTTCTATACAACCTAAAGCATCAACAAGTACATCTAAAGAAAATGACCCACGAACTGTGGTAGGCGATGGTTTATAAATATCAACTATTCTAGTTTAAAAACAACGTTTTAGATTTTCGCTTGGGAATGATATATTTTCCTGCGGTAAAAATTAGCCCCAGGATACTATTACATCTTCTTGCCAAATTTTATCGAAATCCGTTCAGCCGTTTAAGCGTGAAAAGGTAACAGACAGACAGACAGACAGATTTACTTTCACTAGTTATAGTATTAGTATAGAACTATGGATTTAATTGCACCATTAGACTTTCAACTTTATTAAGTAGTTGAGAAAGACGCCAGATAGTAATAAGGAGAGTGAATGAACTAATTTCTCATTAAATGATTGTTCAGCTGGACGGCTGCCCACCCTAGGGAAAATCCCTAGCTACGCCAATGTAGTGTGCCACTTTTGATGAAAGCTTTTCTGATGCGTGGTGATTCACGTGTCTGATACGATCACGTCTCCCACACGTTGTTTTAAGGCAAAGGGTTAATGTCTAATTTTAACTTCTGTTCTCTTAAGGATCACGCAAGGAAATTTTTTTAGTAATTGGCCTTTCGACTGTAACCTGCAGAAAAATCGCCATAGCCGTTTTCATTTGCCAATAATGATCAAGACATTAACTGAAATGCTAAAATAAATATTTTCGGAGGCGTTTATAATATTATGAACGTTGCTGTTTTTCTTTTCCAAGACTTATATGAAATAACTTTTGCATATATAAATATCATACATCCCAAAAATATCACAGTGGGAGAAAATCTGCGTTAAAGCGTAAATGAACGAAAAGTTTTGAAATTAACTAAATAGTTCTTTATTAAACAATTTGCAATAATGAGAAGCGATACGGAGGTTTTAATAGCATATACATATGAGCAATAGTTACTCTTAATATTTGCTTGCAGGTACTGTCTTTCAGCATTTTAGTTAAAAATAGGTAGCACGAAGACATGCCGGCCATGCTCAGCAAAGATCTTTAGCCCAATTATCGAACTAAAAAATGCGCAGAAATTAGTCATGAATAGTCCAAAGGTTCATAACTTACATACGATAAGAGCCGAGAAGTTACCACGCACTCGAAATTGTGAATTGTGAAAATATGAAATTGTTCAGCAGTGAAATTGGATCGTCCATCGGTGGCCATCCCTAAATACATCTTGAACACTCTTGACTTTGACTAGAGTTTCATAAAATCTTGCCCACCAAGGAGCCCGCTCAACTATGACACTCCATTCGGTTCCAGCATCCCTATACCTCCAATAAATGTATAAAGTGTCTTATTGCTAATAGACAAGACTTGCTGCTTAAGTGGGACACCAAGTCTCTATGTGAAGCACATGAATTTTGGCACATAAGAATAATAAAATGCACACTTTACAAGTTTTTTGACTTCATGTAAAGCGGCCCCGCATTCATACATTTCATAGTTTTGGATAAATCTGCGAAGGATTGAATAGCAGGCTTTCCTTTTAGGTGTTTACAAACTCCACATATCCAAAGCACAAATTTCACAAGCTGCCGTCTTTTTAGAATCCGAAACCTTTCTCTAATACGTACCGGTACCATTTAAGGCACGAGTACATATCACTCCAACCAGATGAACAGATGAGTACAATATTCCGCTCCGCTCCACCATTTGACAACTATCTAGATTAGTTGTGTTGTGAAAGTTAGTTTAAAAAAAAATTTTACAAACAAATAAACACCGACTTCAAAACTTTGTCTGTATGTACAAATTAGAAAGTTAAAAATAGTATGTTTTATTACTTTAAATAAAAGAGCATTCAAGGACAATATACAAAATTATTGATACTTAAATATTTACAATATCTAGTCAGCCATTTGTGGAATCGGTGCAACCAAGGCAAGTTTATAAAACGACAGTAATTTGAGTTTTAGGGATATTTTCTTCAAATGGGGCCACCCTCGAGTTATAGCATATTCAACAAAAAAAGAATCATTAAAATCGGTTTACAATCGGCGAAGGCATCGTGTAACATATACTGAAGAGGTGGGATATTTTTCCAAATTTAAATGGGACCACTCTTGAGATATAGCCTATTCAGTAAAAAACGAATCATGAAAATTGGTTCACATTCGGCAAATTCGTTGCGTAATATATACACAAGAGGTGGGATATTTTCTTTAAATTTAAATAGGCCTACCCTCGAGATATATCCTATTCAATAAAAAAAAAATCGATAAAATCGGTTCACGATCGACGAAGACATCGCGTAACATACATAAAAAAAGAACGATATTTCCTTCAATTTAAATGAGACCACCCTTGAGATATAGCAAATTCAATAAAAAAAGATTCATTAAAATCGGTTCACAATCGGCGAAGATATCGCGTAACATACACACCAGAGGTTGGATATTTTGTTCAAATTTATGGGACCACCCTCGAGAAATACCCTATTCAATAAAAAAAAGAATCAATAAAATCGGTTCACAATCGGCGAAGATATCGCGTCACATACACAAAGGAAAAAAAAACAGTCGAATTGAGAATCTCCTCCTTTTTTTGAGGTCGGTTACCTTTATTCCTAATCTCCTAAATAACATTTTGTTTTTCAATGGTTTCTATTACTACTCTCAACTGCTTGGCACTGAAGTGTGAGGTTGTGTATTCTGGTAAAGTTAAAAGTGGAAGATCTTCTAAATCATCATCTTTTCGGGAAAAGCAAATAAACCGTAGAGCATCACGGCCTTCTTCTCCAAGCGAAATTTGCAGGAACGCCTTTTCTATGCTGGTAACAATTCCAATACTACCGATGCGGAAATTCAGTGAAATAGTTAAATACAATAAAGATGATTCAAAGACAAATTCTCTTCAGACTGCGCTGAAGCATCAAAAACTACTCTTGGCTTAGCGGTGAGACTTTTTTCTCTATAACAAATATCGTCTTAACCTTTGTTATTAGATCCTAGAGGCTGCTCTTTCGTTGATTATTTGAACACCATACCGCAAACGTATTTAGATCGTGCTGGAGGCACAAAGCATCATTTAAAGATTCAATCTTCAAGTCATCAGCTTAAGCTAAGATATGAGACTTACGAAGCAAAAGAAACAAGTCGTTTATAAAAAGAGGGAAAAGCAAGGGCCCGAGATGACTTCCCTGTGGAACACCTGAAAGAACAGGAACGTTGTCGGAAAAAGCTGAAGAAAATTTAACTTTAAGGGGAGGTTCTCATCTAGAACGTCAAAAAGTAGGTAAAGTTCGTGATTTTTTTGAAGGCAAATGACAAGCCATAGGGAAATGATATTTGGCATTATCTTTTATTGTACATTTATCTGTACGAAAAAATTTTTTTATTAAAAAAAAAAAACAAAATGGCGCCCGTTATTCAATTTCTCCGGAGGCATGTTTTTCGAAAATGGCCCAGCTGCGTACAATTTTCAAAAAAAATTTAAAATTGACGGAATGGCGCGATTTTGAAATTTTAAGGCCGTTTTCGGCCGTTTTTTTTCATAATTTATCACTTACAAAAAGGAGATAATGTTACAATTTTCAAAATGTGCTCCGCTCTTTCTATGAAGAAAATTGTTTACTTTAATATGCACGAAACTAGAAGTTGATCGGTTGAACCGTTTTTGAGTTATCTTGTACGCAGATTGTACACAAACATACCTCCGGAGAAGTTGAATAACGGGCGCCATTTTGTTTTTTTTTTAATAAAAAAAATTTTTCGTACAGATAAATGTACAATAAAAGATAATGCCAAATATCATTTCCCCATGTCTTGTCATTTGCCTTCAAAAAAATCACGAACTTTTCCCAATTTTTTTACGTTCTAGATGAGAACCTCCCCTTAAAAGAACGATTTGAAATATATGATTTGATCCATTGAAGAAGATCTGTAGGAAAGCCAAGTCGGAGTAATTAAAGTAATAAAAAAATTATTATTTTATGGGAGAGCTTATCAAAGGCCTTGCAGTCGACTTTTTTGCGCTTTTCAAGATTCTCAAGACAAAAGCTAGAGAACTCGACTAGATTCGTTACAAAGCCATGTTGCTTTGTGGATAAAAGAGAACCACATTGAAAGGCCAAAAAAGGTTCAAATTCAAATTTTTTTTAAATAGCGTTAAATTATTAATTTAAAATAAAGTTTAATTTTTATGTACATCTTCAATATATATGTAAATAAATACTTTTAAAAATATCTATACTATGTTACTCTTGTTAAGGTGTTACACCACCTTGACGCTCGAAAAAATAGGTATAAAAATAAACTTTTTATTTGGCTCGGCCATTAAAAATATGAATTATTCTTTATTTTACGTATACATATAATAGATTTATAAACAATTTCCAATATTGAAAAAAAAACATTAAAAATGAGTGAGATATGAGTCGCTCAGTGGGACACTTTTTTTAAAATCCGGTGTATATGATTTCTCCGTCGAGCATTTTCCGAAAAAAAAATTGCTTCTTCGGAAGTATAATAGCTAAGGCGTGACGAAGGGACAAAATTAAAAATAGTTTTTTTGGAGAAATGACAGCTATTCTTAAAAAAAAACTCGAATTTCCATCAAAATTTTGAGTTTAAAAAATATATAACTTTTGAATACGGAACCCAATCGGAAAAGTCCTTCATCAATCCTTTAGGTTATATTATAAAAAATAAGTGGTGCAAATTTCAGTCAAATCGGTTCAGTAGATTTTGAAATATCGTGTACACCAGTTTGTTGAAAAAAGTAATTTCGAGAAAGACGTGAAAGAAAAAAAAAAATTGAAGTTAACGCCTTAAAAGTAAATTTTTTTTTTAATTACCTTTAATCTGCGATTCCTGGACCATACATAAGGTTTTCTGCTGCTTTTGTGATGTCCTCCGTTACCTGAGTTACTGTTAGTTTAATCTTTCCAAAGGAAAATTATTACTGTTAACCTTTAGACGGCCGGGATTTCAGAGCTAACGTCGCCCTTGGAAAGTGCCCAAATTTATATCTGGTATCACGTATCAACTATATACAAAGTTCATATCACAGGGCGAGCCGATATATCGGCTCACCGGTCTGGTAAGGAAAAATTTTGTAGTATTAAATTTTATGAAATTGCTAAAGTTCGGTGAAAATGTGACTCTAGGGGTTTTCGGGGTCGCTGATTACGAATCCGGGGTCAGATTTGATCAATTTACATATTCCTACCTCCCACTCTAGCTCCTCCGCTACAAATACAATTTTATGTCGGGGAGGCATTTGAAGAGTAGGGGAAGGGGTAGTAGGGGGTAAGGTGAATGCATTTATCAAAACTGACCCCAGATTCGTGATCAGCAGTCCCAAAAACGCCCTGGATCTTGTTTATGACAAAAAATTATTGATTTTCCTCCAAAGCGGATATATCGGTTTTCCGGTCCTCTAAAGGTTAAAGATAGATAGATTGGTAACGGTCCGAACTCTACCTGAGTTTTGGGTCGGCTCCCTGACGCGCTCACTTCTAATTGCTACAACTTCGGTAATAATTTGAATTTTGGAATGTTTCAACGCTTAAAATATTGTTAAACGTATAAACAATTTATTTAGCAGAAAAACAAAAAAACAATTTAAAAAAATGCAAAATAAAAGTTCTAATTTTTTAAAACACTTAATTTTTCGAAAAAGATATCTTACAAACGTAAAAAAAAGGATTTCACAAAAGATATCCTAGTTTTCGACTTTTCGCAGCGAAAGAAAGAGTAAGAAATATAAAAAAAAATATGTGTGAACTTCTTCAGTTATCAGTGCTAAAGATGTTTGTTGGTCGCATCTAAAATGTACTATTTATCATATTCCACTACTTTCAAATTGAGTAAAGGCGCCAATATTTATTGCCTAGTATAGAGGACCTATTATTTTGTTACCTTTTGTTAATGAATTTTGCGATGAGGTATCTGAAGTATTCCAATTTTCATTCCGAGAGCATTTTTTTCATGCATCAATTATTTTGATGGAAATAGCGTTTTTAGGGTTCCGTAGCCAAATGGCAAAAACGGAACCCTTATGGATTCGTCATGTCTGCCCGTCCGTATGCCACAGCCACTTTTTTCCGGAACTATAAGAACTATACTGTTGAAACTTGGTAAGTAGATGTATTCTGTGAACCGCATTAAGATTTTCATACAAAAATAGAAAAAAAACAATAAATTTTGGGGGTTCCCCATACTTAGAACTGAAACTCAAAAATTTTTTTTCATCAAACCCATACGTGTGGGGTATCTATGGATAGGTCTTCAAAAATGATATTGAGGTTTCTAATATCGTTTTTTTCTAAACTGAATAGTTTGCGCGAGAGACACTTCCAAAGTGGTAAAATGTGTGTCCCCCCCCTGTAACTTCTAATATAAGAGAATGATAAAACTAAAAAAAATATATGATGTACATTACCATGCAAACTTCCACCGAAAATTGGTTTGAAGGAGATCTAGTGCGTAGTTTTTTTTTAATACGTCATAGATCGTAAACCGCAATTTACCTTTCATTCAATCAACTCAAATATAAAAATAAAAATAAAACATTTAATTTCATAAACATAACCTTGAACCATTGTTTTCTAATAATAACAAGAACTTTTATATTATGTTACTTGCTTCTACGGAACCCTTCATGGGCGAGTCCGACTCGCACTTGGCCGCTTTTTTTTTTAAAAGACCCTAACATACAAACATGTCCTTAACTTTAAATATATTTTATCATTGTCAAAGAAAAAAGAAGAGCGGAAGTTTTACACATCTGATTGTTCAACCCTTGTTCTAACCCCTGAAATTTTTCAAGAATATAGGATTTTTTTAATTGGGTAGAAATCGACAACAAAAACAACAATGAGTCAACGTTTTCTTAACTTAAGAGTTCTCAAGATTTCGACCGGCTTATTCTAAAGAAATTACTCGCATTTTCTGAAGATTTTGTATGGAGGAATCAAGTTTACTTATTCACTTACGCCCGGAAAAAAGTCACTTAAGATAAAAACGCTTTTAATAGTTTTTTCTATAACTTTTAATCAATGATTTTACTTCGTAATCCTTTTTAAGCTGTAAATCTTACAATATTACTGCTTCTCTACTGGTTCTAAGCTTTAACCTTTAGAAATGAAGGTATCTTCTTACATCAAGTAATTAAATAGTAATAGAATCATCTGCAGGTAATAGTGTATCAATATAAATTTTCAGGCAAAAGGAAAGTGCCGTTAAATATATAGTTATAATTAATAAGAGAGCATTTTTAAATTAACAGAGTAATCCTTAAAAATTAAAAGTTATTTCAATAAGAGGCTATTGCGATAATGAGGCAAACCTTTTAATATAATTATGTCTGTATAGGTATTTTTATTTATTTGCCGTTCAAATTACAGTTTTGCGATATTTTAATACAATACAAAAATGTAAATGTGTAGGAAGACTTATAAAGTAACTAATATGATGAAAATTTGTTATTTATCTGAGTCGGAACTTTCCACATTCCCTCTTAAAAGGATGACGAAAGAATAACACAAAACGCCTGTTTCGTGGATATTTTAAACATCAACGAATGTATATTGTCCTTTAACTTTCTTTTCTTTAAAGTAATAAAAAATAGTATTTGTAACTTTTTACATATAAGCAAAGTTTTGAAGTTTTTATTTGTCTGTACAAATTTACTTTATTCTTGTATTATTTTTTAAATATAATAATAAAAACAACGAAAAATTCAAAATTTATACTGAATTAAGTTCGATAATTATGAATATCCTATGCAAATTTAAAACGTTTCAATTAAAAATCAATATTAATTTAAAGACCACTTTACTTATTTGACCAAATTCAAAGATATGCAAAATTCATTTAGAAGCGAAAGTGCAAAAAAAAAGAACAATAATAAAGAAATTGTTTCAAATCACAAACCCTTTAACTGCGTTGCCCTTGAGAACTTCAATACACTGGCCACACCAACCCTTCTAATATCAGGCACTTATTGCATTGCCATTCCCATGCAAAAACTCGCTTACTTTTCGGACATTTTTAACCAACTGCCGTAAACTACGACTGTAGCCGTCCACTTTTTGGAGACATGTAGGCAAATTACGGTTCTAGCCGTTCTACATGCTTTAATTAATAAAAAAATAAACATTATTAATACGGTCTACGCACTGAACTAATGCATTATTTGTTAATTCTTCAGTAATACAAAAAACAGATATAACATTCTAGATAACATGTATTGTAATTTGATTTAGTGTACGAATACGCTTTAACCGGATTATATCTCTACCAGCAAAAGTAATATTCTAGAAAACTCGACCTCAAGAAGTTTAACTTCATACAGACTAAAAATATGGATGTCTTTATAACAAAATTGTAGTAATTTTTCGGTTTTACAGGGCCAAGTTTTCTTCGTACTGTCAAACAGTACGCTGCAAGTGGTCTGGGATTCGTGGTTTTCATTGAATTAGGTTCAAACTAAAAAAATGTACATATTTTGTTTAAAATGGTCAATACAAAGTCTAGTGAACTGAAAAGAAAATTTTTCAGGGTAAATGTGCGTGAAAATAGTTCTTAAATAGAAGCTTTAGTTTAGAAGCTGCCGTGAAATTGAAGAAGCTGTGTGTGTGCGATGTGCCACTTCACCGTTTGTAATTGTAGAAGGTTTTGGTTAATAGCACGATTTGCTTCATGAGATTTGGGCCTATGCTAAGAATGTTTTCGTTTTTCAGACGTGAGTTAGCACTCTAGTTTCTTGTATTATACAATTCTAAGCAATTCTTCCTCTTCAAAAACTTAATGTAATAATAAAGTCTTTGCCTAGTTTTGGCATGTCTTTTAATTATTTTCCCTCAAAAATTTTCATATTTTGTTTAAAGATTTATAATTTCAATGTTCCAAGTTTTGATCGAAATATAGAATGTGAATTCAAAATTTTGAAAATGAATTCCGATCAAAATTGCTTAAACTATAATGTCTAAGTAATTTAAACCAAACAAAGAGAACTGTTTGCCTATATCACAACTGAAAATTGCCTTTGGCCAAAGTGAATTTGGAAAACTTAAAACCGATCGTAATATGAACATGAACATGTAGTTTCAATTCGAGAGAAATTGATATCGAAATGTAGAACATAAGCGGTAATTTAACAATTTTTCTCGAAGCTCAAAATAGTTTGAATAGCCGGATATAGGTGGATTTCGGCTTTCTTTTGTGCATGCATGCTTACTAAGACATGTATTAAATAGGTGAGCATGCTTGTTCATACTTAAGCAAATGCAATTAGTAGACCCATAAAAACAATCACTTTAGTTAACTTCACAAATGTTGGTTTGTAGATGATTAGTTTGCTAAGGTTACGAGAGCTTTACCTGAATACGAATTTTCCTTTAATGAATGGCTTATCAGTTATAAGTTGGTGAGCGAATTTTATGGTCACCTTTCTCGTCATCCATTTATATTAAATAATATATGACTTCCATAACTTATTTTTCCTATTCTTGAGCTTGGAATGGCCTTCAGTTGCTTCTTCGATTTTCCTTTTATCTCATCAGTTGATTCAAAACGGTGTCCCCGAAGCGGTCTTATGACCTTAGAGAATATTCAGAAGTCACATGGGCGAATACGGTGGTTGTGGAACGACATGCATCGAATTTTTGATGAAAAAGTCTCGAAGAACCAATGCAGTGTGAGCTGGCGCATTATCGTGATGCTAAAACCAATTCTTGTCTTTCCATAAATCTGGCCTCTCGAGGAGAATAGTTTGACGCAAACGACGCATAACACTCAAATAATATTCCTTGTTAACAGTTTGGCCCGGCGGAAGGAATTCATAATTCACCAAACCATGATAATCGAAGAAAACTGTTAACATGACTTTGATTTTTGAACGACTTTGGATTGATCTTTTTGCTCTTGCCTTGCCTTTTGCACGATATTCGATATTTTCAATCGATCGGTTGTTTCCGGGTTGTAAGCATAGATCCAAGTCTCATCTCCAGTTATTGTGTGTTTCATCTCGTTCTGATAGTCAGAGAGCATTGTTTCATAGACTTCAACACGACGTTGTTTTCCCAAGAAATTGAGTGTTTTTGGAACCAATCGAGATGTGATTTTTCTCAAGCACAAATGTTCTTTAAAAATGGTTTGGACCAATCCAAATTAAATGTTTACTGTATCAACAAGACAAGGTCATTTGTCAACTGACGATTTTTGAGCACCAAATCTTTGATTTCATTGACATGTTGTTCATTGATTGATGTTGTTTTTAAAAACTCATGAAATTTGAAAGCAATTGAGTATTTTATTACTGTAGTGGCCACATTGGGTCCACCATTTTATAAAATGAAAATCTGATAAGATTTTTGAAATCAGTGACCTCAAAAACATGTATAATGACTATCCGCATGCACTATATTTGCAAAGAAGAAACTTGTTGTTGTAATGGCGCCAATAGTGGGTCCGCCATTTTGTAAAATGAAAAGCTGATATAAAATTTGAAATCAGCAACCTCAAAAACATAAGTAATGACTACTTGTATGTTCTGAATTTGCAAAGAAAAATTGTTTGCTGTAATGGCGGCCATATTGGATCCGCCATCTTAAAAATATTTGTTACTAACATTTTCATGTTCTCTGTTATTGTTATACATTCCAAAGATAAAGTATGAGTAACTTTAGCACGTCATTTCTAGGAATAAATTAATACTAAGGTTATGAAAAATTGGACAGTCGATGCTTCAAGTTTAGGCATCTTTGGCGGCTATATTTAATTTTTGGTGAAACATTTTTCAAATCTGACCTCAGATTCGGAATGAGGAGGTCATTTTACTTAAGAAAATGTTTTCCTCTAATAATATTTAGTTGGTCTTAGGCTTTTTATAAACGAAAAACCAATCGACTGTGAAATGTCCGCTTTGCCGTTAATGGGTTAAAACAGCGACCCTCTCGCTTCATCCTCTCTCTTCGTTGCGCAATTGACATGGTAGATTTGCAGTTCTCTGATGTATGAAACTTTTATTTACGAAAACAGAAACACAAAGACAGCAGTAATATACGTAAGATCGTAAATAGTAATATCGGGTTGGCACGAAAGAAATGAGACAGTTTGTTTTTACATTTTAAATTCTAACATTTTTATTTTACTATACATTTAGTCAATCAAATACTCGCCGTGATCATCTATGACTTCTTGCCAACGTATAGGCAAGGACTTGATGCCTGTTGCCCAGAACTCAGCGCGCCGTGAGTTGAAGAAGGTGGCTACGTAGGTTTCAACTTCATTAAAAGTGTTAAAGCGTTTATCACGCAAATCATTTTTCATGGCTCTGAATAAATGATAGTCTGAAGGGGCAATATCTGGGGAATATTGTGGATGAGGTACCGCCTCCCAGCCTAAGCCCTTCAGTTGTTGGCGGGTGGTGGATGCAGTGTGCGGGCGAGCGTTGTCATGAAGTAAAATAACATTGGCTCTTCTTCGTCTTTTTTCTTTGATAGCTGTGGCTAGTTTATCGAGCTGCGCCGCATATGTGTTAGCATTAACTGTTTCATTATGTAATAATTCATAAAACTGCATGCCCTGAGAATCCCAAAAGCAGCACAATAGAACGTTTTCGCCGCGGTTTTGATATTGCTTTGGTTGAGTTGGTGGGTCTTCCTTTCGTGGCAGCCAGAAGTCACGGCGCGTATTGTTTTCGTAGAGAACCCACGACTCCTCCCCTGTGACCAAATCCTCCAAAAACTCCTTCCGGCGCGGTCGAAGTAGTAGCGATTGGCAGACAGCGACCCGAGCAACACGAATGGCGTCTGTGAGGGCATGAGGTGTCCATCGGGATAAA
Source organism: Dysmachus trigonus (assembly GCA_949715965.1). Lineage (NCBI taxonomy): Eukaryota > Metazoa > Arthropoda > Insecta > Diptera > Asilidae > Dysmachus > Dysmachus trigonus. The sequence goes on along the minus strand of OX454321.1, from coordinate 31,632,395 downwards.
ACTCTTAGGCCTTATTTAACCCCCGACGCAAAATTCTAAATGAATTCAATTGACTGAAAATGACTTATATGGTACTTCAAAGAATGTGAGTAAATCACAAGATTTTGCATTCTCACGACTTCAAGCTTTTGATTTGTTGAAATGATTGCACCATTCATGACTTCAAAATGAATGACGATTTGGTTTCTGTAAGTCCAGTATCGACGTGAAGTTAATGATTAATTAAAAGCAGTAATTTCCAGTGACTTCAAGGATTGCATTCCTAAAAGAATGAATTCTTTTACAACTCTGTTCGGGACTAATACATTTGATGGTGGATAAAATATAGCGGTCCGAAATTGTTAAACTTTACTAAATTATTATAGAAACTGTAACATATATCATTTTTAACTTGACAGTTTTGATCTCAGAATTCAATAAAATGACCCACAGAGCCACTAGAAACCACTTTTTCTGAAAGGCTATTCACTTCGAAATGATTAACTACTCCATTTTGATATCATAATCGATATATTATAGTAAGTGACCCCAAATCTTAATCATATTCGATTGAATTAAGTATTTCTTGTTCACCATTTTGGGCATAATGAATATTTAAATTTTAATGTCGGAACTAACATGGGGTCACTTACCTACATACCAATTTTTGTGAAAATTATTATTCGACGAATACTATGACGCCCGCCGGACCGACCGAACAAATGCTTTCTCAAACGAAAATACCCACAAAGCCGACTTCTACTGCATTATCTGGGGTACAATGAGAGAGAACACCACAGTCAGCTGACAATTTGTTGATAAAAACAAGCACTTCGTTAACTTCTTATTACCGAGTACAACTAAGTGTAGGTACTACATGTATAAGTTATTAGATATTACATTTTCTATGTGTTTGCGTTGCACTTTACTGTCAGATTTTTTTTTTTTGTAATATAGGAAAGAGTTTATGCAGTTGTTAAATAAAAGTGTAAGTTAGAAATCAATATAGTTATCAGTTCCAGTAAAATAATCGGAAAAACTTAGGTGGCAATTTAAATTTTGGATGTTAATCCGATCGCCAGACGAGCAGCCACGTGTTTATTACAATCTTTGTTATTAATCACATTGTAATCAAGGCATCGCTTTAAGGCCATATTAGATAACAGATCAGATTAAAATTAAATTAATATTGAGAACAACTAAGTTTGAAGTTCGACATGTATAATCAACTGACAACTATTACTAATTTTGAATAATTATTAAAGCCCAAATAAAATCCAAACAACGAACGTTCCAGCATAACTCTTTAGTGCGAGCCCTATAATATACATCAACGCATGCAATTCTGTTCGCCATAATTGAAATTTTAATTCACACACGCAAATAGATACCTATCTTAATTGACCCCACGCTGCATCTGACAGGGTCGTAAAGTCCTTAAGTCAATGAATGAAGTCAGAAACATAAAGACCAGACTGCAGTGGCGGAGGGAATTTCATTTGAAATCCCATTTTCCTGAATCAAAAGGGTAATAAGATTCCACCAGAAGAAAGCGGAATGTAGTCGTACTGGGTATGTGCAGCTGTGGCATTAGTAGGGTGTGATTTGTAATCGAATATATTTTGTCTAGCCACATACGATCGGAATCTCCTGCTTCAACAAATAGGTAAGTATGTACTTTATATCCTCACGCTTTATGGGAAACGGTTCTGTTCAATTAAGCACTTTTTTATCCCCAAAGCTGAAAAATCTTAGTGTGTCCTCCTCCTAAATTGATACTCCGTATGCCGGACGTTACCATAGAACTGTTGTGAAAATGTTTACGACAATGACGCTATAAGTCTTAAACAATTACTTTTAATATTTAAAAAAAGTGGTAATTTTATCAAACAAATACAGAATTATAAAACAACCAAATTGTAACATCCGGGTAACAAGTGGGATCGCTTGCCGACTGAATAAATTATATACCAACAAGCAACTAATTTTGAAACTCTATTTGGGCTAGAAACTTTAAGCTGCCTCGTTTTATTCCTTCCTGCTTCTGCTGTTTCGGAAAGTTTTTCTCACCCGCTGGGATAATATTTGAACAGAACAACAATCGGTTATGGGGGATTTTTCGTCCAGTTTTTGTTTAATTTTTATTTAAAATTCAATTTAGGAACTAAAACAAAAAGCACTTCTCGACTGAGAGAAAAAATGGTCGCAAATATCTTGAGCAAATACAAGGGTTCCGCCTGCACCAGACGTTGTGCTGCCTTAGCACTGGGCAAAGCGAACAAGCGTTCAGCCCTCACAGAGCAACATTTGAACGAAAGGAAATCAATTGGTTCCCTTATAACCTGTTTGGCTTTCAGCAATACTTTATCAATTTTTCACCAGCGGATATTGGAGATTTTCCTCTTGGAGCTTTGTTAGCTGCCCGCTATTTCAATAAAGAAAACAGGAGCGACTTCAGGTTCACCTCCATCGGTGCCGAACTGATTGTTCTGCAGAGTTTTGTTTTCACAACTAAATACACAACGATTCACTGATGAACGGCTCTCAGTATTGTAGATTTTCCTTTGAGTTATTATAAGTTTTATATGACGAATTTTATTTCATCAAATGCGAGCACTCATGATTTATTACATACCAAGAAATAAATTACACAACTGTTAACTTTTTAATTCATATTAGGTCCTTCTTAAACATTATTAATTATAAAAAGCTTCCTCGAAAAAAACAACTACAAAAACTTGTTTCCGTACTCATTTTCCCCAGAAATTGTGTGAAACTGATATCATCATATCTTTCCGCCAAATGAAAATTTAAGAACATCTTTTCTGAAAGGAAGTACCTACTTTAAATTGAAAATTTTCGTAATTAGCATATAGGTAAGTTTTAGAAAAATAAATGTATAAATAAATATAAACAGCGACTTGCTTTTAATATCAAACAAAGAAAGTTTTTAATAACAATTTCATCGGTATTTCCATTATTATCACGGAGGCAGATAATATTATGATTTTAGAAAGTTACTTACTTACCTTACTTTAACAAAAAAAAATCATGGTGCTGGTTTCTAACCCACAACGTTCCAAGGGCTAAACTTTGGGGCTTTACTTGTCACGAGCTCCTAAATATTGTGTTTTAAGTATTATTTTATGGTTATTATACTTACATTGACTGTCTTGTGTTAAGTGAAACAACAGTTTAACTTAAATTATATATTATAATTTAATATAATTATAACTAAATTAACTTCATGAGCTTCCATCCACTGGATAACTGCCACGACTGATTGATCGCTAACCATTTCTAGGTAGTATCAGATTGTGATAGATCTATGTACCATTTCAAATCACAACTAATTATTTTAGACTGTGATGTTTACATTTCTGTGATAATTTACATTTTTTTATATTTTTAATTTATATATGCTTTCCTAAATTTTTTATCTTATTTCTACTACATCTCCCCCTCAGCATTCTTTACCGTTATTGTAAACTTTCAACAATTCATATTTACATTTATCTTTTCACGACTAATATTTCGACTAGGCTACCATTCAACCTATTTAATTTTTGTTTTGAGATATAATCTTTTGTTCATTAAGCTCTACAACACTTTTACATTTACCAAAGCGGAGTTGAAGTTCGATAGTGCTCTGGAAACATTCAAGGTTATTCAAGTCAAGGGAAATGATTGAAAATACCGAGTATTGCAATTATAAGTGTTTTGGACGTTAATTGGAAGCTGATGAGTAGTTAATCAGGGAGCTGATGAGCAGTAGCAGCAACCAGTAGAGACATTGACTTTCTATCCACGCCAAAGGGCAGTCGCATCAGCGGATACAGCATACGATCTGTAGTTACGATAGTATCGAATAAAACTGAATATATACCTTAAACCATAAAACCACGTTTTAAATTAATCCTTCATCCCCAAACATTGGTCCTTCGAGCCGGATATCTTCCTGAGTAAGTCCAAAATATTTGTATTTATTTATACGGAAATTTATCACATTAAGTGCCTAGATCACATTAAGTGCCCAATGAAGATTAACGGCAAAAGGTATTCAGTGTTCGGTCTAGTTCTATAGGTGACTGAATTGCTAAATGGCTTTCTAGATTGAGCTTTAGCATGTAGTAATTCTGAAATTGTTACTACCTATCGGTATTTATAATTGAACGCGTGAAAAATGAAAATTTAATCAGAAGGAGTGAACTTCCAGTCTGAAAAATACTACCCTAACGGTTTATCTACAACAGTTCCTCATACCATTGAGTGAAAATTTGTCCCATGTGGGTCGTTGCTCCAGTCAACTTTAAAATTTATTGCGTTGCTGATATTAAACTATCTACTTCAAGTTTGCATAGAATTTGAGGAAATATTTTCAAAATTTTAAAACCTAATTTAATAATAATTAATTTTCACACAAAATATTTAATTTCGCATCCTGAGAAAATTTACTTACTAAAAGATGGAAGGTGCAAACTTAGGTGATTTAATAGAGACAAACAAGGCCACGTATGAGCAAATGAAAAAGTTCGAAACAAATTTTAAAAAGAGCCCTAAAGAAAGGTTAGAAAGTACAGATCATATTAAAGGACGACTAGAAGCACTAAATTCTCTTTGGGAAGATTTTAGAAGTAGGGGGGAATCGGTCATAAGAAGCATTGCAAATGATGAAGTAAAAAGAGTTGAATTTTTTACGGGTACTTTATATGATGAAGCATTAGATTTGTTCTTCGAATATAAGGGCATTTTAAATGATATTATGTCTCGACTAGTATCTCCGCCACCTCTAGTTACTTCAGAAGCCCATGAGACTGCAAATTCAACGCTAACTACCATTTTCAATGAAGAAGTGAGACGTAATGATTCCAGCAGTAGCAGTGATCTCAAATTACCGAGAATTGTGATTCCTAAGTTTTCCGGTGACTATGGATCGTGGCTATCATTCCATGAGATTTTTAAATCGATGGTGCGTTCAAATGAATTTCACCTGTCCAAACAATGCAATATTTAAAATCTTGTGTAACAGTTGAAGCCGAACAAATTATTCGTCATTTGAATGTAACTGAAGATAATTACGCCATTGCCTGGGACAATCTCTGCAAAAGGTACCACAATAACCGAGCTTTAGTCAATAATAGTTTGAAAACTTTATTCGCCTTTATAACTTATATAATTTTATTTATATTAATTCCAAAAATTCCACTCATATTAGGCGATTACTCGATACAACAAATGAGTTTCTGTCTACTTTAAAAAACCTCGAAATAAATACCATCAACTGGGATCCTATTTATTGTTTTTATTATTTTAGAACGTTCGCCCCAAGAAACAAAATATTTATTGGAACAAAAGCATAGAACCTCAACCTCGTTACGAAGCTTTAAAGATTTAATACAATTTTTAGAAGGTCGATTACGTACTTTACGATTACTCGACCCTAATAAAATTCATAAAGGTTTTTCTAAAATTCTGGAAAGTGCAAAAACTCGTACATATCATGCTGCTCACTTTACTTGTCCACTAAGTAAGGGCCAACATCCTCTTAAATCTTGCTTTAAATTCCTGAAAATGAAAGTAAAGGATAGAGCTGCATTTGTCTCCTCAAATAAGATATGCCCCAATTGCTTAGCCCAAAGTCATAATGAATCAAAATGTACCAGTGAATACACTTGCCGAATTTGTCAGGGTCGTCATCACTATATTCTACAGATGCACCTATATCGCAAATTACTTCTGACACTACCTCAAAGATAAAATAGCAACCAATGATAGCTCATTATTTTCTTGTAATAACAAAATTTGTCTCTTAGCTACACTTATAATAAAGGCACTGTCTAAGATCGGCGAATCTCGTTTATTGCGAGCATTGGTGGATCCTGCTTCCCAAGCTACCTTTATCACTTTCAACGCTGCTCAGTCTTTGCGTTTAAAATTTCTCCGCTCATCTGTTCAGATCTCAGGTTTAGGAAATAGTCTGACGGCAAGTCTGTTTTCCTCAATACTGAACCCCATTCGCTGGATAGTCCGAATTTTAATATTCAGGCCGTTGTACTAAAAACGTTGACAGATTCCTTACCACTACAAAATATCTCAACCTCATTACTTAGGCATATCATTATATCAAGGACTTGCAGTTGGAAGATCCTTCTTTTGAACGACCAGGCAATATAGATCTCATCCTTGACGCAGATATTTATGCGAATATAATTGAAGATGGCTTAAGGTACTAGTTCCCTCAAAATTTTCCCCCAAATGGAATTTTTTATTTTTACATTTTATGGTTCCTTATACCTTCAGAAATCATCTGCTAAATTTTTATAAAGAAATTCGAAAAAATCGAGGAGCTACAGCAGTTTAAGTGCGCGCGCATTTTTGATTATACACACATAAATATATCGTAAAAAAACTTTAAACGCGTTTTTCTCGAAACTACATTTTTCAAAACGGCGGACAGTCAATCTCCTGATTGGCTGAACCGATTTGAATAAACTGTATAGCGTTTTATTTGTTAAGGTCTATTCTAGGGCAATTCACCAGAAAATTCCGAAAAAGTTGATAAGAAACATATTTCCAAACCGAACAAAGCGACAAAAAATGCGATTTTTTCAAAAAATTTTTTCAAATATCTGCCATTTTTTTTTTACCTGTTTTTTTACTAATTGTGGTGAATTGCCTCATAAAATATCTTCCTTTTTAACATGCTTTTTTTTTGTTTGTTTCGGACTTGTCGTTTCTAAGATTGAGTGTCCGCCATGGAACCCTCTTTTTTTGGACTGCTCCTTTTTGAGAGCCCTCTATATATATAATAAAGTACTAAAAAAAGAAAAAACAATTTTTTTTGTTAACATCAAGACTTACATATATATTCAAATAAAAAAAGATCCAGGTAAATTTATAATAAAGGAGCTGAGAAAAAAAATAAAGTTTAAAAGTCGATTTTTTCCTATTCTACAGGGAACTAGTACCTTAATACGTGGCAAACCAGGTAATCCTACTGCGCAAAAAACTTTATTTGGGTGGATTCTTTTCGGCGAGGCCCAATCGGGAAGCTCTTCCTCATATTCACCCCACCGTTCTCTACATAATGTCGTTGCAAACTTCTGCACTCAGGTGCAGGAATGTGATGCTCTAAAGCAATTTTGGGAAATAGAAGAAGTTTCTTACGCACCTCAATTATTAGAAGAAGATATCACTTGCGAAAGCTTATTTGCAAGCTCGCACTCCCGAAATCCTGAAGGCCGATATATTGTACATCTTCCCTTTTCCAAACTAAATGAAAATGAATTAAAGTTTGGAGATTCTCGAAAAACGGCTGTCAAAAGATTCGTGGCTTTAGAAATGCGCTTAGATGATAATCCGTCTTTAAAACTCGATTATAATAAGTGTCTCGAAGAATACATTGAGCTTAATCATATAGAGAAAGTACCAAAACATGAGATAGCGCGCCCACCAGCTACAGTATTTTATATGCCACATCATGCGGTTGTAAACAACCTTACAACAAAAACTGGAGTTGTGTTTGATGGAAGTTGTAAGTCAAAAAATGGGTTCTCATTAAATTATTGTTTACTTGAGGGTCGTAGTTTGCAGCGCGACATTGCTCTGTTAATCACTGATTGGAGGCAGCATAAGTTTGTATTTACTGCCGATATCACACAGATGTATCGACAGATTTTAGTACACCCTTCTGAAGTCGATTTCCAAGGAATCATTTGGCGCCGCAAACCTGATAACCAGTTAGAAGATTTTCGCCTATTGACAGTCATCTTTCGGGTAAGTAGCGCTCCTCATTTAGCCATACGCTCGTTGCAACAATTAGCGAAAGACGAAGAAGTCAATTATCCGATTAGCTCTAATACCCTTGATACACGGGCACGACCGAATGAAGATCCAGCAGGGATTATCATCGGCTGCACCGTGTATCACTGCGGATTAAGTTTGAATCTTCATTCATAACAGCATTCGAAGGATACTCGATGAAGTTCCAAAAACTTAATTCAGACCCTGTATACAGACAAAATGAACAAGCTCGTAACACGGCTGCTCATCGAGTGTTACGAGAGGATCCAATATACAGGGATGAAGAGCAAACTCATAATACAATTGAACATCAATTAAATAGGCAGGATTCAGATTATGTTGAACGTGAGAAAGAGACGCGTAATTTTAAAAAAAATACTTATCTACGTGATTGGATGACCGTACGTCAAAAATTTTTTGATAATATTGCAGATGGTCACATATCTGTTCCTGTTGCGGTCGTTTGTGGCACAAAAATTCGCTTAGAGTCATGAGAAAAGATCAGTTGCCTAAAACATTTTCAGATCAAAACCTAAATGATTTATTTCTAATCAATACATCTGGTGACTGTGGTTCATTTTGTTACACGTGTCAAAAATATCTAAAAGAAGGCAAAATACCACGGCTTGCTTGCCATGTATAATGGTTTAACTTATCCTGTAATTCCAGATGTTCTGCAACAACTTACTCCACTTGAGGAACGTATTGTATCACGACGACATATATTCCTTAAAATAGTTAGGCGAGGTCAAGGTCTCGGTTTTCAACATGGATTGGTAGGGAATGTAGTGAACGTTCCAATCGATGTTAACACTATGGTCTCAGCGTTACCAAGGCATGCATCTGATTGTCATATAATAACACTTGTTTTGAAGCGAAAAATGTGCTACAAACACGGTCGTCAAGAGCGTATTCGCCCTGCAATAGTGAGAGAAGCAGCAAAATATTTAGTCCAGATAGACTTATTTAAAGAATTAAAAATTACATATGATAATAACTGGGCATATGACGATGAAGTTGATGCTGATGATGATCGTACAGATAACAATGAATGCACATGTGAACTTAGTGAGTTAATAGATGAACCAGTAAATCCCGGTAATGCTGAAACTTTACTTGATAATGACTACTGTATGACGATTGTCTTGAAGAATTAGCTTTCATTAAGATGCATGGTGAAATTAAAAGGCAGTTTAAAATAAAATTAAGTTCTTCTGAGATAATGAAATCTGAAATAAGTTGGCATGATAGAAGAGCTATGCGGCCAGATTATTTGTTTACTTTATTAAAGAAACAACAGATGACCCAAATAGGTGGACACATAGCTACTTGTCTTCGAAAGAAAACCATCAACGGCGCTCCTATTTTAGTAAACAAACTTCTTAATGACGACTACTTACAGAACCTCATTCAGCATGACAATGGATATAGAATTCTTAGTAGTGTGAGAAATTCCCCAGCACACTGGGAAGAAGAAAAGAAAAAATTGTTAGCAATGATTCGGCAGTTCGGTGTCCCCACATTGTTTATGCCGATATCCGCAGCTGAAACGCAATGGCCTTATTTAATAAAACAGCTTAAAAGCACAGTTGGCAAAGAGGAAGTGTCTCTTGAGGAATCACAAAATATTCCATACGCAGAAAAGGTGCGACTCATTCAGTCCGACCCATTTATATGTGCTATTTTTTTTCGAAACACGTTATAAAGAATTAAAAAGAACATGGCTGTCTCCCGTTGGGCCTTTTGGTGAACGTAAAATAAACCATCAATACCATCGAATAGAATTCCAAAACAGAGGTTCTCCTCATGCCCATATGATATTGTGGATAGAAGAAGCGCCTATCTTCATTCCTGTAGATCAGTCATCAACTGAAAAGGTTATAATGTTTGTTGACCAAATCATATCCTGCAATAGTGAAGAATTACCCAGTAGGAAATGTATCAAGAGCTTACCCAAAGAAGGCCTGATATAACTACTTCGAAAAATGTTCAATATTCCCCCTAGTATAGCTCCGCAGGTACCCCTTAACTCCTTGCTTCCTGAGAATCGAGCAGGTAATGAGTAAACTAGTTTCCCCTAAAAATTTCTTTGTTTTGAGGATTTCGTCATCGTGCGATGCTTCTTTGCTTTCCTGAGAATCGAGCGGGTAATAAGTAAATGAGTTTCCCCTAAAAATTTCTTTGTTTTAGGGATTTCGTCATCGGTACGATGCGCTTGCATCTGCGTTTTAAATTCACTCTGAAAGAGAAAGTGCGCATGGCAAGTGTTATAATTTTTGGTGAGTTTTGTTAAAAAAATTTAATTAATTAAGAGGAATCAGTGACAATAATAATAATAAAATGAATATAAAAGGAAACAGTAGAAGCAATCTGCATAGAATAATTACAAAAGAAAAAGAAAAAGCTATAAGTAAGCTAAGAGAGTGCGGTGCAGGCGCTGAAATTAATGAAAATTTGAACTGTTTTCGTGAACAAAGTGATAATTTTAATGAAATTGAAGGTGAACTTCCAAGCGAATTAAGTGATAAAAGAGATAATATCGGCGAAAACAATTTAAAGGACAAGTTAAGAAAGTGGTATGAGGAACTCAATCCTTCAAGAGAAACCGTAGAATCTCTTTTAAAAATATTGAAGTCTGAAGGCCTGGATGTTCCAATTAGCCTCAAGGGGCTTTTAAAACCTCAAAAAGAAAAGTTAATAATTCGTACTGTACCTCCAGGAAAATATTTGCATTTAGGTATTGAAAAACAATTGAACAAATTGCCGAGAAATTTAATTGAAAACGTAAGTGAAATTATTTTAGATATTGGTGTAGATGGATTGCCACTATACAAAAGCAGTGCTCAATCTTTGTGGCCGATAATAGGCAGAATTGTTAATATAAAAAATATTGTTTTTTTGATTGGTTCATACCTTGGAACAAAGAAGCCTCATAATGTAGATATTTATTTACACGATTTTGTTGAAGAACTCAAAAGATTGTTTGAAAATGGAATCATATTGCATAATAACAAATTAAAAGTAACAATAAGATGTTTTGTGTGTGATACACCTGCTCGGTCATTCATGTGCAGCATCGTTGGCCACAATTCATGCGTTGGATGCTGTAAATGTTACCAGGTAGGAAAACGTATAAATAATGTAACCACCTTTAGCACGACATCAGCTGCTTTACGAACGGATAAGGAATTTTCCGATAGGAAGCAACTGGATTTCCACCAAAATTTGCATAAGAATGCATTCAGCAAACTAGAGGAAATAGGTGTTAAAATGATAACGCAATTTCCCCTAGATCCGATGCACTTATTAGATTTAGGTGTTACACGCAAGATGTTTCTGCGTCTATTGAATGGAAAAAGTACCCAACGAATAACTGCAGCTACTAAAGAAAAGTTATCAACAAACCTGAGATCTCTCGCTGCATTTATTCCTGTGGAATTTCAGAGGAAACCGCGATCCGTTGATGAGGTTTTAAGGTGGAAGGCAACGGAATTTCGCCTATTCGCCCTCTATACTGGGCCAGTTGTATTAAAAAATATCTTAAACGCTGATTGTTACTATCAGTTTTTATTATTGCACGCCGCATACAGACTGCTGTCAACGCCTGCCAACTTTCAAGGAAATTTAAGTGTAGCAAAGGAGATGCTTCAGCTATTTGTCAAAAATTTTCCAATCATTTTTGCAGAAAATAGCGTAACCTTTAACGTTCACAGTCTTCTCCACCTGACTGACTGTGTACAGAATATGGGGATAATAACTGGTTTCACAGCGTATGATTTCGAGAATTTCATGCAAGATTTAAAAAGAAAAATTCGAAAACCTTCTAAAATTCTGCAACAAATTTACAACAAATATGCAGGAAAAGGAATAGTGGAAAAAGAACAACAAAAAGGGTTTAAAAGGAATCGATATGGCAAAATAGTAGGATTTCAAGCTAATGATTACCTTTTAAAATTAAATACACCTGATAATTTCTGTTGCGTAAAACCTTTTATTCCTGTAAAAATAACGGGGTTTTTAGATGAAAACGAAGGAAAGATTAAAGGTTTGCGTGTAGGAAATTTAAAAAATTTTTTCGAAGAGCCTGTAGAATCAATGCATGCACTAGGAATTTGTACAGGTGAAATAAACCATGAAATAGAAGAAGAAATATTTGAAATGAAAAATATTGCATATAAGATGATGAGTTTGCCTTGTGAGAATACAAATGTCCTGATTCCTCTATTGCATACCTGCCAATAAATTTTAAGTTTCTAAACTCAAATCACCAAAATTAGATGTACCTACCGGACGAAAATGGAAGAGGATATACAACAACAAAATGTGCCTGGGGCGCTTAGACGCATGGATGCCGTTTTTGGCGAAGCATTATATGGAACGAATCGACCCCCATCACAACAAGGTAATGTTTTTTAAAGTTTTATTAGTTTTTTTTTTTTTGATAGCAATGAAGTTATTTATGTTTTACAGTTTTACAAAACCACAACCAAATCAATGATTTGAAATATATTATTCAAAAACAAAATGAATTTATCGTGCAAGAATTGGCTGAAATTAAAGTCATTGTGCGACAGCTGCAACAACAAAATAGGACTAATGATGCAATAATGAACTTGTTCCCTCTAAAATCCAAGAAGTCTTTGGAGGAATTTGAGCGGGACTTACACAGTTTTGATGAAGACGATGTGGTAAGTTTATATAATTAAAGTACGGAAAATAAAAGTAAAATTTTTTCCATAGAAACACATATGTAAAAAATTATTTGCTATTTTCAAAGCACAACTAAAATTAATATTTTAATTGTTATTTTTAAAAATCAGAGACTTAACTTTGCTTAAAGATACTTTTTTCATTAGTGTTTTATATTCATTAATGAAATAAAATAGTTTCGGTAAAATTATGCACGGAAATGATTTCTTTTCTTTTTTTTCCATTTTCTTTTGTAGATTGTCACCATTCAAAAGATTATAGCGAAAGGTGGGTTGGGGAAAAATTTACACCATTTATTGGACATAGACATTATTTTAAAATATAACTATGATGGGATGCAGAAGAAAGAATCTTTCAAAGAATTTGCAGCTATAAACAACGTTTTTTATAGTAAGTTCTTCCTGCTATATTTTCGTACAATCGTAGCTAAATGTTACTGTTATTTTGCAGAAGCAGTGGAAAAAGATGTAGTGACAAGAGACAACTACATCAAGGAATTGAAAAAGGGCTTTAGGTTACATAAAAATAAGCATCATAAAATGAAATGTTTAGCGAATAAGAAAACTACTTCATAAGGCATGTACGTACACCCATATATTACCATTTTCAAGCAATATTTCACATTATTATTATTATTATTTTTTTATTTTTTTTATTTTTATATAATTGAATTAGATATTCTTGTTTGTGAATATGTGAAATGATGCTTGATCCGTGAAAAAAAATCAGACTGAAATATTTTATTTTTAGTTGATTAAATGAATTGAAACGATGTTATTTATTAATTTATGTTTCTAATAAACTGGGGAAAAGCTCAGTCTCGATTTTTATGTACAAATAGAACACTAAGATAAAAAAAAGGACTGAAATATTTTATTTTTAGTTGATTAAATGAATTGAAACGATGTTATTTATTAATTTATGTTTCTAATAAACTGGGGAAAAGCTCAGTCTCGATTTTTATGTACAAATAGAACACTAAGATAAAAAAAAGGACTGAAATATTTTATTTTTAGTTGATTAAATGAATTGAAACGATGTTATTTATTAATTTATGTTTCTAATAAACTGGGGAAAAGCTCAGTCTCGATTTTTATGTACAAATAGAACACTAAGATAAAAAAAAGGACTGAAATATTTTATTTTTAGTTGATTAAATGAATTGAAATGATGTTATTTATTTGTTTATGTTTTTAATAAACTGGGCGAAAGCTCAGTCTGTTTTTTTAAGTACAAATAGAACACTAACATAAAAAAATGGACTCAAATGTTTTTTATGTTTTGTTAATTAAATGAACTAAAATTATATCTTGTTATTTATTAATTTATGTTTCTAGTAATCTGAGCAAAAGCTCAGTCTCGATTTTTATAATATATAAAAATTGACACTGAGCTTTCGCTCAGATTACTAGAAATCGCCCTATTATTTCATTATTTTTGAGTACCTTCTTCTATCCCTGGTTATTGTGGAAGCGAAATCAGAAGCGCTTACATTGCACTTCTTAAAACAATCATTCAGTATAAGTGGTTATTCCATTAATTTTGAGGAACTTCTTCTATACCTGGTTTTGTGGAAGCTAAAACAGAGGCGCTTACCTTCCACTTCTTATAATAGTAATTCGGCATAAGTGGTTATTTCATTTATTTTAAATAACTTCTTCTATTCCTGGTTATTGTGGAAGCGAAAGTGCAAGAGCTTGCCTCCAATCCCGTCGTGGGTAAAAAAGAAGAAGGAATAGAATCGAATCGGGAAGCACTTCTGCTTGCTCTAGAATCAGTTATATCATTTCTTCTTAGACCTTTTTTTTCCTACTGGGTAGATGAAGACTTAGTTAAGATACAAACTCACAAACACACACATTCATGTCATCCCAAGTCAAGTCGTCCTTGTAGGTTTGGAATACCTTTTTTTCCAATGGATAAGACACGTCTTCTGGCAGCCCTGGAAGAAGATAATCCAAGCCTAAAAGAATGGAAAGAAGTATCTAAATAGTTAAAGGACGACTTGGTTAATATTCCATCACATTTAACATTTGATGAGTATTTAGCATCGACAGAATTAAATATCGAAAAATACATATGGGCAGTTAGATCTACAGAGACGCCCAAAAGACGTCATGGTCAATCCATTTTGCAAAAAAGTATTGGAATTACAACGAGCTAATATGGATTGCCAATTTATACTTGATCCATTTGCCTGTTCCGTTTATATTGTCGATTATATTAACAAAGCTGATCGAGGCATGTCAAATTTACTAAGAGCGGCGGTGGAAGAGGCCAAAAATGGCAACAGTAGCATAAGAGACTCTCTACGCGCTATATCAACAGTATTTCTGAATTCTTCGGAAATTTCAGCCCAAGAGGCAATTTACTGTCTGGCGGGACTTCCTATGTCACAAGCCTCTGAGAGCGATTTTTACATAAACACAGGACACCCCAATGAACGAGTGCGTATTTTGAAATCTTTAATAGATTTGCAGTCCTTGGATCCATCGTCCACAGACATATTTAAAAAAAAATTACTGGATCATTATAAAAATCTGCCACATGATCAAACGTTTGATACAATGAGTTTAGCTTATTTTGCTGCGTATTAAAATTTTTCAACTAAAATCTCGTGTACACATGAAAGTGAAAACACTGACCATGAATGTATAGGAAATTGGATTGAGCTGTTAAATAACGATGGATACGTGCGAAAAAGAAGGAAAGCCAGGCTCATACGTTTCCGAAGATATAATAGAGCTCAAGATCCTGACAATTTCTACAGGGAGCAGCTAATGTTATACACAAACTGGAGGGATGAAATTACTGAATTGGTCAATGACATTATAAACCTCGAACAGAAATTTATTGAACTTAGTGATGAAATCCATTCAGAAAGTCTTCAATTTAATCGGTTGGCGGGACCAGATGAGTTGGAGGCATTATTGGATGCAATTCGTAATGTAGATAAAGATGAAGAGGATGAGGATAGTGTAGTGAAAGAAAAAGCTCGTCCTTTAGATGATTATGAATTAGAGACACAAGAAGGTGATCCAGATCATTGTCTACAGTTACATGGAAATCAATCGGATTTAGTAGGAGGAGCGATTGCCCAACCAGCAGTATTGTGTGAAGATGATATACATATTGAGTTTAGTTAGAATATTTAATTGTGATCAAAGACATTTTGTATTACATGTAGGACATATTTTCACTCAAGAATCACCACCACCTTTTTATTATTTTGTTAGTGGTGGAGCTGGCGTGGGAAAAAGTTGGTTAATTAAGGGTTTGTATCAATATTTAATGCTTATGTTCAATAGAGTTCCGGGTATAAATCCTGATGATGCTAGAATTTTACTTTGTGCACGGGAAAAGCTGCTTTTGGAATCGGTGGTCAAACTGTACACAGTACGTTTGGACTTCCAGTATCCAAGTGTGGCCAAACAATGCCCGAATTATCAGAAAGCACCGCGAACACCTTAGCATGTAAACTTGCAAAAGTAAGATTAATTATTTTGGATGAAATATCTATGCTAGGGAGTAGAACTCTGATTGCAGCAAGTATTTCACACAGATGCGCCATTTGCTGTTATATCTATTATAAGCGTCGGGGACTTCAATCAGTTACCTCCGATAGGAGACAATTGGGTTTTTCAGCCAAACAGTAGTCGAAATCCATTGGCACCAATTGCTGGCGCTCCGTTGTGGGAACGATTCTGTCTCTTTATGATGACTAAAATAATGCGGCAAAGAGATGATTTGGCATTCGCAACAGCCTTAAACAATATAGCTGTCGGTCGGATGACTCCTATGGATATAGAGTTAATAAATTCTAGATGTTACAGTATTAATACTTTACCTATTGAGGCTCATGGAGCGATACATTTATTTGCGACCAACAATGAAGTCGACAAATACAATAATCAAGTATTATCTCGAATGAACACTGAAGGGTACTCGGTTAAAGCACTTGATGTGGTTTCTGGAGCACCAAATCCGCAAGCTGCTAGAAAAGCCTTGCAATCTGTAAATGCTATAGCTACAATGCAGACCTACGGTCTTCCTAAGAACTTGTTGTTACGAGTACGTGCACGTTATATGGTAACTGTGAATATTGACACTACGGATGGCCTTGTGAATGACACTACCGGAATATTGAAGGCTATCTCTATATCTATATCTCAATTCGTATTGGACGCCATTAGATGCTGTCACTTATACTGTGAAAAGGTGGAAATCTTCAAATATTGTAGTGCAGCGTACTCAGTTTCCAATAGTACCAGCAGAAGGTATTACAATTCACAAGTCGCAAGGTGCAACCTTAGAAAAAGTTGTGGTTCATATTTCTAAAAATGTAAAAAGATCGATGTTGTATGTAGCTTGTTCTAGGGCAACGTCATCGTCTGGACTGTTTTTAGTCGTGAATTCAGGTATATTTAAACCTCCCGCTGAAATATTAGAATCGAGTGCTGTAAGTATAGAAATGAAAAGACTAGAGCAAAACAAATTGGTAACATATGATGGTCCAGCTATATCTAATGCAAATCCAGGTTGGGGATCTATCGCGTATGTAAGTCGCAATCTTAAGGATACCGTGACAGATGGATCATGTAAAAGATATTATTTAAATAACCAAGGCGCTGCAAACGGCCATTGTGAATGCTTGCATTTTGAAATGTTTAATGTCAGAGTGATAACTGTATATAGGTCACCACAATGTACTTATTTATTTATTTATTTATTTATTTATTTATCATTGAGCCAACAGACATCTGCCCTGACTGTACATTATTTAAAAAAAAAAAAAAAGAAATAAATACAAAAAGCAAACTTAATGCCTAATCCTACTATCTACGACTATTTTAACCTATTCTTAATTTGATCTCTGTTTAAATTAAAGTCCAGATTAACAAAATGCTTATTGTAAGAGCTTATCAAAGAGTCAAACGGTCCAAACATCGCATACCAAGTTCGATGGGTCTCGACATGTAAAAAATCAAAAGTTCTCAAATTTCTTGTCGGTACATTAATATTAAGAGACAACAAGAGCTCGGGACAATTTATCTCCCCGGTTAATAATGAGTGAACGAAGACTACTTTAGAAATCTCACGACGACGCTCAAGTGTCTGCAAGTTTATCAACTTTAACCTATTCTCATAGCACGGTAAGTCCAAGCGATTCTGCCAAGGCAAATCCTTTAATGCAAAACGAAGAAATCTCTTTTGAACCGACTCGATTCTTGAGATATTAACAGAATAAAATGGAGACCACACAACACATGAAAACTCAAGAATTGGTCTAACAAGTCCCACATACAAAGCTCTCAGAACGTAAGGGTCACGAAGCTCCTTAGACCATCGTCTAATAAAACCCAGCACGGAGTTGCTTCTATTAACAACATATTCGATATGCTGCCTGAAATCCAATTTACGGTCAAGGATTAACCCCAAATCTTTAATGTTATCTACGGGCACCAAGGGGGATCCGTCCAAAACATAGTTGAAGTTAACCGAGGAAATCTTACGCGAGAAAGACATTACAGAGCATTTGCTCACATTTAAAAGAAGAGAGTTACGTTTACACCAATCCACAAAACGATTTATATCTTCCTGCAATAAGAGGCAGTCGTCGTTACAAGAAATCTCTCGAAAAATCTTAACATCGTCTGCATAGATAAGGAGTTCGGAACTGGTTATAACATTCTGAACGTCGTTAATAAATAAAACGAATAACAATGGACCTAGATGGCTTCCCTGGGGAACGCCTGAAGTCACTAAAATAGGATCGGATATCTCGAAATTAAAAATAACTTGTTGCGATCGTTTAGACAGATATGATTCCACCCATCTGAGAAACCTAGGAGGAACACCTAGAGACAAAAGCTTTGACAAGAGAACTTTGTGAGAGATCTTATCGAATGCCTTACTGAAGTCCGTATATATACAATCAACTATATTACCTCTTTCCATGCTTTGTAGGACAAATGAAACCAGAGAAACCAAATTAGTGGTCGTAGACCTCCCAATGTCCAATTAATGTTGCATTAGAAGGCATAAATACAACAATATACGGCAGCAACCTCAATAGGTATACTTCATGTTCTCGTCTGATTGTTGTGGGAGACTTCAATATCGATTTTAGAATGAATCCCCAAAATGGAATTTCCACATATTTTTTATCCATAAACATGTTTCCGTTAATAAACACTAGCACTACACGAAGTAGTACAATTATAGATAACGTTTTTTCGAACTTCAATGTTCAATGTGGTACTATTCATACCTTTTGCAGTCACCATATACCAGTGGCGTGGGGTGAAATTTTTGAGAAGGTAAGCCGGTGCAAAAATCAGAAACTTAATAGCGAAAAAAAACTCACCAAATGAAGTCAGATATTACAAAATGTGTTCAACAGTGACTGCGTGTATTCTCGGCCACTTCTATCATACTTAAAGTCATTGGAAGTTAAGTGCTATATGAATATTATGAATAAATATGGACATATATACAATGAACTTCAAGAATACTATAAGTGGCTTTGAAAAAAAACCGTTAGTCGCGTGTATCGTGCAATCAAACTAAAGCGGTTAACAAAAACTGTGAAAAGTTGATATGAAATATAATTCATCTTACTTATACTCCAAAACTAATCTACGATTTTTTTTTATAAATTCGACCAAAACATCATTGTAAAAATTAGACTGATTTCTAATTTGTAAAAGAAGGTGTTTTTCTATCGATAAGAGTGCTAAATTTGAGAGCCTTTCTTCGGTTTGAGAATTTCTTAAATAAGTATGTATTCTCTTAAGGGCTGAAAAAGATCTTTCCGCGGAAGCAACTGTAATGGGAAGAGTTAAAAATATACAACACAAGTTTAAAATTTGAGGAAAAGTATCTTTTAAAATGCCACATTTAATATGCGAGTAAAGCGCGAGAATATCAAATTGCCGTAATGAAGAAGTGGTATATAAAACCTTCAATTCATTTTTTAAAGCAGAAAACTGGAAAATTCCCGGGAAAACTGTAATTAAAAATGATATCTTTTCGTTAGGACTTGATTGAGCAAAATAATCATATTTTGATTTATTAAGTAAATCTAAAAATTTTAGTTGACTAAAGGAACTATACCGAGTTTTAATCTGAGAAATGACGAGAAGCCGGATTCTATCGTGTTATCGAGAGGTAATAAAATAGCACCACACCACACTCATAAGTCACAATCCGTTGAGCACCAAGGCAAAAAGAGACACAAGTTAAAAATTTTTTTATTAAAATATAATAAACAAAACCACAACACCCCTCCCTTCCGAGAAGACGACTTCTGCCGTGTTCTTGTGAAATAAGGGAGCATTCACTCCTACAATTCACAGCCCCTTCAGTATCAAAGAGATTTAATAACCAAACCCACCCCAACCAACCCCACTCACCCGAGAAGCCGCTTTCTACCGTGTTATAGAGCACCACTGCACTCACACCTGTTCATAGAGAAGACACGAATCAGCTGACATTCTAAGAAATAAACAACCACCCGCCGAAGTGACCCGAATTTCAACTTCTGCAAAACAAAAACAGCCGAGAAGCCGGTTTCTATCGTGTTATTTTCTTATAGGATTTGCCTTTAGTGAGCAAAGGATATCACACACGATTTCTTTGTTACTCGTGGAGAAAAGTGTGGGCTTGAGTAAGCCGTAAAATGACCGGCTTACAGAAGCAGCGAGCGAGCACTTCATACCCGATGCAACCCCTTGATAGAACCTGCTACGGTGCGAGGGAAGGTTCCATCGTAGTGCAACAACAGATTATGGTTGTTTTTGGTTGTAACACTTGTTTTGCCATGTTTTCTTTACGAGATGAATTTTGGGAGCGCTTTCCAGGAATTTTACAGGCATAGAACAAGTTTTAAATTTACGGGAATAGGATGAGTTCCCAAAAGGGAAGCCGGTACGAATCGTGTTATATGGACCCCACGCCACTGCCATATACAGATCTGGTTCAAATTTAATACTTAATTAGTATTTTTGTACCAGATTTCTAAATAGTGACTAAAAAACTTTGTAAATAAATAACTTTGATAAAAAAACTTGCCATCATTCATCAGCAGACTTTTGCAAGGCTGCAGCAAGGCTAGTGTAGGTATTTCAGTTATATTATAAAATAAATGATATGTGTTAATATAAAATAAAGTATTACTGAAATGATAAAGAGACCTTTGTCTTTAATTTATGCTCCTCCAGCTTTCCATATTGTAATGTTATGGATTTTATTTTGCAATAAAAATACCATAACTATGACTCGATTGTAGTGATGGGTGAACTTTTACTTATATACCTACCAGTGGCGTGGGGTCCATATAACACGATTCCTACCGGCTTCCCTTTTGGGAACTCATCCTATTCCCGTAAATTTAAAACTTGTTCTATGCCTGTAAAATTCCTGGAAAGCGCTCCCAAAATTCATCTCGTAAAGAAAACATGGCAAAACAAGTGTTACAACCAAAAACAACCATAATCTGTTGTTGCACTACGATGGAACCTTCCCTCGCACCGTAGCAGGTTCTATCAAGGGGTTGCATCGGGTATGAAGTGCTCGCTCGCTGCTTCTGTAAGCCGGTCATTTTACGGCTTACTCAAGCCCACACTTTTCTCCACGAGTAACAAAGAAATCGTGTGTGATATCCTTTGCTCACTAAAGGCAAATCCTATAAGAAAATAACACGATAGAAACCGGCTTCTCGGCTGTTTTTGTTTTGCATAAGTTGAAATTCGGGTCACTTCGGCGGGTGGTTGTTTATTTCTTAGAATGTCAGCTGATTCGTGTCTTCTCTATGAACGGGTGTGAGTGTAGTGGGGCTCTATAACACGGTAGAAAGCGGCTTCTTGGGTGAGTGGGGTTGGTTGGGGTGGGTTTGGTTATTAAATCTCTTTGATACTGAAGGGGCTGTGAATTGTAGGAGTGAATGCTCCCTTATTTCACAAGAACACGGCAGAAGTCGTCTTCTCGGAAGGGAGGGGTGTTGTGGTTTTGTTTATTATATTTTAATAAAAAAATTGTTAACTTGTGTCTCGTTTTGCCTTGGTGCTCAACGGATTGTGACTTCTGAGTGTGGTGTGGTGCTATTTTATTACCTCTCGATAACACGATAGAATCCGGCTACTCGTCATTTCTCAGATTAAAACTCGGTATAGTTCCTTTAGTCAACTAAAATTTTTAGATTTACTTAATAAATCAAAATATGATTATTTTGCTCAATCAAGTCCTAACGAAAAGATATCATTTTTAATTACAGTTTTCCCGGGAATTTTCCAGTTTTCTGCTTTAAAAAATGAATTGAACGTTTTATATACCACTTCTTCATTACGGCAATTTGATATTCTCGCGCTTTACTCGCATATTAAATGTGGCATTTTAAAAGATACTTTTCCTCAAATTTTAAACTTGTGTTGTATATTTTTAACTCTTCCCATTACAGTTGCTTCCGCGGAAAGATCTTTTTCAGCCCTTAAGAGAATACATACTTATTTAAGAAATTCTCAAACCGAAGAAAGGCTCTCAAATTTAGCACTCTTATCGATAGAAAAACACCTTCTTTTACAAATTAGAAATCAGTCGAATTTTTACAATGATGTTTTGGTCGAATTTATAAAAAAAAATCGTAGATTAGTTTTGGAGTATAAGTAAGATTAATTATATTTCATATCAACTTTTCACAGTTTTTGTTAACTGCTTTAGTTTGATTGCACGATACACGCGACTATAAGGGTTTTTTTCAAAGCCACTTATATTATTCTTGAAGTTCATTGTATGTGCATATTTATTCATAATATTCATATAGCACTTAACTTCCAATGACTTTAAGTATGATAGAAGTGGCCGACTAAATTTGACAAGAATACACGCAGTCACTGTTGAACACATTTTGTAATATCTGACTTCATTTGGTGAGTTTTTTTTCGCTATTAAGTTTCTGATTTTTGCACCGGCTTACCTTCTCAAAAATTTCACCCCACGCCACTGCTGTGGAATAATACAATTGCTTTATTCTTATGGAGAGAAAATATACCAAAAATGCTGTATTTATTTTATTTTTTATCTTGTTTTATTATTATCCTTTTGGGAAATTTATTGTATGTTTTTGAGTATTTCTATTTTATTAAGTAGTTGTTTAACGTAAAAACCTATTCTACCGATTTAGTGTAAAATTTGCAACGACTCCTTTTACTGTGTACGTTTTACTATAAGGATCATTGTCTAGGGTATAATCAGCTAAAAATTATAAATAACTAAATAAATTCAATTTACTATTTGCAAAACACGCATTAATATCTGCCATAAGAGCTTTAAAACAATATAATTTTTATTTTTTGTTTTCTCTCTGCAATATTAGGCATATGTAGTGTACACTTTGAGGGTAAAGCCGTAAAAAGTTTGTTTTAGGATTTAGAAAATTAGTTTTTTTTGTTAAGGTTGATTTTTGTTTGTAAATTTAAATGCATGCCAAAGTTTAAAAAGCAAACTTACTCTAAGAAAAATGTTGTTTCCAAGTAGAACGAATTCGATTCCACATTGTATTTTCTTTAGAGTCACGGTTTTACAGTGTAGTCTGCTATAGGCTAAAAATAGATCCTATTTAATTTTGTGGTTATTATATTATTCTACTTTATCTATTTAATCTGGGTTGAGATATAACCGAATTCTATGCATGCATAATCGATACGCCCAAACCATTGACTTGCATGTGTCGCTGAAATGGTATTTCTCAAATTACAATGACCTGAAATTCGGAAGAAGTAATTTCTAAGGTACGATTTTCCGCTCAATTTAGTTACCAAAAAAGGCTAATAAAGGCGCCTGAATATTTCCCACTCGCCTGGTTTATGTACTTCCTGACTAAATCAGGGCAGAAAGGGGCGCATTAGCTAAAGCAGAAGAGCCGGATAAGGAAAAGCTTAAAAGCGCGAATCAGCAACGGGCTCATCGCGAGAAAAGTCGACGTTCAGGGCAGAGCCATGAGTAGAAGCTGAACCGAGCTCCATAGCAGTGGCATGGAGCGAGAGAAAAACTGCAAGAAAAAAACTGAGAGAAAAGGGGAATTAAATCGGCGCTAATAATCCTTAATATCTGGCCAGCGACGGTGACATATCTTTGTGTTTATGTATTGCCAACATAAAAGCATTAATTTAGTCATTATCTACTTAGCAGAGAGTCATTTACCAACTTAGCAACGCCCACATTCATCAAGCGAGGGCCCGACAAGGATGTGCTCTGTAGTGTGTGGATGATGCCCTCTTCCTCCATTGCAGCTGACTCAAGTCGGAGGGCGGAGCTTGTTGCGTTCTCCATTGGTCTCTTTTAGCGGCTGAAGCGGCGCACAACATAACCTACGGCCAGGAGATTTTGCGAGTCGCACACACGTCCAACGGGCGATAAATTTTTAAGGAGGTGTGGCTTCTAAGGAACAGGTTTCTCTCATTCAGTGCTTGCTGGCAACTTGATTATTGCTACAGGAGAACCAAAACGTCTTCAGAGTCGGTTCATGAAGGGTTCGCGAGCTGTGAATTTGCAAATTAATCTAATAATCGGTTTCGGTGATTATAGTGAAGTGCTTCTTCTACCAGTTGTGGTGTACATGCTCGAGTTGAAGAAGTACACAAACAAATTCCGAACGTGTTTAAAACCGAGAAGTGCTGGCATCAGCCCGGTTTTGTACTTTTGAAAGGTGCGGTTTATCACGATACCATTCTGAGTTCGCTGTGGTCATCGTCGCAAGTCGGGCTCGGAAGTAAGCCCGATTTTGTGAGCCCCTTATCTGTAAGCACCTCATCGCCCTCCCCACCTGCGATGGTCGAGACAGCGTCTCCAGGATTAGCCGTTAAACAGTGCCGCAGTCCTGCTGCTCAAGGTGGCAGCTTTAGTCAGAATAACAATATGAGTCCTCAACCCCATGCGCCATCCAGTTATCTTACCACTGCAATGCTGCTCAATAGCCAGGGATGTGGATACCTTGGTCAGAGGTTACAGAACGTCTTTCAGGGGCACCATCAGGACGATGTTAGAGTGGACACGGAGCTATCTCATAGAACTACGAATGCAGGAGCAACATCGACATTTACGATAGACAGTATATTAGCACCTAGGCCAGTACCTTTGAAGAGAGCAGAAAGTCCAGTGTCACCGGGTGGAAATTCTAGTTCCAGTCCTATTCGGCCTCAGAGGGTCCCGGCGATCCTGCATCATCCCGGCCTGCATATTAGCCATTTGGCAGCTGCTGCCGCCTCCGGCTTTGCAACGCCATCGGATTTCCTAGGTAGGCCTAATTCCAAATGAAATGATATCGTCCATTTTCCGGTTTTTCAGTAAAAGTTATCCTTTCTGTTTAGCTCTTGATTACTTTCGTGTTTTTTTTTATAAAATATTTCATAGACTTGATACTTCATTAAAGCGATCTGAAGTTAATATCATATTTTATTTATCGCTTAATTAGATATTTCTTGTTAACATTTTTTAAAATATAAAATTTCAATATATCATGTTGTTTCCTCAAATTTTTAAAACTAAACTACACGATAATTTTAGTTCAACCATGTTAAATACCATCAGTATATTGAAATAGTAATAATAATAGTCTCAGGATGAGATTTGAGGGCATTTATCTTTTAATATTATTAAACCGGTTTGATATCGAATAATATTATTACTACGGGCTTACATAAGCCACAGTGGGGATGCCTTACCTAACAATTGTTTACATCTTGGGATGTTATTGGCCTAACGAAATTAATTTTTAGTCAAACTTTTACTGAAACATTAAAAAAAAAATCTAGATATATGTTGACGGCGATTTCGAAAAAGCAATATGGAGATTTTTTATAACTATGATATTTTTTAATTCTCAGTCCCATGAACCACAAAAGTAAAGAAGTTTTAATAACCCTATTTTGTGGTACACATGGAATAAAACGTAACAATGAAGATTTAGAAAATTAACCCTTTCAAATTGAAAGTTGTAAAATTCAGATTTCTGCGATTCCTTTACAACTTTCCTGTAGGGCTCAGTACCGTTATCACTTCATATGTATTGCTATTGCTATAATTTTTTCGTTTCGTTTTCATAATAATATAATTTATCCAAAGGTATAATATGAAATATATATTTATTAGTGTAATATATTTATTAGTATTCATAATTCTCTTATGTAGTCCAGAAATTAATGTTGTCAAAATTCATATCTTGGGTCCTAGATTTTAAAAATATATCCTTCCTCTCTTTAAATGAGAGTTTGAGAATTAATTTTAGGTTATATTCTAAAGTTGGGGATTCGCGAGGGAGAAGTGAACTGGCAAAAAAAAAAAAAAAAATTATTAAAACAAATGGAAATGGTTTACATTAAATATTTTTATGTTTTAAAAGGTTCTGAAATAAAAACGTTTGACTTCAAACGCATTGTATTTTCAATCCACAAGCAACAGGTTTTGCATTCATAACAAAGGCTGTTAGTTTAAATTAAATCTTCAAATGCTTCAATTTTTAAACTGAATACTTTTGAATGAAACGTGGCAGGTTAGGTTCAAACTCTCTTAAATCAAATGCTTCAACATTCAATCGAAATGTAGAAACTTTATAACCCAATGTAGTGTGTTCAACCCAAAAGCGTAAAAGACAAAGGGTTGGCTTTCAATCTGAATGCCGCAACTTTTCAACCAAATAGAGGGTGTTTAATTATATTGATTTTATCTAAAATCTAAATCATTCTAACCAAATGTAGCTCATCCCGGCAAACGCATATAAAATTAAACCCATTCATTTTTTAATTAAATGCATGAATATTAGAGGAAAATGAAACCATATCGAGTAAATAAAACAAACTGCGTTAATTTCGAATTACATGCATGTTATTGTACATATATTACATTGCATACGTTATAGATATATAACATATGTATATTCGCGTATTATAGATATATTAGCATATTAGGCGGATTAATTAATTTTCATATGGCGATGATAGCCACTGGTCCATACAGAGATATGTTAACATTTGAAATTGGGCATTTGGTAGTTTGCTGTTTTTTTTTAAATAATTAAAATTAAATGAAATTCGAGAAGCAGAAGTACTTTGAACACTATTGCCTTTAAAAGTAATATTTATGCAGAGAAAAAGGTGGAAGAAATAATGTTTATGTTTATGTTTCAGCAAACATGGCGTTTATTGCTCACAACCAATTTTGTGCTGGAAGTAACCATTGCCAATGTTGTATTTAATGAAACCCATATTATTTTTCATAATTGTTTTGTTGTAGCAAACACAGTTTATCTTTTCCACAAATAGAATGTGTGATAACAATGCCTGTAATTATGATTAAGTGGGATATACCCACATGATTTTTACGATAATGCCACATATTTCTATGAACTACGTATGTATGAGGATTAAGATTATATTAAAAGTAAAGGTAAGTTGAATATTGGTTCCACTTTACGTTGTTTCTGAGTTATGATAACCGGTAAATAGAAAGAATGCGAAGTGGAACTGATATTCATCTTACCTTTATTCTTATTTTGGGAAAATCTTAATTTTCGTAGTTCATAGAAATACGTGGCATTGCCATACCAGGCTTGCGGACATATTATGCTCAATCACTTAAACACATTCTACTCAAACATTTAAAATATATTCTCGGGGATTTCAACTTATATACCTTATATCATACGGAATTAGTACGAACATCTGGCTATTTCCCTTATTGTTAAGTTCTCAACTGAGGTTATTCTATTAGATTCATTATTTAGTCTTAATTTTAAACATATTAATTTGCATATTAATGTTCTTAATAGAATTTATATCTATTTTTAGTATAATAATGCAACTAATTCATTAGTTCCTATTGATGTATATCATAATGCTTTCTTAGTTAATATTAGTTTTCTTGATTTTATTAAGCTTATATTTCTATTTCGTATAATTTTTCGAAAGCTAACTTTCCTGAACTATGAACTTAATTACTTTACCTCCGTCTAAACACTAATAATGTTCAATCTATTTATGTATCATTTACTGCAGTGCTATCTGACGGATTTAAGCTCTTTGTGCCTATTAACACATTCGCGACCGCCAATTTTCTTGCTTTTCTAACATACTGATTGCCTGCGAAATTCTGAAGCTTGTTGCCGCAAACTTATATCATTAAGGGGAGGGTAAAAATTAGAAAATTTAATTTGAAATAACAATACTGTAAAAAAGTGTTATTTAAAATAAAAAAAATTTTCGTAATTTCTGTGCCTGCTCTTTCGGTACACAATAAACTACTTGTTACCAGGAATAAAATTTGAAAAGAGGTAAATTCACGTCAGTGGCAACCAGGAAAAGAGTTTGAAAATAATTTAAGTCAGCGGTCGCTAATGTGTTAAAAATAATTTTCCTAGCACACATCCTTCTTCTTTTAAAAAATAGAACCAACAAAATGCATAAAATGTTTGGAAAAAACTAATTCTCCGGATGATAAGGCGGCATTCAATCGGCTTTGCCACAAATTTCTTAACAAATAGCTAAATAGTAAGCGTGATTCTAAATCCTTTTGGTCTCTTCTTAAAAAACGAAAACAGATACGGGCATCCTCAGATTGGGTAATAAAACTTCAACTGATTTGGCTTCTTCCTGTGTCGATTTGTTGATTTTGTTGACTCTGTGTGTGTGTACGCTTCTGCCAGTTCTAATCATGATTTCAGTAACGCTCCTTTAAATATTGGAATATTGCAGTTTGATGTTTATGAAGTGTTGGATAAATTAAAATCAGTTGATATACGCTCTAATGTTGGTCCCAACGGAATTCACTCACTTGTCCTAAGAAATTGCTGTGGTTTCCTAGCTTCCCCTCATGTACTATTTTAAATTTACCTTTGAGCACTTGAAGACTAGAGACCGGAGTGATATCTCAAATTACAGATATTCCTCTGTTTTATTCCAAATCGAATTCTGTTTCCAAACTTTTTGATGGAGTTGTTAATGACAAATTATTTCTATTAATTAAGGGGGATAGCCACTGTGATGGATCAAAAAAAAATTTTTTTTTGTTTTTGTCTTAAATCAAAGTTTACACATTCACAAATATGTATACAAAATTGCAGGTCAAAATTTCAAAAATTGACTTAGTTACAGCGATTTTAGTGAGAGCATTTAGATCGATTATTTTCCGCGTGACCTCCCGATCAGAATGTTACGCCTCTTAGTCCCTCGCTCTAAGGTCTTTTCTATTATGTGACGCAGTGGGCTATTAATCGCAAAATTAAAAGAGCCAACAAGACCCCTGGAGATGAAGAGGAAGAACTGTCATATGGTCCAGGACTTGATAGTTTAATATAGGTATGAAAATTTTAAAAGATATATGATTTCATTGCGAGAGAAATGGACTAAAAACTTTAAACGCGTTTTTCTCGAAACGACTTTTCTCAAACTGGTCGCATTGATTGCTCGGACAATTCTTAACCGATTTTTAATTTTTTTCTTTTGTTTCGTTCGTCTTAGTAGTGGCTAAGGTTAAGCGTAGCCGATTCGGAAAATTTTGTTTTTTACTATTTTTTAAACTATTTGAAAACAAAAAAAAACAGTCAAAAAAGTGAAAATATTTTCAATCGGGCGCCATTTTGTGAAAAATCAAAAAAAAACGGCTACGTACAACGATAACTACATCCATGCAGATTATAATAACATTTTTTTTTTTTTTTTTGATCGGCTTTTGAAAAATCGATGCGACCATGGAGGGGGAATTTTTTTTCAAGTTCTACGGCATCGTCAATATTATTAAAACTATATTATATTTTTCAATAAAAATTTGTGGAAACATTATTGGATGTGTACTTAATAAAATAAAAAAAACCCGATCCAAAAATTCCTTTATTTACCCGGTCAAAAAAATTCTTGAAAATCACTCATTTTTTCGGCCGTCACAGTGGCTATCCCCCTTAAGGGTCATATATCCACTACTACCAATTTAGTTCTAACAGTACATGGAAGATAAATATCAAGTGGATACTACTTATTTTGACTTTAGAAAAGCGCTTGAACTTATTATTATTATTATTATTAAAACGTTTAGCATTCATTCTGTTTTTTTGGATTGGGTTGCCTCATTTTTGAGAGATAGAAAAGTTTAATTCAAAATTCCTTCTTGTCGTCTCTGGCATTTCTCAAGGAAGCCATCTAGTCCCGCTTTTATTTGTAATTGCTATTGACAATGTTGTTTGCTTTAAATGTGTTAAATTTCTCTTATATGCAGAAGACTTGAAACTGTTAGTTCCAATTCGCTAACCCGAGGATTTCATCTCTTGCAACGTAACATTGATAGTCTTGTCTTATGATGTGTTAATAATGTCTTTCTGCTTAATACTACCAAATATAAATGTATTTCTTTTCTTGTAAGTTTAATATGCTTCCTTTTCACTACAAAATTTCGAATGATTCCATCCATCATGTAGAGGAATTTAAGGACTTTCGTGTAGTCTTTGCCTCTAAGTGATACTTCGATTATATTATTCCTAAAGTTTTCTCTCTCCTTGGCTTTATTAAAAGAAATGATAAGGACTTATCTGATCTCTACTCATTAAAAACTTTACTTTGTTCTTTTTTTCGGTTTCCATTGTTTGGTTTCCTATATACGAAATAAATAGAAATGAATCTGTTTAAAAAGCATTCACTAGATTCGCTTTGAGAAAGTTGAATTGGAATGATCCTCTTCCTGCCTATAACGCTCGCTATCAACTTATTGATTTGGAATTCCTCTCTTAGCAAAGGAAGGTTGCTGTCACCATGTTCGTTCGTGAAATATTAATGTATAAAATTAACTGTCCAGAACTGCTTTAATTATTTGCTTCTGAGAGGTTGATTCGTACTAGGAATATGTTATTTACGGTTCTTCATCGTACAAACTATGAACCACGGCGGACGTAACCCTATTACGATTTCGTCCAAATTGTTTAATAGCACAGGTTTACAAAAAAAAAAAAGTTGATGTTCTTTTGACCAGACCATCTCATTTTTATGTAAATCGACGCCCTGAATCCGAATCCGAGGTCCGTTAACCTCCATCACGTCAGGTTCAAGGTCATTTCAAGGTCAAATTGAGAAAAACCCACTAAATAGGTCTGAAAAAGAAGACTTATAGGTTTTTGGGGTCGCTGAATCCGAATTCGTGATTTGTTTAACTCCCAAAGGTCAGCCAGAGGTTATTTCAAGGGCATTTCAAGGTGAAATTGGGAAAAATCCACTAAATAGGTCTGAAAAAGAAGATGTATAGGATTTTGGAGTCACTGAATCCGAATTCGTGATTTGCTTAACCCCCAAGGTCAGCCAAAAGTCGTTTTAAGGACATTTCAAGGTGAAATTGGAAAAAATCCACTAAGCGGAAAAAGTTGATGTTCTTTTGACCAGACCATCTCATTTTTATGTAAATCGACGCCCTGAATCCGAATCCGAGGTCTGTTAACCTCCATCACGTCAGGTTCAAGGTCATTTCAATGTCAAATTGACAAAAACCCACTAAATAGTTCTGAAAAAGAGGACTTATAGGTTTTTGGGGCCGCTGAATCCGAATTCGTGATTTGTTTAACTCCCAAAGGTCAGCCAGAGGTTATTTCAAGGTGAAATTGGGAAAAATCCACTAAATAGGTCTGAAAAAGAAGATGTATAGGTTTTTGGGGTCACTGAACCCGAATCCGTGATTTGCTTAAGCCCCCCAGGTAAACCAGAGGTCGTTTCAAGGGCAGTTCAAGGTGAAACTGGGAAAAAATCTCGTCTTTTCTATATTTGAACTTGGAATGACTTCGAAACGACCTCAGGCTGACCTTGGGGATTAAGTAAACCACGAATTCGGATTCAGCGACCCCAAAAACGTATACATCTTCTTTTTCAGACTGATTTAGTTGATTTTTTCTCAGTTTTACCTTGAAATGACCTTGAAACGACCTCTGGTTAACCTGGGGGGCTTAAGCAAATCACGGATTCGGGTTCAGTGACCCCAAAAACCTATACATCTTCTTTTTCAGACCTATTTAGTGGATTTTTCCCAATTTCACCTTGAAATGCCCTTGAAATAACCTCTGGGAATTAAACAAATCACGAATTCAGATTCAGCGGCCCCATAAACCTATAAGCCCTCTTTTTCAGACCTATTTAGTGGGTTTTTGTCAATTTGACCTTGAAATGACCTTGAACCTGACGTGATGGAGGTTAACAGACCTCGGATTCGGATTCAGGGCGTCGATTTACATAAAAATGAGATGATCTGGTCAAAAAAACATCAACTTTTTCCGCTTAGTGGATTTTTCCCAATTTCACCTTGAAATGCCCTTAAAACGACCTTTGGCTGACCTTGGGGTTAAGCAAATCACGAATTCGGATTCAGTGACTCCAAACACCTATACATCTTCTTTTTCAGACCTATTTAGTGGATTTTTCCCAATTTCACCTTGAAATAACCTCTGGCTGACCTTTGGGAGTTAAACAAATCACGAATTCGGATTCAGCGACCCCAAAAACCTATAAGTCCTCTTTTTCAGACTTATTTAGTGGGTTTTTCTCAATTTGACCTTGAAATGACCTTGAACCTGACGTGATGGAGGTTAACGGACCTCGGATTCGGATTCAGGGCGTTGATTTACATAAAAATGAGATGGTCTGGTCAAAAGAACATCAACTTTTTTTTTTTTGTAAACCTGTGTAGTTGCTCTGATTTTACCGATTTTTGCATTTCTAGATTCCTATTTAAAAAATAATTATCTGCCTTTTTTACGTAATGCTCTGCATAAGCTTTTATAATATTTTGCTTATTACACTGTTGTACAGAATCGACTTTTAAATTTTACCTAAGCAAACCCTTTATAGCGTTTGTGAAGGACATCAAGAGGATTCATAATCCGAAATATTTAACAATTCTATAAAAAAATTAAAAAGTTATTAACAAAAAATTGTTAATATTGAAAATTAGATATTTTTTTTTATGAGTGTATGCAGAATTTCTAGCTGATCATAGAAATGTATGATGTGCATAAAAAAATTTTTTGTTCGACAAACATTCTGCTTAATGAGCCGATTTATAACTTTTCTTTTCATTTTTCGAAAAATTTTCGTGTAAAAAACTTATATAATTAATTATTATAAAAAATTGTTGACAATGTAAACAGTTATAATTAATTATTCTCAACTCGTATACCAAAAACCAAGTAAATTGGACAATATTTTTTTCGTCTCTTTTAAAACTTTAAACATTAATAACTTTTTAATTTTTTTATGAATTTGCATGAAACTTGGCGAAATGTCATATTTCAATATAATGAATCCATTCTGCTTAGTCTCGATCTTAGGTAAAACTCGGTGTACAACAGTGTTATTTGTATTATCGTTATATATTTTTGTTTGTTTTTTGTTAGTAGAGCGTGTAAAAACCCTTTTTAACCTGTAGATGGGAAATAAATAAATAACTATATTATTATAAAATAATATTATCAAGTATATATGTAAGAGCTTATTATATAATATATTTATATAATAAAGTTATTTATTATATAATCAGTGGGTATGATATTAATTTCAAATGTATCGATTTCAAAGCAAGTGGAGGGAGCAATTATAAGCTTTTTCAAATAAATAAACTAGTGAGACTGAAAGCAAACTGAGAGAGAGACAAAACTAAAATTGGTATTTATACTTCACTATGAAGTCAATTTGAGCAAAACGGTTACGAGTCAGCACTACAGCACCAATTTTTATGTAACAAACATCAAAATTTACAAAATCAGTATAAAACACTTTACCTGTACATTAATTCAACTTTACTTGGCGCCATCCGAACTTGGAAAAGCTACGCTACAGTGATAACGATTACCGAATTTCAGAAATTAAATTGTTATAACTACTATATATAGTAGTTGAACCAATCGCATACGTATAGTTCCAGCAATGATATAATGTTTAGTTTTAAACATTTAATTTGTTTAACAATCATACATATTAGCGGAAATTATAACGGTGAAATACCAAAATTTCTTATCATACATATGTTTGAGAACACACATTTTCTTTTGTAGGTATGATAATAGTTGTTTTTTAACCATAGTATTACGGACATAATTATAACTATTGAGGACAAATATTGTGATTGCGCAGACTACGTCATATTATAGTTGCCGTTAACGCAACTTCTACTATGGGACAGTGGTGGCTCGTTAGAGGAGGCAATACCTCCTTTATCAAGTTTCGCTGTTCTTAGACTGCGAGCTAAACAAAAAAAGAATATTTTTGGAGTACATGAGATGATGCGCATGAGAAATATAAATCTTGAAAATAGTCTTACACTAATCTCTGACAATATTTTTATTAAATTATTATTATTTTATTAGTAAAATTATGACGAACAAAACATACGAAGAGCCATGACGTAATTTGTTTCAAAGAATCTGTGGCCGACGAATTCTGTGTGTGTGTGTGACAGAGCAGGCTGGCCTCCGACGGTTTTATGAGTAGTGATATGTACAACAAACCAACGCACATAGACGGCCGTAGCGTTATTTCTTTAAAAGTGTCTGGGAAAATTGCCGCCGAAGAATTCTGTGTATGCGTGACAGAGGAGGCTAGCCTCCGTGATATACTGGGGAAGCATACATATCGTAACATGACAAAACACGGGAACGGGGAGGTACGTATGTAGGGTAGGAGAGAGCGAAAGAAAACCGCTCTAAAAAAAAAAGGGGGCTCGCTCATGAGTCATAAGCGCGAGCGCTGCAAAATATTTCTTTGAGACATGAGAATTCTGTTCTGTTTGTGTGACAAGCAAGCTCATCAAGAAGTGGATCGAGAGAAATCCGAGAGTTTTTATGAGGAAAATTGCTCGTGAGAGAAGGATCAGCAACCGGACCGTGCGAAGAGTAGCCAAGACGAAGCTAAACCACAAGCCATATAAATATAAGTTCCATAAAGCCCAGTTCCTCACTGATAAGGACGAACAAGTACGACTCCAAAGACGTCGCCAATTGCAGCGTCGGACCGCAGGTTCTGATTGAGAACGGATTTCTTTCACTGATGAAAAATTGTTAACTGTGGAACAATCCCACAATCGCCAAAATCACATCATGACAACATTCACTCAAGAGTATTGCAGAAGCCATTTTCCGGGTTTCATCTCCTCTGTGGAATGGCCCCCTACCGGATTTAAACCCAATGGACTACAGCGTGTAACTGATTTTGGAGACTAGGACTTGTGCTAAGCAACACAAAAGTTTAGCGTCCCTGAAGCAATCCCTGCATCGAGAGTGGAATCTCATCACGCCAGAAGAGTTGCGAGCCATAATCAAAAATTTCCAAAGACGTTTTGGACTCTGCATCCACGCTGAGGGCGGGCACTTCGAAATCGGCTGAATTTATTATTCAAAAGATACCAAGCTTGTATTCTCCACTGCTGCTTTTTTTTTAATTTTATTTGTTTAGTAAAAATATGGGTAAAAATGCTTGTCTGCGTTATTTTGCCGCACCCTGTAAAATGTGCAGATAATATTTTTAAGTTACATAAGTCCTAATATCAAATAGGTTTTCAAAATAATTGGCAATATCTGCAACAGTAAAATTATCAGAATTATATTGCAATATGTTTGAATGATTTTTGTTACGTCGAATTGCGTCGAAAAATAAACAGTCAACGGTAGCATAGATGTTTGTTATTGTTTGTAGTGAACTTGAGAACGCAACATAAATTTTTGAATTTTCTGGCTCCATTCTCGAGGACATCATGGGCCGCCACTACTATGGAATGTTTGGCACTATCATAGATTTATGATACTCTAGACATGATTCCAGCAATTATGCGACCTTTGTGGTTGGAATTAACATTTCGTATAGAAATTATGAATTATTGATGATGATAATATAGTAATTTGATTGGTAGAAATACGTCAATGAATATTGCAAAAATTTATTTGTGGATATGATTACAGCTACTATAATTTGTTTGCTGCAAACCATCATCCCTATATAGTATATATAAATATATAATATAAAAATGAAAGTTCGTTTCTTGTTGCTCAATCACGCCTAAACGCTGATATTTTTCATTTTTTGTCCAAATTAACATATAGGCTAATTTTTTTTCGGATAATACATAGGGTTTCAAAATGGCGGATACAAGATGGCGGCTGAAAATGTTAAGTTTGAAGCGATTTTCATGAAAATTGGTACATAGGGTTTTTGCGGCATGCTGAATTCAAATCCGCTGTCCAAATTTAGAAATTCAAAATGGCGGATCCAATATGGCGACCAAGATTTCTCGATTTCAATGGATTTTAATGAAATTTAGTACAATAATTGTTTTGATGTCACTGATTTTGAATATTATCAAAATTTAGAAATCCAATATGGCGGATCCAATATGGCGACCAATATTTCTCGATTTCAACAGATTTTAATGAAAATTAGTACAACGATTATTCTGAGGCCACTTATTTTAAATATTATAAAAATTTCTAAATCCAAGATGGCGGATTTAACATGACGACTAGAATGTCTCGATTTCAACGGATTTTAATGGAAATTGGTACAATGATTATTCTGAGGCTACAAGTTTCGAATATAATCAAAATTTGTAAAACCAAGATGGCGGATCCAATATGGAAACAAAATGTCTCAATTTCAATGGATTTTAATTAAAATGAGTACAATGATGATTCCGGAGCCACTAATTTCGAATATTTTCAAAATTATCAAATCCAAGATGGCGACCAAAATGGCTCGATTTCAACGGATTGTAGTGGAAATTAGTACAGTGATTATTCTGAGACCACTAACACTGAATATTATCAAAATTTCCAAATGCAAGATGGCAGATCCAACATGTCGTCCAGAATGTCTCGATTTCGATGGATTTAAATGAAAATTGGTAGAATGATTTTTCTGAGCCTAGAAATTTCGAATAATATTAGAATTTGTAAATTCAAGATAAGACCAAATGTCTCGATTTCAACAGATTTTAATGAAAATTAGTACCATGATTGTTCTGAGGCCACTAATTTCGAATATTAGCAAAATTTCGAAATTCAATATGGCGACCAAAACTCCTCGAGTTCAACGGATTTTAATGAAAATAGCTAGAATGATTATTTTAAGGCTAATAATTTTGAATATTATTAAGATTTGGAAATTCAAGATGACGGATCTATAAAGGGGTTTTCGGGTTGAAACAATTTCTATGATATAACAAACTAGAACATTTGAGAAGTGTTTAATTAGTGAGTATTTACCCAACGCCGGGTGAAACCGGGTAACCCAGCTAGTCTGTATATATTTGTTCCTTCAGTTTAGATCAGAAGTGCTCGGTTTTGCTTTGAACACGATTATCATTTGTCTGTAAAATTACATTTCAAAAGTGCGAATTTTTTCAATTGTTTCTTGGTTGATTGTTGCTTGGTGGTTAACAACTTTTGAATCAAACAACATTTTCTGTGAACGTACAGTCAAATATGTAAGAATTTAGAAATAAAAATCACTTTGACTCTAAACTACATTTTTTCAATATGCGATTGCGATTAAATTTTATTGATGCATTAATAGGGTCAGTAATAAACGGAAGTAATTGGACAAAAGGGTGAGGAACAGAGCTTAGTTATGTATCATATTGTGTGTATATGTATATTCTATATTCCACATTTTGATGATTTTGATTAAATTTCGCGTATACATTAATTGTTTTGAAATCTTGATCTTATTCGAATATTGGGAGATTACTTAAGAGAGTGGGGTGGGACTTCCATGTGTATTTTGTGTATTTGATTTAATACACGATAGCCTCGTATTTTTTGATAATTTTCAATAAAATTTGAGCCCATCGAAAACTACCTATTTCTTTTGGTGGCTACCGAAAGGTTTTTTTAATTCTGCAAAATACATTTCTCTTTATTGACATAAGAATTGCATCAGCTTACTCATACTGATAAAATTATGTGAACCATAACTGGATCCAGCGGCGGCTCGTAGTCTCCAAGCTCGAGGAGGCAGAAAATCTACAAATTTCGTTTGTGGCTCCACGCTCACCACCTACTGTTACAGCGTCTATCCTGTAGCATGTATATTACAGCCTCTTATAGCTGCAATATAGTATTTAAAGAAAAAAGGTATAGGAAAATGTTGGATCAAGAATCATATGGCTTGAAACACGCTTGTTTACTTTTGGTACATAACTTTTTATTTATAAAAATAAAAAAATAAAGTTTTTCAATATAAACAAAATACATCAATTCACTAAAAAAATATAACAACACATATATAAAAAAAAAGCAAAGTTACAAACAAACTAACAAAGGTGTATATAAAAAATGAACAAACAAAAATTGATTTTCTTTAAATTTAATTAATTAATTAAAATTAAATAAGATATAATTGTTGAGGTTTCTGGAATTATAGAAGAAAAAAATGTATTATTTAAATGACAAATTGCCAACCCGATTAATGTAAAAACTTCACTGCATCAACAATATTTTTCGTAGAAAAAGATTGCTAATGTGTGGTTCGTAGTGGCGGTGAATACCTGCCTAGACTCTAATTCTAGAAATGTTAAAACACGGTGAAAACCTGCACTCGAACATCCCTGGTATCGGAATTCAATATTGGTTTTGTTGTAACCCGTAAATGACTTATGGTGGAATACTACTAGTTATTTACGGTATATGTGGCGGTGGAAACCTGCCTAAATTCTAATTTTGAAAATGCTCAAATATGGTGGAAACCTACACCTGAACATTCCCAAAATCGGAATTTAATGTTTGTTGCATTGGACCAGTAAATAGCTTATGGTGGAAACCTACAAGTTATTTACGGTATATGTGGCGGTGGAAACCTGCCTAAACTCTAACTTTGAAAATGTCCAAATATGGTGCAAACCTATACCTGAACATTCCCGAAATCAGAATTCTGTATTTGTAACGAATAAATAGCTCATGGTGGAAACCTACAAGTTATTTATGGTGTATGGTGGTTGAAACCTACCTAGAATAAGAATGAATATCCTTCGCAGTTCGCCTCCTTTTACACTAAATTTGGCATGAGCAAGGATTGCTGCGATTGAGATTCTCAAATAATTCAAAATTATTAGTTCCAAATTTTGATGCAGATGGCGCTCTGTGTGCAACAGAGAGCAATTGTTGCTGTCAAATGACAGCTGTTTTGTTATTGCGAATTGAGGAGGAAATGTCACAGGAATCGATTAGGTTTGTTGTTTATTCCTGTGCAAATTTCAATTATAATCAAGTATTTTATCTTTCTTACAATTTCAGATGATATGCATGTCGCAGCTGCAAGTCAAAGCTGCGACACCTACACTACCGTTGTCTCCTCTATAT
The DNA here is from genome assembly GCA_949715965.1 of Dysmachus trigonus. Taxonomy (NCBI): domain Eukaryota; kingdom Metazoa; phylum Arthropoda; class Insecta; order Diptera; family Asilidae; genus Dysmachus; species Dysmachus trigonus. The sequence continues at coordinate 31,593,547 of OX454321.1, read as the reverse complement.
TTCAAAATAAAAAACAAAATTCTTCAATATTTAAATTGGTACTTAAAAGTAATAAAATTAATTTATATTTCATGCATTTCTACATATTTATTTATTTATTATTTCTCGAGGTTTTTAACAAAAGTTATTTCTATACTCAAAAGTGTCAATTCGGATAAACGATCTTGGCCCATTGTATTGTATTTCTTCGATAATCTTTTATTCTTTTTAAAGCAGAAAAGCTCCTTTCTGCGGTTACTGATGTAGCAGGAGTCGTTAAAATTAATTCTAATAATTTGGTTAGCTCTGGCATCATATCGCTTATATTACTTTCTAATAAATTGTTTAATAAAGATGATGTAGTGTCAGTATCCTTCCACAAATTCATATCGCCATAAAAAACAATCAACTAATTTTTCAGCTTGGAAGAATCGAAAAATTTACCGTAAAGATTTATAAATGATTTAAACGTGTTTTGAGGAAACATGACTTTAAAGGATGGAAATTGTTTAACATTGACAAAGTTGAAAAGTGACAATTTTGAAAAATCCGTAAAACGAGTGTTTAATTGATTGACAATATTTTCAATTACTTCAAAATAAAGCATGCGATATTGCGTTTCTATGGAAGGTATGCCTTCAGCAATCCTTTTCTTACGACGAGTATTTTGAGGAGTATCTGTTTTTTCCAGAGTTTCTTAATAAATGGTTTTAAGCGATTCCAAACTTCTTAATCGTTTTAAATTTTGTTCCGTAATTCTAATTTCATCCAAGCAAAACTGAATATAAAATTTTACAGAAAACTCCATAGATGCGAAGTAAGACGAAAAATTGATTGATAAGTAAAAAGCACGAAAGTAAAATCGAAATCCCTAAAAGTGCGAACAAACCCGAGGCTTCACGAACCGAGTCACGATCAGAAGTCTGATCGTTAACAATTGACTCAAAAACTTCCTCAAAAATGAATAAATTTTCTAAAGTATTTACTAATCGCGAATTCCAGCGCATTGGTGCATTTGAAGGAAGATATGGAGCTTTAAGCGTACCTCAGTTCGTTTTGTGGATTTTGAAAAAAATGTTGGAACACCAGAAATATTGCAAAAGAACATACGCGCCTTTGGTATATTATTTGCACCCTTGTTTAACGCCAAATTTAAATGCGCATAACAGTGAATAAAAAAAGCAATTCCTTTTATTTTCGCTTGCAAACCATTTAATTCGGAAGACATTGCAGCTGCTCCGTTGTAAGTCCTTGCTATACGTTTTTTCCCGAAAATTATACTGCCACGTTAAATTTGTTTTTAAATTCAAAAAGGGATTCTGCAGTTCTATCATTTGCATGATATATCAGTTGTTTCGTCTATTTGCCATGCAAAAAATCGAGGAGCTGATATATCCTTGTCAATTTCAGGAATCAGGTTCGAAAATTTCCTTATAATTTCTTGAATTATCCGAGTCGTCATGACATCTTAAAACAAAATCTTGTCACGATAAAATAGAAGTCAAATCAATGAAACGTGTTAGAATTTCCCTATTACCTTTAATTTTTTCATTATGCTGTTCAATTTGGCGTTTAGCGCCTTCATTTATACCTTACTCAATCCGTTGCGTCCCGAGAGGTTTTAAACTAATTTCAACGCGAATATGATCTTCGGAACTGTTATGCCAAACAAGAACACGAATCAACTTTTTTAAATCGTTGAAGCTTTGTTTTTGTCACACATTGTTTGTATGTACTACTAGTTGGGAATAACAAACATGGACAACAGTATAGTTTAGATCTAATGGTACATGTTGTTAGCGATGTGTATTTTTCAAACCATTATATTTTGGAGCTTTCGTTCATTTTTCCTAATTTTTCAATTTTAGCAGTTATAGTTGCCTTGTGATTTAATTTTAACTTGCTCTTGAAAACTGAGCCAAGACAAAGGACGTTCCAAAATTACATTTAATAAATCCATAATAGTTATAAAAATAAATATTATTCAAAACCTATCGTAAGTGTAAAAATATTACTCAAAAGCTACGAATCAATTTTACTAAAATGCTGTCCAAGTTGAAGCGAAAATCACTTTTACACACTTTTCAGCAGATCACAAAATCAAATCATGCACTATAAACTAAATATTTAATTACCCCAAAAATGTAATATTGGGTGTGGGGAAAAAGTTCGTGGAGTTTTTCCCGATAGATCGCTTCAATTGCAAATAACTCAGGAAACACAGACCGCAGCGACACCACTAAACGCTCGTTGGAACGGTGACTTCGAGCGTTATTTTGAGTGTATAACATCGAAATTGGTGCAGTGGTTGGAAAGTTGTTTGTGTTTGAGAATGGAGATAAATAATGAAAATTTGTGCTATATTTTGCAATATTATTATGACAAAGTGAAGAACGCTGAAAAATATTTGTGCTGTGTACGGCGAAGGCACTTTATCGAAATCTGCTGCACGGAAATGGTTCGCTCGCTTTCGTTCTGGTACTTTTGATGTGAAAGATGAGTCACGTTCTGGTCGTCCAATTAATGAAAAAGCAGATGAAATTCTCGAAAAAGTGCAGCAAGATAAGCATATCAGCAGTGTCGATATTGGTATGGAGCTAGGCATTGACCACAAAACTGTTTTGAATCATTTACACAAAGCTGGCTACAAGAAGAAGCTCGATGTATGGGTTCCTCATGAGTTGAGCGCGAAAAACATGATAGACTGAGTTAACATCTGCGATGCGCTGCTAAAGCGCAATGAAATCGAGCTATTTCTGAAACGTCTAATAACCGGTGATGACAAATGGATCACATACGACAATCGGAAGCGTAAAAATCGTGGACAAGCGTTCGCGAAGCCAGGATTGTCGGCGAATAAGGTGATGCAGTGTGTGTGGTGGCATTGGAAAGGAATCGTCCACCATGAGCTACTTCCAGTTGGTCAGACGATTAATTCTTAAGTCTTCTGTGGAGATCTAGAGAGATTACGACAGGCAATTCAAAGACAACCGCCTGAATTGAATAATAGGAAATGCGTTGTCTTCCGTCACGATGATGACAGGGCACACACATTTTTTATGACTCGCTAAAAATTGCGAGATCTTGGTTGGGAAGTATTGATGCATCCACCATATAGTCCAGACATAGCACCCTCTGACTATCACTTTTTCCGATCCCTGCAGAACTGTTTTTTAACCAGAAACCAAGGAAGTTCTTCACCGATGGCATCATGGTTCTACCCGAAAAATGGCGAAACATTGTCGATAATAATGGAGCATATTTGGTTTAAATAAATTTATTTTCAGACTATAAAAAAACCAGTTGAATTTTACTAAAAAAAAAACCCTACGAACTTTTTTCCCACACTATAAATTAGTTAATTATTATGTTACAATAAAATAAATCAGCCAAATCAAACAATGCACAGAAGCAAATGATTGTTTTCTTTTTTACTAGACAAAGTTCGTTATATCTACAATACATACCATCATATGTATTATACGCATACACTTTATAAAAATCTCGGAATAAATATTCATATACATTTGACATAAATGTGAGAATGAGTATAGATGAGGCAAGCTTCTATAATCCCCCATAGCTACGATTTTACCAGCTTAAAGCTCTAAATTAAAGGCAACGGAAAGAGTCCTTTTTGATTTCAGAAAATAGAATAACATTTACTTAACTTTTTGCCTTCAGTTTGGAGGTTCAATCAATCAGTCATCTTAAAATTCGTACCTAATTTAATTTAACATGAGGATGCGGGTAGTTTATTTTGTCTGATAAGGAAGGGTTGCTTCCTTTGCCTCACATTCGCTATGCCTCAATATTTCCAATAAAAACGAATTTCCCACGTTCCATACTTCTCTAATATTATATGGCAAACCATACTCTCAACTCGCACTTTCCATTGCCGTGGAATCTGCCAGGGTGACACATATTATGAGATAGGATAGGACCGCCACAGCGTCTTGTCTGGCTAGAGAAATACAAGATTATTTAAACAATTATTACGTTATGGCTCTCTACCTATATTTGTTGAATCATTATTTTTCAACTCTCAGTGTTCTACTCATAAAACCGTCGGAGGTTAGCCTGCTCGCTCACGCACACACAGAATTCCTCTGCCGTAGTATCTCCAACCTGTTTTAAAAAAAATTACATCACGGCCATCGTGTGTTGTTTCATTGTCTCTACTGATAAAATCGTCGAAGGCTAGCCTCCGCGGTCACGTGCACAGAATTCTTCGGTCACAGTCTCTTCAGCCTGTTTAAAAAAAAAAAAAAAAAAAAAACCCTCACGGCATTCTATGTGTGGTTGCTTCATTGTATCTCACTCATAAAATCGTTGAAGACAAACCTCCTAATGCTGGGGCCACACTAACGGCAAATGCCGTTGATTATCGCGTTAATGGACGTTAAACATAAGTGTAGCCACGACTCAACGCGATATTCTTTCAACGCCATTCTTATAGTCTAAGAGCCAGTGACATTTTTCAGTGATGATTTAGTTAAGGTCTATTTTTTGAGAGGATGTTGAGGAGGGCCTAACTAAGTGCCATCCGCGAGGATTAACCCTGATTCCAGTCATAAGAGGGTGGCAGAACGCCCCCAACATGTAAAAAAAACGGCATCTTTTTATCATTTAGTTAAGGCTGAAATTTTTTCCAGCAGTCCTTTGATAGCCCACAATCATCGATATTATATTTGCAGAACGATTGGCCAGTCATAAGGGGGTGGCAGAACGCCCCTAACATGTCGTGTGAGTGATGAACTTTTTATTATTTAGTTAAGCTTCATCTTTTAATATGTTGTTGTGACAACTATTCCAAGTGTGAATGTCAATTTGCAGAACAAAATGGCGGCATCAACACCCTGGCAGAATGATTTGAAGTTTTTACATTCAACCGCAAATATCTTTGAAACTATGCTAGATACGAAAATACGACTGAGAGATTTTTTGTGGGAAATTTAATTCTCTACAAAAAAGGTCTCTTGACATTTCTTCATATTTTGATTATTTTCTGAGTTATACTGAAAATGAAGAAAATTTACGAATATTTTTTACGTTCAGACGCACATATCTTTGGAACTATGCTAGATTCGAGAATACATAATAAGAGGTTTTTTGTAGGAAATTCAATTCTCTACAAAAAAGGTCTCTTGACTTTTTTTCGCATTTTGATTAGTTTCTGAGATATACTGAAAATAAAAAAATGTACGAATATTTTTTACGTTCAGACGCACATATCTTTGCAACTATGCTAGATTCGAGAATACAACACGACATGTTTTTTGTAGGAAATTCAATTCTCTACAAAAAAAGTCTCTTGACTTTTTTTCGTATTTTAATTAGTTTCTGAGATATACTGAAAATAAAGAATTTTCTTTCCATTGCCGACAAACCGTTGGATACGTACTAATTAATATTTCCCTAAAACCATGTTTTTTTCATTCCTACAATTTGAGAGACGTCGACAAATTTCATTTTCATCAAAAAACCCGATTGTCATGGAAAAAAATTATGATAATTTTTCGAAAAAAATTGAAATTATTGAAGTTCCGCTATCTCGATAGATAAAAAACATTGTAAATGTATGTTGAATCATTAATATCTTTATTTGATCATATCAAAAATTCTCTAAGAAAGAAAATATACGAAATAAATAAAAAATCATAATCATAATTATTTTTATTAGATCAAATAAATGTTGTGCAACTAAGGAAATTTTTGAATAATAACGATTTCGTGATTAATTTTTTTAAATTTTTATTTGAATAACTTATGATAATAAATATAAAACAAAAACTATGAGTAGATAGTATGAAAGAGCAAGCATAAAAAGTAAGTAAAAATAATTTTTTTTTATCAATCCTCTTGCCAGTCGGAATCACTCTCCTCATCGTCTGCCGAATCGAGATCACTCGATGCACGAGAGTCCATATCTATAAAATTGAAAAAATGGATTAGAAAAATGTAATATGTTTGTGTTTATATTTGCTATAATATCTACATACCTGAATCATTGTCACCCTTGTCATCTTTGCTGTTTTCACTGGAGGTATCAGTGAGTACATCACTAACATATTGGGGTATTTGATCTCCTTCGAACCAGACGAATTCGTATTTATTTTCATTGATAATCCATCCGTAATTTTCTGGCAACTTTTCCGTCGACTGCTGCAAATGTGCATTGAGCCAAATACTGGCAATGTACGAGCTTCGCAGTATTTGTTGTCTTAATTCTGAAGAACATGGTGGCAAGTTAGAGACATCACAATTCCGGATATTCTTAACAAATGATTTTTGACTATCATTGGTGTTGTAAGCTTCATGGAATAATTCCAACCGCGCTTCGTTAACTTTCTCTACATTTTTGACACCATACATGCGGCAGATAAATTCTTCTATGATGGAAAATACTGTGGACGTATCAACGTTTTCTTCGCCTAGATCTGCGAATGCCTTCTGATAGTCTTCGAACGCCTTCAATAATTTAAGAGGTTTGTTTTTTCCTTTACGGAATAATGAAGGGTTATAGTCAAGAATCATTTGTTAAGAATATCCGGAATTGTGATGTCTCTAACTTGCCACCATGTTCTTCAGAATTAAGACAACAAATACTGCGAAGCTCGTACATTGCCAGTATTTGGCTCAATGCACATTTGCAGCAGTCGACGGAAAAGTTGCCAGAAAATTACGGATGGATTATCAATGAAAATAAATACGAATTCGTCTGGTTCGAAGGAGATCAAATACCCCAATATGTTAGTGATGTACTCACTGATACCTCCAGTGAAAACAGCAAAGATGACAAGGGTGACAATGATTCAGGTATGTAGATATTATAGCAAATATAAACACAAACATATTACATTTTTCTAATCCATTTTTTCAATTTTATAGATATGGACTCTCGTGCATCGAGTGATCTCGATTCGGCAGACGATGAGGAGAGTGATTCCGACTGGCAAGAGGATTGATAAAAAAAAATTATTTTTACTTACTTTTTATGCTTGCTCTTTCATACTATCTACTCATAGTTTTTGTTTTATATTTATTATCATAAGTTATTCAAATAAAAATTTAAAAAAATTAATCACGAAATCGTTATTATTCAAAAATTTCCTTAGTTGCACAACATTTATTTGATCTAATAAAAATAATTATGATTATGATTTTTTATTTATTTCGTATATTTTCTTTCTTAGAGAATTTTTGATATGATCAAATAAAGATATTAATGATTCAACATACATTTACAATGTTTTTTATCTATCGAGATAGCGGAACTTCAATAATTTCAATTTTTTTCGAAAAATTATCATAATTTTTTTCCATGACAATCGGGTTTTTTGATGAAAATGAAATTTGTCGACGTCTCTCAAATTGTAGGAATGAAAAAAACATGGTTTTAGGGAAATATTAATTAGTACGTATCCAACGGTTTGTCGGCAATGGAAAGAAAATTCTTTATTTTCAGTATATCTCAGAAACTAATTAAAATACGAAAAAAAGTCAAGAGACTTTTTTTGTAGAGAATTGAATTTCCTACAAAAAACATGTCGTGTTGTATTCTCGAATCTAGCATAGTTGCAAAGATATGTGCGTCTGAACGTAAAAAATATTCGTACATTTTTTTATTTTCAGTATATCTCAGAAACTAATCAAAATGCGAAAAAAAGTCAAGAGACCTTTTTTGTAGAGAATTGAATTTCCTACAAAAAACCTCTTATTATGTATTCTCGAATCTAGCATAGTTCCAAAGATATGTGCGTCTGAACGTAAAAAATATTCGTAAATTTTCTTCATTTTCAGTATAACTCAGAAAATAATCAAAATATGAAGAAATGTCAAGAGACCTTTTTTGTAGAGAATTAAATTTCCCACAAAAAATCTCTCAGTCGTATTTTCGTATCTAGCATAGTTTCAAAGATATTTGCGGTTGAATGTAAAAACTTCAAATCATTCTGCCAGGGTGTTGATGCCGCCATTTTGTTCTGCAAATTGACATTCACACTTGGAATAGTTGTCACAACAACATATTAAAAGATGAAGCTTAACTAAATAATAAAAAGTTCATCACTCACACGACATGTTAGGGGCGTTCTGCCACCCCCTTATGACTGGCCAATCGTTCTGCAAATATAATATCAATGATTGTGGGCTATCAAAGGACTGCTGGAAAAAATTTCAGCCTTAACTAAATGATAAAAAGATGCCGTTTTTTTTACATGTTGGGGGCGTTCTGCCACCCTCTTATGACTGGAATCAGGGTTAATCCTCGCGGATGGCACTTAGTTAGGCCCTCCTCAACATCCTCTCAAAAAATAGACCTTAACTAAATCATCACTGAAAAATGTCACTGGCTCTCCTACTATTAATGCCGTTTGACGTTAGGCCATAACTCGGGTGGCGGTCTTTTTCGGCACAACAAAGAGATAATTACTGCTTGTGTGGCCACACTGACGTTTGTTCATTATGTGCCGTATTTGTTTTCTGACAGGAGTGAGTGACAGTCGTGACAATTGATCGACGATAACTATGGTTGAGTATTCTATGGCTATGAATTGGTAAAATGCAAAAGTGATTGAGTTCCTTGAAATATTTCAAACTGCACCATGTCATATTTAACGCCATTTTTATTGATTAGCATTGACGTTGAATTTGTAATGTGGCCATCTCGTTATCGCGTTAATTTTGTTGACTTTTTTAATAGCGTTCTCACGAGAAATTGAGGTATTGCCATTACGTTAAAAATTGCTTAGGTAGACTAGCTGTCATAAGCAATATCAATATTGCCAGACTGTCGTACAAAATTATATTTCCCATGTACATTGTACGTACATACTATTCCAAAAATATTTTTTCTTTGTTTCGCTTAGCTCACAGTCTAAGAACTGTGAAACTCGATAGAGAAGGCACTGCCTACTCTGCCTCCTCTGACGAGCCGCCACTGATTGGATTCTAATAAAGTTAGAACAAAATGTGTGCTTTGAATTAATAACATTATATGTAAACGTTATCGCCTTTCATAAACTTTTTTGGTTATCATTAATAACATTGTTTTTTTCATTATTGTAGCGTTATTAGTTAAACGAAATTTGAACGCTAAAAATAACTAGTCTAGTCATCTATAATGCTTTCATTCGCAGCTTATCAGAGCTTGAAGGCTACCGGGTTTTACCTTCAAAATTTCTTAAAACAACCACATGTGGAGTTCAATGAATAGAATTTATTTATTTCACTATTCACTCAAGTTCACAAATTTTCATTACTACTCTTTTTCATTAAAAAAAAGACGAGATATCTTGTCCCTCCTGAGTTCCGCCAAACACCCGGCACCTTTTTGCACGATGTACTATACACTAGACTGGAGCTAACTTTTTCTCCAGCTCACTATTAACCGATGAATTTTACGTACCACGTTTAGGCTGAGTTCAGTGAGGTTACACATCGAAATTTGAACCAACAAAGGCTTCATAAATGCTTACTTAAAAAGCTAGATATTAAAATAGATATTTTAGAATCCCTGAAAGATGTGTTATTTCTAGACCCAAGTTACATGTACTTCCAAATTTTCCTTAATTGACAAATTCTCAATATGGCGGTTGAGGTGGTCAAAAACTGTTGCTGCTGTATGGAAAGAATATTTATTATGATATCAAGAAATTCGCGTCGAAATGGAAAAACATTTTTATATGTGAAATTCAATTTGGCGACTGTATATAACAAAATATTATATTTCTTAAAATATCCTTGAAAGTGGCAGTTTTCCTTTTGATGACCACCTGGATGCTATTATTGGCAAAGCCAATTCTGTTCTTGGCTTTGTTAAGCGTTGGGTCAACTCTATTGCTCCTTTGTTAGGCCAATACTTCAATATGCCAATTTAGTTTTATACGAAACATATAAATCGCGTAAAAGCAGTCCAATGGAGGTTTTTGAGATTTTGACTTCACAATCTTCCCTGGAATAATTGCTTGCTTCTGCTCCGGACAGGAATGGAAAGAGCGGCAAATTTTACATTCATATATTACCTCGAGTGATCCCCCTTGACCTTGGGGGTCCTCCACAAGGTCCGCTACCGCTAAATAGCTGCAAAACTTGAAGGAATAAAGGAAAAGTAAACTGCTAGAGGTTTTGTATTTTTCCCTGGCTATCAGGTGGTGATCTTGTATTTGGCCTTGACCTTCAAGGTCACCCCAAGGCCAAGCGCAATTTTTCCAGTAGCACTCCTATTTGGGACCTCGGAAATAGAAAAATTTGACATTCAGATATGATTTTGAGTGACCCCCCTCGACCTTGGGGGTCCTCCACAATATTGTAAATCTTGAAGCAGTAAGGGAAAAATAAATCACGACGTGACTTTGGGTTTGACCATGACCTTCAAAGAAATGAAGGGATCCGAAAATTGTACGGTCAAAACAAGTCATTAAAATTTAGAATCAAAGGTTTCGGGCCAACTTAGTAGAGGTGAAGTAATCCCGGCCACTGAAGGCAATGTGAAACGATGCCAGTCAATTAATGCAAGGTGGAGCAGTCCCGGCCAATTAAGGCAAGGTATATATACCACATATACATTTGGAGATTATTCTTTAAGTCTGGGACCTATGGCATAGATTTTGGCATCATTCATTTATCAAAGTTACTTCATGAGGGTATCTGCAATACATAGGTACAACCATTATATACATACGAACTTAGCTGAGGCATGGATACCATAAATGTATAGGCAAATTTTGATAGAAATCGATCGAGAAATATGATATTTATCGTGCCAGTAATGTGGAATTGTAATTTGGAATCTAGGAACCATGCCTTGAGTTATATCAGTATTTCAGTTAGGGGAAAAATGAAGAAAATTAATTAAAATACATAATTAGCCAATATTTATAAAAATAATAATAAAAACACAAGGCGGCAAAATATTGTGGGTAAACATGTTCATATCTAATAGTCTTAAAACGACAATCTCTAAGGTTTTACATAAATTGATTTACTGGAGCTACTCTCTTTATTCTCTGACAGTACTTGGTTTTGAATGTCTTACGTTCGAATTTGATTTTAGTCTAAATCAAGAATAGGGCTGAAAATAGATGATTAAGTTTTATTTAAGTGATTACGAGTGAGTATTAGATCTTTTCGAATACTTTTCCTAATAGAGCAAATTCTGTCCTATGCTTCCCTTCGTTGCCTCCAGTTTTTGTGGGAGGATGATCATTTTGAGAAGAAGAAGACGAAGACGTATACGTACCTAAAAAATTTAAAAATTTCCATGTATAATACTTACGTAATCAGGATGGGTCAGGCCACTATAAAGAAAGACCTAATAAAACTGATCTTTGCAGAAATATATTCTGCATTTCGTTTTACATATTTCATGTAAATGTATTTAATTTTATAACTCCGCATAGCTCTATTCGATCCCTTATTATTCATGTCTTCAATAATAAGTTGTAGACTAGGCGGAATAATATTAATTAGCTTCAAATAGAAAGTATAGCTTTTGACCTACGTACATATGTATGTAGGAACAAAGTATTTTGAGGAGAATTAAACAACAAATCCTTTAATGTGAAGTCTACCTGGGCTTTTATTGATCCCCTAGGTGTTTTGAAAAATGCAAAATCTCTAGGAAAAGCAGATAAAAAATTCTATCTCCCCCAAATATAACTCGAACAGCACTCAGAGGCAAATCCTGCTAATGTGCGCGTTCACCGAATAAATTTAAGCCCATCATCACCCGAGGCTGATTTCTTAATGCGCGACCACTGAACCGTTCTAAGGATCAAGTCTAAGTAATAAAAAAACGATTTTTTTTAACCAAATTTATCAAACAATTTTTGTGCCTTGCCTTTCATCGATTTCCTGTCGCATCTCATCACCGGTTATTGCCACTCGAGCGTTTTCGCCGAATCCGTCACAGGGGAAGGTGGCTCAATGCGCTGAGAAGAACAGAAAAACTAAAATTTCCATTTATATGCATACACCAATAATCGAGTAAAAAAACCGATTTTCCTTGCCACAAAACTTCCACTGGTAGGACACCTGAGAATCAGATGAAAAATTAAAATTGCAGTGGAGCTGGTAAGGCTTCTCCGCAGGTTGACTGTTTTTTGATTTCACCAGAATACCAAGTTGAATTCAATCTTGCTGGTGGTATTTTTGGTTCCTGGGATATGTCAGAAGGTGGTTCAGAGAAGAGTATGCTTCGCGAGTTCATTTTTATGGATTCATATTAGAAGGGTTTTTAGGATTCTGTGGATTCACAACGGAAGGGGACGTGATTTACGCATACGGTGTGGGGGTTGCCAAAGATACCTGAGCGTAAACCATGTTTTTTTTTTTTTTTGAGTTTTGAAAGATCAGAGAAAATTTATTGAAAGTGATTTTAATGTGATTTTTTGTGTTTTCAGTCGCATATCCAAATTTCTACCCAAATTATATGCATGCGGCGGCAGTGGCACAAGTTGCTGCAGCACAAATGCAAGCCCATGTGAGTGGTCACGGAGGGTTGGGGCATCATCACCATGCTAGTCACCTGGGTCACGGACCTCCTCCAAAACGAAAACGGCGACACCGTACTATATTCACTGAGGAACAATTGGAACAATTGGAAGCCACCTTCGATAAAACCCATTATCCTGACGTTGTACTGCGGGAGCAATTGGCGCTCAAAGTTGACCTTAAAGAGGAGCGTGTCGAGGTAAGTTAGAAAGAATTAATTATTATGGTAGATTTAAGGTAAAGCCGTAGCACTGCCCATATAAGGAGCATTCCCCGAGAAACTCACAAAAGGAAGTACCTTAGAATATTCAGAGGTGAGTCGCACCCTCCCTGTATGTTGGCCTTTTGTTCAGCGACACAGCGTTAAATATCAGTATGTATGTATGTAGCTTGCAGAACTGTGTTTGTTTGTTTAGAACTGACTGTGGATAAATAAATATCCCTGGGAGTGAGGAGTTCCATCTGTATAAGGGGACATCAATTTAAGCGATTTGTATCAATTAAATCATCAAATGATGATAGTGGTCGTTAATAGAGGGGTTCAAAGCGTGTCATTCGCAAAAGCGACAAAAGCGAAAGCTAATTTTATAATTAACTACCGGAATTAAGCCTCAAGGGCGTCATAGTACTTATAAGAACCGAATGAGTTTTTACTTGAAAGGAAATTGAGATTTTCTCATCCAAACACTATTTACTTAACTTTAATGAATGTAGAAAGATACGGTGGTTGTTATGTTAACAGTTTTTTGTTAGACTGATTTTTTGTGAGGGGAGGAAAGGAACCGATTCTTCGAATATCGTATAAGGTATTTTAAATGTCTCATAGCACGGTGAGGTTGCCAACCACAACTTAATTTTCATCAATATATTCAAACTATTTCTCATAATACAGAAAAGATCTCCGGTCCAACTATAGTATGATATTTGTTGGTGCGGTGAGCGGTGCCGGTGCGAGCACTGTCAAGACTATCACATACGAGTGTAAAGACGCGCAAGGATAATTCGTTTCTTTCTCCTAATAATAACCCGAGTTGATAATTATATATCAAATAAAATTACTAATACAGTGCGCGCAATTTCTATAAGCGCACGTCTGATTTTCAAGTGAAATGCACAATTCATTGAAATAAAGCGATATAGTAACAAAATTTCTTTACAGGACAATTGTTAAAGTTTATAACTATTCATAAAAGCAATTAAACAATTCCAAATATCAGGCAATGCGTGAATGCAATAGATCAATCTTTCACAATTGATCTTAGAGCAGTTTCTATAAACGCAGTTTCTTTTTGTAGTATTACTAGTTAAACGCAAAGTAATTTTGCAACTTTTTAGCAAACAATTCATGTGAGTTTCATTTTTATTTTCCAACTCTAGCTTAATTCTGTATAATTGCTGTTATTTCTTAAGATTTATTGTAATGTTACGAGGAAAGGTCCTTGACAACGACGATCGCGTCAGAATCCGTGCGTTTAGGGAAACTGGCCTTGGTATAAGAGAAATTGCAAAGAGAATTGGACGTTCAGAATGTGTGGTGCAAAATTTTATTAAAAAGGACAATCGTGATGGATTATGGGATCATCCAAGAGGGAACACCAAGGTTTCCAATCAAAATATTGGAAACATAAGATAGGAAGTTATGAAAAAAAAGTTAAGTGCAGCTCAAATTATACCGGAATTACAACTCCCAATTAAAGGAAGAAGAGTCCAACAAATTTTGAAGGACACTACTTATATTAAATATAAGAAACCGGCCAAATCTCTCCAACTGCAACAGCATCATAAATATGCGCTCCTAGATTTTGCTAGAAGCCACATGAACTAGGACGAAAAGTGGCAAAACGTTATTTTTTCTTACGGAAAACAATTTAATTTAGATAGTCCAGATGGATTGAGTACTTATTGGCATGATTTAAGGAAGCCCGATTCACCTCGTCTAAGTAGTAATTTTGGTGTTGGTAGTTTAATGTTATGGTGTGCCTTTTCTTATCAAGGAAAGTTATTTTTACGCTTTGTTCCCACCCGAATGAACTCTGCCATATACACAGACCTGCTGGAGGAATCTCTTATTCCATATTTAAAAGACAATATGGAAAAAGATTGGATTTTTCAACAGAATAACGCCGCTGTGCATTCTTTTGCCGAAACAAGACGATGGTTTAGTGAAAGAAATATTCCTGTAATGGAGTGGCCATCACGTAGTCCGGATTTAAATCCAATGGAAAACATTTGGGGAATCATGGCACGAAGAGTTTACGCAAATGGTGGACAATTTTCTTCGTTATCTCAACTGAAAGCCGATATTTTGAAATGCTGGAATGATATCGATGAACATTTGTTTAAAAACTTAATAAATTCGATGTCTAACAGGTTTTTTCAAGTTATAACTAACAAAGGAGGTAAAACAAATAAAGTGAGTTTATAGAAATTGCGCAGACAAAAGAGACTTTTAATTATATTTATTTTTATTATAAAGTAATTACTTACTTTAATGAATGTTTTATATTATTTAATTAATATTTACCAATGGGCAATTTATGCAATATAATCGGTTTTGAAAAATAAAAAGTAGTTTTCTTTAAACATGAATAAAACTGGCTGCGCTTATAGAAATTGCGCACACTGTATAGTGGATCTGAGTAAATTAAAGACCGGTCATGCACTCGAGGTTTGAATATCGCTCGCTAGCCCGCGCGGCGCTGACTTGTATTGTACCTCGGATGTATGTATGTATGTCAAGAAAAAAAAATTTTTTTTTTCTCTTAAACAGGTTTAATAGTTGCAGGTACACAAAAGAAAACTTCATGTGCAAGAAGATCTCATAAAATTAATATCTACTGGTGGTTCATTGAACTTTTAGTTTTCCATAAGAATAATATGGTAAAGAATACATTACGAAACAGTTTCCTCTATATCTCGTGAAAAAATAAATCCACCAAGTCCATTGAAAAGAGCATACAGTTTTCCATAAAAAAGCCCTATAAATTTTTTTCGTGAAGATAAAACTTCGTCAGTTAGTTTATTAGCTCTCAAAAATTTAGGAATATTTAGGAAAAAAAAAAAAATAATAAAAAAGTGGTTCGAAAAAACAATACCGCCATTAGATTATACGGAAAAAAATCAATAAAAAAATCCCCACACACACTTTTTTTGTCAGATTCCATTTTTTTTTTTTTTTTTGGTGTAGAATCGATATAAAGAATTGTATAATGTCAGTTTATGTCATAGTACCCAGCTCGTTTATAACGACTTTACACCAACAAATTGAAATCTGGTAAGAAAGTGTCAAAAGGATTTTGAGAAAGAATATCGATCATAGTTGAAAAACAAATCGATGACTATGGATTTTTTTATGCTAAAATTATTAAAAAATGGGTGAATTTACTTTTGCCGAATACGCGGATATAATTCACATTTAAGGTGTAGTAGAAACAAACGAAAGAGAGCTTGTATAAGAATATCAACGGAGATTTACTAATCGATGTATACCTCAATGAAAGGTATTTTCATGGACTTTCCAGAGATTTGAAAAAATCGGACCTCTAACTTTAAACAGCAGGGAATCGCGATCTGGAACATTGGAAGATTTTATCGATGTTGAGCAGCAAATAAATACCCTCGTCAGACAAAACCTTGAAATGAGCACGAAATGAGTCACAACACGAATAAGAGTGTCTTTAGCTAAAGTTTGGAGGGTTATTCACCGAGAGGGATTGCGTCCATATCACCATATCCCAGTTCAAGGACTACTGGAAGGAGATTTCGAGAGAAGATTGGAGTTCTACAGCTGGCTTCTGGAATGCGACATTGAGAACAGAGGTTTCCGAATTTTGTGGACGGATGAATCGAAATTCATCAGAGATGGTATCATAAACTACCACAACCTCCATACCTCCTCGGATACTAACTATAATCAGAGTTAATGTTTGGGTTGGTATCATCGGCAACCATTTAATAAGACCATTCGTTGTGCTGCAAGGATTAATAACTAAATATATGCTGACTTTTTGGAGAATAAACTGCCACATCTACTAGAGGACATCTCTCTGGATAATCGAACGGCAATGTTTTACCAACAAGGTGGAACACCAGCGCATACTGCGAGCATTGTGCCGACAATATTAAATGCAAAATGGTCTGAACGCTGAATTGCAGAAGGTGAACCGATTCCTTGACTCGCTAGATCTGCAGACCTTAGGGGAGAGTCGCCATTTGTAGGCCACCTAAGGTTAAATGCATTTAAAATCATTGTAAACGTTTCGTTTACATAATTAATAGCGCAATATTAAAATTTGGATGATTTGTGGAAAGTTTAAGGCAAGTTTGACTTTCTTTTATAATAAAAAATAACGTTTGAAAAAAACGTGCAAGTGGCCCACTTTAGGTGACGAGTCACCTAATGTGGGCCACCTATTTAATAGCACGTAAAATATCTGAAAAATGCGAAAATGGTTCGACATATTGTTTAAAACACCGTTACTTATTATATTTAATGAAACAATGAATTGACGTTAATTAATTCGTTGATCAGAAATATATTTGAAATTTAAATTCTCAATAAAGAGTTAATTTAAGGGAACAAGTTTGTACGTTGATGAATGAAAAACCAAATATTTCATTTTTCTTCATAATTTATTATATAGGTAAATATGATAAAATATGTAATAGTAACAGCAAGGCATAAAATAAGAATTTTCATAAAATATAAAACTTTACATATTACATATACCTACAACTTATTTTTAGTAACTTTAGTGAGTGGCCCGTATTAGGCGCCCTTTCGAATTGCACAGTGGCCCAAATTAGGGGAAATGACATTTTTCCAGATTGTTTAAATTAATTAGTACTGTTATAGTTTTAAAATTGCAAATACACAATTTTTCGCTAATAAACATATTATACACTTCGCATCAGAACAAATTTTAGATTCATTAGATGTTTCAATTTGTTTTTATCGACGAGCAAAAATGTCAGATTTTTAAGTCGGCAGATACCATTTTTACGAGTGTTTAAGGGGGCGGGGGAGGTTCAAAATTGGTACTCGAGCAACGAGAAAAAAAACTGTTCGCACTTATTCCACTCGACTTTATTATTTTTTATCTTATATTAAATTGAATCGGTCAGCCTCCTTATCGCGCTGATAAGGAGAAGATCTGTAGCAAGGCTGCTCATCTCTATTTGCTCTACGTAGAGAGCGTAGAGCTCGTGAAGGAAAAATGTTTGAAAAGGAACGGAATATACTGGTTTAGAGGACCGGAACATAAGTTTATGATAAAGAAAATTCTGCACATTTTGATTTCAAATTCAAACAAATTTTGTAGTTTCTTTTTAGTCTTAACTTCAAATAATTTTGATAATTCATAAGTGGAAAGGGTTTAATATTCGCCTTAATTCAGTGCCATTCTGACGAAGTAAAATAGAATCCGAAATTAGTCCATATGGGAATCTATTGGTAACAAATATAGTTTCGCGATTGGGCGTTTGAATTCGCCGTTTTTGGTTTTCACATCTACTACTCTAACTAGATTATCTGTACCAGGATACGTTTTAGTGATTCTGCCCAAGGCCCAGTTACCACTGGGAACCTTTTCGTCCTTAAGCAATACGATATCGCCAATTTTAAGATTTTCCGATTTTTTCGCCCATTTGGGCCGTTGTTGCATTCGCGTTAAATACTCTTCATGCCAGATTTTCCAAAATTCTTGCTTCAATCTTTGAATATAATTCCACCTATTAAGGGAAGCAATGTTAGAACTCAAAAAATCTTCTTCAGGTGGCGCTAAAGGTGCATCACCGATTAAAAAATGTCCTGGAGTAAGGACTCGAAGATCATTCACATCATCGGTCAGGGGGCAAAGTGGGCGCGAATTCAAACATGCTTCTATTTGGGTTACCAGTGTACACATTTCCTCAAACGTTAGGACTGGGGTACTTCCAACTACCCTCTTAAGGTGGTACTTTGTGGATTTCACTCCCGCCTCCCACAACCCACCAAAGTGAGGAGAAGAAGGGGGATTGAAGTGCCACTGAATACCCTTAGCATTTACTGAATTCGCAGCCTTTTGGGTTGCTAAATTATATGCCTGTTTAAGGATTTTTTCTTGTTCCTGGTCAGTTTCCGGTTCGTCCGGTATGTCGAGTTAGAAGTTTATTACGCGCTCCGACAAAGTTTGTCCCGCAGTCAGAATAAACATTACTACATAATCCGCGACGTGATATGAATCTAGTAAAGGCGGCTAAAAAGGCATCTGTTGTGAGGTCACTAACGACCTCAATGTGGATGGCTTTGGTACAGAGGCATATGAATATCGCAAGATATCCTTTGTATGTGCGGCTACCGCGAGAACGAGCAATTCGAAGATTAAACGGACCTGCGTAATCAACGCCAGTGTTGGTAAAAGGGCGTGATGGAGTTACTCGGGGAGAGGGCAGAGACCCCATTAATTGGGTTTGAACCTTACTCAACTGTTTAAAGCAGATCACACACTTACGCAGGCATCCTTTTACAACATTACGACCGTTGGGTATCCAAATAGATTTTCTTAAAATGGACATGGTAAGCGTAGGACCTCCATGAAGGCATGAAAAATGGGCGTCTCTTATAAAGAGCTTGGATAGATGATTCTTTGGGGATAAAATTATCGGGTGTTTTTGATTGTACGGAATTAATGCATGGTGTAACCTACCGCCTACACGAAGTATGCCGACATTGTCCAGAAAGGGAGTCAACTCTAATAATTTACTGGAATGGGGAATAGGTTTTTTATTACTCAGACAAGAAATTTCTTCAGAAAAAAATCGCTTTTGCTCACTCTTTACCCAGAACTGTTGAGCAGAATTAAGTTCACTGACACTGATTGGTGATAGGACGTTTGAATAGGGATAGGAATAAAATTTAATTTTACTATAAGCATTGAGAAGTCTTTTACAACGTACCGTAGTCTTAAGGAGGCGAGTGAGGGAAGAAAATTGCTCTAAAATTTGAGTGGCATCTTGATCAGAATCCAGACAGAGGAAATTTTTGGGGGCTTTCAATTCGAGAATAGAGGCATCAGGTTCAGGGAAGGAAAATCGAGATGGCCATGAGTCTTGATCCTTTGCTAGCCACTTCGGACCGTTCCACCAAAGAAAAAATTTTAAAAATTGTTTATGGGTTATACCGCGACTAGCTATGTCAGCTGGATTATCTGCGGACGGTACATGTCTCCATTGTGCCGAGTTAATATTTGTAACTATCTCAGATATTCGATTACTCACAAAACTTTTGAAATTATTAGGGTGCCGTCGAAGCCACGATAAGACAATGGTGGAATCTGTCCACGCAAAGATCCTGACATTAGATACCTTAACAGAATCTTGAAATTTTTTCAACAACCTCGATAATAAAACTGCTCCACAAAGTTCCAACCTAGGTAAGGTAACTGCCTGAATGGGTGCGACCTTGGTTTTAGCCGTGATCAAATGAGTTTTAATTTGATTATTAATTTGTGATCGATGATATAAGGCAGCTCCGTAAGCAAGCTCGGAGGCGTCACAAAATCCATGCAATTGCACAATTGCATCTGGGCTTGTATCTAGAAATCGAGGAATTGAGACAGTTTTTAATTGGCCTAGAACGTGTAGATGTAGTGACCACTTCTCCGTTACATCATCGGGAATCTCTTCGTCCCACTCAAGACCCTTTTTCCATAACATCTGTAAAATAATTTTAGAAGTTACAGTTATAGGAGCTAACCAACCAAGGGGATCATAAATTCGAGCAATCGTGGATAAAATATTTCTTTTGGTAATTGGAGCTTCATCAAACTTTAACTGGATATCATATGAAAAACTATCTTGCGAAGGTTTCCACACTACCCCAAGAGTCTTCACAAAATTTTCCTTTGAGAAAAGCACTGACGGTGAAGATAATTGACTGGAATCGGGGATGTCACTTAAGATTCTTGCGTCGTTTGCAGCCCATTTCCGCAATTCGAATTTTCCTCGTTTTAGGATCTCGTTAATTTGATTTCGGGCTTCTATGGTTTCGGGTATAGTATGAGCACCTGATAAAACGTCGTCCACATACAGATCATTTACTAAGATATGAGCTCCTATAGGGAAGAGATTACAGTCGTCTTTAGCGAGCTGGTGCAAGGTCCGAATGGCCAGAAAAGGCGCACATCGAACTCCAAACGTGACCGTTAGCAGCCGAAAATCTTCATCGGAGGAAGCAGAGTGACGCCAGATTATTCTCTGATAATCACGCTGTAGTATATTGCACCATCTGATCCTAGGTAACGTTGCATAAAACCACTTTTATTAACTTCTTATAAACTAGAATTTATTTCATACTTGATCACAATTCATCTTGATTGCCTGCTCGAGCTAGACTGACTCTGTACCTATTCTAACTACACTGCCTGTACCGTGATAACGGATTCCTTTAAAGTGATCTTCTGTGATACTGATCTGTGATGCTGATCTGTGATATTTTATATTTATATATATGTACATTTAAATTACTTCATATTCTACAACTCCCCCTAAATTTTCTCGTCTTAATACAACTTTTAATTGAGAATTAACTATTATAATTGAATTTCAGTTATCACTAAAGCTAAATTTGGAATATATATTTTAATTTTGAATTAAATATTATAATTGGATTTCAGTTATTACTAAAGCTAAGTTTTGACAATATATTTAAATTCAGAATTAATTATTATAATTGGATTTCAGTAATCACTAAGGCTAGGTTTTGCATATATATTTATATATCTCTTTTATTTATTTTGTTATGAGGGAGGACGATGCATCTCTTTATTGTAAGCCAACTTAGACTATTCTAGAAACAGGCATGACGCTATTATATACTAGATCCGCTTTTCGATTTCTTAAGAATTTTGAATTTCTCCTAACAATACTTCCATTCCTCAGCTTGATCCAATATGATCTCGGCGATCTATCTATACCAACGATTTCTGCCTCTTTCCATACCTTCCCCTCTTGTACCCAGATTTTGGAGCCTAACGAAAAATCTGGCTTGGGTCTTGAGGTTTTGTCATAGTATGTTTTGTTGTTTTGACCATTTTTTCTTAATAACTTTGATATGTGACCAGCCGTTTTATTATGAAATAGTGATAATTTTGCGGGAATTAGAGTTCGACACTTTCTTCCAAACATTAGTTCACTTGGCGAGTAGCTTGATCCTTTAATTGGGGTGTTTCTGTACTCCAGCAAAGCTTTCCATAATTCCACTTTGTCGTCACTTGTTTTGTTTATAAGGGCTTTCGCTATTTGCACATACTTCTCCGCAAGCCCATTTGATTGCGGGTAATGGGGGCTCGATGTAATAACTTCAATATCTAAATCAGACGCAAATTGTCGGAAGGTATACGAATCAAAGGGCATATTGTCCGCAATGATTATTCTAGGAATGCCATGAATGGCAAAAAGATCTTTTAGTTTTTTAATTATAGTATCGGCAGTCTTTTTGTGTAATTCAATTAGGTCGAAATATTTGGTAAAATAATCTGCAACAATGAGATAAGACTTCCTCTTTATCTCCATCACATCCATGCCCAATTTAAAATACGGAAACTCAGGAATATCATGGCTTATCATTGGTTCTTTTATATTTGTCTGTCGATATTTTTGGCACGCTGCACATTTGGCTACTAAATCTTCAATTGCCTCATTTATTCCAGGCCAATATACAAGACTTCTTGCTCTTTCCTTTGTTTTAACTATTCCTAGATGAGGTTCGTGTAACTTCTTCAATATTTCCGATTGGAGGATTTTGGGTACCAGAATGCGATTATCTATATAAGAATATTAAATTGTCTTCTACATGTAGGTCATGCTGAAATTTCCAAAAACATTTTATGTTTTCCTTGACTAGCGTCTTATTTTCCGGCCAACCTTTCACTATTACATTCAATAATTCTGATAGAACTGGATCTTTTCTTGTTTCTTCTTTAAACATTTCCTTTTTCTTGTCACTTACATTAATACTATGTATGACTTCATTTAAATCCTTGATTTCAGGCTCGCAGGGCTTCAGTGAAAAATTTCTTGACAGTAAATCTGATATAATTAAATGCTTTCCAGGCATGTAATTTAGAGTAATATTATATTTCAGGAGTCGCAATTTCATTCGCTGTAACCTCGGAGAATATACTTGTCCCATTTCCTTATTAAAGATACCAAGTAGTGGCTTGTGATCCGTAATGACTGTTACTGGTCTACCATATATTAGTTTGTGATATTTTGTACAAGCGAAGACTATCGCCAATAATTCTTTATCGATTTGGCCATAATTTATTTCAGCAGGAGTTAGGCTTCTCGAAGCGAAACTCACAGGTTTATTGTCCTGTATAAGACAACACCCAATTCCTGATTTAGAAGCATCACATTGCAATGTTATATTCTTACTTATATCGAAAGGTTGTAAGGTGGGTGCTTTTGCTATTTGTCTTTTAATTTCATTTAAACAATTTTCTTGCACCGATGTCCATTTAAATATGACCCTATTTTTAAGGAGTTCGCGAAGTGGCTGAGACATTTCAGATAATTCTGGAATAAAGGTACGTAAGTAGTTAATCATTCCTAGGATGCGTTGCAATTCTTTTTTATCTTTAGGAGCATTTAATTCCTGAATTGCCTGCATTCTCTCGGGGTCTATTTGTATTCCATCAGCTGAAATGATGTGTCCTAAATAATTAACTTTAGTGGATCTAAATTGTAATTTTTCTTTGTTAAATTTTATATTTTTCTCAATAGCTCTTTTCATTACTACTTCTAAATTTTTGTCATGCTCTTCAATTGTTTTGCCTCCAACTAAGATGTCATCAATGTAAACAACTATTCCGTCAATGTTCGCAAAATTTTGCTCATTTAGTTTTTGAAAGGCTTCTGGTGCAGATTTGATTCCAAATGGCAATCTCTTGAAACGAAAGCATCCGTAAGGGGTTGCAAACGTGCATAATTTACTTGATTCATTGTTTAGTTTTACTTGCCAATAGCCTTCTTTTAGATCTAGCACAGTGAAATATTTCATTCCTGCTAATTTTGTTGAAATCTCATCGAAAGATGGAATTACATAAGGATCACTAATGATCGCTTGGTTTAGGTATTTCGGGTCAAGGCATAACCTCAAACTTTTATCCTTTTTCTCCACTATAACAAGATTTGAGGTCCACTCAGATGGTTCCTGAGCCTTCTCAACTATGCCCTTTTTGCACAATTTATCTAATTCCGTTTTTAGGGGTTTTAGTAATGAGATCGGTACTCTATGTGCCGGTCTCGAGACAGGATTAGCATCCTTCTTTATAGCTATGTGATATTCCCCTGGAAATTGCCCTAAACCTTCAAATGCTGTTTTGTATTTAGTCATGAGTTCTTCACTACTTTCTAAATGATAAGTAGAGCTCAGTGTGTTTACGCGTTTTATTAATCCCAATTCTGTGCACGTGCGCAATCCTAATAAAGGTATTTTACCATTATCCACTACCACAAATTCTTGATCTGTTATTTTCCCTTTTATGTTGCAATTTAGACGTACTACTCCCCTCACTTTGATTTCTGAGCCACCATATCCTTCTAATTTAATAGATTTATTTATGTAATTATCGCAGTTAAGTTTGGAAAGAAGCTGGGATGGAATTATATTTACATCTGCGCCTGTGTCGAGTTTAAACGGAATTAAGTTTTTACCGATTTTTATTTTCTCGACCCAACAGTTTTTATCATTGTCATTCATTTCAAAAATTGTATCAATAAATAATGTTTCTTGACTTACGTTCGGCCCTACAATTTCATTTACGGTTTTTGTCATGCATGCTGCTAGAAAATGATTCTTCTTTCCACATTTCTGACATCGTTTTCCATACGCTGGGCATCCTCCCCTCACATGGTCTTTTAAACAAAACCTGCAATTTGTTATAAAATTTAACCTATTTGCTTGCTGCTTATCTACTTTATGGTTTCGGTTAGAACTTACATTCTTATCGCATTTATTTACCTGTGACCTACTTACATTTCTATCGCATTTATTTACCTGAGGCCTACTAGGATGGTACCTATCTTTACTGTAAGCTGACTGAGGTTTCGCTGCTGAAGTTGATGAAGCCCCTCGGTGTTTATTGATACTATGCACTTCCCAAGACTCGTTCGTTTGAAGTTTTCTGCCCTGTAGATTCTCTGCTTGCTTTCGTGTTGCTTCAGCCGATCTCGCCATTTCTATTACTTTGTTTGCGTCTAAACTTTCTGTCTCCAATAATTTTTTCTGAAGTATTTTGTCCGCTGTCCCAATAATCAAACGGTCCCGTAACATTCTATTCTGTTGCTCAAAGTCACCGAATCCACAATCCTTTATCAATTTTTTCAAGTCCATGAGCCAATTATCAAAAGGTTCTGATGGTGTCTGATTGCGACTATGAAAAAGGAAACTCGCATACACCTCGTTCGACTTCGGTTTGCAGAAGTCATTAAATGCTTTCACAACCTCGGTGTACTTCTTCTTTTTGTCACCGTCCAAGTTAAAACTGTTAAAGAGCTCCACAGCTTCTTCACCAATTGCGTTCAGGAAAACCGCTGCCTGCACCTCTTCACTCTTTTTATTTAATTCTGCCGCAACATAAAAGTAATCAAAATTTTGTTTAAATTTTTTCCAGTTTTCCGATATATTCCCGTCTAGCTCGAGAGGATTAACTTTCTTCAGGAAATCCATTGTCCCGTAAACTGTTACAATTCTAGTTCTAGGTGGCCTCCCACGTGGTTTTCTCTCTTTCTCAACTTTCTTCGTTTTGGCTATTCCCATTCAAATTTTCTTAGTTTGAGTCGATTAATTCCATTTCTATTGCTTCACCGAAAGTTTTATCAGCATTTTTTGTTAAAATTCAGTACTGAATATTTCCATAAGCCTTTTCACTCATTTGAATTTTTTTTTTTTTTTTTTTTTTTTTTAATTCTTTCTAAATTTTCCTCGTCGCCATGTAGTATATTGCACCATCTGATCCTAGGTAACGTTGCATAAAACCACTTTTATTAACTTCTTATAAACTAGAATTTATTTCATACTTGATCACAATTCATCTTGATTGCCTGCTCGAGCTAGACTGACTCTGTACCTATTCTAATTACACTGCCTGTACCGTGATAACGGATTCCTTTAAAGTGATCTTCTGTGATACTGATCTGTGATGCTGATCTGTGATATTTTATATTTATATATATGTACATTTAAATTACTTCATATTCTACACACGCTCACTCGGATCAATGAGTATTTGGCGATACATTCGTGCTATGTCGGCTGTAAATACATATTTCTTTTGTCGCCATTCAAAAAGGAGTAAAGTTATGTCACGTTGAAGAGGAGGACCCGAGAGCAATAAATCATTTAAAGAGTAGCCGCATGGAGCTCGGCAGCTAGCATCAAAAACTAACCGGGTTTTCGTCGTAAGACTTTCGGCTTTGAGAACAGCGTGGTGAGGGAGATAGTACGCTTGGGGGTTGGGGGCTTCGACCTCAGTTCTAGGGATTTTTTCCATTTGTCCTAACTCTAAATATTCATTTAGACATTCAAAATAATCAGATATTAACGAGGGGTTTTTCTCAAAACGTTTTTCTAACATTGTGTATAGTTCTACTGCTGTATCACGGGAGCCTTCAAATTGTGGTTCATCTTTGAAAGACGGGTCAAAAGGGAGCTTCACTATATATCTTCCCTCTGGGCTTCGTGAGTGTGTTTTAGCGAAGTGCTCTTCACAGAAAAGGTCTTCTTTAGATGGAGATGGAGCACCGGATATTTCTTCCAACTCCCAGAAACGCCTCAAGAGATCACACTTCTTAATTTGACTACAAAAATTGACCGAAAGGTAAGATTCCTTCTTCACCGACGTAAGCTTATTTTCTGAGGGACTTTCACCGAATACAATCCACCCAAATGTGGTATTCTGTGCAACGGGGGTACCTGGGTTGCCTCGAACTAAACCGTTTCTAATAATTTGCCCATAAATTGCAGCATCAAGTATAATTTCAATTTTTCCTGGCTTATGATATGCGGGATCCGCCAGAGGTAAACCCTTAAGGTGAGAGCACCTAGACAAATTAATTTTTCGCGGAGGAAGAAAATCTGTTAGTGTGTCTAGAACTACTGCATTTAACTCGACACTAGGACCATTTAAATTGTGGGGATGAATCTTGAAATATACTGTGCTCTTGGACTGTGCAGTAAGAGCGTTTCCGAGACCAGCTATCTGATTCGTTTTGGCAAATGGCTTCAAACCTAAATTTTGAACGACCGATTGCGTCACAAAGGTTGCCTGTGAACCGAGGTCCACTAAGGCTCGCAAGATGTGAGTTTCACCTGTTTTAGAGAAAGCTTTTACTAAAATTGTGGCGAGTAAAACATCCTTTTGCCTCCGGGAAAAATATGTATTTAATTGAGAAGAATTATTGTTCGAAGCACTAGGTTGTGAGGCATTCAGAGCCACAGGAGATTCTGGCTGTGCAATGGTTTTGGGAGTGTCGGAAATGTGGAGAAGAGAATTGTGCCGTTTGTTACAAACTCGGCAATTTTGAGCGCTTGGACATTGAGCAGATAGATTGGCTGTGAGCTAAACAATTATAACATAACGATTTTGTTGAAACAACTTTAAGCCTCTCTTGCGGGCTGAGTTTATTAAACTTTGTACAATTTTTAAGAGAATGAGAGAGCTTGCACATAGGGCATTTGAAACTTGTGACATGATACGAACGGGCTTTCGGTTCTTGAAAGCGAGAAGCGATTTTCTGAGACTTTGTGCTAGGTAAAGATTCCAATGTTCTAAATCTTGCTTCGAGAAATTCACAAAGTGTATTCAGCTTGGGAATAGCTGTTGAGGAACCAAGGGTTTGTTCCCATAATTGTCGGGTTTCAAAGGGTAAACGTTCAACTACAAGAAAGTTGATCATAGGGTCCCACTCATCAATTTTTATATTTAAATTCCTGAGAGCCGCAAGACATTCACCAGTGGAATCAATTAATTTCCTAATTTGCGAACTATTTTCCGAAACAATGTGAGGTTGGGAGAATAAGCGTTTTAAATTGTTGTGTACTAGAGCACGAAGATTTTGATAGCGCTTACATAGCATATCCCATGCAATGCTGTAGTTATCACTTGTGATATTTAAATTACGAATGATTTGATCTGCTTCACCTGACAAACAACTTTTCAGGTAATGCATTTTTTGTACAGGTGGGATATTTTCGTTCTGATGGATCATTGAGCGGAATAAATCATAAAATGAAGGCCAAGCAGCGTAATCGCCGGAAAACTTAGGAATTGTTATTCGAGGTAGTTTTATATCATTTAAAATGGTATCACCATAGGTATTACTTCGATTTAGTTGAGGGCGTGTTGTTAGGTCACTATTTGGCGATGCGGGGGGTAATACTACCTCATTAGTACCTACATGGGGTAGTTCAAGTAATTGCCTTTCGCCTTGTGGGGGAGGAGATGACGAGTCTTGGGTTAGTTTTTCCAATTTGTCCTTAAGACTACCTAAACAGTCGAAATATTTTGATTCTACTTGATCGAAAATATCTTCGGAAAAGTATCGGCTATTCTTTTCTTCAACGGTGGCATTTGTGCGGATTGACCTATCGTTGGAGCAAAATTCATCCCAAATGTCCTTTATCGCATCAATTCGGAGATTTTTTAAGGTTGCTTATAAACTTTTCCAATTGTTCGTGAAGAGCTTCTTGCTCCTTTACCAGGTCTTCTACTTCAGCCATGTTAAAAGGAACAGACAAGTAAAATCGAAATTTTCAAAATAGCAAAGCACTGCGTGAAACGATCGAGTTGGGAAATTTGGAAATTTTAAATAGCGATGAAGACCTAAGAGTCCGAAAACTAAATCAATCAATCATGAAATCAGTTCAAACTGGATTAAGGAAATTAAGGCAACCTTTCCGCAACTATTAAAATTAAATTAAATTATAATTTTGCAAATAATTTATTTAGCCACCCTTTATAAAATGACGAATGGAATTATTACATAATATGCAGAAAGATGTACACAATTAAATTTCTCAACTGAGAGAGACGATGCGAAGATCTTGTCCGCTAACTGAAAAAGTAACGGTCTGTCTTCGACACCACGTGCAACGAGAATTTCCGAAAATTCGACGTGAAATAATAACGTTATTATTTTATAGGTGATAACGAAAATTCTTGGGCACGCACTTAAATGGACTCCGATTATTTTATTTAATAATAAAAAGTACTCGCTTTACCTAAATATAATCCAAATTCCACCTAGCGGCTTAGTGTGTCACCGTTAGATTCCGACTAACAACTATACCTCCGATTGGGCAAGTTAAATTACTTATATTTCCAGAAGGGAACCGGCAATGGAATAAAACACCTTACACTTAGTTTACTTTTTTGTTTTTTGTTCAGTGAAATTAATGTGCAAAACTTTCACTTACCAATCAATTACATCCGGCTGAGAAGGACCAAATGTTTAAGGGGGCGGGGGAGGTTCAAAATTGGTACTCGAGCAACGAGAAAAAAAAACTGTTCGCACTTATTCCACTCGACTTTATTATTTTTTATCTTATTAATTAAATTATTCCGTGTTCTATTTCCCCGGTGGGTGATGGGCCTCTAGCGGTGTCTTCCTTGTCCGTCCGTCCGTTGTACTGCAGCTCTGTCGATCGACTGGTGAATCGGTCAGGCTCCTTATCGCGCTGATAAGGAGAAGATCTGTAGCAAGGCTGCTCATCTCTATTTGCTCTACGTAGAGAGAGTTTAATAGGAGAGGTGTTCTAGTTGGCTGGTGTGGGTGGGCGAAGATCTCTGGTCATCTCTACTGTTGTAGAGGGATCCTGCAGATCGCTGATGGTAACTAATATCGTGCCGGAATTGCCATTTGGAATCTCAAACAACGAGATTGTTGTAACATTATTAATTTTGTATTAAAATTAGTATTTCTTTCATTATTTTGTTCTACATTCATTTTCAATCAAATTTTGACATTAATTAATTGTCAAAAATTCGGTAACATTGAAAAAAATGGGTGGCCCGAAATAGGAGCCGGCCCAAATAAGGCAACTCTCCCCTACTCCATTGGACTTTTTCGTGTGGAAGACAATGAACGATGAAGTTATTCAACGTCTGTTAACACTAGAGAGGAATTAATTAACCGAATTGAGACTGCAGAGACTGGCTACAATGCACCATAAACAGGGAATTCGAAGGAGGTTATTGGTATGCATCGGAGGAGGCGCACGACCAAATTGATCAGCTTTTGCAATGTATTACCGTTAACTACAAAGTGTTTATAATTTAATAAAAAGCATTTTTGGGTTAATTTGAATATAATATCTTTAAATTGCAGATTTTTATAATATTCTGTAAAAAGTTTTTTACGAATAAATTTGTATGTCCTTTCTCTGCCTGAACATGTTGTACCTCCTTGGAGAATTAATAATATGGGAAATTTAATAAAAATACAAAACAGGTATATTAATTATATGAATTTCGGAGAAAAATTAAGGAAAACCTAAATGTTAGGAATTTGCTAAACATTTTTTGCAGTTTTGCAAGTGACTGTAGCTACAGTGGTAGAAGGTAGATCAATAGTGTTGAAATTTTTTAAAAGGCCATTGGTGTAGTAGTTTTTTGGTGTGAGTTTGATGTTGCTGTGTTGAAAAGATAAAAATAAACTGATGATGTGCATACCATGAAAATTCCGAATTTATGAGTCACCCTGTAACTCCTAAACGGTTGAGATTGTCCCCTGCCTCCTGTCATACAATATTTTGTTTGTCTAGGTGAGTTCTTTCACCCCACTCATTTTGGCATACGCTATGAGAAACACCCTGTATATTATATAAAGAATCTGCTAAGAAACCCTAATGTAATGCCAGTCTCTCATAAAAAATTTCGCAGACAGTTGGTAACAGAACTTGTAGGAAATTTTCGGAATAGTAACTATTTTAGCAAACGAAATTCATCTTCTTCCGATAAGGATGAATTATCGTCTGCTCAAATCGGAATATAGCTGGTGGACAAAAAAGAAAACAATATTTTTGTGAAATCTGTACGACGAAACTTGTAATTCAAGTTTTAAAAGCTACCGTACGTTAACTAATTTTAAATTATAATTTGTGTTTATAAGCAAATATATGGATTCACTGCAATTGTGGTTCTTGTCTATTTTTACAAATTGACTTAGTTTATTTTTAAAATCAACTTGGACCTGGCTACCAATATTGTTTTAGTTTTTTTTTTTTAATTGAATTTTAAAAATTTCGAACGCGTATAAAAATTTGAATTTCCCGCCAAAAAATGTCGAAAAAATTATCATGTTGTAGTTGACAAAAAACCCTATAATTTGAGAAAAAATAAATTTTCTACGTCCACAATAATCCGAGATATCGCCAAAACCCTGAAAATCACGTTTTAGTTTTTTTTTTGAGGTTATGTGGGGGTCTATGGGTCTAAAATATAGGCAAAGATAATAGTTAAAAATAACTTTAAATATTTTTGGTAAAATTTAATTGGTACTTTTTGTCTCAAGTCATATAAGTTTCAAAATAAAGATTAATTTCTGATTTTTTCAGTATAATTTATAACAGTTACAATCCCTGAATTATATTTGTTCAAAATACAAACAATATTTCCCTTAAGATTTTGCAGAATTGCAAATGTTTCATTACTCATATTTGTCGAGATAATAAAATTACTACTCATAGGCTGGGTAACCTATACAATCGTTAATTGAAAGTTATTGCTTTTCATCAACGTCGACTGTTGTCCTCTTTCTATTTACTTTTTTTCGCTTTCTTATTTTTCTTTTCACTACCTTTTCTTACTTTTAATTTTTTTAGCTTCATGAATTTGGTCAAGAGTAGTGTTTAAATTTATAATTTCCGTTTCTTTTTTTGGTTTTTTTCGTTTAGTTACGAACTTAAGTTTTATAGTAGTCTTGTATTTGTTCAGTTTTAGTTCTGTATAAATAACATACTGATTTCATAATTTTATCTAATTTGTTTAAAATCATAAAAGTTTCGAAAAGTTGGTTGGGTTGTGGGGAAAAGTATTAGTTCAGTCTGAAATTTTTCTAAGTAGATTAACCTTCATTTCTGCAACAGAAGCTGAATCCACAAATTTCTGTACTCAGAACCCATTCACATTTGCCAAAGGCCATGCACTGATACCAACATCGACTGGAAATTGCATGGTTAAGCTAAAATCTCTCGTAGCAACAGCTAAAGTAATCAGTTGCTATAGATCAGCAAAATTGTGGCCTAAGGTAACTGGGCACTTTATTACAAGAGAGCCGCCAACTCCTGCGACCTCGGTGTTTGTCCACGTTTTTGGCAAAACAAATTTTCCAGAGTTTTCCCACTTTAATGTAAAGTTTGCCCACCCCCTGCACATATGACGGGGTTAAATTAATCACCCACATAAGCTTCAGAAGTTTAATCCATTTTAGGGCTGTGCATTTTTGATGACGTTACGGAATTACCTACTGCCGGGAGGCTCTGTTGGCTACACATCCACTGGCTGGTCGATGATGGAATCGATTTTCTGTGGAAATTCTTTGTTTTACTTCGAAACGACGGCGGCTCCTATCAGTAGACAGCGAGCTCCAACGATTGGTTATAGGCTTAGTTAGAGTCGTTTTTTGTTTGGAAAACTGAGTTTTTTGTTGCTCGCTCAAAATCTCTTCATCCGACATGGATAAGACCCCGCAGGCCTTGGAGGGATGTGCCTTAATTAAAAATCAACCGCTGGTGGTTGTTTGTGTTATGGATTTCAGTTAAAGGGAGCGCTCTGGATCTGGTGTTACGATTGGACGGGATATTGTTTACTAATTTTATTATACAGGGAGCAGTTTATGTATAAAAAAGACCAGCTGCTCCATTAAAATGTGCTCTCATTGGAAATATAATATTTTTACTGTTGATATGCATATGGTAGTTTTTATTGATTCATGAAAAATACAATACTGTACGTACAACCAAAATTAAAAGTCCGATACTGCACTATTGAATTCTCGTTCTACATATGTATGTTCAGAAGAAAGAGTCATTCTCGAAGGTTTATTTTAATCTGAAGATTTTAGAAAATAACTCTAGATGTGAAAAAAAAATGTCGTTAGAAATTTTTTATCATTCCCGTGATTAATTTACCTGTATAAAATGCAAAATTAATTGAATGAAGAAACAGTTAAGTCAGTATCGTCGGTCTATATAAAGCTGCTGTTTTTTTCCGAGTATGTAGAAAATTTATCCTAATCGCTCTTATTTCTTGTAAGACCAACCATACAGGCTCAGTTATCTTGCACAATAAAACTGCGTGACGTCAGAACTGATGGGAAATCTGAAGAAAGCTCAGGTCACATGCACAATTTACTCAATTATTAGCATAGTTTTTGACCTGCCCAAAGTCGTCGTGATTACGCAGTTAAATGCGCATGTCGCCTGAATTGCTTTCAATGTAACTGGGCAGTTCTGTGTGACAGCAGCCATGGATTCTAAGTGAGGGAAAAACTAAACTTATATTAAAATTAAACTTAATTTTATAGAAACGTGCTGTTTCCTTCTTTTTTTTTCGCCTTTAAAATTGCAGCAGCTAATAGAATGTAAATTAATACTTTCCTCTGACACATTATGGCTTGCTATTACAAAATGAATTCTTCACGTGTTGAACCTTCAAAACCTCACGAAAAATGAGCAAATAACTGAGCAAATTGTGCATTTAACTGCACTGTGTGTGGACACTATCTAGTGCAGTTTTTTGCGCAATATTTTACACAGTTTTCACACTGAGCGTGTATGGCCGGCCTAATACCTTGAACAGACTGCGAACGAAATTTAGTGTTTCGTACGTATACACAATTTTAAAAATATTTAAACACTAGCTGGGTTACCGGTTTCACCCTGCGTTGGGTAAATATTTACTAATTAAATACTTCTCAAATGCTCTAGTTTGTTATATCCTAGAAATTGTCTCAACCCGAAAACCCCTTTATAGTTCCGCCATCTTGAATTTCTAAATCTTAATATAAATTAGTGAACTTAAAATAATCATTGTACTAATTTTCATTAAAATTTGTTGAAATCGAGAATTTTTGGTCTCGATATTGGATACGCCATCTTGAATTTGGAAATTTTGCTAATATTCGAAATTAGAATAATCATTGTACTAATTGTACTAATTGTACTAATATTCATTAAAATCCGTTGAAATCGAGACATTTGGTCTCCATATTGGATCCGCCATCTTGGATTTACAAATGTTGCTAATATTCGAAATTAGTAGCCTCAGAATAATCATTGTAGAAATGATTAAAAAAAACCGCTCCGGGGAACGCGTTTTAGCATCCAAGAGAGAAATCGAAGACGGCTCTGATGGCCATACTGAAAAAGGAATATCAAAAATGTTTCGAGTATTGGATCAAGCGCTAGCATAATTACGTTGCAGTTGATGGAGAGTATACTTTGAATAGAACAAAGTCTATTTTGATGTATAAACTTGTATTTTGAATTTCCTGAATAAATCCCTGAAACTTTTTGATCAAGGTGGTATTTCTGACCGTAAAACCGAATTATTCAATGGAAATAGCCTACATAAACATAAAAAACTATTAAAATAACTATTCCCACCAATAAAACTTATAAGTGCTTCGAAAAAAAAAAACTGATTAATATAGAAGGAATGTGTGACGTTGGCCCAAGAAGCATATTTTTTACAATCAAAATTCATATATGTGTACTTATTTAATTATTTTTGAAAAACAATTTTTTTTAGAAACAATTAAACAATGTATTTTAGAAGCGATTATAATAAAGCTTAAAAAAAGTGTTTAGTTATGCAGAAATATGCAATGCTAAAATTAATATGTGACTGGCGGGATCAAAGACTTAAAATTTTGTAAATCATAAAAAAAAAAAAAAATAATAATGCTTCATGAAGCAAAGAATGCGCATGTTATAGCCTTAACATAAAATATGAATTTAATTTTGTTGAACAGTGTTATATTCTACTCGTGTTCTATTGATTTTCTTGAAATTTCGGAAAGGGTTGTACGTACACTGTCGACCAAACGTTTCCCCTCCCCCCGTAATTTAAAAAACGAATAACAATTATTACGTGCAACATCGTATAGTTGCAGTATATAAATATGTATTTTTTATTCTGATCCAATCAAATTCACTTAATGCACTCGGCGCTAGCCACGACATAATTTAAATTGCGGAATATTTTGTAATTTGCATAGATATGCATAGTGATTACTTCCCATTTATGATGATTAATTTAGTGCAGTACAACGAATTCTCAAGATGAGAAGGGGAGGGGAAACTTTTGGCCGAAATTGTATTATTGTTATTATTGTGTTAATCTATTGTATCAACAACATAAAATAAATATTCACAATAATATATTTAATTTTTTTCAAAGGATTAGAAACAACACACACACAAAAGGAATTGCAAAGAAAAGATAAAAACGACCCTACGAATTTGGCCTTTTGCAGCCTTAAATACGAACGTATAATGGGTGAAAGAGGTGGTTTTCATTTTTATTTGTGCTTGATCCCTAAATACCAGTTTTTTGGGTGACATGAGACATATTTTTTTCACAAAAACGGCCTGAAAAGAACAATTTGCCAAAATTATAAAGGCATTGCTTGTACCACCTTGAAATCTTGATACTTTTTGAAAGGAGATTTGCCATATGTTCGCCTCGTAAAATTTCTGTCTTTACAAGTGATATTAGAAAGGTGTTTCAAAAAGGATTACTTCGGCTTTTGGCCAGCTATTGAAATTGTTAGGTAATAAATCGAAAACTGCAGTTTTTTTTTTTTTATTATTATTATTATACACACAAGAAGATGTACATATGTAGAGCGACAGCTTATACCTAACATCAGTAAAGGCCCAAATTAATCGCAGGATAATAATTTATTTATTCTAGCCTTGTTCTGTTTAAATTGTGTTTAATTAACTCCTGAGTAAACCACCCAATTTGACGTTGTGCAAGCTATACCAGTGAACCCGTCTTAAGACAAAGCTTTCCTGTGTCAATTCGCTAAAATTACAGAATTTCGGGAGCAATGACGTGGAATGAGAAGATTTTTGGTTCAGCGTTTAAACAACACGAACAACAGCCAGCGGGGGTGTAAAACATTGCCACACTTTTTGGCGTACCGGAGCTGTGTTGGCTCACACGGATCTAGTCATAAATGCCCTGGACAGCGTTTTTGTTATTTTAAAAAATTACCCCCAACTGTTCTACAATACTTGTTCCCTGAGACGAGACGTGGGTAGGGAGAGAGACCAGTTCCAGCCTACTGATTGCCTAAGGCTCTTGAATAAGAAAACATAGGAATCCACCGTATCCACCCCGACAATTTTTAAACTAACAAGGGTTAAGGATTGTTAGGGAGCGCGATAATATCGCTTCAATTACCAAATTAAGTACTTTGGTTAAAGTGTATTTTCTGGGATGAGATATGTGCAAACGACATCTTGTTAACCGTATATCGCACAAATTATGGTTAATAATTTCCGATTTATGTATAATACGTACACACATAAAAATTAATAAATATGAGCCAAGATGCAAATCCAAATGAACTCCGTGACAAAAAGGTAATGCCCAAAAAAAATGAAGAGCTTCGCTTAAACAGCATAACCAATATTTAAGTGCGTAGAGAAGTAGCGTCATGTGAGAAATGACCTTTGGAAGAGCGATTGTAATCGTTACGATGAAGTATTGTAGCATTCCTTAATGCCAAATCATTGAGAACCTTTAGACATACTTTGAAGTACCAAGTTATTCCGAGCTAGGGCTTTACCTGGCTTTCATTGTGCGGCATGCTTGCTTGTTTATTGACTTAACTCTATCACTTGTTGCTTAGGTGGCCGTTTAGGTTAAACGAATGGCCCTCTCTAAGCGAGCAGATTCTTGGCATCTAATTGTGATGCGCAGATCCCCCTTGAAGAGTTTACTTTAGTCAAACAGTAGCAGCGCAGTAGCTCTTGTTTGATTTCTACTTGTCCAGGTGATTTTCATAAATTTTTGTTTGCACTTTTGTGGATTTTTGATCATTCTGGCTCTTACTGTGATTTCGTTTTAACACCAAAAATTGGATTGTACGACGTTACTAAGTCGTTTGTACATTTATCCTTTTAAAGTTTTCACCGGACCACTGCGACAAGTAGTTTTGCGAAATTGTCCAACTAGTTTTCGAAGACGTGGGAGAAACGAAAACAATCAACGATTAGAGAATGCCGAGAAAAGAAAAATCACCTCAACCATTTGAGGCTGAGGATTAGATGTGTTTAAATTTCCCGCTTGAATGACAACACGATGTGTGGCCTATCACCGTTTGTCCACTTGAGCGATTGATGGTAAGTAGCAGGAAAAGAATAACTATTCAACGCCTAGATAGCTTCATTGGCGTGAGTATTCTTGAAAGGAGGTGGTGCGGTACGCTGAAATGACAACCACTTTGTGGGTTTTAAGCCGTGTCTCTTATTTATCTTGTTTCACAAAGATTTCAGCTTAAGTAACACTAAGGTAACTTCTTGGCTATAACTGACAAATGAATTTAAAATTGCACTGTACTCCCAGCATAATGTACATATTTACATATATATACTTTGTGATAATTGGAAAAAGATTTTAGAGAATGTTATTGAAAGAAAACTTCAGTAATTTTGGTCGATTTGACTGTTTCTTCTGATACAAGTGCAAAGAAAAAGAAGTAGAAAAACAAAACAAAAACCCAAGTAGCCAAAATTTAGAATGGCAGATGTTAATTCTTTACCGCATCATTCTAAAGTGTATCAAAAAAGCTGTGATAAGTCGGAAAATATCTCTTTTTCAGGAAGCGTTCATAATACTTGACATAACTCTTACATCATGGAGAATAAAATTGGACTTACACTGCAGGCCAAAAGTTTAAGACCACTACCAAATATAGATAAAATACAGTATTCTAACTTATTAACACGTTGACGCTGGCACCGATTTTCATGTTTTCCGCTGTGGGACGGCGCTCTAATCATGTTTTACTTTATTTGGCGGGACAGTATTGGGGCCGAAACACATTACGAGCATTTAAGCTGGCTCGAGCTTTAAACCAATGAAACTCAATATGGAAGCACAATATTGCAGCTTGAGCTTCTCAGCTGGCTTTCTAACATTCTAGTTATTAATTTGTTTATCGCATAGTTATTAATTTGTTTATCGTATTAAAATAACGTCACTACGCGTATTGAATCATTATTCACAAATAGTGGTGTTAAGTAATTACTTTGTTAGTGAATAAATTTAATACATTCTTAATTCAAAGTGTTGCGAGGAAAGACCTATTAAAATGGGAAAATCACGTGAAATTAGTGTTGAGAAACGTTCAGCCATTATCACCTTACATCAAGAAGGAAAATCAGAGCGCGCTATAGCAATACAGTAGAAGTTATCCAAGACTTGTGTGCATCAGACTATTGACCGCTTTAAGAACACTAGTAGTTTACAATCTTGCAGTCGATTAGGAAGGCCCAAGGTCACAAGTAAAAGTGAAGATCAGTATTTTATTGTCACTAGTAAGCGAAATAGACGTTTAACTGCACCAAAAATACGCGCGAAATTCAATGAAAGTCGGATAAAACCGGTTTCTTTGAATACAGTGAAAAGGCGTTTAAGAAGTGCTAACTTAATAGGACACGTAGCAGTTCGGAAACCGCTAATACGTCCAAAAAATAAGAAGAAACGCTTACAGTGGGCCTTAAATTATCGCAATTGGACAGAGGAGGACTTTAATAACGTGCATTGGACAGATGAGTCGTAGTTTGAACTCTTTGGTACAAGACGGCGTATTTCTGTTCGACGAAGACAAGAAAAGATGCTGCCAGATTGTATTGTGCCAACGGTCAAGCACGGTGGTGGTTCCATCATGGTCTGGGGTTGTTTCTCTGGCAATGGTGTGGGTGACCTTCTGAAAATTGATGGAATAATGAACAAAGAGATTTATAAAAAGATTTCACAGAAAAATGCTATCCCATCTGGCTTTCGTTCGATTGTCAATGGATTCATTATGCAGCAGGACAACGATCCGAAACACAGCTCTAAATTATGTACAGGTTTACTAGAAGCAAAACAAACAGCTGAAGTTTTCATTAATATGGTATGGCCACCGTAATCGCCCGATTTGAATCCGATAGAACTTTTATGGAAAGAGCTGGATAGAAAAATTCGAGATCGCTGCCCGTCTTCCAAAGAAGAAATGTGGAAATTGTTACAGAGTAGTTGGGACTTTATTAAACCAGATACAATTAAAAAATTAATAGCGAGAATGCTCAGAATCGTAAAACAAGTGATAAAGCGTAAAGGTGTTTTTTTTTACGAAAAGACTGTTAAGTTATACTAATCATATTTTTCTGTTTGTATTAATCTTGGTTTCGTGTATTGTATCGGTTTTTCTTTTCGGTATTCTCTTTGGTATGTATAATTATAACTATGAATAAATAATCATCACATAATTTCTATTTTAATTTTATTTTTCCTGGAACTATTAAGATGATCTTAAACTTTTGGCCTGCAGTGTAAGTCGGTTTAGTTGAAGCAATTTTGTGATATATTGGTAGTCTTCTCTCTTGTAATTTTGCGTCTACTGCAGGCGGATATTTTCATCAAAAAAGAAGAGGGGTACTAAATGAAAAGCAAATAAGTGTACTGTAGCCCGCAAATGTGGAATTCTTTACGCAATACCCCTGTTAAGGCTCTGCTGCGATTTGACATCCCCGTAAAATTAATTGAATATCTCGGTTTTTGATATCACTGGTCTACTCCAATCATGTTCCTCGTGAGAGCTAATTTTGAGGGGAAAATGTTTCACTCACGTACTTAGCCTTTTAGCTAAGTTATGTTTTACAAGGAGAATGCACCTACTCGTCATCACCGATTTCGCTCAAATTTATAGCACATGTAGAAATGAAAGTACCCGAAGTAGGAACTCCAGATGGCCAAACGTTTAGAAAATAATAGTATAATAAAAATTTACACGCGGCTCTAAATACCATTCATTTTAGCACTTTTCCAAAGCGGCGGCTAGTGTAGTGGTAAACGCTCAGACTCGTAATGCAATGGTCACAGGTTCGAATCCCTGCGTTTTTTTCGGATCTTTCAAAATTTTTATAAGATTCGGGTCGCAATTAAGCGCAGTAATAAATTTTTTATTTTATTTGTTTATTTATACGCAAAAGGCATGGATAGGGAAGAAAATTGGGATTGCGAACTTTTCAGCAAAGAATTGTAATTAAAGCGCATACCAAAAGACTTTGTACATTAAAATTCAAACTTTTATTCTTTTACATTCGATGATTTACATTTGTCTGGGTGATATTCATCATAGAAGCAGGGGAAACAGTAATTATAAACGCCGCATTTTTACAATAATAACGTTGTTTCAACGTCTCCGTAGAAAAACAAACTTGATTTATATTCATAAAACATTATCTCTCATCGCAAAGTTTAGCAGCGAACCACGCGTAACGTAACATTTTTTTTACCTGCGCCGAAAATCAATTATTCGTGTACAGCCGCCGGGAAAGTTTGCAACGGTAAATTTCTCACGATTATGTGCTTATTAAAAAATTACGTCCTATATCTATGCCTTTTGCGTATAAATAAATAAATAAATAAAATAAATTATTTATCATTTCGCTTAATTGCGACCTGAATATTATAAAAATTAATCCAAAAAAAGAAAAAGTCTCCATACAAGAGTCGAACTGCAACCACTGCATTATGAGTCCGAGGGTTTACCGCTACACTAGCCGCCGCTTTGTGAAAGTTCTAACACAAATGGTATTTTTGTTGCGAGAGCCGCGAACAAAATTTTATTTACTATTATTTTCCAAACACTTGGCCATCTGGAGTTTCCACTTCCGATACTTTCATTTCTAGCCCTACAAGTGCTATAAATTTGAGCGAAATCGGTGATGGAGAGCAGATGCTTTCTCCTTGTTAGATCATAGATAGGACATACCGTTCAAAATGAGTACGTGAGTGAAGTATATATATTATATATGATAGAAAGTGTAAAACATTGGTTGCTATAGAAACAACTATGAAAAACTAAATTTTACACTCGATATAACAGGAAGTATGGCTAGGCGTGAAGACTCCTATATCCTAATATGTACTGTGAGTGCGTAGTATTTAAGAAAGATATTACAGAAACCTTGTTAGACTTTAAGGGGGTAACCCACTGTTGAAGCCCAAAAAATGGTACTTTTTTTAAAAAATCGATAAAAAAAACTATCAGAGTTATTTTTTTGATTTTTTCCACACTTCTTTACTGAGGACTAAAGTTTACACTTTGCATTTTGATTATAAAAAAAAAAATTAACAAAATGGCGGCTGTCACGATGCAGCGCGCACGCAGTAAAAAAAAAAAAAAAATACAAATTGCGCCTCGTAAAATCCTGGCCAAAGTATGCACCTGCAAATATATACCAAAGAAAAATCCTTCAATATTTGTTATAAAGGATAGAAATAACCTATTGTTGGAGCAAAAAAAAAAAAAACTCTGATGATTTAGTACACGTTCGAACATTGATGTATCGATTTTCGTTATGTTTTAACACGAAAAAGTTGATCCTAAATCACCAAAATTGGTTTTTTTACTCTAATAATAGGTTATTTCTATAGTTAAGTACTTAATAAAGGTGTATGCAAAATTTGAAGTAAATCGGCCCAATAGTTTTTTCACAATTTTACGACGCGCACCGAAAAAGAGCGTTTTGAGAAAAACGCATTTAAAGTTTTCTTAAAGAAATTTTGTGACATAAATAAAAAAATTTTCAGCTAACCCTTAATCAGCGAATCCCAGGTGATAGTGGGTACCTTCTAATTATACTAGTATAAGGAACTATGTATTAGTGTATTATGTAATATACATTTAGAAAGTATTATAATAGGTAATACACACGGCAGCTGTCTGAGCTGGACTCTGAGAGCTGTAGAAAGAACAATTATTTAGATATCGATCTGAAATCTTACACACATATTCTTGCCATCATGGGCAGTGCGGCAATGTGGGCAATCAGTGAGTTACCGCACGGAAACGCGTACGGTAACCTAGTAGTTAAGGGGGTACATGGGTTTCAACATTTGAAAAAATCGATTTTTTTTCTGTTTCATTTTTAAGTATATCATAACAAGAGTATTTTCTCAAAGTTTCAAGTCGATCGGAGCCAAACTCTAAGAGAGCGAGCGATTTCCCCCACTAAGCTCTACCACTTGCTCGAACCGTATATTCACAACGCTGGTTTCAAATTTAAACAACATATTTTTTAAGTCGGTAGTCACGATTACTTAAAAACTATTCCACCGATCATCCTAATATTTTGCATACTTCTTCTACATAGTATTGTCTAGGGGGTGAACGAGGGATTTTCTTTTTGGTGCATTACACCTTGACTTATGTGGCAAAATATATTGATTTTTTATACCGAAAAATGATTTTTCAGCGCGCAACGCCGCCAAAAATTCAAATTTCGATTTTTTAACAAATCCTTCGTTCACCCCCGAGCTATACACGTATACTACAAGAAAAAAAAATTTTTTTGTTTCAGATAAATCTAAAGCAAGATATCATGCCTAACGCATTTTCACCAAGTTTTCGAAAAATAGCCACTAGAGCAGTGATGGCGAACCTTTTTGAGAAGTGGGTCAAATTTTGTTCATTATTCTTTTAGTATTAGCTCGTGGGTCACTAAGTCAGTGGCGTCATTTGGAAAGGGGGAGAGAAGGATGTTTAAAAACTACTTTTTTTGGTTCTCACTTAAATCCTCTAAAAAGTTTACGTTTCCTTTTTGTTTTACAACTTTTACCTGTGTAATTGAAGAGCTAAGAATAAAGGTAAAAAAATTGATATAAATGGAGTGATACCATGAATTGCAGCACTAGGTGATTGCACTGAGTGTACGTATTAGAATGAAAAAGACACAAAGAAAATCAGAAAAATATATATGAAATATTATATATTAATAGATAGGTATAGTTACGGGTATGCATAAGTATTATAAAGGTGAAGTACTTTTAATGAGAAATCTGCTGTTTAGTTTCAGATAGTTTCTTAATATTAGGTTCATATTCCGTATCATTAGTTTAACGCATTTCACAGTCAATTCATTTTTATTGGTAGATTTTACAAAATTCATTGAAGAAATTAATTTTTTACACGAATATGTGGACCCATATATAATTAGAAGATCATTAGCAAGTTTCTTTATTGATACAAAATTATTTGGTAAAGAATCCCATACGATTAATACAATATTTTCAAGTTTTAGTGTGGGATCATTATTATCTGCACTACTTTCTAACATTTTTCCATCGACTTCGGAAATCAAGTTTTCAAATTTATTTTTCCACACTAAGCTGCTTTGAAATTCAACTAATTCCATTTTTAAATTATGGATACCTAGCCACATAAATTCAGTTATTGTTTCGAATTCCATTTTGTATGGATATAAAATAAAGTGAAATGTATTTTCCAAACTTATTATTATTAAATAATATTTATTTTTATTTCTCCTCACAATTTTATTTTTTAATTGCATTTTTTTTAACGTCAAGCGTATTTTCAAAAATTATTGTGTTTTGAAAATGTTTTTGTAATTGAGGAAAATATTTCATGATTTTCATTTCCAAATCCTTAGTAAAGATGTCAAGATTCGTAATAAATATTTTAATATTTTCAAACATTAAAACAATTTGTCCATGTTTCTAACTTTTCTGGTTTTTTTGATGACGCAATAAAATGGTGTGTGCTAGTGAACTTAT
Organism: Dysmachus trigonus; assembly: GCA_949715965.1. Classification (NCBI taxonomy): domain Eukaryota; kingdom Metazoa; phylum Arthropoda; class Insecta; order Diptera; family Asilidae; genus Dysmachus; species Dysmachus trigonus. The sequence goes on along the minus strand of OX454321.1, from coordinate 31,550,228 downwards.
CTAGCAATATAAACACATTTTGATTTAAAAATATTTATATTTAATAAACAAAATAACTTCTTTTAAACAAAATATCATAATATAATTTTAATAGCGATGAATATAATCAACTTCATTTATACAGTCGTGCATGCATATAATATTTAATATTTGGCGTACAAGACTGTACAAATGAGGTTGCCTACGTCCGTTGTTAATAATGTAATATTTTGCGAATTTTTTTAAACAAAAATTTGTCTTGTGTTTTGTTTTACATGTTTAGATTGAAATTATGTAATACCCATCTTTTGGGTGCGATATCATTAAAACCAGAAAAGTCGCAATATTTGACCCAGTGCATAAACCACTTTTGCTCGTCAGTGTACGTCATACATTTAAATATTTTTGATTCTCTGTTACCTCTTTTATGATATAAAAAATAAGTTTATATCAATCAACGCGTGGGTCATTTCAGAAGTCTGCGTGGGTCAGTGTCTGACCCGCGGGTCATAGGTTCGCCACCATTGCACTAGAGGGTCAATTTTCAAAATTTTCAGTCAAAAATTTCACAAAATATTGTTCAAATGTTGCTTTTTTCAATAAACAATTGTTTCAATATATGTAATTGTATTTATTGCACCATTTAAAAATGTGTCCAAAGTTTAGTCATTTAAGACCCATGTACCCCCTTAATCCGCACGTATAATGAAAAATAATATACGCAACTCGGATGGTACCTAGCCGATTGCCGAATGGCTTCGGTCGTGCGTCTAACACTGCCATCGTGAGCAATCGGCTAGTAACCCCTCTTGATGCTTAATATAATATAATAATTTTAGTTACTGCTCTGTTACATTGAAAGTTGAATTATACGATTTTGCTAGATATTTGAAGTTAGGGTGAAAATCTGACTAATATGAATCCGACGCAAAATAGTAAGGGAAAGCAGTTTGTCTTGATCTCTTAGTAATAAATAAAAGGTTTTCGCACAGACTTCAAACATCTGGTAATAAAATCGAAGGATTCGACATCGAAAGTGGTAACAAGGGATTTTTAACTAAAATTATTGAATAGTGAAGCAACACATACGGATCGAATTGATAACCTCTTTTTTCTAAATCGGTTAAAAATAAGCCTCCCATTCCACAGAAATGGGAAAATTGTTTCACTCGTAAGCAAACTGAAAAACATAAATTAAACAATAACAAACATTTGGGCTGCCATCCTTTCTTGGGCTGCTCCTTGCTATCTCAGCTGACTGAAATATCACGACGCCAATATGGGCGTGTGGGTGTCACCCCCGGGAGAGCTACATAGCCTGTGGGCCTATCAGCAAACGCGTAAACACCTGCTTAAATGTGCAAATTCCTTGCTTAAGGACAGAGGAGGGTGGATTATCTACCTGCATGACAGGTGATCGCTGTCAAAGACAGTGGTGTGTGCATAAATTAAATTTTGAAACGAAATGCTAAAAGCACATTCGAAGTGACACGCCATCGAAGAGATCAAAGGTCGCTGGGTTCAGTGCGCTGTAGGCTGATTGGCTGCAACCATGGAGGTTGCTGAAATTCAACTTTGATCCCCGGACTGGAGTTTCTGCTTGCCCGACTTTATTAAAGGCAAAATCCGGGGAAAATTCGACGTAATTGCATCACCTGTGAAACAAAGCAAATCGAAATGTACTGCAAAAGTTGAGCAAAATCGTGTAAGTTACTGGGCAACGGGACAACCTATGTAGAGTTATCGATTTTAAGGAGCGTGACTGGTGGGCGGGATTACACTACGCTCATACATGATTATATGTACTTTCAGAGTGAATTGAAAAATTAAACGACAGTGCTCAGGCCAAATATTAAATCACCGTCATCGCTCGGTAGGCAAACAGTCCCCCAACGCATTCTGCCTTAATGGAATTAGTTTGAAATATTCAACTGTTGCCGTGCGTCGCTCGTTCCGTTTACATCTTCTCCTTCCGAGCAAAGGATTTTCTCGAACAATCGGCAAAAGGCAAACGAATAAATCACTCTTCTCGCAATTATTGCTCAAAGTGTAAGTAAACATCTGAGCGGGAGCAAGAATACGATTTGTATGTTGATTTAACAAATGGAGCAAAATGTTTTTACAGAATGAAACTAAATCATTCAGGATGAAATGGCGGAACGGCGCTGGATCAAGACACCTGTCCTAGAGGCGTAATGGATCCCATACCGGCCTGAAATATAACTTTCTTTGGAATCTGCGCTTCTTCGTAGTTAATGCAAAAGCAAAAGACTGTGCTTCACTGACTGTGTTCTGAGTCCCAAATTCGTCGTTCAATCAGGACAATACCCTTTCGCATTAGCCGAGTGCCATTCACAGGATATCATTTCCTTGCGACTTCCCCTTTGTTATTTTTATGTCGCGGAGCTCTAAGCATACTATACATTGCTCGATTCAACGTCTATCTGTACATTTCTTTGTGGGAACGGGAAATATTCGATTTAGGAAGGGTTTGTAGTATTTTAAGGTTTCCGATGTTTATTTTCAGAAATAATAATCCTTAATGGGACCTCATTGATATATATAAACCACCGCTTGACTGTATTATTTCAATGGAGAAGAGAATAACTAAGTGTGGGACTTATAACATATGTTGCATCGTTGGCAACGTCTGCAAATTTGCATGCTTCTTAGGTCTTATCAGTAAGTTATCATGTATTCTATTCAGCCATTCTTACTGGTACTCTGCTTTTACTGTAATCCTCAAAGTGAATTGATGGGATTTTAGACGATTTATATATAATATTTTTGTTTAATAAAAATTTTAATTTGTTAAACTTAAAAATGAATGAAACTGCTGACCGAAAATTTTATATTTTGAAAAATTTTTAGGATTTTAAGAGTTTTTGCTTGGAAATCTGCTATCGAAATTTGGAAATTGAAGATGATGTATATCATACGCTTACTAAAAATCCAAGGTGAGCACATCCAATTCTCCAAAGAGAATGAATGAATTGAAAATGTGGTAGTTGCATATTTGGTTTCATTTTTTGAACTAATGAATTGTGTGTGAACGATCAGCGTTGAGAAAGTGCCGATTACGGTCAGAAATAGTTTCTGTAGCATTTTCCTTTAAAGCTTCGTTTATCTAAACAAATTAAAAAGTAATTCCTCACTATTCGCCGCCGTCTAAGTGAAACGGCGGTCTGAGAATCAAGTTTATAGTTTATTATCAATCAACGAACCAACTATAATTTTTGTTTTTGAAAAACGGCCTATAAACATCTTTTAAGAAATTTACATTTTAGTGAAAGGGCAGAAAAAGTTTTTTGAAAACATAATTAAACAGTTCAAGAGTTCAGAAATCCTTAAATTATTCCCCTGTAAATATGAAATGCGATTTCCCGAATCCTCTTAAAATGCGCTTCAGTTCGGTCATCATTTACAATATAACATCTTTTGTTTGTGTTGATATACCAATTCTATTTCCAGTGGCTTTGTGTTGTATCAAAATCCCCGGCAATACATATAAATACTAGCCGTGAGGTAGAAAGTGCGCATGTAGTGATGTAATCCAGTACTCTCGGCGAAAAACTATTGATATTTATGGCAGAAGACCTATGTGACTCTACGCGCCTACCATCACTTTTTCGTCAAAGCGACAGTTTAGCAGATTCGCCCTGTGGATTTTAATAAATGGGCTATACCGCCATAAAGGCTCTTTTACGCCAGAGCAACATCGTGCTACAGTGCGGTATGCTACAAATTGAGGCATGCGTCTCCTTGTTGCATGCTACGATCGACAACATCATGCGGACGATGTAGCATGCGGCAGTCTATTTTACGCCGATGCAACACCGTGCCTAGATAATTTTCAAAGCATCGTGCTATTTTTGGAGTGTTTTTGGTCTACTTACTCGATTGATCGAGGAGATAGACACCGTAGAATATGGCTGATCAAGCAACTTTAGCAGCAACTTATTTAGTACTAAGCCATGCAGCTAAACAACGGAAGAAGAAACGCTGGTGGAAAAGAACATTATTTCAGAACGGCCCACAGACTAGTTTACTAACAAATATGAAAGCAGATGATGGTGCCTTATTTAAAGACTTTACCAGAATGTCAAATGAGGACTTTGAACATTTACTACAATTAATTACACCATATATTCAAAGAGAGGACACCAACTACCAAGATAGTATATCACCGAGAATGCGACTGGTAATCATATTAAGATTTTTAGCCACAGGTGATTCATACAAGTCTCTATTGTTTTTATAATTTGAATTGCGGACATCCCACAACACTTCACTCTTTCTATAATCTTCAATGAAGTCTAAATATTTTTCATGACTCCACTCCATGACCGATAATCTTTAATTCAATTCAATTTCTTGGTGTGATTTCGCCAAAATCGTTATTTCCAAAACAAGTACAAACAAAACATAACCTAGAAACTGTTTCGACGCACCAAAAATGTCGTATGGAATCCATCGTATTCGGATACAAGCTCCGACAGTCTGCCTCATGACGCAAGCTGTTGCCATGCCGCACGATTCTTGCCACAATGTGCGACATTTTTAATATTGTAGCATGCGGCCTTGTGGCATGCCGCAATGCCGCAAAGTGTTGCCCCGGTGTAAAAGGGCCTTAAGAAGCAATGATATTTCGCGGCAATCGTCGAACTACATCACCCTATAAATGTGGTAGTGTGTAGGTCTACTCCACGGCTTGTTATGTAGTGTCCCGGTGGTTTTAGCTTAATCCAACCATTTTGGAAGTACAAAACTACAAGTACTGGTAAGCATAACATAACATAACATAACCGGAAGTAAATAAATAGGAATAAGTAAGTAAACAAGTGAATAAGTTACGACGTTATAAGTTATTTAATGAGATTGGATTCAAATAACACACAAAAAACAAATTTTACTCCATTCAATCTTAGACTGAACTTTTCCGCTTTATTGTCAAAACCTAACTTAACTTTTCTAGATTGAATTGCTAATATTTATAATGACTGTTATGATCAACTTGAATCAATGAAGAAAGTTCCGCAACTTTTTGGAGTTTTCTTCTCTGGTTCAACTCAATAATATTCCTGGTCTTATCTCTCCTGACAGTCATCAACCTCCGGAATTCAAATTCCAACACGACCCTCAACCCTTCAACTTGATAATGAGATTTCCTCTGATCCAGAAGCCATTTGCAACATGTTTGCCAGATTTTTTATCGCCAACTTCATCAGACATAATCCTACTCCAGACTGATACTTTACCTTCCGCAATATCTATGCCTAGTCTGTCTTTTAGTGTAGATGATATGCTTAATTCAATTGGTGACATTTATTCTAAAACCTCTGTGGACTGATTACCGAAGTTAGTACAGGTGCGTAGGATAAAACCAGTTAGCCCAAGGGATCTGGAGCAGACGTCATCTATGTAACTGTCTCACCTTGCGGCAAGAATTCATGATGCACAACACCGTTGTAATCCATGAAAACCGTGAACATCGCATTTTTTCGACTGGTTTCGACGTGTTCGGTCTTGACTAATTCGGTGAACGCTATTCACTCGCTTGATGCCAGGATTGCGTTTCATACTCATAAACCCACGTCGCGTCTCCAATAATTATGCGTTGAATGAATGTTCGGTTAGATTCAGCCATCGAAATCATGGCCTCGCAACGTCAACGCGGTCCCTTTTTTGACAGCACTACACAGTGGTCTTTCCTGAAACATTTTGATCAAGGTTGTATATCAGCCTGTCAAAAGGTTTACTAAAGCAATTAAGGATGCAGATTGGATGGTATTTCACTGCTGCATATTTGTCAACTTTTTTGAAAATATGAACAACATGAGCGTGTTTCCACAGTTCAAAAATATACCCTCTCTGAGAGGAATTAAAAATTATTGTTAAGAGGTAATATAACGCTTTTGCTAACTAAAAGTTAGTCTAGTTTTACAACTAGACTTTTTTTGACAATGGTACGCCGCACTCTTGAGTATTGTTCACCGGTTCGGGCAACACACTACTAAAACAAATCGGACAAAATAGAAGATGTGCAGAAAAAATTCTCCCGGAGTTAAGAAAATTCAACAAACCGTATACTCCCTATGCTGAACGATTTTTTACCCTAAATTTGCCTAGACTGGAGGAGAAGACTTTATCTTGACGAATATGCTCTGTATCGTATATTTAACCATTACCTTACTTGACGAAGTTAAGTTCGCGAACTTGTGTTTGCCAGTAGAAACTGTAATATCCTTGCACCGCTCAAAGTTTTGCTCGACGTGTATTTTAACTTTCCATTAATTCGCCTGCAAAGAAACCACGACAAAGTCCAAATTGATCCTCCGAACTGCAAATTTAGCTCATGTAAGCAAATTGTTTGTAATAAACTTAGTCTGTAACATTGTATGTGTACCTTAGCTAATTTTTAATACATTTTTATTTATTTTTATTCGAACCTTTATTACTGTTTTGCGTAATAGGGAATTTTTATATTTCTGTACGAAACAATTCTTGCTAAATAAATAAAAAACTTAACATATAGGCAACTTTTTTTCTGATAAAATATAGGGTATTTTGAACAATGTTTATTTCGGCCCATCTAAAATAATTTAATTAGAAATTCTAGTAGAATCCTCTTACAAAAAATGAGTTTTTCACCTCGCCAAAAATCAGTTTTTTCACCTTTTTATCCAATTAACAAAAAACGAAGGAAAATTATCACTAAAAAACAAAAAAAAATCCTATTATTTTAATCACTTTATAAGTGCAGTATTTTTTTAACTTTGCAGTTTAGCACCCACAACTTGACTCAACGACTAACTTTCCGTATGAGAAATAATGAACACCTTGGTTACTCAAATAACCATACCAATTACATTTCTACAGAAAGAGATTTTAAACGCGAAATTGATATTTAGACTACTTTTCTGCTTTATTACCTATTATTTTGATCAGCACTGTACGCGCAGACTGATGTTAGACATAGGCACGTTATTCCATTCTACCAGTATGAATAGTCTGATTGTTAATAGAGTCTTTAATGATACATTCCATGTATATATATTTTGCTTGCAAAAGTGATTGGTAGAATGGGATCACTGCGTTACTAAAATTTTAAGTTTACTGTACGCATCCATACAAGTTTATCATATCGAGGTTTTGCGATCTGGGGTTATGTATCTTACTATTTTCCATACCATTTTTATCCGTCGGTTTGGGTAAGATTTTTTCGTGCCGAGGGCTTCTTGTTGTTATTCCTTGCCGGGAAATGCGTGGGGCTTCACAAACACTTTCATCCGTTTTTCAAATTAAATTTTCCTAAGAAGACTTCTTTCTGCCTTGTTTTGTAAGCGTTTCCTTTATCCGCTATTAGGGTGGTTTGTGTTGCGCTGCTCTATTTTTTGAAATTTCTTCTGCCCTCTTGAATACAGAGAACGGCCAAGAGTTTTTTGCCCTAAATGTCTTCATGTGGAAAACTTTCGCGGCTAATTAGGCGTTTTGTTAATTGTAATTAATTTCTGTTTTTCTTGGCTCGCAGGGTGTATACTAGATAAAATTGGGGGTGGAAGCTGGATTCGTCTGGGAGAGTTTTCATGATTTCATTGTTTCAGGAATTGGCCTTCGCATTGTTGCGCAGATTTAATAGGAAAACTGTGATCGTTCTTCGACATGGAGTATAGGCGCCAAAAGGGCCTCGTCGCGTCTCCCTAGAGGAGTTCGGTGAGTTATTTTTCGGATGTTTGGAGCTCTAATTTCGCTTCAGTAAGCAAAGCTTTTCAATGAAATAACAGAACTTTCCTACGAAGATCTTATTTTTCGTTCGTAAAGAACCAACCATGTTATTAAGAAGGATATCTTTCGGCACTCAATTTTCTTACTGACAAAGCGACGCCCCGTGATAACGACTGCTTTGCCAACACATTGATGTAAAGAGCGTGCAGATTTGAGCTTGTATCTAATGAATGCTGTCCAACCAGGGCGAAGGGCAGTGAAAATTAAATATCCCCCAATAAGCAACCCACACTCAAAGCTCATAGTACCGCGATACAAAGGAGATTGCTTTTTACCTTTTTAATAAATAAAAGAAATTAATTGAAGCGAAAAAAGTTATTTGTTTCGTGAAATGAAAAAGTTTTACTTAACGAGTGAATGTCGAGAAAATGAAGTTGAAAGGATGGTCGCCGTCTCGCTAGGAGATGGGGTTAATTAAACCACTTGAAATCTTCTAGGACGTCAAACAGACTAACAGCTATGCTTTGCATTTTCACAGGAATCTGTTAACTATGTTTATTATTCTTTGATGCTAGTGCAATGCAATGCCGTGATGAGGTAGTTTTCTCGAGGATTGATTGAATGCAGGAATGCATTTTTCTGTTTGTTCTGCATAATTCTGTTGTCGGTAAAAGTTCTTTAAGTTCAACGCGATCCACGAACAAGGAAGTTAGCCGTTCTTCCACAGGTTATTGATTATATTACAGAATGAAATTAATTTCATTATGATAACATTCCTGAAAATACTGTTTGAGAAGGCTAAGGCAGAGCGGGAAATGGGTTTTTCCTTGTGGAATATCTCGAAAACTCCACATTATAAATTTAAAATTCTGAGTTCCTGTATAGTGTGTGCGTTCTTTTACATACACCACTGGACAATACAATAGTTCTGGCTATAATTTTTAAAATATTTTGCTTATAAAACTCAAAAGAGAAATGTTTTTCAGTTTTATTATTCCATTCCAAATCTCGTAAATATTTCGCCATATTACGTCTCTGTTTGATGGTATGAGCCTTAAAAGCACTCTGTTCAGTTCTTGTACATTGCCGTTGCAATCGGTAACCTCACCTTTTCGTGGAATCATTCCGAGGTGACCACCGTCGATTCAGTAGCGCAATACGTTAATCAAAAGTGATGAGATACGTATGTTTTTTTTTTGTGGATAAACTTTTTTAAGGAGTAAAAATCACTCCCGAAATAGATTGATGGTTTCACATATTTTTAGTCGATATTTTCCAAAACGACCTGATGGGTGCGCATCATGCTCACATATATATCTTAATGAAGAGTAATGGCCGGCTGCTAGTTTTAATATTTTATGTGAAATGAGTTTTCTATGCCTTGTCCTTACCAGAAAATGCTTATGGATGTACCAGAATTCAGAAAGATGGACAATCATTTTTCATCATCATTTTTGTCAATGTTTAGCCAAATTATGGAGTTGAGTTCAGGAAGCATTGGTCTTGCGGTTCGTTTATTCAGGGTACTAGTGCCAAACAGATAGTACCTACATATCGTAGGCAACATTCCGCGATGTTTATGTCAGAATGATACACTCACGAGAAAAGCTTGGCGATGCAGTAAAAAATCAATACCTTAAGTCCTACCTTAAGGGTGAGGAAAGTAGAATTATTCAGCACTTGGAGATCTGCGATAGCAATTACAAGGCTGTACTTACCTGTATAAAATACTGAACCAATCCACGACCCAAAGAGAGTCTGGACAAGAGCTTAAAATCCTACACGACAAAACAAAAGAAGAGATACAAGTCATACAGGCACTAGCAGCAATCACCCATCTATGACACCAAGGTAAAACATAGAAGCAGTTAAAAGAGGCAATTTATGTATAAACTGCTTACGACAAGGATACGATATAGAGAACTGCACCAGCAAAAGTACATGTATGAAGTGTCATCAAAAATCATAATATACTGATACATGAAAACAATCGAACTACTAGAAGATCTCAGACATCAGAAGTATTGACACTGCCAACTACAAGCAGGCAGATATTACTTACACCAGCTATGAGAAACATCAAGCAAAGGACGTCTCTATTCATACTCTAAAAGGCTTTATCGATCACGGCTCTCAGGCATCCTTCATATCGGAAAGAGCTACTCAACATTTCGGATTAAAGAGAACGAAAAAATATATAACGGTAACAGGGATACATTCCCAACATAAAAACTCAGCATCTTGCATTGACATAAAGATCTCGCCTAATTTTAAATCTGATTTCCAAACGAAAGTTACTACGTCCGTGCTGCACAAACTAACAACTCATTCCGGAGATAGCTATGAGCACGGCACAATGACAGCATCTTCAACGAATTATATTAACTGATTGAAATATTACAAGCAAGGAAGAATTGACGTTATACTAGGAACCGATATAGGTATATGGAGAAATAATCCTAAACAGTATTCTTAAAGGTCAAGAAAGCTCACCACTTGCGCCGCAAACGAAGCTGGGATGGATCGTTTCCGGAAAATGTGGAGCACGAAGTAATGATAATATAAGAAGCCTAATAATTACCATTGATCTGGAGGAGATTCATGAACCGAAGAGGAAGAGCTTAATGAACCGAAAGAACTCAATCAAAAAGACAAAAAATGCATTAAGTATTTTGAAAACACTGTATCAAGAGATAAAAACGCTCGATACATCGCTCCTTCGCCCTTTAAAAGAGACCTAGTAGTGTATCTACTTGGCGATAGTAAGAAACTAGCTATATCCTGACTCTTTCACATGGAACAGAAATTCAGAAAAAATAAGCAGCTGGAAATAGACTATAAGGACTTTATGCAGACGTACTTAGATATGGGGCACATGAAGTTATGTACGAATAGAATACATGACGAAGAATGTTCCCTCCCCCACTTCGCTGTGATGAAAGAAAACAGCACAACCACTAAACTAAGGGTGGTTTTCGATGCCTCGGCGAAAACTAGCAATAGTGAAAGTTTAAATTCGACACTATGTACAGGATTGCAGCCGTAGGCAGACCTTTTTGATACGCTTTTACAATGGAGAAAATAAAAATTTGTCTTGGGGGTATGATTAATTCGCTATAAAAGAAGGCATATTTCCATATATAGTCAATATTTATTTTTTATTTAATTAGTGTATAATAAAATGACGGGAAGAATATTTTTTCAAATGTTTATTGATATTTATAAAGAAATGAGCCATTGTCAGCAAATCTTCGCAGACGCAGTGGAGCACACACTATCCTGTACATAGATGATTTATTGTCACGAACGCATACCATTGAAGAAGCTCTTTCAGTGATTTATGAAACAGTAAAAATTCTGCAAGGAGGAGGCTTCCCTTTACGGAAATGGTCAGCCAACAATCAAAGAGTTCTTCGTCACATACCGAGGGAATTCTTGGAATCTGCAGGTGATATAAGATTCTCATCTTCAATAAAGACACTTGGGTTGCGCTCGAGCCCTCATACTGACCATACTGAAATAAGTAAACCTGAAAGCAGAGATGGGCGTTTAAGCATTATCATTGAGTTTTCATTATCATTAAAAAAATCAATGACAATGCAAATAATTTTTCATTGGCATTGAATTTTCCAATGGTAATGCAACAGATTTTTCATTAGCATTGATTTTTTTAATGATAATGTAATAAAATTTTCATTAGCATTGAATTTTTCAATGGTAATGCAACAAATTTTTCATTAGCATTGAATTTTTCAATGGTAATGCACCAGATTTTTCATTAGCATTGAATTTTTGAATTGATTTTTCATTACCATTGGATTTTTCGTTACAATATTTTTTAAGAAAACTATATGCCACAAGGAAGCCTAGTTTTTTGTTATAAATGTAAAACAATCGATTTTGGTTTTTCATAGTGTTTTATTTGCCCTTGAAATTACTAATTTTTCAAAATGCTCGTCTGTTAAAAATATCTATTATCTATTATCTTATACAATGTGTATGGCTGCAAGTATAAACAAAAGCGTAAGTATGCTAGGATTAGAATTTTGGTAATATTTTTTTGTATGTATAAAAAATTAAGATCACTTGTATAGAGAATTTGATTCATGGTGGAATATTCTACTGGTAATGAATGCAAAGTAGAAAGTAAAAATAAAGAATATGCGTTAGGTAGCCCAATGTAGCACATTTGCCCCAATTTTCTGAAAACTGATAAACAGAAGTTTGTCGATTGACAGTGTTAATGCGAATGAGAAATTGATTGCATTATCATTAAAAAATTCAATGCTAATGAAAAATCAATTTCATTATAATTAAAGAATCTAATGCTAATGAAAGTATATTTTCATTATCATTAAAAATCTCAATGATAGTGAAAAATTACTTTCATTATAATTGAATTTTTCAATGGTAATGAAATTTATTTCTCATTATCATTGAATTTTTCAATGGTAATGAAAGTGATTTTACATTAGCATTGAATTTTTTAATGTTAATGAAAATATACTTTCATTGGCATTAGATTATTTTAAGGTCAATGCATTATTCAATGCATTACCAAAATAATGCATTGTGCCCATCTCTGCCTGAAAGCACAATTTATGTGTAACTTTAACACAAATCTAAATTCTGTCCCTCTTATTAAATTAAGAGTATGAGTAGTTTTCTAAAATTTATGACTATTATTCATAACTTTGTGATTATCTTGAGTTGAGTAATAATATTTTTTAATACTTATTGAGCACTAGTTTGTAAGTTTTGACGATCGATTTGCATTGGTATGATAATATAGAATTTAAAAAATTTTGAGTTAAATCTGTTTTCTGAAGCAAAAATGTATTTATATGGGCTCTTGATAACACTAATAATTTTTGTAAGTAATTCAGATTAAGAAATAAAAATATAAATGTTTAACTCAAACTTTAAAATTGTTTTTCATTTAAACATATTAAAAAATCAACAAAGAACTGGGGCCTGATTCATGAAATTAAATTAATACCTGTTACGTTTATTCTATTTAATTATCAAAATTATGATTTTTTAATGTATATTATTATAATGTTAAATCATGATGAATATGTAGTATATATATATAATAATTTATTTATAATTCTAATCAAAATTTATGATTACAAGTCATGCTTTGCTATATCATAGATTATGATTTTTGTATTTTTGTCTGTTTATGAAATTTTGCTTTTTATTTAATAATATGGGCAATTTAAGCACAAATTTATGCGTATTATTTATAAGGAAAAAAATCATATATACTCGTAAGTCGTAAGTTTCGAATAATAATTATGTGATTAGCAACTGTTGGGAATTACATACTTAATTTAAGTAAAAATTATGCGTATTTTGCATATATGATAATCTTTCTCTCCGTGTAGTTGATTTACTTCAAGCGTATTAGTCATTCTAAAAAATGCAAGTTTGATTACTGAAAAAATGATCCCCATGATAAAGTGAGTTGCTTTGAGATAAGGAAATTTTCTTTTGGGATATCCACATTCGTCTGTTAGTTATATCGAACAATTCTAAGATCACTCTCTCTTAACTTTCAGGTTTGGTTCAAGAACAGACGAGCAAAGTGGAGAAAACAAAAACGAGAAGAACAAGAGCGATTGCGTAAACTGCAAGAAGAACAGTGTGGAAGCATAAAGTGTTCACCTGAGGACTACTCTAATTCAATCCAACTCAAGCCTGATCCAAGTGGCTATAGTGATGCCGATGAATCGTCCGACCTAGAAGTTGCATAAGAGTTTATCATTAAATATCCTTGTACATACCAGCCGATAACGAATAAGCCAACATAACGAGAGCTAGTAAATTTTCAGTATATGTGATGTTCGGTCGTAGAATACCGTCGAAGATTTGATTTGTACATATAGAAACGCTAATAATATTGTAATATATTTCCAATTCGCAATTGTCTTGTTCAAGTAGTTGTAAGGTTTAGCAGGTATTAAACAATGTGTATAAATTATTAGAAGCTTAGATTAATTTACTTTTATTATTCTGCAATTAAATTATTTAGGAGCGTATGTATAATGATAAAATAAATAAAATTTAATATTGTCATGGAGCGTCTTTCCTTGTTTTAATTTTTATCTTTTTGATTTATGGATCAATTTGCATTATTGTTAGTATAAGTGCACAATTGTTTACCTTTCGAAACAAATGTAACATACCTACATCAGTTTTTTTCTATCACGAAACTATAAGTGATAATGATCAAAAAAGTTATAAGAATTTTTTTTGCGAATATGAAAATAATTCACTTACAATACAGAACTTAAGATCTAAAACTCAGAAACTAGAAAGTTAGAAATTTTCGCCTGAATGTGATTGTTTGGTTTGGCATTACGGCTGAAGGCATTATTGGCGCCTGCCTTTGAAAATAATAGAACAAATACGTTCACAATTAGTGCTGCTTACTGTATTGAATAATCTCTAGTTTCAACAAAACAAGACGTTACCATGGGCAGAGTTAGAGGTTATCTATTGGGGGAATGAACAGTGAACTAATATTCCGATTTTCGCTTTGAAATCTTGGGGGCATGCCCCTCCCCCTTATGTCCCTCCTTAACTCCGCCCATGGACGTTACCAGGAGCCATCAGGCAGAAAAATAAACATTTTATTTTTAACGTACCTATTTACCATGACGCATAATATTGCAACTGGAATAAATTAACTACATTTTATTTAAATACTTGATTACTATAATTTTTTTATCCTGAAATGTGACTATGTAAGATTTTTTCTTGATTACTACATTTTTTTATACCGAGATGTGACCATGTAGTTTAAACTATTTATACGCTTTGATGAAAAATTCAAATTTACTCACAAGGAGGGGGTACGACCTTGGGGAAACAGATTTGAATGAAATTTTGCCTAGTAGTAGTATTTCATGTCGGTATACTAGCCATAATATTACCGTCCAATGCCCAGTAGTAGCTGAGAAAAACGCATCTAAAGTTCACCGTTTACTGTATATATAGCGTGTCAATTAAGTACCGGGACGGCAGAATAACTTGAGAGAAAAATAAATTAAGGATTTTTCCCTGGCAATTAAACAGTGACTTTCGATTTGACCTTGACCTCGGTATTCAAGGTCAAGCCGATTTTTCTTAAATTGCAACCTCTACTTTTGACCCCGGAAATTAAAAGAGCAGGAAATTCTACGTTCAATTATGACCTTGACCACTTTAAAAATCTGGCCTCTGGCGGTCATATAAGAGAAAGTAGGGGCAGCAATTAAAAAAAATTGGCTTCACCTTGAACACCGAGGTCAAGATCGTTCTTTGGCTCAAACTAAAGTTGGTGTAGTAGGTTGACAAAGTCCAACATGGCCGACCCAATATCCAATATGGTGGCCGAGTTTTTGATAATTAACTGATTTGCACCAAATTTGGTATACGTGGGTTTTTGGAGTCGCTAATCACGAATCGAATGGCGGATTTGCAAAATTCGAGATGGTGGATCCAATAAGGCGGAAGAATTTTTTGAAAATCAACCGATTTGTACCAAATTTGTTATACGGGGGTCCTGGGGATCACTGATCACGAATCCGAGGTCAGATTTGCCAAATTCAAGATGGCGGATCCATTTATTTTCGAATATTTTGCCTAGGTAAATCCATCCGACCTGCTTCCTCTGTCTGCCACACCTCTAACCCCATCAATACAAATTCCGCTATCCGCCTTTCTTTCTCTAGATCTTCCAATTCTGTTTCACATAACTCCACTAATGTGAAATGCAAAAACCAACAAAACGATGTTTCCCACCGTCCGTCCAACTCCCGTCCCTCAATTCCACACTTAGATTCTAATTGGCAGCTCAAAACTGGTATTTTCTCCAATTTCTATACCGCGGTTAAATACCCTAACTTTGTTAAGTCTCACATTCTTAATCCTTCCGTTCCAGTTCCTCCTCCAACCACTGGAGGAACAGGTCTCCATCTCCGACCGCATTCACATTACTTCCGTCGTATCTCTCACCTTCAAAAAAGCCGTAACGACTATAGATACTATTTTCGATCCTAACCCAGGCAATTCTCTACTTCGTCCCCGCTATATCTACTTTGTGCTTATACATAAAGTTAAAGAACTCTATAGATTTATTTCTGATGCCTCGTGCATTCCAAGTAATTACATTTAAGCATTGGTTAGCAGTCATATAAGTAAGGGAGAATGGGGCAGTGTGTAACAGATGGCTCCATTTTGAATATGGCGCGTCCAAAACCAAATGTGAATGGGTATTTTCTTCCTATTGGACGACCTCTTTCGTTTGCAATCGAGAAAGCGGTGTTCGGTAACGTGTCATGGCGAAGAGGAGGCGACGAAATCAGGCTCGCCTGGCAAACAGGTAATTCTCAACATTTCACCCCCTAATTTTTTCGGGTTGGAGTCAATCGGGGCTCGATTACTCCCCAAGTAATGATTTTCTATCGAAGGTTAACACTTTGGTCATGCAAAATGACCGTTGTCGATAACATAACCTGAGGGTCCTTTGTCTCACGGAGCCTAGACCAAAGCTCTGTACCTTGGGGCAGTGTGTAACAAAAACAAACGGGGCAGTGTGTAACAAACGCAGGCCTGCGAATATCGAGCTCCAGGAGGTACTTAACTGTCTTAGGTGTGCATGGTAGTCAGAAATTACCTTCGTAAGGTTCTAAACAAGATATATAACTTCGTTCCAGCCTTAATTCATGCATATTTTGGGTCTTAGGCCGAAATTTCAAAATCTGTTACACACTGCCCCACTCTACCTTATAAGGGAATTACTCCTAGTGAAGGCGACTATATCCTAGTCATGTTTCCTTGCAAAGGTATGAAATATTATGTTGGTAAGATAATAAAGGAGGCTGATGAAGACGGAGAATGTGAGGTATCATTTTATCGGCTTTCCTCCAAGGCCAAACATAGGTTCGTACTCCCTAATGTACCTGATTTGTGCTCAGTTCCTATCAGTATATTAAGACTATTCTACCAAAGCCAACAAGCCACGCTGCCCTGACTAAACGTCAACAATCTTATATTGTTTTCAATTATGATTTTGGCAGCTTTCAGTTAGGCTAAGATTTTTGGAATATTTTCTTTGTCATTTTTAATGTAACTTAACATTAAAAGTCACGATATTTGTTTAAGTTTTTTTGAGGGAGATTATTAATTTTATCGATCATTGTTTTATGATCTGTGAATTTAAGAATATTTGTTCATGTAAGTAAATCCCTGTTTTATTTTTTGTGACTTAGAATATTTGTTTTTGAAAATGTTTATATAACTGACTTTTGCAATTAAAATTTAATTTTGCAAGTTACATTTGATGTTTTAAATTTTAAATCTAATCCTGAAATCTTAAGTATCAGTCCTAACTTTTTATAGTAAAAAGAGCTGATAATTGTCATAATATGGTAGCCGCACTCACAGAAGGGAAGAGGGAACCACTGCCATCCTTACCAGCTGTTTCCTGAACCTAAGTCTCCCCTTGTTACACACTGCCCCTTATATCGTTACACACTGCCCCATAGCAGTGTGTAACAAACGCAGGCCTGCGAATATCGAGCTCCAGGAGGTACTTAACGGCCTTAGGTGTGCATGGTAGTCAGAAATTACCTTCGTAAGGTTCTAAACTAGATATATAACTTTATTCCAGCCTTAATTTATGCATATTTTGGGTCTTAGGCCGAAATTCCAAAATCTGTTACACACCGCCCCACTCTCCCTTACTTGATCGTGAGTTGGGTTATGCCGTTAAATTGTTCTGCTTTAGTTTTACAGCCACCTAATTTGCTAACAATTTCGTTAGTAATTTAAGGAAAATCAGTTTGAAGCCGATTTTTCAAATTAGGCTTAGACAAATTAAACTCAAAACAGCCTACATGCTCGTTAAAGAGACGAGACATTGACGTAATGGGCTCATGCATACCATACTTGGTTCGATGATATGGGACGTCTAAAAAATCGTGAATTCTCAAGGAGCGAGACGGGACCGAAACGCTGATTGAACCCAGCAACTCAGGAGAGTTAATTGCTCCCTGGAGGATGTCAGAAATCACGAGGAACCTCGAGATATCACGTTTTTTTGGAGCGAATCTAAAGAAATTAATCTTAGTCTATCCTGGTAAGGAGGTAGATTCATACTATCCAACCAAGGGAGCGGAGAGCGAATCTAAGAAATCTACGCTGAACCGCCTCGACTCGGTCAATATGCACTGTATAGAAAGGAGCCCAAACGGGACTAGCATATTCCAGAATGGGTCTGACAAAGGTACAGTAGAGAAGCTTGGTGATAAAGGGATCGTCAAATTCTCTAGACCATCTCTTGATGAAGCCTAAAACAGAGTTTCCCTTGCCAACGATTGAGTTGACATGGTCCTCAAAGGAAAGTCTAGAATTAAAAGT
The DNA here is from genome assembly GCA_949715965.1 of Dysmachus trigonus. NCBI lineage: Eukaryota > Metazoa > Arthropoda > Insecta > Diptera > Asilidae > Dysmachus > Dysmachus trigonus. The sequence continues at coordinate 31,532,114 of OX454321.1, read as the reverse complement.
TACGCCCAAGTCCTTGGTCTTGTCAAGTCTAGTTAATAAGCTACCACCCGGCGAGTAATTATAATGAATGGAAGACCTTTTTCTATAGAACGACATAACTGTACATTTTTTAACATTTAGGTTAGGTTAGGTTAGGTTATTGCGGCTGCCTCAAAAGAGGCACACTTAGGCCAACGCAAGGCCCATTGTGATACCACACGGGACGAAACCGATTTAACTAACCGTCGAACCACTTCGAGACTTTGATGAAACGTTCAATGTCCCTGACGTTCTTCACACTCAGGTCTGACAGGTCATCAAAGAAGGTGGCGCCCAGGTGCTGGTACCTATGTCGCGCAAGCGCTGGGCAGTGACAGAGGAGGTGGCTGATACTTTCCTCTTCCTCCTCATTCTGGCAACTTCTGCAGAAGTCATTTGCTGAAACGCCTAGCCTTCTGGCATGTCTCCCTATAAGACAATGCCCAGTAATCGCAGTTATGACGTTCCTAATGGACACTCTTTTGAGTGAAATAAGGCTCTTTGACCTGTTTCGGTCGAGGGTTGGCCAGATAAGCTTGGTGGTCGCACATGTGCATTCTCTCCTCCACCTATTCTTTGCGATACTCGCATACACTTGCGAGATCTCCTTCTTACGATAGGCGAGCGGTGCCCCTATATCCCGGATGATATCCTCCTCCGGTAGGGTTGTACCCTTTCTGGCGAGCTCATCCGCCCTAGTATTGCCCGGGATGTCATTATGTCCCGGTACCCATATAATAATAATCTTGACCCTCTCTGCTACTTCGTTTAGCAGAGAGCGGCAGTCTGCTACTACCTTTGAGGTCGTAAAGACGCCCGTGAGGGACTTGATTGCGGCCTGGCTGTCCGTGAAGATGGAAATGTCCTCAGAACTTGACATATTCCTTCGCAGCCATTGTAGTGCCTCAGTGAAAGCCATAACCTCAGCTTGGAAGACGCTGCAGTGGTCTGGCAAACGAAACGACGTTTCAAGGCCTAGGTGCTCGGAGTAAATTCCGCAACCAGTTTTGCCTTCCATCTTAGAGCCATCGGTATAAATCTTTATCGAGTTTATACGATTAAGCAGGTCCTCACCCCATTCATGCCTAGTCGGTATGAGTGATTCGAATTTCTTATCGAAGCAGGGTTTTGGAACTATGTAATCCAACCTAGGGACACGAGTATTAAGGATTCTGGAGTGCCCATAGTCCACTCTTGTCCATGGGTGTGTAGAGTTGAGCCTGACGGCTGTGGAGGCTGCGGTTTGCTTGCCAAAGAGTTCTATTGGGAGGAGGTCTAAGATAACATTCAGAGCCTTGGTGGGAGTAGTCCTGAGGGCTCCGGTGATTAGAATCGAAGCCATTCTTTGGACCCTCCCCAACGCATTTTGATGGCAAGCCTTGTCCAGAGCAGGCCACCACACAAGCACCCCGTAGAACAGGATCGGTCTGATCACCGTCACGAAGAGCCAGTAAACAATGCGTGGCTCAAGGCCCCATTTCTAGCCAATCGCGTTCCTGCAGGAGTATAGGGCCGTCGTGGCCTTTCGTACTCTCTCTGCAACGTTGGCCCTCCAATTCAGTTTCCTATCTATAATGAGACCCAGATATTCGACTTGGTCTGAAAGCCTTAGACTCACTCCATTAAGGAGTGGTGTAGTAAAGGAAGGAATCTTGTGCTTTCTTGTAAACAGCACTAGTTCCGTTTTATTCGGGTTAACTCCTAGGCCACAGTTTTCACTCCATAATGTGAGTTTAATTAGGGCCGTTTGTAACACCTCAGAGAGCGTGCTCAGGTACTTGCCTGAGGCCGCGATCACTATATCATCTGCATAGGCAACCACGCAGCACCCCGAGCGGTCGAGATCACGGAGCAAACCGTTCAGAGTCAAATTCCACAGAAGAGGCGACAGGACCCCACCCTGAGGTGTGCCCCTGTCGACAAATCTCCTAATGGAAGATGCTCCAAGATCTGAGCTGATAACCCTGCTGCGTAGCATTCGCCTTATCAGCTCAATCAGCGGTTCGTCCAGTCCCAGGTCCCTCATGGACCCTACAATCGCATCCGGCCTGACATAGTTAAAAGCCCCCTCGATGTCCAGGAAGGCCGCGAGCGTGTACTCTTTGTACAGCAAGGACTTCTCTATACAGTCAACGAGGGTATGCAGAGCTGTTTCTATAGATTTGCCCTTCGTATAGGCATGCTGCGAGGGTGAGAATTTTTCCGGGTGGATAGACCCTCTTATGTGGACGTCGATCAATCTCTCCAGCGTTTTAAGGAGAAAAGAAGAAAGACTAATAGGCCTGAAGTCCTTAGGTTTGCAATGCGAAGTTTTGCCTCCCTTAGGGATGAAAACAACCCTGACTTCAGTCCAGGACTTAGGTATGTAAGTAAAGTCCAGGCAGGCTTTGAAGATAGCCTCTAGCCATGGCATGATTAAGTCCGTAGCTCTCTGTAGCTCGGCAGGTATGATTCCATCCATGCCTGGGGCTTTAAACGGCTTAAAACTATTTATGGCCCACATCAGTTTATTCTTATTAAGAATTTCGTGGGCTAGATTGTTAGGGCTGGTAGCGACTGTCGATTCACTCGTCTGCTCCACAGAGCAGCCCGGAAAGTGAGTTTCGGTCAGTAGCTCCAGAGTTTCCAGGCAAGAAGAAGTCCATTCCCCATTATCTTTCATCAGAAGACTAGGGGTGACCGGACAAGTCGAGAGGATTTTACGTAATCGTGTAGCCTCAGAGGCATCCTCTATTCTATTACAGAAACTCTCCCAGGAGGATCGTTTGGCTGTCCTAACTAGTTTTTTGAAATCTTTGAGGCTAGCCTTGTAAAGTGACCAATCATTGGTCCGCTTAGCCTCATTGAATTTTCTGCGGCATTCCTTCCTCGCGGCTACAATTTCCTTTTTCCACCATGGAGGTCTAGGTTTCCCTTTAGGTCTCCTGGTGGGACACGAGGTCCGAGTTGCCTTGTTGCAAGCCCTTGTAAGTGTTTCCACCATGTTATCCAAATCCTGTACGGATTGAATTGTGGGTGGCCCTCCTTCAGGCAGTGTACGACCTAGGACCTTATTGTATATGTCCCAGTTAGTGCTCTTTCTGTTCATAAAAGGAGAACAGACCGGTTTTCGCATATCAAGTGTAAACTCGATATACCGGTGATCAGATAGTGAGGGTTCATTGGATACTCTCCAATTTTTAACCAGGTGGGCGGCATGTTCAGTGACAATAGTAATGTCAAGAACTTCCCGCCTCACTGAATTGATAAACGTAGGTTCATCACCTACATTACAAATCCAAAGGCCAAAACCCATAATAAATTCCAAAAGAGACTCACCTCTCTCGTTGATATCCGAACTTCCCCAGATCGTATGGTGCGCATTGGCGTCTGCGCCGATGATCGTCGTGATCCTCCGTTTGTTCGCTTCCTCAAGGGTCGTGCGTACAAGATGATGCGGAGGAGGTTCAACGTGGTCATGCGCCATATAGCTGGAGACCAGCCATATGGGTTGGGATAAAAGATCCAGCATGACCACTACATTGTCCTTGTCACTAAAATTACTAAGGAGAAAAGCGTTGAGATAATTACGAACGAGAATACAAGACCTGGGTTTACCTGCGCCTAGTACATAGAACGCCTTATACCCGGCTATGTTAAGTCCACGGATCCGGTCCCGAACAACCCAGGGCTCCTGGACTAAAACGACGTCCTCCCCTTTCTGGGAGAGACGCAAAAGAAGCGCAGCTGAGGCTGCCTTGGAATGGTGTAGATTAATCTGCACCACTCCCACCATGGCTGCTGCTAGGGGGGGTTACCTCGATGACCGTCATCTCCGCATCCTCTTTATCGGATTGGAGAAGGTCATCTTCCATATCTACATCAGGAGATTCCTCATCGTCCTGATGTAGAAGAAGATCCCCCAGCATCCCTGAAGCTGAAGGGATGCTATCGTCATCGCTGTCGAGGGGGGATGGTGACGCAGGTTTTGGCGCTGCGGGAGCTTCTATTTCGGCGGCCTTCTCGGCTACTACCTCGGCGGCTTCCTTAGCTACTTCCTCGGTCTCGAAGGGGATGACCGCCTTATTACCCTTAAGGTCCTTACGGTACACTGTCAGAGTAATGGAGTCGAAACCGTAGCTAATAACGCCTTTCGACTCGACAAGCGGGACTAAAGATTCCTCATTGAGGATCACCACCGCTTGTCTCAATTTCCCCTTTGGTTCGCTGACCTGGGCAACCTTCCAGTCATGAGTGGGGAGACTAGAGTTGCACATCCTGATCAGCTTCAGGATATCCTCCGGGTTCGATGGCTCCGCTGGGATCCACGTCCTAGATCGAGGTCTGTTCGGGATTTGCTCCCTTTTAACAGCCTCGAGTCTGGCTCCCGGCCAAACTTCCCCTAAGCAAGCTATTGCCTGCTTGTATAGATCAGACGATCGCTGATCTGCGCAGGCAATAAGCTTGATGCGGCCTTGATACCAGCCAGCATCGCGACAAACTGGTGCTGGTCCGGGGCTCTTTTCCAGTATATCCCCGTAGACTTTTAGCAACTCAATACGGACCGATTTCCAGTTGTCCTGGGAAATGGCACCGTCTGGGTTGCTGCGGTCTACGACTGCCCAGATTAGGTGATCCTTCGCTACCTCGCTGAAGGGTCGAATAGGTTGAGGGGGTCTTGAAGGCGGACCGGCTTTGGGCCTCTTAGAGGCAGAGGGCTCTTGCTCGTCTTGCGAGCGTTGCCTTTTCGGTGCCGCGTCCTTAGATTTTGCCTCATGAAGGGCAACAAACTTCCTAGCCCAGCCCAGAGAGGACTTATCCTTCTCTGAGAGCTCCGAATCCGGGATGGTGCCAAGCTTGCGAAAAAGCTTGAAGGCTGCACGCTTTTCCCGGTGGGCCGCCGCAGAGGGCCTAGTGCGCCGCTTGGGGTTAGGAGGGGGGTTAGCGGACTGAGTTGTCCTGAGAGGCGCCTTAGCATGGCTTGGGAGCTTAAGACGGTAGAAGATTGCTCGTGCACCACTTATGAAAAGTGGTTATGTCAGATTGTAAAAGATGGCAGTCAGTCTCTCGAGAAATAATACGGTAAATTTTTGCGTCATCTGCGTAACAAAGGATTTTTGAAGCGGAAAGAAGCAGAGAGACGTCGTTAATGTACAGAATGAAAAGGAGCGGGCCAAGTATGCTACCCTGAGGCACACCCGACGAGTTGCTAATTTGAGACGAAAGAACTCCCCGGAAAAGAACCTGCTGTGTACGGTTAGACAGGTACGAATTCAACCATTCGACGAAAGTAGACGGAAAACCGAGTTTAGATAATTTAAATAGGAGAATTCTGTGATTAATTTTATCGAAGGCCTTGCTAAAATCGGTGTAAATACAATCAACCTGATAGCCTGACTCCACTGCAGGGACACAATCATGCATCAACTCCAGCAAATTTGTGGTTGTAGATTTACCTTTGGTAAACCCATGCTGAAAGGAGCCAAGAATAGACCTGCAGTGGAAGCGCAACACATCATTGATCAATGCCTCAAAAATCTTAGCAAGATGACATAAGTTGGCAACAGGTCTATAATTTGATATATCGCCCTTGTTGCCTTTTTTATGTAGAGGGATAATAAGAGAATGTCTCCACAACTTGGGGAAACAGCTGCTTGACAAGGACAAGTTAAATAGATAACAAAGGACATTGACCAATGACGATCCGCACCTTTTTAGGAAAGAAGCAGGAATGCCATCTGGACCCCCGGAGTAGCTATCTGGGAGGTTAGTAAGGGTAACAATTTGTTCAAACGAGAATAAATCAGACGTCGACGGGATATAGTTGGTGGTTTTGTTTTCTTTGACCGTTTCAACTCATCTCATCTTGCTCGGTGCTTGTAGAGTGCTGCTGTTGGTACTTGATCTGCTTGCTAAAGGCGGAAAATTTCGTTGACTGCGCTCCGGCACTCGATTTCTCTCCACATAGCTGTGATTTTTCCGTCGTTGCATTTTAGCGCGAAGTTCAATGTATGTAGCTCTGTCTGCTTGGGAACAGCGGATCGATTAATTTGTGGTTCCCATTACAGTTCGCACATTTTGCTACGTCACTGTTTGGGCAGTTGCTGGTATGATGGTTACCAGAGCAGTGTGCACAAAAACTTTTGATGTTACAAAATGATTCACCATGCCCAAACATCTGGCAATTACGGCACAATATAAACACTACGAAACAGATTGATGAAATGATAAAGTTTATCACAAAATTAACAAATACCGCGATAAAAATAGCTGTTCCACAATATAACATTGGCATTTCAAATACATGCGAACTAACTGATGAAATATATAAAATGATACGACATCGCAACAATGTTCGTAAACGATGGCAACGCACTCGAAAAGAATACTACAAAAGAATTATGATTTTTTGGAATAAATGCATTCAGGCAGAGATATTAAAGATTCGTAATATAAAATCCCAAATGATTGGAAAATAGCTAAAACAATACCGGTCCTCAAACCTGGAAAGCCAGCGGACAAACCATCTAGTTATAGACCAATAAGCCTACTAAACTCACTAGGTAAAACATTGGAGAAAATTATAAAGAACAGAATCGTTAATTATATAGAAGACAACAGCATTCTGCCAAACACATAGTTTGGATTTAGAAGAGAACATTCGACAGCGCATGCCGTAGCTAGAATAACGCAGCATATCAGAGAAAAGCTATCTGAGAAGGAATCGACCACCCTCATACTATTAGACGAGCAAGCCGCGTTCGATTTATACTGCAGATTTTTCATCGCTTGGTGCCTGTCATGCATCAATCTTCGCAGATGACACTGCAATTTATAATTCGGGAGTAAACCCCACAGAAATGATGAATAATATACAGACAGGACTTAACACAATAGCTAAATACTTCCACAAATGGAAGATTAAATTAAATTTGGCAAAGTCGAAAGCTATGCTATTTACTCGAAAAAGAAAAATGTGTTATCTACCAATAAATAATCTGAAAATAAATGGGACAGAAATCCCATGGTACGAAAATGTGAAATATCTAGGAACCACCTTACACAAAACCCTGACGTACAAAGTACACATTTCACAAACTATCCATAAGATTAACATCTTAACCAGATTACTATACCCATTTATTAATAGGAAATCAGCCCTAAGTTTGGACAACAAACTCCTTACATACAAGTGATTTTTCAAACAATACTCACCTATGGTGCTACCATATGGCATCATTGCGCAAACACGCATAAAAAAAGCTTGAGATTGCCCAAAATAAACTTTTGAAAATTATCCTCAATTTACCTTGGCATTTCTCAACAAATAGATTGCACCTAATGGCAGATATTGAGTCCATAAGGCTAAAGCAAATATATTAGCTAGTAAATTTTTAGAAAAATGTGAAAGCAACTCCAACCCCCTTATCCGGCAACTTTGCCAAGCTTAGTTAATAAGAAACTTATGTAAGGTAGTTTTAGTTAGGGTAGAATAGTATAGGATAGATAGATTATATTCAAGAGGTTTTGGTTAAGTTCTACCTCAAAATTTATTGTCAAGTGTAATAAATAGTATCTTCCTTATCTAATATACTCTATATCTAAGGTGTAGAGATAAATAGAAAAATCTGAACTCTTTAAACATAATAAAATGCTACTCTGTAAATACATATGTTGTGATAAACGAAAATAAATAAATAATAATAGTAATAATAAACCAGCGTTCCCTGTACATCCTCCGTTTTTACATTCGTCCCTCTCAACCGCTTGCAGTTTTCGAACTCACCATTGACGTAGTCGACTCCATCTTGAATGTCCTCGACCCCAATGATGAAGTTATTGTTCTTGGGGACTTCAATCTCCCTCGCCTACAATGGACTCTATCTAAGGACCTACCTGCCTATTATATTCCTTCGAACGCCACCTCTGGGAAAAAAACAGTATTTGCTGACCACCTCTTTGATTCGGGTCTCTGCCAGGTTAGTGGCATAAGCAACTACCTCGGCGGGCAACTTGATCTCATCTTTTCAATCGATCCTAGGAACTCAGTCGTCACTGAAAGCAACCATCTCCTTTCTTCTCTCGACCGGTTTCACGCTTCCCTTTTTCTTGCATTTTTCTTTGAACTTTCCCTTCCTCTCACCGTATCAGCGCCGCAATACTGCTTAAATTTTCGTAAAGGCGACTTCGAAAAATTGAATTATCTGCTCGATAACGCGTCTTTTGATTCCATCTTCTCCGACCCCCTGCTCTCTGTGACTAACGCCCTTGATGTCTTCTATTCTAAATATTTAGTTGCCTCGCCGAATCTGTTCCATTCCAAATTTGAAAAAATTGCTCCTCTTCTCCTCCTTGGTACGACAAAGAACTTCGTTCTCTCTGCAACAGAAGGAATAAATTATGGCAACCTTATCTCCTGGCCCACTCTGAGGCAGACTACTCTTTGTATCTTTCGGCCTTTACCTCTGACCTCAAATGCTTTTACAAATTCATTAATATTAAAAGAAAATCTAGTGGCTATCCTTCAACCCTTAAACCCTGAGATGTGTTTTCAGCTGATCCCAGAATAATCGCGAACCTCTTTGTCAACTATTTCGGAAAAACCTTTCGCGAACACTCCTCTGAACCTGATTTCAACAACTTTCACTTTGTACAATCTCGCCCTCAAGCCTCCATGGTCTCCATTAACATTCACTCCACATTGGTTGTTTCATACATTACCGCAGTTGACGATAATTTCTGCCTTGGCTTCGACGGCATTCCTGCCATCGTACTGAAAAAATGCACACAGCATTACTTTTTAAGTCTTTTTACCAGAACCCTTCACTTCAAAACAATACGAAAAAATGAAATCCATCAACATGTTTTTAAAAGGATCTCTCTGGTAGAAACTGAAAATCAAGTAAAAATTGAATCCGTCATATAATCGCAATCCTTTAGAAGACTCACTAATTAGGGTAAAATAAAGAAATGCATCCGATTGAAACCACTTATGTACTATATTAACTTTTTTCAAGCTTATTTCCTGTTTTTAGGGATCACTAATTAGGGTAAAATAAATAAATGCATCAGATTGAAACAACTTATGTACTTATACATAAGCTTATTTCTCGTTTTTAGGGATACATAAGATCTCAAAAGCAAAACAAAGCCATAAATTCATACATTCATATTTTCCAGCGAAAGATCGGCAATTTGGGAAAGAAAAAACCCACATAGTAAAAAGATAGTTTATGAATTTTATTTTCGATATTTACTTACTAAAAAAGCAATTTTAAAAAAAACTGATGAATAATAAACTAAAAGAGAATAAATATTCCCAGATGAAAAATTTACTAAAAAATTAGTGCTACATAGCGTAAGTATACAGTTAGTATTATGAAATAAAAAAAAGCATTTTTTATTTCATAATACTAACTGTATACTTACGCTATGTAGCACTAATTTTTTACATGCTGTAAAATATTATTGGGTTGGCGGAAAAGTTCTGTCGTACATTACTGACTCCAGGTAATTTTATCTGCCAGGTCAAAACAAGTAGGTAGAATGCGTCGTATGGGGTTTTATTATTTAGCGTACCTTTCGTGGGATATAAAAGGACTTCTTTCAATATGTCTCAACAGTTAGTTGCGAAGTACAGAGTGAATAAAATGCATTTAAGACATTGCATTTTGTATGAGTTCCAGAAAGGAAGCAACACATCGGTTGCTTGTAAAAACTTATGTGACACGTTCGGAAGTGAAGTTGTAAATGTTCGGACCTACCAAAGATGGTCTGCCAAATTTCGTTCAGGAGATTTCAGTCTCAAAGAAGATCGTCGATCTGAGCGGCCATCCAAGGTCAATAATGACATTCTGCGGTCCATGTTGGAGAGCAACCCACATCAAACCTCTAGAGCAATTGCAAAAGATTTAATCATCCACCATTCGACTGCTCAGGAACACATCTTGGATTTGTCTTGAAGCAGAGTATTTGGGTTCCGCACAATTTAAAGAAATTTATCTGATCGTGTGAGAATCTGTTCATCTCTCCTTATTAGACACAATATGGAGCCGTTATTGGACAAGCTCATTACGAGAGATGAAAAGTGGCTTCTTTACGAAAATATAAAGAGAAAAACAGTTTACCGCAAACCTGGAACATTCGTTACAATTATTGGAAAACCAGATCTTTATCCACGGAAGGTAATGCTCTGTTTGTAGTGGGATAGAAGAGGTCCAGTGTACTACAAGCTACTTAAACAGGGCCAAACCATCAATGCGAACATCTATTGTGACCATAGCTTGATAAATTGAATGCAGCTATCAAAGAAAATCGACCACTATTAGCGAGGAGAAAAGGAATTGTGTTCCATCAGGATAATGCAAAACCACATACTGCAATTGAGGCGCAACAAAAGTTGAATGAGTTTGGATGAGAAGTTCTTAGTCACCCACCATATTCACCTAACATTGCTCCATCGGATTACTTGCTATTCCACTCGCTTCAGAATTATCTTTTGGCCTCCAATGCAGTTGCTGAATATTTTGGATCCAAGGATGAGGACTTCTACGCTAGGAGGATCAACAAGTTGCCTGAAAGATGGCAACGAGTGGTTGTAAATAATGGACATTATATTATTGATTAAAATGTAAATAAACGTTATTAAAACTGATTCAAATGTTTTCATTAAAATACGACAGCCAACCTGATACCTACATAAAGTTCTGAAGCAAAACTCCCCCACATCTCGAGAACGTGTCATGATGCCCGGGACCGTTTCCGATATGACCGTTCACGACATGACGTTTCCAAACAAACGTGCGTTTTATATTGACAGCAGCCATCTTAGATGCAGACTGGCAAGGTTAGTGCAAAATACTTGAGGTTGCTTTTGCAGCACTGTGCTTTAAAAGGATTTTGTTCAGTATTCCAAACTAATAATCTAGCGTAAAACACGACAGCCGCTTTGAATACCACCAATTCCCACGTTCACTGAAATGGCGCATACGTTATCGGACAAACTTTTTTAGCGTATTTTTTGTATATAATTCTATTTTATGATTAATACGGTACATAATTAAGGTATTAGATAAAATTGACGGGTACTAAGCACTGAAAACAGTTACCATAAATATGTCTTTCTTAGGGGATTTTAGGTGTTGGTTTCTACGGATCAGTATTTTGGGACGCATTCTCGAAATGACTTTCAATACCTATATTTTAACCTGTTAACTGATTAGTTTTTCTTAGAAAGCTCGATTTAATGTGCTGAATTAATTTCAAGCAAAGACGCGTATTTACAACATAAGCAAAGTAAGTTACTATGCGTTATAAAAGTTGAAAAAGTGTAACATTTTTAAATTAGGTTTGACGCAACATTAAAAGTTTTATAAATTCAAACTGATTTATATAAAATTATGAAACTTTATTAGGTATTCTATGAATTCTTTCGGACCAAGATGATTTGGAGCTGCTCGTCGTTCTTTTAAAATATCCTCACAAGAACATCTATGTTGCTACTGCATATGTCCCGCCTGGTGCTAAAGCGGGTACTTATGAGGCGCTCGCATCCCGTATTGAGGATGTGAATAACTCTATGCAGGCATGTGACGAGCTTTACCTGCTTGGTGATTTTAAGTTGCCCACTATTAACCCATTAATGCGCAAAACGAGAATTTTGTGCACGCAAGTTCAATTGTACGATTCGAATAGCAAATTGGCGCGAATTTCATCCAAATTCGTATATAAGGGGTTTTTGAGGGTGCTCTTTCAGAATCTGGCATTTGTTTTGCATAAGAACTTCAAGAACCCTATTATTTTTTTGGTTTTTTCAAAAAAGTGCCGATTTTTTTTGGTCATTTTTCGTCTCAAATTCGATTATCTTGTCGTTACTGCTATTGAATGATCATATAACCACCAGAAATCGCGGTCCGGATGTCTACACTTTCTCAAACCATGGTTTTGAATTTTTTTTTTGCTTTGGGTTTTGCAAAATGGCCATTTTGTACAGCAGTGTATTAAAAAATTCCACGATTTTTTTACATGAAAAGGATCAACTTTACAAAAAAATTGTATATGATATTATATTTAGCCAAGGAAAACATACAAATTTTTTCAGAATTTTTTGGACTATTTTTGGTTTTTTGGATCTGGCCAATTTTTCAAAAATCCAAAAATTTCTCGAAAAATTCTGAAAAAATTCACACGTGTTCTTTGGCTAATTATAAGCACTTTTTGTCATATAAAATTTATTCGTATAATTTATCCTTTTTGAGTAAAAATAAAAATATTTTTTTATGATGAAATTTGGTGATATTTTTACTCAAAAAGGACGAATTATACGAATAAATTTTATAATTATTAATTATAAGTACTTTTTGTCATATACAATTTTTTTGTAAAGTTGATCCTTTTCATGTAAAAAAATCGTGAAGTTTTTTATTACACTGCTGTACAAAATGGCCATTTTGCAAAAACCAAAGCAAAAAAAAAAATTCAAAACCATGGTTTGAGAAAGTGTAGACATCCGGACCGCGATTTCTGGTGGTTATATGATCATTCAATAGCAGTAACGACAAGATAATCGAATTTGAGACGAAAAATGACCAAAAAAAATCGGCACTTTTTTGAAAAAACCAAAAAAATAATAGGGTTCTTGAAGTTTTTATGCAAAACAAATGCCATATTCTGAAAGAGCATCCTCAAAAACCCCTTATATACGAATTTGGATGAAATTCGCGCCAATTTGCTATTCGAATCGTACAATTGAACTTGCGTGCACAAAATCCTCGTTTTGCGCATTAATGGGTTAATTGGCTGCCGTCTGATCTCGATGAGTTCATTCCGTCCTACTCTTCGGCTCCGCAACATTTTATACGCTTTATCGACGACCTTGCTTCTTCTGGTCTAAGGCAGTTTTCGGGCATTAATAACGACAATGGACGTTTTTTGGACTTGGTGTTCGGCTCTGACACCGGTGGCACGGTCGTGAGGCGTTGTTTGGACCCACTGTTGCCTGAATCGTCGCATCATCCAGCTCTTCATGTTTCCTTGATCTTTGACAATGATGTTACTCCTCTGCTGTCTCACGCGAATTGTAGCTTTAATTTTAAGAAGGCTGATTTTGCTAAGCTTAACTTTTTGCTTTCTAATTGTGATTGGTCTTGTGTCATTCTTGAGCGAGATATTGATGTAGCTGTCGGTAAGTTTTATGAGACTTTGTTTGCTTGCGTGGTTCAATGCGTGCCTATTAGCAAAGCCAGAAACTCCTCTTTTAGCCCTCCTTGGTTTGACGACTCGCTCAAAAAACTTAAAAACTTGAAAAGTAAGGCTTGGAAGCGGCTTTGTGTTTCAGGAAGCGATGCTGATCACGATTTATATTTTGAATTACGCGATAAATTTAATAATGCTGTTGAAGCTTCATATCAGTGTTATGTGTATAAGATGAAGTCGGTCTTACGTGACGAGCCTAAGCAGTTTTGGAAGTTCATTAATTCTAAACGAAAGACGGATGGTTTTCCTTCCTCAATGAGGCTAGATGACGTTGAGAGTAGTGACCCCTTAATCACGGCGAATCTCTTTGGGGAGTCTTTTACGACTGCATTTACTAAGACCAACTGTGATATTAGTCCTAGTGATTTCGCTTACTTGACGTCATTTCCTTCGTCATCGTTGGAAATGAAGGATCTTTTATTCTTTGACGATACAATCTTGACCTACCTTAATAGTTTAGCAGATAGTTATTCGTGTGGTCCTGATGGTGTGCCTGTTTCTCTTCTTAAGAACTGTTCTGGTCCCCTTGTGCCGATTTTGTGTTATTTATTTAATTTATCTATCTCGCTTGGTATTTTTCCATCTTACTGGAAATCCTCCATAATTTTTCCCCACCATAAAAAAGGTGATAAGTGCAATATATCCAACTATAGACGTGTTGCTAATTTGGGATCTATAGCGAAGATTTTTGAAGCCCTGATTTCTCAAGTCTTATATTTTCATTGTAAACCATTTCTTAACCCCTCTCAACATGGCTTCATGAAGGGTAGATCTACAACAACTAACCTTCTCGAATTTTCGCATTTCTGCCTTAATGCTATAGAAGATGGTAAACAGATCGACTGCATTTACACCGATTTTAGCAAAGCATTTGATAAAATCATTCACCCTGTTCTGATTTACAAAATGAAGGCCCTTGGCTTTCCCCCTCTCTTTGTGAACTGGGTCAAGTCTTATTTATCTCTTCGTACTCAGCGAGTATTGTTCCGCGGATTTCTTTCTGAGGTGATATACAATTCTTCTGGTGTACCTCAAGGCAGCCACCTCGGCCCACTTCTTTTTAATATTTATGTCAATGACTTATCTCTTTTTTTATCTCACTCACGAATCCTGTTCTATGCTGACGATACTAAGATTTTTCGAGTTGTCTCTTCTAGTCAAGATTGTGATCTTCTAAATACTGACTTAGACGCCCTTTTCAAGTGGTGCTCTATTAATTCTCTTCCACTTAACATTAATAAGTGTACTTATATGTCTATTTGTCGTAAAAAAACTCCGATCGTGTTCGATTATACTATTAATGGCTGTGTTATGGCAAGACTGGATAAAATTAAGGACCTAGGTGTCAAGTATGAAAGCCGTTTCTGTTTCGATGATCATATTGACTCAATAGTTAACAGGGCTAACTCGACCTTAGGATTTATTAAGAGATGGGCTAAGGAATTTCAAGATCCTTATATTACGCGGCTTCTTTATTGTTCCTTTGTTCGTCCGATCTTGGAGTATGCTTCCTGTGTCTGGTCTCCATTTTACTCCCTTAATATCAATCGTATTGAAACTGTTCAACGTCGGTTCTTACGTTTTGCTCTTCAGGGGCTTCATTGGAGCAACCCAGTCATTTTGCCTCCTTATGCTGATAGGCTTAAATTAATCAAATTAGACTCACTCCAGCTTAGACGTGTTATCTCTAAGACTGCTTTTGCATTCGAATGCCTGCAAGGAATTATTGACTCTCCGGCTCTGCTATCGTCTTTTGATATTCTGGTTCCGGCTCGCTTCCTGAGACACCCGGGATTTCTTAGGATTCCTAACCACAGGACTAATTATGATCTTCATGAGCCAGTAACTTCAATGTCTCGCTGTATTAACACTCATTTCGAGCATATTGATTTTAATTTGACTAAGAGTTGTGTTAAGGCTAGGTTGGTTTAATTGATTTAGATGTACATATTTTTTGTAGTAGTCAGCCTTTGGCGAATTGTAAATAAATAAATAAACAAAATAATTCCAATTTTAATCCATACAATGAAATAGAACAAAAATGAACTTAAATGTTTATAATAGTTTATGGCAAAAAGAACTAAAAAAATAATCCAAAAAAGTTATAGACATCTAAATTTAATAAGAAAATTAGATCCACATGAGAAATTCAAATGATAAATTGATTCATAAAGAGGTATGATATTCTTTAAAGCAAGGAGCAATCCGCCTAGGATTACTATTGCATTTTGTAGGTGGAGTGAAATCAGGGAAATGTCTTCCAATAAATCGTGTAGCCGTAGTTTGAGGTGGTCGGCCAAGGTGTAAACTTGTCATGAATGTGTTATTTGAATATAATTCTATAGTATTTTCAATGTACTCGAATAAAAAATTCACTCGAGTTAATTTTGCGCCATTTTTTTTTATAAAGCAGAAAGGAGTTCAGAAAAATAATGTCTAAAATATGAAGAAATATTTTTTTATAATATTTTTTCATTCTTTTTCTTGCTGTTGAATATGCAACTATTAACCCATCACTAACATCCACTCCACCCATGTACTTATTATAGTCGAGAACTACTTCAGGTTTTATTTTTATCATGTTCCTTTTTTGTATTTCTATCATACTATTGTCATGAATTGTACTAAGAAGTAAAATGTCCATTTTTTGTTTTTAAATCTTGCTATATGACTCAATTTTTCTAGAGAAGCATGTGATACATCTTAAGGAATTTTAATCCGATTTTTTCGAATTATACCCACGATATCTGTTTGATTGGCATTCAATTTTTCAGCAAGCTCTATATCAGTATACCAGTTATCTAAAAATAGAGTGTAGCCATGACCTAGCAGATTATGAGACAATTCTAAAACGACTCGTGATGAAGTCTTATATTGAGGATAATGTGTGCCATATTCTGTATTCTTCCCAGTATACACAATAAAATTCCATATATATCCAGAGTCACTTTAGCACAATACGAAAAATGTCACCCCAAAACGAGTTCTTTTTGAAGGTATATATTGTTTCCAGGAAAAACGTCCTTTCCATAATAGTAATGACTCATCAATGCTAATATTTCTTTTCAGAATATAAAAAATTGAACACTTGTGTACAATATTTTCAAAAACAGTCCGAATTTTGGCGATTTTATTTTCCGGATTCACACCTTCAAGGTTTTTATTGTCTTCGAAATGAAGAAATTTACATACCTAGTAAGTGAAATCTACCTCCATCCATAACTTTATTAAAAAAAGCGGTCGAGATACACTCTCGTTTTGAAAAATAATGATGTAATGTTGGTTTTTTGACAATTCCTTGCAATATCAATAATGCAATAAAGCACCTCATTTCATTACTGTTTGTTGGGTACCACTTTTTCAATCTTGAATATTTTTTGAAAGTTGTATTTTCTAAAAATTCATTAGCATACAAATTAGTCTGTTCAACTAATATATCTATCAATTCGTTATCCAAGAATTTTTCCATATAAAACAAAGGTTTTCTATGAGACTCAAAAGGAATGTTGAATTTTATTCCAATGTTACTGGAAAATTCAAACGGAGCCCGTTTTTTACCTGTGATATTCCAATCAATACAAGGATTTTCATTTTCTGTTTCTGAACCGCCTTTGTCTTCTTCATAATTTTCTTCACTTTCATCTCTATCACCATCAGAAGATGAGGAGAGACTTCATAAACGTTGTCGCTTTCTTTTTTGAAAAAAATATATCTTCATCATCCTCGCTGCTGCTTTCATCATCAGAAGATATTGGGAAGTCCTTTAATTCTCTTGTATTCAAAATATTTTTTTCATTATTCTGGGAGGTATCCATCTAGGGGAGTAAGTTAAGAAATTTTAGCATCTAAATTGTTCATTATTCTTTATAATACCTTGAACTTGAGCTATTGAACTCTAAAAAATTGCCAAAACTACACTGATTACACTGTTATCATCGCTACACAACTGCAGAAGAAATAATGAAAACTTGCTGCTAATTACCAGAATCCTTCATAACTAACAGTTAGGAGAACGGTTATCAGCAAATTCAGTGTTAATGCCTACTTTATAATATGCAAATTACAGGGAAATTTTTATTTTTTGCTTAACTTTAAATTTCATAGCAAATGCAATTTTTTTTTTTCAGCATGACGCACATATACGACATTAAATAAAATATAAACTTTTGAGATTGACGCATATATACGACATAATTAGTTAACAAGTTAAAATAATACTTAAAATTATTTACTTTTCAAGTACGATGTACAGTTAAATCGAAACGAATACATTTTAGTAGTTACTTGTGTTCATTTGTTCAATAAAACTGGAATTTTGTTATTTGCTGGCGAAGCAAATTTTCCACGTTGGTAATTTTTCCAGTCCTGTATTTTGTAAAAGTATGATCATCGTCACTTTCTTCTAGGGTGGTGGGTTTGCAATCACAAAACAATTTTTCAACGTAAGGCTTTTGTTATATTTTTATTTGCTCCAACTAAATGCTACTTAACAAATTTATTTACGAAAGCAATCTATTTGTGTTAATTGCTAAAAAAAAACCCAAGTTAAGCATAAAAGCAGAGAGGTATATTTCTTATTGAAAACGCCTGCAAGGCATCCGAAACTAAACAAGCAAATAAGCTAATTATTTAATCTGAAAATCTCAGTAGAATTAGCACACATGTAGAGAACTCGAGTAACGGAGATGAAAGCAATTAATGGCTTTTATTGGGATTAACGTAGAACAAATTTGTCCGAAAGGACTCTGGCAGGAAGACAAACAGCTTCAAGGTGCACATAGCGTATGAGGTAATTTCCTTCAGACGCTGCTAAATGGTTAAAGGTCTAGGATTGCAATTAACATGGCAAGAGAATTATGCCTCGACAGGCATAATCAGGGACGGCGTTAGAGTGGGGCGAGGGTGGGCGCCAGCCCACCCTAAAATTTTTATGCCCACCCAGCCGCCCACCCTAAAACTGTGGATTCAGATATTTGTACTTTACTTACAACTTCTGTAGTAAATCGAACAAGCCTGCAATCTCAGTAAAGCAAGCAAGGGAATTTTTGTAATGTAAAATTTGCATCAATCTTGATTAAGGGGGGATATAGGGTAAAGAAAGCCAAGAGTGCGCACTGCTAAAGAGTGCGCACTTCTACTATTTCAGAAAGTATTCTTTCTGCTGGCAACACATCTTTACCTGTCAGTCTACAGTCGCATGCTGGGGTAGTGAACACGTTCTTGATTTGCTCCGGTATGTATACACAATTTTATTGCAATTTTTCTATTTTACGCAATTTTGATGTTGATTTTAAGCATTTTTAAACCCATATTGTAAGGTTTGTGAGTTCATTAAGCCTGTGAATCTAGATTATTCTTAAAATGTTGTTAAGAAAGATCACTTTGAGAGAAAAAGTATGACGCCATTTTGTATGTTTTGGAGGTTATCATGGTTTATAATCAAAAAGTCGTGTACGGTAAGAGTACGCAGACAAAGAGTGCGCATGCGTACTCTTAGCTAGTATGAAGCTTGTTTTATATGAATTAAATGTTATTGTTACAGTATTTTATCAATGGCTTTTGTTTTTTTTATAGAATCGTTTTTTTTATAGAATAAGAGAAAATCTGATAGAAAGCTAGTTTTCAACGAGGATATTTTAGAAGAAGCTAAAAGAAGGGTAGAGAGTGGCCAAAGCAAAAGATCTGTGGCAGAGTCATTAAATATACCAGAATCTACTTTGCGAAAAAGACTAAAAGCGGGAACTGTTCCCGTATCATTGGGCAGATTTAAAAATATATTTACTCCCGAGCAAGAAGAAAGCTTGGCAGACCATTTCCGAAAATTAGATACATGTTTCTACGGACTTACGAAAAAGGAATTGGGTAGGGTTGCTTATGACTTGGCAGAACAGAATGGTCTTGACCATAGATTTAATAAAGAAAAAAAAACAAGCTAGTAAAGTGTGGGTGGAAAACTTTGCAAGGAGACATCAACTTAGCCTACGTCAGCCGGAAAAGACGAGCTTAGCGCGCGCTATTGGCTTTAACCGTGTTCAAGTACAGAGATTTTATGACAATCTTAAAATTGTCCTAACCAAATATAAATTTGTCGGTAGACAAATCTACAACATGGATGAAACGGGTCTGCAGACGGTACCAAACAAATTACCCAAAGTCTATGCACAAAAAGGGAAAAAAATTGTGGGAAAAATAGTTTCTGCAGAACGAGGTCAAACTGTAACAGCTGTCTGCTGCATGGGAGCAACTGGGGCATTTGTACCACCTGCACTGATTTTTCCCAGAAAGCGCAAGAATCCAGCACTGATGGTAGGAGCTCCAGACGATTGTCTACCGCTTGTATCCGATTCTGGATACATGAATTCTGATTTGTTTGTTCAGTGGCTGAAACACTTCATTCAGATGGTGAAACCATCCACAGATGTTCCTGTCCTCCTTATCTTGGACAACCATTCTTCCCATTTGAGTTTACCTGCTATTGAATTAGCTCGTCAATTGGAAAGTGCTTTTAAGTTTGGCACCGCATACAAGCCATCGAATGCAGTCATTAGATACAGGATTTTTCGGCCCACTAAAAAAAGCTTACGCTACAGCTTGCGACAACTGGCAAGTCTCTCATCCTGGTCAAGCTATCACACAGTTTCAGGTTGCCCAACTATTTGGAACAGCATACTTGAACGTTGCTAAATTGGAGAGAGCTAAAAAATCTTTCGAATCATGTGGTATCTGGCCTTTTAACGATCAAGTGTTTACAGATGAAGATTTTGCCCCATCGGAAGTAACCGATCGTCCATGTCCATCAACTGATTCGCACGAAAACCAGCAAACATTAACTCAAGCTCAGTCACAAATGCCTTCTCATCTTACTGAAACTGTAGGCACAGACTCTGACAGTTTAGATTTAACTTCTCAACCAGCACATTTGGACCTAGCTGAATCTACAAATGAAGGCTGTGACAGTTCAGCTCCTCTTGCACAAACTTCAGGTCTTGAATCAGCTGGTCAGCCCATCCATGAAGCTATAAGAGATATAACTAATGAATCAACAGTGTCCACGTCCACCTCCTTTATAAAACCCTCTGATATCCGTCCATTGCCTAAAGCTAATATGGAAAAAAAATGAAATATTAAACGGAAAAAGTCTGAAATACTTACAAGTTCTCCTTACAAAATTCAATTAGAAGAGGAAGAACAGCGAAGAACAAAAAAGAAGAAGCCGCAAACAGCAAATAAAAAGACGAAGAATACTAATCAAAATAGACCAATTCTAGCACAAACAAGTACTGGCAGAGAAGTAATTCGGTGCCCTCTTTGCATGGAAGTATATATTGAGCCGCCAGATGAAGATTGGATCCAGTGCAGTCGGTGCGAGGCTTGGTGGCATGATAAGTGCACTGACTACCTTGGCTTTGGGACCTTTAAATGTGACAATTGTCTATAAGCGCACTCTTAGCTTGTACGGATGCTTATAAGTGCGCACTCTTTACAATACTGTTACCAAAGAGTGCGCATGAGACAAACTTTAGTTTTAAGCGATTTAATTATTTTATAAGTAAATTCAGTCTATATTAATATTAGAATTCATATTTCTAAAGAACCAAAAAATAATATAAAATTAAGACTAAGACTGTAACTCAAAAACTGAATTAATAAAAAATAATTGTTTAAAAACTGCGCACTCTTTGCTTTCTTTACCCTACAGTTAGAATGACCAAAAAATTCAATTTTTTTTTTTTTTAGTTAAAAAGTTAAAAGTTAGTAAATTTCCCGTAGAATACGTTCCTGAAACCCTTTTTTCGAAATTCGAACTCCAAGTGTTTTTTTTTTCATCGTTTCCGGGATTGCTGATTAAAATGTAAGTACGATTTTTCGATAATTAAAACTTTCAACGCGTTTTTCTCAAAACAGCATTTTCGGAGTTTATGCCGGTAATAACTCGAAAACTAATTATCCGATTGAGCTGAAACTTATAGAATTTCTTTATTATAGTATTACCTTCTATATGAATTAAGAATTATTGTAATATTTTATTATTAAATTTGGAAAAATGTGATAAAATGGCCCCTTAATAAGGTAGGCCTCCTAATAATTTATTCTTTGTACAATTAAACGGGCTTTTGTTATTAATGTTTGAAAAGTTCGTATGCATTAAATTACAAGTGAGTATCCCATATGCAAAACGCGCTGTATGCTTTTTAAAAAGTTTTGAGTTATTCTAAGAAAACGTGTAAAAGTTCTCACAGATATGTTAGAGTGCTGATTTTTATCGCCTTATTTCAAAAGAGTTTCAGTTCTTTTTGCAGCACAAAATATTGTTTTTCAGATGGCAGAAGACATAAGGTTAATATTTCCACCATTAACTGAACTTAACTGAATTAACTTTTCTTGCATATAGCAGGTTTTGCATATAGGCTACTCAAGTGCCATTTTAATTACTACTTAATATTATAAAATTAGTGTTCAAATGGAGTGACTATTACTGAACGGATTCTTTAAATACGAACTGATTATTCTCCTTGTAATTACATATTCACACCACACATTGAGTTATATGTTTGAAAAAAAGACGTATATATACCACCCGCCCCACTAGATTAATGTTCCGCCCACCTCCCGCCCACCCATGGTGAAAATCCTAGCGCCGTCCATGAGCATAATATGGCTTTAAAGACGAGAAAACTTGGCAGATCCATGCCGTTGTGCTCACGGACACAAATACATTTATTTTATCTCATCAACCACATCTCCAAAACAATATCCTTTAGTTTTCCAATATCAAAGAATCGAGGAAAAATGCCAAAATTGGCGGAAATACATCAGAGAGCCGCCGGTGCTCATGCGAAAAAGTTCGCTTCACATCCCATGCGTCTCCAATTATTTCACAAAGTAAATAAAACAATTTAATTATGTAATTAATGAATAAGGGGCACCGTGACGGCATTCGTTTAAAATTCATTGCAAAGAATACAATTAACTCCGCTGAATTAATTTTCACTGCGACTCAATTAGTTTATTCATAGCTCAACTATAAATTGGTCCCATCCACCATCGCGGTGCACCAGACGCGTTTTTATTTGCAAAATTCCAAGGCAATCCACACAGGACTGGTAATAGTATCTGCTTCGAGTGCCTGGGGTGTGTAAATGTTTGATGTCGACAATTTTTGCATGAGCTATTAAGTCTCAATTTCCCAAGTCACTTTAGGACAAATTTCCAGTTACCATGTTTACCAAGGCCATCCTCATCAACAAGCACACTCATAGGCCCTTTCACATTTAAGGTGTGTCGCCACGTCCCTCATCCTTCACGAACCCAAAAGATACAAAGGAGTACTTGTCCTGCAACGACGCATGAAATTTCTATGCGTACCCAATTGTAAATACAGCAGGCCGAATGTTGCTTCCCGAGAGCTATCACTTTTATATTAGGAGACCGGTGGTAGTGCTCCGAGGGCGGTAGCCAGACCAGAGATGCATACGCCGTTGGCACAGTAGAATTGTAGGGCTACGACATGGCTAGCGATTTGTGCACCCGTCCCCATCGTAGGCGAGTAGGTATGATGTACAGCAGGCCGTCGACAGGAAAATGGGAGTTTCGGTAAAGAAGATCAAATTACATTACATTTAAAGGAATATGTACACGAACAAATAAATGTGTCGGAAAGCACTGTGCCGCCACCGAACTACTGCACATCAATTTACTGAATAAAGGGCATTGCAGTGACGTTTGGTTTTGAATTTGTTTATTGATTGATTTTTTATACTTATAGATCTATAGAAAAACATTATTATAGCACCTTTACATATACAGTGGTGGCCAAAATAATAGGCACATCAACAAAACATTTAATAAGTTGTCCGAAAAAAAGTAAAAAACCACATTATTCTTTTTCTAATAACACAGGCCTGCAAATTAAACACTTTTAAAAACTGTCTGAGTTTTTATAGCCGATTATGGGGGTTTGGGACCTCCTATTTACGAATCTGAACTCATTTTTTTTTATCACATCACGTTTTTTAGCTAAATAGGGTTGAAATGCACAAAATAGCGTATTTCAGCCATTTTTAAAAACTAATTAAAAAATAACGTAACGTGGAGAAAGCTCTTAACACGGATCAAAAAAGACCATGAATTCTTATCTATATATATAAAATACCACTAATCTATAGCATCTTTGGGAATTAGATTTCCATGAGCGTGCGCAAGCAGAGGTCTTAATTCACTATCAATTGTATGAAATAATCGGCTTATGGAAAGAAGTGAATTTCACGTAATATTTCGGACAGTATTAAAGCCTCTCGTATTTTAACATAATAACTAAAGGTTAAAGAAAACATTTGTATATTTATTTTATTATAAAATAAAAAATAAATAAAAAATTACAGTTTTAGATCTTGTCAAAATAATATGCACTTTATATGGATTAAAAGCCTAATTTCATTTAAAAAACAAAAGGAATAGTTTCAATTACATAAAACTTCAAATTAAACTTATTATTAATATTTAGTGTTAATATGTAGAACTAATATTTAGTGACACCCCCGTTATTTTTTAAACTCCCTCACATATTCTGGGCATTGATTCTATTAACTTGCGACATTTTTCCACTGGTATCGACTCCCAAGCTAACTTCAACACAATGGCTATTTAGAATTTATGGAGTATTTATGGAAATCTTAAAGGACGTGTAAAGTATAATTATATGGCAGTGCCTTTTATTTTGACCACCACTGTATGTATGAGAATGAATTCTTAAATTGACAATAGGAAATGTTGGTTCCAATGACTAACAGCAGTGCACTTCATTTGAAAGATTGAATGATTTAAAGAGGAACGCAAATTTTCTATGGGCATTTGGGCCTATTACTAACACTCACCAAAGTAGTTTTAAAAGATAGTACATGTTTATATGCAATTCTGAGAAAAAAATTGTACGACACAAATATTTCAAAAACAGGATGTCCTTAAATACAGTCAAAACGAAATTCTCTTTATCCAAAACATTATTTTACGCATAGGAGAAAAACAGTTTACCATATATAAAATTTGTAGAGTGAATAGGCAAAAATCTGTTGTTGAATTCACTCTAAAAAATTCGAATACCTTAATAATGGTAATAAAATTAAACCTAAAATCATTACGCAAATTGCTGTGTAAAAATAAACTTTTCTTGTGTAAAAATATTAATACATATGCGAAAAATTACACATAAAAGATGTGAAGTTTGCATAATAAATGTAAATTGTTATTATCTCTAATAAATGGGGATGGATGAAATAGTAGAAATAAGGTTATATTAATAATAAATTCGCAACAGGATATACGTTTCTTAAGTATTTAATAAACTCGTAAAAACAAGACATACATATGAACTTATATAGTAGATAAAAATAAAATAACAAAAATATTTTTCCCGCCGTTGTATTAAAGAATTAAGGCTAGTATAAATGAATACATATCATATTTCAATTCTTAAAGCCTCTTAGCGTGAAAGAATACTTTCACAAAGTAATTCCGCATTCATTTTCTTTGAATGAGAGAATTTAGCTCGTAAATTTACATCAGTTTGACGTAATTTTACATATTTATATGCACGTTTATACCAATTTTGTGTGAAAATAACACAACATTTACAAAGTTGAGTGAATATCACAACCAAAACTTTAAAATTGTGTAATTTCATATTTTTTTGCTTAATTACACCGAAAATGTATTCTTTTACGACAGTGTTAAATTTTTACACAGAAACAAATGTAAAATTGCTTTTAAGATCAGTGTGAAATAACATTCAGTCTTTAGATTATGGCCTTAGATCTTGAGTTATTTACTCAAATAATAATGATATGAAAATTAAAACCGTTTGTATATTAATGTACTATACATATTTTTAAAAATCTCCATCATTTAAAGGTATAAACGGAATACCTACCTAAAAAGTGAATGTTTTTGCGTTTTGGAAGGTTACCAACAGAAGAGGGAAGAGCAACAAATCTGTTGATAACCTTCAATAATTTTGGATTTCTAGTTATACGAGGTGTGTTCAAAAAACAGTTGACTTTTTAAATTTCGCGGGCTACGTACATTCTATTTTGGTTTTTTTTTTTTTTTATGTTGGTACACATGAGTTGTTGAATGACGTCATCGACGATCCAGATTTGCTCAAAAGGGCCATAACCGGGGACGAAACATGGGGATATGGTTATGACGTCGAAACAAAAGCCCAATCATCCCAATGGAAACGGCCTGAAGAGAAGAGAAGAGAGATAGCAAGGAATCGCCAAGCGCAACAAAACTTGTCAACAACGGAACTATTTCACAGAATTCAAACACGTTTTCATTCAAATAGAGGCATTACATAAAGCATTTGTGGTGCGGGGCGATGTTCATGACACAACAGTATCATTACTCATCAATTACAAGCAATTATAATTAGAAAATACCCAGTTTCACTTATGTCTTCACGAGGAAAACGTAGATTCCATTAGAGTTTGCACACTTTTGATCCATTTTGTTTTAGCTCAGTCAGAATAGACATTTAACCTGGGAAAGATTCCGATGGAGTTGATAATGTGTACAGACCTTAAAATCATCATACCTACTCAATAAAATATCAGAAAACCTCATTGATCCGGCCTGTGGTAAAAACTTTATTAAGTCTTAAGAGACCTTCAGTAGAATTTGCATATATTTTAAAATTACTTTCTTATAGGTACTATTCTAATTGGACCTGTAATTTGTTCAAAATTCTGGCAACAATGTATTCAATAACTGAATAATCTGAAAATGTTTAACGGAGAAATGTCATAACGTATAAGCTTGTTTTTTATAATAACAACTAACTTCAAACAACCAAAACAGACTCAGAATTCAAGTAGATCCTAAAAATTGTCATTAAATTTCTGTTCATAATATATTAATCTTCTATTTATTTAGAAATACATATCAGATTAATGTTTTACTTGCTGCAACTCCTGCTACATATATGTCTCCAACTGCAATTACTTATCATATTTGATTGGATGATTTTTTACAGATTCCACGAATTTATCTATAATCTTTTTATTTACAGTCTTAAGACGGATAATAACAATAACTTTTTAATTTAAGGAAAAAGGATTTCCATTATGCACTCTCCTAAGTCATTTTGTTTCCATTCTTTTAACTCGCTTTATACGCAGTCGGGTTTTTTGATTTTTTAAAATATCTTACTTCTAGAAAACAATTTTCTTACTTTCCAAAAACATTTTTTCCACTCCCTTAGACATTTTATTAGAAATAGTTTTAAGGAAGGCTTTTTAAGAACGATCCCATAACTTACCAAATATGCATGCTATAAACATGTTCAAAGTTCTTTTCAGTCACAAAAAGTTTAAATTTTGAAACTAGTATCTAATCGCTTGTATTTATATCTTTTATTCTTAGCATTATTAATCTTAAAATCTGAAAAAATTTCTACTTTCTGCAAATTTTTGTAAGATCATGAACATGAAAGGATATCATTGAAAAGAAAATGATATTTATGATACCTACCTACCAACTTACTTTTATTCTGGGATTAGAAAGATTTCTATCTAAAAACCATAAAATAAATTAAATGTTAAGAAAACACTATGTATTTGTAGAACGTTAATTTTTTTTTTAATGTTTAACCTAAATATAAGATACGAAGAATGTGTTTTGCCAGAATTCAAGTAATGGTGTCTAGATTCCAAAAATATCTCTTTCTAAAATGTTCTCAACTCATCATGGGATCAAACTTTACAATAATGGCCTTACATACTGAAACAAAAAAAAAGGACAGAAAAAATTGTATATTGTTTAAAATTTTGTTAAGGTCAAAATTTATTTTTTACCTTACAACGCCTCTTGCTGAAAATAAAAAGATAGCCAATAGATTTGTGAGCAATTAAGTTTAGAAACTTCTAAACTTAATTGCTCACAAATTGTAAATTCGAAAAGTCAGAAGAGTGAGGAAGCTCCTTTAACAATTGGGGAACATGTGTATACAAATCAGTTTCATATGTAGTAATATGGTTTGATTACAGAATTCCAAACTCACAAACCAGTTTCATTTTTAAAACCAAAACAGACAATATTGGATTTTCAAAATTTTCCTACAGTTTATGGTACAGCTAGTTGAAATACACACGTACAGCGTGTATTAAAGGGAAGCTGAAAAGAATTCGTTATTAGGATTATTTGCAAAGAAAACCTCATGACACGCACATTATAGGGATGAATTCTAACCCAGTAAGGAGCGTTACTTCCTGAATAGAAACATCAAATTTCTCTCATGGAGCAATCGCCGGCAAATTTTCGCTCGATTGGTTGCCGGATTATGCTAATCTTTATTTTCACATATTTGGCTAACCTTCTAACGAGGTATTAGAGAGGGGAATTAAATAAAACGAAATCATTGTAAATCCCTTGCCGGTCAGGAATAAAATACATAGAAAGAGCCTAGCATTTTTGTATGTAAGCCAAACCAATCCCTGCATGCATCTCGGCAGGTTTTATCAATGCCTGGAACATGGCGTGCTAAATCGAAATTCAGCCCAGGTACAAAGGAATCAAGGAAGAAGCTGTGTGATCTGTGAAGCCGAGGGTTGTAATTTTATATAAAAGCGACTTGGTACTCAACGTACAAAACATGTTTACATGGATTTTGCTTGCACGAATACAGGGAGACGATGGACCGCATTAGGGTAGATTTAGTCAAATGTGGGCTAAGCATACTTCATTATTCTAAATACACGCATATTTGCCTACATTTAACATGATCAATGAATTAATGCTTATGGGTATTCTGTGCATACATTAGTGTACTGTAATTGAAATATTAAAATCTTATAATAAAATTTCACAGATTTGTCCAAGCGTTTTTATACCAAAGACGAGCAACTAATGCTTTACCGGCACCCATTATAAGTAATTATACCATATATATCAGTATATCAGTTATTAAGTGTTATTGGTTCTACTTTCATTTTCTTTTTATGTGGTCCTATAAGATGTACAGAAAATGATAGGAAATAGACACTCACAAATTTTTCTCCCTATATAAAACTAAACTCTGGAAGTTTTTCTCTTACAATATTAAATAATAATAATATTGAAACAATAATTGAAAAAATAGTTGATTCAATAATGACACCTTGTTAATTCATCCGGTACGGATTTTCTGTTTCAATCAACTGCTATAGATCCTGGTTCATCTAAATATTTTAAGTTAATTAATTTTGAAGCAGCATTCGTGTCAATTTAACTTTTAATTCATGATTAAATAGACCAGGTTTTCATAACTTAACATGGTCTCTGTTTCAACAAATTACGTTACTACTATACCGAAATGACAACCAATGATTTTCAGATGATCTCTAAAGTATGTTTGAATTTATTTTAAGAACTAATTGAGTTAAACCTTCATGAGAAAAGACTAATTAATTCACGATAATTCTGATTGCTCATTCATTTTTCATTATAGTTTTTATTAATATTTTAGTTAGCTTTTATTTTCACCATTAATTCTTTCTTTATAAGAGCAATTTACAATTTCACCTATTGATGCTTCTCAATCTCAATTCATTCTCCACCATTCTTGATTTTAGAATATAATTTTCCTCTTAATGTAGATAGGTACCTACTACCTAGTTACTTTAAAGGTATTTAACACCAAAACTCGAATTGACTATCCTACTTATAAGATATACAATGAGCCTCGTTGACCAATCTTATTCCGTCATATCGTTTCAATCAGATATGTAGTTTAAGTCACAAGATGGTTTTATAAGATTTCAATCGACTTCTTTGGTCTTACATACAAGCAATCTTGTTTAATAATAATAATAGATGTTTGAAGGATGTTATATGTATATGTAAGAAGCAGATAAAAATTCTAAAGTGAAAGTTATTTTATACTTTTTACGAGTTTTGACATTTTGAAGACGATCAAATTTATTTTGTTTAATTTTCCATTGTTGTTTTCATTCGGGTATGCTATGACTAAATTCGTTGTAAAAACATAATTTGTGATCAAAAGTAACGAAGTATATAAAATGTCGTGCGTCTCTTAAACTTCCTGAAATATTTAACTCTAAAATTCCGAAAAATGAAATTTTGTCATCATGCATTTATGCATAGGTATTCCCTAAAAATGTTTCAAATTGTGTAATTACTAAAGATATTTCCACCTTTACATTTTAAAAATATTTGCAAGAATCCTTGAAATGAACAATCACAGGAAACTATCTGTTCGCACAATAATTTTTGTGTGAATGATTGCAAGAAAGAAATTAAAGACCGAGAGTATGGTTCAACAAAAAACTTTATTTGTACAGATCCGAGTGATCTTGTTTAGTCCAACAACGAGAAGCGAATGAGATCTAAACTACTCAATTTAACAGTGATCAGAAAAAATTGCCCGATTTAAAGTTACTGTTAAAATTAATAATTAGACTATTATATATTGTTGTTACAATTTCTAACAATATCTTTTTCGATTTATCGCTGGCATTTGTCTTCCTAAATGGCAGATCAAAAAATTGAAGATTTTTCTTATTTTTATGAGTTATTTAATGAGAAAGGAAAAATATATTTAATTTAAGGATTTCCCGAAAAAAACAAATTAACAACATTTGAAGTAATGTCGTACAAGAGTCGCCGTTTAGCTTTGAAATACCGTCCGTTTGGCGGAAAAACTCGGCTTTACAAAGTTTCATTACAGCTACACGACAGCCGTACAGTAGAATATATTGTAGCAAAAAGGTCTACTATAAATACCATATATGTATCATCCTTGCAGTGGGTCGATAGAGTTAAGTGTGGTGAAATGGCACACAATTACGTTTTCAATAATTATGAGCTTGTATATAAATCTAATTGGCGAAAGTGGCGAAAGTGGTAAAAGTGGCGAAAGTAGCGAAAATATTGCGTACGGTTTGTTACTGAACAACACCACCTTTGAAAAAGACACTAGTGAAGATGCAACATTAAAAGATCTTATATAGAACCAATTTGGATTCGATGAGAAAATATAGAACCGAATTAAATTTAAGTTAATAACTTTTTAAAATGTAAAAGCGTATTTCTTTCACTTTATTTAGGGCCTAACTTTTTTCCAATTTTTATTTTCGCACAATTGGAATGTAGAAATTGTGTTTTTTTTCTGACCGTATTGACGTTGTTATATATATATAATGTTTCACTTAGCGTATTCCAAAACTATTTAAAATAAATTGTGCACAATATCACATTAATTCAGTGTTTTTTTTTTTTTATTTCAGGTATATTAGAAAATTATAAAGGAAAAGTGTTTAAAACATTAACACTATTTAGGTTAATACCTTTTTTTTATACAACACGATCCTTAAAGTACCATATTAATAGTCAAACGCCGTTAGGTGCAAATTATTTTATGTATTTCCCATGTGCAAAATGTCTATAATACACGGAGAAAAGTTTATTATAAAAATTACTATGGAGCTATTGTAACTGCGGATCAGTCAGGACACCATTTAAATATTATTATATTTTATTATAATTGGTACAATAGACATTATTATTTTTACTACAGGTCCATTGTAATTTTTCAATGAAACCTTGTAAATAATAGTTAAGGTAATATTTACAAGTAAGAATTTACTTTAAATTATATTAAATTTTCTTATATTTTTAAGAATTTTTATCATGCCCTTTACTTAAATTACTATGGCACCATTGTAAAAATTTCTTGATGCATATATTCTTCAGGGCTTTTCACTTATGACCGCACAAAGTATAATTTACATTGTACCATTGTAAATTTTATTTTAACCTTCACCTGTTCCCGCATTACAATGGGTTATAGTAAAAACTACAAGATTTTCCTGGTAAAATTTACTTTAAACTTTTCTACGTGTACTTTTAGAGCACCTATGCTACTAATGCTGCCTTAATATACATATTGACATTTTACTAAAACACTAGTTTACAAATTTTAATTTTTTCTTGCCCCTCATATGAAATGTAGTTTTTTCCTTCCTTTAAAGAAAACTAATCAGTAATGTAAAATCGGATTTTTTCCATCATGTTAAGTTTTCGAGAAAAACAGGTATACAAAATGAAAATAACTATATTTTAGCCACTTTTGGAAAAATTCTTAAAAACAACGGGATTTCGTAGCAGCTCGAAACGTTAGTCAAATCAAAGTTTGAATTCTAAACTATAGCTTTATAATATGTTATTAGTAACTTTTATTAAGATTTATTCAGGAAACTAGTTTTTCATGAATCTTCCCCCTGCCATGTAAATGAAATTAACCAACGGTATGTAGGAGCGGAACTCTAATGAAAAACCTGTGTCCCCAACAAACCTTGAAAAAGATTTTAATTAACTGATATTTTATAACTATAGTATAGAATTTAAGCATTCATTTGAACTGCGTTTGGGACCGCTACCGCAAAAAGGAATTTTAAAAATGGCTAAAATACGGATTTTTTAAATCTTAACTCAATTTTTCTTGAAAATCTGACGTGACGTTTTTTTATTATTTTTTTTCGAAATCAGAGAATCTTAATAATAACATACTTAGTAAATTTTTTAAGGGGACCAAAATCTTGTAAACTAGTGTAATTCATTTAATTAAAAATAATGAAAAAATACTATTTGGGTCGCCAAAGGGAAGGGAGCTAGGACTATAAGTAGGATCTAATCTTATAAGGAGAACACATTAATTTAAAAATTCATTTCACTGATTCAATACGATTTCTCACATTTTTATAATAGTGGATACCACGTTTAGAAACTTTCAAAACAATGGTTTGAGGAGATTTAGATATTCGGACCGCGATTTCTGGTGGTTATATGATCATTCAATAGCAGCAACGACAACATAATCGACTTTGGAAAGAAAAATTACCAAAAAAAATTAGCATTATTTTGCAACACCCAAAAAATAATAGGGTTTTTGAAGCTTTTATGCAAAACAAATGCCAGATTCTGAAATCGCATCCCCAAGAAGCCCTTATATACGAATTTGGAAGAAAATCGCCCCAATTTGCTATTCGAATAATACAAATGAACTTGCGTGCACAAAATCCTGGTTTTGCGCATTAATGGGTTAATATAGTGGATATAATTGAAATACACTTTTACGTTTAATGTTATATCATTTAAAAAGGTTCATAGCAAAATCTGATGAGATAACATACATATGTATTATCTTAATGTGGATATCTCATAATTTGTAGAGGAAGGTCGGGTAGCCCCGGACGGCGGGTAACCCCGGACATTTAAATTTCTTAGAAACTAACCACGTTGCATAGGTATAGTTTTATTATAAATATGTGCCCGCTGGAGTAAAAACAAATCCAACTTAATTGCGGCGTGGGCACAGAGTGAGTTACACGTGAGTGTGTGTTTTGTTCCCGGCAAAACAATTTCGTTGCTCCTGTCAAACTTCATTGAAGGTTATCAAGTACAATAAGTAAGTGTGCGTACTTGTTTTTTGGTTAATGTTGTAGGAAATTTTATATATTTAAAGGTTGTAATAGTATTTGTAATATTTCTTGTACAATTTAAGAGCTGTGTCTAAAAATTTTGCATGATAGCGATCGGGTACCCCCGGACACGATAATGTCGGGTACCCCCAGACATGGTTTTAAGTTTTGAATTTTGCGATATTTTTTTAACAAACTACAATTGTATTGTCAGTTTGCTTATTTATGGAAATTACTTTCAAATGTTGTTACTATTGTTGCAGAAAGATTTGAAATATTCCGAAATTTAAGGGGAGAATTAGTAAGTTAAAAGTTATTTATATTAATAAATTTTAATAATTTTGAAAATGTACAATTGAAGTGTTTTTTCTTTTATAATTGAGATCTAAAGCTTCTCTTCTTAATGCCGAATAATAATCTGCTAGCTCAAATAAAAAGTCTGTCGTCAGTCCCGCTGTCCAAACAAAAATTCCACTATCGGTCCGCAGAGACTGACGCCGGCCAAACGGAAAGTTCACTGTCATTCATGGGGGATCGACGCACGCCGCGATCAACGTGTTAAATATATAACATTTTCAAATAACATTTCACTCTTTCCCACGCAAAAATTCCCTTTTCCATTTGAAACATATAAAAATCTATTTCAAAATTGCTCTTTTTTATATAAAAAATACTAAATTCCAAAACATTAGTATCGATGTTTAATTTCGAAAAGAGCTTATTATTCTAAATGTAAAGTATCAGAATTCAATCCAAAAGTGTATTTTTGTTCAAAACAAAAGTAAAAAAGTTGTTTGTAAGGCCAAAAAACGATTGTTTACTATGTCCGGGGCTACCTGCCATATTTTGTGTCAGCTAAAAAGGAAGGCCAAAGTATTTTTTAAATATTTCTTTGAAATAATTTGATATGATTACTAATTCTTAATTAACATAAATGAAAAAGTTCCTAGTTTTATTTTAAGAGTAAAATAATTATAGGAATTTTGTTTTTTGGTATTTTTATTTGCAATTCATTTAAGTGTCCGGGGCTACCCGAATTTCCCCTATGTGATAACCAACACATTAACATAAACATATGAACTATTACTTTTTAATAGGATACATCACACTGACAAAAATTAGTTGAAAAAACCTTTAAAAAAATATTAATTTTATGTGTACGATACTTTACTTTCCAAAATTTTACGTACCATATAGAGGGTATTTCACATTGCGTATGCCAAAATAAGTGGGGTGAAAGATTTCACCTATACAAACACAAAATTGTAGAACAGGGAAGGAAAAATCTCAACCGTTTGGAAGTTACAGAGTGATTCATAAATTTGGAATTTTCATGGTATGTACATCATTAGTTCATTTTTATCTTTTGATCTACTCAACGCAGCGACATCAAACTCACGTCAAAAATACTACTATACACTACTGTACCAATGTCCTTTCCAAAACTTTCCACTATGTTGATCTACCTCCTCCTACCACTGTGATTACAGTCACTTACTTTCCTAAAATCCAGGATTTCCCTAAATTTTTTTCCGAAATTCATGTAATAAACACACTTGTTTTTTATTTTTGTTAAATTTCCCGTCTTTTTAGCCTCCCAAAAAGCTATAACATGTGCAGGCAGAGAAAGGATATTCAAATTTATTTGTAAAACACCTTTTGCGGAATATTATAAAAATTTGCATTTAAAAGATATTAAGAATCTGACATTTCAAACTATTATAATAATTTTGATTATTATTTACTTTAAGGTCCAACTCTTCGATAAGATTTCGCTTGAAATATGTCATTCTTGGAGTCATTCTGAACAAATATATATATATATAATATATATAGGGCGCGCATTTGCCTCCTTCATTTTTTTTTTTTTTTAGGTAGAAAATTAAATATTTCATTCTTTTCATTTTGGAATTGCATACCATAGGGCAGTGAAGGCAAATAATAGGTGAACAACAGGGAGTGAAACGCATTTTTGAAAGTTCGACTTACTATAGATGCCTTCTAAAAATGTTTTGAAATTGTACACCATAGAGCAGTTTAGGGCAAACAGTAGATAAACAACAAGAGTGAAAAGCATTTTTAAAACTTTAACTTCCTAGCGATGCCTCCTAAAAATGTTTTGAAGTTGCATACCATAGGGTAAATAAATTATTCTTGGTTGGAGTTCGAGTGATTAATGCAGACTTCTCAAATTATTATTTTTTGCATTATTTTTATTTAAAAAATTCACTTAAAAAGTTATTGTAAGCTATTTAAATTAATATGCTTACTTAAAAATAAAACATCTGATAACGCAATACAATTAAAACTGCCGTCGTATTTATTTCCCACTTTTGCAAATTTTATGGAATTCTCTAGCAAATAATGTTTTTAGGTGAAAAACTAAGATTACCATCCATTTTACATTCTAATACTGTGCGGTATTTATTTGTAATATATCTTGGATCGCAGCTTTTGTTATATACCACCTGTATTACAGTATATTCCCCTGGAATTAGATTTAATGTTGGTCTATATTAAAATTAAATATAATGTTATTTGAGTGAATAATAAAACCATAAATATTAAAAAATAATACAAAATAATCTTGCTTTAACACCTGGCTTTATTATATCTTACTTTTTATATATTGTATATGCTGTTAATAGAAAGGCCATTTTAAGAAATACCCTACATTTTTAATTGCTATTTTTTTTTTATAAAAATACCTTATATACGATTAAGAAAATTTCTTTAATGATATGGTTACAAATCATCTTAAATTCAATAGATTATCAGTGACATCGTTGCTGAACTGGATTACTGAAAATTTTGCGCCTATCAAGTGACGTCTTATAAAATTCTTCAAAACTTGACTGCGGTAATCTAAACTACAAACTTTATTTTATCATCAGAAGAAGTTTATCAGAAAAATACCAATTTATATACATATTGTTGGTTTGCTTTACGGAATTTCACGTTTATTAATAAAATGCGGGTAAAATTGTGGGTTATGGTAAGGCAATAATTTTATTGTATGACCGATAGCTACTTCTCAAGAGCCTTTATTTTAGAACTAAAATGTGGATTTAACTTTCCTTGAGGTATTGAATCCATAATCATATTTGCATTTTGATTCAATTATCTTCAACCCTTTGAGTGCCAGAAGGCGAAATATTACTCCCCCGTGTCAGAATATAAAGTTTACCTAAATATTATATTTTTATAATCATACATTTTTGTTTAAAATCATCTGGCATTTATCAAAAATGTATAAAAATTTCCTCTGGGAATTAAAGGGTTAAGGAAATTTGAGTAACTAAAATCTAAACTCTAACATTATTTGCATTTTGGCGCTACTGCTATCAGTGGAATAAGTTGTTATACCATTACTGCTATTCTAAATAATCTAAATACAGACATTTTTAAAATCGTTAAAAACTATGCATTTCAAATTCTATCTTGAGGATTATAACATTCTTACTTACTCCCAAAAATAACCTCTTTGATCTTATTAAATTTTATTTTAAGCCCATTAAAAGGAAATCGGGTCAGTACAACCCGTCGGCTAATTTTTTCACAAGATACTGATAGTGAAATATCCAATCGACTGAAGAGGTAATCTCTTGCAAACCCGAAATTTTGTAGGAAGGACTTAGTCGGGGAAACAACAGACTTCTTAAAAAGATTCATTACAGCTGACACTCTTTTGTCCGATCTCATTAAAACTGCACCACTCAGCTGGTGACTAACTCATTTGCTTTTGAAAGCCATACGAAAATCTACTTTACATACGATTGACCCTTAGAACGGAGCAAAGGATCATAAATGCTGTGCAGGGTTTAGTTATTAAGTTAAGAACTGAGATCATAACTGCTTCATAAAGGATGTAATTACTTGAACGGATTCTAAAATAGCCTAAATTATTTTCTAGACAAAAGAGGCATCAGCCCACTTGTTATAGGTCTATGAGAAATGTTATTATTAGGGGATATTCCCTGGAATTTTTTACACGCTATTGAGATCGGGGTAATCTTGTTTTTATTTCCTTTAATCTCAAGACGTATAAAATAATTTTATTTTAATAACGTTGCGTTACTATTTATCACAATAATTATATCTTAGTATTTTATCGGATGTTTTATTTCAGTAAAAATCAGAGTAATTGTCGACGATAACTAGGGACTGGGATTTATAGTTAGGAACCTCTCATTTCAAGTGTTGTTTTATCAAAGTTTTGAAACATACGATTACGCATTCAGTTTGGTGACGAATATTTCTTAATTTTAATTAAAATTAATACAAAGTTTACTAATTTTAATGAAAACGAATACAAAGGTGGTCCCAAAACCACCTGTTTGAAACTCTTTATATACACCCATGGACAACTAATTAGAAACACATATATGATGTTGAATTGAGTTGAAAATGTTCTTGTTTCATATGTATAAAAAGGAGCTAAATTAACATTCTCTGACTTACAATGTATTAAAACTTATAGTTAAATGTCAATTGTTTTTTTAAACATTTTGAATAGAATGCCATAATATTTCCCATACATAAATTTCGCCGGACAACTAATTAGAAACACTCGTTTTGGATAGAATAAAAATTGTTTTTTTTTTCCAATATTTCGTAGGAAAACCTGTTTGTAATATTATTTCTTCGCACCTCTTCTAGTCGGCTACATCTCTTCACAAGTATATTTTCCCATGCTAATTTAATTGCAATAAAAAGTTCGTCAAAATTTTTGAACTTTTTTGAAGAAACTGATTTCTGTATGTCGCCCCACAGGTATTCAGTAGGATTGAGGTGCGCATTTGATGCAGGCAACTGCAGCACACTAATAAAGTTGGTTTGAAAAGAGTTGTTGGTATGCTTTGCTGTGTGCCTAGAATCGTTGTCCTGTTGGAATGTCTAGATCATAGGCAAATTTCCCTCAGCACATGACAACATTACGTTTTCAAGTATGTCGACGTACTTTTCCTTCATCAGGATGCCTTCTATGCTATGAATGGGACCAATTCCATACCAGGAGAAGCAGCCCCACACGATGAACGATCATCCGCCATACTTTACAACAAGGGTAGTATACCTCGAATCAAATGCAGCGGCTTTAGGTCGACGAACAGACCTTCTACCGTCGGGACCCATTCTATTAAATTTTGTTTCGTCGCTCCCTAACACATATTTCCATTGGTTTGGTGTCCACGCCAAATGAGGTCTGTCAAAATTCGATCCTTTTCTTTCGGTTGCTCGCAGACACTAATGGTTTCTTCCGTGAAAATCTGCCGTGCAACTCAACCTCAGCCAAACACCATCTAACGGTTCTCGCTGAAGCTGCCGTTACGTTACCACCGAAAATTTTGTAGTGGATGTCAGCAGAGTTCTTTCTAGTGTCCTTTTTCACTGCTCTGATGATTTGTCGATCTGTTAGCTCAGACATTTTCCGAGATCTTATTTTTCTTAGAACATTTTCCATTGTTCCGTGTACTTGGCAATGTTTTACTGTTCCATAAACAAGTTTTAAAGAGCATATCTATTGGTTTGCAATTTAGCAATAAGACATTTTTGCTTGCCAAAGACGCACTACTTCCATGTGCATGGAAGCGTTACAATTTTTCTTCTTGCCCGTGTTTATAAACAATGTATTGACAAAAGTAGTGTCTTAACATGAATGCAACTTAAATATTTACCAATGCAATTATTCAGAGAACTCAATTTTTGTTTAATAAGATGGAAAAATGAATACTGTTTCTAATTAGTTGTCCATGTAAAATAGCATTCACGCGAAATGATATCACCACAGGATGTTTGTGTGGGCACGAACTACTACTAAAAGTGCAGTTTTTAAGTAGCACGTGGTCGCTAGGTTTTCGCTGGTATCATACCGTTAGATTTGAAACTAAGAAGAAAGAAGGAGAGTGCACAAAGCAGTGCTGATCAAACTGTTTCTAATTATTTGTCCACGGGTGTATATCGAAAATCAGTTCATATGAGTTATCGAGGCCCCTACTGAAAACTTCTAGAGCAACGGCAGTCATTCAGACAGGTGTGACGGGAATTTTTACTTGGCCAGTTGAAAATTGCTTTTGTTGTACATATATAGTAATCTTGTAGATCTTTAGTGTATTTTAAAACATAAGTTTTATTGCCATGCTGATAATGATCCAATTTGTTTCCGCTTTTCTTTTTCATACTTGTTTGTCCGAACCTCAATAAACATGCAAAGATCTATCATTAAAATTGACGTTTCTTGTTTGCAATTCAATTAGAGAGTTTTCCTCAGTTATTTCAGCTAGAAAAATACCCAAAAAATATATCATACATGTGTATCGCCGCGGATTAAATCAAGAACAAATATTGTAATATTTACAAGATGTGTATGAATCGACGATCCGCTTGAGTTGGATGATTAGCGTGTTCCACAAAATTATTTGTAACTTATACTTTTCTTCCTTAATGTACAAATAAAACAAATACTATGGAATTTAATGAACTTTTATTAAAACTAATATTTCATCTGCTTTGGGCTTGGGTGTCAGCTACCTGTGGGTTTAGGCGGCGGAAATCCTGGTAGCCTTGGCCTTACAGGTAGGTCTGAGTACCCAATAAGGAGCCCCGAATCAGACACCCCCAAGCTAAGGTGGCCCAACGTACGTCAAGCGCTGCTTGGTTAAGAGGTACCTTAGTCTTTAGTATGCTGGAAACCCAAGCCAAGGTGGAACAGCATACATCGAGGACTGCGTAGCTAGGGGGGAGCTTAGTCGTTAGTATGCAGATTCCAGATACCTGGCGCTCTCTGGTTTTAATCTAGCCTTCCTGGGGACATAACGGGATCACTGTCCTCGGGTGACATAATTCACTCCCGTATTCGTGGGAACTTTATAGATACCAAGTTTTTAAATAAG
This sequence comes from Dysmachus trigonus, assembly GCA_949715965.1. Taxonomy (NCBI): domain Eukaryota; kingdom Metazoa; phylum Arthropoda; class Insecta; order Diptera; family Asilidae; genus Dysmachus; species Dysmachus trigonus. Next base: position 31,492,501 of record OX454321.1, on the reverse strand, counting down.
GTGGATACTACCTCTGAAATGGCAGAACAGGTGGCGCTTCGAAGCCAAGGAGCCCTGTTGACATGAAGGGTTGATGACTTTGTGAGTGACTCGGACATCACCCTCATACCTGAAGAGCTGATCCATCGGCTGTAGAGGCATGCGACTTCCAGTCAAGACAACGCAGCGAATCTCCCCTGTTAGACGAGCAACGGTCAACTAGACCCGAACCTGAATCCTGTCTCGAAAAGGGCCCTAGAGGCACTAGCAAGGAGAGGGCGAAATACAGCGGGGTGGCCAAGCAACGATTCAAGTGGCTCGTGAATCAAGGCCACAGCCGGGAGGAGACTCGAAAACTACACTGAGAGAAAATTCTAATAATTTTTACGTTTTTTTCAAAGAAAAATTACGGTGCTCTCCCGTAAACAGGACTTAAGTGACAGGCATAGGTAAAAGTACTATGTGCACAAGATAAAATTACGCTGTGGCACCGTAAAATTTCCGTCTACGAAAAAAAAAGCACCGTTGGGTAAATTTTGATGTAGATATTTTAATGCATTAGAAAGTAGGATAAGATATTAACTACAAATATTTATATTGTAAAGAAATTCCAATCGAAAATATAATAAAGCATATAAACCCTCTCTGTGAAAGACTTTTGCGGTGAAAAAAAATGCATATGATCTAACTCTTTCGAAGACTTTCGGATAACTGACCTGTCCGACTGCACTCCGATTTGAAGATTCCATGAAACACATGTTTAGCAGTAATAATAAAAATGTCATACTTACAGACTTTCCGTAAGCGACTACGCAGCGAGCAAATTTACTATGAACAACACTCGTAAGCCGTACCAATTTCCGAAAAAATCCGATCGTACACCCGATGTACTTCGGCTTCTAAATTCAGTAGAAAATTACGTTGTGGCACCGTAAAAATTCCTTTATGAACTAGTACAATTTCATGAAGACTAAGTAAATTTTCCTTGAATCAACAGGAAATTTTTCTTAGCATAAAAATTTACTGTGCTGTACAGTACGTTTCGGAAAAATTCTTGGATGAATAGTAAAAAATACTATGTCAACCGTATTTTATCTGTTATTCCCTCGTAAATTTTCTAGGAACTTGTCACTTAAGTCCGGATTACAGGGGATAGCACCGTAATTTTTATTAGAATTTTCTCTCAGTGTAGTCGATAAACCCCTAAGAAAGCGCTAAACGCACCCGATCGGAAAGGACTCCTCCAGAGCTCGAAAACGTAAAAAAGGAGAGTTGGGATAGTCCGCAGGCCGGAGAAGAAAGAGGGAGTGAACAGGAAAGGTGCAGGAGCCCGCAGATCCTACGACACCTCCATCCTACAAACACGTCCTGACTGGGATGATGATGGGCATTCTCCCAAAAAACTTCCCAGCGGAGTCTCTTAACACTAGCCAGTTAAAGGCTTTGCAAGGGGCTATACATGAAACTATTCTATTGAAAGAGGAGGGAAAACTAAAGCCCGCTTTCAATGGAATCTTACATAAGGCAGGCTGGCTGTGGTGGAGGGATTGGAGGCTCTGTCGAGGGAGGAAGTAAAAGACCCTGTGGTGGCACGGCGGCCGATCCCGACGGCCCCAGCGGTCCCCTTGGCGGGCAGCAGTGCTGGAAATGTCCCCACAACTCATTCAACAAACCAGGCTATGACTAGCTTAACCAAGAGACGGATCACCAGCTCGAAGCCTCTGGTCCCTATAGCTGAGCCACCGTCACACCATGGCAAAGGCAAAATCTTAGAGACTAAAGGGAGGACCAGATAGGGAAAACCGCACTCACGGCCCAAAGACAAGAAGGACGGAAACAAGTCATTAGGACAGGCTGTTCAAAAACCCAAGGATCCAAAGAAGAAATCCGGTAAAGACAGCCTGCCCAAAAATGCCTAGCTGTTGTGATGCTGCCCTAAAATTTATACAAGTGAATCTCCATCACGCAAATGAAGCTTCAGACGTGTTAAGCCGGAGATTCACTAAAGAGAAGATTGACGTAGGGCTAATTCAAGAGCTCTGGTCCTGCAGAGGAATAATCAAAGAGATACCGTCAATTAACCAAAGTAAGTTGAACTATAGTAAGGAGCACCCAGCTCCTAGAGCTGCGATTCTAGTATTTGGCCTTAGTCCCGTCCTCAGAGCTCACCGCGCGTGACTTGGTTGCTGTGATTATCGACGTCTCTACAAACGCGGGAAGGAGAGAAGTCATTATCGCCTCAGCCTACTTCTCAATTCTGCGAAGCCCCGGTACCACCACGTTGCATTCGGATCAAGCTCAGTCTGTGTAACATAATCTCCCTAGAATATCTCTACCCACATTTTCGGGTGAATATAACTGGATGAGTTTTCGTGATTTGTTCCGTTCTGTGATTCATCAGAACATCCAATCTGGATGATGTGCAATTACTTTATCAAATGAAAACTGCACTAGTAGGAGAGCAGCACATATTATCAAGCAATTTAATATCACGAATGAGAATTATGTATACTTCAGCATGGAAGACATTGACTCAATAGTACGAAAATAAGCGGATTCCTGTTTTATCACTTTTAAAAACCTTCATCTCCCAAACAAAAGTTTGCATAGAGTCAGCAAGTGCAAATACTTACTTGACATCACAAAGAAGTGCTTAGCATCGCTGACCAATTTAGAGGTAGGGATCCCCTCCTAATCCACATTTTTACTCAAAAGCTCTCTCCAGAAACTCATAAGGCATGGGAAGAATTGATCGGGGATTCTACTGACATTCCTACTTGGAAAGAATTGCAAAAATTCTTGGAGCTTAGGTACAGAATTTTAAAAGCTATTGCTGGGGGAAAATCAAAGCCGCATGTTCCTAGTGCAATTGCACTCACCGATAAGTGGCATGAATCTAATAAGCTGAGAGTACGAAAGTTTTGATTTGTACTTTGAGCCGCATGAAAGTTTCGCACTCTCAGCTTAGCCTGTGCAAGGCTAATCACTCGATAAGAGTATGTCCCAAATTTCTGAAGCTTGACCCAAAGAATCGAATGAGTGTAACGAAATCTAAAGGATGTTGCATCAATTGTCTCGGAAATTACAATTCTCTGAACAAATGCCTTAGTACAGCTCGATGCGCGGAGTGTGGTGCTAAGCATCATACATTGTTACACGTTTCGCTGCAATCTAAAGATATAAATTTAAAACCGAAAATTAAAAGCGAGAATCCGAATCGCGAACCGTCCGCTAAACTGGAGTTCCCAGGCGACACGCTATATCAAGAGCCAACCACTTCTACTGCACTCAATCACTTCATAGCGGCAAGCCTACATGTACTATTGGCTACAGCAATTGTTTACATTGAAAGCTTCGGAGGTCTGCAAGCAGCGCGAACACTGATTGACCCAGGTTCGCTAGCCATCTTTATCACTAACTCGTCGCATGAAATTATCTCAATCTAGTACGATGGTCAAAATCACTGTCCTAAAAACACCGGCTAGTGACCGTGTCGTGCAAGTCGCAGCGATCGCTCTTGACACGTTAATACATCTTTTACCGTGTATAGCTTTATTATCAGAAAAGTGAAAACACCTTAAAACCATATTTATGAGTTTGGATAAGGGTCAAAACCTTACGGCTTGAAACACGCTTATTTAAGTCAATATATTATTTATTATTGATATTTACTTTCTTAAACCTAACAACAATTTCAGTCTTTCAGAATTAACAAACTAACACAAAATAAAACTCAATAATTCAATAAACAATAAAAAATAAATTAGTTCTTCTTAATTTACTTTATCGTACTTTTGTCTTACCTGAACGTGAAAAGAAAAAGTCTCCTTTTCATTAAATGATTTAGTGATGAAAAATAGCATACGTAACTCGGGCGGTACCCAGCCGATTGTCCATGATGGCAATCGACTGGTTACCGCCTTGTTGCTTAATATACTAATGTGATCTGACATATTCACCACAACATATGTCATACTTCAAAATACAGCATAGAATTTTTTTTTGGTTGTGTTCCAAAGTGGTGAATCAAATATGGCGTCCGAACAGTTGCAATTTCATGGAACTTTTTATTAAAATGACTCAAAGTACTTTTAGGGTCGCTGATATTAAGCCAGTTATCAAAATATATAAATTAAAGATGGCGGATCTAATACAGCTGCCCAAAATTTAAGAAATGTCCGCCCGCAAAGGATTTACAAGGAAATGAAAACATAAAGATTTTGGAGGTTGGTAATTTTAAATTCTGGGCACAAAAGCAAAGTTTTTTTAAAAATCATGTCGATTTTCTTCACTTGTAAGACGAAAGCAATGAGAAATGACCACACATTAATCAGAATCAAAAATCGTGTCGACTTGTGTAATATGAGCAGACATTTTCGTACTCATATTGCTAGACGGAGTTAAAACAGGAGTAATTGGCACGCTTATTGCCCAAAATACTACCTTTGGCTGGATTTTGTCATTACAAATATAAGCTGACCAGCAACGCTCGAAAATGAGGTTGTAGCATTTATCAATAATAACATTAATCAGAATATCATTAGACGTTGGGCTAGGACATTGGAGAACACTGGTTCAACAGCAACTCCTTCGGCAATTGTTCAATAGCATTTCTTACCAGGATGACATTTTTAGGGGTTCTTACCGTTCTGCTATTGAACAATTGCCGAAGGAGTTGCTGTTGAACCAGTGTTTTCCAATGTCCTAGCCCAACGTCTAATTGCATTACTTACCCCCAACAGGGATATTGAAGTGCAGTCGGAAAGCCCTCTGCGTGGCGATAACAGAACGGCCATTTTCAAAAAACGTCCTCACAGCAAACCCGCGATGCTCTCCCGTCCGAGGCATGGTTGCTACTGAAAACTAGACCCCCCCACTCCTGCAATGAGGCCTCGCCCCTCTTCCCCCCACCACCACAGGCCGAGCGCTAGCCGGTCAAAACCGGTTCATACCTTTTGCCCCACCCTGTACTATATTGTTTGATAACGTTAGCCGCATCTCCCACAAGTGTTGTTTTGAGATAATGAAATTTTTGCACAGCTTCCAACGCTTGGTTTTCGTGAATGACTGATACAAAAAGATCACGGAAACTAACCCATTCATTGTAGTCTCCAGAGAATTTGGGTAGGTTGATGCGCGGTAAACTCGAATGAGTGGAGGATTTTGGGGAATCCTCGCTTGTAATGTGGGGAGGGATATTAGTTGGATCTGCCGCTTTGTCGGCTTTCTCCAATCTTTTGATATGTTCGAGCAGTTCTCCCTTAAACTCATAGAAGATTGCTTCCTGAGTTGAGGAGCAATCTTCCGAAAAATATTCAAGGGTATCGTCCTCTCTCGATTTTATCAGCGCGATTTGGCTTTCGTTTTCAATAAACTTTTGCCATAGCTCGTGCCAGCCGTTAACCCGTCCGACGTAAAAGCCGTGGGTGCGTTTGCTAACCCCCGTCTTCTTTGTATTTGCTACAAATTTGGCCATTTGTTCCATTAATGACATTTGTGCAATAATAAGGTTTTTTATGTCTGCCATTTTTCCAGCAACTAATTTTACCACGCACTTAAATAAGGGAATAAGGAAAAGAGGGACTTACGGTTTTAGGGTCTATTTAGATCCGGTTCGAAGGACCAATGTTAATTCATTGAATCGGGTGTTGTCCACCTTCCCTTCCTTGGTACTGCAGTAAAACACCTTTTTCTTGGCACAGTATTTATTTAACATTAACTAAACTACTCGTTACACTTATAATTACAAATGATCCGATCAACCGTAGTGCTTGCCTGGATCCACAGCCATCCAAATCGATGGAAATCTTTCGTTGCGAATCGAGTTTCAGAAATTCACACTAATGCATCAGAATCATGCTGGCGACATGTTCCGTCGGAAGAAAACTCTGCCGATTTAGCATCCCTGGGAATTTTTGCGTCGGAATTGATACAGCACTCGGAATGGTGGAAGGGCCCGTCATGGCTAGAAAAAGGTACTGAAAGCTGGTCCACAACACGATCTGAGCTAGTAGAAAAAGAGATGAAAAGGTTAAAATCATTTCAGGTAGAAGTCCAATCGGAACAAATCATTGATCGATTTTCTAACTACATGAAAGCATGCCGTACGATCGCATTCTGTCTCCGATTCATTAATAAATGTCAGGCGAATCAGCAAGAACCATCAAAAATTAAAGTAACAAATCCAACTAAGACTAGCTACCTCACTCCTGAGGAACTAGATAACCTTAAAAGGAAAATTCCAATCTCACAGAAAAGCTCAATCTTATCACTGAATCCATTCGTGGACGAGAATCTCATTCTCCGTGTTGGCGGACGTTTAGCGGAAGCTAACCTGCCTTTTGCTGAAAAACATCCCATCATCCTACCGTACGAGTCAAAACTCACGGAATTGTTAATTGAACACACTCACAAAACTTCCATGCATGGCGGACCTTCACTCATGGGCACAATATGACGAAAGGAGTATTGGATAATTAAAGTCAAAAGAGCGATTAAAAAGATGCTGCAGCAATGCATCACATGTCTTCGATGGAGACAGCAGACGGCCAGCCAAATCATGGGAAATCTGCCATACCATCGAATAACTTTAGAGCGCCCCTTTTATGCAGTCGGAACGGATTTCGCCGGTCCGATTTCCATCAAGCTAAATCGATCCCGGAATGCGAAAACAGCTAAAGCATACATCGCTATCTTCATTTGCTTCGCCACCAAGGCAGTCCATATTGAGGCAGTGAGTGATTTAAGCTCCGAAGCCTTTCTAGTCGCCTAACGGAGATTTTTCTCCAGGCGTAGTATCTCCAAAGACACTTATAGTGACAATGGCACTAATTTCGTCGGAGCAGCAAAACTTCTAAAGGAAGAATTAAATGAAGCAATTCGTCGCAATATTCCAATAATTGCAGAAAAACTAGCAAGCCATAATGTTAATTGGCATTTTATTCCCCCCGGTGCTCCACATTTTGGAGGGCTATGGGAAGCGGGAGTAAAATCTATCAAGCACCATCTGCGAAGGGTACTTGGCCAAACGCTCCTCACATTTGAGGAATTGACCACCGTTCTATGTCAAATAGAGGCAGTTTTAAATTCACTGCCTCTATGCCCTTCATCATCCCATCCAGAAGATCTAACTCCACTAACCCCAGGATATTTTCTCATCGGTAATGCCCCTCTTACGGTACCAGAGATAGATAAAAGCAACGAAAAAAATCTCCCTGCTATCTCGCTGGCAACTGCTTCAGAAGCTCAAAGGAGATTTTTGGAAACAATGGCGTTCAGAATATCTATCTCGATTGCAACAGAAACAAAAATGGAAAATAGCTCAACCATCGATTAATCAAGATGATCTCGTGCTTTTAAAAGAAAACAACCTACCGCCCTCCGCGTGGAAACTCGCGAGAGTTGTAGCTACTCATTTAGGATCGGATCAACAAGTCAGGGTAGTGGTATTGAAGACCGGATCGTCAGAACTGAAACGACCTATCACTAAAGTTTGCGTATTACCATTTGTCAATAAAGACAAATTGACAACGAATGTGAACAGCCCCTCTGACTAAAATATGATACCATTAAACACAATAAGTATACTACCAGGTAATTTAGCCATATAAATATAGAATAATAATAATAATATAGTGCTAAAATTTCGACATAAATCAACGGAATTGCATTATTTCGACAGCTTCAGTCATCATGTGGAAGCTCCTTTGTTTTCTGATCGTGCCATCCAATGCTTGGGCTCTTATCGCATTTGATTGTGGGCACGACAAGATGAATCATACCCGAGTCTCCGTCTTAAGCGTAGAAAACTGTAAACTGGAACTCTCCAACGCGGTGCATGAAAGTGAAGACATTCAGTTGTTGGAGTTAAACACGGTAGCATCAATTCAGATCTTTCAGTGCAAAATAAATATTTTGCAAACCGTATATCACTGCGGCATGTTCAGCCATCTCTCTTTGGTTCCGGGAGGGCTCAGCTGATGTATCAAAAGAAAAATGTGCTAAAATCCAGCAAGATGGAACGTATAAGCTGCAAAGTAGTAAAATGATCAGGGATCTTAAAGCGAATTCAACAACAAGAACATCAGTGACTGTAGCATGCTCTCTTGATGCTAAAGGTAACTGTGAAGGGACATCGTATACATTCGGCACGCATTCTTGGCAAAATATAATCGTGATGCAAGCCATCGAAGTTACAGTCAACGACTATACAGGCAATTTTCGGTTAGATGATAACAAAATTGTCCTCCGCAAGAATGTTCTTTGTCCATATCTGAACGGGAGGTGCATAGATATTGAGCATGGAATGATTTTTTGGGACATGGTCGCCGAAAATTCGTGCGAAGAGAAATCATATACTGTGTTATATGAAGGAAACGCGACGAAAACCCAAACATATGACATTGCAAACAACCAATCTCACCTTATATATGCAGTGAATACCGGTGACATCGTCTTTGCCTTGGAGGTTATTAAATCAATTCCAATATGCAATCATCCCGATTATCAGACTGAACATCCACGCTTGCTTATCGTGAAAAAAGCAAGCCAGAATTATAGCTTCAAGACCGAAGCGATAATCTCCAAAAATCTAGATCTTTTCGCGTATATCAACGCCAAGTTTGTCTATGTTGAAAGACACTTGAAAAATCAAATCCAAAATCTACACATGCACCTGCTTCATAAAAAATGCGAATTAGAACGACAAGTTTTAGAGACACAACTAGCGGTTGCGCATCAGCATCCCTCCGAATTCGCCTTTATGCAAATGAAAGAGCTCGGTTACACAGCAATATCACGAGGCGAGGTAATCTACCTGATAAAATGCCAAGCAGTAGAAGTAACTGTCAGAAAAACTGGAAGATGCTATCAGGAACTCCCAGTTCTTTACAACAACAACAGTTACTACATGACGCCTACCACTCATCTCCTTCACGAATACGGCACACAGATTCCATGCTCAGCAACACTAATGCCTGCATATTTAATTCACGGATCCTGGTATGGTTTCAATCCAATAGGCCAGAAACGGGAATCTCCATCCTTCAAATGATATTCCGTGGGAATACGAAGATCTACACGATCTTATAAAGTCCGGCCTTTATTCGTATGAAAGCACGGATAAACTAAGAAAACAAATAATGTATCCCACGGAACGAAGAGCCATCGAAAATGTCATCACGCAAACATTAATTGGCCATGAGCCCGATCAGCAAGACATTAACGTACTATACATATATGTTCTCCTCCAAACAAATAAATCATCTTTTAACCGAGTACTGGCAACCAACCTGGGGGCTCTTTACGAAATTTGGTAATATCAGCGCTAACATGGTTGCAATTTGGATTATCATGCATGCAGCGAAATGTGTCATCTCCATGATCATCAACTTCCACTTAATCAGGCGGATTCATGGTTGGAGTTGGTGGTTGTTAGGAGCGTTATGTGACACATTCACACATTACATAATTAAAGGACACAGACACTCCGAATCACCAGACCCGATCAAGTTAACCTCCGTCATCTGCAGCATGGATAAGGAAGCCAAAACAAGCGAAGCGGCAATCGCGCCCTCGCTAGAATCATTAAATGTCTCCACCGTAACGGATTTTGATATAGTACAGCGGCAAACAAAGATTTACCCGCCTTTGAAGGTGGATCACAGCCAGCATTGCACTTAGTCCCCGTATTTTTTATAAATTCCTTTCCTTCCCCTTTTCCTTACATATATCATAAACTTTTTTTCCTATTCCGAATCCATATTTCAACTAGGCGAGTCGGGGCGCCCATAAAGTAACCCTTTTCATCATCAGGAGTCAAGCTGGCAGCGGGAGGAAATGCTCCGACGAGACCCTCCTTCCACTCATCTTTAATTATATTTTCTAGGTTCTCGAAATCATGGGATTTCAAGACTGTCCGAGATGTCTACGCCTGCAGAACCTGCGAATTCCGTCCCTACCAACGCACCCGATACGTCCGGTCGCCCTCAGGTGCAAACTTGGGACTTCCGACGTCAGCGCATGGCCGATTGATCAACCTTCGACGGAATTGGAGCGGGCAGAAGCCGGCAGTGGTAAACTAAAGTGCGGATCCTACGTATCGAGAGGCAATAATCTTCGAGTTCGAGATTTGCTATTTGTAATTATACAATCATTATACGGATAATTTGTAATTATAAGTGTAACGAGTAGTTTAGCTAATGTTAAATAAATACTGTGTCAAGAAAAAGGTGTTTTAGTGTTTTGCTGCAGTTCCAAGGAAGGGAAGGTGGATAACACCCGATTCAACCGAATTAACAGCTTCTATCCTTGTCATCGCTTTCAATATTACACCGGGAGTTTCGAGGAATGTCTTGATCAGCAAGAAACTTAAAAGTTTAAAATACCACAATTTTTGTTCATAGATGTCGTCTGTACCCCAAACTTGATTTCGACAACGCTTTTAGTTTTTTTAATTCTTTCCTATAGTTACTTCTAATGTTATATATGTTTTGTATAAAACGTTTTCTTTACTTGCAGAAGCCTCAATCTCCTTCATTTTTTCAGCATTTTTAAATATCCTGCTTCTTTCTTACCACGATCGTGATATTCCTTGCACTTATTTGCCATATTCAAAACTCGCTCTTGTAGATTTCAATAAAATCTACTACGCATTCTTGATGGCTCCGGGACATAATTTGTTTGCAATGCCTTAATATTAAGCGGCGATATAGCGATTGAACTGAGCCCGGCGCCTGCCAGGACATACACACGTTCCGGTTTGCCTGCACAGGTTATCCGGTTCAGGCATATCGAATGATTATTCATATTTGTTCCGGCCGCCTGAATAGGTCAAAATAACAACAGTTTTATAATCTACACGCTCCGGTTGACCTGAACAGGCGTGCTGCCAGGCATACCTGACAGGTATACCGGAACATGTGTAGCCGCCTTGAAAACTGAACTGAACTGAAAACTAGAAAACTGCCTTGCACTAAAATAATCCTTCCGAATAAATTCCAAACGAATACTGGATTAAATGCAACTTTTTGCCTATTACATCTAAGTAAGTACATATTCCGAAACAAGACAATCGAAAAACGACGCGCTCGCTGTCAAGGACAATTATTTTTAGCTAGTACGCGGGGACGAGGGGGCAGGAGGCGTTCGCGCACTACTATTTATGAAGTATAGGTCGATATTCTACACACAGGTGGGTTCACGTAAACGTGAGTACATAATAACACCTAGTAATGTGATAGAACTCTTCAGCGCATTCAAATCGCATCAAAAATCTAATCGAGACGTCCACTCGCAACGATGTGTGCCCCACGTGTGTGCCCGTTCGGGTTGAACGCTCTCTGGTACTGAATTCGAGCATAATCGGCAACAATCGTTTCTGTTCGGACGGCAAGCACGCGCCGCGCTGCATTTGCTTCATCATCAATCACAGTGTGTACACATTAGGCGATTTGCGCGCGCTTAATTCCATCCCCTAATTTAAAGGGTGGGGGGTTATTAACTAAAAATCCTGAAATATGTATTTTATTATTTATAACAAGCTTTATCAATTTTCAGACCTCTAGAATAAGAATTTTCGGAAGTCTCATGCAAACTTACATCCCCTAGTTTAAGGGGTTGGGGGGTAAAAGTTCCAAAATTTAGAATTTTTGTTGTTGTTTGTGTATTAATACTAGCTCACATACCAAATTTCAGCTTTCCAGGACTTCAGAAAGTACCCTAAGAATTTTAATGATCCTCAAAAAGTGAGTCAGTGACGAAATCGGAGTTTTTTAGATATCAATAAAATCTAAAGTATAAGAGCTATGCAATTGAAACTTTATATGTTTAAAAGTCCACTATTGACATCATATCCCGAGAATTTTGTTTATCTGGTATAATCCCAACCCAAGTTATGAGGGTTCAAAAAAACGACGAAACGCTTCGAGAAAAGGTCTTGGCGGGATCACTACCGTGCCCCCAGATTTAAATTCATTCGCTTCGCGGCGTGTATGCGAAAAAAAAATAGCTTTAAGTTTAGGAACACTCTGCCGCAGTAGACGCTTTACTTTTCTTACGCTCCGCTCGAACACTTTAATTAATTTGTACCTAAATCAAATTTTAAAATTGCTCGCATCGAGTTTATTGTGTCAATATTTTAATTTGATAAAGCGTTCGCACCGAAAGAAAAAACACGATTTTTCCGCTGTAAAATTGATAAGATTCCGATACAAAATCTATCCAATATGAATGAGTATTATTTTGATATGAATACTTATTACTTTTTGACAGATCTTTATTTATATAAGAAAACGTATTGAAAGTAAACGATTCTTGATAAGGAGATCAACATCGTGTGACTCTTATATATATATTGTAATTAATTAATTTATATTTTACTGATAAAGTGCTATATCGAAATCATACTATTTACGTACGAGCTTCTTTAAAACTGATACGAAAACATATTAAAAATACATTGTTATTTTTTTTGATTCCCCTTTAATATCTGAAATGTAAAAATACAAAGGTACATATTTACATGTTTGCCCATTTTTTAAAAAATCTTTTTTGTTAGTTTTTTTCCCATTACTTATATAATAAATATGAATTAGGATCACTCTAAATGTTTTTATATCCAAACAATGACATCATTATAAATTCGTTCCTAAATAAAAAGATTGAAAATGCTCAAAAAATGAATACACCGATTGAGTTACACGTTTACAAGAACTCTCAGTTCACAACTGTCGTTCACTTGAATAATTCAGAGAATTGTTAAAATTAATATAAAAAAATTATCATTTTGCAGGGAATATTTGTTTCGGTGTGTCTTCCTGTAACCATATAATCTTTAAAAACTTCACTTAATCATCTTTTAGTGTAAAAATAAAATTATGCATTGGCTACTCTGTGTAAACTACATATTCTTTATCATCAAAGTTCTATAAGTGCTTCGGGTGGAATCCCTCCATCACAATATTTTTTTGCAACATTACATGATTCATATTTAAAAGTTTCGTATTTCAAGAACAACAAGCAATCCCAGACAATTTGGGTCTGGGGGTATTCCTCCACGGAACGGTAATTATCCCTGCGAAGACAGGAAAACTGTTTTAACCTGAAGGATAAGAAAAGAAGGTTTTGCAGCCTTGGTTGGATCTCCATTGTCTCCTGACACCGAGAGCCTTCGAATCGAATCAAAAGTACCGCCGCGGGCGACCTCTTGTAAATGTACACAGAGTGAAAAAAAACACGCAAAAGTGGGTTCGTAGCTGAGCCCTCCTAAAGGCACCATAAATGGATGCTTTAGAAGATGCAGTCACAGGTAATCCCGAGTAACAACACGCCGGATGGAGACAGCGGGGTAGCGAGAGGGACATCAATTTGGCATATTGCGACGCGTTTAAGCCGGTATTTGAATAATCTGCTACTCAGTACCTCCGGCTTTGTCATCTGTTTCGCTGGTTCTCTGGTGGGATTTTTCACCCCATTTCATGATGTCATCAGGATTACTGGAAGTCGCTCGTAACCAAATGGAAGATCCCTCAGGAGTGGGCGACTGGCATGGATTCCTCAGGAGTGGCAAAGTCTCATCTGAGATTCCACAATAAGCTGTTATGCGCGGTAAATACTCAAAGTAATTACATAATTTGTCGCCTTTTCCCCTGAGTGGCGTTATCCCTGGGGACTCAAGATGCTTAACCCCCTCCACCGAACAGGAAATCTGTTTTTAATGGCACTATAACAGCCCCACTTAATATCACCTGAAAAACCCCGGAGTTCTTTTTTAAAGCTTATTGACTTATTTTAAAAGCTAATAAGCATTGCCGCCTAAAACTGATTTTTAGGTGCTTTGTTTGTAAAAAACCAAAATTGTGATGATTGATGAAGGGAAGGGGTCTCACTTCGTTATGGAAGCATATGACATGTACAATGTACATACATAAATTATTTCGATTAAACTTTGCTTATACATTAATAAGATCAGTATTTCAGAATTTTCAAATTGTCTGTGTAATAAGTCTAATTTTTCTAAAGCTGTTTTTTTTAATGATTCATATAGATAGATAGATAACAGATCATTAAAAAACGATAAATTCATTAAACGTGAAACCCAACCTACCTTCACTGCCTTCAGACCCGCAGCCACTGGCGTATAATATTGAGTTTGGATGTTAGAGGGATGGGCTCCGTAGGCCCTTCGAGGCCCTGGCGGTAACTTGGTGTTTTTTTAATGTTTTTTGGTGCGTAGAATCAATTTTTCGAGGTTACCAGGCCGAAATCCTGCAGGTTTATTTGCTATAAACAATTTAATTATTTATATGGTTATAATTACTAAACTAAGAAAGATACGGAAATCTTGTCAAACACTTTTTGTTCCAAAACAAAATACATTTTGAAAAATTAAAAACCGTTAATTTGGACCGGAGATATTGCAAAATATTGCAAATAAGCGATCACCTTCTCCTTTAAACGATCATATCTCGGCTGCTAGAGAAGCTAAAAAAGTCTAAAAATCCTCATTTTGAAGGAAAAACTTATCGGTTTAAAATGAGCCTCTGATGTCAGCATGATTACTTACAACAAAACTGCAACAATTTAAGGTTGATAATTTTACTAAAAAACCGGAAAAGTATTTGTTTATAAGCTGTTTTGCAAATATAAGTTAACAATATTTAAGATTAAACCTTTGCATGTTATTCTATTATAAGTGAAAATTCGCAGGCGCGAGCAGGAAATGTACGGCCGAAAAATATTGCTATCAATAATACGCTAATCTTCTAAAAATGTATTATGTAAGATAATGCGAATTTTCACGTTGCAGTCTGTTAAATGCTGCCCAAAAAAACATAATATAACAGTTTCCCCTTGATAACCCAAAAATGCACGAACTAAAATATTTGATATTTTTAGTAAAAAGTTCAATTTTGAATTCGTGGGTTTTTTGGAGCAATTTAAACATTTGCATAGGTGTGTATTAGCAAAAAAAGTTCGTCTTGAATCATTCAATCCAATATGATAAATGTTTATCTATGTCATTTTCATTGGCAGGCTCAGGACAGATAATAACAATGACCATTTTAATTTAAGGAAAAGGGATTTCCATATACAGTAGAGTCCGGATATAACGACTTCGCTTATAATGACTAACCGGTTATAGTGACGAAAATACAAACTCAAGTTTGGTTTCATATAGACGTGCTATGAAAAAATATCCGTTTAGTACGACTCCGGTTTGAGCGACCAACTGCTTATAGTGACCTATTTTGGCAAGAAATCGTCCGCTTAGAACGACGCGCAGTGTTCTTTACAATACCTACGCACAAACAATACGTAACCGCCCCGTGTCCCGGTTTTCTCCCCTCTCTTGGGAACGTATGCTGAGTAATGCGCTTAAATCAGAGTCAGTGTTTTTCATCCGATGTGGCAAGGTCAAGGAATCATTACGTGCGCTAAAATAAGTTCCAAACCGGAGGCGACTAATTCGACTTTCAGTGCGTCTGAGGATCTGAAGGCTGCAAAAACGCTCAGTGTGTTTGTTCAAACCATGGAGGTTAGAGAGAAGGAGAACGATCGCTGTAGAAAATAGTGTCCCAGAAATATGGACAAAATAAGTGAGGCGCTGCGATCGCGACGTTGTCTCAATAAAAGCGGGTACTTTAAATAACGATGATTGACGCAAATTTTTTTTCAGTCTATTTTTCCGATCAGATGCTAAACCACTTGTACATCCACGCACAATACAATATTTCATCATTTTGTAATGTTTCTTTTTGTCAAAGCAGATACTACTTATCACGACAGCGCGGCTGGTGGCTGAAAAATGTATGTACTATAAATTCTACAAATTTTCAGAGACAGGCGGGCTAATGCTTTAGCACGTAGCGTTCGTTCTCCTTATCTCTAACCTCCATGGTTCAAACTAACTTTGGTGGTGATGTAATAAATATGATGTCTTTTATTCACATTGCTGTACGTAATTCTTACTATCGAACAAAAATCAGTCAAAAACAGACAAAAATTACATAAGTACTTTCCACATCAGTAAATCATATCAATTTACATCCATATAATGTAGTGTGCAATGTTTAAATTCCATTAAAGTTATTTTTTGTTTATTTTAATATGAATTTATTTTATTTATTTATAGAAATTAATCTAATTATGTTTATTATTATTTCATAATTACAGTAATATTAATACAGAAAAACAAGCTTAAATTCATACGTCGGTGTTCGTTCGTTTTGTGCGTCGTCCGGTTAGTACGACTAAGTGTCGCCGGTCCCTTGAGGGTCGTTATATCCGGATTCTACTGTATGTATATGTTCCTTTCCTACGTCATCTTGTTTCCATCTTTTTAGTTCGCATTTTACGCAGTTGCGTTTTTTGGTTTTTTTTAATTTCCTTTTTAGTTTTATGTTATCAATATATTGTTACTTCCTATCTAAAAATACTGTTTGATGAGTACTTTAGAAAGAACAACAGATTCATTCATTACGTGCAACAAGAAATATGTAGACATCTTACCTGCACAACTTTCAGTTTGTATAATTCTTAAACGGAGCTTAAAAAGCTGTAAAATAGCACTGGAAACATCATCTTGATTTTAAAAGACCTATTCCGTGAAATGGTACACAATTTGTTTTCGTCTCTACCGCCATTTTGTATTTTACGCCCTCCATTTTGATTTTATAAAAACAAAAACTAGCCTATAACAATCGCACGGTTTAGACGAATCAATAGACACCTCATTGATTAAACTCCATAAAGCCGTTGGCATGCTTCGAGGATATAAAAAATCCCACAAAAACATAACTCTTTCTGATGTCGCGCAGTCGGGTAAAAATAATGTACATTTCGTTCTTTCTCTATCACTTTCCAGCAAGCTAAAGAGCTTGTCAGACCCTATGCCTGCACTGAAATCAACGCTTTGAGAAAGTAGAAAGATAGGCTACCTATCTGGCCACCAAGGCCGTCAGCCATCAGGTACACATGGGGACCTACGCCTGCACACAGGGAGAATAACATGTAATACCCTGTTTGTACGTGCCGTATCTGTGAGCAAGTGCCGTAACTGTGTGCACTGATGGTAGTGCGACTATATCCTTCTCGTGGGGGCGGCTGGAAACAGGCTCCCTGTACGGTCATGTCTCTGCCGGGAGTGCTGCCTAATTATAGTCGGGCAGAGAGAAGGATACTCTCTTAAATAAAATACCCCAAGCCAAGGTGAAATAGCATACGCCGAGGGCTGCATGGCTAAGGGGGTGCTTAGCCGTTAGTATGCGGACTCCAGATACCTGGCGCCCTCTGGTTTCAATTAGCCTTCCCGGGGGTATAACGGGATCTCTGCACCGTACTCGTGGGAATTGTTATGGAAACACTGTTAACGAACAAGGTGGGTACTACCTCTAAAATGCCAGAACAGGAGGCTCCGAAGCCCCAAGAAGAAGGAAGCTTGGATTCCTTGAACCAAACAGGGATAAATCTGGATATCCTATTCAGCCCTGGTGAAATGGAGGTGGATGTTCTTGGTAGTGAATCGGACATCACCCCCGTCCCCGGAAAGATGACTGACCCAGCGGAGACAGAGGCGTGCGACGCCCATTTGCGTCAGATCAGGCAAGGCAGTGTATCTCCACTGTCAGATGAGTTTCAGCTTATTCAACCCGAATCTGAACCCTCACTCGACAAGGACCCTAGAGGCCCTAACAGAGTAAGGTAAGTACAGCGGGGCGGCCAGGAAAAGATTTAAGTGGCTCCTGAATCAAGGCCACAGCCACGAGGAAGCTCAGAAGCTGGCAGAAAAACCCCTGAAGGAGCTGTTGGAAAGCTCTCAACGCTCTCTGTCGGAAGGGACTCCCCCAGAGCCCGATAGCACCAAAAGAAGGATAGTCGGGGTTGCAAAGACGCTGGAGAAAAAAGAGGAAGTGATAACTGGGAAGGTACAGGAGCCCACAGCTCCTACGGCACCTACATCCTACAAACACGTCCTGACAGGGACGAGGATGGGCATTCTCCCACTAAACTTCCCGGAAGTTACACTGAACACCAGCCAGTTAAAGGCCCTTCAAGAGGCGATACTAGAGGCAGCAATCCTATTGAAGGAAGACGGGGAACTAAAGCCCACCTTCAATGGGATATCCGGATATTCCCCGGTCCAAGATCCTGGTAGGCTACTTCAAGGACAGCCAGGAGTACCCAACGGAAAAGATTCTGCGGTTCGTGAAGGCGCATAACCATGACCTTAAAGTATCTGTGTGGAAGGTCATCAGAAGAGTATCAGCGAAGACGGCAAAGCAACTCACGCTCTCAGTGGAGGACTATGGCTCAGCCGAGATACTGAAAAAGGTATCATTCAGGATAGGCTACAAATATGGACACATCAGTCTTAAGCCCAAAGGTAGCCTGCTAAGAGAGACAGGTCACTCCGGTGGCATAGTGGCTAGACCGGCTGGCAGAGCACGAGGCCCAGAAAAGACCACCTAGAAGCCAGCAGCTGCCGGAACAAAACCAGCTGCCACTTCTGTTCCGGACACGAAAGCTCCTGCACCGGTGGGCAGCCAACCCCGACAGCTACAGTGGACCCTTCTGCGGGAGGTAGCAGCGCCGGTAATGTCCCCAGAACCCCTTTACCAAGCCAGGTTAAGACTGGCTTAACCAAGGGACGGACTTCCAGCAGGAAACGCCTAGTCCCCCAGGCCACCACCACACCTTGGCAATGTGAAGGCGAAGAAAACACAAAGGAAAGAGGCTGGAAAAAGCGCTACCCCAGACAACAACAAGGCATCAGGACAGGTTACTCAAAAGCCCAAGATCCCGGAGAGGGACTCAGGTAAAGACAGCCTGCCCAAAAATGCCTAGCTGCAAGGACTCTGCCCGAAAAGTCCTTCAAGTGAATCGCAATGACGCAAGGGCAGCTTCAGACGTGTTAAGCCGGAGATTCACTAAAGAAAAGTTTGACGTAGGGCTAATTCAAGAGCCCTGGTCCTGCAGAGGAATAATCTAAGGACATTGTCAATAAACCACAGTAAGTTGATTTATAGCAAGGAGCACCCAGCTCCTAGGGCTGCCATACTGGTCAGCTCTAAAATGGACTTCATTCCCATTACAGAGCTTATCTCTCTACTTAGTTCAATAACCAAGTGGCATGTATCTAAAGAAGCCTGCCTCTCAGATCATCGTCATATAAGATTTGACGTAAAGGATGAAAATATTGGGTTGGGTTGGGTTGCATTTTCTTCTTTTTCAACTGAAAGCGACGTGGTTTCTTCGGTTTTGGCTCGTTCAGTGAATGTCATTCACTCACGTCTCGTCTCACGCCCTCAACTCAACAACTCACGCCCACCTATGACGCTTTCGTGCCACACATAATGTTTTCAATAGGGTATCGTTGCCGAAACACTTCTCCAACATTTCTAAGGTCACCATTGTATCCATTTTTAACACGAAATTGAATACAAACTCGTTAATGCAAAGTCGATTCCATTTTTAAAATCGTAAACATCAAAACACGCACAGAGATAGATGTATTCAAGATGGTGTCACTTTTACAAATATGAAGCTAGAACGCTACAATTTGGCGGGAGTGTCAATGACAGATGTGGCAGCCTTACAAGAAAAAAAAACTCAAATTGGGTGACTGACAGTACCACACGGTGGTCTTCCTGAAACTTTTCGAAGAAGGTGATATATTTAGAAGTAAAGTGGAAAGCGCCCTGGTTCCTGTGCCACTACACTAGAGCAGGATTAAAGAACTTCTCTATACGTTTTTCGTAAAAATTGGTCGCGATCTGCCTACTAAAATCTGGACAGAATTGAAAAGTAGCCACAGGAAAAACACTACTGATTTTAAAATATTATCATTAATGGGAGGTCTGTGTCTACATGTTTCTAACCAAACATTCATAATTCAGAAAAGTAGGATATTTAGTCCTCGTGAACTTTAAATATGAAAATTACATATAATATGTATATTCATTACATTTGGTGACATTCATACATTTTTCCTGATTGACATATGCTATTTCAAAAAAATGTCCTTAAATTCTCTGGCTTAGATGGAATAGTTAACATGACAATTTTGGTCACTCACTTACTGACTGATGGATCATCATAAATCTAGGATACTTTCAATCGAACTAGAGCTTTGAAATTTGGAACATAGATAGTTTTTAATGTGATAATTACGAGGAAAATCAATAAAGTTTCAACATGACGGATTCTGACACGAAATAGCGACTTCTGCCTTGGGAAGTTACGGAAATCAATAAAAATCCAGCATTGCGGATTCTGGCACGAAATAGCCACTTCTTGGAAAGTTACTGAGTATATACAGGGTGTTCAGAGGTGGGAGGTCAATACTGAAGGGGGTGAAAGGTCAGACCGAGACAAGCAAAAAATCGTATGGGTGGGGAGGGGGCATCTCGCACCGTTTGGCAGTTACAGGGTGATTCGTAAATCAGGATTTTGCCTTATATGGGAACCGCTCTTGTATTTTTATCTTTTTTTCTACGCATCACAGCGACCCCAAACTGATCTCAAAAAATCACTATTTGGAAGCCCTTTCCAAAAAGTTTAACACCACCCCCCTATCCCCAACCCCTTGGCCCCAATCCCCCCTGGAAGTTGAAAAAATTAACTTTTATTTCACGATTTTTCACCTTTCGCCCCACTTTTCTCCGAAATTCATGTTATTAACATACCTACTTTTTATTTTTTTTAAGTTGCCTATCTAATTATCTTTCCAAAAAGGTGCAACATGCCCAGATAGGAAAAGGATACGAAAATTTATTTACAAAAATCCTTTTACAGAATATCATGGAAATTCGAATTTTTAAGAAATTATATTATTAAAAACTAATTACAATTAAAACGTATGTCCTTCAAAAGCTGTTCAAAATTTTCTCCGCCAGTTTCGATGCATGCAAGTAGCCTTCGTCTTATTTCGTGTTTGAGGTCTATGGTAGCCAGTCTCTCCCATATTTTCGTGGCTGCAGTCCCAGTGCTGGTAACTAATTCTTCTCTGGTGTTGATTGGTCTTGAGTAAACTTCATCTTTCATCATTCCCCATAAGAAAAAGGCCAGTGGAGTAAGGTCCGGTGACCTAGCAGGCCAAGGAATCGGTCCACCTCGTCCAATCCAGCGCTCTGGGTAATGCTCATTCAACTTTGCCCTAACAATGTTCCCAGTATGCGCAGGTGTTCCGTTGTGCTGTAAATAAATTGCGCTTCTGGTGGCTAGGGGGATGTCCTCCAACAGATCCGGAAGGGTATTCTCCAAAAAGTTCGAATATAGCTGACTATTCAGCACTTGGGGCAAGATGAAGGGTCCTATCAACTGGTTGCCGATGATGCCAGCCCAGACATTGACACTAAATCTTTGCTGGAAGGACCGACACCTTGTGCTATGTGGGTTCACATCTGACCAGGTGTGGAGGTTGTGCAAGTTTGTGATGCCATCTCGGGTGAATTGCGATTCATCCGTCCACAAAATTCGGTCTAGAAACCTTCTGTTTTCGATGTCAGACTCGAACAGCCAAGTGCAAATTTCAATCGTCTTTCGGAATCTCCTTCCTGTAGTGCTTGGACCGGGATATGGTGGTATGGATGTAGTCCCTCTCGGTTCACAACGGTCCAAACTCTCCCTGAAGACAATCCTGACCTTCGTGCGACCTGCCTGATGCTTATTACAGGGCTGTTCCTGACGATGTTGAGGATTTGTTGGTCGGGGTCCGCTGAATCGGCCGATTTTCCTGCTCGCGTTTCTGCTCTGGGGGCGGTTACACTTCCGGTTTCTTTTAACCTTCTGAAAGTCCTTGAAAATACCCTTCTGTTGGGTACCCGCCGATTCGGGAATCTCCTTTGGTATTGTCGTACGGCCTCACTATCTTTTCCGTCTACTAAGCCGTACACGTAAATTATATCGGCAGACTCTTCAACACTGCATTCTGCCATTTTATCTTAATTTTTTCTATTAAACACCCGGTTTTATCGCTTGCTTCTTCAACTGTGGTCAATGTCCTTTCAAACTTACCCATTTTTATACCATAATTCATAGGAGGTATTAGAAACGCAGCGTCAGGATACTTAGGAGTCAATACTGGATATAATAAACTAATAACGCTATTTAACGAGATTACATTTATTATTTTATTACTGTTTTGCTGAAATAATAAAAATGTACTACCTCTGTTTCCTAAACAAACATTTCCGAACTTGCTGTCATAAAAATTGTTTACTTAACGACTTTTTCCATAATGGTGCAATAAAGTAATTAGGTATCTGTGAGGATGTTTTAATATCAGGACTTTTGCAACCCTTTTCTACCTGGGCATGTTGCACCTTTTTGGAAAGGTAATTAGATAGGTAACTTTAAAAAAATAAAAAGTAGGTATGTTAATTTTTTCAACTTCCAGGGGGGATTGTGGCCAAGGGGTTGGGGATAGGAAGGTGGTGTAAACTTTTTTGGAAAGGGCTTCCAAATAGCGATTTTTTTAAATCAGTTTGAGGCCGTTGCGATGCGTAGAAAAAAAGATAAAAATACAAGAGCGGTTCCCATATAAGGCAAAATCCTGATTTACGAATCACCCTGTAACTGCCAAACGGTGCGAGATGCCCCCCCCCCCCCCCCCCCCCCACCCATACGATTTTTTGCTTGTCTCGGTCTGACCTTTCACCCCCTTCAGTATTGACCTCCCACCTCTGAACACCCTGTATACTAGTGGAATGGGATTATTTATATACCATATACGTATTAAATTGCGAAACTAAACTACATTAAAACCATGCAGTTATTATAATAGGTATATATAAAAACTGAGGAGGCAACACACGGAAACCTGGCGGACGGAGCCAAAGAATATCTATTTCAACAAGAAGGGGCACTTTAATACCCTCTCAAAATTCCAACTCATATGCAAGCTCTCGCAAATGCACCCAGCAAAATTTCCCATTAGATAAAGCAGCTCAGGGCTACAACCTCTGTAAATACCTATACGAAATGTAGAGAGAGAAATAGTCACCAAAAAGTTCTCACAGACAGCTTTTACAGCGTAAGCTATAAACTGAAGCTTTTTTTATGAACGCTTTTTTAAAGGCGGTCCCGAGCCAGGCACCAGTACTAGGCCGCTCAAGTTTACCTCTCCTCGCAATGTTAAGTTATAGGGAAATGCCGAATAGGAGAAGGGAGAAGAGGCAGGCAGCACACACCGAGCATGAATACGGACGAGATTGTTTACATTTTTTCATTGTGCGTTTTTAAAGGCGGTCCCGAGCGGAATTTCTTTTGTGTGCTGCTCGCTTACGAAAAGTACCGGGTGGGCTTGATTTGTTTGGGAATGTGAAGAAGCTTAAAAGTTTTTGAGTAAAAAAGTGCTTTCTTAGAAGCAATTAATTAAATTAAATTAAATGTGCTTTAGATAAATGATGGGTAAGCATAATATAATGCGTTTGGTGTGTGGCTGTGGGAAAGGCAGCGTATAATGTGTTCATAGAAAAGTTTTGTGATAAAAGATTTTTGTGAGGTGCACCCTGCAGGAGTGTTCCACTTTTCGCCCCAAATTTTTGTCTTTCTCTCACTTATGCTTTCTTTATTACTAACTATTTCTAGCATAAATTCCCATTTCATTCCTGTAACGGTACCAAGGTCGAAAAAAGATAAGGAAAAACGTCACGAGTGTCCCCTCTTGTTAATAGATACTCTTTGACGGAGCGCAGTGTGGCCGACAGCGGTGAAGCTGGAGGTAAGATCAACGTCTATAGAATATCACATCGCCCCGGCACTGCTAAGCGAGCGGCATGGAATGCTTCTGCTAATTGATAAATATACAGACCAAACTTTGTAATTTTCAAGAGTCTCAATATTGGTCAGTTCTTTAATGAAAACTTGCAAAGTTTGATATATTAATTTATTAATTCGCTAAATATTTGCCTGTGCTTAACAAAACACTGCTAATAACGTATAGGCAAGGAACTTGGCATTATGTCTACATTCCAGTTATTTTTTTGAGATAACAAAATTCACAGTCCAGTATTGCATACCTGTGCTATTTTTGAAGAATATCATTGTATGTATGAAAAACCTGTAGGGGCAGAGGAAGATACAGTAATTAAGTGTAATGAAAGTGATAAATGTTCTAAAAATCGTAAAGAAAACAATTATGTGGGGGATTATAGGGTTTTTAACTTCAAATGTGCTACCTGATTTTGAGAATTCAGAATAGTCGGCCACAATGGCGATGTTTTATGACTAAGTTTACTTGAAGTCTTAACACGTTCGCTACCGGAACCCGAGAAAAACTTCCTGTACCACAGACCAGGGGAATTTTCCTTACAATGTGACTTCAATGGGCATTGGGACTTTACATATTTTTCAAAACTGACGCACTTTATTGGTTTCTACTCTTCAAGCCCTTTCATTTGATATCTGGATTAATTTGATACTTATATTAAGAACGTTGACAAACAAATTTAATCCACCATCTTGTAGCCTGGGCCATTTTAAAGTGACGTCACTCTTTTTATCGTTTCCTACTCTTCAAGCTCTTGCATTTGATACCCATATTAACAGGGTTCACGAAATATATACCATCCGCCATCTTGTGGCGGCGGTCATTTCGAAAATATTACAATATAAAAACTTGTAAGAAAAACAGAACCACATCCATTAAACTCACGACTCCAAAAGATTGTCTTCATTGCTGGTATTGGATTAACATCAGTCGATTTTCGTACCGCCTTCAAACATCTAGTAAAATATTAGGATTCAATATTGAAATTAGTAGCAGAAGATTTTTAAGTAAAATTATTTAATACTTTTTAGGGCTTAACCTTTTTTTAATTAAATAGGTAAATATACAAGAATCTCAGAGAGTTATTTTATTTTCATATCCGAAGGCATTCATACATTCAGCGCATTCAAGGGTTTTTCATTAATTTTGGGCTCATTAAAAAAAGATACAATGGGTTGTGTGGGGTATTTCTGCTTTCCAATTCTACTACGACTAGACAATAACATATTTTTAACTTTAAGTTTTTATGTAGTTAGAAGAAATTTCAAAATTGCCGCTCCGCACATTACAGGTATTGGAAGTTTTCAAGATCGTGATCTATAAATTAGTTTGTTTATATTAATAGACAGTAGTAATAATATCTGTCTACGCCTGCAGAACCTCCACATTCCGTCCCGGCTAACGCACCCGCATCCGATACGTCTGGTCGCCCTCAGGCGAAAGCTTGCCACTTCCCACGTCAACACGTTGCCAATCGATAAGCCTTCGACGGAATTGGAGCGAGCAGAAGCTAGTAAGTTGTAGATTAAAGCGCGGATCATCGTCATACTCGCGGAATAATGAGAGTTTAATTTTCCTTTTGTTATATTAAGTTTCTTATGTTACTTTATCGGAGAATAATAAGATTTTTAATTTTCCTTTTGTTATATTAAGTGTGTTATGTTACTTATCGAAGAATTAGTTTAGAATAAATCCGTGAAAAGTAAAACCAGTTTTTCAATATCAAAGAAAGGAAGGCGACTAATAACATCAGCATTAACAATATCTACTACATTAATATTAGTGAAATTTGCGCATCTCATAATCATTAACTGGTAATTAGCTTTATTAGAATATTAACAGAAAAGTTAAAACTACAAGGAAACGCTCTCAGGTGTGTCTCGCCGATTTTGATGAAATTGAAATATGTTATAGAGTGTCGAAAAATAAGAGACACATCTTTTTTTATCTGCGGATACGCACATTTAGGGGTTGAAAACCACCACTATAGTTTATCCCCAAAAACAGTTTTTCCTAAATAGTTCAAGTTCTAATGGATTTTTTCGAATGAAACAAAATGTAAATGATGTCTCATAAAGGTACTAACCTTTTGTAAGTAATCCGATTCCCGGGGGTGGCAACCCTTTTTTTTTATTGTAGAAAAAAGATTTGTTTTTTATATTTTTGCATCACAAAAATGACAATTTTAGTTAAAAATCATTGAAAAATATTTTGTTACAAACGATTTTGAAAAATAAAGTTGACTTATTTTTGGGTTTTCGTAAAAAAAGCTCCTCAAGGGGGTAAACAACCCCTAGCACTCAAGGCCGTAGCCAGGATTTTTTTTCGGGGGGGGTTTTCAAAATAAAAAGTGGAAGAGGGGGAGGGGGGTTGGTAATTTACATTTTTGAACTAAATTGAAATTTTTTTTAAATAACGTTAAAATATTAATTTAAAATAAAGTTTAATTTTTACATCTTCAATATATATTTAATTAAATATTTTTAAAAATATCTATACTATGTTACTCTTATTAAGGTGTTACACCACCCTGACGCTTGAAAAAATAGGCATAAAAATAAACTTTTTTTTTTGGCTCGGCCATTAAAAATATGAATAATTCTTTATTTTACGTATTATACATATAATAGATTTATAAACAATTTCCAATACTGAAATACTGAAAACATTAAAAATGGGTGAGATATGAGTCGCTCAGTGGGACCCTCTTTTTAAAATCCTTGCTGACGGTGTACATGAAAAAGAAAAAATTGCTTCTTCAGAAGTATAATAGCTAAGGCGTGACGGAGGGAAAAAATTAAAAAAATTTTTTTTGGAGAAAAGACAGCTGTTCTAAAAAAACTCGAATTTCCATCAACATTTTGAGTTTAAAAATATATAACTTTTGAATACGGAGCTCAATCGAAAAATTCACATCACGCTTTAGGTAATATTATAAAAAATAAGTGGTGCAAATTTCAGTCAAATCGGTTCAGTAGATTTTGAAATATCGTGTACACCAATTTGAAAAAAGTAAATTCGAGAAAAAAACGTGAAAGAAAAAAAGGTCGAAGTTAACGCCTTAACAGTAATTTTTTTTTTTAATTACTTTTAATCTGCGATTCCTGGACCATATATAAGGTTTTCTGCTGCTTTTGCGATGTCCTCCGTTACCTGAGTTACTGTTAGTTTAATCTTTCCGAAGGAATTATCTTATTGTTAAAGATAGATAGATACGTAACGGTCCGAACTCTACCTGAGTTTTGGGTCGGATCCTTGACGCGCTCACTTCTAATTGCTATAACTTTGGTAATAATTTGAATTTTGGAATGTTTGAACGCTTAAAATATTCTTAAAAGTATAAGCAATTTATTTAGCCAAAAAAACTATTTTTTGAAGATTTCATGGTGGTGTAACCCCTTAAAAAAATTCAAAATAAAATTTCTAATTTTTTAAAACACTTAATTTTTCTAAAAAGATAGCCTAGAAACGTAAAAAAGAAGGATTTTACAAAAGAAAATCTAGTTTTCGACTTTTCGCAGCGAAAGAAAGAGTAAGAACTATTTAAAAAAATATATGAACTTCTTCAGTTATCAGTTACAACCTGAGTAATCAATAAGTGCTAAAGATGTTTTGATCGCATCTAAAATGTACTACTTTTATATTCCACTACTTTCAAATTGAGTAAAGGCGCCAATATTTATTGCCTAGTGGAGAGGACCTATTATTTTGTTACCTTTGTTAATGAATTTTTGATGAGGCATCTAAAGTATTCTATTTTTTCATTCCGAGGGTATTTTTTTCATATATAAATTTTTTTGATGGAAATAGCGTTTTTTTTAAAAGACCCTTGAAAAGGTAAATGCTACCTACCTTTGTGGTATGATAAAAACATCACTGATTATTTTTAAAAAGTTACATCGATATACAAATTATACTAATTTTTATATTGTAGGTATAAAGAGAAGAAGTTTACAATTATTACCTTTTGTTTATATAAGAATATACATTTATAGTATTAAATATTACAAAATTAAAAATGTAAATAATACTCAACTCAACTCAACTCAATGTAACTGAATATGTCGAACAGTTGCACATATTTTCATTAAAATAAAATTAATTAATTTTATTAAATTAAAAAATTGGAATAAAAAATGATTTGCCTAAGATACAAAACATGTCTTTAATCTTTATTTTATCATTGTCAAAGAAAAAAGAAGAGCGGAAGTTTTACTCATTTGACTGTTCAACCCTTGTTCTGTTCTTAAAAAATCATGTAAATTTATAGTTAATTTTCAAAATTTCGGGGGGCGGGGGGTTCTAACCCCCTGACCCCCCCGCTGGCTACGGCCCTGCTAGCACTAATACGTAAATGATGTATATTCTTTCAGACATCAGTTTTTTCGTGAAAACTAGTATTAAGGGATTTTTAAAGTCGCTGATTTAAAAAATTAAAAATGGCAGATTCAACATGGCGGACAAAATTTTGAAAAATACACTAATTTTCATAAAAAAAAAAAAACAATAAATAAAAGTACCCCATAAATGTGCGTATCCGCAGATAAAAAAAAGAAAAAAATACGTGCCTCTTATTTTTCGATACTCTACAACATATTTCAATTTCATCAAAATCTGTGAGACACACCTGAGAACGTTTCCTTGTAAGTAATAAATATCCCGGACAACGCACGCCGAGTCTTTGAATAACATATGAATACTAGAGCTTCAGTTCCCAGATTTAGAAGTCAGTAGCATTCACCAATATCTTTTTTCATAAAATCTTTTCCTCATTCTGCACAGCAAAAATACCTTCAATGAATTCGATGATAAAAGTAGTGTCTTTTCGGGTCGAAATCCTAAAATTGCTGAATATAATAAATTGATTAAAAAATAATCCTAAAGTTAAAAAATAACTCATTAATTAAAATGTGTGTGTAAATGTCTTTAGTCGGAGGCCAATAATTTGATAAAAATTAACTTAGTATTTTGCACGAAAATATCACTCACTAGCGATAAGATTGAGAGTAAATATGTTTATCCTACACTATACAGGGTGTTCAGAGGTGGGTGGTCAATACTGCAGGGGGCGAAAGGTCAGACCGAGGCAAGCAAAAAATCGTATGGGTGGGGGGGGGGGCATCTTGCACCGTTTGGCAGTTACAGGGTGATTCATAAATCAGGATTTTTCCTTATATGGGAACCGCTCTTGTATTTTTATCTTTTTTTCTACACATCGCAGCGGCCCCAAACTGATTTCAAAAAATCACTATTTGGAAGCCCTTTCCAAAAAAGTTTACACCACCCCCCTATCCCCAACCCCTTGGCCACAATCCCCCCTGCAAGTTGAAAAAATTAACTTTTATTTCACGATTTTTCACCTTTCGCCCCACTTTTCTCCGAAATTCATGTTATTAACATACCTACTTTTTATTTTTTTTAAGTTGCCTATCTAATTACCTTTCCAAAAAGGTGCAACATGCCCAGGTAGGAAAAGGATACGAAAATTTATTTACAAAAATCCTTTTACAGAATATCATGATAATTCGAAGTTTTAGGAAATTATACTTAAGTTTACTAAAAAATACATTTTGTTCGCTTAAAAACTAATTACAATTAAAACGTTTGTCCTTTAAAAGCTGTTCAAAATGTTCTGCGCCAGTTTCGATGCATGCAAGTAGCCTTCGTCTTATTTCACGTTTGAGGTCTATGGTAGCCAGTCTCTCCCGTATTTTCGTGGCTGCAGTCCCAGTGCTGGTAACTAATTCTTCTCTGGTGTTGATTGGTCTTGAGTAAACTTCATCTTTCATCATTCCCCATAAGAAAAAGTCCAGTGGAGTAAGGTCCGGTGACCTAGCAGGCCAAGGAATCGGTCCACCTCGTCCAATCCAGCGCTCTGGGTAATGTTCATTCAACCTTGCCCTAACAATGTTCCCAGTATGCGCAGGTGCTCCGTCGAGCTGTAAATAAATTGCGCTTCTGGTGACCAGGGGGATGTCCTCCAACAGATCCGGAAGGGTATTCTCCAAAAAGTCCGAGTATAGCTGACTATTCAGCACTTGGGGCAATATGAAGGGTCCTATCAACTGGTTGCCGATGATGCCAGCCCAGACATTGACACTAAATCTTTGCTGGAAGGACCGACACCTGGTCCTATGTGGGTTCACATCTGACCAGGTGTGGAGGTTGTGGAAGTTTGTGATGCCATCCCGGGTGAATTGCGATTCATCCGTTCACAGAATTCGGTCTAGAAACCTTCTGTTTTCGATGTCAGACTCGAGCAGCCAAGTGAAAATTGCAATCGTCCTTCGGAATCTCCTTCCTGTAGTGCTTGGACCGGGATATGGTGGTATGGATGTATACCCTCTCGGTTCACAACGGTCCAAACTCTCCCTGAAGACAATCCTGACCTTCGTGCGACCTGCCTGATGCTTATTACACGGCTGTTCCTCACGATGCTGAGGATTTGTTGGTCGGGCTCCGCTGAATCGGCCGATTTTCCTGCTCGCATTTCTGCTCTGGGGGCGGTTACACTTCCGGTTTCTTTTAACCTTCTGAAAGTCCTTGAAAATACCCTTCTGTCGGGTACCCGCCGATTCGGGAATCTCCTTTGGTATTCTCGTACGGCCTCACTGTCATTTCCTTCTACTAAACCGTACACGTAAATTATATCGGCATACTCGTCAACACTGAATTCTGCCATTTTATCTTAATTTTTTCTATTAAACACCCGTTCTTTTCGCTTGCTTCTTCAACTGTGGTCAATGTCCTTTCAAACTTACCCATTTTTATACCATAATTCATAGGAGGTATTAGAAACGGAGCGTCAGGATACTTAAGAGTCAATACTGGATATAATAAACTAATAACGCTATTTAACGGGATTACATTTATTATTTTATTACTGTTTTGCTGAAAAAATAAAAATGTATTACCTCTGTTTCCTAAACAAACATTTCCGAACTTGCTGTCATAAAAATTGTTTACTTAACGACATTTTCCATTATGGTGCAATAAAGTAATTAGGTACCTGTGAGGATGTTTTAATTTCAGGACTTTTGCAACCCTTTTCTACCTGGGCATGTTGCACCTTTTTGGAAAGGTAATTAGATAGGCAACTTAAAAAAAATAAAAAGTAGGTATGTTAATAACATGAATTTCGGAGAAAAGTGGGGCGAAAGGTGAAAAATCGTTAAATAAAAGTTAATTTTTTCAACTTGCAGGGGGGATTGTGGCCAAGGGGTTGGGGATAGGGGGGTGGTGTAAACTTTTTTGGAAAGGGCTTCCAAATAGTGATTTTTTGAAATCAGTTTGGGGCCGCTGCGATGCGTAGAAAAAAAGATAAAAATACAAGAGCGGTTCCCATATAAGGCAAAATCCTGATTTACGAATCACCCTGTAACTGCCAAACGGTGCGAGATGCCCCCCCCCCCCCCACCCATACGATTTTTTGCTTGTCTCGGTCTGACCTTTCACCCCCTTCAGTATTGACCTCCCACCTCTGAACACCCTGTATATCTAAGTAATTATTTCGTTTCCTCTGTTCTTTGTTATTTAATAATTGTAATATGAACTTAAATTTATAAAAAAAATGTGAATAAGTTAAACATGAAATAACATTTATCATTCAATTTGTCAACGAAATTATAACTGTTTTATTATTTCCGTATTATCATACTTAATTTCACAATACATACATATAAGTTTCCATATTTATTTGCATGAAGCCATTTAAAAAAAAGAGGAATTATTACTACGAGGAATAAATGCACATTCATGCTGCATGAAGCAACAACTTTATCCTGTTCAAAATAGTGATCCCTAAAAAAGTTAATTTTCCAGATGGCAAATCCTTCTTTAATACCAACAGCAGCCCGACACAATGTTTGAACAATATACCGACAAAGCATTTGGGTTAGTGCGTTTTGATGGTCAATTGAGAGCGATTGTTCATCCAAACATAGACCGCTTTTCTGTAAGATTAAATACGAAAGAAAATTGAGCAAGACAACATTCAACAAACACGCTTTATCCCTTTGTTAAACGTCAAAGGATCTCTCCGATCGCATTCAGACGTCTATACCTCTTTTTATATTCAGTAGGCTAACAATATGTTCAGCCTTTTTTGGTTTAAATTATGATAGGCTTTCCTTTTCGAAGAGAAATGTAGACGGTGTATGAAAAGAGTCATCATAGAGTTTAGATTTATATTATTATAATTAGGTTTTCTAACATTTGCTCCTTACTTATTTTTGTAAATTTGAGTTATATTCATTGCATTTACTTTAAACCCAGGAAAAATATGATTTGATTTAATTTAAAGAAAGAAACGAATAAAATGACAACTTTTTTTTAAAATAAATCAAATCTCCTCCAAAAAATTCCAATCCCTAAAAAGTACTTAAATAAATTGTATGTACAAATCGTTTGCTGTACTATTTTCGATATTGGATTCTAAGATTTTGCTATTTTTAAAGTCGGCTCGAAATCCTGACTGATATTAATACAATACTCAGTGATGATGAAAATAACAGCTTTGTGAAAGGAGGAGTCAGTCAATAAGGCCGGTTTTCGGCCTAAATTTTTTGGCAGGAAGGACTTGAAATTTCGTCGAGGAGAGGATATGGTGGGGGGAGGAGGGTATTTATGTTTGATTGGTTGTCGAGATGTATTATCTGTATTGTAAAATAAAAAATTTAGCTCAGACATTTACTATAAGCGTTAATGAATTAAAATAGTGCTATTTATAGCTGCTTTTTCATAACTTTGGGGGGATGGCAGAGAGGGGGAGGGTATTTGGAAGTTTCGTATTGGTTGAAATTTACTATATGTATATTGATGATAGATAAAAACCCAAAAAGAATTTCAAAGAAATTTCAAGTCCTTCCTGCCAAAAAATGTATGCCGAAAACCTTTAAATGAATTTTGCTCTGCGAACAGAAATACAAAAATATTTGCTTCAATAACCAGAAGTGATGGGTATATCATATAAAATCCGTATTCGTACACCCCATATAATTTTATTAAAAACGAAATAACGCTGCAACCGTTAGATTGGAATGATGAAATGTAAACTAACTTGTAGAGAATCAAAAACACATATTTGTAACAATCAATTTGTGCAACAATCAAATAAATCAATAATAAAACACAATTTTCACTTTTTTAAAGACGCAAAATTCGTATTCGTACTCTTAGGGCCTGTTCGAATTCAAGTCGTCTTTGTCTTGTTATGATAGTCTGAAACGTCGACAAACAAATTAAGCTATTATAATAAATAAGGAAAAAACAAAGCTGAGCTGTACGAATTAGTTTCCTTAGCTTGTCATTTGAATTGTTTAACCCATTAACGCCCAGGTGATCAGAATTTTTACTAACTTTTCAACTTGTTTATTTATTATGTTATCGGACCAAAAAAATAATGCAATACCTCTATTCCTACGCTCAAAATTTCGATTAGACACAGAGAAAAAAAAATATGGTCGATTGAAACGTGAAAAACGTGAAAATTTTGGAAAACAAATTTTTTTCACATTTTTTTTCACAATGATACCGCAAAGGTATCAACTTTTTACTATGATCAGAGGTGATCATGGCACTCGAACATTAAGAGGAATTTTTTTCAGAAAATTTCATTGACGCGTTTTTTCGAAATGGCGGCGAGAATGAAAAAATTTTATAAAAATCTTAATCTATCGTTTTCTTAAACACTATAAACTTTAGAAAAAAAATTCTAAGAACAAAAATGTCTTAAAATTAGTCAAAGAACACTCTCAAATTTTTCAAGAATTTTTGGATACAATTTTTGATTTTTGAAAATTTAAAAAAATCCAAATTTTCAAAAATATCTGAAAAATGTTTGAAAAGATTTGAGAGTGTTTCTTGACTAATTTTAAGACTTTTTTGTTCTTACCAATTTTTTCGTAAAGTCTATAGGTTTAAATAAATAACATAAATGTGTGGCGTTCAGATCTCCACGCCGTTGTCTCTGGGTAATGCTAAGAGTAGAAAAAAACAATGTATACGCACAGAATCAGCAAAGAAGTAGTCAAAGAACACTTTCAAATTTTTTCAAAAATTTTTCAGGTATTTTTGAAAAATTGGATTTTTTGAAATTTTCAAAAATCAAAAATTGTATCCAAAAATTCTTGAAAAATTTGAGAGTGTTCTTTGACTAATTTTAAGACATTTTTGTTCTTAGAAATTTTTTTCTAAAGTTTATAGTTTTTAAGAAAACGATAGATTAAGATTTTTATAAAATTTGTTCATTCTCGCCGCCATTTTGGAAAAACGCGTCAATGAAATTTCCTGAAAAAAATTCCTCTTAATGTTCGAGTGCCATGATCACCTCTGATCATAGTAAAAATTTGATACCTTTGCGGTATCATTGAAAAAAAATGCGAAAACAAATTTTTTTCGAAAATTTTCACGTTTTTCACGTTTCAATTGACCATACTTTTTTTTCGGTGTCTAATCGAAATTTTGAGATCAGATTCTGAAAGAGCATCAAATTTCGCGTAGGAATAGAGGTATTGCATTATTTTTTTGGTCCGATAACATAATAAAAATACACGTTGAAAAGTTAGTAAAAATTCTGATCACCTGGACGTTAATGGGCTAAAGCCGGAAATAAAGAAAAATAATACATTTAAAGATTAAGTTTTTGAAGTTTAGGCATGGAAAACCATTCTGCAATTTAGAAAATTTAAATTTAGAATAAGAGAAGTTCACAAAGACATGTGAATGCAAACATATTTGTTATGCAAACCGTGTGCAGATTTTGGATCAACAGCAGCAGAATTTGGAGTGACATCGATCGGGATGAGCTACCTGGAAATGGTGCTGTAAGAAAACTATTAAATTCAAAATTTTAATAACAATTAAACATATCATAATTATCTTCACATTCCATCTCCCACTTCTATTGAAGTCAATAAAATTTTATGTGGGAACGAAAATACGTGCAGAAAGCATTTAAGGATAAACTTAAGATCGTTTGTACAATTCCTCGAAATTAACCGGCATGGAGTCGAGAAATGGAAGCTATAATTTTCTTGTTTTGACTGGTAGTTGCCTGTTCCTACAGAGTGGTTTCAACAACTATAAACATCCCCCGCAGCACAGATTTCAAGTTCAAGTGCTGTATAGGGCTTTGAGAATGATTCCGGCTTTGATCAAATATCCTAGTGATTATTACAATCTGAGTAAGGAAGTAAGGCGACGAACCTGAAAGCAAAATATCGATATGTAAATACCGTCCAGCCAATCAAACTCGTACACTTACCTTGTGTCGTCCTTCTGTGTGAAATTAAGTCCAGTTGCTGCAGGGAAATTATTAAATTTCAGAACCCTTAAGAAGAGGCTTAGTTACCTCGGTGGATGTCCCGACTGAAATGGGTGTACGGATGGGGAAGAAAATAGGGGGAAGTTGTCAAAAACGTAATGGGCTGAGATCAGCAGAGACTCCTTGCACGGGCCAGTTGCCAGGCTGAAGGTGAAGAGCTACTTAAATGGGAAAAGTGAATCATACCCTTAACCACGTACAGAGATTGCTGACGGAGTGGAAGAGGCCAAATTAAAGTACAGAAAGTCAATAAGTGGAGTATCCACTATGCAGATTATTACATCATCGAAGTCCTTCGCGGAAATACAAATATGGCCGAAAGAAAACTAATTTAAGATTTAATAGTTACCGAATTATAAGATAGATGGCACTACTTACCTTATTGTTGTGGCGGACACTTAAGCTTTGCTATTCCGCCTGCAGCAGCACCATCGCAGAAGAGACAGAAGCTGAGCTGTCACTCCTGGGAACTTTTCAAACAGCAGTCGGTTACAGAGGCATCTTTCGCTTGGCGGCTCTTTTGATGACAGCGTCCTTTTTAAGTTTTCTTATAAAAATTAATGAATAAAGAGTATTTTTGTTAATCTTTAAATTGGTTATTCGTCGGTAGTTTAGTTCAACCCCGTTATAAACGTAGAAACAAACAACAAACCGGCCTAGCAGCCAAAGTGGTGACCCCGACGTGATTACACGACTAAATAAAAAAAAAAAAAAAACGCAACGACGCCATGGCGCAGCACAGTTTTCATAATTCGCTTATTGACTTTGCCGAGGAAAGTATGGGAAACGAGGGAATTTTCAACTTGCAGCAGCATATGCAAGTTAAACAGGAGTTGTGCAATTCTCCAGCAGCTCTTCCGCAGATTGCATCAGCAACCCCAGCATCTATTTCACCTGCTCCCACGCATACACTTGCGGCTCCAAATGACACGCCAAAACATGTTCGGCTGCCTAGTTTTTGGAAAAGGGAACCGGAACTATGGTTCATGCATATCGAGACGATATTCGCTAAATGTGGTGTCCAGTCCGACGAGGAACGCTATTTCACGGTATTATCGGCGCTTGATTCTCCGGAGCTTCTCAGCCAGATCACGGACATAGTCCATGCCCCACCGGTTAAGCATAAATTTTCCTTCTTGAGGGACAGTTTGATTGCTCGTTTTTCTGTTTCTAGAGAGCGACAGCTCAGTAGACTGCTGACAGGATTGTCTTTGGGCGACAAGAAACCCTCGCAGCTTTTGAGGGAAATGTACAAGCTAGCACCTCCGGACACCCCAGAATCCTTCATGCGATCCTTATGGATGCAGCACATGCCGTCTTGCATCAGGTGCATTCTTACAACAAGTGCAGAACAAGATCTCCTTAAACTAGCGGAGATTGCTGACCGTATCTCGGAATGCACCGCATCTCCTGCTGTGGTAGATGCTGTCTCAAGCAAACCAGATATTTCACCTGATGATAACTCTGCTGTACACACACGCATCCAGGGACTTGAGCAGCAACTGAAGAAGCTCACCGCCCTTTTGCAGCAACAAAATTCAGCAAAAACAACAAGCTATAACAATGCAGAAACAAAGGGTATTTGTTTTTACCATCAGCGATTTGCGCACAAGGCTCGCAAATGCACTCCACCTTGCAACTTCAAATCTTCTGCTGCTTCAGATTCAAAAAACTAAATCAGCTGTCTGTGTCCGAGGCTTCTCAAGACAGCAAATTTTTTAACAGCCTCTCAGCTGAACGACGCCTTCACATCAGGGACAGGCGTTCCAAACACGAATTTCTCATAGACTCCGGATCCTCAGTTTCCGTCATTCCGCGTACTATGGCCAAGCGTAGACTGGATCCGGCATTACTTACTCTAAATGCAGTAAACTCAACTAAAATCCACACTTATGGTGAACAAATTCTGGAGGTAGACCTGGGCCTTGGACAAAAATTTAATTGGAGATTCATTGTCGCCGAGGTCGCCTCACCCATCATCGGCGCAGATTTTCTGGCTCATTTTGGGCTCATCATTGACTTGCAGAATGCAAAGCTAACACGACTCAATTCTGCGAATGCAATTGCAGGGGAAATGATTCAAGCTCCACAGCTCGACATCTCATCTGTCAACAATAACACATCCTACGGGGATATTTTGCAGCAATTTCTCGAGGTTATCAGCAACAACAACCATTTGCGAGTGCCAACTTCTTTGGTGCAGCATCATATCATCACCACCGGCCCACCAGTTGCGGAACGTCCGCGGCGCTTAGCTGGTGACAAACTCAAGGCTGCACGTGCCGAGCTCGACCTTATGATGGAACAAGGACTCATTCGCCCATCTAAAAGTTCTTGGGCATCACCAATCCATCTAGTAGCAAAGAAGTCAGGAGGTTGGAGAGTTTGTGGTGATTACCGCAAATTAAATGCACACACTGTGCCCGATCGGTACCCAGTGTCTCATGTGCAGGATGTGACAGAGCGTCTGCATGGGATGTGCATTTTCACGACATTGGATTTGAGTCGTGCGTATCACCAGATTCCAATGGCAGGTGCAGATATTGCAAAGACAGCAATTACAACGCCGTTTGGACTTTTTGAATATGTGGTTATGCCTTTTGGGCTACGAAATGCCACACAGACGTTCCAAAGATTTATGGACGGCATCTTCAGGGACTTAGATTTTGTGTATTGTTATATTGATGATATACTAATCATGTCCAATTCTCAGCGGCAACATCGAGAACACCTACGTATTGTTTTGCAGAGACTCCAGGAGAGTGGTTTAACTATCAATCTTGACAAGTGTCACTTCGGTGAGTCGAAGGTTACATACTTGGGATTCATCATCGATGCTAATGGTTGCAAACCACCACCTGACAGGTTGGAGGCAATAGTAAAATATAAGAAGCCAGAAACTTTGGTTGAGCTTCGCCGTTTTCTGGGCATCATCAACTATTATAGGAGGTGTGTTCATCGTGCTGCGGAATTTCAAGCACCACTCAACAACTTATTACATGGCGTTAAAAAGAATGACAAACGCCCTGTTCTTTGGACTGCGGAATCCGAGAAGGCGTTTGATGATTGCAAGCGGAGCTTAGCTACAGCGACGACCTTGGCTCATCCCTCTCCGGATTCCGATCTGGCCTTGGTCACAGATGCATCGGACACAGCGGTGGGTGCGGCGCTGGAGCAAAAAGGAAAAAACGATTCTTCATGGAGACCACTCGGGTTTTTTTCAAGAAAGCTCTCCAGCGCTGAACGGAATTATAGTGCTTATGATAGAGAGTTGCTTGCCATATACTCAGCAATTAAGTTTTTTAAACACTCCTTAGAGGGTCGTAACTTCATTATAAAAACGGATCACAAACCTCTTGTGTTCGCTTTTGCACAGAGAATGGAAAAGGCATCCCCACGCCAGTTGCGACACTTGGATTATATTTCCCAGTTCTCAACAAACATTGCACATGTTTCTGGTGACCACAATACTGTCGCTGATGCGCTTTCTCGCTTGAATGCTATAGATATGCCATCCGCACTAAGTTCTTTGGAATTGCAGCGGGAACAGGCCAAGGACCGCGAGTTACCAAATATACTAAAAAATTCAACTTCACTTCGACTACAGAAAGAGAACATCAATACTGAATCCATTTACTGTGACAACTCTACAGGGCGAACTCGACCTTACATTCCACAGTCCTTACGCAGGGATTACTTCGCTAAAATTCATGGACTTTCTCATCCTGGGGGTAAGGCAACTTTACGCTTATTTAAGGAAAGGTTCATATGGCCGAACATGAGGAGGGACATTTTGCAATGGACTCGCACTTGTCTTGACTGCCAGCGTTCCAAGGTGCAGCGACATCAAAGGAATATACCTAACAAAATTCCGGTAGGTCCTCGTTTCGATCATATTCATTTGGATATTATTGTTATGCCCGAAGTGCGCGGCTATCGATATTGTCTTACAATGATCGATCGATTTTCACGATGGCCAGAGGTGATTCCTCTTAACACTTAACGGACGGGTCGAATCTGCTCTGTCTTTCCTAGTTTCCGGGCATTTTTCAGGGGAATTAAATAAACATGAATGTATGGATTTAAAGCGTTGTAACTACAATAAAACTTTATTAAATCGATTATAATTCTTATAATATTTTATAACAGTATTTATTAAAGCGTTTAGTATTTTTTAAGCGTGTGATATGCTGTAAAACATTCCCCTTTATGCAGTGAAACCTGACAAAAATGACAAACATATCTAGTTTCGCTCCTTTTTCCATGCGAGCTGCAGACTTTGCACGGTTTTTGGGGATATCTTTTCTTCCCTGTTCCCACAATTTGTGTAAGGGTGTGCTGCTTCATGTTTCCTGATAATCTACCTTCTGGATCCACTCTTACAGTTCTTCTGGTTGGTTGAATATTAGTACCAGTTTCCTCGGAATCAGAATTGCCATTTTTACCATTATAAAATTATTTAGAAATATTTACTAAAATCAAAACTACGCCATAACATAACAGGCAGATAGTACTATAAATAATAGTATCAAGAAAAAATAACAGTGTGCATAAAAGAAAACCCCAAATGCAACATACTAAAACTTCATGCAAAAACGTAAATCTACGTGGCCCGTCCTAGGAAGTCAGAATGGAAAAACGTAAATCTACGGGGCCCGTCCGTTAAGTGTTAAGGATGTCACAGCGGAAACCATTTCAACTGCTTTCTTTGCTCATTGGATTTCTCGTTTTGGTACACCGAAAATCATAACAACGGATCAAGGCTCACAATTTGAGTCCTTGTTGTTTAAGGCCTTGGCATCTTTGATTGGAGCAAAACACATTCATACGACACCGTATCATCCTGCAGCTAACGGTCTGGTTGAGCGTTTGCATCGGACGCTCAAGGCGGCTTTGAGATGTCATCAATATTCTTGGATAGACGTGCTTCCTACGGTTCTTTTGGGATTAAGAACTAGCTTTAAGGAGGACCTTAACGCCTCGGCGGCTGAGTTTCTTTATGGAGAACCACTTCGTATACCAGGCGAATTTTTTACCGATGTGGAGGTGCAGTCCGATCCTCAGATTTTTATTTAGAGGTTCCGTGATCATATGAGAGAAATTCGACCCAGAGCTACAATTCATCACATCAAGCCAAACTTATTTGTGCTTAAAAATCTCTACACCTGTTCGCATGTTTTTGTCCGCACGGATGCGGTCAAGGCACCATTGGAGGCACCCTACACTAGACCCTACAAGGTTATTCGGCGAATAAACGACTATGTTTTCGTGGTGGACGTTAGGGAAAAGGAGACTTCAATTTCAACCGAGCGCTTGAAACCTGCTTTCATCAACATGGATGATCATATTCAATCAACACAAGCCCATCCACAACAGGATATTTGGACTCGTCCGTTGCGCACATACCCGGGAGTCCGTAACGGCTGTAACGACATTTCCACTTCAAACCGTGACAATGTCACTGAGGAGGGGGTAGTTGTGGCGGACACTTAAGCTTTGCTATTCCGCCTGCAGCAGCACCATCGCAGAAGAGACAGAAGCTGAGCTGTCACTCCTGGGAACTTTTCAAACAGCAGTCGGTTACAGAGGCATCTTTCGCTTGGCGGCTCTTTTGATGACAGCGTCCTTTTTAAGTTTTCTTATAAAAATTAATGAATAAAGAGTATTTTTGTTAATCTTTAAATTGGTTATTCGTCGGTAGTTTAGTTCAACCCCGTTATAAACGTAGAAACAAACAACAAACCGGCCTAGCAGCCAAATTGTTTTAGTTTATTGAGCTACCTAAGCTTTATTTATTTCCTAATGGAGTCAAGGCGCTAGATTAAAACTAAACAACTTGGATAATAAACTCAAAAGTCTTCCTTTATTTCTTTTAATTAAACACAAAAATGGCAGTAATCTAACTCGGATGAAAACTTGAAGTGGAGTCAATTTCGTCATATTTGAAATTCTCTTAATTCAGCTTCGCTCTTTGCTGACCTCAGCGCCTCTAGTCTTCGATGAGCAAACTACGACTTTTGGCTGCCACAGCTACTCCCCTTCCTGTAAATTCCCCAGGGTTTTGAATCTAACCGTCTTTTTATTTTTGTATGTCCTTATTGGTTGATCCTGTTGAAGCCATGTATTCTGTATGTCGATGTCGTAAAACGAATTTTGTTTATCTGACTCCTCGGATTTGTTATCTTCAATGGCTGGTTTAAGTCGTTCCGTTGATAGTGTTACTTCTTTTTCGTTTATTTTTTAAAATAAAGTTGTAGTCATCTATTCTTTTAATGATTTTATAGGGTCCCGAGTAAGGTTGTTCCAAAGGCTTTTTAACTGAATCAGTTCTCACAAATGCATGAGAACATTTGAACAAGTCTGTAAGGTGAAACATTTTACCTTTTGCATGATGCGCTGCAGGTCGAGGCCGAATAGCTCGAATGTGCTCTCTGAATTTCTCGAGGAAAATCTGCGGTTCTGCGGGCAAGTCTACGTTGAAAAAAAATTCTCCAGGAATCTTCAATGGTACGCCGTACAGATATTCTGCAGCAGATGCTTGTAGATCCTCTTTATAACATGTTCGGAGTCCCAGAAGAACCGTTGGCAGCAGATCCACCCATGCTATGTCTTCTCTGCACATTAATGCTGCCTTAAATGAGCGATGCCAACGTTCAACTAAACCATTTGACGAGGGGTGATACGGAGACGTGTGTATACGTTTAGTTCCCAGCATGTTAGTTAATGCTGTAAAAAGACAACTTTCAAACTGTGTGCCCTGGTCCGTGGTCAATGTATGTG
Organism: Dysmachus trigonus; assembly: GCA_949715965.1. Lineage (NCBI taxonomy): Eukaryota > Metazoa > Arthropoda > Insecta > Diptera > Asilidae > Dysmachus > Dysmachus trigonus. The sequence continues at coordinate 31,450,649 of OX454321.1, read as the reverse complement.
GAGTCCCATAACGCGAGATCCATGAGGAATAGAATGCGGTTGCAATCGTTTCTGCCGAAATATCCTTTAGCGGCACAGCCTCGGGCCATCGAGAAAATCTATCTATCATGGTCAAGCAATACCTGTAATCTTTATAGAAAGGCATTATTACTATGTCCAAATGGACATGCGCAAAACGCTCATCTGGAACTTCAATTTTTGCAGGAAGGTTCCTATGGTGACGATAAACTTTGGATCGCTGACAAGCGATGCAGTTGCGACACCATTTCAGAACATCGCTTTTAATGCTAGGCCAGATGTATTTCTGACGAAGTTGGATGTTGTTCTTCCGCTGGGATGTGAAAGTTCATGAACTGAATCAAAGATCTGCTTTCTTAAATCTTGTGGAATGTAAGGTCGAATACACTCCGTTGACACATCGCAGTAAATTTTTGTTTCTGGCTCAACCAATATTTTTCGCAGAATTAGCGATGAATTCCCTTTTAACAGGTGTTTTAGTTCTTCATCCTTGTCTTGTTCTGCTTGCAGTATTCTATTTTCGACCGTGGAGGGCATACCTATTGCGCTGATCCTAGACAATGCATCAGCTACTATATTCTCTGAACCAGAAATATGTACTACATATATGTGTCGAAAATTGTGATATGTAGTCCAGGTGCCTTAACTGCCTTGGTGATGCCTTGTCCAGTTTTTGTGTGAAGGCATAAATCAATGGCTTATGATCTGTCCTTATTAAAAAATTTCTTCCCTCCAACAAATGTTTAAAAAATCTAATCGCATCGTATATTGCCAATAACTCACGGTCATAAGGGCTATAATTCCTTTCTGATGTTGACAATTTCCTCGAAAAGAATCCCAATGGCTGAACATGATTTCCCCTAGACTGCTCCAACGATGCACCAATCGCTATGTCTGTCTGTTGTCAGTGTAAGTTTAGCTGTTGGATCCGGGAAGGCTAGTTGTGCTACGTGCAGTAGACTCTCCCTACAGGACGCAAATGCTGCCTCAGCCTCCGTTGTCCAAGGAACTGGTCTTCTATCATTCTTCTTGGATTCCAGTAAAAGTGAATTCAATGGTGCCTGCATGTGAGCAGCCCCTGGTATACAACGCCTGTAATAATTTATTATACCTAAAAAACGTCGAAGTTCTAACAACGTTTCTGGCCTCTTGTAGTTTTTCAAGATATATTACCTGTGGCTGGCCAAGCATGCACTTGTCTAAATTAACTCTAAGGTTGTTCTCTTGTAATCTTCTGAAAACCTGTTTCAGATGGCCTCGATGCTGAATAGGGTCCTGAGATGCGATGATGATGTCGTCTATATAACAAAAAACAAATGGGAGGTCTCTAAATATAGAGTCTACGAATCTCTGGAATGTCTGCATCGCATTCTTAAGGCCGAACGGCATGGCAACAAATTCAAAAAGACCCACTGGCGTAGTTATTGCTGTCTTCTCAATGTCCTCTGAAGCCATCGGTATCTGATAATATGCCTTAGCCAAATCTAAGGTTGAGAAAATTGTTTTTCCAATAAAATTTTCAGCGAAATGCTGAATGTGTGCTATCGGATACCTGTCAGGTATCGTTTGTGCATTTAATTTTCTATAGTCCCCGCACATGCGCCACCCGCCTGTTTTTTTGGGAACTAGATGAATTGGACTTGCCCAGGAACTGCTCGATGTTCGAAGAATTCCGGCCTCCAACAGCTCCTTAATTTCTTTTTTTGCGGCCATTAGTTTATCAGCCATCAGACGACGATGACGCTCTGCAACAGGTTGGCCTGTAGTGCAAATGTGATGTTGCACTAAATTATTATTAGATTTCCGGATCGCTTTGTTGTGCGATGCGGTGATATTGGGAAATTTATTGAGGAGGTCATGAAATTGAATTTTGTTATTAAGAGCAGTTACTCCGTACTCACGTGCTTTTCCCAGTCTGGCACCTATTGATAGTCCCGTTATCTCGTCCCTTAACCTCTTATTCGTTAGATCCACGAGTATGTGATAATAAGAGAGAAAATCAGCACCAATTATGGCGGTGTTTGTGTCTGCTATGACGAATGTCCATTTGAAACATCTTCGGAGGCCAAGGTTGAGTTCCATGCTTCGAAAACCATAGGTCCTAATTTCACTTGAATTTGCTGCGAAAAGTGTAAGAAATCCTGGTTGCAAGTCACGGAAGAGATGCTTTGGAATTATTGACAAAGATGATCCTGTGTCAATGAGAAATTCTTGGCCAGTTTTGACATCCCTGATGTACAGACGATTTTCTTTATTGAGGCTTGAGTTGATAGGTTCGCTGTCACGTGCTGCCTCTTGAACTGACAGCGAACCTAGTTTAAAGGTGACTTCATTTTATAACTGCAAGGAGATGTACAACGCGTAGATTATTTTCCAAACCTACGATGATAAAAACATATCTTATTTTCACCTGCTGGTTGCTGACGTTCTCGCGAAGGCGAATTACATCCTTGCAATTTAATTTGCCTGCTGAGATTTGTGACTGTGGATTGTAACTGTTCCATTTTTGTTGATAATGCATCTATTTGTTGCTCCAAGCTACCGAGACGATTTTGTGTGGAATTATTCATTGCTGGGTTATCAGTCATTGCAATAAACTTTCTATGATCACTATTTTCTAAAATTTTATCCGCAATGTTCGCCAATTTGTCAAACTTAACGTCCTCACTGGCTGATAAGACGCATTTGACACTGATTGGCATGCGGTTCATCCACAGCGATCGCATAACTTCTTCTCCGATATCGGATGGAGCTATGCTCCTCATCTCTCTCAACAACTGGGACGGCTTTTTATCAGCCAAATCCAGTTCTGTTAAAAGCTTGTTTATCTGTTTTTCTTTCGAAATTGCATAGCAAGATATAATTTGATTTTTAATGGTTGTATACTTATCTGTACTCGGTGGGTTTCGGATGACGCTGGATACTTGTGTGAGCACAGTTGAGTCCAACTCCGCGAGCACTGCATAAAATTTATACTCATCCTCTGTAATCCTGCATGTGTGAAAGCGAGCCTCTATTTGCAGAAACCAAAGCTCCGGATCCTCACGCCAAAAGGTTGGAAGCCTTATTTGCGTTGTTGCATTCCCTTTTTGATTCTCCCTGCTGTCTAGCGTGAAGTTGCTTGAAGTTGTCGCTGCAGCCGCCGTGTCCCGACTTGTCGTATCAGGTTCCCACATGATTTTCACAGTTTTTAATGAGGTTAGTTTTTGCTTTTTAGAGTTTTATCCAGCTTCTGCGCCTTGCTCGCAGAAAACAACGCACTCCACTAATGTATGATTTACTTTTTATTTTTAAGTGTTCAGGGAGCACCGTTGCTCCTTTTTTTGGGGTCACCACTTTAGGTTATTGAGCTACCTAAGCTTTATTTATTTCCTAATGGAGTCAAGGCGCTAGATTAAAACTAAACAAATTGGATAATAAACTCAAAAGTCTTCCTTTATTTCTTTTAATTAAACACAAAAATGACAGTCATCTAACTCGGATGAAAACTTGAAGTGGAGTCAATTTCGTCATATTTGAAATCCTCTTAATTCAGCTTCGCTCTTTGCTGACCTCAGCACCTCTAGTCTTCGATGAGCAAACTACGACTTTTGGTTGCCACATTGTTGTGGCGACTCAACGGTTAGAATTTCAAAAATCTCATCTGACAGTTCTTTAACCCGCTCGCAGCGACACCTACATCTCAAGTAGACTTTACTCCACCTTTTTCAAACAGCTAAAGCCTAGTATGCTGTTCCCAAGAAAACAGCTCAAGGAAAATGTGCACTTATTCCCAAACGGAATTTTGACAGTAGGTCAAGGAATTTTGACAACTCAAAAGAGTCAGCTGTGCACCCACTTTTTTAGTTCAGGCAGAGTAAAAATTTCTTCATGTAATGCTGAGCTTTCCACGAACTCTTTGATTTCAATATAATCCATCCTAACAATCACCATATAATCTCAATCTAACAATCACCAGTGTTTAAATCCAAATCAGTCACTTTTACTTCAAGGAATATGTGCTCGGATACATATTTCTTGAAGGAAATTAGAGTTCCGTGATAATAGCGCCATCTGCTCATGAAATCCGAACTATTTTTTTTCTTGCCGAACAGCATACCGCTTTAGCCTAGTATGCTGTTCCCAAGAAAACAGCTCAAGGAAAATGTGTACTTATTCCCAAACGGAATTTTGACAGTAGGTCAAGGAATTTTGACAACTCAAAAAAGTCAGCTGTGCACCCACTTTTTTTAGTTCAGGCGGAGTAATAATCTCTTCTTGTGATACTGAGCTTTCCACGAGCTCTTTCATTTCAATATAATCCATCCTAACAATCGCCACATAATCTCAATCTAACAATCACCAGTGTTTAAATCCAAATCTGTCACTTTTACTTCAAGGAATATGTGCTCGGATACATATTTCTTGAAGGAAATGAGAATTAAGTGATAATAGCGCCATCTGCTCCTGAAATCCGAACTTTGTTTTTTCTTGGCGAACAGCATACCACTTTGGTAGCCGAAACAGAAAAGAAATTCCTTGAGTGTTCCTTGAGTGTTTTTTTACATGTGTTTTGTATAGGCCAAGAAATTTCTTGGGAACAGCATACCAGGCTTTTGGTAGCCGAAACAGAAAAGAAATTCCTTGAGCGTTTTTTTACATGTGTTTTGTATAGGCCAAGAAATTTCTTGGGAACAGCATACTAGGCTTAAGACAGATGAGTTGTAGAAAGCCATTCTTCTAGTCCTGTCTGTTCCTGTCCGCCGACTAAGAGTTTTGTTGTGCCCAATTCCGACATCGAAATAAATATCTTGAACACGAATTCGAATTGTTTTACTGTAAGAACCCCTACAGTAAAAGTTGGTGACCCCGACGTGATCCAGTTGTGATAAACCCGCACCGCAAATAGTGCACATGCTCGAAGAGGACTTCGCGAGGAACCCTGCAGCCGAGTAGCGTGCTGAGGAGCCCGAGAACGAGGCGATGGACGTACAACCTAGCCCCCAACAAAAGGGCGGTGTTGCTGCGGGTACTGGATACACGACACATCATTACGACCTGGGACATGTCGGAGCGGTGCAAACACTCAAACTCCCACAACCATTTTGGCGTAATATGCCGGCAAGATGGTTCACCATCGCTGAGGCCGCTTTCGCATTGCACAGAATTACATCTGACGAAACTCGTTTCAGACACGTGCTGCTTAACTCGATTGCGAAATGCTCGCTGCGGTCGGTGACGTTGTCGATTCACCGCCTGCAACCGGAAAATACGAAACAATAAAGTCACGCATAACTGCGACTTTCGGCGAATCTCCTGAAACCCAACTTCGTCGTTTGTTACGAGGACAAACGCTGGGAGACGAAAAACCGACTCTCTTCCTACAGAAACTCCGTAATTTATCGGGAGGACAGTGCAGTGACCCCGTACTTCATACACTGTTTCTGGACCATGGATGGATTTATCATTACTGGCAAAGCAGGCTGATCGCATTATGGAGGCGATGCCATCGTTCATCGGTGCAGTCAACTCACCCGGAACAACACGCGCCAGCCCGGCGAGGACTGCTACCAAGGCAAGCAGTATAACATCAACGAGAGCTAATGGTGACGAAACGCTACGAGCAGAGCTCCACGACCTACGGGTCGCTGTCGAAAGCCTATCACAGCAGGTACACAGGTACCGATCCTACCCACGCGATAGCAGCAGCAGCAGAAGGGAGCGAAATAAATCATCCCCACAGCGAAACAACAGCTCAAACCCCGATTATTGCTATTACCACAATCGTTTCGCCGAACAGGCCCGGAGATGTCGACAGCCCTGTCGATGGCAAAATCGACGACAGGAAAACTAGTGACGCCGGTACGTGTGGAGGCAGCCGCCGGCGTCCCGCTAGCCTCAAAACGCCGTACTATCTCCGATCGCAGAACGGGGACAGGGTTCCTAATTGATACAGGGGCCGATGTTTCTGTTTTGCCACCCAGCAACACAAAAATGAAGCCATCCGGACGGAAACTCTACGCCGCTAACAAAACTCCGATAGACACTTATGGCGAAACCCGACAGACGGTCGACCTTGGTCTTCGGCGAGTTTTCAGCTGGACTTTCATCATTGCTAATGTCACACAACCCATCATAGGTAACGATTTTTTACATGAGTTTCACCTTCTTCCCGATCTCAGGAACCGCCGCTTGATGGATGGCAATACAAAGCTCATAACGAATGGTTGGCTGACGACGTCCAACACTCCGACTATGACGACGCTCGACACTAACTCCGAATATCATGCTATAGTTGGAGAATTTATAAGCGTAACACGACCACCACGATTTCGAGAGCCTCAACACGGTGTCAGACATCACATCCTAACGAAAGGACCTCCATGTCACGATCGTGCCCGACGACTTTCGCCCGGAAGACTGCGCTGGGCCAAAAAGGAAATAGAAACTTGGATCGCCGACGGCATCGTGCGACCCTCCGACAGCCAATTTTCTAGCGCCATCCTAATGCGACAGAAAAGGGATGGATCATGGCGCATCTGCGGGGACTATAGGCGAATTAATTCCACTACGGTTCCCGACAAGTATCCTGTGCCTCATATACAGGACTACGCCCATCAACTTCACGGCTGTACAATTTTTTCCACCTTCGATCTGGAACGCGCATATTTTCAGATCCCCATTGTACAAGAAGATCGACCGAAAACAGCAATCATTACACCGTTCGGACTGTTTGAGTTCAACGTCATGCCATTTGGCCTGGTTAACGCTGCCCAGACTTTCCAGCGGTTCATCGATACGGTTTTTCGAGGCCTTGATTTCACCTTTTGTTACCTCGACGACATTCTGATTGCATCAAGGACACCTGAGGAGCATAGGGAACACCTGAAACAGGTTCTTCAACGCCTTAAACAACACGGGCTCACAGTCAAGCTCGAGAAGTGCCAGCTGGGTAAGCAGACGATCGACTTCCTCGGATATCAGGTCTCCGCCGAGGGCACGAAACCGCTGCCCCACAGAGTTCAAGCCATTTTGAATTACAAAAAGCCTAAAAGCCTCGGAGCTATAAACTTTTATCGACGATTCACTCCTGGAGCGGCAGGATCGAAAAAGAACGACAAAAGAATTGTCGAATGGAGCGAAACCACAGAACGGGCTTTCCAGCGATGCAGAGACCAGCTCGCACAGGCTACATTACTATCACACCCAATCGAACGAGCAAAACTGAAGATCGTCGCAGATGCATCAGACACAGCTGCAGGAGCTGTTTTTTATTTATTTATTTATTTATTTACAATGAAAGCTTCGTACAGAAATAAGTTTCCAATTACACGTAAGCCGTCAAGTAGAAAAATATAAAACAGCAAAATATACAAGAATAAAATGAAAAAATAGAGATAACATGCATTATTTACAATCTAATTTAGTAAGGACGGCTTCCTTGAATCTTCTAAATGAGCAGTTCAGAGGACCAAGCTGAAGCTTATCATGGTTTCTTTGAAGACGTATTACAGGAGAATTAAAATATACAGTGAGTTGGGCTCTCGGCGGTTTAAATATATTATTATTTCTGCTGCTAAAAACAGGCACCCGCAAGACTATTTCCTGAACTAGAGATGTGATCAGTGTTCCATTAAAGATTCGATAAAGAATACATTCGTCTAAATAAAGCCTTCTGTCAACAAGCGGAGACAAATTGAGGGTCACGAGTCTGTCAGGATAAGGAGTGTAAGGTTTGTTAAACTTACTAAGGAGACTACGTGTGAATTTCCTTTGAACGCATTCAACTTTGTCAATTTTGGTTTGGTGGTAAGGAGACCAAACCGGCGAACAATACTCAAGTATGCTTCGAACCAAAGTTATGAATAATTGTCGTGGAGTAGATAGGTTGCGGAAACGAGTCGAGGTTCGCAAGATAAAACCGGCTAGTCTGTAGGTCCTTTTTGAAATATCATCGATGTGAGCATCGAAACTCAGTTTGTTGTCATACGTGTTCCTTGGCTAATTATAAGCACTTTTTGTCATATAAAATTTATTCGTAAAATTGATCCTTTTTGAGTAAAAATATCACCAAATATCGTTTTAATGTACTATTATAACCCCTGTATAGCCTGTATATGCAGGACTCTGCAGCCAATTTTTTTATGTTCTAGTAGAGGAAAGCTTAAATATTAATGCAAAACTAATTGGTATTTCATATTTTACCATATAGTTAAGATTTTTCTTATAAAAGAAAGCGATTAATAAAAAATCAGTTCACACATTCACAAGAATTTAAAACATTTATTTTAGCTCAACCATAAAACATATTCAACATGGAATAGATAAAAAACATCACAAACACACTAAAGAATAAAGTTACAAAATATTAATCGGTTTGAGCTAAACTGCGCAGGTCAAGACACATTTGAATACCGTTGTTGAATCCAAGCAGTGAAAGATAGACGTAATCGCTTATGAATCATGTAAAATAAGATAAGCCTTTTTCATGAATATGGTGCCTAAAATTTATAGAAAATAGTATTATCGGGTACTCTAAGATGTTTTTTATTGACTGATAACAATAATAAGGCATTTATCTTGCCTTCGATTTTTTATTAAAATCCCCCTAGATTGTCAAAATATTACACTGTGCGGCGTCCCGCTAGCCTCAAAACGCCTTACTATCTCCGATCGCAGAACGGGGACACGGTTCCTAATTGATACAGGGGCCGATGTTTCTGTTTTGCCACCCAGCAACACAAAAATGAAGCCATCCGGACGGAAACTCTACGCCGCTAACAAAACTCCGATAGACACTTATGGCGAAACCCGACAGACGGTCGACCTTGGTCTTCGGCGAGTTTTCAGCTGGACTTTCATCATTGCTAATGTCACACAACCCATCATAGGTAACGATTTTTTACATGAGTTTCACCTTCTTCCCGATCTCAGGAACCGCCGCTTGATGGATGGCAATACAAAGCTCATAACGAATGGTTGGCTGACGACGTCCAACACTCCGACTATGACGACGCTCGACACTAACTCCGAATATCATGCTATAGTTGGAGAATTTATAAGCGTAACACGACCACCACGATTTCGAGAGCCTCAACACGGTGTCAGACATCACATCCTAACGAAAGGACCTCCATGTCACGATCGTGCCCGACGACTTTCGCCCGGAAGACTGCGCTGGGCCAAAAAGGAAATAGAAACTTGGATCGCCGACGGCATCGTGCGACCCTCCGACAGCCAATTTTCTAGCGCCATCCTAATGCGACAGAAAAGGGATGGATCATGGCGCATCTGCGGGGACTATAGGCGAATTAATTCCACTACGGTTCCCGACAAGTATCCTGTGCCTCATATACAGGACTACGCCCATCAACTTCACGGCTGTACAATTTTTTCCACCTTCGATCTGGAACGCGCATATTTTCAGATCCCCATTGTACAAGAAGATCGACCGAAAACAGCAATCATTACACCGTTCGGACTGTTTGAGTTCAACGTCATGCCATTTGGCCTGGTTAACGCTGCCCAGACTTTCCAGCGGTTCATCGATACGGTTTTTCGAGGCCTTGATTTCACCTTTTGTTACCTCGACGACATTCTGATTGCATCAAGGACACCTGAGGAGCATAGGGAACACCTGAAACAGGTTCTTCAACGCCTTAAACAACACGGGCTCACAGTCAAGCTCGAGAAGTGCCAGCTGGGTAAGCAGACGATCGACTTCCTCGGATATCAGGTCTCCGCCGAGGGCACGAAACCGCTGCCCCACAGAGTTCAAGCCATTTTGAATTACAAAAAGCCTAAAAGCCTCGGAGCTATAAACTTTTATCGACGATTCACTCCTGGAGCGGCAGGATCGAAAAAGAACGACAAAAGAATTGTCGAATGGAGCGAAACCACAGAACGGGCTTTCCAGCGATGCAGAGACCAGCTCGCACAGGCTACATTACTATCACACCCAATCGAACGAGCAAAACTGAAGATCGTCGCAGATGCATCAGACACAGCTGCAGGAGCTGTTTTTTATTTATTTATTTATTTATTTACAATGAAAGCTTCGTACAGAAATAAGTTTCCAATTACACGTAAGCCGTCAAGTAGAAAAATATAAAACAGCAAAATATACAAGAATAAAATGAAAAAATAGAGATAACATGCATTATTTACAATCTAATTTAGTAAGGACGGCTTCCTTGAATCTTCTAAATGAGCAGTTCAGAGGACCAAGCTGAAGCTTATCATGGTTTCTTTGAAGACGTATTACAGGAGAATTAAAATATACAGTGAGTTGGGCTCTCGGCGGTTTAAATATATTATTATTTCTGCTGCTAAAAACAGGCACCCGCAAGACTATTTCCTGAACTAGAGATGTGATCAGTGTTCCATTAAAGATTCGATAAAGAATACATTCGTCTAAATAAAGCCTTCTGTCAACAAGCGGAGACAAATTGAGGGTCACGAGTCTGTCAGGATAAGGAGTGTAAGGTTTGTTAAACTTACTAAGGAGACTACGTGTGAATTTCCTTTGAACGCATTCAACTTTGTCAATTTTGGTTTGGTGGTAAGGAGACCAAACCGGCGAACAATACTCAAGTATGCTTCGAACCAAAGTTATGAATAATTGTCGTGGAGTAGATAGGTTGCGGAAACGAGTCGAGGTTCGCAAGATAAAACCGGCTAGTCTGTAGGTCCTTTTTGAAATATCATCGATGTGAGCATCGAAACTCAGTTTGTTGTCATACGTGTTCCTTGGCTAATTATAAGCACTTTTTGTCATATAAAATTTATTCGTAAAATTGATCCTTTTTGAGTAAAAATATCACCAAATATCGTTTTAATGTACTATTATAACCCCTGTATAGCCTGTATATGCAGGACTCTGCAGCCAATTTTTTTATGTTCTAGTAGAGGAAAGCTTAAATATTAATGCAAAACTAATTGGTATTTCATATTTTACCATATAGTTAAGATTTTTCTTATAAAAGAAAGCGATTAATAAAAAATCAGTTCACACATTCACAAGAATTTAAAACATTTATTTTAGCTCAACCATAAAACATATTCAACATGGAATAGATAAAAAACATCACAAACACACTAAAGAATAAAGTTACAAAATATTAATCGGTTTGAGCTAAACTGCGCAGGTCAAGACACATTTGAATACCGTTGTTGAATCCAAGCAGTGAAAGATAGACGTAATCGCTTATGAATCATGTAAAATAAGATAAGCCTTTTTCATGAATATAGTGCCTAAAATTTATAGAAAATAGTATTATCGGGTACTCTAAGATGTTTTTTATTGACTGATAACAATAATAAGGCATTTATCTTGCCTTCGATTTTTTATTAAAATCCCCCTAGATTGTCAAAATATTACACTGTGCGGCGTCCCGCTAGCCTCAAAACGCCTTACTATCTCCGATCGCAGAACGGGGACACGGTTCCTAATTGATACAGGGGCCGATGTTTCTGTTTTGCCACCCAGCAACACAAAAATGAAGCCATCCGGACGGAAACTCTACGCCGCTAACAAAACTCCGATAGACACTTATGGCGAAACCCGACAGACGGTCGACCTTGGTCTTCGGCGAGTTTTCAGCTGGACTTTCATCATTGCTAATGTCACACAACCCATCATAGGTAACGATTTTTTACATGAGTTTCACCTTCTTCCCGATCTCAGGAACCGCCGCTTGATGGATGGCAATACAAAGCTCATAACGAATGGTTGGCTGACGACGTCCAACACTCCGACTATGACGACGCTCGACACTAACTCCGAATATCATGCTATAGTTGGAGAATTTATAAGCGTAACACGACCACCACGATTTCGAGAGCCTCAACACGGTGTCAGACATCACATCCTAACGAAAGGACCTCCATGTCACGATCGTGCCCGACGACTTTCGCCCGGAAGACTGCGCTGGGCCAAAAAGGAAATAGAAACTTGGATCGCCGACGGCATCGTGCGACCCTCCGACAGCCAATTTTCTAGCGCCATCCTAATGCGACAGAAAAGGGATGGATCATGGCGCATCTGCGGGGACTATAGGCGAATTAATTCCACTACGGTTCCCGACAAGTATCCTGTGCCTCATATACAGGACTACGCCCATCAACTTCACGGCTGTACAATTTTTTCCACCTTCGATCTGGAACGCGCATATTTTCAGATCCCCATGGTACAAGAAGATCGACCGAAAACAGCAATCATTACACCGTTCGGACTGTTTGAGTTCAACGTCATGCCATTTGGCCTGGTTAACGCTGCCCAGACTTTCCAGCGGTTCATCGATACGGTTTTTCGAGGCCTTGATTTCACCTTTTGTTACCTCGACGACATTCTGATTGCATCAAGGACACCTGAGGAGCATAGGGAACACCTGAAACAGGTTCTTCAACGCCTTAAACAACACGGGCTCACAGTCAAGCTCGAGAAGTGCCAGCTGGGTAAGCAGACGATCGACTTCCTCGGATATCAGGTCTCCGCCGAGGGCACGAAACCGCTGCCCCACAGAGTTCAAGCCATTTTGAATTACAAAAAGCCTAAAAGCCTCGGAGCTATAAACTTTTATCGACGATTCACTCCTGGAGCGGCAGGATCGAAAAAGAACGACAAAAGAATTGTCGAATGGAGCGAAACCACAGAACGGGCTTTCCAGCGATGCAGAGACCAGCTCGCACAGGCTACATTACTATCACACCCAATCGAACGAGCAAAACTGAAGATCGTCGCAGATGCATCAGACACAGCTGCAGGAGCTGTTTTTTATTTATTTATTTATTTATTTACAATGAAAGCTTCGTACAGAAATAAGTTTCCAATTACACGTAAGCCGTCAAGTAGAAAAATATAAAACAGCAAAATATACAAGAATAAAATGAAAAAATAGAGATAACATGCATTATTTACAATCTAATTTAGTAAGGACGGCTTCCTTGAATCTTCTAAATGAGCAGTTCAGAGGACCAAGCTGAAGCTTATCATGGTTTCTTTGAAGACGTATTACAGGAGAATTAAAATATACAGTGAGTTGGGCTCTCGGCGGTTTAAATATATTATTATTTCTGCTGCTAAAAACAGGCACCCGCAAGACTATTTCCTGAACTAGAGATGTGATCAGTGTTCCATTAAAGATTCGATAAAGAATACATTCGTCTAAATAAAGCCTTCTGTCAACAAGCGGAGACAAATTGAGGGTCACGAGTCTGTCAGGATAAGGAGTGTAAGGTTTGTTAAACTTACTAAGGAGACTACGTGTGAATTTCCTTTGAACGCATTCAACTTTGTCAATTTTGGTTTGGTGGTAAGGAGACCAAACCGGCGAACAATACTCAAGTATGCTTCGAACCAAAGTTATGAGTAATTGTCGTGGAGTAGATAGGTTGCGGAAACGAGTCGAGGTTCGCAAGATAAAACCGGCTAGTCTGTAGGTCCTTTTTGAAATATCATCGATGTGAGCATCGAAACTCAGTTTGTTGTCAAAGGTTACGCCAAGATCCTTGAACTGGCACACCTCTCGCAACGATTCCGAGCAGAGTCGATACTCACATGATGCAGGATACATTTTAAAGGCATAGGTCATTTTGAAACATTTATCAACATTGATAGACAAATGGTTGACAACACACCAGTCCTCAAGAGCGATCAGATCGCACTGAAGGATACATACACAGTCTTCATTACAATTAATCACTCTAAAGATTTTGAGGTCGTCTGCATATAAAAGACAGTCAGATTCTATTTTAGTAGTCAAGTCGTTAATAAATAACAAGAATAAAAGCGGACCAAGAATTGATCCTTGTGGAACACCGGACGTAGGAACAAATTCAAAGTATGAACAACCAGAAAACACAACATGCATCTTACGATTAGATAAGTAAGATGAGATCCAAGACAAAAGAGATCCCAGAATGCCATACTCTCTAACTTTCTCAAGAAGTATCGGATGAGAAACATGGTCAAATGCCTTAGAGAAATCTGTGTATATCGCATCAACTTGACCATGTTGTTCCAGGGTACGAGCTACAAAATGGTGAAATTCAAGTAAATTGCTCACCGTGGACTTTCCCTTGACAAATCCATGCTGTCTTACAGAAATTACAGGCCGTAGTACTCTTGACAGGTGATTATGCACCAGCCTTTCGAAGATTTTACCGAAGCAGTTAATGATGCTGATTGGACGATAATTTTTTACATCGCATTTGTCGCCTTTTTTAAATACAGGGACAACATTAGCTTGCTTCCATATTTCTGGAAAAACACCTTCGCTTAGGGAGGCATTGAAGATCAAAGTCAGAGGACGGCATAGAACTTGGGCCAACTCTTTCACAAAGTGGTTGGGAATGCCGTCAGGGCCAGCTGATGTCTTGGTATCTAATGCAAGTAAGCAGTCAAACACTTCATTCACTTCAAAAGACAAAGAAGACATTGATATTGCACAAGGAAGATTAAAGCTTTCATACTGAAGTGTATCATGTTTGAGAAACGTGCTATTGAAGAATCTTGCAAACATGTCGCACATAGTTTGCGGATCAGAAGTAGATTCATCATTCAGTTGAAGTGCAGAGGGAGAGTTCACATGAAACCTGGAGTTCTTAATATAATTCCAAAAAGGTTTTGTATCATTATCACGCAGACGACTCTCAATGCTACTTGCATAGTCTGTGAAAGCAGAATTCATGAGTTTCTTTACATGTGAACGACTGGAGGAAAAGAGATTGTAATTATCAGCAGAGCTGACCTTTTTATAAAGTTGTCTAAGACGTTCTTTATCGTCAAGCGCCTTAACTAGCTGGGGTGTGTACCAGACAGGATGCTTTTTGACACGAGTCTTATAAAAGGGCACATGTTTCTCAACTAGGTCATTAAGCAACTCGTAGAAGTGTGATACTGCTAGATTGCACGGGACACCACAAAGTAAATAATCCCAATTGACATGCTGTAACACATTCCTAATAGCGTCAAAATCTGTTTTAAAATAATTTCTGGTGCGGATAGGTCGCGGTCCAGATCGTCCTTGTGTAAAAGGTAGGGTTAAGTCAATTTGTAACGGAGGGTGATGAGGGTCAGGTGTCACAAGTCCAGAATATTGCACAATTGTAATAAGGTCAGTAGGAATATTAGTAAATATGAGGTCAAGAAGGGTATTATTATGATTTTTTACAGTATTGCACTGGTAAGTTGAGGAGAATTCCATAAAATTACTTAACAGAACACTAGAATTACAAGAAGACATAAGGCTAGACGTAGAGGACCAACTTAGTGAGGGGAGATTAAAATCGCCACATACCAATAAATAACAGTTAGGATCGTACACATTAAGAACACTTGCGATGTTGTCAAAGAGACACTCCAAGACACTGGGACAGGTAGAACACGGAACATAGACACAGCAAACATAAAGGTATCTACGATTGCTAGTTTTGAATTTTATAGCAACACACTCCACAGGGAAGCCATCAACGGGAAAGTCAAACGAGGATGCCGCCAAAGAAGACCTTATCCCGATTAAAACACCTCCACCATCCTTCTTAACGCTCCGTGATAAATCACGGTCACTGCGAAATACATCATAGGAAGGAAGGTGGAGTTCAGCATTTACTATGGAGCCGTTGAGCCAGGTTTCGGTAACACAAAATATGTCCGGATTATCCGTAAGCACAGATGTTGAAAAGTCCATCAGCTTAGTCCTCAAACCACGTACATTCTGGTAGAGAATATTGAAAGTACAATTTTGAAGGTTACATTCATTCCTAACTAAGCAGCAATCTGACTGTTCCCTCCCAATGGAAAATTTTTCCTTGCCCGGTTATGTTGGCGGGGTGTAAATGGGTGGAAGATTATACCCTCCGGCCAGAAGTCACTCGAGTTAAGAACCGAGAAAATGCTGTCGGGCATGTATACCCGAAATGAGGCAATGCGACGCTCCTGTTGGTTAGGCTTCGTTAGCTTGGTGCATGATATATTCGGCGTAGGGCGGCCAAGCTTAGCGTAGATATACTGAGTAACTTGCTCACATGTGGTCGAATAGCTCAGACGAGATATAAACAGGGAGAGGGGAGGCTTAACGACCTCCAACTCAATTACAGGAGCAGGCCCTAATTGTTGTTCCGGCGGTGTCATGGTTCCAGTTCCCGAAGACTGAGATAGCTTTTGTTGCAACCGCTGCCTAGTGAGTGGAGGAGAAACGGTTTTGCTACGTGTATCAGGTAGTGGTGAACCCTTGGATGGTCCAGATTTAGCGAGGCGGGATGGGAGCGATATGTTGTCTACTGTCGCAGATCCCGCAGACGGGAGAACCCCCGATGTGGAAGCAGCAGACCTTGCGCTTGCAGCAAGAGGCAACTGCTTTGAGGAAGACCGCAGTCTCGATCTGGGTTCAACATTGTTTCCTGATTTCAGACACTCAATAGAGTCGGTATTTTTCTTTGAGGCATCGACCATTGATGAGCAGGGCGATATTTTATCCACCACTGCCTTTCCAGTCGATGGAACTACCCTCGACGTCGAAGCAGCAGACTTTGGAGCAGCATGCGGCTGCTTTGGGGAAGACCGCGTATTCAACTTATATGCAGTATTATTACCAGAGGACATGAAAAGTTCCACAGAGTCTGCACTTTTTTTAGAGGCAACGGCAAATGACGAGTCTGCAGCAGAAGATAAGGCCTTCAATATTTTGGAGGTGTTAGAGGCGAGTGAAGTCGAACAGCCCGAGATTAAACGTTTGACTTCAAGCAGGTTCGATGAAATGGTATCTAAAGCTTGTTTTGATGGTCCAGCATCGACGACAGCACCGTCTACCAAAGAGTCCACTATGCAGTCAACCTTATTCATAGCTTTGAAGGAGTTAACAGCCGCCTCTCCGGTCGAACGGCACACCTCGTTCATAATAGAGGTCAATGACTCTACCTTCCCATTCAGAGTCACAATATCGTCACAGAGCTGAGGCAACATAATGCATTTCTCAGAGAGATCCTTCAATTTATCCTGCACAAAGGAAGATTGAGTAGTGAGGTCATTAATATTTCCAGACATAAGCTTGATGGCTCTAAGAACATGGCAAGCTTGTAAATCTGAGCATACGACACAGGTTGTGTTGCGGGAATCCTTCCTACGCTTCAAACAAGAAAGGTGGAAGCGCTTGAAGCAGATGCCGTCGCATTCTACGCCATCGCTTCCCACAGCATCATTGCATGATGGGCAGATCTCCGCAGATGACATTATACCCGGACTGGCCGTTGGCAAGAGGTGGTAAACAAACGAGCAAGCCGCCAGTTGAGATGATAGAGTGGGTATTGATAAGCGCTACTGCTCTCCAGATGTCGCTGCGTACGCAATGAGTCCAGAACAGATTGATGGCAAAATATTCAGCTGGGCCCAAGTCAAGGCCGAAAAACAAAAATCAGCTGGTGTAATTGAGGCAAACGCACCTGATGGTCCACTCCAATGTCTCGAAGACCGGGTTATCAGTCGATCACTCTGAGCAGTGCAGGCAACGATACAAGCAGATATTTATAACGTAAATGTTTAAAAAAACTTAGGACAGAATCAAAGGCGCCTTTCCGATTTGACAGATGACGATAAACTTGAGCAGGTAAGCGATAACATGTCTCAATCCCTTGGTTTCTTCTCGAGGAGGCTCTCTGATACACAACGACGCTATAGCACATACGATCGTGAACTCCTGGCAGTATACCTGAGCGTAAAGTTTTTTAGGCACATGATCGAGGGCCGTGAAACTGAAGTTTTCACTGACCACAAGCCGCTGATTTACGCTTTCTCTCAGCCTTCATCGAAGGCGTCGCCCAGACAACAGCGTCAACTGGATATCATTAGCCAATTCGTTACAGGAATTTCTCACGTCCCAGGCATCGATAACAAAGTTGCAGATGCACTCTCCAGAATTAATAACATCGACTTACCACTCGTTATTACCACGAAGATCATAGCAACCGAACAGGAAAAGGACGAGGAATTGTTGGCACTACTGCAAAATCCAGGAGCCCTGAAATTAAAGAAAAGTCGCGTCGATGGTACTGAGACCATAATTTATTGTGATGTCGCGGCAGAAGAATTCCGACCTTATATCCCGAGATCTCTACGGAAACAAATTTTCGACGTAGTTCACAATGCTGCACACATCAGTGGCAGAGCGACACGTAAAGCAATTACAAGAAAATTTGTATGGCCACACATGAATAAGGACATCAGCAGTTGGGCCAAAACATGTCTTCCCTGCCAACGGTCTAAAATCCACAGGCACACTCGACGACCGCCCGAACACATCAGAGTGCCAGACGCAAGATTTTATCACGTTCATCTCGACATCGTAGGACCCATGGTCGAATCACAGGGATACCGCTATTGCCTGACAATGATTGATCGATTTACTCGCTGGCCGGAAGCCATACCTATAAAAGACATAACCGCCGAGACCGTTATCGACATGGGTGGCTCACTTCAGTGCACCAGCTGTAGTTACCACAGACCGCGGATCGCAATTCGATTCTCAACTCTTCGACGCTTTGACGGCAATGATTGGGAGTCGTACTTGTCGCACAACGGCGTACCATCCCCAATCCAACGGATCAATCGAACGTTGGCACCGCACTTTTAAAGCCGCAATTAAGTGCTATGACACTTCCGACTGGGTAAAAGTACTTCCCACTGTCTTACTTGGACTTCGCAACAGTGTAAAAGATGACATAGGCACCTCAGCAGCCGAGCTCACATACGGAACGCCCCTGAGGATTCCAGGAGAATATTTTATTGTAGACGAACCATCTCAAGACCCACAATATTTTCTGGAACATCTCAGGCACGCTATTCGCAAGGTACGTTCCCAGCCTACAGCTCATCACCACAGGAGACGACTCTTTACACATAAGACGTTGTTTTCATGTTCACACGTTTTCGTCCGAGTGGATAGTGTCAGGAAACCATTGGACCAACCATACAAGGGTCCCTTCGCCGTCATAGAAAGAAAAAGTGACACACATTTTACCATGAAAGGAACTCCAACAGAAATCTCAGTGGATCGACTGAATCCTGCTTTCATGGAGGTGTCCTGAAGCGAGGTCCAAACAACCAACGAGACTTCAGATCGGCGACAGGACTCGTGCACGGCTTTACCAGCCACTTCATCAAAACCCAACGGCAGGCCAATTTTGAAAACATACAGCGGGCCTGCATCTCGGGGAAAACCTGTACGATTCGCGACCTAACAGCGGTAGGTCGCTGGAGGGGGAGTAGATGTGGCGACTCAACGGTTAGAATTTCAAAAACCTCATCTGACAGTTCTTTAACCCGCTCACCTTTTTCAAACAACTAAAGCCTAGTATGCTGTTCCCAAGAAAACAGCTCAAGGAAAATGTGTACTTATTCCCAAACGGAATTTTGACAGTAGGTCAAGGAATTTTGACTACTCAAAAAAGTCAGCTGTGCATCCACTTTTTTTAGTTCAGGCGGAGTAATAATCTCTTCTTGTGATACTGAGCTTTCCACGAACTCTTTGATTTCAATATAATCCATCCTAACAATCGCCATATAATCTCAATCTAACAATCACCAGTGTTTAAATCCAAATCTGTCAATTTTACTTCAAGGAATATGTGCTCGGATACATATTTCTTGAAGGAAATTAGAATCTCGTGATAATAACGCCATCTGCTCGTGAAATCTGAACTATTCTTTTCCTTGCCGAACAGCATACCGTTTTGGTAATCGAAACAGAAGAAAAATTCCTTGAGTATTCCTTGAGCTTTTTTTTACATGTGTTTTGTATAGGCCAAGAAATTTCTTGGGAACAGCATACTAGGCTTAAAACAGTTGAGTTGCAGAAAGCCATTCTTCTAGTCCTGTATGTTCCTGTCCGCCGATTAAGAGTTTTGTTGTGCCCAATTCCGACATTGAAATAAATATCTTGAACACGAATTCGAATTGTTTTACTTTAAGAACCCCTACATTGTGTGGGGGATTTCCTTGCCACATATTAATTAATTTAAAAGTTTTTAACCCTCAGAACATTTATTTAATAACCGAATACAATTATACAAAAATTAAACTCTGGAACTAAAGAACTATTTTTATTCTTGAACCTCTCATGAACGCTGTCTACTCATCAAGAAGAAGTAGTCGTTAGAAGTGAAGTTGTATTGTATCTATCGGTAATGCGGTTCATGTTTTGTTACTTACTTTCACGTGCAGGTGGCGCTTTTCACAGTTTGACGTTTTGCGGTCTCCTCAAATGTGGTTAGACATTAGATAACGAGAATGAAATTGTACCCCTCGTATAATGTAGTAGATGTTAGTTGAACATATCGAAAATTGTACAGTACAAGCTTTGTTAAGGATTTATTTGGATTAGACTAATAACGATGATAAATGGTTAGATCATTAAGGAGTTAGATGTAGATATAGATATAGCAAAATATTATGATTATATTATTATAAATAAGCTCTGTAAGATTTTTTGTACACCGGCGGGGAAATTCGATATAACGAAGATAAAACCACTAAGGGATATTTAACTAAGCTAATTAACAGCTAATTTTCATATTGAAATACTTATCTGGATCCAGCCTCCTTAAAATTGCTGACGGAAAACATAATCTCACACAATTATCACTCAACTCATTAAAACATTTCGGAGACCATTGGTTGAAGAATTCGATTGGTCAACTAAGGACTGTCCCAGAAAAAATCCGACCACCATTTGAAGCTTATAAATTATATATTTATCATTTTCTTTTTATTGTATTTAGCTCTACTTTAACGAGAAAACAATTTTCATCCAAACAAAATATTTAATTTTTGTTAACTTTCAATTTCGATAAAATTTAACAACTTTTGATTTGACACCTGCCATAAGCGTTTTTACAGACCTTTGGTTAATCAATTTTGAACCTTCACAATACTGTTTTTTGAAAATTTTTACATCAACTTTTTTGTTTCTTATTTTACGGTTCTTCTTCTTTAATATACGCTTTATTAGGGCCCAGTAACGCTCAATAGGGCGAAGTTCCGGACAATTAGGTGGGTTGGCTTCTCGAGGTACGGTAGTGATTGCATGAGCACGATAGAAATTTCTAGCTGTTTGACAGTAGTGGACAGTTGCTAAGTCAGGCCAAAATAGAACAGGAACTTCATGTCTGCGAATGAAAGGAAGTAGTCGTTTTTTCAAGCACTCCTTTACGTAAATTTCTCCGTTAATAGATCCCTGTGTTATAAAAGGCCGTGATTTTAAACCACAAGAGCAGATGGCTTGCCATATGAGAAATTTTTTTGCAAATTTTGAAGTTGAGCGCACTCTAAATTTTTTTTGAACTCCTTCTCGATTTACTGCTACGTAATATTCACTTCCTGGTAACTACTTAAAGTCGGCTTTGCAATATGTTTCATCACCCATTATGCAACACGAAAACTTTGTCAAAAATTCTTCATAGAGTTTGCGAGCTCTTTGTTTACAGACTTTTTCTTTATTTTCATCTCTAGCAGGTACTTTTTTTACCTTGAATGTTCTTAAATTTAATCTCTTTTGGATTCTATGAACCGTTGACTTCGATGTA
This sequence comes from Dysmachus trigonus, assembly GCA_949715965.1. NCBI lineage: Eukaryota > Metazoa > Arthropoda > Insecta > Diptera > Asilidae > Dysmachus > Dysmachus trigonus. The sequence goes on along the minus strand of OX454321.1, from coordinate 31,429,076 downwards.
CCCACTATATCTGCAACATCTCTAACTGAATACATAGTTAGGATTCCTACAAAATGCATCTTTCACCTTTTTTCAACGTTACTGTCAGAAGATCCCCTTTTTCTTCCCGATCCTTTTTTTCTTTCCACAGTCGACCTCTCTTTAAAACGTTTCAATACATTTTGTATCGCAGTTTTCGGAATTTTAAGCAATTTTGATAAAGCTCTCTGAGATATTATTTTTGGACATTTGAATAATTTGTACATGAAATCCAAAAAAAAGTAATCCGAGCTCTCTTAAATGCACAACATGTGCATTTATCTTAAAAACGTTTAAATGCACAAACCGTTTAAATGCACGAAATTTTCTGACAAATTGGATGTTGCATTTAAGCGGGTTTTACTGTATTTGGAAATAATTTCTTTTCTACGTTTTTCTTCAAGCCATCATATGATACAGTACTAATAATAAAAAGGTACTGACTGCAAAGTGAAGTACTTTTGTGGGAGACAAAGCTGTGCAAACTCTATCAAAATCAAACAAGCCTAGTCAGAGTATTAAGCGGAAACAACTGGTCGGATTTTTTCCGAGACAGTCCTTACTTACAAGGGACAACCGTAACCCGGAGTATTCGATTGTAGCACAATGCCCTACGTCGAGAAATAGACAACAGATGTAGTATGTTTGATTATTCCATCGAGTTATAATAAAAAAACCAACAAAAATCGAGTTGGAAAGAGAATGTAGAAATGGAAAACTTCTTTAACAAATATTGGCTGGTGTATCGATTATCGATAAAACGAACGTTCCCATCGGAAGTAAAAATATGGGTAGGAGTGATCGAAGTTTGCAGCTCTGGTAGGTGAAGCGGGTGGCCCTTACGATCAAGAAGCAGTCGAGCGAGGGACAGTCAGTCGGTGGGTGCGCGGAGTTAAAAGAAGCCGTGGGAGTTGTTGGGAGTAAAGGAAGAAGAGGTGGAAAGAAAAAGCTCCGAACTGGGAAAACCGCGACACGACTATTTCTATATTTAAAGGATAATCGAGAAAAGACACGAAGGACCGAGGATTTTCCAGGATAACCGATTAGACAGTGAGTTGTAGGAAAGGAGATTACCCTGAAATATAGACTTAAGGTCAAATCGAATCTTCTTGCTGTTTATCTTTTCTTTTTTTTTACCACAAAGTTTGACCTCGCAGCGTCAATTGGACTTTGGTTCTCGGTCAGCCGAAAAACCGAGTGGCGTCCAAATAGGATTTCCGATTGATCGGCCACCAATTTAAGGTTGATTAATTATCAATAGAATTGAATCAGTGCAGATTCCTCCGCTTCGCGTTACGTGGCCTTCCCTGGGTTGATAACCTTAATCTTCCTCCTTATGAGGACCGTTTGAAACTGATTGACCTCCAAGCTTTAGCAATGCGCCGGGACCTCGCCGATGTAATCTTTATCCATCAGGTCCTAACCGGTTCCATTGACTGTCCTGAAATTTTGCACAACATATCCATCAACACCAATCCTCGCAACGTACGATCCTTTCCACACACCGCACCAACTACGGACACTTCGAACCTATTACTAGAATGTTACGCAAAACTAACAACTCTTCCGCCGTCAATTTTCATATAGATAAAACCTCCCTCAGATATGCCCTTTACCAGCATGACCCACCACCATAATTATTGCCCTCTCCCTCTTGTTGCCACCTTTTAACTTTATCAGTTTTAGTTTTATTTTAGTTTTAGTTTTAGTCTAAGCTTAGTTTTAAGTTTTGTAGCTTGTATTAAGCGAAGTAAATAAATCAAATTGATTTTTTAAAATTTTTGTATTTTTTTTCATAAATCCGACGCAAAACGAACAATTTAAAAAAAATGGTAAAAATGTTGATTCTTCGATTTTATATCCTTAAAAAGCCGGGTTACCGTGAAAGTAAACAATTACCCTAACTCATTTTTTTTTTTTTAATGAATAACAAATGAAATGGGGGGATATAGATTTAGAGGCTTCAAAAAATTCAATTTTGTTTTTTTTTCATAAATCGATTGTAGAACTATTCAAAAATATATTCTGAAAATTTCAATCGAAGCTTTTCTGCCACTCTTATTTTTAAACGCGTTTTTCTCGAAACTACTTTTTTCGAATTTGTGTACACTCTAGCTCCTACAGTTTTTGATCAATCGTTATCAAATTCAGCACATAGTTTCTTTACATAAATACGCTCTATTTGAATCTCAATCCTAAACAATATCTTTATTTTAACTCGTTTTTTTTTTTTTTGCAAAAAACATACGAAAAAATGATAAAAAATGATAATAAATTTTCACATTCTTTAAAAAAGTATTAATTTTCGATTTATTTGTGAGGATTGAGGTTCAAATAGAAGAGACACTTATAAAAAATGTAAATTTTTTTGAATAATTAATTTCTGATGAAAATTGTGACCTCTAGGATGTACACAAATCCCCCAGCGGGATGGCGACTTACAATGCATGGCAGCTTATATCTCCGTTATTTTTCGAGGAAAATGTTTGAAAGAATATACTCTTGAATATATGTATACAATGATTCCAAGGTATAAATAAAATATATATATTCCTTACGTGCTAAAAAATTTATGAAAATCACTAAAAATACGCCGTCTTACACTTATTCCGCCCTTAAGTAATTAAATTTGAATTTAAAAAAATATTTTTAAATATATAGTGTAGGGAATTTAGTTGGTTGAAACCTCCTTCTCCTACACTAAGTACATTTAGGTATGCGCCATAGTCGCACCGATCTTTATACGTCAGATGCCAATTCCATGTTTCTTGAGAAACGTGAAGCGCCACGAAGCTTCCGACTTTAATTAGCTTAATTAATATTAACAGACGCGGTATTTAAAGTGGAATTAACTTCTGCAGCGGGCAGAATTTCATTTGTTCTCAATCTCAAAATTATAATATCACAATTTTTGTTTGACAAAATATTCGTATGACATTCAAAGATAATGTTTTTAAAATTAAGTACACACAAAATCCTGAACTTCGTTCGTAGTCCGTACAGGGTATTAACGTTTTTAAGCGTCTTTGATAATTTATTGAAAAAATCATTACTACATTGCGTAAAAATTCGCGAAGAAAATCTGTTTATTGAAATTTTAACAGTCCAATAACATTTTTGATAATATCGCTTTTGATTAAAAACTTACTGGCCTTAACCCTTATCAGTCACACCTCAGTAAAATCCCGCACAGGTCATTCTGGGGTGTATCACACCCCAGCGTGTTTACAAGCTTATAAAAAATTGTAGGTAGCATAACAAAAAAAAATATCCTGTTAAAGTTTAAGTCTTCCTCTAAAAGATTGTATGGGGTCAGATAAGTGAAAATTAAATTTAAGATAGTGTGGGGTTCATTAAAGTAAGAGTTGAATTTTATCATCGAAGTATCTTTTGAATTTTGATTTTTTAAAATAAAGTAAGCTGATCTTGTTTTAGATTCGATCATTCAGTCATTGTGATAAAAATTATTAAAAAAATGTGTAAATTTAAAATAATATTAAAACATAATAATTAAAATAAAAGTAATCAATTAAAAAATATAATAAATAATATATATCAAGTAGAAGAATATAATAGAAGATAATACTTCTACATTGGTGACCCCGACCACTAACGAACATCTATTAAGAAATCAGCTCTCCACATTTCTCCACATTCCTCCCATCAACGCTGAAATGGAGTCGTATTTCAAGAAGTCTTCCCGGTCGACATCCCTTAGGTCTTGGTTGAAAGCCCAAGCTGCCGACCGGGATTATATTTACACCGTAGGAGGAAAATTTAAAATTACATCACCATTACCACCACCACCATCAAGGCCCATCGTGCCGACATCACCACCAGCAAGGCCCATCGTGCCACCATCACCACCAGCAAGGCCCATCGTGCCACCATCACCAGCAGCATGGCCCATCGTGCCACCACGACCACCAGCATGGCCCATAGTGCCACCATCACCAAAATGGCCCATCATGTCAATTAAAGACCCATCGAGACCACTTCAAAAATAATTTTTATTTTTCGTTACACTGGGAGGAGGGTAATGTGGGGTTCATTAAAGTAAGAGTTGAATTTTATCATCGAAGTATCTTTTGAATTTTGATTTTTTAAAATAAAGTAAGCTGTTTTTGTTTTAGATTCGATCATTCAGTCATTGTGATAAAAATTATTAAAAAAATGTGTAAATTTAAAATAATATTAAAACATAATAATTAAAATAAAAGTAATCAATTAAAAAATATAATAAATAATATATATCGTGCTTTTTAAAAAAAATAAAAATTAATTCTTCCTATCAAATGGTGATGTACACTTGTAAAAAATATTTAAAAAAATAAATAAATAAATAAATACTAAATTAAATTATTAAATAATTATATTCTATATTACAGAATAAATAAATAAATAAAAAATAAAATAAAAAATTATAGCTATACTAAAGCAGCTATAATAGTTAAAAAAATTCTTGAAAAAAAAAATCGAAAAACTGACTTTTTTCACTAAAACAACTGTAACTTTTTTAATTTTTAAGATATTTCAATTTGCCAAGCGATTTTGTAATCCTGAAATGATGTCCATTCAGCTGGTATGTTCTGTTTTTTTGGCCGTTTTAAAAAGTATATTTATTTTGAAGTCTGAAGGTACCACTTTTATGAAAAAAATGAACAACTAATTTACACACAGAAATAGCAATTTATTAATTAAAAAATTTATTTAAAAATCCAAAAAAAATTTTTTCATAAAGTATTTAATGCATATTAAAAAAGCTAAAAAAATTTATTCATTATTTGTTAACTATTCTATGCCAAAAACACATTCAATGCACATGTACGCTCTATGCGTATCACACATCGGTTGAAGGCATGATGGACACATTGAGTTAGTTTTCTTATCACTTCCTCTTGGACAAATTGCGCATCTTTTTTGTCTGTCTAGCTTTGGACGCTTATTTTGGGTGGGAAGACGGTCCTGCAAATGCAAAATATTTGCAATTCCAGCTTTTAAGTCCTTACGTATAGATACCATCCCAGCGGGAAAAGAAGCAGTCCTAGATGCAAGTGGAAGCTACTCCTGGGAAGGCATGGATGCATGACTCTTTGTTGCCCACTTCATTTCATTTTAACATTGCATGTCATTGGGAGGAAGCAGTAAAAAAGCTTTTCTTTTGCTTCCTCCAAGATCCCATAGGAGCAATAAGGAATGCATGACATTAACAGGACATGAGATCTATTTGGAATCAAAGTCTATAGCTCCTACCGCTTCCCCAGAAGCATCCAAGAAATCGACTCCTGGGTTTGGAAATTATAATGTCAATAAATGAAACAACTCTATTAACCCAAATTCAATTCATTATTATATTATTTTATATTATAATTCAATTTGGAAAATAATACAACATAAAAGGCGGGATAAAGCACGCACAGGCTCAACTCAAAGTACAAACAGGAATGAATTATTTTCAACCGGTATTCACGAATTGCGTCTTTGAAGAACTCGATCGGAAAGAGCCAGAGTGAGGAGAAAATATACAAGCAGCTTTCGTTCGCGCTTGGCCTTCCACCTAGCTTCCATGCGACTAACTTGGAATTGATAGTGAAAATTTTTCTTTGCTTCCACAAGGCTTCCGTTGGAATGCCTGACCAAAATTCCCGCTGGGATATTATAAAATACAACTTATCTTATGGCGAAAATACACGTTAAAATTTTTTCAAAAAATTCTAACAAAGAAAAACTGTTACAATGTACTTCAAATTCAAATTAAACTCCTCGGAAGTAAAAAAAAAATTTTTCTAAAAACTCGAAAAAATCACGTATAGGTCACACTGGGTTGTGAGACACAACAAAATTCGCTGACTAACTGTAGATGGCAGTATTAGACCCATATCCATTGGTTTACTGGGTCATTTTGGCGTGTGTGTATTTCACCCAGTGTGACTGTTAAGGGTTAAATTAGTAACATTAGTGGGGGTAAATTCTAATATGTCATGGAACGCTTTTCATGCAAAGTCAAAAATAAGAAGAAGAACTAATATGTAAAATGTACTTGGAATTAACAAAAAATACTTTAAGGACAAAGTAACCGTTCAATTAGGATTTTAAAAATCGCTGAATTGAACTGAATTTAATTTAACAGAAGGAATATGAACTGATAGCACATATATCGCAAATTTTAAATGAAATTCAATGCAATTAGCGAGACAATGTCAAGGAAGTACTAAGAAAATCATCATTTCTATAATTTCAATTCTAAAATAATCCGTAAGTTTTATTTACTTCCCCTTATTCGAGATAAAATTAACTATAAAATGCAATATAAATGTCAGCATCGGCAAAGAGCGCTAACATTTAAAATTTTTAACAAACTTTATAAAGTGAATAAAACCCTATATTTTTTAGTTAAAAGTTTGAAGCTTTTTGTTAGGGTGTTCTTCGTAACTGTTAATTTTACTGCAATATTGCTCAGAAAGTATAGTTTTCCGTCAAAAAATTCTTTTTTTATATTCATTCGTTCAAAGCCTAGACGAACGTTCCTACCAAGTTTCATTAAAATCCGAGAGATTACCGTATTTTCAACTTAGGCCAAACAAATTATTATAGAGTCTTATGTGCAACGATTATCTTTAAAATAAAAATTAAATAATTCATAGAAAAAATGCTATGAATTTATTTGCGCAACCAAGATCGATTAAAAATTAAAGATCGGCTAGTAAATAAGGAAAAATAGTCCGACTTCTAGAAAAAACTACTTAAGAAATTGTTACGGAAATCTTTTGAGAAATGGATGTCAAGATAATAGAAAACAACTTTTTACTCAAACACCATATCAAAAACCACGACACTGGCAAATCATTATAGCCGTCAAGCATTTATATTCACCATGCTATTGCCATAATTCCCATTCGATTTGTCAGCATTTTCATCAGTAGAGTAAAAAGTTTGGATTGGCACAGGCTCTTTATATATGTCAGTGAGAAGGGCCACCGCATTATTCGTTTGTTCCTCCAAGGCAAAGAGAGCAGCTTCTCTCTACAATTGGTTTGTTCCTTCTAGTATATTTCATATAAACAATGTCGATATTGCAGTACTTCCTCCGGAATTTTAGGTACGCTAGAACCCTGCATCTAGTACGTCTTTTTGCTGTTGTTCCCATGTGTCAAGCAACAAAACAATAAACTTTAGCTTCCCGATCAAGGAGTTTTGTTGGTGTGTTTGTGGACTTAAGGGGAGATGTAAGTATACTCAAATATATCAATTGACACAATTTGGATATTCGATGAGCGGAATTGTGATTGGCTGATAGGATTATCACTGCAATTTCCTTAAATGTTGGATTTGTTTATCAGCGTATTTGATTTAGCACTTAAATGGTCGAAAATGTGATTTGACTATGAGTTATTAATTAATGTATGTACGCAAAGGAATAATTTGGTTTGTTGAATTTTGTAAAGCCATAAAGAAGCGCCACGGTTGAGCGACGGTGTAAAAGTTTTATTGGAAATCCAGGGATGTAATACCATACATCCGCATTTGTGGATTTTTTATGGACATTTAAAAATATGTCAATTCCTTATCGTGGTAGAATTCAAAAGCAGGGGTGAACTATCAAAACACGTCGCCACAAATCAGAAACCCTACATTTAATTATATTGTTTTTATCAACCCCAAAACCCATGGAAAATTTTTAAGTTAAAAAGTGTTAAATTCACTCTAATGGCTGGATTGGTGACTCTCAAGCAAGAGAATGATGATCTACAATCCTTGTTCCTCGTTTCGAACTAAAGACAATGGTGTACATATTATTTATGAGAATTCACCTTAACTAAAAGAGTTGTAATTAGACTAATTTTACGAGAAACGACACCTGCCGCACTCCTTAACAAACAATTGACCCTAAATTAGATAGTAAGGCAATTGGAGCAGCGGGAAGGTAGTTAAAAATATAAAGGGTCTAGCCGGTTAAGAAGTTGAAAAGTACCCCCAGCGTTTTTGAAAAACAAAAAATATCCTTATCATGTACTATAAAAGTACATCTCTGCTGAAATTTTCAGACCCATAGACCCTCACTTTTGGCGATATCTCGGCTTCTTGTGGATGTAGAAAATTCTTTTTTTGTCTCAAATTATAGGGTCTTTTGTCAGCTACAACAAGATATTTTTTATCGAAATTTTTGGCGGGAAATTCAAATTTTTATACAAGTTCGAAATTTTTAAATTTAAATTAAAAAAAAAAGTAGAAACGACGAAAAAAAAATATTTTCTGGATGTCAAGCTATATTGATGAATTATTTCAGATTTTTAAATTTGGTCAGGGTCAAAATATCGAAAAACCGTTTTTGCTACATTTTTCGGTATTTTTACCTCTTTTTTTAAGTGTGAATATTCTTTAAGTATAAATTTTTTTTAAGTCGTATCCTACCTTGAAATCATCCAAGCAGTTTTTGAAATTCACAAAGAGATCATGTTATCAACGGTTTTCCACCTAAAGGGAAGATTAGTGAGTCGACAAAATGAAACCGAAACGAGTGCCCTCTACGATTTTTCCAGGATTGGGACTAGAGTGACATCATGGCTGCATTACACTCATGCTACCGTTCATTCGTATTTGTCATGCACGCTGTCCATTCACGCATGTTTGAAACTGGGCGGAATAATAAAAATAATTGCAATATATTTCTTAATAAAAGGCGAGATTACCTCACTTCACACATATTTCTAATTATAGTCTAAAACTGTTTTATACAAATTAATAAGTATAAAAATAAATATAGGATCACCTGAAAAAGAAGAAAAGTCTGAAAACATAAGACATGCTATACCGAATCTGAAAACATAAGACGATAGATAAAATACCGTATTTGAGATATGAACAGGATAATTAATCTTCATCACTATCTTCTAAACTTTTACCATGGACCATGCTTATATTTTTACGGTTACAAGCTGTGTTTTGTGCTCGCTATCCAGAGAACAAGAACAGCACAAACATTACCCTATGTAATTTAAAGGAGGCAATTAAAAAGCAAAAAGACGTGGAAAATTTACCGCAGGTGTCTTGCTTCTTCACGACAACGCGCCGGTTCACACAGGGCTCGTTGCCGAGGCTGCTGTGCGAGAGTGGAAAGTTGAAGATATCAATCATCCACCCTACAGCCCGGATCTGGCCCCTAGTGATTACTTTCTGTTCCCAAATCTTAAGAAAGATCTTCGAGGTAAGCATTTTTCCGACGATGAAGAGTTGAACGCGGCAATTGATGAACATTTTTCAGACAAGGAAGAAAAATATTTTTTAGGGGGTATTGAAAAGTTACTTTCTCGCTCAAATAAGTGTATTGAGGGGATGGCGGACTACATTGAAAAATAAATTTTATTCAGATATTTCTGCTTAATCTTTCATGCCTATACCGAGAATATATTGAACGCCCCTCGTATATTACTACATTACTTGACTTACGTCTGTTATCTAATTTTAGGGCGGACTATTGGAAATCAAACGATAGGAAATTTTGCGATTTTTGCAAATGTTGGATTGCGGACAATAAGCCTGTAATTGTATTTCAAACTCATTTTATTATCTTTTTAATACTTTTTTTTTCCGCAGAGTATATCATTTCACGAAAATGGAAGAAGGCATAAAGCAAGCGTGGCGAAACGGATCTCGGAAATTAGTAGAAACAGCGCTAAATTCGAAAAAGAAAAGCAAAAAATGGACCAGGAAATCAGAAAAATGGAAGAAGCCGCAATGAAATCATATGCGATAGATATTAATGCAAAAGCTGATCTTACAGCAAGGCATATCAGTACAGTTATAGCAGCTGGAATAACAAACAAACCTGGAGTACAAATTGATCCACTCCTTCCCCCTGGCGACTTTTCAGATGACGAGGAATTTGGTCCAAGAAAAAATTTGATAAAATTAGCAGAAAGTGAACCCACCGAGGAATCAATGTGGGTTGAAGCTAAGAGTCCTGAAGGATACACTTACTATTGGAATGTGAAAACGAATGCGGCAGTGTGGGAACCACCAAAAGAAGGCTACATGCCGATCAATGAATACAACAGAATAAATCAAATTGCAATTGCTCAACAAGAGCTTCAATTGCAAAAAGAATCAAAGTCATTTCAGGAAACAGCTGCTGAAGTTGTTGCAAGATATAACAGAGAGAGGCTTAAATGCTTCAGAAAGCCTGATCTGGACGAAAAAGAGAAAGCAGCTAAGCGAGCAACGTATAAAACTGAAGAAGAGGCTCAAGCTCCAAAAATTGGAGAATGGCAACCCGTAGTGCATAAGTACACAATTAAGAAATCAGTTTAATTCAGATTTTTATACCTATACTTTTTAGAGAGGAGGAATATGTTGACTTACAACTGCCAAAACACGATATCTTCATACCTCAAGTAGTATCTGATATCCACCCAGAACCGCCAGTTAAGAAGTTCAAAGAAAAAGTAATTGAATCCTTGGGATCAGATTTGACTTCAGGCGCAACAAGTACTTTCAAGAAGAGAAAAATTGCAGGCCGCGGTAATACTAGACAACGGCTAGATGTAGATTAATGCTAGGAATATAATTTTGAAAAAATAAATAATGATATATTAAACAAAAATGTATTGTCTTCCAAAAGGTTCAACATTGTCTGGAAACAATTTTAATTGTTCCGAGTCGTGGTTTTTGTAAAGACCTTCAGCGGTCCTCACATGGATGAAGAAATCTTTTATCTAAAACACAATTTTTTTTAATTCGCTTAATTTATTCCACCAGTCAAGCATCACATTTTACTCTTAAATTCAATTCCAGCTTATTCCACAAGGTTTGATAAATATTTTTATAAACTTCAATAAATAATTTATCTATAAATTTACAACTTTAATCACTCTGATTTACAAGTTTAGTATTTTGCTTGTGGCAGTGCTCCTTTATGCGTGAGCTAACTGCTTAGTATTTGTGGCTATAGGAGTAAAATGATGCGTTAGGATAAATACGATGCGTTGGTAAAATGAATTCATTTGGGAAGCATCTGTAACTGCTCAAATTGTCTGATTTTCAAAATATTTTATAGAACATTTATACAGTGTTACTCATCTTAGCACCTTTAGACCCATCTTACAGGTATTTATAACTGAGAAAAACATCTGGCATTTTTTTTGTTTTTTTGTTTTGTTTTTTTTTTTGTATTCAAAATAGTGTAAATTAAGATATACTCAGATGCCAGACTTGCGTTAGTTCCTTTTTTGTAAATTATAAATTGGCAACTTGGAAAAAATAGAAGTATTTTTGCAACTGCGATAGTCCTACCAGAAGTGGATTTTCTTACTTCAATTACATTAAACAGTATGTATAAAAAGTTTCACTTTTGAAGCTGTACCTTAGTCGAAGTGGCGACCAGCTCTAGACTATATCTCGTGTTTGGCACCAAATGGGTTAAAATATGATTACATTTACGACATATTTCAAAGCAATCTAAATCGGGGAAGAGGAGGGATATCCGGAACTGTACTTTAAATTAAGAGAAAAACTGCATACAATTTAAAAAGTCCTTATTAAAGGTTTACTATCTTATGTATGCACTTAAAATACTGCATTGCTTATTTCGACCTATGGAAGGTATCAACCAAAATTTATTTGAATCGCTATGACAACGGGTCTTGCTTGCGGGCGAACTAAATAAAATATGCAAGTATTTTTTTTTTTAATTCAGGTATTCTTCTAAGTGATACAGAGATTGGGTTTCAGAATTTTGTTATTAAGTGCATTGTACATATTTAACATTTTAGTAAAAATACTTTTGTTTTAGTTTAAGTGCATCTTACAATAATTGGATTTTATTTTTCAATTATTTTTATTTCTAACAATTTTTCTTTTAAGGGGGTAGTCCAGTGAAAACGACTGTTTTTTCAACGATTTTTTTTTCATATTAGAAGTCAATTTTTTTTAAAAAACTTTTTGACATATCATAGTACAACTATTAAAATACACAAACAAATTTTTTTTTTCTGTTTTCGATGAGTCATCCCGACAAAATGGCCGCTGCAAAAAAAAAATTTTTTTGTTGGCGGACGTCGAATCTCTGCAACGGTTCATTTGAAACAAAAAATTCAAACGAGGTTTTAATCTGTAGAACATTGGCTATCGTCGGAACTAGAATTATTAATTTTCAATAAAAAATAACAAAATGGCGGCATTTCGAATTTTTCGGGTGTTTTTCGGGTGCTTAATTTGTTTATAACTTTGTAAATAAACAATGGATTTTAATAATTCTAGTTCCGACGATAGATACACAATCAAGAAATATACAGCTAAATTTTTAGATCAATCGGAGCAAAAGACTCTGAGATCTGACGTCCGCCGAGTCAAAAAATGCTGTTTTCAGAAAAACGCGTTTAAAGTTTTTTATGCGGAAAAAAACTAAAAAAATTAATTTTACCTTAGTCAGCGATGCCTGCTACATACATAACGCGATGCCTCCTAAATACATAACTAACCTTAAATACAAAGCAGAAGGACCTAGACCGTTATAAACCGAAAAAAAATGGGCGAAGCAAACAGAAATACAAGAGTCCTCCTTGCTCCGAAACACGCCAGAGGACCTTCAAGCGCTCGGATTACACGTCTCTCGAAAACTCTCTGTATCTTTAAAACTATTCAATATTTTGCTTAGATATTTTAAGGGAGTATTTTCTAGGTGTAGTAGAGTAGATTTAAGCAAAAAACAAAAAAACGAAATTTTTTTTTTTTTTCACTGGACTACCCCCTTAAGGTTTTAATAAAAATATTTATCTCGACAGGGATGAGAAAAAAAATAGTGCGTGCTACGCACAAGGGAAGTGAATTTTTTTTAATTAAATCGAAATAAAACTTTATTAATCATTAATAATTAATTAATTAATTTACCATTTGAGAGTTCGATAGTTTAAATTATGGAATTTTGCCAATATATTTCAGATAACTATTCATTAATGTTTTCGTCATCGTCATCGTCATCGCCGCACACTGGACCAAAACGACTTGTTGGCTATCAACAATCTTAAACTTTTGTTGTATTAAGGATATAATGAAACTTTGGGAAATAGGTCTTAACTCTTAACATTATTACTAGACTTGCAACGAATATTCGGTATTCGGCCTATTCGGCTACTTTTATCCTATTCGTATCTGTATTACAAAAATTAACAAAAAAACTATCAAATAAATGTCTATGCACTTGAATTATCGTAATTAATTTAGAAGTGGAAGATTATGATGAAGAAAGACTAATTTTTCTGCATTTTCAGGAAGTAGTAAAGCAAGAAACAAACACGTCGATACAAGTTTTCCCGCCACGCGCTGACTATTCGGCCAGAGAGCCCACAGAATATTCGGTATTCGGCGTATGGCCGAATATACTATTCGTTGCAAGTCTAATTATTACCCTTTAATTGATAAAAAAAAAGTGCAATTGGTTTACAGGGTACCTCAAAATAAATCAACAAAATTTTAAGTAGTCAATAAATGAATTATTAATATTATTTAAAAAGTTTTAACAACATTTTGAACTTAATTTTTAATTATTTTATAATCTACATAACAATATTTAATTAGAAATTAATAAATTCCACAAATATATTTAAAAAAATAAAATAAAAATTGTATATACTCAAATACTAATTACTAATGTTATTTAATTTAAAATTTTAAGAACATTTTTAACTTAATCTTTAATTATTTTATGATTTAACAATATTTAATTAGAAATAAATAAGTTCCACTTGGCACAAAAGACCGTCTGGTCACCCCTATAATAATAATAATAAATAAGTTCCATAAAAATATTAAAAAAACAGAAATGTTATATACTAATCAGTTGATGGAACATTTTCAAACATATTATCTATATTTTCATCTGTGTCTAGTAAATAAGCCATTTCCTCTGGATATTCTCCAAACTGATTAGATGTACGAATCTGATGATGTTGTAGTGAAGCCAGCCCATTGATGAGCTTGCATTCTTACCACCTCACATTGCGCTTACAACGCACTCCACATTACACCCGATCCTCAGTCACGTTGTCCGAATTGCACTTTTCCTCACGTTTTGTTTTGACTAACGTGTAATTCTAACCGTTGCATTTTGGCTCGCTTCCCTTATGATTGCTCGCACTCGAGCATTCCCTGTTAGACCGCGGTTCGAGACACACGCTCTCTCACAATTCACTGCTTAAGTCGGGTGCTATCGGCTCACGGTGGAAATTAAATGTCGGCTTACTGATCTTAATATATTAAATTCGAGTATTCAGCAAGTGTTTGATTTTCTACCCCAACAATATTTTTGGTGCCAGGTGTTTAGTGAAAATTCCGTTCTTTTTATTAAAAGCGGTGCGGAGATTTCATTTTTATTTTTACCGATTAAATACACCGATCGATATTCAGTGAATAGCGTCGATACCGGGTCTGTCCTCACCTAGCGATCTCGATTATCAGCTTTTTGAAGACGAGGGAATCCAACATTGGGGATCTGCATAATTAACTAAAATTCTGGCAACATCCCAATCATCTGCTTTTTTCCTCTTTTTGAAGACGAGGGAATCCAACATTGGGGATCTGCATAATTGACTAAAATTCTGGTAATATCCCAATCATCTGCCTGTTTCCTGCGTCGTCAGCAATCAACATCATCAATCAACTTTTGCTTTACTGGTAAAGAAAATATTATCTAATTTATCCAAGATCTATGTAAAATTTTCTAAATGTTAATTAAGATTTTCTTTCTATCTGTTTTATATTGAATGTGCATTGTATTTTTTGTTTTTTGTCTTAACAATACTGGTGTTACATTATACTTGCATGTTGTGAAACAAAGATGCATTAATAAGTGGAAATCGCGGATATATATTCATGAGTTACAATACGCGAAGTCGATCGAAGAGTCGGCAAAATTTTGGTAGCGAACGAAACATCAACAATCCGGGACCAAGACAGCTTTTCTCATTCTCGGAAAACGACCTGCACGACTTTAACCTACAAAGAAATATTGACGGTAGTGAGCTTAGTTTAGGAGTCTCAAACGAAAATAGTGAAAACGAGAGTGATAACGAATTTAATTCAACAGTTAGAGGTCAAAACAATCCCCTTGACTTAACCTTAGAAGGTCAAAACAACTCACTTAGAAACATGCCGGAAACAAGCAACAGTTTTCAAAATATTCCTCCTACTCTCAATAAGGAATTCGCGTTACGGTTTATCCCCGAGTTCGACGGTAGCCGGGAAAAGCTCCAAAAATTCTTAAAATGTTGTGAACGTATGAGCAACGAAAACTATACTCAGGAAGATGCCGATATGCTGCTTAGCATAATAGAATCAAAAATAGCCGGCGCGGCCGATAACGTAGTTAAATATGCAAATTACTCAAACTGGGGTGAATTAAAAAAAATCTTACTCGAAAACTTCTTGGAAACGAGAACTCTCGCGCAGATCCAGACGGATTTGGTGAATTGTAGGCAGGGTTTTCGGGAAAATGTTCGTACATTTGCTAGTCGAGTTGAGCAGTTACTCGCCGATTTAAACGATGCTTGCATAGCCTCCGAAGGCGCCAGTTCTGCACCAGTCGTTACTAGTTTAAATGGTAAAACCGCGTTAAAAGCCTTTACTGAAGGACTTCACCCTTCTCTTAAATTAATTATAAAAGCAAGTCGATTCTCTAAATTACAAGAAGCCGTTGAAGCAGCAGTCGAAGAGGAAAAATCTCAACCTCAAAGTTCCAAGTTCAATAAGCTTAAATGTTCGTATTGTGGCAAGCTTGGACATGCCAGTTCTAGTTGTTTTTCTAAAGCTAATTCAAATCCCTCGCGTAATAACGGTTCTTCCAAACCAATCTATAATTTTCCACGTTATAACAACACTTCAAGAAATGCCGAAATAAAACGTGAACCTCAACATAATATTCGAGTTTTGAAATGCAATTATTGCAAAAATGTGGGACATTTGATACAGGATTGCAGAAAAAAGGCGTTTAACGAAAAAAGGAGAGTCTCAAATCAAACTTCAAATAATAATTCGAACGAACGGTCTGCAAATCCTGAGGACAATTCCCAGGGAAACGATACGAGGCCGGCGACAACAGGAGGTGCCGCCAGAGCCAAAGATTTAAGAACTCAGTAAAATCCTCCAGTATTTGTTCTAATTCTGTTTATAATAATATCTTTACTATGTCAAAAGTCAATAATTCTATATCTTCGGAAAACTCGAGAATGGATCCCGAGAGGGATTTCGAGCTCACCGATTCAAATGACTTTTCAAATCACGCTAACGCGCGGTTTCCTACAAACCATGTTAACACATGGCATTCTAATTCTCTGTCTCATTCCAATGTCTATAATATTAAACTTTCTAATAAGGAAAGATTCGATTCCGTCAAATTCAAATCAAATTCGTGTTTAGACAACCAAGTCACTTTACTGGTTTATAGCGGAAGCGAGGTCTGCGTGTTAAAACTCAAGTATTTACTAGACGATGAAATCGTATATACAAATTTTAAAGCAAAACTTAAAGGTATTAATGATTCCTTACAAGAAACGATAGGAATATGTTACATTAAATTAAAATTCGATCAAGAGGTTATAAACTACCCCTTTCATATCGTCGAAGATAACTTTCCCATTTTAACTAATGGAGTCCTTGGAAATAATTTTCTACAAGATTTTAGTGCTAAACTAGATTTTGGTGAGAGAAAACTTACTATATTCAAAAATAATCAACGCTTCAATACAAACTTGGAGCCGTCAGCGGACAAAATTAAAGTACCATCTAGATCCGAGTTAATCGCTAGAATAAGAACTAGCATACAAGGTGAATGTATTTGCCTATCAAAGGAACTCCCAAGTGGGTTAATAGTTTCAAATAGTATTTCCTGTCCAATAAATAACACTTGCGTTATTTCTGTCTTAAATCCTAGCGAAGAGGATACTATTTTAAAAATAGAAGAAGTCGATTTAATCGATGCTTCGGAATTTCAAATCTGCAATATTTCTTCTGAAGACGGAAATTCAGTTTTCAATTACGATCAAATAAAAAGGGTAAAAAAATCAATTCGTACCGATCATATGTCAAAGGAAGAGAAGGAATCGATCCTTGAAATTTGCACTGAGTTTAGCGATCTGTTTCACTTAGAAGGAGACAAATTATCTTGCACTCGCGGCGTTCAACATCACATTCGTACGCCGGGAGCGCATCCAGTTTACATAAAGCCATACCGCCTTCCAGAATCCCAAAAGCATGAAGTTAATACACAAGTCAAAAAAATGCTTCAAGACGAGATTATCATGGAATCTACGAGCCCATGGAACTTCCCATTAATAGTCGTTCCGAAAAAGCCTGATCAAAATGGAAATAAGAAATGGCGTATCTGTGTTGATTTCAGAAGATTAAACGAGGTGACGGTAGGGGGTGCATACCCACTGCCGAACATCACTGAAATTCTAGACCTCCTGGGATCGTCGAAATTTTTCTCTACACTCGATCTGGCGAACGGCTTTCACCAGATCGAGGTGGCGCCATCAGATCAGGAAAAAACAGCCTTCTCTACCCCGTTGGGTCATTTTCAGTATAGGCGAATGCCTTTCGGTCTTAAAGGAGCGCCAGCTACTTTTCAGAGACTGATGAACAACGTACTGGCGGGCCTCCAGGGATCGAAGGTATTTGTATATATGGATGATGTCGTCATATTTGGGAAAAGTCTTGAGGAACACAACGAAAAGTTGAAGAAAGTTTTAGAACGTTTGAGGCGTCATAATCTGAAGTTACAGCCTGAAAAATGTGAGTTTTTACGCCCTGAACTTACTTATCTAGGGCATATCATTAGTGAAAACGGTATCTCACCTGATCCGGGCAAAGTACACAGCGTACAAAATTTCCCTATACCTAAAAATCAAAAAGATATAAAAGCCTTCTTAGGTCTAGCGGGATATTATCGCCGTTTTATAAGAGATTTCGCGAAAATCTCTCGACCTTTAACACAGCTGCTAAAAAAGGACCAACCTTTTGTATGGAATGCACGCTGCACAGAATCTTTAAATATTTTGAAGGATGCTCTAACCAATCCGCCACTTTTACAATATCCCGACTTTGCAAAGCAATTCTTCTTAACTACTGATGCCAGTGGTTACGCGATAGGTTCAGTTTTATCACAAGGACCATCCGGAAATGATTTACCTATTGCTTATGCTTCAAGATTACTAAAGAAAAGTGAGCTTAATTATTCAACAACAGACAAGGAACTCCTTGCTATTGTATGGTCTGTACAACATTTTCGACCGTACCTCTTTGGTAAAACATTTACTATCATCACCGATCACAAAGCGCTTGAATATCTCCATAAATGTAAAGACATAAATTCAAGAATGATGCGATGGAAGCTAAAGCTTGAAGAATTTGATTTTAATATCGTTTATAAAAAAGGCTCAAGCAATACTAACGCTGACTGTTTGAGTCGTATTCGTCATATGTTGTTAGAGAAAAATCCGGAAATAAACTCGCAACCAGAGAGTGCGCTGACTTACGAAAAATTCCAGAGTGATATAAACAACGGAATAATTATTAATAGCCATATACATGATAGTGACGAGCACCTAACAGAGAGTAACTGTAATTATTTAGCCATCCTCATAAATAACAATCCAACCCTGGACGATAACATGCACAACTTTCTATCACAATTCATCAACCTAGAACATCTCGAGTCTCAGGACTATTTAATTCACAGTGTCAATGATCTTAAATCAAGCAAAAGCAAAGCAACAGTGCTTTGCCTAGTTACACATTTAGCAACCCAAAAGTGCACCTATAGGGATATATTTCAGACAATCCTATCACTAAAAAATTGGGCTATTGAACATGATATTCCCAATTTAGCAATCTCAAATCCTTCAAAACATAACCAATACCGCCATTTGAAGTTTGAAGTTATTCGTTCAATGACGAGATACATATTTCATGGCGCAGAAATCGATGTGACTTTTTATCACGATAATTTTTTGTCTGAACCCTCTGAGGAAGACAAATTGAAAATTATAGAAGAGTTCCACGATAAACCAATCGGAGGTCATTGTGGAGTTAATCGAACGTTTAAAAGAATTAAATTAAAGTACAAATGGCGAAATATGTTCAAGGACGTCAAAAAATATATAAAAAACTGCGTAACTTGCAAGCGTAATAAAATAACTAAGTATACGAAAGAACCTCTAGTAATTACATCAACGGCGCACGAGCCATTCGAAAAAATATCAATGGACATCGTAGGACCACTCCCTGTTACAAATTTGGGTAACAAATATCTTCTCACCTTTATAGACGACTTAACCAAGTTTTCTGATGCCATACCTATCCCATCGCAAGAAGCGAATGTGATAGCCGAAAAACTAGTAACCGAAGTAATATTCAACTTCGTAAGCGAAATCTTCAAGGAAACTTGCAAATTGCTCAAAATCAAGAAAATACAGACAACCGCATACCACCCTCAGTCAAACGGCTCGTGTGAGCGAAGCCATCGAAGTCTGACCGAATATTTGAGGTGTTTCATAAACAAGTCGCAAGTCGACTGGGATAGTTGGATTAAATATGCAATCTTCGTATCCAATAGTACTCCTAATACAACTACTGGTTTTACTCCTTTTGAATTGGTTTACGGTCGTAAACCAGAAATACCATCTGTTTTCTCTAGACCACCTGAAATACAATATAATTATGATGTCTACTATAACGAATTGAAATCTAGGTTGCAGCATTCGAATGCAATAGCGAGAGAAAATGCCAACAAGCAGAAAGAAATTAGTAAACGCTATTATGATCAGCGAGTGAATCCATCTACCTTTAACGAAGGAGATATGGTCTATCTGAAAAACGAATCAAGTCAAAAAGGGAAAAGTAAAAAACTACTATCACCATGGCTAGGACCATATAAATTTATTAAAAAAGATAAAGTAAACTCCGATATTCTTGTTAAAAACAAAGCGGTTAAGGTACACAATAATAGGTTAAGACCTAGCTGAATTACGAACCACATACACCGAAAAATGCTTCATGTACAGTACATGTCTTTGTTCTCTTTTAGGTATAAAACAGAATGACCGAAATCGGAATGCTTTTGCTACCTCTTGTGTTGATTTGTGGTTGCTATGCTAACAAGACCAACAGGTATGAAATAAGGAAGATGGGAAATCATCTTGGTTTGTATTACGAAAACATTGGAAGTCTTAAAATTTTCAATGACCGATGGAAATTACTAATCCATTTGGATATGGAAGATGTAAAAGAACAATACAAAAGAGTCGAAACCTTACATAATAAATTAAACGAACTTTGCACGAATTTTATGCGACAGCATATTGAGGAGACTAACTGTGAAAACATACTTCCTCATACTAATCAAATAATTAATATACTACAAGCACAAAATAAACAAATTAGCAACATTTTGGGTTCTAAAACTGACATGATTTCTAAGAGGGGACTAATAAATGCAGTAGGAACATTGTCAAAGGAATTATTCGGAACTTTAGACGAAAATATTACGACGAACAAATTCAAACCTTGTACGAAAACGAACAACATATTGACAACTTAATAAAACAACAAATTACCGTAAGAGAGGTTATTATAAATCACATGAATAAAACAATTGACTATATTACCGAATTGGATAACAAAATTACCAAATCCATATTCAAGATTAACAAACTTCAAAACATAACGGATATGATCCAACATATTTCCACTATTAATGACATTTTTGTTATGTTTATATCAATCTCAGATAGGTTTCTGATTGTTCAAGGTGATATGATCGATATATTGAATTCAGCCCTAAGAGGAGAGCTGCATCCATATGTTATTGCTACTTCCGATTTACTAAAAGAACTTGTTAAAATACATACATTACTCCCTAATGATGTCACCTTACCTATAAATCCAAATATGTTGAATATGAAGATATTTTATAAAATAATTGAAACGAAAGTTTACTATAGTAATAAGAAGCTTAAATTTTTATTAATATTACCATTAACTAAATCCTTAGAGTTTAGGATCTTTAAAATGACTAGCGTACCTCAGGTACTTAGTAATGGGACTTACGCAATCCTAGTCCCAGATAAGCAACTTCTCGTCATCGACTCATCTGAACAATATTACTTCCTTATCAATGCGGCCGATCTTCGCGAATGTGCTACGACTACAGAAGACAACTATATCTGTGAGCAGCACCAACCAGTACACATCTCTCATAGCAACAGCGCATGCGAAAGAACACTGTTTGCTCCAGTAATCACTATTTCAAAATCTTGTACACCGAAGGCAATGACCCCCGGTCATACAATCTACCTGCAGCTGGCTCAGCGAAACTCATGGCTTTTCATCGTACCAGAGAATGAGCGCTTGATCCTGCAGTGCAAGGGATCGACAACTCACCAAATAATCCTTAGCGGGACAGGTATCCTGAAAATAAACGAGGGATGCGAAGCACGGTCCGATTCAACAATTTTAAGTACCAAAAACATCTTTAACAGCGAGGTTTCAACCAGTCATCTGTACTACATCCCTGAACTGCCCAACATCGAAATTAACTCTCATCAAGTAGAAATGTTGAAGAGTGTAAATAGCAATAATCGTAGTGTATTCCAAATATCTGACCAAATAGAAGGTCTACATAAAATTAGTCTAAAATTAAGCGAACTAAAACGCAACTATGTACCACTAAAAAGAATTCAACTACATTCTAATCATTTGATATCTGTAACAACCATTGTATCTTTAATCTGTATTGTATTCATTGTAGAAATATTACGAAGATTTTATATGAAATTTTGTAAAAGAGCCGAACAGCACTCTACTCCTAAGCAGGAAGAAGAAGGTGTAGCATCCGAAGAAAGTTCAATTGATCTGCATTCCCGAGCCCTTAAACCTGACCCACTCCCACGCGAAAATAACACCCTTCCTAGGTATAATTTTCGTCCTCAACAGGGGGCAAATGTAGTGAAGCCAGCCCATTGATGAGCTTGCATTCTTACCACCTCACATTGCGCTTACAACGCACTCCACATTACACCCGATCCTCAGTCACGTTGTCCGAATTGCACTTTTCCTCACGTTTTGTTTTGACTAACGTGTAATTCTAACCGTTGCATTTTGGCTCGCTTCCCTTATGATTGCTCGCACTCGAGCATTCCCTGTTAGACCGCGGTTCGAGACACACGCTCTCTCACAATTCACTGCTTAAGTCGGGTGCTATCGGCTCACGGTGGAAATTAAATGTCGGCTTACTGATCTTAATATATTAAATTCGAGTATTCAGCAAGTGTTTGATTTTCTACCCCAACAATGTAAGCAACATGTTCATAAGATCAACGTTTTGATCTTTCCTTGATATTTTTTTGGTGTTGTGGCATCAGTAGCGCTTGTATTTATTTTTGGCTTCCTGGGCTTCTTCCGACAATTTGCCGATTGGCAAAAGACAGTGAAATATTATGTTTTCTCCATGCCTTAAAACTTTGTGGACTGTTACTTTTAATTTTCTCCATGCATATTTCTCATTCAGTAATATTTATAGGAAAACCGCGTATGGTGCCGTCATTTGTACTTGCAAATCCTTGCTTAGGTGTATCAATAATTAAACCAAGTTATCGCCTGAACTCTTGTTGTATCCTGTATTTCCCCTCCAGTCTCTTTTGCTTATTATCAAGGTTATTTCGTACATCCTCATCAGTGAAACTGAAGTCGTAGAGATGTAGATTGCAGTGGTTGTCCGTAGACACACTTAGGCCATTATTACAGGCCCATTGTGATGCCACTTTTTTGTGACCGGGGCTTCTGGTTACCAACCGAAGCTATTGAGGCCCAAAGTCGTAACTCATGTGCAATATAAATTCCATAAATCGAATCTTTGCATGAAGAGGCGAAAGCCCGTATTGATTGTTTTCTTCAACATCGCATTCTTCTTCCGTATTTCGAAAATCGTTTGGATTTTTCTGGCAAATAGTGCAGATATTGTTAAGTAAATCCTATGAATTACTTCTATTGCTTTGCTGTTAACTAAGCATTTCGTCGGAAGTAAAACATTTATTCTTTGTTTCACGAGGTCTACTTCATTTTGAACCAATTCTTTTGTTTTCTTTAAATATTTAAATTAAATAGGTCTACAAAAGTTTTCAGATGATGGACGAGGATTTCATTTTAAATGAAGAGGAACCAATGACATTACGAATAAAATGGTGTCTGTTATATTTTCGTCATTATTTCCAAAAATTTGTTGCTTGTATTCGCTTTACCCCGAAGATCCATCACATCCCCATTTACTCACTGACACAAAAGTGGTGTCATCTAAAGCCTCAATTTCATCTTTAAAAGTCTGTTCGCGGTTGAATCAAGCAAATTTTGAAGAGGAAATCTCACGGAAATTAGTAGCCTCAGAATAATCATTATATTTACTAATTTTCATTAAATCGTTCGAAATCGAGACATTTTGGTCGCCATGTTGGATCCCGCCAACTTGAATTGGGAAATTTTGATAATATTGATAATTGTTGACCTCAGAATAATTATAGTACTAATTTCCATCAAAATCCGTTAAATTGAGAAGTTTTGGTCGCCATTTTGGGTCCGCCATCTTCTATCTAGAAACTTTGATAATATTCAAAATTAGTGGCCCCAAAAAAATCGTACTAATTTTCATTAAAATCCGTTGAAGTCGAGAAATGTTGATCACCATATTGGATCCGCCATCTTAGATTTGGAAATTTTTCTAATATTCGAAATGAGTTGCGTCAAAATAATCATTGTACCAATTTTCATTAAAATCCGTCGAAATCGAGACATTTCCGACATCTTGGATTTGGAAACTTTGATAATATTCAAAGTTAGTGGCCTCATAATAACTATAGTACTAATTTCCATTAAAATCCGTTGAAATTGAGAAATTTTGGTCGACATCTTGGATTTGGAAATTTCCATAATGTTCGAGATTAGTTGTCTCAGAATAATCATTATACTAATTTTCATTAAAATCTATTGTAATCAAGACAGTCGGCATGTTGGGTCCGCCATCTTGGATTTGTACATTTTGACAACAATCAGTGACCTCAAGATAATCATTGTACAGACTAATTTTCATTCCAATCCGTTCAAATCGAGAAATCGTGGTCACCATATTGGGTCCGCCATCTTAGATTTACAAATTTTGATAATATTCAAAATCAGTGACCTCAAAAGAATCATTGTACTAATTTTCATTCCGTTGAAATCGAGAAATATGGGTCGCCATATTGGATCCGCCATCTTGAATTTCTAAATTTGGACAGCGGATTTGATATCAGCATCCCGCAAAACACCTAAGTACCAATTTTCACAAAAATTGTTTCAAATTTAAAATTTTCAGCCACCATCTTGAAACCGCCATTTTGAAACCCTATATATTATCCGAAAACAATTAGCCTATGTGTTAAGTTGGAATATGTACTACCTTCGGACAAAAAATGAAAAATATCAATGCAAGCGTTTAGGCGTGATTGAGCAACAAACAAACAAACTTTCATTTATATATATAGAGGGATATGGATTTTCTACACTCAAGTACAAAATCTGGGGTGAGCATTTAACAACCAAATTCACAAATGCGCTTATTTGCACCAATTTTTAATTCTTTTCATATGAAAATTAAAATGACCTTAAACTGGGATTATGTTTACGTGCGCATCAAATGAGGTGTACCCAAGGGGTTTTGGGGGGTACGGAATGCTAGTGGGAGGGTAAGGAAAAGCGATGTGTGAATGAATGAAACACAATAAATTGATTGTGAATTAAATTTATTCAATGAGTAACAAGGCATCAATTTGGAGTGGAGGGGGGGAGGGGGGCTTGTTAAACACTCACTCCAGATTTTGTACTTGAGTGAAGAAAATTAATATATAATAATGAGGAAAGTCGACGAAGACGTAAAAGTTAGGCGGTATGATGGGCTGCCGTATAGGAGAAAATGTGTTTCCCGACTTTTTTTTTCTTGGCGAGGGGTGTAACTTCTATAAATATAAATGATGCCATTAAACCTAAACGTTTATTAGAAAAACTGTAATTTATTTCCAAAACAAACACTATACAGCCTTAAAAGCCCTAAAATTCCTGCATAAGAGGGAACATTGTGTGGAAATACGTATACAACAAAGTATAATTTACTTCAAATGCAATTTTCTTCGAAGGCCGCAAGTGGCCGCAGCCAAATCTTTTTTTAAACGATGCAGGGGCATTTCTACTTTAATTTGATACTAATTAGAACGTAGACATCTTTACAAATTTTTTAAAAGTTTAAAGTAAATACAAATTGAACGAAAAATCGCCATTTTTAATTAAAATGCTATTATTAAAAACAACTATTTGATTTATATCATAACTTACTGGTCTAATAATACCTCCTCCTATACAGTAAGTGATTTCATTAATAACAACTCAACCTCCCCATACAATTTTAACAATAGAACTATGGAATCATAGAAAACTCGAATATTTTTTTAAACAATGACATGTTCAAATTTTCCTCTGACTTTAGCCATTCCAAACACAAAGAGGAAGGGGTAAATATTTAAAAAAAAAATTTTTGCCATAAGGTAATCCATTTAGTTTACTATCGAATGGCATTACAATTTCTAAAATCTATGACATGACGAAAATCGATTTTTGGTCACCCAAGAATCGTTTTAGCCCATTGTACGCCGCCGCGTCAGTTGGAAAGGTAGATTTCGATTTTATGATTTTTTTAATAATATTTTTAAAAATTGAGGGTGCTACGCACCAGGGAAGTGAACTTTTTTATTAAATCGAAAACAACTTGAGTAATCATGGAGTGTTATGTTATCGAAAACAAATTTAGTAATTATTAAATGTTATAAAAATAAAATAAAATTTAACATTTGAGAGTTCGACAGTTTAAGTTGTGGAATTTTGACAATATATTTCAGAGAACAATTTCTGAAAAATAAAAATATCAGTTTTCATCATCATCATCACGTGTTCGGAATTTCGTTAGATATACAGACTTTTTTAACAGCTGTTGTTGTTTTTATAGACCTCTGCAATAGTCGTATTTCAGGTAAATTCATTAAGGGGAGGTTCTCATCTAGAATCTTGAAATTTTCGATTTTTTTTTTATTTCATATTATTAAAGTTTAATATGTCTAGAATGTTGCTTTAAAATATTTAGTCGATCCGAGCACTAGAACGGATTCTACAGCCCATTGATTCTGGCGGTGTCATGATCGTAGTGGGGCGCTCAGCCTGTGCCGTGCCGTTCAATCACGATTATCTCGGAACTTTGTTTTTCAAGATTTTTCAAATTTGCGTACAAGATAACTCAAAAACGGTTCAACCGATCAACTTCTAGTTTCGTGCATATTAAAGTAAACAATTTTCTTCATAGAAAGAGTGGAGCACATTTTGAAAATTGTAACATTATCTCCTTTTTGTAAGTGATAAACTATGAAAAAAAACGGCCGAAAACGGCCTTAAAATTTCAAAATCGCGCCATTCCGTCAATTTTAAATTTTTTTTGAAAGTCGTCCACTCTTTCTGAGACAAATTTAGTCTAGTTTATAATAATGTCATCATTATTTGATTTCAGACCAATCTGCGACCCCTAAATTGTACGCAGCTGGACCATTTTCGAAAAACATGCCTCCGGAGAAGTTGAATAACGGGCGCCATTTTGTTTTTTTTTTTAATAAAAAAATTTTTTCGTACAGATAAATATACAATAAAAGATAATGCCAAATATCATTTCCCTATGTCTTGTCATTTGCCTTCAAAAAAATCACGAACTTTACCTACTTTTTGACGTTCTAGATGAGAACCTCCCCTTAAAGAGTAAACAGTTTATCATCATGAGTTTATAAATGTTGCAACACATTTCATATTTTTTCAACGAAAACAACCCATTGCCAATTTCAATGAAAATGTTATAATGTACAAAGTTAGGAGTTTGCCATCCTCAGTTTATAAAATTCTATAATATCATAACTTCACTGTCATCTTGGGCCGAGTTCGCAGTTGCAATCGTTCGAGCGAGCAAATTTATCAGATTACGCTCTGAGTGCTCGCGCAAAACATCACAACAATGGACACAACTTCAGCTGTACGAGCAAAACGAAGAGTATTGAAATTGTCTTCTGCATGATTATTGGTAACATAAAACTAAAAGCGTATGGAAATTTTCGGAATTTTTGGATAAAAACTGCGGCCGTACGAATTTATTTTCGAAAAGTGGGACGAAACCGATTTTACCGGTAATTGTAGACTTAGAGGGCTAAAAATTGGCATGGAGGTATCTTTTGACATAACCTATCGAAAGCGCCACCCCTCGTAGCGATTCCGCTGGGGGCAGATTTCACCACCTTATGAGCGGATAGCCTTTATATCTATCTCTGTTATATACAAGTCCCTAGTTGATCATATCTTTTCTTCTCCCACTGATGTTAGTCAGCTGTCAAATTGGCGGACACCTGAAACAGGAGATTGAGTGGTCCATTCTGATATTTTATATTTAAACATGTGAAAATAGACCACTCAATTGCCTATCTCAAGCGTTCGCCAATTTGAAACTTGTTCGACTACTAGCTTCAGAATCCAAAAATTTCCCAAAATTAGCTGCCCAATACTTGCCAATACATTGCATTGAATGCCACCATGGAGACTACGGCAAGTCTTTAGAAGAATTTGGATGAAGCCAGTGTAGTAGCTCGTAACGAATTTTCTTGCAAGTTTAAGCATTGGACTAGTGAAGACTGGAAGCAGGTAAAATATCTTAACGCGGTAAAATTTTAAGTAACTTTTTATTTATCAGTTTTCCTAGATGCCAGACCAAATACTGGGGCCAAAATTAACCGATTTGAGACCGCTGGAAGGAGCTGGTATTAGACTAGAAATCCTGAAGAATATCACCTGAATAAAACAATGAAGTGACGGTGATATCCCCACGTAAAACAGGGAGTAGAGTCGGACTGTTGGTCATAATTGAGGAGGTAATGAAAAAGGAGCAATATTTTAATATTCTCCAGAAGAATCTGTGCATCAAGCCGAATTAAAGAGAAACATGTAACTTTCAGCACGACGGAGATCCGAAGCACGCCGCAATCACAGTAAAAACTGGCTCAAAAATCAAAAATGTTTTATACTAATCTGCCAGCTCAAAGCTCGAATATAAATCCAGAAAAAAATCTCTGGGATTATATGAAAAAAAGGTTCGAAAATTATACTGAGCCGCCTAAAGTAATGAATGAGCTACGGGAAAGGGCGAAGGATGTGTAGTATATATATTAGGGTGCTTTTTTTTTCGCGACAATTTTTTTTTTTCAGTCCCACCTCGAAATTTTGTGGCTAATACCTAAACAAACATTCCCTGAAAATTGGAGCCCTTAAAAATATTATTTAGTACTACACCAAGACGCATAAAGATTTCCCATATAAAATACAGGTGAACTTTGATTATTTTTCTTCAAATCTCTACAACTCAGAGGCATTTTATGGCACAATCTTGGGCAATGGTAGAGTTTCTTCAGAATTGAATGCTCTACAAAAGTGTCTATTGCGGTGTAACCCTAACTCCCACCAGCGAGGTAGTACGGGTCACTAACCCCAATTTGTCCATGAAATTCTCGCTTTTTACCCCTATCTCATAAACAACAAGAGGTACAGAAAAAGTGAATATGACAAACTTGTAGCAAATTCAATTTCCTCCAAAAAGTTCTTGAACACCAAACCGGTAACGTCGATATTTCTTGAGATATTGGGCTTTGAAGTTGAGGTAGTGTGGAATTGTCATGGATTATTGAGCTAAATTGTAGAAACACTACCTCAACTTCAAAACCCAATATCTCAAGAAATATTGATGTTAGCGATTTGGTGTTCAAGAACTTTTTGGAGGAAATTGAATTTGCTACAAGTTTGTCATATTCACTTTTTCTGTACCTCTTGTTGTTTATGAGATAGGGGTAAAAAGCGAGAATTTCATGGACAAATTGGGGTTAGTGACCCGTACTACCTCGCTGGTGGGAGTTAGGGTTACACCGCAATGGACACTTTTGTAGAGCATTCAATTCTGAAGAAACCTTACCATTGCCCAAGATTGTGCCATAAAATGGCTCTGAGTTGTAGAGATTTGAAGAAAAATAATCAAAGTTCACGTGTATTTTATATGGGAAATCTTTATGCGTCTTGGTCTAGTACTAAATATTATTTTTAAGGGCTCCAATTTTCAGGGAATGTTTGTTTAGGTATTAGCCACAAAATTTCGAGGTGGGACTGAAAAAAAAAAATAGTCGCGAAAAAAAAAGCACCCTAATATATATATATATTTTTTTTTTTTTTTTTGTTAATCAAAGTAAAAAAGCAGCTATCTGTCCGCTCTGATTAGCCAAAAGCATGCTGATATCTCCTTAAAGCAGCTACACACAGCAGTTGAACAGACTCAAGGCAGCAGCTTATATGTACGTCAGTGAGTCACACTGAAAGTTTATTCGGTGAACAGGAGGTGGGTACTGCTATTGCAAAAATTTACCTTTGAGGATCCTTTTGGATTTGCAAAGTCAATATTGTCCAATCATCTAGTACCAAACATGAAAAATAAATATAAGGCTAGTTACAAAAATTTATTTTTTAAATGTGTTGTCGTATTTTTCTTTAACATTTTTTCGAAATTATTAAATATACAAAATGTGGGTTCCTTTTCACGGAACTGAATAGGGGCCGTTCAAGTATTACGTAAGCACTATGGGGGGTGGGGAGGGTGGTCTTAGTTTTGCTTATTTTGGATGACATGGGGGGTAGGGTAGGGGAGTCTAGATGATGAGATTACGTCATCGGTAGTTATTTACTTTTTTACACGAATGGCACCATGATGTTGAATGGCTCGATGAGAACGACGTAGACATTCCAAAATCGGATGAAAGTAAGCAGACTCACAACACTGAGCAGCAATCCAAGCAATCCAATGTCATCGAAAACTTAGAATCATGGATTCGGGTTTCATGGACTGAAGACTGTTAATTTGAATTTAATATGTGTACCAAAAATTTAAAATAAGTTTGTTATGTTCGTAAGATTATAATATTTTTGTCCCTTACTCCATGTTGAATACTGTATCAGTAAAATCTAATCTCTATCCTAAATCTATTTTCTTATTTTTAAAATTATAATTATAACATTATAATTATAATATACAAAAAAAATACATTTATAATTGAAAAATGTTTATGTAAGCATGGGGGGGGGGTAAGAGATTTGCTTACTTTTGCCGACAAGGGGGATGGGGGGGGGGGGGTAAATAATTGTAATAAATCTGCTTACGTAATATTTGACATGGACTAAAAATTATTGTTGAAACATTAAACAGGAGACATGGTCCTGCGGAAGCGGTTCCGATTCACAATGACCATATCGTACGCTTTTCTGAGTTGCGGAGAGAAAAGTGATATGGTGTTTTGTAAATGCACGGCAGTTTTTGGGACGGAAAATGTACCTGGTTACCAGAATAGGCTGATTTTGTACGATGCGGCTTGTACCAGGCCAGTTCGACAAGGGTTGAACTCACGATTTTATTGCTTGGGACGAACATTTTATTGTTCTGAACGATAAGGCTGACCTTTTCCCCGTGAATTTAATTGTTTTATCGAAGGTAGACCGACAGACAAGAATTCCTAAATATCTTTATATAGCCGTGCTTAGGGTTACCTGAAAATGCTTGAGTTTGCTCTTTCATATACAATTTTACATATTATATTTCTACACATATTTTGTCGTAAGAAACAACCGGCAATTGGCCATCACGTTAAATCATTGAAGGGGTAATATGTTTCCGAACCACTTTTGCTTCGCGGCTTAAAAATGTTACCCCTTCGGTCGCAGGCCAGATTCGGAACATTTTTGGGAAAGCACCTGAAAGGGGTCCTGAGGCAGTGTGACTGATTATGCGTCCTGGGAGTCTGTGCGATATGCGATGAGGTTTCCGCAAAAAAATCAGCTTTTTGGCAAAACTTTTCTGGGTAGGGTAGGTATTCTTCCTTGCGTCTCGCTGGATTTATTCTTAGACACAACCCAAAAGCTCAGAGTCGCCCAAAACTTGTGCACTGCTGGCTGACTCTGTTTTTCAGTGTACTTGGAGGTGTAGGGAACGGTGGAAAACGCTGTGGGATTTCGCTTCGCCCAAACGTTATAAGACTGCGCGTCGGAACAGGACTTTAGAGCCATCCTGTGCTGCCTTATTGGGTGTAAAAGCTTCCAATTTTCGCCTCTCCTCAAGCAGTTATTATTTGTTTTGCTTTTTGATTAGAAGACCGCAGTCAGTAGTGGTAGTGCCGTACGGTGTCTAGGAGTCGGTACGAGGATACCACTCACGCGCCTCAACCGTTTATTTTTTGTCTTTTGCTTTGTGCGGCTTTTTTGCGGTCAAACAGAACGCGATTACACTCGCATTGTACCGGCATCTGTGTTGTGTCATTGCCATAACGTAATCAAAGGATTCTTTAATGAGTTAGTTCCGGCATGGTTTTTCTTAATATAATTATTTGGGCTTGTTACGAGAGCGTGGAGCATTGCGACTGAGGTAGCTTTTCTTCTCTTGAAGTGGTTCTGCAAGTCGGTACCTGCAAATTACACAGTGTAGTTTGTGCAGCCGTTGATGTAGTTCAAAAGAAACGGATAAAGCCTAAGACACCAGGTGGAAAGAAGGTAATAGTATACATAGCTTGTAGCAGTCAATTAGCTTATTAATAAAGTCGACAATTGGGTTTTGTGGGTACTAAAAAGGCCATAGTTGATCGCATTCCCTTTGTTATAGATGCCCCAGGAAAATGAATTTGAGATGCTGCTCTATCGAGCAAATTCCTCAGAGCTTCGATGGCAGTACGGGGCCTCATTTATCATATCGAGTTTCAGGCCAAGTATTTTGCACAGCGAGAATCACTTAAGCGACAAATTATTCTGAAAATCTCTGACCTAGGGGTAAGATTGCTAAGTCAGATGGCTACACACGCTCATGCAGCCCCAGTGCCTATGTCAGCCAAAACATTGACGCAAAAACATTGATAATTGCTGCCATAAATTTATTATAAATTCTTCCCGTCAAGCTAGTTCGTAGTGGGCGCTGGAAATCTGAAGATTTTCTTGACTCATGTCTGGTAGACCCGCCTAAATCAATTATTCCAAATTATCGGATCGTTATGAATTGATTTCAAAATTAGACCCTGAGTGCTAAAAATAAGCTCCCTGTAAACAAACCTTTGACAGAGCATCACTGGGAAATGTACACGTGACTAAAATTATGTATTGCGCTATGTTTTGAGGTCGAGAATATGCCGCACTAATGTTCTGTGATTTTCTACCTTTGGCTTCGTCGCCGCGTGGACTAAGTGCTGAGCTGAAAGTGCCCCTGAATTATCCCGAATAATTTCGTTGTTTTGTTTAAAATAGATGACTTATTATATAATTAATCGGTAATGCTCACTTGTACAGCAAATAAGACTGCCGGGCATGCTGGCGGGATGTATTTTTGAACACAGTGTTCTTGGTTGAAAAGTACTTTGCCACCTCTGTCTCCCCTGTCCGCAACTTACATGCGTAACAACAGCCAACTTGTTTGTTTATAAGATCGTTTATCATTCTAAGTTAATATTTAATTATAATTGCTCTTTCACTTTAGTAATTTAATTAAAATAAAAAAAAAACAAATATTAGTGTATTTGAAGTGCATTAATGGGATAATCTGAAGTGTATGCAGTACAGCTAGGAACCCTTATAGTTCTAACAGGAAAAAATAACTTGCTTTAATTAAATATTTTTTTCAATTCCTTTGTGTAAAGCTATAAATAAGTAAGTTTTCTCTTTTACGGTATTTGATTTCTAAATTTTTTTTCAAATTCAAATTTATTTCAAATTCAATTTCATAACAACACTGTTTAAAATAATTAGCTAGTACTCCATTCATTTATAACGACACTAAATTCTAATAGCAATTCGCTCATTCAGGAATCCTGGTATAAGAGCAAGTAGAATTTAACAATAATAATAATACAAACAAGAAAATTAAATAAACATAAAAAAATAAAAGTAAGAAAGAATAAATAAAAATAATAAGAATAAGAAAAATATAACACTTAATTGCACTGTACTACTGTCTACCGAGCAGTTTTTTAAGTCTACTTTTAAACATTGGCAGGGAATTAATAGATTTTAAGCCAACGGGTAATTTGTTAAAAAGTTTTGTAGCAGTATACAACAATCCATTACGTCTCCTATTAGTTCTCGGTTGAGAAACAACTAAATGGTGTCGGCTTCTTTTACCATGGGGGGTGCACCTCACTCCTAGTTATGAATGTCTGGTTGCTCTTCTGCAGGTTTTTTTTTTATTTTGTATATGTAGATGATCTCCGCATAGTCAATCGTCTGCAGTGCGCTCATCGGTCTCGATGTCTCATAAACTTCCAGAGAGATACCACCCAAGCCCAAGTTCAGCTTTAGATGCTTTAGCGATCAATCTACATATATATTATTTAGATCAGCGATTATGAACTTTGCGACCAAGCATTGATAGCATAGGTGATGCTGGAGATTACGTTTGCGTCCGTGACAAGTTTTTGTATGGGCGTGCCGATGTGTATACATCTTCTTAGGACACCTATCAGTGGTGTGATTTTACTTCGAATCAACCCTATATGATTTTTTCAAGACAATTTGTCATTAAGGATTTCTCCAAGGTATTTTGCTGATTCTGCTCTATCCAAGATGGTGTCTCGAATATGTATATTTAATGTAATATGAGATATGTTTTTTTGTTTAAAAATCATATATTGTGTTTTACTTTTGTTAACCGTAAGTTCGTTTTCAATAGTCCATTAAATATAGGTGTCTAGCACTTCATTTATTTTCTGTTGTAGGGCGTCGCCCGTTTTCTCAAAGAAGAGCAGTATGGTGTCGTCAGCATACATCGTATAAGTTGTCGTGGGTAGCGCTTTTTGTTGTGTTATTAACATAGACCAGATACAGCGTAGGCCTTAAGACCGAGCCCTGGGGAACTCCAATCTTTATGTCTGCTGGCGTGCTATAGTGGTTGCCAATTTTTGTAAGAGTAATTCTATTCGTGAGATACGATCGAAATAGTTGTAAGGGTCTACCTCGAATACCCACGTACTCCAAATGTTCTAAAAGGATATTATCGTTCACCCTATCGAAAGCTTTTCTCAGATCAATTAGGACCACTGCAACGTACTTGCCTTCATCTAGACTGACGTTAATTATGTCTACAACTTCCACAATCGCCGATTCAGTCCCGCGCTCTTCGAGAAATCCAAATTGGTGCGGGTCAAGATCTCCATTTATTCGCATAAATTTCTTAATTCTCTTATCCAACACTTTTTCAAATAATTTTGCAAAAACGCTAGGGACTGCTATGGGCGATAGTTATTGACTTTATCCTTTTGTCCTGATTTGAAAACTGGTGTAATTAGAGACACTTTGAGGCAGTCTGGACAATTACCAGTTTCCAAACAGAAGTTTATGAGGGCAACAAGAGACATAGCTACAATTTCCTTAAGCTCTTTGAGATCAGTTGCACTAATTTCGTCGTGACTGAGAACTGAGGTTCTCTTGAGATTGTCGATTAATGATTTAATTTCATTGTGAGCATGTTCAAAATCGGTGAACACTGTAACTCAAAATCTACTTGACCGATCCTCTTCAAATTTGACACACTCTTTAAGCGCATAAAATATGAGGTAGTGACTTCGGGATAATTTTTTTTGTGCATTATAATCAGTTTTACTATGAAAAATGGGCTGATTTTTACCGGGTTTTTTCTTTAAATTCGTTTTTCTGACTTCAAAATTATGCCAAAAAATTGAAAAATCGTCCAAAAAAGAAAAAAAATCGATGTCACTCGATGTTACCTCGAGAAACTCATAAACTAACCAAATATTTTCGATTTTTTGATTTAAGATAATCCAGTAATGAGTTATGATGTCCACCGCAAACTGCTTGTTACCAGAGATTTGCTCTCAGTGGCTTATTTCTGAATATTTTAGGCTAAAAATTTAATTGAATAACATTGAAATGATGCTTTATTATGTGTACAATTTGTATCGGGTTGGCACGAAAGAAACGAGACAGTTTGTTTTTACATTTTAAATTCTAACATTTTTATTTTACTATACATTTAGTCAATCAAATACTCGCCGTGAGCATCTATGATTTCTTGCCAACGTATAGGCAAGGACTGGATGCCTGTTGCCCAGAACTCAGCGGGCCGTGAGTTGAAGAAGGTGGCTACGTAGGTTTCAACTTCATTAAAAGTGTTAAAGCGTTTATCACGCAAATCAATTTTCATGGCTCTGAATAAATGATAGTCTGAAGAGGCAATGTCTGGGGAGTATGGTGGATGAGGTACCGTCTACCAGCCTAAGCCCTGCAGTTGTTGGCGGGTGGTGGATGCAGTGTGCGGGCGAGCGTTGTCATGAAGTAAAATGATACTGGCTCTTCTTCGTCTTTTTTCTTTGATAGCTGTGGCTAGTTTATCGAGCTGCGCCGCATATGTGTTAGCATTAACTGTTTCATTATGTAATAATTTATAAAACAGCATGCCCTGAGAATCCCAAAAGCAGCACAATAGAACTTTTTCGCCGCGGTTTTCATATTGCTTTGGTTGAGATGGTGGGTCTTCCTTTCGTGGCAGCCAGAAGGCACGGCACGTATTGTTTTCGTAGAGAACCCACGACTCGTCCCCTGTGACCAAATCCTCCAAAAACTCCTTCCGGCGCGGTCGAAGTAGTAGCGATTGGCAGACGGCGACCCGAGCAGCACGAATGGCGTCTGTGAGGGCATGAGGTGTCCATCGGGATAAAATTCTCCTATATCCGAGCTCGTGCAGGTGATGTTCTGTAGCGTGATGGCTGCAGTGGAGTTTTCTCGCTAATTCACGAGTGCTTGCATCCGGCTTCTGTTGCAGTTCACGGCGCAAATCATCATTGTCGAAAGCTGGTGGTCTTCCCAAGCGAGGCTGACTTTCGAGGCTTCGGTCTCCTGTACTGAAGCGTTTGAACCAACGAGACACTGTTGCGTGACTTGTACTATCTGAGCCAAATGCAGTGTTGATGTTGTCTGCCGCAGCTCGCGCACTATGGCCTAACAAATACTCGTAAAGGTATAGAGTTCGAACTTGTCGCTCATCCATTTTTCTTCAAACTGACTGAATTAATCGTGCGTGCGCTTTTATATACCCCTAGGACTGAAACACCTAGAATGTTCTATAACACACTAGAATATGGTCCAAAACAATTGATTAGAAAAACAACATGAGTAGAGTTTTCTAGAGTGTCTCATTACTTTCGTGCCAACCCAATAAATAAATTCAATTTACCATATGCTCAGGAAAATTTATCAAAAATATGCTTAAAATGAAGCGATTCTTATTTCATTGATTATAATGGATATACACAGGTTCTCAGCGCCATTTTTCAGAATCTCTCGAAAATCAGTTTATATGTAATTTTCGGGGTTACTGCTTTCAACTTTTCTATCAGAATTTCAAAAATTAAAGTTGGCGGCGGATTCAATATGGCAAAATGAAAAACAAAAAAAAAAATTCTACATTAATTCAGGGTGTTTCGAAGAAAATTAGTATAAAGGGGTTTTTATGTGGAAACAATTTCTAGGATATACCACTAAGCATAAAGTACTGTATGCTTAGTGGATATACCAAACTAGAGCATAAATGACTAAGCATTTACGTAATGCCGAGTGAAACCGGGTAACTCAGTTAGAATTTAATAACAAAATAAATAAATGAAGTCAAAAATATATATCTAATTTAATACTAAAGTTGTTCTATGCAGAAATGTTACGAATATAATTCTGTCAGGATAATATTGAAAATTAATAATAAAAAACATTAATTTTAATGAAAAAAAGATATATATAGAAAATATTAAATTATTAGAACTGAATTTATTCAGCTTCATTACTTTCTTTTACTTCATTTATTTTTATAATAGAAGATGCTTTTAAACAGCTATCACCATTTCAATGAGAACACTCTAATCCACTTTTCCTAAACATAATTAATTAGATAATTATTAGAAGCATACTTCCACCCCCCAATTTTCAATAGAAATATTACCTAACCATATTTTGTGATTCTTGATCCAATCGCGCTCGTACCCTAATTCGTTTGGGGGGATCACTGATACGTCACTGGATAGGCATTGGGGAGGGGTATACATATGATTGAGAAAATCGAGAAAAACGTATTTTGCGGTAAAAAAGGGTCCAAGTTTCGCACCCTAGGTGTGGAGGCAAATTATTAGCAATAATGAAGAAGTGGATCTGCAGAAAATTAGCAGAGGAATTAATTAAAGGGAAATTGGCCGAAAAAATTAAAAGCGAAAATGTAAAGGTAGTTAAAAATGAGGGTGGGTCGTGGAAAATAATGTTCAATCTGCTTGGATTGAAGTATTACCTTTTAATCTAATTTTAATCCAATTAATATTGGAAACTACTCCAAAAAGATTACAGAGTCTCTTAACATATATTTTGGATTACTTTTCAATACAAAAATTATTGCATTTTTGAGTAATATTCGATGAATATTTACTTTTAATTCAAAGTGGATTGAAAAATGGCTGTAAGACAAGCAAAATATTAAATTTTACTCCAAAATTTTTAAACGGGATTCCTTCGGAAATTCGACCTTAGCCTTTTCTATTAATTTTTGGTTGATATAAGGCCTGATAAACTGATCCCTCAAGAATTTATTTCGCTATGGGGAAATCGGCACTAAAACTTTTTATATAATATATTCGAAATCGAATCGGTAAGCAAATAAGTTAAAAAGTGTGGCGCAAGAGCAAAAATTCAGTACCTTGCCTAGTCTAAATGCGTTAATTCAGTGTTGAAGCATCTAACTAGATTATAATTAGTGTTTTTATGAAACCTTGTAACTGCTTTTCACCGAAAAAAAAACACAATTCCTCCTCGCGGTTGCCCGAACACAAAAACAAAAACCGGAGCCATTATAATGAATATCAATTCTTCGTCTTTAATTTATCTTACGTAGGAATATTTAAAAATAATTTTTAGTTATACTTACCAATAAATATTGCAACAAGTTTTTCAAAACCCCACTCCAGAAGGCACTTTTTCATATTAATATTACGAATTGCCATTGGTATTACAGTCGCATTTTAATGTTCTAACTAGATATTTAGTTAGCAATTAGTCTGTTATAATTATAATTAAAAAGTGCATAAAAATCGGCTTGACAAAAGAGAAAAAAATCAGTATATCATATCTCGCCCGGCGCGCACAGATGGCTAAGGTTGGTGCTAAATACAAGCTACATTTTGGCGTAAACAATCTTCTTGTGAGTTATAACATGGGAAAGTGTTTAGAAAATCCTCGTTTCGGATTGGTCTGGCTGAGCTTGGGAGCCTGGTGAAATGCACATATACAAGTTACTATTCATGTGCGGTATGACACACAATCAATCAATTCCTTAAATTTACTTACGGCCTGTTCAATATCAACACATTTGTGAACCAGAGAACAGTCACAGCTACTTGAAAATAAATTCAGAGCATCAAAGTCAGATTTGGATTACAAAATAATGCCGAAGTTAATAAGAATGGTTGATCCAGAACCTTTCTAAAAAATTAGCTCAAAACACATATTCACATGGAGGACTGAAAATTATTTTATATATATTATAATTTTAAATTAAGTACGCAGCTGATTTGGTGAAGCTTGAGGTATATTGCCCACAAACTCCTGTTCTATATCACGCCTTATGTTGATACAAAATTTGGTGATCAAAAAGGATCAGTTTTGCGAATAAATTTTATTGTACAAAAATTGCTAATAATTAGCCAAAGAATACATAAGGTAGAGTCGTCAAATATCGTCCCCTTTTTGTAAAACAAATCTAAAAAATTAGAAACAAATACCACAGTAATAAATGAGACGTCAAACATCAGGTTCAATATTCCTTTATTCTTAAAAATAATCAAAAACGCGTTAACATTGTTAGAAAAAGTTATAAAATAGCTTTAACAAAAATACTCAAATTATGAAAATATATTTTTGGGCTCCTAATTTCGTCCCGGGGACGATATTGAGATCACAATAATCAGTACGTGAACCGGAGTTGTATTTACTCCTTTTCTATTATATAAAATTGAACCTAACTATCATATTAATATCTAATCAGCCCTTTCTTAATTATTTTAATCATTGGTAAGGTATTAAGGTTTTAAGTGACATGAGCGTTGTGTTCACCATACGAGATCCTAATATCGTCCCGGGGACGATATAAGGTTCACGTAAGGGGACGATATTAGGAAATTTCTATTTATTTTGTCGCATTCATTTAAGCAAAAAACGTGTCCATAACCTGAAAATTTTACTTAATCGATTAACATCTGAGATATTAATAGTTAGTTTGACAAACAAATTTTATCAATAAGTCAGGTATCTCAATATTTTATGGTATCCGAGAATATTTTAATGAAAAACTCACTCACCTGGAACACTTTTTTTGATTTTCGAATTTCTGTCGCTACGAACCACGAACTTCTACACAATGGCCGACTGATGCAACTAGCTGTCGGTTCGGGTCACTGATAATAGATGGTGGTTTTTAAAAGAGTAGATATTGAAGGGAACGAAATTAGGGTTGCGGACGAAATTTGGCGACTGTACCTTATTATTTTTCGGGACATTTTTGAATTTTGCAAATAAATTTTCTTTTTTCTTACATTCTTTGAAAATAAATAAAATCTAACATTTTTAACGTTCATGACGTCATTAATTCCATACATATTACAAACAATTTTTTCCAAGGTTACAAATGCATGTTCAAGTGTTTCTTCGCAATCAGTATTGAGATTTTGTAATGCTAACTGAATTGTTCGAATTTGTTCAATAATTTAAAAGGCATGAGCTTTACTTTTCGGAAAAATGCTAATGTGTAATCACAATCCGTTACAGCGTGAAAACCTGGCAATTATGGTTTATCTGGTGGCCAAAAAATAATATAAATTACTTAAAAATGGTTTTTGATTTATTTATTTATTAATCAGAGTCTGGCAGGGTGTTAACAATGGTTCAACAGTCTGACAGTAATAAATTAATCATTAATAGTTCAGCAAAGAAATGATTTTAATACAATTTAAGATATTATCACATAATTTTACAATTTTTTTTACCTGTATTGCTGGTACTCGTACAGTAAACGCAACGCCTCCTGCCGGCCAGACCGGCCGCATGCTTACCATGTTATAAAAAGAAACGGGATATAAAAAAATGAGCCTTGCTAAAATCAGATGATGAAAAGGTTGCTAGCTAACGGAATAAATACTTATTATCATGGAATTTAATTCGCACTCAAACAGATTCCATATTCGTGCAATCGATCACAACACCAATTTTTTTTCTGTAAGTCTTGTTACACGAGACATGACAGAAATAGCCGGTATTTTTCAGCACACCCTTTACGTTTTGGTAATAGATAGTTAGTTCCTGCCTCGCAGGCCGTGAATTATGTGGTCTTTTGAAACCTCAACCTCTTTCATCGTAATACCAGGAGGCCAGAAAGTCGATTCATTCAGTACTACACTTTATCCGAAACAAAAAATTTAAATGAGGAGTAAGTCCGATAAAGCCTCCGCCTTGCAAAGAAATCGGCACATTTTGTATTTGCTTACTTGAGCATACTTAAACCCACATTTACTGTACTTCCTGTATTTAGCTCTAAATGAGTGTAGCCGAAAACATTGTCCAATTTAATCAATTAAGATAGGTAACTGCAAGGAACCCATTACTAACGAGATCTCTTTTAAGCAAATACGAACTGATAGTCATATTATGGGTTGCAAGATTTGTATACTATACGTATAATTGAACCCAAGCCCTTCGGAAATATTGACGAAAAAATCTCTCCTCAATAACACGCAAAACATACAAAGATTTTCCTTTGTCACGCATGTATTGTACGAGTATAATAATTGTTATGCAACAGCAGCTGGTATCTAGGTCAAGTGTAATGTATAATTCTCTTCATCTGTTGAATACTTTA
The DNA here is from genome assembly GCA_949715965.1 of Dysmachus trigonus. Classification (NCBI taxonomy): domain Eukaryota; kingdom Metazoa; phylum Arthropoda; class Insecta; order Diptera; family Asilidae; genus Dysmachus; species Dysmachus trigonus. The sequence continues at coordinate 31,387,948 of OX454321.1, read as the reverse complement.
CATAGGCTTTCGGTATAGGTGTGCCTTTAACTGAAAAACTTGGGGAAAATCATACGAAAGGTGTTTGCTACAAACGTGTTTATCTTTAAGTATGTATGTATGTTGCTTAAATATGAAGCTTGGTATTTTTGACATGCAAAGAAGGCTTGGTTTTTTTTAGCATATCAATTAATTAGATTAAATACCTCAGGCTCCTTGTGACTTTGCTTTCATAGCGGAATTAGGTGTGTCCACCTGTTCAACTGGAATTTTGTGATAGGCGTAAGCCAATGTATATATGAGCCGTTTATTTTGAAAGTGGCTTAAGCCCAAATTATCATAAAGACTACTTTTCTATATTCTTGTAAAGTAAAATAGTCTTTATGATCATTACAGCCACTGGGGAAAGACGTCATACTTTTGATAAGATTGAAAGACCTGTGGTTTGAATTTGGTGAACATTATGCTTTATTGGTTTAGAAAAACCCGAATATATTGTAATATCTAGAAATTCACGAAGAAGATTTTGAACTCCTTAAATAATAGAGGATTCGATTAAAAGTGACAAGGAAGAAGTTGACGATTTCTTTACTTTACCAATTCAAAAGCCCTGGTAGAGACGGAATCTCTCCTATCATGCTACAAGAAGCGATACTTCTAATTTTAGACCCCTTAACCAGGATACTAAAATCAATCTTGGCTTTCGGCTACGTTCCAAAGAGCTGGAGAATAGCAAAGGTGATTTTCATTCCGAAACCTGGCAAGGCAAGTTACAATTTAGCGAAGTCTTTTCGCCCTATTACACTAACGAGCTTTCTAATGAAGACATTGGAAAAGTTGCTGGACGAGTTCATCAGATCGAAACATCTGAAGGAGTCCCCGCTGCATGTAGAACAACATGCATATCAAAAGCGGAAATCCACGGACTCCGCCCTTCATCACACTGTAGCATTCATAGAAAAGGCTATAAATGCAAAAAACTTCGCCCTCGGGGTCTTTATTGATATCGAGGGCGCTTTTGATAACACCAGCTTCAACTCCATGGCATTGGCTATGCAGAAGCACAAAATAAATCAAACTATGATAAGGTGGATAAATAGTATGCTGCAAGGCAGAATTATATCGATTAAGATTGGTAACCACGAGGCCATACGTAGGGCCGGTAGGGGCTGCCCACAAGGTGGTATACTCTCCCCACTACTATGGTGCATGGTTGTTGATGACCTCATAAATACACTGAACTGCAGAGGCTTCTTTGCAATCGCCTATGCAGAAGATATAGTGATATTATCAAGAGGTAACTATCAAAACACAATCTGTGACATTGAACAACAAGCTCTCCTGCTGACGGAAAAGTGGTGTAAGGACAGACATCTGTCTGTCAACGCGGAGAAAACCTCCGCAATAATTTTCACCAACAGGCGCAAGCTTGAAGGTATTAAATCTCTTCGCATTTTCGGCAAAGAGATTAAGTATACCAAGAGTGTGAAATATTTAGGGATCACGCTCGACGGCAAACTAAACTGGAAACTGCACTTGGAAAACAAAGTACAAAAAGCCACTTCAGCTTTCTGGCAGTGCAGAAGAGCTTTCGGTTCCACCTGGGGATTAAGTCCAAAATGTCTTCACTGGATCTACACAGCAGTAATAAGACCCAGTCTTTGCTACGGCGCGGTAGTCTGGTGGCATAAGACAAAGCTAGGCACATTCGGGAAACTTTTAGCTAAAATCCAAAGAATGGCGTGCCTTGCAATCACGGGAGCTATGAGAACAACTCCAACTGCCACCATGGAGCTGGCATTATCTCTCGTTCCGCTTGATATCTTCGCAGAGAAATAAGCTATGAAAACTACCTACCGCCTGAAGTTAAACAACTTGTGGCAAATTAATACTCAGCAGGTAGGGCATCTAAAAATCTGGGAAAAGATGATTAACTTGGACAAAACTGTTCTCATGATCTCAGATCACACAACTCCTCAAATCTGTCCAAGCAGGAGTTATGTAGTACAATTCCCTTCTAGAACAGAATGGGAAGAAAATTATCTCTGGAACAATACATCAGAGAGTAGCTCCGTGTGGTTTACGGATGGCTCTCTGGCGGGTGGACACGCGGGTGTTGGAGTGTATGGACAAACGGAGAGCCTGTACATCTCCCTACCAGTTGGCAGTTTTTCCACTATTTTCCAGACAGAAATTCTAGGCATAAACACATGTGCCACTACAATACGAGAGATGAACATCAGTGGGAAGAACATATTTATCTTCTCTGATAGTCAAGCAGCCTTAAAGGCTCTAGATTCGGATGTGATATCCTCGAAACTATTAGGTGAATGCAGAAAATCGCTTGAATCAATCGCCGGAATAAACAAGGTGGCGATCATATGGGTCCCTGGTCACAGCAACATCGAGGGTAACGATATTGCTGACTCATTGGCCAGGAAGGGCTCCAATACCCCATTGACAGGCCCCGAGCCATGTGTAGGCCTAGCAACATCCCAGCGGGAAAAAATGCTGAATCTTCCTCAGAAGCAAATTTGAAGATCTTCCTTCCAATATCTTAAATTGCTAGTTAAGAAGATTTTAAAGCTTTATTCCGATTCTGCACTCTGTGAATGAAAAAGGAAGACGCTTGTGTTTTCATGCAGTTAGGATGACATCATTTCGTTGTGAAATCTTTCTGATGGAACATTTCAGTTCATTTTCGTTTAGGTGCTCGAGGAGCTGTTAGTGATGTGATTGATCCGATTTGCCTTGCGATCATTTTTTTTATTATTTCGCCCATATAGCCAACAATCAAAGCCAACAATATGTATGATTTAATATTCCCTGTGAAACTTCTCTCTTTTGCTTTTGTCCCCTTCGACAATTCCTTCCGACGTAAGCAAAATATCTGCTATTAATCTTCTAATGAAGAACTTCCTTAGAAAGTCCTAATTGCTAATGAATAATCTTCTAAAGAAGCACTTGGGCAGAAAGCTCTAAAACTGCTTCCCTCTAATGACATGCCCATACTAAAAAGATACGAACAGGTCAACGGAGAGTAAGCAAATTATGCTTCCGAAATATTGCTTTTTCATTGCTTATTGTATGATTCCGGTTCCCGCTGGGATCCTTTATTACACACATCTTCGATGAGTGGGCCCTAAAAGAGCACAATGAACGATGGTATGCTAGGGCAGGCAGTCTAAGACTATTTTGAAAAAAGCCGATCAAGGCTTAACTAAATGGTTGGTGAGCTGCAATAGAAGAAGCATCAGCTTGGCAATCAGTGTCATTACGGGACACTGCAAGCTGAACAAACATCTTCACACTTTGCGGATTGTTGACTCGCCATTCTGTAAATGCGAGCTGGCGGAGGAAACCATGGACCACTTACTCAGTTCCTGCCCCCTCTACTTCAGAGCGAGAGCCGATACACTCGGAGCACTTATAGTAGCCACGTCAGAGCTACACAATCTTACGTTACCCAAAATAATGAGCTTTGTTAGACGAACCAAACGACTAACGGCTCTTGAAGGGTAACAAGATTAAATCAGATGGCGTTCTTCTCCTGAGGTATGTACAATGGACCACATGGTCTAAGTGCTGGGGATCATCGCCCGCCTCCTGAAATCTACATCTACATCTACTTTACCAATAGGGGTAAAATAAGTTAACAGATCGATTAGACTCCTTCTGACAAGATCTACTTATAAACTGTAGTGAAATTATTTATTTATTTATTTATTTCGATTTCATCAACAAACTGATTACTACATAGCGTACGGAGAGAAAAAATATCAATTTTAACGAAGCTGACTTTTAATTGTATTTCTAGAAAGGTGAAAATCAATGTGTTGAAAGTAAGCATTAAAGGAGCGTGACATTGACGTAATAGCTTCGTTCAATCCGTAATTTTTGTGATGAAAAGGCGTGCGGAAGAAATTATTATGTCTTGTAGGGCGAGCCGGAACAGAAATGTCAAAAAGGGAAAGAAGTTCAGGGGAGTTAACGTTTCCTGAAATACAATCAAAGGCAAACACTATTTTAGCAATATTACGGCGTTGCTCGAGGGATTGCAAAGAGATCAATTTAAGTCTGTCCTCATAAGGAGGCAGAATTAGTGGGTCGCACCAAGGAAGGTTTCGAAGAGCAAATCTAAGAAATCTTCGTTGTACTGCCTCAACACGGTTAATGTGTGTCGTCATTGATGGGGACCAAACTGGACTCGCATACTCAAGTATTGGTCTTACAAAAGTACAGAAGAGAGTACGAGTAATATAAGGATCGTTGAACTCCTTAGACCATCGTTTGACAAAGCCCAGGGTTGCACCTGCTTTGCGAACAATGGCGTCAATATGATCCTCAAACAAAAAACGGGCATTTAACCAGACCCCAAGATCTTTCGTTTTTTCGAGTCTCTGCAGCGAGCAATCGTCAATGGTATAATTAAAAGTTGTGATACTTTTTCTGCGTGAAAAGCACATATACGTACATTTGTCAATATTTAATCGTAAGCGGTTAAGCATACACCAATTATGAAAAGCATCAATGTCAGAATTTAAAAGAATACAATCCTGCTCGCTAGATATAACCCGAAAAATCTTGGCGTGCGTCGTCAGCATAACAGAGAATTCTAGAATTTGGCAAGAACATTGACACATCATTAATGAATATGATGAATAGGAGAGGACCAAGGTGACTGCCCTGAGGTACGCCCGACGTATTAAATATTTCTCTGGATAGCACGCCTCGAAATATGACGCGTTGCGATCGCTGGGACAAGTATGAGCAAAGCCATTTAATAAAAATAGAGGGAAATCCGAGAAGGCTGAGTTTATAGAGCAGAATTCGGTGATTAATTCTGTCAAAAGCCTTACTGAAATCTGTAAAAATACAATCTACTTGTCTACCCTTTTCAATATTAGAAATGCAGTAATTGGAAAACTCAATCAAGTTGGTTGTAGTAGATTTCCCTTTGAGAAAGCCGTGCTGAAAAGATTGCAAGAAAGGCTTACAATGAAAATAAAAAGTATCACAGATCAGAGACTCGAAGATTTTAGCTACACAACAAAGATTAGCAATAGGACGATAATTCGATATATTTTGTTTTGAGCCTTTTTTGTGCAGTGGAATTATCGTCGACATTTTCCAAGATATCGGAAAGACACCACAGGAAAGAGACAAGTTGAATAAATAGCATAAAATAGGGACAAGAGGTGCGGCACAACGTTTAATACAAAAGGCAGATATGCCATCAGGTCCATTAGAAGAACTATCAGCTAAGTTCGATATTAAACTCGAAATCTTAGTCTCGTCAATAAATAAATCAGCAGCCGTGAAAGAGGTTGTCGGGAGCGTCGTCAAGTGAGAAAAAGTCTTAAAACTATTATCACAGGTGTTGCTATCACAGTCTGCAAGAAAAGCAGTTTCAAAAAAATCACCAAAGAGATTAGAAATCTTCTGAGGATCGTCACTAGAAACATCACCCAGAGTAAGCAGAGACGGGTAACCATCAGAACCGCGCTTCGAATTCACAAATTTGAAGAAACGCTTAGGATTCTCCCGCAAGGAATGTTTCGCGTCGTCAAGAATGGAGTTATAGGAAGACTCCAATTCAGTAATATACTGTCTGCGAAGGGAGCAGTAGGACGCGTAATCAATATCGTCCCTTGAGACGCAAAATTTCTTCCAAGCCTTATTTTTCTTGTTTTTTATATGTTTAAGAGCAGCGTTTGTCCAAAGCGAGTTATTTTGTGAGCCGCGAGACTTTGTGACTGGGACGCAATGTAAAAAACACGTAGCGAGTATGGAGTAAAAAGAGTTTACAGATACGTCAACGTCACGCTCTTCAAGAACAGTGCTCCAGTCACAAGTCAAGAGCCATTTATTGAGTATTGAAAAATCAGCCTTTTTAAAATTGTAACAAAGCTCGGAGGGAATAGCACAATTCAAAAAGAATGGATCTGATGACAAAATAACATGTAGAGCAGGATGATGTCCAGTCTCGGCGACAATGGGGGTCAAGCAATGTTTGACGGTCGTGCATCCAGGATCCGTAGAAAAGATTAAGTCTAGAAATCGACCATTATCGTTAGCAATATCGCAAGTTTGCGTCAGGCCAGAAGATAATAATTCGTCGATGAAGAGGGATGCATGTTGTGGGGCGGTGGCAAAAGAAGGTGAAACGCAGCCATCATCGGACGAAGGGAGCCAATTAACCGACGGCAGATTGAAATCACCAAAAACCACAAGCTCGTCGTGCAGATCCATATTTCCCGCAATCGAGTCAATACTAGTGGCTAGACTCTCGTAAGTAGCAGGTGGAGCCCTGGGAGGAACGTAAACCACGACAAAACAAAAAAAAATTTTTTTTTTCTTGTAGTATACATGTATAGCTCGGGGGTGAACGAAGGATTTGTTAAAAAAATCGAAATTTGAATTTTTGGCGGCGTTGCGCGCTAAAAAATCATTTTTCAGTATAAAAAATCAATATATTTTGCCACATAAGTAAAGTTGTAATGCACCAAAAAGAAAATCCTTCGTTCACCCCCTAGAGAATACTATGTAGAATAAGTATGCAAAATATTAGGATGATCGCTGGAATAGTTTTTAAGTAATCGTGACTACCGACTTAAAAAATGTGTTTTCGAGAAAAACTGGACTGGAAATGAAGAAGAAACCAGCGTTGTGAATATACGGTTCGAGCAGGTGGCAGAGCTTAGTGGGGGAAATCGCTCGCTCTCTTAGAGTTTTGCTCCGATCGATTTGAAACTTTGAGAAAATACTCTTGTTATGATATACTTTAAAATGAAACAAACAAAAAAATCGGTTTTTTCAAATTTTGAAACCCATGTACCTCCTTAAACCAAGGGCCGTATCGTGGATTACGATACGATTATATTTACGATACGATTTGCATTTACGATCATAGGCCAATTTTGTATCATGGTGTACGATTGTGTGTAAATCGTAGTATTGCCATACAACAAATGGCAGATTTCTTCGTGGAGTGCTTCGTTAAATGTGCGAGCGAGGTGATTCAAATTTGACATTTTTCAATTTTTTCATTTTGATTGCTGTTGCAGCACAAATATAATGGATTCTATCGTTCTTGTTTTGGAAAGCAGTTCCAAGGAAATGTTTTAATTCCCACAATAATTAGGAAATATGTAAGTGATAATGCGAACCCGTTGGAATTATATTTGTCCAGATAATTTTGAGTCTATATTTCCTAGGTTTCTAAGCTTATTCAGATTAATAGTAACTTGTTTACTATTTCCTCTGTCGCATATGTTTTCTCTATCAGAAAAATTATGACCAACACTCTTGCTGAGTTGTCTATTCCTTCAACGCCTTTCCTTAAATCTAAAAGTTCGTTCAAACTTTCTTCTTGCTCTAAGAAAGATTGGCACTTATTTGGTCAACCGCCAGTGCTTGCGATCTTGTTTTTGTTAAATATAAATAAACTTCCTCCTAATATTAAATTTATATTGGGGCCATATCTAGAAATAATTAAAAACTGAGAATGCCTGAATGATCGAAGTTTTGTACATTCCACAAACGTCCACTTTTCTCTTTCCCTGCATTTGATTTAAGTGCTCCTTTTATCAAGTCTGGATGCTGCTCCACAAATTCAACCATTACTTCCCACAGTTTTCACGTAGTTTGTTTATAATAATAAAACAAATTTAAATTTCGTGTAAGTTCTTATTGTTATTTTAGTTATAGAAAATTTACATTTTAAAAAGGAAATTGTCCCGGAACAGTACCCTTTACGACAAAAAACGAAAACTTGGCCGCTCGTAAACAAAAGTACGAGTGGTTTAATATCATCGTAACAAAAGTACTATATCAGTTACAATATTGACCGAATAATCGTAATCGGTGATACCAATGGTACGATTTACGATTTTCGTTAAATCGTATCGTACTCCGTGATACGGCCCCAAGTTTAAGATTAAGATTTTCTTACTAAATGTTTATGGTAGACAAATTAACTGGAAGTCAATTGAAGTTAACTTGTTAGTTAAAGATTTTGGAATAACTGAAACATCAGCCCCTGTGTGAATGAGATAATGTCGCATTGAAGATTTATCAAAAATGTGTAGATGACTTATGAATTCGCTTTAATCAATCGTCCTGGATGATAAGCGATTTGTTTCTTTGATTGTAAATGTAAATTTTAATTGTTGTTTAAATAATTACAAGGTTTAATACATTTACTTACTTTGTAACCAAAGATTGTTGTCAGAGGATCTTTTTAATGAATCACGACTATTTCACCGAAGTCAAGTTGGAGATCTAGAATTAAATATTTCTTCATACATATTTCTTTTCCAGGTTATCCAATCGTAAAATAATGTATTCATTGTTCAAATTGTTAATATTCGTGTGAGAAGAACAAAATGAAGAAATAGAAGGTATATACAGCACATATATTTTATTAGCGCAATCAGCTAATTCCAACAAAGAAGCTGGATTATATGCCAAAAGGTCATGGCTAAAAATTCATAGAGAAAATATCCAGAATCGCCAGCAACGAAATGTATACCAATGTGTTCAGTAAGTTTAACATATTACGTCACCAAAAAATCAGCCTTCTAAACCATGTAGTATAGCAGTTATGAGCCTAAATAAGATAATGAGAATCATAATAGTTACATTGATTTTTATTGAGTTTTATTTAATACATCACTATTACAGTGTTATTAAACGATGATATATTTTATTATAGAATATATTATATTTATAACGACAAAAATATATAATAACTAGCTGGCCCGGCAGACGTTGTACTGCCCTTTCCGCTACATTTTCATTATGCCATGTGCGTCGACCAATATTTGATCGTGTTCTTTCTTTTCGCATGTTTCTACAAATAATACCATTAATATAAGAAAACAGTATTTCCATTTCATATTCCTAATTAATTTATAACTTACACGTTGTTTAATATTAAGTAAACCGTTTTACACTTCACAAATATTGGAAAATTACCCGGTTTCACCCGGCGTTGGGTAAATACTTACTAATTAAAGACTTCTCAAATCTTCGTTTGTTATATCCTAGAAATTGATTCAACCCGAAAACCCCTTTATGGATCCGCCATCTTGAATATCCAAATCTTGATAATATTTAAAATTAGTGGCATTAACACAATTATTGTAGCAAATTTAATTAAATTCCGTTGAAATCTAGAAATTTTTTTATATATTGGGTCCGCCATCTTGGATCTAGAAACTTTGATAATTCGATAATGATCAAAATTAGTGGCACCACAAAAAATCGTACTAATTTTCATGAAAATCCGTTGAAGTCGAGAAATTTGCATCACCATATTGGATCCGCCATCTTGGATTTGGAAATTTTGATAATATTTAAAATTAGTTAAATCAGAACAATCATTGTATCAATTTTCATTAAAATCTGTTGAAATCGAGGCATTATGGTCTCCCTATTGGACCCTCCATCTTGGATTTAGAAAATTTTAATAATATTCGAAATTAGTGGCCTCAGAATAATCATTATACCAATTTTCATTAAAATCCGTTCAAATCGAGACATTTTGGTCGCCGTGTTGGATCCGCTGTCTGGAAATTCTGATAACATTCAAATTAGTGGCCTCAGAATAATTATAGTACTAATTTCCATTAAAATCCGTTGAAATTGAGAAATTGTTGGTCACCTTGGATTTGGGAATCTCGATAATATTCTAAATTAGTTGCCTCAGAATAACCATTGTACTAATTTTTATTAAAATCCGTTGTAATTGAGACATTTTAATCGCTATGTTGGATCCGCCATCTTGGATTTGGAAATTATGGTAATATTCTAAATTACTCCCCGATTCTGGATCAAAATTAAGAGCTCTTAGCGTCTTAACTATTATCAAAAATCCTTTTAAAGGAATTAATATGCTACCATATTATTGAACAAACATTAGAAATACACTGATTTCTTATAATTTGTGAATTCTTCTACAAAAATAGGTCCATCTCTTGAGTTAAAGGGGTTTTTCAAAACAATTAAGAGGTTAAGAGTTCTTAACTTTTCTGTAGAATTAGGGGGTTAGTTCAATAAGAATAATCATTGTACTAATTTTCATTAAAATCCGTTGTAATCAAGACATTTTAGTCACCATGTTGGATTCGCCATCTTGAATTTGTAAATTTTGATAATATTCAGAATTGGTGCCCTCAAAATTATCACTGTACTTATTTTCATTAAAATTCATTGAAATCTAGAAATCTTGGTCGCCATATTGCATCTTGGATTTGTAAATTTTGATAATATTCAAAATCAGTGACCTCAAAACAATAACTGTACTAATTTTCATTAAAATCCGTTGAAATCGAGAACGCGCGAACTGTCAGACTCGCGAAGTTAAAATAGTCGTTAAGTTTCCTGAAATTATCCAATTTTCTGCGCAATTTTCTTAACTTTTCTTTTCGTAAGCACCTTCTACAAAGTATTAGACAACTTTAAAAAAAAATTAATAAAATCGGTGAAGTCGTTCTCAAGTTATTGCGTGACCAACGGAAACAGGGGTTCATTTTTATATATTTAAAAAATTTTGTTTTTTTCCTAAATAACTTCTAAGCTAATTTATTATATCTTTTTAATCTTTACTTTTAAAATGTATTTGAAAAATTGCGCTCGACGAAAGTTGCTATTATGCTGCTCCCAAGCGGAGGAGTTTAGAAAAACGGAACCCCATTGATTAGCTATCGATCGGGGTTAAAAAATAAAAAATGCTATTATTAAAAAGTAGGGGTTGGTGGTAGAAGGGTAAAAATTTAGGACTAAGGGCGGCTTGCAGGAAAATTATACAAATCTCGATTTTATTAAACCAAGACTTAGCCCTAAACTCAACTTAACTTAAATCTCATCCAAGATGTATTGCACGTAATAAAATTTCTGTCGATTTAACTAAAGCGAGATTTAGTCAATCATTCACTCATCATTAGCTCTTTGCTTTTCGTTTCCACTAAAAATGGATGTAAAAACAATATTGCGTTTGACTTGTCAAGTTGTAATGTCAATATCAGTTCATGTCGGTGCGTTAATTTTCGAGTTCTTTCGCTATATCATAAAACTTTGCCACAACATTGTTTTGTTCTTTAACAGTGACAGGTATTTTAATAAACTCCGAATACAAAGAGGCATTTGCGTGTGTTACTCGATGTAATATTCTGCAAGCCGACGACTCATGGGCTCCAATAACATCGCCACAAACTGTTAGTTGACTACCAGTAGCATAATACCTCAACGTGCATAGAAGTTGGTTCATAGGAGCATTTCTATTCCTAAAACATATGTAGGTATTAAAATAAAAATTGTGATTGCACTTTCTTTACTTAGGCGGAACCTTTTCAAGAATTCGTCATCTCGCAACGTATTAAACAAATCACCTCTTACGAAGACTCTTCGAGAGAAAAACGGAGTTTCTAAATATTGCACTATTTCTTCGTCGTCTGATAACAAATCGTGATCAGTTTGCGCAAATAAATCCATTTTCATAAATCACAAATTCACCAGTCACCACCGTCTCTCAACAAAATCGAGATTTTGCAACTTAAGGGGGTAGTCCAGTGAAAACGACTGTTTTTTCAACGATTTTTTTTTCATATTAGAAATTAATTTTTATTAAACAACTTTTTGACATATGATAGTACAACTATTAAACTACACAAAAAATTTTTTTTTTTTTTTTCGATGAGTCATCACGACAAAATGGCCGCTCCAAAAAAAAAAATTTTTTGTTGGCGGACGTCGAATCTCTGCAACGGTCCATTTGAAACAAAAAATTCAAACGAGGTTTTAATCTGTAGAACATTGGCTATCGTCGGAACTAGAATTATTAATTTTCAATAAAAAATAACAAAATGGCGGCATTTCGAATTTTTCGGGTGTTTTTCGGGTGCTTAATTTGTTTATAACTTTGTAAATAAACAATGGATTTTAATAATTCTAGTTCCGACGATAGATACACAATCAAGAAATATACACCTAAATTTTTAGATCAATCGGAGCAAAAGACTCTGAGATCTGACGTCCGCCGGGTCAAAACATGATGTTTTCAGAAAAACGCGTTTAAAGTTTTTTATGCGGAAAAAAGCTAAAAAAATTAATTTTACCTTAGTCAGCGATGCCTGCTCCATACATAACGCGATGCCTCCTAAATACATAACTAACCTTAAATACAAAGCAGAAGGACCTAGACCGTTATAAACCAAAAAAAAAATGGGCGGAGCAAACAGAAATACAAGAGTCCTCCTTGTTCCGAAACACGCCACGGGACCTTCGAGCGCTCGGATTACACGTCTCTCGAAAACTCTCTGTATCTTTAAAACTATTCAATATTTTGCTTAGATATTTAAATGGAGTATTTTCGAGGTGTAGTAGAGTAGATTCAAGCAAAAAAAAAATATCGAAAAAAAAATTTTTTTTTCACTGGACTACCCCCTTAAACCGACATAAGTGCCAGTTTAACTTTGGTGCTTATTTAAATCGAGATTTAAGCTAAATCGATGATGTGCAAGACGTTAAATCGTTTAAGCTAAAATCGACTTTTACTTCTAATAAATCTAGTTTTAAATCATAGCTGCAAGCCGCCCTAAATGTATTTTTTAATGCCACACCATAAAAAAATTACAAAAAAAAAATTTGTCCAAAAAATGAAAAAAATTTTTTTAGGTTGAGTCACCCTTAACACTTAGGGGCATAAAAATTAGTTATAAACCTATTCTCATACCTACTGAATATACATATGAAATTTCATCAAAATCGGTCAAGCCGTTTCGGAGGAGTATAAACACTAAAACTGTGACAGAAGGATTTTATATATTAGATAGCTGCAGCTATACGGAAATCCGTCATTGTGTTCGGCTATGTATTGTTTAACCCTAGAAAGATAATCATATTTTGATGTATTATATGTACATTAAAGTTAATTACGCGTAAAAACGCATGAGTTAAAAAAGTTAATTTTGTGTTTCTAATTAACAATATAGAAACAAATCAAACAGGCATTATTTTTTAAATTATATATTAATGAAACAAAAACTAAAAACTCCTTCAAAAAGACAAGCATCAAGATAATCATATCTTGCCCCCATATACCATATTCGAGCTTGGCCTTTTCTGCAAGTAAATACTGTCCAAATGTATTCGAGTTTGATCCTTCTTCAGCGAGTAATAAAACCCAATATATGTACTGTTACAGAATTTGCCTTCGCTTATACTTCACACTTGAAGTTGCGATCGGGCAGATATAGGGATTAGCTTTCGATCCCTCCTTTGTGAGTGTCTATGGCAGAGAAGCCAAGCGCCATACTGAAGAGATCAGCTTGGCTTCTCGGATCGAAACACTCATCGATTTTTTTTGGGCTCGTCTACTTCGGTGGACGAGTATTATTCTAAAAAAAAATGTCCCTAGTCCGTCCGTCTGTCCTTTAGTCACAAAATCGTAGCGAAGGCAAATGGTGTAGTTTTGCCGGCCAGCCGCTCGGCGGGTAAAATTACAACAATGGTGCCAGGTGTGGGGTTCCCGGAGCCCTCCTAACCGGGGGCAACCCCACAAACCCTCTAGCGTCCAGGGCGTCGATGACAGTGATCCTCCTCTGCCACAACGGCCTACTTTTTCCACTGCCGCAGTGACGTTGTGGCAGTTGTATTTCGCCCCCGCCAGCGCATCCGCGGCTCTTCTCCTCCGCCACAACGGCCGATTTTTTCACTTCCACAGTGACGTTGTGGTGGTTGTATTTCTCCTGCGCTGCCGCGGCTCTGCCACAACGGCCGATTTTTCACTGCCGCAGTAACGTTGTGGCAGTTGTATTTCGCCGGCGTCTATCCCGGCTGCAGCCATGCCGCCGCTGCATCCATCGCTGCATCAGCCTTGTCGTCCTGAATGCCGCATGAGGTTGCTCGGATGGAACTTCGAGCTACTGACGAGGGAGTATTGTTACAGAATTTGCCTTCGCTTATACTTCACACTTGAAGTTGCGATCGGGCAGATATAGGGATTAGCTTTCGATCCCTCCTTTGTGAGTGTCTATGGCAGAGAAGCCAAACGCCATACTGAAGAGATCAGCTTGGCTTCTCGGATCGAAACACTCATCGATTTTTTTTGGGCTCGTCTACTTCGGTGGACGAGTATTATTCTAAAAAAAAATGTCCCTAGTCCGTCCGTCTGTCCTTTAGTCACAAAATCGTAGCGAAGGCAAATGGTGTAGTTTTGCCGGCCAGCCGCTCGGCGGGCAAAATTACAACAGTACTATAGAACAAGAGCAGCCACCATATAAGCATAAAACCAGTTTGACACACATGATTAATGGTTACACCCCGATCGCATTAAAACAAACGCAACACCATTAAACATTTCATAGTATATATTTTACCTTATTGTAATTTAACCGCCCTTCCTAAATTTCATTACTGTTCCATTCGATTAGCCCTTCTTTCGGGTTATTTAATCAAATTTTCCAGTTGGCTGTAAATCGCATTAACACGAATCAATTGCTTCACATTATTACACGCCTTATTATCTTAAATGAGGGAATACTTTGCTCTTTCTCGATTCCGAAGAATCCTGGGCTTAAATTAAATATTGTGCATGAATACAATGCCTCTAGAGTAGGTTTCAATCTCTTCATGTTATGAGTTTCTGAAAACTACCACCCACAATAAACTTATAAATCGACTTTCATCCATTCAGTGGACAGACCTCGATCAACTGCTCCCTGGCGAACAATTTGTTAACTTTTTAGGGCCCCTAATCCTTGGGGTAATTATCCGTTTTTAACCACTTGGGACAAATTAGAAAACAATTCAATTACCGGGGGATTGTGCAATGATTTTAATACTATTTAAAATTTGTATAATCCTATTTAAACTATTTTCAAATAAGAAATGCTGTGAAACCGTCACTGCTGCTAGGAAACGTTGAATAGGATTAGCAGCTTGCCAATTGCGGCACGTTACCTAACATTCCCCTGCTTTTTTTACTAATCTAAAGAACCCTATATACATATGTATGCGTATATATGAAGTCGAAAGTTCGTTCGTTTGTTTATTTGTTTGTTGTCCAACCTCGCCTAAACCTTTACTTCGATTATTTCATTTTTTGTCCGAATGTAGTACATATTCTTACCAAACATATAGGCTAATCTTTATACAGGGTGTTCAGAGGTGGGAGGTCAATACTGCAGGGGGTGAAAGGTCAGACCGAGACAAGCAAAAAATCGTAGGGGTGGGGGGGGCATCTCGCACCGTTTGGCAGTTACAGGGTGATTCGTAAATCAGGATTTTGCCTTATATGGGAACCGCTCTTGTATTTTTATTTTTTTTTATACGCATCGCAGCGACCCCAAACTGATTTCAAAAAATCACTATTCCTCCAAAAATAAAAAGTAGGTATGTTAATAACATGAATTTCGGAGAAAAGTGGGGCGAAAGGTGAAAAATCGTTAAATAAAAGTTAATTTTTTCAACTTCCAGGGGGGATTCTGGCCAAGGGGTTGGGGATAGGGGGGTGGTGTAAACTTTTTTGGAAAGGGCTTCCAAATAGTGATTTTTTGAAATCAGTTTGGGGCCGCTGCGATGCGTATTGCTGTATAGCTAATATATAACCTGTATAGCTAATATATAACCTTTTAAAATTGCGGAACCTAGATGGCATTTGAAAATTTTAAATTAAAAGGGATTTCCAAAAGAAATGGTACTTCCGGATTTTATGGAATGCTGACGGATTTTTAATATATGAATTTAACAGTTGTTTTAAGGCCACTAATTTTGAATCTTTTATCAAAATTTGTAAATCCATGACGGCAAACCCAGTATTGATAAGATTCTTATGAACATTAGCAAAAGGGAATTTTGAGACTACTTTCTATTCGGAAAAAATATAGAATTTCAAAATGGCGGACGAACGATGGAGACCGAGAACATTTAATTTCAAGTAATTTTCATGAACATTTCGAATCACGGGATTTGGGAAGTTTGGGATTTTAATTAAAATGCATATTAGAAATGTTTTAGATGGGAAATCTACTATCCGAATTGGGAAATTAAAGATGAGAAGGGTTTTCAAGGTCGCTGAACTCACATTTGCTATTCGAGTTTGGAAATTTAAGATTGATCATATGATGACCAAAATTTCTAGGACTCAAAGTATTATCGTGAGAAAAATTACTAGGATTTTTAAGGTAGAATATAGAATAAGTATTAAGAATCTAGAGGACATTTTCTACCAATAAAATATAAAATAAAATACTCTTCTCAGTATTCTTAATTTAAAATTTTATTATAAAAGTAAATAATTGGTATATTTATTTAACGCATAACAATAAACACATAAGTAAAAAAAAAAAAACTCTTAGACATATCACTGGTAGCAAAATCAGTTGAACTTTTTACGGAATTTAAGGAAACACCGGTAGGCAAAGGGATAAAGTTTTGAATCAAATATTTTTGCGAATAGTTTTCAAATTTTACCGGGTGTGTTTTGGATGAAAACGTCCCCTTTGCGTGTTTCTCTATCATACACACAGAGTTTAGTAACATCCCAATCCACGTCTTAACTTTGAATTGGTTGAAAAAATTTCTAGGATATAACAAAGTAGAGAATTTGAGAAGTACAATTTTTAATTAATTAGTACTTACGTTATGCCGCGCGGGATAAACCGAATAACTCAGTTAGTAATACAATTAATTCAATCAATAAGGGCAAATAATGAAAGCATTATGTTATTCTATCATCCTAGGTCGTAAGTCTATTTAAGCCTATTCGAGTCTCGTTGCCACTAACTGCGTGGGTAGTCGTTTGTGTGATCTAGTGATTTGTCTTTTCTGGGTCTGGCGGCTTAGTTTTCCTTGAATTCCAATTCCGGAGATTTATCCGGAGCAGTGGTTTTGTCTCATGAAGTACCTAGTTCTGGTTATCTGTTCTGTTATTTTTCTGTGATTGCAGTTTTCTGCATTTTTACAAGTGTTTATTTAACTTGCAATGTTTGTATGTTTAGATCAAATCTTGCTACTGAATTTTGAACCATTTCCTCCCAACTGATCTTGCTGAAATTTTACATACATCTTTAGTTTTAGTGGCAATGCAATATGCAATACTTAATATTGTAATATTTTCAAAATGTCCGCCGCCACAAAATGGCGGATGGTGTATGTTTTGTCAACCCTGTTAATATAGGTATGAAATGAAAGAGCTTGAAGAGTAAGAAACGATAAAATGAGTGATTTTAAAATGACCGAGGCTACAAGATGGCGGATCACATTTTTTGTCAACCTCCTTAATATAGCTATCAAATTAATCTGGATATCAAATGAAAGAGCTTGAGGAGTAGAAACTTATACAGTGAGTGATATCACACTAGACACAATTTTCTTATCTACCATAATGATATGGGTATCAAATGAAAGTGTTTTCTGAGAAGAATACGTAAAATAAAATAAAGTTACAGTAAATTCAATATGGTCGACGCCCCAATACGGCAGGCAAAGTTTTCTTATCTACCATCATTATATGGGTATCAAATGAAAGGGTTTGCTGAGAAGAATACGAAAAACATGTCCGGCGAAAACTACAAAATAAAAAATAAATTAGTAGTAAAAAAACATTTTTAAAAACAAGCTTTCAGTTAAATGCTCTAAAAAGAAGAAAATAAACTTTAAATGAAATCAAGCCCATCAATTTCCTTATAATGATCGTCTGAGGCTCCTTGATATGCACTCTCTGCACAAGCGTCGGGAGATTGCTATCGTTGTACTTGTTGTACTTGTTCACCAATTATTAATTAGTAATACAGACTCATCTTACCTTAAAAGCGAATTCACTTTCAGATTGAACGAGCGTCATCTTAGGGTGGTGATTGCCGGACATTTGCACAGAAAATGGACAGGCGTCTCCTAATTTGGGTCTTCGCAACTGCGGCAGTAAGAGTTGAAGGGGATCCCTAGCTTAGCTGCGTGCTCACCTATGGGCCAGTGACCAGTGTACACCGCCACAACTCTGGCCATGTTCTCACGGGTCAGATTTAGAAGCTCTTGCATTTTCCTCCTGTCGTAGGAGGGCCATGTCATTCCAGAAATAGCGCAAGTGCGAAGATTTTTCCAATTTTTGTTGGCAACAGCAAGAAAATGGGCCTGAATTCCCTTTTTAATCGATCCCAGAGGAGTAAGAACTCGCTCCACCTGAGCTTCCTCCCTTGTAGCGCCCTGCCTAGCCAGGCAGTCAGCCCCTTCATTTCCTCCTATGTTCCTATTACTTCATAAAAAAGTGAGTGTCGCCACCGGAAACTACTCCGCTAGGTGGCGCAAACTGTCCTTGTAGGATGAACGAGCGCGAATGTCAGGTTATTTGAATGGTTGTCATCGCAATTGTGATTTCGAAGTTGTGCAAATTTTGTTTTTATTTTTTGGATTTTATTAAATGGATACGGAATTGGATCGAAAAGATCTTAAAGATCATCATAGAATTTGTGGAAAACATTTTTCACCATTTGATATTATATGGGAAAAATAATATTTTCAAAAGTCCCGCCATCGTTCGCCTAAAAAGTGCCATCAGCGCCGCGTAGCGGATGGGGTCAATAAAAATTCGTCCTTGAGCACAAGTGGCAGGGGTCTGATAGCGACTAAGACAGCCACACTAAGGCCGCTCAGTACAGCTCGCCATGTGGCACTTTCGTACTCAAGTTCATATCATCTAAACGAATCGAGATCTAAAATGTTTTCCATAATATTTCTATACTACAAGCTATATTTTTTGGTAAAAATAAAAAATTTCAAAAAATGCGAAGTTTGAAAAAATCAGATTTTTAATGTTAACTTCCGGTTTACTATACGAAAAAAAAATCCAATTTCAAATTTTAATTAATTTCTAAGAAAACAAGTAATATTCTCAAATAAAAACGATTTACTTATTATTCGATCCATTTGATTCACTGTATTAATAGCATTCGAAAAAACCGTTCCTCAAATTTTGCCAGTTCTTTGAAGTCGCATAAATTGGTAACTAAGCTAAAAAAAAATACAGTCAAGTCTCCTATAACGCGGTGTTTTTATAGCGCGATTCCCATATAACGCGGTGTGAAAAATGCGACAAGTTCTCCTATAACGCGGTCTCTTTATAACGCGTTTTTGATATAAGAACAATACAACAACTCAAATGGCTTGAAAAATTTATCAATGGCAAAACATATTCGATGTGTTAAATTTTTTTAACATTAACATTAACATTTTCTATAGAACGCATATCCTGATTTGAATTAATTTGAAGTATCTCATAGCGCGGTTTTCATATAACGCGGTACGAATCAATCGCGTTATAGGAGACTTGACTGTAAAAATAAACATGTACATTATTCAGGTCCCATAAAAGTACAATTAACCCAATTATGAACAAAATCCAGTCCTTGAAATTTTGTTCGTTGTCCGCTTCACGTGAAATCCTCCATATGTGACGTGCTTTTGAAACGCATTTTTCTCAAAACTCTGTTCTTAAAGTCGGTGAACAAGATTTCTCGGAAGCGGCTGAAACAATCAGTTTCAAATTTTAATTCAAGCTTCTTAAGTATATTTTTTAGTAATTAATCGAAGATTTTTGCTCATCGAGAAATATTTTCCATTTTATAAACAATTTAAAATTCGATTTTTTTTAAGAAGCCGCCATTTAGTCAATTTATTTTGCTTATTCCTTCGATCAATTGCGAGATAAAACATTATATTAACGAAATATTTTTGGTTTTTTCATTTTTGATGATCCAGTCCAGAGATATTGTGCTCACCGCAAGACGCCCGTTTTTAGAGGTGCTCCCGCAGATCAGCTGTAGGAGCTTTTAAAATCATTATTTTTAGAAATAAAAAACATTAGATTACACTCAAAAGTTACCATAATATGTGTACAAATTTTTACATTAATAAATTAAAAGGTCATCTCAAGAAAAATTCCTGAAAAATCGATTTTTTTTGGGCCTCCTGACTGTAACCCCTTAAGACACGATATGTTTTAAACCTTGTGTTTTATATAATATTTTAATATTGGCATAAATTTGAATAGCTACAGACTTGTTCTCTTACACACGACTTATGGGAGTGTGGGAGTGGCTGATATATGGTCTAAAGTTCAGGTCCGATATTTTGTACCAGTGCGGGCCTGCTCCTTTTGTAAGTTAATACTCTTAACTTACAAGTACGGAATAGTACATATACATAGATACATTACAGTAACCTTGGAAATAACTACAATAAAATTCCTTAAACGTAATGAGAGATGGTCGATATGGTCGAAATCAATTTCAAAACCTTAAGGAGAGCCACAAATAACGTTTTACCCCGAAACAAATGAAAAAATCATTGCGTGTAGCTGTAAATCCTTTCGAATCACTAAAGGGCATTGGGGATGTATTGATTATAACATCAAGTCCAAGTAGTATGCTCGTCGAATATCAATACATATAATTTTGTATAGAACTGTAGACATGTCTTTATTCAAACCAACTACTAACTAGACTAGACCATTGCATGAACTGCTCCCACTCACTTTCGTTTTCTTCAGCCAAATCGATTCAATTATTACTAGCAGCGAGCAATTAAGAGGTCAGTAAACGAGCCGCCAATAAAGCCAAAAGTAATAAGTATCGGCGCAAAGTGCAAACTGCATATGATTATGCTTAATTGAGTTGTGCGCGAAGGATAGGCAACTGAGTATATTTTTAGATGCCAGTGCCCTGAATGACGGAATGTTTTACATATATTTTGTCAGCTGCAATTAGAAGCTGTTCTGGGTAAATTCCCTGCTGAGATTAATTGTAGTAATAAGGTTTCTAGGGCACCCTCGAAGATTCGACGACTGAGAGAAATTCACCTCGCACTTTTCTGTCAGTCATGGCCTCGGCTCCCAATTTGCTTAATTGACACGAAAATCAAATGAGATAGTGTGTACTGCGGGTAAGCACAATGAATTTGTACTCCACACCCTGACCCATGCCTTTAGGTGAGCAATCTTACAGCGTCCGGAGCAGCAGAAAAAGCCATAAAATGTCGGAGAAGCAAAGTAGTACTCGAGTTGCTGCAAGGGATTATATGGACGGACCGCAGCAAAGCCCGTGAATGGATCGACGCTAAAAGTTTTATATGTATTTTTCTCTTTAAGCTTCTACTGCATTGCAACTATGGGCTATGGGAATGGGGTATCTTCCGATGGCGTTACGTAAACCGGGATTGATTGATTTAAGGAAACAACAGAGAAACATTTATAGGCGAAGCGAATAATTCAAATTTGGAATCGTTTCCCACCGATGTTCTACAGACCAAATGAACCCAGAAACACGAAAACATCGAGCGCTCTCCATAGAGTGGCGATTAGCAGCGCACGGCGGGCAGTGCGGCAGTACATTAGGATGAAAATCTGTTTGGGCTGCCTTCTCCGCGGCTTTCAACAGGCTGATTAGCCACGAGTTAAAAATAACAAAAAATTGTATTCTCAATTGGCGTTCGATATCGACAGCTGGAATTATCTTTTTTTCTGGTAATTGCTTTATAGTGCTGCGAGCCATTAGACTGATTAGAGCTGTTTTCTGACTCTAATGACGATAAATTAAAGCCAGCTTGGAAATTTTTAGAGCAAAATTCTTCTGATTGAAACAAGAAAGAAATTCATACTTTTTAATATACTGAGGTATAAGTGATTGGGCAAGACACAACTATTTTATAAGTTACTAGCTGGGTTGCCTGCTTTCACCCAGCGTTGCGTAAATACTTATTTATTAAACACCAAACATCAAATGCTCTAACTTGGTATGTGCTAGAAATCGTTTCAACCTGAAAATCCCTTTATGCTAATTTTTTTTTGAGGTACTTTGAATTATTGTAGAAATATTCTTCGCTATATTGAATTCGCCACGTTTAATTACCAAATTCTGTAAAAGGACTTAAAAGCAATGGTTCCGAAAACTACTTTGAACTGATTTTGAAGAAACTCAAACAAATGGTGCTGAGCAACTCTTTGTATTAATTTATCATTGAAATCTCCTAAAATTAAGAAATCTTGGTCACCAAGTTTAATGCGTTTAATTGTATTTCAAAATTCCAATAGCATGAACAGTGCCGGTTTTAGCACTACCAGCGCCCTGGGCGAGATTTCTACGGCGCCCCCTATCTGCCATTGAAACAGTAGGTAATGGGTCAGTTACCTACTTGAAACGCATACGAAAAAAAGGCAAGGGATATAATGAAATAACCATTTATTAAAAAAACTAATAAAATTTCTTTTCCTTTCTGTCGGCAAACTCTTTTATTAAGACATCAAGGTCTATGTTTTCCGCAATTTCATTTTCGATTGACAAAATTGCTAAGTTTGTGAATCTAGATTGAGATATTGTGGATCGCAGATAGATTTTTATCAGCTAAAGCTTAGAAAAACTCCTTTCCCCACTAGCCACAGTTACAAGTATAGTGATCAATATTCGCAATGCTATCCATTCATGTGGATACAGACAGCTCTTGTAAGTTGCGATCTTTGATAAAATTTAAAATAAAGACAGGATTAACCACATTCTGATCAGGCAAAAAAGATTTTAGACTTATGAGTTCATCGCACAACATACAACCATCTATACCTGATTTAGAGTCTACAGTTAATTTCAATTGGAGATCACTACAGAGTTTGAGAAGTTCTAGTTTTTCCGAAATCTTTTTTATATTGTACAAAAAAGACCAAGATTCCCAGTATTCATTTAACTGTTCAAATCTTTCATTGAGTGAATTTATAGTAGTGTCCAAAAGACAATTGAAAAATTCAACTTCAAATTTCTTTTCTGGAGAAGTTATACGCTCATCGCGAGTAGTTTCACCAGCTTGGCGTTTGACACGTCGAATTCTTGTCGTCGTTCTAAACATAGGTTCAATTCCAACTCCTTCGCAGTTAACCCATTAATGGGCGATTTCCTTCCAAATTCGTATACAGGGGTTTTTTTGGGTTTTTTTTTTTTCAAAAACCAAAGCAAAAAAAATATTTCAAAACCATGGTTTGAGGAAGTTTAGACATTCGGACGGGGATTTCTGGTGGTTATATAATCATTTAATATCAGCAACTTCAAGATAATCGACTTTAAAAAGAAAAATGACCAAAAAAATCAGCACTTTTTTTTAAAAAACACAAAAAATAATAGGGTTTTTGAAGCTTTTAGGCAAAACAAATACCGGATTCTGAAAGAACATCCCCAAAAACCTCCTGTATACGAATTTGGAAGAAAATCGCCCAAATTTGCTATT
Organism: Dysmachus trigonus; assembly: GCA_949715965.1. Lineage (NCBI taxonomy): Eukaryota > Metazoa > Arthropoda > Insecta > Diptera > Asilidae > Dysmachus > Dysmachus trigonus. The sequence continues at coordinate 31,364,704 of OX454321.1, read as the reverse complement.
CGAATCGTGCAATTGAACTTGCGTGCACAAAACCTCGTTTTCCTCATTAATGGGTTAAAATGGCGCTTTTGAAGCCTGTTTTTCTATATTCTTCCAAGAAAGCGCAGCATTTTTTCAACATTTCTGTGCATTTACCGAGATCCATGTCTATTGATTGTAGAGATTTACTAATGACATTTATTTGAAAAAGTATATCATACCAAACAACCAATGAAACCGAACACTGCCTTCCATTCTAGTGTTGCCGTCATAACGATTTTGTAACTAGATTTAGGGAATTTACTAATAAGTAGGACTCGCTCAATGAACAAGCGGATATAAAGGAGGGCCTGCGGCGCCCCTTCAAATCTGGCGCCCTGGGCGGTCGCCCAACCGCGCCCTACCCTAACGCCGCTACTGAGCATGAATAGCAATTTTAGGCCGCCATATTGGATTCGTCATCTGAAATCTTGAAATATTGATGTAAACATAGTAGATTCAAAATCAGAGGCTCCGAAATCCCTTTGGTACTAATTTCCCACTATGTCTGATAAATCACCTGATCCCTCTTCTATAACCTCCCCATTCCTCGACCCCTTCTTATATTTTCTAACCATGATCGTTCTGTGAAACAAAAAATGATAGATATCATTAAATTGCAAAAAAACACAAGTGCAAGGGGCACATTTATACAGTATGAATCTACCCCATCACATGTTAATTGATAAAGAAATATGCAAAAAAAAAGAAAACTGTCTTCATTTAGAATAATTTACAAATCAAATCATAAACACAATGATATTATGATTAATATTAAATAGCAGTGACTAATCTAAACAACAGTAACTAGTCACAAAATACGTCCAAAGTAAGGTTATTAAATTACTTACGCGAGGCAAAAACACGTTCCGTGTTATCACACACGCGAATTTTGTCAAACTTCACTAGTCAGTACACACACATAAAAACTACGCACACACACTAACTTCTTTTGCTCCGCGCCTAACTTCATACACTCAGTGTATGTAGTTGCCGCTTGGGTGAATCCGCCTCACTTACCCCAAAGTTACAATTTGTAATTGAAATGTGCAACGAAAGTTAATAAATTCTTTAAAGTCAAGCTTTAATGATTCAGCGGAAATAAAAGTTTTAGTTGGATTAAATTAAATTAAGGAGACGTAAACCGCACTAAAAGTTTCAAAGAATATACTATTGTGATTTGTGTGAAAAATTACGAAAGCAGCCAATTTCCTAATCAATTTCAAGCAAACTTTGCCTACACATTTATTTTTGTTTGCCTTTATATTTATTTATTTAAGTTGATAAATGAGAGCAGTCGGTCAAGTGGGTGGGAAATTAGTTATTGATCAAACTTGTTTTATAACTTCATCGGATCGATTGCTTAACTGTGTATGAAATTGTTAGGATTGGTCAACGGGATGAGGGGCTGCAGCCATTTCAAAATATAATTTTGTAATCAGACAGCAGCCACATTTCTCAATGGATTCTAATCAAACTCTGTAATTAATCGAATATTAATATTCCAATATTAAAATTTCAAAATTGGGAAGATTGGAGAAAAGGGGAGGTAGGTTATACACTGCATTAGGTATATGATATTTTTGCCTTTATAGTCTCCGTATTTCTTAAGCAATTTGGACCGAACTGTGCTAGTGCATTAATAGATCACTATCTCCATCGAGTTTACAAATAGATACAATTGGTCAAAGAAGTGGGGAATGGTACTTGCTTATTCGAAGTTCTTGTAGACACGATAATTTCAACATTTCTTAATTGATTTCGATCAAATTTTGTCTACAACATATTTGCAAACTGAGGGAATTCTGAATAGAGTGCCCATACTTCCATGTGTTGACATGATAGGCCCATATTACTTAGTAGCTTTTAATAAAATTAGAGGCTATCGAAAACTACCTATGTATTTTGTCTGGCTGCCGCCGAAAAGCATTCTTCAGGTGTATGCAATGCCATTCTTCAGGTGTACGTTTCATTTAAGTCCAGTTTTTAATTTTAAAAAAAAAAAAAATATTTATATATTATACTTTTTTGACCAGGAAACGCTGTAGTAAAACAACGGAAGTCGAGAGCAGAGAGAGATTTATTATTTCATTTTTTTATATACAAAAACAGGTGGCGCTAGTCTACAATGATTTTGTTACCATATTAAAATAACACCTCCGCTTAACAAAATCAGAAAATAAACCTATAATTCGTTAACAGGTGAAATGCCAAGTTTTTTCATAAAGTAATAATGTTTCACAGTACCTAAACTTTTTGTGAAAATGTCTGCTGGCATTTCAGCTGTTTCTAAATAACATATTTTAATAAAATTGTTAGCTACAGCTTCTCTAACAAAATGATATCTTATATCTATGTGTTTGGATCTGCGATGGAAAATAGGATTCAAAGCTAATTTCTGAGCACTTTGACAATCATTGAATAAAACAATAGGATCCGATCCTCCAAGGATTTCAAACAATAAATTCTTTAAATAAATTGCTTCTTTACTAGCTTCTGACGTAGATATATATTCAGCTTCCGTGCTGGATAAAGCTACATTTCTTTGCTTTTTACACTCAAAAGAAATAACGGCATTAGACAACTTAAAACAGAATCCTGAAAAAGATTTTCTATCAGTTAAGTCTGAACCCCAGTCTTCGTCTACATAACCTTCAATAGAAGAGTTGTCTTTGCAAAAAACAAGACCATAATTTTTAGTACCTTTTAAATATTTCAAAACTCTCTTCGCATGCTTCCAGTGTGTTTCATTATATGAGTTATTAAACTGACTAAGATAACTAATGCTGTATGCAATATCTGGCCTAGTTAATAATAAGTTGTTGATATGGATATTCAGTACAAACATTCTGAGATTTTTCTAATTTTAAATTTGCCTCCATAGGAGTTTCTGCTGTTTTACAATGTGACATATTGAATCTTTTTAATAAATTCTCAATATATTGTTCCTGATCAAGTGTTATAGTATTTTTATTAATTTGTACTCTTAAACCTAAACACTGTTTTACTTGACCTAGGTTTTTGATTTTAAGTTTACAGCTCAACTCTTGAACTAACTGTTCAGTAGCTTTGATACTATTCGAAAAAACAAAAAAATCATCAACGAATAATGCAATGATCATTTTAACATTATCTTTAAACTTTGTGAATAAACCGGGCTCATACTCAGACTTTTTATAGCCTAGCTTAATTAAATAATCATTAACCCTTTGGTAAAAAGCTCGGGAAGATTGCTTAAGGCCATATATGGCTCGCTTCAATTTTAAAACCTTATTGTCACCATTATTACACTCAAAAGTTACAGGTTTTTTCATATAAACTGTTTCATTTAAAAAACCATTTAAAAAAGCAGTGGTTACATCAAGATGATTTATGTCTAAGTTTAGCTTAGCTGCTAAAGCGAATAAAAGTCTTAAAGTGGAATATCTAAGCACAGGGGAAAAAGTATCATGGAAGTCCACACCGGCTTTCTGCGAGAAGCCCTTCGCCACTAATCTGGCCCGATACCGCACATTATTAGAACTGTCAAATTTCTTTTTAAATACCCACTTGCACTGTATCACCGATTTGTTTTGAGGGTAATTCACTAATTCCCAGGCATCATTTTCTTTGAACGAGTCCAATTCTTCCTTCATGCTCGCCCTCCAGAATGCACTTTCAGGTCCATTCAAAGCTTCGTCGAGTGTGATCTCTCTGTCATTGCTGTCTTCACATTCTGCAATACATAAATTATTAAGGCCATACCTATCAGGTTTTCTTGTAACACGTTTTGGTCGAGTTTCTTGCTCGTTCAGTTCAACTAGTGTGACTTCTGGATCTGCTGCCGTTTCTGGATCTGATGTTGTGTCAAAGAAACTGTCATTTGAAGAACTCACCGAAGAAGAAGCTTCTGAATCTGGGACAAAGGTCTTATCTTTTTCATTTTCCTCATCTAAATCTGAACTTCTCTCCCTTGACACACTTTCCTCTGACGTACTTTCCTCCGCTGAAGACTTGCATTCTACTGGTATCTGTATCATTCTTTGATCATCTGAAGTTTCCATAATGACTATATCTCTGCTAGTTGTCACAGAATTGGTAGTAGGGTCATACACTCTGTAACCCTTCACATTCTCAGCATAACCGACCAATATCAACTGTCTAGCCTTTCTGTCCCACTTTAAACGTTTATCTTTTGGAACATGGACCATAACTTTGCTGCCAAATATACGTAGATGGCTTAAGTTGGGTTTCTGGCCTGTCCAGATTTCATATGGAGTTTTGTTGTTTAGTCCCGTAACGACGGACCTATTTCTCAGGTATATTGAAGTATTCACTGCCTCCGCCCAGAACTTCTTGTCTAAACTGGCATCAAAGATCAAGCATCTGGCCTTTTCAACTACAGACCTGTTCATCCTTTCACACACACCGTTCTGTTCTGGTGTATAAGCATTAGTTCTTTGGTGGACTATCCCTTGCTCTTTCAAATATTTCTCAAATTCTCGACTACAGAATTCACCTCCGTTATCTGTCCTTAGAATTTTTACCTTTCTGTCTTTCTGTTTTTCAACCATGGACTGAAACTCCCTGAAATATTTGAAAACTTCACTCTTTGCCTTCATAAAATATATGAATGCCATCTTGCTGTAGTCATCCACAAACAAAACATAGTATTTAGATCCTCCAATCGATAGATTCTCCATAGGGCCTGCCACATCTGCGTGAATCATCCAGCACATCCTCAGTCTTGGATGAACTTTTCTGAAATGGTAGTCTGGCTTGCTTACCTTCACAGCATATAGCACATGATGATTTATCTACTATATGTCTGCCGTTTCTGGGTATGAAATTCCTACTACAGCTCCATTTTTCATTTTATTCAAGCTGCTGCTGTTAACATGTCCCAAGCGTCGGTGCCAAGTCTCGCTCGATGCTATTGCTGTTGCTGCTAAAGTTGACTGTTCTGTCTGCAATGTATGTAACTTATACACACCATCAACTAATTCTGCCTGGCCAACAAGATTTCTTTGTTGATTATAAATATAGCAAACATTTTCTTTGAAAATCACACTGTTGCCATTCTTGATCAACTGACTCACGGAAAGCAAGTTGGTGGTTAAATCTGGTATATACAATACATCCTTTACTGCGATGTCGTATTCTATGCCGTTCACTGCTGTAACGATATTTACGTCGCCAGAACACAGAACTGGAACTGTCGTCTGATTTGCAATAATTATTTCTTTTGTTTCAATTTTTTGCGACGAATTCACGAGGTTATGTTTATTTGCCGTCATGTGTTTGCTTGCTCCACTATCAATATACCAGCAGTCCCGATTAAATTTTCCGGTTAGGAAAACAGCACTGAAAGCGTTTGTTTGCTTTCTTTTCGTACACTGATCTGATTGCGGACACTGATTTTTATAGTGCCCCAACTGTTTACATTTATAACATTTTATAATTTTGTTTGCTGGTTGTATCTGGGAGTTTTTAGGGTTGCTAGTTTTTAGTCGGTGGGTTCTTTTCGCCAAAAAAGCACTGTCAGCACCGGGACTAGTGCCAACTTCAGAACACATATCCATCAGCTTGGTTTTTATGGCATCAGCATTAACCTCAATTCCAGAATGCTTTATACCCATTATCATAGGTGCATACTTTTCAGGTAATCCTGCTAACATTAAGGCTCCAATCCACTCATCGGTTATCTTGAATCCTGTCCTTTGAAGTCGCTGACCCGTTTCTACAATCTGAGTTACATACTGTGTCATTGACTCACAGTTTTCAAGTCGAATATTGATGAGATTTCTTAGCAAACTGATTTTTCTTGTGTAGCCGGAATCATCAAATATGTTCTTCAGTGTAGTCCATAAATCATATGTTGTGACTGCCTGCTTAATGTGGACATAAATCGATGGATCGATGGTTAAAATCAGCTTTGCTTTGGCTTTAGAATCGTCCGCTTTTTCTTCCGCAGTAGCCGTTGCCGGTAGCTGCTTGAGTATGCTCGCCGCCATGCCTTCTAACACCAACACATTTTGTGCCGCAAAACACCAATCGTCATAATTCTCGCGGCCTTTTAACTTTGGTACACTAGCAATATAGTTCGTCGACATGATTCACTACCGCAAATCTGACAATAAACACTTTTTACTATTTAAAATTCTAATTTTTTTGGAAGAGGCCCATAACCTATAGTAAAACAACGGAAGTCGAGAGCAGAGAGAGATTTATTATTTAATTTTTTTATATACAAAAACAGGTGGCGCTAGTCTACAATGATTTTGTTACCATATTAAAATAACATTACGTAACACCCTGTTGGTTGCACGAAAATGTTCAAAGCTCATTTGAATTTTGTCAAATAAATGCACAACTTATTGAACTTCATTATATGTACACGGCAAAAAAGTTTGTACAACGGCCTACGTTGCGCAAAACGTTCGCTCGTGTTCGTATCAACGTTATTTCTTTAATACAAATCGAAGACAGCTTTCAACTGTAATAATTGATTAATTGATAAGTGATTACTTGCAGATAATGAATATAATAAATCAGTTTGCCAATTCTTTGAAAAGCGAGGCTAGTGCAATTAATTTCGCGCTTTTCTTCAACATGTTTCATTTTGAATTACAGTCAGTATGCTATTTTTCAGATCAATTTCTGTTGAATGACTCGTCTTCTTTGCACGTCGCCAGCATGTGCATTACTTATGAACAGCTTCCACCGTCCTACTTGCTCGAGAACAACAAATCGCTTCCAAATTGAATTTTGCTACCACGAGAAGTGATGCACGTGTCCAGGCTTGCTGATAAATTTTTAATAGAGCTCGATTTTTTCCAAACAGTAAACATGCTCCTTGTGTCACAAGGAGCACTTCAGGGAAAGATGTATTTTTTTTTTTTAATTTAAACGATTATTCCATGGATAGATACATCTTTTCCACAGCGGACTTCATTTTTGAGAGTGCTTCCGCTTTCAGCACATGTTCCTAAGGACCTTTTTTCCAGTTGAAAGGTCTTGACGTCCTGAGTTAGAATTTTCCTTTCTGAGAACAGCTTTTACCGTAAATATGTGTTTGTGGAGCAAAATAAGCACGCGAGGAAACTGCCTTTGCTCATTTCCGTCTCAAGCTCCCAGTTCAATTTTAAGCCATTCGCTATACCCAGGGCGAAAATCATCTGGATAACCTTGGGAGCGAACCTCGGGAAGCATCTTGTTCACATTTTTGGGTTTTTTTTTCCAGAAACAAAGAATGTTTTGAATAATACTAGAAATGACAGCGTTGGAGAAGCGGCAATGCATTCGACCACTCATCCAGTATCTAGAGTATTTCGATGGTACACGAGTGGCAAACGAGTAGATATATGAAGTTCAAGGTTGAGAGAACTGCTGTTTTATTCCTGTAGAAATCGTTTGCTGAATATTATGATTTTAGTCGCCATAAAACATTTTCGCGAGTTTGCTCACATTTGATATTGATATGGAATGCTATCCACCAAACGCCAGCTAGTTAATAATTCTTTAATAATTCTGAAGGTCATTTGAAACAGATATCAGTTGTAGCTTTTAACAATTTCTCTTTGTAGGGTTTTTGAAATAAAAGGAGGAAAGCGTGTATTAAATTATGAAATTAAGTGACAAAAGTGGGGAGGGAGTATAAAAAGCTAAAAATTCGCATGACGTAATTTGTAGATGATCCCTAATAGAGAAACAGGTTGCTTTGCAATAGTTTAAATTGCACTCTAGCCAATCTTGAACCAATTTTCTTCTGCTGAATAAAAATGTTTTGCTCCTTTATCACAATACTAATTTACTAAACCTTTCCTTTCTGTGTCGTCGGAGTATATAATAGTGCCATTACTAATGATCCAATTTTGTGAAATTGAAAAATGTTGTAGATTTAAAAACGACATAATTTTCGTTAAATTTCGTGAAAATTGTGGAATGCGTTCCGAAAACCTTTTAAAACCAATTTTTTTTTTAAATTCAACAATTTTCATTAAAAATATAAACATATATAAAACAAAACGTGTAAGTAAACGACTAGACACCGTACGTACCGATGTACGGTGATAATAACATACAAATTTGCATATACGATTTTGCATACCAAAGACAAAAGTTAAATTTAATAACTTATTTTTTAATTTATTGAGAATTCACCATTTTACGATAGTACACAAGGACCAGTACCGAGTTTTGAACGCTAGAGTTAAAATATCTTATAAAACTTCATCATTCATACGTAACGTATACATAAACAACAAAAAATTTGTAAAATATTACAACATTAAATATTGCAAAATGTTAAATTGTTTAGTATTAAAAATACAAATTTATTTAAAATTATACGAAAAACGATTTACATCGGATCTTACGGGTAATATTACAGAAAATTAACTTTAATAATACATAAACATTTAAAATTAAAGATAGAGATTAAGATTAGATGCGGAGAAATTTGAAAACGTAATTCTTCGTGCAAATTTTACAACACAATCTGTAAAAACTCCATATAATAGGGATTTTTCACTTTATCAATTTAATATCCCCATATAAACAAAGGAAGTACTGTGCCTGTTTATTCTTGTTCTGTATTTCCTCACAATTTCAGTGTACTTCAAAGAGATCGGTCGCATTCTGTTCTGTGAGTGAGTATTTAATAGTTAATGTTAACGAATTTGAGGGTAAGTATTTCATTCAGTGTGATCGGCAATTATTGTAAAGTGAAATTGAAGAAATCAGTGGAAGAGGTGGTAAGGAGTAAATTTTCACAAAGACAATTTTTATTCTCGAAATATAGTAACAAAGAAGGTGATTTTCTTGACTTTATTAATGGACGCAAACCCTGCAAGCAATCCAAAGCCAAGACAGTTCTGGAGAGATTACGTCTATTCGTCAACGATTAAAGCGAAATGAGCTTAAGTCTATTGAGATAGGGAGGCAAGATCTGATCATTCTCCCAAGGAAGACCACGAAGAGAAAACCGTATGAATCTACGTTGAATGGCCTCAATACGGTTAATATGGCATTCATAGAATGGACACCAGACCGGACTGGCATATTTTAGAACAGGTCTCACAAAAGTACAATACAGTAGACGAGAGATGTAGGGATCATCGAACTCTATAGATCATCTCTTGACGAATCCTAAAATTGAATTAGCTTTGATAGCAATTGTTTCAATATGATCCTTAAAAGAGAACGATGAGTTGAGAAGAACTCCCAAATCTCTCACCGTAATCAGTCTAGAAAGACACTGTCCATTAATTGAATAGTAAAAAAAAAAGTGAATTCCTTTTACGGGAAAAAGTCATGCACGTACACTTACTAACATTAAGAGGTAGATAATTAATAGGACACCATTTATGAAAGGCGTCTAAGTCAGAGTTTAAGGCATCACGATCACGATCGTCAGATATTATGCGAAATATTTTCGCATCATCAGCATAACAGAGAATTCTCGAGTGGGTAGGGATAAAAGATAAGTCATTAATGTAAATGATAAATAACAAAGGTCCAAGGTGACTACCCTGAGGTACGCCAAATGTGATATTTATTAAGTGAGAAAGTGCACCGCGAAAGCAAACGCATTGAGAACGGCCAGATAAATAAGACGCAATCCAGTCGACAAAACTGGCGGGAAATCCCAGGACAGACAACTTATATACAAGAATGCTGTAATTAATCCTATCAAAGGCCTTGCTAAAGTCTGTGAAGATATATTCGACCTGCTTATCGGCGTCGATAGCAGGTAGACAGTAATTTGAAAATTCAAGCAGGTACGTTGTGGTACTTCATAAAGCCATATTGAAAGGGTTTGAAAACTGAGGACTTCACAGACCAAAGCTTCAAACAGTTTAGCCACACAACTTAATTTCGCAATAGATCCGATAATTGAGATATCGGATTTACTGCCCTTTTTATGCAAGGGAATAATTTCCGAGAGCTTCCATGACATAGAAAACACACCACAACAAAGCGATAAATTAAATAGACAACGAAGAACCGAAACTAAAGATGATCCACATCTTTTCAAGATGGGATACCGTCCGGGCCACTCGAGAAGTTGTCAATTAAATTGTAAAGGTGTTTAATAATAATACTAACGTCCAATATAAGGTCCTTAGATTGAAGAGAAGTCGGTGGAAGTCTCCTCAAGTGGGTAAAATCCGTAGGGCTAATATCACAGGAAATATTAGGGGAAGTACGTACAAAATGACATACACGGACAAAATGACAAAGGCATCATATTTCAAATTCTGCCGCTTCTAGCCCGCTACAGATAACTACATCACGTGACTCTACCGGCTCATACCAATCTGTCAAAACGTGAACTCGCGCCAGTTTTTCGTTCGGGTGTCGTGGCCGACGACAAACATTGGTAAGTTACGAGTTTTTTTTTAACTGCAAGGACTTTTTTGTATTAATATTATATTTTTCATGATTTTACCTTGTGTGTACATTTATTGCATCCCTTAAGTACTTATTGTTGCATTTGAATAGTTTTTTCCGTGAATAATATTCATTTTGCTTTTATTGTTGAATTTTGAATTGTTATAACGCTATATGGACAAAATGACATACATAGGTCAAAACGACATAGCTATGACGCTCAAGATGACGAAGAGGATTGCGGTTGCATATATTGCAACGATAAAAACCTGGAGAAGACTGGTTACGGTTCGCATTCTTCGCATTGGGCCCACGCCTCTTGCCCGGACGTTTCTAAACGAACCAATCGGTTCATTTGCGAGATTTACCTTTAATTTTATAACTTTTATCGTGTATGTTATTTAGTCCATATGTGGTATGCCATTTTGTCTATAGCATATGGATAAAATGGGTTTCGTTGATCTCAGTTAAATTAAAATTATTTTTTCTAGTTTGTTTATCTTTTAAGTATCTATTAGAATTCAAAGGTATAAAACCAAAGATTACTATGTGCTGTGATTTACTAATAAAGAGTTATGACCCCAAAAACAAAACTGTATTCCATTTTGTACGTATTTCCCCTACAAAATGCGGTCATGAAGAAACAGATTGGAAATTATCCTAGGGTAAACACTCTGGAAAGAGCCAAAAGAAAGAAAGGAAGGGTAACCGTCCATATTACGTTTAGAATTGACAAATCTCCAGAACTGTCCTGGGCTATCATGCAGCAACAACTTCATATTAGCAACATAAGCATCATATGAACAATTTACAGCATCAGAGGAGAAAGCGAGGTCCAAAAACTTATTGTTTTCGTTGGCAACCGAATTGCATTGCGATAGACCCGAAGATGAAAAAACCATCAAGAAAAGATACTATATGTTGCGGTGCTGTCGCAGTGGAAGGCACCAAGTTGCAATCGTCCAAGTGAGACCAATTCACCGAAGGAATGTTGAAATCGCCAATCAGAAAAAGCTCGTCCGAAAAATAAATATCACACTAGAGTTTGTCAGTAAACAAAGCGAGCTGTTCATGCAATCCAGAAGCTGAATTCGATGGAATGTAGACAGTAATAATGAAAACCTTTTTCTTGGGGAGACGCAAGACAGCACATACAAGCTCCAATCCAAGGCACGAAGTATATATCTGCTCGCAAGGTATGTCTCGCCGAACGTCACATAAAACTCCCGGATCTACAGGATTATCCAACGAACAATGGCGGTCACGTCTAAAAACCAAGTAGTCCGAGCTAAACAGCTCCCCGTCCAAATTTCCACGGCACAAGCAAGTCTCGGTAAAGCAAACCACGTCGAAGCAGGAGCTGGTGGTACCGAAGAAAAGGCGGTTGGTTTTTGATCGTAATCCACTTACATTGGTATAGTAGATGGATATGTCTTTAATGGGTTTTTTGAAGCTCCAGATGAGGTGGAACGCACCTTTAGGTGTGAACTCACGGACAATGGAGCCAGTCGGCCAAAAGTCGCAGGAAATGATATCATCAACCAGATGGTCGGGGGCGGAAACTTTAAACGATGCGGTGAAGGACCGGCTGTTACGTTCATGTGAGGCGCTAAGCTTTCTGCAGGCCACGAAGCCGTGTGCAATCACGAAGAAATAAGCTCGGTTATTTCGGCTTCAGTAGTCTCGGGGTGAACCCTCGTTACGAAGATCAAACGAGGACATTGCGCAGGTCGCAGGCAAGGAACCTCCGAAGGGGTAATACTCGGTAAAAGAAAATGTGGGCGAGTAAAAATCGGGAATTCCTAAGCGGATTCTTTCAGTTGCAATTAGTGATCGTGAAATTCATTTAAAAGTAGGCAGTGGCGGTCACATTACCATTAATCCGTTCGAAATATTTAATCAGCTGCGCGAGCTTAAGAGAGCAAGCCAACCACGACCCAACCAAAAAAAGTACTGCTACCTTTTCCTTCTCATTGCAAAATAAATCTCCCGTCTCGCTTGTGTTTTGGTTGGCATGCTGTAGCTTTTCGTTCGTATTGGTTAAATAATTTGAATTGCCACATGAAATTCAGCCGATTTCTAGTAGTGGTTCTGAGCCTAACTACATATTCAGTACTGTCAAAATGTCAAATTTTAAGAAATAATTGAGGTTATTATTATTATTATGTTAGTGGGTAATGCGACCTATAAGATCTATTGTGCTAGTCCCTTTTATTTAAACCCCTTCCACATCAAGGTCCTCAAAATAGGCTATGGTGTGCTGGAGAGTCGCATTCGACACATCTTCCGGCACTATGAGGTATGATCCGACGTGTGCCAGCCTTTGTCGACATAAGGCTGGGCTTTGGCATAGTACGTGTTCCGCTGTTTCTTCTTCCTCAAGACAGAAGCGACCTGTATCATCGTCCTCCACACCTATCGTGCTTCGTTAAGAGGTCGGTAATGATTTTTAAGTCCGGTTTGTTGAGCATTAGGAGATTCATCGACCTCTGCATGGGGGGGTAGATGAATCTTTTCGCCGGCCTTAGTCCGGTTTGGTTGATCCAGTTTGAGGCTTTGCTGTCTTCTTCTCATAGCCTGAGATATGATATATAATAGCTCCTGGCCAGGCCACAGTAAGGTTCCGGTCCAATGAACGTGGCTTGGTACCCAAGCTATAGTAAGCCTATTCGAGTTAGCGGCGATTTTCGTTCATAATTTCGATTGCTATATTAGTTTGACGACTGAAAGACTTACTCATTGGTTTACTGATATTATTTGCTAACGATTTGGACGTTGTTTGGATAATTTTAAGGTATATTAATACGTTGTAATCGTACCTTAAATTTGCGATTCTCGTTTATAATTTCGATTGCTATTATTACTTTGACGATTGGAAGGCTTACTCTTTGAATTACCTATATTATTTGCCAATGATTTGGACGTTGTTTGGATAATTTTAAAATATATTAAATCTACAAAAAGAAATGAGATGTCATCAAAAACATAACTTGTAAAAAAACCAAGTCTCGCAACTCAGTTCTTCTACCGTAAAAAGTTGTGAGATCCATGTAATATCAAGTCGGTTAATTTATTCAGTCCCTACTTAAGGGACCTTCTGTCTTAAGTTATTACGTAATAAGCTAACCCAACAACATCTTATAGGGACCATATCAATATTAAAAATCTTTTATGTTTTAAATATATAAATTTGCCGCCTTTCTCGGCTAATGCGAAAGAAACAGACGGAGCTATCCCCAGAAGAGACACTTATGTATATCTGTACTTTTTTAGGTAAGTTGAAATGTGTCAATCATTTGAGGCAAATCTAGTGGTCCGTTACTATATGTCAATGTGTTAGATACATGGCCATGTTAGCTTGACAAGTGAAAATTAATGTATCACCATATTATTATTATTATTATTCTTCCTGATAATGATGTATAGTCTTTCATAAGGCATATTTTGATTAATAAAATAATATCTCTTAATTAACTTTAATTATATTAATTTATTTATTCATATTATATACTTGCTTATTACAACTTTTTTCATTTATATTTTTTAGTATTCGAGTATTTTTAATTTTATTATATGCTGGCAGAATTTCAAGGAGATAAATGTAGATCGGGAATCGTCGGTCAGTTAAACTGACGCCAGTATAAAACATAATTAGCTTCTCAAAAGTAACGGTCCATTTCAACTCAAAAATAAGTACAGACAAATTCGTCCAAGAAAAGTTTAATATGAAATTTCGCTTAATTTATTCCAACTAAAGGTTATTTTTATAGATGAAAAGCATTTTGGCAAGGGTCATCATTTCAATAAGTAATTTTATTAAAAAAATCTGATCGCTAGATGTACTTTTTGTACTGCGCAGATTTGTGTAATTCATTTATCCGGCCATGGTACTATTGAATATGTTAATAATATCGCTGATTCACGTCAAAGATTTAATAATAAACGCTCGGGAAAATGTTCAAATAAAATTATTATTTTAGTGAACTTTCTGATGCAATGGCACTTTTCTGCTTATAAATATACACTCAAGGAAATAAATATAATGCCACTACGAAAATCAAACTCTAATTTTAACACCTTATTTATTGAGTAGGATATAATTGCAAACCCCAAGTAAATAAAATCTCCACTGAATAATTGCCATTTTATTATTTTAATTAGTTTAAACAGAAACATTAATATGCCAACAATTTTTGTTTTCGAAAAAAAATCACTTCAATCAATAATTGTAATACCATTTACGTGTCGTAATGCCATCTCTTACTTCAAGTGATAACAACAATAAGACACATGTTGTACCCACAAAACCTGGTATAGATAGTAATAACAATTACCGAAAATAGTACTTTTGCATCTAACATATTGCTTTTTAAAATGAAGCTAGTTGAACAACAGCAGATTTCACAGCACCGTCTAATTTTTTATTTAAATTATTCTAAAGATTTAACTTTTAAAACAAGTATGTTTTCTAATTTTACAGATTACTGAAAAGAAAATCACCGAAGAGAAAAATGTGTTAATGCTTTTTGGACAGCAAAAATCTCCACACTAAATCCTAGCGCTTAGCACTAATTGCACCTTTCCAATATAACGGCAATGGCTATGAAAACTATAGTACAAAACAACAAAGCTCCCCAGCTGTCATCGATATCGCTAATGCTGGAGTATGAAATAGACAACACGCTCAATACCATAAAGGAAAACAGTCACTTCATGAGCAAGATGATTCCACACTTCCCAGATACTTTAAAGGACGAAGCTAAACACATTATCGATGAAAAGCACAGCGAGGAAGTAAATAACAATAATATTGAAGACTCCGGCAGTCCAAATTTGCAAACAAATGCCCGAAAACGTTGGAAGCTTCTAGCGAAAGTTCTGAGGAAAAGTTCAGAGGAGCTGTTCGAAGATGAGAATGAAGAACGAATGGCATCGGTTCGAAGATTCAAAAGTTTCGACTTGCTACGCCAAGATAGTCTGAAAGAAAATGTTGAATTGAATATGCTAAGTAAACCAGAAAATTGGTACACATACAGGATAGAATTGGAATCAGGAAAGTACTCGGTAAATATCCATCACATTGATCGACATCTCACGGCTGAGGATTTAATGGGTTTCAATAACACTGGAAATATCTGTGTTTGGCCATCTGAAGAAGCTTTAACTGTCTATGTCTTATCCAACCTCCAACGGTTTTGTGGAAAGTGGATTTTAGAACTAGGAAGTGGTATGACTGCACTCTGCGGATTGATATTAGCTAAATATTCGAAGCCTTATGCAGTTCATCTGACTGACGGGAATTCGCTTTCTGTAGAGAATGTACGACGAAGTATTTGCCTCAATGAGCTATCCTGCTACACAAAGTGCTCGGTATTGAAGTGGGAAGAGTCTGCATGTCGGACAAATTCCGAATTTCAGAAGTTTGACTATATTCTTTCGGCCGATTGTTTATTTTTCGATGATGGAAGATCAGCTCTTGTCGATACCATCTGGTTCTATCTTTCGAAAAATGGCACTGCCCTCGTAATGGCACCTAGACGTGGTAAGACTTTGTCAAAATTTGTTGAAGAATGTGAAAAGAAAGGACTCTCATCCACAATTGTACAACGATACAACGATGTCATTTGGCAAAGACATCTCGACCTGAAGAAATGCAGCCTTTACGATGAAGACATACATTATCCAATACTCATCATACTAAGGAAAACCGAAGAGTTCCATTTTACTAACGTAAATTAGCTAAATTTTTGTAGTAAATTTTAGATGATATAATGGGTATTTTTACACGGGAATAGTAATTCGAGGTAGCTCGCAACCATATAGCTACAAAAGACCAATATTAACTAGTTGTAGGATCATATAGTATTTTCAGATGACTTTTCTATTGCTTAAACTTTTTTATAGCAATTATATCACCGAAACCTGAAAGGTAGTTAGGTGCGATTGATAAATGAATAATACAATACTTCAACGGCGTGCTATGGATCAGTTGAAGGGTGTAATTTCATACACTTCATTTACAAATGTTTCTTTCAATTTTGTTTGTTACTAAACACTAACTTTATATTTTTCTGCTCTACCTCACACGAATTTCTGCTAAATACATAGAAGAAATATATCAAAAAATTAAAGGAATAATTCTTTCGCAATTTCAACCCTTAAGTCGTTCGATTGATGTACATTCTTATTTTTGTGATATCATCCAGTCGTAAATAATTTAATACATATTTTTAAGGTTCCATGAACCCTTATACTATAATCGCTCGTTTCCATTCTTTTTCACAAATTATTTGGCGTAGAAATTTAAGATTCGGCATAGCAATAAAAGTTATTTCACCGTAGTTAGAATTTGCAAGATGTTTTTTTTGAAATTTGTCTATTAAGTTAGTGATTTTCCTTATGTCATATAAAAAGCCTCTTTATAAGGTTGGAAAATAAATTTTCGTGTCAGAGTTTTGTGTAAGATTTTAAAGACATTGCTGAGAATTGAGTCAAAACCTCCCTTATCTCCGAAACTACCAAGGCTAAGCTTTGAAAAAAACGGGGTTATTAGATGTTTATCCAAACCTTTCAGCAAAACTATTTTTGAAAAATTCACAAGATCAAAAAAAAAGTGATTGCTGCACTGATTGCAGTGATTAAATCAATTCTGATGGCGACTTCCTTAGGCTCGTTTCATATGAGCTATAACTCTCGTCACGCTTTTCCAAAGGACGAAAAGAAAAAAAATCTCGTAAAACAAGCACAAACAACAACAAACAGAAAGCAAAAGGAACCACAAGCTGGGAGAATAAAACAAGTACAATAGCAGTTTAAGATAAAGTAATTCCCCAAATTGCCTCACAATTTTTCAAATGCCCCGTCGAAAACTAATTATGTTCGCTGCCATTTATGTTAATAAGGCGCCATATTTTTACATCATGTTCCCCTCTTCAAACCAATGCGAACTCTTTCGGCAAGCTACTTTATGATTGTCGCTCACCTACAGGATTTTTACACGACACAACCATTTCATATTATCTTAGACATACCATATTTCTATGATTTGAGCTTGCAAACTGCAAAACCCAAAAAATTAAAATTAAAGACAAAAAAGTTTTTCTGTTATCATTCAGTCAAAGAATTATGATGCTATTTGCATGACAACTAGAAATAAAACACTTCATTAGTTGAAAACTCGTATCGCTCCTAATTTTGGATGATTAATTAAAATTCGATATTTAATCACTTCCAAGAAGAAACGACACTACCTAAATTAATCCTTCGCTTCCACCGCAAATATTGTATACTACGAATTGTAGTCGACGAACCACTGGAAGACACAATCGCAATTTATGGACACTATAACTGCTCGCCAAGAGGTGTCTTCAAATATTCACTGCGAAACACTGCCGTTTGACCCTTATTTAAGACTAAACTGACCGCAACATAATTTATGGATATTACAGGGAACCAGCCAAAGGCGGGCGAAGGATAAAGGTGAAAAGGTTCATAGAAGTTTATTCCAAGTTTCCCTTTCACATCAAAAGAAAAGAATGCTTTAATTCTGACCGACACGATGATAGGGTAGAATGCCTATGGTGAATCCTATCCCGAGCTTTGTTGCTTCACAAGAATCATCTGGTTTTTATTTCCTCATAAACTGACCTAACATCGACATGGGATTAATTTTTGCCACGTTCACAACTTTTCTCAAAATATGAAATAAATGAAATAAATGTTTTGGAAATGTTATTTTAATGTTTATTTCCATCTTTTTTTAATATTACTGAACACGAGATTTTCGGGTATCGCGAAAAATTTGCTCATAAAGATCATGTAAGCATATTTCATTTAGTTTAATAAATTTATTGGTCACATAAATTTATTTTAGTCTAAGAGCTGGTCGCCACTTCCACCAAAGTACAGCTACAAAGCTGAAACTTTTTATACATACTATTTAATGTAATTGAAGTAAGAAAATCCACTTCTGGCAGGATTATCGCGGTTGCAAAAATACCTACTAATTTTTCCAAGTTGCCAATTTATAATTTTAAAAAATGTACGGTTACAAATACCTGTAAAGTGGGTCTAAAGGTGCTCAGATGGGTAACACTGTATTCAAAGCTGATGGGTAACACAGTAATCAGAGAACGAGAAAGTACATTTCCTAGAATATTTTCAGTAGAAGTCAGCTTTGAATACAGTGTTTTTGTGTTCTTAGCACCTTTAGACCCATCTTACAGATATTTGTAACCGAGAAAAACGTCTGGCAATTTTTTTTTGTATTCAAAATAATGTAAATTAAGATATACTCAGATGCCACACTTTAGTAGTACAGTTTTTTAAATTATAAATTGGCAACTTGGAAAAAATAGTAGGTATTTTTGCAACCGCGATAATCCTGCCAGAAGTGGATTTTCTTACTTCAATTATATTAAATAGTATGTATAGGAAGTTTCGGCTATGTCGCTGTACCTTAGTCGAAGTGGCCACCAGCTCTCCGACGATTTGGTTTGAGGCAATGAAAATAGTGAACTTAAACATTCCGATATTTAAGTCTTGACCAGTTCCTATTTGATACCCCTCAGCAAAGAACCTAAGGGCAACAGTAATACGTTCAAATGTGACCTTGACCATGACCCCCGGGGTCATTTCAAGGTCAAAGTTGTTTTAGCAGCGGGAGAAAGATCCCGGCCAGTTAAGGCAAGGAGAAAATTCCCGGCCAGTTAAGGCAAGGAGAAAGATCCCGGCCAGTTAAGGCAAGGAGAAAGATCCCGGCCAAAGAAAATTTTTTAATGTCGCTCGTAATGATATCAGGTGTAATATTAGTGCAAGCATAGTCATTTCTTTGTTCATGAAAGGAATACAGCGACGGAAAAAACCCTTTTGTGCCGAATTTGGAAAATGCACCCGCCATCTTGGATCCGCCATCTTGAACTCGAAATTTCAATAAATCGAGTTCAGAATTGTAGTCAGCGACCGCCAAAACCCCCTTATACCGAATTTTGCGTAAATTAGTTGGATTTTTACAAATTGCGGCCGCCATCTTGGATCCGCCATCTTGAACTTGAAATTTCAATAAACCGAGTTCAGAATTGTAATCAGCGACCGCCAAAACCCCCTTATACCGAATTATGCGTAAATTGGTTGGATTTTGAAAAATTGCGGCGCCACCTTTGAACTGTCTTGTTTTCGTAATATTAATAATTAGTTGAGTTCATTGATCTAGCGAGTTTACTGTTTTTTAGTATTTCTTTTCTTGATTATCAAAATACTGTTAATTTCGCTGACTTTGAATTCCTAACAGTCCTTTTCAGGATAGTTAGTTGATGTTCTAGTTTGTCGTGCTGATTCTTTTCAATAGACATTTCAATTTGACTCTCTAACAGTCCTTTTCAGGACTTCCTATTTTCTCTTTTATTATTTTATCTTTTGCCATGGCAACTTTAACAGAAAGAGAGAGAGTTTCTCTATTAATGATGCGAGGTTGGGGTGATAGACTTAGATCATATGACGAAGTAGCGCAATTGTTTAATGCAATGTTTCGAGTTGGCCTAATAGGCATTAGTAAGTCCACTGTCTCTAAAACAGTCAAGCAGTTTGAAGAAAGTGGGTCTAATAAGGACCGTCCAAAATCTGGAAGGCCAAAAATAGAAACTTCAGAAGAGCGTCAAATGGATGTGGCCCAATCATTTGTCGAAAACCCGCACTTGTCTGTTAGAAAAGCCTCTCAACAGCTTCAAATGAGTAAGATGTCGGTTTTAAGAAATTTAAAGATTATTAAATTCCACCCCTACAAAATACATTATCATGAGATGAATGAAGATGATAGTGACCGTCGTCTTGAATTTTGCGAGAACATGATGGAAAGGATTGTACAGAATCCAAATTTCCAGTCTCTCATTGTTTTTTCTGACGAATCGACATTTCAACTCAATGGAGAAGTGAATCGTCATAATTGCAGATACTGGAGCAATGAAAATCCTCATTGGCTGCGCGAAAGTCACACGCAATACCCGCAAAAATTTAATGTTTGGGCAGGTATTTTTAGAGACCGAATAATTGGACCATTCTTCATAGACGGGAATTTGGATGGACCTAAATACTTGCAATTATTGCAGGAGGAAATAGTACCATCATTACAGGAAATAGCTGGTGATGAATACGATGAGGTTTGGTTTCAGCAAAATGGTGCCCCTGCTCATTTTAGGAGGATTGTTCGGGACTATCTAAATGAAGAATTTAATAATCGTTGGATAGGTAGGAGAGGAACAATCGAGTGGCCAGCCAGATCTCCTGATCTAACTTCAATGGACTTTTTCCTTTGGGGATACATAAAAAATAAAATTTATGTAACTAGTCCACAAGATCTGGCAGATCTGAGGCAAAAAATTATCAATGTTTGCACCGATATATCACCAGAAATTAAAAGAAGTGCCATTGAAAATTTTTATGTACGTCTAGGAATCTGCCAAGATTGTAATGGAGAATATTTTGAGCACAGATTGTGAGCCATACCTTCATCGGTCCTTGCCTTAACTGGCCGGGATCTTCCTCCTTGCCTTAACTGGCCGGGAATTTTCTCCTTGCCTTAACTGGGCGGGATCTTTCTCCCGCTGCAAAAACAACTTTGACCTTGAAATGACCCCGGGGGTCACGGTAAAGGTCATGTTCAAGGTCACATTTGAACGTAAAATTTCATGCTTTCCAAATCCGCAATAAAAAAGGGGGTTCCCATTTGAAAAAAAAAACAGTTGACCTTGAAACAACCTTGAAGGTCAAGGTCAAGGTCAAATCCAAGGTCACCATTGAATAGCCAGGGGTGAATCCTACAACTTTTGTGTTTACCATTTTTTAAAATAATGAGTTCCTTCGAAGTTATGAAGTGTTAACGCTGCAAAATCAACTTTGACCTTGAAATGACCCAGGGGTCATTGTAAAGGTCATGGTCAAGGTCATATTTGAACGTAAAATTTTATGCTCTTTCCAAATCCGCAATAAAAAAAGGGGATTGCCAATTGAAAAAAAAAAGTTGACCTTGAAACGACCTTGAAGGTCAAATTCAAGGTCACCATTGAATAGCCAGGGAAAAATCCTAAAACTTTTGTATTTATCATTTTTCAAAAAAATCAATTCCTCCAAATTTATTCATGGGTTTCCATACTTTTGGGACACCCAGTATAGCAAACTGCGCAGTAGGTTCAACAGGAAGATAGGACTACAACTAATAGTAACAAGGAAAAAACCCAATACGCATAAAAATGAAAAACTAACGCAGCATAATAAAAATTCAAGCAAAAACGTAAATCAACGTGGCCCGTCCTAACAAATCTGAATGGAAAAACGTAAATTTACGTGACCCGTCCATAAAGTGTTAAGTAAACTATGAAGAGTTTATTTTGCCGATTCTTATCATTGAATATTTTCCATATTGCTTGTTAATGTTACTGTCACTGCCATAGTCTATTCTTGATCTTGCCAGACGTCTCATCCTTTCCTGGATTGGGCAACTCCAGTGACCCGCTTCGTGCTGTGTATCATTTGATAGTCCAAACCTTTTATTTACATTTAGGGGTCTTATAGCTTTACCTTTGTGCTCATGTGGTCCCGAGCATCTACTGCAGGTTTTTATTTTCATAGTCAGCTGCCTTGTGATGATACTTCTGACAGTTAAAGCAACGGAGGAGACCAATATACATACTCCTTACCCGAATAGCTACTCCAGCCTAAATTTAGGTATCTGCCTACAATTTACTAAAAGTCTTGTGAGGCATTTCGAAGAAGATCGTCTACTTGCCATCAGTTTCTTGCTTTTGATGAACTATGCCGAATAGGCCATCACCAGTTATATCGCTGTTTTCTTTGCGTAATTCCGTGTCGTATTTTTCCAACAATCATTTAGTAATTATTTTTTGGGTCACTAAGTTTTGTTTTTTTATTTATTTCATAAATAGCGCCCAGTCCACTTTAAATACCGCGTCTGTTAACAATTGAACTGATATTCATCATTAGCCCTGAGTTTACCCCGGATTTTAGCTGTGGCACCTCGGTATGACACGGGTTTCTAAAAAAACACCGAATTGACTTTTGACGTTTAAAAACCAGTGCGGTTAGGGCATACTATGGCACCACATACTGTGAGTGGTGACAACCGAACAGACCTAATAGCTCGAGGATCATTTTTCGTATATTTAGCTGAAGTAAAACCAGGGCGCCCTAGGGTGCCACAGGTTTCTAAAAAAACCCCGAACTGGCATTTGCCATTTAAAAACCAGTGCGGTTGGGTGCACTGGGGTGCCACAAGGTTGTCAACGAACAGACGTAATGTTAAACAATGATTTTTTTATATTGATTGTAATGATTACGATTCGTGTTTATTATTGCTGTACTGTTTTGGTTGGGATTTTATCATATACAGTAGAATCCGAATATAACGACTTCGTTTATAACGGCCAACCGTTTTTAGTGACGAAAATGCAAACTCAAGTTAGGTTTCATATAGACTTACTATGAAAACATGTTTAGTACGACTCCGGTTTGAACGACCAACTGCTTATAGCGACCTATTTCGACAAGAAATCGTCAGCTTAGAACGACGCGGAGTGTTTTTTTACAATACATATGCACAAACAATACCTAACCGCGTATTTTTTTTGCTTTTATTTTTTATTTTTTTATTTGAAAGTACAACTCTTCAAGAGTATCCAGTAAAAATTTTAGGTCGATTGGAGCAAAACTACCGGAGATACAGTGCCTCGACTTGTAGTGGTAGCGAACAACTCGAATGGTGAAAGTCGCTGGACACTGTAACTCAAAATCTACTTGACCGATCTTCTTCAAATTTGACACACTCTTTAAGTACATAAAATATGAGGACGTCGAGATAATGTTTTTTTTTCATTATAATTAGTTTTACTATGACATAAATGAATATGATTTTTACCGCTTTTTCCTTTAAATTTTTTTTTTTAGATTTAAAATTATGCCACAAATTGAAAAATCATCAAGAAAAAAAAAAATCTCGACGTCATTACTTCGAGAAACTCATAAACTAACCAAATATATTTGATTTTTTGATTTGAGATAATCCAGTAATGAGTTCTGATGTCCACCGCAAACTGCTTTTTTTTTTAAGTGTATCCAAAGATTTGCTCTCAATGACTTATTTCTTAATATTTTAGACTAGAAATTTAACTGAATATTCTTGAAATGATACTTTATTATGTGTACAATTTACAAATAAATTACCATATGCTCACAAAAAATGATCAAAGATATGCTTAAAATGAAGCGAATTAACCAATTAATTCGGTAAGGAAAGCAGTTACTGTAGCGAAGCTTTCCAGTAGACTTACGTTAAAACTATTCGAAATTAAGCATAAACTATTAGTGCCTGAGATAACTCATCAAAAAAGGAATCAAGGTCAGAAACTATTGTTTTGGTGTACACAATCAATGAGGATTTTTGAAAAGTGAAAATGAAAAATTGTTAAGGGTCTCATTGCACAAACAGGATAATGTTTTGAAGTTGACGTGAGGTAAGCAACTACAGGCGGGCCTCGATTTACGTCGCCTTGATTTACTTCGCCTCGATTTAAGTAGTTTCGATTTACGTTGTCTTACTTTTTAATTCCCAGTTTCGATTTACGTCGGCAAAATTTCGATTTACGTCAGCATCTTTTTTTTTTGTGCATGAACATTTCTGCGAATTTCCTTCGTTCTTCATTCTTACTACCCGAAATGCACATCTGTACAATAACGTGCGCGAACATGACATATATTTTTTTGCAGAAAATCCGTTTCATCGAGAGACGTTTTTCATTTCCATGGACTACATTTCTGTTACATTCGATATACGTCATTTCGATTTACGTCGCGTTTTCCCGGTCCCGAAAACGACGTAAATCTAGGCTCGCCTGTACTTGAAATAATAACTTCATCTAAACAACTATCATCACATATATGTATATTTAAATTCCTCAAAGCTGGAAAGCATACTAAGCAAGAACTCTCCCAATACCCAAATTTTTTTTTATCGTACTTGCTCCATGCACGGTGCTGAGCAAATTATGGATCAGTGATATCACAAAGACGCACCTTGGAAACTCTACCTGAGAAATTGTATTGCCATCATTTTTTAGGGTTCCGTACCAATTTTTTTCATGTATATTTTAAACTATATTAATTTTAAATCTTTATTGTGTTTCTCATGAAAAATTTCAATTCAAGGGATGATTTCCATATGTTCTGGATATACGAAAAACGCATTTCCGATTGCATGGTACTTTTTTTACACGATTTTGCTTTTACACAGTTTTTACAATAAGGGATTTAAAAAAGAAATTGATAAAATTGAACATTTTAAA
The DNA here is from genome assembly GCA_949715965.1 of Dysmachus trigonus. Lineage (NCBI taxonomy): Eukaryota > Metazoa > Arthropoda > Insecta > Diptera > Asilidae > Dysmachus > Dysmachus trigonus. The sequence continues at coordinate 31,339,964 of OX454321.1, read as the reverse complement.
TACAATTTTTATTATAATTCCGTTCGCAATCAAAACCGTTTATATAAGAGTTTATTTAGGATAGAAATTAGGTAATAATTTGTACGAAAATAACCTGAATGTTCAAGGTGCTCGTCGATTACATTGATATATTAATAAATGTTCCATAAAGACAACCAAAAACCGAACACAATTGCTAATTACGGATTTCATTACCAAGTTTAGCCGATTCGAGATTGTCTCTTATTGCTGTACAATCGAACCAGAATCGCAGTAAGTACTATCGAGTTATGAAAGTGACAATACCAATCAGGAAGAAAAGATTAATAGCCTATGAAAGAGATGATAGTAATTCAATTTTTGGTTAAATTTTTATGTGAAATAAAAGACCGAATTATGTACATTTTAGTCTATTTTCGATTAACACCGTTTTACATATACAAAATCCCGAGTACGATTTACACGGTTTTCTGAGGTACCCATCTACCGTGTAAATCGAGGGATAGGCGTACTTGGTTTTTTTTTTTTTTTTTTTTTTTTTTTGAAGAGTTTTCCTATGGTGCATGTAGACTGATATTTATTCTTCAAATAGTGAATAGTGTTTTAGTTTTTTTTTTAAATTATTCCCTGTTTGATGCATACCAATTTTTTTATATTTATAAATATACAATAAATAATTGCAAACGCTTGAATCGAGATTTAAGCCACCGTCTAAAAATACTTTTTCGGAGTGTTGTGTAACATGTTTAAGGTTTAAATGTTATTCGCTTTATGTCGCGACTTTCCAGTCAACTGAAAAACTAATTCTGCCTCCGTTCCCAACTAGTTTAGCTATTAGCGGCACTTCGATTCTTTGTGGAAAGAAGATATCAGGGAGGTACTGGATACAGTGTCGTAGAAATACATAGCACAATCAACTCTGTCTTCTACCTTGAGTGGCCGAATATATCATTTTTATGCTCGCTCCTAAACTATATACATATAAAAGATGAAAATAAAAATATTCTTGCGCGGAAAAATTAGCACTCTACAAAAAACATCTGATTGCATCTTTTGAAAAACGTAATTTGCAAAATTACAACTATTTTTATTGTCCCAACAATTTCAGACATATAATCTAAGTCTAATAAAATCAAACATTTAACACTAAAGTTAGCTTTAATATGAGTAAAACACAAGTTTGTTTATTTAGTGTAAAAATCGTACATTATCTAATTTCATGCTATCTGAAAAGTAATTTCTCCCAAGGAACAAAACATTGCTGATTACAAGCAATTTATCTCATCTTAAAATCTCAAGACATTTTTATGCAATTATTCGAAGTGAAAAGCCTTATTATGAAAATTAAAAAATTTGAAAACCACTAAACTGATCCATAGCATGTAGGTTATACTATACACATGTAGGCGGTTGCAGTTCCATTTGAGTGCAACTACAGAATTTACCTTACAGATTCAGCAAGTTGTTGCGCTGAAAAGTCATATTAGTTAGTCTATTACTAATTAAAATTTATCCTAGAGAACACCAACTTCGGAAAGTTAATTCTAAATTTAATTTTCAAAACAAAAAACTATATTGTTTATGCATAAAGTTAATTTTGCACTAGTTGTGTAAACTCTGATATCGTTACTATAAGCGAAAACGTATTGAGACGTAAGTGTTATCGTAAATATTAAGTACATGATAGAGAAAAACCACATGTTAGAGAAACAGCACACCGCAGCTTAGCACAGAATAATTAGAAACGAGTCAAAGTAGCTCATTTTTATTATTATTATGGGAGTTCGAGTAATGTGATGTTGCCATTTGGTTTCATGCTATAAATACACAGAAGCTTTAATAAATTTAAGAAATTAATCAAAACTACGTGTGACATGGATTCGTAAATAAGCCAAGCAAAACATGTGAATCGATATTTAGATTTATGCGCAACATACAAGGCAATTTATGCCACTTTGGGTTTTAACTACTCTTAAATATCTTCAAATTACTTCAGGTGGGCTATACAGCAAAACTCATCCATATAATATAAACCGCTTGCCAAAATCCCCGCAACTTATTAAGTTAAGTCTTAGAAAATACTAAGAAAATGTACCAGTTTGAAAAACAAATATCAAAGTATAAATATTTACAATATCAACTGAGTGTCTTCGATAATTAATAATTTTTACGTAGGGTAATCTTTAAAGGTTAGTTATCATAAGTAACTCTACCTATTCTCCATATACTTTTATGCGGAATTGCAAAAATTTCTGGAGAGTTTTATAAATTTTTTGCAAGAGTACAGATTATTAATTATGAATTAAGATCGTAGTTAGACCTTTCAGATTTTACGTCTAGATCTAGTTCTTTCAATGTGGTAGTTTAGTAATGGTAACTGTGTGATGCACATCAAAAGGAAAATATCTGTAAATCGGAAGTTGTATGAAAAAAGCGTGCAATATTAATATACATTCTTTTTAAACGATGGTTCTTTATATATAAGGTAGGAGCGGGTAATAAGGCCTGTCGGCTAATAAAGCCTAAGTAACAAAAAATATAATTTAAAATGATCGATGTCGCTCAAGGTCATAATCGCAGGTAGCTAACACTCATCGATGGCACCTGAAACTTTTTGCGATGCTTTTGTTGATTCGGATACATACTTTTTATTTTATTTCAAATCTCCCTTAGCTAGGCCTTATTACCCGCACCTACCTTATACATATATATCATGTAAATTTGTAAAAACAAAAAAGCAATGAATTTATTGTATAGTGTTTTGGCACAATAAAAGAATGAAGGAAATAATTTAGGAGAATAAAAGGAGTATACAATAAAAATACTAAGCATAGTCCCGATTTTGCATTAAAATATCGTTTAGTGGGCAAAGGTCACTACAAACCGCCATCCACGCGTTTCTTTAGAGTTTACTTTGCCTTCTAACCCTTATTACCCCACTAGTTATTATTTATCATAATTCAAACTTGTACTTGTACATACCTTATAAAATAAATTGAAGTTTAAGACAACATTTTGAAATATCTCCAGCTCCTGCCCATTGCAATTTTGTGACATTATTGTTTCATTTCATATAACTAAAATGAAATTCCAATTTGAGGCATTGAACTTCTTTTAAGTTGCCTTAGTTAGCATAATTTGGGTTATTGGATTTTAGTTTTGTAAACTATTTTAATGTGAATTTATGTATGTTAAATACTCTTAAATTCTTCATACACTCTTTAAATACCTATTAATCGTTCTGTTAATTCACTTATCTTGCATTGTTTTGGGACCTTTCTTCTTACAAATCGGAAATATAAAAACACAGGAAAATGATAAAAACAATAAAAATTTAAAATAAGTTACTAAAAGTGTTGAAATACAAGAAGAAAATCAAGAACGAAGAACATTTTAATTTTAACCCAATAATATTTCAACTTATTTTAATTTTACGCTATGCTACACTTTCTATGTCAAGGATAAGGATCACAATGACTTACCTTATTTTTCTATATACTTAGGACGGAAACGAAAGTGTTTCCCTACACGGTTAATATTATTGCTTCAACATACATATTGTGTAACCCCAAAACCCCCGGGAATACATATATACACAAGCCGTGAAGTAGAAAATGCATACGTAGTGATGTAGTCCGAGAATCGCCGTGAAATAACATTGCTTCTTATGGCGGATGATCCAAAGTATGCCACTCAACTCGCCTGAACTGCTAAACTATAACTTTTACGCGAAAATGATGTTCTACTAACTATAACTATGGAGGGATACCTTTCTAGTGATCTGAAAAACGTTATAGTAGCAAGAACAAAATATTAGAGTTTTTTGCACTTAAACACATCTCTAACCATTTTCTCGAACAAAACAGCAGCGGTAGGTCGACTTGACAGCACGACTTTCCGTGGTAATTTGTTCGATGGGCAGTAAGAGTAACTTTTGAGCTCCAATATCTTTAATATTTTGTTCTTACCCCTATAATGATTTTGGTACCATAAGAACGGTATTCCTCCCCAGTTACAGTCAGTAGAACATCACTTTTTCGTAAAAGCGATAGTTTAGCTGATTCGCCCTCTGGAGCGGAATGAATGGGATATACCGCCATAAGAAGCAATGTTATTTCGGTGCAATCATCGGACTACATGACCCTATACATGGGGTAGTGAGCAGGTCTACTTCACGGCTTGTATTTATTATTCCCGGGGGTTTTGGTAACCCCCATATGGCTCAGTAATATTGGACCATAGCTATGCTACAATCTTTGCTTTCAAAGAGACCAGAACTAGCTACAACACACCAGAAATAGCTACAATACACACCTGAACTAGCTACAATATACACAAGAACTAGCTACAATACACGCAAAACCCCCGGGGAACATATATAACAAGCCATGAAGTAGACCTGCTCACTACCACATGTATAGGGTGATGTAAGGTACGGACACACCAAAAGCGAAGCGAGCGAAGCGGCGCGAATAATTTAAAATTTGGGAACATTCTGTCGCAGTAGACGCTTCGCTCATGTCGCGTTCTATTCGGACACTTCAATTGATTTGTACGGCACCCAAATTTTTTAAATTGTTCGCTTCGCTCGCTTCGCTTTTGGTGTATCCGTACCTGTAGTCCGGTGATTGCACCGAAACAACATTGCTTCTTATGGCGGTAGAGCCCATTCATTCCGCTCCACAGGGCGAATCTGCTAAACTATAGTTTTTACGAAAAAGTGATGTTCTACTGACTGTAACTGGGGAGGAATACCGTTATTTTGGTACCAAAATCATTATAGGGAATATTAAAGATATTTGCGTTCAAAAGTAACTCTTACTGCCCATCGAACAAATTACCACGGAAAGTCGTGCTGTCAAGTCGACCTGCCGCTGCTGTTTTGTTCGGTGAAATGATTAGAGTTGTGTTTAAGTGCAAAAAACTGTAATATTTTGTTCTTTTCACTATAAAGTATTTCAGATCACTAGAAAGGTATTCCTCTATAGTTATAGTTAGTAGAATATCATTTTCGCGTAAAAGTTATAGTTTAGCAGTGCAGGCGAGTGGGGCGGCATACTTCGGATCTTCCGCCATAAGAAGCAATGTTATTTCACGGCGATTCTCGGACTACAACACTACGTATGCATTTTCTACTTCACGGCTTGTGTTTATATGTATTCCCGGGGGTTTTGCCCTAACTTAACATTGCAAGAAGAGGTAGAATTGAAAGACCGATACCAGTGCAATCGATCCAGGGCGCCTTTAAAAAAAGCATTATGAAAAAATGCGTCGCTTTATTGTTTACGCTCTAAATGCTGTCTGTGAGAATTTGTTGGTGACTATTTCTCTGTCTAAAGCAGTGTGTTTGGCAATTACAATTACAAGTTTGAAGAAAGTGAGGTAAATTTAAGAACGAAAAAAAGAAAAAGAAGAATGTGGATGAAAAAGTGGTTACAAATAAAAGCCATTTTTTCATTTAATTTGAACACAACACTTCACAATAAAAATTCAATGACTTCAGAATGCACTAACATCACAATACACGAGCAAACAACTTGTGCAATGTTGCCCGTAGCACAAAGTTTTCAAGCGCGTTTGTTTTTCATCAAGCAATTGCGCAACACATCAAACCTCCCCATACACGGGGAAAATGTTTGCACAACGGGTTGCGTTGCGCAAATTGTTCGCACATGTTGACGCATTGTCCCTTTAGTGATGTTTCACGTGGAGCTTTAGTTCTTACGAAATTTATCTACATATAGTATATACATTTATGAATCCTATCAAATTTCGTTAATAATAAATAATTTAAAAAAGTAATCGATCACACTTTTCTTTTGAAATCAATCGAATCTAAACCAAGTACTAAAGAAAGTCAGAACAAATAAACAAAAAAACACAATTAAGATGCAAAATAAGATAACATACTTAAATAATTCTTGGTAGAAACCGAATACTGCCCGTATCTATTCATTTGCTGTAATCGTTTACAATTTATAAAAGATAGATTTACTAAAATCGGCTTAATCTTGAGAGATCAATTCTATAATACCACAATGACACTAGCCGACACTGGAAAAAAAGTAATTATAAGAATAAATAGGTTTATTTTATCAATTATTACGACGTTGAATCAACAACAATGCAATAGAAATAAATTTGAGTTAAACTAAAACTTAAACGTTTTTAAAATTTAGAATTACTAGCAAGATATAAAAAACTGCGTTGATATTAATTGGCTGTGAATCGGAGAAATAATTAATATCTGTAGAATCAAAACTGAAGTTAAGTAGATAAGTATATATGTACATATATTTGTATATAAGCTATAAGCATTGTGTTATAATTTTTAATGAATTCGAAATCCCAGCATAATGAAAGTACTTCACTATCAGAGGATTTAGAGTTTTAAAATGTCCATTCCTATCGTACCCAGTACTATAACTGTAATATAATATAGTTTAGATTTGCGATGACTCCTTTTAAGTAATGTTATATACATAGTCAACGAGCTAATAATATTGAAATTTTGAATTCAATTCGATTAAATGTTAAACGATGGAGAACTAGGTAACTTATGACTTATTATTGTCCTATGTAATAAATATAAATCTCTTCAAACGTTACTTTGTAGTTTTATTTTTATTATTTGCAATGAATAAACAAAGAATGTCTCATTGGAAGGTTATAATTCCTATTTCTACTATATAATTCCTTCTCTATCAAAAATAGTTTGGACAATATTAATATTTCTTTGCTCTAAAGCGAAGCTTTAACTAAAAATGCTTATCGTCAAATATTTCGTAAACTAAGCCAAACGAGAAAAAATTTCGATTTAATATAAAAGTCGGAATACATCAATATAAATTATATCTTCATCGATGAATTTTTGAATAAAATTGAGGATTTGGAAAATGTCACTTTCCTACGAATCTACGGACTGCTAATTTTACGGTGTTGTTAAGGAAAAACAAGCCTTTTTTGTAATTTTCTTATACAGTAACCTGTTTATTTATTGTAATGAATATCTTTGTCATTTTTGTACATTATAATGACATTTCATAAATGCCACGCTTAGACGAACTTGATTTAAGCGTTCTAGAGACAATCAAGAATAAATACAATGTTTAAATTTTCCACTTTTTGAAAGCGCCTATCTCGACTAGTGCGAAAGAGAGAAAGCTACACTTAAAAGAGCCGCTTATATTGGAACTCTTCTCAGTGCTAACCATTTGAGACAGCAAGTTGTGTGGTCGATTATTATACCATATGTTAGTGATTCTTCTTTATGACTGATTTTGCCACGAAAATATGTAAAAAACTATAGAAAACGAGGGAGCATATTTAGGGGAATCAAATCGGATTACTAGTTTCAATTACTTCGTTTTTTTGTAGGTAAAATTAAATTATGATTACAGCAAAAAGTTACATCCTGCTCTAATTATCACTTTTTTCTTCCTAAAATTGTTATTGTATACATAAATGCAAAACGTATTTCCTATTTTGACGACGGGCTGAACATTTTTCAACGGAAATTTTCCAGTTCAAGTAATTTTCACTTATAAATTGTTTGAAATTCGATGCCACACTTAAGGCGGCTACACATGTAACTGCAAGCTTGATAATCTTTTTGTGCAAGATAGTATAATTTTTTTTGCGCAAGCAGCCGCTTGAAGAGGATCTGTTTTTCTGAACTGGGAACTGAACGTGTGTACGAGAAAACGTCAGTCGCACAGTAGTGCTTGGTGCTGATGAACGTATTTCTGTGTCTTTTAAGCGTTTGCGCCCCTGGGGCCTTATTCTCTTTTACGATATTATAAACATTCCTAACGAAACTCCCATATTCGAATTCTCTATTACAATATTGGTTAAATTCTACTTGAAACTTCACCAATAGGTCTGTTCGTTGACAATCGTGTGGCACCCCAGTGCACCCTAGCTGCACTGGTTTTTAAACATCAGATGCCAGTTCGGTGTTTTTTGAGAAACCTAGGGCGTCCTGTTTTACCCCGGATAAAATCCGGTGTAAACTCAGGATTAAATTAACAGGATCAGTTTAATTGAAGAATTTATGGAAAGAACTAATAAATATGTTAAATTGCCTTGGTCCAAAACACAGGCAAAACCCCCGGGAATACATGGAAACATGTATATGTTTCCCGGGGGTTTTGGCGCAGGGAATCCCACACGCATGCAGCAGTCAGCCGATTCTCTTTCTCTCTTTCTTATACTGACGCGGCCTACTCGCCACTCTCGCCAGTCGTGTGCCGTAAGGAGAGGGAATTTAACGGTTACGTCTTCGCTTTTTTACAGCGAGTCCAGCCCGCCCAACCTCCGATAAGAAGTGTAGCGTAAAATTAACCTACATGAAAAAAAAAGTATACGATCTCCTAAATTTAAAAGCTGCTGTTCATGGTTCCAAAACAACAAAGAAGTTTGGCGTAAGTTTGCCCAAAACCAATGACGATCAACTTAATCCAAAAGAAGTACTGTATGAAAAAATTGCAAAAGGATGTGAAGAATTAGGATTGTCTTCAAGGGAGATAACTGCGGAGGAGATTAATTATATTTCCAGCGATGGAATTAATAACACAAACGAACACTCTTACGTAGATACTGAAGGATTATCTATTAATGCTGTCGATAATTTACCAAAAAACAAAAATAAAAGAAAAAGCGCAGAAAACAAGCAAAATGCATTCAGACAACAAATAGAATTGCAAAAAGATTTATAGGGTAAAACACCCAGTAGTCAGCCCCGCACCAGTACTCAGCCTTTACAGACTTTATTTCCATATAAATAGTGTTGAAATTTGTTTACACCTTTAAAATAAAGTTTAATCGAATCCGTGTCTAATTATTGACTAATACGTACACCTACGAACCAATAGTACGTCAGGTTGATGAGCTACACTCGTTTATTTGCACTGCTGTCAAAGACATGACTAGACCCGTCGCTGTTACAATTTTTTTTTTAAGGAAACGTGTTCTAGTTTTCGGCAAGTTTTTGCGTGTATTTGCTGTAATTTGTGGTGGATTGTTATACTGTGTTAGAATAAAATGTTTATTTTGTGATAAAATTAACTATTAATGCAATTTATTTGTTTAATATGTTATAATTTAGATGGCCGACTACTGGGTTTCGAATTTTTAAGGTAGATCCAGTACTTAGCCATAAGTGGCTTACTACTGGTTTTTTCGTAAAAGTGTATTTTACCAGTAGTCAGCCGCGTACAAATGTAATTCCATGTCAGGGGCCGACCAATGGGTCTTCCAAGCCAGTAGTCAGCCGTTAGTTCTGTTGCACAAAGTAGTACTTTAAAGCCTTTTTAATTAGGGTTAAATTAGCGAATATTGGATGTGACAGTTGCCTTGCATGGTATCATTTGAATTCGCTGGGGACTTATATGAAAATATAGAGGGTGGTTCAGATCAAGGTGCCACTGGGTATACCAAGTGATTCCTCGAGGTGAGCTGATAAAAAAATCGTTTCACATACCCCCCTTTTCGACTTAGATGGAAATGATTGCTCTTAGCTTGTGAATCGCCCTATTTTGGTTATTTGTGGTAAGTCGAAAGCTGTAATAAGTATCTTTCTTTTGGTACCTCAATGTAATTTTATTACTGTTTAACAATGCCCCCGATGTAGCCTTTTTTTTTGATTGATTGATTTGTTGGGGGGGGGAGGCAAAGCACCTCGAACGCTCAGACTTTTTAGTCCATTGCGCTCAAAACCCCCGCTCTATTTGAACTTCCCCGTTGTCCTGATGTACTGGAGAATCTCAAACAGAGATCGAGAATCGAAGTCCTCCATCCTCATAACATCGACGCCAAACGCGTCCCTACGTGCACGAGAGAACGCAGGACAGTCACAGAGGTAGTGCTCTGTGCTGTCCTCCTCCTCCCCACACGAGGGGCACACAGGGTCGTCGATGATTCCCAGGGTATTCAAGTGTTTGCCAAGAGTGTTATGCCCTGTAATTGTCCCTACTAGAGCCCTGCAATCTTTCCTACCTAAGCTAAGTAAGAATTTCGCAGTATTCTTGTTCGGATTACCTATAAAGTACTTGGTACGTCTGCAGGTACTTAGGCTGGACCATCTCTCTCCGTGAACTAAGTCAACGTGTCGAGTTATCCAGTTCTTCAACGCCGCAGAGCTAATACCAATAATGGGCTCTGGACCTATGGGGTGGGAGTTAGCGCCTTCCCTCGCCAGGGAATCTGAAGACTCGTTGCCTTCCACTCCCTGGTGGCCAGGGACCCATATAAGAATGACCCGATTACATTTTGCAACCGAATTCAGTCGTTTCTTACAATCTCGGACTATTTTTGTTCGAGTATTGGGATTAAGAAGTGTAGCAAGGACAGCCTTACTGTCGCTGCAGATACCTATCCTTCTACCTTGCCACCTCTGGGCAATTATCCAGTTGGCCACTTCTAGAATGGCAAAAACTTCAGCTTGGAAGACCGTCGCCATGTTTCCAAGTGAGTAACTGTATTTGATCTCTTCGTTCAAAAACCATCCAGCGCCCGTACCGTTTACGGTCTTCGAGCCGTCTGTATAGAAGATGTCGTTGAGTCCATTCAATATTTTGTTTGGATCTTCCCATTCCTCCCTTTTTGGGAAGAGAATTTGAAATCTTCTTCCGAACATTAATATCGGGGTCATATCATCCGCCGGCATATTGAATAAAATGCACTTTTCTTCAAGCCTTTGTGATATAACACCATGTCCGATAGCATGTTTACCGTGCCAGAGTCCGCACTTCTTTAGGCGGCACACGGTCTTCATTGCTTCTTCTTGGATAGCAATGTCCAAGGGTTGCATGTTAAGCATCGCGTTTAGAGCTGCACCAGGTGTCGAGCTAAAAGCTCCTGTTATCCCTATGCAGACCTCTCTCTGTACTCTGTCAAGAACAGAACGAGTCGATTTTATCTCCGTTCTGTTCCACCAGACCACTGACGCATATGTAATAATGGGTCTAATGATGGCTATGTACATCCAATGTACCACAGCGGGTTTTAGACCCCATGTCTTCCCAAAGGCTCTTCTGCATTGCCAAAAGGCATTTAATGCCCGAGATGCTTTGTGTTCGACATGAGCCTTCCAAGTCAGTTTGCTGTCTAGAGTCACCCCTAGGTATTTAACTTCCTTGGAGAGTTGAATGGTTTCACCTTTCAGAATTGGAAGCTTGAGATTATCCAGTTTTCTCTTCCTAGTGAACAGCACAAGTGTTGTCTTTCTAGGATTCACTGATAAGCCATGCCTCTCACACCAGTTCTGGATCCTATCCAAGATCCTCTGCATTTTAATACAGACGTCCCTTAACGAGTCCCCACAAACGAGTGCACACACATCATCAGCGTAGGCCTGTGCATGTATATTTAGACTTTGTAATTCGCCTAAAAGCGAGTCTACTAAGAAGCACCACAGTAGAGGTGAGAGTACTCCCCCTTGCGGGCAGCCCTTCCCAACTTTCATAACAGTGTCGCTTCCGCTTTCTGTTAAAAGTAGTCTCTGTGACAGCATGGAATGGATCCATCGTATAAGCACAGGGTCCACTCCATACGCCTTGGCAGCATCACATAGGGATGAGAACATTGCATTGTCAAAGGCTCCCTCAATGTCCACAAAAACCCCAAGAGCAAAAGATCCACGATCCGCCGCACTTTCTATTTTATAGATTAGATCGTGCAGTGCGGATTCACAGGATCTTCCACTCCTATAGGCATGCTGGTGTTCACTGAGGGGTCTTCTTCTCAGCGTTTCTCCCCTGATGTGTTTTTCTACCAGTCGTTCCAGACATTTCAAAAGGAATGATGTTAAACTAATGGGTCTGAAACTTTTTGCCAGAGTGTAATCTTCTTTGCCCGGTTTAGGTATAAAAGCTACTCTGACTTTACGCCAAGCAGTTGGCACGTATCCCCAGATTAAGCAGGCCCTAAAGATTTTCTTTAGTGCCGGAACTAGAGACGTACTTCCTGTTTTTAGCATGGCTGGATATATACCATCCAGACCTGGGGTCTTAAAGTTTTCGAAAGAGGTCAAGGCCATCTCGATCCTTTCCTCAGTCACAACCTTGGATGCTATATATTTATCTTTCCTGGTGATATTTACTCTCTCTTGTAAATTCACTAGGGTTTCATCTGATTGAATTCTCTGACTGCCCGGAAAATGAGTCTCAAACAGGATTTCATATGCTTCCTGTTTGGAGCTCGTGTAACCTCCGTCCGCAGGCCTACGGAGAGTGTCTAGTTTGGCTGTATTATCTTTCTGAAAGACTTTATGCAGCCTTGCAGCCTCTCTCATCCCCACCAGTTCCTCACAGTATTTCCTATAAGAGGAGACCTTGGCAGATCTTATCTCTCTCTTATACTCACGCTGTAGAGTTTGATAGGTTAGCCAATCATCATCTTCCTGAGTTCTTAGGGCCCTCTTTAGAAGCTTTCTGGTTGTTTTCCTGAGCTTCTGCAGGTTGTTGTTCCACCAGGGGACATTCTTGCCACATCTGCTCTTTCTGAGAGGGCACGCTTCCTCAAAGGCATCCAATAAGGTCCGACTCAATTTTTGGGTCTCGTCCTCAATATCCTTCGTGGAGCGGATTTTGCGTACATTAATTTCCTTCGATGAAAGAAGTTGTTTGTACCTTTCCCAATCAGTCTTCCTAGGATTCCGTCCGGCCGGGATATTTATGATATCGATGGCTATTCGGTATTCCAGGTATCTGTGGTCCGAAAGAGATTCCTCTTTTGAAACTCGCCAGTTGGTAATAAGGTTTGACATCTTCCTATTTGTGAGTGTCAGGTCTATTACTTCCTGTCGCCTACTCGTGACAAAAGTTGGGTTGTTTCCCTTATTGTTAACCACGAGATCGTACGACAGAATGAAATCCAATAATTTCTCCCCCCGGGGATTGCATTTACTGCTACCCCAAAGGGTGTGCTGGGCGTTGGCATCACAACCAATAACCAGACCTAAATTATTAGACTCTGCGTATCCCACAATATCCAGCAGCTCTTTTGAAGGAGGCGGGCTAATGGAGTCATACGGCAGATAAGCAGATACGAAGATTGCATCCTGCTTAGCTCCCGATACGTTGTAGGATACTTTGACCGCAACGACGTCTTGACTGCAAAATTGTCTTAACATCGTGGCCTCGATTGTATTAGATACAATAACACATGCCCGCGGTCGTTCCGTTCTTTCGTAATGAAAGAGTTGCCCCCAACTAATCGCACCGAAGCCACAGATTCTCCTCCTGCAAACCCATGGTTCCTGCATTAATGTTATTTGGGGGAATGTCCGCAGTTTTACCAACCTTCCACTTAAGATAGCAGTGGCCGATTTACTGTGCTGCAGGTTAATTTGAGTGATATTCAAGTCAGCAGACATCATAATCAGCTGCTCCCCAATACACCCGTTGTCCTCATTTATTTTCCGGAAACGTGAATTTTCACTCTTCCGAAGCCCAAATGAGGACGGCATCCGTAAACGGAATCCAGGACTTTCAGAGACTCCTGATCTATGCCCAGTGCAAGAGTAGAGCCCTCAGGGTCATTAGGATTCTTCCTCTTGCTACTGAACGCGCGGATTCTCCAGTATTTGGTTTCCAGTCCCGGATTCTGAATACGTAGTCGAGCAATTATGTCCCTGGGTGCCTTGGGTGGTCCAGGGATCCACATAACTGCTCGAACCAGCTTGGGCATGTCGCTACCTTTCGTAGCAGAAAATTTTATGCCATCGCAAGCTGGAATTTTGCTTACATTTGCAAGCAGCCATTTGAGAGAGTGCTCGTTCGTACACTGAACCTTTAAGGTTCCGTCACAAACGACCATTCCCTCAAACATGGGCGACTCTTTGGTCTCACCCAATAGCTTCCAAATGTAGCCTTCCACAAAGCTGACATGTCGCTGCGACATCTCCCTTTGTGGGTTGCCGGCCTCAATCACAACGACTAGGGCTTGGGAAGCAGCCTCCGCGAAGCTTTTTCCGTCCCCCCTACCCGTTGTCCTTGAGCTCGGCAATGCACTTGAGGGGCCAGCTTCTTTTAAATCTTTTTCACTGATCCTCTCGTGCGCTGCAGTACGAGGATCGGGTTTCCCCTTTACCTCGTCTGGCTTCGAAGAACTTTGGAGACCGGTCTTTGCGACTTTCCTCCGCTTGTTCTTACTCGGCTTGGCTGTAGACTCCCCAGAGCAAATGGCACTAGCCGAGGAACCCGGATTAGGTGAATCCCCTTCCGATCTTCCTCTTTTAGTGACAGTCGCCAGTGGAGTTGAGGAGAAAGTGGTGGGGCCCTTGACGCCGTCAGCTCCCGCTTCTTGCGCCTTAGCCTTGTTCCTCTTGCTCCTCAGCCGTCGCAGCTGTCTTTTGGACAATCCCTCGGGTTGGTTGGTGGTAACCGGAGGGATTTTGGGAATGTCCAGTGGAACAGGATTAACCGTAGTCACAGCGGGCTGCTTTTCGGTCCTCTCCTGTTCGAAGAGTAGGCTCTCCATTGACTGAGTCAATGTGCCAATCGATGATAGTCCGTCTTGCGACATTCTATCATCGGAGTCCAGTAGAGGGCTTCCTCCTTGGCCTGGACCCGCCACCTCGGTCATCAATGGAAGTGGGACCTGCACATTCCTAGCCCCGGCCGCTTCTAGAGCGGGAGGATTCCCAGTCTCAAGCTGGTTACCTCGTGCAGACAAAGTACCAAAAGGCTTGCCTTCCATCATGTTAGGTGGTTCCCTTCTTAGTCTGACGTCTCAGGACTGACCTGTTCGGCATGGGTGTCCCTTCCGGTAGCAAATTGCTACCGCCGACATAGCTCAGTCAATCATCGACGCGCGCAAGCTCCTTCACCACGACAAGGTGAGGGTACCGGTCGAAGGAGCCGATGTAGCCTTTCTTCCGCAAAAATCCGTAGCCGTCTACCTGCAACGGATTTCCAAAAAAAGGTAATAAAGTGTATTTACGATGGACCAAAAAAATTAATTGACTGGCCCGTTAATAACTTGTATTTAAGCAATATTTTAGAACTATTTTACTAACTTGTGTTATGATTTCTCAATTGACCTTAGTTGGAATTGAAGGTTTATTAAAGAATAAATTTCAGTATTTTTGATATTTTATAATTACGAGCAAAGGTATTTATCCAAATCTGAACACTTTTGCATAATAATTCAGTACAAGCTAGAAGAAATGGAGAATCTTTCCTGATACAGCCTTTTGGCTAATTCTCCATTTCTTCTAGCTTCCCCACAAATTAAATGCATATCCGCATATTCTTCATTTGAAAATGACATAGTGAAAACTACAAAAATCCCTATCCCTATATATACAGCCTTGTTCAAAAGTATTAGGCACCCTCGATATTCATTGATATATGGAGTCTGAATGGGTTCCAGAAAAATTTAACATAGTAAGTGTTCAAACCCAACTGTCACCAGTTTAATGATGGGGTTTGCCGGTCGTAAAATCCCAGTAACTATAAAAACAAGGATGTTTTTCAAATTTTCGCTCATTTATGGTTTGGTGTTAGATGCGATAAAGTGCAATTTAGAAACGGTTTCAAGTGATTTTAAAAATTGGTTTTAAGTTTTTAATAAGGAAGTGTTAAAGGTGATAAAATGCCAAAAATTAAAGAACTAAGCCAGTCTTTAAGGTCAGAAATAATTATTTTGGACGCAAAAGGTGTTAGTCAAACAGCTATTGCAAAAAAACTAAATTGCTCACGTTGTTCTGTACAAACAACACTCAAAAGGTATAAGGAGACTAAATCCTTCGAAAATAAGCCCAGAAGCGGACGAAAGCGTGCCACAACATCAAGACAGGATCGTTTTTTAATATTGATGTCTCTTCGGAACCGCAGAAAAACATCGAAAGATCTCACTGCAGATCTTCAGGATGAAGCGGGAGCTAGTTTTTCTGCAGTAACAGTTAGAAGACGACTTATAGGCGCAGGACTACGTGGTTGCAAGACAAGAAAAAATCCATGGCTTTCTGAGCGAAACAAGCAAAACCGGCTTAAATGGGCGAAAAAATATAAAAATTGGAAAGCCGAGGACTATTCAAAAATCGTATGGCCGGACGAATCAAATATTGAGGTAAATATGCCAACTGTTCTTCTTCACTTTAAAAAAAAATAATAATTTCTGAGGCTCTTAGTTAAGAAAAAAAATTTTTTTTTTAATTGTTTAATTTTTTTGTTTACATTACAGATTTTCGTCCAACCTAGGGCACAGTTCGTGCGACGGAGGAAGAAGGAAGCTTTTCGTCCGGATTGCCTCGTCCCTACAGTGAAACATGGTGGCGGAAGTATTATGATCTGGGCCTGTATGGCCACATCAGGAATCGGAAAGCCATTTGTGTGTGAAGGAAGGATGAATTCCGAAAAATATACAGCCCATGCTGGAACAAATTTTGGAGCCATCCATAATACAAATTCTCGGAGGAGTACTTGATAATTATATTTTTCAACAAGATAATGCTCCTTGCCACACAGCAAAGAAAATTCGCAAGTTATTCTCGAACAACAATATCCAATTCATTGATTGGCCTTCACAGTCCACCAGCCTTATCCCCCCCTCTAGCATCTTGGTCTCATATTAAACGCATGAGTCCACCAACGTAACTGCACTTCACTTTCGTCCCTGCGCCAAGCCGTGTTTGAGGAAAGGGAGAAAATATCTCCAGATATTTGTGCCACCTTAGTCAACAATATGCCGAAAAGGATTGCAGCGGTGATAAAAGCAAACGGGGGAAATACGAAGTATTAATAAAATTAATAAATGATCATGTTTTTTTAGAAAATATGTGCATTTTTCATTAAACATGTCTTAAACGGCTTGTTTTGAAGAAATCTAGGGGTGCCTAATACTTTTGAACAAGGCTGTATATAAAAATGAAAGTTTGTTTGTTTGTTTGTTTGTTGCTCAATCACGCCTAAACGCTTGCATCGATATTTTTAATTTTTTGTCCGAAGGTAGTACATATTCCGACTTAACATATAGGCTAATTTTTTTTCGGATAATACCTAGGGTTTCAAAATGGTGGATGAATGGCGGCTGAAGATTTTAAATTTCAAGCGATTTTCATGAAAATTGGTATATAGGGGTTTTGCGGGATGGGGATTTCAAATCCGCTGTCCAAATTTAGAAATTCAAGATGGCGGATCCAATATGGCGACCAAGATTTCCTGATTTCAACGGATTTTAATGAAAATTAGTATAATGAATGTTTTGAGGCCACTGATTTTGAATATTATCAAAATTTAGAAATCCAAGATGGCGGATCCAAAATGGCGACCATATTTCTCGATTTCAACGGATTTTAGTGAAAATTAGTACAATGATTATCTTGAGGTCTCTGATTTTGAATATTATCAAAATTTACAAATCCAAGATGGCGGACCCAATATGGCGACCAATATTTCTCGATTTCAACGGATTTTAATGAAAGTTAGTACAATGATTATATTGAGGTCACTGATTTTGAATGTTCTCAAAATTTACAAATCCAAGATGGCGGACTCAATATGGTGACCAAGATTTCTCGATTTCAACGGATTTTAATGAAAATTGGTACAATGATTATTCTGAGGCCACTAATTTTGAATATTAGCAAAATTTCCAATTCCAAGATGGCGGATCCAACATGGCGACCAGAATGTCTCGATTTCAACGGATTTTAATGAAAATTGGTACAATGATTATTCTGAGGATACAAGTTCCGAATATTATCAAAAGTTGTAAATCCAAGATGGCGGATCCAATATGGCAACCGAATATCTCGATTTCAACAGATTTTAATTAAAATTAGTACAATGATTATTCCGGAGTCACTAATTTCGAATATTATCAAAATTTCCATATCCAACATGGCGACCAAAATTTCTCGATTTCAACGGATTGTAATAGAAATTAGTACAGTGATTATTCTGAGACCACTAATTTTGTATATTATTAAAATTTCTAAATGCAAGATGGCGGACCCAACATGGCGTCCAGAATGTCTCGATTTCGACGGATTTTAATGAAAATTGGTACAATGATTATTCTGAAGCTACAAATTTCGAATATTATCAATATTTGTAAATCCAAGATGGCGGGTCCAATATGAGACCAAATATCTTGATTTCAACGGATTTTACTGAAAATTAGTACAATGATTATTCTGAGACCACTAATTTCGAATATTAGCCAAATTTCCAAACTCAAGATGGCGCATGCAATATGGCCAACATTTATCGATTTCAACGGATTTGAATGAAAATTGGTACAATGATTATTTTAAGGCCACTAATTTTGAATATTATTAAGATTTCGAATTTCAAGATAGCGGATCCATAAAGGGGTTTTCGGGTTGAAACAATTTCTAGGATATAACAAACTAGAACATTTGAGAAGTGTTAATTAGTAAGTATTTACCTAACGCCGGGTGAAACCGGGTAACCCAGCTAGTCTCTTATTAATTACTGAAACGATTAGGTATGTGGAACGATTTTTTTTATCAGCTCACCTCAAGGAATCACGTGGTATACCCAGCGGCACCTTGATCTGAATCACCCTGTATATAATAAAGAATTTGTATGCCAAATATGCAAGAATAAATCAGAGGCTGACTACAGGGTAAGACATGGCTGACTTGTGGAGAAATGAGGCTGAGTACTGGTGAAAAGTGCCATAATTTGTTTAATGTTGATTTTTTATATAATTATATTATAAATATAATTTTTTGTTAATTTCTTTAGTACATTTAATTAACAACCTTTCTGAGAATAATGATTATTTTTATTCATAGTGTTAAATATTTAAAATACAGTTGAATCAAATTTTAGTCTTCACTAAAAGGCTGACTACTGGGTGCTTTACCCTATGGCAATTTGGTGACATCTTTAAACAAAATATAGAAATAAATAAAAATGTATTAATGGCAAAACAGGACCTAGTTGACTTCAAAAAACTGAAAGAGGAGACATAAAGACATAATAAAATTACTAAAAATCTTTACATTTCATTTGGGATATCCAATATATTTTAAGTGTCTCTTAATTTTCGACAGATTAAAGGCCGAGATACAATGTACGCCACACGTTTTTGTGGCGCTACAAAATGAGTTTGAATACGGGAAAATGCAATCAGCTTGATACAATGAACGCGCTGATACTTTGTAGCGCCACAAAGTTTGGTGGAACTTTAACTTTTGAAGCGCGATGATTCGTTTCCATGTTTCTTTTTCAGTTTGGTCCTAGAGACGGAATCAGCTGTTAGAGTAGTTTTACGATGCCCAACAGATAGCTACGGCATTTTGTGATACAACTTTTAGCTTTGGTTGGTATATATGAGAAATATGAAGGTAAAATGAAGGCAGGAACAATGACTTTTATATAGTTCCCAGCTGAGTGCCCCGCGAGGATAATTTTTGTGAAAAAACTTAAAATTGAGTGTGGTATAAAAGAAATCGGTTCGCGAAAGTTTAATTATTTTTAATTTGCGTCAGCTTAAACATAACTGTGCATGATTTGCTCCATGAAATTTGAGCCTGTGCTAAACATAGTCTCATTTTTCAGACGACGGTTAGCAGTCCAATTCTTTCATTCCAGCTGTAGCGTCGCTCTCATTGTATATTGCAGCGCGATATTTCACGATATTCCACGCGCCACAAAAACGTGTGGCGTACATTGTATCTCGGCCTTAAAGGTATATTTTCCTCTTCACTGTCACTGCTGCTAAGAAATACATACAATTAGTCCCCAGTACATAACACTGTTTTGAAATTGATTAACACATACTTGAAACCTCGTGAGTGGCTTCATTTTGGCGAGTCTACCACACTTCCTCCAAGAAAATGTTTGTTAGTGCGGCGTTTTCGACTGCGCACGCCCAAAACATGTCGGATCTATGATGTTTTCTTTTGCGATCTACACATACTTTATTTTAATTAATTCGAAAGACAATTTAACCAGAAATTCGAAAAAAATTTTGACCGACAAAAATATTGCTGCAATGAGCTTGTCTACCACCGTCAACCTGTCATATCTACGAGGTCTTGTTTTGTAATAAACACATAGTCCATTCGGAACAAGTCTAGATTAGGGTAACCTCTCGAATTTTAATGAAACTCATTAAACTAACTTAACTTTTACTTTTTCGGGTTTTTTCTCCATTTCTATCGCTCCAGCGAAGATATTAAAATTTGTTTTAAAACGTTTCCAATTTTCGGCCACATTGCCTTCTAAATCCAATTTATCTACTTTCTTAATGTACTCCATCGGTGACTGCACTATAATAACCTGCTTTGGTGGTCTACCACGTGGCTTCACTTTTTTCTCAAATTTTTTCCTTTCTGCTTCTACTTGCTGTTTTACTCGACCCATCAATCAAATGTGCCACTGATGTGTAAGTTTACCGGCTGCGCCATGTAATATTTTAATAATAATAAAAAGGCACACGTGGGGGTAACACTCTTTATTGGGTATAAGTTCTTATCGCTGCGATGGCTTACAGTGAACTGAACTGACTTTCTACAAACTGAAGTTAGAGCCAGCAACTAGACTGTTATACGCATCTATTACAGTAGGAACGTTCGTCTAGGCTTAGAACGAACGAATATGCAATAGTGTTTAGTGTAGTGTAGTGCGGTTTCCGTTCGCCATTAATTTGCGGCAGTAATAACGTGAAAATTTTTAGTCGTGAAAGCTACTTTTGTAGAAATTCAAAGTTGAATTTCTCAGAAAGTTGTGCTTTCCGACAAAAATAGTATATAGTTTATGTTGGGGAGAGCGCGCAGCTTCCCGTGGAGCTCGGCGATTAGGGCAAAAATTAAAACGCCTTAGAATGCACTTGAAGTACTTTATTGGGCTTATTAGGCTTACAGTTGATGAGCGACTGACTGCAACCACTCCGGTCAGGAAGTGAGTCAGATTGGGTTACAGTCTCTTGTAAAATTAGTTGTGTACAGTCCTAACATCACCGCCCGCCTCGTCCTCTCGACGAAACAATAAAAAAACCAGTTCAGGGTTGAGGATGACCGCCCGCCGTAGCCGAATTGGTGTCGGGTGGTTGTTCCACAGGTAGGAGGCAAAGTTTGCTGACCGGTCGCTTCAGGGTAGAGTTCTTACAGCGAAGTGTAACCACGCGAACCAGTCCATCGGACCCGGGGTGAGTCTCCAACACTCGGCCAAGTAACCACTGAGAAGGTGGGGTGTTGTCCTCACGTATCAAGACAATACTACCTGGTTGTATGTTTGGGGCTGGTGTCTTCCACTTGGAACGGACCTGTAAGTGATTAAGATAGTCTTTCGACCATCGACGCCAAAAGTGCTCGTACATTTGTTGTAATAGTTGCCACCTAGAAAGTCGAGTTTCCTGGATGCTAATCAAGCTTGGCTCTGGTAACGTAAGCAGTGCAGATCCAATTAGGAAGTGGCCGGGGGTGAGCACCTGAAGGTCGTTCGGGTCAGTACTAGCTGGGTATAAGGGCCTCGTATTTAAGCAGGCTTCCACTTGCGTCAGTAGAGTAGCAAGTTCCTCGAAGGTTAGAATAGTGTTGCCGATGACTCTCTTCAGATGATGTTTTGCGCTCTTCACTCCCGCTTCCCACAATCCACCAAAGTTTGGTGCCTTAGGTGGGATGAAATGCCAGTCGGTGCCGTTTGAAGCCAAAAGAGATGCAAGTTCTTCTGGGAGCTCGTTCCGTTGGAGAAAGAATAGGCGCTTCAGCTCTGCGTCCGCTCCCACAAATGTCCTGCCGTTGTCGCTATAAAGTTTACGACTAATTCCACGTCGGGCAGAGAAGCGCTTGTAAGCCGCGATGAAAGCATCAGTGGTCAAATCCGAGACCAATTCAATATGGACAGCTTTGGTGGCCATACAGATGAAAACCGCAATAAAGGCTTTGTGAGCAGCTCGACCTCTTCCAGGGCCGTAGCGAACTTGCACGGGGCCTGCATAGTCCAGGCCAGTAAAGTAGAATGGACGTATTGGTCGAATGCGAACAGCTGGTAGTTGTCCCAGCATCTGCGGTGGACATGTTGAAGCGCGATGGCGAACGCAAGTAACACAGGTTCTAATGAATCGACGGACCTTGTCTCGACAGTTAATAATCCAAAAACGTTGTCGTAGTTCGCTAGTAGTTAGCTGGGTACCTCCGTGGAGCGTGCGAAGATGAGCTTCCGCAATAAGGAGAGGTACCAGAGGACTATCCTTGCCGATGAGGAACTGATGTTTTGCATCAATTGTTAGTAGGGAATTTTGAAGTCTTCCGCCGACGCGGATCGTGGAGCTCTCCTCGTCAAAAAATGGATCCAATAGAAGGATACGGCTAGTAGACTTGATTCGCTTTCCTTTAGCCAGACAGTGGTATTCCTCGGGGAAATCGTTCCTTTGGCACTCTCGTATCCAAAACCATAACGCTGCGGTGAGTTCCGATGAGTTCAAGGCACCAATAGAGCGATGTGGCTTTGTAGTTCGCAAGTTGGAGACAAATCGTTGAATGTAGGCGGTCACTCGTAACAGGCGTTGTAGAGAAGAATATTTGGTAAGAATTTCCCATGATTCTGACTCCACAGGCACAACAGCCACGGTCGCAGTAGTTGAACGCTTCTCCAATTCTACGTGTGGTCCTTAGAATGGAAATTATTTGGCCAAGAGGTCGACGGGGATTTCAACCATGCCGGTCCTTCCCACCACAATTTATGTGTGATTAACAGTTTGGGTCGTAATCCTCTAGAAGCGCAATCAGCAGGATTTGAAGTTCCAGGTACATGACGCCAATGTGCGTGAGGAAGAAGTTCGTGTATAGTGCTGACTCTATTAGCTACGAAGCTTTTCCACTTTGAGGGATGCGCCTTCAGCCAGGTCAAAACTGTCTGCGAGTCTGTCCAGCAGTAAACAGGTATATTGCCGAAGTCGATTGTGGACATAACATTGTTGAGTAGGTGCGCGAGTAGGCATGCACCAGAAAGTTCCAGTCTAGGAATTGAGAGCTGTTTAATTGGAGCTAATCTAGTTTTGGAAGTGAGTAACGAGATTTGAATGTTATCGTAGTCGTGCAGAACTCGCAAATATACCACGGCCGAATAAGCCGTCTCTGACGCGTCAGAGAATCCATGAAGCTCGCAGGCCAAGTTAGACTTGTGACATCCAATCCAGCGAGGCACGGTAATGTTCTCAAGTTCGGTAAGTTCGCGTCGAAAGGACAGCCATTCTTCCGCCAGACCATCTGGGAGTGGAGTGTCCCATTCGAGCTTCAACAGCCATAATCTCTGGAACATGTGCTTAGCAAGCAAGGTAGTAGGAGTCAAAAACCCCAATGGATCATATAGCTTGGCAACGTCCGACAGTAGATTCCGCTTAGTGATTACCTTAGGGGGCTCGGATAGAGTCACTTGAAATTCAAATTGATCCAATTCTGGTCTCCAATGCAGCCCTAGGGTTTTCACTATCCCATCCTTATCCAGACTTAGACTACTAGGAGAGGCCTCGTTGTTGTTTGCCGGTACTAACAATGAGGGATGATTTGCGGACCATTTATGTAGCTCAAAACCTCCTCGTTGCAAGATATGAATGAGGTCTTCCTGCCCTTTTAGTGCCTCTTCAATTTTATCTGCTCCAGAAAGAACGTCGTCGACGTAAAAATCACTTCGAAGGATAGCCGCACCGATAGGATGTTTAGATTCCTCGTCATCAGCGAGTTGCCTGAGGGTGCGTATGGCCAGATACGGAGCCGATTTAGTGCCATAGGTCACGGTACGAAGGCGATATATTTTGATTTCATCTGCCGGAGACTCTCGCCATAGGATTCGTTGTAGGTCTAGGTCCTGCTCATGCACCGATATTTGACGAAACATCATTTTCAGGTCAGCAGCAAATACAATAGCATGGATTCGCCAGCGAAGTATAACACTACGGAGGTCAGCCTGAAGTTTAGGTCCTGCAGACAGACAATCATTAAGTGAAAGCCCATTAGTTGTTTTTTGAGATCCATTGAAGACGACACGTAGCTTTGTGCTACAGCTACTTTCTTTCAGCACACCGTGATGAGGAAAATAGAAGGTAGAAGAAGAGCTTTGTGGATTTTTGTCCATAGTAGGAGCAAGTTCCATATGCTGAAGTACAGCGTACTCTTTCATAAAGTCTATATAGAGATCTTTAAAGGAAGGCTGGGAAGTAAACCGCCTTTCCATTCGAAGAAGGGCCTTTTCAGCCATAATTTTGGAATCGCCAAAATTAATGTTGTCTTTAAAGCTCGGTAGAATAGGTAAACGCACAGTGTATCGTCCAGAGCTGTCTCGAGTAGTGGTGGTTTTGTAGAACTGTTCGCAAAATTCCTCTTCTTCCGTAAGTACGGATTTAGCAGGGACTACATCCTCGATTTCCCAAAAGCGTTGAATGAGACGATCTAGTCGTTGAGAATCGTCCGCAATGCCACAAGTGTGGACATAGATCTCACTGGACGACACAGGGCCGGAGAGAACCCACCCCAAAGTAGTTTCTTGGGCTGTGGGATTACCTTTTATGAGACCATTGAGCAGAAGTGCATGGTAGTTGTCAGCGCCGATAATGAGGTCAATCGGAGTGTTCTCATAAAAGTGCGGGTCAGCAAGTTGCAGCCCACTCAGATGACTACAGTGAGATAAGCTAACTTTAGGAAAGGCTGTTAGTTTGGTCAGCCTTGGGAGGACAAGCGCCTCAGTAGGTAATACGAAATCTGGTCGTGTAGTTGACTGAAGGATTAAGTTCACTGATGATTTAACGGTTCCAGCATCAGAGGATCCAATTCCGCGAATAGGAACGTCAATATCATGTCGCGGTAAGCGAAGGAGATCCGCGATAGCTGATGAAACAAAAGTCGCTTGGGAGCCCTGATCGAGAAGCGCTCGAGCTGTTACGCTTCGTCCAGTAGAAGACCGAATGATTAGTTCCGCGGTAGCCAGAAGTATGTTGTTCCAGGGCTTATCGAAGGGGTAGGCAGTTAAGGCTGCGATTTTACCTCCATTGGTTGAAGCAGGAGTGCCACAAGAAGCTTTCGACTCAGCAGAAGGCAACGGATTGGTGGTAGAATCGTTATCCTCCACACAATGCAGCATAGAATGGTGGCTACGATTACAATGCTTACAACGGTTATGCGACGGGCAATTCGCCTGTTGGTGACTAGCTCGCAGGCAATTAAAACATAACTTCTGCGCAGATACGAAATCTCGCCGTTGTGCAACAGATTTTTGGCGAAAAGCAGGGCAAAATAGAAGTAAATGTTTCCCGGTACAGCTAGGACACTTCAAAGCAGGTGTTGCGTGAAGGGCCCGTACAGTCGCAGAACGATTGGATGATTTATGTGAACCGAGTCTAGTTAAGTCACCTGATTTTGAACTATGTTCCCTTATAGCTTCAAGGGTATTAAGCCGCTGTTGTAGAAATTGCGATAGTGCATCGAAGGTTGGTATCTTTGTGTCATTAGTAAACGATGCCTCCCAGTCCTTGCGGGTAATCGTATCAAGCTTCTGAACGGTAATAAATACCAACCAGTCGTCCCAGTGCTCCACTGGTCGCTTCAAACACTCCAATGCCTTTACAATTTCAATGGTGCCATCGTAAAGTTTACGAAGCTCATCAGCTGATTCTGCTTTCATTGCGGGTAGCGAAGTAAGCGTTTTAAGATGCGAAGTAACGAGCAAGCGCTCATTCTGGTAACGGTTACACAGAATATTCCAAGCGGAATCAAAATTCGCATCCGTAATGGACGTGTTCCGAAGAATTTGTTCGGCAGAGCCGTAAAGGCAAGTTTTTAAATAAAACAGCTTTTGAGATCCAGTAAGTCCCTGATTGGATTCGACTAAGCTCGAAAAAAGATCACGAAATGCAGGCCATTCTCGGAGTTCTCCACCGAAGCGTGGTAGTTGTATCTTAGGGAGAGAAGTCGTGAAATTTGACATGACGTTCGCGTTGCTCAACGTAACAGATGTGGGAGGAGCTGAAGTAACCGAGAATTTGCGACGTAAATCCGTTAGCACACCAAGACTTTCGCAATATGTAGCTTCGACCTGACTATACACATCTTCAGTGAAATACTCCTCTTTCAGCTCCTGTGCGGTTGCTTTTGTTAACATCCGTGTATGCAACTCCCTAAATTTAGCCCAATATGAGCTCAGAAGTCCAATACGAGCTTGAAGGAATCCTTCTGTATGTTTATCTTTGCCGGTTTTGTTGGTATTGATTATAAAATTCTCGATGCTACGTTTGACGCCGTTCTGCTCCGTCATAAGTTGCTCCATGTTAGAGTAAAGGAAAAATTACTTACAGTGTAGTGGGCTCAAATGTAGTTGAGTAGTGAGTCTACCAAAATGTACCGTTAACCTGTACCGCAAACCAATGTCCGACCAAGGAGGCCCACGAGGTTCCCACGTTGTTTCAAAGCTCCGACAGCCACAAAATATGCACTTTATAGAGTCTTCCGCGATCCACGAAATTTATTCCGTCAACCATAAGCACTTCGCAATTACGTTCAAGTCCCGAACGAGCGATGAAATTATCCCGCTAGTCGCAAGCACTTCGCGTCCGTGCCTGTCCACGTGAGTTTTGGGAATGTTCCGCCAGCTCATAAACTACACAGTCCGGACGGCGCGATATCTTTTAATTAATGCAACCCGAGGTGCCAAACTTCCTTTTACTCAACTCCGAAATGAAAACTGCAGCACTCGAGCTCCAAGGCGTTGTTTCGCGTGATCTCTGCGAACACTGTACTAGCTAACTGTTCCTGACCGCGTGGCTGTATCGCCCGATAGCTTAAATCTCCCGATAGCTCATATAGTCCCGATAGCGCAGCTTCCCGGGTTTCGGCACCAGAAATTTATGTTGGGGAGAGCGCGCAGCTTCCCGTGGAGCTCGGCGATTAGGGCAAAAATTAAAACGCCTTAGAATGCACTTGAAGTACTTTATTGGGCTTATTAGGCTTACAGTTGATGAGCGACTGACTGCAACCACTCCGGTCAGGAAGTGAGTCAGATTGGGTTACAGTCTCTTGTAAAATTAGTTGTGTACAGTCCTAACAGTTTATTATATTATAGTTACCAGACTGACCTAAACTTTTTATTCGCGGGTAAAATTTGTACCTGAAAGTGTCTGTTAACCTCACTGAGGGGAAAAACTGAGCTCTTGACAGCACTTCTCCTCTTACACAATTTTACCAGATTCTACCCACGCTGCGGAGACCGAGTATATTTGGGTAAAATCACCGATTGCTTGTCACTGAGTAATCTGTCATTTGTGTTTTTCAATTTTTCGTTGCGATTCAGATATTTATTATTATTATTGTTGTTAGGGGGTGACCCTCATGGTGGGCACTGCGACCAGACGGTCTTTTGTGCCGAATCCCCTTTACAGTAAAAGACGATCTGCTACCCTAAGGAACGCCAGAAGGTCTTTTACAGAAGATGAACGAGCCTCAGCCGAGTCCAGGAACTCTTGACCGAAGATCCCTCTTCTTAACCGTGCTAAAGCCGGACAAGCACACAAAATGTGTGATGTAGTTTCATCGTCTTCAAGACACAGACGACACTCCGTCTCATTTGACAGACCTATTTTATTTAGGTGGTATCTTAGCCCATGGTGGCCAGTTAGGTAACCTACCAACAATCTGAGATCCGCTTTACTCAAAACATTGATTTCAGTGTAGGTATAGGGTCTGACGAGCTCTTTAGCTTGCCGGATCCCAGGGAAGTTATCCCAGTGTATGCACTGTAGATTCCTGACCCATTCTTCTATCACAGCTTTGGACGAAGACCAGCCAATGCTGCAGAAGGGCTCAGGACCCTTGAGTCGAGAAGATGAACCTTCCCTGGCAAGTTCATCAGCAACCTCATTTCCCTCAACGCCGGAGTGTCCCGGTACCCAACAGAGGGTAACCCTGTTGGAAGTTGCTAACCGTTGAAGGGTATCAAAGCATTCTTTAACAAGTCTAGACGAGAAGCGCCATGACGAGAGTGCCTTGAGGGCCGCTTGGCTATCGGAAAAGATAGTGATATTGGCACCTTTAAGTCTCTTGTTAATATTGAGAAGGGCGCAGGCTTCAATTGCATGGATTTCAGCCTGGAAAACGCTGGGCCATTTTCCCATTGCTATCGAGACCTTGGTGTTGGGTCCATAGACACCAGCACCAACACCATGTTCCGTTTTTGAGCCATCTGTGAACCAACGGAGAGTTCTGGGGTCCAGACTGGGGCCGCCGCCATTCCAGTCTGCACGTTCAGGGATGAGAATCCTGAATCTCCTCCCGAAGCTCAGTTCCCTGGTCATGTAGTCTGTTAAGTAACAGATCCTTAAGTCAGGGATGCGCTGCAGGATGCTCATGTGACCGTTGTCAGCAATTTGCATTTTGGATGTGATTTGCACTCTCAGAGCACTGATTGCAGCTGATTTCAAAATGAAAAAGTGCAGGGGTTCGAGTCCTACTATCGCCTCCATGGCGAGTGTTGGACAAGTCCCCATGGCTCCTGTTATGGAGAGGCAAGCAAGCCGTTGTAGCTTGTTGCACTTAGCAATTGCCATCTGCTGTTGAACTTTGGGCCACCACACAAGGGCGGCGTAAGCAACAATTGGCTTGACAATTGTGTTGTATAACCACAGGATCATCTTTGGGTTGAGGCCCCATGTCCTACCAAAAAGTCTCCTACAGGCCCACATGGCTCGCGTGGCCTTATTTAACGAGTAGTTCAGTTGAGTATTCCAATTTAGTCGCTTATCCAGCCAAATGCCTAAGTATTTTACTTCATTGGAATACTCAACGACCGTTCCTTGGATGGATATAGTATCCAAGTTCAGACGGTACCTTTTTGTAAAAGGTACCAAGACGGCCTTAGACGGGTTGATGGTTAGGTCCTCACTGACACACCAGTCAGTGACTACACGAAGAGCGGACCTCATCAAGCTAGTGACAGTTGAGTCAAATTTACCCGTAACGATTATTGCCAGGTCATCCGCATAGCCAACAGCGTGGTAGCCAAGCTCACAAAGCTTGACTAGGAGGCCATCCACAACCAGAGACCAAAGCAATGGCGACAGTACCCCGCCTTGTGGGCATCCTCTGACTGCCCTAATCGACACAGAGGTGTTGCCCAGCATGGATGAGATTTCTCGCTCTCTTAGCATAGCATCTACCCATGCGATTGTATATGAGTCTATACCCCTGCGCACAAGAGCCCTGGATATAGAATCATATCCTGTGTTATCGAAAGCTCCCTCTATATCCAGGAAAGCACACAGAGCTATTTCCTTGGCCTGAAGGGATTTCTCGACCCTACTGACTAAACTGTGTAAAGCAACATCTGTTGATTTACCTTTAGTGTATGCAAACTGTGTTCTGTGGAGCGGTGTTGATTGCTCCAGTTTGCACCTTATATGAAGGTCCAACAATCTTTCCATTGTTTTCAGCAGGAAAGATGTTAAGCTGATTGGTCTATAGGACTTAGGCAGCTCGAGGGGCCTATTGCCCTGTTTTGGAATAAATACAACCACCACCTTCCTCCATGAACGT
This sequence comes from Dysmachus trigonus, assembly GCA_949715965.1. Classification (NCBI taxonomy): domain Eukaryota; kingdom Metazoa; phylum Arthropoda; class Insecta; order Diptera; family Asilidae; genus Dysmachus; species Dysmachus trigonus. The sequence continues at coordinate 31,310,488 of OX454321.1, read as the reverse complement.
GGTATGTATCCCCAAATATAACTGGCCCTAAACAGGCAAACCAAAGGATCAAGGATCGTATCCAGACAGTTCTGAAGTAATGCCGGAAAGATCCCGTCACCTCCTGGGGTTTTAAAAGGTTGAAAAGAGGCCACTGCCCATTTAACCTTGTCCCTGTCAAAGATGACACCGGACTTGCTACACGCTCTGCGGCTTGCTCTATCGCTAGGATTAGAGTCTGCAGGCTGTAGCGAATTTTCTCCTAGAGTTGACCCGGGAAAATGTACTTGTAGTAGGTACTCAAGTGTTTCCCTTTGCGACTCAGTGAAGGTACCATCCTGTCTCTTCAAGAGTCCAACTCCATTGGAGACGTCCTTAGCTAGTACCTTTTGAAGACGGGCTGCTTCCGGTAATGATTCTATACCTTCACAGTGCCTTCTCCAGGATTCGCGTTTCGAGCGTCTCAATTCTTTATTGTAGTCAGTGAGAGCAAATCTATATTCGTCCCACTGCTTAGTGCGTTTGGCCCTATTGAATAACCTCCTCACATGCCTACGCATATCCGATAGCCGTTCGTTCCACCAGGGCACCTTGCGTACCACTTTGGCTGGAACTGCGACATTGCTATCATGGTAGGAGGATATTATTACTTCATTAAGCTGGTTTGCAGCCACTTCCAGTTCACTAGTTGAGCTGATACTGGTCACCAGCGTGTCTGCCTTTGAGCTCACCATGGCTCTGTAGGCACTCCAATCTGTTTTTCTTGGATTATAGGATTTTGAAGTGAGTTCAGAGCGTCCTGGAATGTCGAATCTAATGTGCTGATGATCCGACAGTGACGATTCATCTGATACTCGCCAGTTCACTATGAACTCGGACAGGATCCTGCTGGCAAGAGTGAGGTCTAACACCTCTTCTCTGACCGCAGTGATAAAAGTTGGTTTGCACCCCCTATTAACTATATCTATATTCTTACTAGATAGATAGTTCAAAAGGTACTCACCCCTTTCATTTACGTCGCTGCTGCCCCACACCGTGTGGTGCGCGTTTGCGTCGCAACCGATGAGGAACTGTCGGTTAGATCGTCGACAGTACTCGACGAATTCCTGGACTTCTTCTGGTGGAATATCTGGCCTATCCCCTGGGAAGTAGGCCGATGCCAGGACAACTTCCTGTATTCCACCCAGCGTGGGGATCTCCACCAGCGCCGCTACGAGGTCCCTGGAAATAAAATTTGAAATGGGGAGATGATTGACACTTTTGTCTATTAGAAGTGCCGCACGTGGTACTTCTACCCCGCGGTCGTAGATCAACTTACATGAGTCGATGTTGAGTCCTCGGACTTGGCCACTAATAACCCAGGGCTCCTGGATGAGCGCAAGGGTTATTTGTTTCTCGGCGAAGGTTCTGCACAGCGTGGCCGATGCCCCTTTGGCATGGTGCAGGTTCGCCTGGAGCACCCTCATGGTGCTCATTGCTCCTCTTTGGAGAGGGACTTCTTGACGAGCGCAGCTGCCTTAGCTCGACGAGGTCCCTTGGAACTGCCACCCTGAAGGGGTTTGCGCAGTTTTCCCACCTTTGGCCTTTGCTGTTTTTTCTTAGCATTGGCTGAAGACGGCCCAGTGGTCATCGTCTTCTTTAGGGGGGCCGACTTGGCAGTCGCAGCTGTAGCCTGTCCTATGACTCGACTAGTTGAGGGCCCAGCAGTGGAACTAACATCCAGCCCAGCAGTGGAACTAACATCCACTGACTGCGATTCAGATAGAAGAAGAAGTTATTGAAAAATTGTTTAAATAAATAAAAAACATATTTCAAAATCTTCGAAAATATTAAATAAATCCATCAGTTTTCCCTCTAACATCTTGATCACGTTTGACAATTTACATACACAAGTAAGATTTTGAAGGTGTACCCAATTTTTACCTGAAGTCATCTGGTAACTTTGGATTTTCATCCCTCCTACCATATGAACATTTTTACCAGATTTTTATTCAAGAAATTTTTACCCAAAAGTTACCAGACAGACCTAAACTCACGATATAGAGAATACCAAGTATGCCCATCAGATTCTGCCACTTGTCGTGACGTACTGATGGCAAAGTTTACTTGGCAGAAGGAAAAACATTATTTAAATTAATTATAGCTTTGATAAATTACAACAGATGTAATCATAGCAATGTAAATTTGCCATATTTTAAAGTTTTTCTTGTAATCGCGAAATGTAGAGAATTGAAATTAAAAACGATTTGTTCCATGAGCAAAGTGTAAATAATTTAAAGTATTTGAAAAAATGACTTTAACTTGTTATTATAAAATTGAATTAAATAAAATATAACTTTTAAACAACTAATACGGTTTATTAAGTGTCCGTTTTTTTAAGTTAAGTTTTCATCTCCCCCAACAATGTAATCGATTTTCTTAAATTGTGAATGTGTTCAAAGATGAAGACAATAAGAATTAAAAACCCAAAAATATATCGTTCACATGAGATTAAAATTGTTTTTATATTTCCTTTTGCTCCCCTTTACCCTGCCAATATTTAGGTATGTTCCCTGGTTACAAAATATTTCTCCCTGCGATCATTACGCTACATTTTGAAATATTTTCTCTATAAAAGTATTTCAAATAATGTCTTGCATCCAACAATCACTCTCTTAACATTGCTCTGAAGTACTTTGAGCAGTTTTAATTTAATAATTTCAGATCGTAATTTTTAATTTTCTTCACAGAGGATATTTGCTGAAATACTTCATAAAAAAAACTTTAACATTTTTATTGCAAAAAGCGATAATTTTAATATATAATAATTGATAAACCCTTTAACAAAAAAATCGCTTTAAAAAACTTTGCCACCGTGTCGTATTTGGCACATCCGAATCACAATACGGCGAATTAAGATTCTCGTTTAGTAATACCCTATATTCTCTATATCGTGAACTGGATTGACATTAATCAGCTGTTTCGCTATCGATCTGGCCACAAACAAAACGAGGACTACAGTGGGCCGAAGCGCCGGCAGAGACAGTCGAAGGCCAGTCAAGAAATCATCGTGTTTATTACTCCCGTATACCGCCTTAAAGTCTAGTCATAGAATAAATAAACCCAACGATGTTATTAATTAGATCGGCAAGATCACGTTCTCTTTCATGTTTTATTCCAACTTCGGGCACGATACCCATAACTTGGCCCCCAAATTTGAGGAACGGGGTTCGAAGCATTTTGCTGTCCTAAATACGGGAAAAATAAAGAAAAAAATCTATCTCGACCCGTTTTCGAGATATAAAAAAAAATAGTTAATACTTGTCCCGTATCAACTCCAGACAGCAAAATGTTTCGAAACCCCGCCACGACACTGAAAAACTTGAATATTAACAAACCGCCACTATTTTCCGCACATTTCTATTTTACCGCCGATCAATTTATTTATAAACAACGCACGAAAAACACTAATTTGTTACAAAAATAATCCCGATACCGCGAAATGTCAATTTAATTACCAAAACAAGCTGAAGTTCGTTTCGTTCTTCTTGAAAAAAAGGTGTGCCAACTGCCAACCGCTTTAGCAAGTTCGTTGAGTTCGTTCTTTTTCGATCAATCGATATTTTGTAAAAGGAAAATATTTAGTTAAAATGCATTTTGTAAAAGGAAAATATTTAGTTAATATGCATTTTGTAAAAGGAAAATATTTAGTTAATATGCATATTTTGTAAAAGGAAAATATTTAGTTAATATGCATATTTTGTAAAAGGAAAATATTTAGTTAATATGCATATTTTGTAAAAGGAAAATATTTAGTTAAAATGCATTTTGTAAAAGGAAAATATTTAGTTAATATGCATTTTGTAAAAGGAAAATATTTAGTTAATATGCAGATTTTGTAAAAGGAAAATATTTAGTTAAAATGCATTTTGTAAAAGGAAAATATTTAGTTAATACGCATTTTGTAAAAGGAAAATATTTAGTTAATATGCATATTTTGTAAAAGGAATATTATACCGTTACAATAAACGATCGAACGAACCCAACGAACTTGCTAAAGCTGTTGGTACTCCTGTTTTCAGGACGAAAAAACGAAACGAACTTCAGCTTGTTTTAGTAATTAAATTGACATTTCGCGGTATCGGGATGATTTTTGTAACAAATTAGTGTTTTTCGTGCGTTGTTTATAAATAAATTATTCGGCGGTAAAATAGAAATGTGCGGAAAATAGTGGCGGTTTGTTAATATTCAAGTTTTTCAGTGTCGTGGCGGGGTTTCGAAACATTTTGCTGTCTGGAGTTGATACGGGACAAGTATTAACTATTTTTTTTTATATCTCGAAAACGGGTCGAGATAGATTTTTTTCTTTATTTTTCCCGTATTTAGGACAGCAAAATGCTTCGAACCCCGTTCCTTAAATTTGGGGGCCAAGTTATGGGTATCCCCCCCAACTTCGATCAGGCAGCATACCCAGAACACTAACGCAGGGTAAGATATCACATTTTTATCTGATAGGTGATAAGATTCCTCCCATAGTCACGAGTATGGCCTTGTAGTGATTGGTGGCGGCATTGTGGGTGTTGCATCGGCTCGTGAGATATTGTCCCGAAACCAAAACTAAAGGTGGCTATCCTCGAAAAAGAGAATAAAATTGCAGCTCACCAAAGCGGGCACAACAGCGGAGTGATTCATGCGGGCATCTACTACAAACCAGGTACGCTAAAAGCCAAACTATGCGTCGAAGGTATGAATTTAACTTACAAGTACTGTGACGAGCAAAACATCCCTTACAAGAAATGTGGTAAACTTATCGTTGCCACCGACGAGTCGGAAGTGGGAAGGCTGATGGTAATTAACCGATATTCCTGAGGTACCCCGAGTTAAAAGCAGTTTGTTACAGGATCTCTATGACAGGGGGTTAAAGAACAAAGTGCCCAATTTACAACTGATTGACGGCGAGAAATTATCTGAAATAGAGCCTTACTGCAAGGGCGTGAAAGCCCTCTGGTCGCCTCATACTGGAATTGTAGATTTTGCTGTTGTTACGAGACACAATGCAGCGAATTTGAAAAAACTTGGTGGTGACATTTACCTGTACTTCAAGGTAACGAAATTCGTGGAAACTCCACCAAATGCCAATTATATACGCGCTCGATACGCCCTCACATGTGGAGGTCTCCGGTCTGACCTGCTGGCGGAACTTACTGGATGTCCACGAGAGCCTCGAATTGTCCCTATTCGGGGGGAATATCTTCTTCTGCATCCAACCAAAAGCCACATGGTAAAGGGTAATATTTATCCTGTGCCTGACCCTAGACTGCCCTTTTTAGGTGTGCACTTCACACCTCGCTTGGACGGTAGTATATGGCTTGGTCCAAATGCGGTTCTAGGTTTCAAGCGTGAGGGCTACAAGTAAATACTCCACTAAGTTCTTGAAAGACCCGATTTTCACCTCTTTTTCTTTTCCCAGGTGGAGCGACATTAATCTTATTGAATTGTTCGACGCCCTTAACACTTAACGGACGGGTCGAATCTGCTCTGTCTTTCCTAGTTTCCGGGAATTTTTCAGAAGAATTAAATAAACATGAATGTATGGATTTAAAGCGTTGTAACTACAATAAAACTTTATTAAATCAATTATATTTCTTATTATATTTCATAACAGTATTTATTAAAGCGTTTAGTATTTTTTAAGCGTGTGAAATGCTGTAAAAAATTCACCTTTATGCAGTGGAACCTGACAAAAATGGCAAACATATCTAGTATCGCTCCTTTTTCCATGCGAGCTGCAGACTTTGCACGGTTTTTGGGGATATATTTTCTTCCCTGTTCCCACAATTTGTGTAAGGGTGTGCTGCTTCATGTTTCCTGACAATCTACCTTCTTGATCCGCTCTTGGAGTTCTTCTGGTTGGTTGAATATTAGTACCAGTTTCCTCGGAATCAGAATTGCCATTTTTACCGTTATAAAATTATTTAGAAATATTTCCTAAAATCAAAACTACGCCATATAAACAATAGTATCAAGAAAAAATAATAGTGTGCATAAAAGAAAACCCCAAATGCAACATACTAAAACTTCATGCAAAAACGTAGATCTACGTGGCCCGTCCTAGGAAGTCAGAATGGAAAAACGTAAATCTACGGGGCCCGTCCGTTAAGTGTTAAGTACTCAGGATTCCTAACAATGGCCCGGAAACATTTTGGATTTGGATTGAAGGAAATGGTTAAATCTGCGCTAATACCTTTGCAAATAAGTGACTTGCAACGGTACATTCCAGAAATTACAGAGTACGATGTATCGCGTGGACCGTCTGGTGTCCGGGCATAGGCTTTGGATTTGAGCGGCAATTTAGTAGATGATTTTGTATTTGATAAAGGATCTGGAAGAGGGCCAGTGTCTGAGCGGGTGCTCCACTGCCGAAACGCGCCTTCTGCAGGCGCAACTAGTTCGATGGCTATCGCCAAACGATTATTTATTTGTTTCAATTTGTCAGTTGAAGGATTTGTCCCGTCTATCGTGCATGTTTGATTTGAAGTGAAGTATAATTCTACTTTAATATATAGAATTTAATTGTGAAAAGCTGGTGAGAATTTTGTAAGGCCTAGGTGGTCTGTTATAGGACATTTTAGTAGCTTTTTATTTATATCTTGTTCTCAGTCCCAAATTTTGTTGGAAATGGCGTTACTTAGTGTTGAATGCTGCTTAAGGGGGTATCCCACTCTAGAACGTTCAAAAAATGCATTTTTTTTTTTAGTTTTGAAAAATTCTGTGTTCTTTCCTGAATCGTTTAAGCTATCCCTGGCCACGAAATTCGAAAAGCTCGCGCCGCTACAGGCGATTCCGTGCGCAGCTGCGCGCTCTCCACCACTCTTAACTTTAACTTAAATGTCGTTTTTCTCAAAACACCGTATTGATGAATGGTGTGCAGCATTCTGAGAAAACCATTCATCCGATTTCATTCAAATTTTGGTACAAGCTGTGTTAGCTTTGTTTCTATGACCTAAGTGGAGCAAATCAGGCATTTTTACATTTACATAGCTTGTATCCCATATTTTAACTGTAAAAAATCAACTAAAAACTATAATTTATTTTAGAAAAAATTAAAAAAATGAATACAAATTTTTTTTTCAAAATGTGCCACACTCATGCGATAGCCACATATATAAAGAGTAATAATGTGCAATCTCATAATTTTCAGATTATTTGTTCAGCCGTTATCGTGCACACCGTTCCGAAGGTATGGGTCCCAGTAGCAGGCCTGCCCTGACCCAACCACTCAAAAAAAAAAATTTTTTTTTTTCTCAAAATATTCATTAAAGATGATATAATAAGAGGATTATTATGTTTAACTCTAAATGTTTTGTATTTTCTTGTACACCTCCCTGAAAAAAACGTTCAATGCAAGGGCCTCTAGAGTGGGATACCCCCTTAACGGATTTTTTATTAGAACAGGCAAATGAATTTAATAGATTATCGTTTCAGCAAAAAAGCAGAGTTATCGAATTAGGTCGCGCTAAACCGTCGATGAAAATAGATTACAAGCGTAAGGACGGGTTTTTCAAACATTTTAATAAGTCTATTTATGAAAAATATTCGTGGCTGACCGGAAGCTGCAAATAAAATAAAATAATTTGTTTCCCATGTCTTCTTTTTTCGAATTCTTCGAGTGTTTGGAGTCGCACAGGTTTTACGGACATTATTAATTTAGTAAACTCTTCAAGTAAGCATATTCAAACAGAAAAACATATTCGTAGTTGCTTAGCTTTGCATGAATTTGGCGCGAATCGGATTGGTACTTCTTTAGGAAATACTTATGAAGCTCATAATAGAAAAGTCGACCGAAATCGTAATTTAATGAAACGCTTTATAGATACTGTAATTCTTTTAGGCAAACAAGAATTAGCATTCCGTGGTCATAATGAAAAACCCGTGTCCGATAATCGCGGCAATTATATAGAAACTTTGTTGTATTTAGCTAAGTACGACACTTTAATGGACTCACATTTAGAGCAGTGTTCTAGTTCACAAAATCCAATTTTTTCGGGCCTATCAAATGATATTCAAAATGACTTGATAAATAGTATTGATATTCTTGGAGGTTTTTTTCCAATAGCTATTTTTTCCTCAACTAACACATCAAACCAAATAAACTTTCAGCTAGCTAACTTAATCATCATAGTTGTATAGGAAAGTATCCTGAACTCTAAAATAGGCCTTCTACTATATGTAATGGATTAATTGAGCTAATAAAACAATTGAATTGAATTGAATAAATAGTATTGCCGCGGTTATAAGATCTGAAATTAAATCAGAAATTAGTAAAACTCGATTTGTTTCAGTAATGATTGACGAAACTCCCGATGTTAGTCATAGAGAACAACTAAGTGTCGTACTAAGGTATTTATCACAGAATGGAATAGAGGAGAGATTTCTTGGTTTTTTTGACGTGAGTTTAAGTCGTAACGCAGATAAATTGTCAGATCATGTTTTAAATATACTGGAAATATACGACTGTAAAGAAAAATTGGTAGGTCAATCTTATGACGGCGCCGCGGTAATGTCGGGTGAGCAGGGTGGTGTTCAAACAAAAGTACGTCATGTCCAATGGCCATTTTCATTCCTTGCTATGCCCATATTCTTAATTTAGTGTTATCTCGATCTTTGGAAAAAATATCAGAGCTAAAAATATTTTTCGGTTACATAAATAGCATCGTTCGTTTTTTTAATAAATCAACAAAGCGCTCTAACCTTTTAAAAGAAATTGCTGACCGACGTATGCCAGGAGTTTCGGAAACTCGTTGGCATTGCCATTCGCGAATAATTAACGTTTTATTTACCTGCAGATTAGATATAATTGCAACTTTTGAAACAATATTAAATAACTCGAATGAATGGGATAATGACACACTTTCTCTGGCCGAAAGTTTATTACAGAAATTGGAAGATAAAGAGTTCTGCTTTTTTTTACACACCACCTCGGAAATTTTTGCAAAAACGGATGTACCTTTTAATTTATTACAAAATAAACAGATGGATATTGAAGTTGCTAGGCTAGAAATAGAGAATTTCGAGTCTTGGATGAGTTCTGACTTTTTAAATAAATTTGATTCGATTTTTGATAGTGTGTAGGATTGCACAGAACCTCCAAGAAAACGTCGAGTGCTAAATTCTGACATCGATTTAAAAACTAATTATCGAAGAATTTTTGTAGAAATAAAAGACAATGTCATTTCTCAGATTAAAACTCGGTATAGTTCCTTTAGTCAACTAAAATTTTTAGATTTACTTAATAAATCAAAATATGATTATTTTGCTCAATCAAGTCCTAACGAAAAGATATCATCTTTAATTACAGTTTTCCCGGGAATTTTCCAGTTTTCTGCTTTAAAAAATGAATTGAACGTTTTATATACCACTTCTTCATTACGGCAATTTGATATTCTCGCGCTTTACTCGCATATTAAATGTGGTATTTTAAAAGATACTTTTCCTCAAATTTTAAACTATTAATAGTATAAGTAAGATTAATTATATTTCATATCAACTTTTCACAGTTTTTTTTAACCGCTTTAGTTTGATTGCACGATACACGCGACTATAACGGTTTTTTTCAAAGCCACTTATATTATTCTTGAAGTTCATTGTATATATGTCCATATTTATTCATAATATTCATATAGCACTTAACTTCCAATGACTTTAAGTATGATAGAAGTGGCCGACTAAATTCGACAAGAATACACGCAGTCACTGTTGAACACATTTTGTAATATCTGACTTCATTTGGTAAGTTTTTTTTCGCTATTAAGTTTCTGATTTTTGCACCGGCTTACCTTTTCAAAAATTTCACCCCACGCCACTGCCAGACAGACCTAAAGTTTTTACTCGCGGGTAAAATTTGTACCTGAAAGTCTCTGTTAACCTCACTGAGGGGAAAAACTGAGCTCTTGACAGCACTTCTCCTCTTACACAATTTTACCAGATTTTACCCACGCTGCGGAGACCGAGTAAATTTGGGTAAAATCACCGATTGCTTGTCACTGTGTAATCTGTCATTTGTGTGTTTCAATTTTTCGTTGCGATTCAGATAGAAGAAGAAGTTATTGAAAAATTGTTCAAATAAATAAAAAACATATTTCAAAATCTTCAAAAATATTAAATAAATCCATCAGTTTTCCCTCTAACATCTTGATCACGTTTGACAATTTACATACACAAGTAAGATTTTGAAGGTGTACCGAAATTTTTACCTGAAGTCATCTGGTAACTTTGGATTTTCATCCCTCCTACCATATAACAGAGATCGGCAAAAATATTTTTTTCGTCAATATTTTCGATGATAATAACCAATACCATAAAAATTACAATTTTAGTAAATAAATTTCCAATTGTTAATTTATTTGGTAATAAGCCAAAACATATTTTCCGTTATCTAAGCAATCGGTAATTCATCGGTAAGAAATTAGAGATTCTTAACTAATCGGTAATTTTCTGTGTGAAATTTCTGAGTACTCTGGCAATCGGTATTTCATGGGCCAGAAATTCGAGAATACTCAACTACTCAGCAATGTTCTGTGAGAAATTTCTGATTACTCCAGCAGTCGGTAATCCATGGGCCAGAAAGTCGAGAATACTCAACTAGTCGGTAATTTGCTGTGAGAAATTTCTGAGTACTCTAGCAATCGGTAATTCATGGGCCAGAAATTTTAGAATACTCAACTAGTCAGCAATTTATCGTAAGAAATTTCTGATTACTCTGGGCCATGGATTACCGATTGCTTGAATAATCACACTGTTTGGAGGGCAAATTATCGGTATTTGGGTATTCATAAATGTTTGCCTGACCAATTACTGATTATTTGTGCAATGGAAAATTCTAGAACGATTATTAGGTCTGTTCGTTGGCATGAAAACCTGTGGCACCCCAGGGCGCACTGGTGCGCCCTGAGAACTGTCAAAAAACACGGGGCAGCCCAGTGCTTTTCACTCCAGCGAACAGCGTATTAAAAAGGAGAACTGTCATCTGGCCTTTTACACAAAAATTATAAAATAAAACCACTACTTTTTCATAATGTTCACATCGAAATGCTAAAATTAAGTTCTTGTGACCGCAACAAGAGTTAATTCCACTTTAAATACCGTATCTGTTAACAATTAAACTGATAACCGTCATTTACCCTGAGTTTTTATCTGGGGTAAAAGCAGGGCGCATCAGGGCGCCCCAGGTTTCTCAAAAAACACAGAACTGTCACTTGACGTTTAAAAACCAGTGCAGATAGGGCGCACTGGGGTGCCACAGGATTGCCAACGAACAGACCTATTATTAATTTTTGAATAATTGATAATTTTAATGTTGCAATTAGAAATTGTTTACAAATTGAAAAATCGAAAGAGAAATATTATTTTTTTGCCGATCTCTGCCATATGAACATTTTTACCAGATTTTTACTCAAGAAAGGGTTCCTGGCTATAAGCGGCTCCGCTTGGACCTAAGCAAGAAAATCCCATACCTATACCATACATGGATGTGTCCTTATGAGTTAAGTTTGGAGGTACCATATTTATTTCGTATATCAAAAAACAGGGGAACTAGAGGGCGAAAACCTTTTGAACATTAGGTCCCCCTAGTGTCCAACAGAGATTGAGTTTGGATTTTAGATTGCTGTAGTTATATCATATACTAATGTACTTTGAAATAACAGTGAGAAAACATATATATGTAAATTGAAACGAGAAGTTTGGAAGCAGTGTGAATCTTCAAGGCCAGTAAGTAACAGCTTCCTTTGAGTGTCCAGAGCTGGAAATGAGATATATGATAAAGGACGTCAAGATATACAGTATGCCAAAAATGATGAAAATCGAAGGAGTGCAAGGGTCTAATTTTTTTGAGCAATTATTCGTATATTCATTATTCCATTGAGAGCGCTATTATCGATTGTTTGACGTTGATCATCATCCTCAGGACTTTCATCATCTAGGCCCATTGAATCGAGATCCAAATCAGGCATGAGAGCCTCCAGATCTTCAAGTTGCTTATGAAAATAGAGCATGAGAGCGCAAACATGAGAACAAGTGCCCACCATAAAGTGCAATCAAAATGAATGAAGTGAGATTCAAGCTAATTGCTCTGCAATGACTCACATACATGTTCTTAGACACAAGATGATTGTTGATTGACCCTCTATAAGGTCATAATTAATCATAATGAGCAATTATATTCAAGTATATGGAAGATTTGGTTTAGGTCCAAAAGTCAATGCTTATAGCTAGGAACCCTTTTTACCCAAAAGTTACCAGACAGACCTAAACCACTAAGCATAAAGTACCTAGAGGACTCAGTTCGAACAAAAATTTGTCGACGAAATTTTTCTTCTTCTTCGCTTTACCGTGGATCCCACCAGTTCATTCTCTCAGATGAGAGCTCGAGTGAACTGTTAAAAGTTCATTTCTTATATGAATGGCATTGGGATCTACTGCAAAGCAGGCACATGTCGATGTTCTCTTGCCTCCCGTCTCCGGCTCCACTAGAGAGCTCTGCTAGGACTGTGTGCTTGCTTGTACAGCCGGCCCTACACAATGCGTGCATTCGCCAAACATTTTAAAAATATCTGTGTCTACTTATTTGCCAAATATTTCCCTCGCCGTGTGTGAGCTCCCACACTTTCGTCTTCTTCGTCAAAGTGCATATGCCGAACATTTTCTGCGTTTACTATTTGCTCCCACAACACTCGTTCATTCGTCAAACTTTTGCTTGGAATCACCGCTTCGGTTGTTATAATGAGTGGATATTTACAACTAAAGAGGTTAAATAAACGGAAGAGAAGATAGTGGATGTTATCTTTAAATAATAGCCGACGCAGGTATGTAAAGATTTTCCTATTTTAATGTTAAATACATATAATTAGAATACTATAAAAAGTAGTTACGACGGGACTGACATGCTCATGGACTTGCGGCAAGAGCTATCAGGGAAATTTGAGAACTTTTGCAGGATATCTGCGGAGGATTTTGAAAGCCTTTTAAATAAGATCGGACCACTTATAAAAAAGCAAGACACTCACTGGAGGAAAGCTATTCCTGTGGAACAACGTTTGGCAGTGACTCTCAGATATTTGGCTTCTGGAGATAGTTTTGCAAGTTTGTCCTATCTCTTCAAAATGTCTAACCAGCTAATAAGCCAAATAGTGAATGATGTTATTAGCGCATTAGTCCACATCTTAGGAGATGAAGTCAAGGTAAGAAACAAATTTAAAATTTTATTTTTTTTATTGTAATAAATTGCATAAAGAAAAAAGGACTTCAGAGTCCAGTTTCAACACCTTGTTATAAAAATAATTAACCAAAACTTCTTAATAAAATAAATAATACTTAGAAAATTAAAAACAATAAACAGACACAATTTGTTATAATATTAATCTCGTACTTTACTAAAACAAAAGAGACAATATTTAGTTAGAGAATATTAAACAATACATTCATAAAATTCACATTCAAACAAAAACAACTTCAAAATATAGTTAGAAAATTTTTCGAAAACATAAACAGTTACGATATTAATTATTCGGTACTTTCTTGAATATAATATAGTTTGAACTAAACTTAGAAAACTAAAAACAACAAACAGCTATGATTTTTTATGTGTAAATTGGTAATACCTTATAAAATAATAAACAGTCAAAAATTCTTATACCTTACTAAAAGAAAAGCGACTTCGGAATGTAGTTATAAAAAATGAAAAATATACAGTCATAATCTTTTGAACTCATATGAATTCCCTATTAAACCAAGAACAAGTTCAGTCAGAATTTAAATATTCTGGAATTCAAAATTCAAAAATAACTCAGGCGATTTCAAGATTAATTAAATAAAAATAATATATACGTATCCAATATTTACATATGCATGTGTACATTTTCAATTATGTATATCTATGGGATATTTTGCGATATGATTTAATGAGTATAGGGCGGAATATTTTCAATGCTTTATAAAATAGACGGAGCTGACACATTTTGGCTATCAAAGAAGGAAGATGTTCTTGGAGATTGTTGAAAGGTTGTCGAATTTTCGGTAATATTTGTAATACAAGGCTCTGGAGAATATTGCGAGCTAAGTGAATATGTATGTGATGCACATCAGACTGAAGGCGTTAGATTTTGTTGGGTTTTTTTACTCATTTTTGTACGAAAAACTAAAGTGTCTATTTCATTCATGAGTATATCACGAGTGTCTTCATCAAAAGCCCTTAATTTCTCCCCAAGTAACTGTCCATAAAGGGTACATACATCCTGTTCCTGTTTTTCTTTTCCGAATGTGCTTTTTAAGATATTGTATGCATCCTCCATGCGGGCCTCAATAGTTTCTTTCGGTAATGCTTTTCTTTTTATCCCTGTTCTTTTATAGTCCAGTCAATTTAACCTCTGAAGCGGAAGTTTGTGATGGAGTGCTCATTTTTGGATATATTGTTGGGGACGGTGAGAAATGAAGCTATAATTTTTTTCACCCCTCAGGGGTGTTTGCGAAGGGGTGAAAAAGGGTGAAAAAGGTTTTTTGTTTATAACTTTGAATAAAAAAGTCAGCCTGGGTGGGAACGTTAGAGGGTGATATAATAAATGATTATTCATCTTGTATTAAAGTTTCCCCCGGTTTTGTTTATTGCAAAATTGTTTATTAACAATTTCACTCTCCCAAACCGAAAAAAATCACGGCTGATTTTTTTAAAAATACTTAAGCTCGTACGATGTCTTTCATTTTCACAATATCACTAGAAGACGCAATCCCCCATCATATACCAAAAATTCAAAACGGTTCCATGCATTTCACCTGAGATAATCACCCACATACCTCACCTGTTTTACACCGAAAAATGCACAGTTTTAATCCAAGTCAAGATATCATCCACGAATCGTCGCCCACCGACCAGCTATCGCTGAGCAGCACACATTTTTTCCCAGCCCACGGCGGGGAAGAAGAAGATTTGCGACTGATTGAAAAACGGAAATCGCTATAACTTTCGATGTATGTAACGGAAATTAATGTATGATGGCTTCAAAAATCACTTATTTTTTCTCCGTTTTTTTCTCATACACCACTTTCACCTAATATTTTTACTTTTTTTTATATTGAATTATACTTAAAAAAAAATAAAAATTAATTACATTTTATTCCTTTTCTCCCACAAAACTAAACTTTTTTGAAATATTCTTAATTTTGTAGTTATCTACAGATTCCACCCTTTATTCTCATAATTTTTATTATTTTCCACAAATCCCCCCTGACCCCCCGAATAAATATATTACCCCTTAAATTTTACAAACAAAAAACTTGCCAACATTTTATCTTTTTTCTCCCACAAATCTAAACTTTTTTGAAATATTCTTAATTTTGTAGTTATCTACAGATTCCACCCTTTATTCACATAATTTTTATTATTTTCCACAAATCCCACCCTGACCCCCCGAATAAATATATAACCCCTTTATTCGGGGGGTCAGGGGGGGATTTGTGGAAAATAATAAAAATTTTGAGAATAAAGGGTGGAATCTGTAGATAACTACAAAATTAAGAATATTTCAAAAAAGTTTAGTTTTGTGGGAGAAAAAAAATAAAATGTTTGGCAAGTTTTTTGTTTGTAAAATTTAAGGGGTAATATATTTATTCGGGGGGTCAGGGTGGATTTGAGGAAAATAATAAAAATTATGAGAATAAAGGTTGGAATCTGTAGATCACTACAAAATTAAGAATATTTCAAAAAAGTTTAGTTTTCTGGGAGAAAAAAAAATAAAATGTTTGGTAAGTTTTTTGTTTGTAAAATTTAAGGGGTAATATATTTATTCGGGGGGTCAGAGGGGGATTTGAGGAGAATAATAAAAATTATGAGAATAAAGGGTGGAATCTGTAGATAACTACAAAATTAAGAATATTTCAAAAAAGTTTAGTTTTGTGGGAGAAAAAAAATAAAATGTTTGGCAGGTTTTTTGTTTGTAAAATTTAAGGGGTAATATATTCATTCGGGGGGTCAGGGGGGGATTTGTGGAAAATAATAAAAATTATGAGAATAAAGGGTGGAATCTGTAGATAACTACAAAATTAAGAATATTTCAAAAAGTTTAGTTTTGTGGGAGAAAAGGAATAAAATGTAATTAATTTTTATTTTTTTTTTAAGTATAATTCAATATAAAAAAAAGTAAAAATATTAGGTGAAAGTGGTGAGAAAAAGATGGAGAAAAAAATAAGTGATTTTTGAAGCCATCATACATTAAGTTCCGTTACATACATCGAAAGTTATAGCGATTTCCGTTTTTCAATCAGTCGCAAATCTTCTTCTTCCCCGCCGTGGGCTGGGAAAAAATGTGTGCTGCTCAGCGATAGCTGGTCGGTGGGCGACGATTCGTGGGGGATATCTTGACTTGGATTAAAACTGTGCATTTTTCGGTGTAAAACAGGTGAGGTATGTGGGTGATTATCTCAGGTGAAATGCATGGAACCGTTTTGAATTTTTGGTATATGATGGGGGATTGCGTCTTCTAGTGATATTGTGAAAATGAAAGACATCGTACGAGCTTAAGTATTTTAAAAAAAATCAGCCGTAATTTTTTTCGGTTTGGGAGAGTGAAATTGTTAATAAACAATTTTGCAATAAACAAAACCGGGGGAAACTTTAATACAAGATGAATAATCATTTACTATACCACCCTCTAACGTTCCCACCCAGGCTGACTTTTTTATTCAAAGTTATAAACAAAAAACCTTTTTCACCCTTTTTCACCCTTTTTCACCCCTTCGCAAACACCCCTGAGGGGTGAAAAAAATTATAGCTTGATTTCTCACCGTCCCCAACAATATATCCAAAAATTAGCACTCCATCACAAACTTCCGCTTCAGAGGTTAAATTGACTGGACTATACTCGGTAATGTAAAACTTGGGCTCGGCGAAGTTATTTTGTTTTCAATTGATGCTTCAGATTCTTGATTTTCATCCGGGGTACAATGCTCGTCATCTGATATCTAGAATATTGTAGTGTAATTTTAATTTAAAATCGGTCTCAAAATTTATAATTTTAATTATCAGTTTTAACAAGAGATATATAAAACTAACATCAAAATAAATAACATATAGTTATTCACTTTTTATAGCTACACTTAATTTTTTTCAGATGCCAGAAACGTCACAGGAATGGCAGTTAACAGCGGAGGAGTATAATAAAAAATGGAACTTTCCACACTGCTTGGGATCTTTAGATGGAAAACATGTCCTTATGCAATCTCCAATGAACAGTGGATCTGAATTTATCAACTATAAAGGCACATTGAAGGTACGGACACACCAAAAGCGACGCGAGCGAAGCGAACAATTTTAAAATTTGGGTGCCGTACAAATCAATTGAAGTGTCCGAATAGAACGTGACATGAGCGAAGCGTCTACTGCGACAGAATGTTCCCAAATTTTAAATTATTCGCGCCGCTTCGCTCGCTTCGCTTTTGGTGTGTCCGTACCTTTAGCATTGTCCTTATGGCTCTTGTGGACGCAAATTATTGCTTCTTATTTGCTGACGTCGGTTGCCAGGGAAGAGTTAGTGACGGCGGTGTGTTTCAAAACACAGTATTGGCGAAAAAAATTAACAACAAGCAATTAAATCTCCCTCCAGATCAACCACTACCTTCACATAATACTCCGTTACCATATGTTTTTGTAGCTGATAATGCGTTCAGTCTAAATCGCCACCTAATGAAACCAATTCCAGGGAGTTATGAAAAGGGTAGCACCGAAAGAGCTTTTAATTACAGATTGTCCCGAGCTCGCCGTGTAGTGGAAAACGCATTTGGCATCATGTCTTCTGTTTTTCGTGTACTCAGAAAGCCTATACTACTACAGCCAGATAAGGTTTCAAAAATCACAATGACTTGTGTTTTACTGCATAATTATTTAAGAAAGAGTAAAACATCTTCACAATATGCACCTAGAGGTACTTTTAATACCGAAATTAATGGACAGCTTATTCCAGGATCATGGCGGCAAGATCAAACTGATATGAATTCATTATTGCCGCTTCAGAGAAAGCCAAGAAAAGCTGGTAATGAGGCTAAGTGCATACGGGAAGCATTTGCAGAATGTTTTATTACAAATGGAAAGGTACCATGGCAAGATTTATACAATTACGAGTTTAATTTGGAACGTCAGTATTCTGCATTCCGTGTGAAATGAAATCGAAAAGAGCTTCTTTTCAGTAGAAATTCCTTAACCCATTAATGCCTGAATAACAAAAAATTGTACGGCAACTTCGAGGCGCTAACTTTTATCGAAGGGGTGGTCAATTCTCATCGAGACCAACTTTTCTAGACGTATTTTGAGTCGCCCGACACGATCCAGCCAAAAAAAAAAGTGAAAAAAAAATAATTATTATTGTTTTTGGGCAATATTATGCAAATAAATACCTTTTTCACGTAATTTTTTTTCGAAAAACGACTGATTTAGTCGGGAAAAAGCTACTTTTTACTGCAATAAAGTGCATAAAACGTGTTATTAGGACTTAAACTTCAAAAATATGCAGGCATTTAATCAGTAATCAGTGACCCCAAAAACTCCGAATACCCAATTTTTTTTCGAAAAAATTGAGAATTTTGCCAAAAATTATTGAATTACGGAAATCTGATAGCAAATTCGTAATCAGTGACCCTTAAAAATAGTTTATATACATTTTTGGGAATAGTCGAACATACTGAGATAAAAAAAAGTGATCGAAAGTAATGCAAATATGCGTTACATTGTTGCAATTTTTATGCAGCCTAATATTTTTAACGAAAAAAATACCTGCATATTTTTTAAGTTTAAGTACGAATAACACGTTTTATGCACTTTATTGCAGTAAAAAGTTGCTTTTTCCCCACTAAATCTGTCGTTTTTTCGAAAAAAATGACTTGAAAAAGGTATTTATTTACTTAATATTGCAAAAAAACAATAATAATAATTTTTTTCACTTTTTTTTTTTGGTTGGATCGTGTCGGGCGACTCAAAATACGTCTAGAAAAGTTGGTCTCGATGAGAATTGACCACCCCTTCGATAAAAGTTAGCGCCTCGAAGTTGCCGTACAATTTTTTGTTATTCAGGCATTAATGGGTTAATACAAATTTTGAAATTATAACTAATTCATTTTAGTTACCTTTGATTTCAATAAGTTTTTCTACAAAAAACTTCAAAATAATTCGACTGGATTTTTCGAATCGAATTATTTAAACACCTTAAATGAAAAACTTACTTGAAGTCAGAGGTTACTGAAATGATTTTACGAAAATTTTAAGAATTTTATATGGAATTTCAACTGAAAAGGAGCTTTACAAGCTCATTCCGATTTAATTTCACTGGGAATAGAGAACATGGCGGAAAATATCAACTTCTAATATATAATATTATATGTTTTATACCTGTTTTATAAATAAAAATATAATTACATACCTCTGTATTTATCGTCGCTCTGGGTTGATAAATTTTCCGTAAAAATTTCGCCATTGATTTGTAAGCAAACCAATTAGGTTTGTACAAATCTTCAAATCCTGCCCCTGATTTAATACTAGTCCTCTCTTTCAAACAAAGAGGACGAAAAATAGACATCAGGGAATCTTTTTTTTTTTTTTAACTCACTGAGCACTCTTTGCTCATCGATTTAGATATTCGTTGCCAGGCGTCAACCACTGCATTCCTAATTTTGTGTTCATTATGTTTTGGATCCCATATAATGGGCTCCAACTCATAGAGCCCGATGAACTCCAAAATTAGTTCGTTGGACCACTCCATCCGGCTCCGATTCCGATCACTGAATATATCTGAGCGCACAAATGTTCGCCTTTTTCCCATCATCGGTGGGAAGCACACACATAACGCATATTTCCCTCGTACGACGGACGTATGTCTCCCACATACCTCGTCAAACCGCCACACATAGCAAATATTTGTGCAAATAAACGCATACGCGAATGACGAGGCAAGTTGACGCATTACGAAGTTCGGCTCGAAAGGACGAATGACAAATATTCTTCGTAGAAGCTCCCACACACCTCGGCAAGTGAGGCACATCGTAAAATGTTTGGCGAATGCACGCATTGTGTACACGGACCTTACGACATAAATATGTGTGCTGCTTGCATTTTCTGGTTTTGCTATTTCTTTACATCAGAGCATTTGTGAATTTTAGCTACATTTTGGATTGAGCGTTCGAGTTGTAACCAGCGCTATTTTTGTAGAGAGAATTTTGGAGTTTTGGCATATTTATATGTATATATATTTGTTGAATTAAAAAAGGTACACTGTTGACGACTTGGCTAATTTTTGGGAATCTGATTTGATTTTGAATAATTGAATAATTTTATTAATAACTTGACTATCTATTTTTAATTGACGACTTGGCTTTAATAAGGACTGCCCTTTGTTTCACATTTTTATATAAAGTTACACACGATGTATAAATACGTGTTTGGGTTATTTTACATAATTTATTTTTAAAATATGATCTCTTTTTCACGAACCAGAACAGGTAGGGCTGATAAAAGGCGATATGGTGCCCAATGCATTAAGTCCTGTAAACGGAATTATAGAGAATGTTCTTCCGTTCGTCTTTTTAAACTTCCGAAAGATGAATTTACCCGTCATTTTTGGATTTCAAAATGTAATTTGCCTATAGATGTTGATATTCAGACAGCTAGAATTTGTAATATACGTTTTGAAAACAAATATTTGGGTAAAAAATATTTAAAATCAGGCGCTGTTAGTGTAGGAACCTTTTTCAAGGTGAAGAAAATAACCCTGAACATCTTGCTACCAAAGATGTTTGCTTTGAAATTCAGGAAGAGGATCGTGAAGCGCCTACATTTATTTCTAAGATTTTAAATTCAAGTGGAGAAGAAAATCAAGTCGCCGATATGCCTCGAAATGTTAATGAATTGAACAATAATGCATTAGAAGTTGCAAGTCAGCTTGAGGACATTAATTTTAATAACAATGAGAGTAAAGTGGAATAACAAGAATTATGTAATAATTGTTTGAAAAAAGAAAAAAAAATGCACAATATTACAAAAGAAAATATTTAGAAAACAAGGACATTCTTAAAAATCAAAAACATGAAATACTTCACCAAAAGAGAAAAATAAATTAATTAAAACTTTCAATTAAAAGGGAAAAAGCGAAAAATAAAAATCTCTTTAAAACAATTGATAACACTGGTCGGCAAAATTTAATATTTATTTTCTCCTTCAACAAGTAATATATAATTTCCACAGGATTTTTTTTGTAGATTACAAATATGCAAACAAAAATATTCTATCACATCACATTTTTGAAAAAAAATAGGGTTGAAAAATAAAAAATATCGTATTTCGGCCATTGTTAAAAATTCATTACAAAATAACGGAACGTGGAAAAAGCTCGTAACATGACTCAAAAGAGAGCGTGAATCCTTATCGATATATATAAAATAGCACTTATGAAGCGTCTTCGGGGATAAGATTTTTATGCGTGCGCAAGCAGTGAGCTTCATTCATTTATCTATTGTATGAAGTAAGCGGCTTATGGAGAAAAGTGAATTCCACGGAATATTTCGAAAAGTATTATAGCCTCTCGTTTTTTAATATAATAAGTAAAGGTTCATACTTTTATTTGAGCTACTTTACAAGCTCCTACAAGAATTCGTTATTTTTTAATTAA
This sequence comes from Dysmachus trigonus, assembly GCA_949715965.1. Taxonomy (NCBI): domain Eukaryota; kingdom Metazoa; phylum Arthropoda; class Insecta; order Diptera; family Asilidae; genus Dysmachus; species Dysmachus trigonus. Next base: position 31,288,832 of record OX454321.1, on the reverse strand, counting down.
TTTGCAAAAATGGCCAAAATACGGTCTTTTGTACTTTTCAAACCTATTTTTTTCAAAAACGTGACGTGATAGGACATTTTAGTTTTTGAAATCGTAATAATCGGAAAAGTCCTAACAAAATGATATAACACTTATTCTGCGGAGAATTTGGGTGCCGACCAGTGTAATTTGAAAGTTCTTGATAAATGTTTAAATAGAATGTCGGATCTTAATTTTGCATTGAATTGTTTCTGTTCATTATTCATGAATCGCATAATAAAAATGAAAAAGAAACGGTAGTAAAGTAAGTTTTATCTTATTTATATTAAATTTTTTTAATTTTGCAATAGGTTAGTTTGGAGGCATAAAACAAGCAAAATTAATTAAAATTTATTACTTCCTTTGCTTTAACAATTTTATCCAAAGTATAGCCAAAATTCATAAATACTCCGATTTCATTTCACGTGCTGTTTTCCACGGTAAAGTAAAGAAGACGAAAAATTTCGTCGACAAATTTTTGTTCGAACTGAGTCCTCTAGGTACTTTATGCTTAGTGCCTAAACTCACGATATAGAGCAGTGATGGCGAACCTTTTTGAGAAGTGGGTCAAATTTTGTTCAATATTTTTTTAGTATTAGCTCGTGGGTCACTAAGTCAGTGGCGTCATTTGGAAAGGGGGAGATGAGGATGGTTAAAAACTACTTTTTTTGGTTCTCCCTTTTAAAATCCTCTAAAAGGGTCCGTTTCCTTTTTGTTTTACAACTTTTACCTTTGTAATTGAAGAGCTAAGAATAAAGGTAAAAAAATTGATATAAATGGAGTGATAACATGAATTGCAGCACCAGGTAATTGCACTGAGTGTACGTATTATAATGAAAAAGACACAAAGAAAATCAGAAAAATATATTATGAAATATTATATATTAATAGATAGGTATAGTTACGGGTATGGATAAGTATTATAAAGTGGAAGTACTTTTAATGAGAAATCTGCTGTTGTTTAGTTTCAGATAGTTCCTTAAAATTAGGTTCATAGTCCGTATTCATTAGTTTAACGCATTTCGCAGTCAATTCATTTCCAAGTTAATTTCTATTGGTAGATTTTACAAAATTCATTGAAGAAATTAATTTTTTACACGAATATATGGACAGAAACATAAGGTCTGTTCGTTGGCAATCCTGTGGCACCCCAGTGCGCCCTATCTGCACTGGTTTTTAAACGTCAAGTGACAGTTCTGTGTTTTTTGAGAAACCTGGGGCGCCCTGGTGCACCCTGGTTTTCCCCCAGATAAAAACTCAGGGTAAATGACGGTTATCAGTTTAATTGTTAACAGATACGGTATTTAAAGTGGAATTAACTCTTGTTGCGGGCACAATAACTTAATTTGAGCATTTCGATGTCAACATTATGAAAAAGTAGTGGTTTTATTTCATAATTTTTGTGTAAAAGGCCAGATGACAGTTCTCCTTTTTAGTACGCTGTTCGCTGGTGTAAAAAGCACTGGGCTGCCCCGTGTTTTTTGACAGTTCTCAGGGCGCACCAGTGCGCCCTGGGGTGCCACAGGTTTTCATGCCAACGAACAGACCTATATTTAGAAGATCATTAGCAAGTTTCTTTAATGATACAAAATTATTTGGTAAAGAATCCCATACGATTAATACAATATTTTCAAGTTTTAGTGTGGGATCATTATTATCTCCACTACTTTCTAACATTTTTCGTTTGACTTCGGAAATCAAGTTTTCAAATTTATTTTTCCACACTATGCTGCTTTGAAATTCAACTAATTCCATTTCTAAATTATGGATACCTAGCCACATAAATTCGGTTATTGTTTCGAATTCCATTTTGTATGGATATAAAATAAAGTGAAATGTATTTCCCAAACTTTTAAATTTATTTATTTATATTTATTTTTATTTATTTAAATCTCTCCTCAAAAGCTTGTTTTATTTCCCGTATAATCATTAAATATTTTTTAATTACATTTTTTTGAACGTCAAGCGTTCCAAATCCTTAGTAAAGATGTCAAGATTCGTAATAAATATTTTAATATTTTCAAACATCATTAAAACAATTTGTCCATTCTGGCCACATGTTTCTAACTTTTCTGTTTTTTTGATGACGCAATAAAATGGTGTGTGCTAGTGAATTTATCTAGCACTATAAACGCATTTTAATTTAAAAATATTTATATTTAATAAACAAAATAACTTCGTTCGAACAAAATATCATAACATAATTTTAATAGCGATGAATATAATCAACTTCATTTATACAGTCGTCCATGCATATAATATTTAATATTTGGCGTGCAAAACTGTACAAATGAGGTTGCCTACGTCCGTTGTTAATAATGTAATATTTTGCGAATTTATTTAAATAAATGTTGTTTGTATTTTGTTTTATATGTGTTTAAATTGAAATATGTTTATTGAAATTATGTAATACCCATCTTTTGGGTCCGATATCATTAAAACCAGAAAAGTCACAACTTTTGACCCAGTGCATAAACCACTTTTGCTCGTCAGTGTACGTCATACACAGTGCAGTGTGTAGATAAAAAATCAGCTAGCCAATGTCCACATGGAAATATTTTTTTTATAAATTCGATTTTAGATATATATATTTTACTTTTTTAAATATTTTTGATTCTCTGTTCCCTCTCTTATGATATAAAACATAAGTTTATAACAATCAACGCGTGGGTCATTTAGAAAGGCTGCGTGGGTCAATGTCTGACCCGCGGGTCATAGGTTCGCCACCATTGATATAGAGAATACCAAGTATGCCCATCAGATTCTGACGCTTGTCGTGACGTACTGATGGCAAAGTTTATTTGGCAAAAGGAAAAACATTATTTAAATTAATTATAGCTTTGATAAATTACAACAGATGTAATCATAGCAATGTAAATTTGCCATATTTTAAAGTTTTTCTTGTAATCGCGAAATGTAGAGAATTGAAATTAAAAACGATTTGTTCCATGAGCAAAGTGTAAATAATTAAAGTATTTGGGAAAATGACTTTAACTTGTTATTATCAAATTGAATTAAATAAAATATAACTTTTAAACAACTAATACGGTTTATTGTGTTAAGTTTTCATCTCCCCCAACAATGTAATCGATTTTTTGAAATTGTGAATGTGTTTACAGATGAAGACAATACGAATTAAAAACCCAAAAATATATCGTTCACATGAGATTAAAATTGTTTTTATATTTCCTTTTGCTCCCCTTTACCCTGCCAATATTTAGGTATGTTCCCTGGTTACAAAATATTTCTCCCTGCGATCATTACGCTACCTTTTTGAAATACTTTCTCTATAAAAGTATTTCAAATAATGTCTTGCATCCAACAATCACTCTCTTAACATTGCTCTGAAGTACTTTGAGCAGTTTTAATTTAATAATTTCAGATCGTAATTTTTAATTTTCTTCACAGAGGATATTTGCTGAAATACTTCATAAAAAAAACCTTAACATTTTTATTGCAAAAAGCGATAATTTTAATGTATAATAATTGATAAACCCCTTAACAAAAATATCGCTTTAAAAAACTTTGCCACCGTGTCGTATTTGGCACATCCGAATCACAAAATGGCGAATTAAGATTCTCGTAATACCCTATATTCTCTATATCGTGAACTGCATTGACATTAATCAGCTGTTTCGCTATCGATCTGGCCACAAACAAAACGAGGACTACAGTGGATCGAAGCGGCGGCAGAGACAGTCGAAGGTCAGTCAAGAAATCATCGCGTTTATTACTCCCGTATACCGCCTTAAAGTCTAGTCATAGAATAAATAAACCCAACGATGTTATTAATTAGATCGGCAAGATCACGTTCTCTTTCACGTTTTATTCCCACTTCGATCAGGCAGCAGCATACCCAGAACACTAACGCATGGTAAGATATCACATTTTTATCTGATAGGTGATAAAATTCCTTCCATAGTCACGAGTATGACCTTGTAGTGATTGGTGGCGGCATTGTGGGTGTTGCATCGGCTCGTGAGATATTGTCCCGAAACCCAAAACTAAAAGTGGCTATCCTCGAAAAAGAGAATAAAATTGCAGCTCACCAAAGCGGGCACAACAGCGGAGTGGTTCATGCGGGCATCTACTACAAACCAGGTACGCTAAAAGCCAAACTATGCGTCGAAGGTATGAATTTAACTTACAAGTACTGTGACGAGCAAAACATTCCTTACAAGAAATGTGGTAAACTTATCGTTGCCACCGACGAGTCGGAAGTGGGAAGGCTGATGGTAATTAACCGATATTCCTAAGGTACTCCGAGTTAAAAGCAGTTTGTTTACAGGATCTCTATGACAGGGGGTTAAAGAACAAAGTGCCCGATTTACAACTGATTGACGGCGAGAAAATATCTGAAATAGAGCCTTACTGTAAGGGCGTGAAAGCCCTCTGGTCGCCTCATACTGGAATTGTAGATTTTGCTGAGGTTGCGAGACACAATGCAGCGAATTTTAAAAAACTTGGTGGTGACATTTACCTGGACTTCAAGGTAACGAAATTCGTGGAAACTCCACTAAATGCCGATTTCCCAGTTACGATTCGGAGCAAGACGGGGAAGGAGATACGCGCTCGATACGCCCTCACCTGTGGAGGTCTCCAGTCTGACCTGCTGGCGGAACTTACTGGATGTCCACGAGAGCCTCGAATTGTCCCTATTCGGGGGGAATATCTTCTTCTGCATCCAAGCAAAAGCCACATGGTAAAGGGTAATATTTATCCTGTGCCTGACCCTAGACTGCCCTTTTTAGGTGTGCACTTCACACCTCGCTTGGACGGTAGTATATGGCTTGGTCCAAATGCGGTTCTAGGTTTCAAGCGTGAGGGCTACAAGTAAATACTCCATTAAGTTCTTGAAAGGCCCGATTTTCACCTCTTTCTTTTCCCAGGTGGAGCGACATTAATCTTATTGAATTGTTCGACGCCCTTAAGTACCCAGGATTCCTAAAAATGGCCCGGAAACATTTTGGATTTGGATTGAAGGAAATGGCTAAATCTGCGCTAATACCTTTGCAAATAAGTGACTTGCAACGATACATTCCCGAAATTACAGAGTACGATGTATCGCGTGGACCGTCTGGCGTCCGGGCACAGGCTTTGGATTTGAGCGGCAATTTAGTAGATGATTTTGTATTTGATAAAGGATCTGGAAGAGGGCCAGTATCTGAGCGGGTGCTCCACTGCCGAAACGCGCCTTCTCCAGGCGCAACTAGTTCGATGGCTATCGCCAAAATGGTTGCAGACAAAATACAAAGTGAATTTAAGCTTTGTTAGGATGACAAATAAAGGTGGAAACCCAAACACTTAAACCCAATTACAATGAACGGATCTGAGCGCAACGGAACCGAAATGAAATGGTAAATAGGTTTTCTCATCATACGTTTTCTACCTCAGCGATTACATTGAAAGGATTACAAGCGGATTCGATCGGAATTACGCGCAGTCATTTTCGTTTGTTTAGAAATCGCCGGATTGAAGTGCGTACTTTGACATTTCTATCCGTTCAGATCCATTCATTGTAATTGGGCCTTTAAGCACACGATCGGTACAGTTCAAATATAAATATTTTCTATTTATTTCAAGAATTTTCGACCACTCAAAAAATATATGAAGCGTACATTGGATTTTAACGCGCTCAAAGCTTTGAATGCTGCAAAAAGCGATATAACGCGTACATTGGGTTTCCACCTTAATTAGTGTTATGTTGAGCGCAATTTACTATTCCTGAAGTAGTTTCTTAAATATTAAAAACGCAAATTGTTATATTTTCATCTTTTTGGTTTATTGGTTACTGTTAATCTATTCCTCCTCCGACCCCTAACAGGATCGAAAACGATGAACATTCGCTGATAGATTCCGCAATCTTATTTGCAAGGTTTTGTACCCTTAAAAAATTTCCTAAGTATTTATATTATTAAAATTCTCTGATTTCGAAGAAAAACTCCACGTCACATTTCCGAGCAAAATTGGGTTAAAAATTCAAAAAGGTTGGTATTTTAGCCATTTTTAGAATTTTGTTCTTTTAAATGGCAATAGGGAATTAAAAGTGGTAAGCATTTGTATGGGACGATGCAGTGACTACTCACCTGCATGATTACCTATAGCAAAACCCCGGGAATACAAGCCATGAAGTATACTTTCCCAATACCAAATCTGTGGGGTGATGTAGTCCGAGTTTTCCCGGTCAACTAGTGGTTCTCATTCGGAACTTGACTGTGATCTTAATAGCTAAAAGCTTCCCGCGCTGTGATATTATCTGTGATACTTTGACTTTTATTTATTTTTCCGTTGTGCCCTGCTACCTTTTTAACTTTTATTACATTTTGCTCATTTATGTGATTTACTGATTGTTAATTTATTGATTTCGTTTTTTGCATTTGTGCTGTGTGTGAGTGCCCGTGTTTAAAGTTTTACCCGTCTACGCTAGATACTGCTAATTACACTACCCGCTATAAATTGTTTATCTCCGGTTATTCGCCTAACTTTATGCAAACAATTTTCCTATATACAGTGGTGAACGACATTAAGTGGATTGTATCAGCTAAGTAGTACTACCGTCCTTTATGTACTATTGACACTTTTTAATGTTGCTCCAATCTTGTATTTTTTTCTTTTCTTCATGGATCTATGCAAGATTTGCAATCTCGCTACTACAGCGGACGATGTTGCTTGTGACGGCATTTGCGGTAGCGTGTTCCATTCGCGATGTTTAAGGCGCAGCACTCAGAATCCAACCTCGAGACCCTCTATTTGTAATTACTATCTCGAGGTTAAACCCTGCCATGTGTTGCGCTTTATGATGACGTTAATGAACCAAATTTCTACCGAGCACTCACTCAATCTTGAGAGGCTTGATTTATTGAACAATAATTCTTTTAAACTTTCTAATTTTTAATCATTTCAGACGATCTCTCTACCACTAATAATAAACTTGACGACCTGATCAACTTGATCAAAGCGAGCAATTCTGCTACCAATTGTTTGCTCGAGAAATCATACGAATTATCGACCAAGTTTTCTTTGATTCAATGGACGACCTGCACCCCCTCATCTCTGGTGTCGATCTTCCAGCATCCGTTATGCCTGCCGTGGAGGACATCCGCCGTAGCGTGAGGCAGGTTCGTAATGACCTCGGCTCTTGGTCTGCTGAAGTCTCAACCAACTCAGAACTGGTGGGAACTATTGCTGCAGACATTGGATCGCTTTAGGCTCGCTACTCTTGCCCGGCACCTGATTCTGCTGATGGTCATCCTTCTCCACCCGCTTCGGACTTCAGCTCTTCTTCGCAGCTGAATTTTGTGACTCCCCCGAATGCAGCTTTGAACCGATCGCCTCAGAAAGCTCAGCAGGTCTCATAATAGTGGCAGTCGCTCTTTTTCCGCTTCTTTTAGAGTGCTTGTTCCGGAGGAGTTATTTGAAACGGTGCTTTCTCCCGAAAACTGACCAACGAACTCCATTCTTCGCTAATTCATTCCTAGAGGATGACCGGGTTCTTTAGCAAAAAACGTATCAGTGAAATCTCCTTCCACTATGCCAACGTAACTGGTTTACGCTCTAAGACGAATAGACTCTACACCAGCTCGACGAATTCTGGTTTTGTCTGCCTGGCTATGCGGGAGAATAACTGACGCGGAGCTTTTCGGCCCTGAGTTCCTGGTTTTTCGCCGTGACCAAACTGCTGTTCGCAGGGATTTGTCGTGTGCTCTGGTTGATTGCACCCATCCAGAAAACCTGGAATTTATCTGTGTGGCTATCAGGCTCACATGGAGAACTGTCTACGTTGCAACGGCTTACATCCCCCCAGGCTCAACACCCAACACTTACGGATCGATATCGGCTTGTATCGACCAGATTTCCTCTGGATTGCTTCCGGGTGACGAGTTTGTATTGCTGGGCGACTTTAATCTTCCTGGTATTGTTTGGGAACCATCTGCTGACGAAGTTGCCTTGGCTCCATCTTTCTCGGGTGCGCCGCAACACGCTGTGTCCTTCATTGATGAAATTTTTTCCTCTGGGCTTTCGCAAATGTGCCCGGTTCTGGACCTTGCGTTCTCCACTGACTTAGATGGGACTCTCTAAAATTAATAGCTGGCTTTCCTCTTGCAATTGGTCTCGGGTTTTGTGCGAGCGTGACATCGATAAGGCTGTTGACTACTTTTATGATATGATTTTTCTATGATTCGCTAATTGCGAACCTTTGACCCCTTCTAAATGTTCTTCACAAAATGACCGTTGTCGATAACATAACCTAAGGGACCTTTGTCTCACGGAGCCTAGTCCAAAGCTCTGTACCTCGGGGCAGTGTGTAACAAAAACAAACGGGGCAGTCTGTAAGAGATGAGGTTATGTGGTTATGCAGTTAGTTTCTTTGGCTTCCACAGTCATGTTTCCTTTCAAAGGTATGAAATATTATGTTGGTAAGATAATAAAGGAGGCTGATGAAGACGGAGATTGTGAAGTGTCATTTTATCGGCTTTCCTCCAAGGCCAAACATAGGTTCGTACTCCCTAATGTACCTGATTTGTGCTCAGTTCCTATAAGTGATATTAAGACTATTCTACCAAAGCCAACAAACCACGCTCCCCTGACTAAATGTCAACAATCTTATATTGTTTTCAATTATGATTTTGGCAGCTTTCAGTTAGGCTAAGATTTTTGGAATATTTTCTTTGTCATTTTTAATGTAACTTAACATTAAAAGTCACGATATTTGTTTAAGTTTTTTTGAGGGCGATTGTTAATTATCTTGGTCTTTGTTTTATGATCTGTGAATTAAATCCCTGTTTTATTTTTTGTGACTGAGAATATTTGTTTTTGAAAATGTTTATATAACTGATTTGTACAATTAAAATTTAATTTTGCAAGTTACCCCCCCCCCCCCCCAGTGTGTAACAAACGCAGGCCTGCGAATATCGAGCTCCAGGAGGTACTTAACGGTCTTAGGTGTGCATGGTAGTCAGAAATTACCTTCGTAAGGTTCTAAACTAGATATATAACTTCATTCCAGCATTCATTTATGCATATTTTGGGTCTTAGGCCGAAATTCCAAAATCTGTTACACACTGCCCCACTCTCCCTTACTTATTATTCCCGGAGGGCTTTGGCTGTATCAAAGCCCCCGGGAATACATATAAACACAAGCCGTGAAGTAGAATATGCATACGTAGCGATGCAGTCCGAGAATCGCCGCGAAATAACATTGCTTCTTATGGCGGAAGATCCTAAATATGCCGCTCCACTCGCCTGAACTGCTAAAAAATAACTTTTACTGGAAAATGATGTTCTACAAATTACAACTATGGAGGAGTACCTTTCTAGTGATCTGAAAAACTTTATAGCGACAAGAAAAAAAAATATTAGTGTTTTTCACTTAAACCCAACTCTAACCATTTCCCCAAATAAAGCAGCGGCAGGTCGACTTGACAGCACGACTTTCCGTGGTAATTTGCTCGATGGGCAGTAAGAGTAACTTTTGAACGCAAATATCTTTAACATTTTATTCTCGCCCCTATAATGATTTAGGTATCATAAGAACGATATTCCTCTCCAGTTACAGTCAGTAGAACATAACTTTTTCGTAAAACCGATAGTTTAGCAGATTGATCCTGTAGAGCGGAATGAATGGGATATACCGCCATAAGAAGCAATGTTATTTCGCGGCAATCATCGGACTACAAAGCCCTTTACATGTGGTAGTGAACTGGTCTACTTCATGGTTTGTTATATAGTTTCCCGAGGGTTTTGGCTGTATCAAGTCTTTTTTTCTTTTGGTATAATATAGGTATTAGTATTTGTATTATCACATACATATCATAAGTACTTTGCAACCGTAAAGTGTGGCATGAAATAATTACATACAGTTTATGCTTATAAGCTGTTGCCTTGGCAACGACTGAATTGTCACAAACTGAAATCATGTGAATATCCTTCAAAGAATATTATACTTTTTTGGAATACTGCGGAGTTTTGTTTCTACATTTTTGCTTCATATTTCTTATTTTTATTGTTTGTTTCCCTTTTGTTTTCATTTAAGTTTATACCTAGTTTTAGACATGTTTTTGATGATATACGCCAGGAGCAAGCGTTCTTTCGTCACAATGTAACATAATTTTTAATATGAATGTACCACTGACATAGAGGAACTGGACTGCTAACCGCCGTCTGAAAAACGAGACCATTTTTAGCACAGGCTCAAACCGCATGGATCAAATCATGCTATTAAAAATTCCCTAAAATACCGCACAATTATGTTTACAATGAAGCAAATAAAAAAAATACGAGTGTGCTTTAGACCACACGACTGAAGTAAAACTTCTTTAGCTCCATCTACATGTATGTTATATATATATGTTTATACAGGGTGTTCAGAGGTGGGAGGTCAATACTGAAGGGGGTGAAAGGTCAGACCGAGACAAGCAAAAAATCGTATGGGGGGGGGGGGGGCATCTCGCACCGTTTGGCAGTTACAGGGTGATTCGTAAATCAGGATTTTGCCTTATATGGGAACCGCTCTTGTATTTTTATCTTTTTTTCTACGCATCACAGCGGCCCCAAACTGATTTCAAAAAATCACTATTTGGAAGCCCTTTCCAAAAAAGTTTACACCACCCCCCTATCCCCAACCCCTTGGCCGCAATCCCCCCTGGAAGTTGAAAAAATTAACTTTTGTTTCACGATTTTTCACCTTTCGCCCCACTTTTCTCCGAAATTCATGTTATTAACATACCTACTTTTTATTTTTTTTAAGTTGCCTATCTAATTACCTTTCCAAAAAGGTGCAACATGCCCAGGTAGAAAAGGGTTGCAAAAGTCCTGAAATTAAAACATCCTCACAGGTACCTAATTACTTTATTGCACCATAATGGAAAAAGTCGTTAAGTAAACAATTTTTATGACAGCAAGTTCGGAAATGTTTGTTTAGGAAACAGAGGTAGTACATTTTTATTATTTCAGCAAAACAGTAATAAAATAATAAATGTAATCTCGTTAAATAGCGTTATTAGTTTATTATATCCAGTATTGACTCTTAAGTATTCTGACGCTCCGTTTCTAATACATCCTATGAATTATGGTATAAAAATGGGTAAGTTTGAAAGGACATTGACCACAGTTGAAGAAGCAAGCGATAAAACCGGGTGTTTAATAGAAAAAATTAAGATAAAATGGCAGAATGCAGTGTTGACGAGTATGCCGATATAATTTACGGGTACGGTTTAGTAGAAGGAAATGATAGTGAGGCCTTACGACAATACCGAAGGAGATTTCCGTATCGACGTGTACCCGACAGAAGGGTATTTTGAAGGACTTTCAGAAGGTCAAAAGAAACCGGAAGTGTAACCGCCCCCAGAGCAGAAACGCGCGCAGGAAAATCGGCCGATTCAGCGGACCCCGACCAACAAATCCTCAACATCGTCAGGAACATCCTTACATTACGCGTCTTTTATATTGTACGTTCGTGAGGCCTATTTTAGAGTACGCCTGTTGTGTTTGGTCACCTTTTTACTTTACTCATATTAATCGCCTGGAAGCCGTTCAACGTAGGTTTGTTCGCTTTGCACTTCGCGGTCTTCCTTGGAGCAATCCTATTTTACTACCTCCGTACATAGATAGGCTTAAACTTATAAAACTTGACACCTTAGAACATCGACGCAATGTCTCCAAAGCTGTCTTTGCCATGGATTGTTTGCAGGGTGGTATTGATTCTTCTGCATTGCTCTCGTCATTTAATATATCCATTCCTTCTCACTCCCTGAGGAACCGCGAATTTTTCAGCGTTCCTTATCATCGCACTAACTACGGTTTCAATGCGCCAATTGCATCTATGTCTCGTGTGTTCAATAATAATTATGATGTTATCGATTTTCATTTATCGAAGAAAACTCTTAAATCGCATATTATGTAGTTGATAAGTTCTGCATTGTATTTTTTTTTCCATAATTTCTTATATATATATATATTATAATTATGTATTTTTTAGTAATCAGCCATTTGATGAAATTGAATAAATAAATAAATAAACAGCCCTGTAATAAGCATCAGGCAGGTCGCACGAAGGTCAGGATTATCTTCAGGGAGAGTTTGGACCGTTGTGAACCGAGAGGGACTACATCCATACCACCATATCCCGGTCCAAGCACTACAGGAAGGAGATTCCGAAAGACGATTGCAATTTGCACTTGGCTGTTCGAGTCTGACATCGAAAACAGAAGGTTTCTAGACCGAATTCTGTGGACGGATGAATCGCAATTCACACGGGATGGCATCACAAACTTCCACAACCTCCACACCTGGTCAGATGTGAACCCACACAGGACCATGTGTCGGTCCTTCCAGCAAAGATTTTGTGTCAATATCTGGGCTGGCATCATCGGCAACCAGTTGAAAGGACCCTTCATCTTGCCCCAAGTGCTGAATAGTCAGCTATATTCGGACTTTTTGGAGAATACCCTTCCGGATCTGTTGAAGGACATCCCCCTGGCCACCAGAAGCGCAATTTATTTACAGCTCGACGGAGCACCTGCGCATACTGGGAACATTGTTAGGGCAACGTTGAATGAACTTTACCCAGAGCGCTGGATTGGACGAGGTGGACCGATTCCTTGGCCTGCTAGGCCACCGGACCTTACTCCACTGGACTTTTTCTTATAGGGAATGATGAAAGATGATGTTTACTCAAGAAAAATCAACACCAGACAAGAATTAGTTACCAGGATTGGGACTGCAGCCACGAAAATACGGGAGAGGCTGGCTACCATAGACCTCAAACAACGAAGGCTACTTGCATGCATCGAAACTAGCGGAGAACATTTTGAACAGCTTTTAAAGGACAAACGTTTTAATTGTAATTAGTTTTTAAGCGAACAAAATGTATTTTTTAGTAAACTTAAGTATAATTTCTTAAAAATTCGAATTATCATGATATTCTGTAAAAGGATTTTTGTAAATAAATTTTCGTATCCTTTTCCTACCTGGGCATGTTGCACCTTTTTGGAAAGGTAATTAGATAGGCAACTTAAAAAAAATAAAAAGTAGGTATGTTAATAACATGAATTTCAGAGAAAAGTGGGGCGAAAGGTGAAAAATCGTGAAATAAAAGTTAATTTTTTCAATTTCCAGGGGGGATTGCGGCCAAGGGGTTGCGGATAGGGGAGTGGTGTAAACTTTTTTGGAAAGGGCTTCCAAATAGTGATTTTTTGAAATCAGTTTGGGGCCGCTGCGATGCGTAGAAAAAAAGATAAAAATACAAGAGCGGTTCCCATATAAGGCAAAATCCTGATTTACGAATCACCCTGTAACTGCCAAACGGTGCGAGATGCCCCCCCCCCCCCCCCCACCCATACGATTTTTTGCTTGTCTCGGTCTGACCTTTCACCCCCTTCAGTATTGACCTCCCACCTCTGAACACCCTGTATATGTATACAGGGTGTAACATTATTAGATACGGATATTTTGAGAGGGGTATGTATACGTCCTAATAAACGCTTTGAGTGAAAAATCAACATTATCAGAGGACATTTTATTTTTCATACAAAAAATAAAATAATAATTGTCACAAAACGTAATCACCCTGTACACCACTAACGTTCCGAGAAACATTCCTACTACCTACACTACTACAAACAAACGCGGCCGATGGCGGCAGCGGCGGTCGGTATTTTCCAGCGCCATGTGACACTAGCGCAACCCCCGAGCGCCCCCACCGCGCGGGTCACCAGCTGGCGCGGACGGAACGCCCGCACGTTTGCGCAATTGCATTAAATCCTTTGTACGTGTCGCGTGTCTGTTCGCAAAAATATTCAAAATGCCGTACCGGTACACGAACGCCGAATACCTGAACATGGTGATATGTTATCGCTACGCGAATTGGAGCCTGCCTGCAGCTGTGGCCCTGTTTGTAGTAGTGTAGGTAGTAGGAAAGTTTCTCGGAACGTTAGTGGTGTACAAGGTGATTACGTTTTGTGACAATTACTATTTTATTTTTTGTATGAAAAATAAAATGCCCTCTGATAATGTTGATTTTTCACTCAAAGCGTTTATTAGGACGTATACATACCCCTCTCAAAATATCCATATCTAATAATGTTACACCTTATATATGTATAATATACAGGGTGTTCAGAGGTGGGAGGTCAATACTGCAGGGGGTGAAAGGTCAGACCGAGACAAGCAAAAAATCGTATGGGTGGGGGGGGGGCATCTCGCACCGTTTGGCAGTTACAGGGTGATTCGTAAATCATGATTTTGCCTTATATGGGAACCGCTCTTGTATTTTTATCTTTTCTTCTACGCATCGCAGCGTCCCCAAACTGATTTCAAAAAATTACTATTTCTTTATTTACTAGCCCTTTCCAAAAAAGTTTACACCACCCCCCTATCCCCAACCCCTTGGCCAGAATCCCCCCTGGAAGTTGAAAAAATTAACTTTTATTTCACGATTTTTCACCTTTCGCCCCACTTTTCTCTGAAATTCATGTTATTAACATACCTACTTTTTATTTTTTTTAAGTTGCCTATCTAATTACCTTGCCAAAAAGGTGTAACATGCTCAGGTAGGAAAAGGATACGAAAATTTATTTACAAAAATTCTTTTACAGAATATCATGATAATTCGAATTTTTAGGAAATTATACTTAAGTTTACTAAAAAATACATTTTGTTCGCTTAAAAACTAATTACAATTAAAACGTTTGTTTTTGCTGTTGAAAATGTTCTCCGCTAGTTTCGATGCATGCAAGTAGCCTTCGTTTTATTTCACGTTTGAGGTCTATGGTAGCCAGTCTCTTCCGTATTTTCGTGGCTGCAGTCCCAATCCTGGTAACTAATTCTTCTCTGGTGTTGATTGGTCTTGACTAAACTTCATCTTTCATCATTCCCTATAAGAAAAAGTCCAGTGGAGTAAGGTCCGGTGACCTAGCAGGCCAAGGAATCGGTCCACCTCGTCCAATCCAGCGCTCTGAGTAATGTTCATTCAACCTTGCCCTAACAATGTTCTCAGTATGCGCAGGTGCTCCGTCGAGCTGTAAATAAATTGCGCTTCTGGTGGCCAGGGGGATGTCCTCCAACAGATCCGGAAGGGTATTCTCCAAAAAGTCCGAGTATAGCTGACTATTCAGCACTTGGGGCAAGATGAAGGGTCCTATCCACCACCAGTTGCCGATGATGCCAGCCCAGACATTTACACTAAATTTTTGCTGGAAGGACCGACACCTGGTCCTATGTGGGTTCACATCTGACCAGGTGTGGAGGTTGTGGAAGTTTGTGATGCCATCCCGGGTGAATTGCGATTCATCCGTCTACAGAATTCGGTCTAGAAACCTTCTGTTTTCGATGTCAGACTCGAACAGCCAAGTGCAAATTGCAATCGTCTTTCGGAATCTCCTTCCTGTAGTGCTTGCACCGGGATATGGTGGTATGGATGTAGTCCCTCTCGGTTCACAACGGTCCAAACTCTCCCTGAAGACAATCCTGACCTTCGTGCGACCTGCCTGATGCTTATTACAGGGCTGTTCCTGACGATGTTGAGGATTTGTTGGTCGGGGTCCGCTGAATTGGACGATTTTCCTGCTCGCGTTTCTGCTCTGGGGGCGGTTACACTTCCGGTTTCTTTTAACCTTCTGAAAGTCCTTGAAAATACCCTTCTGTTGGGTACCCGCCGATTCGGGAATCTCCTTTGGTATTCTCGTACGGCCTCACTATCATTTCCTTCTACTAAACCCTACACGTAAATTATATCGGCATACTCGTCAACACTGAATTCTGCCATTTTACCTTAATTTTTTCTATTAAACACCCGTTATTATCGCTTGCTTCTTCAACTGTGGTCAATGTCCGTTCAAACTTTCCCATTTTTATACCATAATTCATAGGAGGTATTAGAAATGGAGCGTCAGGATACTTAAGAGTCAATACTGGATATAATAAACTAATAACGCTATTTAACGAGATTACATTTATTATTTTATTACTGTTTTGCTGAAATAATAAAAATGTACTACTTCTGTTTCCTAAACAAACATTTCCGAACTTGCTGTCATAAAAATTGTTTACTTAACGACTTTTTCCATTATGGTGCAATAAAGTAATTAGGTACCTGCGAGAATGTTTTAATTTCAGTACTTTTGCAACCCTTTTCTACCTGGGCATGTTGCACCTTTTTGGAAAGGTAATTAGATAGGCAACTTAAAAAAAATAAAAAGTAGGTATGTTAATAACATGAATTTCGGAGAAAAGTGGGACGAAAGGTGAAAAATCGTGAAATAAAAGTTAATTTTTTCAATTTCCAGGGGGGATTGTGGCCAAGGGGTTGGGGATAGGGGGGTGGTGTAAACTTTTTTGGAAAGGGCTTCGAAATAGTGATTTTTTGAAATCAGTTTGGGGCCGATGAAATACAAGAGCGGTTCCCATATAAGGCAAAATCCTGATTTACGAATCACCCTGTAACTGCCAAACGGTGCGAGATGCCCCCCCCCCCCCCACCCATACGATTTTTTGCTTGTCTCGGTCTGACCTTTCACCCCCTGCAGTATTGACCTTCCACCTCTGAACACCCTGTATACATGTATATAATATACATATATTCATTTTCTACAAATATTTAAATTTATTATCGGTTTTCATTGATAAATTAGTGCTCGCCCTCTCTCTCTTGCTTCTACAGTAATATACGAAACGTAACTCTCTTATCTTTCTATCTCCACTAACTTATATCTACTTCCGTTCGCCTCGGCCCGATCACACTTTTCCTAACGCTCTCGTCATGCATTTACCAGCTTACTCCCCAAAGTCAAGCGTGCGTAAAGAAATTTTACTTCACAACTTCACAACCCACGTTGCGATTCGAACCCATGACCTCTGAACCCCAAGTCCAACTGTTCACCACTGCACCAAACGCCGCTTTACTTCAAAAGCATCCCCACGCTGGTATTCGAACCCGTGACCTCTGAATCCCAAGCCCAACTGTTCACCACTGCACCAAACGTCGCGTTGGTCTTGCCCGATCGCACTTTTTGCAACGTCTCGTCATGCATTCACCAGCTTACTCCCCAAAGTCAAGCGTGCGTAAAGCAGTTTTACTTCAAAAATAATTAAGCTTTCATGAACCAATTTCTTTTATATCACGCTCAATTTTAAGTTTTTCACAAAAATGTTCCTCGCGGCAATCAGCTGGTGACTTATGAAAAACAAAGATAGCTATACAAATTATTTTTCTGCCTTTGTCTAACCTTCATATTTCTCGCTTACACCAACCCAAGCTAAATTTTCATTCAATCATTTTTTCTTGATACTTTTTTTCGCACTAGTAGGTTGTTCGAACTAAACTGCTCTACATTCTTTTCGGAAAGAATTTTTAAGTGTCATTGCTGTCGTTTCTGATATTCTATATATCACTCATTAAATACAATAACGTCATAACTCAAAAATTGTCATTTTTCATAAAATGCATTTCAAAGATTAGGCTCTTTGTTATTTCAGTAAGAAATAGTTTCAAAACTACCTCTCCCTTGTCGCGAATTATGGAAGCTCAGATATGACGTTTTTACAGTTAAAATACAGTTAAAAGTATGTACGAAATTTAGTCCACCCGTATAAGTAATTCAACAATAATGATTTTTGAGTTATGACGTTATTGCATTTAATGAGCGATATATCTGGTGCCTGAAAATGAGTGAAAAAATTAAACGTAAGTATTGCGATTAATTCATATTCTTTTCCATAGGCAAGTAAAAATATATTTTCAATAAAAATTTACAGTCAATGAGGAGGAAATCTTCAAATTAATTGAGTTGAGGGCCGAGAAGTTTGATGGCCGGTTTACCGGCAAGAAATTCGACAATAATGCAGGATGGAATTAATGTTAAGAGCTGTTGCAGTTTTAATTTCTTCAAATAAAAATTCTTACTTATAGGGCTATAACCTGTGCCTTGGGCTACAAGGAAGATTTCTACAAAGCGATCAAAAAGAAATGGGAGAATTTCATACAAAAATACAAGGTTAGCCATACAACTGCTAAAACATATTATACATATATTTTTATAATATATTAAAGAAACTGAAAAGGCCTCAGTCTAGCTTAAGCACCGAGGATGGTCCCGATTTGCCAATAAATTGGTCAGATTACACGGCAATTGATCGGATTATGGCAGAAAAGCATATAATCTCATCTGTGAAGCTTTCTTTTTTATTTCTTTCTTCAATAGAATATTCTGGCCACAGTTCGAATTCATTAAACTTTGATAAGTTATCATGCGGCTCAAAATCTGACAATGTGAATTCTGATGAGATATATGCAGGCTCCTCTTCACCACAAGTACCTACTTCCGATGAATACTTCGAGAATTTGGGAAAAAGTTAACGCCAGCAAAAAGGAAACACAACAATGAAATGTTGGAATATTTGCAGAAAAGGGATAAAAAAATATTAAATCAAAATAAATCCTTGATAAAAATAATGAAAAAGAAAATGGAGATGGCGTTGCAATTAGCGATGTGTCTTCAGAAAGTGATTTATTTTTCGACGTATTAGGTACGACATCGAAAAATCAGTCACTTCCTGAGTATGTATTACAATTTTTTGTTGTTGCCGTTTTTTTACTCCGTTCAAGTACCTGAGGATTTTTGATGTGCTTTTTATCGTTATTATTTATTTGTAATAAAAACAAATTCTTGTAGGAAGTGTTTTATTCGTTATTTAAAATGCTGCATAGCTCATCCCTAAAATAATTTGCATTAGGAGATGCTTCTGTAGAGGATGTTTGTACATCTTCGAAGGTTTCTTCAGAGGCTGGTTCAAAAACATCATTCTCAGCTGTACAAATATTATGCATTATACAGCACGCTGCAATTACATTTGTGGTTTTGGATAAACTCAGTTCTGAATTTTTAAAACGCCATCTCTGCTTCATCATTCCAAAAGACCTTTCTATAATATTACGAGCCATACTATTATGTTCGTTAAAATGCCTTTGTTGCTGTGTTAAAGGAACTCGACGCTTTTTATAAGGCGTTAAAATTTTTATAGGTTCCACGAATAATGTGTACCCGGCATCTGCTAAGAGAAAATCTAAAAACAAATTTGCTGTATAGTTTAATTCTTTTTAAAGTCAGTCAGTTACTTTGGGGAGGACAGCTTCCGTTTAGGTACAAAGGGCTCCAATGCAAAACTCCCTGGTCACGAACACTACCTAAAAGAAAAGTGATAACAAATGATAACACCATATTATTACCAGGAAAACCAGTGAAAATATTAATAAATTTTCTATTTGCGTCGCATACAGGTTGAAGCTGAATAGGGAGTAGGTCAGTTTCCTAGTAACATATTGATCATGAACACGAGTAGGGCAGCGGCTATTAAAATACGTTCCGTCTAAAGCTCCTAAAGCGTTGGAGAATATTGTTGATCGCCTTGAAATAAGAAAAGTCAGAACTTAATTTGTTTAATGAATATAAAATATTTTGGACTTTTTGAAGCTAACGTACTTTACCTCGCATGGCTAATCCACGTCCGATATCTGGGAATTCTTCAGGAGGTGTCAATTTGATGAACCTAAATGTGTTATCCACCAAGATTTTTAGTAATCTCTTCACTATATCATAAACCGTAGTTAGAGGAAGTCCTACAGCAACAGAAACAACTCTGTAACTAGAACCACTTTCTAACCAAAACAGAAAAGTGGCGGTTTCAAACTGCACACTCCATCCATGTCTTTTTGTCCCAATGAATTCTGCCAAATGCCAAACTTCTATAGGACACTCGAATATGTTTCCTGCACAAGTTTTCATTACCATTTAAAATAGCTATGAACTCAGGATTGTATACAGGCTTCAGGTATTCCCTTCTTTCCAACTGAAACATATATTTAAAGCATTGAAATCTGTAAATTTTCTTTCTTACCACAACATTGGCAATAATTTCCTTCTCAACGGCCAAAAGCTGGCAATTATTATGGCAAATATAGAACACAACGTCCATTCCAAAATCCATTTTTAGTGTACTTGAGAGAACACTACATACAAGTTTGACAGATAAAAAAGTCCTAGTGCAAAGCAACCTACTTCTAGTTTCGAACGCCCTACGCACTATTCGGGGTTTTTAGGAGAACATTCAGTGCATGTGAATTCGAAAACGGCCTTAGATTAGGCATATTCACCTAATTTTAAGGTTTCCTGAGGATTTAAGACGACGGGAAGAGTGGTACAGATGTCTTCAAATTAATTTAGAAGAAGTTACCTTCCAGCAGGAAATGTATCTCTGTGAGATGCATTTCTCAGAAGAGGATATATTTAAGTCTGAATTTCGAGCGCGAGTTAGGAATAATTGTATTCCAATAAAAGTGGAATACTTATTCTTAGAAGATAAGTTAGAGGTAATTGTTTAAGGGGTTACATACGTACAGAATTTTTAGAAAATCGATTTTTTTTTTGTTTACAAATTATTATTCTCTAAAGTTTTAGGCGTATTTCTGTGAAAGTCGATTGTAAAAATTCTCCATAGATCGAAAGTTATTATAGAAAACGTGACAGCCCGACGATAGTCTGATGCGCGCAGGTAGCTGTCCCTTGTTTGAGGCAGCTAGCCGTTACTTTCTGAGCCTTTCAGCCTGTCGGAAAAAAATAAACAATAACAATTTTTTACTGACAAGGAAGGCATACAATATGAAGCTGGAATGGGAGATTAGACGTAAGTTAACAACATAAATTAAAAAATTCATAAAGTTCTTGCGCGCGCAGCTCGACCTCGAGCGAAACGCACTTGAAACTTTAAATGCGTTTTTCTCAAAACTACTTTTTCCGGCACGGTTTACATGATAACTCATACAGATTTTAATATTTTCGAAATTGTTTTCTCTATAGTCTGTCGAGCCGGATATTTGATATTGTGATTACAAAATTTTATAAACATAATTAAAGTGTGAAATTTATGACACAAAATACACTTTTTTTTTTAAATGCGGTAAGTTGCCAAATTTTCCGAATTTCAAAAATCCGGCTCGACAGACTATAACCACAACTTTTACAAGAATTGTTTTACGTGTTGCAGATCCATCAACATTTCAGGCAGAAATGATGTAAACCATGGACCAACAAAAAGAAATACATTTTTTTATAAAGTTTACATACTAGTAAACAATGTGTAAAAGTTATTTTTCTTAATTTCTATTGCTATCCGTTCTAAAAACAGTTTTACTTTTAGCGCATTTTTGGCGCTGCTGTACGGATGTAACCCCTTAATAGATTTCAGTTTATACCTAGTTTTAGATATGTTTTTGATGATATACGCCAGGAGCAAGCATTATTTCGTCACAATGTAACATAATTTTTAATATGAATGTACCACTGACATAGAGGGACTGGACTGCTAACCGCCGCACTATGATATATTTGGACGAATTTTTTCCATTTTTGAATTAACTCCCGATAGAATAATGCTATTGAGATGAATTTTTTTAAATTAAAGTACACACTTTGGCAAGTTCTGGTGACCTTTATTTGACCTTGATAATTGGCTTCAAAGTTGTTAAGGGTATCAAAGCATTCTTTAACAAGTCTAGACGAGAAACGCCATGACGAGAGTGCCTTGAGGGCCGCTTGGTTATCGGAGAAGATAGTGATATTGGCACCTTTAAGTCTCTTGTTAATGTTGAGAAGGGCGCAGGCTTCAATGGCGTGGATTTCAGCCTGGAAAACACTGGGCCATTTGCCCATTGCTATCGAGACCTTGGTGTTGGGTCCATAGACACCAGCACCAACATCATGTTCCGTTTTTGAGCCATCTGTGAACCAACGGAGAGTTCTGGGGTCCAGACTGAGGCCGCCGCCATTCCAGTCTGCACGTTCAGGGAATCCTGAATCTCCTCCCGAAGCTCAGTTCCCTGGTCATGTAGTCTGTTATATAACAGATCCTTAAGTCAGGGATGCGCTGCAGGATGCTCATGTGACCATTGTCAGCAATTTGCATTTTGGATGTGATTTGCCCTCTCAGAGCACTAATTGCAGCTGATTTCAAAATGAAAAAGTGCAGGGGTTCGAGTCCTACTATCGCCTCCATGGCGATAGTATGTTTAAAGATTTAGTTACTAGTATATTTGATAACGAATCGAATGGCGTTCTGTTTGTTAAAATCGGTTGAATAGTTTTTGAGATACAGATGCGGCCATTTTCAAAAATGTGATTTCGAGAAAAACGCGTTCAAAGTTTTTGTTATATAATTTTTACATATAAAACGTTTAGAGCTGCCGTTACAAATATAGGTGTAATATTTTTTTCTTTTACGAATTTCTTAAAACTGTTTTAGGAGAGTGTTTGTGTGATGTTAAGAAGCATTTTTATGAAAAAAAAAAAAAAAATGATTTTTTTTCGATTTTGAAAGTAAAGGTCCCCTTAATAGATTTCAATACTTATATATTCTAAAAACCTGAGCATCAGTTAAGTCTCGATTTTTATATAGAAAAACTGAGATTCAAATTGGAATCGACTTGGTTTTTCTACATAAAAATTCAGACTTTGCTCAGTTTTTGGAATATGAGCCATTATATTTATGTTGTTCAGATTATTAAGATTTCATTTGAAATCCACTTTTAATTTGGCTAATTTTCTAATATGTTTTGGTATCTGTTCAGAGAAGGTTTTACAACAAATTTTAGACGGGTGGTAAGGCTAACTAATGTATTATAACTTTTTCTTTATAATAATATTTTTATATTCGAATTAGAATACATTAACTATTTCCAGATGGGTCTGTAAAGATGTGGATGCGAATATAAAGTCTCTCCCATCAAAATGCCATCCTTACCTTCTCGTGGTAGACCCGTTTATACTAACAAGGCTCTGCTCAAATAACTTACCAATAATATTATAAATAACGCATACAAATTATGAGGAGAATATTATTTATACAAAATTGACTACGAACGTTTTTTAAGAATTAGTAACAACAAATCCCGGCGAATACTTATAATTTCTCGATATTTTAAAATGAAATATTTCATGGCTTCAGGAATCTTTAATTCAAATTGTTGAGGTCATCAATTCAACCTAAATATTTCATTTTATTTTCAATAAATTTTAAATCTCAGAAATATCACATAACCCACTTCTTCACCTCATCAACTCTACATAAAAGAGCTCTTGTTTTAAAAAATCACTTTTATTCAGAAGAAGGAAGAAATACATATATATAATACAAAAATGACGAGAAATATTTCGAATATTTAAATTCTGCTGCAGAATATAAATTCCTAAGCAGTCAATTGTTATCCAGATTCGGCGGTTTGGATTTTTCACATTAAATTAAATTAGATCGCGAATATGTAAAGTTGGCTGCCTGCCTCGCAAGAGCGAGATAGAATTCGGCCAAAATTTGATCTTATTTTCGAAGCGAGTTTTTGTACGGGATCAGCAGTCCAGTTCTTATACGTTAGTGTGAATGTACTAACGGTATAAAGGGTTATGGCAATACCACTCAAATTCGCAGCTTCAAAGAAGTACTAGATTAAGGCAGTTGAGTGTAATAATTGACAATCAGCTGTTTTCGCTTGGTAGCGGTTTGCGATCTGTTTTATTCAAATGAAGATGAATCTTTGTAAAATTAGTAAATATATAGTAGTGGATAAAATTATTGAAAGGGACTCTGTAAGTACTTTACTGAAATTACACATGCTGCATTATATGGCTGAATTGAAGATCTTGGTTCCTATTTCCGAAATTGGAAGAATTGGTGTACGGATATTTGCCAGATTTGCCTTTGCATTAAAGGCATATTCTTGAAAGTCGTGCACCAGTCTTCTTGTATAAGTGGTCGAAAATATCAGAAATTCTGAGCAGTCGAAAAATAATGTTAAAAGCGAAATACCTTTTAAACTTCAGTTAGTAAATTAGAATAGGAATGTTTGTCCAGTGGCAATTCGCGCAGAAGTTAATTGAAGTTGATTGCATTTCAAAGTTCTCAAATGTAACGTAAAGTGGCCTATTTCGCCTCCGCCTCCCTAAGTCCGACCACTTTATACTTCTGCTAATAACTTTTCCGATGCATGTAAAAAAGGCAATGATTGTTACAATATGTACCTGCATATCTCAAGTTATAGTGGTCAAGAATAGCCAATAATTGATTGCAATTTGTTTAATTGATTGGAGTGATTACTGCAGAAGTCCTATTCTTGTATAAAATTTTAGAAGAAATCCTTAAATCTGGCGTACTGATTTTAAGTGTTTTTGCAATAGTTTTAAAGCATTGAGGTTAATACTTTACGATTTTTTTCCCACACATTTACCTTTTAGTAGTGCCCAAAGACAATATTTATTATGAATTCTTATACATAATTTGTTAACAAAAAACAATAAAATATTGTTGGTCGGAAATAGGACAACGGAGTTGTGAGCAAAGCCCTAATACCGACCGGTGGTCGGTATAAGGCAATTTGCAGAATACTTTGAAATTAAAAAAGAAAAAGTATAATTTTTATTGTGTAATTATAAAAACCATAGCATAATGACTTGCTTCCTACTTACGACTTACCAAAAAATGTTTCTGAACGTAGTTAACTTAGTCAGAAATGCAAGCAATATTTGTACAATTGTTTTTTATTCTACAGAAGGTGTTTACTTTTCTAATTTGTCTTTCGTTTTTAATATTCAAATAATAGTGAAAAATTATATTCACTTTAAATATGAACAAAAGCATTTAAAAATGCTTGACAATTTTTGTAAATAATATTATTTTTAATTTCACTTAAACCATCTAAAACGGTCGGCAATTAGGATATATATTTTGATTAGTTTGCGCATTTCCGACCTATTGGTCGGATATTAACCTATTAATGCGCAAAACGAGAGTTTTGTGCACCCAAGTTCAATTGTACGCTTCGTATATAAAATTGGGGCAATTTTCTTTCAAAATCGTATATAGGTGGTTTTTACGGATGGTCTTTCAGGATGGCTACTTTGTACGGCAATTTAATTACAAATTTTGGATTTTTTTACACGAAAAGAATCAACTTTACAAAAAAGTGTAGAAAACAGAAAATGCTTGAAGTTATCCAAAGAAAACTTGTGAATTTTCTTCAGTTTTTTCTCGAATTTTTTTGGTTTTTTGAATTTGGCCAGTTTTTGGAAAATCCAAAAATGTGCCAAAAAGTCCTGAAAAAATTCACACGTGTTCTTTGGCTATGGCTAATTATAAACACTTTGTGTTCTATAAAGTTTATTCGTAAAATTGATCCTTAAAAATAAAAACCTTGGTGATATTTTTACTCAAAAAGGAGTAATTTAACGAATAAATTTTATAGGACAAAAAGTGCCTGAGAATACATGTGAATTTTTTCAAAATTTTTCGGAACATTTTTGGATTTTCAAAAAATTGCCCAAATCCAAAAAACCACCAATTCACACCTGTTCTTTGGCTAATTTCAAGCATTTTCTGTTCTATAATTTTTTTTTGTAAAGTTGATCCTTTTCGTATAAAAAAATCCAAAGTTTTTTATTACATTTCTGTACAAAATGGCCATTGTGCAAAAACCAAAGCAAAGCATAGTTTGAGAAAGTTTAGGCATTCGGACCGCAATTTCTGGTAGTTATATGATCATTCAATAGCAACAACGACAAGATAATTGACTTTGAAAAGAAAAATGACCAAGAAAAATCAGCACTGTTTTTTTTTTAAAAACCAGAAAATAATAAGGGTTTTGAAGCTTTTATGCAAAACAAATACAGATTCTGAAAGAGCAACCCCAAAAACCCCTTATATACGAATTTGGAAGAAAATCGCCCCAATTTGCGATTCGAATCGTAAAATTCAACTTGCGTGCACAAAATCCTCGTTTTGCGCATTAATGGGTTAATAGGTTAAGGGGCACTAGTGTAACCGCCTGAAAATAAGTGATTTTAGGGAATTTTTTTAAAGACAACTACTGCATGAAATGTTTTAATAGTTAAGAATATACTTATATATATATATATATATATACAGGGTGTTCAGTGGTGGGAGGGAAATATTGCAGGAGGTGAAAGGTCAGACCGAGACAAGCAAAAAATCGTATCGCAACATGCCCAGGTACGAAAAAGATACGAACATTTATTTACAAAAATCCTTTTACCAGCCAAGTGCGAGTCGGAATCGCGCACCGAGGGTTCCGTAAAATATTTTTATTATATGATGTAACTAAAAATTTACGGTTTTCGCAATTTTTCCTTTATCTGTGCTATAAGACGTTGCTTCGTACCAAATTTCAAGATTCTGAGTTAACGGGAAGTACCCTGTAGGTTTTGATTCCCTTGCGAGTGTCGAAAATTTGCGGCATAAACGGCTGTATCTTTTGATTGCGTTGGCTTAGTAGTTTGATTTTTTCACAGCTCCAAGGGACAGTAGACCTGAGTATTTGATATAAATTCCAGCGTGATACCTCCATGCGTTCCTGAGAAAAAGGGTCTTGACAGACAGACAGACGGACGGACGGACAACAAAGTGATCCTGTAAGGGTTCCGTTTTTTCCTTTCGAGGTACGGAACCCTAAAAATACATTTTGTTCGCTTAAAAACTAATTACAATTAAAACTTATGTCCTACAAAAGCTGTTCAAAATGTTCTCCGCCAGTTCCGATGCATGCAAGTAGCCTTCGTCTTATTTCGCGTTTGAGGTCTATGGTAGCCAGTCTCTCCCATATTTTCGTGGCTGCAGTCCCAATCCTGGTAACTAATTCTTCTCTGGTGTTGATTGGTCTTGAGTAAACTTCATCTTTCATCATTCCTCAAGAAAAAGTCCAGTGGAGTAAGGTCCGGTGACCTAGCAGGCCAAGGAATCGGTCCACCTCGTTGCCCTAACAATGTTCCCAGTATGCGCAGGTGCTCCGTCGTGCTGTAAATACATTGCGCTTCTGGTGGCCAGGGGATGTCCTCCAACAGATCCGGAAGGGTATTCTCCAAAAAGTCCGAATATAGCTGACTATTCAGCACTTGGGGCACGATGAAGGGTTCCATCAATTGGTTGCCGATGATGCCAGCCCAGACATTGACACTGAATCTTTGCTGGAAGGACCGACACCTTTTTGTGGAAGTTTGTGATGCCATCCCGGGTGAATTGTGATTCATCCGTCCACAGAATTCGGTATAGAAACCTTCTGTTTTCGATATCAGACTCGAGCAGCCAAGTGCAGAATTGCAATCGTCTTTCGGAATTTCCTTCCTGTAGTGC
Organism: Dysmachus trigonus; assembly: GCA_949715965.1. Classification (NCBI taxonomy): domain Eukaryota; kingdom Metazoa; phylum Arthropoda; class Insecta; order Diptera; family Asilidae; genus Dysmachus; species Dysmachus trigonus. Next base: position 31,261,634 of record OX454321.1, on the reverse strand, counting down.
TTGGACCGGGATATGGTTGTATGGATGTAGTCCCTCTCGGTGCACAACGGTCCAAACTCTCCCGGAAGACAATCCTAACCGTCGTGCGACCTGCCTAATGCTTATTTCAGGGCTGTTCCTGACGATGTTGAGGATTTGTTGGTCGGTGTCCCCTGAATCGGCCGATGTCTGGGGGCGGTTACACTTCCGGGTTCTTTTAACCTTCTGAAAGTCCTTGAAAATACCCTGCTGTCGGGTACACGCTGATTCGGGAATCTCCTTTGGTATTCTCGTACGGCCTCATTATCATTTCCGTCTACTAAACCGTACACGTAAATTATATGGGCATACTCTTCAACACTGAATTCTGCCATTTTATCTTAATTTTTTCTATTAAACACCCGTTATTATCGCTTGCTTCTTCAACTGTGGTCAATGTCCTTTCAAACTTACCCATTTTTATACCATAATTCATATGAGGTATTAGAAATGGAGCGTCAGGATACTTAGGAGTCAATACTGGATATAATAAACTAATAACGCTATTTAACGAGATTACAGTTATTATTTTATTACTGTTTTGCTGAAATAATAAAAATGTATTACCTGTGTTTCCTAAACAAACACTTCCGAACTTGCTGTCATAAAAATTGTTTACTTAACGACTTTTTTCATTATGGTGCAATAAAGTAATTAGGTATCTGTGAGGATGTTTTAATTTCAGGACTTTTGCAACCCTTTTCTACCTGGGCATGTTGCACCTTTTTGGAAAGGTAATTAGATGGGCAACTTAAAAAAAATAAAAAGTAGGTACAGTGCTGTGCAAAACATTTGCAACTAACATCATAGTTTCTTACAGATCATTATAAAATTTCCTAAACCACTGATACCGAAAAAAGTTTTACAGTGCATTATTCTTTATTATGTCTAGTGTCCAGATATAACAATAGCAGAATGTAATATCCCATAATAAGGGAGCAATATCCAGTTTTTTATTCAACGTAACAATTTTGCCTGTGCAAAACATTTGCAACTTTATATATCAACAAATACTTTTCTCGGAATAAATGAGAATTGCCAGTACTTTGTTAGTTAACTGTTATTTTTTATTCCATATATAGTTAATAAAAAATAATAAAAATAATTTTCTATTCCGATCCAACTACTGCAGAGCATATAATCCAGTCTGTCGGTCAGGTCCATGCGCGGAAGTGTATTATTAAAATATTTTTTTCCTTTAAACGCAATTAAACTAAAAGTTCGTAAAATAGGAGTAATTAATTTTACAACGAAATAAAAAACCGAATAAAATAGCTAGATCCACCATATCCAGAATTATAAGCAGTTTTAAAAAGACTGGGAGTATTGAAAATATTCAAAAAGGTGGTAGACCAAGGAAAACGACAAAGGCTGAGGATCGTAGAATTTAAATTTTAAGTAAATCTCGGCCTTTCCTCAGTTCAAGGTACTCCGGTAAAAAACGAATAAAACCTGGATGTGGATCCTTCGACGTAAGAAGACGAGCCATAGAAACCGATCTTAAGAGCTACAGGCCAGCGAAAAAGCCACTACTTTCCGAAAAAAATGGTTGAGCTCGACTTGTCTTTGCTCAAAGTCATTTAGAATGGCCCCTAGAAAAATGGAGAACTGTCCTTTTTTCGGATGAGTGTAAGTTTAACTTAGTGGGGCTAAATGGAGGGCAAAAAGTAGGACGACCGACGAACAAACGACTAAATCCGCGATAAACTGTGGTAACTATGAAGCATGGAAGTGGTAATACAATGGTCTGGGGGTGTTTATCAGCTCAGGGCGTGGGACCTCTTTATGAAATACCACGGATAATGAAAGCGGAGGACTACAAAAACATTATGGAAAATGTTATGCTCCCTTACACAGAGCAAGAAATGCCCCTGCGCTGGCCCTTCGAACAGGACAATGATCCCAAGCACACCTCTAGACTTCTTCAGGCTTGGTTTTCGCAGCAAAACATTGAAGTTTTGAAATGGCTCGCACAGTCCCCAGATCTCAACCCCATAGAAAAGCTATGGCAACTGGTTAAGAAGAATATGAGGGGTCAATTTTACAACAACCGTGACGAACTCTTTAATGGTATAAAAAAGGCTTGGAATGATATAACTTCTTTACATATTGAGTCGCTATTTAATTCTATGCAAAGAAAATGTGCAGCAGTTATTGTAAATAAAGGCTATTCAACCAAATATTAATGATAATATATATTTAAAGTCGCCAACATTGTTAATGTCAAGGAGTTGCAAATGTTTTGCACAGTCAGTTTTGTATCTTAGTATGAAAAAACGAATATTTCTCCTTTTTTATTGAATAGTTACCTTTAGTTTTTTAATATTCTTAAATTAGATATAATAGAGAATAAAATACTGTATTAGCTTTTTTGTTTTTAAGAATTTAAGGTTTTTTGTAGTAAGACATAGAAAATGGGGTTTTAGTTTCAAATGTTTTGCACAGCACTGTATGTTAATAACATGAATTTCGGAGAAAAGTGGGCCGAAAGGTGAAAAATCGTGAAATAAAAGTTAATTTTTTCAACTTCCAGTGGTGATTGTGGCCAATGGGTTGGGGATAGGGGGTGGTGTTGACCGTTTTGGAAAGGGCTTCGAAATAGTAATTTTTTGAGATCGGTTTGGGGCCGCTGCGATGCGTAGAAAAAAAGATAAAAATACAAGAGCGGTTCCCATATAAGGTAAAATCCTGATTTACGAATCACCCTGTAACTGCCCCCCCCCCCCCCCCCCCCCCCCCCACCCATACGATTTTTTGCTTGTCTTGGTCTGACCTTTCACCCCCTGCAATATTTCCCTCCCACCTCTGAACACCCTGTAGGTGTGTACATAGAATGTAGAGAAACACCTATATACATTTGTATATCCATCAAGAATATTACAGATTTTTTAAATGTATGATAATCTCGTTTGAAGTTAAATACCAAGCAAACGGCGAACAATTCGATTAGCATATTTTATTTATTTATAGTTCTTTTTATAAAAATTGATGTATATTTCAAAAATTCGTCCGCCATGTTGCACCCTCCATTTTGAATTTTTTAAATCTAACATTAGATTCGTAATCAGCGACCTCAAAAACTTTTATTTATAGTTCCTTTTATAAAAATTGATGTATTTTTCAAAAATTCGTCCGCCATGTTGGACCCGCCATTTTGAATTTTTTAAATCTGACATCAGATTCGTAATCAGCTACTCCAAAAACTCCTTAATACTGGTTTTCACGAAAAAAACTGATGTCTGAAACAATATACATCATGTGTTATTGCTAGGGGTAATTTACCCCCATGAGGAGCTTTTTTCAGGAAAACCCAAAAACAGGTCAATTTTGTTTTTCAAAATCGTATGTAAAAAAATATTTGTCAATGATTTTTAACTAAAACTGTTATTTTTGTGACGCAAAAATATAATTTATTCTGCAATAAAAAATAAGGGTTGCAACCCCCGGGAACCGAATTACTTACAAAAGGTTAGTATATTTATGAGACATCATTTCCACTTTGTTTCATTCGAAAAAATTCATTAGAACTTGAGATATTTAGGAAAAACTGTTTTTGGGGGTAAACTTAGGGGTACTTGCGTATCCGCAGATAAAGAAAAATACGTGTTTCTTACTTTTCGATGCTCTACAACATATCTCAATTTCATCAAAATCGGTGAGACACACCTGAGAACGTTTCCTTGTAAGAAGTAAGTAAAACTTCAAACTCATTGCTTGTCAAATACAATTCCTTGGCAAACAAACAGAGCTATGAGCTTCATATTATGAAAGAAAAGTTTTATGTTCTTATTCCTATTACATATTGAAGGACTGCTTTAGTTTATTTTTTTATGTTTAAGAAATTTTATATTGTTTAACATTTTGTTTACTATATATTAGGGTGCTTTTTTTTCGTGACTATTTTTTTTTCAGTCCCACCTCGAAATTTTGTGGTAAATACCTAAACAAAAATTCTCTGAAAATTGGAGCCATTAATATTAATATTACGTACGAGACCAAAGCGTATACAAATTTCCCATATAAAATACACGTAAACTTTGATTATTTTTCTTCAAAACTCTACAGCTCAGAGGCATTTTATGGTATAATCTTGGTCAATGGTAGGATTTCTTCAGAACTGAATGCTCTACAAAAGTGTTAATTACGGTATAACCCTAACTCCCACCAGCGAGGTAGTACGGGTCACTAACCCCAATTTTGCCATGAAATTCTCGCTTTTTGCCCCTATCTCGTAAACAACAAAAGGTACAGAAAAAGTAAATATGACAAACTTGTAGCAAACTCAATTTCCTACAAAAAAGTTCTGAACACCAAATTGCTAACATCAATATTTCTTGAGATATTGGGCTTTGAAGTTGAGGTAGTGTTTCTACAATTTAGCTTAATAATCCATGTAAATTCCACACTACCTCAACTTCAAAGCCCAATATCTCAAGAAATATCGATGTTAGCGATTTGGTGTTCAAGAACTTTTTAGAGGAAATTCAATTGATCATTTAGGAGGAAATTCAATTGATCATTTAGGTCCGTATCCGAAAAGCAAAAATGGAAATTGCTACCTTGTAGATCCCTACTGGACTCCTTTTCAAAGCTTGTTTTGCTGAAAGCGGTCAAGAAGACAAACACAAGTGGAAGTTACTGGAAGAAATGAGCCAATATCTGGGAACTGCCCGATTTATTATAACAGATAGAGGTACAGCTTTTATGTGAAAGTAGTTCGAGAAATATTGCCACGACAACGCTATCAAGCACATCGCAACTTCAGTAAAAACCCCTCGCTCAAATGGTCAGATTGAGAAGTATTTTAGGACTATCAAAGGTGCTATTGCAACCATGACGAGGGACCCACAGGGGCGTGATTGGGATAGCAATATTAAAGCTATTCAGTGGGGTCTTAATACTGTTACAATTTTGCCCGCCGAGCCGCTTGCCGGCAAAACTACACCATTTGCCTTCGCCACAATTCAGTGACTAACGGACAGACAGACGGACGTAGGGACATTTTTGTTGGGAATTATTACTCGTCCACCGAAGTAGACGAGCCCAAAAAAATCGATGAATGTTTCGATCCGAGAAGCCAAGCTGATCTCGTCGGTATGGCGCTTGACTACTCTGCCATAGACACTCACAAAGGAGGGATCGAAAGCTAATCCCTATATCTGCCCGATCACAACTTCAAGTGTGAATTATAAGCGAAGGCAAATTCTGTAACAATACGTTAAAAAATGCAACGAGGAATGTGACACCTCACCAATTCGTACTAGCTTATCAACCACGAGATGTTTTGGGAAATAAATTGCTTCTCACTCTACATGACACTATTGAACAAGAGGAATAAGAGAACTTGCCGATAGCAGAGCTGAAGGAAAGAGTGTTGAAAATAATTGAAGAGAAACAACAAAAACAGGCAGACAATTATAATAAGACGCATCAAGCTCCAAAAAAGTATAAAGAAGGGGATTTGGTGCTGATAAAATAAGAACCAATTGCGACAGGTTAGAGGAGTTAGATGAAGAAGGTTAACAAGACGAATATGTGGAGCATGAAGAAAACTAAATGTTGAATAGAAGAATTGTTGTTGTTGCATTTGCTAATGGAAAAATGAATTGAACTCATGTACATGAACGTAATGATGTTAAAATAAATGTAGATATTACTTCCAGAAAAGAAAAAGGTTCCTAAGGACGTTAGGAGAATGAAGAGAGGTTGGCGGAGGGCCAATGTAAGTATTATATGGCTTGGAGTCATATGTGAGGAAGTATTATATGGCTTGGTGTCATATGTGAGTAAATATATGGCTTGGAGCCATGTGTGATAAATCACTTTGGAACAGAATGGACCATGGTGGAATGGTCGATCACGAGAAGAGTAATGTGTTGATTGCAAGAAAGATAAAAATCTCCCTGGGAGGAGTGTGTTCGATCGAACTGGCTCGGAAAAGTGGAACGAGGCTCTGACGAGAGCAATGAAATGCAATGAGAAAGCTCCGGAAGGGAGTGGCTCCAAATGGGGAGCGAGTTTATCTTAAAAGATCCCCTAATAGTAAGCATGATTTATGATCCTTTGTTCCCGAGAAAAACCAGAAGGTATAAATGGGTAGCACTTGGATTGTTCGGATCAATCTATTGTTGGGCATGGCCACGGGTTGATGTTTATACGCGTTTTGAAAGAGTGACTGCTTTAATAGTAAGATAGGTCACTTCGCGTTGAAGTCAAAAAAATTTGCGTATTTACATAGATCATCTTGTTGGGCTATCGGAAAAGAATCAAAAGAATATTAAGGGGGCAGTCTGGGTTTATTGGACATATTTTCAAGATTTTTTCTTCAATAGTCAAATTTATTATAAACTTTTATATTTTGATGAATGCAAATATACATATTGAAGCACTATACCTATTCAAGTAGTGCCCGGATGTGGCTGCCTGAAGTAAGCCATATTTTACACTGGCGTGCATGATATCTCAACTCTGGAACATCTGAAAAAAATCCAAAGCACATATTAAAATATAAGCAAGCCGCTATCGCATGAACCTCGATTAAGTATTTTGGATGAAAAGAAGAACAAAATGACAGACTTTTGAATTTGTCAACCCTTTTTCAGGTTAAATCGTTTAAAAATACGGTCAAATATGAACGAATAATGTTAATCGTGGTTCATACTGAAGTTATATATGTGTAGAATAATTCTGTCCAATTGGTCAAACAGTATTTTCAAAATCGTACACGCCAGGTAAAAAAACGTTGTTTCGAGAAAAACTCATTTAAAGTTTTTATTATCTACGATCCATTACACACATTTCTCGAGTTCTCAGACCTGAATAAAATGTTGTACACTATTTTTACAGATATATAGTACATAAAATTGATGTTTTTGGAAAAACGACTTTTTCAAAATATAAACCCAGACTGTCTCCTTAAGTATTCTTGAGTGCTAAAAGAATCGGAGTTGAGTTGTAGACAGCCTAACATCTTAAATTAACCCTTTCATTAATTGCAAAATTTATAAAGATTGAAATTGATCAGAAATAATAAAAGATTAACAAGGTGAAATCGTGTTTTAAGGTGGAATTTTTGGGATTATAAATCGTGTTTCAAGCTGGTGGAATTCTTTGAGGTTGGTGTATTTTAGCAAGACTGGCTTAACTATAATGTGCACTAGGCCTAAGGTACTAAAAATGGAGTGAACATTCTTTGGAAAAGGATTTGCTCACATTAATTTCCATTAATTCTTAAACATTAAATTTTAATTTTGCGTATAAGTATTTCAATTTTTTTTTTTCAGGAAAAATATGTTCATTTTCTTACACATGCTACGGATAAGCTTCAAATACCAAATAATTGGAAATCGGTTATATACACATCAAAAGGGATTGTAAGGTTAATGACCTCAGTAAAACGTGTAAGTATAAAATAGAACTATTTCCTGATGCTAGACATTTGTTTATTTGATTGCAGAATATTCCAATAAAGTGTTTCAGAACAATAGCTTTAAACCATCCAGTGGTGATTACCTTAGAAGACGGAACATCATACAAAATTACAATGTTCAAACATGAAGGAGTATTAGGAAATGTTATGTTCCATTTTGAAGGTAAATACGTACGTAGAATATACGTACGTATACTTTAATAAGACTTCAAGTTAAACGATTAAAAAAGTAATCTTATCCCCAGTTATGAGCTCTTAGTCAAAGAATATTCGCAATAAGAAGGGACACGTGACTATATCTTAATATTTTTCCGACTTTGGTGCCGTTAGTGGAACGAACTGAAAGAGGTCATTAGTAAGAGAAGGATAAAAAATATACAGGGTGTTCAGAGGTGGGAGGGAAATATTGCAGGAGGTGAAAGGTCGGACCGAGACAAGCAAAAAATCGTATGGGTGGGGGAGGGGTATCTCACACCGTTCGGCAGTTACAGGGTGATTCGTAAATCAGGATTTTTCCTTATATGGGAACCGCTTTTGTATTTTTATCTTTTTTTCTACGCATCGCAGCGGCCCCAAACCGATCTCAATTACTATTTCGAAGCCCTTTCCAAAACGGTCAACACCACCCCCCTATCTATTTATTTATTTATTTAATTCGCTTAATACAAGCTACAAAACTTAAACTAAGCTTAGACTAAAACTAAAACTAAACTAAAACTACAACTGATTAAAAGGTGAGAACGAGGGGGAGGGGGCAATAATTATGGTGGTGGGTCATGCTGGTAAAGGGCATGTCTGAGGGAGGTTTTATCTAAATGGAAATTGAAGGCGGGAGAGTTGTTAGTTTTGCGTAACATTCTAGTAATAGGTTCGAAGTGTCCGTAGTTGGTGCGGTGACTGTTTAGACGAAAGAGTGGAAAGAATCGTACGTTGCGAGGATTGGTGTTGATGGATATGTTATGCAAAATTATGGAACCGGTTAGGACCTGATGGATAAAGATTATATCGGCGAGGTCACGACGCATTGCTAAAGGTTGGAGGTCAATCAGTTTCAAACGGTCCTCATAAGGAGGAAGATTAAGGTTATCAACCCAGGGAAGGCCACGTAACGCGAAGCGGAGGAATCTGCGTTGCACTGATTCGATTCTATTGATAATTGTTGGCTGGGAGGGTGGCCAAACTTGGCAAGCGTATTCAAGTAGGGGCATGACAAAGCAGATATAAAGAGCTTTAGTGACATAGGGGTTAGAGAATTCCTTAGACCAGCCCAACCCCTTGGCCACAATCACCCCTGGAAGTTGGAAAAATTAACTTTTATTTCACGATTTTTCACCTTTCACCCCACTTTTCTCCGAAATTCATGTTATCAACATACCTACTTTTTATTTTTTTTAAGTTGCCTATCTAATTACCTTTCCAAAAAGATGTAACATGCCCAGGTAGAAAGGGGTGACAAGTCCTGAAATTAAAACATCCTCACAGGTACCTAATTACTTTATTGTAATATATTTTTTTTTATTGTTATAAATTTTTTCAACTTCCAGGGGGGATTGTTGCCAAGGGGTTGGGAATAGGGGGTGGTGTTGACCGTTTTGGAAAGGGCTTCGAAATAGTAATTTTTTGAGATCGGTTTGGGGCGCTGCGATACGTAGAAAAAAACATAAAAATACAAGGGCGGTTCCCATATAAGGCAGAATCCTGATTTACGAATCACCCTGTAACTGCCGAACAGTGCGAGATGCCCCTCCCCCACCCATACGATATTTTGCTTGTCTCGGTCTGACCTTTCTCCTCCTGCAATATTTCCCTCCCACCACTGAACACCCTGTATAGAAGATGAGATAAAAGCCGAAAAACTTCTTCAGGGTGTATATTAAAAATCGCTTCTATAAAGGTTTTACACATTATCTTCTTACAGCCAAACCCCAAAAAATTTATATGATGCTTATCCATTAGTTATTTAAACCAAATTAAATATCATTTAAGGGGTTAGGTGTAGTCAGAGGCATAAAAAAATGACAAATTTAAATAATTTTTTTTTGCCACTAAATTAATTTATTTTATAAAAGTAAAAACATAGGATTATTAAATAAGGTTTCGACTTGACTCGACAGACATTTTAGAAAAAAAAATTAATAATTTTAAAAGTTATGGCTGTTTGTTTTGATCCAGTTCCAACCGAAGCGCCTTGCGGTGACCATCACTTATCCTTGGAGATTCATCCAAAATCAATTGGACAAAAAAAATTAGTTTTATTAATAGATAATCTAGTGCCTGATCGAAGCTTTGTTTTTTTTTTTTTTAAATTAACAAAATGGCGGCCTCAAGAAATTTTTTTCCAGATTTTTGGGAAAAAACCAACAGTTAATTTTTTATAAAAAATCGAAATTAAAAAAAAAAAAATCCTTCGATCAGGCACTAATTTTTTATGTTTTCAAAAATCTGTATAAATTTCATTAAAATCTACCGAGCGGTTTTTGAGCTACAGTGGTCACCAGTTCAAAAAACATAGTTTTGAGAAAAACGCATTTGAAGTTTTACACTCAATTTTCGTAAAGTAATACGTATTATTTAATTACTTACACCGTATTATTTAATTACTTACACCGAGTCATCTATTCCTGGGCCATATAATAGTTCTTCAGCCTTTGTAGCAGCTTCCAAAATATCTATTTGATGTTGTCTACGTAGCATTCTACCTTCTCGAGTGTTGTCGTTAGCGCGCTTATCTGCCACTTTCACACGTGCAGTATCGGTTTTTTCGTTCAAGAGCGCCCGAGAACCCTTTGTTAATTATCGAATAACTCGAAAAGTATTTGTCGGATTTACTTAAAATTTTCAGAGAATATTTCTAAGATATTATACTTTAAGAAAATGCAAAAAAAATAAAATCGATTTTTTGAAAATTCTGACTACACCTAACCCCTTAATTAATTGTATATAAAAAAAAACACTATTTTATTAAAAATATTTTAAATTCGTTAAAATTTACGATTAAATCAAAACCACTTTGTACTTTCTTAATCAAGCAAAACGCAGAACAATGATAAAATGAAAACCTCACCCGTCCTCTGTGTGTGCTACCTCCCACTTCCCCTTCTTCAATTCGCCATTTTCCTATAGCTTAACATTGCAAGAGAAGGCAGAATTGAGAAACGCAAATAGCTTTTAAAAGTAAATATTATAAAAAAGCACTTCTGGGAACTGGCGAATCGAGGAATGGAGAAGAGGCAGGTAGCACACACCAAGCATTAATAAGGATGAGATTGTTTACATTTTTAAAGGCGATCTAAAACGAACATTGCTGTGTGTGTTGCTGGATTAAAAAAAAGTAGATTTTGGTTAGGATTTAATCGTGAATTTCAGCGATTTAAAAAGTTTTTAAATAAAAAACTTTATTTGGAAGTATAATTAATTAAATGAAATTTAATTCGTTTTCAACAAAAAAATTGATACATCATATAAATTGTTTGGGGTGTCGCTATGAAAAAGACAGTACATAATGCATTTATAGAAAAGTTTTGTAATAATAATATCTTCTCTCTAATTTTCGTCTTTCTCTCACTAATGACTGCTTTATTAGAATCTATTTCAACAGTGTAGTTGCAAAAATGCTAGATATCGCTATCTCTCACAATTTGTGGATACTTCTGTAAATAAACTTCCTTGTTCTGAATAAAAGTGACTTTTTAAAACAATTAAGGGGTAAAGTGCTCTTAATTTTTATGCAGAACCGGGGGATAAGGCGCTTTATGACAACATACTTTATTAGTACATTAGAATTTAAAAATTTATTTTTCCAGGTATAAAGCACACTGCCTTGTATACGGGATCCTTTATAACGTGCAGAAAAATGTATCTAAGCACACTCTTCAGAACTTATGTTGATAAGAAAATCGATTATTTGTATATCGATAATTCAAGGGCCTCATCGGCTGACGAGATATCCATCAAAACAGCTTGTTCAGCTATATTAGATATTTTAAAGTAAAGTCCTTTCTACTATTAAAAGCTCTTATTACAAAATCTTATTTATTAATTCACTAGGAAATTTCCAGATCATCAAATCGTAATGAACGTTCCCCCATTTGGCTATGAGGATTTCATTGTGTCATTAGTTAATTTCGCTAACTTAACAGTTTACGTCAACACATTGCAATTTATCATCTTCGAGAATCTGAAGCTGTCTCAATTATTTGAAAATGACATTAAAGCTGCAAAAGTTATCATACGAAATGAGACGTTATATGTGGAAAACGTATTGAAGTAAGTTTTATTTATATATTTTTACTGCAGATTATTTGAGAACTTAAAGAAAGGAATGAAGAGAATATACAATTCTAGAAATGTATGTGGTGTCAAAAATATTTAAGAAATTGTACATTTTTTAAAATTATTTAGAGGGTTAAAATTCTCCCTATATGTATGCGTACAATCGAAAATCTGTTTTAAGCCATAATGGCCTAAAAGCATGGCTGAATATTTCTCATTTGTTGACATTGTTGTATTTTGTAATCCAATTTAACAAATAGTTTGCTCATATTCTGATAACATATATAGGGTTCCAAAATGGCAGCCCAAAGTGGCTACAATAAGCTTTAAATTTAAATGGATTGACGTGAATTTGGTTTATTATTATAGATTATCAACATCACTGATTTCTAAATTTGGAGATTCCATCTTTTCCGTAGTCCTTCGATTTGAGAAGGGGTTCTAAAGCAGAAGACAAAGGAATAATATTGACAACAATTTATCTGGTATAGCTTTCGCAATATTATCTTGTAATCCCAAATTTCGGATCCAATATGGTGACCAATAAGAGCATGAGAATAACATCATTGGGATTTTTAAGTTGGCGGATTTCAAATTCAGTAACTTAATAGTTAACATTTGAGAGGTGTGATGAACTATTTAGGAAAACGATAATTTGTACAGCAAGAAGACGTATGATATAAAGTTTTCCATAATATAGAAATTTAAAGTTGAAGCATAGTTCTCCGTCACACTGCACATTTAATAACATTAGAAAAAATTAATTTAATAACATCAGAAAAAATTCAGAAAAGCCAAAGCAAAGTATTTGAAAAATACATATTAACTTAAATAATATTAAACGCCGAGATAGTTCTAGAATATTGTTCCATTGCAACTCCTCCTCCCGACTATAATACCTTTGTTCTTTGATACTGTATATTATTTCTGTAGGAATTTTTATTTAAGGCCGTTTTCGAATTCGCATGCACTTGCAATATTCCCTAACCATTTTTAGTGTACTTTGGAGAACACTTCAAATTCGGAAGATAAAATAGTGCAATTGCAAAGCAAACTACGTGTATTTTCAATCGCCCTACGCACTATTCGGAGTTTTTAGGAGAACAATTAGTGAGAAAAATAGATTTAAGTGCAATTGCATGCGAATTCGAAAACGGCCTAAGTTGCTGCACACAAAATCTATGCGTGTGGTTTTTCCATATAGCATCATTTTAACATCATATCAACAAATTTTTCATTCTGGCATGATTTTTCTTACAATCCGGCAAACATTTTCATTCAAGAAGCTTCCTGTATAAAAGTCCCCCTTAAAAATTTGCAAGTATTCAATTCATTTTGGGATATTGGGACTCATTGATGGATTGCTAAATTTGTTTCTGGCACTTATTGGCTATTTGTCTTTTTAATTTTAAGCTCATATATACAATTTATTTTGATTAGATGCTGCATTCGGCTGCTTATGCCATATAATCAATCCTAAATAAAACCCATTCTAATTTTTAAACATTCACAGTATTCTTACCATATATACTACCTCATTTCTTTTCATTACTAATGTATATGTACAAATACAAAATTAGCCCTAGGTGTATTCACTGATGAGTCGTATAGTAAATAGTAATTTTACACAATTACTTTTATAAAATAATAAATAATACCATCTAATATAACAAAATTGTTAATACTTAAAAACCCATCTAATGGATAAAGCCAAAGAAGTGCACAAAATACAAATTGTAAAAATATAATTTTTCTTTCAGACGATTTGAAAGGGACAAATTTATAACAGTTCAATTAGTGAACAGTCGAAAACCACAACAAAATTATTTCCAGCAAATTGGTTTATACCAAGTCCAGTGGTCCCCGCATCCGTCACTTTTCCAGCTATACGCGTTTATAGAATTTGTGAAGCCGAAACAAGTATTAGGAATTTTCAGCAATGGCCCTAAACTTCCGGCACTGTTAAAAGATAATTGTGAACATCTACTAAATATTGAGGAATGTCTCATATATAATATTAACAGGGGTAGCTGCACGGACTTGTTAACTCAGCCGTTTTCAAATCTTGATGAATTTGTAACTAGTACGCAAAAAGACAATATCAGTCAACCAAAAGAGCCTGACCATACTCAAGAGTTCCTATCAACATTTTCCTCTTTGGACTTAAAAGGAGCTGATTGATTGAGATTTATAATATCATTATAGCAAATAAAATGTCTAGTTTGTGACAAATGTGAGTTTACCAGTAGAACATTTTTGGGTGAGAGGCAAAGTATCAATATCAAAATGCAAAGCTTTAGACTTAAGATAATTATGTAAAATAGTATGATGATGATATGATCGGTTGGTATAAGTTCGGTAAGTTACGCTTTAAAATCTTAATGCGTGGATTAAGATATTGATTAGGATACATGTACTGAAATGACGGCCAAATTTGTCGGGACTTAATTTACGGTCTATTTTTAAACCAATGATTGGAGATAAATATGGGAAAAGTTCATAGAATAGTTTTATTCTTTGCTTGCTTAGGAGGCTAGCCCACCTCGACCGGACAGAAAATGAATCAAAATTCATTTTTTTTTTTTTCATGGAACTATTGTGTATAGAAAAATGTTAAAAGTTAAGTTAAATGAAATAAATACTAAACTACTAAAAAATATATATTTTCTGATTAATTGTCCTGCTCTTTATTTACTCAAAGCTAATTACAGAAAAGTCTAAAATCTACCTTTCTAAATATGAGCTATTCAGCTGGGCACAATCGCAGACTTGGTGTCAGTACAATTGCAGAATTAACCTGCGTGCGTGTCCCAGTCACATTGCATCGGGTCAACCGTAAGTCGTTCGGCGAGAAATAAAATATGCTGTTAACTTACATTTATGAACATATTTCATTAAAAATATAGAAAAAAAATGCTTTTTAGTTCTCAATGAAAGAATTAAAGTTCAGTTTTGGTAGATGTGTTTAAACACCAAGTATATAAGTTAATTTTCAATAGATTCAGACCAAGTTAATTTTCAATAGATTCAGAACAAGATTTATTTTATGGATCAGACTAACGATCTGATCTACACAATGTTATTGCCAGAATAATCTAATTACAAAAGGTGCTCTATTTATTACTTAGCTTACTCACGTTGAGCTGCGTCAGCAATTATGTGCCACCTGTCGTCGTTGGGGTGATAGCACTTGGACAGACATGGTGTCACAGATTGGGATGGCCGGCTTGTGAACGTGTTGGGAAATTTTCACAAATTTGGGGTTGTAAGTTTGGGGTGTTAACTCCTCCCATCTTAAAAAATGAGGATGTAAGGAATCTGACTTATCCTGGTAGTCTCCGTTAGGGATAAAGTTGACCCTTGGTTTTGTACGATAGGTCTTGTTGTTGGTATGACGGTAACTGCTTTTGTTATGTGTGCTATGTTGGAAAAATTAGGCCTGCAATTCTTGCTCAATTTCATAGCAGTTGTTATTGCTAGAAAATGATAACCAAGGTAGTTAGGCTAAGGCTGATGGAGTGGCCTATCCTGTTCTCTTTTTCGGTATAACCCATTCATTCCGTTCCACATGGTGAATTTGGTAAACTATCGTTTTTACGAAAAAGTGATGTTCTACTAATTGTAACTGGGGAGGAATATAGTTCTTGTGGAATAGAAGAAAGGTATTCCTCGATAGTTATAATTAGTAGAATATCATTTACACGTAAAGGTTATTATTTAGCAGTTCAGGCGCATGGAGTGGCATTATTCAGATCTTCTGCCATAAGAAGTAATGTTCACCCGTATTCTCCTAGTCGTTTTCTTACGATACGGAAAAGGTAAACAGTACCATCTTTTCCAATGCAAATATCATATCTGAAGATCTAAGCGTTTTAAATGCGAAATTTGATAAGTTTTATAGTGCAATTGACTCCTTCAATAGTACCTCCGAGGCCATTTTAAGTAAAACACGCGATGTTTTCTCGAAGATCTCTAGCGTCTCCGGCACCCTTGATGAGTTGCATATGATAATCAGTAACTCAACATCGTTATCCTGTGCTTCTGACAATGTGCCAGTCGCACCTGCTATCGATGAGACGTCGATGTAAAAAAGGCTTGCAGCAACATTCATTCGATATCATCCGAATTCTCACAGAGCATTGAGTTACTTCGCTCTATAAAAGGTGAGATTGAAACTATAAAAAATTCTCATAGTGGTAGCCCCAATATTTCTGTCGAAGATAACCCAATATCGATTACTCGCCCTCCTCCCTCCGTTAGCGTGAATTTGAATTTGAAAAAACCTCATAATTGTCCAAAGCGACCTAACACTCGTTCGTCACCAAAGAGTAAAAGGATCGGAAATACTAATACTAAGTCTCTTTCTCCATCAGTTCGGATACCTCAAGACAGTGTACCCACGCCTGGCTCAGACTGCCTTTCTGTATCACCAGTTTTACCAAAAATTAACACACCTCCTGTCGGGAATGTTGAAGAATTACTAAAAGTAGTTCCCCATCGTCGTACCCTATTTATTTCACGCCTCGATTCTGGAACCTCGTCTGAGGCAATTCTCATCCACATTCAGGCTCTTAATATATCCACAAAAAGTAACTATCATCTTGAGAACCTCGGTAGCTCAGTGCTAAAGAGAGTCGGGCTACCATTGTCAAGGTCGTGGGTTCGATTCTCACTGGTCTTTGGCAATTTTGGAGAGGCCCATGTCTCAGCCAGTAGCTTGGCGGGACATATGGTCAGTCCTACTGCTGAGGCCGTGGATTCGAATCCAACTTTTCTCCCACACCTAGTTATTCTTATCCTGGGCGAAGCTCGCACAAAAGACCTCTTAGGTCACAGTGCACTCCGGCATGGGTCGCCCTCTCCCTTAAAAAAAAAATAAATAAAAAACTATCATCTTTGTGGAATATAATATCACAGAATCAAAAAAATAGTTAATACGCAGTTTGTATAAGGAAAATAACCAGTATGTCGACATTTTGTATAAGGAAAATTTCTAGTTAATATGCAGTTTGTATAAGGAAAATTTTCAGTAAGTAGACATTTTGTGTAAGGAAAATTTCTAGTTAATAGACATTTTGTATAAGGAAATTTTCCAGTAAGTAGGATGGGCCATTCCACACGTGTATTCTCGCAGCGTATTCAAATCGATTTTATAGGGGAGAAGTAAGCGACGCGAGGAGAAATCTCTACAAAAGCGCTGAACTTTGGAGAGTAAATGTGCATCACAAATCGAATCAATTTATCGTGTTGTCACGAACTAACACAACGAAACGAGCAGGCGGGTTGTTTTGATTGATTGATTTGATGGATTTTTAAATAATGCGGCACACACACATTGTTAATTCTTATTCGTACAGCAATGTGCATCAGCAGCAGGAATACCTGTGTGGAAACGCTGACTCTCCACTGTGTGTTGTCAAAACACACAGTGGAGAGTCAGCCCGATGGGCCATTCCACACGTGTAGTCAGCCCGATGGGCCATTCCACACGTGTATTCTCGCAGCGTATTCAAACCGATTTTATAGGGGAGAAGTAAGCGACGCGAGGAGAAATCTCTACAAAAGCGCTGAACTTTGGAGAGTAAATGTGCATCACAAATCGAATCTATTTATCGTGTTGTCACAAGCTAACACAACGAAACGAGCAGGCGGGTTGTTTTGATTGATTGATTTTATGGATTTTTAAATAATACGGCACACACACATTGTTAATTCTTATTCGTACAGCAATGTGCATTAGCAGCAGGAATACCCGTGTGGAAACGCTGACTCTCCACTGTGTGTTGTCAAAACGGTTTGAATACTGCTGCTAGAATACACGTGTGGAATGGCCCGATAAATAGATTGGATTTGTGCTGCACATTTGCTCTCCAAAGTTCAGCGCTTTTGTAGAGATTTCTCCTCGCGTCGCTTACTTCTCCCCTATAAAACCGGTTTGAATACGCTGCGAGAATAGTCGTGTGGAATGGCCCGATAGCTAGATAGAGGACAAATCCACAAAAATGTCATCGCGATTACAGGGATCCAGGTGAGTACGAAGAAAATAATGAACATTTGTGTACTTTCAGGGGTTTTTGTTCCTGCGGAGAGTGAAAAAAAGTGTGAAAGTATTGTTTAGTGCGGGTAGTGGGCGCGATTTTAATGAAATTGTGCAGGAACCGTGGCTGTAAATGTGGAGATTTTTTTTTTTACAAAATAACTTTTCGGAAAATTCAAAGTTGAATTCCCCGGAATGTACGGCTTTCCGACAACATTTTTTTGCATATTCATTTGTTTTGAGCCTAGGCGAATGTTTCTACAAAGTTTCATTAAAATCAGTGAGGTGACCGTAATCTTGACTTGGGCCAAAAAATTATGTAGAAATGTATGAAATGCAAATTAATTTTATTACTTTTAAGTAGCAATTTAAATATTGAAGAATTTTGTTTTTTACTTTTAAATATTGAGGAAACAACGGTAGTATAGGTGGTTGTCACTGTTTGTGGCGAGCGTGGTGCCACAAACTAAATTTGTAAGTTTTCTGCCTCCTCGGGCCTGGAGATCATGAGCCGCCACTGCTACATGTAAACGGAAGTTGAGTTGAAATTTGGTTAACTCGACTCGATTCCACTTTGCAAGCTGGGTTGAGTTGAAATTTCGAATACGGATGCCATGGAAACGCAGGGCGAGTGGTTGAGTATACAGTTCTTCATTCCCCCTGTAATTTATGTTTTATTATTTTATTAAAATGGATAGGAGAAATGTCTCGGAACATGAAGAAATCGAAGATATGTTAAATATTGGTAAAGCCATTCTAAAAATATCGACGCGACCACTGAACCCTGGGGGCTCATATAAGCAGGTCGTAAACTCAACCCCACTTCGACTCGATCTTTCAACTCTGTAAACTTATAAGGATACCACCAAGATTGTCCGCGTCCAATTTCAATGATTTTTATATATGTTACATTTGAGTAAGTGACTTATTACCCAAAAGGAATTCATTCCACGCTCAATAGTTTCAAAGTTGCTTCTACCAAGTAACTTAAATACACCGTGTCAATTAAGTACCGGATGGCAGAATAACTTGAAAAGTAGGCATCACAAAGAAAAATGACTTACAAGAAAACGTTCTCAGGTGTGTCTCACCGATTTTGATGAAATTGAAATACGTTATAGAGTATCGAAAAATGAGAGACACGTATTTTTTTGTTATCTGCGGATACGCACATTTAGGGGGTGAAAACCACCCCTAAAGTTTACCCCCAAAAACAGTTTTTCCTAAATATTTCAAGTTCTAATGAATTTTTTCGAATGAAACAAAATGGAAATGATGTCTCATAAATATACTAACCTTTTGTAAGTAATCCGGTTCCCGGGGGTGGCAACTCCTATTTTTTATTACAGAAAAACAATTTTTTTTTTTTATATTTTTGCGTCACAAAAATAACAGGTTTAGTTAGAAATCATTGAAAAATATTTGACGTGTTTTTGGGTTTTCGTATAAAAATCACCTCAAGGAGGTTAATAACCCCTAGCACTAATACGTAAATGATCTATATTATTTCAGACATCAATTTTTTTGTGGAGTTTTTGGAGTTGCTGATTACGAATTTGATGTTAATTTAAAAAATTCATAATGGCGGATCCAACATAACGGACAAACTTTTGAAAGATACGCGAATTTTTATAAAAAAAAAAACAATAAATAAAAGTACCCCTAAATGTGCGTATCCGCAGATATAACGTGTCTCTTATTTTTCGATAATCTATTCAATTTCATCAAAATCGGTGAGACACACCTGAGAACGTTTCCTTGTTAGACAAAAGTTGTAGGATTTTTCCTTGGCAATTAAACGAGATTTGATCTCGACCTCGGTCTTCAAGGCCGCCTGAAGGTCAAGTTAATTTTTTTTAATTGCAACCCCCATTTTTGACCCCGGAAATTACTAAGTTCAAGTATGACCTTGACCACTTTAAACATTTGACTTCTGAATGTCATATCAGAGAAAGGTCAAAGTCCGGAAACTGCAGAATAACTTGTCAGCTGCTTTTAAGTTTTAAGTAACGTGCCCGATTAACTTGTTTTACTTGCAACTTTTCTACGAATAGGAGCTTGGTTTGACGTAGGTACAAAAGGAATATTTCGCATCAGTGAAATTTAAGCCATCCACAATATTTCACGCCACTGCTGGCACGTCGAGCTAAACAAGAAGAAGATTGAAAGTTTTTCTAATATATCATCTCCTTTAGTTTTTTCCTCAAAGAGCATACCACAAAAAAGCTTAGCTGCATGAAAATTGAATCTGTATACTTCGCAGTGGTAACACTTATCTTCGCCAAAGCACGAGCTCCATCCAGTCAATCAGTCATTTCGCTTTCTTTACAGTCGATTCGTGACTTCTGTGTTCAGTGTAAGTACCGGGTGGTTTTTTAAGTAATTTTACGCTAATATAACAGAAAGTAGTATTAAGGAAGAAATTTCCACAATTGCAAGGATATTTATCATTCCTTTGATTAAGTTCTGGCTAAAATGTGTCGCAGATCCTGTAACCTAGAGCCATTAGACGACCCGGGAATTACATAATTTTCTGCTTTATTACATAAAGTTCTATAAGTGTTTCGTGTCATTAATTGAAGAATCTGTGTAGCTTAAGGGAATCAGTCGTAAGTCCTCTGGTCGAAGGTAGTTGTTAATTCACTAGCAGGTTGCACGGTGCTTTTTTCAGAAACCAACTCTGATGTAAGCAAATAAGCACGTGTTACGAGAACTAAATAGAATTAAGGGAAATTCCGATGGAGCCACTCACGCCAAGGAATTTTGCTAATTTCGTTTTGCAGGGGGTGTATTTATTCATCTGACACCCAAGGTCAATGTTATGTAACTAGTGCTCCCATCTTGAAGTGAAAATTAGGCTTTCACTCATTTTCGCGCCTGGCAATGAGTTTTCGGCACATTTAGCAACGTCTAGCAAAATCGATTCCAGGGCATTCGAGGCATGGCATGGATTCGGTTTTCGTGATTCTCAACGTTACTGTTTGCTCTAATCAGTGAATGTATCCCGCTTTTAAAAATAAAAGTAATCTTGTAACCTACTTGGGCTTTTATAGTAATTCAAATTCAGTGAACGGGAAGTAGATTTGAAGGCGCATGACTGCCAGATTGACCTTTGTCGTGCGTCACACGAGGTTGCTTAGCAGCTAAGCTAACAGGAGAAGTGTGCGTTGCGCTTTCAGTTCAATTGAAACTACTCGACCCTTGCCGATATTTAGCTGTTTTTCGTTATCGGTACTATTCGCATTTTCATTCATTATAGATGAACAAATAGTGCGGCGTCCGATTACCTACGTTAATAGCGAAGTACAGGTGGAATTTACACATCTTCAACACGATGAATGATGTAATTTTGAGGTTTCGTGCCCAGATAATCAAAACCCTACGATTCTGAATAAAAGTTAAGAGCTTTTAACTACTATCAAACATAATTTTAACCCTTTGCACTACGCGGAACCTCGGGAAAAGTCAGGTCAAACGCGGCTGTCTCAATTGTCGCGGTGAAGGACGAGTGGTAGAGCGCGCGTGCCGATACTTGAGACAGACCTATCTTACAACCGAGCGCAAGGTAATCGTGCCCGTATTTACTTCACGCGATGGAACTCTTGTGAAATTCCAAATGAATTTGAATCAAAAACTTTTAAAAAATACTTTATCACATAAGATTAAAACAAATTCTAAATAAGGCCTGAAATGTCGAGTACGAGTCAGGCTCGTGATATTCATTTTTGGTCTGGAACTGAACAACGATCCTGACTGGTGACATCCATGTTTGGCCTAAAATTTGTCACATGTCATATGGGATTTATTATATGTGCTTCGTAACATCTATCATATGTCCATGAGTATTTTCAGATTTGCGGTTCAAAAATCGATTTATTTGGCAATTAAAAAATTCTGACTGAAAATTACGAAGTAGTAGAGTATTTTCAAATTGCTGGCCCATAAATACAATTTAAATAAAAATTTAGTTGATAGCACTAAGTCCATTAGTTATTTTTGGTACATAATTTTTGAAAATTTAACTTCTCACTACTAGTCTGAAAATTTACTACTAACATGTTTTTTTTTTTTATGTATGAAATTTTTTCAAAAAAACATACCAAAAATCATTAAATCACTATTAAACCAAAAGGGGTAGTATACCATAGCAGCACTTGTAGCTCATCTCATTCCGGAGATAATTTGCTATCTAGTTTTAAGAATTAACGTATATTTGTATGAGTCATTATTTCTTTGTTACATATTCACATCCTACAAATTTGAAAATTAATGGTTTTTTTGTTATTTCCAGAGGCTAATTATTACTTTGCTCCAAGATATACAAAATGGGCGTTCCTGCTGGTGATGTTGAGAAGGGAAAGAAGATTTTTGTCCAGAGGTGTGCGCAATGCCACACAGTAGAAGCTGGTGGCAAACACAAGGTTGGGCCGAATCTACATGGCCTCATTGGACGCAAAACTGGCCAAGCACCCGGATTCGCATACACAGATGCCAACAAATCGAAGGGTATTACCTGGAATGAAGACACACTCTTCGAATATTTGGAAAATCCAAAGAAATACATCCCCGGCACAAAAATGATCTTTGCTGGCTTGAAGAAGCCACAGGAGCGCGGTGACCTTATTGCTTATCTGAAGGCAGCCACAAAGTAAATGTCTATCGACTATCAACTTAAACAGTTTTTAGAAAATTCAACAACAATTACGGGTGTGTGTTGCCGTTTCAAAATTCTTTCAAAAATAGTATTAAACGGAACCAGGAGATGCGGTAGAATCTACTGAAAACAACACACCACCAAACTAATAAATTTATTTTATTTATCTTATTTTTAAGATTACCCTTAAAGAAAGAGAGAACGGTAATAAACAATGACAACTGCAAGATTTGGTTTTTTTTTTCTTTATTAAAATTATGAGTGGTGACACCACTGACAAAAATTGGACTGCTGATCTCCTGCAAAAACTCACTTCGAAAATAAGCCCAAATTTTGTAAAAATATCCAGTAGGAAAAGTGAGGAGTGCTCCTTCAGGGATGAATAAGAGCGCATGCTTTGTTTCTCAGAATTCTCCAAAAAACATCCAAAAAGAGCAAAACTGGAGGAGACTAGTTGGTGTATGCGAAATTTGTGAGTCATAACGAAGTAGTCTGATCATTTTGTTACGTTTTAGTTTCATTTTCAATTGGCTTTCAGTGCGGTCAGGCTGTGCAGTTTAAGTGAAATAAATGGAATAATGGAATGTTTTTTTTCTAATGGATAATAATAATAATAATTTATTAGAATGAAAGTACAACAAGATACAAATGATCTTTTAAACATGCACTTTAAATGAGGTGGAAAACTAGTAACTAATAGAAATAAGAATAAACTATTGCTAACAAAAATTCATTCAAGCATGCAATGGATGTTACGTTAAAACCAAAAACCCTTTGATTTGTTTGAAACGTAAATTTTCCAAATTTTCCGCGCAAGATAGCAAGAACTTGCACATGTTGACACAGGTCTTTTATTATGTAACTAAAAATAGAATAGCAGACTTTTTTTTGATGGTGCATAATGTGAGGCCACGGAGAAGATACGTCCTTGAACATTAGATGAGTGCATGCGAGAAGGAAAGGGATTTAGGTGATCGCGCATCGGGCGCCAGAATATTTATTTAGGACCGCTACCGTAATAAAGTCCACGGTGTTCCCGAATGGGTCGGCTAGGATATGTTGTTGCGGAATTAGGGAGACTAGAGTAGGTATATTTTACTTTGTTAGGGATAGTTGCGCGATATCCGCAAACGGGGTGAATTAGCCAGTCTCAGTGTAGACAGCGAGAGCTGCAGTTATATGGTAGAAAAGTAGTGCATTTTAATGTGAAAATTAATTACATTTGAATCATCCAATAAGTGTTAAATTAAACCAGGTGAGTGGTGAATATTATACAATGAGTATGTGTGATAGGTGAAATGAATGTATTCCCGATGCAAAAAAGAAAAGGGATTTGTTCCCGATGCCAAAGACGGGATTTGTTCCCGATGTAAAAGAAGGGATTTGTTCCCGATGCAAAAGAAGGGATTTGTTCCCGATGCAAAAGAAGGGATTTGTTCCCGATACAACGCCAGGGATTTAGTTCCCGCTACAACGTCAGGGATTTTGTTCCCAATGTTAGGAATTTTTTTCCATCTTCATGTGTGTGTGTGTGATTGACCATTAGGGCCATTTAGGGACCACTCACTGGGCGTTCTGGGTGAATGCTCATACTCTTTTTATTTTTGCAGATTACCGACAAGTGAAGTTCGGCCTAGCCCGGCCCCGCCTGCACTCCAGGACAGAACCACAGCGCAAGCGGTATTTTTTTTTTTTTTTTTTTTTTGATTTTGTTCTTTCGTTTATTTTATTAAGAAGTTTTTTTATTTTGTGTTTATTTTTATTCTTAATAAATTCTGATTTATCATATTGTTCCCCTATTGTTATGGACTATTTTTATTTAATAAAAAAGAATTGAAGAAAATAATTAGCCAAAAAATAAAACATTAACTCCGAAACTATCAAAAGTCTCTGAACAATAAATATTGGTATTTCGGATAAGCCTTGAAGTTCTCTATCTCACTGCTTCCACTTAAAACTTTTTCTGTATTGTTTACGGACTGTAAAAAAGGCTGTTAATAGATTTAAAAATAAAATTATTTTTATATTATTTTCATGTCAGAATTTTTTTTTGTTTTTGTTTTTAATGCATAACGTAGATGATTTATTATATAAAAATTTAAAAGCTAAAACAGTTTAATTTTCAGGTTAAGTAGATAGGCTATGGGCGTTCTGGGCCACTTTCCCCCTTTAAAATGCACGGGGCAAAATCTCGCTCAAATCCGCCATCTTGGATTTTCGAAATCGCCTTCGGCTTGTGACGTCACACGTATACGTATAAGAGAGAGATAGAGAATGCATATGTGAGAAAGAGGGCAAGTGTGTGTGTGTGTGTGTGTGTGTGTGTAATATTTCATCATGTTGTGAAATAGGGCTGCTTTCTATAATTTTTAATATTTAAAGATTAAAATTATTTTAATTTTTGTCCAATTTTCATTTATTTCTCTTCACTGGCGAACAAGCTAAAGGTTAAAACAAATTACCAGGCATCCAGCCACCATCGCAAGCAAACATAATATCAGCAGTAGAAGCGCAATCTTTGCAATGCAAGCAGCAAGACCAAACTTGTCTTTAGGCTTATGGGGCAAGCACTTTATTACTCCTCAGCGTGCGCACGTTGCAAGCATAGCAATTATTACTTAAGCAAGGCATTTTATTCGCACTACAAACTGCTGTGTTGTGTTGCTGCGCTCCTGTTATTATTGGTTTGAGTCGGCTGTGGAGAGAAGTTAATTAATTTAACATAAATTTATTAAATTTTAGAGTGCAATTAACAAACATGTCTAAACATGTCTAACATTTTCTTAAAAGATTTCCTCTAAAAAACATCTTATTAGAAAATCTTCATCTTTGAAAAAAGTATATAAGTAAGAGCAATAAAGCCGTAAGTTCATTCTTCACATTGTGTTCATAAATAGAAGTCGTGTACAACTAACGATAATAGTTATAAAATGGCATCTTTCAGTGAAAATTTAAAGCTTATAGAGGATACTGCGAAAATGGTTATCGAAACGATTAACAAAGAAAATATTGAAGAAATAAGAAAGTGCATCAAAGAGTGTTCGAAAAATTTACGTTCATTAAATGCCGATTTAAAAATTGCTAAAAATGTTGGTGTTGTAAACAATTTGTTAAGCGCTATTAGTAAAATGATGGGATATCGAACAAAGTTGAAAGCTGCTCTACTACGAGGAGGAGGATATAAACCAACACACCCAAATAGAAAAGAATGGAGAGTAAATAGAATTAAATGGGAAGATATGACATCTGTCTTTGATGGAAGAATAAGAAGCTCATGCATTACAAATTTACAACATAAAGACCCAATTGAATTTTTGGAGGATTGTGGGCCGTTATTTGTCCGCCGTGTTGCAAATATTTTGAAAAAAGAAGCTTTTTTAAAAGTGAATACCATCTTTTGCGGTAAGTTTGTTAAGTTTTCAGCGAAGGAAGAAATTGAAGAGTTCAAATATTTAAACACTAAGAATAAAGTGATTTCAAGAGATACAAATCTCTCGGAATGGTTTGCAGAGAACGTTATGAATACACTTCTTTCGGACTTGGATGAATTTCAAGATCGTGGTTCTGGATGGGCCTTAAAAGAGGTGGTAAATTTAACAATTAATATAAACAAATATACGCCGCTGTTGGGTTCATCTTATATCGAACTGCCACCGACTATTAAGAAAAAGCATGCTTGCATCAATGTTCAAAATAATGACAACGCGTGCTTTGCTTGGGCGGTGGTGTCTGCAATGCACCCTGCTGAAGAGCATCCACATCGCGTTACAAAGTACCCTCACTACTCGACTGTATTAAATTTAGAAGGAATTATTTTTCCTATAAGCAGACAAGACATAGAGAAGTTTGAAAAACAAAATAATATAAGCATAAACGTTTATGTTCTTAATAAGAATAAAAGAGAATTTACTGTTGCACCAACAAAGCTCACCAAGAACAAGAATGAAAAGCACGTAAACCTTTTGTTGCTGCAAAATTGCTATAATGAGGTTGAAAGCGGAAATGAAATAAAATATCACTATGTTTGGATAAAGAATTTGTCTCGTTTGGCATCATCTCAGTTATCTAATCATCATTGTAAGAAATTCTTTTGCGATCGCTGCCTTCATTATTTCTATACTTCTGCTCAATTGGAAAAACATGCTATAGACTGTGAAAAAATGAACAACTACAAAGTGATCTTTCCAAACGAGGGCAAGCTGAAATTTGAAAACTTTAAGAACAAGGAACGTGTCCCATTTATTATCTACGGTGATTTTGAATGCATCTTAAAGCCGGTCATGCCGGAACATAAAACTCGTCATACTGAACGTTACCAACAGCATGAAGCACACAGTATTGGATACTATTTCAAATGCAGCTATGATGATACGCTGTCTTATTACAGAAGCTACAGAGGACGCGATTGCGCAAAATGGTTTGCTCAACAGCTACAGGAGATAGGGGAAAATGTAGAAAATGTTCATCTTCAACCCTTGCCAATGGTTTCGCTAACATCAAAGCAAACACGAGATCTCATAACTGCTAGAAATTGTCACATATGCAAGAAACGCTTTGATTAATTATCAAGACTCTCGAACCATTCCCGTAGTCTTTCACAATTTGAGTAATTACGATTCACATTTACTCATAAAAGATGTATCTAATGCCATACCTGGAAATTTAAAAATAATTCCAAACAACACAGAGAAATACATTTCTATGGTAAAATATATAGAAGGTTACAAAACAAAATTCAAATTTATTGACTCTTTTCGGTTCATGGCATCATCATTGGATAAACTGGCGTCTTACTTACAAGAAAAAAGAATTGTTCGTGCAGAGTATCCTCATCTTAATGATAAAAAGTTTAAGCTTTTAACGAGGAAAGGTGTATTCCCATACGAGCATATCCAGAATTGGGAAAATTTACTGGAAACACAGCTTCCACCTTTTGAACAATTTTATAGCACTTTATCGGAATGTAATATTACAAAGGAGGAATATGAATACGCGGTTATGATATGGCAGGAGTTTGAAATTAAAACTTTAGGTGAATACAGCGACCTATATATGAAGATAGACGTACTCTTATTAGCAGACATCTTTGAAAATTTCCGCGATACCTGTATAAAAGATTACGATCTCGATCCTGCGCATTATTACACCTCGCCAGGATTAGCTTGGGATGCTATGTTAAAATATACAAGGGTCGAACTAGATTACATCACTGACGTAGATATTCTTATGTTTTTGGAAAAAGGCATCCGCGGAGGTTTAACACAATGTTCTAAGAGGCATGCAAAAGCTAACAACAAATATATGCAGGAGTATGATCCAAATCATGCAGATACATTCCTTATGTATTTTGACGTTAATGCAATGTATTCTTGGGCTATGTCGCAATATTTGCCATACGGAGAACTCGAATGGGTTAAAGATGTTGATACCATTGATTTGAATACACTGGATGACTCGCCAATTGGATATATCTTGGAAGTAGATTTAGAATACCCTGAAGATATACATAATAGGCATAAAGATTTGCCTGTGGCCCCGGAAAAATGCTCCCCACCTGGCTGCAAAGAGCAAAAGATGATGGCTACCTTGAATAATAAGAAGAACTATGTAGTGCATTATAGAAATTTAAAACTGTACTTATCGGAAGGATTAAAAGTTGTTAAAATACACAGAGCATTAAAATTCAAACAGTCGGATTGGATGAAGAAATATATAGACCTGAACGCGGATTTGCGTAAAAATGCTAAGAATGAATTTGAGAAGAACCTGTATAAACTTATGTGCAATGCAGTATTTGGAAAAACAATGGAAAATGTTCGGCTTCGGCGTGATATTAAGCTTATAACAAAATGGGAAGGACGATATGGTGCAGAGGCATTAATTTCAAAACCAAACTTTCATTCACGCACTATTTTTGACGATAATTTGATTGCGATTGAACTTCTACGAACTGAAGTGCTTTTCAACAAACCAATATACGTTGGAATGTGTATTCTTGAAATATCGAAAACCCTATTGTACGAGTTTCATTATGAATTTATGAAGGAAAAGTATGGTGACAAGTGTAATTTGTGTTACACCGATACGGACTCGCTCATATATGAGATTCAAGTTGAGGACATATATGCAGATATAAAAGAAAACCTACACCGATTTGACACGTCAGATTACTCTCAAGACAACCCATATGACATGCCACGAGTCAACAAGAAGGTACCAGGCCTTATGAAGGACGAAAACAACGGATCCATCATGTTAGAGTTTGTCGGGCTCCGAGCGAAAATGTACTCTCTACGCGTCTGTGCAGATGGTGAACATCAAAATACTATAAAGAAAGCTAAAGGAGTAAAAAGTTACGTAGTAAAAAATAAAATCACATTTGACGACTATTTAAAATGTTTGCTTGAGAATAAAGAAATGGCACACGATCAAAATGGAATTAGATCTTATCAACATGTACTTTTCAGCACTGCTCAAAGAAAAATAACACTTAGCCCCTTTGATAACAAGCGGTATGTGAAACCTAACTCAGTAGAAACGCTACCCTGGGGGCATTTCAGCATTATGGATATCGACTAAATAGTGATTAATTTACATAAATCTTTTTTTTTTTTTCCTCATTGTCCAAAATTTGTATGCTTAATACCTACAATAGCTTTGTAATCTTAGCTGTTAGTTCTGTAAAGAATAAACATATTAATAAAATTATTATTAACTTAAAGAATGTTTTTCATTTTAGAAATTGAATTTAACCTTTTGAATATTGCGATCAGACACCAAATTAAAAATTATATTCTTTCTTTACAGTGGGGAATATTAAGCAAATGTTCTGGTCTAGAACTTTGAAAAAATAAAATGGGGTTTTTTACATTTTCACTTCTTTAATATCTTGAGATGTGAGTTAAAACGAAATTTCAAAATTCCTAGAATTACAAAAGTTATAGCCTTCCAGTTGACTTGTCGCATGCGCCAAACTTCACAGCACAAATATTTGAGAAATTTTACAGTTTTCTAAATAATTTATGAAAAAATGAGAAAGCAAAACAAAACTTTTAAAAAAAAATACTTGGCAATATTTAACACACTATTTAAAGTTGTTGCAACTGGGATAACTAATTAGTGAATACTTCCAAAAATAACAAAACCATTTATAAATATTAAGAAATGTTTGTAGTTTTCTAAATAATTTGTGAAAAAATTAAAAAGTAAAACAAAATTAAAAAAAAAAAATACTTCGCAATATTTAACAAACTATTTTAAGTTTTTGCAACTGGGTTAACTAATTTGCAAACATTTCCCAAAAATAACAAAACCGTTTACAAATATTAAGAAATTTTTTTGCAGTTTTCTAAATAATTTGACGAAAATTAAAATATATGAAGATTTAAAAAGTAAAATAAAAACTCTTACAAAATAATTAGCAATATTTAACAAACTATTTAAAATTGTTCCAACTGAGTTAACTAATTTGTAAACATTTATCAAAAATAACAAAAACATCTACAAGTATTAAGAAATTTTTGCAGTTTTTATGTGATTTATAGAAATTTAAAAAAGTAAAACAAAACTTATACAAAAATATTTACGAACATTTAACAAACTATTATTTAAATTTGTTGCTAACGAGTTAACTACGTTGTAAGCATTTCCAAACTAATAACACAATTACAAAATATTAAGAAATTTTAGTAATTTTTAAGTAATTTAATGATTTTAAAATGTTTAAAAATATAATATCTTTTAGCAAAAATTTTTAGAAACTACTCTGACTTCCAAATAACTAATGTGAATTTTTATTTAAAGCATTGAATCATTTATAAATTATGCGTGAAACTCCTAGGATGCGTTTAAATTGTTTTTGATTTTACCTAATATTTAAAGATAATTAAAAAGAAACCGTATTAATAAATCTTTTATAAATTATCAAGAGCTAACTGACACATTAGACACTCTTAAAAGAATTAAATATAATTCTACGACTTCCACTTAATATCAAACTATGCAAATAAGGAAAATGTTGCATATATATGTAAATACCAGAACTAGGAACGTTTCTTCCAAGACTATAAAATAATTTGAATGCATAAAGATATTCAAATTCACAAAATTAATTTAAAGCATATTGGTGTAATTGTCTAAACAGCCAGCTTCTATAATTACTTAAACTTTGCGCTCATAATAAATAAGTTACCGCATAATGGACAACGCGTACCTAATCATGTTTATTCCTCTTTGTAAAGAACAGCTGGTATCATAATAATTCGAAGACCTACTAATCTGAATCATCTGAGAGCTTGGTAGTGAGATTTTGCATCTAAAATACCAAACGAACTATCTCTAGACTCGTAATCATTTTCTAAAAGCAATATGAGATTGCCTGTGCATGTTGCTTTTGCGCGCCTTTCTTTCATTCAGCAAATGAAAGGGCAAATTTTGATTACCGAATAACCGGTTACAGAATAAAAAACATAAACAGAATTGATACATTGAGTGTCGCTCGCATGCTTGCGTCGTTTGGTATTTTAGATGCAAAATCTCACTACCAGGCTCCCAGATGATTCAGATTAGTAGGTCTTCGACTTATTATGATACCAGCTGTTCTTTACAAAGAGGAATAAACATGATTAGGTACGCGTTGTCCATTATGCGGTAAGTTATTTATTATGAGCGCAAAGTTTAAGTAATTATAGAAGCTGGCTGTTTAGACAATTACACCAATATGCTTTAAATTAATTTTGTGAATTTGAATATCTTTATGCATTCAAATTATTTTATAGTCTTGGAAGAAACGTTCCTAGTTCTGGTATTTACATATATATGCAACATTTTCCTTATTTGCATAGTTTGATATTAAATGGAAGTCGTAGAATTATATTTAATTCTTTTAAGAGTGTCTAATGTGTCAGTTAGCTCTTGATAATTTATAAAAGATTTATTAATACGGTTTCTTTTTAATTATCTTTAAATATTAGGTAAAATCAAAAACAATTTAAACGCATCCTAGGAGTTTCACGCATAATTTATAAATGATTCAATGCTTTAAATAAAAATTCACATTAGTTATTTGGAAGTCAGAGTAGTTTCTAAAAATTTTTGCTAAAAGATATTATATTTTTAAACATTTTAAAATCATTAAATTACTTAAAAATTACTAAAATTTCTTAATATTTTGTAATTGTGTTATTAGTTTGGAAATGCTTACAACGTAGTTAACTCGTTAGCAACAAATTTAAATAATAGTTTGTTAAATGTTCGTAAATATTTTTGTATAAGTTTTGTTTTACTTTTTTAAATTTCTATAAATCACATAAAAACTGCAAAAATTTCTTAATACTTGTAGATGTTTTTGTTATTTTTGATAAATGTTTACAAATTAGTTAACTCAGTTGGAACAATTTTAAATAGTTTGTTAAATATTGCTAATTATTTTGTAAGAGTTTTTATTTTACTTTTTAAATCTTCATATATTTTAATTTTCGTCAAATTATTTAGAAAACTGCAAAAAAATTTCTTAATATTTGTAAACGGTTTTGTTATTTTTGGGAAATGTTTGCAAATTAGTTAACCCAGTTGCAAAAACTTAAAATAGTTTGTTAAATATTGCGAAGTATTTTTTTTTTTTAATTTTGTTTTACTTTTTAATTTTTTCACAAATTATTTAGAAAACTACAAACATTTCTTAATATTTATAAATGGTTTTGTTATTTTTGGAAGTATTCACTAATTAGTTATCCCAGTTGCAACAACTTTAAATAGTGTGTTAAATATTGCCAAGTATTTTTTTTTAAAAGTTTTGTTTTGCTTTCTCATTTTTTCATAAATTATTTAGAAAACTGTAAAATTTCTCAAATATTTGTGCTGTGAAGTTTGGCGCATGCGACAAGTCAACTGGAAGGCTATAACTTTTGTAATTCTAGGAATTTTGAAATTTCGTTTTAACTCACATCTCAAGATATTAAAGAAGTGAAAATGTAAAAAACCCCATTTTATTTTTTCAAAGTTCTAGACCAGAACATTTGCTTAATATTCCCCCCTGTAAAGAAAGAATATAATTTTTAATTTGGTGTCTGATCGCAATATTCAAAAGGTTAAATTCAATTTCTAAAATGAAAAACATTCTTTAAGTTAATAATAATTTTATTAATATGTTTATTCTTTACAGAACTAACAGCTAAGATTACAAAGCTATTGTAGGTATTAAGCATACAAATTTTGGACAATGAGGAAAAAAAAAAAAAGATTTATGTAAATTAATCACTATTTAGTCGATATCCATAATGCTGAAATGCCCCCAGGGTAGCGTTTCTACTGAGTTAGGTTTCACATACCGCTTGTTATCAAAGGGGCTAAGTGTTATTTTTCTTTGAGCAGTGCTGAAAAGTACATGTTGATAAGATCTAATTCCATTTTGATCGTGTGCCATTTCTTTATTCTCAAGCAAACATTTTAAATAGTCGTCAAATGTGATTTTATTTTTTACTACGTAACTTTTTACTCCTTTAGCTTTCTTTATAGTATTTTGATGTTCACCATCTGCACAGACGCGTAGAGAGTACATTTTCGCTCGGAGCCCGACAAACTCTAACATGATGGATCCGTTGTTTTCGTCCTTCATAAGGCCTGGTACCTTCTTGTTGACTCGTGGCATGTCATATGGGTTGTCTTGAGAGTAATCTGACGTGTCAAATCGGTGTAGGTTTTCTTTTATATCTGCATATATGTCCTCAACTTGAATCTCATATATGAGCGAGTCCGTATCGGTGTAACACAAATTACACTTGTCACCATACTTTTCCTTCATAA
Organism: Dysmachus trigonus; assembly: GCA_949715965.1. NCBI lineage: Eukaryota > Metazoa > Arthropoda > Insecta > Diptera > Asilidae > Dysmachus > Dysmachus trigonus. Next base: position 31,228,421 of record OX454321.1, on the reverse strand, counting down.
ATTCATAATGAAACTCGTACAATAGGGTTTTCGATATTTCAAGAATACACATTCCAACGTATATTGGTTTGTTGAAAAGCACTTCAGTTCGTAGAAGTTCAATCGCAATCAAATTATCGTCAAAAATAGTGCGTGAATGAAAGTTTGGTTTTGAAATTAATGCCTCTGCACCATATCGTCCTTCCCATTTTGTTATAAGCTTAATATCACGCCGAAGCCGAACATTTTCCATTGTTTTTCCAAATACTGCATTGCACATAAGTTTATACAGGTTCTTCTCAAATTCATTCTTAGCATTTTTACGCAAATCCGCGTTCAGGTCTATATATTTCTTCATCCAATCCGACTGTTTGAATTTTAATGCTCTGTGTATTTTAACAACTTTTAATCCTTCCGATAAGTACAGTTTTAAATTTCTATAATGCACTACATAGTTCTTCTTATTATTCAAGGTAGCCATCATCTTTTGCTCTTTGCAGCCAGGTGGGGAGCATTTTTCCGGGGCCACAGGCAAATCTTTATGCCTATTATGTATATCTTCAGGGTATTCTAAATCTACTTCCAAGATATATCCAATTGGCGAGTCATCCAGTGTATTCAAATCAATGGTATCAACATCTTTAACCCATTCGAGTTCTCCGTATGGCAAATATTGCGACATAGCCCAAGAATACATTGCATTAACGTCAAAATACATAAGGAATGTATCTGCATGATTTGGATCATACTCCTGCATATATTTGTTGTTAGCTTTTGCATGCCTCTTAGAACATTGTGTTAAACCTCCGCGGATGCCTTTTTCCAAAAACATAAGAATATCTACGTCAGTGATGTAATCTAGTTCGACCCTTGTATATTTTAACATAGCATCCCAAGCTAATCCTGGCGAGGTGTAATAATGCGCAGGATCGAGATCGTAATCTTTTATACAGGTATCGCGGAAATTTTCAAAGATGTCTGCTAATAAGAGTACGTCTATCTTCATATATAGGTCGCTGTATTCACCTAAAGTTTTAATTTCAAACTCCTGCCATATCATAACCGCGTATTCATATTCCTCCTTTGTAATATTACATTCCGATAAAGTGCTATAAAATTGTTCAAAAGGTGGAAGCTGTGTTTCCAGTAAATTTTCCCAATTCTGGATATGCTCGTATGGGAATACACCTTTCCTCGTTAAAAGCTTAAACTTTTTATCATTAAGATGAAGATACTCTGCACGAACAATTCTTTTTTCTTGTAAGTAAGACGCCAGTTTATCCAATGATGATGCCATGAACCGAAAAGAGTCAATAAATTTGAATTTTGTTTTGTAACCTTCTATATATTTTACCATAGAAATGTATTTCTCTGTGTTGTTTGGAATTATTTTTAAATTTCCAGGTATGGCATTAGATACATCTTTTATGAGTAAATGTGAATCGTAATTACTCAAATTGTGAAAGACTACGGGAATGGTTCGAGAGTCTTGATAATTAATGTTGCAATTCTCGTGAGCAGGGCCTCTGTATTTGCCGGTTAAATGGCAGTGATCTCGTACCACTTTTTCTTTTCCCTCAAAGCGTTTCTTGCATATGTGACAATTTCTAGCAGTTATGAGATCTCGTGTTTGCTTTGATGTTAGCGAAACCATTGGCAAGGGTTGAAGATGAACATTTTCTACATTTTCCCCTATCTCCTGTAGCTGTTGAGCAAACCATTTTGCGCAATCGCGTACTCTGTAGCTTCTGTAATAAGACAGCGTATCATCATAGCTGCATTTGAAATAGTATCCAATACTGTGTGCTTCATGCTGTTGGTAACGTTCAGTATGACGAGTTTTATGTTCCGGCATGACCGGCTTTAAGATGCATTCAAAATCACCGTAGATAATAAATGGGACACGTTCCTTGTTCTTAAAGTTTTCAAATTTCAGCTTGCCCTCGTTTGGAAAGATCACTTTGTAGTTGTTCATTTTTTCACAGTCTATAGCATGTTTTTCCAATTGAGCAGAAGTATAGAAATAATGAAGGCAGCGATCGCAAAAGAATTTCTTACAATGATGATTAGATAACTGAGATGATGCCAAACGAGACAAATTCTTTATCCAAACATAGTGATATTTTATTTCATTTCCGCTTTCAACCTCATTATAGCAATTTTGCAGCAACAAAAGGTTTACGTGCTTTTCATTCTTGTTCTTGGTGAGCTTTGTTGGTGCAACAGTAAATTCTCTTTTATTCTTATTAAGAACATAAACGTTTATGCTTATATTATTTTGTTTTTCAAACTTCTCTATGTCTTGTCTGCTTATAGGAAAAATAATTCCTTCTAAATTTAATACAGTCGAGTAGTGAGGGTACTTTGTAACGCGATGTGGATGCTCTTCAGCAGGGTGCATTGCAGACACCACCGCCCAAGCAAAGCACGCGTTGTCATTATTTTGAACATTGATGCAAGCATGCTTTTTCTTAATAGTCGGTGGCAGTTCGATATAAGATGAACCCAACAGCGGCGTATATTTGTTTATATTAATTGTTAAATTTACCACCTCTTTTAAGGCCCATCCAGAACCACGATCTTGAAATTCATCCAAGTCCGAAAGAAGTGTATTCATAACGTTCTCTGCAAACCATTCCGAGAGATTTGTATCTCTTGAAATCACTTTATTCTTAGTGTTTAAATATTTGAACTCTTCAATTTCTTCCTTCGCTGAAAACTTAACAAACTTACCGCAAAAGATGGTATTCACTTTTAAAAAAGCTTCTTTTTTCAAAATATTTGCAACACGGCGGACAAATAACGGCCCACAATCCTCCAAAAATTCAATTGGGTCTTTATGTTGTAAATTTGTAATGCATGAGCTTCTTATTCTTCCATCAAAGACAGATGTCATATCTTCCCATTTAATTCTATTTACTCTCCATTCTTTTCTATTTGGGTGTGTTGGTTTATATCCTCCTCCTCGTAGTAGAGCAGCTTTCAACTTTGTTCGATATCCCATCATTTTACTAATAGCGCTTAACAAATTGTTTACAACACCAACATTTTTAGCAATTTTTAAATCGGCATTTAATGAACGTAAATTTTTCGAACACTCTTTGATGCACTTTCTTATTTCTTCAATATTTTCTTTGTTAATCGTTTCGATAACCATTTTCGCAGTATCCTCTATAAGCTTTAAATTTTCACTGAAAGATGCCATTTTATAACTATTATCGTTAGTTGTACACGACTTCTATTTATGAACACAATGTGAAGAATGAACTTACGGCTTTATTGCTCTTACTTATATACTTTTTTCAAAGATGAAGATTTTCTAATAAGATGTTTTTTAGAGGAAATCTTTTAAGAAAATGTTAGACATGTTTAGACATGTTTGTTAATTGCACTCTAAAATTTAATAAATTTATGTTAAATTAATTAACTTCTCTCCACAGCCGACTCAAACCAATAATAACAGGAGCGCAGCAACACAACACAGCAGTTTGTAGTGCGAATAAAATGCCTTGCTTAAGTAATAATTGCTATGCTTGCAACGTGCGCACGCTGAGGAGTAATAAAGTGCTTGCCCCATAAGCCTAAAGACAAGTTTGGTCTTGCTGCTTGCATTGCAAAGATTGCGCTTCTACTGCTGATATTATGTTTGCTTGCGATGGTGGCTGGATGCCTGGTAATTTGTTTTAACCTTTAGCTTGTTCGCCAGTGAAGAGAAATAAATGAAAATTGGACAAAAATTAAAATAATTTTAATCTTTAAATATTAAAAATTATAGAAAGCAGCCCTATTTCACAACATGATGAAATATTACACACACACACACACACACACACACACACTTGCCCTCTTTCTCACATATACATTCTCTATCTCTCTCTTATACGTATACGTGTGACGTCACAAGCCGAAGGCGATTTCGAAAATCCAAGATGGCGGATTTGAGCGAGATTTTGCCCCGTGCATTTTAAAGGGGGAAAGTGGCCCAGAACGCCCATAGCCTATCTACTAGGTTATTTTGAAATTAAACCCGAGACCTACCTTGTTGAAATGATTAATTTGAAAGCAAACACTATTCTTTTGCTTACGTTGTTACACACTCTTTGTTATTCATTTTGGAGGTGAAACCATGCTCTCCGGTTTTGCTCACTTCGGAGCTTAAAACGAGGCCTTTCTTATTACTAATTTTGTAGGTGAAACCATGCGCTCCTGTTTTGCTCACAAAAAAGGCTTCTCCTATTACTCTTGTGTTAGCAAAAAAGGAACACTCCTCTCCGTAGGACATGCCTATGTAAAAAGGAGGGCAAATGGATGCCAATGCGAGCACTCATTACAACCCATAAGAGCGCTCCACGATTAGTCGTAGGCTGATCGCATTTCCTACTGGGTAACAATATGTACATACTATACTTGCACTCACCAGGGTGTCCAGAAAAGAGTATCTATAACAAGAGAGAGCACTCGTGACGTTTTTCCTTATCTTTTTTCGACGTTGGTACCGTTACAGGAATGAAGTGAACATTTTTGCTAGAAATATGAAGTAATAAAGAAGGCATAAGTGAGAGAAAGACAAAAATTTGGGGCGAAAAGTGGAACACTCCTGCAGGGTGCACCAAAAATCTTTTATCACAAAACTTTTATATGAATACATTACACGCTGCCACACACCAAAGACGTTATATTATGCTTACACAATAATATAATTACAAATCCCAATTTTCCTAAGATGCGTGCTCCTCATCCACACTTTATATGAACATATTACACGCTGCCACACACCAAACACGTTAAATTATGCTTACATAATAATATAATTACAAATCCCAGTTTTCCTAAAATGCGTGCTCCTCATCCACACTTTCTGTCTCTCTTCTTCTATCAACTTCTAGCAAAACTGTGGGGCTGGGAGGAATAACGGTACCAAGGTCAAAAAAAGATAAGGAGTTAATTACCGGAGTGTACAGTCCTTGTACCGTAGGTAGAATAACTATTGCCGGTGCTTCCCGTATTAAGCGATTTGCATTGGTATTTCGGTATGGAACAAAACAGGCAGTTCGGCCCTTTCTTACTAATGGGAAAATTTTTGTTTTATTTTTTTGAAAAATCCCAGTGGAGCGGGTAACTGTGTCTTAAATTTAGAGTGATCATTGGTTTAGTGTAAGTGTACACTCTTCTTTCAAAATCTTGAAATTCGTACCAAACTTTGTAATTTAAGTTATTAAGCATTTCTATCGTAGGCTCGAATTTGTCGCAGCACCTGTTGTGTGCGTACAAGGGGCATTTCATTCTTATTAATGCATCGAGTAAGATTAACAGCATTCGATTTCTATTTTTAGTTTTTATGTTATTCATAGTAGAAGACACCCTATGAACTACAGCATTACTCGTAGGTAATGGTAGTAAAGTTACCATATACTTTGATACTTCCTTGAGAACGTATTTTCCTCCGGCATTTTTGAAAGAGTGTACCTTAAGGGGGTAGTCCAGTGAAAACGACTGTATTTTCAACGATTTTTTTTTCATATTAGAAGTCAATTTTTATTAAAAAACTTTTTAACATATGATAGTACAACTATTAAAATACACAAAATTTTTTTTTTTTTTTTGTTTTCGATGAGTCATCCCGACAAAATGGCCGCTCCAAAAAAAAAATTTTTTTTGTTGGCGGACGTCGAATCTCTGCAACGGTTCATTTGAAACAAAAAATTGAAACGAGGTTTTAATCTGTAGAACATTGGCTATCGTCGGAACTAGAATTATTAATTTTCAATAAAAAATAACAAAATGGCGGCATTTCGAATTTTTCGGGTGTTTTTCGGGTGCTTAATTTGTTTATAACTTTGTAAATAAACAATGGATTTTAATAATTCTAGTTCCGACGATAGATACACAATCAAGAAATATACAGCTAAATTTTTAGATCAATCGGAGCAAAAGACTGAGATCTGACGTCCGCCGAGTCAAAACATGCTGTTTTCAGAAAAACGCGTTTAAAGTTTTTTATGCGGAAAAAAGCTACCGTAGTCAGCGATGCCTGCTCCATACATAACGCGATGCCTCCTCCATACATAACTAACCTTAAATACAAAGCAGAAGGACCTAGACCGTTATAAACCGAAAAAAAATTGGCGAAGCAAACAGAAATACAAGAGTCCTCCTTGCTCCGAAACACGCCAGCGGACCTTCGAGCGCTCGGATTACACGTCTCTCGAAAACTTTCTGTATCTTTAAAACTATTCAATATTTTGCTTAGATATTTTAAGGGAGTATTTTCTAAGTGTAGTAGAGTAGATTTAAGCAAAAAAAAAAAAAAAAAAGGAAATAAAAATTTTTTTCACTGGACTACCCCCTTAATCCAAAACAGTAAATTATCATTTAACTCATCATTTTCACAGATTTTAGTCCAATAAATACTTAAAAGCTTATTGTATTGATTCTTAAGCAAACCTAGTCTATCATTAGGTATACTCCCCAGTAGATAACACTGTTTTGAAATTGATTAACACATACCTGAAACTTCGTGAATGGTTTCATTTTGGCGAGTCTACCATATTTCCTCCAGGAAAAATTTTGATAGTGCGGCGTTTTCGACTGCGCACGCTCAAAACATGTCGGATCTATGCGATCACATACTTTATTTCAATTGATTCGGAAGACAATTTAACCAGAAATTCAAAAAAATGTTTGTCCTACAAAAATATTGCTGCAATGAGCTTGTCTACCACCGCCAACCTGTCGTTTCTACGAGGTTCTGTTTTGTAATAAACACATAGTTCATTCTTGCACAGTTGTTTAATGACTATTTTTAACATTAAGGGGTGATATTGCCCGACAAATTCCGTGCCACGTGCTTTTAGACCGATGGCCAAAAAATGTCATATTTACGATTATATGCCTGTACTCAGATCGATCATGATTTCAGTTTTCGCCTTTACGAATTTTAAAATTTGAAATTATTATAACGGGTATATTTCAATCTGTACAGTGTACCGTGACACGATAATTAATGTTGAGTTGGCAAATATGGTGTTCGATTTTCGTATCTCCTTCCTTGTGATAACATGTTAAATCAAAATCTACAGTTCTTTTTATCAAACCATCGCACACTTCATAGACGTAGCATTTATCGTAGTTCAGTTTGACTTTTTTGTTTTCGCATAAAATTGTTTGTTTGTTGTTTGTCCAATGATTTATTAAAAATTCCACACATTTTTCTTTAAATTTGGAGCCTCTAAACAATTTCCTGAATTCAGCAGCTCGCTTATTTTCTCTATGGATGTCATAACATACGTCTTCCTCACCTCTCAAACGGTGTTCATAATCTTTTATACTCGGTTTCGCGTATTTGTCAAATATAATATGGACCTCGTTATTATTGAAAGTAAGAATTTTAAACTACATATGTTGTGAAATTTGTTCATATTTGCTTAGTAAATTCTTCAATGTGTGTAATACGTAAAATTCATCATAAATATGTATATTTGTGGAGGTGGAGCTTCCATAATTTCTGGCTGATGCTTTACTAATTCTGATATTTTAACGTATTTCTGAGTCTTGCAGATATTTCTATCGTAATGGCAAAATGCAAAATAAATCGGTGCTAACGGATAAGTTAAGAGCTTTTTGCAAATCTAAATCGCTTTATAGAGAAGCATATAGTAACCTACCGAAAACATCCCGTTGAATTTTGATTTCTTCAACTTGTCCATTAATTTTGACTTTTTTTGTTTGTTTATAACTAAAATTGATTATTCTATTTTTCGGTATTGCTCGGTCCAATCTGTCTGGATCAGAAATAGTGTCGGAAATGAATTGATTGCTTTGGTTTTCTCCTTCAATTTCAACAGACGATAAAAATTGATAAATTTCATTAGCCAGTTGAAATATTATACAAATGATTATCTGATCAGTTTGTTGAACACGGATCCGTACACTGTTTTATAAACTGCAGCAATGAGTCGATATCCAGGTTTATCACTCAATGAAGTACATAGAAAACACTATAATTTTTTTTTTCTTTTTTGTATGAATCAAGAATACGTTACACGTTTTCGGAGCACACAACTTTTGGACGAGCAGCATAAGTGCGCATGTTATCCATAGTATAGTCCCATTTCAATGAATACTGACTGATGTTTTTTCGATTTTTTATTACTTTGCGGCAGAAAATTTGTCGGCTATAAGTACCAGAATATTCTATCCTCGATTTAAAAAAAAGAATAAATCAAAAATTAGACATGTGATAATCACAAAACATATAATCGTAAATATGACATTTTTTGGCCATCGGTCTAAAAGAACGTGGCACGGAATTTGTCGGGTAATATGACCACTTAATGTTAAAAATAATTATTAAAGAACTGTGGAAGAATAAACTATTACTACGTATATATGGAGGATTGAGGTATCGAGAGATCGAAATTCGATATGTGTATATGACCACACCGGATCGAAAGATTGAAAGCTCGAAATGTGATCAAAGTGACAGATAAAATAACCTGCAAATATGTGAAGTGAATATCGAGGAGAGGAAGGGTCTCCTCATGTTCCCATAAATTTCTCTTACTCATAGCCTGAAAATAAGTAATAAATTAAAAAATTAAATCACAGATTACTTCTTGCGCCGACTTATTACCTTTAACCTCAAAGAACTTCGAAAGCTATTTCGATTTTTCAATCTCTCGATCCGCGTTTATATGGGATAATTTCGATTCAATCCAGGTCGAGAAGTTGAATCGGATCGAGTCGATCTCGCTTGGATTCGATCTGCGTCTACATGACATTTAACTGGATTGAATCAGGATTGAATCCCCGCATGTATACGTAGTATATGTGTGTATATCAAAACAGGACCTCGTAGAAACGACAGGTTGGCGGTGGTAGATAAGCTCATTGCAGCAATATTTTTGTAGGTCAAAATATTTTTTGAATTTCTCGTCTACCGAATTAATTGAAATAAAGTATGTGATGATCGCAAAAGAAAACATCATAGATCCGACATGTTCTGGGCGTGCGCAGTAGAAAACACCTCACTATCAAAAGTGTGATAGACTCGCCAAAATGAAGCCATTCACGAAGTTTCAAGTATGTGTTTATCAATTTCAAAACAGGGTTAAAGAAGTATACTTCCAAAATTAAAAAGGGCGCCAAACTGATTTTGCAAAAATGACGTTCCCATGAAAAATATCCCAGAGGGAAATCTCTCTAGTGCACAGACGGGAAATTCGACCGTTGAATGTCACTTGGCGAAGAAAGCACAGCTGAGTTCCAATTCTTTTGTTGTTATATCTGTGGTTTGAGCACCGCATCTTGTGCAATATTGGCGTTAGAGAGTGGGTTCGCTGCGGGAACTAGGGTCTTGTAGGTGAGTATTTGGGTGACCATGAGACAAATGTCCTTTCCACCGAGGAAGATAAAGTTTGATGTGACCACATTTAGAATCTGACAACTGTTCGAGTATGATTATTTAAATAATTTAATTTTAGATAACGTCATCAGGAACATTTGTGTGGTTGTAATGCGCTGGACCGTTCACCTGGATGGTGGTCCTAGGCGAGTTAATCATGCCGCTGCTGTAGTCGGTGACTGTATATTTTCTTTTGGGGGCTACTGCACGGGTGGCGAGTATAAACATTACGGCCCTATAGACGTGCATGTCCTGAACACGAATAACTACAGATGGTCCCTGGTCCCACCCAAAAAAGACGAACGCGGGTTCTCCTTCAAGTACCCAGATGTCCCTTTTCAGAGGTATGTGTGTTTCTGTAAATGTCATCTACCGATTCTATTTGCTTTCCAGGTACGGGCACACGGCAGTGGCTTATAAAGATAACATATACTTGTGGGGTGGACGTAATGATGATGCATCTTGCAATCTCCTGTATTGCTTCAACACAAAAACTTTAAGCTGGGTGAAGCCCACAGTTTCGGGGGCAATACCAGGAGCCCGTGATGGTCACTCCGCCTGTGTCGTCGGACAGTATATGTACATTTTTGGTGGATTCGAAGACGACATCGACCAATTCTCTTGTGATGTCCATTGCCTAAATCTCGAAACCATGGAATGGAAGTATATACAGACCTTTGGAGATCCACCCTCGTTTAGGGATTTTCATTCTTCTGTTGCAATAAGCAATCGTATGTACATTTTTGGCGGTAGAGGAGATAAGCATAGTCCGTACCATAGTCAAGAAGAAATTTACTGCCCAGAAATAGTTTACCTGGATTTGCAAACATATGTGTGGCACAGACCAAGCACTACTGGAAACGTTCCAGTGGGAAGGCGGAGTCATTCCATGTGTAAGTACGAGATATTATTATTTTTTAATTTAGCTACGTATGATGAACTATAAATTATTCTCTGTGTTAAATTATTGAACACGTGAACCTGTTGTTTGTTATTCGGTTCTGACATCTGGAGTCATGTTGAAAAAGAAAGGTGAACCGTAGCTGGAGCTACATATTTCTCTAAGTACTTAACACTTTACCGACCGCAATTTTGCTTAAGAGAAATTCTCTCGCACCAAATGCATTTTCTGCTTTAAGTATCTCTTAAATTATGTTTTGAATCTATTAATAGGCTTGCGGTCGGTAAAGTGTTAAGAAAATAAATATTTGCATGTTACATATTTTGCAGTACATATTTCGCAGGGGTATTTGTATAGGGTGATTGTATTCTTAATCACATCCTAGTCATAATCGGTCTTATTACCTGAACCTTTTGATTTTTTCTGAGGTGAATAGCGAATTCGAGTGTAGAGACTGCTATAGACTGCTGACCCCACATGAGTGTAACCCAAACAGGCGTACGCCAGCAACCTACGAAATTTCGAATTCTTAAGCGCATACACAAATAAAATCTAGAGAAAGAAAAAAGTGACAAGAGTTGCTCGTCTTCAACGTTTTGTGATGCCAGCAAGAAATTTTACTAGAACATGTTCTGGGTCCTGATGTGAAATGGAAAGAAAAAGCAGAACAAGGGACGAGGGTAATTTCACGCAACGTTTTTAATATCCCTGGACTTTGAGTCTAAGAAAATTTCTTGATGCCATCTCTTTACACGTGATTGTGCATCTTGTAGTTTATATATCTTTGCTTCTACGCATGAATGAAACCAACTCGATTCCAGGAGAAGCAACTCCATCCATCGCTCATCCTCCATATTTAACAAAAAGAGTAGTATACCTAGAATCAAATGCAGCGATCCACGAACAAACCTCCTACCGTGTGGACCCATTCTATTAATTTTTGTTTCATCGCTCCCTAACACATATTTCCATTGGTTTGCTGTACAGGCCAAATGAGGTTTGGCAAATTCGATCCTTTTTTTCGGTTGCTTGCAGACACTCATGATTCCTTCCGTGAAAATCTGCCGTGCAACCCAGCCTTAGCCAAACACCTTCTAACGGATCTCGCTTAAACTGCCGTTACGTTATCACCGAAAATTTTGCGGTGGATGTCAACAGAAGTCTTTCTAGGATCCTTTTTCGATGCTCTGATGATTTGTCGATCAGTTAGCTCAGACGTTTTCCGGGATCTTATTTTTCTTAGAACATTTTCCATTGTTCCGTGTACTTGGAAATGTTTTACTGCTCCATAAACAAGTTTTAAATAGCATCTCAATTGATTTGCAATTTGGCAATAAGACATTTTTGCTTGCCAAAGACGCACTACTTCCATGTGCATGGAAACGTTCAAATTTTTTTTCTTGCCCATATTTATAAACAAAGTACTGACAAAAATAGTATCCTAACATGAATATTTAATGTTACTTAAATATTTACCAATTAAATTATTCAGGGAAATCAATTTTTTTTTTATTAAGAAGGAAAAATGAATAATGTTTCCAATTAGTTGTCCACAGAAAAAAGCATTTTCACGTGAAATGATATCACCACAGGATGTTTGTGTGGACACGGACTGCTACTAAAAGTGCAGTTTTTAAGTAGCACGTGGCCGCTAGGTTTTCGCTGGTAACACCGTTAGATTTGAAACTAAAGATAAAGAAGGAGAGTGCACAAAGCAGTGCAGTCAAACTGTTTCTAAATATTTGTCCACAGCTGTATGTGCATGTTACATATAACATCGCTTTTACGTTATTTTACTTTAAATAATGTTTTTTCATTCTTTTCAAACATACAATAAAAAAAACCTAAAAATGGACAACTACAGTAAGGGGAACCTGAGAGTTCAGAAACAAATTTTAATTATAATTAATTCTGGCGGCTGATCTCATTTCAAGATCCCATTCAACTAACATATAATAATGGACTCGATGTGCAGTCTCAAAGGGTAGGCTGTTTTGAAGTAACTTACGTGAGATTAGTTCCGATATAAGTGGTTCTTTTAGGTATAGATCTATTTCTTTCGCATTAGCCAAGATAAACGGTTTCAGGCGATAAGCTTAATTGTATTTATTTGCATACTTGAAAGAATTGCTCTAAGCATTGGATCGAATCTCCAACACATACCATTAAAAAAAACGGTAAAGTGCTATTTTCTGATAAAAAATTTTGTGGTTTGGTAACACAAAGTGAAAACTGGTAATCAGTGCATAATGCAAGTTTTTGCTACAATCCTCATTTAATGTTACTATAATAAATGTAATTAATTGCAAGTAAATATAATTCGAACCGTTTCCTATGGTTTTTGTGTCATTTTCATTTGATGATGATAGGCTTATGTCATTAATGTTGAGAATTAGTTCAAAAATAAAGTAGACCGAATTCGTAAAGTGAGATACAGTCGACTCTCGATAATATAACACTCGTTTCCCGGTCCCTTGAAAAATATTCGATAAATTGAAAAAAATAAATGTGATTTGGTTCCCTCGGTAATTTGAAGTTGTTGCTCGTGCCATTCTATAATTTTTGAAGTCGGTGATTTTTGTTTTCATGCACAGACCTATCGTTTGTTTACATAAATGAGATATGAGTTAGTTAGACTCAAGACTGCGAGTCTTGCTTCAAACGTTAAAGTGTGTTATGTTAAGGTTTGATTTGTGTTATTGATTTTTAAGTATCCAAATCAAAATGAGCATTTGTGTAATTCTACAAATATTGTGAAATAAAAATCAGGAATTTTAATCAGACCCTTGTTTATTTGAATTTTTCCCTCCCTTCCTCTTGGTTATTTGAACTCCTGTTATTTTGAACTCTTAGTAATTTGAACTTTTTCTCTAGTCCCTTGAGTTTCAAATTATCGAGAGTCGACTGTACTAAGACATTAATTCTTATCATTCGGTAACAAAATTTCTGTGAAAACATTTCTGAGGAATTCAAATGTATCTAAAAACGAGTAATCCCTTTTATATACATATGTCAGTGCTTGAGATGAAGTACAAACTATAATCTTTCAAATAATACTAAAATATGCGTAATGAGTGTTCAATTAAGTGATTCTTCGTCTATAATCTCAAGACATTAATGGCTGAGACAGATAAATGGTTCAATAGCGTTCGTTAACACTTGCTAAAAGTAACCGAACTGATCACACAACTCAAATATAAAAAGCCTAACCATTAGAGGTTTTGTTTTGGAGTCATCCAACTCTAAATCGTAAATGATAAAGAAGTTGCTTCCTCAGTGTCCTTTTTTCATATTTCAAAGTAATTCCTTACCAGAATTTATAATTGCACCACAAAACCGAAATGTTTAACTATCGCTTTTGACATGAGCAGGTGGTAAAGTTAAAAGTTGAACTTTTCAAAGAACGAGTGCTAACCACTCGATTATCTGTGCAGTCCCCTTCAATTTAGTGAAGAATTTATGTATTTGGCATATGCGAGTGGTGACGAGTACTCTGAAACTTGTCTGTTTTAGCTTTTATTGTAAAATACTTTTAGAAGGACAAGTGTTAACCACTCGCTTATCTGTACAGTCCGTTTCAGTTTAGTGTCCCAGTAGGAAAAAATTAAAAGCAAAAAAACCTTTTTTTAAAAAAGCTTTTATTTAAATGCTCTAAAAAGAATAAAGTAAAATTTTCCTTTAAAATTTTAACTATCAACTTATAGCCTCATTATACACAATTTATATGATCATAAAAGCTTGTCGCGAGGTTTGCGTAAGTACCTATAAGTATTTAATTAAACTGAAATTTAAAAAAAATAAACTTAGCAGATTAAGTTACTCAATTAAATAGGTACTAGTTTATTTAATCGCGCGACAAGCTTTTATAATCATATAAATTGTGTATAATGAAGCTATAAGTTGATAGTTAAAATTTAAATGAAAATTTTATTTTATTCTTTTTAGAGCATTTAAATAAAAGCTTTTTTTAAAAAAGGTTTTTTTTGCTTTTAATTTATTATTTACTTTTTAGTTATCGCTGGCTAGGTTTCTGAGTCTGTTCATCTCATTCAACGCATCATTGTTGCAAGGTCGTTTGCCGGTTAATTTCGAACAGTCTAGCTCTTCAATAACATAAATTGCCTAAGGGCATTGAAACGATACATGAAATGTCTACTTACCTTGACTTGGGTGTTTGGAAAAATGCGCCACTTATTTCAGCTTGGAGCTTACTTGTGCCTGACGAAACACAGTTCCGGGTTTGATTTTGGAGTTGTCCTTCTCCTAGACAGGTTGCAGACCAATGCTGATGACGCCCATCTCGCCAAATCACACAAGTCAAAGTGAATCAACTGATGTTACAGGCTCAAAAAATTCTACCTCAAGAATAATCGAGGTCTCGACACCAAATTTCAGGTGGATCAGAGCAACAGAGCTTATAATCACCATCTTTTTTTTAACCTGCATTTTTATTCTCAGCGAACCCTTTCATTTAATACCCATACTATAGGAAAGCATAAAAAACTTTTCATTTGATACCCATATTGCAGAAGTGCATAAATAATAACTATTCCGCCATCTTGGATGTTCCGCCATATTGGATTTAGAATGACGTCACATTATTTTTCGAGTTACTCTCAACAAGTCCTTTCATTTGATACCCATATTGTAGAAGTGCATAAAAAATAACTATTCCGCCATCTTGGATGTTCCGCCATATTGGATTTAGAATGATGTCACATTATTTTTCGAGTTACTCTCAACAAGCCCTTTCATTTGATACCCATATTGTAGAAATGCATTAAAAATAACTATTCCGCCATCTTGGATGGTCCGCCATATTGGATTTAGAATGACGTGTCACATAGCTTATCGTGTATTGTCCCCCAAACTAAACGTGTATACAAAATTTCAGCTCAATCGGTTGAAGATAGGTATCTGATTCAAAATTGAGTAGCAAGATTCCACCCGAACAAACATACATACATACAGTGCAAGTTAAATAAAAGCTTTTAAAAGAAGGGGATAAGAAGAAGTAATATAACCGCTTCTCGGGCAACTAGTCCTTCCCGACTCGATTCTTTTCCTTTTTCTTTTTTACCCACGACGGGATTGTAAGCAAGGTCTTCGACTTTCGTTTCCCTAATAACCAGGGATAGAAGAAATTACTCTGAATCAATGGTATAATCGCTTATGCTGTATGACTATTATAAGAAGTGTTAGGTAAGCGCTTCTACTTTCGCTTCCCTAATAACCAGAAGAAGTTATTCAAAATAAGTGGAATACAGTAGAACGCCGATTATCCGAACGCCGATTAACCGAATCGCCAATTATCCGAATCGGTCCTAAGCATAATATAAAAAATTAAAACCAAGTAATTTTTCAATAAAAACAAGTTTTGTGGGGACGCAAGAATACAAAAATGCGAGTGTTCATTACACTGCTGTACACCGAGTTTTACCTAAGGTCGAGACTAAGCAGAATGGATTCATTGTATTGAAATATGACATTTCGCCAAGTTTCATGCAAATTCATAAAAAAATTAAAAAGTTATTAATGTTTAAAGTTTTAAAAGAGACGAAAAAAATATTGTCCAATTTACTTGGTTTTTGGTATACGAGTTGAGAATAATTAATTAAAACTGTTTACATTGTCAACAATTTTTTATAATAATTAATTATATAAGTTTTTTACACGAAAATTTTTCGAAAAATGAAAAGAAAAGTTATAAATCGGCTCATTAAGCAGAATGTTTGTCGAACAAAAATTTTTTTTATGCACATCATACATTTCTATGATCAGCTAGAAATTCTGCATACACTCATAAAAAAAAATATCTAATTTTCAATATTAACAATTTTTTGTTAATAACTTTTTAATTTTTTTATAGAATTGTTAAATATTTCGGATTATGAATCCTCTTGATATCCTTCACAAACGCTATAAAGGGTTTGCTTAGGTAACATTTAAAAGTCGATTCTGTACAACAGTGTTATTGGTAGTCAGAGAGTGCCAGTTTTGAGGTGAGCTCGAAGCTCCAGCCAAACAAACATATATAGATATACTTCTCACCATATACCTACCAAGCTATATATTCAACAAGCTCAAAACTGGTAGTCTCTGGTTGCCAACTTTGAACCTACCAGTCTATGTCCGATTATCCGAATTTTCGATTATCCGAATCGACCCCGGTCCCAATTGATTCGGATAATCGGCGTTCTACTGTAATAGGGCGTATTTTAATAAATTGAGCAAAATATCTGTCTCAGTTTTTATATAGAAAAACAAAACTTGATTTGAATCTAAATAAAAATCGAGACAGAGCTGTTGCTCAGCTTATTAAAATATGAGGCACTCATTGAATTAATAAAAATTAAAACAACCTGTCATGCGCACTTTCTCTTCCAGAGTGAAAAGAAAACGCGTAGATGCAAGCGCATCGCACAATGACAAAATCTTAAAACAATACAAGTTTTTAGGTAAAACTCATTTACTCCTTACCCAATCGATTCTCAGGAAGCAGGAGTATAAAATATACCTGCAGACCCATGCTAGAAGGAATAATAAAAATGCTTGGAAGTAGTTATATCAGGCCTTCTTAGGGCAATCCCTTGTTACATTTCCTACTGGGGTAGAATTAATGTATTTGGTATTTTTTGTTTAGGCTTTAAGGCCCAAACAGATAAAAGGTTCCACAGCATTCGTCACCAATCACAAATGGCAAATATCTATATCAATTCTACACTAAAATGAAGGGGATTGCACAGATTAGTGATGTCCAATACGTATCGAAATATCGATATATCGATATTTTCTCCCCAAAAATATCGTGCTAGAAGGCGATATTTCATATCCGATATTTATCGGATATTTATATCGAAATGGGCGATAATATCGAAAGCAAGGAAAAGAAAGTCATCATTTATTAAGTCAACAAAATCCGTCATTTGAGGAAAAGCTCGATAGTTTGTTGACGATATCTCGGAGAGACTCTACTCATATGAACGCTCCTTAATTCAATTCTTAGTTTTTGAAATTTCAGTCTGAGCTGTGCTTTAAACCCTGTGAAAGTTTATTCAAAATATTAACCTTAAAGATACATTTTCGTCAAATGAGGCTATGAGTGGAAATACTTTAGCTAAAGAGCACAGTGAAAATAAGGCTTCTCTGTGGGATATGCATAAAATTTTAGCAGAATCACATGACCAAAGTGCTCAAGAAAATATAACATAACTTTGTATGTTTTATAGATTTGTAATGCTTAGAATTTTGATATACACATACATGCAATTGAGTTTCCGTTTTCTGTTTTTATTATTGTTTTTTGTTGCTATTTATCTCATGAAAATGTAAAGGAATTTATTTTTGTTAAATAAAATTATCTATATAGACACTCAGGTAAATTTTTATTAAATAATTAACAATAGGAAAATTATGTATTACATATTTAGTCTAGCGACTAGTCTTCATCTGATATATCGATATATCGATACAACTACACCGATATTATCGGCGTATCGATACAATGGGCTCATGATACGATAAATATCGAATATCGATACTTATGTGCGATATTTAACATCACTAGCACAGATATGCAAGTAAATAACACTCGTTCTTGGAAAAGCT
The DNA here is from genome assembly GCA_949715965.1 of Dysmachus trigonus. Taxonomy (NCBI): domain Eukaryota; kingdom Metazoa; phylum Arthropoda; class Insecta; order Diptera; family Asilidae; genus Dysmachus; species Dysmachus trigonus. The sequence continues at coordinate 31,210,530 of OX454321.1, read as the reverse complement.
CGCTAACGTAAATGTCAAAAGCTGCAGATTGGCATTCTTGACATTGTGGTGTTCCGGTGCTTTTATAAATTCTGGGAAGGAATTATTTTGAAATATGAAAAGAAAAACACTGAAAAGGCAACTTCTTTATCATTCATGGTTTAAAGAGTTGTGCAATCAATCGGTCTCCTCATCTTTTTGGTTATTTTTTCCAAGTGGTGAAAAGTGGTAATAAGGGCTATTGACCTTGTATTTTAAACTTCTGTAAATTTCCTCTCGGCTATAAAACCTTTTTGTTTTCGAGTTTCATAATAGGGTTCTAGAAATTTAATCTGTCGAAATTTAATCATAAATAATCTAATTTTCTGTTTCAAAGCACCTTGCCGTCCAAATTCTTAATACTGATAGCGACTGAAGTTCAATTACAACCAATACTGATAGCGACTGAAGTTCATGCGTTTCAATTTCCATACAATACCATACAATCAATCGAATTAAGCACGGCTCAATAGTGAGCTTTCAATTCAAGATGCGTGGCACGGTAATTCATTTTAATTGAAATACAGTAGAGTCCGGATATAACGACTTCGTTTATAACGACCAACCGGTTATAGTGACGAAAATGCAAACTCAAGTTAGGTTTCATATAGACTTACTATGAAAACATATCCGTTTAGTACGACTCCGGTTTAAGGAACCAACCGCTTATAGCGACCTATTTTGACAAGAAATCGTCCGCTTAGAACGACGCGCAGTGTTGTTTTCAATACCTACACACAAGCAATACCTCACCGCCCCGCGTCCCGGCATTCTCCCCTCTCCTACGTACGTATGCTGATTAGCGCGTGTAAATCAGTCAGTGTTTTTCATCTGATGTGCCAAGGTAAAGGACTCATTAAGTGCGCTAAAATGAGTTCCGAACCCGAGGAGACTAATTCGACTTCCAGCGCGTTTGAGGCTCTAAAGGCTGCAGAAGCGCTCAATGTGTTTGTTCAATCTAACTTTGACGATAATGTAATATAAAGTTTGGTATTCACAATGCTGTACGTAATTCTTACTATCGAACAAAAATCAGTCAAAAACAAACAAAAATTACAGACTTTCTACGTCAGTAAATCATATGAATTTACATGCATAGAATGTAGTGTGCAATTTTTAAGTTCCATTAAAGTTATTTTTTGTTTATTTTAATATGAATTTGTTTTATTCAAATATAAGTTAATCTAACTATGTATATTATTATTTCATAATTACGGTAATATTAATCAATAAAACAAGCTTAAATTCATTCTTCGGTGTTCGTTCGTTTTGTGCGACGTCCGGTTAGTACGACTAAGTGTTGCCGGTCCCTTGAGGGTCGTTATATCCGGATTCTACTGTATTTCAATTTACTTGATTGAAGGTACATTGTTGATTGAATTGAAGTGTCAGAAATTAGCTTTACAAATCCCATTTTTTATTCGTACCTTAATCATAGTTTCCTTACAGTCATTTACCGTGACCTTATATACGTGTTTGGCGGTTACAATGGTCTGTTGGACCAGCACTTTAACGACATGCACTGCTTTGACCCAAAGACGAATCAGTGGAGTTTGGTTAAAACCAAAGGAAAAATGCCCTCGGCCAGAAGACGACAAACTTGTTTGGTTAAGGGAATGAAGATGTTCTTGTTTGGAGGAACAAGGTAATATTATCCGTTTTGTATCGAGCTATTATTTTCTTTATTGCTGTCTAGTCCATACGCTCATGCCGCTAAGAATGCAATTCCTTCTCTAATTGACAACAACGATATGCACGTTCTTGACTTTGAACCAACTTTAAAGACTTTGGCATTTATGGCCGTGATAGAGAATCGTCTCGATCCCTCCTGTTTGCCTAGGGAAGTCTGGTAAGTGGGTGTTGTACATAATAATTGCAACTTTCTTATAGCCTTGTTTGCAGGTGGGAGATCCATGTGATGACTACACCGAATTCGATAAGTAGGCCCATTAATCACGCCGGTTAGGGCTCCGATCTCCCGAGAAAACTTTTATCCCGTGAAATACGACAACGCTCAGCAAATGCGGGACTGTATACTATCTAATAGGTTAGCCATTTCCTGATTATGAAATCTTAAAGATAAATTTATCATTATGTCTGCAATTAAACCGTTTCGTTTTATGATCAATATGTTCACATTAGAACTCTACAATATTTTGGAAATCGTTTTACACAATGTCACTCTGATGTACTACGTTCAAAGTTTGTTTTTAACTTAATGTGCTCAAATTTTTGGTGAGATGAAATAAACTTATTTTCAAAAATTAGTTTTATTTTTAATTAGAATCCTGGATATATTGCTTTATGTGAGAATCAAATCTCACCAACAGAGAATTTAATACAAACCAAGCTGATATTTTCCTATAATACTAGCTTTGACAATGTGTACTAAAGTTTTATTTCTAAAAGCGAATTCGATTCTCAACCCTTTACAAAGCATTGATTAAATATTTTCCTCGTCATTTTGTAGTGTATCACTCCAAATCTTTCATTAAAAAAAACTGAAGTTTTGCTTATTTGACAAAAATTCTTTCTGGCAAAAAATACCGTTTGAAATATTTAATTTTTTCAGTTTGAAAGATCTTTAAAGGACTTGGCCAAAAAAATACGTAGAATCGCCAGCAACGAAATGTATATCAATGTGTTCAGTAAGTTTAACATATCACGTCACCAAAAAATCAGCTTTCTAAACCATGTAGTATATGAGTTATGAGCTTAAATAAGATAATTAGAGTCATAATAGTTACATTCATTTTTATTGAGTTTTATTTAATACTAGCTGGGTTATCCGGTTTCACCCGGCGTTGGGTAAATACTAATTAAAAACTTCTCAATTGTTCTAGTTTGTTATATCCTAGAAATTGTTTCAATCCGAAAACCTATCTATCTAGCTATCTTGGATTTCTAAATTTTGATAACATTCAAAATCAGTGACCTCAAGATAATTATTGTACTAATTTTCATTAAAATCCGTTTAAATCGAGAAATTTGGGTCGCCATATTGGATTTCTAAATTTTGACAATATTCAAAATCAGTGGCCTCGAAACAATCATTGTACTAATTTTCATTAAAATCCGTTGAAATCAGGAAATCTTGCTCGCCATATTGGATCCGCCATCTTGAATTTCTAAATTTGGACAGCGGAGTTGAAATCCCCATCCCGCAAAATCCCTATGTACCAATTTTCATGAAAATCGCTTCAAATTTAACATTTTCAGCCGCCATCTTGGATCCGCACATTTTGAAACCCTACGTATTATCCAAAAAAAATTAGCCTATATGTTAAGTCGGAATATGTACTACCTTCGGACATAAAATGAAAAATATCGATGCAAGCATTTAGGCGTGATTGAGCAACAAACAAACAAACGAACTTTCATTTTTATATATATACAGGGTGTCCCAAAAAAGACTGTCAAGCGGTGGTCCAGAGATAGAGCACACCCTGGGCAACCCGAATAACCCCCATGTATGTTCTACGATTTTTCGTAGTTTACGAGTTATGAATTTTTTTTTAATTTTTCACTTATTTTCGAGTTGCAAGACAATTATCGTCATACTGAAGTGAATAATTGATATAAATTCTCAATTCTTTTTTCATTATTTAGCTAAATATTGTGGCATTCCAGCATAAAGATAATCTGTCTCAAAACCCATACCATTACGGCATAAAATAAAATAGTTTTTACATAACAGGAAAAAGATAACCAGTACCAAAACTTTCAAGGGTATTTAAAAAAAAAAATCACATAGCTTTCTTAATCCGAAAGTATTTTAAAAACTTCTCCATTTCATCGGCTATTTACCCTGTACATTTTATTGAGCTATCTCTGTGGCATCATACTTAAAAATCGAAAAAAAGTGTATCAAGTATAAAAACCAAAGAATTTGAATTCGTTTAAAATTTGCTTTTCTTTACAAAAAATTTCAGTGTTGAGTTTGTAATAATTAGAACATGAAGAAAGAACTCGTTGGTCGCAAGATTACGCAAGAAGAGTTCAATTCTCTGAAGAAATGTTACGCCGACAAACAGAAAATAAAAACTTTTTTAAAACTATTTTGTGGACTGACGAATCCCATTTTCGACGAAACGGAATTTTTAATATGCACAATTACCATTCGTGGAGTCTCGAAAATCCTCACCTCGCACGCCCATCAAACTTCCAAGAACAGTTCAGTGTCAATCTATGGTCTGGGGTAATCAATGGAGAACTGATTGGCCCATTTTAAATACCAGACCGCTTGAATGGTGAGTCATACTTACATTTTTTGACCGAAGACCTCAATGGGCTTTTAGAAGATGTCGATCTGGAGACTCGCAGGCATATGGTATTACAAAACGATGGCGCATACATGTCATTATGCGCGTGCTGTTCGAGCCTATTTAAACAGAAATTTTAGAGCTTGGTGGATTGGTTGCAGCGGGCCAATTGCGTGGCCCCCAAGATCGCCTGACTTGAACCCCATTGACTTTTTTGTATGGTGTTACTACAAAGAGCTGGTATACTTACAAGAATTACAAAGCTTGGAACAATGAAAAATAAAATTAACCAGTGCAGAAAGGACGATAAAAAGCAACAGAACTGCGTTCAGACGTCTGCAAGCCAATTTTTTTCGCCGATGTCGCATATGTATTGAACAAGGAGGTCGTCATTTTGAAAAATTCTTGTAAGTGCTATAAAAAATAAAATTATTTTAAACACATTTTACGTGGTTTTATTTATAAGTAAAATTTTAAATATTAAACTTAAAGCAAAATTAAGGTGATATGCCATAGTATCTCTATGTACCTATATCATCTTACCTATACATATTTTGCTTTATAAATTTTGCGCATTCATAGCTAATGAAACGGTGAAGTTTTCACCATCTCTCTCTAGTTCATACAAAATTTACATTAGTTGTCTCTTTTGTACTCTTGCAAGGTCTTTTGTCCAACCAAATCCAACTCAGGTAACCGTGTAATGTGTGACCGAGAACTACTTAACTTTAATTATAAACAAATAAACGTCATGGTGACGTCCCTTTAGTTAGCAAATGTATCGATTGAAATAGGACGTAGGACATTACGAACGCCATCTACATCTAAAAGCTCGCAACCACAACGCCTTGCCTTCCCAAGAGAATTTAGCCAAAGCGCAAACCTACTTCCACGATCTCTCCACGAAACTTTACTATATTATTCACCTCGGCCAAAATGTTTAAAATGATAAATGAAATATTTAGAAAGCCACTACCCACCATGGGCATGTATAATGTGATCATTAAGATCATCTATCCAGAAATATGAAATATTAAAATAAATATGGAAAACAGCTTTAAACTCGGCACCCACTTGGGTTGGCCCTGTGAAATCCAAGGAGGGCACCCATGATTTCCGACTCCCTCGTGTCTTTCTTTTTGCAATAGAGAGCCGGGGAGGAAGGATATAAGGAGATCATAGAGGAAAAAAGGCTGAATAAAAAGAGAGGCGGGAAGGTAAGAAAAATATCAAAATATAATTGTGAAATTCTTTGGGAAGGAAGGAACCTAAAAAATACTTATTTTTCTAAAGGGAAGGGCCTATAAAATTCGAGAGCCTAAAAAAAGTCGAAAGCCTAAAAAGATTCGAGAGCCAGATAGAGCATACAACTTTCGACACAAAATTCTCAACACACAGTTTTCAACATACAACATTTAAACACGAAATCTACAACACACAACATTCAATCACGCAGCACAGCACACAACATATAGCACCAGAACATCGAACATCGCGAGCAGGACATTTCAAGGTTAACATCGGAACATCACACAAATCAGGCACTACATCAAAATACAAAATACATCAGAACATCACACATAGGAGTCAGATAAGTCTAATTATTCTTAAAATTAAAATTTATATATAGATACGTAGTATTTAAGAGATTAGGGTGGCCACCACATTTTTGTAGTAGCCAGGGGAAAAGAGCATAAAATATACAAAATATACCACAAGATAATTAAGCTCAGTAGGGATTATTATTTGTGAACCCGGTAACACATCACATTTTGGGGGCTCAACCGGGATCTTTTTCTATTGAGTGATTCGTGATTTGGTGATTCAGTGATTCCGTATAAAATTCATAACCTCAAAATTAGCCTAACTATGGGCGACTGAGATTATCAGAAAGCTTTGCGTTCCATACATATTCCTTGCCCGAGTTATATACTGGTATACGGGGCTTCCAAAATTTCGAGCGGTTTTTATTGCATGATATATTTTTGTTATCATCACGAATAATTCATTTTGGCTTTGATGACTGTCTTCGCAACTTATCATTCTTATATTCTAGTAGTGGTATATAATCCATACGAGTGTAAATTGAGTAAATTTGTTTAAAGTGCTTTCATATAAAATATAAAAAACAAAATACAAGATATAAAATATAAAGTATAAAAATAAAATATAAAATTTGCGATATATAATACTGAATATTGAATGTTGGATGTTAAATATTAAATATTAAATATAATTTAAAAAAACAAATTAGAGGATATAAATTATAAAAAAAAAATATAAAATACAAATAAACTCTGTAATGGATACAATAATTGAACAAGTTAAAGAGAATATATATAAATATATAATAGTAACAATAATTTAAATAAAGTTAAAAAAATAAATAAATAAAATAAATAAAATAAATAAAATTAATAAAATAAATAAAATAAATAAAATAAATAAAATAAATAAAATAAATAAAATAAATAAAATAAATAAAATTAATAAAAGTAATGAAATAAATAAAATAAATAAAATAAATAAAATAAATAAAATAAATAAAATAAATAAAATCAATAAAATTAATAAAATTAATAAAATAAATAAAATAAGTAAAATAAATAAAATAAATAAAATAAATAAAATAAGTAAAATAAATAAAATAAATGAAATTAATAAAATTAATAAAATTAATAAAATAAATAAAATAAATAAAATAAATAAAATAAATAAAATAAACAAAATAAATAAAATAAATAAATTGAATAACGTAAAGAAATGAATAAAATATGAAAGACAAAGTACTTGAGGATTTGAAAGCTTGATCATATGAATATTGTAAATTTAAGATTCGAAATTTGAAACTTGTAATTTGGGATTCGATATCTGAAACTTGGAGTTTAAAAATTTGTCACTCTCGAACGTATTTTTGCCGTGCAGCTACTGCATATAATCAGTCCTATAGAAATCAAGTTATACGATTAAGTAATCAAGATGTCATATTCAGAAATTGCACACATGTTTTCCGAAACTGAAATCATTTATGAAATGATTATAAGAGGTGTCAAACCGGATGGTTACACTTCACGCGGTAAACGTATTTGGTATTCTAAACAACTAGAAAAAGAAGACGGTGTTGATGAACTACAGTTGGCTTATAAGTCTCCTATTGAAAATACAAAAGACTTGAAACAATGTGAAGCACTTTTAATAGAATTGACTGAGGACGGTGAAGCGAATGATGAAGACGAATTGGAACGCGTAGAAACGAGATTAAAGTCATTGCTGAAACGCATTCGTAGAATAAATGTAACCGGGTTAGATGAAAAGCTTAATTGCCAACCAGACCTTATTACTCTAGCTGAAAGCTTACAGCAAAGAGTTGCAAATAAGCGGAAGGATTTATGGAAACATAAGTCACTTCAGAAGATCATTGATCATAGGTTCTCCGAAATGCAGTTAGTTCCAAATGATGGGCCGAGCAATGAACCCAACATCAGGAATGGCTTGATGAATAGTACCCGCAAAAATTTAGTTTCAGAAACTCCAGAAATCCCAAAAGTGTCTTCAGTTCCAGTCGATGATTTCAATCTTAGCCCAGTTAGAAAAGAGTACCCATCAATAATTGTCCCTCAAATTCTCCCAGAAACACGTAAAGACCATAAGTCAATCCCTCAGTTATATAAATGGAAAATTTCATTTTCTGGTGATGATCGTAGACAATCCACTTCAGAGTTTTTGCAAAGAGTCGCAGACTTTGCACTCTCCCGTCACGTGTCTGGGGAAGAATTACTTCAATCTGTCTCTGATATTCTTGAAGGTACTGCTCTTAAATGGTTTAGACGTAAGCGCAACTCATTCCAAAACTATCAACAATTTGTTGAAAGTTTCCTCAATGAATTTGAGCCACATAGTCAATCTGAAAGACTCTTGGAATTCATTAGAAGCAGGAAACAAAAGCAAACTGAAACTGTTACCCAGTTCATCGCTTTCATGGAAGATCAATTCATGCGTTTGCAACACGTTCCATCAGAGAAATACCGAGTGAAGTTAATCAGAAATAATTTATTACCGTCATACTTGAGAGCCGTTTCACTCCTAGACTTTGATTCAGTCGACAAGCTCTCAGCGGCTTGTAAAAAGATTGAGGAAAGTGAAGCCCAAGCGGAATTTAATGCTAGATCAGTAGCCTATGCAGAGCGACGTTTTTCTAAATCCGATATGAACCAAAACCGGTTCTCTAGATTCCCTTCTAAAACTGATGCTTTTCAACCCAACTTTCGGCAACACGATCATTTTCCAAGCTCTTATAATAGTAGATTTCGCTATGTCGATCAGAATGACAAGTATAGTCGTTATTCGTCCCGAAATCCGGGTACCAATCAACATGTAAGCTACATCGGTAGAGACTTAACTCCTATTAGAAGCGGTAGACCTAATGAATCATCAAATTCTAACTCTGTGGAAGTCCAGAGGTACAACTACTCAGACAGTGACCGAACACGAGATAATTATAATACTTCTCACAATAAGTACGACCGTGAACCCCAGAATTACGCTTACCCTGCATATAATTATAATAATATAGAGCATTATCAAGGCAGACCTCAACGATTTCGAAATACTGACTCGCGTGAATCAAGGAACCGCAGTCAAAGTCCCTCAACAGGTCGTTCAAGTAGACCTCAAAGTATGAGCCCTAGTCGAAGAGTTCATTTCCGAGAGGAAAGCTCACATTATTCTCAGGAAAACTAAATTTTGGACGCTCTATTGTGGACAGGAACGCCCAAACCCTAGTAGAGTCCACAATTCCCAAAAATGATATCTGCATTAAACGTGACGACAAAAGGCCATATGTTCAAGTCGAAATTCTAAAACACTTAGTTGAAGGTTTATTGGACAGTGGCGCGAGCAAAACTATAGTCGGAAGACAGGGTATCAGTATCTTGAATGATTTAGGTTTGAACATGCAAAGGTTTAAATCAGCCAATATAAAGACAGTTGACAGCACTCCTCATAAAGTAGCAGGAGTCTATTATTTACCAGTTCACTTCAATCGAAAATTTGAAATTATCGAAGCATTAGCAATTCCCACCTTAAACCAAGGATTCATATTTGGTGTTAATTTCTGGAGTATGTTTAGAATATCCTTAAAGAACGTAAAAGGTCGATGGTCTTGTTTCGGCTTCGAAACGAATTACGCACAAAATAAGAGTCAAAATAATAACCACATTCATGATCTCGAAAATCTTACTCCTGCTCAGAAAAGTCAACTTAAAACGTGCTTAAAGGAATTCAATTACCTCTGTTCAGAAAAGTTAGGTAGAACCAAGTTCCTAGAGCATGATATAGATACAGGTGACGCACTCCCAATTGTCCAGCGCGGTTATCAGGTTTCACCAGCGGTTGCACAAAGACTCGGCAAAGAACTCGAACGTATGAAAAGGCTGGACGTCATTGAGCCTTCAGTGAGTCCTTGGTGCTCTCCTGTTGTCTTAGTGAAAAAGGCTAATGGCAAAGATCGGTTGTGTATCGACAGCCGAAAACTCAATCAAGTAACCGTAAAATGTGCCTATCCTCTTCCACGAATAGCTGAGATTTTAAACAGGTTGGGAAAAGCTAAATACCTGTCGTCTATTGACTTAAAAGACGCATTCTGGCAAATACCATTAAGTGAGAGATCCAAAGAAAAAACAGCTTTTAGCGTACCCGGGCATGGTCTATGGCAGTTTAAAGTTATGCCATTTGGCTTGTGTAACAGCGCCGCCACACAACAACGTTTGATGGACCTTCTGTTCACCCCAAGTGAAGAGAATGTTTTCACTTACCTTGACGATTTGATCATTGTATCTGAGTCCTTTGATGAGCATTTAAGAGCTCTATACAGAGTAGCAAGAAGACTGCGCGAGGCCAACCTTACCATCAATTTAGAAAAATGCCAATTCTTAAGATCCTCTTTAAAATACCTCGGTTTTATAGTTGACGCCAAGGGAATAAGAACAGACCCAGATAAAGTTCAAGCGATGCTTGAATTCCCAAGGCCCAAAAACTTCACCGAGCTTAAACGATTTATAGGACTGGCTTCATGGTACAGGCGCTTCGTTCCGAATTTTGCTGAAACAGCTGCTCCGCTGCACGATTTGACTAAAAACAGTGGCAAAGGTAGACCTATTATATGGAATGATAGCGCAGAGAAAGCTTTCGCTTCACTAAAAACTAAATTAGTTGAAGCTCCCTTGCTATCTAATCCAGATTTCACTCGACCTTTCTTTTTGCAATGCGACGCTTCAAGTTTTGCAATAGGAGCCGTGCTGATACAGAAAACGGAATCAGGCGACGATCAGCCAGTTGCTTATATCAGCCGAAAATTGCGTGGAGCTGAGCTCAATTACTCTGTAACAGAGAAAGAATGCTTAAGCGTTGTGTTCGCAGTGGAAAAATTTAGATGTTATCTTGAAGGCTACAAATTTTATATACAAACGGATCACTCGTCTCTGGTATGGCTTTTCAAACAACAAAATTTGGCAGGACGTCTAGCTCGGTGGGTCTTAAAACTACAACAATATGACTTTGAGATCACACATGTTAAGGGTAAAAACAACGTCGTTCCAGATGCTTTATCAAGGGCCCCAGATATTTGTCTGATAGATTGTGAACCAATTCCGACTGACAATTGGTACTTTCAAATAAAAAAAAGAGTAGAAGAAAATCCTCAACGGATGAAAAATTGGAAAATCCAAGACGGCAAAATCTATATAAGACCTCTTACATTTAATAAAGTTACTGATGACAGATGGAAATTGGTTGTTCCCGAAAGTAAACGTTTACAGGTGATGCACGAATGTCACGATAATCCCCTTTCAGCGCACTTAGGTGTTGCAAAGACAAAAAACCGGATACTTGAACGCTATTACTGGCCAGGCGTTGTACAGGACGTCATAAAGTATATTAAAAACTGTCATATCTGTCTGCAATCTAAATCATCAAACAAACCTGCTCAAGGGAAAATGGGAAGCTATAATAATGTATCCAGACCCTGGCAGATGATTGCGATAGACTTTATGGGACCTTTTCCTAGGTCCACTAAAGGAAATACCTTCTTACTGGTGATAGTAGATTGGTTCACCAAGTATCCTATATTAATCCCTTTGAGAAATGCAACAGCTAAAAAGGTAGTGGAGTTAGTAGAAAACAGGGTGTTCTTAGAATTTGGTGTCCCAGAGATAGTAATAACCGATAACGGTAGGCAGTTTGATTCAAAAGAATTCCGCCAGTTATTGAAAGATTATGAAGTTCCTAAATTCTGGTTAAACTGTCGCTATCATCCTCGCAATAATTTCACTGAACGTTGGAATAAAGTGATAGGTGGTGCTCTTCGCTCCTACGTTCAAGACAATCACAAGCTTTGGGATCAACAAATTTCTAAAATCACAGTCGGGCTAAGAACGGCAGTCAATGCAATTACCGGATATTCACCATTTTTTCTAAACCATGGACGCGAGTTCACTTATAGTGGGACAGACTATCGTGCATTTGAAAGCCAATCATCTGAAAGAACTGAACCTGTTTACGAGAAACGGTCTAAATTCCTAGACAAATTATATACCATCTATGACGATATATCAACTCGAATATTAAAATCTTATGAAAGAAACAAGAGCCATTTTGATAAAGGAAAGGTTAATCTCGAATTTAACATTGGCGATATAGTCTACAAAAGAAATTATGTGCTTTCAGACGCCAAAAATTACTTTTCTGCTAAATTGGCTCCAAAATATATAAGATGTAAAGTAATATCCAAAAAGTCGAAGTTGGTATATGAATTAGAAGATGATCTAGGTAAAAACTGTGGTTTATGGCACATCAAGGATTTGAAAGCAGTGGAATTGCCTATCTCTAAAGACGATTACAATAAAATTTAATCATAAATATCGGTGGCCTTAAAAAGGCATCCGGCCAGCATCTCTGGTTAACCATAGGACATCAATGCATCGCTTAGGTTGTCGCGGTCGATGTACCTTTTGTAAACTTCACAATTTTATTCACTTTTATCCTTCTAGTAGCCCTAAAAAGGCATCTGGCCAGCTTCTCTGGTAACAGCAGGACACCAATATACCGCTTAGTCTTCGCGGCAGGTGTACCTTTTGATTCGTAACAAATTTCTTCCCGTTATTTTAAATTTTAACTTTTGTATCTATTCCCTTTTTTGCTATAAGACCTGGATGAACCTGACATCCAGCCTAGGTTTAAGTAGTGAAAGACTGCTCGACAAGGATGTTTGCAGGAGACATACCTTCATTTAGTTATAAGTTACGCAAAATTTCACGGCGCACACCACACCCCAGAAGCTCAGGGAGTTGCAGCGCCTTCGTTCGGGAGCAGTGGGTGAGGGAGCATTCTTAAATCGAGTGCGATGCTTGATTAGCACGGGCAAGCACCCGGTGTGCGGTTTTTTAAGTGCAACAGATAATTCATATGGTGTCAAAAGAACACTTTTCCTCAACTTTGAGCTTTGGACTTTCCAGTAAAGATTAACAAATTAAACCAGATACGTCAAACAACGTGGAGTGAGAACTCTTTAAATTCGGTAGATGAATTAGCGAAATACCGAAATATCGTAAAGATTGGAATTTTATTTCCACAGTCAAGCTTTGAACTTTTTAGCAAAGAATAATAAGTGTAAAATAGATGTATCAAATTATATCGAGTGTAAACCCTTGAAATTCGGTAGATGAATTAGTAAAGTACCGAAATATCGTAAAAATTAGAATTTTATTTACACAGTTAAGCTTTGAACTTGCTAGCAAAGAATATTAAAATTAAAATAAATGTAACAAATTATATGGAGTGTGACCTCTTGAAATTCGGTAGATGAATTAGCAAAATATCGAAATATCGTAAGGATTAGAACTTTATTTACACAGTTAAGCTTTGAACTTTCTAGCAAATAATAATAGAATTAAAATAGATGTATCAAATTAATTGAAATGTGATTTCATGAAATTTTGTATATAAATTTGAATTAGCGGAAAACCGAAATAGTTTAAAGATAGTTAATAGAAATTGTGCGAGCAATTAAGTTTTACTTTTCGTTATTTACCAATTCATTAATTAATATTTCATAGTAATAGATAAATTCGATGTATAAGAAATTTACAAAAATTTACTATAGAAAACTCTCATGCACACATAGGCAGCCCGATCTGACAAACTTGTTGTAGATTAAGTTGAGAACATAACACTCGGAATAAATAGTGAAATATATTCGATTCTCTTATTGATGTGTGGGCTTATAAGTGATGCAATTTTCTTTGAAAGTTTCCGGCTTGTTTATTGAAATTAGAAAATCAAACATTATTGATTTCGCGTGAGTAATATTATAGGTTGATCATATGCATGAGTCTTAACGGCACACGCTGTTCACCGTGTATAAATCATATCAGTGGTCGAATCACAAGTTCAACAGAGTTCACTGTTCATTGTGATCTGGGTCCCACTTTATCATGTTTTAGAACTGGTACATCCAACACATAGATGTGTTCATGACCGGTTTACATGATCCCTTCTAGTGAATTTTACGCCATTCAGCGTTCTTCTCTAAAAGCGTACTCATCATAGTCAAAATTCAGCCGAGGACACAAAATGTTAAGGCAATTAAATGTAATTCAGGAAATGTTCGGAACAAACTTGAGTTCAAAAGTTCAATGATATTTAATCTCATTCGCTCTTTGAAAAAATAGTTTGTTGTAATAAAGAAAATCAGATTAAATAATACGACAACAAATAAACGTTCAAAATAATTTAAATACTTAATATCAAAGAAGTAAATAAAAAAAAATGAAAAATTAGAAAATTTTATATATATATATTTGTTAATTTTTTTTTTTTTGCTTAAATAGTCTAATGGAATCTCTATTCACTGTTTAAGAGTGCAAGAAAAGGTATAATAAATAACTAATAATTAGTAGTTGAAACAGATTTTCCTACATTGTTGGAAAACCTTACCCGGGAGACGGGAGAAATGTAATGTGTGACCGAGAACTACTTAACTTTAATTATAAACAAATAAACGTCATGGTGACGTCCCTTTAGTTAGCAAATGTATCGATTGAAATAGGACGTAGGACATTACGAACGCCATCTACATCTAAAAGCTCGCAACCACAACGCCTTGCCTTCCCAAGAGAATTTAGCCAAAGCGCAAACCTACTTCCACGATCTCTCCACGAAACTTTACTATATTATTCACCTCGGCCAGAATGTTTAAAATGATAAATGAAATATTTAGAAAGCCACTACCCACCATGGGCATGTATAATGTGATCATTAAGATCATCTATCCAGAAATATGAAATATTAAAATAAATATGGAAAACAGCTTTAAACTCGGCACCCACTTGGGTTGGCCCTGTGAAATCCAAGGAGGGCACCCATGATTTCCGACTCCCTCGTGTCTTTCTTTTTGCAATAGAGAGCCGGGGAGGAAGGATATAAGGAGATCATAGAGGAAAAAAGGCTGAATAAAAAGAGAGGCGGGAAGGTAAGAAAAATATCAAAATATAATTGTGAAATTCTTTGGGAAGGAAGGAACCTAAAAAATACTTATTTTTCTAAAGGGAAGGGCCTATAAAATTCGAGAGCCTAAAAAAAGTCGAAAGCCTAAAAAGATTCGAGAGCCAGATAGAGCATACAACTTTCGACACAAAATTCTCAACACACAGTTTTCAACATACAACATTTAAACACGAAATCTACAACACACAACATTCAATCACGCAGCACAGCACACAACATATAGCACCAGAACATCGAACATCGCGAGCAGGACATTTCAAGGTTAACATCGGAACATCACACAAATCAGGCACTACATCAAAATACAAAATACATCAGAACATCACACATAGGAGTCAGATAAGTCTAATTATTCTTAAAATTAAAATTTATATATAGATACGTAGTATTTAAGAGATTAGGGTGGCCACCACATTTTTGTAGTAGCCAGGGGAAAAGAGCATAAAATATACAAAATATACCACAAGATAATTAAGCTCAGTAGGGATTATTATTTGTGAACCCGGTAACACATCACAACCGTGCCTCGGTCGCATGACGCATTCATTGTTTTAGCGAAAAACGAGTTCTTTCGTCATGTTCTAATTATTACAAACTCAACACTGAAATTTTTTGTAAAGAAAAGCAAATTTTGAACTAATTCAAATTCTTTGGTTTTTATACTTGATACACTTGATTTCGATTTTTAAGCATGATGCCACAGAGATAGCTCAATAAAATGTACAGGGTAAATAGCCGATGAAATGGAGAAGTTTTTAAAATACTTTCGGATTAAAAAAGCTATGTGACTTTTTTTTTTTAAATGCCCTTGAAAGTTTTGGTACTGGTTATCTTTTTCCTGTTATGTAAAAACTGTTTTATTTTATGCCGTAATGGTATGGGTTTAGAGGCAGATTATCTTTATGCTGGAATGCCACAATATTTAGCTAAATAATGAAAAAAGAATTGAAAATTTATATCAATTATTCACTTCAGTATGACGATAATTGTCTTGCAACTCGAAAATAAGTGAAAAATTAAAAAAAAATTCATAACTCGTAAACTACGAAAAATCGTAGAACATACATGGGGGTTATTCGGGTTCCCCAGGGTGTGCTCTATCTCTGGACCACCGCTTGACAGTCTTTTTTGGGACACCCTGTATAGGGAATAGGGATATCACTATTATAGTGTTATTAAACGATGATATATTTTATTATAGTATATATTATATTTATAAAGACAAAAAGGGTGTCCAAAACCACCCGTCCACCCCTTCTAAATCATGCAAAAACATTTTTTTCGCCAAGGCGATTACTCCATTTAAGTAAAATGGGTACGCTCTGTCGACTGGCGCTTCAGCTTCTGATCTCGACCGGAAGTGCCTAATTTAGACCGGAAGTATATTTTTTTATATTGGATGGGTACATTTTGACATTTTTGGTAGGAGATGGAGACGATAAAGTCCCCATTTAAAAAATTACAAGAGTTTGAAAATAAAAATTGAAAAAATTTGCCCTTTTTCATCTTTTTCGCTTGCCAAAATGTTTGGCCTAAATTGTGGTGTATTACAATAGAGACAATCTAAGCAAATAAAACGCACCAAGGTTTATTCAAATCGGTTCGGTAGAGCCGGAGATAATCTCTGGGCAGACTCACAAAATGTCATTTCGAGAAAAACGCATTTAAAGTTTAGAGAGTCGCTCGGAGCCAATACGCGCGCTTTCACTGTATAACACTATCACCTTTTTTCTATTACGAATTTCTCAACAAAAATTTAGGAGATGATTTCTGAGACTATAAGGAGTCGAAAAATTAAAAAAAAAATTTTGATTTTTTTAAAATTCTAGACGGTAGTAGTACCTTAAATGGAGTAATCGCTTTGGCGAAAAAAATGTTTTTGCCTGATTTAGAAGGGGTGGACGGGTGGTTTTGGACACCCTGTATATATATATATAATAATAATAATAATTATATAATAATTATTATTATATATTTTTGTCTTTATAAATATAATATATACTATAATAAAATATATCATCGTTTAATAACACTGTAATAGTGATATGTATATTAAATAAAACTCAGTAAAAATGAATGTAACTATTATGATTCTAATTATCTTATTTAGGCTCATAATTCCTATACTACATGGCTTAGAAGGCTGATTTTTTGGTGACGTGATATGTTAAACTTACTGAACACATTGGTATACATTTCGTTGCTGGCGATTCTGGGTATTTTCTCTATGAATTTTTAGCCATGATCTTTGTGTCTAGTCTCATCATTCATACTTCCTAAGAAGTAATTTTTAATAGCACAATTGCTATGCTTGCACTTTTCGCCGGTCGCGAATTCCCAGTCGGTAACCATAGGAGCGATCATATTTCAGCTCCCAGCCAGCCACTCGGCACCCGAAACCGCGTACTCATCAAGAACTTTTTTCCTGGGAACTCGGTGCGCTGCGTGAAAAGTGCAAGCATGCACATTTAGTACTCACTGTCGATTGTATTTGTTCTAATGGTGACAATTGTTAATGTTGTTGTATTAGTTAGTAAGTTTCTATAAAACCCGAGGTATTCGGAATAAATCACTCATTCAGCCAGAATCATCAGTGTTATCATTATCGTCAAGACCTTAGCAACTATTACATTTTGGCGTACCGGTACAAGCACCGGATACGCTCTCAACATAAAGTCAAGGTACAAGTACCTTGTCTCCTATCTTCAATATAAGAAGCAAAGTAGCTTCAAACATTTGGTGACCCCGACGTGATTCTAGTACATTGCACTAGGATTGCGTATTTTATCCAGGCGAGGCCAAACTTATCCAGGCGAGGCCAAATTCATCCAATACATTCAGCAAGGAAAAATCAGACAACGGTCTGTTAATAATCCAAGATGGACCATCTGGCAGAGCAGCAGACAACCTCTGGCCAGGAGATTCAGAAAATTATCTCCAACTACAAGAAAGATCCCAAATCCAGGCATAACAAGGAGTATTTCATTGAGCGTCTCCACAAATTGGAAAAGGCCTGGGACCTTTTCGAAAGGGGAGACTATGAAATTAAAATACTTCCAGATCCTCCATCGGATCATCCGTATTTCGCCAAGAAGTACTATGACGCCATAAAGTCATTGCATGATCAATATGCTCTTATTTTCCAAGAAAATATAGAAGCATATGATGCACAAGAAGTCCAAGATGCCCTTGACAAGACTATAGCGGCAGACGACGAGCAAGACTTGCCGACGGCTCCTGCCACAGCACCACCAGCAATCCAGCAGGTCATCAGCAAAGGAGCAATATCTAAAGTCACAAGGGCTTCAAAAACAAATCGTACAACTTCAGAAGGAGCAGAAGTTATTCGAATCATGAGAAAGCAGGGAAGAATTATTGCAATGTTAAAACACCTGCTCGCTCAGATTGAATCAGACAATCAAGAACGATCAAAGCAATACTTTGACGTGAAAATCAACACCGTCCACAGCTATTGGTCACAAATCCAGGAGTGTGATCAATTGATTTGGGAATTAAGCGAAGACCCAGCCGTAGCCGGCTATGATGGTTGGGAAATCGTGAATTTAGAAGAAGATGTTGAAAATTGCTTAATAGCTTTGACTACTCGTCGTGACAATGTTCAACGGCCATCATCAAGGCCGACCATGTCTGGCGAAGCAAATTCCATCGTTAAACTCCCAAAGTTCACGCTTCCCAAATTCGATGGGGATTATTTAAAGTGGACTCAATTCCATGACTTGTTTGAGCAAATGGTTCACTCTCAACCAATTCCAAATTGCCAGAAAATGTGGTATCTCAAGGCCAATCTATCCGGCGAGGCGGAGAAATTAATAAGACATTTTACCGCCTCGGACGAGAACTATGCAACTGCCTGGCAAACACTGAAGGATCGTTACAATAATAGGAGATTATTGATATCAGCGTTACTCAATAAATTTTTATCGCTGCCAACACATGCGAATGACAATCCTTCCGCTGCCGCAATAAAGTCATTGCACGACACCACTCAGGAATGTCTAATGGGTCTGCAAAATTTGAAGGTATCAACATCAGATTGGGACCCTATACTGCTCCACATACTCATCAAAAGGCCCGATAAGACGACACACATGCTGTACGAGCAATCATTACCAAATCCCAGAGAAATTCAGACCATCAAGGGATTTTTATCATTTCTGGAAACCAGGTTCCAATCCCTTGAAGCACTGGGCACCAAGGCTAAGCATGAGGACAGAAATCGAGGTTCTCCTAGGGCGTTAACTTCAGTTGCGGCCACTTCCGCTCCATGTGTATCATGCAAGGCGAATCATCCCCTTTTTGCATGTAACAACTTCCTAAAGTTAACGCCATCTGATCGCCTAAACCTGTTGAGGAAGAACAATTTGTGCATTAATTGCCTCAGATCAGGTCACAATATCCGCCAGTGCACGTTACGAGGATGCACCAGGTGCAACCAAAAGCACAATACACTCGTCCATTTCGAAAAGCGAGAAAAAGCAATCAATTCCCAGCCAGCCTCGAGTGAAGGCGCCATAGTTCCTGCAGCAAACACGGTCGATACAAAAGCCATAAAGGCGAATTATTCGCCAGCCACAGTGGCAACTCTCACCAATCGACATCAACGAAGTTATACCCTTCTCGCCACCGCTATGGTGAAATTGATAACCGATCAAGGAAACACAGTTGAATGTCGAGCCATCCTAGATTCAGGCTCGCAAGTAAACCTAATAACGGAACGAATTGTCAAGAAACTGAAGATTACACCACGGGCTGATACGATTACTATCCATGGGGTAGGAAACGGCCAAGGCCGAGCACAACACAGAGTAAATGTATCATTGAAGTCCAGAATCAATGAATTCTCAACCAGGTTTGAGGCATTTGTATTAAAGCAAATTCTACCACCACAACCAAGTCAAGCTATCGTCACAGCAGCCTGGCAAATTCCAAGCAACATCCAATTGGCAGACCCAAATTTCAATCAACCCAGTCACATAGATGTTTTGATTGGGGCAGAACATTACTTCCAGCTATTAGCCGTAGGACAAATCAAGCTGGGTGACGGGATGCTAACTCTGCAGAAAACGTTACTAGGATGGGTACCAGCAGGAAGAATCAATCAACATCCTGTGAAAAACGTTTTGTGTGGTGTACTTACAAAGGATGATGACCTAGACCAGCAGCTAGAAAGATTCTGGCATTTGGAAGAGGCCACAGATGAAAGGAAGGCGTTAACCTCGTCAGAAAAACAATGTGAAGAGCAGTTCAACCGCACTGTCAAAAGACTTCAATCAGGCCGCTTCGTGGTAAAACTGCCCTTCATAGGAGATGCTCGCGAACTAGGGCAATCGAGAGATATTGCATATCGAAGATTTTTAGCAATAGAACGAAAGCTATCAAGAAACGACCAGCTCCGCTCTCAGTACTCTGCATTCATGGACGAGTATAAAAATCTTGGACACATGCAAGAAATCAATATCACCGACATACAGGCTCCCTATTATTTCATCCCACACCATGGGGTCTGTAAACCTGACAGCACAACCACTAAGCTTCGAGTCGTATTCGACGCCTCGTGCAAAACATCATCCAATGTATCACTGAATGACATTTTAGCAGCAGGCCCCACCATACAGGATGAGTTGTTTTCAATCCTATTACGCTTCAGACTGCCAAGATTTGTCTTCACAGCGGACATCGAAAAGATGTACCGTCAAATATTGATTGATGAAAGTGAAAGGAAATTCCAGCTTATATGTTGGCGAAGCGATCCCAGCCATCAGCTGAAATATTACCAATTAAATACCGTAACGTACGGTACCACATCAGCACCATATTTGGCTACCAAGTGCCTGCAAAGGCTATCACAAGACGGATCAAGCAAGTATCCCCTGGGAGCCACAGTCCTCTCCAGGGATTTCTATGTCGATGACGTAATGTCTGGATCGGACAATTTAGCATCCGCCATAGAAAGTCAAAGGCAGTTAAGAACTCTGCTACAAGAGGGAGGTTTCAGACTCCGAAAGTGGTGTGCAAATCACCAACAGCTTTTAAGGGAGATCCCTCCAGAAGACAGGACGTCCCAGCTCATATTTGATCATTCCGCCCAAGAACAGATAAAAATATTAGGGTTAACTTGGCTACCAGCCACTGACCGGTTCTGCATCAAAACATCATGGGCTGAAAACAGCAAGATTTCGAAACGAACAGTCTGTTCAGACATAGCCCGCATTTTTGACCCTCTTGGAATTATGGCTCCAGTCGTAATCACCGCCAAGGTGTTCCTCCAAGAATTGTGGAAATTGAAAATAGATTGGGACTCGTCATTGCCCATAGAAATGCATTCAAAATGGCTAAGCTTTCGCGAGAGCCTCCAAGAATTAAACGAGGTAACATTCTCCAGACATGTCTTCGCCCAACATGTACCAAAACGAACACAAATTCACACGTTCGCAGATGCTTCTCAAAAGGCTTATGGAGCTGCGGTATATTTACGATCATTCAATGCGGAAAACCAAATAATAGTTAGACTACTATGTGCAAAATCAAAGGTCAAGCCCATTAAGGAAATCACCATTCCCCGGCTTGAATTGTGCGCTGCGAAGCTAGCCGTGGAGCTCACTGAACGCATAAAGAAGGATTTGCGATTAAAGGATGTACCAACGTATTTCTGGACCGATTCCCAAATCGTGCTAGGATGGTTAAACTCCACCGCATCCTCCTTTCACACATTTGTGGCCAATAGAATAGACACAATTCACACCTTATCAACTCCTGAACAGTGGCGACATGTCAGTTCCCTGAATAATCCCGCTGATATGTTGACCCGAGGAATATCTCCACGAAAATTAAAGGACTGTACTTTGTGGTTCTATGGACCACTATTTCTACACGGGGCGGAATCTACTTGGCCGCAGCCCTATCAGAAAGGCAACGAATGCTCGCTGGAAAGAAAGCAAGTAGCACTTACAGCAGCAGCCAAGAAGGCTTATTCTTCCCACTTCATATTTGAAATAGACCATCACAACTCATTTGCAAGGTTGCAAAGAATCACTGCATACATCTTGCGGTGCATAAATAAATTCAAATGTCGGAAACCAAGGAGAGAAAGGGGTGACATCGAGCCTCTTACTGCTATGGAATTGCAAGACGCTATTCTACTCATTGTAAAGGTTATACAAGAAGAACATTTTAAAAATGAAATAAAGCAATTAAGGCAAGGTGAATTAGCTAAGGACAGTTCATTAAACAACCTTGCTCCATTTCTAGACGAGGTTGGAATCATGCGAGTCGGTGGGCGACTCCAAGAAGCGGCGATTTCCTACGACAGCAAGCACCCTATCTTGCTACCGTATCTACACAAGTTCACTAAACTCTTGATGACCGATATCCATAACCAGAATTTGCATGTCGGCCCGCAAACCCTGTTATCCATAACACGTCAAAAATATTGGCCGATAAAAGGAAAAACCATTGCCAGGTCCATTGTTCAGCAATGTGTAAGATGCACTCGAGCTAAGCCGACCCTGTTATCCCAAATGATGGGCAACCTGCCACCACACCGAGTTCAACCTGCACGACCATTCGTAAATGCAGGTGTAGATTTTTGCGGTCCTATCTGGACTCACTTTAAGATAAGGGGAAAACGTCCCCAGAAATCTTATATAGCGGTGTTCTGCTGTTTCGCCACCAAGGCAACCCACTTAGAAGTAGTCAGTGACCTCACCACTCAAGCTTTTATTGGAGCCTTGAAACGTTTCATGGGAAGACGCGGCCATTGCAGAAACTTATATTGTGACAACGCCACCAATTTCGTAGGCGCAAGGAACGAGCTTAGGGAGCTTAAGGACGCCATCCACTCCAACAAGGCGAAAGGAGAAATTAATGCGATTTGCCAATCCAAGGGAACCGATTTCCACTTCATTCCTCCACGTGCTCCTCACTTCGGAGGCCTTTGGGAAGCCGCCGTGAAATCTGCGAAGCACTTACTAGTTCGAACTATTGGCAATGCTTCATTAACTTATGAAGAATTGGAAACAGTTGTAATCCAAATTGAGGCCATCTTAAATTCTAGACCACTCACACCAATGTCATCGAATCCCAACGACCTGTCGGCATTAACGCCCGGTCATTTTCTTATCGGAGAATCACTCACCAGCTCCATCGATCCACACGCAGATCAGGAAAAGGTCAATTTGCCAACACGATGGAAACTAATCACTCATTTGAAAGACGAGTTCTGGAGAAGATGGGTGACAGAATATTTAAATGAACTCCAGCAACGTCACAAGTGGACCCAACCATCCGAAGAGGTGAAGCCAGGTACATTAGTCCTCATCAAGGAAGAAAATCTACCATCATTAAAATGGCCAATGGGAAGGGTCATTAACATTATACGGGGACCCGATGGTCTCCCCAGAGTGGCCGATATTCGTGTACCCAACAACATTATACGGAGATCAATACACAGACTGGCTCCTCTACCAATAACAGACGACAACGGCGACCCAACAAATCAAACCGAAAGGCCTACCAGACAAGGTAATGAACCAGTCGCCGGCCATTCCGGTACGACAACCACAGAAAATAGAACGGCGCAGGACCCAGACAACCAAGGAAATGTAAGGAAGCGAGCACGGCTTTCTTTAGGGCATGCAATTACAACTCTTCTTCTAGTCTGTTTGTGCCTGCCAGCAACCACAGCATCTCCAATTGAAATGACGCCATTTGAAGGTCACATAGGACTTCATTTTGAAAACTTAGGCACCGCTAGCATAATCTCGAACGAGTGGAACTTAGTGGTGTACTACGACCTGGCAAGCTACTGGACAGAAGTCCAAGGCCTTATCAACGGCACCCGCATGCTACAAGAGCTGTGCAAATCCATCACTAGAGAAAAATCCTGCGAAGCAATTATAACCCAAATGGGCCATCTGAGAGAGGAGATAGAAGGCAATAATCAAATGCTATTGCCAGCTCCCAGTCGAATGAAACGCGGTGCCCTGAATATCGTCGGCAACATCGCAAATGCACTTTTTGGCGTATTAGACTCAGAGTACGCGGAAAGCATGGCTCAAACCATTGCAGAGATTAAGTCCAATGAGGAACAATTAGCCAACCTTGCAAGGAACCAAACGTCCATCATGGATGCCACAGTAAACCTCATGAAGAAAAACCAGGAGCAAGTAAGCAAACAGTTCAGCAACATAGAACGCCAAGTGGATGCTCTGGTGAACTTTACGCATATAATTTCAATGGAGATTCATCAAGAAAAGCTGACATTATTGTTTACATCACTTTCCATCCAAACCCTATTGATTTCATCGAATATCCAACGCGCACAAGCACTAATAATGGACGTAATGGCCGATACACACCATGGACACGTCAGTCCACAACTAATAACGCCAAGTCAATTAAAGCAACAACTGTTTCAAATAAAGGGCAATCTATCACCAGCCTTAAAACTCCCTGTAGAGCCAAACGAAGTGTTGAAGCTATACAACCTGATGAAGGTGGCAGCGCGTGCAACGGAAGGACACATTATATTCAAAATCCACATTCCACTGTTGGCGCTAGACAGATTTGAGCTGTTCCGCATCCTACCAATACCCATGTTAATCAACAACACGTTCGTGGCAATACAGCCATCTTCACCATTCATAATAGTCGACCTACATCGTGATACATATTACCCCCTCACAGAAGCTGGACTACAATCTTGCATGGCGATACAAGAAGATCATCATATTTGCAAGCAAACACACCCACTGTATAAACGAGGATCAAGCGTAAGTTCCTGTGAGATCGAGTTGATGAATGAACAGTCCCTACAACCATCATGTCAATTCATTAACCTGGGAAACGATTCACAATGGATTCAGATGAACAATCAGAACCAGTGGATTTTTGCAGTGAAGGAACATACGATAGTCAAAATTGTTTGTGGCACTAATGTCACATCAAAGGCCATAGAAGGATCCGGCATACTAAAAATAAAGGAGGACTGCATCATAAGACAGCACCATTTGACCATACAAGGTCACAACATTCGGCCTACAATTGCCAAAACGTCCTATACTGCCATTGGTCCAGTTACGGACATGGTCCATCCAAAACAATTAACAACCGTAACTAATTCCGTTAAACCCTTCCACTTCCACAAAGACGAGTTTGAAGAATTAGAAAGGAGACTTCGCCACCAGCTAGCAAGCACCGTTCTGTCCGCCAAGCTTCGAGGCCACGATGTTCATCAATTGACAGTAGGATACATCGCAGCTGCCTTGGCAATTTGCATTGGAGCGTGGCTAATATGGAAATTCGCCCCAACCATCTGCAAACGCAACTTCCGCAAACCAACTCCTCATCCCCGAAGAAGGACGACCAATGACTTCATCGTCAACGTCGAATCATAGGTAGTTGAAGGTTGGACCAACGCTTCAACGCGGGGGAGGATGTCTAGTCTCATCATTCATACTTCCTAAGAAGTAATTTTTAATAGCACAATTGCTATGCTTGCACTTTTCGCCGGTCGCGAATTCCCAGTCGGTACCCATAGGAGCGATCATATTTCAGCTCCCAGCCAGCCACTCGGCACCCGAAACCGCGTACTCATCAAGAACTTTTTTCCTGGGAACTCGGTGCGCTGCGTGAAAAGTGCAAGCATGCACATTTAGTACTCACTGTCGATTGTATTTGTTCTAATGGTCACAATTGTTAATGTTGTTGTATTAGTTAGTAAGTTTCTATAAAACCCGAGGTATTCGGAATAAATCACTCACTCAGCCAGAATCATCAGTGTTATCATTATCGTCAAGACCTTAGCAACTATTACATTTTGGCGTACCGGTACAAGCACCGGATACGCTCTCAACATAAAGTCAAGGTACAAGTACCTTGTCTCCTATCTTCAATATAAGAAGCAAAGTAGCTTCAAACACTTTGTTATAGTCTGATATGAAGTATAATACAAATCAATATAAAACTTTGATTTCTTTCGGGATTTTTTTCTTTTATTACTGCTTGAGAATAACCTCCATGATTCTTTTCAATTTTTGCTATCAAGCCATTCAATCACTCCAGGATATGGCGAACAATGGGTGTTCTGACCAAAGACCATTTTGCTTAGGGTGCGAAGCCTATTCATTCTGGCGATTGACTTCTTATATTTTTTTGACTTTGGTACCGTCATACCTCCGAACCTCACAATTTTGCTAGAAGTTGATAGTAGCTCTAGCATGTGGAAGAAGAGAGACGAAAAGTGTGAAGGAGGAGTATGCCTTTTGGGAAAACTGGAATTGAAACTGATCGCAGCACGCCACACCATACTGTCTCATATGTTGCCTGTGCAGACCTGGAGCGCATTAGAAAGCTCCGAGATGGAAAAATATAAACTAACCAATTGGTGTACCCCTTAAATAATACATCACTCAATAAGTCTCTGGTCTGACACATAGACAAAACAGAATTTCGTGTGTTGATTGGGTTTTTTGGTGGGAAAAAATACTGTTGAAGCCAAACAGTGGCTTGATAAGCATTATGGAGACTCTGCACCAGGGAAATCGATTATTATTGACTGGTATGTTGCATTTAAACGCGGTCGTACAAACACCGGTGATGCTGAATGCTCTGGTCGCCCAAAATCGGCAGTTGTTTCGGAAAACGTAAAAAAAGTTCACAATATAGGTTTGGAAAACAGCAAAGTGAAATTGCGTGAGATAGCTGACACCTTAAAGATATCAGCAGGTAGTGTATTTACAATTTTACGAGTGCGCGTTTGCTCACACCAGATCAAAAACAACAAAGCGTCGACAATTCAGAGCGCTGTTTGAAGCTGTTCAAGCGAAATAAAAAGGATTTCTTACGTCGGTATGTGATAATGGATGAAACATGGATCCACCACTACACACCTGAATCAAAAAGATCGTCAGCTGAGTGGACAACAGCCGGTGAAAGCCGTCCAAAGTGTCCAAAAACGCAAAAGTCGGCTGGCAAGGTTATGGCATCCGTATTTTTGGACGCGCATGGTATTTTGTTCATCGACTATCTTCATAAAAGTAAAATTATCAGTAACAAATATTACATGGCATTATTGGATCGACTGAGTGTAGAAATCAAGAAAAAACAAACTGGTATGCAAAAGGAAAAAGTGCTGTTTCACCAAGATAATACGCCGTGTCACAAGTCGATGAAAACAACGGTTAAAATGAATGAATTATGTTTCGAATTGCTTCCCCACCCACCGCACTCTCCAGATCTGGCCCCAGTGACTACTGGGTTTTTGCAGGCCTCAAAAAGATGCTTCAGGGAAGGAAATTTGGCTCAAATGAAGAAGTCATTGCCGAAACTAAGAGCAAGACAAATCGTTCTACAAAAAAGGCATTGAAAAGTTAGAGGAGCGTTGGAATGAATGTGTCACTCTTGAAAGAATGAATTGAAATTTTTGTTTGGGATGAAACAGGCATGTCGTCGGCCCTTTCTTACTACTAGGAAAATTTTTTTTTTACTTATCCCATCCACTGCGTCTTAAAAGGAGAGTGGTAATTCTTTGCAATGTTTATATTCTTTGAGAGATGGCCTAACCTGTGACAAGACCCTTACTACGTATACATGCGGGGATTCAAGCCAGTTAACCCTCAGTCACACAAGGCCTTTTCCATTTAGAATTCACAAAGTCGGGCATGGTCTACCCGTCCAGAGTTTGGACGTATAGTGAAAGTATTCGTTAGCAATTTCGATGCTACTTTTTCATTTGTTTGGGATATTAACCTTTATATTTGATCGTTCCCAACATAAAAAATTATTAATTGTAAAAATTACACAGCAATAAACAAAAAAAAAAAAAGCAAAATTTCAGAAAAACATTTTTTTTTCAAAAAATTATAAAACATATCAAGTACGATTTTTAAAAAGTATAAACCATCAATCCTTGTAAACAAATGTTCGAACTATCATAAAAACAGCACGACTTAGTATTTTACTCCAAAAACCATATTTTTTTTGTAATTTGAAAATGAGCAATTTTCCAAAAAAAATTTCAACCGCATTCCTTCGTGCACGGGTTTCCATACTAAAAGCAAGGATTTATTATAGTTTAATAGTTCAAGAAACACCAACTTAAATTGTTTTACATAAAAAATTATGTCTTCATACTTTAGAAATAGGCCTCCATATACGAATTTACTATCCTTAAACTGTCACAGAAAACACGCATCTTGCTCATTTTTTGATCGCTAGAAAGAAAAAAAATGATAAAATATTATTTGTATACTAAAAATATACATCAAAAGTTGATGTAATTGCTCTTTTGTACGCATTTTTACTTACTTGTCAAATTTTGATTATCGACGTTTTCTAAAGAATTCACACGTGGCGGGTAGAAAATGCCCAAACCAATATTCGGACAAATTAAACAGTATGCTAGGTGACACTAATAACTTTGACGAAGCACTAATTAGGTACTTTGGTACCTCTACTTTTTTTACGCATGCGCTTTAGACATGTACCCCTTCCCCCTGGAAAATGCTACGCGTTTCTAAAAGGCTCTCGGTATGGTTCACCCGACCTTTGTGACTGAGGGTTAAATTTCATGTAGACTCAGATCGAATTCAAATGAGATTGACTCGATTCGATCCAACTTCTCAACCTAGATCGAATCGAAATTATCGCATGTAAACGCGGATCGAGAGATCGAAATAGCTCTGACAGCTAAAATCCTTTGAGGCTGCGTGGTGACGTCTGCCACGTCGACCACATTTCGAGCTTTCGATCCGTATGGCGTCGTCAGAAATGTTTATGTTTTATCCAAAAATAAGTTTAAATTTTTAGCCAAAATAAAAATTAAAATAATAAAGGTACGCACTTAAGCGACCCGAATGAGGACAGATTCATTCTCTAAATATTGGGTTGTTCGGAAAGTAATTTCGTTTTTTTCCTAACAGAGGACTTAATTCTATTTTTTCGTAGCCAACTTCACACTTAAGCCGCAATGTCATATATGACCCACAACATGGCTTTAAAAATCTCAATTGTATTAAGCGCTGTCGACGATCTTAATACAGTGATCTTAAAAGCGGATTTGCCGTGTTCTGTAATGTCGGTCGTGGAAGATATACGTCGATCTATCGGACAGGTAAAGAAATGATTAAAAATATGTAAGTATACCGTACGATTGTATGAGCGCAACTGCTTGAAACTTTACTCTAAACTTTAAACGCGTTTTCCTCGAAACTACTTTTTTCAAGTTGGCGGTAAGGATATCTCGAGATCTACGAAACCGATTTACTTGAAATTTGGTGTGAACGTTCTTTATATATCCCTCTATCGTAACATCCTCAAAAAAGATGAATTTTTAATATTTTAAAAAAATTTAAAACTGTTGAAAAAATCGCAAACAATTTTTTTTTTTTCAACCGGCCGCCATTTTGTGAAAAAATTTGTTTTTTTACTGTTTTGAGGATGATTCCATAGCGACAACATTACTAATTAAGAATCCGTTGGATTTTTTTGTTTCAGGTGACTAGAACGGTTGTAATGTTGACTACCGTCACACCCCCTTTTTTTTGGATCCCCCACTCTGCCAGCCGATTACTTTTTTTTTTTTTTTTTTTCATTTAATTTTTATGTATTCTTAAAATATCAATAAACAAATTAGAAAAAAATGGATACTAAAAATATTTTTTGTTCTTTTTTTACGAAACTTGAAAAAACGCCCGAAATTCGTGCCTCTACACTAGAATACCCCCTTAAATTGTTTGGTCTTCCGATTCCGAGTTCTGATTTTCACGATCATTTCTAAAATTCGATCTGCCGGTTGCTGATGCTGATAGCTAGACATGTCAACGCACATTCGCTTTAGAGAAATCGCATATTATCCATCTTAAATGGGCTTGTTAATATCTTGCTTCAGAAGGTAAATAAATAGAAAATGTTGCATTTTGTAGGTAAAAGATAGTATTTCTTATTAAATATAAATAAAAAAACCCTTAAAACAAGCCACCCAGGGACTTAAACGAGTACCTTTTTAGGACTTAATGTACGTGGAATTCTTAGGCTTTCTAGTGCTGAGACCACTGAATATTTTTCAGGTCGATGCCTTCCTGCACCATCTCCCACAGTGGAGACATCTCGCGCAATCTTTTTACATGCTTTATGCATTTTTTTGCTGTGTAGTCTACCTCTTCGACGGTCGTAAATCGGCCAATCCCAAATCTTGAAAAGTAACGTGATATGAAAATTAAATTTTATCTTCTTATTAGTTTACCTGATAGAACTGTGTGCCAAATCTTCATCTGTTCCAATAGCTCGTAACACATAAGAAGGTTCAAGTGAAGCCGATGTGCAAGCTGAACCACTAGAAAGGGCGACATCTTTTAAAGCCATTAAAAGTGATTCCCCCTCCACGTAGGCAAACGACAAATTTAAACAACCGGGATAAGTTTGTTCGGCATCACCGTTTCTAATAATTTGGGGCAAAGCTGTGCAAATTTGATCCAGAAGCCGATTCGAAAGATATTGAATCCATTTATGATCATACGATAATTCTTGCTGTGCAATTTCAGATGCTGCACCAAGGCCAACAGCTAGAGGTGCTGGCACTGTACCACTCCTCAAACCACGTTCTTGACCGCCGCCACTTTGTATTGGTTCGAGCCTAACACGTGGTCTTCTGCGAACATATAGGGCGCCTACACCTTTTGGGCCATAAAGTTTATGTCCAGAAATCGACATTAAGTCAATGTTCATTTTGTTAACGTCCAATGGTATTTTTCCAACTGCTTGAGCTGCGTCCGTGTGAAAGAAAACTTTTTTCTCCCGGCAGAGCGCTCCTATATCCGCAATTGGCTGCTTCACTCCTAAATGCCGCATTTATAGTTAGGTAAAACTAAAAAAAAAATATTTAATTACCAATTTCGTTATTCACCGCCATAATCGAAACTAAAGAAGTTTCTGGCGACAGAGCGTTTTCCAACTCCTTCATGTCAATAATTCCGTTCGACTGAACAGGTAGGTAAGTTACGTTGAAACCTTCAGCTTCTAGAGCACGACAGGAGTCCAGAACACATTTGTGCTCTGTTTGCGTAGTTATCACGTGTTTTTTTTTGGCTCCATAAAACCTAATTAG
Source organism: Dysmachus trigonus (assembly GCA_949715965.1). Lineage (NCBI taxonomy): Eukaryota > Metazoa > Arthropoda > Insecta > Diptera > Asilidae > Dysmachus > Dysmachus trigonus. Next base: position 31,179,567 of record OX454321.1, on the reverse strand, counting down.
GGTAAAATAGGTTATTTAGCGATTAAGGTTCTAACCAAACTTGTTGGTAAAACTGTAGAGATATCCCGTACTGGCACTTAAGCTAAGCTAAAGGGTTTAGCCAAATAAATATGACGAGTCGGCAGCCAAATGGGAACAAATAGAGAAACTTATGTTTTAATATCGTCTTGATGTACAAACACAATTTATGTACATCTCGCGACCAGCTTTCGCTTTGACCTTGAGATATGGGAAAAAATAATCGTACGCATAACTATTATTCAAAGTAATATATCTCAAAAACAAATTAAGCTAAAGAAGTGAGACCAATGCGAGGCTTTAGGTTACATTACAGAGTATATCATATAATTTTTTTAAATTTTTGGATAACTTTTTATATAAAAAAATAAATAAATCGTATTTTTTTTCGTGTTCTCTGAGACTTACAATCACGAAAATAATATATGTTATGTTTTTTTATGTGCACTATTACTCATCAAAATTGCGTGAGAAAAAAGGTGGTGCAACACTTCGGAAAAAAAAAATGAATAAATGATAATTATTTCATAATTCAAAACTTCTTTAATTCCATTAAGTAATTCATTACATTACAAATTTAAATCAACAAAATTTAATAAAAAATAATAAGAACTATATTATGGTATATTAAATTATGGGTATGTCGTACCCTGCCACATTCTTGGCGTAACTTTTTTTCACCTCATGCTCGCCAGGATAAAAAGAACTGTCATCTGACCTTTTGCACACAAATTTTAAAATAAAACCACTCCTTTTTGATAATTAACCGATGAAAAAACGGAGGAGGTTCTCAATTCGACGCGTATATTTTCTTTTTTTTTTTGTTATGTATGACCACGCATAAGTTTTTACGGAGTAGTCCGATTTTGATAATTCTTTTTTTATTGATTGTTCACTCACAGATTTTAATGCTGAGTTGTCTATTATACCAAAGGCTACCTACCCATGTTGGTATATAAAGCCTGTTTTTTTTAAGTATTTATATTATACAAAAAATAATAGGTAAATTAGGATTATATAAAATTTAATAGCTAAAGTAAAGTAGGTAGCTATTTTAAAAGTAAACAAAAATTAAGGATGTAGTAATTAGTAGATTATAGCCACAATAGCCTTAATAAATAAGTTCTTAAACTAATGTAAGTATACCTAAGTAATTTTGAGTCGGCGCCAAACAAGCAAATTAATTAATTACGTAAAGCGTGATGCGCGGCGCGGCCGGAAAATGCCTAACCTTAAATTTAAAGAAAAACCAAATAAAATTAGCAATGCAACGTGAAATCTCCAGCGATAAACATTAACATTCCGCAACATTAACAATGCGCTCTCCGCACGAGCGGAGCTTGTTTGGCGTCTTCTCTAGTTTAATTAGTTTTTGAGATATATTACTTTGAATAATAGTCATGCGTACGGTTATCTGAAGGTCAAAGGGAAAACTGGCGATATTAAAACATAAGTTTCGATATAGGTTCGTATTTGGGGGCTGATTCGTCGTATTTATCCGGCTAAACCCTTTATGTCTGGCCTGACTTGACAGGCTGTTGATTCAAGTTTCGCTCCAGCCTGGCGCAAGTTTGAATCAAGGTATGTTTAGACCCGACTCAAGCTCAGCCTAAGCCAGGATCAGATTGGATTAAGCCCGACTAAACTTAGCTTAAGTCGACCTAACGCTGGCGCAATCCAACCTAAATAAACTGAAACTAAGTATGTATCCTATTTTTTTTTTTTTTTTTCAACAACATCGAGTAGTACATCAAATTTGAAGGTATATTCACGTAATATAGTGAGTACATCAAATTTGAAGGTATATAACGTAACATAGTAGAGTTCCAACCATCTATCTTACTTTTTGAATCCGTGGGATGGAAATATTAATTTAAATTTACCTAGCTACACCTTTAACAGCTATATTGTTCGATTCAGTAGCTCCTGATGTGAAAATGATTTCACGAGGATCTGCAGCAATTAGAGATGCTACTTGCTCTCTTGCTTTTTCAACAGCTTTCTCCGTTTCCCACCCGTAGGCATGTGTTCGAGAATGTGGGTTACCGTAGTAGTTTGTAAGGTACGGCAGCATGGCGTCTAGCACTCGTGGATCCTGTTAAATATAATAAATTAGCGATTTTTAGTTGTTTGTTTTGTTTGCAGTTTCGAACTCTTTTTATGGGAGGTCGAGCCAGCTAACGAAAAATTAATTTTGTGTATGCCATAAAAGTGAAGCTAGATGTCACGACCCGCGGTTGATTTGGTATTCTCATCAAGATTTTTGCGACCAAATACTCGCTAATACAGAAAAGGTCGAGGTCTTACTACAAAAAAAAAAAAAAAAAAAAAAAAAAAAAAAAAAAAAAAAAAAAAAAAAAAGATCGTCTCAACTAAGTAGGGCACTTTAAGTAACTTAAGGGGAAGTAAGTTTAAGTAAGAGAATCCATATTTATAACAGCTTTTTTATTTCGTCGTTTGTGCACACGTAGAAACCCCTTTAAAAGGCTCTACATAAAATAAATGGAAAGAGAATACCCTTTGAATAAAGAGAACCTAAAAAGCGCATAGACCTTGCATGTACACGGGATTTGCTGAACCCCAGAATGATCTTTCCCTGTATTGGTGAGATAAAAAAAGAAAAAAAAACGCCACCATAAAAATTTAAACCCAGCACAAATTACGACATAGAATGTCCATTCGCCGCAAAAAAATGCAATTCCGGAGTTAAAGGTCTACTTCCGGTTTGAACAACTTCAAAGGTCTTTTCGAGGGCGAAAATGTTATTTTTCTGAATAATTATCGAATGAAAGTTGGGTATTTTTCATCGTGGACTCGGAATCGGATTCCATTAAAAAAAAAAGGTACTTCCAGTCTAAATAATGTACTTCCCGTCGAGACCGGAAGCTGAAAATAGCACCAATCGATGGAGCGTGCGCTTACTTACAGCACCAAGCCAAAAAATTACTACCACCGGGATATTTCCTTAGAATTGCAATTACTTGCTCTCTAAAATATTCCTACCACCCTGTACGTTTTTTTTACATAAAGGTTAGATTTTCTACAGTACTAGAGTTTACATTTTGGCCGGGAAAATCCCGCTGCAGGTAAAGGGATACCAAAAGGTTGCATTTGTTAAAGTAAGTTATTTGAGTGAACTTATAGCAGTGATTTTATTTAGCAAGGAAAAAGGAGGAATTGTGGTTTGAAATTTAAATATATTGAAATATTAAAGTTAATTGACCACGTAAGTAAAAAATCATTGAATTTTTACACATCAATAAAGTTATTTAAACTAATATTTAAAAAAAGTAAGTTTTTAAGAAAGTCCGACAATGGGAAGAAAAAAGGACATTTCTAATGAAAAAAAGCGTGCTATTTCTGCTCTTCTGGAAACTGGCCACCATTCAATACGAGAAATTGCACGACTTCAGGAAGTTTCCCATTGGGTAGTGGTTCAAATTTCCAAACAGCTAAAAGAAAATCCCGCCATAACACCTTCGAAAAGGTAAAACTGCTGGAGGAAAAAGAAAACCACACCAAGGACCGAACGAAAAATTGCGGCGACCGTTTTTGCAAAAAGTAATTTACCATTAAGGGAACTTACAAATGTCGTGCATGAAGTGCGTGTGGATATTTCTGAGAGAGCATTAAGAAGACGTTTGAAAGAAGCTGGTTTTCAATGCAGACGACCAGCAAAACGACCCCGTTTTAATCAAAGAACGAAGAAAAATCGAACGAATCGAAAAATTTGCTAAAGATCACTCAGTATTTACTGTTGAGAATTAGAAAAAGGTAATTAGCAATATGTTTCTAAAATTTAAGTAACAGTAAATACATGAATGATTATTTACCATTTTCGACTTATTACATAGGTCGTTTTTTTCCGATGGATCAACCTTCTAAGCACTCACAGCGGCTAGCACTTTTGTCAGAAGACGTCCGGAAGATAGGTCCCATCCCTCATTCAAGCAAACAATAAAACACCCTCCATCGGGCGCAATTACTGGAGAACGACCTGGTCCTCTTTATGTTGTGGAGGGAGCTATGAGGCAAGTCCAGTATATTAAACTTTTGGATGAAGTACTATTGCCATATTTGGACGATATGTCTGTAAGAATTTTTTGGTGACTATTTCCCTCTCTATATTTCTTATAGCTATTTACAGAGGTAGTAGCCCTGAGCAGGGTGTGTTTTGCAGAGCTTGCTTGGGCGTGAATTTTTAGAGGGTATTAATGTGTCCCTTCTTGTTGATATCGATATTCTTTGGCTCCAACTTAATCGACTAATGTCCCATCCTATTCTCTATAATCTAAGCTCAAAACCTGGATCAATTCAAATCTTTGAATTGTAATGAGAGACGTGCTCTTTTAGCTTTCTCATACTAGTACTTTGTATTTATCATATTGCACGTACCTTATAGAATTTTGTATATATATGGATATATACATATTTATTTACGTATTTAAATAATTTTTTTTTGCGTAGTAAAAAAAGTTGTATAGATTAGTTCAATTCAGAACAACTTCTTCGGGTGCATCTGCCGTCATTACATAATTAAGAATGAATACGTGGGGAAACTTACAAGAGGTGTTGTAGCCTGAGCGTCGAGATACAGAGGCCTTCCCTCGATAACTTCATCCTTGACGCTGTATTTTTCCGCAGTCGCCGATCCATCTGAAAACCATTGCAGTTGCCGATTTATAACCTCAAAACAAGTGAATATTTACCTATAGCAAGGTGCCGGACATTCAAAATTGCATTCGACCTCAGTCGAAAAACGCGGAGCATCGCACTTTGCAAAGTACTTTGCTTATAAACGTTAAAAACTCTAATCATCTCGAACTACCTCGGTTATTGAAAGTAGTAAACACCGAAAAACCCTGCAAGAGAACTGCGATCTATCAAACTACAGCTGTGCGTTGTGAACTATGAGGAAAGAACCAAAGGAGATGACATCTTAGGAAAAAACCGTATCCACTTTTGTTCTACTTCTTATTTCCACTGTTGTGTCAGGGGCGGCGTGAAAAGCTGTTGACGTTTTAAATCTCTCAAGTTAATCTTCCCTTTTGTAACCACGTCCTTGCGCCATGGCCCCCATGCATGTAGCACTTGTAAATAAAAACAATTACTCGAAATAGTGAGTTGAATTTCTCGCAATAACTTGACTTCTAGTCATGCTTATACAACATTTTCTTGCGTAAAAATCACTTACATATAACAACTGGATTGCTAATCCCGTAAAAAAACTCATTTTGAAAGTAAGACCAAATTTTGACCGAATTCTAGCTATCTCGCTCTTGCTTAAATCCCGCAGGCAGACAACTTCACAAAAAATTGTCCCAATAGCCAATAGGTGGTGCTATGTTGTTTTGGTTTTTTCTAGTATCTTCAGGTGTGATACGTCTTTTTGATACTCCCAATCAATAAAATATATAAAATAAAAGTATACACATGTTTATCGTTCTGTTCTTGTTGTAATAAAGAAGGCATAAGTGAGAAAGAGACAAACATTTGGGGCGAAAAGTGGAACACTCCTGCAGGGTACACCTCACAAAAATCCTTTTTTCACAAAACCTTTCTATGAACACATTCCAAGCTGCCTTTTCCAAAGCCACACACCAAACACGGGAACAAGTCAAGAATAAGGTAACTTTTCGGATTTTAATGAAACTCGGTAGGAACGTTCGTCTAGGTCTAGGCTTGTAACGAACGAATATGTAAAAACTTCTTGTCGAAGAGCACAACGTTCTGAGAAATTCACCTTTGAATTTCTAAAAAAGTCTCTTTCGCGAATAAAAATTTTCACGTTACTCCTCCCGAATTTCATTAAATTCATGAGAGGAAGCCGCACTACACTGCATTAAACAATATTCCCATTCGTCTAATCCTGCGTTGAATCCAGAAAAACATCTGAATATAGAAAAATTTGCGTTATTTTCCTTGCACTTACCTTCAAAGTTGAATTTCTCAAAAAGTTGATCTTTTCGACAAAAAATGTTTGCATATTCGTTCGTTATAAGCCTAGACTACCGAGTTTCATCAAAATCCGAGAGTTTACCTTATTCTTGAATTAAGCCGGGAACTTTTCCCGGCTCTGCTGAACGTCAGTAGAGTCCTCTTCATTTTAGTGTAGAATTGATGTATTTGACATTTGCGAGTGGTGACCAGTTCTGTGGAACTTATCTCTTTGGACCATGACAGTGGAGATTTCTCAAGGTTTTGTTTGGAAAAAGTCCGCGATATAAAGAATAGGTCTGTTCGTTGGCATGAAAACCTGTGGCACCCCAGGGTGCACTGGTGCGCCCTGAGAACTGTCAAAAAACACGGGGCAGCCCAGTGCTTTTCACTCCAGCGAACAGCGTACTAAAAAGGAGAACTGTCATCTCGCCTTTTACACAAAAATTATGAAATAAAACCACTACTTTTTCATAATGTTGACATCGAAATGCTCAAAATAAGTTCTTGTGCCCGCAACAAGAGTTAATTCAACTTTAAATACCGTATCTATAAACAATTAAACTGATAACCGTCATTTACCCTGAGTTTTTATCTGGGGTAAAACCAGGGTGCACCAGGGCGCACCAAGGCGCCCCAGGTTTCTCAAAAAACACATAACTGTCACTTGACGTTTAAAAACCAGTGCAGATAGGGCGCACTGGGGTGCCACAGGATTGCCAACGAACAGACCTAATTTAAGGTATGACCACTGACATATAAGAACTGGACTGCTGATCCCGTACAAAAACTCACATCAAAAGTAAGACCAAATTTTGACCGAATTCTAACTATCTCGCTCTTTCTTAAGCCCGCAGGCAGACAAATTTACAAAAAAAAATGGCCAATAGCCAAATGAAGGTGGCGCCATGTATGTGCACTTCCTTTGGTTTTTTCTAGTATCTTCGCGTGTGATACATCTTTTTGATACTCCCAATAGATAAATAAAAGTAAACACAAGCTTTTTGCACATAACTTTTACCCACGACAGCCTTTACAAGTTGCCCGCCAACTCATCATTTTCCGTTGCAATCAGCTGTTAGAATAGTTTAACGATGTCCAACAGATGGCTACTTCATTTTGTGATACAACTTTTAGCTTGGGTTGGTATAAACGAGAAATGTGAAGGTTAGACAAAGGCAGAAAAATAATTTGTATAGCTATCTTTGTTTTTCTTAAGTCTCCAGCTGATTGCCGCGAGGAACATTTTTATGAAAAAACTTAAAATTGAGCGTGATATGAGAGAAATCGGTTCGTGAAAGCTCAATTATTTTTAATTTGCGTCAGTTTAAACATAATTGTACGGTATTTTAGGGCATTTTTAATAGCATGATTTGCTCCATGAGGATTGAGCCTGTGCTAAAAATGGTCTCATTTTTCAGACGACGGTTAGCAGTCCAGTTCTTTTATGTCAGTGGGTATGACTAAATGAAAATCTTGACTCGCCATTTTGCGATTCGGATATGCCAAAATACGTCACGGTGGACAATGCTTAAAGCGATATTTTTTGTAAGGAGTTTTATGAATAATTATAAATTAAACTTATCGCTACTTGCAATAAAAATGATAAAGTTTTCTTTTAAGAACTGTAAAAGCTTTTCAGCAAATATCCGTGATGAAGAAAATTAAAAATGACGATCTTAAACTCCTGTGAGTTAGGTTTTGTACAATAAAAGATATATTTTTGGGTTTTTAATTCTTATTGTCCTCATTTTTGAACACATTCAAAACAAATAATCGTTTACATTGTAGGGAAAATCCTTGTATTTAATCAGTTTATATTTTGGTCATGGAAGAAATATTTTCTTATTTCACTACGCTTAATTCCCCGGTTACAAAAATAAATATGGCAATTTAACCTTGTTTTGATTATGCCTATTATAATTTGTCGAAGCTATGCCCAAATAATTAATTTAAATCATTTTCCTCGATTTCGCCAACTATGTGTCCATCATTACGTCACGACATGTGTCAAAAAGCTGACTAGCGTACCTTGTTAATGTTCAGTATATATGTAGTGGAAAAAGTCAACATGTCATGACATAAACAAGAGATAAGGGCAAGTGAGTCTTGACACCAACGTAAGCGTGGTGCTAAGGGTGTCAAGGAGAAATTGAGCTTGCTGGTACTTCGAGCTCATTGCTTGTGATTGATAACATTGGCTAAAGTTATAATAAAAGTACACCGTGTGGTAGGTCAAGAAAATGTTCTCACAATGATTTTTTAGTGCGTGCTGCGATTGCCAGACGGTCGTCCAATGGTAATGACGAGGTCGATGAGCTAGATAGCCCTACGGAGGGAGTGGAGGAAGGATCCCTAGCTATTAAGACCAATGATAAAACAAAAGGTATTTCAGTAGAAATAGTATTGTCATTTTAGGTAAATCCATCAAACAGACTAAAGTCGTGAAAAATATCTAGACCCTTGTGTTCGCAATTGTTTTTGTTAAAGAATAGACTTTTGAACTGTAAGAATATGAGGTGGTTCTTTTGTTAATTGGATTTGGAAGCTGATAAGCTAGGAAACTTCGCGTGCTGGTACGGCATTATTTCTAGATGCATTGAATCGAATCTCAAAGGGCGAGGCGAACTATGTGTTCACCTAGATGCAATCTAGACTCTAGGAAAGAAAGTGACACTCCACAGCTGTAAAAAGTTGTTTCAATTAACTGAACAATTAAGTAAATGAAACAAGCTTAGTGAACTTTTATGGATTTCGATGAAACTGTGGGTATGTTTGGCTTAAGTCAAGATTACGTCACTTCACCGATTTTAATGAAACTTTGTAAGAGTATTAGCCTAGGCTCAAAACGAATGAATATGTAAAAAATTGTTGTGCGCGGGAAATTCAACTTTGAATCATTTCGTAAACAAAATTTTTTTTGCATTTATATATATATATATATATATATATATATATGTCAGGGTGCTTTTTTTGGCTTAAGTTAAGACTGGGGTAACCACACCGATTTTAATGAAACTCGGTAGGAACGTTCGTCTAGGCTTAGAACGAACGAATATGCAAAAATTTTTTGTCGGAAAGCTCAACTTTCTGAGAAATTCAACTTTGAATTTCTAAAAAAGTCGCTTTCACGACTAAAAATTTTCACGTTATTACTGCCGAGTTTCATTAATTTTGCGAACGGAAACCGCACTACACTACACTAAACACTATTTATAGCCTCCTAGTCCATCGTTGCAAGCATAAAAACCCCTGAAATTATAAAAATTTGCGTTATTTTCATTGTACTTACCTTTACTCCTGATGACATCTCCCTGGAACTGTCATCCACATCTCATTCCAGCTCTACTCTTTATGGGAACGTTCAGAAAATTACAAATTTTAGAAACTGTCTATTAAGAGGGAATTTTCCTTTTACAAACTCTCTATTAATTAGGAATTTTCCTTTTACAAACTGTCTATTTATTAGAGGGAATTTTCCTTCTACAAACTGTCTATTAAGAGGGAATTTTCCTTTTACAAACTGTCTATTAGAGGGAATTTTCCTTTTACAAACTGTCTATTTATTAGAGGGAATTTTCCTTTTACAAACTGCCTATTTATTAGAGGGAATTTTCCTTTTACAAACTGCCTATTAACTAGGAATTTTCCTTTTACAAACTGTCTATTAGAGGGAATTTTCCTTTTACAAACTGTCTATTTACTAGAGGGAATTTTCCTTTTACAAACTGCCTATTTATTAGAGGGAATTTTCCTTTTACAAACTGCCTAATAACTAGGAATTTCCCTTTTACAAACTGTCTATTAACTAGAATTCCCTCTTAATAAACAGTTTGTAAAATTTATAATTTTCTGAACGTTCCCATGAAGAGTAGAGCTGGAATGAGATGTGGATGACAGTTCCATGGAGATGTCATCAGGAGTAAAGGTAAGTATAATGAAAATAACGCGAATTTTTATAATTTCAGGGGTTTTTATGCTTGCAACGATGGACTAGGAGGCTATAAATAGTGTTTAGTGTAGTGTAGTGCGGTTTCTGTTCGCAAAATTAATGAAACTCGGCAGTAATAACGTGAAAATTTTTAGTCGTGAAAGCGACTTTTTTAGAAATTCAAAGTTGAATTTCTCAGAAAGTTGAGCTTTCCGACAAAAAATTTTTGCATATTCGTTCGTTCTAAGCCTAGACGAACGTTCCTACCGAGTTTCATTAAAATCGGTGTGGTTACCCCAGTCTTAACTTGTTCCCTTTTTTTTCGCGACTATTTCTTTTTTTTCAGTCCCATCTCGAAATTTTGTGGCTAATACCTAAACAAACATTCCCTGAAAATTGGAGCCCTTAAAAATAATATTTAGTACTAGACCGAGGCGCAAAAAGATTTCCCATATAAAATACACGTGAACTTTGAACTTATAATCTCTACAACTCAGAGGCATTTTATGGCACAATCTTGGGCAATGGTAGGGTTTCTTCAGAATTGAATGCTCTACAAAAGTGTCCATGGCGGTGTAACCCTAACTCCCACCAGCAAGATAGTACGGGTCAGTAACCCCAATTTGTCCATGAAATTCTCGCTTTTTACTATCTCGTAAACAACAAGAGGTACAGAAAAAGTGAATATGACAAACTTCAATTTCCTCCAAAAAGTTCTTGAACACCAAATCGCTAACATCAATATTTCTTGAGATATTGGGTTCTGAAGTTGAGCTAGTGTTTCTACAATTTAGCTCAATAATCCATGACAATTCCACACTACCATCTCGCACCGTTTGGCAGTTACAGGGTGATTCGTAAATCATGATTTTACCTTATATGGGAACCGCACTTGTATTTTTATATTTTTTTCTACGCATCGCAGCGGTCCCAAACCGATCTCGATTACTATTTCGAAGCCCTTTCCAAAATGGTCAATACCACCCACCTATCCCCAACCCCTTGGCCGCAGTCCCCCCTGGAAGTTGAAAAAATTAACTTTTATTTCACGATTTTTCACCACAGTTGAAGAAGCAAGTGATAAGAACGGTTGTTTAATAGAAAAAATTAAGATAAAATGGCAGAATTCAGTGTTGAAGAGTATGCCGATATAATTTACGTGTACGGTTTATTATACGGAAATGATAGTGAGGCCGTACGAGAATACCAAAGGAGATTTCCAAATCGGCGTGTACCCGACAGAAGGGTATTTTCAAGGACTTTCAGAAGATTAAAAGAAACCGGAAGTGTAGCCGCCCCCAGAGCAGGAACGCGAGCAGGAACATCGGTCGATTCAACGGACACCGACCAACAAATCCTCAACATCGTCAGAAACAGCCCTGAAATAAGCATCAGGCAAGTCGCACGACGGTTAGGATTGTCTTCAGGGAGAGTTTGGACTGTTGTGAACCGAGAGGGACTACATCCATACCACCATATCCCGGTCCAAGCACTACAGGAAGGAGATTCCGAAAGACGATTGCAATTTGCACTTGGCTGTTCGAGTCTGACATCGAAAACAGAAGGTTTCTAGACCGAATTCTGTGGACGAATGAATCGCAATTCACCCGGGATGGCATCACAAACTTCCACAACCTCCACACCTGGTCAGATGTGAACCCACATAGGGCAAGGAGTCGGTCCTTCCAGCAAAGATTTAGTGTCAATGTCTGGGCTGGCATCACCGGCAACCAGTTGATAGGACCCTTCATCTTGCCCCAAGTGCTGAATAGTTAGCTCTATTCGGACTTTTTGGAGAATACCCTTCCGGATCTGTTGGAGGACATCCCCCTGGCGACCAGAAGCGCAATGTATTTACAGCACGACGGAGCACCTGCGCATACTGGGAACATTGTTAGGGCAAGGTTGAATGAACATTACTCAGAGCGCTGGATTGGACGAGGCGGACCGATTCCTTGGCCTGCTAGGTCACCGGACCTTACTCCACTGGACTTTTTCTTATGGAGAATGATGAAAGCTGAAGTTTACTCAAGACCAATCAACACCAGAGAAGAATTAGTTACCAGGATTGGGACTGCAGCCACGAAAATACGGGAGAGACTGGCTACCATAGACCTCAAACGTGCAATAAAACGAAAGCTATCGGGTTGGCTAATAAGTAATGAGCGTTTCAGTTTTTATTTTCTGGAAATTTCGGGTAAGGTCGAGAACGTTCTGTTGCAGGGGGTATATAAAGAGCGAGTCGTGAGCATGCCGTCAGTAATGTTTCGGTTGTCATTGCGTAAAGAACCATGAAAAAAATGAGTGATATTTAAACGCATATTCGGCACTGTTTATTATACGAGTACCAATCTGGGCATTCGGCTGCAGAAGCTGCACGTAATATATGCCAGAAGATAGCTGATGATGCAGTCTCCGAGGCTACAGCAAAACGGTGGTTCCAAAAATTCCGCAAGGGTAACTATTCCTTGATCGATCAACCAAGGTCTGGGCGTCCGGTAGAAATAGATATAAATAAACTGGAGGCATTAATTGAAGAAGATCCTCGAAGCACTACGCGCAATTTGGCTCTTAAGCTCGGATGCTCTCATGGCACGGTGGAAAAGTATCTGCACGGTTTGGGGAAGACGTACAAATATGGTGTTTGGGTACCCCACCAGCTGAACAAAGATCAACTGACTTACCGTGGAGATATCTGTGCATACCTTTTATCGTTCCGTCGCACATTTAGCTGGCTAGACCATCTCGTTACTGGAGACGAAAAGTGGGTTATCTATATCAACCACACACGCAAGCGCCAGTGGCTGGGCCACAACGAACCAGGTAAACCTACGCCAAAAAAAGATCCTCATACTCGGAAAGTGATGCTCTCGGTCTGGTGGGACATACATGGAGTCAGAGATCGGCAAAAATATTTTTTTCGTCAATATTTTCAATGATAATAACCAATACCATAAAAATTACAATTTTATTAAATAAATTTCCAATTGTTAATTCATTTGGTAATAAGCCAAAACATATTTTCCATTATCTAAGCAATCGGTAATTCATCGGTGAGAAATTAGAAATTCTTAACTAGTCGGTAATTTTCTGTGTGAAATTTCTGAGTACTCTAGCAATCGGTAATTCATGGGCCAGAAATTCGAGAATACTCAACTACTCAGCAATGTTCTGTGAGAAATTTCTGATTACTCCAGCAGTCGGTAATCCATGGCTCAGAAAGTCGAGAATACTCAACTAGTCGGTAATTTGCTGTGAGAAATTTCTGAGTACTGTAGCAATCGGTAATTCATGGGCCAGAAATTTTAGAATACTCAACTAGTCAGCAATTTATCGTAAGAAATTTCTGATTACTCTAGCAATCGGTATTCATGGGCCAGAAATTTTAGAATACTCAACTAGTCAGCAATTTTCTGTCAGAAATTTCTGATTACTGTAGCAATCGGGAATCCATTGGCCAGAAATTGAAGAATACTCAATTAGTCGGTAATTTTCTGAACCACATTTTTGATTACTCTAGTTTTCGGTAATTTGTTGACTAGAAATTTGAAAATACCCATTTTCGTGTGATGTATGATATGTTAGGAATCCTGTATCGCATTAGTCATGTGATATGTGACATAACTGTATGTTATGTTTGACAAAGCACATATAACAAATCACATATAAAATGTTTGCACATACAGTTATGTTATTTGTAATATGTGATGAGACGCATAACATATGTTACATATAATGAATATGAGGGGAACGCACTTAACATTTCCCATATGACATGTCATGTCACATACAATGAATATGAGATTTGTAACTAAACGAAGCACATATTTATATGTCACATATGTTTTGTGACAAATCACATATTACGTTGAAGCAAGTACCACATGTTCTCTCGCTTGTAGTAGTGTTTCTACAATTTAGCTCAATAATCCATGAAAATTCCACTCTACCTCAACTTCAAAGCCCAATATCTCAAGAAATATCGATGTTAGCGATTTGGTGTTCAGAACTTTTTTGTAGGAAATTGAATTTCCTACAAGTTTGTCATATTCACTTTTTCTGTACCTCTTGTTGTTTAAGACATAGGGATAAAAAGCGAGAATTTCATGGAAAAATTGGGGTTAGTGACCCGTACTATCTCGCTGGTGGGAGTTAGGGTTACACCGCACTGGACAATTTTGTAGAGCATTCAATTCTGAAGAAACCCTACCATTGACCAAGATTATACCATAAAATGCCTCTGAGCTGTAGAGTTTTGAAGAAAAATAATCAAAGTTTACGTGTATTTTATATGGGAAATCTTTATATCCCTTGGTGTAGTACTTAATATTAATACTAAGGGCTCCAATTTTCAGGGAATTTTTGTTTAGGTATTTGCCACATATTTTATTGATTGATATTTCTTTGCTTTGTTGATGTCTTACAATGAAACGTTCTCAGGTCACCGGTTTTGATGAAATTGAAATATGTTATAGAGTATCGAAAAATAAGACACACGTATTTTTTTTTATCTGCGGACATGCACATTTAGGGGGTGAAAACCACCCCTAAAGTTTACCCCCCAAAAACTGTTTTTCCTAAATATTTCAAGTTCTAATGATTTTTTTCGAATGAAAAAAAATGGAAATGATGTCTCATAAATATACTAACCTTTTGTAAGTAATCCGGTCCCCAGTGGTGGCAACCCTTATTTTTTATTGCAGAAAAACGATTTTTGGTTTTATATTTTTGCGTCACAAAAATAACAGTTTTAGTTAAAAATCATTGAAAAATATTTTTTTACATACGATTTGGAAAAATAAAGTTGACATGTTTTTGGGTTTTCGTAAAAAAAACTGTAAACAACCCCTAGCACTAATACTTAATATTCCTATTCTTTCAGACATCAGTTTTTTCTTGAAAACCTGTATTAAGGTGTTTTTGGAGTCGCTGATTACGAATCTGATGTTAAATTTAAAAAATTCAAAACGGCGGATCCAGCATGGCGGACAAACTTTTGAAAAATACACCAATTTAAAAAAAAAAACCATAAATAAAAGTACCCCTTAAATGTGCGTATCCGCAGATACGTGTCTTATATTTTTGCATACTCTATAACATATTTCAATTTCATCAAAATCGGTGAGACACACCTGAGAACGTTTCGTTGTTAGACGAAAGCTTTTTTTTTTTGTTTTTTCGCTAATCTAAAATAGTAAAATATGATAATTCATTTTCCTTTGAATATTTGAAGATACAGGGAACATTTTTCCCTAACTCTTATGATGTTACAGCATTTGGGGCAGATCTCAAAAGCGCCCATTCTTGTCTTATTGAAATCGGTTGGGGGGTTTAGAAGTTATGGCGGACTAGCCAGACACATAGATCCAAATGTTACAGTTTTATTGTTAGTATTGTATTATATAGGCTCTAAATAATCCGAATCCGCAATTTTATGAATCACTGGATTTATAATTACATTTTGGTTTTAATAATAATATTATAATTGGTATATGTACGCGTGTATATCTGCATGTGTGGGGATTAATGTATGTGGGTGTTAATTTATGGATGTGTGCATATTCATTTGCATATCCCAGCGGGAACCGGAATCATACAATAAGCAATGAAAAAGCAATATTTCGGAAGCATAATTTGCTTACTTTCCGTTGACCTATTCGTATCTTTTTAGTATGGGCATGTCATTGGAGGGAAGCAGTTTTAGAGCTTTCTGCCCAAGTGCTTCTTTAGAAGATTATTCATTAGCAATTAGGACTTTCTGAGGAAGTTCTTCTTTAGAAGATTAATAGCAGATTTTTATTCTTACGTCGGAAGGAATTGTCGAAGGGGACAACAGCAAAATAGAGAAGTTTCAAAGGGAATATTAAATCATACATATTCTTGGCTTTGATTGTTGGCTATATGGGCGAAATAATAAAAAAAAAATGATCGCAAGGCAAATGGGATCAATCACATCACTAACAGCTCCTCGAGCACCTAAACGAAAATGAACTGAAATGTTCCATCAGAAAGATTTCACAACGAAATGATGTCATCCTAACTGCATGAAAACACAAGCATCTTCCTTTTTCATTCACAGAGTGCAGAATCGGAATAAAGCTTTAAAATCTTCCTAACTAGCATTTTAAGATATTGGAAGGAAGATCTTCAAATTTGCTTCTGAGGAAGATTCAGCATTTTTTCCCGCTGGGATGTTTCACAAATTGTTTCTTTCAGAAGCATATTAACCTGTTAACTGATTAGTTTTTCTTAGAAAGCTCGATATGTGCTGAATTCATTTCAAGCAAAGACGCCTATTTACGACATAAGCAAAGTAAATTACTATGCGTTATAAAAGTTGAAAAACTGTAATATTTTTAAATTGGGTTTGATTCAACATTAAATGTAGTTTTATAATTACAAACTGATTTATGCAAAAATATGAAACTTTTGAAATTGACGCATATATACGACATAATCAGTTAACAGGTTAAGAGCTGTAATTCGGATAGGTTTTGAATCTAAATGATTACTGAAATATATTTCGAATAACAAAGTAAACAGCTTTTATAGTTCGTTTTTTTTCGTTTTTTTAGAGTTATGGCAGCGACCGGCGAGACGGTCGCCATCGACCGATGGGAAACCGGCGTTGCGTTTCGAAATTCCATATGCTCGCATAATGCCGCCTGAAGGTGAAAATATAAATGTGAAGAGATTTGTTGTGTACGACCTCTTAGTAAGGCAAGATTCTGCATCAATAGACCCACATCCCGCTGCTATTGAACGGAGGTACACAGATTTCTGCAATCTTTTCTGTCTCTTAAAGAAGGACTACGCAAAACATATGACAAACATAGTGTTCCCCAAGAAAGTCATAATGGGCAATTTTTCTTCAGACCTTATTGCGGAGAGAAGCACAGCATTTGAGGCTCTTCTGGATCACATAACAAGCACGCCTGCTTTGCGGGATTCTCCATATTTTCTTAATTTCTTGCAGGACATCGAGCTGACGAAAGCGTGTCAACTTTTGGACGAACGACGCAATGAACAAGCCGTTCCAATTCTTGAGAATTGTTTTCGGCTTCTGAACAAAGTTTATATGGACCGATCAAAGCCGGTATTACTGATATTATGTAGATTAGTGGCTGCATGCACGACTTCGCCTGTTCCGCATCCCTCGGCTGATAAATGGGCTGAACTTGCGCTAAGGAGGTACGAAATTGTCTGCGACACTGATTTACTGGCTCTTTATATTCCTCTTCTTCACACTTGCTCTCACTTATGGTATTTGTTTCTTATATTATTGAATATTTTGGTTTTTTTAGTTTTAATTAATTTCAGGTGGCAAAGAGGCCGCGATAAAACCCTTATCATGGAGCGCTTAAACGACATGTCTAGGAAAGGTATTAAAGTGACAGGAGGACTAACTCTTACTCAAGCAATTCATAATTTGGATCCAAGAACTGAAATCATTTAACAGATTCACTTCAAAGTTGTGAGTGTCGTTATCAGACCAAGTGCACTAAAAACGGTTAGATCTATTATTTCCAAAAGTTTGAAGTTATTTATTGCAAATGTCGAACAGAAAGCGTGAACTCATTTTAAATTTATAAAAATTATAATTTGTCAACAGTATTTGCAGCCCATTTTACGAAAATATATATGATACATTTTTGACGTTTTTTTAGATTTTAGACGTAACGTATGATAAGATCGAAGTAATAGAGAATTTTCTATTAATTTATTTATTTTATCATAGACAAACTTAACATACTAGATGCCCAGCCGCATGTAAAATTTTGCGCCACAGAGAATCAGAATAAAGGTACGGACACACCAAAAGCGAAGCGAGCGAAGCGGCGCGAATAATTTAAAATTTGGGAACATTCTGTCGCAGTAGACGCTTCGCTTATGTCGCGTTCTATTCGGACACTTCAATTGATTTGTACGGCACCCAAATTTTTTAAATTGTTCGCTTCGCTCGCTTCGCTTTTGGTGTGTCCGTACCTTAAGACGTCTGAAGGAAAGGTCTACACGTCTGAAATAAAGCGCTTCTGCGAGCGATGAGGAAATGCGCTTTGCTATCTTTGTTGCTACAGACACAGACATTTGGATTTTGAACTATAGGCTTTTAATTCTGATTATGGCTCTGGTTACGTTGATTGATACGATTACGCTTACGATTTTGTATATATCATAATATTTTCCCAGAAGTGTAGATGTTGTATTGTTGGTTGTAACACTACTTCAACTCAAACTAGAAGAAGGCTGTTTTCTTTTCCACCTATAAATATACCACGATATGGTGTGGTTTAACTTATGCTGGGCAACTTTTAAAAAATTTCGATTCTAAAAAAACTAAAACTTTGGAATCGCGATATTTGGGCAAAAAGAAATTATATCCTCATGCGATTTCAAGCCTTAAATTAACGGAAATTGATAAACAGGGACAGAAAATCGTAAATCAGGGTGTTAAATTACCTACGTTCTTTTCCAATTCCGTCAAATTATTAATATTAAATAATAGATCAAGATCATTAATCAAGAACTTTAACATCATACAGGAATTTTAAATGTAAAATAAAAAGGATAAAAGCGAAAATTCATAGAGGCTTTACTGAGACACATTACCAAAACATTATCGATCAGATGGATATTCCTTGAAAGTTAATTCTAACAGGATTTTGTAAAATGCTATTAGGTTCAAATAATTATATAGTAGCGAGGAAAAAACTTTCTGAAGCAATATTTTTTAAATTCCGCGTTTATTTGACATACCACAGTGGTTTGTTCAACATACCACAAATCTATCATGAACAATCTTGTGAAATTCGCCTTGGTAGCGTCTCGGGGAAAAAGAGCTAAGTGGATTATTTTAGGGAAATATATAATATTGAAACGAGTTCTAATACAAAACTTTGCCAAAACTTACTGTAAACATATTCATCCAAACCATTTAAAAAAAATGAATGTTAAATTAACTGTGCAGGCTATTAGTGCAAGTAGAGAAGCCGCTACCAAAGAAAGTATAAACATACAGTGGTGGAAATAGCTATAATTCCACTGAGCTTTTTTTCTATTGAAAGCAACTGACTGCTAATTTATAATTCGAAGTGAGCCATTTTATTTCCGTTTATTGTATCATTTCTAAAATCTAACGTAAAAAACAAAAATATCATTAGTTGAAAGCAAAATTTTAAGTAATATTAAAAAAAACAATTTTTAGCATGGAAATATCTATAAATCCACTATTCATATTTTAAGAAATACAATACAACTTTTTTTTTTTTATAACGTGTACTGCCTCCATTAGCCTGAATTACTTCGAAAATTCTCGTTGGCATGCTGTCTACCAACTTTTGTAGCTGCGATTGAGAAAATTGCGCCCAAGCATGTTTTATGGCCGCTTTCAACTCCTGAATCGTTGTAAATTGCCTTCCATTTGAGTAAACCTGCCGAATCAATATTGCCCATAGATTTTCAATTGGGTTCAGATCAGCACTACGCGACGGTCAATCCAAAACAGGTATGTTCCTGGTCTGAAACCACGATTTCGTTTCGCGAGATGAGTGGATAGCAGCATTGTCTTGCTGAAAGATCCACTCATTGCTGAGATTATCATCGCCGAAGTCAATTAGGATACTATCCAGTAGTTGAATATAATCGCTGGATTTCATTCTGGTAGATATCCAAAAAATGGGTGTCTTCGCTTGGCTGCAAAAAGCAGCCCAAACCATTACCGTACCACCTCCAAATATTGCGACTCATAGCGACCTCTGTATCTTTTCTAAGGTCGTGTCAGTAAAATTGACAGCCATCTAGACCGTCTAAATTGAACTTCTTTTCGTCGCTAAAAATCACTTTCCTCCATTCACTGATCCAAGACATATGATTTTTTGCAAATCGAAGTCTGGCTTCCTTATGCTGTTTGTTCATTGCCGGTTTTGATATTCTTTTTCTCCATTCTAACGTCCCACTGGTATGCAAAATCTGCCGAACACGTCTAGAAGTCACGGGCAACTTAAGGTCATTCACAATTTGAAAAGAACTTAAATATTTTCTTCCTGTTAACCCAATTATAGAACGCCGGTCCATGTTGGTAAGTTTTGGCGGAGGTCCTTTTTTGTTAGTTTTACCATAATTTTCGCATAAACGCAGGAAATTTCGTACAGCTGTGTGAGTTCTTCCATTTCCCAACATCTGAGCAATTCTTCGCAGTGAAAAACTTGCTGTTTTGAACGCAACCACTTTCGTCTGCTCTTCTTTAGTTAATAATTTTCCTGGATAAAATATAGTACTCCTTTTTTTTTTTTTTTTGTGCTAAAATATTTAAATTATCTCCAAAATTATTTTTTATATCTTAATGAATCAATAACTCCTTGTTCTAATCCGCCAGCGGCACTTCAACACTTCTGGAATTATAGTAATTTCCACGCGCAATCACAACGAAAATGATTAAAACTCACCCAGAAACCGTTAACACTAACCAGTTTGACACAAATTCTGACCAAATTGATTGAGCATGCGCACAAAACCGAGGAGTGCAGTTTTCATTTTTCTCTCTCAAAATACAAACCTTTGGCATAACTTTTATTCAGTGGAATTATAGCTATTTCCACCACTGTAAAGAACTTGCATCCAGTATAAGTTCGTGCTTTACGAAATTCTCGCAGCAATGGGCCTTGTGCGGTCGGCGTAAGGGGGTTTGCAAAGGGGAAATCTTGTGCTGCGCTGAATACTGTGATTCTGTGGACTGCGATAGTGCGATTGCTATTCTCTCGTCGGTGCTGTGAACCCCTTGCCGTACACATACCTTCCGCGTTCAGGGAATTTTCAGTCTCAGTGTGTGAACTAAAAATTTTTAAAAGTTCGTGCTTTACGAAATTTTGGCTGTAATAGCTGAGGCTGTGTTCACTGAGCTGAACTGAGCTGAGCTGAGCTGCTTGAGTGCCTTTCTGTACCTCTATTTGTCCCGCAAATACGCGAATTCCTAGAACATGCAGTTTACACATATTTCGCGACTTTGTCCCTAAGCACCTCCTTGTGCACGAATTTTAATTTTGTATTTATGGAGTGGCGAAATTTTTAGATTGGGTATCAATATCTTTGCAATGTCACATATCATATCTGATTATTATTTTATTTATATATTCATATGCATATAAAATATGTCAATCTTTTATTGTTAATCCGTTGACAAGTTGATGAATTCTTTTTTGCTTTTAAGATTATAACAAAATTGAAAATTCTAATTTCACAGGTATAAACTCCCACAAAAACAAAATAAAAAAAAAGGGAATATTGCAAAATATTTTTTGCCCTTGTAACATTGTTAATAATAATAAGCATATTTTTGCCAAAATAATATTTAATTCATAAACACTTGGATTCTTATTATGACCTCCTTTCTGACGAATAACAGCAAACAAATTTTCTAGAGAATCTTGCCATAATCTTTTAGTCAAAATAAAGAAAATGTCGTCATTGCTGTTTAGAATGTCATCAGCTAATTGACGAACTCCCAACAATGTTTGTTTCATACCATTTAGGCAATACACAGTTTTTTTCTCTGGTATCTTAATTCCTTCTAAAATGAGTAGAAAATCTTGAATAAATAAGTAGGGCGTATTGTTTAATTTTAAACCACTTCTAAAGGAGTTATTACTATTTAATGAACCTGAGTTCATGCAGTCAAATATTTTGTCGACCATTTCAAAAAAGTGCGCTGTCGCTAAAGCAGTCTCTTTTGAATTTCTTTTAAATTGATTTGTGTCGACGGCTGTTTTTATTGCAGCGACAACAGTTCTACTGAAAATCTGTGTTGCTAAATTAACTCGCATTTTTTCAAAAGGACCTGGATTTATATGCTGAGAGCTTATCTTTGTCAACATTTTAGTAAAATTTTTTTGCTCAAGCTCCCACAACTCTCTTACGACATCCCACACAATAAGACCTTGGGGAGTTGTAATATTAGTTTTTAGTAAGAGATTCCTCAAAGATTTTATTAAATGGGGGAAATCATACAAACATATAATTTTGTGCCGAAACATTGAAACTGAAGGATTCTCTGGCGTAGCACCCAAACGCATAAAACAGTTCCTATTAGCTGATCCTTGATCGCAAACTAGCACTCTTACTGTCATACCCGAATCAAATAAAAATTTAACATTATTTTCAATTAGGTATTTAAGGTCTATTCCTTTTATTCCGCTTTGAGAGACAAAGTAATTAAGAACTATCTTCCAATTACTTTTAAGACCACGCACCATAAAGACGCAAACATGTTTTCCTATAGCATCCTTTCTTTTAAAACCCAAGTCCTCTAATCCATCTATGATATCATGACTAGTATTAAATCGTAATTCTCTTTGAATATCTACTTCATCAAACATTAGGACCACGTCTTTTTCACTCGGATTTAACGACAAAAATTTGAGTTTTATAAATTCGGACGCAGAATTTTGGAAACCTGGTTGTAAAGTTTTGACTGGTGCCCACCTATAAATTGTGGAAACATCGGGTAAATTAATATGCAAATCGTTCCGCATAAATTTGTACGCCGACTGAGAAGCATAAAATAAATTTTGCGCCAAATTTCTTTCGGGGTCAGTATATTTCCTTTTTCCCTTTTTTATTATAATTCGGCAAAAAATTTTGCTTTCCTCGCTAATATTCAACAAATTAATTCTTTCGATAAGAGGCAGTTTAGTTTTTTGTAAAACAATTTTATTTCTTTTCTTTAAATTTTGTTTGTTTGTATTAACCAAATTCACTTTTTTCTTATATTTTAAAAAATTTCTCTTTAAATCTTCGTATTTTTTACTTAAATTATTGTATTTTTTCATGTAATAATCAACATTTTGAATATTTTTTAAACATGAAGAGCAACATTCCTTCATGGGAGACGAAGATCTGCGTCTTTTACGTGCAGGCTCTTCAAAATCAAAATTCTCAACATTGTGTCCCCCAGGAGCTAAAAAGAGATACCAACTCTCTTCCGCTTCCGCTTTTAATCTTTTTTTGCCAATGCATTCATCCGCGAAATGCAAATGGCATAATTGCAATTTTCTTCCACCTTCTCGAAAATTGCAATTTTCGCGCCATATCTGACCAAGCAAAGAGTCAGGAGGTGGAAATTCAAACAGGCGCACATCATTCGCCCTTCTGGATTTACCGCAATGCGACAAACTACATTTTATACCCGATTTTCTTTTATCCATAACTAATGGTAAAAGAAGCAAAACAAAAAAAATGGAAATTCAATAACAAAATAAAAAACTCCAAGTATAAAAATAAAAAACTCAGTTCAATAACGCAATATTATATTGATTTTATATATATATAAACTATACTACACTAATACTATATATACACAAATTCAAAATCCAATCAAATTTATTGAAATAGCGACAGTACCAGCTAATCAAAAGCATAAAATCTCATCAGCCAAACCAACTCACTCATTCGAAAGATACGAAATGAATGAAAAGAAAACACACGCAGGCCACGGTGAACCCCTTGCCGCAGACATACCGCTGCGTTCCCTGAATGTTCATTCTCAGAGTGTAAACTCAAATTAGAAAGAACGCAAAGAGAGCCAAGAACTTGAATAGCTGAAAAGCAAGCGAACACACGACTGGGGTTCTATGGGATCGGCTCACGATGTGCTGAATGCTGAGTTCTGTCTCTGGGGTCCTTATAGAGCGATCCCAGTCGAAAATTTTCGTACAAAACTGCCGTGCCTTGCAAGTTCTTTATGTTTATACTTTCTTTGCCGCTACAAAGATAGCTTTGCAATTACAAAAATTTAGTGCTAATATAAAGTAATACGTTCTTTCAACTGCTGTTATGTAAATTGGCAGAGCAGAACCTAGGAGTGGGAAACCTAATCTGTAATGCGTCACCCCGATGGGTTACGCACAGTCTAATGGCGTCAACAGTGCAAAGCAAAGTATACGCCTATATTTCTACCTCTGTTTCAATAAAAGATACGCCGTATGGTAGCATTAGCTTCTAAAAACGAACTGTATTTACCTCAACAAATAACGTCTTTTAAATACTAAAACTTAACATCAATTACACTGGTCGGCAAAATTTAATATTTATTTTTTCCCACAACAAGTAATATATCATTTCCATAGGATTTTTTCCGTAGATTACGAATATGCAAACAAAAACATGCTATCACGTAACATTTTTGAATAAAACATAGGGTTGAAAAATACAAAATATCGTATTTCGGCCATTTTTAAAAATTCGTTAAAAAAATAACGGGACGTGTAAATAGTTCGTAATACGACTTAAAAAAGAGCCTAAATCCTTATCTACATATATGAAATACCACAAATCTATAGCGCTTACGAAGCATCTTCAGGAATAAGATTTTCATGAGCGTGCGGAAGCAGAGATCTTCATTCACTATCTATTGTATGAAGTAATCGGCTTATGGAAAAAAAGTGAATTCCACGGAATATTTCGGAAAGTATTAAAGCCTCGTATTTTAATAACTAAAGGTTCATGCTTTCATTTGAGCTACTTTACAAGCTCCTACAACAACTTGATATTTTTTAATTAATTTGCAAATATGGCCAAAATACGGTATTTTGTACTTTTCAAACCTACTTTTTTCAAAAACGTGACGTGATAGGACAATTTTGTTTCCGAATTCGTAATCTGCGGAAAATTCCTAAAAAAATGATGTAACACTTGAGTAGCCTATATGCAAAACCCGATATATACAAGAAAAGTCAATATTCAGTTAATGGTGGAAATATTAACACTATGTCTTCTGCCATCTGAAAAACAATATTTTGTGCTGCAAAAAGAACTGAAACTCTTTTGAAATAAGGCGAGAAAAATGCACACTCTAACATATCTGTGAGAATTTTTACACGTTTTCTTTGAATAACTCAAAACTTTTATAAAGCATATCGTCGTTGCGCGTGCAATATCGCGTAACAGCAAAAAGCGGAAAATTGAAATTTCGCGCCTGCGGATTCTTAACATGGTTTTGCTCCTTATAGATCTCACAGAATTTAAATTAGCCTATAAGAAACCTTATTTTTGACATAGAAACAATACCGCGTTACACTTGCTTGCTTGGAGTTGGCAGCAAGTTTTTTCTTTCTCCTGTAAAATCGTGAAAACGCAGATACGCGGTATTGCAGGCGCAACGACGATATAGCGCGTTTTGCATAGGGGCTACTCACTTATTCTGTGGCAGAATTGGTGCCGACCAGTGTTATCTAGCCTAATTACCAATAGCTAAAACTAAATCGCTTAACACCCACTTGACCCAATTTTAATTTATGAGTCACACATAATGAATATGCCCAACATATTCTTCTTGTAAACAAAGCGTATGACATATGTGCAATGCACAATGCCACGAATTCAAAAGGTTTCATGTTGCATTCGTGCTGTGTGCGTTAGCAATGAATCATGCCAGTGTGTGACATATATTTTGTTGATATGGGACTGGTGCTGCGATTTTTTATTATGATTAAGTCGATACATAATATTATGATTCGTGATCACTACATTCAAATTTCAACTTTCAAAAAAGGCTTATGTCATAGCTGTGTTATAAGTCGTGTACTATTTCAAATACCACTGACCTAACGCGGTCTTCATAATAATAAAAATTATTGTAGGACTTCAAATTTTGGGACCGAGGAATTGTTCAAAGTTATATAAAAATCAAGTACAAATACTAAACGAATTTTTTGAAAATAACGCACATCATTTATTTATTGTCGTATTCATCAAACAATCTGATTACTTACAAAGAAAAAAAACCACGGCAGTAAGAAGTAAACAACGAAGCTTGTCTTTAACTTTATCTCTCGAAAGATGGAAGTCAGTGAGCGTGGAACGAGAGTAGAAGGCGCGTGATATTGACGTGAATGGTTCGTTCATGCCGTAGTTCGTTCGATGATAATGACCCCTAATGGTATGGGTAGGGACGGAGATATTGAATAAGGCAACACACATGGATTTGATCCTATTGTATGTGCTATGGAATCCGCCGTGACCAGAGAGATAATCGTCATGTCTCTCTTTTAGAATGGCGGGAATATCGTCCCTTAAAGGTGTTACTATTTTACCTGAATAGATAGTTATTTTTATTTTCGTGTCCCGGAAAATATATTAGAGCACACCTTTAAGGGGTTATATACAGTCAGGAGGCCCAAAAAAGTAGATTTTTCAAGATTTTTCCTGAGATGACGTTTTAAGTTATTAATGTAAAAATGTGTACACATATTATGGTAATTCTTGAGTGTATTTTAGTGTTTTTTATTTGTAAAAAAAATTATTTTAAAAGCTGTTACAGCTGATCTCCGGGAGCAATTCTAAAAAAAGGCGTCTTGCGGTGAGCACGATATCTCTGGACTGGATCATCCAAAATTAAAAAACCAAAAATATTCCCTTAATATGTTGTTATTTTGTCTTGTAATTAATCGGAGGAATACGCAAAATAAAAATTGTTGACCAAATGGCGGCTTAAAAAAAAATCGATTTTTAACAAAAATGTTGGTCTTAAATTGTTTGTAAAATGGAAAATATTTATCGTTGAGAAAAAACCTTCGATTAATTACTAAAAAATATACTTCAAAAGCTTATGTTAAAATTTGAAACCGATCGGTTCAGACGTTTCCAAGAAATCTTGCTCACCGACTTTCAAAACATAGTTTTGAAACAAATACGTTTAAAGTTTCAGAAGCACCTTACCTATAGTGAAAAAACTCGCGAGAATATTCACCGGATTGACATGAAATTTTCTGTGGGTGTACTTAAATATATGTACATTATGAAAATAAAATAAAAAATCGATTTTCTGGAAATCCTGACTGTATATAACCCCTTAAATTAAAAAGTCTTATTTCAAATGCACCAATACTTACATACTTTGACACAAATAAGCAAATTAAGTTATCGGTTGATGCTTCTAAATTCGCTGTTGGAGCAGTCATTTATCATGATCACAGTCCTATCGCATATGCGTCTGCAACTTTGACTCCTTTTCAACAAAATTATGCACAAATAGAAAATGAGCTGTTTGCTATTCTATTTGGCTGTACTAAGTTTCATCAGTACATCTATGGGAAAACTATTCTAGTAGAAAGTGATCATAAGCCTTTAATACCAATTTTCGATAAACCTTAACATAAAGTTCCTGCCGTCTTCAAAGATGCAAGTATACAAATTATATACAAACCAGTAAAAGAAATGATCGTCCCAGATATATTGCCTAGAGCTCCTATACCAACTGAAATATTGACTACTTTTGACAAAGATATACAGTTACAATATAACCTTCTTATGCTAAATTTAGCTATTACTGAAGAGTAAATTGAAGAAATTCAAAAAGAGACTTTAAAAGACTCTGTATTACAAAGTGTTGCCGGCTACTATAAAACAGGGTGGCCTGAAAACAAAAAATCAATTAATCCATTAGCTATGCTATTTTTTAAAGTAAGAAATGAAATACATGTCATCAATGATATAGTTTTCATGTCCGACCGTCTTGTCATACCCAAAAGCTTGAAGTCAAAAATATTAAGTCTACTTCATGAAGGGCACATGGGCTCTGAACGATGCAAAGGTCTAGCTCGATCATCAGTCTATTGGCCGAACATTAATCACGAAATAAAGGATATGGTCAATAATTGCGACATATGCATTCGTCATTTATTTATTTATTTATTTATTTATTTATTTATTTATTAGTGACAATTCATCAATATAGACTGATTACTACAAAAATAGAAAAAAGCAAGTACATGTATATGGCATGAAAAGTGCAAAGAGAAACCTTAACGAAACTGACTCTTCAGTTGGTTTCGCGACAAGTTAAAATCGATATCGGCTTTATGATTATTGAAGGCGCGTGACATCGACGACAGAGGATTATTCATACCATAATTAGTACGATGAAAAGGCACTCGGAAGAAATCATGATCACGCACGGAGCGAGTCGGGAGAGAAATCTGAAAGCAAGCGACAAGCTCAGGTGAGTTGATCCTGCCCGCTAGGCAATCAAAAGCAAAAACTACTTTCGCAGTGTCGCGTCGTTCCTCAAGAGACTGAAGGGACAAGAGCCGCAGCCTGTCAGTGTAAGAAGGTAGCACTGAAGGGTTGCTCCAGGGCAGATTACGGAGGGAAAACCTAAAAAATCTACGCTGCACACCCTCGACGCGATCAATAGCAGTCGCATAAAACGGAGACCAAACTATACTGGCATACTCAAGAATAGGCCTTACAAATGTACATACAGGGTCTTAGTTATAAAAGGATCATTAAATTCCTTGGACCAACGCTTAACAAAGCCAAGCGTAGAGCTGGCCTTACGAACGATCGCATCGATGTGTTCAGAAAATGTAAAATGGCTATTCAACCAGATGCCCAAATCTTTGGTTTTGTCAAGTTTTAGCAACGAGCATCTGTCAATAGTATAATTAAAAGAAGTAGTGCTTTTCTTGCGAGAGAAACATGTAGGTGCATTTGTCAATATTTAGTGGAAGTTGGTTTAATGAGCACCATGTGTGAAAAGCATCAATGTCAGAATTTAAAAAGTCACAGTCATGCTCGTTACTTATAATACGAAAGATCTTGGCATCATCTGCGTATCAGAGAATCCTAGAGTTAGAAAGAGACAGAGACACGTCGTTGATATAAATAATAAAAAGTAAGGGACCTAAATGACTGCCTTGAGGTACACCCGAAGTGTTAAGGATTTCTCTGGAGTACACACCACGAAATAAGACTCGCTGTGAGCGATGAGACAAGTAGGACCCAAGCCATTTGACAACAAGAGGTGGGAAACCAAGAAGATGTAATTTAGAGAACAGAATTCTGTGATTGATTCTATCGAAAGCCTTACTGAAATCAGTGAAAATGCAATCAATTTGCTTACCATTTTCAATGTTTGTTAAACAGGAATTAGAAAATTCAAGAAGATTAGTGGAAGTAGACTTTCCCTTTAGAAAGCCATGCTGAAAAGATTGCAGAAAAGGTTTACAAGGAAAAGAGAGCACGTCACAAATCACAGATTCAAAGAGTTTAGCGATACAGCATAAATTGGCAATAGGTCTGTAGTTAGGGATTTCGGACTTGGAACCCTTTTTGTGAAGCGGAATAATGATAGAGAGTTTCCAAGTATGCGGAAAGACACCACGAGAAATTGATAAATTAAATAAATAACAGAATGGGAACAAGAGGGACGCTACACCTTGTCGGGTCCACACAAAAAGTTATCGGCTAAACTAGAAATATATTTAGTTAAAATAGCCTCGTCAAAAAATAAGTCCTTAAGCGTAATTGATGTCGGCGGAAGCGTCGTCAAGTGTGAAAATTGCTAAGAACTAGTATCACAGAAATCAGTATCACAGTAGTCAGCTAAGAAAGGTGTTTCAAAAAAGTCATCAAAGAGATTGGAAATCTACTGAGGATCGTCGGTTTCAGTATCCCCGAGGCGCAACGACAGAGGGTAGCCATCCGAATTACGCTTAGAATTAACAAAACGCCAAAAGCGCTTCGGATCTTCACGTAGAGAAAATTTCATATGGCTGAGATACTCGTTATATGAGGAGTCTATTTCGGAAATAAATTGAGAACGAACCACCGAATAGGCGGCATAGTCTATGTCCGTTCTTGAGATACAAAACTTCTTCCAGGCCTTATTCTTTAAATTTTTTAAATGTCGTAAAGCACCATTAAACCACCCGAGGGTGAGCCACGGGACTTACAGATCGGAACACAGTGAATAAAGCTTTGAAATAAGATATTATAAAAAGATTCAATAGATGTGTCGATGTCACGTTCGAGAAGAACACTACTCGAATCCTAAGCCAAAAGCCAGTTATTGAGCTTAGAAAAATCAGCCTTTTTAAAGTTGTAACAAAAGTCGGATGGCATAGAAGAATTTAAAATATAAGAATCAGAGCTCAATATAATATGAAGAACTGGGTGATTCCCAGTCTCAGGAACCAAAGGAGTGATACAGCGCATGACGGAGGTACCACTAGGGTCAGTGGAAAATACCAGATCAAGCATGCATCTGCTATCATTCAGAAGAGGCCACGCTCTCCAGGAAAGTCGTAAGATGATG
The DNA here is from genome assembly GCA_949715965.1 of Dysmachus trigonus. NCBI lineage: Eukaryota > Metazoa > Arthropoda > Insecta > Diptera > Asilidae > Dysmachus > Dysmachus trigonus. The sequence continues at coordinate 31,149,592 of OX454321.1, read as the reverse complement.
CGAAGCTCCAGTAGGCGACGGGAAAAAATCGCTATCGTCAGCAGAAGGTGACCAATTGATGGACGGCATATTCAAGTCACCGAATAACATCATCTCGTCGCGCGGATGCATTAAGCCAGCGACGAATTCCAGGCAGGTGGCAAGTCGTGCATAAGTCGCAGGCGATTCACGAGGAGGGATGTAGGCTACGACCAAGTAGATGCATCTCTGCGGGAGCCTCAAGACAGCACAGACCAGCTCCAGTCCGTCAGAGTCGGGAACATCGATGAGTCGACAGGGAACGTCGCACCGGATAGCGCAAAGCACCCCACCACCCTTCTAATACCAAAGAACCGCTGCTGCCACATGAAATTGTAAATTTACCTTGGTTCAAAATTGGGATTGATTTATTCGAGTTTAACAAGCAAATATGTATATCTACTTGTTGTCGACTACTTCTCCAAGTATATGGGCATTTCTCCACTAATTGGAAAATCGCTGTCCCAGGCATATATTTTAAAATAGATCTTATTATTGCTAAGTTCAGTGTATTAATAATGACAATATATTAGCTATTCTTGACACGCCATAGCACAAAATAGTAATATAATATTAGAATATTCAATTAAATACACTTCAAACACCTCAAGTAACAGTCCCCTGTCGTGTCCCATTTCCAAAATTACAAGTCTTATAACAAATATTTATTTTCAGTATGATTATTTCCAGAATAAAAAATAAATAAATAATACTAGAATACAGTAAGCATCTATAAAAAACACAATCGTATTTTTAAAATAACAATTTAATTTAAAAAACAGTAATCAAATACTGTCCTCACTTTTCTGGAACAGTCCCCTGTTACAATTTGAAAATTGCGCTAAAATCACACTATGCATTGGCGCTATCATTTATATCGTGAAACGGAACGCAGTCGGTGTGAAGTTAGTTCGGTTGTAGAAATAAGCGGGCTGACGCCATTTTGTACACTGCCACCACTGCGTTTATAAATGAAACACTTGTCTGGGCCGCTAGTTGAAACAGTCCTCTGGTAAGCATTTTTTTTATAGTTTAACTGATAAAATTATAATATATTTTCTTAAATAATTACTTAGCGAGTATGTTATCATGTCTGCCTCTTCAATTTGACTAGATTGAAAATGATTTTATGTTAGGGAACTTTCTATGTAAAAATAACAGTCCCCTGGGCACAGTCCTCTGTCATTTTAATTAATCAAATAAATAATGAGTAAGATGAACTAACAGTAACTTATATGAAAATTTGTGATGATAACGGTCACACTTTAAGAGTTGACGAAAATGATGTTTCTGATGTTTCTTTCGATCAAATATTGGAAAAGTTACCAAATCCAGATCTAACCCTAAAAGGGGAAAGATATTATTATTACTTTCCATTAGTTGTACCGGTCTTTGAGAAATAAGTTAAATTTACTAATTTCCTGAAGTGCAATGGTCTGACTGATTTTGTTGTAAGCTGCTAATAATATTTATAACTAGTTATTATAAAAAGTTAAATATTTTCCCCTGGATTATATAACAGTCCCCTGTCGTGATTTTTCAAAATTTGGCCATAACTCACTAATTAAGAGGATAATGTGTGAGCTTTTTGTAAACACATATTTCATTTATTAATGCCTTTCATTGTATTTATATATTTTCTTAATATTTAACAAAAATATGCTTGGACAGTTTTATATGGGCCAGTTTCCAATTAGTAGAGAAACACCCATATAGAAATAGCGCTACTTGATCGCGGCTATTCGAGCAAAAAGCTTATAATTCAGTTAAAGTCTATATTTGCTCGTTACGGCATATCTGAAGTTTTAATAAGTGACAACGGACCACCGTTCAACTCAGAAGAGTTCAAACTTTTTTCTAGCGACTGGGATATTGAACATTGTACATCGAGTCCATACCTACCTAGGTCAAATGGATTAGCAGAAAGATCGGTCCAAACAATTAAAAATTTGTTGCTTAAAAGCATAGAAGAAGACAAAGATCCTTACGTCGCTTTATTACAATATCGTACCACTCCAAACGCGAGTTCATATTCACCATCTGAATTACTCAGGAGCAGAAAATTACGAACAAGTTGATTATAACAAAATCGGAAATTTTCATAAAAGGAATCAACAAAAAATGAAAACATATTATAACAATAACACAAGACCACTATCAGATCGGAAGGAAGGCGATGAAGTATATTACCAAAAATCCCCTGGCTCTAAATGGTATCCTGGAATCGTAGCTCGATCCTCGGTCGTACGTGGTGAAAGGTGATAATCATCAATTGCTTCGACGAAATCGCCAACACCTAATGAACTCTCCTAAAACTCCTGCTCCTGAAAAAGACATACAAGTACCAAATCAAAATATATAGGCAGAAAGGTTTTCTACTCTTTTATTACAAACCGAAGTTAGAAACTGGTCCATCTCATCAACTGCCTCTTCTGGTTCAGAATCTTACAACAGTCCAAACCCACAAAGTACTAATACTGAAAAGGGTTTATTTTCCCGTTTTGGAAGGTTACTTAAACCTCCAACAAGACTAAATTACGATAACTGACATTTTCTCCAATGGAATATTTTATCTGAAATACTATTTGAATATATTAGGCAACTGAAAGAAAAATACTTTTGAATTTCTTTATTGTAAGAAAAATACTTTCGAACTGAATCATTGTGAGAAATATACTATGTATTTCAATTTGTAGAACTAGTTTTAAGAAATAAGTGGAATTGTTATTGAATTAAGTCTTAAAAGGGGAGATGTTATAAGAATAAGACTAGTTTTATATGGCAATACTATGTACCAATACTGCTACTCCTACTTTGCTGTTCTTTCGGCAGGCAATCATAAGTCAGCGTTCAACCAATAAATACGGTAGGGTGGTCAGCGGAAGCTTTGTCAAATGGGTAAAATTGTCAGTGCAAATATCACAGGTGCTATCACAGAATGCGGTTTTAGAAAAGTCCCCAAAGAGATTGGCGGTTTCAATTGGATCAACACTGTAGATATCGTCAAGTTTTAAAGCCCAGGATTTGCGTTTTGAGTGAACAAATTTGCAGAACTTTTTTGCTCATTACATAGAGTTGATTTCATTTTAGAAATATAGTCTTTATACGCCTCATCCAGGCCCGAGACCAAGTGGCTGCGGAAGTCAGCATCGTTCCTTGATATACAAAACCTCCTCCAAGCTTTATTTTTTTTGCTCTTAAGGTGCTTTAAAGAACTATTGAACCAAGGTTGACAATTTGAATTTGGTTTAGAAGAGCACAGTGGAACACAATGCATAAAACAAAGAAACAGAATATCGTAAAATTTCTCAACGGCCTTATCGATATTGCGCTCGCCTAGAACACACGGATCAGTCGCAAACAGAAAGCCAGTCATTAACAATGTTATAGTCAGCTTTTTTGAAATTATAACAAAAATCATTAGAACAAAGCGAAGAAGAAAGAGATGAAGCTGAGGGATCGAAAAAAAGAACGATGTGAAGAGCCGAGTGATGTCCAGTTTCAGCATCTCACCCCCAACAGGGGCATCAGGAGTGGAGAGATGGCGGTCGCGGCGGAAAAGGAGAAAGTCGGGGTTGAAGAGTTCTTGCTATTCTTTCACATAACCAAGTTTCGGTCGGACAGACTACGGCGAGGCTGCTAAAAAGCCGATGAGTTTTTTCTTGATAAGCGAGCTCCGGAACCTCCTTTAGGAATGAATTCCCTGATAATAGAGTCTGTGGGCCTGATGTCAGCGGAAAGCACAGTGCTGAATAGATTTTCCGGCACCAGAAGCCTGAAGGAAGCTGTAAACAAGCGGTCGTCTCGCAGGTCGCAATGTGGACTGGGAAGTATGTGGCGAACCGCTAGAAAGCCAGATGACAGCGGAAAGCACAGTGCTGAATAGATCTTCCGGCACCAGAAGCCTGAAGGAAGCTGTAAACAAGGGATTGTTGAGCAGGTCGCAGTGTGGACTGGGAAGAATGTGGCGAACCAACACTAGACTAGAAGACACTGCAGTGGGGGAAACACCCTTAGCGGCCTTGCGCCGATGCCTACCATTGCGCTCCGGGCGAGTAGCAGCGAACGATCCGGTCGAAGCAATTCGCGGAGGAACATTCAGTTTCTTTGAGGCCACAAAAATAAAAAAGAGGTGTATTAATTACACGAATTTCTGAGAAAATTTAGGAAAATACTGGATTTTAGGAAACTGCTAAACATTATTTTTTTTAGTTTCGCAAGTGACTGTAGCTACAATGGTAGAAGGGAGATCAATATAGTTGACATTTTTTGAAAGGATATTGGTATAGTTTGATGTCGCTGCTTTGAGTAGATCAAAAGATAAAAATGAACTAATGATGTGCATACCATGAAAATACCAAATTTATGAATCGCACGGTATGTGAATTATTCTTATATATGTATACAGGGTGTCCAAAACCACCCATCCATCGCTTCTAAATTGACCAACATCTTTTTTTCGCTAAGCCGATTGTGTCATTCAAGTAAAGTGGGTACGCTGTATGGATTGGCACTATACTTAGCTTCAGGTCTCAAATTGAAGTACGTTGTTTAGACCGAAAGTATCTTTTTTTAACGGGATTGAGTATATTTTGACCCCGAATTCGGATTCCACAGTGAAAAATACATAACTTGCATTTAATACATTTTCAAAAAAATAATATTTTCGCCCTCTATGTAAATGACCTTTGAAGTTTTTCAAATCGGAAGCAGGCCTTTAACTCCGGTATTGCATTTTTTATGGCGAATTCACATTGTCCGTCATAAGCTGTACATGCTGGGTTTAAATGGGGACTTTATCACCTCCGCCTCCTACCGGAAGTGGAATATTCGTTGTAAAATGTTGCAATTCCGGAGTTAAAGGTCTACTTTCGGCTTGAACAACTTCAAAGGTCATTTAGAGGGCGAAAACGTTAGTTTTTTTTAAAAATGTTCCGAATGAAAGTTGTGTATTTTTCACCGTGGAATCCAAATTCGAGGTCAAAATGTACCCATCCAATTTAAAAAATATACTTCCGGTTTAAATAACGCAGTTACGGTCGAGACCGGGAGCTGAAAATATCGCCAATCGATAGAGCGTACCCACAGGGTACGGAGAATCAAAAAATTTGATTCGTTCGTTTGCGAATGGATCCCAAGCGAATTAAATTTTTTGATTCGCTCACGAATTTTATTATTCGATTCTTTTTCTAATAAAATTCGACTCGCGAATTGAATCGAAAATTTCAAGAACTGAAAATTTAATTCGTTCGCGAATTTATCACAAATGAATGATTTGGGAATCAAATTAAATACAACCGATTGCAGATACCCAACAACATAATACGCATATACTTTTATTCATAAATTTTAAATTTATTATTAAATTTAAAAAAATCACGTATTCTACCGCAGTAAATTAAACTCTTTCACTCTGGTCAAAATAATTGCAAAAAATAAAATTTCAGTTATTATAACAATTAATGCTTGTAAATATATTTCGAACTTAGCTGATCGGTTCCAAATCGTCGACGAGTATTCTGCATGCCGTAAAATGCAACTAAACAGCTAATGACACATGATGTGACATGCAACATGACATGTGACATGAAATTTGTTTTTTGCACTATGTTGTAGAGCGGGTCCGGTAACCCCCCTTAGAAACCCCGTAGGGGTCGAAAAAGCCCTAGGAGGCCAAAAAATAGGCCAAAACATCATTTTTGTTTTGTTTACGAATGCCAAATTAACGACGAGTCTATTGCAAGCCGTAAAATGTGGATTAACGGCTTATGACACATGATGTGACATGTAACATGACATGTGACATGAAATTTTTTTTTTGCACCATGTTGTAGAGCGGGTCCGGTAACCCCCCTTAGAAACCCCGTAGGGGTCGAAAAAGCCCTAGGAGGCCAAAAAATAGGCCAAACATCATTTTTGTTTTGTTTACGAATGCCAAATTAACGACGAGTCTATTGCAAGCCGTAAAATGTGGATTAACGGCTTATGACACATGATGTGACATGTAACATGACATGTGACATGAAAATTTTTTTTTGCACCATGTTGTAGAGCGGGTCCGATAACCCCCTTAGAAACCCCGAAGGGGTCGAAAAAGCCCTAGGAGGCCAAAAAATAGGCCAAAACATCATTTTTGTTTTGCTGGAATTTTTCAGAAAATTAGAATTTGAAAGTTTTTGAAATTGAAGATAGTAGTCAAATCATAAAACTTCAAATATTTTATTAAAAATTGCTGCGAGAGGGTTTTCAGGGTTGCTCATTCCGATTTTTCTTTTGAGAGTTTGGAACTCTAGATGGCGATTGAAATACAAAATTCTATGGATTTGAAAATTAGTATCTAGGGTTTTCTGTAGAAGGCGAGGAGGGACATTTTTGAATCAAAGTCGGATGATTAAAAGTGGTGAGAAAAATAAGTAGGTCAAAAGATTTAAATGAAAGTTAATTCTAAAATAATAACAATAGTATTTTTTGTTGTTTAATATTGCCAGTTAATTGTCCTTTTAATTTTTTTTCCGCATTCTAAATACGTCGACATCTTGCTATCCTTATCATAGCAGACGTATTTAGAAAATTCAAAAACTTTAAGTCGACCCATTCTTAAAATTACAATTGGTTGCACCCTGAAGATGCATATACCAGTGGCTAAACAGCTCACAAGAGTGACTGGCCTACCTACTACACAGTCACAGCTGACGCATCGCCAACAAAGAACAGCAAAAAGCACGAGAAGAGAGCGAACCGAAAAGAATGATTCTTTTCCATTCATATTCGCTCGTGAACGAAATCTGAAAAAGTTCATTTGACTCATTCTCAGGGATGAATTGAAAGCTTTAAGTTCTTCTCAAAAAATTCGCTCACGAATTTTATAAATTTGATTCGATTCGCGAACGAATGGAAAGAGAGGAATTAAATTTTTTCGATTCGCGAACGGAATTTTTCCGTACCCTGCAATTTACTGAAATGAAACAATTGCCTTGGCGAAAAAAAAGTTGTTGGCCGATTTAGAAGGGGTGGACAGGTGGTTTTGGACACCCTGTATTATAGCAGAGTAGGCAACTTTCGGTGCAATTGTAATAGATTGCGCACTAAATTTATTTGCAGACAGTCGCGCTCTACTAAGCTGAAGGTAAGGTAAAGTAACGGAAACTCTTTTATTCCTATTTTAAGGAGTATTTATTACATAAATTAGGATTGTTCCGTGAGGCGAAAAAGGAGTTTTGTAGAAATGCAAAAGGGAGCAAAATTGCAAAATTCTAAATCTCTTCAGAATTATTATTGCAAAAAGAAATAGCTTTATTAAATGATATTTGGTAAAATGTACTTCAAAAGTAAGTAGGTACATACATATCTCTGCTACATTTTTTATTCAGGAAAGGAATTACGAGTAATTAAAAATTAATTAACTAATGCGCGGAAAATTAGTATATTCATGAAAACACTTCTAAATTCAAGACTAATTCAAAAAGAAGTAAATCAGAAATGATCTGAAATTGCCATCGTTCACTAGATAATTGAATCTGAAATAAGCCTATAAGAAGGATAAGCAAATATTAGCGTTATCCACACATTTCTTCACTGATAAGTATTGATTGTGAATGGGGAAGCACCATGAGAATAGGACAAAGTTAATTGGATCCTGAAATTTTGGTGGAAAATCGACCTAGAATCTCCGGGCGACATGCCATATACAAGCATATATGTACAAGTATATCCATTATTCAGCCCGAAGCCAGCACGCATATGAATGTTGAGAAGTTTCTTGAATTTCCTACTGATTCAAGACAAATTCTGCTTGTGACATTGGATGTGATGACTGGGTGGAAGGTTCTGTAAAATCCTAAGTGGTTCTCGAATACGAATTACGGCTCAAGAGAATTCTTTCAAGAGAATTCTCTATTGTTCCAGAAGGCTTTCACTTTTAAAGTTTTTCAAAATCCTTTGCTCATATAGATTCTTGCCTTAATATGGCAATCAACAAAACTTGTTGAAAATTCTTGTATCTGGCTGTGGCTATTTAACATGACTCCTTTATAACTATTTCTTGTTGTAATTTATAATTGTACAAGATAAAACTCTAAATACTTTAAAACAGATAGCTAAAGTGCATAAGCACTACTACAAGTTGTGAAATAAATTTTCTCTGCTCGTTTTTTATTTATAGCTAGCTGAGGTATAAATGCTGTAGATTTCTATTGAAAGAAGTTTACTTTTATCACCAGAAATGTATAAAGCCCTAAAGGGTGATATTGAACAATCTACAAATTTGTCATTGTTATTAAAAAGTAAGAATCTATCTGACGAAAAAAAATTGTACAATTACAGAAATGATTTAATAAAATATCTCGCACCGTTTGGCAGTTACAGGGTGATTCGTCAATCAGGATTTTGCCTTATATGGGAACCGCTCTTGTATTTTTATCTTTTTTCTACGCATCGCAGCGACCCCAAACTGATTTCAAAAAATCACTATTTGGAAGCCCTTTCCAAAAAAGTTTACACCACCCCCCTATCCCCAACCCCTTGGCCATAATCCCCCCTGGAAGTTGAAAAAATTAACTTTTATTTCACGATTTTTCACCTTTCGCCCCACTTTTCTCCGAAATTCATGTTAGTAACATACCTACTTTTTATTTTTTTTAAGTTGCCCATCTAATTACCTTTCCAAAAAGGTGCAACATGCCCAGGTAGAAAAGGGTTGCAAAAGTCCTGAAATTAAAACATCCTCACAGGTACCTAATTACTTTATTGCACCATAATGAAAAAAATCGTTAAGTAAACAATTTTCATGACAGCAAGTTCGGAAATGTTTGTTTAGGAAACAGAGGTAATACATTTTTATTATTTCAGCAAAACAGTAATAAAATAATAAATGTAATCTCGTTAAATAGCGTTATTAGTTTATTATATCCAGTATTGACTCTTAAGTATCCTGACGCTCCGTTTCTAATACCTCCTATGAATTATGGTATAAAAATGGGTAAGTTTGAAAGGATATTGACCACAGTTGAAGAAGCAAGCGATACGAATGGGTGTTTAATAGAAAAAATTAAGATAAAATGGCAGAATTCAGTGTTGACGAGTATGCCGATATAATTTGCGTGTACGGTTTAGTAGAAGGAAATGATAGTGAGGCCGTACGACAATACTAAAGGAGATTTCCGAATCGGCGGGTACCCAACAGAAGGGTATTTTCAAGGACTTTCAGAAGGTTAAAAGAAACCGGAAGTGTAACCGCCCTCAGAGCAGAAATGCGAGCAGGAAAATCGATTCAGCGGACCCCGACCAACAAATCCTCAACATCGTCAGGAACAGCCCTGTAATAAGCATCAGGCAGGTCGCACGAAGGTCAGGATTGTCTTCAGGGAGAGTTTGGACCGTTGTGAACCGAGAGGAACTACATTCATACCACCATATCCCGGTCCAAGCACTACAGGAAGGAGATTCCGAAAGACGATTGCAATTTGCCCTTGGCTGTTCGAGTCTGACATCGAAAACAGAAGGTTTCTAGACCGAATTCTGTGGACGGATGAATCGCAATTCACCCGGGATGGCATCACAAACTTCCACAACCTCCACACCTGGTCAGATGTGAACCCACATAGGACCAGGTGTCGGTCCTTCCAGCAAAGATTTAATGTCAACCAGTTGATAGGACCCTTCATCTTGCCCCAAGTGCTGAATAGTCAGCTATACTCGGATTTTTGGAGAATACCCTTCCGGATCTGTTGGAGGACATCCCCCTGGCCACCAGAAGCGCAATTTATTTACAGCTCGACAGAGCATCTGCGCATACTGGGAACATTGTTACTATTGTTAGGGCAAGGTTGAATGAACATTACCCAGAGCGCTGGATTGGACGAGGTGGACCGATTCCTTGGCCTGCTAGGTCACCGGACCTTACTCCACTGGACTTTTTCTTATAGGGAATGATGAAAGATGAAGTTTACTCAAGACCAATCAACACTAGAGCAGAAGTAATTACCAGGATTGGGACTGCAGCCACGAAAATATGGGAGAGACTGGCTACCATAGACCTCAAACGTGAAATAAAACGAAGGCTACTTGCATGCATTGAAACTAGCGGAGAACATTTTGAACAGCTTTTAAAGGACAAACGTTTTAATTGTAATTAGTTTTTAAGCGAACAAAATGTATTTTTTAGTAAAATTAAGTATAATTTCCTAAAAATTCGAATTATCATGATATTCTGTAAAAGGATTTTTGTAAATAAATTTTCGTATCCTTTTTCTACCTGGGCATGTTGCACCTTTTTGGAAAGGTAATTAGATGGGCAACTTAAAAAAAATAAAAAGTAGGTATGTTAATAACATGAATTTCGGAGAAAAGTGGGGCGAAAGGTGAAAAATCGTAAAATAAAAGTTAATTTTTTCAACTTCCAGGGGGGATTGTAGCCAAGGGGTTGGAGATAGGGGGGTGGTGTAAACTTTTTTGGAAAGGGCTTCCAAATAGTGATTTTAAATCAGTTTGGGGCCGCTGCGATGCGTAGAAAAAAAGATAAAAATACAAGAGCGGTTCCCATATAAGGCAAAATCCTGATTTACGAATCACCCTGTAACTGCCAAACGGTGCGAGATGCCCCCCCCCCCATACGATTTTTTGCTTGTCTCGGTCTGACCTTTCACCCCCTGCAGTATTGACCTCCCACCTCTGAACACCCTGTATAGGCCGGTGACAGTAAAACTGCACTTATACGAATTCTAAAATTTAGCATATGAATGAAAAGTATTTAATTATAGCCCGGTGTGCCAGGGTTTATCCTGGCAGAAATATTTTTTAAAAATTTTTATTTTTTTAATAATTATAAATAATTTGCACTTTTGTGGAAATTAATGTCTCTAATAACATTTTATTGCAAATTTTATCTAAGTTCAAAAAAATTTTGTGTGCCAGGGTTTATCCTGGCAGAAAAGTCTGTCACACCACTTTATATATTATCGCTTCAACCCTAAAAACTAATACCAGGAAGGAAAAGAATAAGTGTACGGAGTACATATAAATTTTAGAATAATTCTCACAATTCATATTCTTATGTTCTTATATTTCACAACATGTTGACATAATTTCATTCACCTCAAGCATAAATGCGTGTCAGCAATAATGCGCGTAAATTCTTTCAGCTGAGCGTAAATTGTCGATCAGCACTTTTTCTACGTACGGCAATGAACTTTGCAAGAATTGATGCACCAGCGTTATACATGAATGAAATTATGTCAATACAATTAAATATTAGTATTAAGTATTGATTGTTAATTAGGTATATAAAGCGAGAATTGTTAAGTATCGAGGCTTTTAGAATAAAGCGATCATAAAGTGAACGTGTTAATTTTTATTCTCGTCTCAGTTCTCTTGAACAAGTGTCTTGAGAACTTTTACCTATTATCGCTGATTGGTTCTCTTGAACAAGTGTCTTGAGAACATTTCAATCACGAACATTGGTCCTTCGAGCAAAAAATAAATACGTTAAAAGAAAATATACTAATTACTACTGCTACGGCATCAAACTTAAAGAACTAAGTGTCTTTAAGCAATCGAAAAAGCTAATTACTACTGCTACGGCATCAAACTTAAAGAACTAAGTGTCTTTAAGCAATCGAAAAAGCTAATTACTACTGCTACGGCATCAAACTTAAAGAACTAAGTGTCTTTAAGCAATCGAAAAAGCTAATTACTACTGCTACCGCATCGACTTAAAGAATTAAAGTGTTGTTAAGTGCATCGTCTTCGATTCTACAAAACATGGAGGAATTGATTAAAAAACAAGTAGCTGACGGACAACTGATCCAGAGATACTACAAAAACTTCAAGAAGGACGCCGCATCCAGGAAAACTAAGGAATATGTGGAATCGCGCCTTCAAGCGCTTAATAAAGCATGGTCTATTTTTGAGGAACGACATGCAGAACTGGAAGTTTACAGAGATGAGGCTCCTGAAAATAAATATTTCAAGGAGGATTTTTTCAACATAGCTGAAAGCATCTATGAACAAGCGAAGGAAGCTATGGAAACCGCATTACGCGATACCATTGAAAGATCAAAGATGTCGGAACGGATTGAAGAGCAATTGAAGAAAATTCAAAAGCAAACTGCTTTAATCGAGTCTCTTGACAGATCATTAACGCAAGCTAAAACCAGTGCCGGTTTTAGCACTACCAGCGCCCTGGGCGAGATTTCTACGGCGCCCCCTATCTGCCATTGAAACAGTAAGTAATGGGTCAGTTACCTGCTTGAAACGCATACGAAAAAAGGCAAGGGATATAATGAAATAACCATTTATTAAAAAAACTAATAAAATTTCTTTCCTTTCTATCGGCAAACTCTTTTATTAAGACATCAAGGTCTATGTTTTCCGCAATTTCATTTTCGATTGACAAAATTGCTAAGTTTGTCAATCTAGATTGAGATATTGTGGATCGCAGATATGTTTTTATCAGCTAAAGCTTAGAAAAACTCCTTTCTCCACTAGGTACAGTTACAAGTATAGTGATCAACATTCGCAATGCTATCCATTCATGTGGATACAGACAGCTCTAGTAAGTTGCGATCTTTGATAAAATTTAAAATAAAGACAGGATTAACCACATTCTGATCAGCCAAAAAAGATTTTAGACTTATGAGTTCATCGCACAACATACAACCATCTAGACCTGATTTAGAGTCTACACTTAATTTCAATTGGAGATCACTACAGAGTTTGAGAAGGTCTAGTTTTTGCGGAATCTTTTTTATATTGTACAAAAAAAACCAAGATTCCCAGTATTCATTTAACTGTTCAAATCTTTCATTGAGTGAATTTATGATAGTGTCCAAAAGACAATTGAAAAATTCAACTTTAAATTTCTTTTCTGGAGAAGTTATAGGCTCATCGCGAGTAGTTTCACCAGCTTGGCGTTTAACACGTCGAATTCTTGTCGTCGTTCTAAACATAGGTTCAATTCCAACTCCTTCGCAGTTAACCCATTAATGGGCGATTTCCTTCCAAATTCGTATACAGGGGTTTTTTTGAGGTTTTTTTTTTTCAAAAGCCAAAGCAAAAAAAATATTTCAAAACCATGGTTTGAGGAAGTTTAGACATTCGGACGGCGATTTCTGGTGGTTATATAATCATTTAATATCAGCAACTTCAAGATAATCGACTTTAAAAAGAGAAATGACCAAAAAAATCAGCACTTTTTTTTAAAAAACACAAAAAATAATAGGGTTTTTGAAGCTTTTAGGCAAAACAAATGGCGGATTCTGAAAGAACATCCCCAAAAACCTCCTGTATACGAATTTGGAAGAAAATCGCCCAGATTTGCTATTCGAATCGTGCAATTGAACTTGCGTGCACAAAACCTCGTTTTCCTCATTAATGGGTTAAAATGGCGCTTTTGAAGCCTGTTTTTCTATATTCTTCCAAGAAAGCGCAGCATTTTTTCAACATTTCTGTGCATTTACCGAGATCGATGTCTATTGATTGTAGAGATTTACTAATGACATTTATTTGAAAAAGTATATCATACCAAACAACCAATGAAACCTAACACTGCATTCCATTCTAGTGTTGCCGTCATAACGATTTTGTAACTAGAATTAGGGAATTTACTAGTAGGACTCGCTCAATGAACAAGCGGATATAAAGGGGGGCCTGCGGCGCCCCTTCAAATCTGGCGCCCTGGGCGGTCGCCCAACCGCGCCCTACCCTAACGCCGCTACTGGCTAAAACTATTATGAAGGCCAAAACTTCAAAAGCTTACTTCACCCAAACTGCGAGTCTTTTAAAAGGCTACTGGGAGCGTATAATGACTAATCACGAACAAATAATAACACTTGGAAAATTCAAGGATGATTATTTCGAAAAAGATATTTTCGTTGAAACGGAAAGAAAGTACCAAGACGTACTGATTGAGCTGGAAGAACAGCAAGATAAGCTCCAAGTACTTTCTACAGTAAAGCCAACAGTACAATCGATGATCAATACAAATCATAAAGATAAACATGTAAGACTTCCTAGAACTGATATTCCGGCATTCAATGGTGATTATGTTAAGTGGCAATCTTTCAAAGACTTGTTCACTGAATTACTTCACAAAGACGAAAAGATTACGAAAACTGAGAAGTTATTTTACTTAAAAACGAATTTACGGGGTGAGCCAAGTGAACTAATTCAACATTTATCGATAACCAACGATAACTATGATACAGCATGGAATATCCTTAACAAACGATACAGCAATAAAAGAACTTTAGTATCAGCGCATCTTCGCACATTACTATAGCAACCAGAAACTACAAAAGAGTCAGCCGACAGTATAAAAAAACTCCATGATACAACTATGGAATGCCTTCAGGCAATAAAAAATTTGGGACTTGACATAGAGAGCTGGGACCCGCTCATAATATTCATATTACAGCAGAAACTAGATAAAGAAACGCGTCGCCTCTATGAGCAATCATTGGAACATCCAAGAGAATTGCAAAATATCAAAGATTTCTTAGAGTTTCTTGAAAATCGATTTCAAGGATTAGAAGCGACAGAGCCCACAAAACACCAAGCCGTGATCAGAAGTTCAGAGAAAAATTTGAAAATTCATCATAGTATCGTTGGTCAGCAACCTTGTCCAATATGCAAAGAAAAGCATAAAATATACATTTGCGAAAAATTCGCAAAACTAAGTACCCAACAAAAATGGGAAGCTATTCGCAAGGCAGCACTATGCTCAAATTGCTTAATGAAAGGCCACTCATCTATGAATTGCAAAAGTTGGAAATCATGCAAGAACTGCAATAAGAAACACCACACGCTTTTGCATTCAAACAATATGATTCAACAAAAGGCTAACATCCAGAATCTCACGAAACCTGAACAAAGTACTGAAAACATATCAGGCAACAAACAAGCAACAACTGCAAGTGTAGCTACGCACGTTACGGAAAATAAAACCCGGACCGTACTGCTGGCTACAGCTATTATTCAAGCCTTTGACAAAGGTGGAAATGCAATTATGCTACGGGCTCTAATAGATCAAGGAGCACAAGGATCATTTATAACCGAAGACGCAGCGCAAAGGTTACGATTGCCAAGGAGAAAAGTGCATGCAGTAATAACTGGAGTGGGAGAAACTAACGTTGATGCTATAGGTACAAGCGATGATAGAGTTCGACATAAAACCGAGATTTCTGTCTACATTTTCATTGACTACAACTGCACTGATAATGAAGAAATTAACAAAATTATTACCGTCTGAGAGAATATCATCAGATACGTGGTCTCATACTAAAAACATAATTTTGGCAGACCCGCAATATCAAATACCGGGACGAATTGATATCATTCTTGGTGCAGATGTACTCGGCAAAATCCTACTAGATGGTGTCATTCGTGGAGCCCCAGGATCGCCAATAGCGCAAGAAACCGAACTAGGCTGGATATTGTCAGGCGAGGTACAAAACGCTGGTACTAACAAAGAAGTACAATGCCTAATATCAGAGGTAGATCTCACAAAAGAATTACACAAATTCTGGGAAATTGAAGAACTACAAGGGCAAGCAACCATGACAAGCGAGGATATTGCATGCGAAAATCATTACAAACAATATGTTCAAAGAGGAGCAGATGGTCGCTATACCGTACGCATACCATATCGGGAGAACCCCGAAAGTGCAGAAGATCTATCTGAAAGCAGAACTTTGGCGCTAGCAAGACTTTTTCAAATGGAACGGAAATTCAAGATTGATAAAACCTTCGCATATATGTACAAGGAATTCATGAATGAATATTTGCGCTTGGGTCACATGATTCCTGTAACTAATCAAATTGAGAGCGGTTACTACTTTCCACATCATGCTGTCTTCAAGAAGGATAGCACTACTACGAAACTAAGGGTAGTGTTTGACGGATCAGCCAAACGTAACAATTCGAGAAGCATTAATGAGCTAATGATGGTTGGCCCACAAATTCAACAAAGCTTAACAACTATCCTATTAAGATGGCGGAAACATAAGCTTGTCTACACGGCGGACATTGAAAAAATGTATCGCCAGATCAAGGTTGACGTCCGGGATCAAGAATTCCAAAAAATTCTTTGGCGGGATTCACCAGACGAAGCTATTCGTGAATACAAATTGTCTACAGTGACTTATGGGACTGCATCAGCACCATTCTTGGCTATACGAACACTACATCAACTAGCCAAAGATGAACAACATAACTATCCAACAGCCGCAAAGATCTTGCTAAACGATGCATGTGTTGATGACATTCTTTCTGGAGGGAACACGCTAGAAGAAATTAAACAGTCAAGTGATCAACTAGTTAAATTACTTAGAAGTGCAGGTTTCAATCTGCGCAAGTGGACGAGTAACAGCAAAGACCTATTAAGGCAAATACCGTCAGAACTCAGAGAGATTGGAAATGAACTGGATCTTGATCAAACAAAGGATATCAAGGCATTGGGTGTCCATTGGAATCCCTCTACCGACAATTTTAAAATAAAGGTAACGGTAATGGCTGACACTGGTCCAATCACTAAACGCGAAATACTATCAGAAGCTGCTAAAATATTTGATCCGATTGGATTACTAGCACCTGTTACGGTAAAAATAAAGCTGCTATTCCAAGAACTCTGGAGACAAGAAACTCACTGGGATGAAAACGTAAGCACTATTATCCAGGAAGAATGGAATCGAATTAGAAGGGAACTACCAACTCTACAACGAATTGCAATACCCAGATGGGTAGGGTACACTGGAGATAACTGCAGGTACGAATTGCATGGATTTTCCGATGCCTCGGAACGAGCTTACAGTGCCGTAGTATATCTTCGGGCAATACAAGAAGATAACATATCTGTGAATCTGTTAGCCGCAAAAACAAAGGTAGCCCCTTTAAAGTCAAAGTTGACCCTTCCCAGGCTGGAATTATGCGGAGCAACATTATTGGCAAATCTTCTAAAGGAAAGCAAAGAAAGTCTTCAAATTGAGAATCTCGAGTGGTACGCATGGACCGACTCCACAATTGTTCTGTCATGGATACAAGAAAATCCCCATACATGGAAAACTTTCTTCGGAAATCGAGTTGCTGAAATACAATCACTAGTTGATGACAGCAAATGGTTCCATGTACGATCACGTGAGAATCCAGCGGATATGGCCTCAAGGGGTATTTATCCATCCAGATTAGAAAATTCTGTGCTTTGGTGGACAGGACCACAATGGCTAAAGGAAAGAATAATCATGCTTCCTCCATGGCCAGCTACAGGAATCTCAGAAGAAAGAAAAAAACATCAGCAATGTAATACAATATCCAGGGAAGAAGACAACGAAAATATGATAATGCACTTGCTAAAAAGATATTCCTCTCTTGGAAAACTATTACGCATAATAGCATACTGCAAAAGGTTCGTGAACAATGCTCAAGGGAAAGAAAAAATCATTGGGCTGCTAAGAGTAACGGAAATTGAAGGAGCTCTGATACCACTGATTATAGCTACGCAGACTGCACATTTTGAAGAGGAAATAAAAAAATTAAAGGGCGGAGAAGACCTCCAGAAAGGAAGCCGGCTCCTAAACTTATCTCCCTTTCTTGATAAAAATGGGATACTGCGCGTCGGTGGTCGTCTAGAAAATTCAGATATGGGATATGAAAGGAAGCATCCAATAATTCTTCCTTATAAGCACGAACTGACCAGTCTAGTAATTGACGATGCTCACCAATCTTCATGTCATGGAGGAAACTCACTAACTCTAGAAATCGTAAGGCAAAAATACTGGATTTTGAATGGACTCAAAGCCGTTAAAGGACATATCCACAACTGTGTAAAATGCCATCGCTACAAGGCCCAGACCAGTAGCGGCGTTAGGGTAGGGCGCGGTTGGGCGACCGCCCAGGGCGCCAGATTTGAAGGGGCGCCGCAGGCCCCCCTTTATATCCGCTTGTTCATTGAGCGAGTCATACTTATTAGTAAATTCCCTTATTCTAGTTACAAAATCGTTATGACGGCAACACTAGAATGGAATGCAGTGTTAGGTTTCAGTGGTTGTTAGGTATGATATACTTTTTCAAATAAATGTCATTAGTAAATCTCTACAATCAATAGACATGGATCTCGGTAAATGCACAGAAATGTTGAAAAAATGCTGCGCTTTCTTGGAAACAGAAGAAAACAGGCTTCAAAAGCGCCATTTTAACCCATTAATGAGGAAAACGAGGATTTGTGCACGCAAGTTCAATTGCACGATTCGAATAGCAAATTTGGGCGATTTTCTTCCAAATTCGTATACAGGAGGTTTTTGGGGATGTTCTTTCAGAATCCGGCATTTGTTTTGCCTAAAAGCTTCAAAAACCCTATTATTTTTTGTGTTTTTAAAAAAAAAAAGTGCTGATTTCTTTGGTCATTTTTCTTTTTAAAGTCGATTATCTTGAAGTTGCTGATATTAAATGATTATATAACCACCAGAAATCGCCATCCGAATGTCTAAACTTCTTCAAACCATGGTTTTGAAATATTTTTTTGCTTTGGTTTTTGAAAAAAAAAAAACCCCAAAAAAACCCCTGTATACGAATTTGGAAGGAAATCGCCCATTAATGGGTTAACTGCGAAGGAGTTGGAATTGAACCTATGTTTAGAATGACGACAAGAATTCGACGTGTTAAACGCCAAGCTGGTGAAACTACTCGCGATGAGCCTATAAATTCTCCAGAAAAGAAATTTGAAGTTGAATTTTTCAATTGTCTTTTGGACACTACCATAAATTCACTCAATGAAAGATTTGAACAGTTAAATGAATACTGGGAATCTTGGTCTTTTTTGTACAATATAAAAAAGATTCCGGAAAAACTAGACCTTCTCAAACTCTGTAGTGATCTCCAATTGAAATTAACTGTAGACTCTAAATCAGGTATAGATGGTTGTATGTTGTGCGATGAACTCATAAGTCTAAAATCTTTTTTGCCTGATCAGAATGTGGTTAATCCTGTCTTTATTTTAAATTTTATCAAAGATCGCAACTTACAAGAGCTGTCTGTATCCACATGAATGGATAGCATTGCGAATATTGATCACTATACTTGTAACTGTGGCTAGTGGGGAAAGGAGTTTTTCTAAGCTTTAGCTGATAAAAACCTATCTGCGATCCACAATATCTCAATCTAGATTGACAAACTTAGCAATTTTGATTTGTTAATAAAAGAGTTTGCCGATAGAAAGGAAAAGAAATTTTATTAGTTTTTTTAATAAATGGTTATTTCATTATATCCCTTGCCTTTTTTTCGTATGCGTTTCAAGTAGGTAACTGATCCATTACCTACTGTTTCAATGGAAGATAGGGGAGCCGTAGAAATCTCGCCCAGGGCGCTGGTAGTGCTAAAACCGGCACTGGCCCAGACTTCCCAACAAATGATGGGCATGTTACCAAAGGCAAGAGTAGTAACAAGTACCCCATTTAACCACACGGGTGTTGATTATGCAGGACCCTTTGACATGCTACTAGCAAGGGGAAGAGGTACCAAGTCTCACAAGGGCTATATTGCCATGTTCATATGCTTAACAACTAAGGCGATTCATATAGAAGTGGTAACGGAACTGACATCAAAGGCATTCATTGCCACCTTTAGACGATTCACTGCAAGAAGAGGCCCGGTTGCCCATCTCTATAGCGACAACGGTACAAATTTTGTAGGAGCAAGCAAAATCATTAGCGACATACACAAGCAAGAATCATACAAAGCCGAGGTCGAAGATGCATTACGAAAAGGTAATACGGAATGGCATTTCATACCTCCAGCTTCACCTCACTTTGGAGGTCTCTGGGAAGCTGGAATAAAGTCGATTAAGCACCATATGCGCAGAGTTATAGGAGAAAGCAGGCTTACATACGAAGAGATGTGCACACTTATGGCACAAATAGAAGCCTGCCTCAATTCCCGGCCATTATGTCCGCTTTCAGAAGACCCAGAAAGTCTGGAAGTCTTAACACCGGGACACTTTCTTATAGGTTCACCGCTACTAACTATACCAGAAAGAAATCAGCTAGAAACAAATCCTAACTTACTAGACAGATGGGAACGCTTGCAACGGATGAATCAAGAGTTTTGGAAAAAATGGTCAATCGAATACATAGGAAGACTGCAACACCGGCCAAAATGGGCTCAAAGACAAACTAATCTAGAGAAAGGAAACCTGGTAATAATAAAGGAAGAAAACTTAGCACCATCCAGATGGGCTCTCGGTCGAGTTATTGACACACATCCAGGTCCAGACGGTCTTACTAGGGTCGTTACGTTAAAAACTCAAAGAGGAGAGTTAAAACGACCAGTAGTGAAACTGTCCTTGTTGCCATTAATTGATAACAAGGCTGCTGCGCCCACTATACCCCCCAAAGAGAAGAAGGCTCTATCACTCCACGCAAACGGCCCCTTGATGAACCGTCAACCTCAAATGAAGATAAACGAGACAAAATCGAGAACAAATCAAGAAAAACTACTACAACTAGAAACTGCAACATGAGTCTGTTTCATTATCTACTGCTCGGTACATTATTCATCCTTCCTGCCTTTAGTCAGGAAAAACCACAACCGTATCAGTTAACAACATTCGAAAATCAAGAAGGAATATACTTTGATGACATTGCAGAAGTACACTTATATGGAAGCGAGTGGAATCTGCTCATCTATTATGATTTAACAGCTTACTGGGCGGAATTCTTTGGAATTAAGCAATCTGTACGGAGGCTGAGTGAACTTTGTGAGCAGAATGAACTAACAGGACTATCAAAGGAATTATGTAATGCTACAATATTGCAGCTAAACCACCAAGTGCTCGAGTCAGAACACATAAATGAAGTACTCTACCAACAAAATGAAAAAACTTCAACACGCAACAAAAGAGCTCCATTGGAAATTATTGGAACCGCATTCTAACAAAGTATTTGGTATTCTTGACCAACAATTTGCAGATAGATATGAAGATCAGATTGCTCAAATCAACAAAAACGAAATGACGTTGCAGAAACTTCTTAACGATCAGACATCATTTGCCGAACACACAGTTAATGTGATGAAAAAGAACCACCAGACAATTCAACATCAAATCAGTGCAATAAAGTCTCAAATTGAAGCAGTCAAAAACAGCATCAATCAATCACAACAAGTGCTAACAGTAACACAAACATTCAATTCGGCAGCAATATTGGTGACATTAAATCTTATCAATTTTCAACATGTACAGCGAAGCATTTTATCAGTCGTAATGGATACTAGACACGGTCGAATAAATACGCTACTCTTAACTCCCTCACAACTCAACAAACAGCTCAGTATGATAAGAGAACACCTACCAGACAACCTAAAACTCCCAGGAACTGACAGTTCTTCCTCAGTACTAGGTATATATAATGCAATGCATGTAAAAATGAGGATCACCCAAACGAAGGTCTTATTTGACACTCGGATTCCCTTATTAAGAAGTGAATCATACCGCTTATATAAACTGATACCGATTCCTGTACAGCATTCCAACAATCACATATACATTCAACCGTCAAGCGAATACATCGCAGTAAATCGACACAGAGATCGATTTAGCCCTCTTACACAGCAAAATATGAAGGCTTGTATCCATTCATCTGACAATGAATTAATGTGTAAACTGAAACAACCATTGTTCACATTAAGATCAAATCAAAGCCGATGTGAGATGGAACTCTTGAGCAAACAAAGGTCACTCTCATCCCTTTGTCAGTTAAGAAGCGAGACCGCCAAAAATTCTTGGATACAACTGCATGCATCAAGTTCATGGATATACATCCTAAAGGAAGAAACACCCTTCGACATAATTTGCGAGACATCTGTACATTCGATATCATTAAAGGGCAATGGAATCATTAAGCTTCAGTCGTCATGCATGATCAATCACCCAACAATGACTATTTATGGGAATCAAAAAATAACAGACCAGTTGAAAACCTCGTTTGTGTCAGAAGGTCAATTGGTTTCAAAACACCTAAACACCAGTATTGGAGCGAAGCCGAGTAATTCGTCCTTATTACATGTGCCACAATTAAAGACAGAGATAAACAGTGACGATTTCGCCGAACTCGACGCGGCAGTCAAAAAATTACACAACAATGCTGACGATATCTCCAAACTAAGGAACCATCATCTGCATCACTATTCGATGACCTGCATCATGCTCATTGTGATACTAATCATAGTCATATACTGCCGATGCCGAAAAACTGCGATGATCCGACTGAAGAAAAATCACCTGTCACAACCCGCTCCTAGACGTCTAAACCGGGGGGGATACCATTAACTTGGCCCCCAAATTTAAGGAACGGGGTTCGAAGCATTTTGCTGTCCTAAATACGGGAAAAATAAAGAAAAAAATCTACCTCGACCCGTTTTCGAGATATAAAAAAAAATAGTTAATACTTGTCCCGTATCAACTTCAGACAGCAAAATGTTTCGAAACCCCGCCACGACACTGAAAACTTGAATATTAACAAGCCGCCACTATTTTCCGAACATTTCTATGTTACCGCCGATCAATTTGTTTATAAATAACGCACGAAAAACACTAATTTGTTTTCAAAATAATCCCGATACCGCGAAATGTCAATTTATTTACCAAAACAAGCTGAAGTTCGTTTCGTTTTTTCCTGAAAACAAGAGTACCAACAGCTTTAGCAAGTTCGTTGGGTTCGTTCGATCGTTTATTGTAACGGTATAATATTAGTATGTCATTTTATTCCTTGTGCTTATCAGTGATCTTTGTGGTTTTCAGTTAATCTAGTTTTGATATAAAAATGAGTCGTACACATCCTCTTTTGCATCCAAAATTGGAACATTTTTCAATTTTCAAATGTGGCGGCGATTACCTTTTTGGAAGAGATTGGTCGCGCCTTTCAATTCCACCAAAATGTTGTGGTATTCCAAATTCCAAATTCCAAAATATGCATATTAACTAAATATTTTCCTTTTACAAAATGCGTATTAACTAAATATTTTCTTTTTACAAAATGCATTTTAACTAAATATTTTCCTTTTACAAAATATGCATATTAACTAAATATTTTCCTTTTACAAAATGCGTATTAACTAAATATTTTCCTTTTACAAAATGCATTTTAACTAAATATTTTCCCTTTACAAAATGCATTTTAACTAAATATTTTCCTTTTACAAAATATGCATATTAACTAAATATTTTCCTTTTACAAAATACATATTAACTAAATATTTTCCTTTTACAAAATGCATTTTAACTAAATATTTTCCTTTTACAAAATATCGATTGATCGAAAAAGAACGAACTCAACGAATTTGCTAAAGCGGTTGGCAGTTGGCACACCTTTTTTTCAAGAAGAACGAAACGAACTTCAGCTTGTTTTGGTAAATAAATTGACATTTCGCGGTATCGGGATTATTTTGGAAACAAATTAGTGTTTTTCGTGCGTTATTTATAAACAAATTGATCGGCGGTAACATAGAAATGTTCGGAAAATAGTGGCGGTTTGTTAATATTCAAGTTTTTCAGTGTCGTGGCGGGGTTTCGAAACATTTTGCTGTCTGGAGTTGATACGGGACAAGTATTAACAATTTTTTTGTATATCTCGAAAACGGGTCGAGATAGATTTTTTTCTTTATTTTTCCCGTATTTAGGACAGCAAAATGCTTCGAACCCCGTTCCTTAAATTTGGGGGCCAAGTTATGGGTATCGTGCCCTAAACCGCAAACCAGATCAGCAATCTACTCTGGATCTGCCATCACTTAATCTAGACGAGGGAGAATGTACGGAGTACATATAAATTTTAGAATAATTCTCACAATTCATATTCTTATGTTCTTATATTTCACAACATGTTGACATAATTTCATTCACCTCAAGCATAAATGCGTGTCAGCAATAATGCGCGTAAATTCTTTCAGCTGAGCGTAAATTGTCGATCAGCACTTTTTCTACGTACGGCAATGAACTTTGCAAGAATTGATGCACCAGCGTTATACATGAATGAAATTATGTCAATACAATTAAATATTAGTATTAAGTATTGATTGTTAATTAGGTATATAAATCGAGAATTGTTAAGTATCGAGGCTTTTAGAATAAAGCGATCATAAAGTGAACGTGTTAATTTTTATTCTCGTCTCAGTTCTCTTGAACAAGTGTCTTGAGAACTTTTACCTATTATCGCTGATTGGTTCTCTTGAACAAGTGTCTTGAGAACATTTCAATCACGAACAATAAGTATAGGTCATTGATTCAAATGTATTGCTGGAAAACATTATTTATTTATAAAATTCAACATTCCATTTAATCATAATTTTATCAATTTCTATACATTAGTTATTTAATAAATGCAGGAACAAGAGAAATAGAAAATGAAGGTCATACGATTAAGCTACATACAAACATCATATATTATTACAAATAGTCAAAAATTTACTCAGAATCATCTATATCATCACATCCATAACATTTATTTCTTTGAGATTCTGTATCTTCCTCCTCATTTTCCTCTTCATCCTGGCAATTTTTAACAATTTCTTCAACGGTAAGAGGAGCTGCCTGGCCAATATACCATAATGGTTCTAGTTTACTTTTCTCACTAAGTTGCCAACCACACGCTGTCGGGTCTAATGTAATGCACGATTGTTCGGTTGCATTCTGCCACATTACATTTATAAATGTTGTTCTTAAAATTTTTTGTGACAATGATTTCCAACAGAATTGAAGTTTATCATGCCCTGATAAAATCTATCATTGTTGCTGGCACTAGCGAAAAATTTTATAAATAATTCGAATCTTGCCTTATTAACACTGTTATTATTGATATTATATACATAGTTCATTAGTAATTTTTTGAAGTATATCTGTTTTTTCTTTATCATAAATATCGTCTGGATTTGTGAGATTTTGAAAAACATGTTGGTATTCTTCACTTGGAGTTAAAAGATTATACGCCTTTATTTTCCCTTTACGTATGAACGCTGCAGTGTAGTCACTACCTGTGAAGGCATGAAAACCTGGCAAAGCTCGGCAAAGTGAAGTACCTAATTTTTCTGCTAATTCTGTACAATTAATGTATCCAAGTATATTATTATTTTTAGTGGTCATCCATATTTTTAGACCGTCGTATTTATGAATATTACCAAGACAAATAATCAAGACGTCGTTTAATTAAATGTGCTTTAGATAAATGATGGGTAAGCATAATAAAATGTGTTTGGTGTGTGGTTGTGGAAAAGGCAGCGTGTAATGTGTTCATAGAAAAGTTTTGTGATAAAAGATTTTTGGGAGGTGCACCCTGCAGGAGTGTTCCACTTTTCGCCCTAAATTTTTGTCTTTCTCTCACTTATGCTTTCTTTATTACTAACTATTTCTAGCATAAATTCCCATTTCATTCCTGTAACGGTACCAAGGTCGAAAAAAGATAAGGAAAAACGTCACGAGTGTCCTCTCTTGTTATAGATACTCTGGTTTTTAGGGTAACTCAGGTATAATATATTATACATAGTAAGGATAGCTCGATTCAAAAGTTATTGAAGATAAAAAAAGAAAGAATCGTAGATGGCATAGACTGTAGTTTGTGTCGAAAATAAAAAAACAGGACAGAAAAAAATTTCAATATGCTCCACTTACTTAATGTGGAAGGGTTGAAGCGATAATATATAAAGTGGTGTGACAGATTTTCTGCCAGGATAAACCCTGGCACACCAAATTTTTTGAACTTAGATAAAATTTGCAATAAAATGGTATTAGAGACATTAATTTCCATAAAAGTGCAAATTATGTATTTATAATTATTAAAAAACTAAAAATTTAAAAAAAATATTTCTGCCAGGATAAACCCTGGCACACCGGGCCTATGTTGTAGCTATGATTAAATACTTTTCATTCATATGCTAAATTTTAGAATCCGTATAAGTGCAGTTTTACTGTCACCGGCTCCCGGACTAATATATGTATCTCTACGGCAGGCATCAATTTGACGCATGTTAAAAAAGTAAACATTTTGTAAAATAAGTAATTTATTTTTTAAGGAATATTGTCATATATGTAGGTAGGTGTATTGATATCAAAATATCTATATAAAAATGGTACGGTATTTCGTTTGGTGAGGATTAAAATATTTTATGTTACGTTAAAAACAAAAACCTCCTTCGATTTGTTCGAAACATAAAATTTTCTGCGCAAGATAGCGAGAACTTGCACAGGTTTAGACAGGTCTTTTATTAGGTAGCTAAAAATAGAATAGCAGACTTTTTCCTGACGGTGCATGATGTGAGGCCACGGAGAAAATACGTCCGTGAAAATTAGATAAGTGCATGCGAGAAGGAAAGGGATTTAGCTGATCGCGCATCGGGCGCCGGAATATTTATTTAGGACCGCGACCGTAATAAAGTCCACGGTGTACCCGAATGGGTCGCTTAGGATATGTTGTTGCGGAATTAGGGAAAGACTAGAGTAGGTATATTTTCCTTTGTTAGGGATAGCTGAGCGATCTCCCCAAACAGGGTAAGTCGGCCAGTTTCAGTGCAGATAGTGAGAGATTCAGTTGGTAGAGAAATAGTTGAATTTGGAAGTTAAATTAAATAGTTGAATTTGGAAGTTAAATTAAGTTGAAATTAAACCAGGTGAGTGGTGAATATTATACCATGAGGATGTGTGATATGTGGAGTGAATGTTTTGAAAAAAAAGGGATTTGTTCCCGTAAAAAAAAAGAAGGGATTTGTTCCCGTAAAAAAAGAAGGGATTTGTTCCCAATGGAAAAAAAGGGATTTGTTCCCGTAAGAAAAAAAGGGATTTGTTCCCAATGAAAAAAAAGGGATTTGTTCCTGTCGCAGCTTCGACATGCTAGAAAAGATAACAAATGGTTAGCAGAAAAAAAGCGAGAACAAACTTACCTCCCTCGTCCAAGTAACGTCCAAGTTACAATTTCACAACAAACAGATGACATTTTGCAGTCATCTGTTCTGACATTTAGGGTTACCAGAGTTACAAAAACCATCTACTTTTTGAGCGCCATCTGCGTTTATCGCAAAGAAACATAAAGATTAAAGTTCAGTGCATAAAGGATTCGGATAATCCTTGTGAACCGGACGCATCCCAGTACAGCTTTATTTGGTATATAAGCAGGCTGGGATGCATAGAAAATTCATTCCAGTCTTAGGTTTATGCCGAGAAGGGAGTCAGAGCAGGTATATGCCGCAAAAACACACTAGCGATCAGATATTCATAGGTATATGCCGTGATTAACTGCTCGTTATACATACAACATAAAACTTTAGTAATATTGTCAGGTATACGCCGACAATATTGCTGAAATTACATACTTCGTCACATATAATAAAATACGTCGAAAACAAACAAGCAGTCATAGGTATATGCCGTGGTTGCTTGTTAGTTTAATTTAAAAACTCAATTTAATAATATTGTTAGGTATATGCCGACAATATTATTGAATATAATACGACGCGAACGCTAAATAATTGAATAATTTATTAAAGCCAATTTCGTCTCTTTTTCTTCTAGATTCAAAATAACTCTTTTTGGTAATAGAAGATTGAAGAAATTGTTAGTTTAAATTATATGTTTTGTTAATTTGTTTGTTGTTCTTGTTTGTAAACTGAATTTGTATGTTAATTAAATATAAAAAAAATAGTAAATAAATGTATTGAATTTAAATCAGCGTGTTTCAAGCCAAACGATTTTGACACAACACCTTTCTATATCCACTACTCAAAAATAAATATCGTGCTACAGAATCGCTGTAACATATGGTCCTTCGAGCCGGATATATCTAAGGCCAAACACGTTTATTTAAAGTCAATCTAAAAAACAACAAATTCAGTTTTCGAATAGCTTACAAGCACATTCGACAAGATGGACAAATTATATAAAACTCAATTTTCATTAAGGAAATTCCTTGATCAGGCGTATATAAACTTTAAAAAAACAGGCGACATACGACGAAGACCTGCATATTTAACAGGAAGAATAGATCAAATTTCCGAGTTGTGGTTAGAATTCAAAAAGAATCATCTTGTCATATCAACGACAGATGAAGAATTCGATGAAAGCTTCAAGGATTTAGCAGATCAATATTCAAATGATTGCATCTACGAGGATTTTGAAGACAAATATTTCGAATTTCTCGGGGAACTAAGGGACGTTTTGGAGAAAAAAACCGCTCTCGATGATTCCGCTAAAAATGAAGCAAAAATTCAAAATCAACCTGAACGAAAGGTTGAATTAAAATTACCACATATAGATCTGCCAAAATTCAATGGCGACTATAAAACTTGGAGATCTTTTCATGATATGTATGTATCACTCATTCATGAAGATCCTAGAATTCCAAATGTACAGAAGTTACATTATTTAAAATCATGCCTAAACGGTGAAGCTGAGCGGCTAATCAAACAATTTAATATGGTTGGAGATAATTACGCTGCAGCATGGCAAACAATAACTGACCGATACAATAATAAACGTGTATTGATATCGGCTCAGTTAAAAGAACTTTTTAGCCAACCCACGATCAAGGGGGAATCACAACGGGCTATAAAAGATCTACTAGACAAAAATAAAGAGTGTCTTCACGAACTCAAAGCATTGGACATCTCTATATCAGAATGGGATCCAATCATTATACATTTATTGGTACAACGTCTACCACAAGAAACTCACAAGCTATGGGAACAGACAATCTCAGGACAAAGAGATCTGCCCAAACTTAAAGAGTTATATGAATTTCTGGAATCAAGATTTCGTACGCTGGAAGCTATATCTGATTCAAACATTCAGAAGCCTTTCAGTGCATCACGAAAAACCAGCAACTATCATATCAACGATCAATCGAGTTGCATCGTATGCAAGGAGAATCACAGTCTCAAAGTTTGCAAAAAATTCGGGGCATTAAATCCAAATGCTAAAAAGGATGTTATAAACCATCAGCTTAGTCCAAGCTACAAGCAGCAGAGCTGCATGAGTATGAGACTGTCATCATCATTTGGTTCTGTTAGTAAAACCAAAACCATCATACAACATGCAGAACAAGAATTCGTGCGTATCACACGACAAAAATGATATTATGATTGATGACGAAACAAGTATTTTTTCAGCGCATGCTTATTAAGACATGTATCAAATAAGTCAGCATGCTTGTTAACACTTATGCACATGCGATTAATAGGTTCATAGATACCATAGTTAGTTCTACAATTGTTAGTTTGTAGAAGACTCAGATTCCTTAGGTTACGAGGGTTATCCCTAAATACGAATTTAGTTTTAAGAGATGGTGAGTCAATATAACCTGTTATAAGTTGGTGAGCGAATATTATGTCAGCAACTTCACGACGTTTTTCTAAAGAATGCATGTCGAGTAACTTCAGTCGATCTTCGTAAGGGGGAAGACAAATTGGATCGACCCAAGGCAAATCCTTCAGGGCAAATCTAATGAACTTACGTTGGACAGACTCAACGTTGTTAATGTAGGTTTGGTAGTGAGGAGACCAAACTTGACTTGCATATTCAAGAATTGGTCTCACAAAAGAAAAGTACAGTTGTTTATATACTAAAATATTTGAGAACTCACGTGACCATCTTTTTATGAAACCTAATACAGAACAAGCCCTCATAACCATGGAATTGATATGCTCAACAAAGTCAAGTTTTCTGTCAAGAATAACCCCTAAGTCACGAACAGACTTCGTTCGACGAAGAGTATGACCCAAGAGAGTGTAGTCAAATTGAAAATAATTACGACCACGATAAAAAGATACAATTTCGCATTTATCAATATTAAGTTCAAGGTCATTGTGAGCACACCAAGAATGGAAGATATTAAGGTCCTTTTGAATCATATGGCAATCGTTAATACTCCTTATATGAAAGAATAACTTCATGTCATCAGCATAGATTAAGACTTTGCACGTATTCAAAAGATGTGTGATATCGTCAATTGACAAAATAAAAAGAAGAGGACCCAAGTGACTACCCTGAGGGACACCCGAAGTGGCCAAGATATTCCTCGAATTGGTGCCACGGAAAGCAACCTGGTAGGACCTATTTGACAAATAAGAACGTATCCAGTTGACAAATGAAGGTGAAAAACCTTTCCTTTCAAGTTTTAACGCTATAATGGAATGAGAAAGCTTATCGAAAGCTTTGCTAAAATCTGTATAAATACAATCTGTTTGCAATCCCATTTGGAAGCCCTCAACAATATACGGAACGAATTCAAGAAGATTCGTGGTTGTAGAGCGACCTTGGAGAAATCCATGCTGGTTATTGGAAATAAGACGTTTACAGATAATTGAGATTTGCGAATAAATGATAGCTTCGAAAAGTTTAGGGATGCAAGAGAGTTTCGCGATTGGTCGGTAATTACGCACGTCGTTTTTACTACCTTTTTTATGAATCGGAATAACGAACGAGTTTTTCCAAAGTGTAGGGAACTTCCCACTGTTGAGTGATCTCTGAAAGAGCATCGTTAGTGGTGTAAGCAATGAACTGGAACATAGTTTTAAAATAGCAGGAGGAATACCATCTGGTCCAGAGGTATAATCATCCGGCAGCTCGGCGATATGTTTCAGGATAATGTCAGGAGTAATACAGATGGGCAGATCAAAGACTGTAGGGTTAGTATTCAGGTATTGAAAATTGTTTAGATCAGGTTGGAAGTTGGGAGAAGAGAAGGATTTTTCAAAAAAGGATGCAAACATATCACATATTGCGGATGGCGTTGAACTTGTGAGGCCCTCAAAATGCATAGACATTGGGTAGCCATCAGCCCTCCTCTTAGTGTCAATAAATTTATAAAAAGCACGCGGGTTAATGTACATTTCCTCTCCAACTTTCGAGAGATAGTCATTGTACAGCCGTTTGAGAAGGACGTGGAAGTTGTTATAACTTTCAACAAACAGATTATAAGATATTTCATCCCTTTCTAGTAAATATGATTTCCATAACGCATTTTTATTGTTCCTGAGCTTCCTTAGTTCGTTATTGAACCAGGGGGGCGCTGAGTCAGTGCAACGCTGACGCTGAAGAGGAACACAAGTATCAAAAGCGTAAGAAAGCGACGCATAAAATGTGGAAAGATCAACATCAATGTTACCATCTGATAACAAAGAACGAAAATCGATGGAAGACAATCTCCTAGAAAGTTCGTCGATATTTGCCTTCTTGAAATTATAAACATAATTGTCCGTATTTGGATGTAGGACATTTGCAGAATCATAGCAATGTACAAGTTGGAGTGGTGGATGGTACGAGTCAAGTGTGGATAGCAGAATTCTGCTGCGTCCAATAGTTGTATTGTAGCAGTCGGAAGAAAAAATTAGGTCAAGTTGCCGTCCCATATCGTTCTTTACAGTACTAACCTGAGAGAGTCCTAAAGCGAAAACAGATCCTAGAAAGGAGGACTCCCTCACAGTGAGAATATTCGAGGGATAGCAACATTCGTCCTCATTATTATATACCCATTGTACATTGGGTAAATTAAAATCCCCCATCAATATGAGTTCATCGCAAGAGTTCATTAAATTGGAAACATACTCAAGTTGTAATATGAGAAGGTCGAAAATGTTATGACCTCCACTGTCAACTGTGTTAATCATATCCGGTGGGATATAACAGCACATTAAGAATATATTTTTTTTAGAAAGTGTAATTTTAAGAACTATAAGTTCGACGTCAAAAGAGCAGGAAGATTCAGGAAGTGTAACCCGATTGCAAATAAGCTGGTTTCCGCAGGCTATGATGACACCACCACCCCGTGCCTCAGACTGGATATGTCTATCCCTTCGGAACACCTGGTAGGAAGGGTCAAAAAGCTCAGCATCCCGGAAACCGCTGTGCAACCAAGTTTCCGTCAGAGCAATAACGTCGAAATCACTAGCACTAGACGCCTGGAAAAGAGATCTAGTTTTAGTCCTTATACCCCTTACATTTTGATAGTACAAGGAGATCGTCTCAGGAAAATTTAGTTTTTTGAAGCCGTGGAATTGCTAGTGCCAGGTAAACATATGGGAATGCGTTTAAGATTACGACTCGAGCTATCGTTTTTAGAATGTCTATCTATAAACTCATGGACAACTGCGTTTTGAGGCCAAAATTGAGTTTGAGAGAGTATATCGAAGAGCTGCTGTGAGACCACCAGTTTAAATGAAGCCACTGTGCGGTCTGGCTTATTGCTGTTAAGGGCAAAACACTTAAAATTTGAGATTTTATCGGTTTTGCATTTGCTCCTCACGAAATCGGTAATGTTATCCGAAGTAGTTGAAGGATCAAAACGCGAGATAAAAAGTTTACGGGGCGCCTGAACAACTTTAAGAGCAGGAAATGATTTGTTTTCGACTTGCTCTGGTAAATCATCCTGCTGTAAAACAGTTGGGTGAGGGTTTGTTGTCTTTGGCCTAGGGATCGGGACAGAAGTCTTTTTTGTTAAAACGCTGACATTTTTTGGTTTACGTCGAACGGATTTTGTTGCGCAGAGATCAGTATTAGTCAGAGGTGGTAAAATATTAATTGCTCCAGTGTTATCAGTATGTCCGTTAGGCTCCAGGTTTTTACGTGATTTAAGGATTCCGATGTCCTCCTTTAAAGAATTTAAGAGCTCGGTGCTCTTTAAGAGCTCAGTTGATAAGGTGTTCATATTTTTATTCACCAGTATTACCTGTCGTTGAAAATCATCAAGGGCCGGCGCAACTGGTACGTTGCTACTAACACAAGAGGCTGGCGTCGGATTATTTATCGTAAACTGCAGCTCATCTATCGTGCTAGAGACAATCGTCATTTTGGAGGACAGGTCGTGAGTTCTACTCAAAATAGCATCAGAAGTACAAGAAAACGAATCCAAGGTACCAAAGAGCTTATCAATTTTAGAGTTAAGAAGACCAATGTCTTCAGATATAATGTTGGCATTGGAAGAAAGCGCACTGTTAACTTTGTCGGCAAGAAGAGATTGATTAATCTCAAATGAAGCGGCGATCTCATTCATTAGCCGTAGAACGTGACAAGGCTTAATATCCAGACAATCCTTACACGTAAAAAATTTAGGGGTAACCTGCCTAGTTGAATGCTGTTTGATGCATGCGGAGTGAAATACTTTTCCACAAACACCATCGCAAGCAACTAAATCGGCATTAATTTGAGTATTACACGTATGGCAGGAAGACATTGCGCCGGAACGAAGTGGGTGGCTGAAATGGATTAAATTGAGTAGAAGCTCGCAAAATAAACAATAGCCTATTTACAGGCGAATTTACATAAAAAAAAATACTTTACAGCTTTAGGAGCTTTAGGACGAAAGTTAGAACTCTGGAAGTTTGGTTGGAGACTAGGCCTGGAAAAACTTTTGCAGGAGAATAATTCAAAAATGCCGCGAGGGGAAACCAATGCAGAGTGCAAAGGGCAAAGGTCAATTATCACGCGGAGATGCAAATAATATTTAGATTAATAAAAATAATTATTAACTAATTCCGAATACTGGCCAGAATGCTGGAGACAACCGGGCACAGAGCACAAGCAGCACCAGTAAATAATAAGGACACCAAAATATGTTTCGATTGCTTTCAAAGACACAACGGTGGAAAATGTCGATTTCCGAACCAGTGCTTGATATGTAAAGATTTACACCCATTGTCAAGATGTGACACATTTAAAGAAATGTTGATTGCAGACAAATGGAAGTTGATAGCAAAGAATAATTTATGCTATAACTGTCTAAAGAAACATGTTAACATAGCATGCCCTAGCTCTTATTCATGTTTTAAGTGTAGTAAACGGCATCACACATTGCTACATGATGATGTATATCTGAGCAATGAAAAAATAAAAAAAGAGCAACAAGGTTCAAGGTTCAAAAACAGTTCATTGAATCAAGAAACTGTAACCAAATGCCATTATAATAGAAATTGTACGCAGGCACTATTAGCAACGGCAACAGTTATTGTCAAAAACAATAAAGGAATATCCCAATCACTACGAGCTTTAGTGCATTTGGGTTCGCAGAGCTCATTTATAACTGAGGCTGCATTCCAAGTATTAAAAATTAAGGGCGATCCTACCTGTCTACAAATAGCAGGGCTTGGATCTACCAAACTAACAACCTCCAAGAAAGAGGCTTCATTCACACTGTGCTCAAAGACAAAACAGTTTGAATTACCTATAAGGGCATATGTTATTAAGAAAATAACAAGCATAAGTCCTCCTAAAAATTTAACGTCAATAGATCTAAAATATATTGACAATCTCCAGTTAGCAGACCCGGAATATTACAACCTGGGCAATATTGATCTGCTACTAGGAGTAAATGTGTACGCAAAAATAATCCTTGATGGAATTATTCGCGGACAAAACGGTACACCAACTGCGCAGAATACAGAACTAGGATGGATACTTTTTGGAGAAGTAACATCACATGAAGTTATAGAAAACCCTAGTTTTTCAGCATTTGTTGACCAAGAAACCACATTGGAAATGCTGGATTCCCAAATGAAGAAATTTTGGGAATGTGAAGAGCTGCCTAACAGGCAACTCACAAGGGAAGAAGAGAATTGTGAAGAGCATTATAAGAAAACAGTCACCCGTTTGCCAACTGGAGAATATCAAGTATCTATCCCTTTTAAGAACAATTCCTCGCCAAGTTTAGGCGAATCAAAACGACAAGCAATGTCAAGATATCTGCAGCTTGAACGAAAGCTCAAACAGGATACGGAATTAAAAAGGGAATATTCAAGTTGTTTGAACAACTACATTGAACAGGGTCATATGATTCCAGTAGCAACTCGGGAGCGCTCTTCACTTAACAATGACTCTTATTATATGCCACACCACGCAGTACTAAAGGATAGTACAACAACAAAGGTACGAGTGGTATTTGATGCATCGGCCAAAACAAGCAATGGGCTAAGCTTAAATGAGCAAATGATGAATGGACCTACAATCCAGCCTAAACTCTTTGCAACACTCTTAAGCTGGCGCAGGCACAAATTTGCAATGACGGCAGATGTACAACAAATGTACAGGATGATCAAAATACATCCTAAAGACCAAAGGTATCAGCGAATTCTTTGGAAAGACAATGAATCGTCACCAATAAAAGAATTTGAATTAACAACGGTAACCTTTGGAACAACTGCTGCCCCATACCTGGCCATTAGGACATTACATCAACTGGCAAAGGACGAAGGAAAGAACTTTCCTAAAGCTGCAGAAGTCGTTCTGAGCGATTTCTACGTTGATGACGTCCTAACGGGTGCTGACACCATAGACCAGGCAAGAAAGCTACAAGAGGAGCTCCTTTCTCTACTAAAGCTAGGAGGTTTTTGTCTACGAAAATGGGCAGCAAACAACGACAATCTACTACAACACGTACCAGAACACGACCGTGAAATTCAGTTGCCATTAAAATTAAATGAGGACAAACAAATAAAGGCCCTCGGAATTCACTGGCATCCAGCGTTGGACTATTTCTCGTACTTAATAGATCCAAAAGAATTCAATAAGCCTCCTACATCCAAACGAAACATTTTGTCAGAAATAGCAAAATTATATGATCCTTTGGGTTGGTTGGC
The DNA here is from genome assembly GCA_949715965.1 of Dysmachus trigonus. NCBI lineage: Eukaryota > Metazoa > Arthropoda > Insecta > Diptera > Asilidae > Dysmachus > Dysmachus trigonus. The sequence continues at coordinate 31,113,991 of OX454321.1, read as the reverse complement.
ACCCTCTGTTATTGTTGCAAAAATGATAATGCAACAATTATGGCTGTGTAAAGCTTCATGGGATGAACCCATACCATCAGAATTAGGAGATCAATGGAGAAAATTTAAAGACGAATTAGTTTACTTCAATAAGATTAAAATACCAAGGTGGATTTATACGAGCTCTACACAGATTAACTGCCAATTACATGCTTTTGGTGACGCCTCTACAAAAGCATATGCTGCAACAGTGTACATCCGGATTATTGATGAAAATAAGGACATACATGTACAACTGTTGACGGCTAAGACAAAGATTGCTCCGATTAAACCTGTATCACTGCCTCGATTGGAGCTTTGTGCTGCAGTTTTGGTAAGTCGACTGGTAAAGCAGGTAAAAATTGATATGAGTTTGGAACACATACACTGCTTTAATTGGAGTGATTCAAAAATTGTTCTCTCTTGGATGAAGAAATCTCCTCTACATTGGCAAACATTTGTAGCCAATCGTGTGGGTGAAATACAATCCAATAGTAATGGAAACTCATGGGGTTATGTTTCATCACAAAACAATCCAGCAGATGTGGCTACTCGTGGCATATCCCCAAAAAATCTGGTAGAATGTCATGATTGGTGGAATGGACCACAATGGCTACAAACTAGTGATGAAAACTGGCATAACCGTAAAACAGAAGATGTAGAAACTACACTAGAAGAAAAGAAAATTAAAACAACAATTTTTACCATCGCACATGACGATTCTCTAGAGACAAGGAGTTCTACATTTGAAAAGTTGTTACGCATAACTGCTTATTGTCGCAGATTCTTTTCCAATTGTAAAAACAAGGAAAATCAAAACAAAGGAAATTTAACCGTCAACGACTTAACAACGGCAAAAACCACAATCATTCGTGGTCTTCAACAAAGGAAATTTAATGACGAAATCGCACGGATAAAATCAAACAAAATGATTGCCAAATCTAGTGCACTTTTTAGATTATCTCCTTTTTTAGATAAAGAAGGAATTTTAAGAGCAGGAGGAAGACTTACACACTCTATGCTTCCTTATAATAACAAACATCCGATAATATTACCAAAGGGAGAACATATTACGGATCTACTTATAGAATATTTTCACAAGATATCATTGCATGGAGGACCACAACTAGTCCTTACCACCATGAGAATGCATGGGTACTGGATCCTGAATGGCATGCATGCTATCAAAGCTAAAATATATAAATGCATCAAATGCATTAGATACAGAAATAGTAAACCAAATCAAATCATGGGTGAATTACCAGCAGTAAGAGTAACTCAAGCCAGGCCATTCCAAAATGTTGGTTTAGACTATGCTGGGCCTATAACTCTTAAAATGTCTAAACATCGAGGGTCGAAAGAATATAAAGGATACATTTGCGTATTTGTTTGTATGACTGTGAAAGCAATACATCTAGAAGTTGTATCGGATTTAACAACAGATGCTTTTTTGGCGGCCTTCAAGCGTTTCATTGCTAGAAGGGGACTCTGCTCAAGTGTTTACTCAGACAACGGCACTACATTCGTAGGTGCAAACAAACAAATTCAAAGGGATATAAAAGAAGCCATTGATTATGCTGCTGAAAAAACCAAAATCAACGGCATAGAGTGGCATTTTATCCCACCATATGCTCCTCATATGGGTGGACTGTGGGAGGCAGCTGTGAAACGGACAAAGTTTCATCTAAAAAGAATCCTCGAAGGCAGTTCACTCACGTTTGAAGAACTTACAACTCTTCTAATACAAATTGAGGCATGTGTCAATTCAAGACCACTCACTACCATAACGGGAGATGCAACAAGTCTGGAGCCGCTAACTCCTGGCCATTTCTTAATAGGTACAGCACTGTTGTCACCTCCTGAAGCTGAATTGGGTAACCGAAACCTATCTGTGATTGATAGATGGAAGTACATCCAACAATTGCGACAAGGATTTTGGAGCCGATGGAATAATGAATATTTATTGGAACTTCAAAAACGGCAGAAGTGGAATGTGCCACAGCCAAATTTGGAGTTGGGCCAAGTTGTCATCATTAAAGACGAAAGGCTTCCACCTCAGAACTGGCTACTGGGACGTATTGAAGCCGTTCATCCTGGAAGGGATGGAAAAATTAGGGTGGCAACACTAAAAACGGAGTCAACCGTGATTCAAAGATCAATTAATAAACTTATTCCTCTTTTTATTTGACAGCTTATAACTACAATAGCCGACCATACAAGGATGGACGATTGTCTGGATCTGTTTGATGATGTTGACTGGGCAGAAGCATCACTACCTTCTACTCCTAGGATGCGAAGTCCTGAGCTGAGCACTCCAGAGCCGACGTCAGCCAGGTCCAAGAGTTCATCACCACAGCCGCAATCGTGCGAATTGCCCCCAACGCCAGGAAGAAACATCAATTGGGCAGCCATCCGCAAGTTACCTCCGAGGCGACGAACGGCTGCAAGGGCAGAAGCTCCATTCTGCCCAATTCGAAAAAGGACGGCACCTCGGATGTGCACGGGAAAGAAACGGTCTGTTGCAGAGATGCCGAAAGCTGAGTCTGTTCAGCTACCTCGATCACAACCAGTTGCAGTGGCTGAACGAAGAACAGTTCTGGTAGAGAGGCAGACAGTGGCTGTATCGCAGTCAAGAGAGGAGACTCTCACTGTCGGCTCTCTACGCAGACTCTTGTCTCCACCCCACGAGAGTCAGCCGGTAACACCAAGTTGCATACGGGAGCGGGTATATGACGCCACCACCTTCGAGGGACAGGCGTTCTCTATAACTTTTGGAGACCTGCAACAAATCCCGTATGCAGCTATTAGAGGCGGCAAACGGAAGCGGTTTACCGTATTTTTGGCCAGTGGACGGAAGGTGCGTTTAAGGCTGGCTGGCAACAAATTGGTGTGATACCACCTGTGTGGAAATGGTAATGTGAAAAATGTAAAATATTACTGTCGAGGGGGGAGTATGTCGCAGCTTCGACATGCTAGAAAAGATAACAAATGGTTAGCAGAAAAAAAGCGAGAACAAACTTACCTCCCTCGTCCAAGTAACGTCCAAGTTACAATTTCACAACAAACAGATGACATTTTGCAGTCATCTGTTCTGACATTTAGGGTTACCAGAGTTACAAAAACCATCTACTTTTTGAGCGCCATCTGCGTTTATCGCAAAGAAACATAAAGATTAAAGTTCAGTGCATAAAGGATTCGGATAATCCTTGTGAACCGGACGCATCCCAGTACAGCTTTATTTGGTATATAAGCAGGCTGGGATGCATAGAAAATTCATTCCAGTCTTAGGTTTATGCCGAGAAGGGAGTCAGAGCAGGTATATGCCGCAAAAACACACTAGCGATCAGATATTCATAGGTATATGCCGTGATTAACTGCTCGTTATACATACAACATAAAACTTTAGTAATATTGTCAGGTATACGCCGACAATATTGCTGAAATTACATACTTCGTCACATATAATAAAATACGTCGAAAACAAACAAGCAGTCATAGGTATATGCCGTGGTTGCTTGTTAGTTTAATTTAAAAACTCAATTTAATAATATTGTTAGGTATATGCCGACAATATTATTGAATATAATACGACGCGAACGCTAAATAATTGAATAATTTATTAAAGCCAATTTCGTCTCTTTTTCTTCTAGATTCAAAATAACTCTTTTTGGTAATAGAAGATTGAAGAAATTGTTAGTTTAAATTATATGTTTTGTTAATTTGTTTGTTGTTCTTGTTTGTAAACTGAATTTGTATGTTAATTAAATATAAAAAAAATAGTAAATAAATGTATTGAATTTAAATCAGCGTGTTTCAAGCCAAACGATTTTGACACAACACCTTTCTATATCCACTACTCAAAAATAAATATCGTGCTACAGAATCGCTGTAACATATGGTCCTTCGAGCCGGATATATCTAAGGCCAAACACGTTTATTTAAAGTCAATCTAAAAAACAACAAATTCAGTTTTCGAATAGCTTACAAGCACATTCGACAAGATGGACAAATTATATAAAACTCAATTTTCATTAAGGAAATTCCTTGATCAGGCGTATATAAACTTTAAAAAAACAGGCGACATACGACGAAGACCTGCATATTTAACAGGAAGAATAGATCAAATTTCCGAGTTGTGGTTAGAATTCAAAAAGAATCATCTTGTCATATCAACGACAGATGAAGAATTCGATGAAAGCTTCAAGGATTTAGCAGATCAATATTCAAATGATTGCATCTACGAGGATTTTGAAGACAAATATTTCGAATTTCTCGGGGAACTAAGGGACGTTTTGGAGAAAAAAACCGCTCTCGATGATTCCGCTAAAAATGAAGCAAAAATTCAAAATCAACCTGAACGAAAGGTTGAATTAAAATTACCACATATAGATCTGCCAAAATTCAATGGCGACTATAAAACTTGGAGATCTTTTCATGATATGTATGTATCACTCATTCATGAAGATCCTAGAATTCCAAATGTACAGAAGTTACATTATTTAAAATCATGCCTAAACGGTGAAGCTGAGCGGCTAATCAAACAATTTAATATGGTTGGAGATAATTACGCTGCAGCATGGCAAACAATAACTGACCGATACAATAATAAACGTGTATTGATATCGGCTCAGTTAAAAGAACTTTTTAGCCAACCCACGATCAAGGGGGAATCACAACGGGCTATAAAAGATCTACTAGACAAAAATAAAGAGTGTCTTCACGAACTCAAAGCATTGGACATCTCTATATCAGAATGGGATCCAATCATTATACATTTATTGGTACAACGTCTACCACAAGAAACTCACAAGCTATGGGAACAGACAATCTCAGGACAAAGAGATCTGCCCAAACTTAAAGAGTTATATGAATTTCTGGAATCAAGATTTCGTACGCTGGAAGCTATATCTGATTCAAACATTCAGAAGCCTTTCAGTGCATCACGAAAAACCAGCAACTATCATATCAACGATCAATCGAGTTGCATCGTATGCAAGGAGAATCACAGTCTCAAAGTTTGCAAAAAATTCGGGGCATTAAATCCAAATGCTAAAAAGGATGTTATGCGTACACACAAAATATGTTTCGATTGCTTTCAAAGACACAACGGTGGAAAATGTCGATTTCCGAACCAGTGCTTGATATGTAAAGATTTACACCCATTGTCAAGATGTGACACATTTAAAGAAATGTTGATTGCAGACAAATGGAAGTTGATAGCAAAGAATAATTTATGCTATAACTGTCTAAAGAAACATGTTAACATAGCATGCCCTAGCTCTTATTCATGTTTTAAGTGTAGTAAACGGCATCACACATTGCTACATGATGATGTATATCTGAGCAATGAAAAAATAAAAAAAGAGCAACAAGGTTCAAGGTTCAAAAACAGTTCATTGAATCAAGAAACTGTAACCAAATGCCATTATAATAGAAATTGTACGCAGGCACTATTAGCAACGGCAACAGTTATTGTCAAAAACAATAAAGGAATATCCCAATCACTACGAGCTTTAGTGCATTTGGGTTCGCAGAGCTCATTTATAACTGAGGCTGCATTCCAAGTATTAAAAATTAAGGGCGATCCTACCTGTCTACAAATAGCAGGGCTTGGATCTACCAAACTAACAACCTCCAAGAAAGAGGCTTCATTCACACTGTGCTCAAAGACAAAACAGTTTGAATTACCTATAAGGGCATATGTTATTAAGAAAATAACAAGCATAAGTCCTCCTAAAAATTTAACGTCAATAGATCTAAAATATATTGACAATCTCCAGTTAGCAGACCCGGAATATTACAACCTGGGCAATATTGATCTGCTACTAGGAGTAAATGTGTACGCAAAAATAATCCTTGATGGAATTATTCGCGGACAAAACGGTACACCAACTGCGCAGAATACAGAACTAGGATGGATACTTTTTGGAGAAGTAACATCACATGAAGTTATAGAAAACCCTAGTTTTTCAGCATTTGTTGACCAAGAAACCACATTGGAAATGCTGGATTCCCAAATGAAGAAATTTTGGGAATGTGAAGAGCTGCCTAACAGGCAACTCACAAGGGAAGAAGAGAATTGTGAAGAGCATTATAAGAAAACAGTCACCCGTTTGCCAACTGGAGAATATCAAGTATCTATCCCTTTTAAGAACAATTCCTCGCCAAGTTTAGGCGAATCAAAACGACAAGCAATGTCAAGATATCTGCAGCTTGAACGAAAGCTCAAACAGGATACGGAATTAAAAAGGGAATATTCAAGTTGTTTGAACAACTACATTGAACAGGGTCATATGATTCCAGTAGCAACTCGGGAGCGCTCTTCACTTAACAATGACTCTTATTATATGCCACACCACGCAGTACTAAAGGATAGTACAACAACAAAGGTACGAGTGGTATTTGATGCATCGGCCAAAACAAGCAATGGGCTAAGCTTAAATGAGCAAATGATGAATGGACCTACAATCCAGCCTAAACTCTTTGCAACACTCTTAAGCTGGCGCAGGCACAAATTTGCAATGACGGCAGATGTACAACAAATGTACAGGATGATCAAAATACATCCTAAAGACCAAAGGTATCAGCGAATTCTTTGGAAAGACAATGAATCGTCACCAATAAAAGAATTTGAATTAACAACGGTAACCTTTGGAACAACTGCTGCCCCATACCTGGCCATTAGGACATTACATCAACTGGCAAAGGACGAAGGAAAGAACTTTCCTAAAGCTGCAGAAGTCGTTCTGAGCGATTTCTACGTTGATGACGTCCTAACGGGTGCTGACACCATAGACCAGGCAAGAAAGCTACAAGAGGAGCTCCTTTCTCTACTAAAGCTAGGAGGTTTTTGTCTACGAAAATGGGCAGCAAACAACGACAATCTACTACAACACGTACCAGAACACGACCGTGAAATTCAGTTGCCATTAAAATTAAATGAGGACAAACAAATAAAGGCCCTCGGAATTCACTGGCATCCAGCGTTGGACTATTTCTCGTACTTAATAGATCCAAAAGAATTCAATAAGCCTCCTACATCCAAACGAAACATTTTGTCAGAAATAGCAAAATTATATGATCCTTTGGGTTGGTTGGCACCCTCTGTTATTGTTGCAAAAATGATAATGCAACAATTATGGCTGTGTAAAGCTTCATGGGATGAACCCATACCATCAGAATTAGGAGATCAATGGAGAAAATTTAAAGACGAATTAGTTTACTTCAATAAGATTAAAATACCAAGGTGGATTTATACGAGCTCTACACAGATTAACTGCCAATTACATGCTTTTGGTGACGCCTCTACAAAAGCATATGCTGCAACAGTGTACATCCGGATTATTGATGAAAATAAGGACATACATGTACAACTGTTGACGGCTAAGACAAAGATTGCTCCGATTAAACCTGTATCACTGCCTCGATTGGAGCTTTGTGCTGCAGTTTTGGTAAGTCGACTGGTAAAGCAGGTAAAAATTGATATGAGTTTGGAACACATACACTGCTTTAATTGGAGTGATTCAAAAATTGTTCTCTCTTGGATGAAGAAATCTCCTCTACATTGGCAAACATTTGTAGCCAATCGTGTGGGTGAAATACAATCCAATAGTAATGGAAACTCATGGGGTTATGTTTCATCACAAAACAATCCAGCAGATGTGGCTACTCGTGGCATATCCCCAAAAAATCTGGTAGAATGTCATGATTGGTGGAATGGACCACAATGGCTACAAACTAGTGATGAAAACTGGCATAACCGTAAAACAGAAGATGTAGAAACTACACTAGAAGAAAAGAAAATTAAAACAACAATTTTTACCATCGCACATGACGATTCTCTAGAGACAAGGAGTTCTACATTTGAAAAGTTGTTACGCATAACTGCTTATTGTCGCAGATTCTTTTCCAATTGTAAAAACAAGGAAAATCAAAACAAAGGAAATTTAACCGTCAACGACTTAACAACGGCAAAAACCACAATCATTCGTGGTCTTCAACAAAGGAAATTTAATGACGAAATCGCACGGATAAAATCAAACAAAATGATTGCCAAATCTAGTGCACTTTTTAGATTATCTCCTTTTTTAGATAAAGAAGGAATTTTAAGAGCAGGAGGAAGACTTACACACTCTATGCTTCCTTATAATAACAAACATCCGATAATATTACCAAAGGGAGAACATATTACGGATCTACTTATAGAATATTTTCACAAGATATCATTGCATGGAGGACCACAACTAGTCCTTACCACCATGAGAATGCATGGGTACTGGATCCTGAATGGCATGCATGCTATCAAAGCTAAAATATATAAATGCATCAAATGCATTAGATACAGAAATAGTAAACCAAATCAAATCATGGGTGAATTACCAGCAGTAAGAGTAACTCAAGCCAGGCCATTCCAAAATGTTGGTTTAGACTATGCTGGGCCTATAACTCTTAAAATGTCTAAACATCGAGGGTCGAAAGAATATAAAGGATACATTTGCGTATTTGTTTGTATGACTGTGAAAGCAATACATCTAGAAGTTGTATCGGATTTAACAACAGATGCTTTTTTGGCGGCCTTCAAGCGTTTCATTGCTAGAAGGGGACTCTGCTCAAGTGTTTACTCAGACAACGGCACTACATTCGTAGGTGCAAACAAACAAATTCAAAGGGATATAAAAGAAGCCATTGATTATGCTGCTGAAAAAACCAAAATCAACGGCATAGAGTGGCATTTTATCCCACCATATGCTCCTCATATGGGTGGACTGTGGGAGGCAGCTGTGAAACGGACAAAGTTTCATCTAAAAAGAATCCTCGAAGGCAGTTCACTCACGTTTGAAGAACTTACAACTCTTCTAATACAAATTGAGGCATGTGTCAATTCAAGACCACTCACTACCATAACGGGAGATGCAACAAGTCTGGAGCCGCTAACTCCTGGCCATTTCTTAATAGGTACAGCACTGTTGTCACCTCCTGAAGCTGAATTGGGTAACCGAAACCTATCTGTGATTGATAGATGGAAGTACATCCAACAATTGCGACAAGGATTTTGGAGCCGATGGAATAATGAATATTTATTGGAACTTCAAAAACGGCAGAAGTGGAATGTGCCACAGCCAAATTTGGAGTTGGGCCAAGTTGTCATCATTAAAGACGAAAGGCTTCCACCTCAGAACTGGCTACTGGGACGTATTGAAGCCGTTCATCCTGGAAGGGATGGAAAAATTAGGGTGGCAACACTAAAAACGGAGTCAACCGTGATTCAAAGATCAATTAATAAACTTATTCCTCTTTTTATTTGACAGCTTATAACTACAATAGCCGACCATACAAGGATGGACGATTGTCTGGATCTGTTTGATGATGTTGACTGGGCAGAAGCATCACTACCTTCTACTCCTAGGATGCGAAGTCCTGAGCTGAGCACTCCAGAGCCGACGTCAGCCAGGTCCAAGAGTTCATCACCACAGCCGCAATCGTGCGAATTGCCCCCAACGCCAGGAAGAAACATCAATTGGGCAGCCATCCGCAAGTTACCTCCGAGGCGACGAACGGCTGCAAGGGCAGAAGCTCCATTCTGCCCAATTCGAAAAAGGACGGCACCTCGGATGTGCACGGGAAAGAAACGGTCTGTTGCAGAGATGCCGAAAGCTGAGTCTGTTCAGCTACCTCGATCACAACCAGTTGCAGTGGCTGAACGAAGAACAGTTCTGGTAGAGAGGCAGACAGTGGCTGTATCGCAGTCAAGAGAGGAGACTCTCACTGTCGGCTCTCTACGCAGACTCTTGTCTCCACCCCACGAGAGTCAGCCGGTAACACCAAGTTGCATACGGGAGCGGGTATATGACGCCACCACCTTCGAGGGACAGGCGTTCTCTATAACTTTTGGAGACCTGCAACAAATCCCGTATGCAGCTATTAGAGGCGGCAAACGGAAGCGGTTTACCGTATTTTTGGCCAGTGGACGGAAGGTGCGTTTAAGGCTGGCTGGCAACAAATTGGTGTGGTACCACCTGTGTGGAAATGGTAATGTGAAAAATGTAAAATATTACTGTCGAGGGGGGAGTATGTCGCAGCTTCGACATGCTAGAAAAGATAACAAATGGTTAGCAGAAAAAAAGCGAGAACAAACTTACCTCCCTCGTCCAAGTAACGTCCAAGTTACAATTTCACAACAAACAGATGACATTTTGCAGTCATCTGTTCTGACATTTAGGGTTACCAGAGTTACAAAAACCATCTACTTTTTGAGCGCCATCTGCGTTTATCGCAAAGAAACATAAAGATTAAAGTTCAGTGCATAAAGGATTCGGATAATCCTTGTGAACCGGACGCATCCCAGTACAGCTTTATTTGGTATATAAGCAGGCTGGGATGCATAGAAAATTCATTCCAGTCTTAGGTTTATGCCGAGAAGGGAGTCAGAGCAGGTATATGCCGCAAAAACACACTAGCGATCAGATATTCATAGGTATATGCCGTGATTAACTGCTCGTTATACATACAACATAAAACTTTAGTAATATTGTCAGGTATACGCCGACAATATTGCTGAAATTACATACTTCGTCACATATAATAAAATACGTCGAAAACAAACAAGCAGTCATAGGTATATGCCGTGGTTGCTTGTTAGTTTAATTTAAAAACTCAATTTAATAATATTGTTAGGTATATGCCGACAATATTATTGAATATAATACGACGCGAACGCTAAATAATTGAATAATTTATTAAAGCCAATTTCGTCTCTTTTTCTTCTAGATTCAAAATAACTCTTTTTGGTAATAGAAGATTGAAGAAATTGTTAGTTTAAATTATATGTTTTGTTAATTTGTTTGTTGTTCTTGTTTGTAAACTGAATTTGTATGTTAATTAAATATAAAAAAAATAGTAAATAAATGTATTGAATTTAAATCAGCGTGTTTCAAGCCAAACGATTTTGACACAACACCTTTCTATATCCACTACTCAAAAATAAATATCGTGCTACAGAATCGCTGTAACAGTTCCCGTAAGAAAAGAAGGGATTTGTTCCCGTAAGAAAAGAAGGGATTTGTTCCCATTTGTGTGTGTGTGTGTGTGTGAGTGACCATTAGGGCCAGTTAGGGACCACTCACTGGGCGTTCTTGGTGAATGCTCGTACGTTTTCTTATTTTTGCAGAGTATCGGAAAGTGATGTTCGGCCCAGCCCGGCCCAGCCTGCACTCCTGGACAGCCCAAGCCGTTTTTTTAAATCTTTTTTTGAATTTGTTTTTCGTTTTGTGTTAATTTTCATTTTCAATAAATTCTGTTCTTCCCCTATTATTAACTTCAGAAGTGGGATATTTACCCATAAGCGGCGGGCTGAGTGCGAACATTGACGAAAATAAATAAATAAATAAAAAGATGGATGAGAGTGGTTGCATGTATTCGAATTTTCGAATTTTGAATAATGCTTATTCCGTTTTGGAGTTAAAAAAAAAAAAAAAATATTATATATAGATATATATTTAAAGGGATTTTTAGACAAATATTTTGTTGATTGTAAGATTAGTGGCGTTAAAGTCAAGGCATTCATAGATCTAGGCTCAAGTTGCAATACGATTAGACAAGATGAAGCTGATAGGATAAGTGTGACATATGAAACAGAAACACAGTTATTGAAGGGATATGGCGGTGGTATAGTTAAAGCATTAGGGATTATAAAAGACGCGCTAGTAGAGATTGATCAAGCCACAACAACAACTGATTTCATGGTAGTTCCCAACGGTCAACCATTTACTGAACAAGAGAATATAATCATCTTCAAAGATCAAAATAAATTAAATATCTATAAAAATGATTTAAACCAGTTACCGAATCCAGATCCAATAAGTACTCGAAAAGCTGAATTCCATGCTAAAACTGTCACTGTATTACCGCCTAAACATGTAGTGAATGTTCTGGGTCATACTCTTGATAAGGGAGAGTTTTTCATTGATTCGGGATTGCGGATGAAGGAAAATAATGAACACTGTGTTTTGAGATGCGTAGTTAGAGTTGGAGACGACGGCGAATGCATAATACCTGTAGTAAATCCTACAGAGCAAGAAATAGTCTTAAAACCGAACAAAGTTTTGGCACGCGGTAATAAATGTCAATTAGGAAGTAAAGTTAACGAAGGTGAAGACGAGAATTTAGAAGGACATTTTAATATTCTTGAATTGAAGATAGGTGAAACTATTACGAATGAGGAACGGTAAAGTCTGATTGGGCTTTTTCAACAGTATAAAGACTGCTTTTCTTCGGACCTGAGGACTTTGGGTTGTATGTACTACGGCTGCGGAACTTAAAATTGAACTAACTGATGATAAACCAATATTTTACCGACCCTACAGAATGAATCCGTCGGGCAGAGAAAAGGTCAAAGAAATAATTTCACAACTTTTAAATACGGGGATCATCCAAGAATCGAATTCACCTTACGCCTCGCCAATTCTCTTAGTCAAGAAGAAAAATGGAGACCAACGGCTGTGTATTGACTACAGAAAACTAAATCAAAAGGTCAAACAAGAACGATTCCCGCTGCCACGAATAGATGATCAATTGGACCAGTTAAGAGGATATAAATTCTTCACTACACTAGATATGACAGCAGGTTACTATCAAGTCCCCATCGACAAGAACTCCAAACATGTTACAGCGTTCATAACACCAGACGGACAATACGAATTTAATAGGATGCCTTTTGGAATCTGTACCGCACCTAGCGTTTTCCAGCGAATGATTAATAAAGTTTTAGGACCTTTACTTGGGACTGTTGCAGTAGCATTTTTAGATGATGTTCTGGTGCTAGCAAAGGATTTCAAATCGGGGCTAAAATATTTAGAGGAGGTATTCAAGAAATTTAGAGAATTCCACTTAACATTAAATCCTCAAAAATGTGAGTTTTTCAAGGAAAAAATAACTTATCTTGGATTTGAGGTAGACCAAGATGGAATAAGACCTGGAGAAGTAAAAATTAAATGCTTACTTGAATACCCGATTCCAAAAAGTGTACATCAGGTACGACAATTCCTAGGCTTGACTGGATTTTTCCGTCAGTTCATTCGAGATTATGCGAAAATTGCTAGACCTCTTACATTACTTCTGAAGAAGGATGTAAAATGGACCTGGGATGAGCAACAACAACAAGCCTTCGACAATCTGAGGGAGAAATTGATCCAGCGTCCAGTATTGGCTATCTACGATCCTAATTTAGAGACAGAGGTACACACAGATGCATCAAAATACGGAATTGGTGGGATACTTATGCAGAAAAAAAGCGACACGAAACTACACCCAGTAGCATATTACAGCCGGCAAACCAATGAGCATGAGGAAAAATATCATTCGTATGAGTTAGAAACCTTAGCGGTAGTTGAAACGCTGAAAAAATTTAGGATCTATTTATTGGACATTACATTTACCGTTGTAACTGATTGCTCTGCGGTCAAGGCAGCGGCAACTAAACGCGACCTAATTCCGCGGATAGCCAGGTGGTGGCTGACTCTTCAAGAATTTACCTTCAAGATTGAATACCGAGCGGGAACAAAAATGTCCCATGTTGATGCATTAAGCCGTAACCCACCGATCAATACACAAGGAGAGGAAGTGGAAGTGTTACGAATAGAAGTTGCTGACTGGGTCTTAGCTAATCAACTGTGCGATGAAAAAAATTAAAAACATTCGCGAAATTCTTGAAAAACAGGCAGAGTCAAGTTATGAAAAACAAATACACAAAATGTATACAATTCATGAAGGCAGGATTTATAAAATAACGGAACAGGGAATGAAATGGCTAGTGCCTAAAAATATGAGGGCAGAAGTTGTAAGAACATCACATGATGAGCTAGGTCACTTTGGAGTAGAAAAGACCCTGAGAAAACTTAGTGAAAATTACTGGTTTCCGAATATGCGGAGCTATGTAGAGAACTACATTAAAAGCTGTATACCCTGTCTTTACCATAAACAACCAAAGGGAAAGCAACCAGGATTTTTAAATCCAATTGAGAAAAGTGTGATACCATTCCATACAATACATATGGATCATCTTGGCCCTTTCGTGAGGAGTAGTTTGGGTAAGAAATATGTAATTGTGGTCGTTGAAGCATTTACGAAGTATACAATCCTGGAAGCAGTAAAAGACACCAGTGTTCAACCAGTACTACGATTCATAGATAAAATTATAGTTCATTTTGGAGTGCCAGGCAGAATTATTACAGACAAAGGTACCTGCTATACGTCAAAGGCTTTTAAGCTTTACTGTGAACAAAAGGGTATTGTTCATGTACAAACAGCCGTTGCTACGCCAAGAGCTAATGGGTAAGTTGAACGCGTCAACTCAACGGTTTTGAGTGCATTGTCCACTACAACAAAAGAAGACAATAAGTGGGACCGGAATCTTCCAAAAATCCAATTCGCGATAAATAACACCATCCATAGTGTCACGAAAAAAACGCCCAGCGAACTACTACTTGGGTATCGTCCGAGAGCTGAAAGTGACAGTCAACTCGCCACATTAGTAGCAATTGATCAAAAGAGGGATGATGTTGATGCGGAGAGAAAAAAAATAGTGCGTGGAGTCCCTCCGCGCGGAAGAAGTGAAACTTCGTAATCGGGAAATGAAAATAGGAAGGGGTAGAAATTGATTTTTAGTGAACTCATATTGTTTCTTTAAGACAAACTTTTTAACATTCTCGCCCTGGAAAATGTATTTGTATTAATAACTAGCTGGGTTACCCGGTTTCACCCGGCGTTGGGTAAATTCTTACTAATTCAACAGTTCTCAAATGTTCTAGTTTGTTATATTCTAGAAATTGTTTCAATCCGAAAACCCCTTTATGGATCCGCTATCTTGAAATTCCAAATCTTAATAATATTCAAAATTAGTGGCCTTAAAATAAGCATTGTACCAACTTTCATTCAGATCCGTCGAAATCGAGAAATGTTGTTCGCGATATTGGATTCTTCATCTTGAGTTTGGAAATTTGGCTAATATTCGAAATTAGTGTCCTCAGAATAATCATTGTACTAATTTTCAGTAAAATCCGTTGAAATCAAGAAATTTGGTCTCATATTGGACCCGCCATCTTGGATTTACAAATTTTGATAATATTCGAAATTTGTAGCTTCAGAATAATCATTGTACCAATTTTCACTAAAATCCGTCGAAATCGAGACATTCTGGACGCCATGTTGGGTCCGCCATCTTGCATTTAGAAATTTTAATAATATACAAAATTAGTGGTCTCAGAATAATCACTGTACTAATTTTTATTACAATCCGTTGAAATCGAGAAATTATGGTCGCCATGTTGGATATGGAAATTTTGATAATATTCGAAATTAGTGGCTCCGGAATAATCATTGTACTAATTTTCATTAAAATCCGTTGAAATCGAGACATTTTGGTCGCCATGTTGGATCCACCATGTTGGATTTGGAAATTTTGCTAATATTCAAAATTAGTGGCCTCAGAATAATCATTGTACCAATTTTCATTAAAATCCATTGAAATCGAGAAATCTTGGTCACCATATTGGGTCCGCCATCTTGGATTTGTAAATTTTGATAATATTCAAAATCAGTGACCTCAAGATAATCTTTGTACTAATTTTCATTGAAATCCCTTGAAATCGAGAAATATGGTCGCCATTTTGGATCCGCCATCTTGGATTTCTAAATTTTGATAATATTCAAAATCAGTGACCTCAAAACATTCATTGTTCTATTGTTCATTAAAATCCGTTGAAATCAGGAAATCTTGGTCGCCATATTGGATCCGCCATCTTGAACTTCTAAATTTGGACAGCGGATTTGAAATCCCCATCCCGCAAAACCCCTGTATACCAATTTTTTCATGAAAATCGCTTCAAAATTAAAATTTTCAGCCGCCATCTTGGGTCCGCCATTTTGAAAACCTACAAAGTATCGTATAGCCGTTTCCTGGTTCTAAGCTACCTCCCCACCAATTTTCAGCCAAATCGGTACAGCCGTTCTTGAGTTATAAATAGTGTAACTAACACGACTTTCTTTTATACATATACATAGATGTATGTGAATGCGTCATAATGTAATTTCAAAAGAGAAAACCTAACAATCAATTGATATTCACAAGAGACGTACCTTGACATAACCTTAAATCCGACGCATTGTCCGTGGACTGTCTTCCAAAGTTCATCTGCGATACAAAAGCTACTTTCATGACATAAAGCTATTTTTAGCTTATAAAGCAAAATTAGTGCTTTAAGCTCAGTACTGAAATGCGCTTGCATATAGGAAAGTTGCAGCTTTTGAGAAGCGTTAAACGTAAGCGTTAAACGTTTAACGCAACCTTGTTTTGGAAGTCCCATTAGAAGTTTCACTTCAAAAAGCGCTTGACCGTATTAATATCAGCCAGGGTCAACAAAAAGAAAGGTTCGATCGTAAACGAAAGGACCCAGACAAATTTAGGATAGGAGATTTGGTCCTGGTTCGCAAACCGGCAGTAGGGGAAGGACAAAGTCGGAAACTCTTACCGAAATATAAAGGACCCTTCAAAATCAAAAGAGTCTTGCCGAATGATCGATACGTGGTTGCAGAATTGCCGGGATCTTACCGTTCAAGAAGAGCGCCTTACGAAAACGTAGAGTCGTTAGAGCACCTTAAAAGATGGCGGGACAGACGGAATGATTCTGATGGAGATCAGGAGGAATATGCAATGAGTGAGGACACTCAACAGGTAGGATGGCCGAAGTTGTTACGTTAAAAACAAAAACCTCCTTCGATTTGTTCGAAACATAAAATTTTCTGCGCAAGATAGCGAGAACTTGCACAGGTTTAGACAGGTCTTTTATTAGGTAGCTAAAAATAGAATAGCAGACTTTTTCCTGACGGTGCATGATGTGAGGCCACGGAGAAAATACGTCCGTGAAAATTAGATAAGTGCATGCGAGAAGGAAAGGGATTTAGCTGATCGCGCATCGGGCGCCGGAATATTTATTTAGGACCGCGACCGTAATAAAGTCCACGGTGTACCCGAATGGGTCGCTTAGGATATGTTGTTGCGGAATTAGGGAAAGACTAGAGTAGGTATATTTTCCTTTGTTAGGGATAGCTGAGCGATCTCCCCAAACAGGGTAAGTCGGCCAGTTTCAGTGCAGATAGTGAGAGATTCAGTTGGTAGAGAAATAGTTGACTTTGGAAGTTAAATTAAATAGTTGAATTTGGAAGTTAAATTAAGTTGAAATTAAACCAGGTGAGCGGTGAATATTATACCATGAGGATGTGTGATATGTGGAGTAAATGTTTTGAAAAAAAAGGGATTTGTTCCCGTAAAAAAAAAGAAGGGATTTGTTCCCGTAAAAAAGGAAGGGATTTGTTCCCAATGGAAAAAAGGGATTTGTTCCCGTAAGAAAAAAAGGGATTTGTTCACAATGAAAAAAAAGGGATTTGTTCCCGTAAGAAAAGAAGGGATTTGTTCCCGTAAGAAAAGAAGGGATTTGTTCCCATTTGTGTGTGTGTGTGTGTGTGCGTGACCATTAGGGCCAGTTAGGGACCACTCACTGGGCGTTCTTGGTGAATGCTCATACGTTTTCTTATTTTTGCAGAGTATCGGAAAGTGATGTTCGGCCCAGCCCGGCCCAGCCTGCACTCCTGGACAGCGCAAGCCGTTTTTTTAAATCTTTTTTTGAATTTGTTTTTCGTTTTGTGTTAATTTTCATTTTCAATAAATTCTGTTTTATGCTACGGCGTTATTTCAAATTTCCCCTATTATTAGTTATATAATTTTTAGTTTCAACAGACCAATAATAATATTTATTCAATTTTATGTGTACATTTTCCACAAACAATCTTCCTGCAATTTCTACTTAATTCTATTTCTTTTGTAAAGTCCGACTTGACAGGTTTGTGGCTGTGTTGATGTATTAGGTTCTTGAAGGTCAATATTTTCTTCAATTTCATTTTCTTTCATACCGGCAAGTTCTTCGGCTAACTGAAAAATGAAATCCTTTCTGGATATAATTGATCAGTTACCCTGTTTTTACAGTATCCATGTATTTAACGCTGCCAAATCCAAAATATTCGAAAACACTTGAAGAGGCTACCGAAAAGATGCAGCTTCCACGGTATATTTTCACACCATTTGATCAACAACGTCGACATCATCCTTAGTTTTATTGTAATACCTCATTGTTGGAGTGCGTTTATTATTGTCTTCCAACCTTACATATCTATGTCTAATGCTTAGTAGTAATATCTTTAGTTGAGGCTTGCATTTATAAATGGTGAGCATGCAGTTGTCTGATTTATAATGCTCTGATGAATATAAGATCATCTTATCTTTCTTATTCTTTACTGGCTTTGGGAGTCTCTTGTTGGTTCTAATGGTCCCGACCAAAGTGGTTCTTTTCGCAGCTTATGTTTTCGCAAGAGGAAAACTAGTGAAACAATTATTAGTTGTTACATTCCTGCCTTTTTGTAAATACGGTTCGGCCAGCTTGAAAACAACAAATCCGCCCAAAGGAGTTGAATTTCGCCTATAGTCTTTACCCAAGTAAGGGAAACTATTTATAACATATTTTGATTTTACGTTAACTGCCAACCAAAGCTTTATGCCAAATTGTTATGGCTAAGCGATAATTCTGCTTATTCACGTATCCACAGAGATGGAAGTGGGCCTCGTCGCTCATGATGATTTTCGATGAAAAGTTGTCTTCCTCGTGGTCGAGATTCAGGATGGCTTGAACGTAGGTTACACGCGCTTGGCGGTCAACGGCCGTAGTAAAGACCGCCGATTGATGCCAAATTGCGTGGCACGTCGTCTGGTCGATACTCCAGTGTCCTCTCCGACAACTTCAGCCACAATCATGTTATTCTCAGCAGAATCCCTATCTCCCTCCTCTCCCTATCCCTATATATATAAATATGAAAGTTCGTTTGTTTGTTTGTTGCTCAGTTGCTGTCCTAAGGAATATGTATTCCAACTTAACATATAGGCTAATTTTTTTTCGAATAATATGTAGGGTTTCAAAATGGCGACCCAAAATGGCGGTTGAAAATTTTAAAAGTGAAGCGATTTTCATGAAAACTGGTACTGGGTTTTGTGGTTTTGTGGAACGCTGATTTCAAATCCGCTGTCCAAATTTAGAAATTCAAGATGGCGGATCCAATATGGCGACCGATATTTCTCGATTTCAACGGATTTTAATGAAAATTAATACAATGATTGTTTTGAGTTCACTGATTTTGAATATTACCAAAATTTACAAATCCAAGATGGCCGATCCAATATGGCGACCAATATTTTTCGATTTCAACGGATTTTAATGAAAATTAGTACAGTGATTATCTTGAGGTCACTCATTTTGAATGTTATAAAAATTTACAAATCCATCATGGCGGATCCAATATGGCGACCAAGATTTCTCGATTTCAACCGATTTTAATAAAAATTAGTACAATGATTATCTTGAGGTCACTGATTTGGAATTTGACCAACATTTACAAATCCAAAATGGTGGACCCAATATAGTGACCAAGATTTCTCGATTTCAATGGATTTTAATGAAAATTAGTACAGTGATTGTTTTGAGGTCACTGATTTTGAATATTACCAACATTTACAAATCCAAGATGGCGGACCCAAGATTTCGCGATTCAAACAGATTTTGATGAAAGTTGGTACAATGATTGTTTCGAGGTCACTGTGAATGAAAATTAGTACAATGATTATTGTGAGGGCACTGATTTTGAATATTATCAAATTTTACAAATCCAAGATGGCGGACCCAACATGGCGACCAATATTTTTCGATTTCAACGGATTTTAATGAAAATTAGTACAGTGATTATCTTGAGGTCACTCATTTTGAATATTATTAAAATTTCCAAATCCAAGATGGCTGATCCAACATGGCCACTGACATGTTTGATTACAATGGATTTTAATGGAAATTAGTACAATTATTATTCTGAGGATACTAATTTCGAATATTATCAAAATTTGTAAATCCAAAATTTCGGGCCCAATATGGAGACCAGAATATCTCGATTTCAACGGATTTTAATGAAAATTAGTACAATGATTATCTTGAGGCCACGTATTTCGAATATTATCAAAATTTGTAAAGACAAGATGGCGGATCCAATATGGAGACCAAAATGTCTCGGTTTCAACCGGTTCTAATGAAAATTAGTACAATGATTATTCTTAGGCCACTAATTTCGAATGTATTAGCAAAATGTCCATCTCCAAGATGGTGGATGCAATAGGGTGATGGAAATTTCTAGACTTAAATGGAGTTTAATGAAAATAGTACGGTTTTTTGGGGGCCATTAATTTTGAATATTGTCAAAATTTCTAGGCCCAAGATTGATTTCAACAGGTTTTAATGAAAATTGCTACAGTTATTATGTTAAGGCCACTAATTTTGAGTAGTATAAAGATTTGGATATTCAAGATGGCGGATCCATTAAGGGGTTACCCAACGCCGGGTGAAACCGGGTAACCCAGCTAGTATAAAATAAAAATTTTAACTCTCCTAAATTCTTTATCGAACACTTTTAAATGAGCAGGGTCAATAAGGCTGGTTTTCGTCCTAAATTTGTTGGCAGGAAGGACTTGACATTTCTTTGAAATTATTTTTGGAATTTTATCTATAATCAGTATATAGTCGATTTAAACCAATACGAAAGTTCCAAATACCCTTGCCCCTCTCTGCCATCCCCCCAAAGTTATGAAAAATCACCTATAAATAGCACTATTTTAATGCATTAACGCTTATAGAAAATGTCTCAGCTAAATATATTGTGTATCTGTTATTGACTAATATAAATTCGAAATCCGTCACAATAGAGTGAATTCCAGACAAACGCACATTTCTGTTTTAAATTAATAAATTTATTAATTTAAAACTCAAATCTGGGAAACAAATCATGCGACACAAAAACTTTTTAGGGAGAGGGGGCTCAGTGCTAAGGAGAGGCGAGCTACCAATACCGAGGTCGTGGGTTCCATTCCCATTGGCCTTTGGCTCATGTCTCAGCCAGTAGCTTGGCGGGACACTTAGTCAGCCCTACTGCTGAGGCCGTGGGTTCGAATCCAACTTAGTCAATTGACCACTCTGGCCCATTGTCCTACACCTAGATTTTCCTTTAAAAAAATTATCAGCCTTTTTAAAAAATACTGTAATGTATGCTATTATGATGTCTCCGATTATATATTTTGTTTCTGGAAAATTGGATAATGTTCATTAATTGACTATTTGGCAATTTTAAATAAATTTCGTATAAATACAGGGTGTTCAGAGGTGGGAGGTCAATACTGCAGGGGGTGAAAGGTCAGACCGAGACAAGCAAAAAATCGTATGGGTGGGGGGGGGGCATCTCGCACCGTTTGGCAGTTACAGGGTGATTCGTAAATCAGGATTTTTCCTTATATGGGAACCGCTCTTGTATTTTTATCTTTTTTTCTACGCATCGCAGTGGCCCCAAACTGATTTCAAAAAATCACTATTTGGAAGCCCTTTCCAAAAAAGTTTACACCACCCCCCTATCCCCAACCCCTTGGCCACAATCCCCCCTGGAAGTTGAAAAAATTAACTTTTATTTCACAATTTTTCACCTTTCGCCCCACTTTTCTCCGAAATTCATGTTATTAACATAGCTACTTTTTATTTTTTTTAAGTTGCCTATCTAATTACCTTTCCAAAAAGGTGCAACATGCCCAGGTAGAAAAGGATTGCAAAAGTCCTGAAATTAAAACATCCTCACAGGTACCTAATTACTTTATTGCACCATAATGGAAAAAGTCGTTAAGTAAACAATTTTTATGACAGCAAGTTCGGAAATGTTTGTTTAGGAAACAGAGGTAATACATTTTTATTTTTTCAGCAAAACAGTAATAAAATAATAAATGTAATCTCGTTAAATAGCGTTATTAGATTATTATATCCAGTATTGACTCCTAAGTATCCTGACGCTCCGTTTCTAATACCTCCTATGAATTATGGTATAAAAATGGGTGAGTTTGAAAGGATATTGACCACAGTTGAAGAAGCAAGCGAAAAGAACGGGTGTTTAATAGAAAAAATTAAGATAAAATGGCAGAATTCAGTGTTGACGAGTATGCCGATATAATTTACGTGCACGGTTTAGTAGAAGGAAATGATAGTGAGGCCGTACGAGAATACCAAAGGAGATTCCCGAATCGGCGGGTACTCAACAGAAGGGTATTTTCAAGGACTTTCAGAAGGTTAAAAGAAACCGGAAGTGTAACCGCCCCCAGAGCAGAAACGCGAGCAGGAAAATCGGCCGATTCAGCGGACTCCGACCAACAAATCCTCAACATCGTCAGGAACAGCCCTGTAATAAGCATCAGGCAGGTCGCACGAAGGTCAGGATTGTCTTCAGGGAGAGTTTGGACCGTTGTGAACCGAGAGGGACTACATCCATACCACCATATCCCGGTCCAAGCACTAGGGAAGGAGATTCCGAAGGACGATTGCAATTCTGCACTTGGCTGTTCGAGTCTGACATCGAAAACAGAAGGTTTCTAGACCGAATTCTGTGGACGGATGAATCGCAATTCACCCGGGATGGCATCACAAACTTACACAACCTCCACACCTGGTCAGATGTGAACCCACATAGGACCAGGTGTCGGTTCTTCCAGCAAAGATTTAGTGTCAATGTCTGGGCTGGCATCATCGGCAACCAGTTGATAGAACCCTTCATCTTGCCCCAAGTGCTGAATAGTCAGCTATACTCGGACTTTTTGGAGAATACCCTTCCGGATCTGTTGGAGGACATCCCCCTGGCCACCAGAAGCGCAATTTATTTACAGCTCGACGGAGCACCTGCGCATACTGGGAACATTGTTAGGGCAAGGTTAAATGAAAATTACCCAGAGCGCTGGATTGGACGAGGTGGACCGATTCCTTGGCCTGCTAGGTCACCGGACCTTACTCCACTGGACTTTTTCTTATAGGGAATGATGAAAGATGAAGTTTACTCAAGACCAATCAACACCAGAGAAGAATTAGTTACCAGGATTGTGACTGCAGCCACGAAAATATGGGAGAGACTGGCTACCATAGACCTCAAACGTGAAATAAAACGAAGGCTACTTGCATGCATCGAAACTAGCGGAGAACATTTTGAACAGCTGTTAAAGGACAAACGTTTTAATTGTAATTAGTTTTTAAGCGAACAAAATGTATTTTTTAGTAAACTTAAGTATAATTTCCTAAAAATTCGAATTATCATGATATTCTGTAAAAGGATTTTTGTAAATAAATTTTCGTATCCTTTTCCTACCTGGGCATGTTGCACCTTTTTGGAAAGGTAATTAGATAGGCAACTTAAAATAAATAAAAAGTAGGTATGTTAATAACATGAATTTCGGAGAAAAGTGGGGCGAAAGGTGAAAAATCGTGAAATAAAAGTTAATTTTTTCAACTTCCAGGGGGGATTGTGGCCAAGGGGTTGGGGATAGGGGGGTGGTGTAAACTTTTTGGAAAGGGCTTCCAAATAGTGATTTTTTGAAATCAGTTTGGGGCCGCTGCGATGCGTAGAAAAAAAGATAAAAATACAAGAGCGGTTCCCATATAAGGAAAAATCCTGATTTACGAATCACCCTGTAACTGCCAAACGGTGCGAGATGCCCCCCCCCCCCACCCATACGATTTTTTGCTTGTCTCGGTCTGACCTTTCACCCACTGCAGTATTGACCTCCCACCTCTGAACACCCTGTATAAAGCCAAAACTTGTAAACTTTTACAATACATGTACATGAAATGTAAAACAAATGAAAATTACGCAAGAACTAGCTGAAACGACAGGTGGACATTTACCATAATAATCGGAGCTGATTTCATTTAATTAAATTTCTATGAAATCTAAATAAGGATACTTCAATTAGATGTTTAAAAAGTCAGGAATGCTTCCAGAGTACTCGAAGCTAATTCCAGTTGAAATCATATATAGTACATTAAGAAGCATCTTCTCCTAATCTAGTCCAATTTGCCTAACCCTCCTCCCCTTTTATTGCATTGTTCAGTTGGCTCCCATACCTAGTCATAAAGAAACCCAGCAAGTTTAAGAGGTCTGCACGTGAGGTCATTACGTTTACTAAACCAAGAGCTCCAGTCAAGAGTACTCCACATATTGCACTTCCTTGGAAAACCCCTTTCAGTTCCCATCCACTTAAGAAGCAGGTGGAATATGCTACATTTACATTTTCATTATCCCTCAGTGTAGTTTAAGGTTAATGGGATTATAAAGGACGATTCATCTACATGTAATTATGTTCTAAAAAGAATTAAATTAATCGTGACACAAATCTGTTGTGTCCTAGTCTGATGATGCTTACAGGCATTTAATATAATATCGTTGAACTGGGTGTACTGGTACTACGGGTCCAACGACTAATATAAAGCAGGCAGGCCTTTGCATACTTTAGCAATAAATCGGCTTTTATCCAAAAGAGACTCAAATACACTACCAATTCTTGAGGCTGCAGCGGAAAAAGTTTTAAAATCGTTAGAATTGTATGCTCATTGTATACGATCCAAGCAAGCCAAAGCATTTTTAAGCAAATCCTAGAGCAAGTTGACCCAGCAAACCAAAATATTCGTAAATAAATCGAAAAAGAATTGTTTTAAGAAAACATACAGTTCGTTAACGATATCAAAAAAGAATCGTTGATGAATGAGCTGTCGGACTATTTGGACTTTTGCTAGTGAATTATTTTAAGGAGTAACATACTCCTGCGCGCTGCGTAAAATATGTATGGTTAAAAAATTATTTTAAAGGTTATTATGTCAAAATTATAAAAGAATGTCGATTATACATTTTTGACTGAAATTTAAATTATAAAAAAAAATATATATACAATTTATTTATACCCATATTAGCATTATATTTTATAGGATCAAATGGACTACTGATGCAATGTGCAAAAATAAAAAATAATCTTGTAAAATAATGTAGTTGTTATAGTCTATCGGCAGGTTTGTTTCTTTTCAAAAATAGAAAATTTACCGGGTCTCAAATTTTAGTATGCAATTTCTGAATAACAAATTTATGTTTAATTATTTATAAAAAATGGTCGAACAAAAAACCCGAAATTTTTAAATGGTCGTTTTTTTCATTGTTTTTTATAGCCTACTAGCTGGGTTACCCGGTTTCACCCTGCGTTGGGTAAACACTTACTAATTAAACACTTCTCAAAAGTTCTATTTTGTTATATCCAAGAAATTGTTTCAACCCGAAAACCCTTTTATGGATTCGCCATCTCTAAATCTTAATAATCTTCAAAATTAGTGACCTTAAAACAATCATTGTACCAATTTTCATTAAAACGAGTTGAAATCGAGAAATTTTGGACTCCATATTGGGTATCTTGGATCTAGAAATTTTGATAATATTCAAAATTAGTGGCCCAACAAAATTGAAAAAAAAAATGATTTTCATTACAACCCGCTGAAGTCGAGACATTTTGATCACCATATTGGATCCATCATCTTGGATTTGGAAGTTTTGCTAATACTCGTAAATATTCCAACTGAGACATTTTGGTCTCCATATTGGATCTGCCATCTTGGCTTTGTAAATTTTGATAATATTCGAAATTAGTGGCCTCAGAATAACCATTGTACCAATTTTCATTAAAACCCGTTTAAATCGAGATATTTTGGTCACCATATTGGGTCCACCATCTTCGATTTACAAACGGTATAGCCGTATAAGTATAGGCCAATTGGAAGTCCTGTCAACTGTATTATCATTTAGGTGGGACAATAAGTAATTCATACGTATAACTTTTTTCGACCTAAGAAAGATATTTCCAGAGATATAGGAAAAAATGATCAAAAATGACGACTTTAAAAAAAAATTATTTTCTTGAAAACTAACTAACATAGGCAGATAATTCAAGAACCAGGTGAAACAGAACATTCTAGAGAATATTATGTATATTACCAGTCTAAGTAATTTATAAAAATAATTATCACAAAACTTAATTGTAAGTTATTTTTACAAGGTATTTATTTAGTGACCACTTCCAAAAAAATACAGTAAATGCGTTTTAATGTCCTTTATTACCATGTAAAGCTTCATTAAAATCCAAAGGGTACAATATAGTGAAACAAAAAAATAACGGAATTGTGTCACAAATTCAGGGTCACCAACTATTAGAAAAATAATTATCATATATGTAAATACGTCTAGTCCTCATCACTATCATCGTTTATAATAACGTTAAAATTGTTTTTCTCAACAATTTTTGAAAGGATTTCAGCTAGTCTATATATTCTAGAAAGGTATCTCGCATGCGAAAGGTAATAAATAACTGGTGCTATATGCGAACAACAGCCCACAGTTCTATTGCCGTTAGGGCAATCACAGTAATATCGAAGAATACTTTTGTGATCAGAACCATACGGGGTATATTAAACATAGCAGTGGTAAGTTTTTTTTGTTTATATGACGAGACTTTACTTCCATTTTTAATATATGCGGAGTTTCTTTCACATATGTATCTTATTTGAGGATCACTGTCATCTCCAATTATTTCTGCTAAGTATGACACTGCTTGCGACAACTGATAAGTACCACTAAATAAAATTATGAAGTCTCGTTTAGTTAATTTAGGAAAATCAAATAAATCGGAATCCTGTAATTGTTTAAACGTCGATTTCTCTCTATTCCAATGTTTTTTATCAACTTCTTCACTCAGAGTGTTAGGCACATTCAATAATTTCGTCACTTAAGTCCTCATCCGAATTTAATCTCTTACTGAAAGTGTTTTCTTAAAAACCAACTATTTTGCAAAGTAGTCCAACATCTGGAAGCATTTTGTTATGTAAAGTGTGGTGTAAAAGTTTGTCTTTTTGAGCTATTGCATCATGTATAGCTTCGACCACCCATCGTAATTTGTAACTTTCCTCGAAGCATTTGCTTCTTTTTTCAGAACCTGGTGTCTCGCTCACAAGGTATAACATGGATATTCACTTTTGACTCGTATATAATACAATATTTATGGGTAGAAACAACTCTCTTCCAGGGTAGCTCAATACAATTGTCACAATCATCTCTTATTTTAAAATCGATGTCACTGTTCTCTTTATTCTCCCAGCTGTTATTTTCTACACGATATTTTTTCACTTCTACTGCACTTTCTTCGGCACTGCTGGTACTGTTTTCACACTTTTCTCTTTCTACTGATAGTACAGAAGAATGAGAGCCTCGATAGGGAATTAATAGACATTTATTGCACAAAATATCATCAACGGCCAAATATTTCATTGTAGATGCACGATATATATTTACTTCGTTTTTATTTTTTATAACTTTTTTTCGACGACTTTTTTTAAAACCGTGTTACAACACTGACATCTAAACATACTGGATGATTACGATCCTTACGATTCAGATGAAAAATGAAAACTGATAGCAGCTCACACTGATTAGGGGAACTAAACCCCAATCAACCCTTCGTGAGTTATTTCTCGAAAAAGAGGTACCGTTAACTTGAATAAACGTAAACAAGTGAACGAGTTAAAGAGCAGCGATTTATTCTGAGCAAATTAAAAATGTGGCCAATTTCTAGATATAATAGATATGTACGTATATCTAATAATGTCGTGAAATAGTGATTTTTTTTTTTTAAGTGTGATGCTTGCATGATATAAAAGTAAATAAATAACAGTATGCATAATTGTCATTAAAGAATTAAGTATTAATGAACGATATTGACGTGCGGTCTGTTATGCACGCCATGCGTACATAATTATTTGTTCTTAAATATATTATATACAATAATGCGTGTCAGGGATTAACACAGCTTTCTATAAACTAAAAATGATCCTTCTTTCATTAATTTGTTTTCATTAGTTAATAATTTATATAGCAATGCTAATGAACAAGTTGAAGCTGTGTAGAACCAAACGGTGCGATGTGTGATGACGTGAGTGTAATTTTTTTTCACTGTGTTGTACGCTTTGGATTTTAATGAAATAAAGGACATTAAAACGCAATAACTGTATTTTTTTGGAAGTGGTCACTACATAAATATCCTGTGAAAATAACTTACAATTAAGTTTTATGATGATTATTATTATAAATTACGCATACTGGTAAGATAATAAATTTGCATAATATTCTCTAGAATGTTCTCTTTCACCTGGTTCTTGAATTATCTCTCTATGTTAGTTTTCAAGAAAATAATTTTTTTCAAAGTCGTCCTTTTTGATAATTTTTTCCTAAATCTCTGTAAATATCTTGCTTAGGTCAAACAAAGTTATACGCATGAATTACTTATCGTCCCACCTAAATGATAATACAGTTATTGACAGGACTTCTAATTGGGGCAGATCGATTATACTTATACGGCTATACCCTTCTGATAATAATCAAAATTAGTGGCCTTACAATAATCATTGTACTAATTTTCATTAAAATCCGTTGAAGTCGGGAAATTTTGGTCATCATATTGGATCTGCCATCTTAGATTTGGAAATGTTGATAATATTCGTAATTAGTGGCCTCAGAATAATCATTGTACTAATTTTCATTAAAATTTCAAATTTTCAAAAAAATGTTGATATTATTCGAAATTAGTTGCCTCAGAATAATCGTTGTACTAATTTTCATTAAAATCCTTTGTAATCGAAACATTTTAGTGGCCATGTTGGATCCGCCATTTTGATTTTCTAAATTTGGACAGCGGATTTGAAATCAGCATTCCGTAAAACCCCTAAATACCAATTTTTATGAAAATCGATTCAAATTCCAAAATTTTTAACCGCCATCGTGGACCCGCCATCTTGAAACTCTCCGAAAAAAATAAGCCTATATGTTAAGTTGGAATATATACTACCTTCGGACAAAAAAAAATAGTGCGTGGAGTCCCTCCGCGCGGAAGAAGTGAAACTTCGTAATCGGGAAATGAAAATAGGAAGGCGTTGGGTAAATTCTTACTAATTAAACACTTCTCAAATGTTCTAGTTTGTTATATTCTAGAAATTGTTTCAATCCGAAAACCCCTTTATGGATCCGCTATCTTGAAATTCCAAATCTTAATAATATTCAAAATTAGTGGCCTTAAAATAAGCATTGTACCAACTTTCATTCAGATCCGTTGAAATCGAGAAATGTTGGTCGCCATATTGGATCCGCCATCTTGAGTTTGGAAATTTGGCTAATATTCGAAATTAGTGTCCTCAGAATAATCATTGTACTAATTTTCAGTAAAATCTGTTGAAATCAAGAAATTTGGTCTCATATTGGACCCATCTTGGATTTACAAATTTTGATAATATTCGAAATTTGTAGCTTCAGAATAATCATTGTACCAATTTTCATTAAAATCCGTCGAAATCGAGACATTCTGGACGCCATGTTGGGTCCGCCATCTTGCATTTAGAAATTTTAATAATATACATTATACATATACTAATTTCTATTACAATCCGTTGAAATCGAGAAATTTTGGTCGCCGTGTTGGATATGGAAATTTTGATAATATTCGAAATTAGTGGCTCCGGAATAATCATTGTACTAATTTTCATTAAAATCCGTTGAAATCGAGACATTCTGGTCGCCATGTTGGATCCACCATGTTGGATTTGGAAATTTTGCTAATATTCAAAATTAGGTACCTTAGAATAATCATTGTACCAATTTTCATTAAAATCCGTTGAAATCCAGAAATCTTGGTCACCATATTGGATCCGCCATCTTGGATTTGTAAATTTTGATAATATTCAAAATCAGCGACCTCAAAACATTCATTGTACTAATGTTCATTAAAATCCGTTGAAATCAGGAAATCTTGGTCGCCATATTGGATCCGCCATCTTTCTAAAATTTTTTTTCTTTCTAATTTCTAAATTTGGACAGCGGATTTGAAATCCCCATCCCGCAAAACCCCTGTATACCAATTTTTTCATGAAAATTGCTTCAAAATTAACATTTTCAGCCGCCATCTTGGATCCGCCATTTTGAAAACCTACAAAGTATCATATAGCCGTTTCCTGGTTCTAAGCTACCTCCCCACAAATTTTCAGCCAAATCGGTACAGCCGTTCTTGAGTTATAAATAGTGTAACTAACACGACTTTCTTTTATACATATACATAGATGTATGTGAATGCGTCATAATGTAATTTCAAAAGAGAAAACCTAACAATCAATTGATATTCACAAGAGACGTACCTTGACATAACCTTAAATCCGTCGCATTGTCCGTGGACTGTCTTCCAAAGTTCATCTACGATACAAAAGCTACTTTCATGAATAAAAGCTATTTTTAGCTTATAAAGCAAAATTAGTGCTTTAAGCTCAGTACTGAAATGCGCTTGCATATAGGAAAGTTGCAGCTTTTGAGAAGCGTTAAACCAAAGACTATGTATATATTAAGACGTCCCAAGCGGTGCAAAGCATATTTTCCTGAAGCAACGACAGGCATGCTATATCAGCAGACAGAGCTTTCGGAGGAGTCTTGATTTTGTCGCCCACTTTTCTGAGTCAAAAGCTCTGTCCTCTGAACAAGCGCATCTCTCTTGCGCGTAGATGTATTCGCAGGGCGCGGACGCCGTTCGCTTCGCTCTACGGGAAATATGCAAGTCGTTTGTGTGGGGACTTCTCTGCATATTGGTTATTCTGGGATTGTTCACTGCGATAGCAAGACGCTTGGGATTTCATTTGCGAGTTTACTTGGCGATTAGTTTTTGGGTATCCAATTTAATTTTTGCAGCTATGGTAGATAGCGTTATAAAATCAGCCTTTTTCAAGGCTAAAACTAAAATTGAGAGAGAGAGGTATTCGTACTGTTGCGTTGCCAATTGCAGTACGAATTTAACTAAAACTAAAATCAGGACTTTCAGCTTTCCTGCAACAAATAAACAGCTGAATGAAATATGGGCAAAAAATTGCAATATTTCAAAAGAAGCTACAAAAGGCAAATTTGTTTGTGACAATCATTTTGAAAAGGAATGTTTCGGAGTTAAAAAGCTGAAATCTGGCTCCGTACCTACTGTTTTATTGAACAATGATTCTCCTTTTTCTTCTAGTCACAAACAGAAAATAAGCGTAAAAAAATGTGTTTTGGAAAGTTGCAAAAACAATAGCAATAATGCACGTTTATTTAGGTTTCCCACTAAAAATAGTGGTTTATGTAATTCTTGGATTAAGGCGTGCGGCTTAGATGCCTCTCTTAATTTTGCGAATAAATTTCTCTGTGCTTCTCATTTCAAACCAGATGACTTGGGAAAACTGAGACTTCATGCTGGCGCTATACCTTCTCTAAAATATTATGATGTTTTCACATTAGAAGAAAGCAATGTTTTAGAACCTAACGCCAACGAGGAATTTTCTTACTTAAGGCAGGATGGACAGCTTCAAGAGTCAAATAAATTTAATTCTTTTACGAACAATGGCAACGATTTGACATTAGAAGACTTAAAAATGTTAGAACATCATCCGGTTGAAAACTCCACCTGGCTAGGACAACTTGAAGCTAATTGTTCAAGCTGCGAAAAGAAAATAAAAGCTGCTAATTATTACAGGAAGGAAAATTAAAAATTAAAAACCGCGAATGAGTTGCTAAAATTGAAACACGTAAAACTCTTGAAACTTCTTAAATCATATAAAAGGAAATCAAATGAAAAAAATATTAATCATGCTATAAGTAAGTTAAGCCATGTCAATGATAACACGAGAGAATTCTGCAAGATGCTATTATCCCCGAGATCAAAAACCACTGAATGGAATGAAAAGCAAAAATTAATTGCTCAAAATTTAAATTATAAATCAAACTCAACATATTTCTTTATGCGTGAAAATTTGGGATTCCCATTACCGTCGAAATCATCACTGCAAAGATGGGCCCCAATTAAAAGACTTCATCCCGGATACAATTATTGTTTAATTGAAAATTTGAAAGCAAAGGCTAAAGAAATGAGTCCATTATCGAAGCAATGTGTAGTTATATTCGATGAAGTTAAAATTAGAAAGGATCTTGTATATTGCCAATATGCAGATCAGGTTGAAGGATTAGTTGATTATGGCAATGGGGACCGAAAAACCAAAACTGGGCAATATATATGCGTATTTATGATTCGTGGGCTTTTTGATAACTGGAAATACGTGTTTACTTATTTTGTTTCTGATACCGGCATATGTGCAGAAAAGCTAATTGATATTCTTAAAGACAATTTGAAAATTATATTTGCCATAGGTTTAGAAGGCAATTACATCAGATCAAGGACCAAATAACAGAAAATGTTATAGGCTACTAAACGTTTCAGTTTCAAGTCCATACTTTGATTTTGATTCACACAGAATTTTCACCCTTTTACGATGTTCCACACTTAATAAAGTCATTGAGAAATACTCTTTTAAAAACAGATATTGTTTCTACAGATGGTGCAGTTAGTTGGCAAATATTGAGAAATCTTTTTAAATATGATTCTTCTAAGATAACAAAAATGTGCCCGAAAGTCACAAAAAAACATATAGAGCCAAATACCTTTGATAAAATGCGCGTTAAGTATGCCACGCAGATATTTAGCCGGACAGTAGCCGCAGGAATCCAAACATGCATTGACACAAATAAATTTGAAGATAATCTTTTAGAAACTGCAAAGGCAACCAAAGAATTCATTTTGAAAATTGATAAGTTGTTTGATTGCTTGAATAGCAGACTTTTAAATGAAGCAAACATGTTCAAAGGTCCATTAAGACAGAATAATGCTGCACATCAATATTTAGTTGAAGTGCAACGTTTTCTACGCGGCTTAAAACTTCCCCAAGGAAAAAAAAATTATTGCATCGATGGTCTTTTACAAACTATTTCCGGAGTCCTTATGCTTTTAACTGAACTGTTAGTAAAAGATCCTTTAGTTTCTTTTATACTCACAGCTCGATTAAATCAAGATCCAATTGAAAATGTATTTGGACAAATTCGATCAAAAGGAGGAAACAATAGAAACCCTTCAGTTTTTGAGTTCAATCACTCTATTGCTCGAATTATGTCTATGAAAATTACTACATCGTCTTTTTTAACAAACTGCGAAAATGACGACGATGACATTCTTGAGTGGGATTATAACAACTTTGATTCGAATTCCCGGGATTTGTGCTATAGTTTCACAGAAAATACGACTACGTATAATGCAGAGGAAGCAAATCAAGAAAATATTCTAGACGAAATAGACTGGACTGTTGTTGAATCAGACAATTGTTCTTCAACTAAACCTGATAACTTTTGTATTGAAACTAACTCAAGAAGGTACTTTATAGGATATGTTGTTTTTAAAGTTGTATTAAGTAAAATAAATTGTGAAAATTGTTCACTTGAAATGATCAAACAGGATGATTCAGATATTTGCCTCCAATCTGAAAGGCTAATTATTAACAGAGATTATTCCACCACAACCAGAAATTATTTGCAATCACCAACTGACGAATTTTTTAAAATCTCTCAATTGCATTTCGATGTATATGAGCATTATTTTAAAACCTCACTTCATATTGTAAATATAAGAAAAACTATTTTTAATGCATGCATTGCTGAAACAAATAAAAAATTTCCTGGTTGGTTTTGCGTCACAAATTCTTGCTTCGAACACAGAAAAAAAGTCTTAGATTTTATATTGCTTGTTCTTTTAAGGAAAAATTGCTCCTGGAAAATAAAAATGGAAACAAATATTTCAACTGCAAGTAGTAAAAAGTTGAATATTATACTACAATGAATATTAAACGTTTAAATGCTTAATGCATCTACAAATTGGAATCTGCAAACATTGTACCTATGTATGCTTACTTTATAGAGCACCTAAGATTTGTTAACTACTCGACGGACACTGTATATTAAATCAATTAATAATCAAAAATTACAACAAAAGAATTACATTTGGCTATGCTAAAATCAATATTTCATTTATATCCTTTCTTATTACCTTTTCATTACTCATAGATTTTAGAAACATTGCTTAAAATTTGAATAACCGAAAAATAAACTTCCCTGATAATCGGTCTCGAGTGATAGAAGAGTTAAAACTAGTCAGTAATCGTTATCAAAAAATTAATTTATAATCGCTATCAAACAATTGAAAAGTAAAACTTATCTAATAATCGTTATTTTTCTATTTGAATTATTTCGTCATAATTTTTACGATCCCCGTAAAAAATTCACCTCCCTTTTCATTTGCTTACCATTTCCAGCTCTGTGCTAAATCTTTAAGGTAATTTTAATCTTTAATGCATCTTCCCTAAGAAATATTGCTCAGACCTACCAACAAATTTCTAGAATCAAAGATCAAAAATTAGTTGAGAAATAAAATGTTACATGGGATATCTAAACAAGAGATGTAAAACGCACACAAACGGAAACGACTTGCATATTTCCCGTAGAGCGAAGCGAACGGCGTCCGCGCCCTGCGAATACATCTACGCGCAAGAGAGATGCGCTTGTTCAGAGGACAGAGCTTTTGACTCAGAAAAGTGGGCGACAAAATCAAGACTCCTCCGAAAGCTCTGTCTGCTGATATAGCATGCCTGTCGTTGCTTCAGGAAAATATGCTTTGCACCGCTTGGGACGTCTTAATATATACATAGTCTTTGGTTAAACGTTTAACGCAACCTTGTTTTGGAAGTCGCATTAGAAGTTTCACTTCAAAAATGAGAAATATCGCTGCAAGCATTTATCCGTGCTTGATCAACAAACAAACAAACAAACGAACTTTCATTTTTATATATGTACACCGTATTACGTGGGTTTTGAATTCCAAAAACCAAATCACAATTTTCCGGATTTTTTTTTACAAAATTTATAAAAGTTAAGAGTACATCACTTGAACAAATTGTAAAAAAATTTTTTTTCTTAGTTTTAAAAGTAATTTTTCTCAAAACTACATTTTTGAATCCGGTAGGCATGATTTCTCAAAAACTAATAATCCAATCTTACTGAAATTTTCCACACATCTTCTTCATAGTATTGACTTGCACTTGAACGAAGGATTTTTAATTTCGTTCATTACAAGTCGTGTTACTAGTAGAAAATCACCAAAAGATAAAAAATATTCGCAGAAATTAAAAAAAAAAAAAAACGATTTTTTGTTAAAAAAACGTAAAATATCATTTTTTTTTTCAATTCCTTTGGACTAGAATTTTCGGTTTGATGTGCGAAATTGCTATAACTCCAACTGCGTCAGTTTTGTGCGTCACTGGATAAAACACTTGTTGTATTATTATTATTTTTGGATTGCATGTACAATGTGAGTAGAGTTAATGAGGTGTTATTGCCTAAATAATTAATTTAAAATTGAGATTTAGAAAATGCCCAAACGAAAAGTATTAACGACGGAGGAGAGAGGAAAAATATCTGCATACAGGGATTTAGGACTATCCTTACGTGAAATAGGGGAGAAGATAGGAAGTAGTGCACAATTACATGGAGTAGTGCACAATTACTTGCAGCTGGAGGAAGACTATGGAAAGAATACAAGCCGAAAAGGAAATAGGAAAATTTTAAGGACGCAAAAATCAGCAACTTTGAGGGCTGCATCTTCTGAATGTGCAACGGCTGGAAAAATTAAAGTGGATCTTGACCTTCTAATTACTAAAAGGCGAATTCAGCAAAAAATCAGGAAAAAACTTGCGTTAAAGCCACCGCTAACAAAGGAACATAAAAGGGCCATACTAGAATTTTCTGAAAGACATAACATATGTATGTCCTGGCAAGAAGAATGGAATTTTTTGATTTTTTCTGAATTTAATTTAGATGGCCCAGATGGTTTCAAATTTTACTGGCATGATTTAGAGAAAGAAAAAGGCGTTGCGATGAGTCGAAATTTTGGCGGTGGCTCAGTAATGGTATGGGCTGCATTTTGTTCAAGTGACAAGACTCCTATTTGTTGGATAACTTCTAGAATGAACTCCGACAGCTACATTGAATTGCTTGATGAAGTGTTAGCCCAATTTTTAGACCAATTGCCCGCTGGAAACTGGGTGTTTCAGCACTACAATTTGACATTTTCACTTAACATGGATGACATTGAGTTTTATCGTCAATCCATACATCTACAACCTCAGACGGTGTATCATTATATTTTACATTCTCTTAGTATTAATACATTCAGAGTATAATTGCACTTGCGCCGTGTGCAATATCCATATATTTGTGTGACTTAACCTATACATAAATAATACAAATAGTGAAAGAATGGAGGTTAACAAAATAAAAGTAAGACAAAAACAGGAGGTATGTAGTTCATATGATGGGGATTGGGAATTCTAGTGTCTAGCATTGAATATTAAAGATTAAAGATTATAACAAAACCAAAAAGCATACCCCGACGAGTTAGCAGGCAAATTCAAATTCAAATTATCCATACCACAATACTTGACGTGATAGATTATGACAACTCCGCCGCCCACACCGCCTTATGCTTTGGCGGGGGAGACGGCGTCGCCGTCTGCCTTCAGAACATATTCATGTGTAATGTTTGCAATGTTTCTACATGTGTTCTATGATGTGTCTCAGCGACAAGCCAGTGTATACCCACAATTCCGTATACAACCCCACACTATTCCACATACATACGTATATATATATATATCTATACAAATACATATATATATATATATATAGCCCTACACTAGTACTAATGTTTGTATATTAGGCCGGGACAGCCACACTTAGCATCAAACGTGTATCTGTTTTATTCTTATTATTACATCAGAAACTTAGGAGAGTCCAATATGTGACAAATTG
The DNA here is from genome assembly GCA_949715965.1 of Dysmachus trigonus. NCBI lineage: Eukaryota > Metazoa > Arthropoda > Insecta > Diptera > Asilidae > Dysmachus > Dysmachus trigonus. Next base: position 31,077,208 of record OX454321.1, on the reverse strand, counting down.
CCAAGCCTGTGTATACTAGCACACTTATATATAACCTTACACATACTACTTGGAGTGTTAGCACCCTTCATTTCTACATCGCAACGCCTTTTTATTTTAATTTACATTGACAAAGTATATCTTTGGGCTGAAGTGTTGGTTTATAACACAAGCAGATTAATGCAAAGTCATGACTATCAGACTATCATATTATCAAATTATCATATTCGAAGTAACATTCTTAAGTGTATATACATTTACTTATACAACTCAATTGCTAATCCTTATCCTACAAATCTAATCCTATATAGGTACCATGAAATGACTATCACATTATCAAATTGTCATATTCGAGGTTACATTCTTAGGTGCATACGCATTTATTAATACATATTTAATTGCTAATCCTTATCCAACAAAGCTAATCCTATAAAGGCACCATGTGTCGGGTCGTCACAGCCGTTTCAGGCACAGGTTTATGCTAGTAACAATACTGGGTGTTATACTATATTTTTCAGACTTTTCCGTATTAAGACTAAATTAAAGCTAACAATACAAATTATAGTTATATGATTATGATATGCCACTGTATTCAGTCTTATTATTTATATTATTTCTATTAATTTTATTTCAACATTTGCATTGACGAATTGTCGCCTCTTTGGGCAAAGCGTTGATCCATAAAGCAAGCAGATCTGATATTTGCACCTGAGGGTACTTCTTAAGAGCATACAAACCTAAGTGTATACACACATATCAATACAAAGTTACGTACTAAGATTAACAAAGCTAAACCTATGTAGGTACCATGTGTCGTGTCGCTATTTCACAGCCGTCTCAGGCACGAGTTCTTGCCAGCGCTATAATACTGGATACTGGATATTACATTGCCTCTGACTTTTTGAATAAGGGCTAAATTACAGCTAACAGTATAAACTATAAATCTACGTATCTACAAATTTAACTGATTTATCTGGAGGGAACCTTATACCCACGGCACTCATAGTTCAATGTGTTCAAATGAGTCGTCAGCCCCTATTCATTTCAGACAAGGCCTTTATATAAAACCAGGGGGTGCCCACCTCGCTGGACTCCTCAAAACAGCCCCCCGAGTCAGCGTGAAGCAAGCCAAACGGCGACAGATGGTGGTGTGTGTCCAGGGGATCGCCCGAGAACCTGTCAAAGACGTCCCTGATCAATTTATTTCGAAGTCCCCTACACCTGAACAGAGCTCTTCTCAGAAGGATTATGGTGTATTCCAGGATGGGCACCACATCGGCCTTTTCATACAGCAACCGATTGCTGACGTACTTTCCCTCGGGGGAGAATCGGGTGTTGGTACACCTCCTCAAAATGTCTCTCTCAAACCTTGACAACAGTGAGGCCACACTGGGCGATGCCCAGAACCAGCACAGAGACCAATAGGTTAATATTGGCCTTATTATTTGCTTGTATATGAGCAGCTTAGTGCTGCTAGGCATCCTATTGCCCACTCTTAAGAGAGATGCCACCGCGTTTCTAGCCCTGACCGCCTGACCACCGCGGCAGCAGCGGCTATAGGTCTTGTCGCGGAGGTATAGACCAACATGTCATCTGCGTATAGCATAGCAGTCGAGGAGCCCAAGCTCGACCGGCTCTCGTGCTGCAAATCCGACATAAATAAACTATACAGTTTAGGCCCCAGCACCGAGCCCTGGGGCACACCCCTTTCCAAGCGAACCAGGCCAGACTTATGTCCCTCAATCTCCACCCTAACTCCTCTCTTCTCCAGGAAGGACGCGATTAACCTTGTCCAAATTCTGGGAAATCCCAGTTTCGTCATTTTGTAAACAATCCCAGCCGACCACACTGAGTCGAACGCCTTCTCCACGTCCAGGGAGCAAACCACACCGCATTCACCGCGCCTGAGCTTCCCAATTACATCTCCGTGATATTTGGCCAGCGCCTGGGCGGTGGAGGTGCCGGGCCTAAAACCAAATTGCCAATCAGGTATAATTTTATTCGTTCCAATAAAGCGCACGAGTTCTTTATCTAAGATTCTCTCGAACAGCTTTCCCAAGTTGGGCAGAAGGGTTATTGGTCTGAATCCTGACACATCGTTCGATCCGCCTTTCTTCCTTATTGGTATTAAACTGCCTATCTTCCAGTCTAAGGGAAAATATCCACTATTAATGAATTGGTTGAATAATCGGGAGAGCGGAGCGGCCAACACAGCAGCGGACTTTTTAATAATAAAGTTAGACACGCCATCTGGGCTACTTGACCTCTTGCCGTTTAGTGAGTAGCAAACCTCCATCACCTCGCTTTCGCAGGTGAAAAAAATACTACCAACTCGGCCGCGTTCCCTCTCGTCGCCGCAAGCAGCGTCCACCAGCCCCCAACATTCCGGTCCTTCGCCTATCCTTTCCGTATCAATAAAAGTTTTAACATGTATCGCAACCTCCGCCGTATGCTGCCTGGAGTCATCCATCGAGTACCTGAACAGCTGGCTGTAGTAACCCTCAAATGCCAGCAGCTTATCTTCCCTGGTATCACAGCTAGTTCCCTCATATACAACCTTACCGATCTGTCTCTTTTTCCTGCCGGAAATTTTATTAATTTCCCGGAATGCATCTGGACCAGGCAAAATATTCAAGTCGTTTATTCTGATGTTTATTTCTTGTATGATTCTCTGAGCATTCGGCTCCATTTCCACTTGGTTTTGATCACCTTCACCAAATCTGGCGGAAAAATTTTTAACCTATCTCTGCCCTGCGTGACCCTACTACCAAAGTTTTCAGAGGTGTTTGTTATCGAAGAGATGATTTCAGATATCACCTCGTCGATCTCTCTGGCAGTTAGACTCTTTTCTGTAGGATCAGGAACCGCCGGCATGGACCCCGCAAGACACGACTCGAAAGCCCCCCAGTCCACCCTCCTGATTGCCTAACGATATCCAGGCATACCGCCCTGTGGTCCGAAAAGGCATTTTCGGTATAGCACTCCAGTCTCCCTGATACTTCATCCAGGAACTCGCCAGAAACCACAAAAAAATCCAGGTGAGCCCCACTCAGTGGGAAGGTAGGCTCCACCGTACCAACACATCCCAGATCAGCCTCTACCCCGGCGCCTTCCAACCATCTCTCGAAGCTCCTTCCATTTGCATTCAATGACCCGTCTCCCCAGAGCCCGCTTCTCGCGTTGAAGTCCCCCCCCCGCAATCACAAGTGTCCCGGCCTTAGATTGGCCATCAAGAAACCTCAACACCGCATTTACTGCTGCCGCTCTTATATTGATGGGGACATACATTGATACCAGCAGTATTTTGGTATATCTATTCCCCAGAAAGTCCGTCCCCCCATTCTCAATCATATTGTTCAGGCAAACCATAATGCCACAGGCTATCACTCCCTCCGCGTCCGGGCCCCAAATCACATCTAGCCTCCACCCAGTCAATATCTCGTTTCACCGCGATTGCAACCCCCTGTCCCAAGTCATTGCGCACCAACTGATACCCTCTAAAGAAAACCACATCACTATCCTTCAGGTGTGTTTCATTAATCAGTAGAAAAGATGGACAAAAGTCCAATATAAGTGTATCAATAGCTCTTCTCTTATTTTGTGATATTAGGCTATTGATATTGACTGTGATGACGTTGAACTGAAGCGTCATTATACTGCAATTTCGAAAAGAAAACTGATTAGTCTCAGCTCATTATTTTCAGTGTTAGCCGCTCGGAATCTTGGGAGGAACACTTTTACCCGAGAATACAGCGAATCCAGGGACATCCCGAATCTATTACAGCAAAACTCTTTCACATCCCCGGCTGCCCCGAAGACCTCTCCCACAGAGACATCACCTGCGTCAGTGCTCACCCCCTTGCCAATCGCGCTTCCACTCTTTGGTGTAGCAACCGAATTTGTTTCCTTTACCACCTCCGAAAAAGACCTACCGACCCCAGGGACCCATACGCTTCCCAGTGAAGCCGCAGCGTGAGCCACATCACGCAGCGCTCCAGACTCCCTTTTGGTTCTACCCTCGATTTCCCTTCTGGCTAGTTTTATTTTTTTGGTTAATACAGCTCTGCTAGGACAACCCCTAAAGCTAGCCGGATGTCCATATGATTTGCAATTTTTGCAAAAAAGAGCTTCCTCCTCTTTTTTTATTAAACACTCCCCCGGTCCGTGTCCGCCGCCGCACTTAACACAGGTGTGTCTGTACGCGCAATTTCCAGCAGAATGGCCAAATCTCTGGCAATTGAAACATTGCAATGGGCCTCTCCTTTGTAGGCCCTCCCACCTAACCCTATGGTGTAGGACCTGCGGAATCCTGGAGGCCCGAGTCCTGTCTTCCGGACGACCAAATGACACCAAGAGCCCTCCCCTTTCAGCAAGCTCACCGCCACCGAACCTGACAACCTTAGGAGTAAGGTGCCCCTCTTCCCTTTAAAATAGCATTACGCTTGTAAGGGACAGCATATCCGGAAGTGGTATACTATATGTTGGCCACTGGAGTGTTTTTCTGCAATACGGTTCCCCCGGTAAGGAGTGCTTAAGGGGGCAGCTAGATAGACACGTCCTTGTCGGAACCATTATGTTCTAAAAATAAAAAAGTTGTACTTTGTTGTTGGGGGAGGCTGGTTAGAGGGAGAGAGCTTGTGTGGTCTGTGGCAGAGATAGCGATTTTGAAAAGAGTCGGAAAAAGTGTAGTGGGTATGTTTAGCGTGTGTGAGGAGTTATGCTAAGAGTCGGGATTACAGAAATATCAATTCCCGAACACGAAATAGACGGAAATAGCGTGAAAAGATTGAAACGGAGTAACGACTTTGTGGGCCTTAAAGAATTTCCACAAGGGCAATTAGATCACACGAGCGCAATAAATGAAGATGATAGAGTAAACATTTAGCACTTTCGCAGGCAAGTTATAAAGAGGGACAGTTGAACTTTTCCGCATTTTTGCTAACATTTTATAATGCCGTTACTCCCTCATGGTACACAATGTATTTAGACGACGTTAAGCAGCGCATATGGAACCGAATAAATGACGACATTTTAAACGAATCTATTCCAGAAATTAGTTACACACAGGAAGAAGGTGAATATATCTTGCATATATATCAAGGTAGAAAACAGTCCGATAATGTTGTCTTAAAATATAAATCATACGATTCGGTGGAAAGTTTCGTGGATGATATAATTGGACAGATTCCAAGAAACAAGAGGAAACATGTAAGGTTGCAAACTGCTTTAGACGATTACGTATATCCAGCGCGAAGTATAAAGAAAAATGGTACAGCACAAAAGGAAAATGATGATATGTTTGAGTTGCGAATTGACGAATTAGAATTAACAATCAGAATCAAGAAGCCTTTACCACCGCACCTCAACGTTAAAAATCTCATTACACTTTTTGTTAATAATGTACATTTTGATGACGTGTCGATAAGCGAGGATGAAAAACCAAAGAGAGTTGCACGTATAAAGTATATAATTCTCGGCATATTAGATAAACTTCATGGTGATTCTCTTAATGTTAAAGCACCACAGCCTAGAAAGATTACCGAAAAAAATAACATTTTAAATGTCCCTTACGAAAAGAAGGCTTCAGGACTTTTTAAAACAACTCCTGTGCCAATCGATGTGAATATTGATAACTTGTCAAATTTTGTGACGGATGTATTTTTAAACACACCTACAGATAAAAGAAAAGCGGTTATATTATTGTCAGAGCTGAAGACATATTTTGATAGCGCCGGATTGCAATCAGAACATTTGTCAATAATGAAAAAGGTGGATCAATTAAAAGCTGCAGTTGATGAAATCAATAAAAGATATCCTCGCGATTTGCAAGCTAAAAACTACTGTTACGACCGCGACATTATGTACATTTATACTGATATAATCAAACCAACGGTTATAGGAGATAAAACCGTGAGATATTTGCGTGTAGTACCTACAAACAAGAATGAACGTACATTGCGTTTTAATCATGCAGAATATTGCCCCATGGAAAAAACCTCAAGTATTTCAATTAAAATAACTGACGGTCAAGGTGAGTTGGTTAATTTTAAAGGAGGGTATATTCCGACATATATAATGCTTCATTTCAAGAGACAATATAACTATAAATAGCAAACACTTCAACAGCTTTTATAATAGAAAAGTATTCGCAATTCCTTACATACCCAAGTATGCATTCGCAGTATACACGTTATTATCTAGTTCAAAGTGGCGGCAGTTTAGTTGATATAGGTGAACTGTACCGATCACCACTTATCTATCAACATTTTTGATAAACAAAAACAAAATGCCCGCGTATAGAGAGTGTATGAAATCCGAATTGGACCTTTTCTCTACGCCGACTGTTCAAAGTAATATTTTAGAAACCGAAGCAGTCACATACAAACCTATAGCCTCATTAGATAACTCATCAGTTTTGGAATTTGTCTCTTTGGGGCATGGTGATACATATCGGGACTTGTCAAGTATATATTTACGTTTAAAAGTACAACTGGTTAAAACTAAAGATGGAAAATAAGAACTTTATACTGGAAAGGATATTACCGTAGGGGGTCAGACAGTCCGCGATGAAGGTCCTGGTGTTGTCAATAACGTGCTGCACTCACTCTTTCGTCAATACACCATTTACCTAAATGGAAAGCCGGTTGCTCAAACTGACAACAACTATAACTAATTATGGAAAAGATGCAGCATCAACGCATTTGGAGTCTGTCGGCTGGTATCTCGATGTGAAAAACATGGAGGTTGTTCAGAGTGCTGAAGAAAATGTAGGATACCTAGCAAGAGAAAAGCTTTTTTGCAAAAGCGGTGTTGTGGAGCTAATGGGTAAAATTCATGGTGACATGCTTAATCAAAATAAGTTATTAATGAATGGTGTAGATCTGCGCATTGTGCTATCCCTTGAAAAGCCTGAGTTTTACCTCCTTTCAAAAAATGATGACAATTCACCACGACTTAAGATTTTAGAAGCAACTATGCATATGAATCATGTAACCGTTAACCCCAGTATTATGCTGGCTCATGAAACTGTACTCCAACGTTCGAATGCTATGTACCCGTATAAATGAGTTGAGGTGAAAACCTACACGATACCGGCAAATACATTCACATTATCTTTGGACAATATTGTAATAGGACAATTACCTAATTTGCTAGTGTTTGGTATGGTAGACAACGACGTATATACGGGAAATAAAACAAAGAATCCTTACAATTTCAAACACAACGGTTTAACTAGATTTAATTTATCTGTGAATGGCGTTCAGGTTCCCAACCAGCCCATTGAGTTTGATTATTCAAAAGACCCCCCTGTCAGCACAAGAGGTTACATTAGCTTGTTTAAAGGAACTGGATTACATTATTTTGACAAAGGACATCAAATTTCGAAAAAGTTCTTTGATAATGGGGCTTTTTTGCTGGCTTTCGATTTGACTACAGATCTGTCGTATAATTCTACTTGCGGAAATTTATTAAACCAAGGCACGGTTAGAATTGAAGGAAGATTTAAGGAGGCCCTAAAGACCACGATAACTTGCATTGTACATATATGCTGAATATGACGGTAGTGTAGAAATTAACAAAGACAGGAATGTCTACACCAGCTTCTAAAACTATATATAAGGCAGTTGAAATATAAGTTTAATCACAGTAAAGATTTCGCAACGTAAAGAAGTTCAAAATGAGCTGTTTGATAAACGTCGAAAATTTCTCTGGAGGTTGCTTAACCTTCTTGAAAAAAGTATCTTTTGCGGGATTCACCGCACAAAATAAGTTGTTTACCAAGGAGATTGTCTTCAAATACCCTACATCAATCCCAGGATGTATTGAGCAGCCGAATAAAATTGGAGACATCGAACTTAGACGTTTAGATGAAGACCTGATTAAAACATTGGCGAAATTTACCACAATCTTTGTTAGCGATGCATCAACCAAGGAATTTATAAATAACTATGTTACATCTTACACTAAGGTTATTGACCTAGAGGCAACTACCCCACCTTCTGAACAAGAATGAACACGATTGAGCTCGCAAAGTCGTTAACGAGCAATCCCACAACGAAAAGATTCTTTAGAGGAGTATTCCCGTGTAACCGTCTGCCAAAAATATTAAAAAACAGCATGCATCATAGCCAATACAGACCCTGCAAACAAAACTGGTACTCATTGGGTTGCATTTTATTTTCCAAGCCAAGGACCTGCGGAATACTTTGACTCGTATGGAAAATATCCCAGTAACAAGTTCTTCCACAACTTCTTACAGACTAACTCATATGTATTTGTGAGTAATAAGAAACGACTACAAAGTGCACTTTCATCCACCTGCGGTCATTATTGCTGTGTATATCTGTATTTTCGATGTAAAGGCAAAAGTTTAAAACATTTTCTGAAAAAATTTTTCGATTAAATGACAGCAAAGTTGTGCATCTATATCGCAAAATATACTTGCGAAAATATCTGCAATCTGGTGGGGATACCTATAACCAGGCATGCACACCGCAAAATAAGGGTATAAATACAAGGTGAGTGAGGAACAGTTAGTTAGCCGACGCTACAAGATGGAACCAGATTCGAAAACCAAAAGGCGCACAAAGGCTACGCAAAAAAGGTCATCTGGAAGGGAGATATATGTAAGTGACGGACCCTAAAACTAAAAAACAAAAGCTAAAACTAAAAAACAAAAGCTAACAGCGTTTACGGAAAAAAGGCAAAAAAGCATCTGAAGTTTCGGGTGAAAACGTTTTGTTGAACTATACATATTATCTAGATGAGCAGCACAACCAGAAAGTTGCACTTGGATTTAACCCGTTCTCATTTGAAGCGAAGATAGTGTTTCATCGTCATAGTGATTTTCCTGTATCAGCATTTTACTGTGGATGGCAGGCCGTTTACAAACATCTGGCCAACTTACAAGTCGTAGTCATGGCAGACATATTTCCGGCAAACCAAGAGGAATTAAAGACGATACATAAAATCCCCGTTGACAGAGGTAGCATACAGCTGACTCTTGACGAACTTTTTAAATTGCTTGACCTGCTGAATTTGTTCAACATTGTTATGTTTCACAACAACAACGCAGCCGAAAGTGCGAAGGAGTATTATAAAAAATATTTTGAGAAATGTAAACACAAAAATTTAATTTTGCTGTTAGACGAAGACTTTTTTATACCGTCTAGAACATCTTACGTGCATTTAAATTATTCCAGACTTTTCTTTGAAATACCCTTATATTGTGGTACCAATATACTTTTTGATGTAATAACGATATAATAAAAATGTTTTTAAATAAAAAGACAAAGTTTTTGGATTTCATTTTATAATTTTATTGATTAACATATAAAGATACATATTTATACAGTTTTGAGGTGCGCAACGAATAAAAGATACATTATTATGGATTTTACAATGAAACTGATAATTTGTAAGTTCACTTAGTCTAGGTATTTCTTCAAGATGGATGATCTCTGAAGTCGGCGAGTATTTCCGGACAAATGAAACCTTGACTTCACCTTTTACATAGACTGTTGCATTTTTAAATCTTGAAAATACTTCGGGTAAATTGTTGTAGCTGATGTCCCCGTCATTCCAACGTAGACCATTTACATTTTGCATATCATATGGGACTGTCGTCTTATCTTCGATGACAGCTCCTGTTATGGGTAGGGAGGCATGAAATAGTAAGTTTCTGGTATGATGGTTCCACCAACAAGGACGCCAAGTTCTTTAATAAAATATTGGCCATTGTTTCCGCACACAAACTGGATGTCCAAAATAAATTTGTCCATATTGTTACCTGAGGATAAAATACGGTATGAGGCGATGCCCTGCGTAAACATTTATATATATATATGTGTATAATATAGTTTTCTTATTTTAGCAAATTGCGAATTTCTGGAACAGTTGATATTGTCATGTATATTAGAGTCCATGAATTCTTCAGAATCCTTGTAACGGTGCATGTAATATTTTTCAAATGCAATCTCCTCAGGTAGAATATGTCTTAGGTCCCAGAGATAAGCGTGCAGTTTGACACACAAGAACAAATCGCAGAAAAGTTCCAACTCTATTTAGATATAGCTCACATATAATAAGTCCCAGGCGAGATTTCTCCACAACCTCTTTATTTAAAGCCCTCCAGCCCATATCGTTTGCAAGATAAGTTATACATCTATCTTGATCAATTTTGAGCTCGCATACTATGCACTTAATAAGGCTTTTTAATTCAGGATAGGCATCAGACAGATTTTCAAGGTGACGCATCCACATTATTCAGCTGTGACTTTTTACTACTTTCGGTAACAGAAGAATCGTTTTGTTATTATTAATGCTCAGTCCGCACACAGCTGATCTTTTGTCTGTACACCTGTCTAAAACAGGTACAATAATCCATATAACAACATATTTTATTAATTAGCAGTAATTAACAGTAACCAATTTCTTAAATATTTCTTTTCACACTATATTTAAATATGTTAAATTCTTGACAATTTTAAAAGCTCTAAGTGTTTAGCTAAAAGTACAACAAACTTTGAAACTATTTTTATACAGCATAGAGGTACTTAATTGTTGATTTTCCGCTTTTTGAAACTGTATGGGTAGGAAAAGTAATTTTCAGTAACAACGCGCCTATCAAAGGTAAATGACAAATGTTTTTTTTTCCAGTGAAGATATAACAAATCCAAGTCGTTTTCGTTTAATTTTTTTCTCATTTGTTACACAAACACTATCTTGGAAACTCTCATGAGTAACCATTGATTTCAAACATTCGAAATTGATAATTTTGGAATTTTCAAAATTAATTGTAATTCCTTTACATTTGATAATATATTCAGGATTTTTCTCAGTCTCAATTTTTAAGCCGTATGTTTTAGGCCCAGTGGTAACAAATTCTGAAATAAAGGCGTTAGCCCCAAAACATTCAACCTCGCCTGTTAGATCGCCCAAAATGTCAGATATGTAAATGAAAAAGGGTTTTGTTTATTATCTACAAATATTATGCTATCTGTGTCACAATATAGAATTTTATCCTCGACTTTTTCTAACACTTCATAAAGTTTAAGTCGAGCAAATGCAGTAGTGTAGGCTGCAATAGGAATATTTACGTGGGGTAGACTATTTAGATTTTCTTGTATATATTTCCACGTTACCCACATGGTGTCTTCATTAATTGGATATAATGAGCAAATTTCAATCCCTGGAGATTGTATAAAGTCACAAAACTCTTTATAGTCATTGAAAACTTTTGTATAGCTTCTATCTTCTCTTTGAGCAAATTTACCCCAAAAAGAATTTAAGCAAATTTTCGCGGTGTTACGTCTGCCAGAATTTTTACGAATTTGATCTTTGTCTAAGGCAATGTTTTCTCTTATTTCATAGGATTTAAGAAAAGTATCCTTTTCATTTTCAGTTAAACATTTACTTCCCCAACCACTTGAATCTTGCTTAATTTTTAAGAAGGTGTTTACATATTCTGTAAACAAACCACCGGTTTTTGTAACCGGATCGTATACGGTGTAGTCATATTTCCAAAACTCAAATATCCTTTTTATTTTATACCCTTTTTTCACAGCTAAAGCTACTTCAGGTATAACCCATACACCGGTAATTTCTCTTTCATTTTCATGGTGATTACAACCAGAAATATTTTTTTGGTCTGCACATTTTCTACAGAGAGAAAAATATAATTTCAGACGAGTTTTGAAAGGCAAGACAGGTAAAAATAAATTAGAAGGTGGAATTACGGTGCACACAATAAAACCGTGCATTAACAGTATTTCTGATACTGGAGGCATATCGCAGTTTCGAAATATTTTAGGGTGGCCAATAGGGTAAGGTGCATATTTATTAATATATGGATAAAGACTTGTAAAATCGACCGTATTATCTCATTTTCTTTTACTTTATGGTACAGCTTAAATACCTCAGTACGTCCACCAAAAATAGCGTTGCGTAGATTAAGCGGTAGAGGAACATTTGCAATACTGTTATTTAATTCTTGATATTGTGTCAGGATTGTTTTTCAAGAATTTTCTAAACTCACATTCTCAAATATATAATAAGTTGTAATCCAGCCGCCTGATTGTCTCAATTCTTTTAAGGGTACTCTCAAACCTTTGGCTCATAGTCTCAATCTTTTGTGCCGTGCTATCAGCCACTTCTTGGACTTTAAAGCAATCTTTGCAACCATGGTAGAAGCAACCAAAGAATTCGTAAACCGTTTTTGTTTTCGGATTAAAACCATCTACGTAAAATCCACCCTTCTCCAACTTTACTTCGCCTTTATTATGTGAGGATATAATTTCCTGACTAACTTTCAAATTTTGCATTAGGCATTATACCCAAAGTATTATTTTTGAGATAGTTTTTTCGGAAAACAAGCATGCAGATTGATGCAATAGTCAAAGACTCTGTAAAAGGATTTACTCCCGTTATATCAAGAAATTCTTGCATAAATCGAGTGCATCCCAGACGCAAGATACTGACATCATTTACACAATATTGTAACATTTCTTTTTTATTGTTGAAAATTCCTTTGGATGCTACATTATACCAAATTGAAAACTTTTCTCTTTCTTTTATTTTCATAGTGGAATATCCATATAACTCGGGGGGAGGCTAACTTCCAATGTAATCAATATTTTTGGCTATGTTAAAATAATAAGGGTAATAACCCTTTTCATAAGTCTCACATGTCATTTTCATTATTTTACTACCATTCATTATAGGCTCTATTTTTAATTTTCTGGCCAATAACTCCGATATGATAAAGTGTCCGTCATATCCGTGCAGGTTATGAGCAATGCAATACACCTTAGATGCAAAAGGACGGGGACTCAAACAATAATCTAGAAATTTTTTTACAACATCTGTGCTGCATTCAAATACGTGCTGTCTAACACCACAAACATCACATTGCTCCTTAATATCTGGTTTTTTATAACAATTGTAGCATATTTGTTGTGCAACAATTAAGTTTACAACATGTAAATAAGACGCAATACTATTAATTTTAGAGCAGATCTTGCAAAAATATTCATTACAAGTGTGTTCTTTTAATTCCCTTTTACTAAGAACAAGAAATTTGCTGCACAGTTTACAAATTTTAAATGTATCGCACACATTTTTACTTTGAATTTTATTTTGAATGTGGTTTTTAAAACAAACATCACCTCTAAATGAACGGTTACAGTTTTCACATGCTCTGACTTTTTCAACGAAATCACACGGTGGAAAAGAATCACAGTAATGACATTTCACCTCGCATTTGTGCATTTTTACGTTCGTTAGCCTGTCACAAAAAGAGCATGCATACTTTTTATTAAAAAATGACTTAATTACATAAAAATGCTTTGTCTTTTCTGAGTAATAAAGAAAATGTTTTTTGTCAAGCTGTCTTCAATAGGCAGTTTGAAACGTATCTAATTTGAATTTTTCATATCATCGAATACAATAATCTGATAATTTTTTAAAAATTTCTGAAATTTATAAATATCTTTTAAGTTACACCCTTTCTCACTAATAACGACGTTTGAATTCTTACACAGCTGCCTTGCTAATTTATCCAATGAGTGGATAACAAGTGAATTACTCTGACTATTAAAATTGTCTAACGTTATTTCAATACCGTAGCAAATGCTTCGAGGGAGGCAATTTACATCATCAATTTTACCAACATCTATCACACTAGTTTTCCGAGATAAAACTAAACTTTCTTCTGTTCGTTTAGGATCAATCTTGCCTCCTGCAAAAGGGAATTTGACGATATCTACATTTAATTGCAAAATATATTAACATTTGCTATCAGCCCCATGATATATTAACCCGATAATTCTGTAATAGGTCTGAGGCTAGCCCAGATGGGTTTTACATGAGGTGAATTTGGGAGCATAAGTGAAAAGCTAATCTTACTTCACAGAATTTAACACCAGATCTTTGAGCACATTATCAAACACTTTCTCTAAGACCACAGAGGGATCTTCGCCGACAGTACAAAAGCCTTCTAGTTGAAAGGTCATTTTTATGCCATCGGTGTTGAATTTTTTAAAACATACCTCCTGTCTTGACAATAGTTTATAACCCGTTCTTGATCCACCACCGCCCTAAACTACGTGATTTCCCTCACAAACTGGTTGTAATTCGTTTTCATTTTTCAAACTTTTTTCAGTTATATTGAGCAAATCGATAGTGCTCTCAGACGCGCCGCTGTTAGTTTCGCAGAACCGCTGTTTGAAAAAGGCTCGTTATACAAAATTGAATATTTTGACAACAATCTTAACAGACTAAATTGTTCACTGTCTGAAAATATAATATTTTTTTCTCTTACCACCTTTATGCAGGTGTTTAGCGCGGACAAAAAAATGTCTGAATTTAATTTCAAAGCGCTTTCCAAGTAAATGATGTTTTCCTTTGAATTCATCTTTACTATATTTTCAGATTTTCTTAAATCTAACTAAAAATTGTATCTTATTTAAGTACCAAGTAAGAAATCCACGGTGTCCTCTTGATCGATGTCTCTCTCCTCTCTAGTAGCTGTTTCAGATGTAGGCACCTCTGCTTCTTGCTGTGGCTCTTCACTAGATGGAAATTCTTCGTTCAGTGATATTACCATCCGTTTTCCAATCCAATCAATTATCCTTTAAAAATACTGATAAAAAAACAATTTTTTACGATTGAATCAAAAACTGTTTTGTACTCACCCTTTTCCCAGCTTCTTTGCACCTTTTTAACTTTTTCCTTCACTTTCAAAAACTTTGCGAAATTTTAAATTCAGACTGTATCGCTGCATTTTAAGATCGCGCTTTTATACATATTTTTAAAATGAATATTGTGTTAAAAAACTAAAAAACACATGGTTTCAATAAACATAATTAATTGCCATCGCTTGACATTTTGTATCAAACCAAAATAATTTTTAATATTTTTTCCCTGCAAAAGGATACAATAAAGTTGCGCTGCATTTAAAGGAAGGTTACTGAGCCTCTGAAGAATTTTAGCGCTAGTGGTATAAGATTTTTATTACCTCGAGAATCCTACAGAACCCCATGCAATAAAAAAGTGATTAATGGTTATCAAATTAACATTTTAAAAAACCTACTAAAAATAATTAACTTTAATACTCCAAGCATTTTGCCACAGGGTAGGTCACTGTACGATGAGGTAAAATAAACAACATGCTTTTCTACAAGATTTCAATAAAAATAATTAATTGTTATCGCTTGGCCTTTTTTACCAAACCCATTGAAAATAATTTTTAATATTTTTTTTCCCTGCAAAAGGATGCAACAAAGTTGCGCTGCATTTAAAGGAAGGTTACTGAGCCTCTGAAGAACTTTAGCGCTAGTAGTATAAGATTTTTATTACCTTGAGAATCCTACAGAACCCCATGCAATAAAAAAGTGATTAAGGGGTTAGGTGTAGTCAGAATTTTCAAAAAATCGATTTTTTTTTTGCATTTTCTTAAAGTATAATATCTTAGAAATATTCTCTGAACATTTTAAGTAAATCCGACAAATACTTTTCGAGTTATTCGATAATTAACAAAGTGTTCTCGGGCGCTGTGGAACGAAAAAACCGATACTGCACGTGTGAAATTGGCAGATAAGCGCGCTAACGACAACACTCGAGAAGGGAGAATGCTACGTAGACAACATCAAATAGATATTTTGGAAGCTGCTACAACGGCTGAAGAACTATTATATGGCCCAGGAATAGATGACTCGGTGTAAGTAATTAAATAATACGTATTACTTTACGTAAATTGAGTTTAAAACTTCAAATGCGTTTTTCTCAAAACTATGTTTTTTGAACTGGTGACCACTGTAGCTCAAAAACCGCTCGGTAGATTTTAATGAAATTTATACAGATTTTTGAAAACATAAAAAACTAGTGCCTGATCGAAGGATTTTTTTTTTAATTTCGATTTTTTACAAACAATTAACTGTTGGTTTTTTCCCAAAAATCTGGAAAAAATTTTCCTGAGGTCGCCATTTTGTTAATTTAAAAAAAAAAAAAAAAAGCTTCCATCAGGCACTAGATTATCTATTAATAAAACTAATTTTTTTTGTTCAATTGATTTTAGATGAATCTGCAAGGATAAGTGATGGTCACCGCAAGGCGCTTCGGTTGGAACTGGATCAAAACAAACAGCCATAACTTTTAAAATTATTAATTTTTTTTTTCTAAAATTTCTGTCAAGTCAAGTCGAAACCTTATTTAATGATGCTATGTTTTTACTTTTATAAAATAAAATAATTTAGTGGCAAAAAAAATTATTTAAAATTGTCATTTTTTTATGCCTCTGACTACACCTAACCCCTTAATGGTTATCAAATTATCATTTTAAAAAAATACTAAAAATAATTATTTTTAATACTCCAACTTTGTAGCATTTTGTCACAGGGTAGGTGACTGTATGATGAGGTAAAATGGTATATAAACACCATGTTTTCTGTAAGAAAATCATAAAAGTTTCAGAAGCAGAGCATCCTGAGTTTCATTTTAATATTTTCAACGTAATAATGGTAAGTACAGATATGTATATTATTTAAAAACTAGCTATACATCCATTTTTTGCAGAGTACTTTTGAGGTATTGGAAAGCGCTGCTGAAGGTGTCTACGATACCCTTGTGCCGGTGGCATCTTTAGACATCGGGAAGGAATACCAAATAAAATACTTCAAGCTGGTGAAAACAAAATACGGACTGCGAGTGACTACACATTTTAGCAACAACACCTACATCTTCCTACCGCCCAGATTTTCAGAGAAGATAAAAACGCAACGACAGATTGAAGAGCTCAACCAACACCAAGGATATTATCTGACATTTGGAGGAAAAGACGATGCTAGGGGTGGTTTCCTGAAATTAAAGTTCCTTAAAAAGGATGAATAAGAATTCAATTCATTGAAATGTCAAAGCAAAAACTTTGTAAAATCTCGCATTAATGAAAATAAAAACAACTTAACGCGTTTTCGTTTTTCATTACTTCGCCTTAATGACCCCATAAGCTGCCGTTGCTCTTAAAGCGCATCATCCACACCACATGACCTTGTCACAAAAAAGAATTTCTTCTTCATCGTTCGCATCTTTACTTTTCCTTTTACAATTTTTGTCGCCGGCTGTATACAGATTTTTTTCTGAAACACGTTTTTGACCGTTTCCCTCGTTTTGCTCTTTTTTACCAGCTAGACCGCTTTTAACAGCTAAACATCTCCGTTCATTTACCTCTTCTTCTTCTTTTCATCTGAAGCCGCTCAAACCTGTCCAGTCTCGATCACCGCATTTGTTTACCTTTTATTTTTTGCTTCTTTTTGTCTTACTAAGCCGCTCATACCATAACTCTTCGCACCCGCTAAGCCTGCCCAGTCTCGATCACCGCATCTGTTCATCTCTCAATATTTCTTCTTTTTGCCTTATAAAAACGCTCTTAGCATAACTCTTCACACACGCTAAGCCTGCCCAGTCTCGATCACCGCATCTGTTCATCTCTCAATATTTCTTCTTTTTGCCTTATAAAACGCTCTTAGCATAACTCTTCAAAATCGCTAAGCCTGCCCAGTCTCGATCACCGCATCTGTTCATCTCTCAATATTTCTTCTTTTTGCCTTATAAAAACGCTCTTAGCATAACTCTTCACACACGCTAAGCCTGCCCAGTCTCGATCACCGCATCTGTTCATCTCTCAATATTTCTTCTTTTTGCCTTATAAAACCGCTCTTAGCATAACTCCTCACACACGCTAAACATACCCACTACACTTTTTCCTACTCTTTTCAAAATCGCTATCTCTGCCACAGACCACACAAGCTCTCTCCCTCTAACCAGCCTCCCCCAAGAACAAAGTACAACTTTTTTATTTTTAGAACATAATGGTTCCGACAAGGACGTGTCTATCTAGCTGCCCCCTTAAGCACTCCTTACCAACGGTGGGAACCGTATTGCAGAAAAACACTCCAGTGGCCAACATATAGTATACCACTTCCGGGTATGCTGTCCCTTACAAGCGTAATACTATATTTTAAAGGGGAGGTGGTCACCTTACTACTAACCTTGTGAATCATCAGTTCAGGGAACCTAGCCTCGTCAGGACAGTATCCCGGGCGAATCCCCTTCAGAACGGCCGAAAAGGATCTCCCGTCGCTGGGGGTGAAGGTGTAGCCCCCACATCCCTCCTCCCTCAGCCACAACAGAAGACGCCTATGCCGGCAATGAGTCAATCAAAATTTTGGTTGTTCTTGGCCTATATATTATTTTTAAATTAATTTCGGTGTCTATTTCGGCAGCGAATTTGTTAGCATAATCAATCAGCCCTTTAACAGCTCCCGACGTAGTGAAAATTGGAGGGCAAAACTTCCCGAAAGCGCCTGAATTCGCCTTGTCTGAATTTTTTTTGACTATATTCGGCAAGTTATTATTTTTTATTTTATTTGGACCTTTATTATTAATTTTAATTTTATCAGAGGTTCCCCCAGTGCAGTCTGGCCCGCGGTCTGGCCAGGATTATTAATACTTTTTTCTTTTTAATATCTTTGTCTATCTCAAAATCGAGAGAGGATATATCATCAATCCTAACATAGCTCAAAATGTGAAAGTTTTGTCTGTTCTTGTTTTTGTTTGCCTTGGGTATGCCCTCTACGTTAATTACCGGATCCCTATTTATATTTTTATATATATTTGGCTTTACCTTCTTACTGACTAATCCTGTTTCAGACTTATTCACACTATTCTTAATATTATTATTATTATTAAGATTTAAGAACTTAACTGCAGTCCCAGGTGTTTCCAACAGTACCTTGGGCCTCCAGAGTAGTTGTTGCTGTTTCTGTTCAAGTTGTTGAGTGCCGATGATGATGATGACGACCCAGAGGGCCTCCCCTCATCGACCATTTTCTCGTTGTTAAATTATCCTCTCATTTTCGAAGAAGAAGTGCCTTCGTCGTGCCCATCAGCCTCGTCAGATGTCCTTATGCTTTCGGCAGAACGTCGTCCGCCTAGTCCGTCCTTCGATTCCCGCTCACAGAATCTGGCAGCCCTAATTAGGTTGTTAATTCCAGGCCCGCCGGTACACTGGCGCTGGAATATGTCGTCATTCCTGCCACCGCTGGAGCTAGAAAATAAAAAGGAATAAGATTGGGCCCGCGAGGGACCCCCGTTGTGCCCACCTCTGTTGCCACCAATGGGTCCTGGACCTCTCCCAGCACCAATGACCGAGCTAAGACTCCGGCTCAAACTACAGTTGTGCTCTCTGCAGACATCATCTGAATGTGGCGATCTGCTGGCCGAGTCAGTCCGGGACCAGCTATCCGCCATCTCTAGGTCCCCAGAACGGGATACCACCGGTCCCCTTACCTAACTTTCCAGAGTTGCTTCTCCGCCTCTCATCATCAGTTTGAGTAATCTATCCTCAAACAGTGCAGTATCGTTTGAAATGGCCCCGCCGCCGCCATCCCCAGTCGTGTCATCATCCCCGCATGTTGAAATATGTTTTGGCCTGTCTTGCGATGAGTGTACTGTTACCATTATCCGGCCTGACGCCGCCGTTATGGCGCCGTTATCGATGTCAACGTTGTTTCTGGAATCATCTCGACCCGAGGAAGAATTCTCACCTAGTGGAACAGGCGAAATTCCAGCCCCCGAAGCACTATTCAGGTCCTTTTTTAGTTTAGATTGTCTGCCAGAGCACCCCTCCGGTAAAGTTTTGACACCCGCACTCGCCAATCTGGCCGATTTACGCGGAGCCATCGCCTGGTTCCCACCAGCAACGCCCATGGGGGTCTTACAACCGGTCCCGGTATTCACAGCCTGGAGGCCGGTTACCAAACTTTTGTCTTTTTGGCGCCCCATGGGATCGCCACCCCGATCTACGCCGCCGGAATCAGCCAGGGGTGCAGGCCAACTAATCAGTATCAACTGCGCAGAAGTAGTCAACTACTGCTATATGCGCAACTCCTTTCCGTACAGCAGCCCGCTTCTAACAGCATCGATTATTAATAATAATCATTGTTCAATTTATTTAATTCAAATATACCTGGAATATTAATCAAAGCTACCAGAAAAAATAAAAAGCAAACCACAGCGTAGCAGCCCATTGCGACTCGGCCCCGATGGGGCCCAAGGGTGTGCTCAATGCCGGTCAGCGGAATCACTCACTGTTCCAATAACCGTTTGATAATTGTTTCGGCCAGTAAAGTGGCTCAACACCACAGTTAAATAATTAATTAATTAATTAATTCAATTTCACAGTCACAGAACTCAGCAAACCTAGCCAAATTAATAGTCACCAAAAAAATTCAGAAAGTTCCACAGCAACCCAAAATGACTGCCACTCAGTATTTCACAATATTTCACAATAAGTTCAATCTCAATCGCACTCTCTCTATACGTCTTCAATCTGCTGCAGCCACACCCGAAATGGCCTTTCAGCAGCTGAAAGATGAAACAAGATCGGCGTGGGATGAAATTGACAGCGCAGACCTCCAAAATTTAATATCTTCAATGAAACGAAAAATTTTTCAGGTCATTTTAAATAATGGTGGCAATACAAAATACTAGGATATAATTTTTATAATTGTTATGCTTTAAATTTAATAAAAGTGGAGTTATTTCAATTTTGCACTTTTTTAAGGAAATTTTTTATGTTTTGAAGATTTATTTCTGAAATTTGAATTATTTTTTATGTAGTGCATATTACATATATATCAAACTTAATTTTTCTTTACCACACTGAAATAAAATTTCTACAAACTACATCTTCTTTCTTTTGAATTCAACGAAATTCTTTGTGGAGTTAAAGCAATTTCGCTCACTGTACAAGACATATGCATCTACTAATAGAAGAAATTTTGTTTTTTGATTTAATATCTCGAGATATTATGCCTACGGTAAAACATCATCGATTTTCGTAAACCTGCTGTCAATACTCATTTATTGAAGTGAAACTTCTAATGGGACTTCCAAAACAAGGTTGCGTTAAACGTTTAACGTTTGGTTTAACGCTTCTCAAAAGCTGCAACTTTCCTATATGCAAGCGCATTTCAGTACTGAGCTTAAAGCACTAATTTTGCTTTATAAGCTAAAAATAGCTTTATTTCATGAAAGTAGCTTTTGTATCGCAGATGAACTTTGGAAGACAGTCCACGGACAATGCGACGGATTTAAGGTTATGTCAAGGTACGTCTCTTGTGAATATCAATTGATTGTTAGGTTTTCTCTTTTGAAATTACATTATGACGCATTCACATACATCTATGTATATGTATAAAAGAAAGTCGTGTTAGTTACACTATTTATAACTCAAGAACGGCTATACCGATTTGGCTGAAAATTGGTGGGGAGGTAGCTTAGAACCAGGAAACGGCTATACGATACTTTGTAGGTTTTCAAAATGGCGGACCCAAGATGGCGGCTGAAAATTTTAATTTTGAAGCGATTTTCTTGAAAAAATTGGTATACAGGGGTTTTGCGGGATGGGGATTTCAAATCCGCTGTCCAAATTTAGAAGTTCAAGATGGCGGATCCAATATGGCGACCAAGATTTCCTGATTTCAACGGATTTTAATGAACAATAGTACAATGAATGTTTTGAGGTCAATGATTTTGAATATTATCAAAATTTAGAAATCCAAGATGGCGGATCCAAAATGGCGACCATATTTCTCGATTTCAAGGGATTTCAATGAAAATTAGTACAATGATTATCTTGAGGTCGGCCGTCAGCCGTCAGGTACACAGGGGGATTAACGCGTGCACGCAGGGGGAACAACGCGTACACACTGGTGTACGTGCCGTATCTGCGTGCATGTGCCGCAACTGTGTGCACTGATGGTAGTGCGACTATACCCTCCACGTGGGGGCGGCCGGAAACAGGCTCCCGGTATGGGAAGTCTCTGCCGGGAGTGCTGGCTAATGGTAGTCGGGCGGAGAGAAGGACACTCTCTTAAATAAAATACCCTAATCCAAGGTGGAACAGCATACGCCGAGGGATGCGTGGCCAAGAGGGAGCTTGGTCGTGAGTATGCGGACTCTGGATACCGGTCGCCCTCCAGTTTCAATTAGACTTCGCCGCATAACGGGCTCTGTGCGGTGTGACCTTCCTTTCCCGTTTTCTCGTGGGAACAAAACTGAATAATACACAGGAAAACCCCCAAAAAACTGATGTAGTTCCGACTGCATCCGCCGATGAACGGGTAGCGATCACGGCAGAAAACACTGTAGCCATTGGGCTACAAGAATCCATCTCCTGTAATGGAGCCATTGGGCACTCTACAGAAGAACCTTCTTCGGAAAAGTTGGAGAGCAACTGTGCCCCAACATTGCCAGCACTGTCGGTGCCAAGGGGCGACAGACGTAGTGCTGTGTCTGAGGAAATGTCCTCGGATACAGACTCCGACTGCCACGAGGTGCCGGATAGTGTAAGCCTGTGTTCGGAGCAGTCCGGACTTACGGCTGTTGGCGCAGAGGTGAGTCGGATGAAGCTTGACGCTGGTTCCGGTTTTGTCAGGCTCACCAATGCAGAGAGGAAGAGATTTAAGAAGGCTTTGGCGAGTGGCCTCTCCAGGGAAAAGTCTCTGGAGATAGCAAAGATTAAATCTCCGGTAAAAGTTGAGTCAAAGAGGACTCGATCAGAGGATAAGTCCCCTGATCTTCCGGCTACTAAAAAGCCAAAGACGACCCATATGGGGTCCGCGAAACCCACCTTTAGCCAGGTGGTTAGTAGCATCAAGTTAGGTCTAGTATCGGCGGACATGGTCAATCGTCCCCTTTCAGCGGAGCAAATGGCTCTGCTACAGGAGGCGATTGTCGATGCCACGATTGAGCTCGTGGACAAGAGGATCCAGCCGGAGTTCGAGGCATGTATGCCTCGAACCGGCTGGCTCCTTCTTGTCTGCACGAATGAGCAGACGGCCAACTGGGTCAGGAGCAATTTTGAGCACATTCGTGCCAAGAGCGCTCTTGACATTGCTCTCGTTGAGGAAGAGCAGTTCCCCCGGACTCACGTGATCCGGGGCTACTTTCCTCAGAGCCTTTCCCTCACAAACGAGAAGGTGCTGGCATCAATTGATGCCCAAAATGCCTTCTCAGCCGTGCAGTGGAAGGTACTGAAGAGGTTGACACATGGTCAACTGCTTCATTTGGTCATTGCCATTGATGATGTTTCAATGGCAATCTTGACAAAACAAAAAGGCAGGATCGCCTACAGGTTCACCCACCTTAAGCTCATCCTTAAGGGCGCCACTAAGGATGAAGCAGTAGTAGGGGGAAGCGGCAGTAAGCCAGAAGGAGAGGGACCAGTGTCTGTGGACCTACCCTCTTCCGGGGTTGCTGCAACCGGCGCTAGAGGTGGTGTCTTGCCAGCTGGGGGGTCAGTGGATGTTATGGCCACTGCTAAACCCTCAACTAGTCGCGCCATTGGGCAGGCTAAAGCTGCGACTGTTAAGTCGGCCACTAGGATGACGACCACTGGGTCGTCTCAAGGCAGTGTCGCCCCAGCTAGAGGGTCAGTGGATGTTAGTTCCACTGCTGGGCCCTCAACTAGTCGAGTCACAGGACAGACTACAGCTGCGACTGCCAAGTCGGCCCCCCTACAGAAGACGATGACCACTGGGCCGTCTTCAGCCAATGCTAAGAAAAAACAGCAAAGGCCAAAGGTGGGAAAACTGCGCAAACCCCTTCAGGGTGGCAGTTCCAAGGGACCTCGTCGAGCTAAGGCAGCTGCGCTCGTCAAGAAGTCCCTCTCCAAAGAGGAGCAATGAGCACCATGAGGGTGCTCCAGGCGAACCTGCACCATGCCAAAGGGGCATCGGCCACGCTGTGCAGAACCTTCGCCGAGAAACAAATAACCCTTGCGCTCATCCAGGAGCCCTGGGTTATTAGTGGCCAAGTCCGAGGACTCAACATCGACTCATGTAAGTTGATCTACGACCGCGGGGTAGAAGTACCACGTGCGGCGCTTCTAATAGACAAAAGTGTCAATCATCTCCCCATTCCTAATTTTATTTCCAGGGACCTCGTAGCGGCGCTGGTGGAGATCCCCACGCTGGGTGGAATACAGGAAGTTGTCCTGGCATCGGCCTACTTCCCAGGGGATAGGCCAGATATTCCACCAGAAGAAGTCCAGGAATTCGTCGAGTACTGTCGACGATCTAACCGACAGTTCCTCATCGGTTGCGACGCAAACGCGCACCACACGGTGTGGGGCAGCAGCGACGTAAATGAAAGGGGTGAGTACCTTTTGAACTATCTATCTAGTAAGAATATAGATATAGTTAATAGGGGGTGCAAACCAACTTTTATCACTGCGGTCAGAGAAGAGGTGTTAGACCTCACTCTTGCCAGCAGGATCCTGTCCGAGTTCATAGTGAACTGGCGAGTATCAGATGAAGCGTCACTGTCGGATCATCAACACATTAGATTCGACATTCCAGGACGCTCTGAACTCACTTCAAAAGCTTATAATCCAAGGAAAACAGATTGGAGTGCCTACAGAGCCATGGTGAGCTCAAAGGCAGACACGCTGGTGACCAGTATCAGCTCAACTAGTGAGCTGGAAGTGGCTGCAAACCAGCTTAATGAAGTAATAATATCCTCCTACCATGATAGCAATGTCGCAGTTCCAGCCAAAGTGGTACGCAAGGTGCCCTGGTGGAACGAACGGCTATCGGATATGCGTAGGCATGTGAGGAGGTTATTCAATAGGGCCAAACGCACTAAGCAGTGGGACGAATATAGATCTGCTCTCACTGACTACAATAAAGAATTGAGACGCTCGAAACGCGAATCCTGGAGAAGGCACTGTGAAGGTATAGAATCATTACCGGAAGCAGCCCGTCTTCAAAAGGTACTAGCTAAGGACGTCTCAAATGGAGTTGGACTCTTGAAGAGACAGGATGGTACCTTCACTGAGTCGCAAAGGGAAACACTTGAGTACCTACTACAAGTACATTTTCCCGGGTCAACTATAGGAGAAAATTCGCTACAGCCTGCAGACTCTAATCCTAGCGATAGAGCAAGCCGCAGAGCGTGTAGCAAGTCCGGTGTCATCTTTGACAGGGACAAGGTTAAATGGGCAGTGGCCTCTTTTCAACCTTTTAAAACCCCAGGAGGTGACGGGATCTTTCCGGCATTACTTCAGAACTGTCTGGATACGATCCTTGATCCTTTGGTTTGCCTGTTTAGGGCCAGTTATATTTGGGGATACATACCACGTTCATGGAGGAAAGTGGTGGTTGTATTTATTCCAAAACAGGGCAATAGGCCCCTCGAGCTGCCTAAGTCTTATAGACCAATCAGCTTAACATCTTTCCTGCTGAAAACAATGGAAAGATTGTTGGACCTTCATATAAGGTGCAAACTGGAGCAATCAACACCGCTCCACAGATCACAGTTTGCATACACTAAAGGTAAATCAACAGAGGTTGCTTTACATAGTTTAGTCAGTAGGGTCGAGAAATCCCTTCAGGCCAAGGAAATAGCTCTGTGTGCTTTCCTGGATATAGAGGGAGCTTTCGATAACACAGGATATGATTCTATATCCAGGGCTCTTGTGCGCAGGGGTATAGACTCATATACAATCGCATGGGTAGATGCTATGCTAAGAGAGCGAGAAATCTCATCCATGCTGGGCAACACCTCTGTGTCGATTAGGGCAGTCAGAGGATGCCCACAAGGCGGGGTACTGTCGCCATTGCTTTGGTCTCTGGTTGTGGATGGCCTCCTAGTCAAGCTTTGTGAGCTTGGCTACCACGCTGTTGGCTATGCGGATGACCTGGCAATAATCGTTACGGGTAAATTTGACTCAACTGTCACTAGCTTGATGAGGTCCGCTCTTCGTGTAGTCACTGACTGGTGTGTCAGTGAGGACCTAACCATCAACCCGTCTAAGGCCGTCTTGGTACCTTTTACAAAAAGGTACCGTCTGAACTTGGATACTATATCCCTCCAAGGAACGGTCGTTGAATATTCCAATGAAGTAAAATACTTAGGCATTTGGCTGGATAAGCGACTAAATTGGAATACTCAACTGAACTACTCGTTAAATAAGGCCACGCGAGCCATGTGGGCCTGTAGGAGACTTTTTGGAAGGACATGGGGTCTCAACCCAAAGATGATCCTGTGGTTATACAATACAATTGTCAAGCCAATTGTTGCTTACGCCGCCCTTGTATGGTGGCCCAAAGTCCAACAGCAGATGGCAATTGCTAAGTGCAACAAGCTACAACGGCTTGCTTGCCTCTTCATAACAGGAGCCATGGGGACTTGTCCAACACTCGCCATGGAGGCGATAGTAGGACTCGAACCCCTGCACTTTTTCATTTTGAAATCAGCTGCAATCAGTGCTCTGAGAGTGCAAATCACATCCAAAACGCAAATTGCTGACAATGGTCACATGAGCATCCTGCAGCGCATCCCTGACTTAAGGATCTGTTACTTAACAGACTACATGACCAGGGAACTGATCTTCGGGAGGAGATTCAGGATTCTCATCCCTGAACGTGCAGACTGGAATGGCGGCGGCCCCAGTCTGGACCCCAGAACTCTCCGTTGGTTCACAGATGGCTCAAAAACGGAACATGGTGTTGGTGCTGGTGTCTATGGACCCAACACCAAGGTCTCGATAGCAATGGGAAAATGGCCCAGCGTTTTCCAGGCTGAAATCCATGCCATTGAAGCCTGCGCCCTTCTCAATATTAATAAGAGACTCAAAGGTGCCAATATTACTATCTTTTCCGATAGCCAAGCGGCCCTCAAGGCACTCTCGTCATGGCGCTTCTCGTCAAGACTTGTTAAAGAATGCTTTGATACCCTTCAAAACTTAGCTACTTCCAACAGGGTTACCCTCTGTTGGGTACCGGGACACTCCGGCGTTGAGGAAAATGAGGTTGCTGATGAACTTGCCAGGGAAGGTTCATCTTCTCGATTCAAGGGTCCTGAGCCCTTCTGCAGCATTGGCTGGACTTCGTCCAAGGCTGTGATAGAGGAATGGGTCAGGAATCTACAGTACATACACTGGGATAACTTCCCTGGGATCCGGCAAGCTAAAGAGCTCGTCAGACCCTACACCTACACTGAAATCAATGCTTTGAGTAAAGCGGATCTCAGACTGTTGGTAGGTTACCTAACTGGCCACCATGGGCTAAGATACCACCGATATAAGATAGGTCTGTCAAATGAGACGGATTGTCGTCTGTGTCTTGAAGACGACGAAACTGCATCACACATTTTGTGTGCTTGTCCGGCTTTAGCACGGTTAAGAAGAAAGATCTTCGGCCAAGAGTTCCTGGACTCGGCTGAAGCTCGTTCATCTTCTGTAAAGGACCTTCTGGCGTTCCTTAGGGTAGCAGATCGTCTTTTACTGTAAAGGGGCTTTGGCACAAAAGACCGTCTGGTCGCAGTGCCCACCATGAGGGTCACCCCTATTATAATAATAATAATAATAATAATCTTGAGGTCACTGATTTTGAATATTATCAAAATTTGCAAATCCAAGATGGCGGACCCAATATGGTGACCAAGATTTCTCGATTTCAATGGATTTTAATGAAAATTGGTACAATGATTATTCTGAGGCCACTAATTTTGAATATTAGCAAAATTTTCAAATCCAACATGGTGGATCCAACATGGCGACCAGAATGTCTCGATTTCAACGGATTTTAATGAAAATTAGTACAATGATTATTCCGGAGCCACTAATTTCGAATATTATCAAAATTTCCATATCCAACATGGCGACCAAAATTTCTCGATTTCAACGGATTGTAATAGAAATTAATACAGTGATTATTCTGAGACCACTAATTTTGTATATTATTAGAATTTCTAAATGCAAGATGGCGGACCCAACATGGCGTCCAGAATGTCTCGATTTCGACGGATTTTAATGAAAATTAGTACAATGATTATTCTGAAGCTACAAATTTCGAATATTATCAAAATTTGTAAATCCAAGATGGCGGGTCCAATATGAGACCAAATTTCTTGATTTCAACGGATTTTACTGAAAATTAGTACAATGATTATTCTGAGGACACTAATTTCGAATATTAGCCAAATTTCCAAACTCAAGATGGCGGATCCAATATGGCGACCAACATTTCTCGATTTCAACGGATCTGAATGAAAGTTGGTACAATGCTTATTTTAAGGCCACTAATTTTGAATATTATTAAGATTTGGAATTTCAAGATAGCGGATCCATAAAGGGGTTTTCGGATTGAAACAATTTCTAGAATATAACAAACTAGAACATTTGAGAAGTGTTTAATTAGTAAGAATTTACCCAACGCCGGGTGAAACCGGGTAACCCAGCTAGTTATTAATAAAAATACATTTTCCAGGGCGAAAATGTTAAAAAGTTTGTCTTAAAGAAACAATATGAGTTCACTAAAAATCAAAATCTACTCCTTCCTATTTTCATTTCCCGATTACGAAGTTTCACTTCTTCCGCGCGGAGGGACTCCACGCACTATTTTTTTTTTTTTTGAAGTGAAACTTCTAATGGGACTTCCAAAACAAGGTTGCGTTAAACGTTTAACGCTTCTCAAAAGCTGCAACTTTCCTATATGCAAGCGCATTTCAGTACTGAGCTTAAAGCACTAATTTTGCTTTATAAACTAAAAATAGCTTTATTTCCTGAAAGTAGCTTTTGTATCGCAGATGAACTTTGGAAGACAGTCCGCGGACAATGCGACGGATATAAGGTTATGTCAAGGTACGTCTCTTGTGAATATCAATTGATTGTTAGGTTTTCTCTTTTGAAATTACATTATGACGCATTCACATACATCTATGTATATGTATAAAAGAAAGTCGTGTTAGTTACACTATTTATAACTCAAGAACGGCTGTACCGATTTGGCTGAAAATTGGTGGGGAGGTAGCTTAGAACCAGGAAACGGCTATACTATACTTTGTAGGTTTTCAAAATGGCGGACCCAAGATGGCGGCTGAAAATTTTAATTTTGAAGCGATTTTCATGAAAAAATTGGTATACAGGGGTTTTGCGGGATGGGGATTTCAAATCCGCTGTCCAAATTTAGAAGTTCAAGATGGCGGATCCAATATGGCGACCAAGATTTCCTGATTTCAACGGATTTTAATGAACAATAGTACAATGAATGTTTTGAGGTCACTGATTTTGAATATTATCAAAATTTAGAAATCCAAGATGGCGGATCCAAAATGGCGACCATATTTCTCGATTTCAAGGGATTTCAATGAAAATTAGTACAATGATTATCTTGAGGTCACTGATTTTGAATATTATCAAAATTTACAAATCCAAGATGGCGGACCCAATATGGTGACCAAGATTTCTCGATTTCAATGGATTTTAATGAAAATTGGTACAATGATTATTCTGAGGCCACTAATTTTGAATATTAGCAAAATTTCCAAATCCAACATGGTGGATCCAACATGGCGACCAGAATGTCTCGATTTCAACGGATTTTAATGAAAATTAGTACAATGATTATTCCGGAGCCACTAATTTCGAATATTATCAAAATTTCCATATCCAACATGGCGACCAAAATTTCTCGATTTCAACGGATTGTAATAGAAATTAGTACAGTGATTATTCTGAGACCACTAATTTTGTATATTATTAAAATTTCTAAATGCAAGATGGCGGACCCAACATGGCGTCCAGAATGATTATTCTGAAGCTACAAATTTCGAATATTATCAAAATTTGTAAATCCAAGATGGCGGGTCCAATATGAGACCAAATTTCTTGATTTCAACGGATTTTACTGAAAATTAGTACAATGATTATTCTGAGGACACTAATTTCGAATATTAGCCAAATTTCCAAACTCAAGATGGCGGATCCAATATGGCGACCAACATTTCTCGATTTCAACGGATCTGAATGAAAGTTGGTACAATGCTTATTTTAAGGCCACTAATTTTGAATATTATTAAGATTTGGAATTTCAAGATAGCGGATCCATAAAGGGGTTTTCGGATTGAAACAATTTCTAGAATATAACAAACTAGAAAATTTGAGAAGTGTTTAATTAGTAAGAATTTACCCAACGCCGGGTGAAACCGGGTAACCCAGCTAGTTATTAATACAAATACATTTTCCAGGGCGAAAATGTTAAAAAGTTTGTCTTAAAGAAACAATATGAGTTCACTAAAAATCAATTTCTACCCTTTCCTATTTTCATTTCCCGACTTCGTATCACTTCTTCCACGCGGAGGGACTCCACGCACTATTTTTTTTTTGAAGTGTTCAAGTGTTCAAGTGATGTTCTTTTATATCCTGATAGTTGAAATAAAACACTTTTATAAATTTCGTAAAAAAAAAACCCGAAAAATTGTAATTTTTTAAGGAATTCATAACCCCTTAGGTACCGGGACGGCAGAATAACTTGAAAAGTAGGCATCACAGAGAAAAATGACTTAGACAAAAGCTGTAGAATTTTTCCCTGGCAATTAAGCGCTTACCTTGGATTTGACCTTGACCTCGTTCTTCAAGGTAATTTCAAGGTCAAGCCGATTTTTCTAAGTTGCATGCCCTACTTTTGAACCCGGAAATTAAAAGAGCAGGTAATTTTACGTACAAGAATGATCTTGACCACTTTGAAAATTTGACCTCTGAAGGTCATATCAGAGAAAGGCCAAAATACGGGGACTGCAGAATAACTCGTCATGAGTGGGTTTTCGGCAAAAATGTTCCAAACAGCAGTTGAAGGATTATTCCCTGGCTATCTGATGGTAACCTTAGGTTTGACCATGACCATGACCTTAAGGTCATTTCAAGGTCAAATCCGTTTTTTCAGATGGAAATGCTTACTTTTGTCGCCGGAAATGGAAAGGAAGGAAAATTTTTCATTCAGGTGAGACCTTGAACGGCCTCCCGCCTTGGCCTTGGGGATCCTTGGGGTTCGTTGGTTTGTTGCTCAATCACGCCTAAACGCTCATATCGATATTTTGCATTTTTTGTCCGAAGTTAGTACATATTCCAACGTAGCATATAGGCTAATTTTTTTTGGGATAATATATAGGGTTTCAAAATGGTGGATCCAAGATGACGGTTGAAAATTTTAAATTTGAAACGATTTTCATAAAAATTGATACTTAGGGATTCTAAGGAATGCTGATTTCAAATCCGCTGTCCAAATTTAGAAATCAAGATCAAGATGGCGTATCCAATATGGAGAGGAAGTTTGTCGATTTCAATGGATTTTAATGAAAATTAGTACAATGATTGTTCTGAGGTCACTAATTTTGAATATTACCAAAATTTCCAAATCCAACATGGCAGATCCTAGAACATGACGCTAAAATGTATCGATTTCAACGGATTTTAAGGAAAAACAGTTCAATTTAGCATATTATCAAACTTTCCAAATCCAAGATGGCGGATCCAATGTGGTGAACAAAATGTCTCGATTGTAACGGATTTTAATGAAAATTAGTGATCATTCTGAGGCTACTAATTGCGAATATGTATTATAAAAATTTCCAAATCCAAGATGACGGATCCAATATGGTGACCAAAATTTCCCGACTTCACTGATTTTAATGAAAATCAGTACGGTTTTTTTGGGGCCACTTATTTAGAATATTATCACAATTTGCAAATCCAAAATGGTGGATCCAATATGGCGACCAAATTTTTTTCGATTTCAACGGGTTTTAATGAAAATTAGTACAATAATTATTGTGAGCCCACTGATTTTGAATATTACTAAGATTTGGAGATTCAAGATGGCGTATCCATAAAGAGGTTTTCAGTTTGATACAATTTCTAGGATACAAAAAACTAGAACTTTTGAGAAGTGTTTAAGTAGTAAGTATTTATCCAACGCCGGGTGAAACCGGGTAACCCAGCTAGGATAATAATAATAATTTATTAACATTTTCATAGCTAATTTACAAACATACAAATCTTATACATAATGCTCTTTTCTGTACTGAACAATTTTTGTTTTAAATGATCTTACACAAGTTCCTGCCTTAATTTTTTTTTTTTTGTATTTCCATTTATCGTAACATATATTTTTTTTCCAAGTAGATTTCTTAAGCTTAAAGAGTTCAAATTTTTCTATTTATATTTATCTCTACATTTTAGATATTTTAAGTTGGGAAGTAATTATTTATTACATATTGAAATTACCTTTTGAGGACAATTTTGTACAAAACCTCGTGAATTATAATTTATCCTATCTATGCTACACTATACTATAATAACAAAACTAACCCCCCAATTCTACATAAAAGTTAAGAACTCTTAATCTCTTAATTGTTTTTAACAATCCCTTTAATTCAAGAGATGGACCTCTTTTTGTAGAAGAATTCACAAATTATAAGAAATTAGTGTATTTCTAATATTAGTTCAATAATGTGGTAGCATATCAATTCCTTTAAAAGGATTTTTGATTGTAGTTAAGAGGTTAAGAGCTCTTAATTTTTATCAAGAATCGGGGGGTAAGACTACCTAACCTACGCGAGAAAAACGTTCAATTCAAGGGCCTCTAGAGTGGGATACCCCTTAATGAATGGGTATAATATTCTTATGAATAGTTTGTGAAATGTGTATCTTGTAAGTCATAGTTTTATCTAAAGTAACTCCTAAATATTTCACATTTTCACACCATGGAATTTCTACCGCATCTATTTTAAGATAGTTTGACGGTAAATAGCACAGTTTTCTCTTTCGAGTAAATAGCATAGCTTTTGTTTTGTCACAATTAAGTTTAAAGTATAGGAAGTATTTGGCTATAATATTAAGACCTATGTATCTGGACATCACTTCTGCCGGATTTACTGCTGAGGAGTAAATTGTAGTGTCATCTGCAAATATTGATGCATTACAGGAAGTCAGCGCAGGGAAATCCGCCGTAAATAAGTCATATGTATAGTGTGGGTCCAAGTACTGACACTTGGGGTACACCAGCTACGATCTTACATGCTTCGGAACTATTCGACCCTACATAGACTTTGAAATACCTCTCACTGAGGTAATTTTGGATTAAAGAGATCAGGTATTTAGGAAACTTGTAATTAATTTGAGAATTAATTCCTGCCTTAATACTAGTGAAGAAGATGTTGATCAGTCGTAGTTTTTCATCGGTTCATAGGTATTTTGGAAGTCATGGATCACTGTTACTTGTGCTTATTACATTAGTTTTTTCCCCTGTCGGTGGATATCCGTTAGTCGGTGTCAAGATGCTGGGACTTTCTGCTGCCAGAATAGTATTTTCTCCTGACATCGGCGCGTTCATTTATGGGAAGATTTTCCTCAATGCCGAGATGTTTAGATGATTCCGCTCCGTCACCAGTTTTCCTTCTGACATGGACAACTCCGTAGATGGTGAATAATACTAATACCAGCTGTTTTCTGCGGGACGGACCAGCGCGAGCGGAGCCTTCCGGTAGATCAGAGCCGCGCAAAGTTTCGCTCCAAGGGAGCCGTATACCTGCGTAAAGAGGAGGGGACTTTGGATTGGAAAGGAGAAGAAAAGGATAGAAAGATGAGTTTCTCACTTTTCTTATATAAATGTACAATAATTCAAGATTATTGTGTTAAAATTTGAATTGGATAGGAGTAGAACTAACGGAAATATGGAGTTGTAAGTCTGCGCCGCTCCGATCCAGCTTCGAGCTATTTCTGTGCCTTATAAATTCAGTGTTTAGACTTTCAACGCGTTCAGCATGTTCAAAGTCATTGTAACTCAAAATCTACTTGACCGATCCTCTTCAAATTTGACACTCTTTAAGCAAATAAAATATGAGGTAGTGACGTCGAGATAATTTTTGTGTGTGCATTATAATTAGTTTTATTATTAAAAATAGGCTGATTTTTACCGGTTTTTTTCTTTAAATTCGTTTTTCTGACTTCAAAATGATGCCAAAAATTGAAAAATTGTCAAAAAAACAAAAAAAAAAAAAAAAAAAAAACAATCGCCGTCATTACCTCGAGAAACTCATAAACTAACCAAATATTTTCAATTGTTTGATTTAACCCGCTAAGGACCAACTAGTGCCAAATTGGCACCAGAGTTTTCTTCAACTAAGTGTAACTTTTAGAACTTTCACTTTCTCAAGGTTTCTATTGTTCGACAAACTTGTTCTAAGGGTCCTCTAAATCTCTGTACCGATGCCGCGTCAGTTACTTACAAATAACGGTTTTGAGAGGACGTCAAACTATTCGTAGTGCCTAATCGGCACTAGTTGGTCTTTTGACGTTGCGCAGTCGGTGTCTGTTCGAAATTTTAGTGAACGGTTTTAGCAACTCCAGAGGATATTTTTTATCCAAGTAAGTATGTTTCAAACGAAATTCTTGTAATTTTTTTTTCTTATATGTAATTATGATGAAAAATGCTGCAGCCGCACAGTGACGCTGCGGAGCACGAGATTTTTACCTACTTTATAATAATCATTTATAATAATATCTGGAATAAAGCTAAACAACAATAATTTTGTGAAATTTGTATATATATAAATACAAAATTTCTTTTTTTTTTAAATTCATTGTATTTGTTATTTTTTGTAGGATGGCTACGGCGGGCCGGGGGTACAATTTTCGCAGCAGCCGAGCTATTGTTCAAACGTTTACCGACTTCGATGATGAAAACAGTGAAGTTACAGATTCTGATGATGATGAATTTCTTCCTTCAGATACTGGAGATAGAGACAGCGAGCAATCACATGCCGAGGAAAACGGTGAGGAGGAAAACAGAGATCCAGACCCCCCTGCTTTTGATTCGGATTTAGAAAATGAAAGTGAGCAACAAACAAAGCGAAAGCGTGTCTCCGAGGCAGCTGCACGGCAACGCAGACGTGGTCGGCCCCGAAAAACTTTACCTGCGAAGAGCGGTATTAAATGGTCAACTAATTTACCTGACCGGCGCGGTAGGCGTTCCAGCGGTCATGCGACATTTCAACCGTCCCCTGCAAACGCGGCTCTCGAAATTGAAACACCATTAGATGCTTTTCAAGTATTATTTACACAAGAGATCATCGACATTATTGTATTACATACAAACGAAGAAATTGACCGTGAAATCGCACGTCTAAAATCTAACAATTTAGTCCTTCAGGCTTATCATTCACACACAACGAGTGAGGAAATCAACGCGTACATTGGTGTATTGATATTTAGTGCAGTTTTACATCAAAATAAACTGAGCGTGACGGATTTGTTTTCCGAAGAGTACGGTTCAAATTTTTGTCGCGCGGCATTTTCTAAAAACAGATTCAAATTTTTAAATTTGATGTTGCGATTTGATGACAAATCGACAAGAGAAGAGCGTTGGGCAAATGATAAATTAGCACCGATACGTGAGATCTGGGACATTTTTATTAAAAGTTGTACTGATTCGTATGAACCGTCGACAGACTGCACAATTGACGAGCAACTTATCGGTTTCAGAGGCAGGTGTTGTTTTAGAATTTACATGAAAAATAAACCGGATAAATATGGCCTGAAAGTGCTCATGCTAAATGACTCACAAACTTCTTACATGATTTCTGCAATCCCTTACGTAGGTAAAGTTACCCCTGAATCTGGCGACTCAGTTCCAACCTACTTTGTACGAGCACTTCTTGAATGTACTTTGATTCCTGGTACTTGGCGTCATTTGACGATGGATAGATGGTTCACCTCTGTTCCTCTTTTCGAATTATTGCGAAAAAGATATCAGTTGCGAGCGGTAGGAACTATTCATAAAAACAGATCTGAGATTCCGATTCAAATGAAAACTGCTGGTAAAGTTGGTTCATCGAAATTTGTATACACACCAACTTTATCTTTGGTCTCTTATACGCCAAAGAAGAACAAAATTGTTCTAGTGTTATCGTCGATTCATCACGGTGGTACGATAAATCGAACGACAGGAAAACCCGACATGATTATGTACTACAATGAGCATAAAGGAGGGACCGACACTTTTGACCAACACTGTCATACTTTCAACACAGCGCGCAGAACTCGCAGGTGGCCGCTAAAATTTTTTTTCAACATGATAAATCAAGCAACGATTAATGCACAGATTTTGTATAATTTGCATGTGCGTAATCAAAAACTCAACCGTTCAAATTTCATGAAAAGTGTAGCGTTCGCTTTGATTACGCCACATGCAAAACAGCGATTAAATTCGCGAACGTTGAAACTTTCTACCAAAAAAATCATTTCCAAAGTGTTGAAAATTGATTTACCTCAACCAGAAGTCCCAGAACTTTTCAGAGATGAAACTCGAGCTAAATGTGCTCTATGCCCCAACGAAAAGACAGGAAAAACGCGTACGCGGTGCGGAAAATGTATGCGCCGAATGTGTGATGAGCACCGTGCAGCAATTTGTACCTCATGTGCGTTGGGCGACGATTAGAATAGTACAAAGATAAGGAATTTAATAATTTTTGATAATTCAATTAATTTTTTTTTAATAAAATGTACGAAAATAAATTACTTTTGTATGAAAAGATACGAGACTCGTTTTTTTCCATTTCCGAAAAACACACAACTTTGACTAACCTTAAAAAATATTAAAATCATTTTTTTCCCTTAATGATTGTAATAGGCCTTTAGTCTACTTACTAAAGAATAACTACGATCAAGAATTTTGAAATTATAATGATTTATAAAAAAATGACACGCCAAAAACTAAAGCACTATTTTTTCATGAAACTTGTTTCGTTTCTCTGTAATTTTTATTAAAATGAAAAAAATACTATCAAAATCATTACGTTCATTGTGTTCCTGATTAAATTCCCTACAATTTGAATTAAATTTGAAGTTATTTGACCAAATCTGAGAGAAGTTATTACGGTCCAAAGTCGCGCGGTGCCAATTTGGCACTAGTAGGTCTGGAGTGTATATAAAAATGAAGTAGGACCTAAGCGGGTTAAGATAATCCAGTAATGAGTTCTGATTTCCACCGCAAAATGCCGTTTTTTTTAAAGAGTATCCGAAGATTTGCTCTCAATGGCTTATGTCTTAAAATTTTAGGCTAAAAATTTAATTGAATATTCTTGAAATGATACTTTATTATGTGTACAATTTTACAATTTTTAAATAAATTGAATTTACCATATGCTCAGGAAAAATTATCAAAAATGTGCTTAAAGTAAAGCGAATTACGAAAACTCTTCTGAAAAAATTACATTTCAGTGTTTCTAGCTGGCAAAACATACAAACATGTTGTATTCGGCCCGTCAGTTGATCCAGCAATTATTTGAGATCAAATATTCTGAGAAATCAATTTAAAGTTGCAGATCTTCAACGGAATAAACTCGTAAGGAACAAATTCATTTCAAATTTTCCTGGATCTAATTTTATGTTGAGATTAAAACGATTATGGATGGTTTCTGCCATACATATGCATACTTGTAGATATGTATGTATGGATGGGAAATCAAATAAGGTTTTCTGTTGCTGTTTTTGCACTTGGAAAACGAACAAAAAATATGAAAAGGTTTTGGACTCGCGACTTTAAAACACTTTATTCAATTTAACAGCTCTATTCTTTATTAACTTTATTCAATTTAACAGCTCTATTCTTTATTAACTTTATTCAATTTAACAGCTCTATTCTTTATTAACTTTATTCAATTTAACAGCTCTATTCTTTATTAACTTTATTCAATTTAACAGCTCTATTCTTTATTAACTTTATTCAATCCCTTCGACGTGATGTCGCGCGCGCTGTCTTCTCGCCACTGGTCGATCGATCATCGATTCCCTGTTCGCCGAAAAAGGTGCTGACCCGGTGCCTCGTGCCGCGGAGAATCCAGGTTGCCAATCGTTCAATTGTTGATCGATGACCGATCAAAGGTTGCTGTTCCAGTTTGAAATGGCTGATTCGACGCTCTGTGCCGGACGCGCGTGCGCTGCATCAACATCCTGGGCCGCCTTGAAATGTAGCATTTCAACTGAAAAATATTAAAAATACAAAGGGATGGCATTGGGCATTTCCTCCCGTTGCCAGTTGACGTTGAAAGGAGTTACTTAAAGGGCGCCCCGTCTCGCCCTACCTTATAAATTATTAAGAGGGGTTTAGGAAGGATAAGATGGATAAATGCGGCAAAAGAGTGGCTGTTAAAGTGTTGATCTTTTAAGTTTTTAACGAGGGGTAGAGTTTTGTTTGCCGTTGAAGACTTTCAAGAGTAATCGGGGTAGGGCTGGAAGAAGTAACCTCTTGTAGATCGTCCGATTGATTTAAGGTGCTAGCTGCTTCGATGTCCACTGATTTCGCACTTACAACAGCAATTGATTCCTTTCGTCTTTTTGCGTCTTTGTGTAATACGTAGGTAGTACAGGTGGTACATAAAGCCGCTAGGAGCCACCAACTTCTTCCGTATGTACCTCGGATCATGGTAATATTTACAATGAGTCCAAAAATATATTTGATCATTCGGAGGAAAATCCACAGGAACATGCAAACTGAGTAAAATATCCCAGTCTTTCAAGAGCCACCATGTACCTTGTAGGAAGCCTTTCATTTGGTCAAAATGGTCCTTGGAGAACAGATGAAGGATGTTAATCTGTTGTTGGTCAGTGTCATGCCTGGTGAGTGTTCGAGTGATAACATTCTCGATGGCTTTCCTCTCCGTTGGGTACATAACTTGCTTCCGAAGAGCTTCTGATGTTTCTGCCGAGTAAATTCCCGCGTTAATCAGATCGTGTGAATCTTCATAATTCCAAGGGATGTTCTGACAGGGTTTTAGACTCCCTGGAGAGTCCAATCGATGGCTCTGCTGTTGTGTCGTTCGAAATAGACAAACTTAGCGTTAACATAGGTGAGTAAATCCAAATTTTTCGAGTTATATGCCTTCTTCGTGAACCAATAACCGTAGGTTGATTTGCGAACAATTACCAGCCGTGAGCCGAGGATGTTCCGTCTGAAACCCATTATATCTGCATACGGAGATGGGTTTGACGACCTCCAATAAATGAATGCTTAAATATTATTTCTTAATGTTGATATGCTATACATATAACTTTAATTTGTATGCTAGTTATTAATAATAATAATGTAAGTTATAATTTGTAATTTGTTAGCTAACTTGATTATTCTTGGAATGGTAATCGATATATCTTACTGATGGGTCTTTTTAACACATTATTTACTGTTTTTAATGTAACGACCCGGACTTTATTGTCTTTTCCGGGATGTACTTCAAGTACCCGGCCCAGCTTCCATTGAGAGGGTAGCATGTGTTCCTCTTTGAGAAGCACAAGGTCTCCTGTGTGTATGATTGGCTGTTCTACTTGCCATTTGACCCTTTGCTGCAATCTCGGTAGATATTCAGATACCCATCTTTTCCAGAAGTCGTATCTTAATTTTTGCAGGTATTGCCATCGAGAAAGACAAGATACTTTGGAGTGATTCCATTCAATCTCGGGCAGTGACAGGGGTGCGTCTCCTATCAGGAATGTCCTGGAGTTAGCGGATTAAAATCTTCCGGGTCAGAGGTTATCGGACATAGCGGCCGGGAGTTTAGAATTGCCTCTATTTGCGTTAAGACCGTACTAAGTTCCTTGTATGTTAGATTTGCCTGGCCAACAATTCTTCTTAAATGATGTTTGATAGATTTTACGCCGGCTTCCCAGAGTCCCCCAAAATGAGGAGCTCCGGGAGGAATGAAGTGCCAGTTTATATTCAGGTTTGCGACTTGTTCGGAAGCAAGCTTAATATTCTGCTTGAGGGATTGCTGCATTTCTCTTTTCAATATTTTCTCTGCTCCGACGAAATTCGTTCCATTATCTGAATAAATCTCTTTACATAAACCTCGCCGAGAGAAAAATCGTCGCAACGGGGCCATGAAGGCTTCTGAGCTCAGGTCACTTACGACTTCTATGTGAATGGCTTTTGTGGCAAAACACACGAAGATAGCAATGTAAGCCTTTGCAATTTTTGCGTTCCTTGTTTTATTTAGTTTTATGTTGATAGGCCCGGCGCACGTACGGCAAAATTATGGATTTACGACGACAAAAATATTTATGATTAAAATCCATCACGATAATGTTTTACCTACATATATTGAGTGTTTATTATCTCTCTGGAATAGTTTAAGTATTCCTAAGTAGATACCTATCTACATATAATTAAGTATTTGGTACTTTTAAAATATTTGTAAAAAATAAGTATGTTTCATACAGACATAGCAGATTATAGCAAGACATTTAGTACATAATAATTATTATGAGAAAATCATTGAAGAAAAATGATGTACCATCTTCGTAACCACTTTGTTGAAGAAGTGCTCGGATTCTACTTATTTAGTTTGTTCAAAATATAGTTAAATAAGCGTGTTCTTCAGAAGCTGTATACGATTACGCCATATCCCCGATACGTGGAAGCGTGTGAGGGTAGTTTTTATTCCGAAGGCAGGTAAACGAGGCCACGAACTGGCAAAAGATTTTAGA
Organism: Dysmachus trigonus; assembly: GCA_949715965.1. NCBI lineage: Eukaryota > Metazoa > Arthropoda > Insecta > Diptera > Asilidae > Dysmachus > Dysmachus trigonus. Next base: position 31,036,851 of record OX454321.1, on the reverse strand, counting down.
CCAATTAGCCTAACCTCCTTCGTATTAAAAACATTTGAACGTATATTAGATACTCATATTCGGCGGCTTTTAGTTAAATCGCCACTATCTAAGGCCCAGCACGCATACCTCAAGGGAAGATCTACCGAAACAGCTCTTCATGAGGTAGTACGCTCGATCGAATACTCCTTAAATTATAAACAATACGCGCTAGCTGCCTTTTTAGATATAGAAGGTGCTTTCAATAATCTCCGCACTGAGGCAATCCACGAAGCACTTTCTGCTCGGGGAGTGCACGATAGTCTTAGCCACTGGTTACTTACCATGCTAAGAACTAGGATAATACAGGCGGATCTAGGAAACAGCCACATTACCAGATTTGTGTCGAGAGGAACTCCTCAGGGGGGAGTAATTTCTCCTCTACTCTGGCTGCTGGTTATGGATAACATTCTCTCGAGTCTGGGAGAAGAAAGAATCAAAGTGGTTGCCTATGCAGACGACTTAGTCATCTTAATTTCTGGTATTGATCTCTCCGTGATCAGTGATATCATGCAGAGAGCCCTGGATAAGGTGAACGCCTGGGCCACGAGTTGTGGCCTTTGCGTTAATCCAAGTAAAACAGAATTGGTGCTGTTTACTACCAGATACAAGATACCTAGTTTCAGAATTCCCAGTCTGAATGGACAAGTACTGGCCCTATCGCCTTTTGCAAAGTATCTTGGAGTAGTCCTTGATTCTAAGCTTAGCTGGAGGTTAAACATAGATGAGCGGATAAGGAAAGCCTGTATAGCCTTCTATGCTTGCAAAAAAGCTTTCGGTAGGAGATGGGGACTCACACCAAAGATGGTGTGGTGGATGTACACAGTTGTGATACGTCCAATCCTCACCTACGGTGCGCTCGTCTGGTGGCCTTGTTTGGAAAAGAAATGCAATATCCTAAAAGTTGGCAGAGTACAAAGAACCGCGAGTCTGGGCGTGTCGGGAGCCTTACGGTCCTGTCCAACTGATGCCCTCAATGTACTTTTGTATCTTTTGCCTATCGATCTTCACATAAAATGCCTGGCAGCTATTTGTGCGGTCAGGCTTAAAGAGTCGGGATGCTGGACTGCTAGATCGTACGGTCACGGTAAAATCCTGGAGCTGGTACCTGGGGAACTGGCAAAATGTAAATCGGACTACACTGTTCCCATACTTTTCTCTGAGAAGAATTTCAGAGTAAGGCTCCCTACGAGGGAAGAATGGGAAGAAAATGATATACTGAGCCACTTCGACGCAGCGATTTTCGCAGACGGCTCCAAAACTGAGATGGGAGTTGGGGCCGGGATCTTCTCAACAGATCTAAATGTCGAAGAGTCTTTCCGCCTTCCTGATCATGCGAGCGTTTTCCAGGCGGAAGTGTTAGTGATCATGAAAGCATGCTTCATCTTGGGAAATTCCGCAAGCCAGAAACGGATTGCTATTCTAACTGACTCCCAGGCCGCTATCAGAGCTCTCGATTCGGCTATCGTATCTTCAAAACTTGTAGAGAAGTGTCGTGAATGCCTGGCCAAGTTAGGTAACAGCCTTGATATCACGATACTCTGGGTTCCAGGACATAGGAACATAGGAGGAAATGAAGGGGCTGACTGCCTGGCTAGGCAGGGCGCTACAAGGGAGGAAGCTCAGATGGAGCGAGTTCTTACTCCTCTGGGATCGATTAAAAAGGGAATTCAGGCCCATTTTCTTGCTATTGCCAACAAAAATTGGAAAAATCTTCGCACTTGCGCTATTTCTAGAATGACATGGCCCTCCTACGACAGGAAGAAAACGCAAGAGCTTCTAAATCTGACCCGTGAGAACATGGCCAGAGTTATGGCGGTTTACACTGGTCACTGGCCCATAGGTGAGCACGCAGCTAAGCTAGGGATCCCCTTCAACCCTTACTGCCGCAGTTGCGAAGACCCAAATGAGAAGGAGACGCCTGTCCATTTTCTGTGCAAATGTCCGGCCCTTGCTGTGGCCAGACATCGCGCAATGGGTGATTATTTTATTGATGATCTCAGGGAGATGTCCAAAAAGCGGGTTAGTGACATTGTTCACTATCTCAATGCCACAGAATGGCTTTAGCCCAAGGCGAAGTTTCCCTGTCCACTAAACCACCCCAAACACTTTAATAACCTGATCATAGTTAGATTGTTGCGGTATCAAAATGGCGCCTTTGTAGCGCTAATTGGATTCCGACGAGAATCGACGTTGGAATCGCCACCTAAACCAACCAACCAACCAAGCGTTCAATACATGTAGACGAGCAAAACTTAAAGAAACTGTCTCTTTTTATAACGAAATATAGTTTTATTCTTGTAAAAGTTGACACTTTCATGGAATCCTTTCGACTACAAAAATGAAAAAAACTCAAAGACGTGCAGATATGTGCAAATAAAACCAGTTTCTTATAAAAAACAACATTCAAACCTTTTGATTAATATACAGTTTAAATTGTTACTCCTTGGAACTTTTTTTAAAAGCTTCCATGAATTTTATTTTTAAAAAAAACACGATTATTTTGACTCTGTTGACATATTTAGGCATTTCTTCATTAAAAATGTTTATAATAAGTCATGTATAGGTTTATAATAAAGTACTTACAGCATGGCAATGCCTCCATATTAAAAAACAAAGTTTCACTTCACGACAAGGCACATAGACACAACGTATTCACACTGATTTTGGTAAAATACTGGCAGCACGATCTACAATAAGTGGAAGAGTCGAACAATAGGGGTTCTAACAAACTGGTCTCGCTCACTCATTAAAACCTTTTGTTGGGTTTTGTTTATTGAAGACTTGGGAATATCTAGGATAGGAAATAGATGTATTTCAAACAATTTGTTTTTATTACTTTTGTCGTCGTAAATCCATGATTTTGCCGTATGTGCGGCGTAGTCTATGCCAACCGCATAGAATGGCCTTTTAAAGGTAGTTCGATCTCGAGGTAAATCACCCATAATCTGTGTAGGGGAACTCTTCTTCCATCTGTGACATGTCACGCACATATGGAAACGTTTTTTGATAATTACCTTAGCTCCTGGAATCCAATAATTCTTTCTCAACTGGGCCAACATTAAATTCGGACCGCCATGATAGGTATTTCTGTGGATATGATCAATTAGTAATGCTGTTAAGTGCGCTTGTCGCGGCAGAATTATCGGATGTTTTTCTGCAAAGGAGACACCCGCGTGCTCTAGTCGTCCCCCAACTCGAAGTATGCCATCAACATCCAGGAAGGGATTAAGAGCTATTATATGGCTCGTTTTCGATACAGGGCGGCTAGTCTGGAGATCATTAATTTCCTCCAGATAAGAGCGTTGTTGACACTGCTTAATTATTGTGGTTTTAGCTTTATTTATTTCTGCAGTTGAAATTGATGGTACTACCACTTGGCGATCTTGAATCACAATGGTGGTTTCAGCTCTGACTGGTTTAGGCAATGAAGCATTTGTAGGTTGCATCCTCTTAATGCTATTGATAAATCTCTGGCAATACGCTAGTATGCGGCACGCTCTGATATAATTGGAATATTTCTCTATGAATTCTTCTTTGCTTGTGTTAACATGATAATTACTGACCCTCTTTTTTTCCTTGAGAGATTCTTCTGATTCTGCGATATCTCTCTTAGGCCATTTGTCCTCATTCTCATTTAACCAGCTCGGACCCTTCCACCATTTGGCATGATTTGTTAATTCGGAAGCGAACATTCCTCTGGAGGCCATGTCAGCAGGGTTCTCTTCTGACGGCACATGTCGCCAGATAGCTTCGGGTGCATGTTGATGTATCTCTGCTACTCTATTTGCAACAAAGGTCTTCCATCGGTTAGGATGACTTTTTACCCAAGATAAGGTGATCATAGAGTCTGTCCACAAATTAAACTTGTGGTGAGAGCCAAAGCTTTGTTTTAGATGATTCACTAATTTTGCTAAAAGATGTGCCCCACATAATTCTAACCTTGGGAGGGTAATCGTTTTAACAGGTGCAACCTTGGTTTTTGATATGATGAGATTTGTTGTGATATGTCCCTCCTTGGTTACAACTCTTGAGTAGATCACTGCAGCATAAGCTCTCTCAGAACTGTCGCAGAACCCATGAAATTCCAGAGATGAAGAGGATATAAATTGGAGCCAGCGTGGTATTCTGAGGCTTTCTATGGCTTTTAGATCTCGAATGAAATTACACCATTCTACTTGAAGATTATTTGGGATCGGGCAATCCCAATCCAACCCAGCGAGCCACAGTTTTTGAATGAGAATTTTCCCGTAGATAATTATTGGGCTCAACCAGCCTAGGGGATCATACAGTTTTGCAATTTTTGAGAGTATGTTGCGTTTCGTAGGAGGACCGTCCATATTTACGTTTACCTTATATTGAAACGTGTCTTCGACTGGATTCCAAATAATTCCCAATGTTTTGATTGTGTTTTTCTCTTCTAGATGTATAAGAGATTCAGGAGATATGTCCGCGGGATCTAAATTTTGCAAGATAGCTGGGTGATTAGCGGAAAATTTTCTTAGATGAAAGCCTCCTTCTTTTGCGATCAACTCTTCTTTCAATTTATTGGTTATAGCAATTGAGTCACTGCCTGTTAATACATCATCTACGTAAAAATCGGATAAAACGCATCTAGAAGCCGAGGGAAACTGAGCTTTCTCATCTTCCGCAAGTTGATTTAGCGTTCTTATGGCTAAATATGGCGCACAAGAAACCCCAAACGTGACGGTAAGCAATTTATAATCTCTGATAATGTCATCTGTCTGAGGGCGCCAAAGTATTCGCTGATAATCGGTATCCGCTGGATTTAGCCAAATCTGCCGGTACATTTTCTCAATATCGGCGGTAAAAACGTATCGGTGAAACCTCCATTTCATAATTATGGTAGTGATATCTTACTGTAAGGAGGGACCCGTTAATAATACGTCGTTGAGTGATGCGCCTGAAGTGGTTTTACATGATGCATCAAATACTACCCGTAGTTTTGTAGTAAGACTGCTCTGTTTAAACACGTCATGGTGTGGAAGATAATTAATGTTGCCTAAATTGTTCGTGGCCTTTTCAATTGAGGTTTCGACCATATGACCTGATCGAATATAATCTTGTAGTACACTGTTGTATTCTTCTAGAGCATTTTTGCTTTTTAAACCTTTTTCGAGTGATAGATATCGTTTCATTGCGATATCTCGAGAAGCACCCAAAGAAATGTTGCTGTTATTTCCTTCTTTAAAAGGTAGTCGGACTACATATGATCCATCATCTTTTCTGAAATGTGTACTTTTAAAGAACTTTTCACAGTGCACATCTTCAGGTCATTGTCGATTGTGCGCTGGTATCTCTTCGATCTCCCAAAATTGTTTAAGATCAATATTAGGCTCAATGGTATTGATCAGTGATACGATTCGAGGTGGAGAGACTGTAGTCTCACATAATTCTCCAGAGAGAATCCACCCGAATATGGTGTTTTGTGCTAATGGCGTACCGGGAAGACCAAATTTGACCCCGTTTAGCAGTATCATAGGGTATACATCAGCACCAATCAAGAGATCAATTCTGCCGGGCGTATGAAAAGTTGGATCAGCTAATGTTAATCCCTTAACATGTTCCCAACATTCAACGTGTACTCGTTTAGACGGTAGAAGATCAGTGAGGGTTTCCAAGACAATTGCATTTACGGATATATCACTGGCCGCTCCCGGCCCTGAAATTTTTAGCTCTGCGATTCTATTCGATGTAGCTGAGCTCGAATTCGCTAGTCCAGTGACGTTGACTAGCGCACTTGAGAATTTAAGTTTCATTCTGCGCATAGCTGAGTTAGTGATGAAGCTAGCTTGTGAACCTGGGTCTATCAGAGCACGTGCCTTCTGAATTCCTTCAGCTGTTTTTATATTGACAACGGCTGTGGCCAAGAGCACTTGTTTGTTTCTTTTGATAAAATGAGTTGCGATATTAGACGCCACAGGTTTTTCATTAGCTTCATGTTGCTTGTTAGCATAGGTCAGGGAGGTGGCCGTGGATGGCAATGACTTATGCACATCGGATATGTTTGGGCTGCGCTTAGTCATTGCTTCATGAAGTAGTGAATAATGTTTTCCGCCGCAAGAGCTACATTTAGTAGAACTTAAGCACTTATTAGCGGAATGATAGTTGCCTAAGCAATTTAGGCAGGCTCCCTTTGACTTTGCCAATTTTAATCTTTCTTGAGCGGCAGATTTTAGGAATTTTCCACAAGATCGTAATGAATGCTTTGACCCAATTCTACAGGGTTCACAAGATAGATTTGCTGAGTGGTAGGATTGTATATGGTGTTTTGTTTCCGATTTTGCCTGCTGTGGCTTTGGCTTGGAAGGGGAAATTGCTTCCAAAGTTCGGAATCGAGATTCCAAGAATCTTTTTAAAAGATCCCATGTAGGAACGCAAGTAGTGTCCCCAATTGATTCTTCCCAAGCTTTGTGGGATTCATAAGGTAGTCTTTGGGTCACCAAGTAAACGACTATGGGATCCCAGTGTAGGGTATTGATCTCTAGATTATTGAGAGAAACAAGACACTCATTTGTCGTATCCAACAGAGCTTTAATTGAGGCGGCAGAGTCACTGGCGAGTTTTTGTTGCTGAGTAAGCGTTTTAAGAAGCGTGGCGACTAGAACACGTTTATTGTCGAATCGATCTTTTAGCGCTTTCCATGCTGCGCTATAATTCGCATTCGTGATATTGAATTGTTTGATGACATGTGCGGCTTCTCCTACTAAAGTAGTTTTCAGATAATGAAGCCTTTGCACATCATCCAGATTAGAGTTTTGATGGATTACGGAATGAAATAGATCCCGAAAACTCACCCAGTCATTGTAATCACCCGAAAATTTGGGTAGGGAAATTCTGGGGAGATTATGTTGCACCGAATGAATTTGATCACTTGAATGCGATGTGATATTTTCGGGACTTCGTGGAGCTGACGATTCTGCAGTTTTCTCTGCTTTTTCGATTTTTTCTAAAATATCAACTAGTTCACCTTAAAATTCATAAAATCGTTCTTCCCACTGAGAATAGTGATCTTCTGTGAAATATTCTGCCGAAAGATCTTCGTCTGACTTTGATTGGCTGATTTTCTCTTCATTCGCGAGAAAACTTTGCCATAAATCATGCCAGCCGTTCAGGCGAGCGATATAGAACCCGCGCGTTCTTTTTGCTATCGCCGCTTTTTTGGTATTGGAGATAAATTTAATCATTTCCCAATGGGAAATCGAGTCAGCTATTCTTAAGGAACTCATTCAGAAATAAATCCTAAAATCACTCAATGAAGGAATATATTCGATGCATTCCTTGTTACTGATTAAGACGCTAGGAGGAAGGAATACACTTGTGAATCGCGTGAATATCTGTGAAGGGTGTTCCACGATTTCCCTTTTATAACCGGTTTTTGTCTTATCTCTCCCTTGCCTGTACATTTTTAACATGATGAGTCCTGAAAAGCTCTGACGGTTACGTAATTCTCTTCCAGTTGTTCTAACGGCGCACTAAAGTGAGTTTTTTTTTTAAGTGTTATTGAAGTGAGTTTTATATTGTGTGTAATTTATGTTTCATTTGTTAAATTTTGAAATTTTATTTTTATTGTATTGAATAAATGAAATAATAAAAATTAAAACAATTACTTAAAAGTTTTGAACTTTTCATTTATTATTCCTATATTCCTATGTGATTTTTCAAAGCTATCGTCGTTTTCAGCAATTAAGAAGATGTCAACCTGAGTCAAAAACGAAGATGTAAAAAGTATAACCACCTTCAAAAATTCCAAAATATTAATATTAATATTTTGGAGTTTTTGAAGGTGGTTATACTTTTTACATCTTCGTTTTTCACTCAGGTTGACATCTTCTGAATTGCTGAAAACGGAGTTCAAGTGAAGCGATATCAAAAAGCCTTTATTGCTTCCTTTTGGACTGAATATGATGCCTTCTGAATTGCTTCTAGGTAGTACGAATAGGAAGGGAATATAAAAGCTTTTGTTCTCCTTCGTTCCGCGGACATGCCTATGTTAAAAAGATATAGAAGAGGATACGGAGGGTGATGCATTCTCTGCTTCCAGAGAAAGCTTCGGTACGCATGGTTGGATGCTTCCATTTCCCATTGGGTTGCTCTCCCAACGATTTTTGCGACTTAAGAAGCGCATTGATACGCGAATATTCACCCTCACTATCTCTCGACTCGTTAAATTTCTCGGCTTGAGACATTTTACCCTCGGATTTTTTTCTTTTACACACTAACACGCTTCACTCTTATTGCCTAGGATAGGGAAAGGTGACTTACGTGAATAATGAGGAGATACCAGTACTGTACAGATGCTGCTGGATGTTGTAGACTCGAAGGACCAAAATGTTTTTGCACTTGGAAAACGAACAAAAAATATGAAAAGGTTTTGCACTCGCGACTTTAAAACACTTTATTCAATTTAACAGCTCTATTCTTTATTAACTTTATTCAATTTAACAGCTCTATTCTTTATTAACTTTATTCAATTTAACAGCTCTATTCTTTATTAACTTTATTCAATTTAACAGCTCTATTCTTTATTAACTTTATTCAATCCCTTCGACGTGATGTCGCGCGCGCTGTCTTCTCGCCACTGGTCGATCGATCATCGATTCCCTGTTCGCCGAAAAAGGTGCTGACCCGGTGCCTCGTGCCGCGGAGAATCCAGGTTGCCAATCGTTCAATTGTTGATCGATGACCGATCAAAGGTTGCTGTTCCAGTTTGAAATGGCTGATTCGACGCCCTGTGCCGGACGCGCGTGCGCTGCATCAACAGTTGCTGACAAAAGCGAAGCTTTTTCTTGCTAAAGTTTTCCGTCAACAGCAGAAGGTGCGGACATGAATTACATATGTCATATACACAGCCTGACTTATCTTCCTAAAATACGCTCTGGGCTGTTTAACGAAATGGAACCCAGAATACCATTTTTTTTTAAATTTTACGTAAAATTCATGTATGAGTCTTATTTCAAATATAAGCGATTTATTTGTTCCTCCCTTCGCCACTAAGTAAACATTAGCTTGAGATTTTATTTCGAGTTACTGTCCTTGCCTATCTAAAACATCTTCCTTGTAATGTGTTCGTTATATGTTGGTTTAATTAATTATGTGTCTTGTCATATCATATTCTAACAAGTGTCTAGATAGACTGGAGCCCTATAACTCACGCAAAAGTACTAGCCTTCACGAAATATATTTGTTGTGAGTTGTTTGCTGCCTACTGGTGATATTCCAAATGGTAAAGTTTTGCATGATATGTAAGAAACGATGATAACTTTGAGTGCAGTGTGTTGCATGACAGTTTAAGGGGTTATATACAGTCAGGATTTTTAGAAAATCGATTTTTTTATTATTTTATTTTTGTAATGTATATATATTAAAGTACAGCCACAGAAAATTTCATGTCAATCCGGTAAACATTCTCGAAGTTACACGCATATTTGTAATGACGTGTTCGAGTTTTTGTACTAAATGTAAAATGCTTTTGAAACTTTAAACGCGTTTTTCTCAAAACTGTGTTCTTATAGTCGGTGAGCAAGATTTCTCGGAAACGGCTGAACGGATCAGTTTCAAATTTTAACATAAGCTTCTTAGGTATATTTTTTAGTAATTAATCGAAGCTTTTTGCTCACCGATAAATATTTTCCATTTTATAAACAATTTAGAGCGAAAATTGTTGTTAAAAATCGATTTTTTTTTTTAAGAAGCCGCCATTTTGTCAAAAATTCTTATTTTGGTTATTCCTTCGATTGATTACGAGATAAAACAATATACTAACGAAATAGTTTTGGTTTTTCCATTTTGCATGATCCAGTCTAGAGATATCGTGCACACCGCAAAACGCTTTTTTTTAGAGTTGCTCCCGGAGATCAGCTGTAGCACCTTTTAAAATAATTATTTTTACAAATAAAAAACATTAAAATACACTCAAGAGTTACCATTATATGTGTACAGAATTTTACATTAATAACTTAAAAGATCATCTCAAGAAAAATTCTTGAAAAATCGACTTTTTTGGGCCTTCTGACTGTATATAACCCCTTAATTCTTTTTGAAGGATTATTTCAGATAAACATTTAAGAAATTCACTCTCAGGAAATTATGGTTGCTGATTACTTCTATAGTTGGTAGATTCGGGTTAATTTTGAATTTCTTTCAGAAGTTCGTCACTGATAAAGCAAAAAATAATTTAGTGTAGTAGGTTTCACTCGGATGATTTCTTCCTGGAGCAGTCATCGCAATATCTACCATACAGATTTCATTAAAAGTTCACAAAAATATATGGATAACCTAAAAGATACTTTTATAAAAAGTAATTTTATTACTTTCGCTCTTAACTTAGACTGAGGTTACGTGAGCGGAAATTTTTCCGCTTTCTACAGGAGAAGAAAATAATGGTTATACAAAAGGTATGTTACCATAAAATGCAAAGAAAATATTATAATTTATTATTGGTCCAACTCACTACAATCTTGCATTATAATTTTCCTAAAAATTCGGTAGCCTCCCTTCCTTTTCGTTGTTTTTCCGAATCTTTGTCCTGTCTTTCATACAGCCCCGAAAGCAAGCACTAAACGGGAGTCTACTGTACCTATACCTAAAATCGTTGGTGCGTCTGTTAGCTATCGTTTATCTTCTGACCGACTTGACCGTTTGAGGTCATATTTTTACTATAGCTGCGTTCTTTTGTGCACTTGTTCCAGAACAGCCCATACATTTGTTGTCGAGACAATGGATCATAGCTACACTAGTATCCGATAGGTGACGTTGGTGTCAAGTTATTTCATATTTACAGGAAAATGCATGAAAATTTGTACTTTTTTTGTTTTGGGGGGTTTTGGGGAATGCTCACTTCAAATCCGTCACCTAAATTTAGAAATTTAAGATGGCGGAAACAATTATTGGTATCATCGGATTTTAATGATTATTCTGAGACCACTAATTTTGAATATTGTCAAATCCAAGATGGCGGATCAATTATGGCGACAAAAATGTCTCGACTTCAACGGTTTTTAGACACACTGTCGGGGTATTTGTCACAGGATCGATTACAAACACAGCTTACTTGCACACGACTTTTTTTTATTTAACTCCTAACTTTATATAATACTCCGGATTCTAATTTGGTAATTTATATAGGGTGTTTCACATAGCGTATGCCAAAATGAGAATTGTTAAGGACAAACAAAGTATTGTATGACATGGGGTGACAATCTCAACCGTTTGGAAGTTACAAGGTAATTCATAAATTCGGAATTTTCATGGCATGAACATCATTAGTTCATTTTTATCATTTGATCTACTGTATTATCGTCGCTGCAGTCTTAATTCGGTTAATTAATTCCTCTCTAGTGTTAACAGGCGTTAAATAAACTTCAGCCTTCATTGTTTTCCACACGAAAAATTCCAATGGAGTAAGGTCTGAAAATCGGTCCAGGAATCCAAGGAATCGGTCCACATTGTCCAATCCAGCGTTTAGGATATTTTTCATTAAATATTGTCCCCACAATGCTAGCAGTATGCTCTGGTGATCCATCCTGTTGGTAAAACATTGCCTTTCGATTATCCAGAGAGACGTCTTCCAGTAGGTTTGGCAGTTTATTCTCCAAAAAGTACGCATAACTTTGTTTATTAAGCCTTGCGGCACAATGAATGGTTTTATTAAATGGGTGCCGATGATACTGTGGCAACTTGAGCAAGCAAGTTAAATTTTTGAATTGTCTGAGTAGGCCTTGCTGCGAGAATTGAAAGTTTTTATTTGAATTTTTTGGTGAGAAAATCAAAGTAGGCGAGGTAGGGAGAAAAAGAAACAAAAAATAGTTAAAACGTTCAGTTTAGGAATTCTTACGATATAACACAGACGGAAATAAATCAAATTAAATAAAAATTGTATTAACTTATCTTAAATAGTAGGATTAATTTGTATGAGATACATAAAATATACAATCCTCTATAATACTAACCAAAACAATAACTCTAATTGTCTGCTGGAATTAGGCTGTCCTTATCCGATGTGGATTTGTATTCGAGCAGATATGGAGGTTGTGGAAGTTTGTGATACCATTCCAGATGAATTGCGATTCATCCGTCCACAGAATTTAGTCCAGAAACGCCTTGTTCTCTATGTCGCATTCGAAAAGACAACTGCAGAATTCCAATCTTCTCTCGAAATCTCCTTGCAGTAGTCCTTGGACTTGGATATGGTGGTATGGACGCAAGCCATTTCGATAAATAACCCTCCAAACATGAGCTGAAGACACTCCTTATAGTCTTGCGACTCATTTTGTGCTCCTTTTAGGGCTTTTTTTGCGAGGGTGATTATTTGCTGCTTGATATCGATAGAATCTTCCAATTTTCCAGATCGCGAATACCTGCTTTTTGAAGTTACTACCGGGACTGTACAATGTTATGAGTGAAAAATGTGGAGTAACATCATTGAATGAATTTTTTAATTTATTGACGTTGGTAATATCGTTCAAAGAAAACCTTGAAGCTTCTGATTCAAACACACTTCCCAGACTCGATAACAGAAGATGATGGACCCTCTAGGGGATCACTGGAACTTGGTCCTGAGATCCCCTTACGGGCCGGCAGCCTCTCTGGTCGCATCTTTACCCCAAGAAGAATTGACTGGGCAACTGACTCATTCAAGGCCTTCAAATCTCCTGGAGGAGATGGCATATTCCCAGCTCTACTGCAAAAGGGCCCGAGAGAAGAATTATCCTGTGCGACAAAACAAAGAGAAAACAATTTATTTTAGAAGAATTCATCCAATGAATAACTAAATTTCCAATTCTTTTACTTTTTTGAAAGGGCATTGTGTTGGTAATACTCACCATCATTTTTATGTGATTTAACGGTTATCTGAAGGAGAATAAAAAAAACAACGCCAAATTGTGCATTTCGAGTGCGACAAAACAAAGAGAATTTAATTTCAAATTCGAAAAAAGAAGTAAAATCAACTAAATTTAACAAATATTAGTAAGGGGTTTTCCCTCCTTTTGCTTTAATTAACGAAAAAACCCTTCTTGGAAGCGATTCGTACAACTTTTTTAAGAAATCTGAGGGTATTCTTTTCCATTCGTTAATTATTGCATTTTTGATAGGTAACCCCAGACATCCTCGATAATATTGAGGTCAGGGGAAACTGCTGGCCACTGAAGAACATTAACGTTGCTGTCTATGAGATGCATTTTCACAATCCTTGCTGAATGAATTGCAGCGTTATCGTGTTGAAAAATGAAATTATTAGACTCAAATTTTTCCCGAATTTTAATTACATATTTGTAGCTTTAACAATTCCAAATATTTTTGGCTATTCTGGCGGTCACTGACAAATAATAAGTCAATACATCTGTAATAGGAAATGGCAGCCCATACCATTACTGAGCCTCCACCCATTTGTCGCTTATGTAATACAGTAAAACCCGCTTAAATGCACATCCAATTTGTCAGAAAATTTCGTGCATTTAAACGGTTTGTGCATTTAAACGTTTTTAAGATAAATGCACATGTTGTGCATTTAAGAGAGCTCGGATTACTTTTTTTCAGTTTGGTTAATTACATAGCGTTCTGTTTTCGTCTTTACGAATTTTAATTTTACCAAAATTAAACAATTACAATCCGCAATTTACAAGGTCCACCCGCCAACTCAAAAAGACTGAAATGTCAAAGCAAAGACTAACGAGAAAGTGTTCTTCTTCTTTGCCTTTAAATGGTAACCACCGAGGGGACAATGTAAAAGTACTACACTTCTACAGAAATCGAATTTTTGACATTACATATTTGTTCATTTAAAATATGTACATTGCATTTATCCGGTTATTTTTTAATTCAAATAGAAAATTCGTGCCTGAAATTAATGTGCAAATAAGAGGTTTGTGTATTTAAGAGGTGTGCAATAATGCGGTCTTTGTTTCTACACATTAATAAGGCAAAAAATTCGGTGCATTCGCATCGTGTGCAATAAAAGGAATTGTGCAGTAAAGCGGGTTGCATTTAAGCGGGTTTTACTGTACTAGCGGATCTTTCCTTAAATCATGGAAGTAATAGTCGTAACCATCTGGACCGTCCAGATTGAATTTCTTTTCGTCTGAGAAGACTACTTTCTTCCATTCCTCTGTCCAGGACATATGTTCTTCAGCCCAGGACAAACGAGCTTCAACATGTCTGGGTTTCAGTGCGCGAGTACGCTTGATTTTTTTTCGTTTTAGATGGTTACAGGCTTTTATTAGCCTTTGAACGGTTCTAACGGATGCTTTCACGTTTAGTTCACTCTTTATTTTCGCAGCGGACTTCATTGTATTTGATGCTTTTCTCAGAATAGTCCTTTTTTCCCTCTCAGTAATTTCTATTGGTCTTCCAATTTTCAATTTTTGTCCGGAAATATTGTGTTTTTTTAAATATCTGTATATTGTTGATAAACCTTTTCCTAAAGCCGACGCAATATCTGCAGGTTTCCACTTTTTTTCAATTAACTTTTCCAATCTCTCCAACTCCGATTTAGTCAAATATTTTCCTCTTGGCATTGTTAAAAATAAGCTTGACACTCTGTTTTTCAATAACTAGAAATTCATAGAATTACCCAAAATCTGGAAAATACAGTTATCTGCACGAAAACCGAAAGAAGAGTGAAAAATTAAAAATATTCTCTTTGTTTTGTCTCACTCGAAATGCACAATTAGGCGTTGTTTTTTGTATTCTCCTTCAGATAACGGTTAAATCAGTTAAAAATTTTGGTGAGTATTACCAACACAATGGCCTTTCAAAAAAATAAACAAATCGGAAATTTAGTTATTCATTAGATGAATTCTCTTAAAATATATTATTTTCTCTTTGTTTTGTCGCACAGGATAATACGAGCTATTATCAAAGTGACAAGAGCCAGTTTTACATTAGGAATAATCCCTGCTGGGTGGAGGGATGCGAGGGTTGCTTTTATACCAGAGGGCGGAGAGAAATCCCATTATCACCTATGCAGCAGCCATATGGTGGAACAAAACGGAGCAGTCTACGGCAGTTGCCACACTTAACAGAGTGCAAAAACTTGCCTGTATTGGAATCACAGGGGCTATGAAAACATTCCCCACTGCGGCCTTAGAAGTGCTGGTAGACCTTTTACCGCTCCACCTATATATACAAAAGGAAGCGGCTAGCAACACACTAAAACTTCAAAATAACAGGTCATCTTAATGCCCAAGGAAACGAAGAACACTCACATATAATGAGGGTGTTCTCACATGACCCGCTGATTCAGGGCCCGTCAGACCTGATATTAAAAAGACCGAATTTGGACGTACCATTCAAAACCTTAATAAATCACCGACAGTGGTGGAAAGAAAATAAAAACCCCGCCCGACTGGGTGTCAATGCGTAGTACACAGACAGCTCTAGATGCGACGGATTCTCCGGAGCGGGTGTCTACGGACCCAATTGCCAGATATCCTTGGCCTTAAGGAGAACTCCCACAATATTTCAGGCTGAGATAATTGCTATAGATACCTGCGTCCGAACCACCATAGGAAAGGGAATGAGAGGTGCTAAAATATGGATTTTGACAGACAGCCAAGCAGCGATTAGAGCGCTCTCTAGTTATACTATAGAGTCGGATCTAGTTTGGTGTTGTCTGTCAACGTTAAAAATACTTGCAAAGTCCAATAGGCTTACCATAGCCTGGGTACCGGGCCATGAAGGAATAATTGGTAACGAGAAGGCGGATGAACTTGCCAGAAATGGAGCTAAATCCGGTTTCATCCGACCAGAGCCTTAAGGCGCGTTTCCAATACAGCGTGGAGTTCAGCGCCAAAGTAGGCCCGTTCCAAATGGCAGCGCAGAGTATGTTCGAAATATTCAGAGCTTTCGAAATCATGTGTCATTTTTTTGGCAAATGTCGTGTGAAGAGTGAAGATTGTATTCTTGTAAATTAATTAAAATTGTAGGAAATAAAGTTGCAGCTACCCTTGCAGTAGCTCATTACATAAATATATTTCAGAATTGTCGATTATTAAAGAAGTTCGAAAATATACGAGCCATCTGTAGATGACTTAGTGCAACTCATCCGAAAACACAAATTTGAATAACTAATTTTTGCCAAAATAACGAGCAATTTTACAGAATATTATATTCTGTAAACAAATTAGTCAAGTAATAAATTTATTTCGTATATAAGAAGCAATAATTTTGCCAATTTTGCATTCCAAGAAAGAAACTTTGCAGCAGCGCCATCTCGTATTAAATCAAGTTCGAAAGCTTTCGACATCTCCAGCGCGGAAGTAGAAGTAGGTCCCACTTTCACGCCGACTCTCGGATTCAGAGTGAGATTTTTAAAGAGACAAAAGATACAACTCTATCGTGTGAAGTGTAGAGATAGAAAATACTCTGAATCTCCACGCTGTATTGGAAACGCGCCTTTAAGGCGCGTTTCCAATACAGCGTGGAGTTCAGCGCCAAAGTAGGCCCGTTCCAAATGGCAGCGCAGAGTATGTTCGACATATTCGGAGCTTTCGAAATCAGGTTGTTGCCTGTAATTTTTGTGTCAAATGTCGTGTGAAGAGTGAAGATTGTATTCTTGTAAATTAATTAAAATTGTGGGAAATAAAGTTGCAGCTACCCTTGCAGTAGCTCATTACATAAATATATTGTCGATTGTTAAAGTAGTTCGAAAATATACGAGCCATCTGTAGATGACTTAGTGCAACTCATCCGAAAAAGCACATTTGAATAACTAATTGTTGCGAAAATAACGAGCAATTCTACAGAATATTACATTTAATATTATTATTAATTTAATATTAAACAAATTAGTCAAATAATAATTTTACTTCATATATAAGAAGAAATAATTTTGCCAATTTTGCATTCCAAGAAAGAAACTTTGCAGCAGCGCCATCTCGTATAAAATCAAGTTCGAAAGCTTTCGACATCTCCAGCGCGGAAGTAGAAGTAGGTCCCACTTTCACGCTGACTCTCGGATTCAGAGTGAGATTTTTAAAGAGACAAAAGATACAACTCTATCGTGTGAAGTGTGGATATAGCAAATACTCTGAATCTCCACGCTGTATTGGAAACGCGGCTTTACTGTGGCCTTGCCAGGAGCTATTATACTTAGATCCTACTTCAGGCTGTGGGAAAAAGACAGTAAAGCCATACATTGGAATAATCAAACCGGACTAAGACAAGCAAAAAGATTCATCGACCCCTCAGGATCTAAAAATCATCACCGACCTACTAACGGGACACTGTGCCCTAAAATACCATCTTAAAAAGATAGGTGTAGAGGATGATTATACATGCCGATTCTGTTTGGAAGAAGAGGAAACAGCAGAGCATGTACTCTGCCACTGTCTGGCCATATGTCGACAAAGGCTGATACACTTCGGAGCGTCTATCATTGCTCCGGCAGATGTGTCGAATGCGACGCCCCAGAGTACCATAGCCTTCTTCAAGGACCTTGACTTGAATGGGGTCTAATCTAGAGGGGTTTAGCACAATAGATCTTTCAGGTCGCGTTTGCTATCGAGAGGTACCTAGAGTAACTTAACGGCCCGCTATAGAAATAATAATAATAATATCGTTCAACTAGCCGAAATAAAACCCATGTGAATTGTCCCTTTTTCTGTAAGTCTGAATTCGTTACTGCACGAGTTACGCACCCAATTTATCCACGATATATAGACACTATTTCAGTCTATGTTGCATACCCTACAGCTAATCGTTAATTCCTGCTCGTAAAGTTTCATCGATGGCCTAAGAGGAACTTGAAAAAGAAGAATATTCGTAGTTAATATTAATAATATAGTTGAGAAGAAAAGTAGTTAGTATACATAACAATATATAATAATATATATATATATAGTTAAATTGGTCGAACCCGAAATTATCGAAAAAAACAACAATAAATGTTCACAATTTTATTTACACACACAACTCTTTTCACAAATATGATCTTAGGACGACGGACTTAGAACGACGACTTAGAACGACGGCTGACTGGGCCTAGTGTGAATTGATAACTGAATTGACTGTACCGACAAAGCTGAGTACAGAGTCTTGAATTTCTAAATGCCATTGCTTGGCATTCCTGCACGTCCCTATCTACAAAAACTGCAACTAAGCGTTTGGCGGCGCGGTGGTCCAACGGATCGTTATCCGAATGGAGTTTGGGATTCTTATGGCTTGATTCCTTCCTCCTCAAGAGTCGACTCCTGACGACTTTTCACAAGATCGATATTTCCAGTTCCAGCTTTCCCAGTTCCTTGCTGACGGAAATGGTAAGTAAAGACTGCCATCAGGATGACTATGATTACGACATCTGTTGCGATATTACTGAACCACTTCAGTTGAATTTTGTATTTTATTTCATCGATCTTCTGGATATTGTTGATGATTCCCGCATGTAGATCTTCCAGGCGGAACCGTCTGTTGATTGCTGCTATAGTGATGTTCCTCTCGGCAGTTGGGAGCAACTTGTCGTAGTACGTATGTACAGAATTCTCAAACCGCAGTTTCTCAATTAAAACATTAAAATTTTTAAATTTAATTACATTATTTTTCCTTATCTGCAAAATTTCTGGTTGACTACAAGTATTGATCAGGTTCGTTTCCTCTAAGTTCTTTATTATTAAAATTCCATCTGTTACAATTTTAATTTCTTCTGTTATATTCTTATGGTACTTACATTTCATTATTTTATTATTCAACAAATTTGAAATACATTGGCCTTCATATGGAATAAGTTCCTTTTGAGAATGTGTCTCTTATCCAAATCAACAACAACATTGTTGTCGCGAGCAATGACCGTACTTACATCTGTGCTGATTTCTAGTGAATCATTTTTATTCGGAATTTTCTTCATCAATACTCTAAAATAAGAGCCGTTTACAAAATACGGTACAGATACCACAAACATTACAAGGTTATCTTTGTTTAATACAAAGTTCTTTATATATGGCAACATTTCTACAGTTACATTGTTTTGTTTGATTTCCTCCATAGTCAGAATATTCTTTGCCAAAATTTCTAGTTTGATATCCAAAATGATTTCTTTTATATTTAAAATTTGCCTTGCCAAGATGTTTATATTTTCATTTGTTTCGGTGACCACCATCAAAAACTCAAGCTTATTATACATTATAATAATGCTTTCCTTAACTTCATTCAATTCTTTAGTTATTTTATCTTGCGCGATATTAATATGATCGGTAGTTTTCTTGATTTGATCCGAAATCTGTTTATTAATTTTAATTTGGTCATTCAAATTGTTAATAATTTGCCTATTGTTCTTCTCAACTATATTAAAATGTTTTTGAATTTCCTCGCGATCTTCGTTACCCATTACACCGGCCACAAACTTCAGACCATTGCCCAATACATTGATCAACCCCCTTTTAACTATATGATGTGGAAGATGTTACTAAAACGCTTCAAAGGGTGTCTCTCGTACTTAGCACTGTTACAAATATGGCAATTATTGATAACCCTTTGTACCTCCAATTTCAGTTTTGGAAAATATATTTCTATTCTTAATTCAGAAAACGTATCATTTATACCTCTGTCGTTCGTTTTCGTATGTTGATCCAATATTCGCTCCTCGTTAAGAAATTCACTCCCGGAATGGTGGGCCCAACAGATCAATTTTTTTTATCATAAGATAAGACCCAATTTTTACTGACAATGAGACAAAACTGAGGGGTATGTAAATATATAGTTTCCTACTTTCCAGTGGTGCTCTGGCAAGATATGGTTAGACAAACCAAATTATTATGAAAGAACAGATCTTCTTAGAAAATGTTATTGTGATATTCTGCCATAGTATTTTAATAGACAATTTTAGCCAAAAACTAGCTTAAGTAACGATCCTTCCGAAAGGAATTATTTATTTCCGTATAATTTTATATTACATACTAACTTTTAGATTTGATATTCTATAATGATACAATTTTGTCGCCGCCTCTCGAATTTGTAGCAGAGTACTCTAGCTAAGTGTAATTATGTGAGTTACTGAAAGCTGTTGAGGAAAGCTTTAGTGACATCGAATTTCATCAAGCTTTTATAAAAATTATATTATATTATCTTGTAGCTCTTTTTTCCGCGAAGAATTTCTGAAGCAGGAAAGGTTTAATTAAAAAGTTTTTCCATTTTTCTATTGTTGCCCGCTGAAGCAACTCGTATTTGTGATTAAGGATTCCCCCAGTCCACGGAAAGCGCCAGCTGGGCAGCGAGCATAAAGGATTCTCTCAAGTGGTCGTTTTCTTATAATATCCTCGCCATAATTGTTTAAAAGGGAAAGTTTTCGTGCTTGAAAAAGGTCCTTAATAATGGGACAGTCGTTTATTGTGCTCCATATCTGTTCGAAAAAAAAAAACATAAAAAACTGTTTGTTTATAGTCCATCACTCCTTCCGAATTGGAATGAGTTGAAAAGTGTTGATATTTTCTTGTATGTTGAAATTATTATGGTCCTTCAAAGTGCCGTGCTCGTGCACCACTTGTCGATGCAAGTTGCATTAAGACTATCCGGTACAAAATTCGGTGAATTTCGAGGTCTATTGCTCCCTTAAGGAGCATTTCTTGATATTTTTCACAAATTGTTTGAGACTTTGGGAATTTGTTGGCTAGATTCAGGTATAACTTTTCAGGGAATCCAGTATACGAATTGTAATTTACTAACATGATTTTATTGATGAACATGCTTTTTGTATTCTGTTCAAGAATTAGAATAAAAGGCTTAAAGAATAGATGGTTGAAAAATCACTAAGATTTTGTTATGCAATTTTTGTGATTCTAAAACAAATACGTTTTATAATTTTCGTGGAACATAAAAATAAAACCTTGCTATGGAGAACCATCCGTTACTTCCATGCTCCATAACAATATAAGGTTTAACACCACCATCTTGAATTTTTATACTACCTACTAAGGCAAACTCCATATCTTGATTTCCACGGAAATTGTATAATGCTCAGAATTTGGCAAACCAAAACTTCGAAAACCCCTATGTTGTTTTGAAAATTGTGCAAAGTTTAAAATTTTATATTTCGCTATTTTGAAAACCACTCTGGAGTATTCGTTGAGATGAACATTTGGGAGAAAAATAAGATAAGGAATGGTGCATTTTTACAATAGTTACCGCTAACGAAAGAAAATTCTACAGAAAGACACACGAGTTATCAGCTTTTAATTCTTCGGAGTGAAAGCACATTTTTAAATCGTAAATTTTAGAATAAAGTAAAGTAATTGAAAGTAAAGTAATTCAAAAGATTTCAGTTTTTAGGATAAATTTATTTCAGAAGCGTTATGTAATTAAAAATTGTCAGTTTCCACGATTTTTGTTAGCTCCAGAAATTTCTGGTGGACCTAAGATCGCGACTAAGAATTTTAGATTTGGAGGGATTTCCGCACAAACTGGAACTAAAGTGTTTTGGGGAATGCTGACTTAAATCTGTTGTCCAAATCCAGAAATTAAAGACTACGGATCCAAAATGGCGGGAAAAAATATTTCGATTCCAACGGAGTTTAATGAAAATTAGTTTACTGGTTGTCTGAAGTCTGCTTATTTCGAATTTATTATCAAAACTTGTATCCAAACTGACTTTTTATTTTTTCAAACTAGAGGTATAAAGTTACAATGAACGCTTCAAATTCCGAACATAGTTTGAGTCATGTTATTGAGACACTGTGACATCGTCAAGTGCAACTGAACTTGTGTTTTCGCCTATACTCTTTGTCCTCGTACGATTACAATTGTTTTCTTTTTCCTCCGACCATGCGACAATATACTTTTAACCCCTTGCCTTATGAATCAAACGACGATTGTGTGTGCCACTTTTGATGAAAGCTTTTCTGATGCGTGGTGATTCACGTGTCTGATACGTGATTCCCAATTTTAGGCACAGAAGTAGGATCACGTCTCCCACACGTTGTTTTAAGACAAAGGGTTAAAGGCTTTTTATTTTTGCCAGAAAAAAAATCTCGCCATTGAGCTTTTTTCTCTTAGCTGGAGAGGACCATCCGGGATCGTGTCAAGGCGGGAGGGTCAACGAGTTCATGACAATCTGCCGAGGATAAAACGATTTTAATGTTCTTGATTAAAACGAAATTGCGGGGGGAGGCTTATAACCTCGTGAAGTATCTTAAAATTGAAACCACCATAGAACTTGAATCATTACTTGTAAACCAATTCTCCAGTAATAAGACAATTAATGAAATTGTGGGAGAAAAGCGGAGGACCATTGAAGCTCCATTAGAGTCAATGAAGACGTTCGGTACTCGGCTCAATTTACTTTAAATAGAGTGCAAAAAGGAAATTAAAAATAAATATAAAGATAATAATGATGCACTAATAAAAGAAACTGAAGAAGAGGCCTGTTACGTGTTCAAGACCGGTATCACTAGCCCGATTATTAGGCAAACGATCATAGGGCAAACGCGTCAATCCCTTGACGAACTTATAAAATTTGCGGCTTTTAGAAATGGAAAAAAACGGAATTAAGAGTTGTGCACAACCGACAATTTGGAGTAAACTTGTCAATGCAATCAAGTACTCTACAGAGTCTAATTAATGATTAGTTAACTCAGCTGCGAAAGCTTTTAGATTTACAATTGCATATCGCACCTCAGGAGAACAATTTGTGAGCAATTAAGGGGGGAAGTCCATGTAAACGACTGATTTTAAGAGTCATATTTTAAAAACGTTTTAGAAGGTGATAAAATAATTTTATTGTTAAATAAAGTTATGTAAAAAATTTAAAACAATAAAATTTTTTTATCACCTTCTAAAACATTTTTAAAATATGACTGATTTTGAAGCGTTTACATGGACTTAAACCCCCTTAATGCGGGTCCAGCCGCACAAAATTGGATAACCCCACCAAGAGCTCTTCTCGAGAGAGGCACTGGTGCCACCTAAAGACAGAACTTCGCTGAAAAACCTAATAGCAAAATATATTATTTATTTATTTATTATTATTATAGGGGTGACCCTCATGGTGGGCACTGCGACCAGACGGTCTTTTGTGCCAAAGCCCCTTTACAGTAAAAGACGATCTGCTACCCTAAGGAACGCCAGAAGGTCCTTTACAGAAGATGAACGAGTCCAGGAACTCTTGGCCGAAGATCTTTCTTCTTAACCGTGCTAAAGCCGGAGAAGCACACAAAATGTGTGATGCAGTTTCGTCGTCTTCAAGACACAGACGACAATCCGTCTCATTTGACAGACCTATCTTATATAGGTGGTATCTTAGCCCATGGTGGCCAGTTAGGTAACCTACCAACAGTCTGAGATCCGCTTTACTCAAAACATTGATTTCAGTGTAGGTGTAGGGTCTGACGAGCTCTTTAGCTTGCCGGATCCCAGGGAAGTTATCCCAGTGTATGTACTGTAGATTCCTGACCCATTCTTCTATCACAGCCTTGGACGAAGACCAGCCAATGCTGCAGAAGGGCTCAGGACCCTCGAATCGAGAAGATGAACCTTCCCTGGCAAGTTCATCAGCAACCTCATTTCCCTCAACGCCGGAGTGTCCCGGTACCCAACAGAGGGTAACCCTGTTGGAAGTAGCTAAGTTTTGAAGGGTATCAAAGCATTCTTTAACAAGTCTAGACGAGAAGCGCCATGACAAATATATAGCACAACGTCAATTATGTGCACCTTCTGTAATAAACCGGGGCATAAGTATGTAGAGTGTAGAACACCCCTGCGTAGCCAGAACGGCGCGAATTTGCGAAATTATCATGCTAAAAGAAGCTGGGAACCTAAATGGGGCTAGTCCGCATCACCTCGAGACTATGCCGCTCCAAAATGGGTACACAACGGGAATACCATATACCAGTTGCGTAGATATTATAGGTAATAGTTACCTAACGGTAAAACGTGTGAAGGTAGATGGGACAGTTTTCCTAAGTTATAATAGTAGCAAGATACGTTTCCGAGTACGCAAAGCCCACTTCTGAGGTCACTTTTAACCTGGGGGTTGAAGGGATAAAGATAAAAGGAGTAGTTTTTCTTATTTATATGTAGTAGCAAGATTCATATCGTTTCTTACATTTTGAAGAACATAAAGCCCATTTCAAAGGCTTTTTTTTACATAGAGGTTGAAGGGATGAAGATATGGTGTTCAGATATTCCTAAGTTACAGCTACACTGAGAGAAAATTCTAATAATTTTTACGATTTTTTCAAAGAAAAATTACGGTGCTCTCCCGTAAACAGAACTTAAGTGACAGGCATAGGTAAAAGTACTATGTGCACAAGATAAAATTACGCTGTAGCACCGTAAAATTTCCGTCTACCGAAAAAAAAAAAAAAACACCGTTGGGTAAATTTTGATGTAGATATTTTAATGCATTAGAAAGTAGGATAAGATATTAACTACAAATATTTATATTGTAAAGAAATTCCAATCGAAAATAGAATAAAGCATATACAGTAAAACCCGCTTAAATGCAACCCGCTTTACTGCACAATTCCTCTTATTGCACACGATGCGAAAGCACCGAATTTTTTGCCTTATTAATGTGTAGAAACAAAGACCGCATTATTGCACACCTCTTAAATGCACAAACCTCTTATTTGCACATTAATTTCAGGCACGAATTTTCTATTTGAATTAAAAAATAACCGGATAAATGCAATATACATATTTTAAATGAACAGATCTGTAGAAGTGTAGTATGTACTTTTACATTGTCCCCTCGGTGGTTACCATTTAAAGGCAAAGAAGAAGAAGAACATTTTCTCGTTAGTCTTTGCTTTGACATTTCAGTCTTTTTGAGTTGGCGGGTGGATCTTGTAAATTGCGGATTGTAATTGTTTAATTTTGGTAAAATTTGTAAAGTAAGGACGAAAACAGAACGCTATGTACAGTAGGTGGCCAGCTCATTATAACCACTTAGCTATTTCAACATTTCATGAATTGGGGGTAACTTTTTTATTGGTTGAATAGGTTCAATATAGGACATATATATATCACTGAAAACCCCAAAATGTCTACTTTAGTACTTTATTGCTTAAGATTTAAAAAGTTTAAAATTTGGTGTGCCCGCCGTTATTTTTTATGACGGCAGCAATTCTGTCGGGCATACTTTGAATGCAATTATTGATGCACATATTGATTTCTTCTGCACCGTGCCATATTTCAAGGATATTTTGGACTAGGATTTCTATGGAGGGATTAGATCTTTTATAAACTAGGGATTTCAAAATGTACCAAACGTTTTCTATGGGATTTAGGTCAGGGGAATTGCCAGGCCAAGGAAGGATTGGGATTTTATTTTCTAACATAAATTTTTTAACAGATTTAGCTGTATGACACGGTACACTATCCTGCTGGAAGGTCCACCCTTCTCGCCTGAATCCTTTCGTAGTAATATAAGCAGGGTTCGGAGAGCGAAAAAAATTATGCTCGCTCCCGAGCTAAATTAGCTCGCGCGAGCCAAATTTTCAAATCGCGAGCGATTTAAATTTTTCGGCTCTTGATCAAAACCGGTTTAACTCCGAGTAAGAGGCAAAAAATTCGGGAGTCAAAAATTTGAATCATTCACGAGCAGAGCTGAAAAGATCGGATCGAGAGTCAAATAAAACGAGATGATATGTTGAATGTTGGAGAAAGTTTATTTGAATTAATTATTCCTACATCCTAATAACTAATTTTTTCTTATTCTAAATAAATTTGATTTAATAAGTGAGCGTTAAGTTTAACTAATAATATATTGTTTATTGTCTCTTTTCCTATTTTCGACCGTTATTTCGTGATAATTGTTGAGAGTGCACTGAATGCACACTCAACAGACACTTGTGTCGATGGGACTGCTAACGCAGTCTAAACTAGTTTTCCCAGTTGTGAAGTTCCCGCCAATAGTCCAAAATATTTGTTTCAAAAGAAATTTTTTACTACCGAATTTACTTGAGGCTCGTTATCACTATCACTTTCGTCGAAATTTTTATTGTGTACCACCTTATAATGTCTTTTAATGTTACATGTCCTATTTATAAATATCATATTTCATCATATCATTTATAAATATCATGTTTCATCATATCATTATTTTCATCGTATCGCACATATTTCTTAGAATCAAAATCTTTACATCGACCCATTTCCTTGGAAAATGGCAGTTCAAAATTAATTGCCAAGTAACAAACTCGAACACAGTACAAAAATAAAAACAATCTTCACCACACTAGGAGTCGAAAAGGATTGGATCTTTTCGGCTCTAAATCACTCCCGGAGCCGAAAATACAGAGAGCAAAATTTCTGGCTCGCTCTCAAGAGCGATTAAAACTGAAAATGGAAATTTAGCTCTCGCTCCGAAGCGAGTCAAATGTATAAAGATCGGAGTTAAATTTTTGGCTCCCGATTCGAAACCGTTTTAGCTCTGAGACGGAGTCAAAAAATGCGAGCGAGCTAAATTGTTTTCGATCGGGAGCGAAAAAATTCCGTACCCTGAATATAAGGCAATAGGGTATTCTTTAGGACATTTATATACTGGTCTTGCCGCATCGTACCTTCTACTTTATAGAGGGGTCCTGGCCCTCTCCCGCTTATGCATCCCCAAAACATGACGCCAGGGGGATGCTTCACCCTTTCTTGGATGCAGGAAGGGTGAAACTTCTCTTCAGGCCTCCTCCGCACAAAATTTATAGAGGTAGTGAGGACGTGGAGCATTGTTTCATCGCTGAAAACAATCTGCACAAAAATTAAAATTTCGATGTTTAATTTAATAAGCCGCTGAAAAAAGGAAAGCTATTATTCAAAGGACTCACTTTTTTCCAGTCATCCGCTGTGAAGTGTCGATGAGCCTTAGCGAATGACAGCCTCGCTTTTTTCATTTTTGGCGTCAATTTCGGCTTTTTTGTTGGCCGCCGACATTTTAAATTGGCCTCATTGCAACGACGTCTCAGCGTACGCTCTGAAAGCTCGATTCCTTTCATTTTTAGCATACTGCGGATTTCCCTCAATGGTAGTGAGCGATTCGCGGCAACCGTACTAATTATTGCCCGATCAGTTCTTGGGGTCCCTTGACGCCTAGACGTCGCCGAACGACGTGAAGGAATCACTTGGTCTTCACCATCCCGATATTTCTTTGCCAATTTTACTACACTACAATGGCTGACGCCCTCCAACCTAGCGATTTCTCGAAGAGAGTGTCTTTTGCCTTTAATTAATGCAAAAATCGCTGCAATTTTTTCTGGTTTAAGGTCTTTTTTCTTCCCCATTTTCTAAAAAATTAGAATATTTCGATATTCAAAAATCGCAAATCGCTATACCCAAAGCAAGAAGAAGAATTTATCAAAAACTTACTTTTCTAATTTATTGAAGTCTTGTAATAATTTCCAACACAAAATTTATAAAGTAAGAATATTTTTTCTAATTTCTGCAAAAACTTTTTGATATTATGAATATTAATGATGATTGAAATTTTTACATACCCAACGTTCTAATCACCTTACGCACTGAAACTCAAATGACACAATACGGCAGCCTACTTCCTAAAATAGCCTATACATATATCTACCTAACGGTATATAATTTCTTTAGAAGTGGCAATTTGAACATGCCACTACAGGGTTTACAACGAAATTTTGCACGTGGTTATAATGAGCTGGCCACCTACTGTAATTAACCAAACTGAAAAAAGTAATCCGAGCTCTCTTAAATGCACAACATGTGCATTTATCTTAAAAACGTTTAAATGCACAAACCGTTTAAATGCACGAAATTCTCTGACAAATTGGATGTGCATTTAAGCGGGTTTTACTGTAATATAAACCCTCTCTGTGAAAGACTTTTGCGGTGAAAAAAAATTCATATGATCTAACTCTTTCGAAGACTTTCGGATAACTGACCTGTCCGACTGTACTCCGATTTGAAGATTCCATAAAACACATGTTTAGCCTTAATAATAAAAATGTCATACTTATCACTTTGCATCTGACTGTAGTGAGGAGGGGATGTGCTCTACTTGCTGTTCCTGTTTCATTGTGAAATTCGGGCGGCCATTTTGTGATTGCTGTGCGGTGTTTCATTAACCAAAAACTTTGTGAGTAAAATTGTTGTGGTTTGATAAACATAAAAGTCAAGATTCTTAATATTATAAAACTATTAATCTTGTATTGCGGCGATATCGAGTTTTATGAATCCATCGAGTGGCTGCTAATTGCGCTTTATTTGGCGATTGCAGGGGACGCTGCGTGATTGCTCAATTGATATTGCGGACAATTCTCTAGAGGCGCTCCTATGGGGCGCCCAAAAAAAGTTAATGGGGCTGCTGGCGCCACGGCATCTTCCCCTGGGCCAGGCATTGATGGTGTTGTACCCATAAGTAGACTTGAGATATGCGGCGCTGCACCGTGTAAATCAGCCAAGAATAATTCTGGCTGCAGCATGGAGCTTCGTCCCTGCTCCGGCAGACAAAGGAGGCTCAAAAAGGAAATGTTGGAGGCGGGTGGTCCTGTGGATGCGTCCTCGGCCCCATTGCTGTTGAGGCCTGCCTCAATTGTTAAAGCCGATTGTAGCGGTTCTTTCGTGACGTCATCGGCACCGCTGACGCATAATACGTCGCAGAAATTGCTTGGTACAGTTGCCTCAATTGATGAGTCATCTGGTGGAACTGGTGCTGGACCTGCTGCCGTCGCTGCTGGATGTGAAGCTGGTTCCTGTGGTGTCATGTCTGCAGACGGGTTTGATGCTGATTCGTCTTCGCGTGGGGGAGCTCCGCTGGGCTGGGTGGGCCCTGCGGCTGGCGGTGCTGATGTTGTTCGGGCGGGAGGTCGCTGCTCTGGCGCTGGGGGATCGCCTGTGTCATGTTTTTCGGGAGCGGGCTCGATTACGGTCTCGGCTGGGAGATCATCGCACTCCAACGAGGTTCTCAGGGACCACACATATGGGCTCAGCCGTATTCTCGGATCTCTCACCGAGTATGGAAGTAGTTGTGGCTGTAATTTTGTGCCCGCTGAGGGTCAAGTTACTGGACGCTGGATGCGCCCTTCTCCTTCACCTTCTGTTTTTTCTAGATCTGGTGGGGTCGGTGGTCGGCCTCGCTCCTTTGGTCAGTTGACTGGATCCTGTGGTATCGACGATCTGCTGGAAGCGGTGAGACTGTGCGGTCGCTCGAATGGAAGCCGTTTTGGGGGTCGATTTTCTGCGCTGAATGATGAGTTGGTCCTGGACGGAAACGGTGGCTGTCGTGCTCCTGGTGGTTCTTGTTCCTGCCCCAATGATGTCAGCGCTGATGGAGCTTCTCTCGGTCCTGTTGATGATGGCAATGATCCTGCTGGTCTCCTGAATGTTCAAGGTGATTTTAGTAATAGTACTGCTAGACCTAAGACTAAAGATAGTAAAACTGATCTTAAAAACATGCTAAATTTGTTGAATATGGATGCTGACACCATTCATGGGAGAGTGGGCGACGGTGTTGCCGGTGGCTCTGATGATGTTAAGACTAACGATAGTTTTGTGCCTAGCGTGGCAGCCCGTGCTGTCGGTCCCGTCCCTAATGGAAATAATAATAATAAGACTGATAAACTTAAAATAATTAGTAACATAAAGATTAAATCGGGCACTGACCCTGAGGCCTCTTCCGGGTATAAAGGAATAGAAAAGAGGAATAATGATTTTAATGAATCTAATCAGAGAAATGAAAAAAAAAAAAAAGTCTTAATGAACAATCCAGGGAGGCACCGCGGTTGAAATCGTCTCTTGGTCCTTTCCCTGATCTTGACAAAAAAAAAAAACAAAAACAAAAAATATTAAGAGTGGCAACTCTGATGGTCCTTTGCCGGGCGCTGGTGCTGTAAGGGCTGGAGTTAAGTTTTGTCCTCCGATCTTTGCTCCATCTGGCCGCATTAGGGAGCTGCTTGAGTTTGCAATAGGTTTCTCTGGCGAGTCCAATGTTTCCCTGAAGTATGAGGTGATATATAAGCCTAAAACCAGTAAATTACTGATTGATTCTTCAAAAATACATAGCCGGATTATACAGTGGCTGCGCGATGAGAGTTGCGGTGGAGGTTAGATCTTTCCGATCAATCTTGAAAGGTGTACATCCCGGCTATTCGTCGGACGAAGTATTGACTGATCTTGAGAACAGATTTCCTCAGCTGAAGGTTGTTAGGGTTTCCGATTTTGGCGCTGGCAGCGTGGCCGGTCGAGGTTGGATGATTGTCTCTTTCGCGTCCGAGTAGGATAGGCTGAGTGCCTCAAAGATAGTTCAGGTTCTTCACCATAAGGTGAGATGGGAGGCGCTTCGGCGGACCCCTGCAGTGTTTCAACTGCCAGCGCTTTGGTCATACGGCCTCCAATTGTGCCTATAAGAGAGTTTGTGTTAAGTGCGGTGGTACGCACGAACTAGGGAAGTGCGAGATAAATAAGAGCGCTGGACGTGAGGCACTCTTCTGTAAAAATTGTGGAACGTTTGGACACCCTGCCAGCTTTAGGGGCTGTCCACGCCGTGTGGAGCTGGAAAGAAAAATTAAGGCGGCTAAGGCATCGAGGAGGGGTGCCAGGGTGCCTAGTACAGGTGATTCGCGCGGAAGAATCGGTCCAGGCGTGTACGAGAGTTCAGTGTTTGTTCCGGGTAGTGGTAGGTCCTTTGCGGAGGTGGTTGGAGCGGGTGGTAGTACTGGACCAGTACTGGAGGATATCTTCGGTCCATCCGGCGAGGTTGGCGCCTTTTGTAGCGATAGATTCGGATTATCTCTGAATGACCTGTACTTGAAGGTAAAAACATTTGTTCCCAGGTTTAGAGCTGCCAGCTCTCCATCGCAAAAAGAATTAATCCTTATAGGATTTCTTTTCGAGATTGCTCCATAAGGTGTTTAGTCATACGATTATTACTGTTAATATTAATAGTCTAATTTCTTAGGAGAAATGTCGGGCTATTGATACGTTGATTGTTGACTATGACCCTTTAGCAATTCTTATTTGTGAAACGCACCTCAAGTCTGGGGATGTTGCTTTCTTTAAGGGGTATCAGTTGATCCGAAGAGATGCGGGCCAGGGAGTGGCCATCGCTATTAAAAGGGGGGTGGATTGGACCGAGATTGACTGTGATGTTGTTCCTGTTGGTGGGGCTGTGGTCTGCGGCGTGGTGATTAGCCTGGACGAGCTGGGTGGTGGCTCTGGCCCTGCCAGGCTCCACCTTGTATCTGTCTACCTGCCGACAAATGCGGATGCTTCTTCTGTTTTGGGCTTGATGCGTTTTCTGGATGGGTTGTCTGGACCGGGGTCTCTAGTGATAGCGGGGGCGACTTCAATGCAAGGAGTTGTGTTGGTGTGATGTATTCACTAATGCGAACGGAAGGAAGATGGTTGGGTGGCTTGACGGCGAGGGCATGGATTCTGATCTCGTATGTGTGGGTCCGGTTGAGCCCTCGTTCCCTCTAAGTGGAGCCCACCTTGATTTTTTCGTTGTTTCTGGATTATTCTGCTTTTCCGAGCAGACACGTTCAGATCACAGGGCGGTGTGCCTTGATGTGTACAGGGATCTTGGCACGCTGAGACTTATGTAGGTCCCTGTTTGGTTATTGGTCTTTTGCTGGGATTGATTGGGAGGAGTTCAGGACTAATGTTGGAGGTTCCGTGCCTGACATTCCGCAATCGTGGGAGAGGGGCCTTACATCGGCCGAGATTGATGATGCTGTCATCAATATTACACGCTCTTTGAGAGAAGCTGTTGAGTCCTTCCGCATTAGAGTGTGCTGTGGTAGGGATAAGGTGAGGACATTCCCTCCTGACGTCGTTAGGCTTATTAGAACAAAATGGAACTGAAACAGGAGGCTCAGGCTGCTGTACCGAAGGCATCTTAACTGCCAGCATCGCGATTACAGGTCCCTGTCTAGTCGTATTGATTGTCTGAATATGATAATCAACGAAAGAATAAGACAATATGATATTGCCCACTTTAATAAAAAGCTTATGGCTATTAGGCCGGGCCCCGATACCTTTAGAGAGGTTAGAAGGATTGTGGGTGGTAGGGGGGATGGGCTTGGTAAGGTCACTGTTGGGGGGGGGGGGTGGCCTGTCTCACCGCTGAGGAAAGGATTGGGGCTTTCCAGGAGTACTATGGTCGTTTGTTTAAGGGGGTAGTCCAGTGAAAACGACTGTTTTTTCAACGATTTTTTTTTCATATTAGAAGTCAATTTGTATTCAAAAATTTTTTGACATATGATAGTACAACTATTAAAATACACAAATAAATTTTTTTTTTTTGTTTTCGATGAGTCATCTCGACAAAATGGCCGCTCCAAAAAAAAAAAAATTTTGTTGGCGGACGTCGAATCTCTGCAACGGTTCATTTGAAACAAAAAATTCAAACGAGGTTTTAATCTGTAGAACATTGGCTATCGTCGGAACTAGAATTATTAATTTTCAATCAAAAATAACAAAATGGCAGCATTTCGAATTTTTCGGGTGTTTTTCGGGTGCTTAATTTGTTTATAACTTTGTAAATAAAAAATGGATTTTAATAATTCTAGTTCCGACGATAGACACACAATCAAGAAATATATAGCTAAATTTTTAGATCAATCGGAGCAAAAGACTCTGAGATCTGACGTCCGCCGAGTCAAAACATGCTGTTTTCAGAAAAACGCGTTTAAAGTTTTTTATGCGGGAAAAAGCTAAAAAAATTAATTTTACCTTAGTCAGCGATGCCTGCTCCATACATAACGCGATGCCTCCTAAATACATAACTAACCTTAAATATAAAGCAGAAGGACCTAGACCGTTATAAACCGAAAAAAAATGGGCGAAGCAAACAGAAATACAAGAGTCCTCCTTGCTCCGAAACACGCCAGGGGACCTTCGAGCGCTCGGCTTACACGTCTCTCGAAAACTCTCTGTATCTTTAAAACTATTCAATATTTTGCTTAGATATTTTAAGGGAGTATTTTCTAGGTGTAGTAGAGTAGATTTAAGCAAAAAACAAAAAAAACGAAAATTTTTTTTTTTTCACTGGACTACCCCCTTAAGTGCTCGAAGACTGACAGTGGTGTGCATACTTCCGAGGTTAGGGACTACGTCTCTGCGTTTCGCAGATCCGAAAGGTCGGGTTCTGGTGGTTCCCTAGACTGTGTTAGGGTGATCGATCATCTGAGTGGGAACGCGACGGCGGGTGTAAGTCACAGTGAATATTTTGTGGATCCTGAGGGGGTATTTGAGTCCTATATGTTGCTGAATAATAAAAGATCGCATGGCCCTGATGGGGTCTCCAATTTTGTAATTAGGAAGGCTGCCCCAGTCATTGCTGAATCGCTTTCTGGCTTGTTTAACCAGTGTGTGAACGTTGGCTACTTCCCCCGGGACTGGAAGTTGGGTAGACTGATCCCGATAAAAAAAAAAGGGGAGTCATGATGTTTCTGGTTTTCGTCCGATCACTCTACTGCCTAATCTCGGAAAGCTTTTCGAGAGGCTTATAGATAAGGGACTGGAGAGTTTTGTCGGGGCTAACAGTATCATTCCGGAGTGGCAGTTCGGGTTCCGCCCGGGCACCTCCACTTTTCACACAGTTGCCAAATTCCATGGAGACTTGGTGGAGGGACTTAGGAGAGGCGAATGCACAGTTGTGTGCTCGCTCGATGTTGAGAAGGCCTTCGATTCTGCTTGGTCGGATGGGATCATATATAAGCTGGCAAGGATGGGCTTTCCCGGGACCTTGACTAGACTCATAGCCTCATTTCTGGAGGACCGGGGGGTCAAGGTTGAGATTGGGACCCGTAGTTTCGGACTCATCAGGGTCGAGAGAGGTGTACCACAGGGTTCGGTTCTTGGCCCCAAGCTTTACAGCATTTTTATCTCTGATGTGTGCCGAGATGATGCTGACACGTCCGGGGCGTCAACTATGTTATATGCGGACGACACCTTGATCTGTGCCTCGGCTGTCAGACCGAGGTCGGCGGCGGCTGCTGTGGTGAAGCGTATTGATTTTGTTCGTAAGTTTTACGGAAAGTGGGGCATACAAATTAATTCGGAAAAGACGGACCTTATATGTGTACGAAGGCCCTGTTCCACGGCACCTAGAGGAGTTGTTAAAGCGTTCTCTGTCTTAACATCGAGGGCTGTACCGTGCCCGGGAAGACTAGTATTAGGTACCTGGGTGTTCGGTTTCATGAGAGACTCAGAGCCAACGATCATGTACGTGACACTCTGGCTGGGGCCTCCAGAGCCAGAAATATGTTGCACTCGATGCTTAGGTTGGGTAACTCTCTGCCGATTAAGACCAAACTACTATATATATATAAGCAAATTATAAGGACAGTTATAACTTATGGATCTGTATGTTGGTTTTGGGCCTCCCCCAGCGTTGTTATCAGGGTCGCTCGCTTCGAGCGAGATATACTGAGGAGATGCACAAATACGAGATTTGGTCCTGATGGCAAATACATTAATACCGAAATACTTTATAGAAGGGCGAAGGTGGTCCCTATTCTTGAGTATGTTATTGAACACCAAATCGCTAACATCGATATTTCTTGAGATATTGGGCTTTGAAGTTGAGGTAGTGTGGAAGTTTCATGGATTATTGAGCTAAATTGTAGAAACACTACCTCAACTTCAAAGCCCAATATCTCAAGAAATATCGATGTTAGCGATTTGGTGAGATATTGGGCTTTGAAGTTGAGGTAGTGTGGAAGTTTCATGGATTATTGAGCTAAATTGTAGAAACACTACCTCAACTTCAAAGCCCAATATCTCAAGAAATATCGATGTTAGCAATTTGGTGTTTAGAACTTTTTTGTAGGAAATTGAATTTGCTACAAGTTTGTCATATTCACTTTTCCTGTACCTCTTGTTGTTTACGAGATAGGGGCAAAAAGCGAGAATTTCGTGGAAAAATTGGGGTTAATGACCCGTACTACCTCGCTGGTGGGAGTTAGGGTTACACCATAATGGACACTTTTGTAGAGCATTCAGTTCTGAAGAAATCCTCCCATTGACCAAGATTATACCATAACATGCCTCTGAGCTGTAGAGTTTTGAAGAAAAATAATCAAAGTTTACGTGTATTTTATATGGGAAATCTTTATACGCCTTGGTCTAGTTCTAGTACTTAATATTAATATTAGGGGCTCCAATTTTCAGGGAATTTTTGTTTAGGTATTTGTCACGAAATTTCGAGGTGGGACTGACAAAACAAAAAAAAAAAATAGTCACGAAAAAAAGCACCCTATTACATATACATACATATACATATACATTCATATTTAAATTTGCTTGCTCATTGACTACTTGTAAACTTAGTTGTGTCTGATGCCTAGATGTAAGATATCATGCATTTTGATTTGTATTTACAATGAGTTAGATGTGTTCATCTTCTGTGTCACTATTATTATCATTTTGTTTCTTCTTTCTTATACTAGGCTGAAATGACACCATTTGTTTCTTTGTATTATTTATGTATTTATTCTACACTAAGAAGTTATCAGATTGTTTCGCACTTGGCGCAGTACTGAATAGCAAACTAAGTACACATACAAATGAATGCCAAGTCATAAGGGTATGTCGCCTAAAGACAAGATTATTTACGGATAAGACTCGTACTCTAATGTCATCCGCGTTTTAGTTTTAGTGTATTCAATATGTAAAAGATATTTAACTAAGTCACCAATAAAAAAATCTTGAATCTTGAATATTGTCATACTTACAGACTTTCCGTAAGCGAACACGCAGCGAGCAAATTTACTATGAACAACACTCGTAAGCCGTACCAATTTCCGAAAAAACCCGATCGTACACCGGACGTACTTCGGCTTCTAAATTCAGTAGAAAATTACGTTGTGGCACCGTAAAAATTCCTTTATGAACTAGTACAATTTCATGAAGATTAAATAAATTTTCCTTGAATCAACAGGAAATTTTTCTTAGCATAAAAGTTTACTGTGCTGTACAGTAAAAGTTCCTATGACGTTTCGGAAAAATTCTTGCATGAATAGTAAAAAATACTATGTCAACCGTGTTTTATCTGTTATTCTCTCGTAAATTTTCTAGGAACTTGTCACTTATATTCGGATTACAGGGGATAGCACCGTAATTTTTATTAGAATTTTCTCTCAGTGTAGTAATAAGATGCAATCGTTCTAATTATTAGTTATAGTTTAGAGAAAACGAATCCTTTCCACCCCTAGGTAAAAATGAACCCTAGAAATGAGCTCCGGGTCCTCGAAAATGTAAGTAACCATATGCATCTTGCAATTAGTTGTAATTTAGAAAAAAACTAACCCCTCTATTTTCACCTCTTCAACCCCTAGACGGAAAGTAATTCCAGAAATGAGGTTTTGCATTCTTAAAAACGTAAGAAACTATATGTAAGCCGTCCAGCTGAACTAACCACAGTCATTTAATGAGAGATCATAACTGACGCCTAGTGATAAATAATAATTCAGTTTATTCACTATCCTTATTACCATGTGGCGTCTTTCTTAACTCCTTAGTAAAGTTGAAAGTCTAATGGTGCAGCTAAATCCATACTTCTATACTAATATTATAAATACGAAAGTAACTCTGTCTGTCTCTCTGTTACCTTTTCACGTTTAAACGGCTGAACAGATTTCGATAAAATTTGGCAAAAATATAATATGTTGAATCCTGGGGAAGGACATACACTGAGAGAAAAATTACTGTCATATTAAAAAAATAATTTTTGCAAAAACCCAACAATAGATCCACTGTTAAACGCAAAATATATTACAAATAAAAATAAAACTTCAACTAAACAATTATTTATTGTTACAGAAAATTAAAACAAAAACACACAAGACAAATTTCCTATTGTTAAATTAACAATGTTTTACCAAATCAAAAAAATATATTTTCAAATGTTTAATTACTTTTGTCACTAATGAAGCCATTAGAAAGATTTGTGTACATTTGAAAATATTTATTTGTTGACAAAACAAACTTTTTCATTTATACACATTTTTCTTGGAAAATTATTGATTTTGTCTTGTTATCTTATTGAAAATTATACATTTTTGAGTGGAAAAAATATTCGCATATTGTAAAATTATTCTATCTATCTGAAAATTTTCGTGTTATAAAATTTTGTCAGATTGAAAATTAATTTACAGTTCTCTTAACCCTTTACACCCGAGAAAAAAAAGATGAGAATTTCCCAAAAACCAATTAA
The DNA here is from genome assembly GCA_949715965.1 of Dysmachus trigonus. Taxonomy (NCBI): domain Eukaryota; kingdom Metazoa; phylum Arthropoda; class Insecta; order Diptera; family Asilidae; genus Dysmachus; species Dysmachus trigonus. The sequence goes on along the minus strand of OX454321.1, from coordinate 30,999,707 downwards.
CTGAGAAATTATCTAGGTGACTACGGAAAATAAGAAAAATAATAAAAAAAAAACTTGCATTTTGCCATTTTCTGAAAAGCTGCTCTCACGATAGTTAGGCCGGCGTAATTTTCAAGTCACCCGATAGTGAGTGTTACCCGCACTTTCGTGTACCTTCAGGTGTAAAGGGTTAAATTGTTATCATATTAACAATTGTTACAGCGTCTATCCTGTAGCATGTATATTACAGCCTCTTATAGTTGCAATATAGTATTTAAAGGAAAAGGTAGAGGAGAGGTGTTGGATCAAGGATCATTTGGCTTGAAACAAGCTTGTTTTCGGTAAACATAACATTTTTATTAAAAAAATAAAATTATTCCAATATATACAAACAAAATACATAAATTCACTAAAAAATACAAACAACACAACTTCTTCAATGTAGCACATCATAGCAAGAATTACGGTATGCATGAGCCGACTTCGTCAATGTCTCTTCAACCGGAACTTTACAAATATTGACTTCAATCTTTCTAAACAACAAATAAGGAATCGGCTTAGTTAAGGTAACTTTTGCCTTTTATTCTGGATTATATCCAATCAAGATATGTAGTCAGTACTTGATGAAACTGAATTAAAAAAGAAAAAAAAAAAAAAAAAAAACATAACAACAGCAAAGTTGATAAAAAAAAAAAACTAAAGAAAGTTATAAAACCAGAATGCAAGAAAATAGACTTTTAGAGCAGAAATAGACAAAAATTACAAAACCTATATATAATTCTTGAGTTTCTGCAATTAGAGGAAGAAAAGAAAAAAGTAATTAAATGAGAAATTACCAACCATGGCCATTTTGTACAGCAATGTACTAAAGAACTTCGCGATTTTTTTACACGAAAAGAATCAACTTTACAAAGAAAAACAATTATAGAGCAGAAAATGCTTAAAATTAGCCAAAGAATACATTTACATTTTTTCAGATTTTTCTGGACTACTTTTGGTTTTTTGGATTTGCCAAGTTTTTGAAAAATCCAAAAATGTCCCGAAAAATTCTGAAAAAATTCGGACGTGTTATTTGGCTAATTATAAGCATTTTTTGTCATAGAAAATTTATTCGTATAATTGATCCTTTTTTAGTAAAAATATCACCTAGTTTTTTGTATGATGAAATTTGGTGATATTTTTACTCAAGAAGGATTTTTCAAAAACTTGCCAAATCCAAAAAACCAAAAATAATTCAAAAAATTCTGAACAAATTTACATCTATTCTATGGCTAATTTGAAGCATTTTATGCTCTATAAATTTTTTTTGTAAAGTAGATACTTTTCCTGTAAAAGAATCGCGAAATTTTTTATTTCATTGCTGTACAAAATGGCCTTTTTGCAAAAACCAAAGCAAAACCATGGTTTGGGAAAGTATAGACATTCGGACCTCAATTTCTGGTTGTTATATGATCATTCAATAGCAGAAAGGACAAGATAATCGTTTTTGAGAAGAAAAATTATTAAACAAAATCAGTACTTTTTGAAGAAAAAACCAAAAGATAATAGGATTTTTGAATCTTTTATGCAAAACAAATGTCAGATTCTAAAAGAGCCAACCCAAAAACCCCTTATATACTAATTTGGAAGAAAAACGCCCCAATTTACTATTCGAATCGTGCAATTGAACTTGCATGCACAAAATCCTCGTTTTACGCATTAATGGGTTGAACTGTTCATACTTATCTTTGCATATTCTTAATTTTGTAATTAATTCATTTGTGGTCATTTGTATTTCATGTACAGAAAATAAATTGGGATTGTTATCATTAACACTGTTGTTATAGTTATTATTAAGGGGTTACTGCCGCGTAGGGGCGCCGCATCCATCGGTGTCGCTATGCAAACGGAGTTCTCGACCGAACCTGGCAGAGAGACGGCCGTGTATCCTCCTGCACGGACGATGCAGGGATCCGAGGGGGGGTGCAGCTGGAGGTTGAGGTGAACGGACGCCTGCGGGGTTCGGGATCCAACACGCCTCTTTGCTGCATTCGTAACCTCGGGGAACTGTGGCTCTAGGGAGTAGCACACCCTAGAGTTAGGGAGAACACCCGCGCTGATCCTTAGGTCAGACGGGAGATGTGTAGGGCAGTGTTCCTCTGAAAGTCTACGGAACCTTCGGAAGCTGGTGATTCGGTGCCTGTTTGAAGAGGGGAAAGGACGGCCGGAGGGGGAATGCTCTCCTATGGAGCACGGGTGTAGCGGGAGGCGAAATGCTGGCGAGTGCCTCGGCTGTGGTCCGAGAACGCGAGCCCGTGCCTGAATATGGGGAACATTATACCCATTATATATAATCGACATGGATAAAATTATAATTGAAAATCATTCTGGTCGGAGTGTGGAGGAGGCCGAGCAAGGGAGCGGCAGCACGCCTGCCAATCCTTTTGCGAGGAGGTCGCGGGTGGCCCGTTCCCCGGTGCTACAAACACCGGGGACTCGGGCACAGCCGCGTGGGTCCTTGACGAACTCGATAGGGGCTAGTGACGCGGTGCGTGCACCAGCCATTGAAATGGCTAGGCCTCTGCCGGATATGCCAAGCATGGAGCACAGGCTGGCCGAGGCAGAGGAAAAACTGGAGAGGGGATTCCTCCAGATGAAGACCCTCATCAAGGAGATGCTGGCTGCCCTTAAGAAGCAGCCAAACATTTCGAGGGTGGTAAAGGACGGGTTGCTGGTTTTGGAGGAAACGCTGGACGACCTGGACGCATCCAGGAGGGAGTGCGCTCGAGTCCGACGTGGTCTTCTTAAGGAAACACCGGCGGCGAAGATTCCGGTCACGCAAGCTGCCCCGCTGGAGGTAGTGGGTAGAGAGGCCCTGCTGATGGCAGGGAAAAGGGGAGCTTCCAGTCTCCCACTCCAAATGGAGGGGGAGACTAGGAAGAAAAGGAAGGAGGAGCCGGATCCGAGCTGGACCGAAGTGGTCGGGAAAGGCAAAGGAGCTAAGGCTGCCGCGAAGGAGAAGAAAGAGGGGGAGAAAAAGAAGAAGGAGAAGAAGAAAAAGACCCCCGGGGCAGAGCGCGCAGCGAGGACTCCGGCTCCGACCAGGCCAGGGCCTTTGTCCAAAAAGGCCTCCTCAAGCCTGCGTCGGGAAAGACCTATGCGGACGTGCTTGGCACGGTCCGCAAAACGGTCAACCCCGAAAGCTGCGGAGTTACGGTCAGGGCTGTCCGTCAAACTAGGTCCGGCGAGGTCTTGCTCGAGTTGAAAAAGACAACGGCCGAGACGAGGGCTGCCTTTTCGGACGCCCTAAAGTCAGCTGTCGGGTCGGCGAGCAGCGTCATGGAACTAGTTCCTAAAGCTACTCTGGAGATCAGAGAGCTTGACGGCTGCACGACCAGGGAGGAGGTGTTGGAAGCCCTCAGGAGAGACCTTGGGGATTACAATGGCCTCCTTCAGGTCACGCTGACCCGGGCAAATGGCCGTGGCCAATGCATGGCCATAATCGAGGTGGAGGAGACAGCCGCGGTGAGACTTCTGCGGACGGCCCGGGTCAAGGTTGGCTGGGTCGAAGGTAGAATCCGCAGGCGAGTGGTGGTACCCAGGTGCTTTAAGTGCCTAGGGTACGGACACCAAAGCCAGGCCTGCAAAGGCCCGGACCGGAGCAAGCTCTGTTTCCGGTGCGGCGCGGAGGGGCACAGCGCGAAGGCGTGCGTCGCTGACCCGGTGTGCTTCCTTTGCCCGGAGGTAGCGGGGAAGACCGACGCACGGCGGCACGTCGCGGGGTCTGGAGAGTGCGGGGTGTTTCGTAAGGCCCTGAGTCAAGCCAAGCAAGGCGATGGTGTCGGTCCTACAAGGGAACATAAATAGGAGTCGGACGGCCCACGACCTGTTGGCTCAGATCCGCCTCGAGAAAGACGCTGATATTGTGCTAATCAGCGAGCAGTATCGGGACGGGGATGAGCCAACTTGGTATCGGGACACCCTTGGTACGGCGGCAATCTGGGTCCCAGATCTGCGACGTTTTAACGTTGCAGACCATGGTGCGGACGCTGGCTTCGTCTGGGTGAGGAGTGGCGATGTTACCTACATCAGCTGCTACTTCACCCCGAACGAGCCGGTAGCCGACTTCCAGGCCAAATTAGATGGCCTGGAGGACGCTGTCCGGGGCATGGATGGGGAGCTGGTGGTGGCTGGGGACTTCAACGCGAAGGCCTTGGAGTGGGGGGAACCTATGCCCGACTCCCGGGGAGGTCGCGTTCTGGACTTTGCGTCCAGGGTTGGGCTGGTGTTATTAAACATCGGCTCGACATCTACCTTTCGGCGGCCTGGTTATAGGGAGACGATCATTGATCTCTCCTTAGCGACGGAAAGTCTGGCTGCACGAGTGCAGAACTGGCGGGTGATCGAGGACTATACAGCCAGCGATCACCAATATATCACGTTCCGCGTACGTGGTGTAGCGCCAGCGCGGGCCCGGCGTTCGCAAGGCCCGCCCAGATGGGATGTCGCCAGGATGGATGCTGAAAGGATGTCTCAAGCCATCACACGCGGCCGGCAAACCATTGATGGGATCCCGCAAGGATTGCCGCCTCTCGAGCGAGCCGAACTGGTGGTGGACTCAACGATGAGTCTAATCCACCGGGCTTGCCGAGAAGCCGTGCCAAGGAAGAAGGGATATAGGGAGGGGCGACACCCGGCGTATTGGTGGACGGATGAGATCGCGGAACTGAGGCGGAGATGTCTCCGTCTCAGGCGGTTGGCTCAGTGAGCCGATCGACGCGATCCCGACGCAGCCCGTAAATCTGCCGAGCACAAGGCGGCGAAAAAGGATCTTCGTAGGGCCATCAAAACGAGTAAGCGCCGATGCTGGAAGCGGCTGGGCGAGGACCTCAATGAGGATCCTTGGGGGCTGGGGTATGGGATCGTTCTCCGCAAATTGGGGGCGTTCTCACCGAACGCTCCCCTCGATGCGGAGACGATCCGAACCATCGTGGATGCCCTTTTCCCCACCCACCAGTTGGGACCAAACCGCGCGACTGGCGGGGAACTCGAAGCTCCTCCTTTTACAATGGAGGAGCTCACGAGGGCCTCGCAAGGTCTTAAAAACAGGAAGGCGCCGGGGCCCGACGGGCTTCCAGCGGAGGTGCTAAAGGCGTTGACGGCGAGCCATCCAGAGCTCTTGCTGGATATGTACAACGCCTGCCTGAAGGCGGGAATCTTCCCTTCTCGCTGGAAGGCAGCGAGGCTTGTGCTTATCAGCAAGGGCAAGGGACCGGCAGGGTCCCCTGGGTCGTACAGACCGCTGTGTATGCTCGACACAGCCGGCAAGCTCCTGGAGAAGCTCCTGAAGCCTCGTCTCCAGGCGGCGGTAGTCGCCGCTGGAGATCTTTCCGAAAGACAGTATGGCTTTCGGAAAGGGAGGCCGACGGTTCACGCTATCCAGGAGGTAGTCGACGCGGCCAGGGCCACCGAATGCGGGAATCATTATTCCCGTCCGGTGTGCCTGCTGGTCACTCTGGATGTGCGCAACGCCTTCAACTCGGTGATGTGGGGGATGCGCTGAATGCGCTAGAACGGGACTTCAGGGTCCCCCAGTATCTTCTGCGGATGATGGGGGATTATCTGAAGGACCGCACCCTCACCTATGAAACAGAAGATGGTCCGGAAACGAGGGTTCTCTCGGCAGGGGCGGCCCAGGGATCTATACTGGGGCCCGACATATGGAATTATACATATGACGGGATCCTTCGTATGGAGATGCCGGAAGGGTCTTTCCTGGTTGGGTATGCTGACGACATTGCGGCGGTCATCACCGCCAGAAATGTCGAGGCTGCTCAAATGAGGCTCAACCAGGTGATGCTTCGGGTGGGTCCTTGGCTGAGCGATCACGGGTTGGAGCTGGCCCTGACCAAGACCGAGATCGTCCTTCTGACAAAGAAGCGCATTCCGCTACTGATAGGAATGCGGGTAGGAGACATGACGGTCCAGACGAAGCCGGCAGTAAAGTACCTGGGGGTGAGCCTTGATTGTAGGCTCACCTTCTGGGACGAAATTAAGAGCCGGGCGGACAAGGCGGCCGCGGTGACAGCGGCGCTGAGCAGGCTTATAGCCAACATTGGGGGGCCGAGGCCCTGCAAAAGGCGTCTGCTGCTCCGCACCGCCGAGGCCATTATGCTGTACGGTGCGGAAATCTGGGCCGACGCGATGCGGTTTGAGAAGTACCGCAAACGCATGCGGGCAGTCCAGCGGCGCGCGGCGCTCCGCATTGCGAGCTCCTACCGAACGGTCTCGGAACCAGCGGTTTTAGTGGTTGCGGGGGTCATACCCATTGATCTCTTAGCCAGGGAACGACAGTTCGTCCACCATGAGAAAGGCGCCCTAGGGAGGAAGGAGGCCGCAGTGGCGGCCAGGACCGCAACCATGGCGGCCTGGCAGACACGGTGCGATGGGGAGTCGCGGGGCCGGTGGACAGCTCGGGTTATCCCCCAGCTGGACACCTGGCTGAACCGTCAGCATGGTGAGGTGGACTACTACCTCACACAAATGCTGACGGGGCACGGGCACTTTCGGGCTTTCCTTCACCGTATAGGGAAGACACCGAGCCCGTGCTGCATTTACTGCGACTCCCCGTCGGACTCCGCTCTCCACACATTCTTTGAATGTGATAGATGGAGAGCGGAGAGGGAGGAGCTGGAGAGTGTGGCGGGCAGCATAACCCCGGACAATATAGTCGAGGTTATGCTGCAGGGGGAGGATCTCTGGCGAAGGGTCGCTCTTTTCGTTAGAGCGATCCTGCGCCAGAAAGAAAGGGACGCCAGGGAGCGGGAGGCGTAGATCGCCCGGTGAGAGGAGGGCCCCCGGCGGGGGTGGCTCTAAATAGGACTCCACCCTGAAGTAATGTCCAACAGACGGTTCCGGGGTGGAGGTCCTGCGGGCGGGGAGTGGGGTTTTAGCCGGTAGGCCTGGGTAGGCTGGGGAGTCCGGCACACGGGTGTCTTCGGACACCTATGGTGCATAAAGCATTTCCCCACTCCCAAAAAAAAAAAAAAAAAAAAAAGTTATTATTAAATCTAAATACGGACTAAGCACGTTGGCAGCAGGAGGTTGATTGTTGTTTCCTCTGGTAAGCGATGGAAATTCATCTTTTCGGGGATCGTAGCCTCGAGGTGATGCAGAGTTTTGGGGCTTCCTAGTCGCAAACTTTTCACGAAACTGAACATAGTTAATGCACCTAGGACAGTTTTTGTCAGTTGATTTGTGGGAGCCATAGTAATTTGCGCATTTTTCAATTTTAGGCTTATCACATTGAGAAGTAAGATGCAGTCCAGAGCAGTTTGCGCAAAATGTTTTAATATTGCAATGTTTGGAAACATGGCCAAACATTTAGCAATTACGACATTGGGTAATTCTATTGGGAAGTTTCCTGTAAAAATCGCATTTGACGATAGTTTTGTTTATCACACCAAATTTCTCCCGGAGTACCCTTAGGGTTATCGAACCTCGAGTTATATTGGGTCAGTCCATAAATTCGTGCGTATTCTACAGCGACAAGTATATTATAAAATATTGCGCAATAATTCGTAAAGTTAAACGATTGTCAGTTTGTAAACAACTTTGGCGGAGAGTAGACGACTTGGAGTATTTGTAAATATGGAAAGCACTGACGAATATAAACGACATGTTTTGTACTTCTTTTTTAAAAGTGGGGTGAATGCTACCAAAGCTGCCACAGAATTGAATACTGTGCATGGAGAAAATTTTATTAGTGTAAGAACTGCACGAAAGTGGTTTCAGCGATTCAGGGAAGGTACTGATAGTGTGCAAGATTTGCCTCGTTCTGGTTTCCCGGTGGAATTCGATAACGAAGCGCTTAAAAGTTTGGTCGATGCAGAGCCACATTTAACTGTCGACGAAATTGCAGAGAAATTAAATTCATCTCACGGGACTGTTTATTGTCATCTGCAAGACATTGGCAACGTATCCAAACTTGAGACATGGGTCCCTTGTGAATTATCCGAAGAAAATTGTCAACAAAGAATTGACGTGTGCACCTCACTACTTTCTCGTCAAAATCAGTGCTCATTTCTCTAGCGTATAGTTACAGGGGATGAAAAATGGATATTATACTATAATGTTAAAAGGAAAAGGCAGTGGGTTGACAGAGGTAAACAGGCAGGATCTATACCAAAGAAAGGAAAGTGTGTGGGAAAACTCATGTTGTGTGTTTGGTGGGACAAAGCCGGCATCATCCATTATGAGTTTTTAAAACCCAAGCAAACCATTAATGCCACAATCTATACTGAACAACTTGTCAGGCTAAACTCAGAACTGTTTAAAAAGCGTCCAGCTTTAGGTAATAGAAAACAAGTTATATTACTTCGCGATAACGTTAGTTCGCATACGGCAAAATCAGTAATAGATAAAATTAAGGAATTTAATTGGGAAATAATACATGACTACTACTACTACTACACTGACTACCACTTGTTCCGAGGTCTGCAGAACTTCATTAGTCAGAAAAAATTCAATTCAATTGAGGAAGTGAACAATGAAGTGTCGAAGTATTTCGACTCGAAGCCAGAAGACTTTTACAAGCAAGGCATTTACTCGTTACCAAACAGATGGCAGTTAGTTGTAGATAATGATGGGAAATACATAAATGATTAAATAAATATATTATAGTTTTTTTTGTTCGCATTTGAAATGCACGAAATACACACGAACTTATGGACTGACCCAATATAAACCATGAACAGCTTCAGGACGCCAGCTTTCGTTTTGCTGGTTATTGGTTTTAAGTCGATGCATTTAACACCAGCGGAAAGGAAATAAGATTTAAGATCATTCAATTCTGCTGTCTCCAGGGCAGATAACATAGTCTTGAACGGTAGTTCTGATTTTGTACTGTGAGTGTCATACTCTTGCCTTTAATATTTCACATATTTTTCCACAAGTATCCATTGAGCTCGATATTATTTTTATTCCGATGGACATGCATTTTATAGCATAGTTATTGATACTTACATTATTCAACATTCAAGTGATGTTTGGCTTTTGGCTTTTATCAAATTAATGGGAGGTGGTTTGGATCTTGCAGCTTGGTTGTTCTCTACACCTGCATCAGTTTCAGAGTTATCTGCCTCGTCAATGTTGATAACTGTTTGCAATGGTGCAAAGTATTTGAACTTTGAGCAGGAGCGGTATCACTGCTGCGGTTTCTACTTTTGGCACGTCTCTTTGCAGCATGCCCAGTTGCACTTTTAATTTTATCACTCATGCTATTTGAATTTATTATGTGCCCGTGCCGTGGGTCAACATCACTGGAGCAGACTTCACGATTTCGTTTAATAATTAATAGTTCAACGAGTTTTTACTAAGTAAATAGAAATTAGCTATAATACAGTAGTATATATCACGTTCAGTCACTACGAGAATCACGTGATAAGGATTTTAATTCAAGAAATTCGATACCGCTTGCAGCCAGAAGTCGGGTCATTTCTTCAGTTTACTTTAAGAAGTGACTAGACTTCTGACTGACCAGCAAAAAAACTATGATATCAACTGCTTTTAAAGCAACCAGAAGTGTAGTATCGACGACTGTATAATGTATATACTTGTTGTATCATTAAGATATACCTTGTCAGCTCAATACGGATTATAAATTGAATTGATATGATTTGTGATTACAAATCTAAGAAAAGTTAAATTAATTTGTGTTATTATTTCAGCAACCCCTAGTAAAGTTGATATGAAAACCTCTAATTGATTCAAAGTGTTGAATTCAACCAGATGAGTCAACAAGCCCACATTGTTGATTCAACCAAAAATTAATATTTTTATCTATGTAGGGCAGTGGAAACTATGCTGATTTTCAGTAAAAGGAACTAGGAAGGACAAATATTTCAGAAAATAGATTAAATGAGAAGTCTTGTTTCTTTTAAATTTAAATTTATTAAATACATATACAATACAACACTCTCTAAAATTGAAAATATTGCTTTACAGTTTCAATGCAGCTAGTATCCGTATGAGTACTCCTAATATTTTATGGAAAATATTTCTAAACAAGTTAGTTACTTGCTCGAATCATAAGACAATTTACGGGACACAACGAGCGAGTCGCTAGTAAGAAATCCTGTGTCACTTGGAGGAAAATTACATCACATTTACGTATATTTAGAACTAACGAGTAATGTTATTATTGCTTTGAAAACCTTTTAGTAAATTTTGATAGAACATCTAATGATTGCCAGAAGTTTTGTTGAGCAGTTAGCCCTACTGGGAATGTTATGTGAGCGTTTCCGAGAACCCATTTACGGCATCCCTATGACATTCATTATGTCCACTGATAATGAATAGCTTGTCCTCGAGGGAAAACGTCGATGTTATATTTGTGGCTTCCATTGATTTCCAATAGCTTGAGGTGGGCACTTGACTGAATTTTCCTTTCGAGGTCGAGGGATCCTGAGCCTCTCGCTTCTCCTCCAGAGCACTAAGGCTGCACGTGGGGACAATACGATGAGGAAATCGCGGAGAACCTCTTATCCGCTCTCTAAGTGTAGGTTGATTAACAATTGAAGGGCGGCGGTTCATGGGAAGCTGGAAGTTCACTCGTGTTTCAGGTGCTTTCACAAATCTTCCTACCCCGGATTCAAATGATATGGAATTCTTCCCATCTGGGATTATCGAGATGTTAGATATTGTTTGATTAATATCGCCCCCACTAGTGGCGAATACGGTTCGCTCTATATGATTCGCTGTGGGGTTGGTCCCATATAACGCGTTGCAAGATGATGTTTCACCTGAGGGTATTAATTTGCTAAAAACACCTATTTGGCTCCTTAACGCCGCTTTCAGTCCAGTTTGTCCACTCAAGCTATTTGTAGAACCTTTGTTGCTGGATCGGAAAATCCCCCGAATTTTATTAATGATTCCTACTTTCGTTTCAGTCGCTTGTTGGTGTGCTAATCGAAGATTAAGGAGATCAGCAGCAGGCAAGCAAACGTCATCCATGGATCTCGAGTCCTCTAATTGAGGGTGGGAGGCAAATGTCACTGACCTCCTCATCGTTTCATGCATGTATTGGGCAGAGGGCCAACTCGCTCTTGGTATAACTGGTGGCAGAACAGATAGCAGCAAGTACGGCAATCCTCCACTTATGCTCGGTGTTCGCGATTTTGAAGGAGGGCTGGATTTGGGTATGGTTTCCGTAATAATAGAGGTTTCCGGCTGAGGATGAAATTCCGGTTTGTTTTTCATTATTAACACAAGCTATGAATTTTACCTTTTGCAGTCCCTTAAGTGATGGACTAGATGACGATGTCGACGAACTGGAGTCAAGTATCTTTTCCAGACGTAAAATTTCGGCGTCCAGGGCAGCTATCTCTTTCTTGTACACCCGATTCTGAACCTCGACCCTGTATTGCAATTCACGTCTGTCGTCAATTACGAAGCGTCGTGTATTACACTCCATCTTCAGTCCCATGCTGTGTATTACAGGGTCCAAAATGTCACCTGCAAACGTCCGGATACATAGCATTAATTATTTACGGTTTCAAGCGAGCGGCGAGCACGGAGAAGAAGTTCTGATATTTGTTCTCCTGACACAAATTACCCCCGTGAGATTCAAATGTTTTAATATTCGGACTATTGTGTTCGCCGCTCCTGTGAATTGTTAGTATAGGAACTGAGATACACAAATCGGTTTGCACTACAGGAGTAATTAGTAAAGCAAACATGATCTTACCTCTACCCCAAATGTCGTTCAATTTTGGCAAAAAGAGAAGGCATAAGGTTGCTGTTGTGGAGGCCAGGATGAGGGCTGTAATTGTGATGAAAGCTAATGTCACCTGTTCCGACATTAAATTAGCTAATACGACCACAATACCGCTCGTTATGACAACGCTATATACGGAAACGCCGATGTACTGTGAGTCATTAAGAGCAGGTATTTTAACATGCCTGGTCTCCCAAGCCATGTAAACTCCAACTATCAGCAGGAGACCTTTATAGGCATACAGGACTCCTAGCCAACACTGCGTGTGATGAGATCTGCAGACTTCCACCTGTTGATTACGAAAGAATAATATTTGTCCGGAAAGGAAGCTACAATTTTTACTATTAATAATGCAAATCAAAATAGTGTGAATTTAGGTAACATCTTTCTGAGAAAAGAGTTTTCTATAGATATCTATAATAATATCTGTGCATACATTAACTATTATGATTTTCACAGAGAGAACATTTAAATTGCATTCTTTTCATTCCCTTTTTATTTGTTGTAAAAGAAAAGTAATAAAGCCTCTGATACCCTTGACATCGGCATCTCAATCGTTTAGGAGTCACATAAATTCGGGAATTTCATAGTATGTACATCATCAGTTTATTCTTATCTTTTGATCTACTTAACGCAGCTATATACTCACACTAAAAATCTACTATTGCAATGTACTTTCCAAAACCGTTAACTATGTTGATCTACCTTCTACTACTGTAGCTACAGTGACTTGCGAAACTGAATAAAATGTTTAGCAATTTCCTAAAATTCAGGTTTTTCTTAAAACAACCTTTCTAAAAACAACATGTCTAGGCGGAGAAAGGACATACAAATTTATTCGTAAAAAACTTTTTGCGGTATATTATAAAAATTTCCATTTTAAAGATATTAAACTCAAATTAACCCCAAAATGCTTTTTATTAAATTATAAACTTGTTATAATTAATGGTAATACATTACAAAAGCTTGTGAAAATGTCATGCGCCACTTTCGATGCCTGTGTGATTCCAAAGCCAAACTGCAGACAATATTATGACAAATATTACGTATATCATTCCTAATTATTTTGTTAAAAATAAATAAATTTTTTAACAGAAATATTATTTTCTTGGCTATTATTAGTAAGTTCTAACAGAGTGACCACTTTCAAAAAAATCTGAAAAATAGCACTTAGTTTGTAGATTTTACTGTTACAAGTTTCATTGAAATCGGATACCTGCAACATATTTAAAAAAATTTTTTTTGTTTCTCAGGTCCCTATTTGTGAAACTAAACATTAAATTTTTAAATGATATATTTAATAATAATAATACATAATAAGAAAATGTTATTCTCCATCCACTCTGCTAGCCCTGTAAGAGTGTGGCTCACAGTTAAGTACTCAAATCAAATTCAAAGTATGCAGATCCAAGTGTATTTTTATTCTAGACACTTTATACAGACTGTGCCTGTACAGTGTTAAAAAACGTAAGCATGCGATAGATATTTCATTCACTTATAACTGTCTACAAAACATTTATAATCTGTTTACGGATATTTTGCACTGTACACACTTCATGTATGTTATTTGAATACGTTTGTGGAATTCCCAGTGTAAGCATCTTGTAATAATACACGATATACAAAGTGCAGTTTGAAACCTCATTCTTACAAATAAATGACATTTATTTTCCAATAAAAACCGTGAATCTTACTAGTTTCGAGTGTGCTCTTTCAGAATCTGTCGTCAAAATTGAGTTTTTTCCAATAGGAAATTAAATATGACGCCTTTTTGGGAAAAAAGTATCAAAAAATTTGACTTTTTTTTTTTTGTAATTTTTTTTCAAGTCAATGCAATTCTTACTATGATCAACGGTGATCGGAATGTTTGAACTTACAGAAAATTTTTTTTTTTGCTGATCGCAATCACTCATAACCTTTTCAAAATGGCGGATTTTCTATAGTGCAGATTCTGAAAATCTGAAACTCTGAAAATCGTACAGATTTTCGTAAAATTCTGTACCAAGAGGCTTTTATCGTCACTGATTATGAAATTAAAATAAGATTTTTAAAATTCAATATGGCGGACAACAAATTTTAAAAATCTTGTTTTGGTAGTCGCTAATCACAAATTTAACATCAAATTTTGAAAATTTAAAATATCCGTAAACAGATTATAAATGTTTGTAGACAGTTATAAGTGAATGAATAATCTATCGCATGCTTACGTTTTTTAACACTGTACAGGCACAGTCTGTATAAAATGTCTAGAATAAAAATACTCTTGGATCTACATACTTTGAATTTGATTTGAGTACTTAACTGCAAGCCAGACTCTTACGGGGTTAGCAAAGTAGATGGAGAATAACATTTTCTTATTATGTATTATTGTTATTAAACATATCATTTAAAAATTTAATGTGTAGTTTCACAAATAGGGACCTGAGCAACAACAATTTTTTTAAAAATATGTTGCAGGTATCCGATTTCAATGAAACTTGTAACAGTAAAATCTACAAACTAAGTGCTATTTAAAGTGGTCACTCTGTTAGAACTTACTAATAATAGCCAAGAAAATAATATTTCTGTTAAAAAATTTATTTATTTTTAGCAAAATAATTAAGAATGATATACGTAATATTTGTCATAATATTGTCTACAGTTTGGCTTTGGAATCACATTCCTAATTCTATTAGTTTAAGAGAACGAAAAGTTTAAAAAATTCGCTGTTATCAGGTAATTTTTCAAGGTCACTCAATGACAGTAAGAGATAGGCAGTCAAAAACTACATAAATAGTAATGCAAATGAGCAACGTACTTTACAATATGATATTCATTACATTTGGCTCTGGGGGCACATTCTCAATACTTAACCTGCCATACCCTTTAGTTATTAAGCCTTGCGGCACAATGAATGGTCTTATTAAATGGTTGTCGATGATACCAACCCAAACATTAACTCTGATTGTATGCTGGAATGAGGTACTGCTTGTCCTACGTGGATTAGTATCCGAGGAAGTATGGAGTTTGTGGAAGTTTATGATACCATCCCTGATGAATTGCGATTCATCCGTTCACAAAATATTGTACAGAAACCCCTGTTCTTAATATCGCATTCCAGAAGCCCACTGCAGAACTCTAATCTTATCTCGGAATCTCCTTTCAGTAGTCCTTGAACTTGGATATGGTGATGTGGACGCAATCCTTCTCGATGAATAAGTCTCCAAATTTTAGCTGAAGACTCTCCTAATCGTGTTGTGACTCATTCCGTGCTCAGTTCAAGGTTTTTCTGACGAAGATGTATATTTGCTGCTCAACATCGATAGAATCTTCCAATGTTCCAGAACGCGATTCCTTGCTGTTTGAAGTTAGAGTTCCGGTTTCTCCTAATCTCCGGAAAGTCAGTGAAAATACCTTTCATTGAGGTATATATCGATTAGGAAATCTCCTTTTCTGTACAGGCTCTCTTTCGTTTCTGTCTACTAGGCCTTAAATATAAATTATATCCGTGTATTCCGCAAAAGTAAATTCAGCCAATTTTAATCATTTAAGCCTAAGAACATTCATAGTTATCGATTTGTTTTTCAACTATGATCGATATTCTTTCTGACTGACACTCTTTAAACCAAATTTTCCATTAGCGTCAGGAGACTTTTCTGTGAACACTAGCTAAAACAAACTAATAACAACAATAAGATAAATTACACACTCTTTTTGTTGCCTTTTTGTTGCCTTTTTGCAGCAGTAATTAAAATTAATTACCTGTGTACCTTAAGGGGCTATATACAGTCAGGAGGCTCAGAAAAGTCGATTTTTCAAGAATTTTTCTTGAGATGACCTTTTAAGTTATTAATGTAAAAGTTTGTACACATATTATGGTAACTCTTGGGTGCATTTCAATGTTTTTTATTTGTAAAAATAATTATTTTAAAAATTGTTACAGCTGATCTCCGGGAGCAACTCTAAAAAAGGCGTCTTGCGGTGAGCACGATATCTTTGAACTGGATCATCCAAAATGAAAAAAACAAAAATATTTCGTTAATATATTGTTTTATCTTGTAATTAATCGAAGGAATAAGCAAAATAAGAATTTTTGACAAAATGGTGGCTTCTAAAAAAAAAAAAACGATTTTTAACCTAAATTTTGGCCTTAAATTGCTTATAAAATGGAAAATATTTATCGGTAAGCAAAAACCTTCGATTAATTACTAAACTTTTTGAATTGATCAGTCCAGCCGTTTCCGAGAAATCTTGCTCATCGACTTTAAGAACACAGTATTCAGAAAAACGCGTTTAAAGTTTCAAAAGCACTTTACATATAGTACAAAAGCTCGGACACGTCATTAACTTCGAAAATATTCACCGGATTGACATGAAATTTTCTGTGGCTGTACTTAAAAAAAATAATCGATTTTCTGAAAATCCTGACTGTATATAACCCCTTAAACAAATAATTTCTACCATTTTCCATAGACATTTTGTTTATTTTACGAATTTCCTAGCTACAATGCAGTAAAATAATAAGGTGCCAGTCAGGTTTCCTAAGGTTTTTCTACCCCCTTTTTACTTGGACATGTTGTACCTTTCTGGAAAGGTAATAACAAGGGAAATTTTATAAAAATGAAAAACAGGTGTATTAATTACATGAATTTCGGAGAAAACCTAGGGAAAAACTGAATTTTAGGAAATTGCTCAACATTTTTTTCGGTTTTGCAGGCGACTGTAGCTACAGTGGTAGCAATGACTAAATGAAACAGTGTCAACTTTTGCAACAGCTTCCACTGCACGGTTGGGGATGCATTTTGGGCATTAATTGTTGCCAGCACCTTCTCGCTTGTGAGGGAGAGGCTCTGAGGAAAATAGCCTCACATCACATGAGTTTGGGGGAACGACTCTTCCTCAGCGAGAACAATATCAAGTGCACTCTTGTCTTGATATGAATACAGTCAAAGTTGCTCTTGACCCAGTCGGCCGTTCGCTCGGTTGTGCAGACAAGAGGGAGCCAGCCAGTTCGTGGCAAACACGCTTCGAACTCTGGCTGGATCCTCTTCTTCACGAGCTCTATCGTCGTGTCGACAATCGTCTGCCACAGTAGAGCTAAGAGGACGATTGACCATGTCAGCCTATACTAGACCTAACTTGATGCTACTAACCATCTGACTGAAGGTGGGTTTCGCACACCCCATATGGGTCGTCTTTGGCTTTTTAGTAGCCGAAAGATCAGGTTACTTATCCTCTGATACAGTCCTTCTTAACTCAATTTTCTCCAGAGAAGTAAACTTTGCCACCAGAGACTTTTATCTGGAGAGGACACTTCCCATTGCCTTTTTAAATCTCCTCCTATCTGCAGCGGTGAGTTTGATAAATTCGGATTCAGCGACGAGCTTCATCCGGATCACCTGTGAGCTAACAGCCGTGATTCAGTACTGCTCTGAACACAGG
This sequence comes from Dysmachus trigonus, assembly GCA_949715965.1. Classification (NCBI taxonomy): domain Eukaryota; kingdom Metazoa; phylum Arthropoda; class Insecta; order Diptera; family Asilidae; genus Dysmachus; species Dysmachus trigonus. The sequence goes on along the minus strand of OX454321.1, from coordinate 30,982,552 downwards.
CTTACACTGTCAGGCACCTCGTGGCAGTCGGAGTCTTGGGGCACAGCTGCTCTCCAACTTTCCTGAAACAGGTTATTCTGTAGAGTGCCCAATGGATCCACTATAGGAGGAGTCCGACGTCTTGTTTGCCTGTGTCGGAAAATAATAAGAAGAACAAGAAAACAACAAGTTTTGGTTCGGACAGTGTCCGTATAAGATATTTTAACCGGACGTTATTGTTTGGTTCGATAGATACGTTTATTGTTACTGGCGCGACCTCAATTTTGGAAAATAAAACACACGTTGAGTGGACGCTTGGTCTCCGCTATGTGGCCTCGCTCTTATGAGCGAAAGTGTTGAGAGAGGGCAGTTTAAGCTATGAAGTCAGTTATTCTCTTCAGAATAGAAATGGAGAGTAATTTGGCCAGCTGACGTAGGTACCATCGCCACTCCTCACCCAGACAAAGCCAGCGGCCACGCCATGGACCCCAACTTTAAAACGTCACAGATCCGGAACCCTGATTGCTGCAGGTCCAAGGGTGTGCCAACAACAGTTCGTGGGCCGTCCGACTCCTATTTATGTTCCCTTGTAAGATCGACACCATCGCCTTGCTTGGCCTGCGGAACACCCCGCACTCCCCATACCTCGTGGGGTGTCGCCGTGAGACGGTTTTCCCCGTCACTTCCGGGCAAAGAAAGCACACCGAGTCAGCGACGCACGCATTTGTGCCGTGCCCCTCTGCGCCGCACCGGAAACAGAGCTTGCTCCGGTCCGGGCCTTTGCAGGTCTGGCTTTGGTGCCCGTATCCTAGGCACTTAAAGCACCTGGGTACGAGCACTCGCCTGCGGATCCTACCCTCGACCCAGCCGACCTTGACCCGCGCCGCCCGCAACAGTCTCTACGCGATCATCTCCTCCACCTCAATGATGGCCATGCATTGGCCTCGGCCATTTGTCCGGGTCAGCATGACCGGGAGGAGGCCATTGTAATCCCCCAGATGTCTGCTAAGGGCTTCCAACATCTCCTCTCTGGTCGTGCCGCCGTCAAGCTCCCTGACATCCAGACTAGCTTTAGGAACTAGTTCCGTGACTCGCGGACTTTAGGGCGTCCGAAAATGCTGCACTCGTCTCGGTATTTGTCTTCTTCAACTCGACCCAGACTTCGTTTGCTGGACGGCCTTGACCGTAACTCCGTAGCTTTCGCGGTTGACCGTTTTGTGGATCGCGCCAGGCACGCCCGCTTAGAACTTTCCCGCCGCGAGTCTGATTACTTCTGGCTTGGCCTTTTTGAATGAAGGTCCTGTCCGGGTCGAAGTTGGAGTCCTTTGTCCCTTCCGACCACTTCGCTCCAGCTCGGGTTTGGCTCTTCCTTTCTTTTCTTCTCAGTCTCCCCCTCCGTTTGGAGTTGGTGACTGGAAGCTTTGCTTTTCTCCACCATCGGCGGAGCCGCTCTGCTCGCTGCCTCAACCGGAGCAGCTTGCGTGGCCGGAGTCTTCGCCGCCGGTCTCTCCTTGAGGTGACCACGTCGAACCCGACCGCACACCCTCCTGGACGCATCCAGGTCGTCCAGCATCTCCTCCAAGACCGGCAACCCGTCCTTCACCACGCTCGAGATGTTTCGATACTTCTTAAGGGCAGCCAGCATCTCCTTGATGGGGGTCCTCATCTGAAGGAACCCCCTATCCAGTCTCTCCTCTGCCTCGGCCAGGCTGCTGTCTTAGGCAGAGGCCTAGCCAGTTCAACGGTTAGCCCGTTACCAGCCCCCTCCGAGTCCGTCAAGGACTCTCGCGGCTATGCTCAAGTACCCGGTGTTTGTAGCATCGGTGAACGGTTCACTTGTGACCTCCTCGCAAAAGGATTGCCAGGCGTGCTACCGCACCCTTTCTTAGCCTCCTCCATAGTCCGACCCAAGCGATTTTAATTATTATCCATGAAAAATTCAAGTAGGTACAATGTTCCCCATATTCAAGCACGGTCTCGCGATACGGAACACCGCCGAGGAACTTACCAGCATTTTGCCTACCGCTACACCCGTGTTCCATAGGAACACCCTTTCCCTTCTTCGAACAAGCATCGAATCACCAGCGACCTGCCTCCGAAGGTTCTGTAGACTTTCAGAAGAACACTCCCCCTATACATCTCCCGTATGAGGTAAGGATCAGCGCGAGTGTTCTCCCTAGTGTGGAGGAGGCGACGATTTTTAAAATTAATACATATATAAAATAGAGGAGGCGATGATTTTAAAAAAAATGAATATATAAAGTAAGCTAAAACAAAAATAAATTTTTTTTAGAGTCCAGTTATAGATTGACGTAAAAGAAACAAGATTTAAAAAATTAATTGTAGTTAAAAAAAGGGTTTTAAAAATTTAAAAAAAAATAGTAATAAATTAAATAATTAATAATAAAAGGTTTAAAAAAAAAATAATAAAGAATAACAATAAATTAAATTACAAATAATAAAAAGGATTTTTACTAAATATAAAAATAAACAAGAAATGGATGCACATCAACTACAAACTGGTGACCCCGACAGGAACAGAAACAACAAGAATATCAAAAAAAGGAACAATTCCTGGTCGGCAGAAATTAGGGATTGGCTGTTTTCCCAGGCTTCCGGCAGGAACTATGTCTACGTTGGGGGAGGTAAATTTATTACAAACCTTCCCCCACCACCCGCAACAACATCATCACTCTCCACATCTCCTCATAAACACCTCCCGCAGGCCATTGATTCCATTAACAAAGACCGCAAATCGGTTAACAAACATCAACTTTAAATCTTACCGCAAATCGGTTAACCAGCCGCAAATCGGCTAGGCCATTAATTTAACAACCGCTCATCGGTTTATAACTATTTTCAGCCGCAAATCGGCCAAATTGTTTAATATCCTTACATCAATGGTGCTGTAAGTGGGAGGAGGGTGATGTGGAGGAGGCGACGATTTTTAAAATTAATACATATATAAAATAGAGGAGGCGATGATTTTAAAAAAAATGAATATATAAAGTATTAAGCTAAAACAAAAATAAATTTATTTTAGAGTCCAGTTATAGATTGACGTAAAAGAAACAAGATTTAAAAAATTAATTGTAGTTTAAAAAAAATGGTTTTAAAAATTTAAAAAAAATAGTAATAAATTAAATAATTCATAATAAAAGGTTTAAAAAAAAAAAAAGAATAACAATAAATTAAATTACAAATAATAAAAAGGATTTTTACTAAATATAAAAATAAACAAGAAATGGATGCACATCAACTACACTAGCTCTGGGGTGTGCTACTCCCTAGAGTCACAGTTCTCCGAGGTTACGAATGCAGCAAAGAGGCGTGTTAGATCCCGAACCCCGCAGGCGCCCGTTCACCTCAACGTCCAGCTGCACCTCTCCCTCGGATCACTGCATCGTCCGCGCTTGGGGGTACACGGCCGTCTCTCTGCCAGGTTCGGTCGAGAACTCCGTTTGTATAGCGACACCGATGGATGCGGTGCCACTACGCGACAGTAACCACAAGCAAATATACCTAAGATTAGTGTAGGTCGTAGCAATAAGACAAATGTGAATATATGTGCCTGTAATTGTGATACTAATGTTCTCTGGACATGTTCATTGCTCAGTTCTCTGCGGGGTAGGACACTAAGGAAGTCACTTCTTTGAAGTGGTTCTATAATGCAATTATTACTTCGGACACTTTCAGGAGAAATGGGTTAGTTCAGTGCAAAAATTGCCAGTGCTTTGGCCACGTGCCCTCTAATTGTAGTAGGGGATCTATGTGTGAAGTGCGGCTCGCCAAATGGCCCCGGATAGTGCCTAAGACCAAAAGATGTTTCAGTTTAAATTTACATCGAATGCCAACGAGTTTTTAACCTCTCACGTGAACTTTTCGGTATTGACATTATTACATTGATGTCCGGAATTAATGGCTTCCTGGCTGAATTCAATGCAGAAACCTCACTCTTACAAAAACAATCATTATACCTTAACCTTTTTTGTAGTTAAAATCACAACTCTTAACGTATACTCAGTTGTCTCAAGATCCAGAAAACACTCTTTGATGGATCACATTAAGGAAAACTCTCCTGACATCTTATTAATCAATGAAACCCACATGGATGAGAACTCAAGACTCAGACCAGGGGGTTAAGAGCCTTCAGGAATGATAATTACCCAGGAATGGTAACAATCATCAAAAATAACTTTAAGGCATACCCCTGTGCGGAATTGAACAGTATGGTGGCTTATACATTATCAGTCATTGCCATAAATTTATCCAGTGCCAGTACCACAAAGCTCTTAGCCTATTCCATTTAGCTTCATTGTAGAAATAGCGTTCCAGAGGACATTAATGACTTCCTATAAAAAATTAATGATTTTTACAACCGTCATTTCTTACGACGGAATTATTCTGAGTGATGACTTTAATGCTAAACACCTGTCGTGGGGTTATAACAACATATGCAATTCAAATGGACTGGCTCAACAACAATCTGGGTAGCAACAGCTTGGTCCTCTTGGAACCGAGAGAACCAATTTTTCCTCTCAGTGGCAGTTGCATAGACTTCTTTTTTGTGTCAAATAACCTTGTTAACCTTCTCAACAAAAATTATCGCTGCGAAACCTGTACCTGATCTTTCGAACACTACGCAGTTTATCTTCTCCTTGATATTGGAAAAATGGAACTCATCATTGGTGGGCCCAGCCCAACACATAAAGATCCTTTGCTGAAACAAAATGGAAAATTTTTAGACGTGATCTCAACCGCTATCTTGAGGTCTGAACCTCCCAGATAACATAAATCTCAATAAAAGCTAAATTGATGCCCTTATCGAAGAGTTCGAAATTTCAATAAACCACGGGGCGAATTTGAATTGCAAATTAATTACCAGCCAAACATTTTACGATAGACTCCTTGCACCTTTTCAACACCAGAAAGGCCTCACGACGTACCCTCAAGATTAAACTAAAAAAGAAATAATAATATTTGGAACCCAGAATGCAGGGAACTTTGCTTTCAAATAATATAGATCAGCAAATCAAAGTCTTTTTTAACAAATCCTGTGAAAATAAACTTAACAGTCTCAAGTTGTCATTGACACCGAACAGACGTACAGAGATAGCGCTACACCGAAATCTAAATTTCAACGATCTGCGATCGCGACCACAAGGATTGGACTAAGTTAATTTTCTTCAGCGTCGGATTCATCGGCTGGAGCACAAATTTAAAATTTCCATCGCATAAAAACAGGTGCTACGAGCCAATAAGTGGACCCGGCGCGGGAAGCTGCAAACGATCGGCAAAATACGTCTCATTAACTGATGAATGCTTTCCCTCTCTCCCAAGCGCGGCTGAGAAAGAATATGCCCTTAACCTACAACCGAGGTATATTACTATTAAATCTTTGGAGGAAGACAAACCCCTAAGGGAATGTAATCAATTCCGCGTACGAAAAGCGGTGGATGGCGTTTCTAAGTACTTTTCCCAAGCCAGCTTCCTCAGGGACGGGTCCCTACTACTATTAGTCGACAATCGGGCTGTAGCAGACCTCTTCCTAAGGGTCTCCAGCCTTGACGGCATGAAGGTAAAAGCCGAGTTACACAAAACCTTAACCCTCTGTAGCGCCGTGTGACATTTCTGTCACAAACCTCAAAAATCCCGCTAGAATACGCACCGAATGTATTTAGTTCATTCAAATCGGCGCCACTTTGCTGTCACATATTATTGAACAATGTAGTATCCACGGAAATCATCATAGAGAGCGTAAACTGTTAACAGTTAATCGATTAGAATTTCGCCCGTAATTGAAAGTGACAAGTTGAAAGTCGAGCAAATTTTAAATTTTATAAAAAAAATACAAAAATTGTGTAAAATTGTGTTATTTTCTTGGAAACCTATAGATAAGTGAATGAATATGTTCCTTCCATACCAAATTAGTTTTTTTTGTTTACGTTTAACTCAATTTTACAGTAATGTTACACTCCCTTAAATGTGAAATAAATAATTAATAATACATATTTTTTTAATTTCTGAGAAATATGTATTTTTTATTTCCCTAAACCTGTCAATTTTTAACATAATTTTAATGTTTTATGATCTTGCCCTACAGAGGGTTAAATTACGTTAAAGGCACAGCCTACTGCCCTGATTTGAAATCCATGACGCAAGAGGAACTCCTTGAGGGGTTTAAAACGCAAGGAATCACTGACGTTGTCCAAATCACCAGACCCGATAATAACTCCCCAACCAAAAGAATCCCCACCGGATTGTTAATTCTAACGTTTGACGCCTTTAAACTACCGAGAGAAATCAAAGGCCCTTGGCAATCTATCCCATCAGGGAATACTACCCAACCCCGATGAGGTGTAGAAAATGCCAAAAACTAGGGCACACGCAGAAATGGTGCAAAGAATTAAAAGAAACCTGCGCTACCTGCGGTATGGAAGGCCCCCACGAGCCCTCCCTATGCACTCGCAAATTCTGCGTAAATTGTGACGCCGAATCACATGAATCCTCATGCAAGGCCCGCCCGGAATTTGAGAAACAAAAGCAAATTTTAAAAATTAAAACTATTAGAAAATGCACAATGTATGAGGCGAGGAAGGAATACTGGGCGAATGTGAGGACCCAGCCGGGCCCCACATACGCACAGGTGACCTCTCCCGTCCCAACTGCCGCACAAAACCTCACCCCTCATCCCATTTCTGCCCTCTCTACAAAATCCACCCCACCAGGCTTTCAAATCTCCACCACAAAACCTTCCCCTACTTCCCTTTCGACAAGCACCGTAAAACCCGCACCTAATAACACCAAACTTCCAAACAATCTCACCCCTCAAACTGAACAAGCTCTCACAATAACGATCACCAAGGAAACAAACGAAACGGCAAAATATCTCAAACCAGGGTGAAAAGCCGCTTCACTTCTCTCTACCACGGCTCGCGCCGGCCCTTCAAGAAAATCAAAAACAAAAAAAAACAAAAACGCAATGAGAAAAAATCCCAAAATAAAAATAATTCCATCAACAAAATAAAGAACCATCCTCCTCCACCCTAGACGTCGAATTTACCTCCTTATCTTCAGATGAGGATGATATGTCGACGTAAATGGTAAACTCTAGCCCACCCATCCAAAATTCCGCTCAAGGAATTACCCTACTACAGTGGAACATTCGAGGACTATATAAAAACCTCCCCCAATTAGACCTCCTGATCAGTAAATATCTACCTCAAATTATACTCCTCCAAGAAACTAACATCCTCAAAGATGAACAACCCCAACGTGTACTAGGTTACAACTTTTTTGGGTACAATTTCGACAGAGATAGCAGACGCGGAGGAGTGGCCGTACTGGTCCACAGCTCCCTGCCTGCTGCTCTAATCAATATGAACCCCCAATCATGGCCTGTGCTGTGAAAATAAAATCATCGCAACTAATTACAGTCGCCTCCCTCTACCTGGACCATGCACATGGGGTAACTCCCCAAAATCTATCAGACCTTTCAGCCCAACTGCCTCGTAATACTATATTCGGCGGGGATTTCAACGCCCATAGCCCGCTATGGGGCTCTGGACGCTGGAACACCAAAGGAAAAACTATCGCATCCTGGGCCGAAAATACGCCCCTAGTCATCATCAACACCCACCAGCCCACGCACATTTCCCATCGGGGCTCTTACTCGGCCATAGATTTAACCCTAGCCCCACCCCACATGGCCCCTCCCTGGAATGGTTTACCCACGATAATCCCGAGGGAAGTGATCACTTCCCTATTATCGTGAGAACCGGCCTCTGCTCTGCTAACCATCAGGCAACATCCAGATTTGCCGAAAATTAAGCAAATTGGGATCTCTTCAGCGACGCTCTACTAGCGGAAGCTGCTCTCAGGCCAAAATCGAGTAACGTAAATAAAGAAGTGGCACAAGTTACTAAAATCCTCAGAGCTGCAGCTAGCTCCAGCATCCCTATATCCCAAATCTCGGCCAAATCCCAATCCTCCTGGATAAATAACAGCCTACTTCTGATAATCAGGGACAAAAACAGGGCCTGGAAAGCATTCCAGAGGAGCCCCACTAAAGAAAATCTGATAAGATACCGAAGAAAATCTGCGGAGGTTAAGGAAAAAACTCGGGAAACCAAGAGGAAGTGCTGGACCACTTTCGCCCAGTCGATCGACCATTTCATTAACTTGTCGGACGCGTGGAAGAAGGTGAAAAGAATATCGGGTAACCGACAATGATGCCTAATTCCAAACCTAACCGTCGGCCCCACAACCTACACAAGCTCTGTTGAAATGGCCGATATGCTGGCTCAATCGTGGTCCAGCTACTCCAGCAACAGCAACTTCAAACCGGACCAAATAAATGCTAAAAACAATTGGTCTCCCCAGAACAGGCTACCCCCTCCTGATCCGAATAGGAATTTATCTAATTCCATATCCCTTCAGGAACCAAGCGCAGTACTTAGTAAATGCAAGGGAACAGCGCCCGGACATGATAAAGTCACATACAGAATGTTAAAAGAGTCCCCAATCTCTTTCAAGGAGAGAATCCTGGACCTCTTCAACACCATTCTGAAAAATTGTAACTTCCCACAGGTCTGGAAAAAACGCTATACAAATCCCCATCCGAAAAAGGAACGCCAATCCTAACGGTGACATTACCCCCAAGGACCTACGGCCAATTTCCCTGCTGCCCTGTCTCTCACGCCTTCTGGAGAAAATCCTTAGCCAGAGACTCGCCAACCTCCTCGAACAAATTTTGCCCAAAGAAGTTCACGGTTTCAGGAGATTCCGGGGTACCACCTCCCTCTTCCTGGAACTGGAAAATGAGGTAAAACTGGCCTTTGGGAAGAGAAAAGAGGTCTATCTACTTTCCCTAGATATCGAGAAGGCGTATGACAGGGTCTGCAGAAATGTTATAGGCTTACAATTCCAAACATGGGGCCTGGACGATAACTTCATCAAGCTTATTGACAATTTCCTTACCCGCAGAACCACTCAAGCCAGGGTCAATGGCTATACCTCTCAGAAATTCAACGTTGAAAATGTACTCCCCCAAGGCTCCCCTCCTATCCACCACCCTATTCAACACTTTCCTATACGCCCTCATCCCCAAGCTAAAAGACATAGACGGACTAAACACTTACATTTACGCAGACAACATTCTACTGACTACGGACGCAAAAAACGCGACAGAAAAATTAAGGAGAGCTCTAGCAGTTATCGACGTCTGGTGCTACCAATCTGGGGCCATCATTCCCGAAGAAGAAACGCCACCCGACAACCGTTGAACCTCGGAGAAGTGGAAATACCCCCTAGCTCGTGCCTAAAAATCTTTGGCATGGTCTTCGACAAAAAATTACGATGGCACGACCACTGCTCCCGAGTAGCCGTTAAATTGGGCAAACTCAACAACCTAATGCGTGCTATCTCGGCAAGAAATAATGGAACTCCGATCCACGCCGCCATCCACATCGCCAGGACACTTATCGCCGGCTACACCGCCTAAGGCCTACCGATTTACGCTGCTACTACTAAGAGCAATCTGGATAAAATTCAAGTCGCCACCAACCAAGTCCTGCGCACTACTTTCGGCGCTCTCAGGTCCACACCCACCCGTGCCCTCTGGGTCGAAGGAGGAATTCTCTCCATCAGGGAAAGAGCCCAGAAAGCCTGGACCAAAATCACCGCCCACAACTGGCTCGACCCCGACCGCCCACATCACCGCACGCTTACTAACCTGCGAAATGGCAACACCAGACCCAGGACCACCCCAGCTTTGAGACTAGGGTACGACTTAATTTTAAGTTTACCAAATCTTCACTCCTTTTTCCAACTACTACCAAATCCTCACTCCCTTTTCCCCGACCACACCCCCTACAACCATCTCACTCCCCATGTCCACACGTCTCCTTCACCAGGCTACGAAGGGCAAATGCCTCCAGGGAAGAAATCCTAGCTAACCAACTGGAACTTATTGCCGCAAACCCAGACAGGTCCAGAGTATATACCGACGGAGCCAAGGACGCCAACAATACAGCAGCTGCTATGGTGGTATATAAACCTAAAGCAATCTCTCCGCATGTCACAAAAAGCTTCAACCTACCACCCGAAGCCTCCAGTTACGAAGCGGAACTCTTTGCTGTTTGGCAAGCCATCTCGTTCTGCGCCAAAAAGGGCCTTAAATGTTTCATTTTCAGTGACTCAATGGCATCTCTGCGAGCCATCTATAACAAGAACCCCGTGGAACCCCTGGTCAAGCTATGCCAGGCCAAGCTGAATGAAGCGGAAGGGAGAATCAAGCTCATCTGGGTCCCAAGCCACTCCGGAATCCCAGGGAACGAGCAGGCGGATAAAACCACAAAATTGCAAATGCAAAGAAGGAAATATGCGAGTTGCCGGCTCCATCATACATTAGACGGTGTGCTACAAAACAGCTAAAAGCCACAATTGAAGCTTCCTGGTCCAACGACAGCACCTTCCTTGCTTCTCACTAGAAGACAGTGGACCAACCTGGGTATGATCCGGAGCTAACCAGAAGTCAAGGAACAAAAATCTTCGGGGTGAGAACTGGTCACACCCTCCTCACTCACTACTTCGACCATTCCCCCCAACCGGGATGCGCGAAGTGCCAGAAACGCCTCACCATCAAACACATACTGGCGGAATGCCTCAAAACCAGACGGCTCTTCGGATCCCCCGTGCCGCCCCTAACCGATCTCCTAAATCCCGCCAACCCCCAAGAAATACTAACGCTCCTAGAAAAATTAAACATAAGCAGTAGTATATAGATAGCTAGATATAAGTATCGTTTACAAACAGCTAGATATTGGCAATTGAATAGGAACTAATGTACTTAACCAGATTTACACCAGATTATCCTACATTTATTCCCTTTTTTTTATTTTTTTTTTTCTATATATAATGCATTATGAACTATGGAATGCAAATCAAAATTTCAATTAACACCAAGTAGCTCAAAAAGAAAAGAAGAATTAGTACCATGTAAAATGAATTATATTAAGAGTTAATTAAGATAGTTAGCTATACATCCTCATGCGCCATATGGGTACGCTCCCGAGTGCGCTGTTAGTACAGGGCCTTAGGTTAGTCCAGTGTTCCTGTAAAAATAAATAAATAAATAAATAAACTTAAAACAAAAAAACCGGACCCAAGGTCTTCAAGGAAATTAATAGAAAGGTGAACCAAAATCGGCACTGGTATTAAGCACATTTCAGTGAATGGGTCCAAGTTATACTGACATTGGTTACATTTCCTCAGCTTTTACAACCTTCTACAGCAACTTTTATTCTGAAAAATTACCGTCTGCCTTTCACGATAACATAGCACTAGTGAAAAACATAGTTCAGGACCACAGACAGATCCTACTAAATGAAAACTCTTCTCAATCTACTTTTGATAACACTCGTGAGGCATCCAGCAATGATCTAGGTTCTACCTACTTCAGGAAGGAAACAGTTAAATATTTTCGGAAAGAAATCTAGCGGCATTAACAACTTTCCAATTTCATGCTTAAAAGAATAAAAAGTTCCAATGCTATGGTATTTCTGCAAATCATATTTAACAACTGCCCAAATATTGGTTATTTTCTAGATCGCCAAATTTATTCCCGTCTGGATAGATGACCTTCTTTAGGAACTAATCCTGGTTAACACCTCCACGCTGCTACGTAGCGTTTTGTCTAGCTTTTTTGGCAACCGATTTTTGAAAGTTAACACATAGATAATGAGTCGTCCCCTCAAAGTGTACCAGTTAAATCGGGCGTGCTCTGTGCTTTGGCCAAAACTGTACAATATTTACCTATACGACTTCCTTTGAAAAATAAACTTGAAGCAAGTGTCTGTCGCTAAGATTCAAAGGCATTTCTCAAATAGGGAACTTTATGAAAAAGCAGGTATGGAGCCAATACTCACCTATGTAACTGATATGTGGTGTAAAAGAAAGGAACTGCTAGAGTACCATAGAAATCCGGTAATAAAAGAAATATTTTAGACAAACAAAAATAAAACAGTTTATGATGGGTACTATCTTTCCTCGATGATTCTAATGAATGAAAACGTTGGAAGCCCTGTGTCCAACAGGAAACAAATCATCAGCTTCTATGACGGTTGAGATAGTAACAACCATCGAAATTAACGGCCAATGCAATTTAATATTTGAAAAATCAAAACTTTGTAAAAGTGTACACCTTCTGTATTAATACCATCAATATCACTGTATATTAAGCTAATATTCAAATGTCAACTGTTATCGTCATTAGGAAATAAATATTAAATCAACCAAATTTCTAAAATCTTATAAACTGGCCTCTAACATTCAGCATATGTGTTCATATTTCCTTTGTTCGTAAGCTATCAAATAATGTAACTCTTCAGTCGGCTCTGCTAGTGAAATTCACAGACAGCAGGAAAGGACCGAGGGGGCGAGCTTGAAACATCAGCGCTTCGCGTCGATCAAGATGTAAATAAAAACTTGTTAATAAAAAAATTAAACCGCCGAAAAAACTGAAAAGCAAAAAATAATAAACCTTTTTTAATTAACCTTAATAACTAAGTTCTTAAATTAATGTAAGTATACCTAAGTATATATTTTTGTATTTATTATGGGGTTTCAATTAAACTTAATAAATAAGTTCTTAAGCTAATGTAAGTATACCTAAATAATTTTGAGTCGGCACTAAACAAGCAAATTAATTAATTACGTAAAGCGTGATGCTCCGTCTGTCTGTCGGTAATCCGAGATTGTGCCATGAGTTCGTAAATAATGTAGAAGAAATGTTAAGTTTAATTGCCAGTATCGATGGCAAGCTTTACGGTAAAATTCTGCCCTGCAAATGAAGTCCTAAACATGTACGGCACACCTTTGCTGTGGACGGACATTAAGAATAACCTTATATCCCACTACTCCGATAAAAGGAACGAGACCTCGCTTATAAAAGGCCTCCATAATTTAAAACAAAGTAACAAAACGGTCGAACAATTTTACAGCAAAGTAATAGAAATTCTATCCACTGCAAGCAACAACTTGCAAATCCACGAAGCCGACCCAAACGTCGTAAAATCAAAACGAAACTTATATGCAGAAATGTGTCTTAACGTTGTCTGTCCGGTATAAGAGCACCACTAGGCTCCACCATAAGAGCCATGAGACCCAAGGACCTAGCCGAAGCCTTCACTTATTGCGTGAAAGAGCAAAACATCTCTTACCTCAAGTCATATAACCAACCTATTACGCCAACATCTTTTGGGGCTCCTACACCTGAAATTTTTTACAAAACTAGACCCATTAACTCTAACCCAAATCCTCAACCCGTTTTTAGACAAAATCGACCTACAAATAATCGCCCTTTCCAACAACAGAGGCAATACTATCCCCAATTTACGGCAACCCAACCCTTTCAATCTCAAACACCGAAACACCATACTGCGGCACCACAAGCTTTCCAGCCTCAATAGACACAACAGCCCACGTTTCCACAAACCTTCCAACCTCAACAACCGCGACAACAATCTAATATCCCGCAAAATTTTCAACCCCAGCGACAAAGATTACCGCCTCCACAGCCAATGGAAGTAGATTCAGGTAACACCAGAATTTCTAATCGAAACTACCAACCATCTAGGCAAGTCTCAAAGAGCTTCTTTAAACCCAACCCCACATCATTCGGCAATCGAGAGCTTCATAATATCTCAGAATTTAATCACCCCGAAAATTTTAACGGAAACTCCAATTCTTCCTATCCATACGAAGTACCCAGTTCCCATCAACAGGAACTAGACCATTACTATAATTACTGGCAGAATAGCGACCCCATTCCACAAAATGATTTTTACAACGCAACCGAACAAGAAATCGATGACACAAATTTTCGTTTGAGTGCCTCGACGACCAAATCGAGTACCTAGACATTAATAAACATGGATTTGTCTTACCCTATATACACATATCATCTCCATTTGGCCGACCCTTGAAGTTTCTAATCGACACAGGTGTCTCATTCTCCTTCATTAATCGCACACCCCGGAGCATTAGAAAAAATTCAACCCACCACGATCAATACAATCTCCAACACTTAGGCAGACAGATCACCCTGTCTACATTTATTGAATTCAAGCAAAATGGAGAAATGAGATTCTTAGTGTTCAGATTCCATGGTTATTTTGACGGTTTGATCTGCTTAGATATTCTCACAGCGTTAAAAGCCAAAGTTGATCTAGAAAATAAAACCTTAATAACACAAAATTCAGTGATTCCCCTCAATTTTAAGCCAAACTTTATGTCTGGTAAATTTACCATTCCGGCCAATTCGAAAACTGTTACAAAACTACCGATAGATATCTAAGATGGTGATATTTACATAAAGCCCACAAAATTAAAGAACGATTTAATTATTCAAGAAGACATCTACCATGCCAGGAACTGGTACAGCGCAATAGAAGTCGGTAATTTCTCAAACTTCGATAAAGAGCTATTTTTAAAGTGAGCCAATTTAAGAATGAATTTAACGAATTAAACAACTTTAATATACAACATAATAATGAAATCGCAAATTCACCCAGCACAAACGATAAAACTAACTTGATCCGACCCTCCTCAATGCGGAAGAAAAGAAAGCTATTTTTAAAATTTGCAGAGAGTACGAAGATATATTTTTCAAACAAAATGAAAAACTGACCTTTACAAGCAGGATAAAACATCAAATTAGAACTACCGATGACACTCCAGTATATACTAAGTCATATCGTTTCCCCCACAGTTGCAAACAAGAGGTCCAACGACAAATCAAACAAATGTTGGATCAAGGAATAATAAGACCTAGCTACTTCCCATGGAGCGCACCAATCTGGATTGTTCCTAAAAAGAAGGACTCTAGTGGTAAACAAAAATAGCTGTTAGTCATTGATTACCGCAAGTTTAATGAAAAAACCGTTAGTGACAGGTATCCCATTCCCAATATCAATGACATTTTGGACAAACTTGGAAAGTCTATTTATTTTTCGATCCTGGATCTGGCGAGTGGTTTCCACCAGATCGAAATGGATCCCAAAGATATCGAAAAAACAGCATTCACAGTAGAAGGAGGCCACTATGAGTACCTCCGAATGCCATTCGGCCTCAAAAACGCTCCATCAACCTTCCAGAGAGTTATGGACAATGTTTTAGAGTACTTGCAAGGCAAAATCTGCCTAGTTTACCTGGACGATATAATAATTTACTCGACCTCCTTCCAGGAACACGCAGAAAACCTGAGGAAAGTTTTCGATAAACTACGGTAAGCTAACTTCAAAATCCAGTTGGATAAGTCAAATTCCTCCACAAAGAAATTGGCTTATTGGGCCATATCATAACTAACCAGGGTATAAGACCAAACCCAGATAAAATCAAAACGATTCGTAACTTTCCAATTCCCCAAAGTCAAAAAGACATAAAATCTTTCCTAGGGTTACTGGGATACTATCGTAAGTTCATAAAATACTTCGCAAAACTCACAAAACCATTTAAAGAATGTTTAAAGAAAGGAAAAACAATAGAATTCAACGAGAGATACATCCAAACCTTCGAAAGCTGCAAAGATATTTTAACCAACGAACCGATTTCTCCAAGCCATTCCTTACGACAGACCCTAGCGACGTCGCAATAGGTGCAATTTTATCACAAGGGCCTATCGGAAATGATAGACCTATGCGTTACGCAAGCCGTACTTTAACGGATACGGAAAACAACTACTCTACAATAGATATCTCCACAATACACTCAGCAGTAGAAAACCTCAATGACCATATATTCCTCTCTGAACGCCCCTTAAACGAATTCAATTTACAACTTATTTTAGAAAAAAAAAGGACAGAGACCACAACAAAATTCTTAATGAAACCCTAATTACATATAATAACGCTATACACTCAACCACAGGCCTAACCCCTTACGAACTTTTCACAGGGAAAACCTTTAAATTTCTCAATAGTGTAGACTACAGCGAAGAACACGACTTCCTAAACAAATTTAACGAATTTCAGAAACAACTTTATCCCTCCATTAAAACAAAAGTCCAAGAAATAGTGAACAAAAAATAGTGCGTGGAGTCCCTCCGCGCGGAAGAAGTGAAACTTCGTAATCGGGAAATGAAAATAGGAAGGGGTAGAAATTGATTTTTAGTGAACTCATATTGTTTCTTTAAGACAAACTTTTTAACATTCTCGCCCTGGAAAATGTATTTGTATTAATAACTAGCTGGGTTACCCGGTTTCACCCGGCGTTGGGTAAATTCTTACTAATTAAACACTTCTCAAATGTTCTAGTTTGTTATATTCTAGAAATTGTTTCAATCCGAAAACCCCTTTATGGATCCGCTATCTTGAAATTCCAAATCTTAATAAAATTCAAAATTAGTGGCCTTAAAATAAGCATTGTACCAACTTTCATTCAGATCCGTTGAAATCGAGAAATGTTGGTCGCCATATTGGATCCGCCATCTTGAGTTTGGAAATTTGGCTAATATTCGAAATTAGTGTCCTCAGAATAATCATTGTACTAATTTTCAGTAAAATCCGTTGAAATCAAGAAATTTGGTCTCATATTGGACCCGCCATGTTGGATTTACAAATTTTGATAATATTCGAAATTTGTAGCTTCAGAATAATCATTGTACCAATTTTCATTAAAATCCGTCGAAATCGAGACATTCTGGACGCCATGTTGGGTCCGCCATCTTGCATTTAGAAATTTTAATAATATACAAAATTAGTGGTCTCAGAATAATCACTGTATTAATTTCTATTACAATCCGTTGAAATCGAGAAATTTTGGTCGCCGTGTTGGATATGGAAATTTTGATAATATTCGAAATTAGTGGCTCCGGAATAATCATTGTACTAATTTTCATTAAAATCCGTTGAAATCGAGACATTCTGGTCGCCATGTTGGATCCACCATGTTGGATTTGGAAATTTTGCTAATATTCAAAATTAGTGGCCTCAGAATAATCATTGTACCAATTTTCATTAAAATCCATTGAAATCGAGAAATCTTGGTCACCATATTGGGTCCGCCATCTTGGATTTGTAAATTTTGATAATATTCAAAATCAGTGACCTCAAGATAATCATTGTACTAATTTTCATTGAAATCCCTTGAAATCGAGAAATATGGTCGCCATTTTGGATCCGCCATCTTGGATTTCTAAATTTTGATAATATTCAAAATCAGTGACCTCAAAACATTCATTGTACTATTGTTCATTAAAATCCGTTGAAATCAGGAAATCTTGGTCGCCATATTGGATCCGCCATCTTGAACTTCTAAATTTGGACAGCGGATTTGAAATCCCCATCCCGCAAAACCCCTGTATACCAATTTTTTCATGAAAATCGCTTCAAAATTAAAATTTTCAGCCGCCATCTTGGGTCCGCCATTTTGAAAACCTACAAAGTATCGTATAGCCGTTTCCTGGTTCTAAGCTACCTCCCCACCAATTTTCAGCCAAATCGGTACAGCCGTTCTTGAGTTATAAATAGTGTAACTAACAAGACTTTCTTTTATACATATACATAGATGTATGTGAATGCGTCATAATGTAATTTCAAAAGAGAAAACCTAACAATGAATTGATATTCACAAGAGACGTACCTTGACATAACCTTAAATCCGTCGCATTGTCCGTGGACTGTCTTCCAAAGTTCATCTGCAATACAAAAGCTACTTTCATGAAATAAAGCTATTTTTAGCTTATAAAGCAAAATTAGTGCTTTAAGCTCAGTACTGAAATGCGCTTGCATATAGGAAAGTTGCAGCTTTTGAGAAGCGTTAAACGTTTAACGCAAGCTTGTTTTGGAAATCCCATTAGAAGTTTCACTTCAAAAACTTAGATAAGTTGAATCAGACGAGAGAAGACCCAACAGATCTTACAAGGGGAGGGCACGGTGTGGGAAATTCACTTCGGGACGAGATTCCGTGTGGTAGTAGTTTCCCATAAGAGTATGCAAACCCTAAAAGATTATTTCAGAATGGCCAGTAGTTTCGAAGATTTTCAAAGATTTTTTTTTTTTTTTTAATTAACTATTTTAATAACACAGGTTTACAAAAAAAAAAAAAGTTGATGTTCTTTTGACCAGACCATCTCATTTTTATGTGAACCAACGCCCTGAATCCGAATCCGAGGTCCGTTAACCTCCATCACGTCAGGTTCAAGGTCATTTCAAGGTCAAATTGAGAAAAACCCACTAAATAAGTCTGAAAAAGAGGACTTATAGGTTTTTGGGGCCACTGAATCCGAATTCGTGATTTGTTTAACTCCCAAAGGTCAGCCAGAGGTTATTTCAAGGGCATTTCAAGGTGAAATTGGGAAAAATCCACTAAATAGGTCTGAAAAAGAAGATGTATAACTTTTTGGGGTCATTGAACCCGAATCCGTGATTTGCTTAAGCCCCCAAGGTCAACCAGAGTTCGTTTCAAGGGCATTTCAAGGTGAAACTGGGAAAAAATCCACTAAATAAGTCTGAAAAAGCAGATGCATACGTTTTTGGGGTCGCTGAATCCGAATTCGTGGTTTGCTTAATCCCCCAAGGTCAGCCAGAGGTCGTTTCCAAGTCATTCCAAGTTCAAATATAGAAAAGACGTGTATTGAATCCCAACCACTGAATACATGGGTTTTTGGGTCGCTGGTTGCAAATCATGGGCTAGTTTAACCTCACAAGGACAACTAAATGTTATATAAAGGTCAGTTGTAGGTTATCTTAAGTTGAGAAATGGCCACGCAACATATACCAGCCACTGTGTATATAGTTTTTTTACGGATGCGAAATTCCAATAAAGTCCGCTTAACCTTATAATATTATATAGAGGTAATTTTAAGCTCTGTTAACTGGAAATGAAGGTTTTAGAATCGTTAAATCAGAATTCATGGTACTTTAACTTTGAATAACATGAGCCTTAAACATGGTAATAATCAACTACTTTTTTCCATATTAAACCGCATGAGACCAATTGGCGCATGCGCAGAAGTGATATAATAGCAGAACAAAACTGAACTATGCTTAAGTTAGGGTCCGTTCTCGAACGGAACAAGAAGAAAACTTGTCACATGCATCACTGCTAAGAAATTACTCACTCAGTTTTGTTTGCGAAAATAATTTTTTTTTGTGTTTTTAAACCTTCATTCACTTCGGTGGACTCAACATTCCTGCAAAATTGAGTGGTTCATGGAAAACTTGCTACTCGGAGGTTTTTGGGGTCGCTGATCACGAATCTGAAGTCCAAATTTGAGAATTTTTAAATCCAAGATGGGGGTTCCAATATGGCGGCACTAGATTCGTCGACCCAAAAATCCATGTATTCAGTGGTTGGGATTCAATACACGCCTTTTCTATATTTGACCTTGGAATGACTTCGAAACGGCCTCTGGCTGACCTTGGGGGATTAAGTAAACCACGAATTCGGATTCAGCGATCCCAAAAACCTACACATCTTCCTTTTCAGACTTATTTAGTGGATTTTTTCCCAATTTCACCTTGAAATGCCCTTGAAACGACCTCTGGCTGACCTTGGAGGCTTAAGCAAATCACGAATTCGGATTCAGTGACCCCAAAAACCTATACATCTTCTGTTTCAGACCCGCTTAGTGGATTTTTCCCAATTTCACCTTGAAATGCCCTTAAAACAACCTTTGGCTGACCTTGGGGGTTAAGCAAATCACGAATTCGGATTCAATGACTCCAAAAACCTTTACATCTTCTTTTTCAGACCTATTTAGTGGGTTTTTCCCAATTTCACCTTGAAATGCCCTTGAAATAACCTCTGGCTGACCTTTGGGAGTTAAACAAATCCCGAATTCGGATTCAGCGGCCCCAAAAACCTATAAGTTCTCTTTTTCAGACTTATTTAGTGGGTTTTTCTCAATTTGACCTTGAAATGACCTTGAACCTGACGTGATGGAGGTTAACGGACCTCGGATTCGGATTCAGGGCGTTGGTTTACATAAAAATGAGATGGTCTGGTCAAAAGAACATCAACGTTTTTTTTTTTTGCAAACCTGTGTTATTAAAATAGTTAATTAAAAAAAAAAAAAAATCTTTGAAAATCTTCGAAACTACTGGCCATTCTGAAATAATCTTTTAGGGTTTGCATACTCTTATGGGAAACTACTACCACAAGGAATCTCGTCCCGAAGTGAATTTCCCACACCGTGCCCTCCCCTTGTTAGAGAAAGTGAGATTGTTTACAGAAAAGAATGTAGACGTAACAAACTGACACCTAGATTTACTAAACAAAAGATTAATCGCAACAGTAAAATTACAGTCCTTACAAAAGAAGGTAAAAAACTCCATAAATCAAAAATTAAAAGAAAACGTAAATTCCAGGTTCCTCACGATGACGGACCAACGGACAGAAACTAGAAATCTATGACCTCAATAACAGAAACGAACTCTTACCGCTCACACTGGACAAAGCACGGATGATACAGACATACAAGAAACTGATTCATATTATAGAACTCGACAAGTAGAACGAATGCAAATCTCTAGAAACTTTAGATAATAACGAAGCTCTACAAGATACTATAGAAGTCACAAAACTTAAATTTAAACAATTAAATTTTAAACTACATACCCTTTTGCCTAAAAGAAAAAGCAAAATTGGCTTAATTAACGGTCTAGGAAGCGCGATCAAGTTCATAATAGGAAATATGGATGCTTATGACGCCATAGAAATAAATAAACAAATCTCAACCATTCAAAATAACCAAGGAAATCTCAACAACAAAATTAACAGACAAACGCTCATAAACGAACAGATGAATGAAAGATTTAGCAATATAACTAACCACATAAATAAACAGCAAGAAACTTCCGAGTCATACTTAAACTACTACCATAGAACTATAGATAATAAAATAAGAACAAACGAGGAATCACTTAAATACGCGCAATACATAAACAGAATTAACTTCAATATTGACTTACTGACCAGCCACTTATTAGACATCGCAGAAGCTATTACACTAGCACGAATCAATATTATTTTCAAGCACATCCTGAACCCATCAGAACTTAACGAAATCCATGAATTTTTTCAAAAAAAGAATGTTGAAATAATATCTGATGAACAAGCATATGAGTTTCTCGGTCTACAAGCCTACTATAATTGCTCAAATATCATATTCTATATACTAATTCCAGTAGTTTCTAAGGAATATTATACATTTTATCACTTAATACCCCTTCCGATTAACAAAACCCTAACCGTAGCTACCAAACCCTATGTTTCCCTGAACGAACTTGACACCTACTTTTACGACGAACCCTGCCAACTAATAGAGAGGACTTACTACTGTAAACTTCCAACCGTCAACGCAACAATAGACCAAAGCAAATGTGTTTCAAACATCATAAAAAATAAATAAGCTAGCTGCAGCCTTTTCGACGGCAGAAATAACCGAAATCTATCAGCCGGCACCTAACTACATCCTTTTCATAAACATACCAAACACAAATTTCACCTCCACCTGTGGTATCACGGAAAGCACGATCAATGGGACAGGATTTATTCATTTCGAAAATTGTACTACAAGTATCAACGAAATTACCTACGATAGTAAATACAGCCTACATTGGGATGACATCCTCATACACCCTACATCGGTTAACAAAATAAAACCTAATCCTATCAATATCACCCTGGAAAAATTAAAAAGCTATCACCAAGAGAACCTATCAGTAATAAAACTCCTAGAAAATCAAACATTGACAACATATTATCCAAGTTTCGGATTTTTCTTCTTAATCAGCATCGCCATCACAGCTTACGCATTATACTCGCAACACAAATTCAACCGTCACCGAACCAGGATGTCCCCAGTCATCCCTACGCCAGCATCCACCGGCATCCAACTCTTATGGCCTTTCCTCCATACGCATCAATCGCAGGGGGAGGAGTTACATTATGCAACGCATAAGATCCCACTAGAACACCTCATTCGGGTATATTCACCTTCCCACGATCAAGCGACACTTCCAGGAAAAGCAGCAGACATAGCGTCAGCAGAAACAGCGTAAGCAGAAACAGTAGCATTTCAATAAAACACATCATCCTCGAAATTATCGTCTTTTAATTTTTTTTAAACAATATTATCGGTTGATACCATAACTCGCGCGCAATGATAATAACCGAACAAGTGCACGCCGGCCCCTTCTTCTTTCAAACTGCAATCGATAGTTCGCTTGCTCGTGCACATTTTCGACGCTGTTTTCTAAACAGGATTGGTATTGAAATGAATTAGTTTCTGAAAATGAAAAAGCAATTAGGCAGTACAGTAATTCTTCAACACTGTCGATTTTTCTAGGGTGGGCATTGCCAACACTTGCAAATTAGGTAGTATTGTATCTAGTATCTCTCGAAATATTGTCAGCTTCAACATTGGTGAACAAGAAATATAATTTTGTATTGAAAAATTATAAAATTTAAGTGAAATGATATACAATGGCTTTAGTTAAGACAAATGACATCTTAGTATTTTATTCATCTTGTATTATTTTTAAAAAAATTTTAAATGCGGCTGTTCAATATAAAACAATAACATATGAAAAGAAAATTTTGTTTTAACAAATTAAGTAGTACCGAACTGATGAATCCATCATCGCTAAGTCTTTAATAATTATGTTCTATTAACTAAGTGGTCCATAATAATGAAGCGTTCATGTAAAACTTACCTGCGGTTGATAAACAACACTACGATCTGTAGCACTAATCTCCAACGTTAAGTTATTTAAATGGCGTTCAATTGGATCGGTCACAACCCATAGCGTCACAACGAGCCCGTCGAGGAGGAGGAGTGCACAAACCAGCGATATTAATTGAGTATCCTGTAGAATTTTGTCTTTGCAAACTCCGCTTCCCGTTCGGGTGAAAATTCGATGAACCCGATATGTTTTCGCAAACATCGAACCGAACGCCAATGAAAACCCTGCAGACAGGAGATAGACACGAGCCTGTGGGAAAAAGTAATTTATTTTCATTTTTACCATCTTCAAAATAAATTGGGAGCATTGAATTGTGTTACTAAAGCTACCAGTTTAATAGTACACAGAGAAATATCGCCTGGTATATTTTACACGATTGATCGGATTAAATTTATTGTCAAAAATAATGTACATACAAAAAGAATATTATAAATAATACAACAATGTTAGAAGTATGTATAATATTAAAGAGGGGTGGTTATTTGACAATGTATGAAGTCAGATAACCACCCCCCTTTAATATTATATGTACTTCTAACATTCTCAAAAATAACGATGTCACTTTTATAAGCTCTTGTAAATGGTAACATATTCTGATTACAAATAAGAGAAATTGCTTGATTCTTTCTATAATATCTTGTCTTCAAATACCGATAACAAGTATTATTGTAAATATCATAAGAATTTCTTGTTGAGTGACAATTTCGGAAATAACGAATATCAGATAAAAGGACTGTTGTAAAAATAATGTGAATCTTGTTAAAATTTCGACAACGATTTTTAGTTCGAATACGCAGTTAAAGAGAATCATATACATTTTGCAAGATCATGTACTATTGGCATCAAAAAGTAAAACCAATTTGTTTATAACTTTGAAAATTTTTATTTATTCTTCCAAATCTATATCATCCCCTTCAAAGTAGTTTCCGCCCGATTCAATACACCTATGGCAGCCGATCACCAGAACACTTCTGAAACTCAATGTTTGGAATGGCATTCAGTTCCTTCTTCGATTTTTCTTTTATCTCATCAGTCTATTCAAAACGGTGTCCACGAAGCAGTCTTTTGAGCTTAGAAAATAGCCAAAAGTCACATGGAGCTAAATCGGGCGAATACGGTGGTTGTAGAACGACATGCATCGAATTTTGGATGAAAAAGTCTCGAAGAACTAATGCAGTGTGAGATGGCGCATTATCGTGATGCGAAAACCAATTCTTGTATTTCCATAAATCTGGCCTCTTAAGCCGAATAGCTTCACGCAAACGCCGCGTAACACTCAAATAATAGTCCTTGTTAACAGTTTGGCCCGGCGGAAGGAATTCATAATGCACCACACCACGATAACCGAAGAAAACTTTTAACATTACTTTGATTTTTAAACGACTTTGGCGTGATCTTTTCTTTTTAGAACCAAGTCTCATCTCCAGTTACGAATGCCAAGAAATTGAGTGTTTTTAGAACCAATCGAGATGTGACTCTTCTCAAGCGCAAATGTTCTTTCAACATGGTTTGGACCGATCCAAACGAAATGTTTACAGTAACAGCAAGGTTTATTATTATTATTATTTGTAGCGGTTCGTTAAGTTACTCTAGGTACCTCTCGATAGCAAACGCGACCTGAAAGATCTATTGTGCTAAACCCCTCTCGATTAAACCCCATCCAATTCAAGTAACAGCAAGGTAGTATAATGTAAAAGTTAACGAACAAATCCTGTTGTAATGTATTTACAAGCACACTGACGGGGCCTTACGGCAAGCCACACTCTATCTAACGAATTCAAATACAGCTCCACCTTCCCGGGATTGCAGCTGAATACACGACAAACAGCACGACACAGAAAAATATTTTTCAATAAAAACAAAATGTATATTTACACATACTAAGTAGCACCAACAGACAAGGAAAACAACAACAATTTACTGGTGGCTCTGGGTACCGTGCCATGCCGATTGTACATGATCTTGTCAATTTTTGTAGTTTGAAGTGCTGAAGCAGCGGCGTCGCAGAGTTCTATCAACATTCTTTAGAAAACCGGCGCTCGTGCAGTGCAAGTGTTTTTTAAGTGGTAAAATTTTTTGTGGATTTAGTGTTTCTCAAATATTTAGCTTTTTAAGCATTGAAAAAGTAAGTACAGTAATTCGATTTCTTCTGTTTATTGAGTATTTTGCTTATTTTACAGCAACGTTAATTAGTTAGAAAAATTCTATCGCTACAAAAGTTGATATATATAATTAAAGATGTTGCATATATGTATGTATAATAAATAATTCATTCTTAGTTAGTTAAGAATATTGAAAAAAGAAGTAAATTAAGGATTGTTCATAATGAAGTGTTTAATTTGCAAAAAGTTCTTTACAGATTTTTCAATTATAATTAAACATTTAAGAATTCTTCATTATTTAACCCTTTGCACTCCTTTGGTGCCGCTAATGCGTCATTCAGCTATTACTTAAACGAAATTTTGGGGTGCAAAGGGTTAAGCACTTATAGCTCGTATTGTTGTTGCGATGAAAAGTGTTTACAGCAATTCCAAATTATTAACAGTTTTGGAAAGCATACCAAGAGATGGTAAAGAGTTCAAAAACTGTAATCCTTCAGAAAAGGCTCAATCTTTTTCTCTTGAAAATTCCAAAAGCTCGTTTTCTATCTTTGTATCTCAAGCCCTCATTAGTTCAACAAGTTCTCCATCATATTTTAATAATATGGTACAAAAAAATTGCCTGTTCACCTCCAAGAGACAAAAGCGGTAGAATTATGGCTTTATTTTTATAGTTATAACAATTTGACGTTGAAAAATATTTCGGACATACAAAGCATGATTGCTAGTAGCATTATTGAGCCAATTACAATATTGTTGCAAATAATTTTAAAAACAAAACTAACGGATGCAAATCTGTGCTCTGAAATAAATACATCGCTATTGGCTTTTAACCTTTTAAGGACGGGGAAAATTACGTTAAAATTGACCTTTTATTAGACATGAATATTATAAATATATTCAATGAACTTCTTATGTGGAGTCCCCCCCCCCCCCCCCTCCTTGCTGGTCGATATATCGACCAGGCCCGTCCGCAACGGAAAGTTCCATGTCAAAAATTTGGCGCGACGGTTTGAAAGTATTTTTCTAGGTAATTTGATGCGCTGAATACAGAAAAAATCGTGAAAATTTCAATTTTTGACCTTGAATTCACCTTGCAGATGCGATTCGTGGTACCTTATTTTTCGTACTCAGTACATAAATAATAATAAAGGTATGCCAACTTTCAGGGCGAAATAGCAAACAAATATTTGACTTTGAAATAGCAATTTTCAAGGTCAAGGATGCCTTCAGGAATTTTTACAGTCTTTTTCCCATATTCAGCGAATCAAAAATGTAGGTATGCCAACTTTCAGGGCTAAATAGCAGAAAAAATTTGACATTGAAAACCGCCATTTTCAAGGTCAAGGATGCTTCCAGGAATTTCTATACTATTTTTCCCATATTTAACGCATAACATTTGCCCTAAAAACATCAAATATTATGTGTCCTCTGGCTGGTCCATATATCGACCACTCCTGTCCTTAAAAGGTTAAAGGTCCCTTCCAACTTTGCAAAACGAATTATATTTTAAACAATTGGATGATGAAAGAAGGCTACGTAGAAAATGTGAATCAGTTCACAATTACTAATGACGAAAAAATAACAAAAGGTGTACTACTTCCTCTTCGTTTTAGTTTAGGAAAGTGTTTGAGAGGGATAATAACCTTTTAAAAGCTTTGAAGATACTAGAAAAACTCGAGAGAGATGAAGATGGTTTTTCCAATTTCATTCAAGGAGATCAATGGAGAAATAAAAATAAACTCCATAAGGATAATGCAACCATTCCATATTTACAAGTTTTGATAATAAAAAATCGTATCTAATTTTCATTAAAATCCGTTGAAGTCGAGAAATTTTGGTCACCATATTGGATCCACCATCTTGGATTTGGAAATTTTAAATTTTTAAATTTACTCTTTCTAGGCATATTATTTCGTACTTATAGAAGGCAAAAATCCGAAGGGGAAACTATACAGTGTCGGTCAAAAGTTTCCCCTCCCCTTCTCATCATGAGAATTCGTTGTGCCGCACTAAATTAATCATCATAAATTGGGATCATCACTATCCATATCTGTGCAAATTACAAAATACTGCCCAATTTCTAAATTTCGTCGTAGGTAGCGCCGAGTGCATTGAGTGAATTTGATTGGATCAGAATTATTCAAATACATATTTATATACTTCATGTAGTAATTGTTATTCGTTTTTCAAATTACGGGGGAGAGGAAATTTTTGGCCGACAGTGTATAATAAGCAGGGCTGCAAAAAGTAAATAAACGAAACTGAAAGAACAAAAATGTACCTACGTTTCTGTGCACATAAACTAAACAAGTATCAAACGGAGGGTTTCTGTGCACATAAACTTATCAAACGTAAACCAGTGTATGTTTCAGTGCACATAAACTAAACAAAAATGTACCTACGTTTATGTGCACATAAACTAAACAAAAATGTACCTACGTTTCTGTGCACATAAACTAAACAAAAATGTACCTACGTTTCTGTGCACATAAACTAAACAAAAATGTACCTACGTTTATGTGCACATAAACTAAACAAAAATGTACCTACGTTTCTGTGCACATAAACTAAACAAGTATCAAACGGAGGGTTTCTGTGCACATAAACTTATCAATTTCGTTTATTTGCTTTTTCGGTTTGTGTGCACACGCCAAGGAATAGTTTCGTTTCGTTTCGAATTTCTTTGCAGGGAGTTTATTAAACGAAACAAAGCGAATTTCCTACGCCCCAAAATCAAAGACAGGGAGTAGAGCCGGGACGAAGAATGAGGCCAGCTCTGAGCTGTATATAGTACCGGCCTTTGGAGGAGGGGAAGGGGAGGGGTTAGGGGGGAGGGGAAGGGGGAAGGGGAAGGGGAAGGGGGAAGGGGGAAGGGGAAGGGGAAGGGGGAAGGGGAAGGGGAAGGGGGGGGGGGGTTAGGGGGGAGGGGGAGGGGAAAGGGAAGGGGTTAGGGGGAGGGGGAAGGGGGTGGGAAGGGGGAAGGGGGTGGGAAGGGGGAAGGGGGAAGGGGGTGGGAAGGGGGAAGGGGGCAAGCTCGAGCGGCGCCCGAGGGCGCCGGTCGATTTAGGGCGCCAAATTAATTAGGAACATATTAAAATTTCTCAGAAGAATAAGTTTGTAGAACTGCAAAATTGAAAAAAAACCGCAACGAAACCGCACGTTTAATTTAATTTTCCAGCCCTGGTTTCTGTGCACATAAACCTCGTTATTAGGAAATTCGCTTTGTTTCGTTTAATAAACTCCCTGCAAAGAAATTCGAAACGAAAAGAAACTATTCCTTGGCGTGTGCACACAAACCGAAAAAGCAAATAAACGAAATTGATAAGTTTATGTGCACAGAAACCCTCCGTTTGATACTTGTTTAGTTTATGTGCACAGAAACGTAGGTACATTTTTGTTTAGTTTATGTGCACATAAACGTAGGTACATTTTTGTTTAGTTTATGTGCACATAAACGTAGGTACATTTTTGTTTAGTTTATGTGCACAGAAACGTAGGTACATTTTTGTTTAGTTTATGTGCACAGAAACGTAGGTACATTTTTGTTTAGTTTATGTGCACTGAAACATACACTGGTTTACGTTTGATAAGTTTATGTGCACAGAAACCCTCCGTTTGATACTTGTTTAGTTTATGTGCACTGAAACTATTGCACGTTTAATTTAATTTTGCAGCCCTGATAATAAGTACCATAACGCGTAATCCCGAATGCGTCAAAGTGGTCTTCGGAGTAAACTTCTACCAAAACTGGATAAAATACCACAATTTACAAAAAAAAAAAAAGTTATGGAAGGTACTAAAGTATAGCTAGCTTATTTTATGTTCATTAAAAATAGTTTTTCTTCATTTAAATTTCCAGAAAATGATAAAGCGAATTCTGCAGAGCACCTCCGCAAAATAAAAGCTACTAAAGCCTAATGAGTATACTTAGAGCACAAGAAGGGTTACGTTAAGCTACGAATCGACTTCGTCCAAAACTGTACGAGTACGGACGAAATTTTTAAGTCGTGGCCTCAATATTTTAACCATGATGGTAATTGGTAATAAACGGAAAGTTCTTCTAACTAGATACATAAAAAAAAACGGACCCTAGGAGCTCTAATCCGAAAAAAAGCCAAAAAATTAAGGTTAACAGTTAAGTTTCGGACACCATATTACAGAATCAAATCCATCAGAAATGACCTGAATAATAACGTCCTTTAATATTCAGTAGGACTTTCCCGGTAACCCTATAGACGTAAAAGTTTAAGTCATAAGATTTTGCAAATTTTTCGAAATTTCCGAATTTTTAAGCGGGTAATAGTTACAAGCCATGTACAACTCTTGTAAAAAAATGGGGCAGCAAATTTATAAGAAAAAATGTTCAACAATATCAACAAGAGTCTTGTCGGACTAATAGTGACAAGCTATCTTGTAAAACTAATAACAAATCTTGTGTTACGACTTATCTTTCAGTGTAAGTTTACAAAAAAGGAAAGCAATGCATTTATCTCCCTTTTAATGAGTCATTATTCAGTCGACAATGTTACAATACATTGTCTGTTCTACTTTACTTTTCAAAAAGCTCGCGTGCTCTGTTGTTGCATTGTCTTAGGTTAAACGAAAAGTTAAAATGTGGTGAGCCCAGAGGTTATTAAAGAAGTTCGGCCAGAAGATAAAAGTTTTAGTGGCCATAAACATTTCATACATGCAATGTTGATTCCCTAAAAACTGTTTACATTCTTCTCGATCGTAAATGCAACTTAAGAGGAAACAAGTTATCGAATTCCTCCCACATTAAGCCACAGTAGTATTGCAGTTTTATTGTGATACTTTATAAACCATTCATTAAATTTAGAAAAGGTAAAGGTGCACTTTTGAAAAAATTAGGACTATCAACACGTTATGATTTAACCGGAGAAGTTGATAACATGATATGTTAGAAAAGTAGACTTACAGTTCTTATGAATGTTGCGGATCAGCACATCCCAGTAGGAAATATTGTAAGTGCTTCACAAAAGAGCAGATCTGAAACAATACAACCAATTGCTACTACTCCTCACGAATCGGTGACAAAGTACATTATAAGCAAGAACAGTGCGAACAGTGAAGTGATGTTTTTAGCATACCATATAAGAAAATAAACTCATGGTGCCTTTTATGGAAATTGTGAAACACGCGGTCACCGCTCAGTCAGTCAATGATCCCATAAGTACCCAATTTTTACGACGGTGCTGAACAGTATTAACCCTATTCTTTTGTCCAGTGAAATTCAATTCCGATTGAAATGTAGGAGATGCCGGAATCAAGAACAGATCTAACTACGAGATACAAAGTCTCTCCCATCAAAAGCGCTTTAAACGCAATTTTCGGAATATGAAAAGCTATGTTTCGCAGTAAAAGGCCTTAAGCCCTATTTTAACTGTTTTTATAAAACACTTTAAACTGCGATTATAATGGACATTTTATAAAGAGCTTTTAAATTCCTTTTTCTAAACCCCTTTAAAAACCGTTTTACGTGCCTACTTCTAATGCCATGCAATCCCTATCCCTATATATATATAAAAATGAAAGTTCGTTTGTTTGTTTGTTTGTTTGTTTGTTTGTTTGTTTGTTTGTTTGTTTGTTTGTTTGTTTGTTGCTCAATCACGCCTAAACGCTTGCATCGATATTTTTCATTTTTTGTCCGAAGGTAGTACATATTCCGACTTAACATATAGGCTAATTTTTTTTCGGATAATAAGTAGGGTTTCAAAATGGCGGATCCAAGATGGCGGCTGAAAATTTTAAATTTGAAGCGATTTTCATGAAAATTGGTACATAGGGGTTTTGCGGGATGGGGATTTCAAATCCGATGTCAAAATTTAGTAATTCAAGATGGCGGATCCAAGATGGCGGCTTAAAATTTTAAATTTGAAGCGATTTTCATGAAAATTGGTACATAGGGGTTTTGCGGGATGGGGATCTCAAATCCGATATCCAAATTTAGAAATTCAAGATGGCGGATCCAAGATGGCGGCTGAAAATTTTAAATTTGAAGCGATTTTCATGAAAATTGGTACATAGGGATTTTGCGGGATGGGGATTTCAAATCCGATGTCCAAATTTAGAAATTCAAGATGGCGGATCCAATATGGCGACCAAGATCTCCTGATTTCAACGGATTTTAATGAAAATTAGTACAATGATTGTTTTGAGGCCACTGATTTTGAATATTATCAAAATTTAGAAATCCAAGATGGCGGATCCAAAATGGCGACCATATTTCTCGATTTCAACGGATTTTAATGAAAATTAGTACAATGATTATCTTGAGTTCACTGATTTTGAATGTTATCAAAATTTACAAATCAAAGATGGCGGACCCAATATGACGACCAATATTTCTCGATTTCAAGGGATTTTAATGAAAATTAGTACGATGATTATATTGAGGTCATTGATTTTGAATGTTATCAAAATTTACAAATCCAAGATGGCGGACCCAATATGGTGACCAAGATTTCTCGATTTCAAGGGATTTTAATGAAAATTGGTACAATGATTATTCTGAGACCATTAATTTTGCATATTAGCAAAATTTCCAAATCCAACATGGCGGATCCAATATGGCGACCAGAATGTCTCGATTTCAACGGATTTTAATGAAAATTGGTAGGATGATTATTCTGAGGATACAAGTTCCGAATATTATCAAAAGTTGTAAATCCAAGATGGCGGGTCCAATATGGCAACCGAGTGTCTCGATTTCAACTGATTTTAATTAAAATTAGTACAATGATTATTCCGGAGCCACTAATTTCGAATATTATCAAAATTTCCATATTCAACATGGCGACCAAAATTTCTCGATTTCAACGGATTGTAATGGAAATTAGTACAGTGATTATTCTGAGACCACTAATTTTGCATATTATCAAAATTTCTAAATGCAAGATGGCGGACCCAACATGGCGTCCAGAATGTCTCGATTTCGAGGGATTTTAAGGAAAATTGGTACAATGATTATTCTGAAGCTACAAATTTCGAATATTATCAAAATTTGTAAATCCAAGATGGCGGGTCCAATATGAGACCAATTTTCTTGATTTAACGGTTTTTACTGAAAATTAGTACAATGATTATTCTGAGGATTATTCTGAGGATACAAGTTCCGAATATTATCCAAAGTTGTAAATCCAAGATGGCGGATCCAATATGGCAACCGAATGTCTCGATTTCAACGGATTTTAATTAAAATTAGTACAATGATTATTCCGGAGCCACTAATTTCGAATATTAGAAAAATTTCCAAACTCAATCCAATATAGCGACCAACATTTCTCGATTTCAACGGATTTGAATGAAAATTGGTATAATAATTATTTTAAAGCCACTAATTTTTAATATTATTAAGATTTGGAAATTCAAGACAGCGGATCCATAAAAGGGTTTTCGGGTTGAAACAATTTCTAGGATATAACAAACTAGAACATTTGAGAAGTGTTTAATTAGTAAGTATTTACCCAACGCCGGGTGAAACCGGGTAACTCAGCTAGTATAAATATAAAAATGAAAGTTTGTTTGTTTGTTTGTTGCTCAATCACGCCTAAACGCTTGCATCGATATTTTTCACTTTTTGTCCGAACGTAGTACATATTCCGACTTAACATATAGGCTAATTCTTTTCGGATAATATATAGGGTTTCAAAATTGCAGATCCAAGATGGCGGTTGAATATTTTAAATTTGAAGCGATTTTCATGAAAATTTGTACTTAGGGGTTTTGCGAAATGTTTATTTCAAGCATGCTGTCCAAATTTAGAAATTCAAGATGGCGGTACCAATATGGCGACCAAGATTTATCGATTTCATCGGATTTGAATGAAAATTAGTACAATGATTGTTCTGAGGTCACTAATTTTGAATATTATCAAAATTTACAAATCCAAGATGGGCAACTAATTTCTAATATTAGTACTGTGATTATTCTGAGGCCACTTATTTCAGATATTATCAAAATTTGTAAAGCCAAGATGGCGGATCCAATATGGAGACCAAAATGTCTCAATTTCAATGAATTTTAATGAAAATTATTACAATGGTTATTCTGAGGCCACTAATTTCGAATATTAGAAAAATTTCCAAATCCAAGATGGCGGATCCAATATGGTGATCAAAATTCCTCAGTTTGAACGCATTTTCATGAAATTCAATTGTTTTGGGGCCACTTATTTTGAATATTATCAAAGTTTCTAGATCCAAGAAGACGGACGCAATATGGCGACCAAAATGTCTTGATTTCAACGGGTTTTAATGAAAGGGTCTAGCTAGCCCAGGCAGCGCTTTTGAAAAACAAAAAATATCCTTATATAGTACATGACAAAGTACATCTTTACTTTATCTGACCTCAAAAAAAAATTAAAACGTGATTTTCAGTGTTTTGGCGATATCTCGCCCTCCTGGGGACGTAGAAAATTCTTTTTTTTCTCAAATTATAGGGTATTTTGCCAGCTACAACATGATATTTTTTTCGAAATTTTTGGCGGGAAAAAAAAAATAGAAACGACGAAAAAAAATATATTATTTGCCAAGTGTCAAGCTATATCCATGAATTATTTTAAATTTTTAGATTTGGTGCAACAGGGTCAAAATATCGAAAAACCGTTTTTCAGCATTTTTCGGTGTTTTTATTTCTTTTTTAAGTCTGTATATTCTTTGAGCATACACTTTTTTTTAAGTCATTGCCTACCTTGAAATCATCCAAGCAGTTTTGGAAATTCACAAAGAGATCATATTATCAACGGTTTTCCACCTAAAGACAAGATTAGTGAGTCGACAAAATGAAACCGAAACGAGTGCCCTCTGCGATTTTTCCAGGATTGGGACTGGCGTGACATCGTTGCTGCATTACACTCACCCCACCGTTCATCCATATTTGTCATGCACGCTATCCATTCACGCATGTTTGAAACTGGGCGGAGTAATAAAAATTCCAAATAATTTCAATATATTTAATAAAAGGCGAAATTACCTCACTACACACATATTTCTGATTACAATATAAAGTCTAAAAACATAATTTTGGTTAAAATATCGAAAATATATATCATTAGTAACTAACGTTCTTCCCTACTTTTTTAAATTAATGGTTTTTATTAAATAGGTTTAATTTTTTATAATAAAATGGTCATGAAATAAAAATGACGACTGTCCTTTATTAAAAAGTATTTACATTTTACCGATCTCTCCATTTGTTAAAAAATAGTGGCTCATAAGTTTTCACACATTCCTATGGGACACTCTGTATCTTTACGTGAATTTTTGTTGTTATCTGTACATATCAGAACATAATTCGCTCAAAAAAGTTCATGACGAGCTGGACTGGTCATTGCAGTTCAAGGGGTTAATTAGAGCAGCAGGCTTCATACTTGGACATTTAAAAACTAAAAAGAGTTGGTTATTTTCGGAAAATTAATTTATCACGTGTACTGTAAAATATTTACGATCTCAAAATAAGCTCAGGCGGCAGCTTTCACGTTTCCATAATCTGGTCATAAAATCAGATTGAGCCCTAATGCCTAGCTTGTTCCACACTTTACGTTTGTGCTTGCGTAAGTTAAGAAACCTTAATTTTAAACGCAATGCGGTCACAGATAAAATAATGTTAAAGGGTAGTACGCTGTTCGCGCTAAGCTAAAATTTCACCAGTCTCCAAAAAACGCGTGAGAACCGAAGATAAACACACGCGAAAATGTTTTTGTAGAATTGATGGTAGAGATTTCGCATTAGATACAACATAGCGTTTAACGTCAAAATATAAAAGGTAATTGAATCAAGTGAAAAGAAATAAAATTGAAGAAATCGAAGATATTGCGATGCTAGGAGCTGCTTCCTTCTTGCAATTGCTTACGATCCAAAAAAGAAGTCCTTCCATACGGGTAAATCCTTATCTCCAGAAACGAAAATCCAAAGGCCGATTCGCCACAGCTGTAAGTACACATTAGTAAATTTCATAATTTGATATTAATTCACACTTTAATTTACATAGTTCCTCGACATGGTAAAAAATCCTAGCGTTTTCAGAGAAAATTTTCATATGGACCTTAAAACTTACCATACTCTGTTCAGGATGATAGAGCCTGAATTGCTTCCAAAAAGGAACACGCATCCTGATGCAATAAATGCATTGGAAAAATTGTCTATCGTTATAGAGTACTTACCTAAAGAAATTGATACAAAAAATATATTTTAATACTTGTTTATAGGTATTTAGCGAGTGGCACAATCCAAAGGTATGTGGCTTCGGTATACCGAATCAGCAAACAACGTTTTGGAAGCTTGTTAGATGAAGTGTGCACTGCCATAGCTAAAGTTTTAAAGGATGCAATTCTTCAATTAAATAAAAAAGATTATGTTACGAATGAATTCAACGCGCAATGGAATTTGCCTAACTGCTTGGGCGCAATTGATGGCAAACATGTTGCTATTAAATGTCCCCAGAATGCTGGAAGTCTCTTTTATAACTACAAGGTTCGTAATAATATTCCAATTTAACAGTTTGATTTCTAATGAAATCAATATTTTAATAGGGTTTCCACAGGATTAACTTTGTGTTGCATACACGGGAATCCCGCGAAATCTCCACTTCGAGTAATCGAGTTCAGTGGGTTTACTGAATTCAACTTCCCTTTTCTGTCAGTCCTTTGCCCGACACGATCACGACTTTATCACGCTAGTTTAGTTAGAATAAAGCTCTGAATTAAACGAACCTCCAAGCCTTTCATTTAATATATAAAAGTGGCGACGAGGAAATGACTTACACGTGCTAAGTAAAATCAATTTAAAACAAAACGCGAGAAAAGGAAAGTAAAACCTAACCTTAAAACTCGCGCGGTGAATGCTCCGGAATTTTGCGGTAACAAGTGTGGTGGACTGGAGAAAGAAGATTCTAAAAGTACCCCACCAGCCATGTCGGCTATTATTGGAAACATAGCGGAATTCAACCCAAAGGAAGAATCGTGGGAGGATTACATCGAAAGGTTTGAATGGTTCGTCAAGTTAAACGCCAATTTCATCAAAGATGAAGATATGAAGAAAGGCTGCCTGTTCAGTGGAATGGGAGCTAAAACTTATGCAAGGGTTAAGGATCTTGTATCACCAGGTACGTTAGCAGATATTTCTTATGGGGAAATTATCGAAAAATGTCAAAAAGAATTTGGCAAAAAAGTAAATGAGCTATTAGCTCGTGTTAAATTCCAGAAGAGGGATCAGAAAGATGGCGAGGATATTCAAACATTTATTAAAGAACTGCGTAAACTGGCTCAGGACTGCAAATTTGGTAAAAAGGGGGAAGACCACCCTCTTGACATTATGATCAGGGATAGATTTGTTGCTGGCATAAGAAGTGAGGAAATGCAAAGATACCTGTGCAGAAGGCACGAAGAGACGCTGTCACCAACTAACAAGGTAGGTCTGTCGTTAGAAAAGGTACTTGAAATTGCTTCAAGTATCGAAAGCACCGAAAAACAACAAAAGCAGATCAAACACGGCGAAACAGTAAATGTCCAGAAAACTGATAGAAATAATAATAAAAAAGCAAAAAACGATTCCGGAAAAAACAAAAGGTCATGCTTTCGTTGCGGAAAAAATAATCACGAACCAAATGACTGTTTCCATAAAAAATCCAAATGTTCTTTTTGTGGTAAAATAGGGCATATCGAAACCGCTTGTTTAACCAAAAAGTACCAATCAAAAGAAAAAACTAAATCAACTAAAACAAATAAGGTACACAAACACCACAATAGTCAATCCGAAGATGACGACGACACATTCATCCATTCGATCAGGAAACAAAAAACTATATTCAAGACCAGCGCAGAGTATAAAACAAAGGTTAAAGTTAATGGTACAGAAATTTACATGGAAGTCGACAACGGTGCGGAAGAGTCAATGATAACAAACTCTACTTGCAAACAAATTTGGGGCAACTCAGAACCTGAATGGACAGAAAGAAGACCAGTTCTTCGAGCATGGGGACAGCGACCAATAAAAGCTAGAGGCATAACACATGCACTAGTAGAATATAAGGGTATAAAAAAGACATTACCTATTATTGTTACTGAAGAAAATACAGGACCAAATTTATTGGGAGCAAATTGGTTCGAATCATTTAATATTATGGTAACAGGAATCCAAAACATAGAGGAATATACTCGGGATCATTATAATAAAATGCTAAAAAAATTCCCGGGACTTTTAAGCTATAGCTGGACAGGACATAAAGGTGAGCCGGTTAGCATTGAATTAAAAGAAAACTGCAATCCTAAGTTCGTGAAAGCTAGGAGAATACCATTTGCTAGACATGAAGCAATCAAAGCAGCATTAACAGAAATGGTTGAACAAGGTCAACTGACATCAGTGATACAATCGGACTGGGCCACACCAGCACATTTTGTATTAAAATCTAACGGGCAAATCAGAGTTGTTGGCGATTACAAAGTCACCTTAAATCCTCACATTAGAGACTCTGAATATCCAATTCCGACTTTAGAAGAGGCATTAGCTACTTTAAATGGCGGTACAATATTTTCCCAAATAGATTTAAAAAATGCATATAAGCAAATAAGAGTAGATGAAAAAACCGCCAAAATATTAACTTTGAGTACACCCTTAGGACTTTTCAAAGTCAACGTGCTTTTGGATGGATTAAACGTAGCGCCCAGAATCTTTCAAAAATTCATTGTATCAAGACTGCAAGACATTCCCGGAGTAATAGCATTTCTGGATAACATAAAAATTCAAGGTAAAGACAAACTTGAACATGACTCCAGACTTGAATTAGTTTTGAAAAGACTAGATGAGGCCGGTCTTCACATCAACAAGGAAAAAAGCATTTTTGGAGTCCCAGCAATGGAATTTTTAGGATATTATATATCGGCGGATGGAACGAAACCGCTGAAGTCAAAGATAAAAGCAATAATAGATATGCCAGCCCCACAGGATATAAAAAGTCTCCAATCATTCCTTGGAGCAATAAATTTTTATGCCAAATTTATAAAAAATAGAGCAGAACTTGCTGAACCACTTCACAGATTGCTGGATAAAACAGCAACTTGGAGATGGGAAAATCAGCACCAGAAAGCATTCGAAAATTTAAAACAATCGTTGACCCAAGCACCTATACTATGGCACTACGACGAAGCTAAACCCATAGTAGTATCTGCAGATGCCAGTCCAGTCGGAATAGGAGGAATACTTGCACATGTGGCACCAGACAAATCAGAACATCCAGTAACTTTTACCTCTAAAACACTAACAAAAACCCAACGAAACTATTCTCAACTTGAGAGAGAAGCACTAGCCTTAGTAATTACAGTCGAACAATTTCATCAATATTTAGCGGGAAGAAAATTTAAACTTACAACAGACCATAAGCCCTTGTTAGGAATTTTTAATCCTAAGAAAAACATACCAGAAATAATTTCACCAAAGTTAACACGCTATGCCACTTTCCTAAGGAATTATGAATTCGATTTGGAATATAGACCAGCCAACAAAAATTCAAACGTAGACGCACTT
The DNA here is from genome assembly GCA_949715965.1 of Dysmachus trigonus. Taxonomy (NCBI): domain Eukaryota; kingdom Metazoa; phylum Arthropoda; class Insecta; order Diptera; family Asilidae; genus Dysmachus; species Dysmachus trigonus. Next base: position 30,944,185 of record OX454321.1, on the reverse strand, counting down.
TCACGTTTACCACTGAATGAACCAGCTGTTGAAACCGAGGAAGAAAATACATTTAAAGAAGTTTACATGATAGAAGATGCCAGCAGTATCGAAATTTCACCAGATAAAATAGCAGAAGAGACTTCGAAAGACACAGATCTCCAAAAAGTTAAAAAATGGATTAAATCTAAATGGCCAGACAAAGTACCAGAGCAATATAATATCTATTGGAAAAAACGCCATGAATTATCGGAATACAAAGGTTGTCTACTATGGGGAGCTCGAGTGATAATGCCAAGTAAGTTGAGAAAAGCAACGTTAAAACTCCTACACGCTAACCATCCAGGCATAGTAGTCACTAAAGCACTAGCACGCAGTCATGTTTGGTGGCCTAAAATTGATTCTGAAATTGAAGAAATGGTAAAAAATTGCAATACCTGCATTCCAGTACAAAATGCTCCACCAAGAACTCCAACGGAAACATGGAAGGCACCAAACAAACCTTGGACCAGGATCCACATTGATTTCGCTGGACCTTATGAAGGACAAACTTTTTTAATAATAGTGGACTCTACATCAAAATGGCTGGAGGTACGTAAAGTAAAATCAACAAATTCTGCTACAGTAATTCAGGAACTACGAAGAGTTTTCAGTACATTTGGTATACCAGAAACTATAGTAAATGACAACGGAACCGGATTTGCATCAAAAGAGTTAAACGAATGGCTAACAAAAAATGGTATAAAACAACTATTCACAGCACCATTCAATCCCCAAGCCAACGGGCAAGCTGAGAGGATGGTACAAACTACCAAAAAATCACTAAAAAAGCTAGCTGAAGGAGACTGGGAAATAAAATTGTGCCGTTTTCTTTTGAAACAACACAGCACGCCATCATCTACCACCGGAAAAAGTCCAGCAGAAATTATGTTTAACAGACCAATAAGGACAATTCTCGATACACTTAAACCAAGATGCGATAGAGAAAAAGCATCAGAATATTCAAAAATCCGCAAAATTCCAATCGGAGCCAAAGTGAGAATGAAGAATTATAGAGCATCAGGACCCAAATGGACATTGGCTAGAGTACAGAAGGAGCTAGGTAAAAGAAACTACTTAGTTCAAGAAATTACAACCGGCATAATTCACAAACGAGACATAGATCAACTAGTTGAAATAAGACCAGACATTGACGAAACTAAGAAATCGGTAATTTCGATACCTTTCTATCCTGGAAATGACGAGCACGAAGAAGGAAAGGAGAGGGTCGATGAACCTACAAAGACTCAACGAGCACAGGAGGTAGTGCATAAGCGGCCTAGACGGAGATGCGTTGCGGAGTCGAAGAATCGTTACCGAGAAGATATCCTGGACAGCACTATTCTTGAGGGCCTCCCTTAGCAGCATTATTACACATCATCTAGGGGGAAGGGATGTTGCATACACGGGAATCCCGCGAAATCTCCACTTCGAGTAATCGAGTTCAGTGGGTTTACTGAATTCAACTTCCCTTTTCTGTCAGTCCTTTGCCCGACACGATCACGACTTTATCACGCTAGTTTAGCTAGAATAAAGCTCTGAATTAAACGAACCTCCAAGCCTTTCATTTAATATATAAAACTTTGATGGCTGTCTCAGATACGAACTACAAGTTCACCTACATGGATGTCGGTGCATACGGCAACGAAGGCGACGCCAATGTTTTTGCTTCAACCAATTTCGGCAAACAAGTTTTGCAGGACAATTTGGCCTTGCCTGAAGACGCTTTTGTAGGAAAAAACAAGCTTCCATTTTTTTTTTGGAGCAGACGACGCTTTTCCTCTCAGCAAAAGGGTCATGAAGCCGTATATGCCGAGAAAACCGCACAAGCTAACTGACGAAGAATGAATTGCTAATTATAGAATTAGCAGTGCTAGACGTTGTGTGGAAAACCTAATATATTTGGAATCTTATGTGGCAAATGATTGAGCCTAGCAAGAACCATGTTTTGTAGTCCAGATCGGGCACAAAAAATAATAGTCGCATGTTGTTATTTGCACAATTACCTACTTCAGGCAAGCAAAGCCTCATATTGCCCACCGAAATTTGCGGACTATTATGATGATACGGGATGTTTGGTTGAAGGCGAATGGAGACGGCAACTGCCCAATGAGTCCTTGCATCACAATACATTTCAACCCGTTCGAGGAAGGCCTACAAATTATGCAAAAGATATAAGGGACACATTAAGCAACTTTGTTAATTCTCCAGCAGGTTCAATTCCTTGGCAAAATAAAGCTATTTACTTATATTTTCATCTTTTCCTCCCCTTCGGTCTGTCTTCCGACAGTTTTTGAAGCATGCGGTCCAGGTTTGTTAACATGGCAAAGTTCTTTAAAGCTGGTTCTGGTTGCTCAGTCTGCTTCCTTAAATTCACAAGCTTTGCGAATTAGTCCGCAATTGCTGCAGCACTTGTTTGAATATCAACACGCTACCGTTTTGGCTGCAAATGAAATTGGGAAAAAATCATTCCGACTTACAAGTGCTATGTAAAATATCAGAATGGAATTGTGCCCCGAAATTTTAAGATTTCGGAGGCTACTTTCCCAGAAGTACTTACATATAGATAGCTCGGGGAAGAAGACTCCTGGCCTGTAAGTACTTCAATGCATGGGGACTGTGGTTTGTCCAAATTCAGCGCACTTGAAAATGTCCTATTTAAATTAAAAATATGAGTAGTGTACATTAACACGTCTCTAAATTTAAAAAAAAAAAATTATAAATCATTCTGCCAACGAACACGATGTAGTCATGAGGTGCGAAAGAGGGTACAGGCAGAGGGAAATATGCAGTAAAAAAACGGTTTGTTCCAGCCATCATGACTACATAGTGTGCATTAGCCCAATAAGTATAATATGTATTTGCGCGTACCTTCTCTTCGACGAAGTGGGAGTTAGGAATTTCATGCATTCAGAGAATTCCCAATCAATGTTTAGGGAGTTCTCCTAACAGAGGTGCTCTTCGTCGCTCAGGTCTGGATCCGCTGCGCTGCCGGATTTGAGCTTTTTTTTAACCCTTTATAGCCCCATGTGACATTTCTGTAACAAACTTCAAAAATCCCGCCAGAATACGCACTGAATGTAATTAGTTCATTCAAATCGGCTCCACTTTGCTGTCACACATTATTGAAGTAGTATCCACGGAAATCATCATAGACAGCGTAAACTGTTAATACTTAATCGATTAGAATTTCGCCCATAATTGAAAGTGACAAGGTGAAATTCGTGCTGAATTTTACAAAAAAATACAAAAGGTGTGCAAAATTCTGTTATTTTCTTGGAAACCTATAGATAAGTGAATGAATATGTTCCTTTCATACCAAATAAGGTTTTTTTGTTTACGTTTTACTCAATTTTACAGTAATGTTACACTCCCTTAAATGTGAAATAAATAATTAATAATACATATTTTTTAATTTCTGAGAAATACGTGTTTCTTTATTTCCCTAAACCTGTCCATTTTTAACATAATTTTAATGTTTTATGATCTTGGGCTATAAAGGGTTAACATTTGTATGGTACCGGAGGCTGTCGCGCAGAGTCTTCTAATTTGATTTGCAGTCATCCACTGTAACAAAAAGAAATGGTTAAACATATACAGGGTAGTTCATAACTAAGTGTTCCAACATTACCGACCGTTTCTAGAGACCCTGAGGGTGTGAGTTAAAAAAAAAATTACAGTGTTGAATCAAAAAACTTCCCGCAGTGTTGAATCAAAAAACGCATAACTGCCCGTAGCTCCTAAACGACGCATTTTAGATGAGAGGTCTCCCAAAAAATGTTGATCGGGAGACTCCATAGAATCAATCGGTATAATGTTGGAATGGAAAACACTTAGTTGCGAAACATCCTGTCTTACGTATTGTGAAATTTTGACTTACCGCTTTTGTGTATGGATTTGGCTATATCCTGCCACTCAGCATTCTATGTCTGAATATTCCGGTGCCTTTTTGCTTCCAGTTACCAAGTTATTGGATTCTGCTCCACCAGATTTGCCAATTTTTTTCTCTCTCCAGTGGTAAAAACGGATGTCTTCGAAGGGTTTTTCTTGGGTATTTCATTAATTAAATATTCTTGAAAAAAAAAAACCTCGTCTACAGTGTTTTCCATCTCTGTTCAAATATTTATTTTGTTTTATCGCTTACTTACCTCTTCGTTCTTCAAACACAATTTCAATACAAATTCAAATTCAAATGCCGCAAATACTTCAAATGTTAAAATTCCGCCGCGAATAAATGCTATGCACATTCACAGGCTAGCTAAAATATTGTGGAGAGTTTTGCAGCACTTCTAGTGGCTTATCAGTGAAACAAGCCATTTAGCGATACCACTTCGCTAAATTCCGCAGCGGAATTTTAGCTTTTCATTTCGCCAGGCGGAATTTTGTATGGAAAATTTCGTATAGCGCGAACAGCATACTACCCTTAAGTAGCACCGCTCCATTACTTATTCAGCACTTGTCAAATTAGGTGTATGTCATATGAAGAAATCATGCAGGGAATTGCCCTCTTTGAAACAGTAAATAATCAAAAATGCGGTTAGGTGTTGCCGTTTCAGCGCTGCCGATTAACACCCTCCCGTGAAAATAAATTTTCTCAAAACATCCCTCGAGACTTTTGACTTTGTACCTTTATTTTCCACAAATCTCTGTTGGGACACGATACTGGTAAACCGCGCGCATACTGAGACCAATTATTTATGAACTATGACGGCGCCTCCTGACACATTACGCATCAACATAAGTTGAATACGTAGCCTGTGTTGTGTGCATAAATAATTCTGGTTCTAAAAAAGCTTACTTACCGTGCAAATAGCTGCAAATGAGGTCTCAGCGAATGGAAGGGTTGAGTAGTCTAGGCCCAGCAAAACGACTGCGGCATATACCAGGATACAACCCACGGCCGTGATGTTGCTCAATTTGGGACTGGAGAGTTTGATGGCCCTGTTCGTACAGAGTAAATTTCATCAGTGTATTCCGGAACATAGATACGTCCTCAGATACTCACTTCAATTTTCGGAAATATAAGTTGAACCCCAAAAAGGCAATTGCCAAGGCAATTCCGACTGAGGAAAGTGTTGCAATTGTGTAGAAAGCCACGGGCGCGATAGTTGCCACTTTCAGCTTAAAGATTCTCTTCGCGATAGGAACTTGACCGCTTGCCCATTTAATGGGCCTGCAGTTCGGGCAGTTGAAATCTAGATTATGTTTAGCCGGATAGAAGAGGGCAACGGGCTCTAACTCATCCTCCTGAACCTGATAGAAGGCACTGGTTCCGACTCTGTCTGGTCCACTGAACGACACTGGACCCTATTGCAATTAAATTTTTGCTTTTCAAATTTTAGTTAATCAAGGCGACTTACAGAAACTCCTAGAAAATTGAGCCGACCCATTTGCTGTAGAAACTCGGTCGCCATGTCGTACCTAGTGTAATCGAACCGGTCAAGCTTCGACTGGATTGCCTCCTTTCGCCAATGCTCCTCAGCTCCTCTCAAGGCCAAAGCAATTGCCCAAACGGCATCATAGGTCTGCGGTGCGTATCTAGACAATGGCACTGGTACATTCAGTTGCGTCAACAGGTGCGCAAACATGTCGTTGTCCTGAGGATTACTACTCAGTTTATATATATATGTATAAAAGCCATACAAGAACTGAAATTACCAGACCGCTTAAGCTGATGTCATTTCCCACTATGCTGTTGTGACTAGAGACAATAATTAGATTCTCTACCGCTTCCTTAAGCTGAGACTGCAGGCAGTCCGACGGCTCAACGTGCCACCAGGATGTGCCCATACTTTCATGCAGAATCCAAGCATAGTCAGCACCAAACATGCCTAGCTTGAAGGCCTCACAAAATATTTTAGGCGCTAGTTCTTGAGAGAAACTTCCAATTATAATCCGGGTATCCAGCTCCTTAGGGGTCATCCATTTTTAATGGCTTCCTACTATATTCTAATTGACTAACTTACCCTAAGAAGAAGGAGCTGCTCCTTGAAGTCTGTCACTGCGAATGTAATAGTCGCCGCACATGATATGTTTGCCGATTCCAATTCTGTGACCAAATCGTTGACAGCCAAAGAATGGACTTCTTCGTTTTGGGAGAATGTGGTAACAGTGTCCCAACCGAACCGTCTTATGAAAGCTATTCTAGCAGGATTATGTGAGGAGTCAGGTGCGACTGTTCGGTAGAAAAAAGGGAACTCATGACGGTCACTTAGAGCCGGGGAAGTCGAACCGAATGATACCTGCGGGAGGGAATGAGGTGATTTTATTTACCATTCAATGATTTTGCAGAAAGCCTACGAAGTATGGTTTGATAGGCTTTCCTATGATTCCCTATTATTAATTTTTAAAAAAAGGACTTATACGTAAATCCTTATGTGCGTTTAAACTTTCCCATGACTCCAAAGATTACATGGATGTTTGGCCTCCTTGTGGCTCTCCTTGATTTAACTTTGCTTTTGAGGATTATTTATTGGGTAAAATAAGATTCTCCAAATATACCTGGACTATATTCCAGTACGGAACCACTTTGGCTAAACTTTCAGTAACTTCGGAACATGCGGATCCTAATAACATAACCATTCGTGTGGAATGTTGTGTGTACAGTGCGTGAAAGAAGCGATCGACTCCGACTCCCGGGTCGCACTGAAAAGGAAGGGACTTCTTTGAATCTTTGGCCAATTAAGTAAATTTAATTATGTCGTCAGTTACAAATCTCTCTAATGTACAAGGTCAAGGTGGAAAATTAGTCAACTTATACATTTAACGAGAGAGAGAGGGAGTTATTTTTGGTTTCCAGATGCTACAAATTATGAATATTATTTTATCGACCCATGAAATTAATTTCAAATGTCTAAATTATGTAATTTGAATACCCCACGCGGACCAGATAAGATATGTAACGCTGATTTTGGCTTTATTTGACCTTACAGTTCCAATGTTGGTGTTATTTTTAAAGCATTGTTCTGGGAGGATTCAAGTTCAATCGTTGACAATTTTTACAATACCATTGAAACATTTGTGATTTATTAAAAATTTAGTAGTTATGTAACCATTAATTTTTATTGTGCCTAATTCTCTAGCTAGCAGTGTTAATAGAAAAATGCATCAAAAACGAATTTTTGCCAAAAACTTTAGGTAGATATACATTTTAGGGTGGGTTTAATATAATTTCCATTAGCATAACTTTCTGCCACAAAGTAATAATAATGATTTTTTTAGCGTTACATATCGTTGGTCTACTCCGTTTGATTTTTGTTATTTCGAGCTCTAGGTTTGGTACTTGATGTCACAGAATTTAATGAATTTTTTAAATGCTTTAGATGAAAACTGTGGCTTATCTCGTTTCGAGTATGACTGGAATTCTGTGAGTGGCAAACCATTTTTTGACATAGGATAATTTTTGTTGTCGTTAACTAGTTTAAGCGGAAAAAGCCAAGAAGACTGAATAACTGTCTGTGATAAAAATTATACACGATTATGAGATTTATTTAAATCTACCACTACGATCTCCCACGGAAGTTCAGTGATTTTTTGTTTTTTTTTTTGATTAAGGACTACTTAAGCTCAGCTGGTGACCTTAGCAAATGCTGAATGTTTCAACGAGTTTATTGATGTCCGTAGTCATATTGATCCAAAATATTGTTCACGGGCTGGATTGAGTGCTTTCTCTATGCCAAATGTTCTTCGAATACTTCCAAAATCATATCTTCTGCAGACTTCGGAATGATGACCTTGGATCCTTTGAAAAGTAGTGAGTTTACTGTTCTCTGTCCTCCAACACTCACTGCCGCAGTTGCAGATAAATAGACGCCTGTTCATTTTCTGTGCAAATGTTCGGCGGGGGCTAAACATCGTACAATGAGTTGCCATAATATTGACGATCCCAGGGTTATTGTGTCAAACAAAAGAAATATATTTAACCAAAATTCAAGATCACCGAAAAACTCAGTTTTACGGTTGACCGAGAACCGATATTTCAGCTTACGGGATTATTCTCATGCTAAAGAAACCGGGAAACAAAACAATAAAATAAAATACGCCAGTTAAAGATACTAAAATTTACAAGTTTTAATATTTATTTATTTATTTATTTACAATTCGCCAAAGGCTGACTTCTACAAAAAAATACGTACATCAAAATCAATTAAACCAACCTAGCCTAACCAACACAACTCTTGGTCAAATTAAAATCAATATGCTCGAAATGAGCGTTAATACAGCGAGACATTGAAGTTACCGGCTCATGAAGACCATACTTAGTCTTGTGGTTAGGAATCCTAAGAAATCCTGGATGTCTCAGGAAGCGAGCCGGAACCAGAATATTAAAAGACGATAGCAGAGCCGGAGAGTCAATAATTCCTTGCAGGCATTCGAATGCAAAAGCAGTCTTAGAGATAACACGTCTAAGCTGGAGTGAGTCTAATTTGATTAATTTAAGCCTATCAGCATAAGGAGGCAAAATGACTGGGTTGCTCCAATGAAGCCCCTGAAGAGCAAAACGTAAGAACCGACGTTGAACAGTTTCAATACGATTGATATTAAGGGAGTAAAATGGAGACCAGACACAGGAAGCATACTCCAAGATCGGACGAACAAAGGATCTTGAAATTCCTTAGCCCATCTCTTAATAAATCCTAAGGTCGAGTTAGCCCTGTTAACTGTTGAGTCAATATGATCATCGAAACACAAACGGCTATCATACTTGACACCTAGGTCCTTAATTTTATCCAGTCTTGCCAAAACACAGCCATTAATATTATAATCGAACACGATCGGAGTTTTTTTACGACAAATAGACATATAAGTACACTTATTAATGTTAAGTGGAAGAGAATTAATAGAACACCACTTGAAAAGGGCGTCTAAGTCAGTATTTAGAAGATCACAATCTTGACTAGAAGAGACAACTCGAAAAATCTTAGCATCGTCAGCATAGAACAGGATTCGTGAGTGAGATAAAAAAAGAGGTAAGTCATTGACATAAATATTAAAAAGAAGTGGGCCGAGGTGGCTGCCTTGAGGTACACCAGAAGAATTGTATATCACCTCAGAAAGAAATCCACGGAACAATACTCGCTGAGTACGAAGGGTTAAATAAGACTTGACCCAGTTCACAAAGAGGGAGGGAAAGCCAAGGGCCTTCATTTTGTAAATTAGAACAGGGTGAATGATTTTATCAAATGCTTTGCTAAAATCGGTGTAAATGCAGTCGATCTGTTTACCATCTTCTATAGCATTAAGGCAGAAATGCGAAAATTCGAGAAGGTTAGTTGTTGTAGATCTACCGTTCATGAAGCCATGTTGAGAGGGGCTAAGAAATGGCTTACAATGAAAATATAAGACTTGAGAAATCAGGGCTTCAAAAATCTTCGCTATAGATCCCAAATTAGCAACAGGTCTATAGTTGGATATATTGCACTTATCACCTTTTTTATGGTGGGGAAAAATTATGGAGGATTTCCAGTAAGATGGAAATATACCAAGCGAGATAGATAAATTAAATAAACAACACAAAATCGGCACAAGGGGACCAGAACAGTTCTTAAGAAGAAAAACAGCCCAACAAACAATATTTCCCTTATAAAGCCCTTCAAGAGTTATATGACAATTAAAATAGGCTTTAGCTAAGAAAAAAGTTACTCCTTAAAACTTCTTCAAGAGCATTACTATCCAAGAAGTGGCGTATGAAATCAGTCTGTTTAGGCTTTAGGAGATTTCGTAGAGAGTTCTTCAAATCACTTACAAGAATTTGTCAAAAGCAGATATAAGTACTAATATCTAAAAAATACTTTTGGAAGTATGTTATGCGAGCTCAGTTTCCTATAATAACTTTTAACAAGCGTATTAAAAAGCTTTGATATTACTCTTGATTAAAACATGCAAGATTATTGTGAGAATAATTATTTATAATGTTCTTCCATAAGAGGATAATACGATAAACTCCAAATAAGTTTGTGTGTGTTTTGTTACACACATAATATTCTTCTTTATATTTTATATATATTTGTTATTGAGTTATATGTTCTTGTGAAAACCTCTAAGAAGACTTTATTTAGATAAAGCAATAATGTCTCCGACATGTTCGTATTTCCACATGATGAATAATAATAATTTAGATGAGGAATTTTATTGATAGGTAATGGAAATATTACTGCGAAAAAAATTAGACTGATGAAATGTAGTCTGATACTTCTAAAAAGTACTTATCGCCAGCAAAATTTTGCAAATTAGTCAACATGAGATGATTTTTAATTTTAATGTAGTTCCTTAAACAATGTGAAAATATGTCCAAAATACTATTTTTGCTATATAATATTGGAACAAAACATAAAACAGTTTGAAATTTCGAAGTAACTATTTTATTTTAAAATTTAATTGATTACGAGTGTAGATGCTTTTTCTTTGTATTTCTTTTTCAATGAGAAAAAAACATGGCCGACTGTTGTATTCCTAAAAGTGTTTTTAAGTCTACTTTACGAATTTTTTCATAAAAACTACTCTTATAAGTGAATTATAAGAGCACATTTTTATTAAATCATCTTTTAAGACTATTGCAGTAAGTTATTCTACCCTATTACCTTTATTCGATTCTTCTAAGAACTTATTCTTGTATTGTTCTTCGTTAAAATTGTTACCAGAGTCTTATTCAAGTTAACTATAAAATATTTTTAAATAAGGTTATAATGAGAGCCTAATTGGAATATATTCTTCGCTAACGATGCTACAGGATTATTATCAGGATCGCTATTAGAAAAAGTTATTACAAGAGCCCTTTTAGGAATAGTTCTTAACTTAAACTTTAAAAGCATATTATGAGAATATATACCTGCCTAAAGTGGTTGTAAGAGCTTTTTAAGACCTCAGTTGTGTCACAGTTAATAAGAACAAGCACGGTTGTTCATAGTTTGACATTCGATTTGTTGGACAGTAGCAGTAGTAGTATTCGTGATTTTTTATTGAGAAAAAAGTGTGTATCTGTTAATTCTAAAATGTTTAAAATAGTGCAAACTACGGAAAACAATAGGCAGTTGCTATCAATCGTGCCAGAAGATTGGGAATTAAGTGGAAAGCTATACTGGCCACCCATTTAAACCTCCAAGATTGAACTAAAAAAATTAATTCGTACCGGAAATACAAAACCCTCTATCGGCTGGTCAGTTATGAAGTGCTTTAAAAAGCGGGAAAATATACCCTCATACCAGGTGGCTGAGGGCATGTTATCTGAAATGATTCTTCAAACAGATAGCGATGCACCAGTGGGTAATGTTAGTGAAACAAGGAAATGCAGAGCTCGGCCTACAATTGGATTAGATTTAAATTCTTCCATAGAAAAGTTGGAGCAACCGACAGCACCGTCGATGGTAATTGTGAAAATATATATTAAAAGTAAAAAAACACAATTAGTTTACATAAATAGAACCTAATGCAGCAGTACATAGACGAAGTAGATGTTCAGGAGGAGCTAGTTCAGGAATCGCTTAAGGATGAGCACCTCCACCAAATTCCCACGCAGTCGAGGCAAAGCCTTTTTGGAACATCAGATGATTGTCCCTCCTACTTAGACCTGTCATCAATAATGCCACCAGCAAATAACTGCGAAAGTAGCAAAATTGATAAGTTACTGAAAACAGTTGCAGATCTTTCCAAATCTCTAGCTAGGATTGAAGCTAAGGTACCTTGGGAAAAATAATCGCTTCAGAGGTAAAAACTTGGATATATTTAACTTTTATCTATGTACATAATTATTTTCGGTTTTAGCCTACCACTCTCGCCCTTAAAGATACTTCTTTTATTAATAAACTCGCCATTATTAATAAAATCGCAATAACTACAGACGTAGATAAGTTTGAAGATCATTTATCTTCCCCCGAAAATTTTGAAAATATGGTAGTTGTTATGAAATTTCATTTGTAAACCATTTGTAATTAAATTTTATGTTGCAGAAAAAGACAATACGAACCGTAGTTGGGAGTGCTCCACAAAATGGAACCAACTTGTGCTATATAATCGTTGACAGGCTTTTTGAAAGAAAGCTGTTTTTGCAGTTTTCATGGAGTGGAGGCACACGCAATCCCGAAAAGCCTAAGATCCGATTTGCCAATTATCGGAATATTTTACGCTTGTTCCTTGAAGTTGTTATCGTGAACGATGCAAATTTTTCCGAACGAGAACTGGAATTATTTTTCAAACAAATTTTAAAAAATGCTACGGCAAGATGTGATTGTGTGCGCCAGTCGACTCGAAAAGTACGATGTCATCGCATCAATAAAGAAAATGTAATGCCTGAAGAAAGAACTACTGAAGATGACGCCTTGTCTCATGATGGAAAATTAAGCTCCCGACACAGCATTTTAATATTTTCAAGCATAGATTAAAACGATCAGTAGTGTTAATATTAAATTTCATTCATTCATTTACCTTTGGTTAATAGTCACTTTAAGTACATGTTTTTGCAGCCTTCTTTAAATGCGCGAATAACCGAGGAGTTTGGGTACTTATTTTATTTAAAAGGAAATTCAGTTAAGTTTTAGTTATTTTATTGAAAACAAATCAAGTCATTTGTTAAACACCATCTATTCCTGACGTCGTTGCTTAAAATGAAATCAGCTGCAATTTCAACTTTTGAATAATAAATTTCACCAGGTGTATCTCTGTAAATTTTGTTTTTGGGGAAGGGATACTTCTTTGTATTTTCGTTGCTGTCTTCATGATAGACCAGTTTACTCATTTCAGACAATCTTTTGGCTATCTGTATTAACGGTCGATTTCCTTGACGTAATAACATTTTTATTTGGTATAGCATGTTCTCAAATGGGTAAGCATGGAAAGTTGACAAATTTCCAAACTTCCGGACATCTTCGACTAAATGAGTTAGATTGTGTACGTTACTTGTTATATACGCTTCACCATAAATATCTCTATAAATCTCGACATAATATTCCAGCAATTGTTCAGCAATATCAAGATATTTACTTATATATTGCTGAGAAGAGCAAATTGTGACAGCACAGAAAAGCAATAAAAAATGTTGATAAACGTGATTCGCTAGATGGTCTTTAAGAACTACTATGCTTATATAGTAGAAAAAAGATCGATAATCTAATCCTTTCCAGTGAGCTAAACAATCCAGCCCTCTAACTTTTCTATGGATTTCGCTAGGCAATTGGCATTTTAAAAGGAAATTTGAAATTTCTTCGATATCCTTTGCTGACCATTTAGCTCGAAAAGTTTTAAAGCTTCCGTCTCTCCAGCCAAATAAGCACCTACGAAAATTGAAAGTAGTTTAAGTAATGGCATTGAAAACCATTTTGGTAAACTTCTCCTACCTATTAAAATTAGCTAGATCGACAGTAAAGCGGACATTATTATTAATAAAAAATATAATATAGTATCAAAGTTATTGAATAATACCATCTATTTGATAATTTTTGTTTATGTTGCTATCCTTTATCGATCTAGGAAAATCTTATTAGGGGCTAATGAAACTTTTCCCATTTCTTATAAAATTTATTTTCTACCTTTTCATTACGCCTAGATCTATTAAATGTAAAGCATCTCCAATAGGGAAGTCTTCTATCATATCAATAGGTAGCTGCTCCAATGGTGTTACACATTTATGATGTGACCCGTAAATCTAAAATTTAATTTAACAAATGGCCAATCCTTCTCAAAATAATAAAAGTAATTGATACCTTTTCACGAAAACCTCTGTTATGTCTTCTTGGGCATTGAGCACGTGGAAAAATATTACAATGCGATTCATACGAATATTCGCCTATTGTTGTGCATTTTTGACATCCATGCTGACTATTAAAATTTGCAACCCCTTTTATGTATGCTCTTGCAGGAGAATCACATATTATAGCTCTAATGGAGACAGTAAACAGATGCCCATTTATGTGTATTCCTTGGGAGATTATTTCTTTCATTTCATTCACAAAAGGTGAAACAAACTCTTCAAGACTGGTAGGCTTGCCAACGCCAGAATAAATGCCAATAACCATCGGCTTAGAATTTGGCAATTCATAAATCTGACATAGGATCGGCCAAAATTCTGCTCTTGAACTTTTAGCAATAGGTAAGCCGTCAAAATTAATGTTTAGAGAAATTCGCATAGCTTGCTTCGCATTTCGAAAATAATTTTGCAAGCAAGCTGATAATCCCTGATGCCAGTATTGACCAGAGCTGCCAATTTTCATCAAGTGAATTGATTGTGGTGTTTCCAGTAATGTTCTGGGATCTTGAGGTAATGTGAATGGCACAACACTGTTTAAAATTTTAATTAAATCTTTCAATGCGCTCTGTCTTATATTATAATTGAGCGCCCACGTTTTTAAGCCTTTTACGAAATTTGCTCTTATTATTTCAAGATGATCGAATTCGTCAATATCCGATTCGTGGTTGCCATCATCTAACTCCTCGGACAAATTTGGGCTTAAAAAATATGCTCGATTTTCAGGTTGTGTAGCATTTCCAACATTTATTTTAACAGCAACTTCATTTGCATGTGTAGCAGGGATTGCTTGTTTTTGGTTTGCTGCACACAATAAATAGTTCTCTTTAACTGCTCTAGAAAATGTACCACTTCTTTTTAACTTTCTCCACTTTGCGATTCCGGATGAATTCATTTTATTAAAAATTTAAATGAATAAAATCAGACAGATTACAATTATTGGCGTATCACGGACTGAATGCCAAGAACTGTCAGATGGCTTTTTAAGTAACTTGTGTAAACCAACTTATAAAGTTCTTATTAAAACTTTATATAAAGTCATTAACTTTTAAAGTTTTTACACAAGATCATGATTAGCTTTGACTCTTATAATGATCTTATAAGATGTAAACCGCAGAGACCAGGCATTTGTTCTTAAAAAAGCTTTAAGTTAAACTCTTAAAGGAATCTGTTCTTAATTTTCTTTTAATACACTATCACAAAATTATTGTAAGACAGTAATCAGAATAACAAGTCTTTTGAAAAGTCAATCGTACTTCTAAGAGTTTCTACCAAGGGTAGACTCTCCGCGAATACCTTTAGAAGTAAAATAAGAAGAAATTCTTAAAGAAGTAAAATATAAATCCGCTACTGGAAATGATTTTTTAAAGAAATCTTTTATAAACCTTTTAAACGAAAGATTTCTTTATGAAAAAGCTTGTAAGAGCTTTAGAAGCCTATTTCAAATTTGTCTAAAAATTGACTCTTGCAAATTGTTAGTTGGGAGGCACACCATCAGGACCACATGAATAACTATCTGCTAAACTATTAAGGTAGGTCAAGATTGTATCGTCAAAGAATAAAAGATCCTGCATTTCCGACGATGACGAAGGAATCAAAATTCAGCATAAGTCGCAACATAATCTTGATACCGGGCAAGCCAACAGGTTCCTTAAAAATTACTACCTAAATACCCACATATTCACGATAGTGCCAAAATAAAAATGAAAATGAAAAAATGTGTACCCAGGAAATCGTCGAGTTTAGAATATCAGGCCCACATGTCCCAACTGCCTCCCGAGATCCCTAAGCCGGGCTTTTCTGGTCGATCAGACAACGAGTGGCCACAAATCCAGGTCTTCCTTTCTCTCCTCTTTCTTTCCTTCCTTATCGATCCTGATTTTCCGGGTCCTTTTCTTTTCTTTGCTTCGTCTTTCACTTCCTTCACTTCCCGAACAGCTTACTTTCCGGTTTTTGTTTGTTTGTTTTGTAATACATTTCACATTTGTACACGGGCCAGCACAATTCCACTCAGACTGGCCGTCCGGGACCAGACAAAAAAAAGTCTTGTACCACAGACCAGCGGAATTTTACTTATAATGTGACTTCAGTTAGCATTGGGGTTTTAAATATTATATATATAAAATTGAAAATAAACAAAATAAGCAATTTTCAAAACTGATGCATATTTGTTGTTTTATAGCCCATTACAATAAAAAAAAAAAAAAAAGTTCAATACATTGTCATAAACTGAAAAACACGTTGCACATTTGCGTCGCCGGGTTCAACAAAAAATGAGATGTCGCATATATGCGACGCTGGTAGCAAACGCGTTAAATTCGATCTTCGCTTATATGCGATCTTCTAAACTTTAGGCTTCATTACCTTTTCTATTTCGCGAATTTTCTCTTGGCATATTCTGTTTCTTACTATTCTTCACACTTCATCCAAATAGTATTACTGATATTTGATATATTCGAATGTATAGGGTGTACGGCGTCTTGCTAAGGAACCCAGGTTGCGGTCGGTCCCTTATAAAGGTAATCGATTTGTAGATTCGAGTTCGTAATAAGTAAAGACGAGAGACGACGATGTCATGTAAATTACTGTTTTGGAGACGGGTGGGACCAGGTAATTTAGAACAATTATAATTAATCAAATATTTAGAACGGAAAGCGGATAGATACCCTTCCTTACTTTTCAGCCATAAAGAGCTATATATGTATATTAGGGTGCTTTTTTTTCGTGACAATTTTTATTTTTTAATCCCACCTCGAAATTTTGTGGCAAATACCTAAACAAAAATTCCCTGAAAATTGGAGCCCTTAATATTAATATTAAGTACTAGACCAAGGCGTATAAAGATTTCCCATATGAAATACACAAACTTTGCTTATTTTTTTTCAAAACTCTACAGCTCAGAGCCATTTTATAGTATAATCTTGGTCAATGGTAGGATTTCTTCAGAACTGAATGCTCTACGAAAGTTTCCATTGCGGTGTAACCCTAACTCTCACCAGCGAGGTAGTACAGGTCACTTACCCCAATTTTACCATGAAATTCTCGCTTTTTGCCCCTATCTCGTAAACAATAAGAGTTACAGAAAAAGTGAATATGACAAACTTGTGGGAAATTCGCACGCAAAATCTACTAGACGGATTTTAATGGAATTTGGCATTGCTATAGTTTATGCTCTGAGCTGATGTTTAGGTTTTTATTAATTCGGATAAAACTTAGGGTTTCAAAATAGTACTCAACAAAAATATCGAATCAAACAAATTTTAATGAAAATTATTACTATATACCAGTGACTTCGAATCTACTATCAAAATGCATTTTGGGGCTACGAATTTGAAATCTACTATCAAAAGGACGATGTTAAAAATACGCGTTTTTTTCCTTATTTTGTATTTTAACAAAAATATACAGCAAAGAAGTGTTAGAATATGCCATCTTTACCTAATCGTACACTTTGGAAGTTTCAGAAGTACGGAGAAATTGTACAGATACCCTCTGCGTAGGGGTAACCACCCCAGTATTCGAGATTAATAATATTACCGGTTACAGGTCACTCAGAAAAATATTTGAATTAAAAAAAATATTAGAAAGAAATGTTATATCGAAATATGTTTAATATTGATTACGGTAACCCTCAGATAACACCTATTTGCAACCCACCACTTTTTTGGGGATGAAATGTGATGATCTTCTAAGTGAAATTGATTAAATGTAAATGAAAATAATCGGAGGTTTTTTTTATGTACAACAGTAGAGTTGTACTTCTTAGTACCTATTGTCATATATGTATATACTACTATTTATAATGTGGAAAACTACCACCCTACTTACAATGTGGAAAATTACCCCTAGTTAGGGGTGAAGTTGTTGAACTTTTGGCAAAAATAAGAAAAAAAATGTGTACAAAAAATCGTTGGAGATTTTTCAGGGTATATACTATATATTGAAATACTCATTCATGATACCTACTAGTACTCAATTTGAAGAAACCAGAGAAAGAAGAATAAGGAAAAAAATGTGAAAAAAACAATGGAGGGTTTTAATGGTCCATATGTCGGAAACATATATTCTTGATACTTACTGAGACGCAGTTTGAAAAAACCACCCCTAATAAGGGGGTGGAGTTGTTGATCTTAGAGGCAGGGTTGAAAAAAATTGTGAAAAAATAATTGGGGGATATTTGCACTTCATATACTGAAATTGCTTGTTCATGACACTTATTCAGACGCAGAATATTTATTCCACCCCTTCTAGAAGAGGTTAGAAATAAGGCTTGACGGTAAGTTTCCTAAATATCGAAAAAAACTTAAACGTTACTATTGGTGCATAAAAGTAACTTTATTAATAAAAATATACATAACATTCATCTTTAGTTGCTTTCTTTCTTTCTAATCTTATTCATCTTTAGTTTCTTTCATTTTTCCTTCTTAAATTTCTTCTTTTCCTCAGTAAAAAGACGTTTCTTCACGTTCTTTAACTTTCTACTGACTTCTGTAGCAGCAATTTCGTCTTTAATAGGTGTGTCAGTTAGAACAGCACATTTGATACCGCGTCTATAAGTTTGTTTCCAATTTGTTGGTGGAGCTTTTGGCAACGGTCTAAGTCAAAACCTTCTACAATTACAAGCTGTGAACTGACCTTTTGCATGTGTACGAAAGTGATCCGGCAGTTCGAGAAAATTGCATTGACGCTTGTGGCGGGTCGGTGATATGTACATTATTTCCTAAAGAAATTACAGTGATTTCTCGGTTCTCCGGAGTCGAGTTTTCCTCCAACTGTCAAACAGCCGTTCCTTGCAAGTGGTCTGGAGCTCGTGGGTTTTGATGAGATGGATTCAGATTCATAAATTTTACATATTTTGTTTAAAAAGGTGGTAACAAGTTGGAATGAATTGAAAAGAAAACCTCTCAGGGTAAACGTGAGAGAAAGTAGTTCTTAGATAGAAGCTTTACTTTGGAAGCTGCCGTGAAGTTTTTTCCATCTTTACGTTGCCAGCCATAAGATCCAATGTATCTTTTGTGACAGATCAGACCACTTTGTTCTATCACTGTGTGTGTGCGCTGGACTACTTCATGGCTTGTAAATGTAGAAGGTTTTGTTTAAGTGCTTCCGGTGAGAATACATTGGTGGTGGTGGCGACTGAGCTCCGTTGGCAACGTCCTCATTCTCAGGTATATCAGCAGATATATTTGGAGGCTCCTGCTTCTGGAGTTTCCCTTCTGCTTCTGCAACATTTTTTGTTTGCTCTGGCACTGGATTGGGAAAAACACGATCAGTTACTCGACTAGGCAGGACATCTTCTTTTCTAAAAATATCTATATTGATGAATGATTGATTCTTGTTGCAAAACCAGCGTTGATATTCTCTGCTGTGAAAGCCGAATTAAATGCTGTTATTTTTATTGATTTATCCTCTCAACAGAGGAGAGTTGAAACAACCTGTAGTAACAAATCGTGTTTTGGTTTGAATAACCTCAAAACACTATGAAACTGGAATAGCCAGTGCATATTCAAAATAATGTCACAACATCACTAACCTAATAGGTAGTAAATAATAACTATTGGTCGAAAACTTACTTTTGGCAATTTATTCCACCCAGACTTCGCA
Source organism: Dysmachus trigonus (assembly GCA_949715965.1). NCBI lineage: Eukaryota > Metazoa > Arthropoda > Insecta > Diptera > Asilidae > Dysmachus > Dysmachus trigonus. The sequence continues at coordinate 30,924,828 of OX454321.1, read as the reverse complement.
TATAGTACACATAATCGCTAACACGAACTTCATCAAATTGCGCGTCTAAAAGCAAGAAAGATAGAACGTTGCCAGTTCGCTAACTGTCATAGGTCCCAAAAAATCGATTTTGTTACAACTCTCCTCTGTTACAACTCTCCTCTGTTACAACTCTCCTCTGTTACAACACTCCTCGGTCTTTCCTACAGCTAGGTCAAAATATTCTTCTTCCTTAGTGTTCGTTGAATTACTATGTCCGTTACTGGCACGTCTGTGCCTTTGCGGTACGTGACGATTGATTGATATACAAGAACTCACGTAGCGTCGAGGATTGGTCGGTCATTCATAAGGGTAGAGCCGTCACTCATACCTTATATCATACAATTTAAACAGTAAGTAAACATGTGAAGGGCAAAGTATAGTTTAAATTGAGTTTGAAGCCGCGGATTTTAACAAAATTCATATGAATGTTCATTTGAGATTACTGTCGCAGCTTCGACATGAAATAAAACTCAAACCAAGAGCAAAATAAAACAATTGAATATAGCTGAAATTTACAAAGGAATATTCAACAAACCAAATCAATTCCTGTGACATTTCCTCCTGGATTTGCAATAATAAAGAGCTTTCACTTGACAGCAACAATTTTTCTCTGTTGCATACAGAGCGACATCACAATTTGACACTAATTACATTACAATTTGACACTAATCATTTTAATTATTTGAAAAATTGAATCGCAGCAATCCATGCTCATGCCAAATATAGTATAAAAGGGAGCGAGCCGCAAAGGATATTCATTCTCATTCTGGCATTGTTCTATGTTGGCTTCCCCGCATTTAGCAACGTTAGAATTTGAATGTACACTACCGCTCATAAGTATTTGCCCACCTTAAATAATGTAACAAAACATTATTAAATCCAAATCTACCTAGCTTATCTGTTGTTATCACAATACAGAATCCTAGTAATATTTTATTTAAGATAAAAAACCAACATTCTGATATTTTGCTTCTGTATATTATCACGTTATTTACATTTCGCTCAATTAGCAGAATCTAACTAGTGTACTTCGAGACTATTCTGTTCGGTCGCAGGTGGTCACAACGGTAAATTTTTTATATATTCTGAGAGAGCATCACACGATGCTCCTAGGAAGTAAATAATTAACAAATTCACTCAAAAATTTGAAGTCGTTCAGGTCGGTTTAAATCATTAGTGTTTCTTTCACCAACCAATTTTTTAATATTAGTAGTTTAAAAGCAGAAAATGGCAAAAACTAAAGAATTAAGTATTGAAACACGTGCTTTAATCATTAGTCTTCACAAATTAAGCAAAAGTAACCGGGAAATAGCCACCCAGTTGAAACTATCGCGAAGGACAGTGGACTATAATGTGAAAAAATATTCACTAACCCAAAGTTTTCCCAACAAAAAACGCTCAGGACGTCCACGAAAAACAACTGTTGGTGAAGATAATTATATAGTATTAACAAGTAGACGTAATAGACGACTTACTGCACCAGAAATCACAGATCAGGTGAATGAATCCAGGGAAATTCACGTGAGTACCTCTACCGTGAAAAGGCGTCTTAAGGGGGGAAACCAGTTTATGAGGTCGAAATTTTGGTGTTTTTCAGGATTTTTTTTAACCAGGAAGGAATAATCACAAATTGTTTAAACTTGTAGGATATTTTATATATGTTTTCAAGTACACTTTAAAATTTTTTCAAACGATTTCCGCCGGAAATAGTGGAATTACCGCGTGCAGTCCATGGGCGATTGCCATCCGAGCATTTGGCTGGCGTACATCCCTGACGTCGCAATTTTTATCTGTAATCATCAGGATTTTTTTTTTTCATTAAAAACATATTTTCTAAGAATATGAACCTAATTTTGATTAAACAAATTGAAAATTGCATGTTTTTGAGGTGTTTGAACACAATGTCATGTTTTTATACTATATTTTTTCATCTTTCTTGCATAAAAAAATATATTTTTAATAACAATATAATCCCCGAATTTGGTTCATGTTACGTGGAATTGAATAAAGAATATCTACACCAAATTTCAGAACGATTGATCAATAACTTTTTGAGCTAGAATGTACGCTAGTCGAAAAAAAGTCGTTTCGAGAAAAACGCGTTTGAAATAAAATGTAAAAGCCGGAGCTCAACTAACCAGACTCGACGCTCTGTCGAAATATCGTAAACGTTCGAGAACGTTCTACCCAATGCCAAACAATAACATCTGCCGAAACTCTCCTCTTTCTATTATTCAATAGCACAGCGGTATTGAGGCAGGTAGCTGGAAAAGAAGGGCCTGGGCTCCGTTATAATTACCGTGCGCTTCTTCACAGAACCGACGGGCTGTCACTTAAGTGCTCATTGCATTCGAACTAATGGGAATTTTGCTTTGAAATTTTGACCACATATTCTTGAATAGTTATACTAACGATTCATGCAATAAAAAAAAAGACGATTTTTCGATCGGTCTAAACTGGTTTCCCCCCTTAAAGAAGCAGGACTCTTTGGCCGCGTAGCAGTAAAGAAACCACTTCTTCGATACCAAAATAAAATGAAAAGATTAAAATGGGCTCAAGAACATAAAAATTGGACCAACGAACAATGGAAAAACGTTTTGTGGAGCGACGAGTCCAAATTTGAGGTTTTTGGTTCAAAACGAAGAGTGTTTGTTCGTCGTTCAGCCCAAGAGCGGATGTTAAACCAATGTGTTGTGCCTACAGTTAAGCACAGCGGAGGCTCTGTGATGGTTTGGGGTTGTTTTGGAGGAGGAACAACCGGAGACCTCGTAAAAATTGATGGAATCCTTAACAAAGAAGGCTACAAAAAAATTCTGAAGGAGAATGTTACTGCATCTGGACGATGTTTGATTGGAAGAAATTTAATTTTTCAACAGGATAATGACCCCAAACACACATCGAAGCTATGCAAAACATATTTGGGAACTTTGGAACAGAAAAGGGTTCTCAAATTAATGATCTGGCCACCTCAGTCTCCGGATCTTAACCCCATTGAGCTATTGTGGGATAAATTGGACATCGAAGTAAGGAAACAGTGCCCAACTTCACCTAAACATCTTTGGGATATCTTACAAAGCGAATGGCATAAAATTGACGAAGAATATCTGTCAAAGCTGATAGAAAGGATACCCAAACTTTGCTTAGCAGTTATCAAGTCAAAGGGTGGTTACATTGATGGGCAAAAAATTTAAGTATTATTTGTTAGAATTATCTTTTGTTTTTTGTTACAGTTATTTGAAATAACTTGTTAATTAAAATTATAATACTTTAACCAGAGTTTTTCCATCATTCCTTAGCTAAATCTATAAAATATGGGGTGGGCAAATACTTATGAGCGGTAGTGTAGGCAGGTTTCAACCGCCAGGTAGGTTTCAGCCGCCGTACACCGTAAATAACTTGTAGGTTTCCACCATGAGCTATTTATTGGTTACAAACACAGAATTCTGATTTCGGGAATGTTCGGATGTAGGTTTCCACCACATTTGGGCATTTTTTAAGTTAGAATTTAGGCAGGTGACTACCGCCACATATGCCGTAAATAGCCTGTAGGTTTCTAACATAGAGTACTTACTGGTCAAATACAACCAAACATTGAGTTCCGATTCCAGGGATGTTCGAGTGCAAGTTTCCACCGCAGTTTAACATTTTTGGAGTTAGACATCCTTATTCTCCTAGTCGTTTTCTTACGATACGACTAGCCGAGACACATTTTTAAAGCTGGATTTCTATGCAAAATAGTGTATTGGGTTGTCATGTCGTATGAAAACGACTCACAGAAGACGGGTGAGAGTCTAGGCAGGTTTTCACCGCTACTACGAAACACACATTAGCAATCTTTTTTCTACAAAAAATATTGTTGATACTTCACGAATTTAGAGCTGATAGGTTTTTTAATGAAAACAGACTGTTGGTATTCACCAGAATTTTTCTTCGAGTTGGTAATTTCTCATTTAATTAATAATTTTTTTTCTTCCTCTAATTCCAGAAACTCAAGAACTATATACATTAGGGTGCTTTTTTTTTCGCGACAATTTTTTTTTTTCAGTCCCACCTCGAAATTTTGTGGCTAATACCTAAACATACATTCCCTGAAAATTGGAGCCAAAAAAAAAAATATTTAGAACTAGACCAAGACGCATAAAGATTTCCCATATAAAATACACGTGAACTTTGATTATTTTTCTTCAAATCTCTACAACTCAGAGGCCTTTTATGGCACAATCTTGGTCAATGGTAGGGTTTCTTCAGAATTGAATGCTCTACAAAAGTGTCCATTGCGGTGTAACCCTAACTCCCACCAGCGAGGTAGTACGGGTCATTGACCCCAATTTTTCCACGAAATTCTCGCTTTTTGCCCCTATCTCGTAAACAACAAGAGGTACAGAAAAAGTGAATATTACAAACTTGTAGCAAATTCAATTTCCTCCAAAAAGTTCTTGAACACCAAATCGCTAACATCGATATTTCTTAAGATATTGGGCTTTGAAGTTGAGGTAGTGTGGAAGTGTCATGGATTATTGAGCTAAATTGTAGAAACACTACCTCAACTTCAAAGCCCAATATCTCAAGAAATATCGATGTTAGCAATTTGGTGTTCACAACTTTTTTGTAGGAAATTGAATTTCCTACAAGTTTGTCATATTCACTTTTTCTGTACCTCTTGTTGTTTACTAGATAGGGGCAAAAAGCGAGAATTTCGTGGAAAAATTGGGGTCAATGACCCGTAATACCTCGCTGGTGGGAGTTAGGGTTACACCGCAATGGACACTTTTGTAGAGCATTCAATTCTGAAGAAACCCTACCATTGCCCAAGATTGTGCCATAAAAGGCCTCTGAGTTGTAGAGATTTGAAGAAAAATAATCAAAGTTCACGTGTATTTTATATGGGAAATCTTTATGCGTCTTGGTCTAGTTCTAAATATTTTTTTTTTGGCTCCAATTTTCAGGGAATGTATGTTTAGGTATTAGCCACAAAATTTCGAGGTGGGACTGAAAAAAAAAAAAATAGTCGCGAAAAAAAAGCACCCTAATATACATATATGTATATATATTAGGGTGCTTTTTTTCTCGCGACTATTTTTCTTTTCAGTCCCACCTCGAAATTTTGTGGCAAATACCTAAACAAAAATTTCCTGAAAATTGGAGCCCTTAATATTAATATTAAGTACTAGACCAAGGCGTATAAAGATTTCAAATATAAAATACACGTAAACTTTGATTATTTTTCTTCAAAACTCTACAGCTCAAAGGCATTTTATGGTATAATCTTGGTTAATGGTAGGATTTCTTCAGAATTGAATGCTCTACAAAAGTGTCCATTGCGGTATAACCCTAACTCCCACCAGCGAGGTAGTACGGGTCATTGACCCCAATTTTTCCACGAAATTCTCGCTTTTTGCCCCTATCTCGTAAACAACAAGAGGTACAGAAAAAGTGAATATTACAAACTTATGGGAGATTCAATTTCCTCCAAAAAGTTCTTGAACACCAAATCGCTAACATCGATATTTCTTGAGATATTGGGTTTTGCAGTTGAGGTAGTGTGGAAGTTTCATGGATTATTGAGCTAAATTGTAGAAACACTACCTCAACTTCAAAGCCCAATATCTCAAGAAATATCGATGTTAGCAATTTGGTGTTCAGAACCTTTTTGTAGGAAATTGAATTTCCTACAAGTTTGTCATATTCACTTTTTCTGTACCTCTTGTTGTTTACGAGATAGGGGCAAAAAACGAGAATTTCGTGGAAAAATTGGGGTTAATGACCCGTACTACCTCGCTGGCGGGAGTTAGGGTTACACCGCAATAGACACTTTTGTAGAGCATTTAATTCTGAAGAAATCCTACCATTGACCAAGATTATACCATAAAATTCCTCTGAGCTGTAGAGTTTTGAAGAAAAATAATCAAAGTTTACGTGTATTTTATATGGGGAATCTTTATACGCCTTGGTCTGGTACTTAATATAAATATTAAGTGCTCCACTTTTCAGGGAATTTTTGTTTAGGTATTTGTCACAAAATTTCGAGGTGGGACTGACAAAAAAAAAAATAGTCGCGAAAAAAAAGCACCCTAATATATATATATAAGTTTTTCATTTTGTTCTATTTCTATTGTAAAAGTCTATTTTCTTGCACTCTATTTTTATAATTTTCTTTAGTTTATTTTTTCTACTTTGCTTTTTTTATATACATATGTGTTGTTTATATTTTTTAGTGAATTTATGTATTGAAAGCAAAAATCTGAAATTTGGGTCCATAACCTGTTGGATAATTCCACCGATGACAATAAGATAAATAAAATAGTAAAGCAAAACTCAGATGCGAAAAAATGTGATTTGTTTTATTTCTGTTTTATAGATACATACAAACAATCTTCAACAGAAGGTCTTATTAAAAAAGACGAATGCACTTAATGTAGAGTTTAATTTTCGGAGGTCGGGGTCATGCCGCGTGACTTCTTCGAGCGAGCCGCGTGACCGCGGATTTAGAAATCAATATCCCCTGATGTAGTGTAGCGACGTTTTAACCGGTAATTGCGACAGGTATGATATGGGGTAATCGAATTGCGTCGCGACCTGATATATTTTGACTTTGGGAAAATGTATAATTACAACGTCAGGGATTAAATTATTATTATAATTAAATTGTCGTTTTGGGTTTTATTATAACACCCCCCGCCATAGTTTGAGGCTCTGACGAAATAATCTTTAAATGGGTTCAGACTTGTTTCATCTTATTTTTTTTTTTTTACATGTTATAATTACTACTATTACAGAGATGCTTAAGATTATTATTACAAAAATATTTATACTTAGCGAAATGGTACTAAGTCTTACATTTTTGGATGAAATATGGTTTATTAAATCTCTATTCTCGATGTGTTTTAAGTACAATTCCTCTAGTTTAATATTTTTTACAATTTTCTCTACTTTTATTTTCATTACAAAATTTAGTAGAAATATTTTATCGTAAAATTTTGTTTCATAGTTTTCATAAGAGGTATGGACTTTAAAGTTGGTCCACTTTTATTTCTTTAATTCTTTAATTAGTTTCAAATCAAATTTAACTTTTATTTTTTTAATTAATATTTTAAAACAATTTATTTATTAATTTAATTTTAATAATTTTTACTTTTATCAGATTCCATTTACAAAAATGATTTTTCAGTTCTCTTCTCTTGACAGCAAAACAAAAACTAACTTTTTAAAAACTAAGCTTCCTCTAATTTCTTTACTTCAAAAAATTTAAAAATTAATAACGCCTACTACGCTCCTTCCAGTGTAAACGAATTTAAATATTTAATAGTTGGTTGATGGCTCGATGGGCCTTGATGGTGATGAAGGAAGGGCTCGATGGGCCTTGATGATTAATAAGGGCTCGTTGGGCCTTGATGGTGATGAGAGAAGGGCTCGATGGGCCTTGATGGTTAATAAGGGCTCGTTGGGCCTTGATGGTGATGAGAGAAGGGCTCGATGGGCCTTGATGGTTAGTATGGGTGGTAGTGGTGTTCTTCGCCATGGGGAAGGAGGTATTACTCCTTCATGCCATGGTGAAGGAGGTAGCGTTTGAAGATTCCATGAAGGTGATAGATGACAGTGATGGCTCGATTGGCCATGAGGGTGATGGATGGTAGTGATGGTACGATGGGCCATGAGTGTGATATGATGACGTGACGGCAGGTGGTAGTGGTGGATTAATTCCTCGAAAATTTAAATGAACTCTGCGTCGGCAAACGAGGAATTCTGATGTCTCCTTGAGAAAATGTTGATCTTGCACGGCCAATTGGAGCCAAACTGTGCCTTCTGGATATTATTAAAGCTTTCGGTTCCGAAGGCAGCCGAGTTGAATCCCAACAAGGCTGACTACCTGTAGGAGACATCATAGCGGAAAAGTTTTTTATCGGGGTAACCAGTTATGGACTTCGTAGTTGATCCACTTTTATTTCTTTAATTTTTAATTAGTTTCAAATCAAATTTAACTTTTAGTTTTTTAATTAATATTTTAAAACAATTTATTTATTAATTTAATTTTAATAATTTTTACTTTTATCAGATTCTATTTACAAAAATGTTGACAGCAAAACAAAACCTAACTTTTTAAAAACTAAGCCTCCTCTAATTTCTTTACTTCAAAAAATTTAAAAATTAATAACGCCTACTACGCCGTCACCACAGAGGTATTTTGGAAGTTTATTTTACAGTTTTTAAATTTTATCAGGAAATTTTCATTGAGACTGATATTTAATTTATTACAATTGTGGGTGAATACTGTATTATTTAAAATTTTTGTGATGATGATACCTTCAATGATTTCTTTTACAATTCGTTCTTCTAGTACTTGTTTTTTGCAGTAAGCTTCTTTTGAGCTAATTATATTTTTGATACAATTGTTTTCTATGGAGATCAAATTTTTCTTAAAATTTTCTTCAACTTTGGCGGACCGAAAATTTAATATTTGACCGAATTTCGACTCAAAACCGTATACATGTGTTTTTGGGGTCGCTGATCACGAATCTGAAGTCGGATTTTGAAAATTCAAGATGGCGGATCCAATAGGGCGGACCGAAAATTTAATATTTGACCGAAGTGCCGTTTAGCCCATAGTGCGCCATATTGGATCCGCCCTTTTGAATTTTCAAAATCTGACTTCAGATTCGTGATCAGCGACCCCAAAAATTCATGTATACGGTTTTGAGTCGAAATTCGGTCAAATATTAAATTTTTAGTCCGCCATATTGGATCCGCCATTTCGAATTTTCAAAATCTGACTTCAGATTCGTAATTAGCGATTCCAAAAACCTATGTATTCAATTTTTAGTCCAAATTCGATCAAATATAAAAATTTTGGTCCGCCATATTGGATTCGCCATTTTGAATTTTCAAAATCTGACTTCAGATCCGTAATAAGCGATTCCAAAAACCTATGTATTCAATTTGTAGTCCAAATTCGATCAAATATAAAAATTTTGGTCCGCCATATTGGATCCGCCATTTTGAATTTTCAAAATCTGACTTCAGATTCGTGATCAGCGACCCCAAAAACCTTCAGTTAGTATGTTATAGTAAAAATTAATTTAAGCTCGTCTTTTGTAACTCAAAGAGTTAAAAAGGCTTATACTAGGCACGGAAATTCTTCATTTTTCTGAAAACTGTAGGGTGGGGGGCAATTCTGACCTCGGATTCGTGATCAGCAGGTTAAAGTTCATCGGATAGCATATATGACATTTAAAATAAAGACCAAGTTTTTTGTTGGTGTGAGCCTATTCAATTTTTCAGAAAAAATGCAACTTTGAGGTTATGTTACATAGTGTTTATTTTCATTTCAGCCTTTCTGGTTAATTTTCCAGTAATCTACATAGTCTCAGCTTCAATTTAAAAAAAAAATTACGTTAATATCTTCGGTTTTTTCCGAGATATTAGGTTTTAAACACAAAAAGTGCCGTTTAGCCCATAGGGGGCCGCTGCGATGCGTAGAAAAGAAGATAAAAATACAAGAGCGGTTCCCATATAAGGCAAAATCCTGATTTACGAAACACCCTGTAACTGCCGAACGGTGCGAGATGCACCCCCCCTCCCCCCCACCCATACGAATTTTTGCTTGTGTCGGTCTGACCTTTCACCCCTTCAATATTTCCCTCCCACCTCTGAACACCCTGTATTAAGCTTTTTGTGAAGTCATCTAAGTTAACACCGGCGTGTACAATCGGTGGCTCACACGCGAATGGTATATCTGGCGGCGTGTACCACCGGTGGCGAATACAATTTCTACTGCCGTTCGATGAAGTTAAATACAAAAAATTGCGCCGGCGCACGGTGGGCTGAAAAACTTCGCTAGTGGACTTAGGGATTTGGAAAAAAAAATGTTAGATCTCCATAAGCTATTACGATTTTTGAATTCTATCATCAAATACAACATAAAAATACTGATTACAATTTTTTGATTTAACTCGTATTTTTCGAGTTATTTAAATTTTAAAGTTTTTTTTGTATGGAAGAAAACCAAAATATGAGAATTTCTCGTAATTCGCAAACTTTCTCAAGAAAAAGGTAAAAGTTTATGATAGTACATATTTTTTGACTATTTATGGGCCTCACAAGTTCAACGCCATCCGCAATATGTGATATGTTTGCATCCTTTTTTGAAAAATCCTTCTCTTCTCCCAACTTCCAACCTGATCTAAACAATTTTCAATACCTGAATACTAACCCTACAGTCTTTGATCTGCCCATCTGTATTACTCCTGACATTATCCTGAAACATATCGCCGAGCTGCCGGATGATTATACCTCTGGACCAGATGGTATTCCTCCTGCTATTTTAAAACTATGTTCCAGTTCATTGCTTACACCACTAACGATGCTCTTTCAGAGATCACTCAACAGTGGGAAGTTCCCTACACTTTGGAAAAACTCGTTCGTTATTCCGATTCATAAAAAAGGTAGTAAAAACGACGTGCGTAATTACCGACCAATCGCGAAACTCTCTTGCATCCCTAAACTTTTCGAAGCTATCATTTATTCGCAAATCTCAATTATCTGTAAACGTCTTATTTCCAATAACCAGCATGGATTTCTCCAAGGTCGCTCTACAACCACGAATCTTCTTGAATTCGTTCCGTATATTGTTGAGGGCTTCCAAATGGGATTGCAAACAGATTGTATTTATACAGATTTTAGCAAAGCTTTCGATAAGCTTTCTCATTCCATTATAGCGTTAAAACTTGAAAGGAAAGGTTTTTCACCTTCATTTGTCAACTGGATACGTTCTTATTTGTCAAATAGGTCCTACCAGGTTGCTTTCCGTGGCACCAATTCGAGGAATATCTTGGCCACTTCGGGTGTCCCTCAGGGTAGTCACTTGGGTCCTCTTCTTTTTATTTTGTCAATTGACGATATCACACATCTTTTGAATACGTGCAAAGTCTTAATCTATGCTGATGACATGAAGTTATTCTTTCATATAAGGAGTATTAACGATTGCCATATGATTCAAAAGGACCTTAATATCTTCCATTCTTGGTGTGCTCACAATGACCTTGAACTTAATATTGATAAATGCGAAATTGTATCTTTTTATCGTGGTCGTAATTATTTTCAATTTGACTACACTCTCTTGGGTCATACTCTTCGTCGAACGAAGTCTGTTCGTGACTTAGGGGTTATTCTTGACAGAAAACTTGACTTTGTTGAGCATATCAATTCCATGGTTATGAGGGCTTGTTCTGTATTAGGTTTCATAAAAAGATGGTCACGTGAGTTCTCAAATATTTTAGTATATAAACAACTGTACTTTTCTTTTGTGAGACCAATTCTTGAATATGCAAGTCAAGTTTGGTCTCCTCACTACCAAACCTACATTAACAACGTTGAGTCTGTCCAACGTAAGTTCATTAGATTTGCCCTGAAGGATTTGCCTTGGGTCGATCCAATTTGTCTTCCCCCTTACGAAGATCGACTGAAGTTACTCGACATGCATTCTTTAGAAAAACGTCGTGAAGTTGCTGACATAATATTCGCTCACCAACTTATAACAGGTTATATTGACTCACCATCTCTTAAAACTAAATTCGTATTTAGGGATAACCCTCGTAACCTAAGGAATCTGAGTCTTCTACAAACTAACAATTGTAGAACTAACTATGGTATCTATGAACCTATTAATCGCATGTGCATAAGTGTGAACAAGCATGCTGACTTATTTGATACATGTCTTAATAAGCATGCGCTGAAAAAATACTTGTTTCGTCATCAATCATAATATCATTTTTGTCGTGTGATACGCACGAATTCTTGTTCTGCATGTTGTATGATGGTTTTGGTTTTACTAACAGAACCAAATGATGATGACAGTCTCATACTCATGCAGCTCTGCTGCTTGTAGCTTGGACTAAGCTGATGGTTTAATATCTCAAACTGCGCTTTTTTGCGCTTTCGCGGAAAAAATTGTTTTTATATATTTATTATCTCTCAGAGAGGTTAAAGACTAGGCGCGTTTTTTTTCAGTGGTATCCCCGGAAGGCCTAGTCCACTTGCATAAAGCCATCTAACCAAAGTTATTATGTTATGTAGGTATGTATGTATTGTAATTTGGTGACAAAACAAAATTTCTAAAAATAAAAAAAATAAAAAAAAAATAAAAATATGTACACAAATATCACTTGTTAATTACTTTGAACCTTGAAAATAACCACTAAGGGCGGCTTGCAGCTATGATTTAAAACTAGATTTATTGGAAGTAAAATTCGATTTTAGCTTAAACCCGATTTAACGTCTTGCATATCATCGATTTAGCTTAAATCTCGATTTAAATAAGCATCAAAGTCAAACTGGCACTTATGTCGGTTTAAGTTGCAAAATCTCGCTTTTGTTGAGAGACGGTGGTGACTGGTGAATTTGTGATTTATGAAAATGGATTTATTTGCGCAAACTGATCACGATTTGTTATCAGACGAAGAAGAAATAGTGCAATATAGAGAAAAACAGAGTTTCTAAAATGAAGAGTCTTCGTAAGAGGTGATTTGTTTAATACGTTGCGAGATGACGAATTCTTGAATAGGTTCCGCCTAAGTAAAGAAAGTGCAATACAATTTTTATTTTAATACCTACATATGTTTTAGGAATAGAAATGCTGCATCCCCTATGAACCAACTTCTATACACGTTGAGGTATTATGCTACTGGTAGTCAACTAACAGCTTGTGGCGATGTTATTGGAGCCCATGAGTCGACGGCTTTGCAGAATATTACATCGAGTAACACACGCAATTGCCTCTTTGTATTCGGAGTTTATTAAAATACCTGTCACTGTTAATGAACAAAACAATGTTGTGGCAAAGTTTTATGATATAGCGAAAGAACCCGAAAATCAACGCACCGATATGAACTGATATTGACATTACAACTTGACAAGACAAGCGCAATATTAATTTTACATACATTATTAGTGGAAACGGAAAGCAAAGAGCTAGTGATGAGTGAATGATTGACTAAATCTCGATTTAGTTAAATCGACAGAAATTTTATTACGTGCAATACATCTTGGATGAGATTTAAGTTAAGTTGAGTTTAGGGCTAAGTCTTGTTTTAATAAAATCGAGATTTGTATAATTTTGCTGCAAGCCGCCCTAAATCACAAAATACAGAATTAAAAATTTTACACATTATCACAAGTCACATCTATAAACTCTAAGTTTTCTCTCTCAGTATCATCCTCAAACGTTTCAGTAATAATCAGTAACTCTTTAGCTTCTTCTGAAAGAGTTTTGTGTTTTCGTTTTAATTTTTTTCATTTCAATGAAATGCATGGGTCTGCACTGATTAACAAATTATTTAAAATGTCCTCGTTGGTTGCCTTTCTGCAAAATTTTCTGGAATGATTTTGACGGTATCTTCGAAAATCTTTGTTTCTGGCTTCTGCAGCTTCTTCAGATAATTTTCCTATTGGAATCAAACCAAAACTCTCTATTATTGCTGCTCCATGAACGAGAACCTTGTGAACGCTTGAAGGCATGTAAAACCACTTATACAAACTTATGTAGAGCTTCAGTGTGTTTTCAGTATATTCTTTGAATTTTTCTATATTAATGCTTTGGCCTGACGGGACGGTCTCTAAAATAATGGCAAATCTTTTATCAAGTCCTCATTGACACTAGTTATTGAATTTTAAATGCTTCTTGTATGTTTTTCTTCCTTGTCGCCATGATTGCTTTGTTTTCCCCTTTTACTGACCATGTCTTGATATCTAATCTATAAGCAATGTGTAGAATGCACTCCAATGCGGATCCAAATGTGCAATGATGATAAGCCGTATTGGTACAAATCAGGCTTGGTTAATGACAAAAATTCGTAACCGTAATTATATAACGACTGATTTAGACTAAATTCCAAGAAAGAATGAAATATCATGAAATGTCATGGGTGGTGTGCACATATTGAATACCGTTTCATTTTTGTTGTTTGGACTTATTAACAGTGGTGCCGGTGGGCTTTCAAAAATAACGGCTTTGTTTTTAGTTTTCATGCGTTTCATACAAACTTCAAACCATTTGATCTCGGTAAGTTAAAACTTAATCAAAAAAAGTCAAGGTATAAAAAGAATTTGTTTTCATTAGTAGAATTCACACTTTGATTTTTCAGCCCACTGGCGTCAACGTATTAAAGACAGTTAAAAGTATAGTTGTGGGTGGATTATTGACTCTGTCTGTGAGATTTTGTCGGTTAAAATACACCCTTTGCCCATTGTGCAAAAAATCTAAATGTATCCTCTGGAAAGGATATTCAGGCGGTGACCATTTCGAATCGACTTTTTCTTTAGGAACGTTTTGTGTTTGTTCACAAATCTTACAACCTTTTACAAAATCTTCTATATGGGCATCGATGTTAGGCCACCATTCATACGATCTCGCGAGCATTTTCATACGAACTACACCGTTATGATTTTCATGTAAGATTTTTAAAACGTGTCCTTTTAAGGATGAGGGAATTACTATACGATGGTTATAGTAGATACAACCGTTTTCAATTGAGAGACAATTTCTCTTCGCATAATTGGGTTTTAATAATTCTCTGACAGGACTAGCCCAACCAGATTATAGGCTCTTGTAAGCTTCATGTAAGACACTATCAATTATTATGTGCGTTTTGACTTTTGCGAAATTTACAATATGAGTTGACTCAAAGTAATTTAGCGAAGTGAATTCGACATTGGAATTTTCCTTAAGGGGTAACCTCGACAAACAATCGGCATGTTTTAGACTCGAGCCCTTGCAGTATTCAATTTTATATTGATGCTGCGAGAGTATGATTGACCACCGAAGCTACCGCCGAAGGATTCTAGGTCCTTCAAACTCTTTGGGGCTGGAGCTTGGACTATGGCTTTAACTTTATCGTCATTGGGTTTGATTCCTAAAAGAGTTAACGTGTGACCAAGATAACGGTAGTTTGGACTTGGAAGGATTTATTTTTACGTTATATTCTTCAAGTCGTTTCAGAACTTCCCATAAAATAGCTTTACATTCGATTTTAGTTTTTCCACCAATCAAAATATCATCAATATAGCAAGAGGTTTGCTTTATACCGGTCAAAATTCTTTCCATAACTGACTGAAATATTCCTGGAGCACTACTGAATCTTAAAACGAGACGAGTAAATGCGTAAAGACCCTTGAAAGTATTAATTACCAAAAGTTTCTTAGTAAGAAAGAAATTCTTACAATTTTCTGTTACAGAGAGCTGTTGGTAGGCACGTTTCAGGTCAATCAAACAAAAGTATTTGCATCCTGCTAACTTAGCAAATAAATCGCGACTTCGCTGTATTGGATAGCAATCCGTTTCGATGCATTTGTTTATTGGGACTCGACAGTCAACACATATTCTAATGTCATTGTCCTTCTTACGCATAATGACGATAGGACTAGCCCACTCGCTATGTTTAACTGGTTCTAAAATACCTTCACGGACTAAACGATCTAATTCGCCTTCGACCTTATCCCGCAATCGATAAGGTACACTGTACGCCACATGGAAGATAGGCGTCTGATTCGGTTTTAAAATTATTTCAGCTTCATAGCTTACGATAGGCTCATTTAGAGTACTAAGGTAGGCCTGTCGGCTAATAAAGCCTAAGTAACAAAAAATATAATTTAAAATGATCGATGTCGCTCAAGGTCATAATCGCACGTAGCTAACACTCATCGATGACACCTGAAACTTTTTGCGGCGCTTTTGTTGATTCGGATACATACTTTTTATTTTATTTCAAATCTCCCTTAGCTAGGCCTTATTACCCGCACCTGCCTCATTCGTAATTCGCGGAGAGGTTTCGATTATCTCTTTTAGAATATTCGACTTTTTTGGTGTACTTACAGACAAAATTTCCCGATTACCAAAAACAGCTCGCCAGTTTAGAAACAGGCAGTCTAACCAATTTCTTCCGATTAAGCCGTTTGTTGGCTTATCACCTGCTACTATAATAAGCGGTAACTTGTAGACTTTGCCACCAAATTCAACTTCAGCCATGATACTACCTACTTATTTGATATTCTGCCCTGTAACTGATTGTAAATTATTATATGACATTTCAAATTTTAAGTGTGATAGCTTAGAACGATACGTAAACTCACTGATGACTGATGCTGCAGCTCCGCTATCGACTTCCATCTCGATGGGTGTGTTGAGCATGCACTTCTCTGCCTGGTTGGATCGCTTAATGCTGTATAAACTGTTGAGATTTTTTGACTGACATACCACTGATGTATGGCCCATTTTTCCGCAAGTGAAACACGTCCAATTTACAGCTGGGCAATTTTGAGGAGACGGTCTTCCACATCTTGGACACTTCCCTTTGTTGGAATAACTCTGCGAAGCTTTGCCTTTTACTGGACTTCTACTGCTACTCTGGTTGCTTTAATTTTGACGTGTGGTGCTTTTGCTGCCTTTAGGTAGACTAGACTTTTCCCCATAAACCACATTTTGCACCGTCAGTTGAAATGACCTTGGTGCATTTTCTGACGCCTACATGTTCAGCGCTTTTTTGCAATACGCATTGAACGATAGTGAGTCTTCTTCTAGGAGGTACTGCTGTATCCTCTCATTGCACAAGCCTACAATGAAGCGATCTGATAAAGTTTCATCTATCACTTTAAGTTCAAATTTTGCGATATTCTCCTTAGACTTCTGTACTTTATCTAGGAAATCGCCCAAATTACATTTTTGGGCTGCAGCCTTTCGACGTACTATAAATTCGCTGATAGGTTCACCCATTTCCTGAATTTTGTTAAATTTATAGCGCTCTGCTCGCTTATTCTCCTTCGGGGCGAAATGGTTTCTTAGCAGCGATATTAGCTCGGAAAACTTTTTTGTGGTGGGAATTTCAGGGACCGTTAGAGACATCAAAACTTCATATATCTCAGCTCCCACTATGGTGATAAACAGGGGTGTTTTGGCTTCCTCCTGGACATCATTAACCAGGAAGAACTGATTTAACCGATCTTCATAAACCTGGAAGTTATTTCCTGGAGTGAAAGGCTCAATATGCCCCACTAAACCTGTTGCGCTCCTTGTTGACATTTTATTATCTTACACGTGTATGTACTTTCTACCATCCTCGTCGCCACTTTTATGTATTTTCTCATAGTTTTTCATTCAGTAGTTCACAATGGACGTTACACCATATTCTAAAATTCTAAATTTCACTTGGTATATTCTTACATTAATACTTAAGGTTCAAAATCATAGCACACCACTGACGAGAGTCACGACCTAATTCTTTGCCAGCTAACAGGGAAGTGAACGAGCTCTCTTTCACTTACTACTTCAATGTACAGTTATTAGTCTAATTACAGTACAGTATGAAAGTATCCTATTTAAATACACAACACATAAACAGAATTTTCTTAATGAATTATTTTGAGAGACGTATTTAATAATCGATACTAAAAGAATGTTTTTACTTAAAAATAAGTCCTAGAGTGTTTGTGGTCCAAATGGATGAGCATTACGTTCTTTAATTTTGACGTTATATATCAAGTAAATGGTTAAAATACTAAACAAATTAGTTTTTTTCGATTTTTAAGACATAAAAATCGATCCTGCAATCAAGTATTCAACTGAAAATTAGTCTTGGAATATTTTTGGTTGTATGGGTAAGTAATGAGCCCTTGAATTTTGAGGTTATGTCTAAGTGAATGGCAAAGTGCCAAAACAGAACGATTTTTCGGAATGACGCACCCTGAAATTTGATATTCTGATTGAGCCGAATCTCAAAGTAATGTGAAAAATTTTAAAGGTTCTCTTGGACCCCAATTTTAGAGGTAAAAATCTGCAGAAATACATGTTTATTTGTAACATAAAAAAAGCTACATATCCAGAATTTTTGAATGAAAACTGCGGTCGTATGAATTTGTTTTCAAGTTGGTCCATACAGATAATCTGATTAGTATGTAGTAATACGTTGACTCGGCTTCTACTTTTTAATGTATGAAACCGTAATTAATTTAACACTCAGGTCTTTTCACATCGCTAAAAAAGAATGACAGTCCTTTCTTCATTGAGTATTACAGCAAAATTAGATAAGTACTTGGGAGCATGACAGATTTAGTTTTTATGAATTAGAAAGATAATTTAATTTCTAAGATAAGAATCTTTTAAGGGGGTATCCCACTCTAGAACGTTCAAAAAATGAATTTTTTGTTTTTAGTTTTGAAAAATTCTGTGTTCTTTCCTGAATCGTTTAAGCTATCTCTTGCCGCGAAATTCGAAAAGCTCGCGCCGCTACAGGCGATTCCGTGCGCAGGTGCGCGCTCTCCACCACTCTAAACTTTAACTTAAATGCCGTTTTTCTCAAAACACCGTCTTGATGAATGGTGTGCAGCATTCTGAGAAAACCGTTCATCCGAAAAATTTCAGATTTTGGTACAAGCTGTGCTAGCTTTGTCTCTATGACCTAAGTGGAGCAAATCAGGCATTTTTACATTTACATAGCTTGTAGCCATGTTTTAACAGTAAAAAATCAACTAAAATTTAAAACTTATAGTACAAAAAATTAAAAAAAATGAATAAATTTTTTTTTTTCAAAATGTGCCACACATGCCATAGCGACATATATAAAGAGTACTAATGTGCAATCTCATAATTTTCAGATTATTTGTTTGGCTGCTATGGTGCACACCATGAGCTGCCGTTCCTAAGTTATGTACAGGCCTGCCCTGACCTAACCACTCAATAAAAAAAAAATTTTTTTTTCTCAAAATGTTCATTAAAGATCATATAATAAGAGGATTATTATGTTTAACTCTAAATGTTTTGTATTTTCTTGCTGAAAAAAAAAGTTCAATTCAAGGGCCTCTAGAGTGGGATACCCCCTTAAGTGAAGCATATTGTCCCACTAACAGGAACTGGTGAAGATTAAATTGCCTTAGTTCGAGACTTTATTGTGTTGAGGCAACCCTTTATCAATATCTTTATAGACCTCTTTCGAGGGTCAGCCACTTATTTCTTAATCATACCTGTTACTAAAGGCTTTATTTGTGATTTGGAAGATTCACGAAATTTGTACGGGGAAACCATTACCTACTTCCTTCTTGGTCGCTTACAAGCAAAGATTCAGATAAATTTTTGATAGAAGACTGTACTATATTTGGATCTGGTTTTGGAGAAAGGTAAAAGATACTCTGCTTCTTGCAATTGCAATTGTAAAAAAAATTGAATTTTGTACGGGGAAACCATTACCTACTTCCTTCTTGGTCGCTTACAAGCAAAGATTCAGATAAATTTTTGATAGAAGACTGTACTATATTTGGATCTGGATTTGGAGAAAGGTAAAGGAAGCAGAGTAGTTGCAATTGTAAAGGAGCTTGCAAGCGACCAATTGTAGTTACTTGCCTAAAAAATCAGTTGTCTTACTGTAGATACTATGCATATATTATATACATATTAGGGTGATTCAAATTTTTTTTAGTTTTCTTCAAACAGGTTCATTCGTTGCTAGGACAGGAAAAAAAGTCCTGGCCCAACCTCAGCTCCTAATATCAATATTTACTGGTGGCTCATCGAACTTTTTTGTTTTCTATAAGATTCACATGGGAAAGAAAGCATCACTAGACGTTTTTGTATGTATCTCGTGACAAAATGATCATAAATGAATGGGGCTAATTTCATTAGAAAGAGCATAACATTTTCTAGAAAAACGTATTCTTGTATTTTTTTCGTAAAGTTAACACAATATTAGTTTATTAGTATTCAAACTCGAGGCATAAATTCAAGATTGAGGAAAAAAACGATTTTGTAATATTGATATTATGAGCCAAGATTTTTGTTTCCTGTTGTAGCACCGATAGAACCTGTTTAAAAAAAAAAGAAAAAAACATTGAATCACCCTAATATACAGTAGATATCCATTTTTATTTCTTAAAATCTAAATTTATCTCACTTACCTGCGTATCGTTTGTTAGCAGCTCAAGAGTGTATCCAGGTAAAAGCTTCTTCTGATTGATATGCCGGACAGCCATCTGAGCAGCACCCAACTCGCTCAATCCCTCTGGTCTAAAGCCCCACTTTGTACTCAGATCAAAAAGCCCAAGAAGAACAATTTTGCCGTCCAGGTTCTTCTGAGCAGTTTTAAATTTATGTTCGTTCTCGTAAACCTCATTCACTTTAAACCTATTCACTAAAACTAACGAAAAGCTTTTGTTGCTAATAGAATGCTTTTTAGGCCTAGTGAGGCCGAACTCTTTAACATTGGAGTTGTGAGTAGTATTCACCAGCGTCGAAGTCCGATTTCTAATTATTTTCACTAAAATATTTTCTGATTCTAGCGGTCCACGGAAGGTATTTTCACTAGAACTAGGAGGACGGAGAAAAATGTTAACAATCTGACTGGTTAGATTCTTGTGGTCCAGAGGGGGGGCTCTCAGGAAGTGATTTACGGTCTTTTCCCTACAATTCTCGTTGGATTCCACTCGCCCTTGGTTAGGTCCTGAAGCTGTTAGTGTCATTACTGGTACAGCCACTAAATGCAGTATGACTAAGTAATTCATTCTCAGCGGTGTAGACACGCAATGAGCGTTGACTTCCCACATAAGTGGCAACGGGCAGGAAGCGCACTTCCGTCGTCGCCTTAATGAGGATGTTTCCCCATTGTGTTGATTCTACGTAGGCTCTGCTTTTCTACTTTTCTCTTATTTGGGAATCATATTTTGATTGCGCCTTCATTTTTATTTTCTGGATTTTGGCCCTGACAGAGGCTTTTCATCAGTTTTCGTTTTGTTGGATGTACGCACGGTCGAGGGTGCAAAGGCGAATAGTGCTTAATTGACGACACCAATAAGTGGCTTCCAGGATGTCGGGCTGCTTGTCTGGTCAATCTGGACCTAATTATTCAGATATAAACTTTTACGATTTTTGGCCTTTGTGGGGATTACTGTTCTGCTGCACATATCTATGGAGAAATGAGAACTCATATCAGTTTAAATGTAGTGCTCATGCGTCTGTTATTCTGTTAAGTAAATACTCTAGCATACATTTTTAACTGAACTTTAATAACAAATAAACACTTTTACACATAAAAAAAAAAAAATGAAATCGTACAGTTTACAGTTTTTTCAAGTACATCCGATCCACGTCGAACTAAAACGGGAAGTTTGCATGGGCTGCATCAGACATGTATATAATAGTATGCACCAGATAATAGCAGTCCAACTAAGTCTTTCTGGTGAAGCCCAAACAAAAATTCAGTTTTAGATCAACGTGTCACGGGTATACTGGAAAAAACTGTAAACTATACGTTGCAGTAGAATAAAATTAAGTACATCAAACTGCTTTGCATGACGCTCTTTTTCGATTCCTGTTAAGGTCTTCAAAATTTAGTTTTTTTTTTTTTTTTTTTAAACGAGTGTCTCGACTATTATTCCTAGCGGATTATAAATGAAGAAAAAAAAAACAAGCTCAAAGCTTAATATTTTTTTTTTTTGGCAAAAAGTAAAGTTACAAAGAAAGGCTCAAATTCCTAATAAATTTTGAATCAATGTCGTAATGTAATGTTTATCATTTGGATTAAAATAAAATGTTTAAAATTGTTCATGCTATTGAGGCACATCGCCAAGTGCAGTTGAATTTATAGTTTCGCCTATAGTCGTAATTGTAAGGCAATAAAGAGAGCTTGAGAAAACAATTGTAATTGTCAGGGAATAAAAATTGTTTTCTTTTTCTTCCGATCATGCAATAATATACAGGGCCATCTAACGTTTGGAATTGGAACTATAGGTTATTTTGAGGTTGGAAGGTTTGATGACATTTCCGATGTGACAGAAAGTTAGTTTTATGTTTGACATTTATGAAATGGGTCGCTTTTCGTTTGGACAAAGTTGAGAAATATTAAAAACTTATTTCCAAAATGGTGAGTCTTCTACTCAAACTGTAAGAAATTTACGGAAAAAATTTGACAAAAAGGATGTGCCAAAAACGCAGTTTGTGGATCAATTTGTGAAGCGAGTTCATGAAACTGAATCGTTGTTGGATAAAACAACCCGTGTACGTACTCGTCCAGTGCGCTCAACCGAAAACATCGCTGCTGTTGCTCAGAGTGTGCGTGAACAACCATCAACATCAACTCGTCATCGTTCTCAAGAATTGAACATTTCACGCACTTCTTTGAGAAGAATTTTGCATAAAGATCTCGGTATGAATGCGTACAAAGTTCAATTAGTGCAAGAGCTGAAGCCGCATGACCATCCGATGCGTTTTCGGTTTGCTCAATGGGCCGAAGACCGCTTGATCGAAGATGGGCATTTTTACCGAAAAATCATCTTTTCAGATGAAGCTCATTTCCATCTCGGAGGATACGTCAATAAACAAAATTGTCGTATCTGGGGCTCAGAAAATCCACACGTCATCGTGGAGAAACCAATGCATCCACAACGAGTGACTGTCTCGTGCGGATTTTGGTCTGGCGGCATTATTGGGGCATTTTTCTTCGAAAATGAGCAAGGAAACGCCGTTGGCGATCGCTAACGCGCCATGCTAAGCGATTTTTTGTTTCCCAAAATTGAAGAGTATGGCATAGACAATATTTGGTTTCAACAGGACGGCGCAATGTGCCACACAGCCAACGTAACAATCGATCTTTTGCGCACTGTTTTCGGAAATCGCATAATCAGCCGAAATGCTGATGTACATTTGCCACCTCGAAGCTGCGATTTGACTCCGTTAGACTTTTCTTTGTGGGGAGCCGTTAAGGACAAGTGTTACGCTAAACATCCAGAGACCATTGACGACTTGAAACGTGAAATCGAAGTTGCCATTGCTGAAAAATTGGACTGATCGAATGGGGTATTGTAAGGCTAGCCGTGGCAGTCATTTGAATGATGTTGTCTTCCATTCCTAAATGGAAAGGTTCAATCTTTCTAATAAACTCATAACTTTGAAAAAATATTCATTTGTTTTTTTATAGCCGATTCAAATTCCAAATCTTAAATGGTCCACCCTGTACTTTTAAAAGTCAATTTGGCTTTTTATTTCTGCCTGAAAAATAGTTATAAGATTCACAACAAAGCCAAGCGGCTTTTTATTTTTGCCTCAAAAAAAACAATCAAGCTGTTGAGATTTTTCCTCTTGGCCTATTATAGTTCGGGAGTAAGGAGGCTTTACACTATCTGATAAATCATATGACTTCTCAAAAATATTAACTTGTGTGGTGTAATCTCTCTCATATTATTTGTCATTTGAGCAATCTTATGACTTTTTGACTATTAGAATTGTTTATAATGCATTTGAGGTGACATAGGAGTTTGAAAGTGCCTATGAACACCAAGTGAGTAAAAAGATTGTTGTTAAGAAATTATATGAAAAATGGACAAATATTACCGTGATGTCAGTGCAATTATTGAAAACTCAAATAAAAAATCATACATATGACTAACAAGGAGAGTACTAAACTTGGGAATCACATGATTCCGTTGATTTTTATATATGTTGTAGAGTAGTCTCCCCTCAATAACTGGGTAAAATGGAAAGACGCACTTCGCTTTCATTTTCGAGAAAAATGAGTTTAAAGTTCAAATCCACCGGCTCATTTTCTCTCCAAATTTATTTTTATTAAATAATTTGTTATTTTAATCAAAAAATAATTTAAATGGTGAAGTTATTTAATATTAAATTTATTATATATCTGATATGTTTATATATTTTTTTGTCAATTTTAATGGATTTTTATTATTTTATTTTATTGTTAACAATAATAACAAAAAATTAAACATTTTTAATTCTAATAATACTCGTTATTGTTATTATTGGGAATTTTTAACTTTAATAAATTTTGTCAGGAATATACATTTTCAGTTATTATACGCTCCTGCGGTGCATTACCCCTCTTTCCCTAATTTTACCTGCTCCGACATCTACTACCTGGGCAAAGGGACGTACATAGCTCATTAAAAAAAAAAAATCCATTAAAATTGACAAAAAAATATATAAACCTATCAGATATATAATAAATTTAATATTAAATAACTTCACCATTTGAATTATTTATTAATTAAAATAACAAATTATTTAATACAAATAAATTTGGAAAAAAAAAAAATCGAGTGGATTTGAACTTTAAACTCATTTTTCTCGAAAATGAAAGCGAAGTGCGTGTTACCATTTTACCCAGTTATTGAGGGGAGACTACTCTACAACATATATAAAAATCAACGGAATCTGTGATTCCCAAGTTTGCTACTCTCCTTGTAAGCATATGATTTACCAGATAGTGTGAAGCTTCCTTTACTGATATACCATCTGAGATTGTATTCATATGGAAAAAACTTCTGAACAAAATAATAAATTCGACATGAAGTGCTTTATTATTTTAAATTTAGACTTGTAAGCTAAATGCTGTAATTCAGTTAAATATTCTCCTAACTTTCCCAGGCATTTTTTCCCATGTATTGGGTGTGTGAATATGACTCCGCCCTTTCCCAACAGATGTCGTTTTAGTATTGCTTACGTGTACTAATAAATGGCACTAAGCATAAAGTACTTTACCGTGGATCCCACCAGTTCATTCTCTCAGATTAGAGCTCGAGTGAACTGATAAAAGTTCATTTCTTATATGAATGGCATTGGGATCTACTGCAAAACAGGCACATGACGATTTTCTCTTGCCTCCCGTCTCCGGCTCCACCAGTGAGCTCTGCTGGGACTGTGTGCTTGCTTGTACGACATAAAAATGTGTGCTGCTTGCTATTTCCTTGAAATCGTATATTCGATTCTTAGGAATTGGAAAACAGCACGTGAAATGAAATCGGAGTATTTATGAATTTTGGCTATACTTTGGATAAAATTGTTAAAGCAAAGGAAGTAATAAATTTTAATTAATTTTGCTTGTTTTATGCCTCCAAACTAACCTATTGCAAAATTAAAAAAATTTAATATAAATAAGATAAAACTTACTTTACTACCGTTTCTTTTTCATTTTTATTATGCGATTCATGAATAATGAACAGAAACAATTCAATGCAAAATTAAGATCCGACATTCTATTTAAACATTTATCAACAACTTTCAAATTACACTGGTCGGCACCCAAATTCTCCGCAGAATAAGTGTTATATCATTTTGTTAGGACTTTTCCGATTATTACGATTTCACAAACTAAAATGTCCTATCACGTCACGTTTTTGAAAAAAATAGGTTTGAAAAGTACAAAAGACCGTATTTTGGCCATTTTTGCAAATTAATTAAAAAATAACGAATTCTTGTAGGAGCTTGTAAAGTAGCTCTAATAAAAGCATGAACCTTTACTTATTATATTAAAAAACGAGAGGCTATAATACTTTTCGAAATATTCCGTGGAATTCACTTTTCTCCATAAGCCGCTTACTTCATACAATAGATAAATGAATGAAGCTCACTGCTTGCGCACGCTCATGAAAATCTTATTCCCGAAGACGCTTTATATGTGCTATAGATTAGTGCTATTTTATATATATCGATAAGGATTCACGCTCTCTTTTGAGTCATGTTACGAGCTTTTTCCACGTTCCGTTATTTTGTAATGAATTTTTAACAATGGCCGAAATACGATATTTTTTATTTTTCAACCCTATTTTTTCAAAAATGTGATGTGATAGAATATTTTTTTTTGCATATTTGTAATCTACAAAAAAAATCCTGTAGAAATTATATATTACTTGTTGAAGGAGAAAATAAATATTAAATTTTGCCGACCAGTGTTATCAATTGTTTTAAAGAGATTTTTATTTTTCGCTTTTTCCCTTTTAATTGAAAGTTTTAATTAATTTATTTTTCTCTTTTGGTGAAGTATTTCTTGTTTTTGATTTTTAAGAATGTCCTTGATTTCCAAAATGTATATTACAAATTCTAGCTGTCTGAATATCAACATCTATAGGCAAATTACATTTTGAAATCCAAAAATGACGAGTAAATTCATCTTTCGGAAGTTTAAAAAGACGAACGGAAGAACATTCTCTATAATTCCGTTTACAGGACTTAATGCATTGGGCACCATATCGCCTTTTATCAGCCCTACTTGTTCTGGTTCGTGAAAAAGAGATCATATTTTAACCCGCTAAGGGCCAACTAGTGCCAAATTGGCACCAGAGTTTTCTTCAACTAAGTGTAACTTTTAGAACTTTCACTTTCTCAAGATTTCTATTGTTCGACAAACTTGTTCTAAGGGTCCTCTAAATCTCTGTACCGATGCCGCGTCAGTTACTTACAAATAACCGGTTTGAGAGGACGTCAAACTATTCGTAGTGCCTAACCGGCACTAGTTGTTCTTTTAACGTTGCGCAGTCGGTGTCTGTTCCAAATTTTAGTGAACGGTTTTAGCAACTCCAGAGGATATTTTTTATCCAAGTAAGTATGTTTCAAACGAAATTCTTGTAATTTTTTTTTTCTTATATGTAATTATGATGAAAAATGCTGCAGCCGCACAGTGACGCTGCGGAGCACGAGATTTTTACCTACTTTATAATAATCATTTATAATAATATCTAATTAATAATTCAATAAATTTTCTTCATAAAATGTACGAAAATAAATTACTTTTGTATGAAAAGATACGAGACTCGTTTTTTTCCATTTCCGAAAAACACACAACTTTGACTAACCTTAAAAAATATTAAAATCGTTTTTTTCCTTAATGATTGTAATAGGCCTTTAGTCTACTTACTAAAGAATAACTACGATCAAGAATTTTGAAATTATAATGATTTGTAAAAAAATAACACGCCAAAAACTAAAGCACTATTTTTTCATGAAACTTCTTTCGTTTCTCTGTAATTTTTATTAAAATGAAAAAAAATACTATCAAAATCATTACGTTCATTGTGTTCCTGATTAAATTCCCTACAATTTGGATTAAATTTGAAGTTATTTGACCAAATCTGAGAGAAGTTATTACGGTCCAAAGTCGCGCGGTGCCAATTTGGCACTAGTTGGCCTAGAGTGTATATAAAAATGAAGTAGGACCTTAGCGGGTTAAAAATAAAATATGTAAAATAACCCAAACACGTATTTATACATCGTGTGTAACTTTATATAAAAATGTGAAACAAAGGGCAGTCCTTATTAAAGCCAAGTCGTCAATTAAAAATAGATAGTCAAGTTATTAATAAAATTATTTTTAATCAAATCAGATTCCCAAAAATTAGCCAAGTCGTCAACAGTGTACCTTTTTTAATTCCAAAAATATATATACATATAAATATGCCAAAACTCCAAAATTCTCTCTACAAAAATAGCGCTGGTTACAACTCGTACGCTCAATCCAAAATGTAGCTAAAATTCACAAATGCTCTGATGTAAAGAAATAGCAAAACCAGAAAATGCAAGCAGCACACATATTTATGTCGTACAAGCAAGCACACAGTCCTAGCAGAGCTCACTGGTGGAGCCGGAGACGGGAGGCAAGAGAACATCGCCATGTGCCTGCTTTGCAGTAGATCCCAATGCCATTCATATAAGAAATGAACTTTTAACAGTTCACTCGAGCTCTCATCTGAGAGAATGAACTGGTGGGATCCACGGTAAAGCGAAGAAGAAAAATTTCGTCGACAAATTTTTGCTCGAACTGAGTCCTCTAGGTACTTTATGCTTAGTGTAAATGGCAGCACTTGTGTTCGATAGTACTTTATGTCAGCTGTCAAACCAAACAAAGAAGATGCTGAATTGGAAGCATTATTGGCAGAGGATTCTTACCAAACTCAATCAGAATTGGCTGTAGCATTAAATGTTGAACGATCAACTGTTGCAAAGCGTTTAAAGGCAATGGAAATGGTTCAAAAAGTTGGTAACTGGTATGGTAAGCGTTTACCATATATTTATAATAAAATCGCAAGAATTCAAATCACTTTACTAATTATTTATTAATTTAAAAAATTCTATAAAAATGCCTTTGTCCTGAACAAAATTTACACTGACTGAATCACTTCTCTAAAAACAAAATCCTCGCCTCCTCGATTCCTTCTACCAGGTTGCTAGGACCTTTTTTTTCTTCTGAAATCCAAAATTTAAAATCTTTTGGCCTACATGAACGCCACACTGGGTTCCATATGAATTGAAAGAAAGAGACATCGAATGTCGAAAAACAATTTGTGAAATGCTACTTAATCGAATAATAACAGGAGATGAAAAATGGATAAATTAAGGCGGCTACACACGTTCCGGTATACCTGTCAGGTATGCCGGGCAGGCAAGCCTGTTCAGGTCTACCGGATGCCCATATGGCACACACACGCTTCGATAAACTTTTCAGTTTTCACAGTCGCATTGATATCATGGCATCGACAGACGACGTTTTAGCGGTGGTTGGCTTATTATTACCTACAAAAAAGTGTGTTAAAAGAAAAATAAAACGTGATACATGGTGTAAAGAATGGCTAAAGAAAAGAAACATTTATTAACATGTAAACTTGCTAACACTAGATTGCCGGATGTTTTGCCTGAAATGAGTCAATTTGACACAAACATCAAAATCGAAGTTTTAAAAAAAAAAAAAAAAAATATTATTTTATAGAAACTTTATTCAAAATAATATTTACATTATATATTCTGTATTTAACCCATTAATGCGCAAAACGAGGATTTTGTGAGCGCAAGTTCAATTGTACGATTCGAATAGAAAATTGGGGCCAATTTCCTCCAAATTCGTATAGGTATAAGGGGTTTTTGGGGATGCTCTTTCAGAATTTGGCATTTGTTTTGCATAAAAACTCCAAAAACCCTATTATTTTTTGGGTTTCTTCAAAGAAGTGCCGATTTTTTTTTTGTCATTTTTCGTCTCAAAGTCGATTATCTTGTCGTTGCTGCTATTGAATGATCATATAACTACCAGAAATCGCGGTCCGAATATCTACACTTTCTCAAACCATAGTTTTGAATTTTTTTTTCGCTTTGGTTTTTGCAAAATGGCCATTTTGTACAGCAATGTAAGAAAAAACTTCGCGATTTTTTTACACGAAAAGGATCAACTTTACAAACAAAATTTATATGACAAAAAGTGCTTATAATTAGCCAAGGAAAATATGTAATATGATGAAATTTGGTGATATTTTTACTCAAAAAGGACGAATTATACGAATAAATTTTATATGACAAAAAGTGCTTATAATTAGCCAAGGAGTACGTGGGAATTATTTCAGAATTTTTCGAGACATTTTTAGATTTTTCAAAAATTGGCGAAATCCAAAAAACCAAAAATAGTCCAAAAAATTCCGAAAAAATTTACATATTTTCCGGCTAATTATAAGCACTTTTTGTCATATACATTTTTTTTGTAAATTTGATCCTTTTCGTGTAAAAAAATCGCGAAGGTTTTTATTACATTGCTGTACAAAATGGCCATTTTGCAAAAACCAAAGCAAAAAAAAAATTCAAAACCATGGTTTGAGAAAGTGTAGACATTCGGACCGCGATTTCTGGTGGTTATATGATCATTCAATAGCAGCAACGACAAGATAATCGACGTTGAGACGAAAAATGACCCAAAAAAATCGGCACTTTTTTTAAAAAACCCAAAAAATAATAGGGTTTTTGAAGTTTTTATGCAAAACAAATGCCAGATTCTGAAAAAGCACCCCCCAAAACCCCTTATATACGATTTTGGAGGAAATTCGCCCCAATTTGCTAATGGAATCGTACAATTGAACTTGCGTGCACAAAATCCTCGTTTTGCGCATTAATGGGTTAAAATATATTTTCAGCAGAACTTTTTATTACATTTGGCACAGATGCCCTTACTTCTATTTCTTTTGCATGATACTTGAATTTGACAATTCAACTGTTTTCCATATTCTGTACATTAGATAGAGGCGTGAAAATATTTTTGGCTTCATGATCATATCTTTTCAATTTTTCTTGCATTGTATAATATATTAGTAATCTTTATCTAACAAGGAGACCGCCAAAATTGTCCGCCTCCGATTTTAATGATTTTTACATATGTTATATATTTGAGTAAGTGAGTAACCCAAAAGGAATTCACGCTACATTCAATAGTTTAAGTTTTTATATACATATAAAAGGTTGCATCTAAAGATTAGCACTCTATTGACATATGCATAAACATTAAATTATTTTATTAACGCTTTCTTTACTTCCAGAAGCCTCAATCTTCTTAAATTTTTACAGCATCTTTAAATATCCTACTTCTTTCTTACCACGATCGTGATATTCCTTGCATTTTATTTGCCATATTCAAGGCTCGCTCTTGTAGATTTCAATAAAATCTACTACGCATTCTTGATGGCTGTGGGACATAATTTGTTTGCAATCCATTAATATTTTCAGCGGCGATATAGCGATTGAACTGAGTCCGGCGCCTGCCAGGACATACACACGTTCCGGTTTACCTGCACAGGTTATCCGATTCAGGCACATCGAATGATTATTCATATTTGTTCCGGCCGCCTGAACAGGTCAAAATAACTGAACAGTTTTATCATCTACACGCTCCGGTTGACCTGAACAGGCGTGCCTGCCAGGTATACTTGAAAAGTATACCGGAAAGTGTGTAGCCGCCTTTATGAAAATCCTAAACGTAAAAAAGCTTGGGTGAAGCCAGGTGAACCCGGCCCATCACAGCCAAAGAGAAATATTCACTCTGACAAGGTTATGCTCTGTATTTGGTGAGATTAGAGAGGTGTTGTTTATTATGAGTTGCTCTAACCCCCTCAAACTATTAATGGAGAAGTTAACTGACGACAACTAATGCGTTCGAAGGGAGCTATAAAAGAAAAACGACCAGAATGGGTGAATAGGCACAGTAAATTTATTCTTCAACAGGATAATGCCAAACCGCATACCGCAAAAGTTGTGAAAAGATATTTAGATGGACAGAACTGGGAAGTGCTACTCTACCCGCCATATTCGCCAGACATAGCTCCTTCGGATTATCACTTATTCCGAATAATGTAGTCAGATCTTACGGGAGAACGGTTCACTTCATACGAAAGTATCAAAATTTAGATTGATAATTGGATCAGCTCAAAAGACCAGGTTGCAAGGAATACGTAAATTACCTGAAAGATGGGCGAAGGTTGTAGCTGCCGATGGAGCATACTTTGAATAAACTTTGCTTTAATTTTCTAAAAAAGCAAATGTGTTTTATTTTAACAAAAAAGGGCGGAGTCCGGATTCACACACCCAATAGTAAAAATTTCACTTTATGCGAAACAAATATTTGTTGTATTTTTGAAACCGAATTAACAAAAATTAAAAAAAAAAAAAGCATTGTTTTCACAATATTACAAAGCAATAACAATGTATGTATGAAGCATTCACTAAACTTCTTTTCTTTCATTGTACCTAGTATGTAAAAAAATCGAAAAATATCTCCTAAAACACAGAAGGAAAGTGGTTAGCTGCAGTATTATTTTTAAACGGTTTTTATTAAATTAATTTGGCCATAACTATTTAAAACAATTATTACAAGTATTTTTAAATTGCCATTCCAAATTAAATGAGGTTCATCACCTTTTTCTGTCAAGGTAATTAATATTTGTTTTTTTTTGATTCGTTTTTCAGACTTATCTTATAAATCTCGCAAATCAAACCACCGATTCCGTCATTTTCATTAAAATACTCCTTCCCAAAAATATGCAATCGCGTACACTAACCCTAAACTATACAATTTTTCGAATTCAATGACCAGTGTCATATTCCTATTTGATGACGGCCGAATACGACTGGTCTTAGAAAATCATTACTTTTCTGTAGCCTGCTACGATGGGTAGGTTAATTGAGAAGGTTAAACAGTCAGCATTGTGTCACATTCATCTGACCTGTCCTCAGAATTTAAAACCTATGGGAACAAAAGCGAGTAAAATTGAACAGAGGTATTTCTAGTTTTCATTTTTGTGGACCAATATTGATCTCTGAGGCAAGGCTAGTCTAAATCCATAATTTCGATCCGATCTGCTTATTCGAGGCAACGGTTTCAGGCGAAACACATGATCAATTGACCACTCTGGCCCACTCTTCCACACCTAGATATTCCCTTCCTGGGCGTAACTGGCACAAAAGACCTCGAAGGTCGCAGTGTGGGTCGACCTCTCCCTTTAAAAAAAAAGTTAAGAATTGCAGCGTCATATTATATTAGGTTGGCAAGAAAATATTGAAACACTACTAAACTTATCTATTCCTTCCAACATAATTTTTTCAAGAGTAATTATTCCAGCATGTTTCAAAACATTCTCGAAAGAATAAGAAGAAGGGTATATAAGAGCGGCGCGAGGCATTGCAGTGCGTTATCATCGATGATGGATTCCAAGCGCATTATACTTCTACGCCTTCAAAATCGCTTCCATTGCGCGTTGTCAGTTAGAGGAACTTGGTTGGGATACGGCGCCACACTCTCCGTACTCTCCTGACCTTGCGCCGTCTGACTACCACGTGTTCCAGACGTTGAAGCAGTATTTACGTGGACAAAAATTGAATTCATATGACGATCTCAAAACTGATTTAGACAAATTCTTTCAGTCTCAGCCTCCACAGTTCGGGGCATATGGCATTAAACCACTGCCATAGAAATGGGTGCAATTAGTAGATACTAATGGTGACTATTGTAGTGTTCCTCCTCAGAGTGGAAGGAGTCCAAAAGGGTGGAGCAGCCGCAAAGGCTTTAACTCCTGGTAGAGCCGCTAAAAGAAGCGTTAACTCTTGGGATTAAGAGGGAGCAGCTCGAAAGCAGAAACTCCCAGTGACTAGTCCGACGTCTTGATTCTTAATCCTCTGTTTATTCAAAAATCTTAACCTATTTAAACAAGTTCTGGCTTACCTCTACATTAACAATAAATCAATAATTACTAATTATTACCCTATACTACGAAGTGCCTAATAATCCCTTGATCAGCTTGTTTCAGTTATTTTGCAATAGCTGATTTGGGCGTCTCATGCATGCGCACCGAAAACAAAGCGAGCTGCCTTGTTACCCCGCTAATTGAGTGTTTTACTCACGGTAGTAACCTGACTCCTCTCGTGCCATTTAGTAGCTCGCGTATTCATTCATAAAGCGTTGCTAACCCGCGCTTTAATTGGGTCAGGGTGTGACGTCCGCATAATGCTAGGCATGCGCTTTTGCGCTTTTTATGTTATGCTTTGTTTACTTAGGAGAAGTATGTTTATGCGAACATTTGTGTATTATTTTATTGAGGCTATTGGCCTGTGATCTTGAAATCTTAATCTGGTACATCACACTATATTGTTGAATAAACATTTAAAGTTTAATAAATAATTCAGAAATTCAAGATCATCTCAAAGTGTTTCACTATTTCCTTGCCAACCCAATATTTACTCAACTCATTGTATTTGTTCATTATTCTAATAAGTGGTTTATCATTATTTCTACGAGTACATTTCTGCCATATATCCAAACATGAAATTTCTTGTATTCATAGCAAATTGCTAACATTTCTTTTTCTAGCTAAGAAGAATACCTCAGTATCTGCTTTTTGAAGCAAAAGCTATTGGATTTCCCTGTTACAACAGCCTACTCCATTCTGACTGCTGTCCGCTTGTGTTGTTAAAGGTAAATTAGGACCAAAATGTTTTAACGTAGGGGCATTACTTAAGGGGTTATTCTACTGTTAAACGGGTAAAAAGCAGTATCTTTTTAAAAGTGTTGTAAAACAAAAACTATTAGAGATATCAATTTGAAATTTTGCATGCATCTTTATTAATGAAAAAATTATATAATGGCATAGTTGATTAAAAAAAAAAAAACAAAATGGCGGCTTCGGTTTATGATTGATGTAGCGCGCGCTGACGGCCAGAGTCGTTTGCGCGGTACATTGCCCAGGTCGTCCAGGTGATCTGCAATCAATTTAACGATGAAATTTTATTAGTTTAGTTAAAAACACACAGACTGAACCTAAATTGAGCCATAAATATTAAATTTTCGCGATTTGACAAGTGTTGGAAAATAGCATGCTCGATTTTGGACGTTTTTTCGATGAAAAAAGTGCTCCCAAATAACCAAATTTCAATTTTTATGGCTCAATTTAGGTTCAGTCTGTGTAGAATTGATATATAACTATGCAAACAAATTTTTAGCTAAATCGCTTCATTAGTTTTTTCTCTACGATGTACCGCGCACCAAAACAACACATTTTGAGTAAATCGCGTTTAAAGTTTTTTTAACCGATTTTTTTTTTTAATCAACTATGCCATTATATAATTTTTTCATTAATAAAGATGCATGCAAAATTTCAAATTGATATCTCTAATAGTTTTTTTTTTACAACACTTTTAAAAAGATACTGCTTCTTACCTGTTTAACAGTAGAATAACCCCTTAAGACATT
Organism: Dysmachus trigonus; assembly: GCA_949715965.1. Taxonomy (NCBI): domain Eukaryota; kingdom Metazoa; phylum Arthropoda; class Insecta; order Diptera; family Asilidae; genus Dysmachus; species Dysmachus trigonus. The sequence continues at coordinate 30,890,506 of OX454321.1, read as the reverse complement.
ACCGACCGCAATTTTGTTTAAGGGAAATTCTCTCGCACCTAATGCATTTTCTGCCCTAAGTATCTCTTAAATTATGTTTTAAATCTATAAATAGACCTGCGGTCGGTAAAGTGTTAAGCATGCATGTCTTTATATTTTGTAGCGTTTCGGTATGTTCTGGCAACCATTTAAAGATCACAATCTTTTTCAAAAAATATCTTGGGCGTACCGAAATATCTGCTAAAGGCCATAAGGGAATAAAAAGGAGTAAAGTGCCCCCGCACCGATTATATTAGTACACTAGACTCTTTCCTCTATTAGCTGTGCCAAATTTTTGATGAAAAAGAAAAGCTTAGTCAAGAGATCCATACAACTGCACCAAATGAGCTCTATGGGAACACTAGTCCCTGAATACTGTCACGGACCCTCGACTCGACAACTGAAATTCAAGTGCTCAGCTATGTACCAAGTGGAGTTGAAATGGGGTGCCGCGCAATCTCCAATTTGTCGTCTAGAGAATTTCAATTTCAATATCTTCATTTAGGGGAGAAATACATTTTCCGTATGTCAACGTCGCGTCGTGTCTATCGAGATTTTAGGAATTTAAAATAAAATCTTAAAGTTCTTTGGCCTTTAAAATTTATGTACTTAATTAATGTTTTTAAATGATAATTTCAAGACATTTAAATACAAAATGGAATTACTTTAAGTTGTCGGTACTTTAATCTTTGTCCTTACTGACCTCAGAAATTTATTTTTTATTTCATTAATTTCATGCTCGCTCTGATGAAGAAAATTATTTGTTACAAGTAAGTTTAGGTGGAGTGAATGAAAATCGATTTTTAAAGATACTTATTTGAGTAGTGCTAATGTAGTTAATGTTTAAATCTCAAAATTTTTTAACAGATTGTTAACGATAAGAAATAATTAAAAAACATTTTATTGCCAAGGAAAAATATTGACAACGATTTTTACATTGTTCAAGGGACTACAGCGAAAGGTCTGATTTTATTTGGTTATTTAAATAAATCATAGGTCACAATTAAATGCAAATGCATTCTGTTCCACACCGTAAAAAATTCGAAGTGATCTTAACTCTAAACACTGTCGATAATGATCCATCCTCTTAAATATTTCTAATTTAATTTAGACAGGTTAAACACATTACATTCAGTGAAAGATCGCTTAAAATAATCGGTTTTTATTACTTTTCGAAATTAATTTTGTCAATAAGATAGATTCTATTAATAAGTAATAGATTAATGCATTTTAATCATATCAAAATTATGAAATCTCCACATGAACATAACATGTCTTTGCATTAGTTTTTAATATGCACCTTATTAAGTTAAAATGACATAACATTACAGGTAAACGATTATTTTAATAATATCTACTATTAATCAAACATTAAGCAGTTATTAATTTAATGATATGTATTATTAAATTTCGATAGGTTAATCAATTCATTTTAAATTAATTTTCTATTACACAACAAAATTAGGCCGCATTGAATATAAAATTAGTCGTCACAACACAATAACTATTTATTGTTATGATATTTCAATGATATGTAGAAAGAAGACGTTACCAAAGAGATTACATTTATAACTAGCTGGGTTACCCAGTTTCACCCGGCGTTGGGTAAATAGTTACTAATAAAACACTTCTCAAATATTCTAAATTAAAATTTGTTATATCCTAGAAATTGTTTCAACCCGAAAACCCCATTATGGATCCGCCATCTTGAATATCCAAATCTTAATAATAATCATTGTACCAATTTTCATTAAAACCCGTTGAAATCGATTAATTTTGATCTCCATATTGGGTCCGCCGTTTGGGATCTAGAAATTTTGATAATATTAAAAATTAGTGACCCCAAAAAAACATCGTACTAATTTTCATTAAAATCCGTTGAAATAGAAATTTTGATCAACATATTGGATCCACTATCTTGGATTTAGTAATTTTGCTAATATTGAATATTAGTGGCCTCAGAATAATCATTGTACTAATTTTCATTCAAATTAATTTCATTTAATTTAAATCGAATTGAATTTACAAATTTTGATAATATTCAAAATTAGCAGCCTCAGAAAATCGAGAAATTTTGATCACCATCTTGGATTTGGAAATTTCGATAATATTCGAAATTAGTTGCCTCAGAATAATCATTGTACTAATTTTTATTAAATTCTGTTATAATCGAGACATTTTAGTCGTCATCTTGGATCCGTAATCTTGGATTTGGAAATTAGTTGCCTAAGAATAATCATTGTACTAATTTTCATTAAAATCCGTTGTAATCAGTACATTTTAGTCGCCATGTTGGATCCGCCATCTTGGATTTGGACATTTTGATAATATTCAAAATCAGTGACCTCAAAACAATCATTGTACTAATTTTCATTAAACTCCATTGGAAGCGAGAAATCTTGGTCGCCATATGGAATCGGCCATCTTGAATTTGTTAATTTTGGTAATATTCAAAATCAGTGACCTCAAAACAATCATTGTACTAATTTCCATTACAATCCATTGAAATCGAGAAATCTTGGTCACCGTATTGTATTCGCCATCTTGAATTTCTAAATTTGGATTTTAAATCACCATCCCGAAAAAACCCTAAGTACCAATTTTTATGAAAATCGTTTAAAATTTAAAAGTTTCAACATCCATCTTGGATCCGACATTTTGAAACCCTATATATTATCCTAAAAAAAAAATTAGCCTATTTGTGAAGTTGGAATATGTACTACCTTCCGACAAGAAATGTATCGATGCAAGCGTTTAGGCGCAACAACCAAACAAACAAACGAACTTTCTTTTTTATATATTACTAGCTGGGTTACCCGGTTTCACCCGGCGCGCGTTGGATAAATACTCACTAATTAAACACTTCTCAAAAGTTCTAGTTTGTTATATCCTAGAAATTGTTTCAACCCAAAAACCCCTTTATGGATCCGCTATCTTGAATTTTCAAATCTTAATAATATTCAAAATTAGTGGCCTTAAAATAATCATTGTACCAATTTTCATTCAAATCCGTTGAAATCGAGAACTTTTGGTCGCCATATTGGATCCGCCATCTTGAGGTTGGATTTTACTAATATTCGAAATTAGTGGCCTCAGATTAATCATTGTACCAATTTTCATTCAAATCCGTTGAAATCGAGAAATCTTGGTCACCATGTTGGGTCCGCCATCTTGGATTTGTAAATTTTGACAACATTCAAAATCAGTGACCTCAATATAATCATTGTACTCATTTTCATTAAAATCCGTTGAAATCGAGAAATATTGGTCGTCATATTGGGTCCGCCATCTTGGATTTGTAAATTTTGATAACATTCAAAATCAGTGACCTCAAGATAATCATTGTACTAATTTTCATTAAAATCCGTTGAAATCGAGAAATATGGTCGCCATTTTGGATCCGCCATCTTGGATTTCTAAATTTTGATAATATTCAAAATCAGTGACCTCAAAACAATCATTGTACTAATTTTCATTAAAATCCGTAGAAATCAGGACATCTTGGCCGCCATATTGGATCCGCCATCTTGAATTTTTAAATTTGGACAGCGGATTTGAAATCCCCATTCGTCAAAACCCCTATGTACCAATTTTCATGAAAATCGCTTCAAATTTAAAATTTTCAGCCGCCATCTTGGATCCGCCATTTTGAAACCCCACGTATTATCCGAAAAAAAATTAGCCTATATGTTAAGTCGGAATATGTACTACCTTCGAACAAAAAATGAAAAATATCGATGCAAGCGTTTAGGCGTGATTGAGCAACAAACAAACAAACAAACATACAAACAAACGAACTTTCATTTTTATATATATATAGGGATATATGTATAAAAATTGTCTTCTAAGGTCTTTGATATTACCATTACGGATTCAACTTGATTCTTGAATTATTGAAATCGTGCACCGGATTTTAATTTTAATGTTGTATACGAGTTTACCCCTCTACTGCGACGTGCATTTCTATCTCCTCACAGTTTTTTCTTTGTACAGGTTACAAATTGACCCTACATATTTGGACCAACTTTTTAATCCAATTATTTGAAAGCTAAATCAATAATTTGATTACATTTTTTTTTTTTAAAAGAAAATCACTTCATAGCTTATATCAGTTACGTCATTTGCATGTCTAAACACATGGAAAAATATCATATAATATACATATTAGTGTGCTTTTTTTTTCGAGACTATTTTTTTTTTCAGTCCCACCTCGAAATTTTGTGGCAAATACTTAAACAAAAATTCACTGAAAATTGGAGCCCTTAATATTAATATTAAGTACTAGACCAAGGCGTTTAAAGATTTCCCATATAAAATACACATAAACTTTGATTATTTTTCTTCAAAACTCTACAGCTCAGAGGGATGTTATGGTATAATCTTGGTCAATGGGAGGATTTCTTCAGAATTGAATCCTTTACAAAAGTGTCTATTGCGGTGTAACCCTAATTCCCACCAGCGAGGTAGTACGGGTCACTGACCCCAATTTTTCCACGAAATTCTCGCTTTTTGCCCCTATCTCGTAAACAACAAGAGGTACAGAAAAAGTGAATATTATAAACTTGTAGCAAATTCAATTTCCTCCAAAAAGTTCTTGAAAATCGATATTTCTTGAGATATTGGGTTTTGAAGTTAAGGTAGTGTGGAAGTTTCATGTATTATTGAGCTAAATAAATAAACACTACCTCAACTTCAAAGCCCGATATCTCAAGAAATATCGATGTTAGCAATTTGGTGTTCAGAACTTTTTTGTAGAAAATTGAATTTGCTACAAGTTTGTCATATTCACTTTTTCTGTACCTCTTGTTGTTTACGAGATAGGGGCAAAAAGCGAGAATTTCGTGGAAAAATTGGGGTAAATGACCCGTACTACCTCACTGGTGGGAGTTAGGGTTACACCGCAATAGACACTTTTGTAGAGCATTCAATTCTGAAGAAATCCTACCATTGACCAAGATTATACCATAAAATGCCTCTGAGCTGTAGAGTTTTGAAGAAAAATAATCAAAGTTTACGTGTATTTTATATGGGAAATCTTTGTACGCCTTGGTCTAGTACTTAATATTAATATTAAGGGCTCCAATTTTCAGGGAATTTTTGTTTAGGTATTTGTCACAAAATTTCGGAGTGGGACTGACAAAAAAAAATAGTCACGAAAAAAAAGCACCCTAATACATATACTTATCTTTAGATATTCATTAGAACATTTCTTAGGATTTTCTAAAAATATCCTAGATTAACATAGGAATCTCATTTGTTGGTAAGTTCTAGTCCTCTTTGTAATGGGAGAAAATCCTTGCAAATTGCCCTCCAAAGCCTTAATACTTTTATCCTATCCAGAGTCAGACAAAATTATTTTTCATTACTTTTTTCCACGCTGTAGTTCAAGTGCGGGATGAGATGGGCAAAAAGGCTGCTTTATTTCTAAACTTAAATTTGCATTACCTTTAAGAACATCTGAATTGTTGTTTAAATTTTTAGTAGAGATCATTTACACAAAATTACCAATCAATATTTCAAGAAGACGATTGCGTCGCTGACTCGCAAGAAACGATTGTATTTCTCCTGTGACCATCTCTGGAGAGCTATTCATTTATCATATTTCGTACTAAACAAAGCGATTATATCTTCGAGAGTCTTTGAATTTTCCCATTTTAGATGAAAAATTACTTTGTACGCTTTATATTACTCAAAAGTTCATATTTCAGGGCATGTTTAAAAATGACCAGAATGCCAATTTTTTACATCGACTCAAAGAGAAGTTTCTATCTTGCTGATAATAGGCAAAAAATTATTTTTAATAATTCTTATAGTCCGCAGTCCACGACCCATTTTTTTTGTTGATTACTAACAGGCTAAATTTTCGTGAGCAGCTTTCTTTCGTCGAGACGCTCAACTTTTCTATCTGCGAAAATTCTCGGTAGTGGTAACTAACAACTTGAGGAAGCGTTAAACATGTCGATCTGGTGAATGAAAAAATTTTAATACTAACAATTATTTTTATAGTTGAATCTAGAGATAATGTAATATCAAACACGAAAAAACGTTTGTCCTACAAAACCCGTGGTTTGACGGCGGTAGTCTCCCACCCTCAACATGTCGAAATGAAGAGTAGTCCTAACTGACTACTAACCACCCGAATTTTTTGGTATCGCTTAATGAATGTATTTAAAATTAAATGACAACATTGTCTTACAAATTTAGCGGTATGTTTGTCCAATCCTACGAGCGAAAGCTGTCTCCTTCAGTGTTAATGCAATTTTTTCGACTTCCAGACCGATTGTAATTGTATACGGTTTTGGTGTATGCAAAACCCTCGGGAATAACAAATACAAGCATTGAAGTAGACCTGCTCACTACACCATCTATAAGGTGATATAGTATGATGATTGCCGCGAAATAACATTGCTTCTTATGACAGTAAAGCCCATTCTTTCCGCTCTACAGGGCGAATCTGCTGAACTATCATTTTTACGAAAAAGTGATGTTCTACTACAATAATTGTAACTGGGGAGGAATACCATTAAAGGGGCGAGCATAAAACGTTAAAGGTATTTGCATTCAAAAGATACTATTACAGCCCATTGAAGAAATTATCAGGGAAAGTCGTGCTGCCAATTCGATCTGCCACTGGTGTTTTGTTCGAAGAAGTGGCTACACTTGTTTTTAAGTGCAAAAAACTCAAATATTTTGTTCTTGTCACCATAACGGTTTTGAGATCATAAGAAAGGCATTTGTTCGTAGTTATAACTTGTACAACATTATTTTTGTGTAAAAGTTATTGTTTAGTGTGGCATACTTCGGATTTTCCGCAATAAGAAGCAGTGTTATTTCGCGGCGATTCTCGGACTACTTCACGGCTTGTGTTTCTACATATATTGTATATATGTATATGAACCGGCCTTTTGTATGTTCGCGTATGTCTTCTGTCAATTCGAGAAATTTACATCGGCGCATATGACAGCTGCATAAAATTTTCACGGATTTTCGGATTAACCTGGAAATCCAATGTTCTAGAAAACTGAATCTCAGGAAGTTTTACTACTTATAGGATAAAAATATGCAATTTTGTAGTAAAAACACCATCTCGTGTAAATACACTACAAGCAGTTTGTAAAACCAAATTTTCTTTGAAAATTGTTCAATTAATTGAGAATCTACAACCATTCTGAGATATTATAGTATTCAGCGTTAAACATTTAAAATGCGGAACGTACTTTTCCTATGTCCGCGTAAAATTGCAATCGAACCTTGAATTTTATTATACTCAGCACAGAAGTTCTACTACAATGAACATGAACATTTTACTTTTCGTGTTGTATTCTTCATCGAAAACAGTTATGAATTTCATCTAAATCCGCTTGTTCATTTATTCGAGGCGATCGTTCCATAGCGTCAGGAAGCTTTCCACTTCCAGTGTGCTTTTTCGTAGAAATTAATCTTCTTTTTAAGTAATGTCATTAACAGATCCCTATATATATATAAAAATGAAAGTTCGTTTGTTTGTTTGTTTGTTTGTTTGTTTGTTTGTTTGTTTGTTTGTTTGTTTGTTTGTTTGTTGCTCAATCACGCCTAAACGCTTGCATCGATATTTTTCATTTTTTGTCCGAAGGTAGTACATATTCCGACTTAACATATAGGCTAATTTTTTTTCGGATAATAAGTAGGGTTTCAAAATGGCGGATCCAAGATGGCGGCTGAAAATTTTAAATTTGAAGCGATTTTCATGAAAATTGGTACATAGGGGTTTTGCGGGATGGGGATTTCAAATCCGATGTCAAAATTTAGTAATTCAAGATGGCGGATCCAAGATGGCGGCTTAAAATTTTAAATTTGAAGCGATTTTCATGAAAATTGGTACATAGGGGTTTTGCGGGATGGGGATTTCAAATCCGATATCCAAATTTAGAAATTCAAGATGGCGGATCCAAGATGGCGGCTGAAAATTTTAAATTTGAAGCGATTTTCATGAAAATTGGTACATAGGGATTTTGCGGGATGGGGATTTCAAATCCGATGTCCAAATTTAGAAATTCAAGATGGCGGATCCAATATGGCGACCAAGATCTCCTGATTTCAACGGATTTTAATGAAAATTAGTACAATGATTGTTTTGAGGCCACTGATTTTGAATATTATCAAAATTTAGAAATCCAAGATGGCGGATCCAAAATGGCGACCATATTTCTCGATTTCAACGGATTTTAATGAAAATTAGTACAATGATTATCTTGAGTTCACTGATTTTGAATGTTATCAAAATTTACAAATCAAAGATGGCGGACCCAATATGACGACCAATATTTCTCGATTTCAAGGGATTTTAATGAAAATTAGTACGATGATTATATTGAGGTCATTGATTTTGAATGTTATCAAAATTTACAAATCCAAGATGGCGGACCCAATATGGTGACCAAGATTTCTCGATTTCAAGGGATTTTAATGAAAATTGGTACAATGATTATTCTGAGACCATTAATTTTGCATATTAGCAAAATTTCCAAATCCAACATGGCGGATCCAATATGGCGACCAGAATGTCTCGATTTCAACGGATTTTAATGAAAATTGGTAGGATGATTATTCTGAGGATACAAGTTCCGAATATTATCAAAAGTTGTAAATCCAAGATGGCGGGTCCAATATGGCAACCGAGTGTCTCGATTTCAACTGATTTTAATTAAAATTAGTACAATGATTATTCCGGAGCCACTAATTTCGAATATTATCAAAATTTCCATATTCAACATGGCGACCAAAATTTCTCGATTTCAACGGATTGTAATGGAAATTAGTACAGTGATTATTCTGAGACCACTAATTTTGCATATTATCAAAATTTCTAAATGCAAGATGGCGGACCCAACATGGCGTCCAGAATGTCTCGATTTCGAGGGATTTTAAGGAAAATTGGTACAATGATTATTCTGAAGCTACAAATTTCGAATATTATCAAAATTTGTAAATCCAAGATGGCGGGTCCAATATGAGACCAATTTTCTTGATTTAACGGTTTTTACTGAAAATTAGTACAATGATTATTCTGAGGATTATTCTGAGGATACAAGTTCCGAATATTATCCAAAGTTGTAAATCCAAGATGGCGGATCCAATATGGCAACCGAATGTCTCGATTTCAACGGATTTTAATTAAAATTAGTACAATGATTATTCCGGAGCCACTAATTTCGAATATTAGAAAAATTTCCAAACTCAATCCAATATAGCGACCAACATTTCTCGATTTCAACGGATTTGAATGAAAATTGGTATAATAATTATTTTAAAGCCACTAATTTTTAATATTATTAAGATTTGGAAATTCAAGACAGCGGATCCATAAAAGGGTTTTCGGGTTGAAACAATTTCTAGGATATAACAAACTAGAACATTTGAGAAGTGTTTAATTAGTAAGTATTTACCCAACGCCGGGTGAAACCGGGTAACTCAGCTAGTAGTGTAATAAATTCATAAAATAAAAATCTTTTTTGATTAAAAACGATTTGTTTTTTAATTTTTAATCTTCAATTCTCTTTTTAATCGGACACAGCCTTCAGTGTTCGAAAATTGACTTTGTACATACACTTACTAGAAAAAGTCTGCGTTCACCCGCTGTCGATCGGATAGTCACGTCAAAAAATCAAAAACGAACAAATATTTTCCAGATTTTAATTCATCTATTTATTACATATTTCTTGAATATTAGACACATACAAAATCATTTATTTCGCTTTCACAGTTTTTTAGATAACGGCACTTTTCACAAAAAACACACAAAAATGGGACAGAAAAAGTCTGAGTACATTTAGGAGAAGAAAAACAAAAGCTGAAAATATAAATTGTAGATTATTAAATATTAGGGTAAGCTAAGAAAACAAAATTCAGAAATAAAAGTCAAAAAATTTAATTTACTTAAAACTGAGAACGGTAATTAAAACTATAAGAGAGGAAACAAAAAAATTAACTTAAAATAGAGAACTTAAATTAAAACTCAATGTAAGAAAATAAATTAGCTTAAAATTGAGAACGTAAATTATAACTTAAAGTGAGAAAAAATATATACATAAATTAACTTTAACCCATTAACCCATTAATGCGTAAAACGAGTATTTTATGCAAGCAAGTTCAATTGTACGATTCGAATAGCAAAGTGGGCGATTTTCTTCCAAATTCGTATCTAAGGTGTTTTTGGCGATGTTATTTCGGAATCTAGCATTTGTTTTGCATAAATTTTACGAATAAATTTCGGAACATTTTTGGATTTTTCAAAAATTGGCCAAATCCAAAAAAAACAAAAATAGTCCAAAAAATTCTGAAAAAATGTACATGTATTTTTTGGCTAATTTCAAGTATTTTCTGTTCTATATATTTTTTTTTTGTATGGTTGACCCTTTTCGTGTAAAAAAATCGCGAAATTTTTTATTACATTGCTGTATAAAAAGGCCATTTTGCAAAAACCAAAACAAAACAAAAAAATTCAAAACCATGGTTTGAGAAAATTTAGACATTCGGACCGCGATTTCTGGTGGTTATATGATCATTCAATAGCTAATAGATAATCGACTTTGAAAAGAAAAAAAAACCAAAAAAAAATCGGCATTTTTTTTTAAAACCAAAAAATAATACAGTTTTTGAAGCTTTTATGCAAAACAAAAGCCAGATTCTGAAAGAGCATCCTTAAAAACCCCTTATATACGAATTTGCAAAAGAATCACTCCAGTTTGCTATTCGAATCGTACAATTGAACTTGCTTGCACAAAATCCTCGTTTTGTGCATTAATAGATTAAATTGAGAACTTAAAACTCAAAGTAAAAAAAAAACAATTTTTGAATTTGAGAACTTATATAACTAAATGTGAAAAAAAAAATTAATTAACTTATAAATGTGAGAAAAATCAATCAACTTAAAATTGAGAACGTGAATAAAAACCAGAAGTGAAAAATATTAATTTACTTAAAATTGAGAACGTAAATTAAAAGTTGAAAAAAAAATTAACTTAAAATTAAGCACCCAAATTAAAACTGAAAGTGAAGAAAATCAATTAATTAACCCAAAATTTAAAAACAGGTGAAAAAAGAAAAAAAAAAAAGAGGAAACAAAGACGTGAGGCAGCAGCAGTGGCGGCCGCCCCACCAGTTCTCGCAGCCTCCCTTCGAAGGCGGCGTGTAACACCATTAAATAAATTTAATATGATAAAATTATAACAAAACTATTCTCCATTTAGTTAAAAGAAAAATAATAATAATAATAAATACTGAAAATTCTAAAATACAGATAAGGAAAAATTATACGTAAAATAAGAAAAACAAAAGCAGGAAAGAAACGGGTTCAAGGAAAAAAATAAAAATCAGGTATGTAAGTAAAAATTCATGTAAATTATTTTTATTTTAATTCTCTAGGTCCCCTGGCCCCATCCCTTCCAGCCACGGTCCGCGCGACTTTGCTATTGGGACCTCCTCTAATTCTAGGGCCAAATGGAAATCATATGGGCGGTTGGGGCTAGGCCAGGTGGTTGATCCTTTTCCGTCACGGATCCCTCCCTGAGGAGATTTTTCTATTGTCGGCGGTCCGTTCTGGTGGCAAGACGCGGCAATTTTGCATACCCCTCCAAGATATCGCAAAGCTGGCCATCGAGCTCCTGCAGCCGCAAACCGCCAGACGAAAGGGAACCTTCGAGGACGCGACCCGCAACAAACGGCCAAATAATTTGTCCAGTTCTACTGCCAGGAACTTCGAATGGTGACGAGACAATTATATCGAATTTTTAATAAATGAAAGCGTAAGTTGCACAAGTATAATTCTTCGATATCGATATCATATAGAAATAGATATAGATTAAGCTAAAGTTAGAGAATGCATTTAGGAAAAATTTTAACTGCATAAACGAATCCTAATTTAAAGCTTTAATTTAATTTAAACAATCGAAATGCTGAAAGAGCAGAATTTTCCCCTTACAACTGTTCTTTTTTTACCAAGTAAACAACCAAATTATAAAAAAGACAACATAAGTTGCTACATACATATATTAATTATTTCGGTTTTAATTTCAAATAATATATCTTAGTGTATAACTAATTAAATAACAAATTTCCTATTAATGGTTAATTTGCGATTATAATATATTGGTTACCATAAAACAATTATTTCGTTTCTTTTGGTTGTGGGATAAGATTTACCAATCAACTTTTATAATTCCCATTTCTAATAGTTCATCAGTTTTCCATTTTTTCACAATTTATTTTTATTGTCTATGAAATAAAAATCATCGATCCACTTTCGATTTTTATTTTTGGGTTATCCACTCTTTAATTGCTACGACTATTATAATCTTGTTTTTTCCCAATGCTTGTGTTATGATGATCAAATAAATAAATAAATGTTAAAATTTGTTTGTTGATTCGCAAAAAATATCCATCATTTTTTATAATTCTTTTATAATGATTTTAGGATCACAAAAGATTACATTAATGAATAGATAACTTAAGCAAAAAAAATAAAATAATAATTCTTACTATTGACAAGAATTAAAAAAGTTGATTGATGTCGCATAACAAAAAAAAAATTGAATATGGCTGTTACTACTTTGATCATAAATCTTGATATTTTTATGACGATATTGTACCTACCGTTATGTCCACTGACATTCCATTGATAATATTATTAGGTCCTTGCAACCACTTCAATGTTGTAAAATCACATGTTTAGAAATAATAACATACACAGTTTGTACATACACCTTATATATCTTGTTTCCTGTCCCAATAATCAATTTTCTTTCACACTCAATAAAACTTTAGAATTGCACAGATACACGAATGGGATATGACACCAAATAATAAAATTTTATTGCTATATATAATATCACCTGTTCAAAGTTAGATAAAAAGTTGGACTCCGTTCTGTGCCAAATTCCAAACCTCCATTTAGTTCGAATATTTAACGCGAACTAATTGTGCTTTAGTTGGAAGTATATCTGGGTTGCCTCTGGTATCTACAATAATTTTGTTACTGAGCTAAGAGATTTTTGTTGAGATGATTTGCGCAAGATTTTTGGAGCTTCTCTTAGCAATTCTCTTTATCACAGCATCCTTGGAGTACATGGTTTTTACTTTAGTCTCCTGGCATTCATTAAATTTCAGCTTTGGTAGCCGCTTTTTAAAACATGCGTCGAGTCAAAAGGCATTTATTCATGTTTGGTGTTGTTATCAATTAAAAAATAGGAAAAATGGTTATGATTATCCACAACGAAAGATAAATCTTAAAGACCATATTCATTCATTCATAAAAACAAGCTGCTGCTGGCGACTTCGCCAGTACTAAGGGGTCGTGCACAAATCGCGTGATCCTTTTAAAAGAGGAAAGGGGTTCATGACAGAACCACTGTTTGATCACTTGATGGGGTAGGGGGTTTCAAAAAAATCACTTGATATTAATGAAAAAGAGGCTTCTGATGCAGGAAAAGAGGATACAACAGATATAAATCATTCTCCCGTGCCTCTAATAATCAGAGAGGAAAATATGCTGGGTTGAAGATGATGAGCATAATATTTTATAGTTTCATAATATTTGTAGTAAAATGTTTTCTAAACTAAATGTAAAAGCTTATTAATCTTTTAAAATCATTAATATTTATGTTACAGTAATTTTAATAAATTGTTTTTAATTATTCTTAACTAACACCTGTTATTTAAAAAATATATTATGAATTCACGTAATTATTCTTACTTACACATTATTGGCTTGCCACAACAAATTATTGTCGCGATATTATATCCGAATTCACAAAATATCACGAAACCCGTTCGAAAAATCATATTTAATCACGTGGGAGAGCAGGAGAAAAAACTTCCAAAAATCGATCACGTGATTTGTGCACGACCTCTAACGGCGACTAAAGATTTTATTTAAAATTATATACAGGGTGTTCAGAGGTGGGAGGGAAATATTGCAGGAGGTGAAAGGTCAGACCGAGACAAGCAAAAAATCATATGGGTGGGGGGAGGGGGTATCTCGCACCGTTCGGTAGTTACAGGGTGATTCGTTAATCAGGATTTTGCCTTATATGGGAATCGCTCTTGTATTTTTATCCTTTTTTCTACGCATCGCAGCGACCCCAAACCGATCTAAAAAAATCACTATTTCGAAGCCCTTTCCAAAACGGTCAACACCACCCCCCCCCCCCCCCTATCCCCAACCCCTTGGCCACAACCCTTCTGGAAATTGAAAAAATTAACTTTTATTTCACGTTTTTTCACCTTTCGCCCCACTTTTCTCCGAAATTCATGTTATTAACCCATTAACGCCGAAGAATCGTGTTTTTTTTTCTCATTTTCAAGCTAGATTCTTATCATCGAAAAAAAATCATTTGCAAATAAAATATATGTTCCCTTGTACTTTCGAGTGTCCCCTTTCCGAATCCGGAGTCAAAATTGAGTTTTGTCCATTAGGAAAAAAAATATGGCCGTTTTTAAACAAAAAAAACCGAAAAAATCGAAGACATTTTTTTTTCAATATTTTTTTTCTCATTGAAGACGCACGAGGACCCCCCTTTTTCTTCAACCATGAGTGCACAAAATAGTTGTAGTTTAAGAATATATTTTTTTAATTTGTCGACATTGACATTTTCACCCCCAAAATGGCGCTTTTCATCCCTTCAGCAGGAAGACAATTTGTCAATTTGTCAATATATAAAGTTGTCAATTCTTCAATAAACGTTAGATAATAACTGGGCGTTAATGGGAAGGTGTCCGCCATATTGCATCCGCCATTTTAAATTTTGAAATGATGATGCCAGATTCGTTATCAAGGACCTCGAAAACCCCCGAGTGCCACATTTCATCCGATTCAAGTAAGTTTTTGAATTTGGGTCCGCCATATTGGATCCGCCATTTTGAATTTTCGAATTTTGAGGGCGGAATCGTAATCAGCGACCTTGAAAACCCCGGGATACCAATTTTCGTTAAGATTTGAATATTTTTTTTGTCGGGCACCGAGAGTGAAAATTGTCTTCCTGCTGAAGGGATGAAAAGCGCCATTTTGGGGGTGAAAATGTCAATGTCGACAAATTAAAAAAATATATTCTTAAACTACAACTATTTTGTGCACTCATGGTTGAAGAAAAAGGGGGGTCCTCGAGCGTCTTCAATGAGAAAAAAAATATTGAAAAAAAAATGTCTTCGATTTTTTCGGTTTTTTTTGTTTAAAAACGGCCATATTTTTTTTCCTAATGGACAAAACTCAATTTTGACTCCGGATTCGGAAAGGGGACACTCGAAAGTACAAGGGAACATATTTTTTATTTGCAAATGATTTTTTTTCGATGATAAGAATCTAGCTTGAAAATGAGAAAAAAAAACACGATTCTTCGGCGTTAATGGGTTAACATACCTACTTTTTGTTTTTTCTAATTACCTTTCCAAAAAGGTGCAACATGCCCAGGTAGAAAGGGGTTCAAAAGGCCTGAAATTAAAACATCCTCACAGGTACCTAATTACTTTATTGCACCATAATGGAAAAAGTCATAAAGTAAACAATTTTTATGACAGCAAGTTCGGAAATGTTTGTTTAGGAAACACATTTTTATTATTTCAGCAAAACAGTTATAAAATAATAAATGTAATCTCGTTAAATAGCGTTATTAGTTTATTATATCCAGTATTGACTCCTAAGTATCTTGACGCTCCGTTTCTAATACCTCCTATGGATTATGGTATAAAAATGAGTAAGTTTGAAAGGACATTAACCACAGTTGAAGAAGCAAGCGATAAGTCTAATAGAAAAAATTTAAATAAAATGGCAGAATTCAGTGTTGAAGAGTATGCCGATATAATTTACGTGTACGGTTTAGTAGACGGAAATGATAGTGAGGCCGTACGAGAATACCAAAGGACATTCCCGAATCGGCGTGTACCTGACAGAAGGGTATTTTCAAGGACTTCCAGAAGGTTAAAAGAAACCGGAAGTGTAACCGGGATTGTTGATATCGTTAATTATGAATTAATTTGTAAAATCAAAGTTAGATTTTTAAAATTTTATATATATACAACATTCGTTTTATATACATATATACTACATTCGTCTTTAAAAATTTGTACAATAGTCTTCACAATTTTAAACATAATGATTTTTTACACCACGAACATTGAATTATAGCAATGTTTCTACAGCCTTGCACTTCACATCTAGTATTGCTAGAATCCCCGACAGGGTTCTCAAAATATCCAGGCCTTTTATTGGTATATCCACTTTTATACCATGAGTACTTAAATAGATTTATGTACCGTAGCGAGGAGAGTTGAATATGAACTTATGGCTGCAATTTAATGATATAATTTCTTAAATATAAATTAAGATCCGAATTCATTAATATAAAGCTATCCGACAAGTGCCGAACGTAAGTTTTCCATATTCGGAAACCAAATGCATCCAATGGTTGTATTTTGCCCGTAGTACCGGTAGGTATTTTTTTCTCTTCTACTATTTTATTCGATGGACTATTTTTTTTTTTTTTTATTATTTTGTCAGAATGGCCATTCCACGAATCAATTAAAAGGATCGCATGCTATCCAACTGTTAAAAATATTTCATTTAGATATAGGTATTTAAGACAAACAAATTTAAACTATAATTATCATTTGTAGTATTCATACTACTATTAAAAATTAGTTCCTGTTTATGAAATAAACTCTAAATAGATCGTGTATTTATAGTTTCTAACATAAAACATTATAGTGAATACTTTTCAATATATTTTATATTTTTTACACATTTCTTATTTCAATTAATAATTTTTTATATCAAACTTTATATTTTTATTTCTCATTTTATTGAAAGGATATCCAAAACTGATTTTATTTTTAAAAAAACGCCTACTTCAATTTTTTCTTAAAATCGCTGCCATCTCCTCCACATCAGCCTACTGGATGATTTGTATTATGTAGTTCAAACAAATTAATCCTACTATTTTAAAAATAAGTTAATACCACTTTTTAATTAATTTTTATTTATTTCAGTCTGTGTTGTATCATCAGAATTCCTAAACTAAAATTTTTTACAATTTTTTGTTTCTTCTCTTCTACCTCGCCTACTTTGATTTTCTCTCAAAAAAAAAAATTAAAATAATCAGCTTTCAATGCTCGCAGCAAGGCCTACTCAGACAATTCAAAATTCAAAATTCAAAAATTTAACTTGCTTGCTCTGCCACAACATTTTGACTGAATTTGTAAGTAATATTTGATTTTAAATTTAATCAAATTTATAAAACTTACATTCAGAATCGATGTATTAGAGGGTGCGGTAGAAATAAGTAAGAGGAAATTTAAGTTCTCAAAGAGCACAGTGTTTATATTCATTTGTATATCCATCAAGAATATAACAGATTTTTTAAATATATGATAGTCTCGTTTGAAAATAAACACCAAGCAAATGGCGAAGACTTCGATTAGCATATTTTATTTTGAAATATTGGCCTTCGGTCTGGCTACAGGCTTTGAAGCATAAGTTTTGGGTTTATTAGGTTTAAGATTTATAACGTGTAGCTTGAAATTTACTACAATTATTATTAGTGTAGAAAAAAAACAATAATGGTAACTTTTTTACGAGATTGAAGAACGAAATTTCGATTTTGATCCAATGTATTAAAACTGAAATTGTAAATTTTTCTACTATTTTTCATAAAAATTGATGTATTTTTCATAAGTTTGTCCACTTTGAATCCGTCATTTTGAATTTTTTAAATCTAACATCAGATTCGTAATCAGCGACTCCAAGAACCCCTTCACAAAAAAACTAATGTCTGAAAGAGTATATATCATTTATTAGGGCTAGGGGTTGTTTATTCCCTTGAGGAGCTTTTTTTACGAAAACCCAAAAACACGTCAACTTTATTTTTCAAAATCGTATGTAAACAAATATTTTTCTTTGATTATTTATTAACTAAAACTGTTATTTTTGTGACACAAAAATATGAAAATAAAACCGTTTTTCTGCAATCAAAAATAAGGGTTGCCACCCCCGAGAACCGGATTACTTACAAAAGTTTAGTATATTTATGATACATCATTCGCATTAAATCATTAGAACGTGTGCGTATCTGCAGATAAAAAAAATACGTGTCACTTATTTTTCGATACTCTATAACATATTTCAATTTCATCAAAATCGGAGAGACACACCTGATAACGTTTCCTTGTAAGAAAATTGATGGGTTATCTTAAGGGTTTATTCTACCTATAGCCCGGAAAAAATGACCCTTTTCAAACTGCTATAAAAACAAAAACTACAACAGATATCGTTTTGAAATTTTGTATGCTTATTTAATTAGGTTTGAAAATTATATTTTCATTGATAAAAAAAAATTATAAAAACAAAATGGCGGCTGCCGTGCCGAACGTTGTAGTTCAGCTAAATGGCAAAAAGTTCTGCGCGTGGTAAAAATGCGAAAAAACTACTCGACCGATTTACTTCAAATTTTGTGCACATACTTATTTGCAGAGATCGGCAAAAAAATAAATATTTCCCTCTCGATTTTTCAATTTGTAAACAATTTCTAATTGCCACATTGAAATTATCAAGTATTAACAAATTAGTCATCATTGCTCTAAAATTGTCCATTGCACAAATAACACAGGCCTGCGATGGTTTTCCTCTTACAAAACAAAGTAATCAATTTGATAGAATTTATTCTGTAGATCACGAATTCGCAAACGAAAAAGTTCTATCACGTCACGTCTTTTAAAAAAATAGGTTTGAAAAGTACAAAAGACCGTATTTAAGCCATTCTTGCAAATTAATTAAAAAATAATTAATTATCACAGGAGCTTGTAAAGTAGCTCAAATAAAAATTTGAACCTTAAGTTATTATTTTAATATACGATAGGATTTAATACTTGCCGAACTATTCCGTGGAATTAATTTTTTTCCATAAACCGATTACTGCATACAATAGATACTGAATGAAGATGATTGCTTACGCACGCTCATGAAAATCTTATTCCCGAAGGCGCTTTATAAGTGCTATAGATTAGTGGTATTTTATATACATATATCGGATAAGGTTTCAGGTTCTCTTTGAGTCGTGTTTCGACCTTTTTCCACGTTCCGTAATTTTTTAATGAATTTTTAAAAAAGGCCAAAATACGCTATTTTGTGCATTGCAACCCTCAAGAGAGCCATTTTAATTTTTTAAATTACTTTTAGGTTAGGAACCTTATTTTTCGCCAAATTTTAAACCATTGATTTTTTCCGTTCATTTGAATGACGCAATCAAAATATCAAATTTCAAGGTGATTCATTCCGAAAACTCGAAAAAAACTTTTTTTTTTTGCATTTTTGCCATTTATTTAATTATTTCATTATTCATATTATTTAAGGCATACCCTCAAAATTCAAGTGCTCAATACTTACCCACACAACCAGAACTAGTCCAAGACTCATTTGCAGTTGAACACATGATTGCAGGATCGATTTTTACATTTTTATGATTTATATCATATATCTCATATCGTAAGGAACATGTGATATGTGCTTCAACGTAATATGTGATGTCACAAAACATCTCCCTCTCTGCCATACCCACAAAGTTATGAAAAAGCAGCTATAAATAGCACTATTTTAATGCATTAACGCTTATAGAAAATGTCGTCTCAGCTAAATATTTTATTTTACAATACAGAGGGTTAAGACTCTTTCTTGCGGAGCTCCAGAGGGTTCGATAATGGGACCTCTTCTTTTTATGCTATTTGCTAATGACATAGTCAGTGTTATTCAGGACTGCAAAATATATCTATATGCTGATGATGTACGACTTAAATCGGCCAATCTCTCTTCAAGAAGATTGCGTGGAAAGACTCAATATCGCATTATTCTCTAGAAAACAGTCTCCTACTCAACCCAAACAAGTCACAAAGCATAGCTTTCTATCGTAAAAATCCTGCTTCAATAGGTCTATCTACTGTGAGGTTTAATAGAATAACCATTCCTTAGTCTGATAATGTTAGCAGTCTTGGTATTAAACTTAGCTCTAGTATGAAATGTTATTGTTACGCCACTGAAGTCATAAGAAAAATGTATGCAAACGTTCCACGATTATGGCTCTCAACCTCAATACTTCCCACAAATATTCGTTTAAAATTAATCAGGAGCCTAATCATCCTTTGTTTACCTATGGTAGTCTATCCAAAGCCAGATTCCTGCTGCATTAACAGAATTAATGTGGCATTTAACGACTATGTGCGTTTCGTGTCTTCTTTGCGTAGGACAGACAGTAGTTATTTCTGCTCATAAAGACGGTATTTTGGGAGTATCTATTAGTTCCTAAATACAACGTAGGCTCGTCAGCCGTCTTATCTACTTGAGAACGTACAGTTTCTGAACACAGCCAGATATCGTAAGATACTTGTTCCGCGGTTTTCGTACTCCGTTTTTTTAGGGCTCCTTCTTCGTCTAGATCGCTCGGCCGTGCCCACTTTGTCACCTCAAAGAGGACATAATTTGATTTTTGAGCAATAATAATTTGACCATCTGCAATTATTTTTCTTTCCTAGTATTCTATAGTAGTATTAATATGTTAATAATAACTTTGGGTTAGTTTAGCAATTTTTATTCAATAATAACGCTGAATGTGTAACCTTTTTCTAAATAAATAAATAATAAACTTATTAAAATATTGGATTTCTGTAGAATAATGTAAAAATTGAAGCCTGGATGATTCAAATCTATCAGCCAAAAGATTCTAGGTCCCTGTGTAAATCAAATGAGAACGATGGGGACACCATAATATAAACACTTATTGGTAGAAAAACAAAAGATAATAGGTAATAATAGATTTCAGCTCGCAGAGATCAATTGTTTATGAATTCGGATCGGATTTCAGCTCACAAAGATCAATTGTTTATGAAATTGGATAATAGATTAAAAATTGTTTACATTAACTTTGCACATTCTGCACACTCCTTGCTATAAATTAAGCAGACGAAGCTGCCTAAACAGAAGAAGTTCACAAGAACAGTCTATTACAGTATCCCAGTTTAAGATCGAATTTTTGTCTCTCAAATTTTTGGGTCTCAAAAGTTGAGGTCTTGTGACCTTAGAAGTGTTATAAAAACCAATAAATAAAAGTTTAGAAACTAATCCTTATATATATATTATGGTGCTTTTTTTCGCGACTATTTTTTTTTTTCAGTCCCACCTCGAAATTTTGTGGGAAATACCCAAACAAAAATTCCCTGAAAATTGGAGTCCTTAATATTAATAATTAATTCAAAACTCTACAGCTCAGAGGAATTTTATGATATAATCTTGGTCAAAAATAGGGTTTCTTCAGAATTAAATGCTCCACAAAAGTGTCCATTGCGGTGTAACCCTAAGTCCCACCAGCGAGGTAGTACGGGTAACTAACACAATTTTTTAATGATATTCTCGTTTTTGGCCCCTATCTTTTAAATAACTAGAGCTACAGAAAAAATGTAGATGACATGTTTGTAGGAAATTCAATTTCCTCCAAAAAATTCTTGAACACAAAATCGCTAACATCGATATTTCTTGAGATATTGGGCTTTGAAGTTGAGGTAGTGTGGAATTTTCATGGATTATTGAGCTAAATTGTAGAAACACTACCTCAATTTCAACACCCAATATCTCCAGAAATATCGATGTTAGCGATTTGGTGTTCCAGAACTTTTTGTAGGAAATTAAATTTCCTATAAGTTTGTCATTTACATTTTGTCTGTAGCCTTTCTTATTTACGAGATAGGGGCGAAAAACCAGAATCTCATGGTAAAATTGGGTTTAGTGACCCGATCTACCTCGCTGGTGGGAGTTAGGGTTACGCCGCAATGGACACTTTTGTAGAGCATTCAATTCTGAAGAAACCCTATTATTGACCAACATTATAGCATAAAATGCCTCTAAGCTGTACAGTTTTGAAGAAAAATAATCAAAGTTTACGTGTATTTTATAAGGGAAATTTTTATACGCCTTGGTTGAGCACTTAATACTAATATTAAGGGCTCCAATTTTCAGGGAATTTTTGTTTAGGTATTTCCCACAAAATTTCGAGGTGAGACTGAAAAAAAAAATAGTCGCAAAAAAAAAAACACCTTAATATACATATCCGTCAAACGGATGACCGGTGCTCTCAAAATTTTAATGAACTGATTGAGATAAAGAAGGGCTCAAATTGTTCGTCTAAATGAGGACTTTCGAAAGCCATGTGGTATTTTTTTAAATTCAACATGGCGGCTCCAATATGGCGGCCGGAAGACGGAGAAACATCGAAGGTCCAGTAAAAAAAGCTTGCAAAAATTAAAATTTGCAGCCGATCGGGTCTAATTTTGGCTCAGAAAACTACCGTACACCAAATTTGGTGCAAGTCGTTCAATTTAAAAAAACTACTTCCGCCATATTGGATCCACCATCTTGAATTATGCAAATCCATTTCGGATTCGTGATCAGAAACCCCAAAAACCCCTGTATACCAAATTTGGTACAAATCGATTGATTTTCAAAAATTCGGTCACCATATTGGATTTTTAACTGCCATACTGGATTCGCCATATTAGATTTTGGCAACCGAACTTTTAGGGATCCATCAGCTGCAATCTGAGCCAAAAAACCAAAATTAAATGAAAATTCATGTATTACTTTAAATACTACACCGCATCAAAACAGCTATTTTTCATATCAACCACAATATTCTGTCCCTAACAAGCCCCAAACAAGCTATCTACTACTATCACATTTAACACCATCACCTCAATCAAATTCAATTCATGTCCCTGATTCCATATTTCAAGTACTGCAATCTTCTTCTACGCACTTACCTAAAAGCCACAAAGTATGCACATTGTTCTATAAACTTTGGAAGAATGTCCGTTCCATCGTGTGTTCCGTCAATAAGTACGCCGACTCCTGGTATTTTATATTTTCTGAAGCAATCCTTGCTGCTATTAAATTTTTACTTTTGTATTTTATTTATTTAATTCATTTCGCTTTTTTTTGATTTGATTTGATTTGTTGTGGGGGGAGGCAAAGCACCCCGAACGCTCAGACTTCAAGTCCATTGCGCTCAAAACCCCCGCTCTATTTGAACTTCCCCGTTATCCTAATGTACCGGAGAATCTCAGACAGAGATCGAGAATCGAAGTCCTCCATCCTCATGACATCGGCGCCAAACGCGTCCCTACGTGCACGAGAGAACGCAGGACAGTCACAGAGGAAATGCTCTGTGCTGTCCTCCTCCTCCCCACACGAGGGGCACGCAGGGTCGTCGATGATTCCCAGGGTATTCAAGTGTTTGCCAAGTGTGTTATGCCCTGTAATTGTCCCTACTAGAGCCCTGCAATCTTTCCTACCTAAGCTAAGTAAGAATTTCGCAGTATTCTTGTTCGGACTACCTATAAAGTACTTGGTACGTCTGCAGGTACTTAGGCTGGACCATCTGTCTCCGTGAACTAAGTCAACGTGTCGAGTTATCCAGTTCTTCAACGCCGCAGAGCTAATACCAATAATGGGCTCTGGACCTATGGGATGGGAGTTAGCGCCTTCCCTCGCCAGGGAATCTGAAGACTCGTTGCCTTCTACTCCCTGGTGGCCAGGGACCCATATAAGAATGACTTGATTGCACTTTGCAACCGAATTCAATCGTTTCTTACAATCTCGGACTATTTTTGTCCGAGTATTGGGATTAAGGAGAGTGGCAAGGGCAGCTTTACTGTCGCTGCAGATACCTATTCTTCTACCTTGCCATCTCTGGGCAATTATCCAGTTGGCCACTTCTAGAATGGCAAAAACTTCAGCTTGGAAGACCGTCGCCATGTTTCCAAGTGAGTAACTGTATTTGATCTCCTCATTCAAATACCATCCAGCGCCCGTACCGTTTACGGTCTTCGAGCCGTCTGTATAGAAGATGTCGTTGAGTCCATTCAGTATTTTGTTTGGATCTTCCCATTCCTCCCTTTTTGGGAAGAGAATTTGAAATCTTCTTCCGAACATTAATATTGGGGTCATATCGTCCGCCGGCATATTGAATAAAATGCACTTTTCTTCAAGCCTTTGTGATATAACACCATGTCCGATAGCATGTTTACCGTGCCAAAGTCCGCACTTCTTTAGGCGGCACACGGTCTTCATTGCTTCTTCTTGGATAGCAATGTCCAAGGGTTGCATGTTAAGCATCGCGTTGAGAGCTGCACCAGGTGTCGAGCTAAAAGCTCCTGTTATCCCTATGCAGACCTCTCTCTGTACTCTGTCAAGAACAGAACGAGTCGATTTTATCTCCGTTCTGTTCCACCTGACCACTGACGCATATGTAATGATGGGCCTAATGATGGCTATGTACATCCAGTGTACCACAGCGGGTTTTAGACCCCATGTCTTCCCAAAGGCTCTTCTGCATTGCCAAAAGGCATTTAATGCCCGAGATGCTTTGTGTTCGACATGAGCCTTCCAAGTCAGTTTGCTGTCTAGAGTCACCCCTAGGTATTTAACTTCCTTGGAGAGTTGAATGGTTTCACCCTTCAGAATTGGAAGCTTGAGGTTATCCAGTTTTCTCTTCCTAGTGAACAGCACAAGTGTTGTCTTTCTAGGATTCACTGATAAACCATGCCTCTCACACCAGTTCTGGATCCTATCCAAGGTCCTCTGCATTTTGATACAGACATCCCTTAACGAGTCCCCACAAACGAGTGCACATACGTCATCAGCGTAGGCCTGTGTATGTATATTTAGGCTTTGCAATTCGCCTAAAAGCGAGTCTACTAAGAAGCACCACAGTAGAGGTGAGAGTACTCCCCCTTGCGGGCAGCCCTTCCCAACTTTCATAACAGTGTCGCTTCCGCTTTCTGTTAAAAGTAGTCTCTGTGACAGCATGGAATGGATCCATCGTATAAGCACAGGGTCCACTCCATACGCCTTGGCAGCATCACAAAGGGATGAGAACATTGCATTATCAAAGGCTCCCTCAATGTCCACAAAAACCCCAAGAGCAAAAGATCCACGATCCGCCGCACTTTCTATTTTATAGATTAGATCGTGCAGTGCGGATTCACAGGATCTTCCACTCCTATAGGCATGCTGGTGTTCACTGAGGGGCCTCCTTCTCAGCGTTTCCCCCCTGATGTGTTTTTCTACCAGTCGTTCCAGACATTTCAAAAGGAATGATGTCAAACTTATGGGTCTGAAACTTTTTGCCAGAGTGTAATCTTCTTTGCCCGGTTTAGGTATAAAAGCTACTCTGACTTTACGCCAGGCAGTTGGCACGTATCCCCAGATTAAGCAGGCTCTAAAGATTTTCTTTAGTGCCGGAACTAGAGACGTACTTCCTGTCTTTAGCATGGCTGGATATATACCATCCAGACCTGGGGTCTTAAAGTTTTCGAAAGAGGTCAAGGCCATCTCGATCCTTTCCTCAGTCACAACCTTGGATGCTATATATTTATCTTTCCTGGTGATATTTACTCTCTCTTGTAAATTCACCTGGGTTTCATCTAATTGAATTCTCTGACTGCCCGGAAAATGAGTCTCAAACAGGATTTCATATGCTTCCTGTTTGGAGCTCGTGTATCCTCCGTCCGCAGGCCTACGGAGAGTGTCCAGTTTGGCTGTATTGTCTTTCTGGAAGACTTTATGCAGCCTTGCAGCCTCTCTCATTCCCACCAGTTCCTCACAGTATTTCCTATAAGAGGAGACCTTGGCAGTTCTTATCTCTCTCTTATACTCACGCTGTAGAGTTTGATAGGTTAGCCAATCATCATCTTCTTGAGTTCTTAAGGCCCTCTTTAGAAGTTTTCTGGTTGTTTTCCTGAGCTTCTGCAGGTTGTTGTTCCACCAGGGGACATTCTTGCCACATCTGCTCTTTCTGAGAGGGCACGCTTCCTCAAAGGCATCCAATAAGGTCCGACTCAATTTTTGGGTCTCGTCCTCAATATCCTTCGTGGAGTGGATTTTGCGTACATTAATTTCCTTCGATGAAAGAAGTTGTTTGTACCTTTCCCAATCAGTCTTCCTGGGATTCCGTCCGGCCGGGATATTTATGATATCGATGGCTATTCGGTATTCCAGGTATCTGTGGTCCGAAAGAGATTCCTCTTTTGAAACTCGCCAGTTGGTAATAAAGTTTGACATTTTCCTATTGGTGAGTGTCAGGTCTATTACTTCCTGTCGTCTACTCGTGACAAAAGTTGGGTTGTTTCCCTTATTGTTAACCACGAGATCGTACGACAGAATGAAATCTAATAATTTCTCTCCCCGGAGATTGCATTTACTGCTACCCCAAAGAGTGTGCTGGGCGTTGGCATCGCATCCAATTACCAGACCTAAATTATTAGACTCTGCGTATCCTACAATATCCAGTAGCTCTTTTGAAGGAGGCGGGCTAATGGAGTCATATGGCAGATAAGCAGATACGAAGATTGCATCCTGCTTAGCTCCCGATACATTGTAGGATACTTTGACCGCAACGACGTCTTGACTGCAAAACTGTCTCAACATCGTGGCCTCGATTGTATTAGATACAATAACGCATGCCCGCGGTCGTTCCGTTCTTTCGTAATGAAAGAGTTGCCCCCAACTAATTGCACCGAAGCCACAGATTCTCCTCCTACAAACCCATGGTTCCTGTATTAGTATTATTTGGGGGAATGTCCGCAGTTTTACCAACCTTCCACTTAAGATAGCAGTGGCCGATTTACTGTGCTGCAGGTTAATTTGAGTGATATTCAAGTCAGCAGACGTCATAATCAACTGCTCCCCATTACACTCTTTGTCCTCATTTATTTTCCGGAAACGTGAATTTTCACCCTTCCGAAACTCAAATGAGGACGGTATCCGTAAACGGAATCAAGGACTTTCAGAGACTCCTGATCTATGCCCAGTGCAAGAGTAGAGCCCTCAGGATCATTAGGATTCTTCCTCTTGCTACTGAACGCACGGATTCTCCAGTATTTGGTTTCCAGTCCCGGATTCTGAATGCGGAGTCGAGCAATTATATCCCTGGGTGCCTTGGGGGGTCCAGGGATCCACATAACCGCTCGAACCAGCTTGGGCATGTCGCTACCTTTCGTAGCAGAAAACTTGATGCCGTCGCAAGCTGGAATTTTGCTTACATTTGCAAGCAGCCATTTGAGAGAGTGCTCGTTCGTACACTGAACCTTTAAGGTTCCGTCACAAACGACCATTCACTCACCCAATAGCTTCCAAATGTAGCCTTCCACAAAGTTGACATGTCGCTGCGACATCTCCCTTTGTGGGTTGCCGGCCTCAATCACAACGACCAGGGCTTGGGAAGCAGCCTCCGCGAAGCTTTTTCCGTCCCCCCTGCCCGTTGTCCTTGAGCTCGGCAATGCACTTGAGGGGCCAGCTTCCTTTAAATCTTTTTCACTGATCCTCTCGTGCGCTGCAGTACGAGGATCGGGTTTCCCCTTTACCTCGTCTGGCTTTGAAGAACTTTGGAGACCGGTCTTGACGACTTTCCTCCGCTTGTTCTTACTAGGCTTGGCTGTAGACTCCCCAGAGCAACCGGCACTAGCCGAGGAACCCGGATTAGGTGAATCCCCTTCCGACCTTCCTCTTTTAGTGACAGTCGCCAGTGGAGTTGAGGAGAAAGTGGTGGGGCCCTTGACGCCGTCAGCTCCCGCTTCTTGCGCCTTAGCCTTGTTCCTCTTGCTCCTCAGCCGTCGCAGCTGTCTTTTGGACAATCCCTCGGGTTGGTTGGTGATAACCGGAGGGATTTTAGGAATGTCCAGTGGAACAGGATTAACCGTAGTCACAGCAGGCTGCTTTTCGGTCCTCTCCTGTTCGAAGAGTAGGCTCTCCATTGACTGAGTCAATGTGCCAATCGATGATAGTCCGTCTTGCGACATTCTATCATCGGAGTCCAGTAGAGGGCTTCCTCCTTGGCCTGGACCCGCCACCTCGGTCATCAATGGAAGTGGGACCTGCACATTCCTAGCCCCGGCCGCTTCTAGAGCGGGAGGATTCCCAGTCTCAAGCTGGTTACCCCGTGCAGAGAGAGTACCTAAAGGCTTGCCTTCCATTGTGTTATGTGGTTCCCTTCTTAGTCTGACGCCTCAGGACTGACCTGTTCGACATGGGTGTCCCTTCCGGTAGCAAATTGCTACCGCCGACATAGCTCAGTCAATCATCGACGCACGCAAGCTCCTTCACCACGACAAGGTGAGGGTACCAGTCGAAGGAGAGTCATTTCGCTTAATACAAGTTACAATAAATAAGTAATCTAAAATTAAAAACCACTACTAAGTTCTAAAACGAGATTTAGGAGGAAAGGCTTATAGTAAAGGTGGTTTGGGTAAGTAAAGAGGAAGTCGAAGGCAGCTGTACTGTTTGCTTTCCGAAACATTCTAGTGAAGTGTTGAAAATGACCATAATTAGTCCGATGGCTTTCGAGATGGAAGGTGGGGGAAGACCTGACGTTACGAGGGTTAGTGTTGAGGGAAATACTGTGTAGGAACTCAGGACTGACTGTTGAACCAGTTAGGACTTGATGGGTGAAGATAATATCGGCAACATCACAACGGAGGGCGAGAGGCTGAAGATTAATCAACTTTAAACGACTTTCGTAGGGAGGAAGGTTCAGGTCGTCTACCCAAGCAAGGTCACGTAGCGCAAAGCGGCTGCACTGATTGAATCCTGTTGATGAACGTAAATTGGGGGGTGACCTAACCTAGTAGCGGCATAACGAAAAAGATATGGAGTTATTTTGTGACATAGGGGTTGCAGAATTCCTTAGACCGTAAAGATATCCTTTACGGTCTAAGGAATTCCTCTAAATGCCTAAACACTTCGGAATACACTACACTAACAGTGTTCCTTGCTAATGCAGTCATATATCCATTGACCATAAGTTGTAAGGTGGTCGCAAGCTTTTTGATGTGCTACGAATTCCATTTGAAACTTTAAGAGTATCTAACAGATACTTAAAAACATTTTTTGATACTCGATTATTATTCACTGTAGCTCCATTAGAAATTTATTATATTATATCGGGTTGGCTAATAAGTAATGAGCGTTTCGGTTTTTATTTTCTGGAAATTTCGGGTAAGGTCGAGAACGTTCTGTTGCAGGGGGTATAAAAAGAGCGAGTCGTGAGCATGCCGTCAGTAATGTTGCACGTAATATATGCCAGAGGATAGCTGATGATGCAGTCTCCGAGGCTACAGCAAAGCGGTGGTTCCAAAAATTCCGCAAGGGTAACTATTCCTTGATCGATCAACCAAGGTCTGGGCGTCCGGTAGAAATAGATATAAATAAATTGAAGGCATTAAATGAAGAAGATCCTCGAAGCACTACGCGCAATTTGGCTCTCAAGCTCGGTTGCTCTCATGGCACGGTGGAAAAATATCTGCACGGTTTGGGGAAGACGTACAAATATGGTGTTTGGGTACCCCACCAGTTGAACAAAGATCAACTGACTTACCGTGCAGATATCTGTGCATACCTTTTATCGTTACGTCGCACATTTAGCTGGCTAGACCAACCTCGTTACTGGAGACGAAAAGTGGGTTATCTATATCAACCACACACGCAAGCGCCAGTGGCTGGGCCGCAACGAACCAGGTAAACCTACGCCAAAAAAAGATCCTCATACTCGGAAAGTGATGCTCTCGGTCTGGTGGGACATACATGGAGTAATATATTGGGAAATTCTTTCTACTAATACCACGATGACGGCAATAGTATACTGTAATCAACTTGAAAATCTAAAGCTTGAACTCCGTCGTAAACGTCCACAACATGACAAAATATTTTTCCTTCACGACAATGCCCGGCCGCACATCGCTAAGAGTACCCGACTAAAGCTACTGGAGCTCAACTGGGAAATAGTGCCACACCCTCCATATTCGCCGGACTTAGCCCCAACGGATTTCAGTTTATTCCGGTCTCTCCGTAATCATTTACAAGGAAAAAGCTTCGATGATGAACATCAGTTGCAACAATACATAGATGAATTCTTCAAAGCAAACAATTATTAAATTGAATTACAATTGGTACTGTTCAAATTTTCATGCGTAACTGGTCCTCTGAACGTGTTTTAGCAGGCCAAACTGCACTTAAAAGTCGAGAGGGACGCTTCTGAAGACGAAACGCATAGTAGGCCGTTCGAAATATGCTCCCAATACTTGTTCCCACTGAGTCAAGATTCTTGTGTTTCGTATCATTACCGTCCAACACGCTGTCAGATACGAGGTTTTGGCTATATACATACAGTGTATTCAGAGCCGACAACACAAATTTCCTAGCAATGCTGCTAGTGGTTGCACCCATACAGCGTAGTGCGGCAACGATCTCTTCTTGCTGGAGACTTGTGTGTTGTAAGTTGTGCACTTAAGGCTGCAGCAATACTTTGTGAAATTTAATTCACTCTTTTAAACTATAATTAATGTTGTCCTAAATACAATAGTGTAGTGGCTATTTATAGCAAAGAATATCTATTTCATCAAGAAGGGACACTTTAATACCCTCTCAAAATTCCAACCCATATGCAAGCTCTCGAAAATACACCCATAAAAATTTCCCATTAGATAAAGCAGCTCAGGGCTACTACCTCTGTAAATACCTATAAGAAATATAGAGAGAGAAATAGTTACCAAAAAGTTCTCACAGACAGCTTTTACAGCGTAAGCTATAAACTGAAGCTTTTTTTATGAACGCGTTTTTAAAGGCGCTCCAGTTTGCTGCACTAGCACTAGAGCGCTCAAGTTTACCTCCCCTCGCAATGTTAAGTTATAGGGAAATGCCGAATCGGAGAAGGGAGAAGAGGCAGGTAGCACACACCGAGCATGAATACGGACGAGATTGTTTACATTTTTTCATTGTGCATTTTTAAAGGCGCTCTGGTTTTAGATTATTGTGTGCTCCGCTCGCTTTGTGAAAAGTACCGGGTGGTCTTGATTTGTTCGTAAATGTGAACAAGCTGAAAAGGTTTTGAGTAAAAAAGTGCTTTTTTAGACGGAATTAATTAAATAAAATAAAATGTGCTTTAGATAAATGATGGGTAAGCATAATAAAATGTGTTTGGTGTGTGGCTGTGGAAAAGGCAGCGTGTAATGCGTTCATAGAAAAGTTTTGTGATAAAAGATTTTTGTGAGGTGCACCCTGCAGGAGTGTTCCACTTTTCGCTCCAAATTTTTGTCTTTCTCTCACTTATGCCTTCTTTATTACAAATTATTTCTAGCATAAATTCCCATTTCATTCCTGTAACGGTACCAAGGTCGAAAAAAGATAAGGAAAAACGTCACGAGTGTCCCCTCTTGTTAATAGATACTCTTTGATTTATAGCAACAACGGTTTAACAATAACTACGTAACCACTACGAGAGCGGCTATAACCAGTTTCGTTGCTGGAATATGTACGAAATCTGAGCATCTAAGCGAAAAATAACCACCATAGTCAGCAGTGGCGTGGCGTGAAATTTTTAAGAAGGTAAACCGGTGCAAAAATCAGAAACTTAATAGCGAAAAAAAACTTACCAAATGAAGTCAGATATTACAAAATGTGTTCAACAGTGACTGCGTGTATTCTTGTCAAATTTAGTCGGCCACTTCTATCATACTTAAAGTCATTGGAAATTAAGTGCTATATGAATATTATGAATAAATATGCACATACAATGAACTTCAAGAATAATATAAGTGGCTTTGAAAAAAACCGTTATAGTCGCGTGTATCGTGCAATCAAACTAAAGCGGTTAACAAAAACTGTGAAAAGTTGATATGAAATATAATTAATCTTACTTATACTCCAAAACTAATCTACGATTTTTTTTTATAAATTCGACCAAAACATCATTGTAAAAATTAGACTGATTTCTAATTTGTAAAAAAAGGTGTTTTTCTATACAAAATTCAAACCTTACAAAATTCTCACCAGCTTTTCACAATTAAATTCTATATATTAAAGTACAATTACACTTCACTTTAAATCAAACATGCACGACAAATCCTTCAACTGACAAATTGAAACAAATAAATAATCTTCATCCGAATAGCCGAACCTAACGAAAAAACCCGAGAAGCCGGATTCTATCGTGTTATCGAGAGGTAATAAAGTAGCACCACACCACACTCATAAGTCACAATCCGTTGAGCACCAAGGCAAAAAGAGACACAAGTTAACAATTTTTTTATTAAAATATAATAAACAAAACCACAACACCCCTCCCTTCCGAGAAGACGACTTCTGCCGTGTTCTTGTGAAATAAGGGAGCATTCACTCCTACAATTCACAGCCCCTTCAGTATCAAAGAAATTTACAGTCAGCTGAATATTGTTTATGAAAAAAAAATTAATAACCAAACCCACCCCAACCAACCCCACTCACCCGAGAAGCCGCTTTCTACCATGTTATAGGGATAATAAGAGAGCACCACTACACTCACACCCGTTCATAGAGAAGACACGAATCAGCTGACATTCTAAGAAATAAACAACCACCCGCCGAAGTGACCCGAGTTTCAACTTATGCAAAATGAAAACAACCGAGAAGCCGGTTTCTATCGTGTTATTTGCTTATAGGATTTGCTTTTAGTGAGCAAAGGATATCACACACGATTTCTTTGTTACTCGTGGAGAAAAGTGTGGGCTTGAGTAAGCCGTAAAATGACCGGCTTACAGAAGCAGCGAGCGCTTCATACCCGATGCAACCCCTTGATAGAACCTGCTACGGTGCGAGGGAAGGTTCCATCGTAGTGCAACAACAGATTATGGTTCTTTTTGGTTGTAACACTTGTTTTGCCATGTTTTCTTTACGAGATGAATTTTGGGAGCGCTTTCCAGGAATTTTACAGGCATAGAACAAGTTTTAAATTTACGGGAATAGGATGAGTTCCCAAAAGGGAAGCCGGTAGGAATCGTGTTATATGGACCCCACGCCACTGATAGTCAGTGACCAACTTTAGCAGAATAGCCCCCTTTCCCTATCCGCTGTTGAAATGTACAACCAGATAGATTAAATTTTAAAGATTTCCGTTAAGCTTGCGATACAATGAACCATAATATTCTTCTTCAAAAACTTTTTTTCACTCTGCTTTCGCCCAATATTTCTAGAGTGGCTATCTTCGTTCATACAAAATGACACAACGGGTTTCGATGAGCTCCTTGTTCTTAAATTACATACTCAGTTTCTCGCGGAATAAAAAAAAATTAAAATAAAAAGCAATACGACTGAAGATCGATAGGGAGAAAAAGAAAAATATTAGATTTAAAATTAATCTTGTTTATTCACTAGTGTTCACGAAAAATAATGTTAACAATCTTTCTTATCAAGAGGAGAGAACCGACCGAATATAATGACTGTTTAAAAAAATGAATTTTGCCAAACTAAGCGGTGGGCACATTCGCCATGTGACTGGCTTAGTGAATTCTGTACTTTCTCTCGATGACATTGTTGATCTATTATAGTTTCTTATAATGTTTCATTAGGAGATGGGCCAAAGAAGTTCACGCCCCCTATTTTATTACCAAGTTTCTGTATTATACATTCGTTGGACCTATTTTAGAACGTATGTAGTAACCTAGTATGCGGTCCTTTTTATTAAGGTCATATCGACCACATCGAAGCGATTCCCCCGTGGCCTTCCATGGCTCGATCTCTCGAATTTGCCACCTTACTCACGCCACAGACCTGAACTGTGCTTAGATGTACTTGAAAAACACGCATTCTAGTATTTTGATGATTACCGATTTGTGTGGCAAATTAATCTTCTTGAGCTTCTGAACAGAATTAACATTTCGATAATAAGTCGTTCCTTGAGGACTCCATATTTGTTATCACAGAACTAACTATGGTATGCATGAACCAACTACCTCGATACCTCTTCACGTGAAGAAGTGTTCCAAATGTTTCGACTTTATTTAGTCAAAATCTAAGTTAAGCACGCAGGATAGCAAAACCATCACGCACCCAATAACGTGACCGGCTAACTTGTCTAGACATGCTCATCAAGTTATGCTGACCTATCCACACGCGCCGAGTTCTTCCCAGACGATCAGGTGTCACGACCTGGCTCACCTATAGGCCGGCCACCCAAGTTAGATGTTAAGCAAATCAGAATTGTACTGTAGTTCGGGTAATTAAGACGTATTTTAGTAGCTCCGCAATTATTGTGAATATAGATCTGTTATTTGGTAGAATATTTGTGTAACGCGGAATAAATGCAATAAATGTATTTACTGAATTGTAAAATTATTTTTTTATGTAAAACGAAATAATTTTTGTTAACTGGCGCCCGAGCAGGGACCGTTGAGTGCGAAAATAAATTGTTCGGAAGTAAAGTTCGGTAACGGTTACGCGAGTGCAAAAACAGTGAGGAAGATTCGTTCCACAAGTAGGCTCCTGACGACTTCAAAGCAGAGGCTAAAAGGGATCACAACGAAACCTCCGGCAAGCGCAGCATCAACGGAAGGGACTGAACCACCTATAAGCAACATAAAGGTCAACCCGTCCCAATTCAACGTCTGAACTCCCGACTATGAAATTCTCCTTAATGTAAGTACAACCATTATTCACTTACATTAAGTAATTAGCAATTGCATAGAAATAAGATAATTTTGCAAAAGTGAAACCATAACGAATTAAGTGAAAAGAGGAATTTTAGAAGCAGTGAAGTGCGAACAATTTCCTTTTCCCTCCCGTGAAAGTTATCGTTAAATAGCCAAAATGGAGCAACTGCAAGAAGCAATAAAGCAATTGACTGGGGCAATTAACGCCCAGATCGAAACAGTAAAAGGAATCGATCGAAGGCTCCAAAAAGTGGAGTCAGAAAAAGCCCAAACTCCTGACCCTATCCCCGTTTCACTTCGACCTCCTAGAAATGAGGAGGAACTCAAAGAGATATCAAAGTTACCTGACTGTGTAAAGGAACTGCAAGTATTCGACGGGAACCCAACTAGTTACGTTTCGTGGGTCCACAACGTCGAAAATATTTTAAAAGATTACGAAATAGTCCGCGGAAAGCCCATATACCGGGCAATACTCCAAAGTATCAGGCAAAAAATAAGAGGTCCAGCTGACTCGGCCCTCATATCTTATAACATATTCGGCGACGATTGGCCATCAATCAAGAAGTGTTTATCCCTGCATTATGCGGATAAGCGAGACATACGCACCCTCGAGCATCAGCTCAACTTGCTAAATCAAGGAAGCATGACTCTAGATGAGTTCTATGCCAATGTTAACCACCAATTTTCCCTTATAGTAAACAAAATTAAAACCGAGGACTATTCCTCGGAAACGGTAAATGTACTGATAGAGACGTATAGGAATAGAGCTCTCGACGTCTTTATTAGGGGTGTTAGTGGCGACCTGTCTAGAATGCTAATCATTCAGAGACCCCAAACACTCCCAGAAGCGTACACTTCGTGTTTGGATATTCAAAATTTAAGCTTTAGAAATATAGCCATCCAGAAGCCGAATTTGAGAAATTCTATAACAGTACCGGTAAACCAAATCTTCTCACGCGATACAAGACAAGCAACCCAGGGATATCCGCTGAAGCCAGCGCCTCGAGGACCACCAAGGCCACTACCCTTTGAACAACGAAACAAAGCATATAATATACAGCACGAACGAAGTACACAACCACCTCCGAGGCCAAGCCAACCAAAACCTCCAGTCCCAATGGAGATCGATAGATCGATCCAAACTAGGCAAGTAAATTATATGAACCGCCCTAGTGGAAACAATTACCCTGTAAAAAGAGACAACAACTCCGAAAACTACCCACAAAAGCAACAAAGACTGAATTATCTAGACACGGAGGAACTATCACCTGAAGAATATTCGCAAACGTGCGAAAATGAGGTAAGTGACGAGTGCTACGACGAAATTGATCAGGAAAGTCAAGAAATAAATTTTATGACACAAGCCTCTCTAGTGTACCTTACCTAGAGTATAAAACACGAAACGGCGAAATTTTGAAATTTCTAATCGACACCGGAGCTAACAAAAATTTTATAAGACCGGAATTAGCTCCCATCACCAAACCAACCAGAGAACCATTTAAAATACAATCAGCTGGAGGAGAAATCGAGATCAGGGAAAAAATTGCTGGAAAATTTTTTTCCAGCATTGGAAATGATACTACTGTAAACTTTTTCGTCCTACCCGGACTGAAATCATTCGACGGAATCATCGGAGACGATACACTGAAAGAGCTTGAAGCCATAATCGACAGGAAAAATAACGTATTAAACATAAAACCAAATATCATAATCCCCTTAAAAGCAAAACCATCGGTCCAGGTCAATAATATTGAAATAAGAGACAAGCACATTAAACCAGAAACAAAACACAAACTACACGAAATTATTAAAAAATATTCAAAATTGTTCGGACCAATTAATGACCACGAAATTGTAAATACCACAGTGAAAGCGGAAATTAGAACAGTAACGGACGAACCAATTTACACAAAATCATATCCCTACCCCGCTAATATGAGGGAGGAAGTGGAAACACAGGTAAAAAAATTATTGCAGGATGGAATCATCAGACCCTCCAAAAGCCCATACAATGCACCAATTTGGGTTGTAGAAAAAAAGATGGACGCATCAGGAATAAAGAAATACAGAATGGTGATCGATTTTAAAAAACTCAACGCAGTAACAGTTCCAGATACCTACCCCATCCCGGACATATCAAGTACAATAGCGAGCCTAGGAAACTCTAAATTTTTTACAACCATCGATTTAACGTCCGGATTTCACCAAATTAAAATGAAAGAGCAGGATATACAGAAAACAGCATTTTCCACGATGAACGGGAAGTATGAATTTACAAGGTTACCCTTCGGGTTAAAAAATGCACCCGCTATCTTCCAAAGAATGATAGACGACGTGCTAAAAGAATTTATAGGAAAGATCTGTTATGTCTACATTGACGATATAATAATATTTGGAAAAACAGAATCTGAACATTTAAAGAACATTGAACGAATTTTCACTAAATTAGAGGAAGCAAACCTGCGGGTCAATTTAGACAAAACAGAATTTCTAAAAACCGAAACTGAATTTCTAGGTTTTATAATCACCAGCGAAGGAATAAAACCTGATGAGAAAAAAATAGCAGCAATAAAAAACATCAAGCCACCGGACAACCTAAAGGACCTTAAAAGTTTCATTGGATTAACATCATACTATAGGCGATTCATCAAGGATTTTGCAAAGATAGCCAAACCCCTAACGAATTTGACAAGAGGAGAAAAAGGACAGATAAAATCGACCCAATCGAGAAAGGTTAAGATTCACATGGGCCCCGAAGAACTCAAAGCATTCAGAAACCTAAAGGAACTGTTGACGTCCCAAGAAATCTTAATTTTCCCAGACTTTTCCAGACCATTTATACTAACAACTGATGCCTCTGACCAGGCAATCGGAGCAGTATTATCGCAGGGGGAAATTGGCAAAGACAAGCCTATTACCTACATTTCCAGATCGCTAAATAAAACAGAAGAGCACTACGCAACAAATGAAAAGGAAATGTTGGCGATAGTCTGGGCTCTGGACAATCTAAGAAATTACCTATACGGCGCAAAAAAGATCAAGATACTTACTGATCACCAACCATTAACCTTCAGTTTAAGCAATAGGAATACGAACGCAAAATTAAAAAGATGGAAATCACGAATAGAAGAATACAACTACGAGTTGATCTATAAGCCAGGAAAAACCAACCACGTCGCCGACGCATTATCAAGGCTGCAGACGGAAACCAATATGCTATCATCCCATGATTCACAGACTCAACACAGTGCCGAAGAGGATAGCACAGACCTAATTCCATTCTGCGAAGCCCCAATAAACGTTTTTAAAAACCAACTAATCATCTCCGAAGGTCCAGATATGTACATATACGAACAACCCCACTTGGGATACCACCGACATTTCATCAAATTGACAACCATAACCAAGGAAACACTCACGAAAACACTTAAAAGAAGATTGAATCCAAATATCGTCAATGGACTCAAGATACCGGAACAATACATCCAAATTTTACAAGACACCTATAGGGACCACTTTAGCAAATTTAAAATTCGACTAACACAAAGAGTAGTTCAGGACGTTCCGGAGATGGCAAAAAAATTCGAGATTATAGAAAAAGAACACAAAAGAGCTCACAGAAACCACGACGAAAACAGGAAACAAATCTTGGAAAAGTATTATTTTCCCCATATGGCAATGGAAATCAGGAAATACATAAAAACCTGCGAAACTTGTAACTCAAATAAGTACGATAGACATCCTAACAGACCTGAGCTACAAGAAACACCCGTCCCGACCTATCCCACAGAAATAGTACACATGGACATCATCGAATTCCAACAAGAGAAATTCATCTCCTGCGTGGATAAATTTTCAAAATTTGCAAAATTTTTCAGAATAAAAGATAAATCCGTATTACACCTCAGAGACAAAATTACCAAAATTCTACACTTCTTCACTGCGCCCAAAGTGCTCGTAGTAGATAACGAAAAAAGTTTTGTTAGCCCAATCATATCCAACTACATCAGAACGCTAGGTATCGAACTATACCCACCCAAAAAAGCGAAGTTAATGGGATAGTGGAAAGAGTCCACTCAACCATAATCGAAATAATAAGATGCTTACGAACCGAATACCCAGACCTAAGATTAAAAGAACTAACGAACATAGCGGTGGACAGGTACAATAATACCATACATTCAGTGACAGGAATGAAGCCCAGCGACATTTTCTTTGGCCGTTCACAAAGGATCAATTACCAAAATTTATTAGATATCAGGGTTAAGATTAACGAAAATTTGAAAGAACAAATTCTTAAGCAACAACAAGCGAAACTTAACAGGGATAAATTAAAAAAACAAAAACCAATAACGTATAATCCCGGAGAAACCATTTACGTGGCTGTTGAACAAATTCAAGGAAAACACAAACCGGTATACAAAAAAGAAGTAGTCGCTCAAAATCATAGGGTCACCGTTACCACCGCCAGTGGAAGGCGCATTCACAAGTCACACATAAAACACATTAACCCATAGAGTACATTTTTCACCTTCCAGGTTCCTTTGGGTGCATACGGCCCTATCTGCAAAAATATTTGAATACCATGGACCAGTAGCAACAATCAAACAAGGAAATGGGAAAATAATAAGTGGTAGCATTAAACTCGTCCACGTTGTTAATTTGACCAACTACGAAGAAGTACTCAACAGAACAATACCGATAGTAAAGCATCTAGATAAAACAAGTATCATTAAACCTCAACTGGAACATCAGATTATCCAAATTAAACAACTTATACACAAATTAAAGGGCACGGATTCAAGAAGTCGAAGATCCATCAACTGGATAGGATCAGCGTGGAAGTGGATAGCAGGATCACCGGACGCTGCTGACTGGGATGAAATAATTAAAAGTCAAAACCAACTAATATCCAATAATAACGAACAATACAAAGTCAACAACAAATTAATGGAAACTACGGACATGGTGCTACAACAATACAACAAAATTATCACTCATTTAGACGATCAAATAAACTCTAACCACGAGCAAATGCTCTTTAACAGAATGAGCCTCTTAAAGAACGAAATTAACGAAATAGTAATGGCAGAACATTTGGCAAAAGCAGGAATTATTAATACAAACCTATTGAACAAAGAAGAGATAAACCAGTTAGTAGTCCAAATCGAAACACTTCCGTACGAAAACGAAATAGAGGCGATAGAATATGCGGAGCCCTCAATACTGGTAAAAGATGCAATACTCCTCTATGTGATCGCGCTACCAAAAACAAGCGCAAACGAGTACAATCACATAACCATCAAACCAACGACGAGAAATAATAAACGGGTGCATCTAGGGTATACGGAACTATTAGTTAGCCAGGAGGAGGAGTTTGGAATAAAAATTAAATGCAACAGTATAAAAAATCTCACTATATGCAAAGAAAACCAGTTAGAAAAACTACCCAAGGATCACTGCATTAGTAGCCTACTAAAAGGAACTAGCGCTAAGTGTGACTATGAGTACAACAAGGACGAAAAAATTGAAATAATAAGTGACGATACAATATTTCTCGATAACTTTAACGGAGAGCTTTTCGAAAATAATTCAACCAGACAATTGAACGGGACCTTTGTTGTGCAATATAGCAACGAAACAATTGAGATCAAGGGAAAACAGTATATCAACAAACAAATAAAAACATTCCAAGTCCTGCCGACGATATTCCAGGGGCAACCAGTCGAAGGGAATCTGAAACTCGACGTAGAATACCTACACGACTTGCACCTAAAAAATAGGAAACAACTAGAAATGCTCCACACCAACCATGGCATATCCTTCCTAACGAACATTTCCTTATCTACAATTTTTATAATAATTCTTGGTATCTTTATAGTTTTCAAAATAAAAAACCAAAAATCGAAATCAGAAATAGTCTACCCGGCCCTATTTTCAATGGCAACCAGCCCCAGCATCCAGGATTTGCAGCCAGTACAAATCAGCATCTGATCCGCGGGACGCGGAAACTTCAGGAGGGAGGAGTTAAGCACGCAGGATAGCAAAACCATCACGCACCCAATAACGTGACCGGCTAACTTGTCTAGACATGCTCATCAAGTTATGCTGACCTATCCACACGCGCCGAGTTCTTCCCAGACGATCAGGTGTCACGACCTGGCTCACCTATAGGCCGGCCACCCAAGTTAGATGTTAAGCAAATCAGAATTGTACTGTAGTTCGGGTAATTAAGACGTATTTTAGTAGCTCCGCAATTATTGTGAATATAGATCTGTTATTTGGTAGAATATTTGTGTAACGCGGAATAAATGCAATAAATGTATTTACTTAATTGTAAAATTATTTTTTTATGTAAAACGAAATAATTTTTGTTAACTTCTATATTAAACTATCGACAAAAAGCAGCACTTAACTAATTGTTATAGTTTGCAGTTATCTGTTGCTTGAAATAAGTAAATAAGGAAGCGTCGGGTTAGAGGTTTATCTTGCTTGCGTAAAAATCATTTACATATCTTTTAAACTTGACATGTACAATAATCAGATTAATTTCTTGGTAGCATAACACAATAGAGAGGATAATATAAGACGATAGCTGCCGCATTTCTTGGCCTCTTGAATGACCGAATCAATACCCAGCATATAAAAATTGGGGGTATTAGCGAAAGGGAAGGGGATTTCACTTCGTTTTGTACTTGATTTTTTTGCTACGGGAACCTCCGTATTTCTTAAGTATTTTCGATCTACAGTAACTCAGTCGAGTTGGTAAATGGAGGCGATTGGTCAACTTCTAATGCGCAGTTCTTGTGAGTATGATAACTTTTATTCACTCATTTGGTCAAAATATTGAAAGCCCATCAAAACGCTTTCTATTTCTTCTGGGTAGTTGCCGTAAGGTCTTTTTTTTTTAATTAAAATTCCCAGCAAACAGGCTGTTGAAAAAAATTTAAAACATATTTTTAAAAGAAATCCGGATTTCTCTCTCCACTAATCTGTTCAACTTTATTGAACTTCATAAGAATAATTTAATAGAACCTTAGATGTAGATCTAGATTGCTGTGGCTGCCTGTGTGTCTTCAGACATTATATAGCCATTATAGGCCCATTGTGATACCATTTTTTGTGACCAGAGTTTCTCATGGGAATCGAACCCACAACCTCTAGCGCCCTGCTGATTCGCAGTCAACGCGTCGCGTTATGAACCGAGCTATTGAGACCCCTAATAGAACCTTAAGTTATAGTGAAAAAAATTGAAAGATATCTTTTCATCGAAACTTTATTTACAAAACTTTATTATTCGTTTAATATAATCAATTACTCTTTATACTTTTTGTTTAGTGTAGTGTTAATAATCTCTTATTAATTATAGCACTCTTTATCTAGAATTGCTTCTCAAAGGTCAGACAACCGAACAAAGTTTTTATAAAAATATCATCTTCATTATAAAAAACATAATTTAAACTAGAAGTAGCAATGTCATCTTTATCATTAATTTTATAAATATATAAAAACACATAACTATTATCATTTTGTTAAAAGAGGGATGTATGTGTGTTCATATGTTATATTGGTGTGTGTCGTTTGAGAATCATTGGGGTTTTTAGTACGATGAGTAATTCCTTTCGCGTTTCAGTTCATTGTCCAAATCAGCCAATTGTTGAAGAAATCCATCATTTGGACGAATATCACGACGCATCCGTACTGTACGAATTGCTTCTACAGCGGTCATTTTTCTGCAAATCATCAAATATGCTAAGACACAAGTTGCTGAACGTGACATGCCTACTAAACAGTGAACAAGCACTTTACCTGCAAAGGAAAGTAGTTTTAATTTAAAGCAATTGTTTTAGTATTTTGATAGAATACTTTGACTTGTGAAATATGGAGATAAGAGGGATGACTGATGGCCTACGTACACTATTATGTGTTGACACAAAGGACTATGGTCTGATATTCTCTGTTTGGCTTTTATTACAAATTTCATCCTTTGGGAACGTAAGTTTCGCATTTATAAATTTCTTAATTATGCCAGTCTCGATAAAAGAGAGATTCCGATTTTACACAATAACGCATCTCCCATTATACCTTTGAAACACATGGGATATTGACATTGCCCTGTTGTGATTGTCGTTTTGTTATCGCCAGCTAAAATCGCAGTGCGAATGTCGATATCGCATTGCGAATGTCGATACTATGTTTAGTACTTTTGCTGGGAAATTTTTTCTGCAAAACAGATGTAATTGCAATCAACTTTTGTTAGTTTTGAGCATTTTACTGAATGAAATGTAGTCCGAAGACACAAATAAATAACCTTTAAAAAAAAAAGTGTTAAGCTCCAGTAAAATAGTGCATTTTACATTTAATTTCTCCACTTGCTTACATTCTAGGTTTATATGTGTCCCGGTTGTGAAAATATTATGCCATTGCCGATATTATATCGAAATTACAATATTCAAACTACATGTGTGTTATAAGTATTATTCGATTCGCGAGACTTATAGACGACTTAATTCTTGCCGAAGAATCAAATATGGCAGACACCAACGGCTGCAATGAGACAATAAGCTTCAAATGTTTATTTTTAATGGAAAGGATGGTTTCGTAACACAAAGGACGTTTTTTTTTTTAGCTTAGATAGAACTTCTTTAAGGGCAAGTGACGCAAACCATCGATGTATTGAAGTCATGACTTGGCAAGACTTAAGTGATTTCGAGAAAATGCCCTTTAAATTGACCACCAAAGTCGTGTGATTTGACTCTCGACTATTTGCTATGGGCTAGCGAGAAGTCACATTTTTATGCTGATAAACCAACAACAATTGACATTTTGGAAAACTACATATATTCTTCGTCACATACGGCTGTCGTAGCTCGAAAAAGTGACCAACATTTGGACTGCAAATGCGCTTCGTAAGAACAGCCACGGTTGCCATATGCCCGAATCCATTTTAAAATATTATGAATCAGTCCTTCGAATAAAAAAAATTTTTCGTTCAAAGTTAACTCTTTGTGTTATATTTTAAAGCTCTATTGGATAAAAAAAAAAACCCGTTAAAATTTACTTAGGTTTCATGTGCTTATAAATGTCAAGTATCACAGAAACTACTTTTCGTTATCTACAAAATTAGGAAAACAAATACGATTGACTAATATTAAATGAAATCAAACATAGGAAATAACTGTAGGTATGTATACACAGTTAGTATGTCTGGCCTTTCAATAAGCGTCCAGCGAAAAACTTCTGACAATTTTTTGAATTTTCAATCTTTCGAAGAGCAACTTAACAATTTGATGCGTTTCAGATCTCG
This sequence comes from Dysmachus trigonus, assembly GCA_949715965.1. Lineage (NCBI taxonomy): Eukaryota > Metazoa > Arthropoda > Insecta > Diptera > Asilidae > Dysmachus > Dysmachus trigonus. The sequence continues at coordinate 30,846,663 of OX454321.1, read as the reverse complement.
TGGCGAAATTTACAGAAGTTCACAATTTTTAGTGAAATTCAATTCATCTAATTTATGTAATAATACGACGATATGTTTTTGTAAATTCCTTAACTTTCGAGCCGTTTATTCAGGGTAAAATAATGTTAACAATCTTGAAAGCATCAACACCAAAAATCTGGGAGCATCTGCAATGCAAAAATTCCAACACTTCTTAATTCTTAATATTCAGAGACGCAGTCCCAGCGAACTTTGTTCCTACACACTTTCTGGAAGACTTATACCCTGGAGAGAATCGATACGTTGGAATAAATAACAGCCCTCTTAAGGGGCACCACTAGTGTGACCGCCTGAAGAAAAGGTGATTTTTGGAACATTTTTTAAAGAAAACTTCTGTATGGAATGTTTTAATATTTTAAAGATATTTGTGTATATATAGGTAATACATGTTAACATTTTTGGACCAACAAATTGAAAATTCAGGGAGTTATTCGCAATTTCCCAAGGCTCCAAAAATAAAAGTCCCCCCACTGCTCCAGTGATAGCGACCTTCACAGTGCGTGAAATCAAAAAAACCAAGAAGTACCATGACCCGCGATCGAAAAAAAAAAAAATGAAATTTAATAAAATGGCGGAGTTTTTTGAAAAACAAAATTCAAATTTCGCGCAAAAATTTGATGATTTTAGGCCTGTCAAAATTACATTTTTTATTAGATTGGAAAACTGGAGATTCATAGCAAGGAGAAACATATATAAAAGAAGCTGCAATAAGAATCAAATCGATCGGATGATTTGTCTTCGAATTACAACTGCAGCAAATTTGAAAAAAGTAGTTTCGAGATGCCGCAATACGATGAGCGACTGCTCTTCGAATGGTTGTAACTCAAAAACTGTTTGAGATATGCACTTGAAATTTTAATATGTTATTTATTTTTTCAAAATTTCACACTAGTGGTGCCCCTTAAGGTGTTAGGTACAGTTTTTGACAGCCTTTTAGATTTTTGGTTTATTCGTTGTGTTAGACAAATATTCTATTATTTTCGACAGAGACTTTATGAAAATTATTAATATGGGAATTAATAGCTAAATTTACGATGCTACGGATTTTCAAGTAATCGTTCAGAATGAAGATATTGGTGAAAAGCCAAATAAAGATACAAATTTATTACATATTATCTTCAATACCGATTGATTAGATTCTAAAGAAAAGTTAAGTATAAATAACAAATTATCATATTCGGTCAAAAAACAAATAAAGGATATAGTGTAAGAAGCTTTCTCTTCACAAAACTTTGAAAACTCCAGAAGTGTGATTAACGTCATAGAACTAAAAAGTTGAAATGAACGAACGATTTGGCACGCAAAGAACCTTTTAAATGATAAAAAAAACAATTTTTTTTAGAGAATCTAATCCTCAATTTAAAATAACTTTTGCTGTCTCAGCTCAGGTAACTAAAAATTAGCCAAATTGTGAGATTTTCTAGTTTTAAATTGAAAGTACGTATATTTCTTGATTTAGACTTCACTTACCACCACTATTAACAGCATTTTCGATAAATTTTGAAGCTATATAAAAATATCGTGAAATATCTGTTGTAGGCTGATCCATCATGGGAAATCCCATATATCTGAAAAGGTCTTGTCCTTTACTCATTCCAATTGAAAAAAACAACAAAGTAACCTAATTGTAGGCATATCACGGTAGTATATGTGACCTGTGTCCACTTGCCCAAACCTTGAGCCTTCTGCCGTATTTAGGACATGTGTGATGCCCATCATTCGCAAGAACACTTTATTTTTAGCAGCCGCTCTGAGGAATATAAAGTGAAATTAAAAAACGGATGCAATTTCAATAAAGGAAGCTACTCACGCGTCTCCAATATATATCCCTGAATAAACTTCATCACAGTCTACATCATGAATGGCACATTCTGCCCGTCTTAAAGATGGAATAGGTCGGCAAGGTGTTACTGAATAATGCAAAATTCGTTGTAATTGTCTTCCAGTCGTTTTTTCTGGAACCTCCATTCTGCTCGGCTGCTAGAATAAAATATAAGATGTTAAACATATTCAAAGACCTAATCTGTGACATCATTTTAATTGTTTGTATGTGTCTAAAAATCTCGACATTTTCATTTTTGTTTTTACATTGAAGAATGCATATGGTATTTAAACCTTTAACTGTTTAATTTTGTTTTTAAGAACTTTTTCTGCCCGCAAAGTAACGAATATTCTAAAATGTAAATTTTTTTTAAATTTCTTTATTTGCCCTTTTTCAGAAATAAAAATTATTGTCGTTTCGTTGATTGATAATATAAATGCTATCTTTTTATCATTGTGGCGAATACAATGGACATTATGCGAAAAATCGTGGTTTGTTCATGACGAGTATGCTCGACATAAACAGTTAAAGGGTGAAAAGAAATATAGTAATGACTACCTACATCTAATCTCTAGCTCTACATGATCGTCCGAAAGCTTGTCACTTATAAACGTTACTTTTATGCTCGCTCTAAATTATAAGAGAGAGTGAGAGGTGACCTACAAAAAAGTTCTTGTGCAATGTGCATTCTTTAAGGCGAGTAATTTGGGTATCTATTACAATAATAAATTTATTAAATAAGTTTAATTTCATTTATTGTTTGAACAATTTCGGACAACACAAATTGTCTCAAAAACCCCTTTCGACCTGAATCCATTGGCAAGCAAATATATTATTTTGGCACATCGTAAAGTTTCCACATGTTTGTGGTTAGACACACCAGAAACTTTCATTAGAGTCACGTCACAAGTTCTCATGACAATCCGTTATTTTGTGATGACTGTAATGATGATGTTCTAAATACAGTTAAACCAGTTAATAAATTTCGTTAAGTTTGTTAAGTTTACGCGACTCTAACCTTTTAAAATTTGGCTTGAATATATTTTTTTTTTTTCTTTATGGGTGATATGGGTCATATAGACCTCATTTTCTTTACAATTAATGGATATGAAAAAATAATATAGTCGCTATTTTTCTCTACAATTACGATCTACAAGCTTGTCGATTCCATTTTTAGAGTAGTTTTTGAGCGTTTTTGCGCGTTTTTTGGATCGTAGTGAAAACTTACGCATTTTCGACTGGGCAACACAGAACTTTTTTCTCGGACATTCTAGTAAGTTCCACACAGTACTTGTCCGCCACGGCAGAGAAGTTTGAAATTAATAATTCCCGTGGAATTCTACCACACACACAGCCATACATTCACTGGGTGCATGCCAACTTTTGTAAACAGTTCTGCACCTTCAACTACGTGTTTTCCCCTTTTTTTACAGTCCGGAGGGAAGGAGTAGCTTTCAAGTAAACGCTCTGAATATTTTCAACATTTCCAACATTCACGCCTTTCCGAAATTCGTATAGCCCTACATGCATACGGTTTACGCGCTTTGCGCTATCTATGAAAATCGGGCACGAACTTATTCAATCATCCAATATATTATTATATTATGATACACATTAATTCTACCTATGTATTCCAAAAGCAAAAACCGTAATTTCTCTACATAAATAAAAATGTAAATATACGTTTGATGAAAATCTCCAAAAGTTCTTCACCAATACCTATTTTAATTTTTTTATTTTTTAAACAGAGCCGTAAAAGCAACACACGATATACTAAATATTTTACGGCAATGGGAGCGACCTCTGTTGAACGTAACAACACACGCTCATGTCGAAAAGTATTTTCGATGTTTGCATTGTTAAATTAAGTTTAAACAGATTTCGCTTCATTATAATTTTGAAAACAGACCTCGAATTCGGAATCAGCAACCCCAAAAACATGAAAAGTTGGTGGTACGGTAGGTGGAAACCACAACTTTTTTTTTGTGTGTAAATGTAATTTATACTACATAACCACAAACAATAAGATACAGATATGCAACGTATATTGAGGAAACTTATGTTCTGTAATATTCAAGAAAGAGATTACGGAAAGCACTCATATTGACTGGAAAATAAGGATTTAGTCTGTACTATAAAACACATAAAAGCAAAAAGTTTCATTCCGTGCTGTAAGCACAATAAATATTATATTGGGTTGACACGAAAGTAATGAGACACTCTAGAAAACTCTACTCATGTTGTTTTTCTAATCAATTGTTTTCGACCATATTCTAGTATGTTATAGAACATTCTAATTCTAGGTGCTTCAGTCATAGGGGTATATAAGCGCACGCACGATTAATTCAGTCAGTTTGAAGAAAAATGGATGAGCGACAAGTTCGAACTCTATACCTTTACGAGTATTTGTTAGGCCATAGTGCGCGAGCTGCGGCAGACAACATCAACACTGCATTTGGCTCAGATACTACAAGTCACGCAACAGTGTCTCTTTGGTTCAAACGCTTCAGTACAGGAGACCGAAGCCTCGAAAGTCAGCCTCGCTCGGGACGACCACCAGCTTTCGACAATGATGATTTGCGCCGTGAACTGCAACAGAAGCCGGATGCAAGCACTCGTGAATTAGCGACAAAATTCCACTGCAGCCATCACGCTATAGAACATCACCTGCACGAGCTCGGATATAGGAGAGTTTTCTCCCGATGGACACCTCATGCCCTCACAAACGCCATTCGTGTTGCTCGGGTCGCCGTCTGCCAATCGCTACTACTTCGACCGCGCCGGAAGGAGTTTTTGGAGGATTTGGTCACAGGGGACGAGTCGTGGGTTCTCTACGAAAACAATACGCGCCTTGCCTTCTGGCTGCCACGAAAGGAAGACCCACCATCTCAACCAAAGCAATATCAAAACCGCGGCGAAAAAGTTCTATTGTGCTGCTTTTGGGATTCTCAGGGCATGCTGTTTTATAAATTATTACATAATGAAACAGTTAATGCTAACACATATGCGGCGCAGCTCGATAAACTAGCCACAGCTATCAAAGAAAAAAGACGAAGAAGAGCCAATGTCATTTTACTTCATGACAACGCTCGCCCGCACACTGCATCCACCACCCGCCAACAACTGCAGGGGTTAGGCTGGGAGACGGTACCTCATCCACCATATTCCCCAGACATTGCCCCTTCAGACTATCATTTATTCAGAGCCATGAAAAATGATTTGCTTGATAAACGCTTTAACACTTTTAATGAAGTTGAAACCTACGTAGCCACCTTCTTCAACTCACGGCCCGCTGAGTTCTGGGCAACAGGCATCCAGTCCTTGCCTATACATTGGCAAGAAGTCATAGATGCTCACGGCGAGTATTTGATTGACTAAATGTATAGTAAAATAAAAATGTTAGAATTTAAAATGTAAAAACAAACTGTCTCATTTCTTTCGTGCCAACCCGATACATATCACATCAAATCGCACACGCATTCTTCCACTATATGAGAAAGTTTGCGTTTTTCGACAGAAATTAATTTTACTATTGTGCAGGCTGGTTCCATATTCCGACGTTTTATATATATTCGTGCTTCATAATTATTTTAACGTATTTAGCCTTTTTCCTTAAAATAGTTCCTTCGTGTGTTTGGCAGACTTAATAATTTGTGTATTATTGTTCTTTTCTCTTGTTTTTTAGCTAAAACATAGACTTTGATTTTTGTAGGATAGCTATTTTCTAAGTTTCATAGATTGTTAGTAATTTGTGGATTGTTTACTCTTTTGTGGCTTTTAGCTTATTTTTAGACTTCCTCGCATTGCAAACCTAAGGACTTTAGGTCTATTAGTATTTCTTTCTTTCTCGGAGTACAGGCTCGCGGCCTTCCTGGACATCGAGGGAGCTTTCAACTATGTCAACCGGGTGCAATCGCAGGGTCCATGATGGGCTTGGGTCTGGACGAATCGCTTATTGGGTTGATAAATCAATTGCTGCGCAGCAGGGTTATCAACTCAAGTCTTGGGGCATCTTCCATCAGAAGATTTGTAGACAGGGGTACACCTCAGGGAGGAGTCCTGTCGCCTCTTCTGTGGAGTTTAACTCTGAACGGTTTACTCCTGGATCTCGATGCTCGGGATGCTGCGTGGTTGCATATGCGGACGACATAGTAATTGCGGCCTCAGGTAAGTACCTGAGCACGCTATCTGAGATGTTACAAGGGGCCCTAAATAAACTCACATTATACGTAGGTCACTCTATAAATTTTGAGATACAGAAAAATCACTAAAGATTTTGAAATTGTTTATATATTTATGTTCAAAGTAATCTCCTCCACTATCAATGCACTTTTGCATTCTAATTTTCCATAAGTGCAATGCCTCCAGCCAGTCGCTTCTTGGGATGTCGGCAAAAAATTGATGAATCACCTGATCAATATCGTCTTCTGATAAAAATATTCGTCCGCGTAAATGTTTCTTGAGGTTGTTGAATAGCCAGAAATCACACATAGCTAAATCAGGCGAGTATGGTGGATGTTCAAGCGCTGTGATTTTATTTTGGCGCAAATATTCAATGGTTTGTTGAGCAGTGTGAGAGGAAGCATTACCTTGATGCAGAATTAGGACCCTAATTCTCGCTGTTTTTAGAACTTCTGGTAAACACTCAGTAACGTACCAGTTTGCTGTTACACTTCTCTCTGCTTTAAGCTTAATTGCTTTTACTAAACCTGTGCTACGGAAGAAAACTGCGTTCATAATTTTCTTAACAGATCTTTGTTTTTTCACCGTTACTGGTGCTGGCGCATCTTCATGGATCCACACTCGGCTCTCCAGACGAGTTAGAACGTCATAAAATGATATGTACGTTTCGTCACCTGTTATTATTTTTGATATTATTCGATGGCCGCCGTCATTCAAAATTTTCGGCGTTTGACGGCAAATTCTAACACGTTCTGCCTTTTGAAAGTCAGTCAGTTGATGCGACACCCATCTGATTACAATCTTCTTTATTCCATGTAAGATAGTATGAACAGTTACGGATCCTATGCCGAGAGTTTCTTCTATTATTTGATATGTGCATCGCGGGTCTTCTTCAATAAGTCTCTGAACTTTTGCAATGTTCTCGGCGTTGACACTTGAACATGGTCTGCCTGAACGTGCCTCATCACTTAATGAACTACGACCTCTTCTGAATTCCGCAAACCATCTAAACACACTTGCCCTGGACGGAGCTTCTTCCCCAAATGCTTGTTGTAATCGTTCAATGCACTGATGTTCACTTAAACCGACTTTAAAATCATAGTAAATCATAACACGGCAATGCTCACGCGACAATTCACTTTTTCGCTTTAAATAATTATTTATTATGTCGCTTGTAACAAATTACGACACGATCTGAATACAAAGCACATGTTACCAAAAAGTCAATCGAAGATGTTGATGGTATTTTGTATCTCAAAATTTATAGAGTGACCTACGTATATGCAAAATGTGTTCTGGGCGTTAACCCGAACAAAACGGAACTGGTGTGGTCTCGTTATAGATAGGAAGCTGAACTGGAGTGCCAACTTTGCAACGGAAGGCCACGACGGCATTATAGTCCTGCAAGATTGCGATTGGCAAGAAATGGGGCCTTGATCCACACATTGTTTACTGGTACTTCGTGATGGTGATCAGAACAATCCTGTTGTATGGGGTGCTAGTGTGGTGGCTTAGTCATATAAACTCGGTGCAGATTTATACCGATCAATAGAATCTACTTCGAACACCTAGGTCTCGAAACGTCTTTCGATTACCAGACCCCTCTGAAGCGTTTTTCAGGCGGAGGTTATGTCCATCACGGAGGCTTTACAATGGCTGCGAAGGAACCTGTCATCTTCTGAAGATATTTCTATCTTCACGGACTGTCAAGCCGCAATCAAGTCCTTCACGATCTCAAGAGTCGTAGTAGATTGCCACTCTCTGCTAAGCCAGCCACAACAACCTAACCAAACCTAACTTAGCTTAAGAGGACAATTACACTCTATAAATCAAAAAAAAAAACATTTGGTTTTTTATATAAATCTCTAAAAACTTATATGCAGGGTGATTCAGATGAAGGTGCCGCGGGTATACCACGTGATTCCTTATGGTGAGCTGATAAAACAATTGTTCCGCATACATAAACATTTCTTTTAAAGTGTGTTTTTTTATATTTAGAAAATAAGAAGACTTCTTGTATATTAGATTAGTTCTTTCGTGCATTTTGCAGGTTTATTATTTTTTATGGAATAGTATTTTGTATATTCACTATAGTTTTGAGCTTAAACTTAGGATTGGGGTCGTTGAGGATTTATATTTTTTCACTGAGAATACACATAAAATGCCTTTTATTAATTATCCCTTCCCTATCTAATATATAAAATTCTTCTGTCACAGTGTTAGTGGTCATACTCCTCCGAAACGGCTTGACCGATTTTGATGAAATTTAATATACATAGTCGTGCCATAAGTTCTGTCTCCCTCCCCTCCACTAAAAGGCTCACGACGCATCCCGATTACCTGTCGCGAATTAGCTTAAATACTTCCCGCTTTGTTAAAAAAATATCATTTTGTCATTGGATTTCGAAGGAGCAACATGGAGTGGGGCATTAAAGAGAACAGGATCGCCGTTATTGCACTATTTAAGTGCAACAAGCCAGCAAAGGAGATATTTGAGCTTCTTCAGCCACTACAAATTACAATAAAATTTGTGCATCGTACTATCAAACGATACCGTGAGACTTCCTCTGTCGATGACAGGTCCAGGAGCGGGAGGCCTCGTACGTCTCGTACACCAGCAGCAGTAGAAGCGATGCGTCACCGCATACTGAGAAATCCGCTCCGGAAACAAAAGGTGATGGCACGGGAGATGAAAATACCCAAAAGGACGATGTCTCGTATTATCAAGGAAGAGCTTAAGCTTAGTGCTTATCGACGGTCAACAGGGCAGCGGCTTACGGACAAGCTTCGTGCGATACGAGAGATGCGATCTAAAAGTCTCTTGAAGAAGTACGCGGGAAAAAAATACCAACAAATACTTTTTTCAGACGAAAAACTTTTTACTATTGAAGAGAAGTTTAACCGACAGAATGACAGAGTGTACGCGCATAGCTCTAAGGAAGCGGCTGAGAAGATACCCATGGTAGAGCGTAGCCATCATCCCGCCTCAGTCATGGTTTGGTGGGGAGTTGGCTATTACGGTGCTACGGAGCTGCATTTTTGTGAGCAAGGCGTGAAAACGAAGGCAAAGAACTATCAAAGTGACATCCTGGAGAAGATGGTGAAGCCGCTCAACACAACGATGTACCATGGTCAGCATTGGGTGTTTCAGCAAGACTCAGCACCAGCTCATAAAGACAAGAAAACGCAAATCTGGTTAAAATCGAATGTTCCTGACTTCATTTCTGATGAAGATTGGCCTTCCGGTAGCCCAGACCTAAATCCTTTGGACTACCGCTTATGGAATATTTTAGAGGAGAAGGCCTGCTCTATTCAACATCGAAACATTGAGTCATTAAAAGCAAGTTTGATGAAAGCAGCGAAGGAAATATCACTAGATGTGTTGCGTACTGCGATTGATGAATGGCCGAAACGTTTAAAAAAATGTGTAGCTGCAAAGCGTGGGCATTTCGAATAATTGTCTGCATTACTGTAAATTAGAATAAGTATATTACTAAACATAATAAATAAAATTTAATTATTTTTTTCTTATATGAGCTTTTTTTCATTTTTCCTTTGGGACAGAACTTATGGCACGACTATGTATATATTCAGTAGGTATGAGAATAGGTTTATAACTAATTTTTATACCCCTAGATGTTAAGGGTGGGTCACCCTAAAAAAATTTTTTTTATTTTTTGGACAAATTTTTTTTTTGTAATTTTTTTATGGTGTGGCATTAAAAAATACATTTAGTTCTAAATTTTTACCCTTCTACCACCAACCCCTACTTTTTATAAGAATTTTTTATTTTTTAACCCCGATCAATAGCAATAACTTGAGAACGACTGTACCGATTTCATTCATTTTTTTTTAATGTTTTCTAATACTTTTTGGAAGGTTCTTACGGAAAGAAAAGAAAGAATAAAATTGCGCAGAAAATTGGATAATTTCAGAAAACTTAACGATTATTTTAACTTCGCGAGTTTGACCGTTCGCGCGTTCTCGATTTCAACGGATTTTAATGAAAATTAGTAAAATTATTGTTTTGAGGTCACTGATTTTGAATATTATCAAAATTTACCAATCCAAGATGGCGGACCCAATATGGCGACGAAGATTTCTAGATTTCAATGAATTTAATGAAAATAAGTACAGTGATAATTTTGAGGGCACCAATTCTGAATATTATCAAAATTTACAAATCCAAGATGGCGGACCCAATATGGCGATCAAGATTTCTCGATTTCAATGGATTTAAATGAAAATTAGTACAATCATTGCTTTGAGATCACTGATTTTGAATATTACCAAAATTTCCAAATCCAAGATGGCGGATCCAACATGGCGATTAAAATGTCTCAATTACAACGGATTTTAATGAAAATTAGTACACTGGTTATTCTGAAGCAACTAATTTAGAATATCGAGATTTCCAAATCCAAGATTGTGACCAACAATTTCTCGATTTTAACGGATTTTAATGGAAATTAGTACTACAATTATTCTGGGGCCACTAATTTGAATGTTATCAAAATTTCCAAATTCAAGATGGTGGATCCAATATGGTGATGCAAATTTCTCGACTTCATGAAAATTAGTACGATTTTTTTTGGTGCGACTAATTTTGATCATTATCGAATTATCAAAGTTTCTAGGTCCAAAATGGCGGATCCAATATATATAAAAAAAATTTCTCGATTTCAACGGGTTTCAATGAAATTGTGTTAATGCCACTAATTTTAAATATTATCAAGATTTGGATATTCAAGATGGCGGATCCATGAAGGGGTTTTCGGGTTGAATCAATTTCTAGGATATAACAAACTAGAACATTTGAGAAGTCTTTAATTAGTAAGTATTTACCCAACGTCGGATGAAACCGGGTAATTTTAAAATATTTGTGAAGTGTAAAACGGTTTACTTAATATTAAACAACGTGTAAGTTTGTTCAATAAATTAATTAGGGATATGAAACGAAAATACTGTTTTCTTATATTAATGGTATTATTTGTAGAAACATGCGAAAAGAAAGAACACGATCAAATATTGGTCGATGCACAGGGCATAATGAAAATGTACCGGAAATGGCAGTACAACGTCTGCCGGGCCAGCTAGTATATATATAAAAATGAAAGTTCGTTTGTTTGTTTGTTGCTCAATCACGCCTAAACGCTTGCATCGATATTTTTCATTTTTTGTCCGAAGGTAGTACATATTCCGACTTAACATATAGGCTAATTTTTTTCGGGTAATACGTAGGGTTTCAAAATGGCGGATCCAAGATGGTGGCCGAAAATGTTAAATTTGAAGCGAAGGGGTTTTGCGGGATGGGGATTTCAAATCCGCTGTCCAAATTTAGAAATTCAAGATGGCGGATCCAATATGGCGACCAAGATTTCCTGATTTCAACGGATTTTAATGAAAATTAGTACAATGATTGTTTTGAGGCCACTGATTTTGAATATTATCAAAATTTAGAAATCCAAGATGGCGGATCCAAAATGGCGACCATATTTCTGGATTTCAACGGATTTTAATGAAAATTAGTACAATGATTATCTTGAGGTCATTGATTTTGAATGTTATGAAAATTTACAAATCAAAGATGGCGGACCCAATATGGCGACCAATATTTCTCGATTTCAAGGGATTTTAACGAAAATTAGTGCGATGATTATATTGAGGTCACTGATTTTGAATGTTATCAAAATTTATAAATCCAAGATGGCGGACCCAATATGGTGACCAAGATTTCTCGATTTCAACGGATTTTAATGAAAATTGGTACAATGATTATTCTGAGACCACTAATTTTGCATATTATCAAAATTTCTAAATGCAAGATGGCGGACCCAACATGGCGTCCAGAATGTCTCGATTTCGAGGGATTTTAATGAAAATTGGTACAATGATTATTCTGAAGCTACAACGGACCCCGCACAAATTGTATGGAAATCGGATCCCGGTCAAATTCGCTGAAACTTTGCAGAAAGGTAGTTCTCAACGTGCTGATCAAAAGTCTCAATGGGCCCGAAGACATCCTATGATTAGTTGCGGAGATATAGAGGGGTGAAGTGTGAGACATTTGCTGTAGACCCAAGTACGCTTCACGAAGTCTCTAGTCGCCTAACTCGGGAACCAAGGTTCCTAACAGAAATCTTTGAACACAAAAGTTGTTTGTAGTTATCAGGGCATGTCATTACAGCCATAAAAATTTTTGGTTGACCTTGACCTTGACCATGGACCTTAACCCATTAATGCGCAAAACGAGAATTTTGTGCACCCAAGTTCACTTGTACGATTCGAATAAAAAATTGGGGCGATTTTCTTCCAAAATCGTATATAGGGGGTTTTCGGAGATGTTCTGTCAGAATCTAGCATTTGTTTTGCATAAAATCTTCAAAAACTCTATTATTTTTTGGGTTTTTTAAAAAAAACTGCGAATTTTTGTTGGTCTTTTGTCTTTTCAAAATTGATTATCTTGTTGTTGCTACTATTGAATGGTCATATAACCTCCAGAAATCGCGGTCCGAATGTCTAGATATTCTCAAAACATGGTTTTGAAAGTTCTTTTTTGCTTTATAGCGGATCCAATATAGCAACCGAATGTCTCGATTTCAACGGATTTTAATTAAAATTAGTACAATGATTATTCCGGAGCCACTAATTTCGAATATTAGAAAAATTTCCAAACTCAATATGGCGGAACGAATATGACGACCAAAATTTCTCGATTTCAACGGATTTGAATGAAAATTGGTACAATAATTAAGGCCACTAATTTTTAATATTATTAAGATTTGGAAATTCAAGATAGCGGATCCATAAAGGGGTTTTCGGGTTGAAACAATTTCTAGGATATAACAAACTAGAACATTTGAGAAGTGTTTAATTAGTAAGTATTTACCCAACGCCGGGTGAAACCGGGTAACCCAGCTAGTGAAATACTATTATAAAAAATAACGTGATAATCTGAGTTGAGAAATGAAAAGGCCCTTTTTAAGTTTTATTTTAAGTCTAACTTAATTTAGTAGATTAGATATGTTTATTTGTATAAAATTATGCAAGTCAAGTGATGGTGCAAGAGTTCGATAACATTGTTTTCACTTCATAGAAATTTACTAATAGTATTGTAATTCATTCATTAACCATAATTATAAATATATGGTATATAAATAAACGCAATCTTGCTTATTAATGTATGCAATGTCTTACTGAATTGTATATTGTACATATTGGAGGTTTGGTACACTTTTACAAAGTTCGTTTTAACAATACTAACCCATTAAGTCCCAAATGTCAGCTTTTTCGCCGCTGCGTTCGGCCGCTATATTTTTAGTGAAAATAGTGTCTGAAAAATATGTGACACACTAATTCCGACGCAAAATTTAATGATCTTTCAGAATCTGACCTCAAAATTTGCAACAATTGTGTGGTTCAAAAGTTGTAAACTAATTTATGCAAAAAAACGTGATTTTGAAAAAAAAAATTTCTGGTTTTTCCAATTTTCCACAAGGAAATCATTTGAAATTTCATTGTTTTCGTGCAAATATCGTGGTCTCGACTCCCAAAGTATAAGCTCCCGTTGTTTAAATGAAGGATTTTAATGTTTAAGCACACAAAATGGCGGTCGGGACACGAAAAGATGAGAAAAAGCTTTCGGAATTTTTTACTCGAAAACAAAGGGTTTTAGAGAAAATTTTTATTGAACAAAAAGTGCTTAGAATTGATTGAGAAACCCGTGTGAATTTTTTCAGAATTTTTCAAGCAATTTTTGGATTTTTGGATTTGATCATTTTTTGAAAAATCAAAAAATCTCATAAAAAATTCTGAAAAAATTCACACGTGTTCCACAATCAATTCTAAGCACTTTTTGTTCTATAATATTTTTCTCTAAAACCCTTCGTTTTCGAGTGAAAAATTCCGAAAGTCAAATTTTCTAACTTATTTTATAATTCAAGATATTTTTTCGCTTGAGAACGAAGGGTTTTAGAGAAAAATATTATAGAACAAAAAGTGCTTAGAATTGATTGTGGAACACGTGTGAATTTTTTCAGAATTTTTGATGAGATTTTTGGATTTTTCAAAAAATGATCAAATCCAAAAATCCAAAAATTGCTTGAAAAATTCTGAAAAAATTCACACGGGTTTCTAAGCACTTTTTGTTCAATAAAATTTTTCTCTAAAACCCTTTGTTTTCGAGTAAAAAATTCCGAAAGCTTTTTCTCATCTTTTCGTGTCCCGACCGCCATTTTGTGTGCTTAAACATTAAAATCCTTCATTTAAACAACGGGAGCTTATACTTTGGGAGTCGAGACCACGATATTTGCACGAAAACAATGAAATTTCAAATGATTTCCTTGTGGAAAATTGGAAAAACCAGAAATTTTTTTTTCAAAATCACGTTTTTTTGCATAAATTAGTTTACAACTTTTGAACCACACATTTGTTGCAAATTTTGAGGTCAGATTCTGAAAGATCATTAAATTTTGCGTCGGAATTAGTGTGTCACATATTTTTCAGACACTATTTTCACTAAAAATATAGCGGCCGAACGCAGCGGCGAAAAAGCTGACATTTGGGACTTAATGGGCTTGTGGCAGCACTATTGCCACAACGAACGCAGCCTTTTTGGCTGGTGCAGGGTCTTGTCAGGCTGGCCAACGTAATTGATGATTTCCGTCTTCTCGCTGCGACCACGAATGGAGGAAGATGCAACCATCATTTTCCGAGCCTATTCATGTGCTTTCATTCTCATGTGCTTTTCCATCTCGTGAATAAAGAATCATTAGACTTTAATATAGTGTTTTACTTTGGCAACAAGCCAGAAACTATAGTGGTGACCCCGACGTGATCTTTTCTTTTCGATTCACGTGGAAAATGTGCGAGCCAGAGGGTGACCTGCGCATCCAGTTGGAGCAGCTTCAAAGGCGGCACGAAGAGCTCCAGCACCAGTTTGCGCTGCAAGCGGCACAGCAACAAGAACGGCAGGAGCAGCAGCATGAGCAACAGGAGGAGCAACGGCAGGAGCGCCCACATGAGCAGCAGCAGGAGCAGCAGCCATCTTCAGGGGAACGAGTAGCCCAACACGTTGGTAGCGTGGCGGTGAAGCTTCCACCTTTCTGGCCAGACAACCCAGCAGTCTGGTTTGCCCAGGTTGAGTCACAGTTTGTTCTAGCGCGAATAACCTCGGAGGAAACTAAGTTCCACTACTTAGTCTCGCAGTTAGATGCGCGCTCTGCGGTCGAGGTTCAGGACATTCTCTCCAGTCCACCGGATCAGAAAAGGTATGCCCATTTGAAGTTAGAGTTGATTCGGCGTCTTTCAGCCTCTAGGGAGGATCGCATCAAACAACTCCTCACGCAGGCTGAGATCGGTGACAGAAAGCCGTCGCAGTTTTTGCGCTATCTGCGCAATTTGGTGGGGACTGAAACAGTCCCGGACTCGCTGCTTCGGACGCTGTGGAGCGGGCGCCTTCCGGGACACGTCCAGGCGGTCATCGCCACCCAGCAGGACGTCACGCTTGATGCTGTGGCGCAGTTGGCCGACAAAGTATTTGAGGTTGTCTCGCAGCATTCTGTTGGTGCAATTTCAACTGAGATGCCTCGTGCCGGCGTAGGAGGTCGTTTGGAGGATCTGGGCAGACAAATCGCAGCTCTCACCGCCAGATTCGAGAAGTTTTCCTCTGACTTCGGACGACCGGAAGGTCGCGGGCACACTCGAGGCGGCAATCGTGCAAGAGGGAAGTCACCAGCTGTCAGCCCTAGCAGATCTTCAGCTTGCTGGTATCATCGGCGCTTCGGTGAGGAGGCGCGGAAGTGTGTTCCCCCATGTAGCTTCTCCCCAAAAGCAAAAGGCAGTCGGTTGTAGAGACGGCTTCTGCCTGCCCAGTTTCGTCAAAGCGTCTCTTTATCTTCGACAAAAACAGTCAGCGTCGTTTCCTTGTCGACACGGGCTCCGATCTGTCCATCTTTCCCCGCCGTCTGCTTCGTGAGCAACGAAATAGGACAACTTTTGATCTGACAGCAGCCAACAGCAGTACCATTTCAACATATGGGACCTACCAAGTAAGTCTTAATTTTGGTTTAAGGCGAGTTTTTTCTTGGCGACTCATAGTGGCCGACGTCGCGGAACCTATTCTGGGGGCCGATTTCTTGGCCCATTATAATCTCCTTCCGGATATAACAAGAGCAAAATTGATTGACGGCATCACTGGTTTAGCTGCCGCGGGCTTTCGAATCAGCTCAGGTCAGTCTAGCATCAAAACTATTGTCAACGCCTCCCCATTTCACAACATCTTGGCGGAATTTCCGGAAGTCGTTCGCCCCCCAGGTGTGCCGCGAGAAGTCCGCCATAACACGCAGCATCATATAAAGACTACCCCCGGTCAGCCAGTGCACTGTCGTGCACGTCGCCTGGCACCTGACCGGCTTCGCATAGCCAAGTCGCAATTCGAGGAGTTGGTTCGCGAGGGTACAGTCCGACGTTCGGAGAGTTCTTGGGCCTCTCCATTACATATGGTGCCGAAGGGGGACAACGGTTGGCGTCCTTGTGGGGATTATCGCTTGCTGAACGCGAGGACAGCGCCTGACAGATATCCAATTCGACACCTGCTTGATTTTTCGCATGCGCTTTTTGGTTGCGAGATATTCAGTGTCATCGATTGCATGAAGGCTTTTACTCAGATTCCGGTTGTTGAGGAGGACATTCCTAAAACAGCGATCATCACCCCATTCGGTCTTTTTGAGTTCATGTTTATGAACTTCGGCTTGCGCAATGCTGCACAAACCTGGCAGCGTTTTATCGATGATGTCCTGCGAGATTTACCGTTCTGCTTCGCATATTTGGATGATATCCTGATTTTTTCCAGAAGTCCATCTGAGCACTCTGAGCATTTACGCACTCTCTTTCAACACCTCTCTCGCTATGGAATAGTTATTAATCCCAGTAAATGTGTGCTAGGTGCATCACAAGTTTCATTCCTGGGTTACTCCGTCAGTAGTGCTGGTTGTCGGCCCCTACCAGGAAAGGTTGAAGCTATCAGGGCTTTTCCACAACCTTCTACAATTCGACAAATGCGTCAATTCCTGGGCATGGTGCATTTTTACCGGCGTCACATTCCTCACGCCGCCGCACTTCAAGCTCCACTTCACGCTCTTCTATCTGGCTCTAAGGTCAAGGGAACTGAGCCCGTTCAGTGGAGTTCAGAATTGGTCCAAGCTTTCACGGCATGTAAGGAAGCGCTAGCCAACGCCACGCTTTTGGCTCACCCGGACTCATCTGCCGCCCTGGCTCTTGTCGTCGATGCCAGTCAACACTCAGTAGGAGCTGCCCTGCAACAGCGATCTCAGGGATCCTGGCAACCACTCGCATTTTTCTCAAAAAAACTGACCTCTTCACAGCAGAAGTGGAGTACTTATGACCGCGAGCTTTTTGCCATTTACGAGAGCATCCGATACTTCCTGCCCATGCTGGAAGCACGAGACTTCACTATTTTCACGGACCACAAGCCTTTGACGTTTGCCTTCACCAAAAAGAAGGAAAAGTGTTCGCCACGTCAATTTAATTGTTTGGACTTTATATCTCAATTCACTTCAGATATTCAGCACATTTCAGGTCGAAATAATATCGTCGCTGACGCTCTCTCTCGCGTCGAAGCGATCAACACTCCATTGGACTTCATTAATCTGGCCCGTTCGCAAGAGAAGGACGCGGAACTCCAAGCTCTTCTGAAGCATGGCTCTGCCCTTCGTCTCAAGAAAATTCCAATTCCCGGTCATGACCAGTCCATCTATTGTGATGTATCAGGAACAAGAGAGCGACCGTATCTCACACCTGCTTTTCGACGCCCAGCATTCAACAGCCTTCACAATCTGAGTCATCCTGGCATTGATGCCTCTCGAAGGCTCACAGCTCAACGTTTTGTCTGGCCGTCAATGAATAAGGATTGCCGAGCGTGGGCCCGCAGCTGTTTACAGTGCCAGCGCAGCAAGGTTTCTCGTCATGTTGCTTCACCATTGGGAACGTTCGATGTTCCTCCGGTACGCTTTACCCATGTTCATCTCGACCTGGTGGGTCCTCTTCCTTCTTCAAATGGCTTTCGCTATGTTCTCACAGCTGTGGACCGTTACACCCGTTGGCCGGAAGCTGCTCCCCTGGTCGATATTTCTGCAGAAGCTGTCGCCAGGACATTCCTGGAAACTTGGATTTCTAGATTCGGCTGCCCTCAGCGTATCACTACAGACAGAGGAAGAGACAGTTTGAGTCTCAATTGTTTCGATCTCTTGCTAATTTGTGTGGTATTTCTTTGTACAGGACGACAAGCTACCACCCACAATGCAATGGCATCATCGAGCGATGGCACCGCACCTTTAAAGCTGCTATCATGTGCTATGAGGACACCTCTTGGACTGACGCACTTCCCCTGGTCTTGCTTGGTTTACGTTCGGCTTGGAAGTCCGACCTTCAGTCATCAGTGGCAGAGCTGGTTTACGGAGAGCCATTGCGAGTTCCTGGCGAGTTTTTGTCTGCAGCTCCAGACAATCCTGAGCCGTCAGATTTTGTGGCTCATCTCCGGAACATCATTACCAGACTTCGCCCTGTTCCTGCATCACGACATGTAACACCTAGAGTGTTTGTCCATCGTGACCTGGCTACCTGCACCCACATCATGCTGCGCACTGATGCCCTACGTGCCTCCCTACAAGCACCCTACACTGGACCATACACAATCCTATCTAGGTCTGACAAGACCTTCGACATCAGCATGAACGGAAAGCGTTCTACTGTCTCTGTGGACCGCCTTAAGCCTGCATACTTCGAGGCTCACATGTTGCCAGCGTCATCATGCATTCCACCATCACCAGTGCAGAGCCCAAGACCTTCAACATCTTTTTCAGAGTCACCTGAAAATTCGGATCATCATGCGGTTACTACTCGATCCGGCCGCTGCGTCCGCTTTCCGGTCCGATTTTTGGAAACCGTAGCAGCTCACTCCGCAGGGGGATGATGTGGCAGCACTATTGCCACAACGAACGCAGCCTTTTTGGCTGGTGCAGGGTCTTGTCAGGCTGGCCAACGTAATTGATGATTTCCGTCTTCTCGCTGCGACCACGAATGGAGGAAGATGCAACCATCATTTTCCGAGCCTATTCATGTGCTTTCATTCTCATGTGCTTTTCCATCTCGTGAATAAAGAATCATTAGACTTTAATATAGTGTTTTACTTTGGCAACAAGCCAGAAACTATAGGCTAATATAAATATGGCTAATCTTTTAATAATTTCTGCCTTATTCGAATTTAACAGTTTTCAGACTTTTCTTCTTTTTCAGGTGATCCTACATTTATTTTTATAATTATTAATTTGTATAAAACAGTTTTATATTATAATCAGAAATATGTATGTGCAAAGTGAGATAATCTCGCCTTTTCAAACACGCGTGAATGGATAGCGTGCATGACAAAATGGATGAATGGTGGCGTGAGTGTAATGCAGCCATGATGTCACGCCAGCCCCAATCCTGGAAAAATTGCAGAGGACACTCGTTTCGGTCTCATTTTGTCGACTCACTAATCTTGCCTTTAGGTGGAAAACCTTTGATAATATGATCTCTTTGTGAATTTCAAAAACTGCTTGGATGATTTCAAGGTAGAAAATGACTTAAAACAAATTCATACTTAAAAAAGCGGCCAAGTGCGAGTCGGACTCGCCCATGAAGGGTTCCGTAGCAGCAAGTAACATAATATAAAAGTTCTTGTTATTATTAGAAAATAATGGTTCACGGTTATGTTTATGAAATTAAATGTTTATTTTTATTTTTATATTTGAGTTGATTGAATGAAAGGTAAATTGCGGTTTACGATTTGTGACGTACAGTAGAACTCCGATTATCCGAACGCCGATTAACCGAATCGATCGCCAATTATCCGAATCGGTCGGTAATATAAAAAAATTAAAACCAAGTAATTTTCCAATTTTTTACTCTGATCGAGATGTTCAAGTGAGCGGTATTGTAGAACTGTGTTTGTTAAACTTAATAAAGTTTATTCTATGTGTGACAGTTCGTTTTTTCTTTATTACCAGTCTATGTCCGATTATCCGAATCGACCCCGGTCCCAATTAATTCGGATAATCGGAGTTCTACTGTATTAAAAAAAAACTACGCTCTAGATCTCTTTCATACCATTTTTCGGTGGAAATTTGTATGGTAATGTACATCATATATTTTTTTTCGTTTTATCATTCTCTTATTTTAGAAGTTACAGGGGGAAGTGTACCACTTTGGAAGTGTCTCTCGCGCAAGCTATTCAGTTTAGAAAACAATGATATTAGAAACCTCAATATCATTTTTGAATACCTATCCATAGATACCCCACACGTATGGGTTTGATGAAAAAAAATGTTTGAGTTTCAGTTCTAAGTATGGGTAACCCCCAAAAATTTATTGTTTTTTTCTATTTTTGTGTGAAAATCTTAATGCGGTTCACAGAATACATCTACTTACCAAGTTTCAACAGTATAGTTCTTATAGTTTCGGAAAAAAGTGGCTGTGACATACGGACGGACAGACCGACAGACATGACGAATCCATAAGGGTTCCGTTTTTTGCCATTTGGCTACGGAACCCTAAAAAGAGATAAAAATACCGAAAAATGCTGAAAAACGGTTTTTCGATATTTTGATCCTGTTGCACCAAATCTAAAAATCTGAAATAATTCATGGATATATAGCTTGACATCCAGAAAATAATATATGTATTTTTTTTTCGTCGTTTCTTTTTTTTTTTAATTGAATTTTAAAAATTTGAATTTTCCACGAACAATTTCAAAAAAAATATCATGTTGTAGCTGACAAAAGACCCTATAATTTGAGAAAAAAAGAATTCTATGCGTCCATAAGAAGCCGAGATATCGTCAAAACACTGAAAATCACGTTTTAATTTTTCTTGAGGTTATGTGAGGGTCTATGGGTCTGAAAATTTCAGTCCGTACTCCGAAAATATTCGAAAGAAATCTTTATTTGTTCTCTGGCATGTACCGAATGCCACTTGTTTAATTTTCGAATGTGGAAACTGTGCAACTGAAGTCCGAGAGAGTGCCAACAAATTTCTCATCGTCATCAGTATTGTTAAATTGCTTCACTATATTCTACCTAACACGGCATCTTTAAAAAAAAAAAAAAAAAATTGCTATTTCCGTTTATATGGTTCTAAATAGCTGCTGTTTATGTGGTCCTAAATTGCTGCGGTACTTTTTTACAAGATTTTTCTTTTGCACGGTTTTTAAAATAAGGAATATAAAAAAAATATTGGTAAACATTTTGACTGCATACATATTTCTGCCATTTTTGAATTTCGTTTACAATAAAAATAAAATAAGGTAATAGAGTTTATTTAGGACTGAAATTCGGTACTAGTTTTCACCAAAATAACCCGAATGTTGAATGTTGAAAGGATTTATAGGCTATGAAAGTTATGACATAAATTCTATTTTTTGTTGAATTTTTAAGGATATTGATTTCTTCTTTCTATATGAAAATTGAATTACATATACCTTATATATTTGTCATTTTACAAATAGATTTCTACTTTTATGTTGGTTTTTAAGATATATTTAATTCTATTTTAGGTTGAAATAAATGACTAAATTATTTTTTCGATAAACAAGGTTTTACGTATACAAAATCCCGATTTCGATTTACACGGTTTTCTGAAGAACCTACCTACTGTGTAAATCGGGGGATAGGAGTATTCATAATCTCAAGGACTCTCATTACGTGGCCTCTTCATCTAAAATGTAAACACAATTTCCAAATTAAGTGCAGTCGCCAGCAGCTGGCATTGTGCAGTGAAGTAAGCCTACAACAGAAGACTAGAAGCTCTACAAATCACAAAAAGAAAGTTGCAAGATACACTTTGCATATAAAGCTTTCTGAAGTGGGTCAAGGAACCTTTGTGGGTCATTGTTAAGTCGCAGAGATGTTTTCTTCCGCTTGGTAATATATACTAGGTACATACGTGAATATATAAACCCTCTCTACTCGAGTATTTTGTAAACTTGAAAAACTTTCCCTCAGCCTTTGTACGAGGTGAAGGCATTTCTATAAAAATTCTTCGAATGTAGCAGAAAAGCATAACCAAAATTTGCCTCCAACAGCGAGAATTTCGTTCAAATATCGATTTGGCAAATTTGTATACGCTGTAAGTGCATTCATGTCAAATGAAGTTATGTTATCTTGGTACAAAAAACGGGGTACATAAATTTGATTTTCGTAAAAAAAAAAAATAAGACAAGAAAATTATTTAAGATCTGCACAAAGAATTGCAATTTAACTAAATGTTAGTAAAACTTCTTTATCATTTATTAAAAGGATAGTTGTTTGTTTGTTTTTTTTCACATTTTTCTCACTGTAAGTGATAAGGATGACAAATTTAGAGACAAGCCTGTACTTGTTTTTAATTACAGAAACTGCAAGCTCGAAAACTAACATCTAAGATCTATTTTTTAAGTGACGAACTTAATGCATTGCCTGTAAATAAATTACCATAGCCAATTTGACTGCAGTTTCCGTTCAAGAGATTTTTAATGCAATTACTAACTGCATAAATATTATGTACACGTATTATACATTATTTAAAAAAAAAACCTGATTTCAATTCAAACTTTGATCTTAGATTTTATTCTTATATTCCTTTATGCAAAATGTATTTTATTAAATATGTTATAATAAATTCCTAATAGTTCTCTATTCTATCTTCTCTAACGGCATATCTTAAAAATTGTTTCAACCAATTCAAAGTTAAGGTGTGAGTCTTTATGTTACTCTATGTGTGTTTGATAGAGAACCATAACCAAACCATACCCCGATCAAATTTAAGACTATTCGTAAAAATATGTGATTCAAAACTTTATCCTTTTTGTTCCCGATGCGTCTTTAGATGAATTAGGGTTTATTTATAAAATTACGCGCCAAGAACATACAAATAATTTTGCTTCCACGGTATCCACTGTCATATCTTATGAGCTTGTTATTTTTAAGTTTTCAGTAAATATATTATTTATTATTATAATTCAATCTTTACGTTATGGAATGGCGTTAAAATTAAAACAAAATCAGTATTCTAATAGCTTACTCGTGGTAGGAATTGTCATTTAACTAAACACTTAACCACTACCACATTAACACGCTCAACCCGATGCGTTTTTTCGAAGTCTATATGGTGGGCGAGAGCTCGACATTCTACTACTGTGATCAAAATATAATAAGACTTTTTCCATTTAAATCGCACGGGCTTATCCAAATGAGTAATTTTTTTCTTAGGGTTGGTAGCACTCTAACTTACATCTGCGTTAAATTTCATGCCAATATCTTCAGTAGTTGATGAGATACGCTTGTTTACTTTCATCGCAATCGCAATACAATCGCATGGGTGGATGCTATGCTAAGAGAGCGAGAAATCGCATCCATGCTGGGCAACACCTCTGTGCCCATTAGGCCAGTCAGAGGATCCCACAAGGCGGGGTACTGTCGCCATTGCTTTGGTCTCTGGCTGTGGATGACCTCCTAGTCAAGCTTTGTGGGCTTGGCTACCACGCTGTTGGCTATGCGGATGACCTGGCAATAATCGTTACGGGTAAATTTGACTCAACTGTCACAAGCTTGATGAGGTCCGCACTTCGTGTAGTCACTGACTGGTGTGTCAGTGAGCACCTAACCATCAACCCGTCTAAGGCCGTCCTGGTACTTTTTACAAAAAGGTACTGTCTGAACGGTTGTTGAATATTCCAATGAAGTAAAATACTTAGGTATTTGGCTGGATAAGCGGCTAAATTGGAATACTCAACTAAATTACTCATTAAATAAGGCCACGCGAGTCATGTGGGCCTGTAGGAGACTTTTTGGTAGGACATGGGGTCTCAACCCAAAGATGATCCTGTGGTTATACAATACAATTGTCAAGCCAATTGTTGCTTACGCCGCCCTTGTATGGTGGCCCAAGGTTCAACAGCAGATGGCAATTGCTAAGTGCAACAAGCTACAACGGCTTGCTTGCCTCTCCATAACAGGAGCCATGAGGACTTGTCCAACACTCGCTATGGAGGCGATAGTAGGACTCGAACCCCTGCACTTTTTCATTTTGAAATCAGCTGCAATTAGTGCTCTGAGAGTGCAAATTACATCCAAAATGCAAATTGCTGACAATGGTCACATGAGCATCCTGCAGCGCATCCCTGACTTAAGAATCTGTTATATAATAGACTACATGACCAGGGAACTGAGCTTCGGGAGGAGATTCAGGATTCTCATCCCTGAACGTGCAGACTGGAATGGCGGCGGCCTAAGTCTGGACCCCAGAACTCTCAGTTGGTTCACAGATGGCTCAAAAACGGAACATGGTGTTGGTGCTGGTGTCTATGGACCCAACACCAAGGTCTCGATAGCAATGGGCAAATGGCCCAGCGTTTTTCAGGCTGAAATCCATGCCATTGAAGCCTGCGCCCTTCTCAACATTAATAAGAGACTTAAAAGTGCCAATATCACTATCTTCTCCCATAGCCAAGCGGCCCTCAAGGCACTCTCGTCATGGCGTTTCTCGTCTAAACTTGTTAAAGAATGCTTTGATACTCTTCAACACTTAGCGATTTCCGACAGGGTTACCCTCTGTTGGGTACCGGGACACTCCGGCGTTGAGGGAAATGAGGTTGCTGATGAACTTGCCAGGGAAGGTTCATCATTTCGATTCAAGGGTCCTGAGCCCTTCTGTAGCATTGGCTGGTCTTCGTCCAAAGCTGTGATAGAAGAATGGGATCCGGCAAGCTAAAGAGCTCGTCAGACCCTATACCTACACTGAAATCAATGCTTTGAGTAAAGCGGATCTCAGACTGTTGGCAGGTTACCTAACTGGCCACCATGGGCTAAGATACCACCTATATAAAATAGGTCTGTCAAATGAGACGGATTGTCGTTTGTGTCTTGAAGACGACGAAACTAGATCACACATTTTGTGTGCTTCTCCGGCTTTAGCACGGTTAAGAAGAAAGATCTTCGGTCAGGAGTTCCTGGACTCGGCTGAAGCTCGTTCATCTTCTGTAAAAGACCTTCCGACGTTCCTTAGGGTAGCAGATCGTTTTTTACTGTAAAGGGGCTTCGGCACAAAAGACCGTCTGGTCGCAGTGCCCACCATGAGGGTTACCCCTAACAATAATAATATAATACTTTCATCTAAAAAAGTGCATTTTTCGATTTTAAGTGAACAAATTCAGCTGAGAAGTTGCTTCAAAAGTGGAATTTCGCCTTCTGAAACGTTGGAAAAGTTTAATAAGGCTTTTGATGATAATCCACTGCTCAGAGCAAACGTCGACGCTGTTTTTTTTTCATCTGCATGAAACTCTCTAAGTGACAAAAAGCGTGAATATTGCATTCGTTTATTTATATATTTATTTATTTATAAGTAAGCAAAATTCCTCTAGAAGTCCGAAAAACAGTCGTGCATAACAATAGAACCGTATTCTATTTCTTTAATAATTCGTATGGTGTCCTTTGTTTTCTAGCACTTCAGCACATATATGTGGCACAGAATCTAGTAATTTAACGATCATGTGCATGGGTACTCTTTCCCACTCTATTTTGATAGAGAATAACAAATATATGTCTGGGACCGTTAACCACTTAAATTTTGCTTAACCCTCAAGAGAAGCACTATAGCGGCTTCTTAATTAAGAAGCACATGGGTATGCCATATCCGTATACCTTTGATAATTAATATCTTTTGATTCAATTATCCGATTTAATAAATTTTGTTTTTAAATTAAACCTCAGACAGTATGAAAAAAGACTATATTTAGAGAATGTTATAATTTCTCCCACTCAGAGTCATCCTCTCAACGTAACCATTTATGAGGGACAAACACTTTCTATTCATCCCTGGGTATCCCATACCCAGTGCTTCTCTTGAGGGTTAATAATGCTCCACAAGATTTCTATTGAGTCCAAATCGGGGGATTGTGGGGGCGTTACGTTAATGAAGTCCATTTTTTTAATCCAATCCTTCACCATGTGTGTTTCGAAAATTAAGTTTGAGGTCTCACGATGATCCATTTGAGAAAAGAAACTGTGTTAGGCAATCGGGACAATCGGATGACTATCAAATTGATTTCATAAAGTTCAATTTTTAAGTGACTACAGGACATTCAAAATAACTCTTATAAAGTGGTTTTAACTGCCACTTTAAGAAGCCCTTTGAACTAAATGAAAATGATATGTTACTTTTGCCTATTTTACTTTTATATGTAATTCGATATATTTGAGAACTTTTGTCGATTACTGATTATTTGGTTTTTTCAACTTATTAGACTAAGTTTCTTTGAAACGCAATTAACAACAAACAACTCGGATGTAGCTATTGTTAACAAAAAATTCGATATTCTTATTTAAATCTTAATTCGAATTCTTTTTTCAGTAATCCTTATTATAAAAGTTTCCGAGAAAAAATATACTGTTTTTTTAAGATTTCCATTCAAAAAACTGGTTTTATTAGACTATAATGCAAAGTATTTTTATTTTTATCCGCACAGGTATGCAAAACTTCCGGGATACAAACTTTTACGCTTTGGCATATGCGTGCTTTATTAACATTCATAACTTTTGCTTATTTCGATTATGATGATTCAATGACCAAGCGTCATAAAAATTTGTCCAGTCTCCTTTTATCTCCAGACTGTACCATGAAATATTTCAGATTTACTCCTTTTTGATAATTTGATTTGAGTTTGATTTTTGTTGTTTCTCACTTACAATGTTTTAAATTTAATTTGTTAATTTAGTCTTGATTTCTTATTAAAGGTGCCACTAACCATCATCTGAAAATAAAATAAAATAAAATAAATTTTAATAGAATACTTGCAATACAAATAAAGATAAGTAACTGGATAAAAATTGTCTTTAAGACTTCTTGTTATCGATCAATTGCACACAACATAAATAACAAAAACAACAAAATGGGTGTACATCAGCAAAAGTAGGTTAAATAAACAAATCACCACAAATCTATGAATTTTTGCAGGGCCTCTTACGGTTAATTTGGTGCAGTCCAGTTTTTCAATGAGAAAACCATCCAGAGACTTAACCCTACTTAGGGCTACATATGCTTGCCCAACAGCGAAAAGCTTTGAGCCCAAAAGACTGAGTGGCATCAGTGTGTATATAAAAATCAGGGCACTAGGATGCTGTTGTTTTATTAGCATTTCCCCTTCTACACGGAACTAAAAACGCCCATCTCGCCGAACAAGACGGGCAAGCTCTTATCATTAACTTTTTGCCATCAACATTGCGAGCCCATCAAAACGAGCTCAAACACGACGCGTCTACTGTTCGCAGTTCAGGAGTTCCTTAACGAACTGACCCGGACCGTGAATAATATAATTCCATATTCCAAACCATCTTGAATTTCAAAATGTTGGTCAAAAATTTGAGATCCGCAACCTCAGGAACGCTTAAGTATCAACTTTGAGCTGGATCGGACAATAAATTTCAATATCTGTCCGCCATAAAATCATTAAAATGTTTTGTCATCGGAACTAGACGTGAATTCAAGATTTCAACCCAAACGGATAATCGAAAATGGTTCAAAATTGATATGCAAGACCTAAACAAACGAAGTTAAATAATACCAAGTATTCCATTCAGGATACAGGTATCAGAATAAAAACAAAGAAAATTCATAGAGCAACCGAATACTAGTGCTTTTCGATTATTATAAAGTACATAAAATAGTTCATAATAATTAATAAGATTTCTTTCATTGATTTATCCGATTCCTATAAAATGTCAAAGGAATATAAAGTACCTTTAGGTCTTCAAAACAACAAAGAAAGTTTATCAAAAAATCACCTCGGTTTTTTATGCGCACGTGGAACATTAATAGCTGGTACATATCTTTACCTATGCGTCTTATATATTTTTAAATATAGAGGTTATACCACAATTTAAACATAATGTTTCATACTAATATAAAAAAGAAGCATTTCATACAGTATTATCACAGATGATACGTCCAGGGTGTTTAGGCTCGTTTTTGTGTTCGCATTCCACTCGAATGAAGAATGAATTGCTTGCCTGCTACAAAATTTCTCTATTTTCACATATTTCCACGATCCAAGGTCAGTGTTACAGGAGGAGAATAAGCTAGTGGTAGTAATAATTTCATGTATTTTTAGAAAACTTATTTAACGCACTTTCATCTAAGGCGGTCGCCGATAAGTCCAACCGCACAGAGAGAAATTCCTGAAACATGTCTCAGAAGTATTCGCATGCATGCATGCGTTTATATTAAAATGGTGCCATCGAAACCCGTACGGGATGCTATTATTAGAAACTGCTCCAAATTTACTCACTGCTAATTCAAAATGCTTGCGTTTGACGTATCGCGCCGACATTTACATGTTGCGATCCTCGAGTGTTAAGTCGGCTGACATCTCGCCTCTCCGTTTATATTCGATGAGCTAAAAAATAGCCACCCATGACCATACAACTTTGTGTGTGTGTGTGCGTCTGCGTCTATTGGGCTACGAGATATTCCAAATGTGTCCTCAGTCTGACAATGCCATTAAGGGGACTGTCCGATTTTTTTGCTTCAAAAAATCGATTTATTTTTTTTTCGCTTAATCAATAGTTTATACTTTTAAAAATAACTTGTAAAAATTTGGAACCGATATCTTGAGCGGTTCAAAAGTTACAGGTCATTTAAGAGGCGTGCCTCCCGTCGCGCGGCCGTCTAATTCGATGAGCCGGAGAACAGGTACGAGCTATGAAACGCGTGTGAATAGCGTTCGGATTTGTGGCCTTGAATTGATGAATGAAATATAAGGAGGTAGGTATTTAGTTTAGACGTTAGTAAAAAAAATCCCGACTAAAGTCCACTTTCTTCGTGAGAAAATACACTTTTTTCTAGCCAAAATGCACTTTAAACTTTGACGGTGAATTTCTCCGTTCGTCGGAATTGATGGCGGTTGCGCTAATTACAAGAAAACGGCTCATGATTTTATCTTGAAACTTGGCACACTTATTATTATAATATATACGCCCATTGTAATAGAATCACATTTTTTTTTTTTTTTTTTTTTTCAAAGATATTGCCAAAAAACTAAAAAAAAAATGACGAAAAAACGACTTTTTTTTTCAAGTGTCCGCCATTTTGTATGTTTTTTCCCATTTTAAAATCTGTCCCTATTACAATGGGCTAAATAGTGTAAAGTTTTAATAAATTTATGAATTTTTCATTTTTGTTCACCTGAGGCAAAAAGACTCGCGCAACAAGCGGACGGAGCGGCAAACTTTGAAGAGCTGGAGGGGGGGGGTTCCCGGTTCCGGAGTGACTCAACAAAATTCTCTAATGTAGTCGAAGGATCAATAAAACGTTTTAAAATCGTTGTCATACCTTCAGTAGTTTTCTTGAAAAAAAATAATTAAAATGACCTATTTTTTGGCTTAAAAAATCGGACAGTCCCCTTAACACAAGATATATAAACAATTAACTAGCACAAATAGTCGCATCAAGTTCAAATCCCTAAAATTATCTATAGACATAGTCATGAACTTAGAATTATAAACCCTTGATATGTTTAATCATTTGAGGCAAAATTCTTTAGATCGTCTATTTAGCATTCGCTTTAATTAAATTTCTTGGAGCTGATTTTTGGAACTCATTCATTTATCTAATTATACCTAAAAAAACAGCATGGTGCTAGGGACACTTCTGCGAAAATAACCTCGGAATATAAAATTTTTTCAAAACCATCACACTTGAAATACGTTGACACTGAAACGTATTATTTAACTTAATAATAATAAGCAATGGCTCATAAACATAAATAAATTTCATATTGATGTCGATGAAACTTCGCTTTCGATTTATTAGATTACTATGACGAGATCTTATTTTAAAATAATATTGTATAATTAATCTAATCTAATTAATGTAATTCGATTATACAAGTCTGACTCAAAAATATTTAAGTACAGTTGAAGTCATCAACGGCATCACAATCTAGAAAACCCCTAGATTTCTAAAGGGGTTAAATTTCAGAAGCAAAATTGTACGCACCACCTAACTAGTGCATTTAAATAAAAGCTTGTAAAGCGCTGCCTTTAAACACTTGGTAAAATTACACTGTTCAACAAAATTTAAAAAAATCCAAAATGCAAGAATAAAATAGGTCGTGTCCTTATAAATTTAAGCCGCTAATTGCGAAATTTAATTCAGTTTTTCCCCTAGACGTAATTGATTTCTTTTTGTTTTCAATTAAAGTTCGGTGATATTATTATATTTTGCGATATATTTCATCAAAAATATGGCAGAAAATATTCAGAAATGATTCGTAGTGTGAATTTAGTTCCCTAAAAGATGCGTTTCTTCATCTAGTTCTCCCTACACGTGCACAGATATTTAATTAACTAATGGATGATACTGGCCAGGGGATTGTTTACGCATTTTATGGACCCTTGTCTTTTCGAGTTATCCTCGAAAAAGGGTTTTGTGATTTGTTGAGTCACTTTTCATGGCTCTTTGTCTGATTCTGCAGATCTGCATATGAGTAGTAGTTCCTGGTATAAATGAAAGAAGTAATATAAAAGAAAGAGGCGCTTGGATTGTAGGATCAATTCGCTACAGGGCATGGCCACGGGTTGACTTTATTTTGTCTACCGGGAAAAAACTTTAACAATATATTCCGCGAGTATTCGGTTGCTTTGTTAGAATAAAATAAACTGTTAGAGAGTATGGAAAAGTGTAGGAGTAAAGAAACTGTTAATCAATTTTGTTACGTGTTTCGACACACGTGCGCAGACAAAAACGGAATATAACTCCTTTGGTTGAGGAAATTTACCGGGTGCTCTATAGGCATGTGTGAAAACTTATGAGCTACTATTTTTTAACAAATGAAAGGATAGGCAAAGTATGAATGTTTTTTTTATAAAACAATGTTGTCATTTTTATTTCATGTCCATTTTATTTCAAAAAGTTTCATCTATCTGATAGACAAACACAATTTGGAAAAATACTGTGAAAAATGTGATTCATTAATTATATAGGTACATTAAAGATCATTGTTATGAAAAGAACCCGAAAACAGTAGAGGACCTTATTAAAGAAATTAAGAAGATCGTCAATGGCATTTCACATGAAACATTAAAACGTGTTTTTAACAATTTCAGAAAGAGTTTGGATATTTGTGCTAGTTCACCTCAGACAGCTCTCATTTTGAAAACATACGATGGAAGAGCTATTAGCTTTAGATGAACGTTTTCCTTTGGAAGAGGACCTTGCAAATTTTTTAAATTTCCTTAAAACTTATCTCCAGTGACGACATCGCTCAAAAATTTACTTGGATGGGCAAACAGAAAAACAAGGCTGCAAAAAATTTGCAGATTGTATTTGCAATTAAAAGTAAGTATAGTATTATCAGTAGCTTATCTTACTAAATTACGCAATGTGGTTCCTTAATCTAAAATACGATTTTTCAATTTTTATTTTCAGGTGCATTTTCCAAAAAAATTTACAAACCTGCCTGAGGATATCATAAATATAGAGAACTCAATGTAAATAAATATAATATTTTTATTCTAGGTACCATGAAAAGTATTTTTTTAACCTTTTTATAGATAATGTTTTTTTAATTATCCACACCTTTTTATAATAGAAGTATTTCATAACTCCTACTTTCCTAAACGTATCGATTGCCATATTTATATTGGGTTGGCACGAAAGTAATGAGACACTCTAGAAAACTCTACTCATGTTGTTTTTCTAATCAATTGTTTTCGACCATATTCTAGTATGTTATAGAACATTCTAGGTGCTTCAGTCCTAGGGGTATATAAAAGCGCAAGCACGATTAATTCAGTCAGTTTGAAGAAAACTGGATGAGCGACAAGTTCGAACTCTATACCTTTACGAGTATTTGTTAGGCCATAGTGCGCGAGCTGCGGCAGACAACATCAACACTGCATTTGGCTCAGATACTACAAGTCACGCAACAGTGTCTCTTTGGTTCAAACGCTTCAGTATACGAGACCGAAGCCTCGAAAGTCAGCCTCGCTCGGGACGACCACCAGCTTTCGACAATGATGATTTGCGCCGTGAACTGCAACAGAAGCCGGATGCAAGCACTCGTGAATTAGCGACAAAACTCCACTGCAGCCATCACGCTATAGAACATCACCTGCATGAGCTCGAATATAGGAGAGTTTTATCCCGATGGACACCTCATGCCCTCACAGACGCCATTCGTGCTGCTCGGGTCGCCGTCTGCCAATCGCTACTACTTCGACCGCGCCGGAAGGAGTTTTTGGAGGATTTGGTCACAGGAGACGAGTCGTGGGTTCTCTACGAAAACAATACGCGCCGTGCCTTCTGGCTGCCACGAAAGGAAGACCCACCAACTCAAACAAAGCAATATCAAAACCGCGGCGAAAAAGTTCTATTGTGCTGCTTTTGGGATTCTCAGGGCATGCTGTTTTATGAATTATTACATAATGAAACAGTTAATGCTAACACATATGCGGCACAGCTCGATAAACTAGCCACAGCTATCAAAACAAAAAGACGAAAAAGAGCCAATGTCATTTTACTTCATGACAACGCCCGCCCGCACACTGCATCCACCACCCGTCAACAACTGCAGGGCTTAGGCTGGGACACGGTACCTCATCCACCATATTCCCCAGACATTGCCCCTTCAGACTATCATTTATTTAGAGCCATGAAAAATTATTTGCGTGATAAACGCTTTAACACTTTTAATGAAGTTGAAACCTACGTAGCCACCTTCTTCAACTCACGGCCCGCTGAGTTCTGGGCAACAGGCATCCAGTCCTTGCCTATACGTTTGGCAAGAAGTCATAGGTGCTCACGGCGAGTATTTGATTGACTAAATGTATAGTAAAATGAAAATGTTAGAATTTAAAATGTAAAAACAAACTGTCTCATTTCTTTCGTGCCAACCCGATACTTTCTTGTTTAATTACGTGCATGCCGTATGCCATAATTTTACAATCTTCAGTTGAAGACATGAAATGAAAATCGCACAGAATACCAAACAACTGAAAGAATCCACTAAACGTTTAAAATGGGTTGACATATTTATATGAAGTAGATGGGTACCTATTCTAATAATTAAATTTAATGATAAGTTTTTTATTAGATTTTCATTATAAGGTTTCAGTTAGTACACAAAGTTAGCTGCAAATCTGAAAGATTTTGCTTTTGCGAAAAAACAGTCTTTTAAATAACGTATAAGAATATTGAAAGAACTAAGAGAAATTGTAAACAATTCAATTTACCTTCTCGAAACGTGAAAAGTAAGAGAAACAAGAAATCATTCGATTCGCCTTCTCGAAGTGAGAATATATGATGACTTTCTTCACTTTCATGTCGAAAATATTTTGGAATCGATTTCGCAGATGAAGTTTTCTCGAATTGTGTGCTTCGATTTCGTATCAAATTGTTTGCTAAGTAGTAATGAAAAATATAATGTGCAACTCGGGCGATGCGTAACCGATTGCACACGCTGGCAGCATTGGACGCACAAGCGGAGCGTTGCACGATATACTACTTCGAAGTTATCTGAATGATAAACTAATCGTTTGTTAATTGTATTGTACTGAATTTTCGGCGCGCGTATATTACTACTCACAATTGACCAACTCTTTTACTGGAAAATATAATTGTAATAAAACATGATACATTAATTTAAATAAGATGTGATTCAGAATCATTCTGTCTTTGGGTTTTGGAACATAATTTCTGCATTTTATTAGAATATTTCGTTGCCAAAAATTGCTTGTAACTATTAGTAACGGTTATTCAATATAAATTCTATAATACATTTCGATGTACGTACAACAATTTTCTGCACAGAATTAATAGTGCTCTTCAAGATATATTCGTGACAAAGGACATTATTCCAGCTTGATTGCACGTGATTTCACAAAGGTAATCCCTCTTTGCACTAGAGGAGCATGTAGGCAGAATGTCACGTCATCAGCTCAATATATCGAGCTATTTCACCATTCTTATTTTATTTGTCGGCTTCTTTCACAAGAATGAACTACAAATTGTTGTTTTTCCCTAGTTTGCCCTTCAGCCATTTCCATCAACAAGGAGGAGATAAAACAGTTTGCTTACTTTTGAAGATATTGAAAAAACATCTTAACTTAGGGATGCCCGGACAGTCTAGCAAATTATCATTTCATTTTTAGATCGAATGCGAAAAGCGGGGCAACGACAACCCTCTTATTAAGTTTCTGACCTATTTCTACAAAATTTCATGCTATTTTTAGATCAACCATTCCAACATTGAATAGTCCCAGAAAATTTACAAATTAGAGCAACTCAAGCTACATAAAACAAGTCCTGGTAAGGTAAATAAAGATTTGAAAGCTTTCGAGATTATTGATAAATTTTGGGCACGCTTTTTATATCATAGTTTTTTCAGAACAAACATTATCACCTTCATAAAACACAATCTCAAGAAATATCCCTTATAGTTATGAGATTTAATTAATTTACATAAGTTTCTTGCACCCATCCCCATACACTTTCGCCAGATTGCAGTACTTGGAGGCTATACATATTTATGTACCACAATAAAACGTTAAGTTCACAGATAAAAGAATAGAAATAAGTTTTATCTCCCCCGGCCACACTTAATCAAATTAACACGGTATTCACAAAAAAATATGTAGGTTTAATTTTAGGAAGATTACGTAGAAAGTGGCCCGTACAGTTGGCTGATTGCCCTACATATACAAAGTTTTCGTTTTGCCGAGAATGCCAAGCGGAATGCACTGCTCA
Source organism: Dysmachus trigonus (assembly GCA_949715965.1). NCBI lineage: Eukaryota > Metazoa > Arthropoda > Insecta > Diptera > Asilidae > Dysmachus > Dysmachus trigonus. The sequence continues at coordinate 30,811,787 of OX454321.1, read as the reverse complement.
TTGTTGGTTGTGCTGGCGTAACAAACAATCTTCCCAAATTTTTATTAATTATAAATTAAAATAAAACATCCCAAATTATTTGGTGAATCAAAACGACAATCGTATTTATATATACATATGTATATATATATTATTTTTACCTTACGTGTTTGGTTTGCCGACAGGAAAACAATTCAGGTGGAGTGACTATACTTTTTCTTAATCATATTCAGAAACAAGAAAATTACTTTACACTCTTATATTTCTGGGAACATTAACCCATATGAAGGTATTATTTGGTCTAATTTATTCAGGAAATAGAAGAAATTTACTTATGTTCACGTAAGCTGAAACAATGCAAAAACATTCTGGTATTTCAGTCCTATTAGCATTTTTATTTATACAGAATTCATTTGAATATGTAATTTTACGGCTTAGAAATGTCACCACATTTCACTAAAACAAGAATTATCAAAACACTAGTATACTTAATATTTCCGAAAAAAAAAATTAAACAAATACTTACAAACAAAATTTATTACAAAAGGATTCTCTAGTGTCTAAACTGATTGTTTAATTAATAACGTAAAGTATGAGGACAAGCAGAAATTGTCAGAAATTGCAATAATAAGGAATTTGCCTCGCCTTTTTAAATAGATCCCTGTAGCTCGAATACTGTAAACATGTGCGAAAATTGGTCGTAAAAATAAATGTTATTTAAATTTCACAAAAGTACTTATGCAGTTTCTGCATTACAATGATCTTACCGAGTAAAAATTACATCAACATTTACAACAAATGACAGCTTATTTGACAGTTATTCCTATGAAATCCGGCGCCTCTAACGGCCATATTGACCATCCATCAAATTTTATCCTATTTAAACCCACTCGGAAAATTATTCACACTAACGCTCAACAACACACGGTTTATAGGTAACGCCAAGTCCGTAGGGCGTAGGGCGGCAAATTAAAAAAAAACAAAAAAAACAAAAAAAACAAAAAAACAAAAATGGAAAATGAGATTTAGAAAAAGAATTACAAAAAATATTTATCAAGTAATAAAATATTTTGCGGGTGTATCTAAAGGAGAAAAAGTTGACAAACCCAATACTCAAGAGGAAAGCGAGTACCACACTCCTTTGCGGTCTAAAATTCATGAGTGTAAACCTTGCTTTAGCTCTTAGCATTTGAGTATAAGCATATTGCTCATGATGAAGATATATACCACGCGTTTTTTGAAAATCGATTTTCGGCTCAAACTATATCTTTATTTTCAACCTATGATGTGAAAATTAATATTTCCTTAAAAGTTTTAATTTTTAGGTATTATATTTGGTCCTAATTTGGGGTTTTTGGGGCGGCAAAATATCGGTGGCGTGCCATCAGTGAAGCTGATAATTCGGCTCTGAAGACACACTGACATAATGTATAAGAACTTATTATCCGCGTCAAGGAACACAAAATTTTATCCAAAGTTTTACAATTGTTCTACGAATCTACGAACAGACTAGATTTAAATTTTCTTATATGGGGAGAATCACGTCAACTGTCCCAGCGCCGCGGTGGACGGCCCGCGCGGGCGTCAAACACGACGTTTTCAACTCGTCGTTTCGGTGTCAAAACTTTGATAAAAAAATTATCTAAAAACATATTCTTACGTATTTTTCCAGTGGTGGCATCAGTTTTTCGAAAATTTGCTCCCATAACCTCGAAAAATGCACTTGTTTGAAAAACACGTTTTATCTCCATGATCTTCAACTTTTGGAATTTTTTTGATAGTCTAGATCGAAAGATGAGACATTTTTACGTAGATATCGACAATAAAAAAAGGGGTTTTTCGTTTTTATAACGTATTTAAACGACGAACGAGACGATGCGAGCCGGGCCATGCGCGGCAGCAGCGCGCCGTCTGCTACCGTCTCTCTGACTGGATGTAAACAAATACACCTAACCGTGACGGTTTGCGCGTGGCCCGGCCGCCGCGGCTCGCATCGTCTCGTTCGTCGTTTAAATACGTTATAAAAACGAAAAACCCCTCTTTTTTTATTCTCGATATCTACGTAAAAATGTCTCATCTTTCGATCTAGACTATCAAAAAAATTCCAAAAGTTGAAGATCATGGAGATAAAACGTGTTTCTCAAACAAGTGCATTTTTCGAGGTTATGGGAGCAAATTTTCGAAAAACTGATGCCACCACTGGAAAGCTGAGGAAAAAATACGTAAGAATATGTTTTTAGATAATTTTTTTATCAAAGTTTTGACACCGAAACGACGAGTTGAAAACGTCGTGTTTGACGCCCGCGCGGGCCGTCCACCGCGGCGCTGGGACAGTTGACGTGATTCTCCCCATATTAAGAACTGTTATACCTACTAACTGAAAACCTTAATGACTATGGTGACAAATACATCAATTTCTTTCCAAAAAAAGAACCTCTTGAAAATGGCAAGTTTCAACTACGATTTACACTATAACTATCATTCAATTAGCTTTGAATACATAAGTTTTAACGAATTTCTTGTCCGTTTCAAAACCCAAAAAAAAACATTGTCGAAAAAAAATTTTACTTCCATGTTCCAAATGAAATGCTAATTGTACTACCTTCTAGTGTTTTTTCCACAATGCGTCTGTAAATTTTTTGTTCGTTCACCATAACTTTTGTAAAATGCACTGTTTTTAATCTAATTTTAACCACCTCATTGAGAACTCCAGGCGTATTGATAGTAGTGCCGATTGGGTAAGTTCTTTTCGAAATGGGAGACTGTTAGAATTAAAACTTCATGTGATTTTCTTGAAAATAGGCACATAGGGTTTCCGAGTTTGCTGATTTCAATTCTGCTGTCAAAATTTATGAATTAACGATTGAAATCCGTAAAATTCTAATCTTAATGCGATTTTCGGGTATATGATTTCAAAATTGCTATCAAAATTTATTAATTCATGATAGCAATCTGTTAAATTCTAAATTGTTAGTCTTTTTCGTGAAAATTACGAGGTACATTAAGCTTATCGTGGTCACTGATTCAAAATTTGTTGTCAAAATGTATGCATTCAAGATGTCGATATGCTAAATTCTAAACTTAACTCGTTCGCTACCACGGTTTCTTGGGAAAACGTCCACCACAACCATAAGGTATAAAATTACACCAATTGTAATAAACTTTACGTATATATATTTAGAACTAATCTCATCTAATTAATATTATTTCAGACCAAGCGCTTTCTTCATATATTTTAATGTTTTAAAACTTAACAATTGTGTTCAAAACAAAATGCGTTTCAACATGTTTTCATAAATTGACCAAAAACTTCTGTCACATATATGTACATATGCGACGACGGGGTATAATAACAAACCGTTGTGTCACACATGTGTGACTGCTGGTAGCAAACGAGTTAATATGAGTGTCGTGAAGATGGGTACGTTAACCCATTAATGCGCAAAACGGGGATTTTGTGCACGCAAGTTCAATTGTACGATTCGAATAGCAAATTGGGGCGAATTTCCTCCAAATTCGTACATAAGGGGTTTTTGGGAGTGCTCTTTCAGAATCTGGCATTTGTTTTGCATAAAAACTTCAAAAACCCTACTATTTTTTGGGTTTTTCAAAAAAGTGCCGATTTTTTTTGGTTATTTTTCGTCTCAAAGTCGATTATATTGTCGATGCTGCTATTGAATGATCATATAACCACCAAAAATCGCGGTCCGAATGTCTACACTTCCTCAAACCATGGTTTTGAATTTTTTTTTTTTGCTTTGGTTTTTGCAAAATGGCCATTTTGTACAGCAATGTAACAAAAAACTTCGCGATTTTTTTACACGAAAAAGATCAACTTTACAAAAGACATTTATATGACAAAAAGTGCTTATTATTAGCCAAGGAAAACATGTAAATTTTTTCAAAATTTTTTGTACTATTTGTGGTTTTTTGGATTTGGCCAATTTTTCAAAAATCCAAAAATGTGCCGAAAAATTCTGAAAAAATGCACACGTGTTCTTTGGCTAATTATAAGCACTTTTTGTCATGTAAAATTTATTCGTATAATTCGTCCTTTTTAGCATAAAAATATCACCAAATTTCATCATAAAAAAACTTGGTGATATTTTTACTCAAAAAGTACGAATTATACAAATAAATTTTATATGACAAAAATTGCTTATAATTAGTCAAAGAACACGTGTGCATTTGTTCAGAATTTTTCGGGACATTTTAGGATTTTTCAAAAATTGGCCAAATCCAAAAAACCAAAAATAGTACAAAAAATTCTGAAAAAATTTGCATGTTTTCCTTGGCTAATTATAAGCACTTTTTGTCATATACATTGTTTTTGTAAAGTTGATCCTTTTCGTGTAAAGAAATCGCGAATTTTTTATTACATTGCTGTACAAAATGGCCATTTTGCAAAAACCAAAGCAAAAAAAAAAAATTCAAAACCATGGTTTGAGGAAGTGTAGACATTCGGACCGCGATTTTTGGTGGTTATATGATCATTCAATAGCAGCAACGACAAGATAATCGACTTTGAGACGAAAAATGACCAAAAAAAATCGGTACTTTTTTGAAAAAACCCAAAAAATAATAGGGATTTTGAAGTATTTATGCAAAACAAATGCCAGATTCTGAAATAGCACTCCCAAAACCCCTTATATACGAATTTGGAGGAAATTCGCCCCAATTTGCTATTCGAATCGTACAATTGAACTTGCGTGCACAAAATCATCGTTTTGCGCATTAATGGGTTAAGGCGGCTACACACGTTCCAGTATACCTGGCAGGCACGCTTGTTCAGGTCAACCGGAGTGTGTAGATCATAAAACTGTTCAGTTATTTTAAGCTGTTCTGGCGGCCAGAACAAATATGAATAATCATTCGATATGCCTGAACCGGATAACCTGTGCAGGCAAACCGGAACATGTGTATGTCATAGCAGGCGCCAGGCTCATTTAAATCGCTATATCGCCGCTGAAAATATTAATGGATTGCAAAAAAAATTATGTCCCGCAACCATCAAGAATGCGTAGTAGATTTTATTGATATCTACAAAAGCGAGCCTTGAATATGGCAAATAAAGTGCAAGGAATATCACGATCATGGTAACAAAGATGTAGAATATTTAAAATTGAAGGACATTGAGGCAAGTAAAGAAAGTGTTAAAAAAAACATAAATTATAACTTTAGAAGCAACTATAGGAAAGAATTCAAAAAAGTAAAAGCGTGGTCGAAGTCAGGATCGGGTACAGACGACATCTATGAACCAAAATAATCTTATTTTAAACTTTTAAGTTTCTTACTGATCAACACATTCCTCGAAACTCCCGGTCTAATATTGAAAGCGATGACGAGACCAGGATTGAGGTTAAATAAAATAATTTAATGTTTATGCATATTTCAATAGAGTGCCAATCTTTAGGTGCAAACTTTAGTTTACATGTGAATAAATGTTTCTTTTCTTTAGCCATTCTTTACACCACGTATCACGTTTTATTTTCCTTTTAATACACTTTTTTGTAGCTAATAAGCCAACCACTACTAAAACGTCGTCTCTCGATGCCATGATATCAATGCGACTGTGAAAACTGAAAAGTTTATCGAAGCTTGTGTGTTCCCTATGGGCATCCGGTAGACCTGAACAGGCGTGCCTGCCAGGCATACCTGACAGGTATACCGGAACGTGTGTAGCGGCCTTTATGTTACTGATTTCACGTCTACTAAATTTAAATTTAATAAATTCAAAATGACGGATTCTCAAATTTTATACTTTATTTGATTTTCTCCAGAAGTTGCAGCAGTCGCTGATTTTAAATCGATTGTCAAAATTTACGAACTCAAACTGGTTGGCCCTTTTCCTTTATCTTGTTTTCTTTCCATCCCATAAACTGAGAATTAAACAATTGTTGATTTGTGTGTGTATATTTATAAACATTTTCCTTTGCAGTAAGCCAGTAGAGTTGAGTGAAAAGATTATGCTAACGTTTGACAAAAAAGGAGATTAGTAAATTTATACTTTTAACTATTTCCTCAATTAAAGGATAGCACATGCCCACACACCAATTGCCTTGATATTCAAATTTAGGACTAGGTAGTTTTTTCTAAAGCAGCTCAACTAAGCAAATTGGAACTGTTCTTATAGGCGGAGACCCGGTAATAAAATGTCAAGGACATATCAAGGACAAATGTTTATATGTAACTTCAAATGATATGGAAAATATTACTTTTTTGGTGTAGCTAAAAAATTCCTGCCGGAAGGATGTTCAATTAAACTAGTTACTGACTAAAATGCTCTGCTAAAATATTCTGTTAACACAATAGTACAACGAAATTTTTCGATCTTTCACAATAACTTGTCAATCCTTTTATAAAATATCTTAATTTATTTTCTCAATGTTTTCCTGTTGCTTCTAAAGAATTAAGTGTACATGTAACAAAATCTCACAAAGTCAGAAAAGATTACGTTTTGTATAAGTTAGAATGACTTATTTAATAAGTCAATTTAACGAGTCTAGTGTTAAAATACCTTGATAAACATAATTCCAAATTTTGGATTTTATAATGCTCGAACCATTTTATACACAAAAATATTTTTTTCTGTCGGGCCGCAAATTGCCGGAAGTGTCTGATAAGCCAATTTTTCGAATGAAACGAAAATTAACGGCCAGTTAGTGAGGAAGCTTTTAAAAATTTCAAAATATTACTATTAATTAAATTGCTTTAAAAAAAACCGTAACTCAAAAGTGTTCAATAATTTTTTCCATTATTTTTCATCTTTTGAATGTTTTTGAATATTTGCCATTATCATAATAGGAAAGTTCAACAAACAATAATTTTTCATAAATTAATTTAATCATGCTCTTTCCAAAAAAACATAACTTCGAGAGGGATGTTTTCCCATTTCACCCTTCTAATATTATTTATTGCGTGGCTGAATATTATTGTCCAGAAATGAACTTACCCCCCAATTCTACATAAAATTTAAGAACTCTTAACTTCTTAATTGTTTTGAAAAATCCCTTTAATTCAAGAGATGGACCTCTTTTTGTACAAGAATTCACAAATTATAAGAAATGTATGTGTATTTCTAATATTTGTTCAATAATGTGGTAGCATATTAATTCCTTTAAAAGGATTTTTGATAGTAGTTAAGAGGTTAAGAACTCTTAATTTTTATCCAGAATCAGGGGGTTAGTCTCTTAATTAAAAAAGCAATTACTTCAAAAGGGTTCAACACTTTTCTTAGAAATTTCACCCTTTCAATATATTATTTAAATAAGTGGCACGAAATGAGAAACATTGAAAGAACGAAATCCAGTAGGAATTTCTAGCCATATCAAAAAATTACATACATATGGGACTTTTATTTAGCATTTGATATGGGAGATTTTTAAATTAGTTCTTCGACGTAGATGAATTATCTTTAATGATATTTGCGTCATCGGCTTTAATTCATAGCCACAGACATATAAGAACTGAACTGCTTACCCACGTTTGAAAAACCGGACTTTTATATAGGATTCATGCTATTAAGAATGCCTGAAAATTCTGCAGAATTATGTTGAAACAGAAGTAAAAAATAACCATTACGAACCGATTTCCTTTATATCACGCTCAGTTTTCAGTTTTTTAACTAAAATGTCCCTCACAGCAATCACTTGTGGACGTACATATGTACAACAGAGATAAATGAACTTGTCATTACTATAAGAGCATGAGTCACACTTTTTTCAAAATTTAAATTGTTGGCGCCATTCCATTATTTGAAGAGTTTTACAACTTTCAAAAATCTGTATGATAATGTTCTTTTACACCTTCTGTGTTCTTTACCACCATACACTTTTTTACATGAAACAGTTTTACGTTGATCCTAAAAAAATGTGTCCCAATTTGCCCGTTTTTGTCCGTCAACCTTAAGCTCATTTATTTTTTATTTATTATTTATTTTAAAAAAGTTCTGAAATTTCATACCCGGGTATTTTCAGTGGCACTCTTTCACCTGAAAATTAAAAACAAATCACCCATCCTATTGTATTTTTTCAATTAAAAAAAAAAAAAAAATACCGATTTCTGCAAGTCAATTTTATAAAAAAATCATAAGGGGGTTGTAAACCACCCCTAAAGTCAACATTTTTACGCTAACTCGCTATCTTACTATATTTCTGAAAAAAAAAATTGATTTTGGCTTTCGCAAACAGTTCACCTGTTTTGTTTGGGAAAAAATATAATAGGGAGGGTAAGAACCTCAATTCTTTTGTTATGTAAGGTCAAATTTCATCACCACCCCAAGAAAAGGTCCAAAAGAGGGTCAAATTCGGCAGTTCTTGAAAAACACTGGTGTAAGAACTTGTGAGTTGTGAATAAATTAAATTCCGAAAATAAATAAGAGTAAAACTCATGGTCTTACATACTAGTGTCAATATTTATGATAGAGTGAAAAATACTTCCCACCCCTTTTTGGTTGTTATAAGGGATGAAAACCGGAAGATGCACAATCATATCGAAAATATAAATTTTTGATTAAATTAACCCCAAATTTTGATAACATGAACCAGAAACAGTTTTTATTTTTTATTTTTTTGTTTTTTTTTGTAAATTCAAAACTACAATTGAATATTCTGAAATATCACTAGTGAAAATACCGGGTATGAATTTTCAGAACTTTTTAAAAAAAAATAACAAAGTTCTCCCAGCTTAAAGTTGACGGACAAAAACGGACAAATTGGGACAATAAGGGTTAATGTAAGTCATTTTTCCTGCCTTTCTCTAATCTTTTCCGAATAATATACAAATCAAAGCTAAAATTGTAGCTCAAAATATCATAGCCATCTGTGGGTCATTGAGATATGTGGTGGTGGTGATGGGCTATATTATTTCTCGATTGGACGCACCAACAAGATAGGTCACATACGAAGAAAATTTTAAAAAAACCGAAAACAAGTAAAGATTTTGTAATATTTACATTATTCAACGGAATAACTGACAATTCTTTTAGAACTAAGGTAGAACCATCCTCATTTGGCTATTGCAATGAATTTTTGTAAAGGGTGCCAGGGGAACTGAGGTGAGAGCGAGAGTTAGAATTCAAAATTTGGTTTATTATTATTATTATTTTTGAAGTGAGTTTTTGTATTCAAAATTTTTTGCATTCAAAATTTGGGGATAATCGGACAATATTCCTAATTTTTAAACCGATGTATCTTCGCAAAATTGAACGGATTTGGATGAATAAGATCTCATTTTGAAGATTTTACTAACTATTTTGAATTATCCTGTTGGAAGTTATTTTGAATTTACCGCCAGAACCATCGTGCGCAACCATTGAACTCTATTTTTCTTTGTACGGTTGGAGTAGTTCCGGTTAGCCAGTGTGAAATAAAGGAACTAAGAGGAAGCTGGTCTTTTTTTTTGGTGTCCTCGTCCTACCTCATCACGCCCAACAGGTTATGGGCCCAGACTGATTGGAGGTAAAAGTGATTAAAAGAAGAAAAAAGGCGAAATGAATCCTGCAAATGGCATGTCTATGGAGAAACTCGACGAGGGAAGATACGAATCATGGAGGCTGCACATGCGGAGCGTTCTAGTGTGCAACGATCTGTGGGAATATGCAAACGGATCCAAGACAAAACCGACGGATGAGACTCAGATTGCAGCGTGGGAGGCAAAAGACTCAAAGGCACTCGCTTATATATTGCTTGGAGTGAAAGAAAATCAGCTGGGACATATCAGGAAGGCCAAGACCTCGCATGAGGCATGGAAGGCTCTCGAGAAAGTACACGCGTCAACAGGTCCAACAAGAAGAGTGGTATTGTATCGGAAGCTTTTCCAAATGAGGAAGAAGGAGGATCAGTCAATGTCAGAACACCTAAGGGCATTTCAGGATGGCGTCGACCGGCTGGAAGAGACAGGCATGGTTATTCCGAAAGAACTGTTATCCGTTATGCTATTGAATTCCTTGCCAGAAGATTTCGAGAACTTTTGTGTGGCCATAGAAGCGAGAGACGAGTTGCCAGATGTAAGTTCACTGAAAATAAGATTAATGGAAGAAGACGTACGACGGGGTAACCAAAATGGCGTCGGAAAGGGGGAAGAAACCTCACAAAATGCTCTGCTGTCAAAGGAAAAACACCGGATGAGTAAACCCAAACCAAACCAAGGAGGTGCGAATGTAAATGCAGGACGAACGTCACAACGGCAACGGCCACCCCAGAGTGGAAAATTTGAAGGAAACTGCTACGCTTGTGGAAAGTATGGCCACAGAGCAAGCAGCTGCAGAGCAAAAAAGGTAAACAGTGTAGCAGGCGAAGTAGCGATGACATCGACGTCAAATGCAGAAGTGTTGTGCAATGATGAATGGTGGCTGGATAGCGGCGCAAGCTCACATATGTGCAACGAAAAATCAAAATTTTCTGAGTGGAATAGCAACGCGCGTTCAGTTATACACACTGCTGGTAACGATGCCGTGATGGCGTACGGTTCAGGAACTGTCATTCTGAACATCAGTGGAACTGAAAGGAGTGCTGTCAGAAGGATCAAGCTGCAGAATGTTGTTTACGCGCCCAGTTTACGACATAATCTCATCTCAGTCCCGAAAATAACAGAAAGTGGCTACTTAGTGCATTTCAGCAAGGTAAGCGCCGAAATTAAGATGAAAACAGGTCCTGTAGTGTTCATGGCAGAACGAAGTGAAGGAATGTACGTCGTGAGGGAATGTCACAAGGAGAATCTCTGTTTCGCACGTGACGAATCTGGTGACTTCATCAGGTGGCATCAGAGGCTTGGCCACTTGAACTTAAGCGACGTAAGAAAGTTGCACAGCGGTAATTTAGTAAAGGGCATGAATTTGGACCCAAAATACTCCGATGTAAAATGTATTGTTTGCAGTAAAGGAAAGATTGCGCGACTACCTTTTGAGCAATCTAATTCAAGAGCTGACAAGGTGCTGGGTGTGGTGCATTCCGACATTTGTGGCCCTCTAAATGTAAGGTCATTCAGCGGCGCGAAATATTTTTTAGTATTTGTTGACGATAAAACGCGTTACATAGAAGTATTCTTCCTAAAGAATAGGAGCGAAGTGCTCGAAGCATTTAAAAAATACAAGAAAACAGTAGAGAAGGAAACTGGAGAGAAAATAAAATGCCTGCGGACAGACAACGGAACAGAGTACATGTCAAATGAATTTTCAAATTTCTTAAGTGAGGAAGGCATAAGAAGACAATTAACAGCACCATATACCCCCCAGCAGAATGGAGTGGCGGAGCGTGTCAACAAAACACTCATGGAAATGACCAGATGCATGTTGATTGAATCAAACTTGCCAAAACAATTCTGGGCTGAAGCATTAAATACGGCAGCCTTCATCAGGAACCGGTGTCCAACCAGTGCACTGAAAAACCTGACACCATTTGAAGCGTGGACCGGGAAAAAGCCACACATCGGATTCCTGAGAACGTTTGGAAGCAAAGTAGTTGCACTAGAAAAGGAGCCCGGAAAGAAAAAGCTAGATGCGAAAGGAAAAGAGTACACGTCTGTTGGTTACTCAGCTGAGTCTAAGGCATACAGACTTTGGGATCCCGAGAAACGGCTAGTGGTTAAGCGAAGAGATGTGAAATTCTTCGAGTCCGTCGATCGAAATAATTATGTACCATCCAAAGTAGAGCTCATAGATCTTGGAAAGGAAATAATTCATGGAACTGAAACAAGAGAATTTCCGGAAGCCGAACACCAGGATAAAGAAGAAGCTGATGAAAACGAAATCGTGTGGAAAATAAAAGACATAAAAGACAACGAGGATACATTGGATGACACGGAGAGTGATAGCGGTGAAGGTGCTGGAAGTACTGGCTTGTCTAGTACAACAAGAAAGAATGTGGATAATCCTTTCCTTGGATTGATGGACGACACAGAGAGCGACGACGGTGGAAACGTTGAAATGTCCGTCAGGAGGAAACCTGGACGCCCAAGGACCGTAAGGACAGGGACTCGAGGCAGACCTAGGAAGCTATATAATGAGGAAGTACATTTTGTTATTAAAGATTTAACTTACGATCCTTCCAGTTTTGAAGAAGCTGTAAACTGTACAGATCGAGACGTGTGGATAGAGGCTATGAAGTCAGAATTGAGTTCACTTCACAAAAACTGCACTTGGCGGCTGGTTGATCGACCCAGAGACAAGAAGGTCCTGTCAAACAAGTGGGTATTTTGCACAAAGAGGGGAAAAGATGGGACACCGATACGACATAAGGCCAGACTCGTGGTGAGGGGGTGCGAGCAGGTCGCAGGTATCGATTACAGTGAAGTATTCGCACCAGTCGCACGCTACGAAACAATAAGAACATTCTTCGCCGTGTGTGCTGAAAAACAATTAATGATACATCAAATGGACGTCACTACAGCGTACGTGCAGGGGGAGCTGTTCGATGAAGTATATATGGAACAGCCACTCTTTCCAGGGAAGCGGAATTCGCCTGAAGTATGTAGGCTCCTTAAGCCACTCTATGGGTTGAAGCAGGCAGGCAGGCAGTGGCACCTAAAACTGGACAGAAGATGGAGCAGACCGCTACTGACCCCTGCTTATACATTCAAAGGAAAGAAACTGGTTTAGTCATGATTGTAGTCTATGTTGACGACTTGCTCATTTCGTCGGACAATGTCAGCCTATTGGAGCAAACAAAAAGATCCCTGAAAAAGGAATTCGATATAAGGGACCTGGGACAAGTAAGTAGCATTTTAGGCATTTCTGTAAAAAGGGAGAGCCCCACAGGGGGAATTGAAATTAATCAAAAAGCATATATCGAGAGGCTTTTAGAGAAGTACAGAATGAAAGAAGCGAAGCCAGTTAGTACCCCCTTGGACATAAATAACATAGTTTCAAACAAAGACGCTCCGAAGTCGGATGAAGAAGTCGAAGAGATGAAGGGGATACCGTTTCGTGAACTTATAGGATCCTTGATTCATTTAGCTAACGCGACTAGGCCCGACATAGCGTTCTCCGTAAATTACCTCAGCAAATTCTGTTCTAATCCAGGAAAACTATACTGGATCGCAGCAAAACGTATTCTACGGTATTTAAAGGGCACTTTGGACTTGGTGGTAACTTATAAGAGGACCGGAAAAGAGCTACGTGCATACGTCGATTCAGACTGGGCTAGCGATTCGGATGATCGTAAATCATGCTCAGGACATGTCTTAATGTTGGCAGGTGGACCAATATGCTGGAGGTCTAAGAAGCAGAGGTCGGTGGCACTCTCAACTATGGAAGCTGAATACATGGCCCTTTCAGATCTTTCGCGAGAAGTAATACACCGTCGAAGGATGCTAAGTGAAATGGGTATGGTGGAGTTTATCGGGCAGCCGACATCTGTTTTTTGCGACAATCAGAGCGCAATAAAATTATCAATTGGACACGTACAGCATGATAGGTCGAAACATGTGGACATTCGGTATCATTCTACCCGGGAGGCGCAGGAGAAAGGAACTATAAAGGTGGAGTAGGGTAACCTGCCCAGTGATGGCCACTTTAAGCGCGGTGCTTCATAGTTTGCACGACCATGCGTCTCCAGTACAACTCAGCGGTATGAAAAAAATCACGGGTATACTAGAGGGTTTGAGAAAGGTGCTACGCTTTTCAAAAACAGAAAAATAAAATTTATTTGATGTCAAAATAATTATAAACAAAAAAGTACAATCTGCCCAGTGATGGCCAGGCCTAGCCCAGTCATGGCCACCCCCTTGCCCAGTGATGGCCACTCCCCTTCTCATACTTAAATCTACTTGTTCCGCCGTGTGTTTCTCCGAGCTGCAGTGCTAACGGCCAGCACCCGAGCCTCCTGTTCCTGGTTGACCGGTCTTGGAGCCATGTTGATGCACCTATGCCTAATTAAAATAGAAACCGAATTAGATCGAACCAGAACTACGCCCCACTATGGGCTAAACGGCACTTTTTGTGTTTAAAACCTAATATCTCGAAAAAAAACCGAAGATATTAACGTCAATTTTTTTTTAAATTGAAGCTGAGACTATGTAGATTACTGGAAAATTAACTACAATGGCTGAAATGAAAATAAACACTATGTAACATAACCTCAAAGTTGCATTTTTTTCTGAAAAATTGAATAGGCTCACACCAACAAAAAACTTGGTCTTTATTTTAAATGTCATATATGCTATCCGATGAACTTTAACCTGCTGATCACGAATCCGAGGTCAGAATTGCCCCCCACCTTACAGTTTTCAGAAAAATGAAGAATTTCCGTGCCTAGTATAAGCCCTTTTAACTCTTTGAGTTACAAAAGACGAGCTTAAATTAATTTTTACTATAACATACTAACTGAAGGTTTTTGGGGTCGCTGATCACGAATCTGAAGTCAGATTTTGAAAATTCAAAATGGCGGATCCAATATGGCGGACCGAAAATTTAATATTTGACCGAATTTCGACTCTAAACTGTATACATAGGTTTTTGGGGTCGCTGATCACGAATCTGAAATCAGATTTTGAAAATTCTTCGTTTTTTTCGGAGATATTAGGTTTTAAACACAAAAAGTGCCGTTTAGCCCATAGTGCGCCATATTGGATCCGCCATTTTGAATTTTCAAAATCTGACTTCAGATTCGTGATCAGCGACCCCAAAAACCCATGTATACAGTTTTGATTCGAAATTCGGTCAAATATTAAATTTTCGGTCCGCCATATTGGATCCGCCATTTTGAATTTTCAAAATCTGACTTCAGATTCGTGATCAGCGGCCCCGAAAACCCATGTATACGGTTTTGAGTCGAAATTCGGTCAAATATTAAATTTTGGACCGCCATATTGGATCCGCCATTTTAAATTTTCAAAATCTGACTTCAGATTCGTAATTAGCGACTCCAAAACCCCATGTGTTCAATTTTTAGTCCAAATTCGATCAAATATAAAAATTTTGGTCCGCCATATTGGATCCGTCATTTTGAATTTTCAAAATCTGACTTCAGATTCGTGATCAGCGACCCCAAAAACCTTCAGTTAGTATGTTATAGTAAAAATTAATTTAAGCTCGTCTTTTGTAACTCAAAGAGTTAAAAGGGCTTATACTAAGCACGGAAATTCTTCATTTTTCTGCAAACTGTAGGGTGGGGGGCAATTCTGACCTCGGATTCGTGATCAGCAGGTTAAAGTTCATCGGATAGCATATATGGCATTTAAAATAAAGACCAAGTTTTTTGTTGGTGTGAGCCTATTCAATTTTTCAGAAAAAAATGCAACTTTGAGGTTATGTTACATAGTGTTTATTTTCATTTCAGCCATTCTGGTTAATTTTCCAGTAATCTACATAGTCTCAGCTTCAATTTAAAAAAAACTTTACGTTAATATCTTCGGTTTTTTCCGAGATATTAGGTTTTAAACACAAAAAGTGCCGTTTAGCCCATAGTGCGCCCCCTCCCCCACCCCTCCTCCTTACTTAAAGTTTTCCTCTTCTCCACAGCCCGCCCGTCCCATACCCTAACAGGGTCCTTCCCTCCGCACGGTGTCGGTGGGAGGGAAGTGGGGGAAAAAGGGCGGGGGGGGGGGGGGGGGGGGGGATGCAGAGCTCTCAAAAATCGCCAAATAGGCCGGCCGCCTGAATGCGAGGGATGTGGTGGGACGCTCCCTCCTATGCATCCCACCAGACAGGCCGCAGGCGCGGCCGGTTTATTTGGCGATTTTGGGGAGCTCTGGGGGAATGCTGTGCGTTGAGCGAACGACACCTGTCACTCGGTCAGGAGAGGTCCGGATCCGGTCCAAGCGCAGCAGACGACAGGCACCGTTCGTAGCCCACCGACTCAAGCTTTGCGTGTGAGACGGACGCGTTGCTCCATCTCTCTTCCTCCCATGTCCACTTCTCACCACAACAAACACAGCGCGCGTCTGATTTTACTCTTATGGGCACCCACAACGCATCTCCTCTTCTCTACGAGACGCTCGGCGGCGCCAGTACTGCAGCGAGTTCAAGTGTGGCCATCACTGGGCAGACTATGTTTTTCTGGCCCAGTGATGGCCACCCCCCTTTCCCCCTTTAAATTTTGAAAAAATTTGAAAAGCAGCATAAAATACAGTAACTTACCTATCCTTTTCCAATTAAGAAGCTGCCCGAGACTCGTGCGATTGCTGTGAGTCGAATGACAGCGTGTCTCCTGAACGGCTGCTCTTAACACTCTGACTAAGAAAACGACCGCTCAGGCTGCCGACTGTGCAGCGTCCGACGTGATGCGCACGTGCGCTCAGCCGGACAATGGTCGAACCAAAACCCGATTGGAATCTTACTGCCAACATGTGAAAGAATATGGATCGTAAAGGCGCGCATCTTGAATTTCGCTTGGTTGGCTAGAAATCCACCCCAAAGACAAAAGTGGCCATCACTGGTACAGTGGCCATCACTGGGCAGCTTACCCTACTTGCCTTCTGAAGATATGATAGCCGATATCTTAACAAAGGGAATACCCAAAATAAAACATATGAAGTGTGTAGAATTATTAGGGCTAAATTGATGTAAGCCACGATGGTAGGGGGAGTGTTGGAAGTTATTTTGAATTTACCGCCAGAACCATCGTGCGCAACCATTGAACTCTATTTTTCTTTGTACGGTTGGAGTCGTTCCGGTTAGCCAGTGTGAAATAAAGGAACTAAGAGGAAGCTGGCCTTTTTTTTTGGTGTCCTCGTCCTACCTCATCACGCCCAACATATCCAAATCCATTCATTTTTCACGAACATGCAGAGTGTTATTAATCTTTGTGCTAAAGAATCAATAATCAGTGATCCTTTAATTCTATCGAACTTTTGGAAATTGAATATACTAAGAAGCAATTTGCCCTTGGCATTCCTTCATCATTACATAAAAGAACACCTTTTTTCAAAATGGAGTCTGATAAACTAAAAAATGTCAAAAATAATGTTTTTAACATGCTCAAAATATTGAAGACACAATAAAACAAAGTAGTTTTGAGAAAATAAAAAAACTTAGTCATTAAAGTTCACAAAAAATTAAGGAATCACTTCTTTCTTCTATATTCTGAATTTAAAAGAGCGATAGGGGATGCACTTTCTTTTTTCTTTTTTTTTTGTTAATGAGCTTTTATTCATCAAAATCCATTAATTTTTCGCAAAGACACAACGATTTAAAAATTATGAAAATTTTTCGATTTTTTAGGTGATCCTTTCATTTTCCAGTGTTCATAGCACATATCTTCTGTTCTCCCTTTTGTTAAGCAATTTCTTTTGTGCTAATGCACAATAATCTTGGAGAGCGATTTTCATATCCGAACCACTGACAATATACACATGCATATACAGTGTGATCCAAAAGTATGGAAACGGCTAAATAACTTTCGAGGAATGCATTTTGGAGAAAACATTTTTAAACAGAAGTCTTAGGAATTTTCCCTGGCTATTCAATGGTAGCCGTAGATTTGACCTTGACCATGGCCTTGAAGGTCATTTCAAGGTCAAGTTGACCTTTTTAGATGGGAACCCATGTTTTTAACCACGGAAATGGAAAGAGAGGAACATTTTACGCCCAACTATGACCTTCCCCATGACCTCGAAGGTCATATCAAGGTCAAGATGGCTCTTTAAAGAGGAACCTGCATTGTTACTGCGGATTTGCAAAGAGTGGACGTTTTGCGTTCAAATATGACCTTGACCACAACCTTGACCTTGAACATGACCTCGAAGGTCATATCAAGGTCAAGATGGTTTTTTGAAGGAGAAACCATTTTTTGGCCACGAAAATGGAAAGAGAGAACATTTTACGTTCCCGCTTGAAGAACCATCTTGACCTTGTCAAGGTCAAATCTAAGATCACTATTGAATAGCCAGGCAAAATTCCTAAAACTTTTGTTTAATACTTTTTTCTCCAAAATGCATTTCTTGAAAGTTATTTTACCGTTTCCATACTTTGGGATCACTCTGATCTGACTACTAAAACCCATCAAATAATTACACCGAAGATTAGTAATTAATGCATTTTGCATTTTAACCTCTCAAATATAATGTAATCATGCAAATAGTCGTCTTTGAGATTTGACGTTTGAATTTCTTACAATTTCTTATGTTTCCCACATAAATTTTGGAAAGAGAGTCTACTTCCTAGTATTTCACATTATGATTTTCCCTTGAAAATGAGCAAAAACCATAGAAAACGAAGGAGCGCAATGAGACGAATTAAATATAAATTATTTGCAATTACTTCCTTTTATTCTGGATAAAATTAAAAAAAAAGGAAGTTATACTTATTACGTTTTAATTGAGAATTTCGATTTCTTAAAATTGTTATTTAGAGATTAACGAGGACGTATTTCCGGTAATTGGCATTTCGTCGCTAAGCACGAATTTGCTCAATAAAAGCTTTCCAATTCAAGTAAATTAATAATACGGAAGAAATATACAGAGCGGTACCCAAAAGAGAAACTTATGTATATCGAAACTCTTTTTAGGTTAGTTCCTTGAAAAATGCCAACCATTTAAGACAGCAAATTGAGTGGTCCATTATTATATGTATGTAGGAACTGTTCCGAATACGGAACGCACCCTAAACTAAAAGGAGGAGATTGACAGCTCCGCTCTAAGCTCTTCCTCTTTCATCATCGAGCCGCGAAAGGAGCAACATCACCGGTGCCATCTCGCTATTAAATTCTTAAATTTAATCTTTAAGTTACGTGAATTATAATTACCGATTATATTATTGAATTGTTAAAAAGTTTATTTTAATTACGGCCTTAAAGATCCTACAAATTGGGGGCTCAACCGGGATCGATCGTGATAAGGCCATAATTTGTTCGAGAGTGAAGACGATTTCAGCGGATGGCACCACAACTCTAAGCCAGGGGTTACCGAGAGGCAAAAATCCTGCAACGACAGTACGACGACGAAATTATACAGAAAACGCCTGACATTCAGAGCATAAGACGGACGGACAGTTTCACCTCGCCAACTTAACCTCACAAATTCCAGCCGGCTACGGAGGCCACGGACGCACGTGCAGCATACTCTTCCGAAGGAACAAGTGAGCAGCCACCGGTAATTTTGATGCTGAGTACCTGGAGGCAAGGAAGGAAAACGACGAACAACATTTGGAAGTGAAGCACGGTAGTATAGAAGCATATTAAGTAGCGCTGTGCTTGGTAAGTCAAGATTAAGTAGTTGTCAAAATTTAATTGGTGCCAGTGAAGCGCGAATCGGTACATTCAAAACAAGGGACTCCGCTGAGCACTTTGGGGCCCACTCAGCAAAGCTTTTGGGTGTCAAGGATAAAGCGACTGCATACCTTCAGGCGCAGATAAATCCCATGCAGGGATGAAGCGATCGCATATCTTCAGGCGCAAAATTTAATTCGGGCAGGAATAAATTCGAATGTGACATTTCTTAAATCGACAATTTAAATTAGTTTGGTTCGCGACAGTTGCGCACGCTTATAAGAGTAGGCGAAACAATTTAAGTTTATTTGGATTAAAGACATTAAATATGCCACACAAAAGAAGACGTCAAGCTTCTAGTAGCACGCCGACTAACGATTTCTCCGAATTGTTGAATTAAACGAAAGAATTGCGTGATTATATGTTAGGGAGAGAAGATATAATGGACCGACGTGAAAGCATACTGGCCTCAAGAATGCAGTCCCAAGAACCACCAAGACCGCAAAACGAAGAACCTGTGGACGCAACTACGCGTACCAATACCAGTTCGTTTCAATCGTTCGTCTCTTTTAAAGACGTTGTAAATGCGTTACCGGAATTTTCAGGGTCTGACGACTACGATATAAAAAACTGGATCCAAGATCTTGAAAACGTCTCATCTCTATTAAATTGGTCACCCATAGAGAAGCTATTGTATGCGAAAAGATTATTGGCTGGTTCTGCTAGGCTGGCCATTCGCTCTCAAATTAATTTGAATACTTGGGAGGATTTGAAGAAGTTTCTAATCGATGAGTTCGGCGAAAGTGCTACAAGTGCGGACATTCATCGGAGATTAGCAGCACGAAAACAGAAGAAAGACGAGTTCGTGTATGATTTCTTTTTAAAAATGAGGGAGTTAGGAGCTAGAGCGCATATCGACGAAGCTGCAATCATTCAGTACACAGTTGACGGCATTAATGATACAACACAAAACAAAATTATATTATACGGCGCGAGAGGTTTTAAGGAATTTAAAATCAAGCTCGATATGTATCGTAATTTTAAGGGAAGATGCCAACCGGAACGATCCCTAAGTAATAGCCAACCCAAGACCAAACCTAAGAAGGGAAGTTGCTACAATTGCGGAATCAAAGGTCACGATGCCAAAGAATGCAAGAAGCAATCGCTAGGGCCTAAATGCTTTAAGTATTTAGAATTTGGACATAAGTCGACAGATTGTCCACAGAAGCCAAGCAAACCCAAAGAGAGCAATTGTTCGAAAGCATTGACACCACCCAGTTCTAGATCGAGCACAGCTCTCAAAAAAATAGTAGTTAATGGTGCTCCAATTCAAGCTGTTGTCGATACGGGTAGTGATACAACACTCATACGCGCTTCCGAATATATAAAGCTAGGATCGCCAACAATTCTTACACATAGTATCGCAATAAGAGGACTGTCGTCATCCTGCGTGGAAACCTTAGGTACTTTTAAGGGTCAACTGGAAATTGATGATCAACCTTTCGAGTGTACGATTTATGTTGTGTCAGATGAATTCCTCCAACCTAAGATGCTCATAGGACGCGATGTACTCACCGGAACAGATATTTCTCTGGCTCATGAACAAATAACAATCAAGAAGAGGGATGAGTACGCCTTTGAATGTTATTTAAATGCGGTACAGAGTCCCCATGTTGGTATCGAGAAGTTCAGACCAGAAATAACCAAACTTATTGAAGGATTTAAGACCACTACACCAGAGACTCCAACTGTAGAGATGAAAATCGTACTAAAAGACGACGTACCAGTCAACCATAAACCAAGAAGACTTGCTCCGGCGGAAAAAATTGAAGTAGAAAAACAAATAAAGGAGTGGCTGGAAAACAAAATCATTCGTTCAAGTTCTTCGGAGTACTCGAGTCCGGTAGTGCTAGTGAACAAAAAGGATGGCACTAAACGACTCTGCATTGATTACCGAGCTCTGAATAAAAAGGTGATAAGAGACAGGTTCCCGTTGCCACTCATAGACGACCACTTGGACAAACTTCAGGATGCAAAGGTTTTCTCTACAATCGATCTTGAAAATGGATTCTTCCATGTTTCAGTTGCAGAAGAGAGTCGGAAATATACTAGCTTTATCACTCATAATGGATAATATGAGTTCATGCGCATGCCGTTCGGGCTTTGCACTTCTCCAACGGTCTTTCAAAAATACGTGAACAGCGTGTTTCAACCCCTCATTCAGAAGAACCACGTATTAGCATACATGGATGACGTCATAGTGGTTGCAAAGGATGAAGAAGAAGCCGTTTCACGTTTAAAGGAAACTTTAGAAGTAGCAGCAAACCACGGATTGAAGATAAAATGGAAAAAATGTCAATTTTTGTGTAGGGAAATCGAATACCTGGGTTATGAGATATCGTCTGGACGGATAAAACCTGGAGTAGCCAAGCTTAATGCAGTTAAGAAGTTCCCCGAACCCAACAGTGTAAAAAAAGTACAAAGCTTTCTGGGACTCTCCGGTTATTTCCGAAAATTCATTCCACAATATGCACAACAAGCAAAACCCCTTAGTGAACTTGTCCATAGAATTCGTGCCTCACAATTCCAAGACGCTAAGTTTAAACCTATTCTTAAAATTCTAGAGACGCAACCCTACGAAGACTTTATTCTAGAGAACGGAATCCTGTATAAGATGTAAAGCGGAGAAAAGCTACTCTGCGTCCCCAAAGGACTAGCGAAGGAAGTTATTAGACGCGTACACGAGCAAGGACACTTCGCAGCCAGAAAGATGGAAGACATCATAACAAGGGAGTATTATATCCCGAAATTGAAGGAGAAGATTTCTAATCACTGTAGTAATTGCATCAGATGCATCCTCGCCAACAGGAAAGCTGGAAAGCCGGAAGGATGGCTACACCCGCTACCAAAAGGTGAACTCCCACTTGCCTGCTACCACATCGATCATCTTGGTCCGCTTGCTACCACGAACAAAGGGTACAAGTACATATTTACTGTGATAGACGGTTTCAGCAAGTTTGTGTGGGTGTACCCAGTCAAAACGCTCACAACCAATGAGGTCATTGCAAAATTGGAAAATCAAAAGGCCATTTTCGGCAGCCCAAGACACATAATCTCTGACCGCGGGACAGCATTCACGTCCAATACCTTCGAAGACTATTGTAAACGAGAGAAAATTCACCATACCCTAATCACGACGGGAGTACCTCGAGGGAATGGTCAGATAGAGCGTATGAATCGTGTGATTATTGCAGTACTCTCAAAGCTTTCAGCTGACGACCCGAGCCAATGGTACAAATACACCAATGATATGCAACGCTACATCAACTCGAGTCTCCAACGAAGTGTCGGCAAAACCCCATTAGAAATCATGTTTGGCGTGAAGATGAGAAATCAAGAGGATGTTCACTTGATGGAAGCCATTAACGAGGAACTGTTGACTCTCCGTGAAGAGCAGCTCGACGAAACCCGAGAAGATGCTAGAAGACAATTGATTGAAATTCGGAGAGAGAATGAAAAAACCTATAATAAAAGGAGGAAAGAACCAATAAAATACAATCGCGGCGAACTAGTTGCAATCCGGAAGACCCAATTCGCAACTAATGCCAAGATCTTCGCGAAATTTTTAGGACCGTATAAAATCTCTGAGTCACTGGGCAATGATCGTTATAAAGTTGAAAAGCTTGGATCACATGAAGTACCAAAAACGACCGTTGTAAGTTGTGACAATATGAAAGCATGGACGCTATATGAAGAAACACTTAGTGATTCCGAAAGTGAGAAAGAAGATGCGACAGAAGACGACCAAGGGCGCTGTTAAAATCCCAATTATATCTTAACAATCGACTCGACTAAAACGACTTTAGACAATACGAACGAACGACTTTACTTGCAGGTATACCTAGAAGCCAGATTGAAAACCCGTCGACGAGGCAACGATTAAAGACGTTCGAAGCAGCCCACATGAAATAAAGACGCAACTAGATCTGAAGCAGTTATCGAAGCCTGAAGATGATGTTATCAACCCCAAGAAGAAAGCAGCCGTTGACGGACCCTAGAAGATGATAGACGAGGCACTACAAGACGCAAATCCCAAGAAGAAAGCAGCTGTTGACGGACCTTAGACGAAAATGGACGAAGCACTACGAGACGAAAAAGCAAGAAGGAATGCCCATCAACTTAGAAGACATCGAATGCAAGAGGAACACCAGTGAGGTATCCAATGCTACCACAAACCCCAGACAAGACGCCAAAAGATGACCAAAGAAGACGCTATTCGGGACGAATATTCCTCAGGACGGCCGAGATGTAGGAACTGTTCCGAATACGGAACGCACCCTAAACTAAAAGGAGGAGATTGACAGCTCCGCTCTAAGCTCTTCCTCTTTCTTCATCAAGCCGCGAAAGGAGCAACATCACCGGTGCCATCTCGCTATTAAATTCCTAAATTTAATCTTTAAGTTACGTGAATTATAATTACTGATTATATTATTGAATTGTTGAAAAGTTTATTTTAATTACGGCCTTAAAGATCCTACATGTATATCCCCATTAATATATTTTTTAAGAGCGACCAAGTCAAGTATTACAGTGCGTTGAAGGCTTTTCTTGATGAAAAATACACAACTTTCATTAGAAACATTTTTCAAAAAAATAACATTTACGCCCTCAATGACCCTTGATGTTGTTTAAACTGGAAGTAGACCTTTGACTCCGGAATTGCATATTGTTACGGCGAATTCACATTCTACGTCATAACTTGCACATGCTGGGTTTGAATGGGGACTTTTTTGCTTCCGCCCTTTCTAAATCGACCAAAAAGTTTTTCTTCGCCAAGCCGATTGCTCCATTTGAGTAAAGTGGGTACGCTCTATCAATCGGCGCTATGTTAAGTTTCCGGTTTCAACCGGAAGTACGATATTTACACCAGTTGTACCTTTTTTAAATGGAATGGGTATATTATGATCTCGAGTTCGGATACCATGATGGAAAATACAGAACTTTCATTAGAAACAATTTTAATAAAAATAACATCTTCGCGCTCTAAATTTTGAAGTTGTTCAAACCGGAAGTAGACCTTTTAACGGCGGAACAGCATTTTTCTACGGCGAATTCACATTATAAGTCATAACATGTGCATGCTGGGTTTAAACGGGTAATTTATCGCTTCCGCCTCCTAACGGATGTGGAATATTCAGACCGGAAGTAGACCTTTAAAGGGCGCGATTGGATTGTTTTTTACGGCGAATACACATTCTACGTCAAAACTTGTGTATGCTGGGTTTAAATAGGGACCTTCCGCGTCCTACCGGAACTGGGTTCCACGCATTTTATTCTGAAAATATTACTTATTTCAGAAAACATTTCCGTAAAGATTAAAATCAAAATCTGATTTAAATTAATTCATAAAATCAGAATCTAATTTTTTGACAACATGACAGACTTTCTAATTCAGGGAATACAAATCCATTTAATTAGCTATGAAATGGTTTTTGATTTCTTAGCTCTAAATTGGTTCAGCTGGCCCGATTAGAATATTGTAGTATAAACTTAAAAGGTCTACTTCTGGTCTGAATATTCCACTTCCGGTAGAAGGCGGAAACCCAGCATGCGCAAATTATGACGTAGAATGCGCATTCGCCGTAGAAAAATGCTATTCCGCCGTTAAAAGGTCTACTTCCGGTTTGAACAACTTCAAAGTTCATTTAGAGCGCGAAGATGTTATTTTTTTAAAAATTATTTCTAACGAAAGTTCTGTATTTTCCATCATGGAATCCGAACTCGAGATCAAAATATACCCAATCCATTCCATTTAAAAAAGGTACTACGGGTGTAAATATCGTACTTCCGCTTGAAACCGGAAACTGAACATAGCGCCGATTGATAGAGCGTACCCACTTTACTAAAATGGAGCAATCGGCTTGGCGAAGAAAAACTTTTTGGTCGATTTAGAAAGGGTGGACGGGTGGTCTAGGAACTCTGTATATACGCTCTTACAATGTTTGTAATGTAAGAGTTTGGTTGTTGCTATCGTGCCACATTTTTCTGATTGTTTCTCGCTAGAGTGCGCCGCAGTCAAATGGTTAATTAATCACATACGGTATAGTATTTAAAAATCTCGCAACAAATTTGGCGGTCAAAATTAAATTTCACATGATCCGCAGTATCACTCAAAAACTGTAGTGTCAGAAGCTATTTTGATTTCAGCACCTAAATTAGTGTGAGAGATTAATTGCGAGCGATAATGAACGTACAATACCAACGCAGCTTTTTAATTTCACTCTTTTTGGCGAGAATTAACGTGTAAGCAGCTGACTACTAGGATAAAGATGAATGACTAAGTTTGGAAGTAAAGTCGTTAAACATTTACGCTAAACATAAACAAACAGCACCGTTTCCTTTATGGACTTCCGTTGATTGAACGAAATAAACAATGCGAGCCAAACCGAAAGTTATGACTTCATACTCATTAAAAGCAAATTTCCACGATTGCAGAGTCAAATTCAATGTCAGCGCGCAAAGCATTAATAAAAATAAATTGGCAATTATCTATCATAGTCCATTCATCTACAGTTCTACACTAAAATTCGAAGATACAAACAGAAGTCACAAATACGCAGTTTGATCAAATGAGGAAGCCAAGAGAAGCGTTCAGAACACGTGTGGCCATTTGGATCTTCAAGAACTCCGCAGATACACAACAAAATGCACCAGAGGGATAGGAAACTGGGTCACTAGAACACGAAACTCCAGAATCCTCAGCTGCAAGGCTAAATCATGCATGAAATAGCAACATACCGCATATCGCCAGGACATCTCGGGGTTGGAGTTTGTCCTTGTTTTTCCTTAAACGAAAATCTGGCTAACTACGTCCTCACAGCACGCACGGAATTTTTTCCCCGAAACAAATTAACCCCAACTCAAATCGTAAACGGACAGCACAAAACTCGCGGAAACTCCCCCGTAGTAGTCGGTCCAGGCGGTAGATAATCAACTACTGTGCAAGGGAGAATTCCGTTCTGCTATAGGAACGAAAGCAAACTTTTGTAGCTAATTGCACTTGTGTTCTTCGTCTACAAGAACGGTTGCTGTAGGTGTGCTGAGGTGACACCCACTCTGTAAAGCTCGCCGCGAACTTAATGTCGGCTATGTTATGTGGAAACGCGAACAATGCCAAGCTACCACCGACATCACTAGCCCCAAGCCCGAAAAAAGCTTATACGATAAGAGAACCAATCGCGCGAAAATGTTTCCTGGCGTTTGAAAATTCTTCGATGTTAATGCAAACTGAGCAATCGTTAAATGTGAGCGATTTTTCCTCAGTTTTTGTTTCCAAAGTTGTTTGATTGCAGACAACTATGCCATCCCACTCGATATCATAGCACATGGGAAGGCGAACTATTATTACTCTGGTATACGAGCTTTCGAAGCTCGCACTAGTGAGGACTATTTAAGCCTCTGGGAAGGAAAAACCAACAGAAAGATGTTATCGGTTTATGCGGTGATTTATGGCGAAAGTATTTCTGAACTAGGTTTAAAAAAGCTTCCCAATCCCAATTTAGTTAGCACTGAAATTACATAAATCGATTACAATTCCTCTTAAATTGTTTTTTAACCGGCCTAAAATTTAACTAGTTTGTTTTAAACAGAGAGCAGTAGTTATAACATATAGAGTGCCAACGCTATATAGCCACGAACAGAACTCCGCTT
The DNA here is from genome assembly GCA_949715965.1 of Dysmachus trigonus. Classification (NCBI taxonomy): domain Eukaryota; kingdom Metazoa; phylum Arthropoda; class Insecta; order Diptera; family Asilidae; genus Dysmachus; species Dysmachus trigonus. Next base: position 30,784,956 of record OX454321.1, on the reverse strand, counting down.
GCGGTCTGATAAAGCTCGGCGGCCTCATAAAGCCCTGATAAAAAGCTGAAAAAAGGTATTGAAATTCTTGTGCAGCCACGGCAATCTGAGAATTGAACAGGACTGATCCGCACACACCGGCGCGTTTAAAGCATGTGACATTAAAATAAACTGCAAACACATTGTTGCTATGGGTGACTGTAAGGTGTTTCATATAAAACAGGCAGGGATAACGCACGTGTAGGTATGAGCACACAGTTTGATTACTAACAATGTTTTCCTTCTCATTTCAGTCTCGCTCTGTTATTATTTTTCAGAACGCGACAGGAGGAGAAATATTGTTAATAATTTGACCGTGTATTGATAACTCATCAAGGCTTTGCGAAAGGGGAGGCGGAATGTAGTAAATTATGAATGAATTTTCAGATTATGTATTTAACACGTTCACGCCGGCGCGTACCACCGGTGGCCCGCACTAGACTGCCTCATCGGGCGGCGCGTACCACAGTTCACATCAGCTTTGCGTAACACATAATAAATAAAACTATTATGTCTTAATAAACGTATAATAAAAGAAAACCGCACTTTTAAAGTTTTGCTAAATAATATTTTGTGCAAGGCGCCGCAAGATAAAGCAAAATGCGATTTTAACTGCCGCCCGATGAAGTGAAATACAAAAAACTGCGCCGGCGTCAACGTGTTAATCAAACGTATTAAATTAAACAATATAAAATTTAGATGGGAGAGTACAAAATGTTTAAGCAATGCATATGGTAAGATGAATTTTCAAACGTCTTATTTGCTTGATTTTAACCTCGAATGCATATATTGGTTTATATTGAATGCTGTATATTGAGGGTATTTGCATGCACTTAATGCTTGGAGAGAAAAAACAAAATACTTAAGTGGCGGTAAATTCTGCAAAAGCATATGAATATGAAATTTCGAAAAGGGCACAATATTGCAACTTTTCAGTGAATGATAAAAACTAATTATTTTCTAAACAAATATAATATTTAAAAAAAATATTTTTGAGTCACATTTTGTCGACAGTAGAACAAATACCAGAGATGTTCCTTTTTCGAACATAATAGGTACAGGACACATTGATATGAAAAAACGTATTTGTCAAAATATGCGAGATGTGCCCTTTTCGAAATTGAATATTCATATTATAATTATTTTTGTTACTAGCTGAGTTACCCGTTTTCACCCAGCGTTGGGTAAATACTTACTAATTAAAAACTTCTTAAATGTTCTAGATATTGTTTCAACCCGATCCGCCATCTTGAATTTCCAAATCTTAATGATACTCAAAATTAGTAGCCTTGAAATAATCATTGTACCAATTCTCATTAAAATCCGTTGAAATCGAGAAATTTTGGTCGCCATCTTGGATTTGATAATTTTGATAATATTCGAAATTAGTAGCTCCGGAATAATCATTGTACTAATTTTAATTACAATACGTTGAAATCGAGACATTTGGTTTTTATATTGGATCCGCCATCTTAGATTTACAAATTTTGATAATATTCGAAACTTGTAGCCTCAGAATAATCATTGTACCAATTTTCATTAAAATCCGTCGAAATCGAGACATTCTGATCGTCATGTTGAACCCGCCATCTTGGATTTGAACATTTTGCTAATATTCAAAATTAGTAGCCTCAGAATAATCACTGTACTAATTTTCATTAAAATCCGTTAAAATCGAAAAATTTTGGTCGCCATCTTGGATTTGGAAATTTTGATAATATTCAAAATTAGTGGCCACAGAGTAATCATTGTACCAATTTTCATTAAAGTCCGTTGAAATCGAGAAATATTGGTCGCCATATTGGGTCCGCCATCTTGGATTTTTACATTTTGATAACATTCAAAATCAGTGACCTCAAGATACTCATTGTACTAATTTTCATTAAAATCCGTTGAAATCAAGAAATATTGGTCGCCATATTGAATCCGCCATCTTGGATTTGTAAATTATGATAACATTAAAAATCAGTGACCTCAATATAATCATTGTACTAATTTTCATTAAAATCCGTTGAACAAGAGGTATTAGATGTGTAGTCCCGGGTAGTTTCCAAAAGGAAAAAAAAATAGGTATTAGATGTGTGGTCCCGGGTTGTAATATTAGTAAAGACAAAAACTCAACCATAAGTTTATTTTGTCCGCGAGATTCTGTTAGGCGGAAAAAGTGGATGAAACTGTGAGGCCTTGAATTCCAGGAATCTTTACCTAAACGGTTTTATGTTTGCCAATATCATTTTGAATTGAAATTCCCGGGGCAAAGAAAATTGTATAATAACCAATATCCCACATTAAATCTCCCTCAGAGAATTGACTTCCCGTTGAGCACTATTCAGTCCGAACGACTTTGTACACAAAATCCTCAAATCGAAAACCAAAGCTTTGTTGCCCCAGTTTGTAATGAAGATGTTGAGCCGCTATGTTCATTTTGTCATAAGTCCGCCGAAAATATGCTACTTGATCAAAACAAAATAATAAGATGAAAAAAACAGTTTAGACTATTTCAACAAAAAATACCATTTTAAAAAGAAAAATTAAAGTCTTGAGATTAGCGCGTTTTAGAACTAAGAAAACTGTTTGTGTTAGATTTATCAACAGGCAGGTATAGTAAAAATATTGAGTTGGCGGGAAAGTTCTGTCGTATTTTACTACCTCCAGGTAATTTTACCTGTCAGGTCAAAACAAGCAGGTAGAATGCGCCTTATTATTTAGCGTACCTCTCGTGGGATATAAAAGGATTACTTTCAATATCCCTCATCAGTTAGTTGCGAATTACAGAGTGAATAAGATGGAAGTGGATAAAGTGCATTTACGACATTGCATTTTGTATGAGTTTCAGAAAGAAATCAACGCATCGGTTGCTTGTAAAAACTTATGTGACACGGTGGGAAGTGAAGTTGTAAATGTTCGGACCTGCCAAAGATGGTTTGCCAAATTTCGTTCAGGAGATTTCAGTCTCAAAGAAGATTGTCGATCAAGGCGGCTATCCAAGGTCGATAATAACATTCTGCGGTCCATGTTGGAGAGCAACCCACATCTAACCTCTAGAGCAGTGATGGCGAACCTTTTTGAGAAGTGGGTAAAATTTTGTTCATTATTTTTTTAGTATTAGCTCGTAGGTCACTAAGTCAGTGGCGTCATTTGAAAAGCGGGAGAGGAGGAGCATGGTTAAAAACTACTTTTTTTGGTTCTCACTTTTAAAATTCTCTGAAAAGTTTACATTTCCTTTTTGTTTTACAACTTTTACCTTTGTAATTGAAGAGCTAAGAATAAAGGTAAAAAAATTGATATAAATGGAGTGATACCATGAATTGCAAGGAAATCAGAAAAATATATTATGAAATATTATATATTAATAGATAGGTATAGTTACGGGTATGCATAAGTATTATAAAGTGGAAATACTTTTAATGAGAAATCTGCTGTTGTTTAGTTTCAGATAGTTTCTTAATATTAGGTTCATATTCCGTATTCATTAGTTTAACGCATTTCGCATTCAATTCATTTTTATCGGTACATTTTACAAAATTCATTGAAGAAATAAATTTTTTACACGAATATGTGGATCCATACATAATTAGAAGATCATTAGCAAGTTTCTTTATTGATACAAAATTATTTGGTAAAGAATCCCATACGATTAATACAATATTTTCAAGTTTTAGTGTGGGATAATTATTATCTGCACTACTTTCTAACATTTTTCCTTCGACTTCGGAAATCAAGTTTTCAAATTTATTTTTCCACACTATGCTGCTTTGAAATTCAACTAATCCATTTCTAAATTATGGATACCTAGCCACATAAATTCTGTTATTGTTTCGAATTCCATTTTGTATGGATATAAAATAAAGTGAACTGTATTTTCCAAACTTATTATAATTAATTTATTTATTTATATTTATATTTACTTTTATTTGTTTAAATCTCTCCTCAAAATTTTATTTTTTATTTGCATTTTTTTGAAAGTCAAGCGTATTTTAAAATTTTAAAATTATTGTGTTTTGAAAATGTTTTTGTAATTGAGGGAAATATTTCATGATTTTCATTGCCAAATCCTTAGTAAAGATATCAAGATTCGTAATAAATATTTTAATATTTTTAAACATCATTAAAACAATTTGTCCATTGTGGCCACATGTTTGTAACTTTTTTGGTTTTTTTTGATGACGCAATAAAATGGTGTGTGCTAGTGAACTTATCTAGTACTATAAACACATATTAATTTAAAAATATTTATATTTAATAAACAAAATAACTTCGTTTAAACAAAATATCATAATATAATTTTAATAGCGATGAATATAATCAACTTCATTTATACAGTCGTGCATGCATATAATATTTAATATTTGGGGTGCAAAACTATACGTCTGTTGCAGTGGCGGCTGCTCAGGGTGTTCTAGGTGTTCGGCGCACACCCATAATTTCTTTTAAAATCAATCGATCTTTTAGTATTTACAAACTAAAGATAAAATCTGCCGCAGCATTACAAATAAAATTCATTTCCGCGCAAAGTATTCCCTAATAATTAGCGAACATGGTCTCTGTGTTCTCTTCCGAGTAGCGAACATTTACCCACATTAAAGTTTGTAAACGCACCACCCACCCTAGTTCCCCTTATAATATTTCTCGCTCTGAGTTCTATGTTGACTGGCGAACCTGAGCAATATAGGAATTCTGCACTAAACTCGTCAGGACTTGGCGGCTCATAAGATTTGAGTTTCTATGCGGGAAGTATACGAAATGTGGTGCGCTGGGCGAATCGCACCGCAAAGTACGAACGCGATGTAGGAGAAACTCAAAAGGAAAGAGAATGTGGGGTAAAACAAAGAGCCATCACTTAGAAACGACTAACGATCCTTCGCTGTGTCGCTCCTTTGTGCTGTATCTGACTGCGCTGCTGCCGCCGTGCTATGTTTGCGTTTGTGCGCTTTGCGTTGTGACTACTTTTACTCTTTCGATGCAGTCTGCCAGGGCAGATTCGGAACGGGGCGGAAAAGGATTTCCAAGTTTTGAAGAGTTAAGGGGATATTCTCATTGAAATTGACAAAAAAACGCCTTTTTTCGGAATTTTTTTGTTTAAACCCTATTGTATTTATTCAAAAAACTTTTTTCATATATTGAATATATAGGCATTGAAGTATACAAAAAAAAAATAGTTTTTTGTTTTTTTTGTTATGTTTTGCGGCAATAGAGGGTGTTGTACGAAAAGTCCCTTTTTAGATGGTACCAGCTCCTGCGGTCTTCCTGGAAAAGATAACGACAAAATTCAAAATGGGTTTTGTTCTTTAGACTTTTTTCTAGAACATAGACCTATAAAAAAAGTACATTTAATTTTTTAAATTATTTTTAGGACTGGCTTTTCTAAAAATTTCAAAAATTTGCCATTTTTTGGGGGAAAGTACGCGTATAATAAAGAGGGAGGGGGTACTTTTTTGCATTTTTACAGGTCTATGTTCTAGTATTTATGTTAATGAGTCGAATGCTTTTTGATTTTTTTAAATCTATCGAGCAGAATTTGAGCAATCAGTGGTACCAGGTGAAAAAAGTATGTCTTTTTCGACATTAAAGAGGATAAAGACTTTTTCCAGAAATACAATGATGGACGAACGATTGTCAGGTTTGGCGCTAATGTCAATAGAAAAGGCATTGCTAAATTCAATTAAAGAGAGACCAGAGTTTTATCAAAAAATCATTGACATTTTTTGCATTAAAGACAGGAGGATCGATTTACTATACTTTGGTTTGAGCCTAATTTCTGACTTTTGACATTGTTGGAATAGGTAAATAATTTCTCGGCTTAGAGTCGGGAAGTGCGCCTTCTGTGTTAGAAGGATAACTTAACTCTATTATTAACTACACTAGCAATAGCGAAATATCCCCCATTGGTCGAATTGATTATGTTACACAGGTGAAATAGCGCACACCTTGATAATTTAGTCACCAGCCGCCACTGGTCTGTTGTTAATAATGTAATATTTTACGAATTTTATTAAACAAAAATTTGTCTTGTGTTTTGTTTTACATGTTTAAATTGAAATATGTTTATTGAAATTATGTAATACCCATCTTTTGGGTGCAATATCATTAAAACCAGAAAAGTCACAACATTTGACCCAGTGCATAAACCACTTTTGCTCGTCAGTGTACGTCATACACAGTGCTGTGTGCAGATAGAAAATCAGCTAGCCAATATCCACATGGAAATATTTTTTTTATAAATTCGACATTAGATATATACATATATATTTTACTTTTTAAATATTTTTTATTCCCTGTTCCCTCTTTTATGATATAAAAAATAAGTTTATAACAATCAACGCGTGGGTCATTTCAAAAGTCTGCGTGGGTCAGTGTCTGATCCGCGGGTCATAGGTTCGCCACCATTGCTCTAGAGTCTAGAGCAATTGTAAAGGAATTATACATCCACAATTCGACTGGCGGTTATATGATCATTCAATAGTAGGAACAACAAGATAATCAACTTTGAAAACAGAGAAAGACCAAAAAAAAACATTAGCAGTTTTTTTTAAAAAACCCAGAAAATAATAGGGTTTTAGAAGCTTTTATGCAAAACAAATGCCAGATTATGAAACAACATCCCCAAAAACCCCCTATATACGATTTTGGAAGAAAATCGCCCCCATTTTCTATTCGAATCGTTCAATTGAACTTGGATGCACAAAATTCTCGTTTTGCGCATTAATGGGTTAAGGTCCATGGTCAAGGTCAACCGAACATATTTATGGTTGTAATGACATGCTTTGATAACTACCCACAACTTTTGTGTTCAAAGATTTCTGTTAGGGGTCTTGGTTTCCGAGTTAAGCGACTAGAGACGTGAAGCGTACTTGGGTCTACAGCAAATGTCTCACACTTAACCCCTCTATATCTCTGCAACTAATCATAGGATGACTTCGGGCCCATTGAGACTTTTGATCAGCAGGTTGAGAACTACCTTTCTGCAAAGTTTCAGCGAATTTGACCAGGACCCGATTTCCATAAAATTTGTGCGGGGTCCTTTATTGTTTTCAAAATATTCATTTAAACTTATTGATCGTAGTGCCAACTGAATGTGTGGTTTTAAAAATGATGAACTGTCAAATTAATTTACGATTTTTACGATTATCAAGCATAAGCTCTGTGAGAGCCAGCGATTCTGTCCGATCAACTTGGCACTTCCATAGGAAAACAATATGGTAATTAAATATATTGATGACCAAATGCTACTTGTATTAGTATTCATATTGCATGGTAACAAAACACAGCGCTCTGGACAGTTAAAATACCCTTTTTATTTTTCGCGAACACTGAATACATCTTAAGGGTGTACAAATCCATACAAACTATTCTCTTACACTAACAGAGTGATTTAGTAATTTCCGAAAAGCACAGTCGATCGTCCGAACCCTATTTTAATTAAGAAAATCATACTTCAAAAGTATTCACTGTTTAGAATTTCTAGAAGACTTAATTATAATAGTATATAAGTACTTTGTATAGTCCCGGTGGCACTATTTAATGAAGTGTACGAACTTACTTTGTTCCAAAAAAAGATTTTACATAAAAGAAATGGGCCACCAGCCCCAGCATTACCGAAAAATAATAAAACCGTTCTAAGGTTTCTATATACCATAGGGTAATTTCGCCTGTTCGCATCCATCGCCCAATTCGCGTCCATTTTACGGATCTCCCTTTAAAAATCCTGGAAAATAAGTAAACTAACACACCAATCAAACGAAAAGTCATTACCGCTAATACCTCAAGGCCCTGACCAAGACCGAGATCGTCCTTCTGACAAAGAAGCGCATTCCGCTACTGATAGGAATGCGGGTAGGAGACATGACGGTCCAGACGAAGCCGGCAGTGAATTACCTGGGGGTGAGCCTAGATTGTAGGCTCACCTTCTGGGACGAAATTAAGAGCCGGGCGGACAAGTCGGCCGCAGTGACAGCGGCGCTGAGCAGGCTTATGGCCAACATTGGGGGGCCGAGGCCCTGCAAAAGGCGTCTGCTGCTCCGCACCGCCGAGGCCATTATGCTGTACGGTGCGGAAGTCTGGGCCGACGCGATGCAGTTTGAGAAGTACCGCAAACGCATGCGGGCAGTCCAGCGGCGCGCGGCGCTCCGCATTGCGAGCTCCTACCGAACGGTCTCGGAACCAGCGGTTTTAGTGGTCGCGGGGGTCATACCCACTGATCTCCTAGCCAGGGAACGACAGTTCGTCCACCAGGAGAAAGACGCCCTAGGGAGGAAGGAGGCCGCAGTGGCGGCCAGTACCGCAACCATGGCGGCCTGGCAGACACGGTGGGATGGGGAGTCGCGGGGTTATCCCCCAGCTGGACACCTGGCTGAACCGTCAGCATGGTGAGGTGGATTACTACCTCACACAAATGCTGACGGGGCACGGGCACTTTCGGGCCTTCCTTCACCGTATAGGGAAGACACCGAGCCCGTGCTGCATTTACTGCGACTTCCCGTCGGACTCCGCTCTCCACACATTCTTTAAATGTGATAGATGGAGAGCGGAGAGAGAGGAGCTGGAGAGTGTGGCGGGCAGCATAACCCCGGACAATATAGTCGAGCTTATGCTGCAGGGGGAGGATTTCTGGCAAAGGGTCGCTCTTTTCGTTAGAGCGATCCTGCGCCAGAAAGAAAGGGACGCCAGTAGGGGGCGGGAGGGGTAGATCGCCCGGTGAAAGGAGGGCCCCCGGTGGGGACGGCTCTAAATAGGACTCCACCCTGAAGTAATGTCCAACAGACGGTTCCGGGGTGGATGTCCTGCGGGCGGGGAGTGGGGTTTTAGCCGGTAGGCTGGGGAGTCCGGCACACGGGTGTCTTCGGACACCTATGGTGCATAAAGCATTTCCCCACTCCCCAAAAAAAAAAAAAAAAAAAAAAACCTCAATGTATAAGAGGCACGCACACATTGACAAAAGGTCCGTGCGCCAAACCAAAACCCCCGGGAATACATATAAACACAAGCCGTGAAGTAGAATATGCATACGTAGTGATGTAGTCCGAGAATCGCCGCGAAAAAACATTGCTTCTTATGGCGGAAGATCCGAAGTATGCCGCTCCACTCGCCTGAACTGCTAAACAATAACTTTTACGCGAAAATGATATTCTAATAACTATAACTATAGAAGAATACCTTTCTAGTGATCTAAAAAACTTTATAGTGACAAGAGCAAAATATTAGAGTTTTTTGCACTTAAACACAACTCTGACCATTTCCTCGAACAAAACAGCAGCGGCAGGGCGACTTGACAGCACGACTTTCCGTGGTAATTTGTTCGATTGGCAGTAAGGGCAACTTTTGAGCTCAAATATCTTTAATATTTTGTTCTTACCCCTATAATGATTTTGGTACCATAAGAACGGTATTCCTCCCCAGTTACAGTCAGTAGAACATCACTTGTTCGTAAAAGCAATAGTTTAGCAGATTCGCCCTCTGGAGCGGAATGACTGGGCTCTACTGCCATAAGAAGCAATGTTATTTCGGTGCAATCATCGGACTACATCACCCTATACATGTGGTAGTGAGCAGGGCTACTTAATGGCTTGTTATATAGTTTCCCGGGGGTTTTGGCCAAACCAATTCCGTTTAGAAAAAAATAGTTAGTCTCGGCTGTTCATCAAGGGAGTGCGTACGCACGGGATGTTTAGATAAAAAATAGTGTGCAGCGGCGCGTTCGATGGTAAGTTTTTTATTGTTTTATTTGAATTTTAGGATACATAGCTGTTTCTAGACTTTTATAATGAAAAAAGGAATAACATTAATTATGAATTTTCTTACGTTTTTTATATTTAACGAATAAAATAAGGTGGACGCGAATTACTACATCGAATTTACAAAACTTCCACTTTGCGTCCGCAATGGACGCAAACTATACCTACAGGGAATAATAATAAACCAAATTGCGTCCACTATTTTCGTTAAATACAATGATTTGCTAGTAAAAATAATTTAAAATGTATTGATTATAATCATACCTTGTCTCATAATTTATTGATTCAACAATTCTTCTAGTTGTATGATTAGACAAAATTGTTGTATTGTTTTGTTGCTTTAATAGAGCCAAAAACTTATTATTAATCAAGGCTGATCTTTAGCAATAATAATATACCTTGTGATTTTAGGGTAAAATTAACAGAACTGATTACTGTTTATTCTTAACGGTGCAATCATTATTTACCTACTACTTACCTAATTTTAAGTTTAATCAATGTTGAGAAGAATTATTTTTATTTTTTTAAAGTGATGTTTTTAATGATAATGTTGATTTTTAATATTTATATTCTTAAATAAAGAAATTGTTAAAATACAATCTTTCTTTACAAATTCTTAAAAATATCACTCCTATATTCCTTTTCTAAGCTGGTGGACGCTAAATGGTCCACGGGTGGACGCTAAATGGTCCACGGGTGGACGCAGTTTGGATTCTGTGGACGCAAAGTGGGTAAAGCGCCTAATTCTGAAGTTTATCTATTTAAAGGGAGGTTCTCATCTAGAACGTCAAAAAGTAGGTAAAGTTCGTAATTTTTTTGAAGGCAAATGACAAGACATAGGGAAATGATATTTGGCATTATCTTTTATTGTACATTTATCTGTACGAAAAAATTTTTTTAGTCAAAAAAAAAAAACAAAATGGCGCCCGTTATTCAACTTCTCCGGAGGCATGTTTTTCGAAAATTGCCCAGCTGCGTACAATTTAGGGGTCGCAGATTGGTCTGAAATCAAATAATGATGACATTATTATAAACTAGAATAAATTTGTCTCAGAAAGAGCGGACGACTTTCAAAAAAAAATTTAAAATTGACGGAATGGCGCGATTTTGAAATTTTAAGGCCGTTTTCGGCCGTTTTTTTTCATAGTTTATCACTTACAAAAAGGAGATAATGTTACAATTTTCAAAATGTGCTCCGCTCTTTCTATGAAGAAAATTGTTTACTTTAATATGCACGAAACTAGAAGTTGATCGGTTGAACCGTTTTTGAGTTATCTTGTACGCAAATTGTACACAAACATGCCTCCGGAGAAGTTGAATAACGGGCGCCATTTTTTTTTTTTTTTAATAAAAAAATTTTTTCGTACAGATAAATGTACAATAAAAGATAATGCCAAATATCATTTCCCTATGTCTTGTCATTTGCCTTCAAAAAAATCACGAACTTTACCTTTTTTTTTTACGTTCTAGATGAGAACCTCCCCTTAAAAAAAAACAAAAGATGTTTCGAACAAAACTGAAAGTTAATCTTAAAATAGACTATACAGCGTGATCCAAAAGTATGGAAACGGCTAAATAACTTTCGAGGAATGCATTTTGGAGAAAAAAGTTGTAGACAAAAGTTTTAGGAATTTTCCCCAGCTATTCAATGGTGACCTTAGATTTGACCTTGACCTTGACCATGGCCTTGAAGGTCATTTCAAGGTCAAGTTGACTTTTTTAAATTGGAACCCTTATTTTTGACCACGGAAATGGAAAGAGCGGAAAATTTTACGTCCAATTATGACCTTTACCATGACCTCGAAGGTCATATCAAGGTCAAAATGGCTCTTTAAAGAGGAACCTGCATTGTTACTGCGGATTTGCAAAGAGTGGAAGTTTTGCGTCCAAATGTGATCTTGACCACAACCTTGAGCTTGAACATGACCTTGGAAATGACCTTGAAGGTTATATCAAGGTCAAGGTGGTTTTTTGAAGGGGATACCATGTTTTTTTCCAACGAAAAGGGAAAGAGCGGAAAAGTTAACGACCACGGAAATGAAAAGAGCGGAAAAGTTAACGACCGACCATGGTGAAGTCGATTAAGGCAAGGTCAAGTGTGTCATGGTCAAGGTCACATCCGGGCGCAAAACTTCTGCTCTTTCCAAATCCGCAGTAGCAATGCAGGTTCCCCTTTAAAGAACCATCTTGACCTTGATATGACCTTCAAGGTCATGGTCAAGGTCATAGTCGGACGTAAAATTGTCTGCTCTTTCCATTTCCGTGGTCAAAAACATGGTTTGCCCTTCAAAAAACCACCTTGACCTTGATATAACCTTCAAGGTCATTTCCAAGGTCAAGGTTGTGGTCAAGATCACATTTGGACGCAAAACTTCCACTCTTTGCAAATCCGCAGTAACAATGCAGGTTCCTCTTTAAAGAGCCATTTTGACCTTGATATGACCTTCGAGGTCATGGTAAAGGTCATAGTTGGACGTAAAATTTTCCGCTTTCCATTTCCGTGGTCAAAAATAAGGGTTCCAATTTAAAAAAGTCAACTTGACCTTGAAATGACCTTCAAGGCCATGGTCAAGGTCAAATCTAAGGTCACCATTGAATAGCTGGGGAAAATTCCTAAAACTTTTGTCTACAACTTTTTTCTCCAAAATGCATTCCTCGAAAGTTATTTAGCCGTTTCCATACTTTTGGATCACGCTGTATAATGAACACATTACATAAATTTTTCATAGAAATTAGTGCTGGGGTATTTTTATTATCGTCGTCAAACTTGCCAGCTGCACTAAATGGACGCGAACAGGCGAAATGACCCTATTTGCATTTATTTCAAGACCCTTCATTGCACAACGTCCGAGGAAAGTTCAGGAGTACAGCGGAAGCAATAGTAAAAACAACAGCAACACACGTGCCACCAGCTGAAACGTCTCAAGAAAAGCTTGAAAACAAGTCCAATGTCGTAGTTGCGAACTTTGAATCCAATTATAGCCTCCACTGGTTGCTCAACCGAAATATCCAAGTAAAAATAATAACCCAGAATGCACATTTTAAGACGCTCAGATATGCAAAAGACCCTGTGGCATGCAACAATCCTGGCAGGTTGTACTACACGCTCGGCACCGCCACGATATGCCTCGTCGAAGGGCGCTTTGGCGTATATTTAGGGCACCTGAATGTGAACATGTTGAAACAATTAAGCCGGCTTTTCACTACGGGATATAATATATAAATTACATCCCGCGATTGACCTTCACACTACGAGATATACTATGTCGATCAGTTCTGTCGCTGTTACTTAATTGCCTCGATAGTTCATCAGACGGAGATAATGCGGAAAGGGTGTACCGAGTACGGGAGGCATAATATAGTCTTGAAATCTATCGCTCGGTTGAGCGAAAAAATACTTATAGTTCGGGATGTAATATATATTATATCTAAGTGTGAAGGGTTCGGTCACAAAGAATGGTGAGCGATATTATATTATATCCCAATATGTAATATAATATATATTATATCCCATAGTGAAAATCCGGCTTTACACAATTGCCTGGTCGCAGCTGCACAATGGACCAATTATTTCCATTAATCAAGCGCCGGATGCCCGATTCACTGCAGAGGATTAAACAGCCGCGCTTTTCTTTGGCTATATGCTGTCATAATGTACTAGAAAAAAAAGTATGGACGCAGAACTGAACCGTGCGCCGGCACCCACAACAGCCGCAAGTATTGAGTTTCATGAATGAATCAGAAGGCACCCCACTTGGAGATGCGCAATGGGCTGCTCGATTTGCGTTCACGAGAGAAGAAAACAATTCCTACAACTGCGTTACCGTAAAAGATTCTGGGAAGAGTCGTGAGCGTCTGGCACCTATCGTCTTTTGCGTCGTAACTTCCGCACTAACTCAAGAACACCAAAAATCACAGAACGAGTATATCACGAACCAAACCTAGTGAACATCAAATAAAATGACGCAGTTCCAAGCGTTGGGAGCGAATTCTCACGCCCGCGAAAGTGCACCGGAAGCGACTACTCGCGGACCACGACGACGAAATTCGTCAAGTTACTGCAATGTGGCGCCAGAAAACTACAGGTAGCGTTCTCTCTTCAGAAATAATGCAAGACGTCATCCACGAATTGTAAGTAAAATTACTGCTCTGCAGCCGTTGCACTGACGATATGATACTGGGCTGAAGATACTAACACTTTTCCAAATTTCCATGTAAATATATGAGCTTGCGGTGGGGATCTAGGCAACAGCCAACGATTGAGTTCACCCTCTGTACTGCAAGTTTAAACGAAAGGGATGAACATCAGTCAGCGTCGAGCTAAAGGGTACCGTGGCGCATGAGGAATTAGCAACCTCATACTCTATGTGAAATACAAAGAATTTGTCTACACTCTTGAGACACACAGCCCCAAACAAGTTTCCAAATTGCTTGTTCGGAATATAAACTTTTAAGCACCTTTTCGTGGATTTACATAAAGCTTTCTTCAGTGGCGTCGCATTCACTTTGATAGAACGAAAATAATCGTAAAAATGAGTTCAAATTGGGATGATTAGTCAAACAATTCAGGCTGTCTTAGCTTGGTACTAACTTCAATACACTGGTCAACACCAATTAATATCCTAACAAATGACAAAATTTTTTCCGTAGATTACGAATTCGCAAACTATAATGTTTAATTAGTTTCAGTTTTCGAGAAAAATAGAGTTCAAATGAAGAGTTGAACCTTAAATTATAATATACAAATATGAAACGTTTTCAAATTTTTCCAAAACATTCCGTTGAAAGTAATTTTTTCTATGTATTGATTATTTCATACAACAGATAGGAAATGAAGACTTCACCTAGCGAGCCGTTACGAAAAATGTGTTCCCCAAGATGTTAAGTAAAGTCTAAAGATTAGGGTTTTTCATATCCATAGATAAGGATATTAGAATTTTATGACCTATGAAAATCTGTTATCTTTTGATGATCATTAAAAAATGGGTGAAATGCGGTCTTTTGCACTTTTTAACTCTATTATTTTTTTCATCCGGGCCTCGGTTTGGATCACTATCAAATGAAATTTGATTTGATTAGCATTTTTGAGTTTAAGGAGCCGGAATTCCTGTTTTTTCTAATCTAATAAGAATTATCTTTAGATGGACACTTTCGTTAGAAAAAATTCAAAATGGCCTCCATAGTTTTGTTCTTTATTAGATCCGGTAATCACAAAAAAAGGTGTTATTTTGTTAGTTTAAATTACTTTTTGTTCATTTCCTTCTTTGCTCACAACCAATAAATGTCCAATGTTATTGCTACCATCGTTTCAGACCAGAAATAATGCATCAGCACCTCTATCGGAATATTGTTAAACTAACTCTTTGATATAGATTCGGATTAAGGTAACCACAACCCCTTTTTTCCATGTTATATCGTTGATCCAGGCCCAGATCCTCATGGAAAAAACACGACAAATGACGAAGTAATGAATATAGTGACATATTTACTCATAGGCCCGCTGAGCCCGAGTCTGGCAGTCTCGACAATTGAGGCAACCACCAACCTGTTATCGATTTTCGAGTTTAGGTGTTATCTGCAATCTCGAGAGTTATATTTTTATTTTCGGTTCACCCAACCTTATATAATGTAATACTCGTACTGGTAACTCTGGCTATTAGGTGATTTCCCCAAATCATTTTGCACCTTCAGCCCATATTTTTTAAAGCTCAGGCTAAATTTAAGACCCTACTACAATATACTATTAGGATGAGAGCTGATGAACGATTTGTTCAAAGTGTTTTATACCGGTTCATATTTTTTATATAAATAGTCTATATAGGCACAAAGTTGGTATTGACAGTCTGCCAGGGCAATCCCGGTTTTAATAGTCCGGGAGGTAGCACTACAATTAAACGAGTCATTTTATACCAAGTAAAAATCATAACAATAATAGTTTTCTCCTAATATATAACAGTTCTGAACGTCAGCTAGCCGTGGAGCTAAAAGAGACAGCATGAAAAAGTCGTTGAAACAAAATCTGCTCCGAGTATGTTCATACCGTGCAAACATTTCTGAAATGATTGTTTGTTATTTTTTAAAAAATCGTCAGCTGTATTGAAGAGTGAATTTTTACACTTTTATAAAAATAAAGAAAACCGTCAAATATATTTGTTCAACATGTGTAAAACCGTTAGTCAGCGTCATAAACACGCTGCGCGCTCAGTGTATTTGAGCCAATGATGTAACAGGGTGATTCATAAATTTGGAATTTTCATGGAATGCACATCATTAGTTCATTTTTATCTTTTGATCTACTCAATGCAGCGACATCAAACTCACGCCAAAAAACTACTATACCAATGTCCTTTCCAAAAATGTCAACTAGGTTGATCTACCTCCTACCACGGTAGTCACTAAATTAATGAATTCAATCTATAATAGAATTAATACCTTAGCTACTAAGTTTTCGAAGGCTGTGAATTATCAGATAACCCGTTAATTGGACAACTTGTCGATAGTTAGCTGTAAGATTTAGCATAAGTAGAACTAAGTATTAAATAATTCAATGCGTTTTAGAAAAGCGAAAAAAATTTTTTAGCAATATCCTAAAATTCCGGTTTTCCCTAAATTTTCTCCGAAATTCATGTAATTAATACACATTTTATATTTATAAAATTCCCCATCTTATTACCTTTCCAAAAAGGTACAACATGTCTAGGCAGTGAAAGGGTATTCAAATTTATTCGCAAAAAACCGTTTGTGGAATATTATAAAAGTCTGCATTTTAAAGATATTAAACTTAAATTAACCTCAAAATGCTTTTTATTAAATTATAAACTTATTGTAGTTAATTGTTGAATTAATTTGAAGAAAAATGGATGAGCGACAAGTTCGAACTCTATACCTTTACGAGTATTTGTTAGGCCATAGTGCGCGAGCTGCGGCAGACAACATCAACACTGCATTTGGCTCAGATACTACAAGTCACGCAACAGTGTCTCGTTGGTTCAAACGCTTCAGTACAGGAGACCGAAGCCTCGAAAGTCAGCCTCGCTCGGGACGACCACCAGCTTTCGACAATGATGATTTGCGCCGTGAACTGCAACAGAAGCCGGATGCAAGCACTCGTGAATTAGCGACAAAACTCCACTGCAGCCATCACGCTATAGAACATCACCTGCACGAGCTCGGATATAGGAGAGTTTTATCCTGATGGACACCTCATGCCCTCACAGACGCCATTCGTGCTGCTCGGGTCGCCGTCTGCCAATCGCTACTACTTCGACCGCGCCGGAAGGAGTTTTTGGAGGATTTGGTCACAGGGGACGAGTCGTGGGTTCTCTACGAAAACAATACGCGCCGTGCCTTCTGGCTGCCACGAAAGGAAGACCCACCAACTCAACCAAAGCAATATCAAAACCGCGGCGAAAAAGTTCTATTGTGCTGCTTTTGGGATTCTCAGGGCATGCTGTTTTATGAATTATTACATAATGAAACAGTTAATGCTAACACATATGCGGCGCAACTCGATAAACTAGCCATAGCTATCAAAGAAAAAACACGAAGAAGATCCAATGTAATTTTACTCATGACAACGCTCGCCCGCACACTGCATCCACCACCCGCCAACTGCAGGGCTTAGGCTGGGAGACGGTACCTCATCCACCATATTCCCCAGACATTGCCCCTTCAGACTATAATTTATTCAGAGCCATGAAAAATGATTTGCGTGATAAACGCTTTAACACTTTTAATGAAGTTGAAACCTACGTAGCCACCTTCTGCAACTCACGGCCCGCTGAGTTCTGGGCAACAGGCATCCAGTCCTTGCCTATACGTTGGCAAGAAGTCATAGATGCTCACGGTGAGTATTTGATTGACTAAATGTATAGTAAAATAAAAATGTTAGAATTTAAAATGTAAAAACAAACTGTCTCATTTCTTTCGTGCCAACCCGATACAATACACTCTACCGCCATTTTGTATTTTATGGCCGCGATTTTGATTTTAGAAAAACAAAACCTGGCCTTTAACCATCGCACGGTTTAGACCACTGGATTGCTGATCCCGTAAAAAAACTCAATTCGAAAGTAAGACCAAATTTTGACCGAATTCTAGCTATCTCGCTCTTGCTTAAGTCTCGCAGGCAGACAACTTTACAAAAAACATTCCAATAGCCAAATGAAGGTGGCGTTATGTATGTGCACTTGTTTTGGTTTTTTCTAGTATCTTCGCGGGTGATACCTCTTTTTGATCGATAAATAAAAGTAAACACATGCATTTTGCACTTGCACTTGCACCCACGACAGCCTTTACAAATTGCCTGCCAACTTTCACCACTCATCGCCGTCACTAGATGACCCGTTGTTGTTAGAATAATTTTACGATATCCAACAGATGGCTACGGCATTTTGTGATACAACTTTTAGCTTTGGTTGGTATATATGAGAAATATGAAGGTTAGACCAAGGCAGGAACAATGACTTTTATATCTATCTATGTTATTCATAAGTCCCCGCCTGATTGCCGCGAGGAACATTTTTGTGAAAAAACTTAAAATTGAGCGTGTTATAAAAGAAATCGGTTCGTGAAAGTTTCATTATTTTTAATGTGTGTCAGTTTAAACATAATTGTGCGATATTTATATATAAACTGAAGCTTTTTTTATGAACGGTTTTTTAAAGGCGTTCCAGTTTGCTGCACTAGCACTAGATCGCTCAAGTTTACTTCCCCTCGCAATGTTAAGTTATAGGGAAATACCGAATCGGAGAAGGGAGAAGAGGCAGGTAGCACACATCGAACATAAATACGGACAAGATTGTTTACATTTTTTCATTGTGCATTTTTAAAGGCGTTCTGGTTTTAGATTATTGTGTGCTCCGCTCGCTTTGTGGAAAGTACCGGGTGGTCTTGATTTGTTCGTAAATATGAACAAGCTTAAAAGTTTTTAAGTAAAAAAGTGCTTTTTTAGACGGAATTAATTAAATAAAATAACATGTGCTTTAGATAAATGATGGGTAAGCATAATATAATGTGTTTGGTGTGTGGCTGTGGAAAAGGCAGCGTGTGTAATGTGTTCGTAGAAAAGGTTTGTGATAAAAGATTTTTGTGCGATGCACCCTGCAGGAGTATTCCACTTTTCCCCCCAATTTTTGCCTTTCTCTCACTTATGCTTTCTTTATTACTAACTATTTCTAGCATAAATTCCCATTTCATTCCTGTAACGGTACCAAGGTCGAAAAAAGATAAGGAAAAACGTCACGAGTGTCCCATCTTGTTAATAGATACTCTTTACCATAACTGTACACCAAACGTTGTTTATTTTACACACCCCTGCTACACATATGATAATGACAGCTGTCATTTTCTGAATCTTCATTAGTCACTTTCGCGATGCTTAATGCATCAACATATATAATATCTAGTCGTCAGCAAATAAATCTCGAATCTTTCACGGCATTTTAATTATTCGTTTAAGGCGATGTGATATTAACTAAATTTGGGTTGAGCTGTACATAGTCTGTAGGTTTGAAATGGGTCTGCCGTTTCGCAAGCTTAAGAAGCTGTGGATCTTTTATCTTTTCCTGCTGTTCTTTGCGTTCTTCATGTTCGCCATCAGCATCAACGTGTATCTCCAAAGTCTGCAAAGCGAAGATCTGCGGAAAAGGTAAATCTTAGCTCAACGTAGGCGTAACTCACTCAAAGTCTATTGCAAGGAATTGGGAGTCGCACAGGAAGTTGAGGCAGAAGAGCCACAAGAACGTGATAGTGGCTAACTACATCGGAACGGGAAACATCTTTGGAAACATGTCGAAAGGTTTTGTGCCTCTTTAACCGTCTTTTTCGCTTTCTAATCAAGGTGGTGGCTACTTTAAATTTGAAAGTTTTTATAATAAAATTATAGCATGGCATAATGCTTAATTAGTTTTATTTTCAGATGATTACAACAAAAATAACTTCTCTCCCGTTGAAAGTGAAGGGGCCATGGGTAGGCCTGTTCTCATTCCTGCTCACGAAACTCTCATTATGCAAAGAATGTTCCAAGTTAATCGCTTCAACCTGTTAGCTAGCGATCGGATTCCTTTAAATAGGACTTTAAATGACTACCGCACGAAGGAGTAAGTTCAGCCCACTTTTATGGTTTTTTTAGGGTTCTGTATCACGAAGTGAAAAAACGGGACTTGCATAGGATCACTTTGTCGTCCGTCTGTCTTCCTGTCGAGACCTTCCTCTAAGGAACGGCTAGAGGCTTCGAGTTTGAATTAATACCAATTACTAATGAAACAGCCTCAGTGTCCTGTAAAGATACCACCACTGACATATAACAACTGGACTGCTGATCCCGTACAAAAACTCATTTCGAAAGTAAGACAAAATTCTGACCGAATCCTAGCTATCTCGCTCTTGCTTAAGTCCCGCAGGCAGACAATTACACAAAATCATTCCAATAGCCAAAACCCCCGGGAAACATATAACAAGCCATGAAGTAGACCTGCTCACTACCACATGTATAGGGTGATGTAGTCCGAGAATCGCCGCGAAATAACATTGCTTCTTATGGTGGTATAGCCCATTTATTCTGTTCCACAGACCGCATCTGCTAAACTACCGCTTTTACGAAAAAGTAATGTTCTACTGATTGAAACTCGGGAGGAATACCGTTCTTATGGTACCAAAATCATTATAGGGGCAAGAACAAAATGTTAAAGATATTTGAGCTCAAAAGTTACTCTTACTGCCCATCGAACAAATTACCACGGAAAGTCGTGCTGTCAAGTCGACCTGCCGCTGCTGTTTTGTTCGAAGAAATGGTTAGAGTTGTGTTTAAGTGCAAAAAACTCTAATATTTTGTTCTTGTCACTATAAAGTTTTTTAGATCACTAGAAAGGTATTCCTCCATAGTTATAGTTAGTAGACAACATCATTTTCGCGTAAAAGTTAGTGTTTAGCAGTTCAGGCGAGTGGAGCGGCATACTTCGGATCTTCCGCCATAAGAAGCAACATCAACTACATCACTACGTATGCATTTTCTACTTCACGGCTTGTGTTTATATGTATTCCCGGGGGTTTTGCAATAGCCAAATCAAAATCAAAGAATATCTATTTCAACAAGAAGGGACACTTTAATACACTCTCAAAATTCCAACCCATATGCAAGCTCTCGAAAATACACCCAGCAAAACTTCCCATTAGATAAAGCAGCTCAGTGCTATTACCTCTGTAAAATCCTATAAGAAATGTAGAGAGAGAAATAGTCACCAAAAAGTTCTCACAGGTAGCTTTTACAGCGTAAGCTATAAACTGAAGCTTTCTTTATGAACGTTTTTTTAAAAAGGCGCCCTGGACTGATGCACTAGTACTAGGGCGTTCAATTTGACCTCCCCTCGCAGTGTTAAGTTATAGGGAAATGCCGAATCGGAGAAGGGAGAAGAGGCAAGTAGCACACACCGAGCATAAATACGGACGAGATTGTTTACATTTTTTCATTGTGCGTTTTTAAAGGCGGCCTGGAGCGGAATTTCTTTTGTGTGCTACTCGCTTACGAAAAGTACCGGGTGGTCTTGATTTGTTTGGAAATGTGAAGAAGCTTATAAGTTTTTGAGTAAAAAAGTGCTTTCTTAGAAGCAATTAATTAAATTAAATTAAATGTTCTTTAGATAAATGATGAGGTAGCATAATATAATGTGTTTGGTGTAAGGCTGTGGAAAAGGCAGCGTGTAATGTGTTCATAGAAAAGTTTTGTGATAAAAGATTTTTGTGAGGTGCACCCTGCAGGAGTGTTCCACTTTTCGCCCCAAATTTTTGTCTTTCTCTCACCTATGCCTTCTTTATTACTATCTATTTCTAGCAGAAATTTCCACTTCGTTCCTGTAACGGTACCAAGGTCGAAAAAAGATAAGGAAAAACGTCAAGAGTGTCCCCTCTTGTTAATAGATACTCTTTGATCAAGGTGGTACTATGTATGCACTTGTTTTGGTTTTTTCTAGTATCTTCAGGTGTGATACCTTTTTTTAATACCCCCAATCGATTAATAAAAGTATACACATGCTTTTTGCATTTGCACCCACGACAGCCTTTACAAATTACCCGCCAACTGTCCCCTGCTGATTGCTGCGAGGAAAATTTTTGTGAAAAAACTTAAAATTGCGCGTGATATGAAAGAAAACCGGTTCTTGGCAGTTTAATTATTTTTAATTTGCGTCAGTTTAAACATAATTTACGGTATTTTAGGGCATTTTTAATAGCATGATTTGCCCCATGAGGTTTGAATCTGTGCTAAAAATGGTCTCATTTTTCAGAGGACGGTTAGCAGTCCAGTTCTTTCATGTCAGAGGATACTGACAGACAAACTCACTGATTGACACATTAAAACTATAGGGTATTTCGCATTGACAGAGTATCTTAAATTTTGGCACGAAGCACTGACATGAAAGAACTGGACTGCTAACCGTCGTCTGAAAAATGAGACCATTTTTATCACAGGCTCAATCCTCATGAAGCAAATCATGCTATTCAAAATGCCCTAAAATACCGTACAATTATGTTTAAACTGACGCAAATTAAAAATAATTGAACTTTCACGAACCGATTTCTTTCATATCACGCTCAATTTTAAGTTTTTTCATAAATATGTTCCTCGCGGCAATCAGCTGGGGACTTAAGAATAACAGAGATAGATATATAATGCCTTTGTCTAACCTTCATATTTCTCATATATACCAACCAAAGCTAAAAGTTGTATCACAAAATGAAGTAGCCATCTGTTGGACATCGTAAAACTATTCTAACAGCTGATTGCAACGGAAAATTATGAGTTGGCGGGCAACTTGTAAAAGCTGTCGTGGGTGAAGTGAAAAAAGCATGTGTTTACTTTTATTTATCTATTGGGAGTATCAAAAAGATGTATCACACGCAAAGATACTAGAAAAAACCGAAAGAAGTGCACATACATAGCGCCACCTTCATTTGGCTATTGGACATTTTTTTTTGTAAATTTGTCTGCTTGCGGGACTTAAGCAAGAGCGAGATAGCTAGAATTCGGTCAAAATTTTGTCTGACTTTCGATGTGAGTTTTTGTACGGGATCAGCAGTCCAGTTCTTATATGTCAGTGGCACGAAGGAAGGTCTCATAGCACAAGTAAAGGAAAAATCCGAAAGTCATTAATTTCTAATTCTATGTGGAAAGTTGTTCAATGTCTGATACCGAGTAGCCCCTCAAAATTCTTAGACCAAATTTTTTAACACCCTATACTTACGGTACGGAACCCACAGGGCGCAAGTCCTACTCGAACTTGTCCGTCTTTTTTCTTATAATGCACGACTTGTCCAGATGCGCCACGAAGAAATACAATACCGAGTTGCCGAGCACATCAGTTGTGATTGTTTTTCACAACGAAGCTTGGTCGGTGCTGCTGCGAACGGTGTGGAGTGTCATCAATCGGTCACCGAAGCATCTGATCAGAGAAATTTTGTTAGTGGACGATGCAAGCGATAGAGGTGGGGTAGAATTACCGGTGCACCTGCGGGTAAAAGGTTTACTGAAAAATTTCTACACTAGCAGACTTCCTCAAAAGTGATTTGGACAACTATGTGGCTACTCTGCCCATTTTCACGAAAGTACTGAGATTGAAAGGACGAAGTGGACTAGTGCCAGCGAGGTTGCTTGGTGCACAAGAAGCTAAAGGAGAAGTAAGTTAGAGTTCTAGTAAGGTATGCCTCCCTTTTTGCAAAGAATTAGTGTTAATAAAATACATGCTTTAAAGGAATTGTTAACAATGAGGCAGCAGATAGTAAGTTTTTAGCTCTACTAAAAACGGACAATGCTGCCTTCTTCCTTATTGCCTTGTTGAGACGTTTCGTTTACATCCTATCATTTTCATTGATTTAAAGCTAGGTTCTGGGCCTTTGGACAAATGGTCACATAAGATCTAGCCGACGAATTGTCATCTGTTCCTCCTGAAATTATTTGATTACCAAATTTTTCTTTCAAAAATTGAGTGCCGCAGTGACTGTGTAACAGTTTTACTAAAACTACATATTCTCTACATTAATAGCCTCCAAGCCTTACTCAACCGTCCAGAGACCCGGAGATTCGAATTCTGTTGCTGCAAATTTTCTCGATTTCTGCCCCAAGTCACTCTAAATTGACCTTAAAGTGACCTTATTTGACCTTGAGCCTTACCCAACCGTCGAAAGGACCTCAGATTCGAATTTGGTGACCTCGAAAACTTATAGAGAGACTGAATGGAACCTGTCGCTCATAATTTCTTTGCTTGAAAATCAAAGCTCCTCAAAAGACATTAAATTGACCTTAAAAAAAAGCTTACGTGCTGGAGCCAAACTGACCTCGGATTCGGACTCAGCGACCCCAAAAACATAAAGTCTATATGGTCTGGTCGGTGGAATCGAACATTTTTTTTTTTTGTGTGCCTGTGTTACCTTTGCTCGTAATTGTAAAATATCAAATATACTGAAAAAAATACAAAATGCACCTTCAAATTAAGGTCAACTGAGAAATTATAATACAAGTGAGTAAAATAGTCCTATAGCATTCCTTAAATGCTAGTTATTAACGGGCCGGGTATAATTGGTGAATTCAGCGTAATACGTTACCTGACCTCTCAACGGTGACCCAGACACATTCATTTATGTTGATCGATTTTTTTACTAGCTCACCTCAAGGAATCACCTGGTATACCCCGCGGCACCTTGATCTGAATCACCCTGTATATTTTGGATTATTACCAAATGTGTTAATAATTGGAAATTAATTTACTAAAATTGTAATTTTTATGGTATTGATTATTATCTTCGAAAATATTGACGAAAAAAATAGTTTTGCCGATCTCTGCTGTTAACATATTCACTAAGATGAAAATGAGCTTGTCTCTAACAATAAGTTCGTCCAAAAAATCTTCACTTTCTTCTTGTTTTGTAAAGCTCAATTGGCGAGTTCACGGCAGAATCGATGATCAATTGGTTCCATTTCTTGAGTTAACTGAATCGTTTAAGCCTTTAGGTGAATATTTTGTCTTCTCGAAATTTTCTTTTGAAACACGTTCACTAAATTAATAATAATGTTCAATAATCAAGACGCGTTTAATGGAGTAGTGCTTCATATTTACTAACCGCAATGTTATTACTTGCAAGCTGACAGATAGCATAATTTAGTACCAAAAATATAAATGGCAGCAAATTTAAGATGAATTTCCAAATTTGAACACCCTTTATGAGATTTCCTTTTATTGATTTATATTGATGTCTATTTAAATTACAGCGATATGATATATGTACTTGTCCATGTCTATCAATCGGGTCATGTTTTGTAACGTCTATATCACCATTATCAATTAAACATATTTATTTTCCTTTTGTATTTGAAGGTTTTAACATTCTTAGATGCACACTGTGAATGCTCTCCTGGCTGGTTGGAGCCTCTCCTGGCTCGAGTGCAGGAAAATCCAAAAAGTGTCGTTTGTCCTGTGATCGATATAATCTCCGATGACACCTTTAGCTACACAAAAACATTTGAAAACCACTGGGGTGCGTTCAATTGGCACTTACATTTCAGGTGAGGTAAAGTATGTTGGTGTTACTATGTGTTGTATTTTGAATAAAAATACCCCAATACATTTGATGATTATGCATGTATGTATCGTATGTTTAATATTTATGAATTTGTTGCACATGTGATTTCTTAATGAATATATAAGATCGTTATTTTATAATTAACGGTTTTTTGATACTATGAGAGTTCAAGGCAGATTTACTCATTAAATGTTTTTCATAGGTGGTTTGTACTCAGCAAAGTTCAACTAGAAAAACGCAAGGAGGATATTACCAAAGCAGTTCCAACTCCTGCAATGGCAGGGGGACTATTTTCTATAAAAAGAGATTACTTCTTTGAAATGGGGGCATATGATGAAAATATGAAGGTAAGAATATGGATTGTCTGCTAAAAACTCAAATAAGAAGAATTACATCCGTTTACCTCGGAAGTTTCACGATTTAGTAAAGAATCATTTAAAACGATTCACTATACGAAAGCCCACATTTGATTCATTTTCGGCTCTTTTCCGATGTTTTTAATAATATGCACTGAATTGATTTCGTTTCTCGCGTAGGATTTTATATGAAGACAGTATTTTCAGACGAAAATTTTCCATATGTTCGCAAAATCTCGTGAAATTTCGTAAAAAATCTTCGTTCCGACGTACAATCATTTTGCAATCCTACTTCAAAAATGTTGATATTTATTCGAAATTTATGAACGCTCGTAAAATTGTCTGCTGTGTAGAATAGGTTGCGCTAATAAAAAATTTGAAAAACTTTATACGCCATCTTGAATCTCCAATCTTAATCTTAATAATATTCAAAATTAGTGGCCTCAAAATAATTATTGTACCAATTTTCATTAAAACCCGTTGAAATCGAAAAAATGTTGGTTGCCATATTGAATCCACCATTTTGGATTTGCAAATTTTGATAATATTCGAAATTAGTGGCCCAAAATAAATCGTATTAATTTTCATTAAAATCCGTTGAAGTCGGGAAATTTTGGTCACCATATTGGATCCGCCATCTTGGATTTGGAAATTTTGATAATATTAGAAATTTGTGGTCTCAGAATAATCATTGCACTAATTTTCATTAAAATCATCCGTTAAAATCGAGAGATTCCTCCGAAAGTTTGATAATATGCGAAATTGGTAGCCTCAGAATAATCATTGTACTAATTTTCATTAAAATCCGTTTAAATCGAGCAATTTTTTTTCACCTTATTGCGTCCGCCATCTGGGATTTGAAAATTTTGATAATATTCCAAATCAGTGGCCTCAAGATAATCATTGTACTCATTTCCATTAAAATCGGTTGAAATCTAGAAATATTGTTCACCATTTTGGATTTATAAATTTTTGATAATATTCAAAATCATTGAGCTCAGAAAAATCCTTGTACTAATTTTCATTAAAATCCGTTGAAATCGAGAAATCTTGGTCGCCATATTGTGACCTATAGATAATCATTGTACTAATTTTCATTAAAATCCGTTGAAATCGAAAAATATAGGTCACCATATTGGGTTCGCTATCTTGGAATTGTAAATTTTGATAATATTCATAATCAGTGACCTCAAAACAATCATTGTACTAATTTTCACTAAAACCCGTTGAAATCGAGAAATCTTGGCCGCCATATTGTATCCTCCATCTTGAATTTCTAAATTTGGACAGCGGATTTGAAATCAGCATTCCTTAAAACTTACGTACCAATTTTCATGAAAATCGCTTCGAATTTAAAATTTTCAACCACCATCTTGCATCCGCCATTTTGAAACACTATATATTATCCGAAAAAAATTAGCCTATATGTTAATTATGGAATTATGGAATATGTACTACCTTCGGGCTTTAGCTGGTAGACGCCCCTAAAAAGTTGGTGTTGTAGGTTGACAAAATCCAAGACCCAATATTGCGGTTAACCTTTAAGCACCGACGTGCATTTTTTGTAACGTTAGTACCGACGTGAGGAATAAGAAGCCGCTTATATTATGTTGTGTTTTTTAAAGAAAGTGTTGATTTAAATATTTGTCTCTGCGATATAATGGAAATAAAGGGTTTTAACCTTTCCGTTTCGATGTCAACGTGGGCACTATCCTTGCAGCTACTTAAAAGCAGGGATCGGAATTCAGCGGGGAAAGTTGTAAAGTAGCATGTCAAGTGGCTGTCGAGGCCTGTCAGACCGCACGTCGGTACTTAAAGGTTAAAAATCCAATATGGTTGCCGAATTTTTGAAAATGAACCGATTTGCATCAAATTTGGTATACCAAATTTGACGCAAATCGATTAATTTTCAAAAAATTCTTCCGTCATATTATATCTGCTATTCTGAATATTGCAAATCGGATTCGTGGTCAGCGACTCCAAAAACCCCTGTATACCAGGGTTTCAAAAAGTAGAGTTCAAAAATGAAAAACTAAGCATTTTGTTGCGATTCTGTTCTGTGATAATTGAGTTTTTCAGTATCGCAAACTGATACATGCGTGATCTAACAAATAAAAACATTAGACCGTCAACATTAGTAATAAGTAGCTCAATCAAAAATTATTGTATGTTTTGGCATTTTTTGGAAACGGATTTTTTTTAAATTTATTTTTCTGTACGGAATTATTTCTTGGGACTGTATTCAGTTGTTCTTACGCCTTTTTGTAATTTGTGAGCTAAAATTATAATTATATATATTACTAGCTGACCCAGCAGACGTTGTACTGCCCTTTCCGGTACATTTTCATTATGCCGTGTGCGTCGACCAATATTTGATCGTGTTCTTTATTTTCGCATGTTTCTACAAATAATACCATTAATATAAGAAAACAGTGTTTCCGTTTCATATCCCTAATTAATTTATTGAACAAACTTACACGTTGCGTTGTTTAATATTAAGAAAACCGTTTTACACTTCACAAATATTGGAAAATTACCCGGTTTCATCCGACGTTGGGTAAATACTTACTAATTAAAGACTTCTCAAATGTTCTAGTTTGTTATATCCTAGAAATTGATTCAACCCGAAAACCCCTTTATGGATCCGCCATCTTGAATATCCAAATCTTGATAATATTTAAAATTAGTGGCATTAAATAAATCGAGACATTTTGGTCGCCGTGTTGGATCCGCCATCTTGAATTTGGAAATTTTGATAACATTCAAATTAGTGGCCTCAGAATAATTATAGTACTACTTTCCAATAAAATCCGTTAAAATCGAAAAATTTTTGGTCACATTCTTGGATTTAGAAATCTCGATAATATTCTAAATTAGTTGCCTCAGAATAACCATTGTACTAATTTTCATTAAAATCCGTTGTAATTGAGACATTTTAATCACCATGTTGGATCCGCCATCTTGGATTTGGAAGTTTTGGTAATATTCACAATCAGTGACCCGAAAACAATCATGGTACTAATTTTCATTAAAAGCCGTTGGAATTGAGAAATCTTGGTCGCCATATTGGGTCAGCCATCTTGATTTTGTAAATGTTGGTAATATTCAAAATCAGTGACCTCCAAACAAACATTGTACTAATTTTCATTTAAGTCTGTTGAAATCGAGAAATCTTGGTAGCCATACTGGGTCCGCCATCTTGGATTTGTAAATTGTGATAATATTCAAAATCAGTGACCTCAATACAATAATTGTACTAATTTCCATTAAAATCCGTTGAAATCGAGAACGCGCGAACGGTCAAACACGCGAAGGTAAAATAACACAGGTTTACAAAAAAAAAAAAGTTGATGTTCTTTTGACCAGACCATCTCATTTTTATGTAAATCAACGCCCTGAATCCGAATCCGAGGTCCGTTAACCTCCATCACGTCAGGTTCAAGGTCATTTCAAGGTCAAATTGAGAAAAACCCACTAAATAAGTCTGAAAAAGAGGACTTATAGGTTTCTGGGGCCGCTGAATCCGAATTCGTGATTTGTTTAACTCCTAAAGGTCAGCCAAAGGTTATTTCAAGGGCATTTCAAGGTGAAATTGGGAAAAAATCCACTAAATAGGTCTGAAAAAGAAGATGTATAGGTGTTTGGAGTCACTGAATCCGAATTCGTGATTTGCTTAACCCCCAAGGTCAGCCAAAGGTCGTTTTAAGGGCATTTCAAGGTGAAATTGGGAAAAATCCACTAAGCGGAAAAAGTTGATGTTCTTTTGACCAGACCATCTCACTTTTATGTAAATCGACGCCCTGAATCCGAATCCGAGGTCTGTTAACCTCCATCACGTCAGGTTCAAGGTCATTTCAATGTCAAATTGAGAAAAACCCACTAAATAGGTCTGAAAAAGAGGACATATAGGTTTCTGGGGCCGCTGAATCCGAATTTGTGATTTGTTTAACTCCCAAAGGTAAGCCAGAGGTTATTTCAAGGTTAAATTGGGAAAAATCCACTAAATAGGTCTGAAAAAGAAGCTGTATAGGTTTTTGGGGTCACTGAACCCGAATCCGTGATTTTCTTAAGCCCCCAAGGTCAACCAGAGGTCGTTTCAAGGGCATTTCAAGGTGAAACTGGGAAAAAATCACGTCTTTTCTATATTTGAACTTGGAATGACTTCGAAACGACCTCAGGCTGACCTTGGGGGATTAAGCAAACCACGAATTCGGATTCAGCGACCCCAAAAACGTATACATCTTCTTTTTCAGACTTATTTAGTTGATTTTTTCCCATTTTCACCTTGAAATGCCCTTGAAACGACCTCTGGTTGACCTTTGGGGCTTAAGCAAATCACGGATTCGGGTTCAGTGACCCCAAAAACCTATACATCTTCTTTTTCAGACCTATTTAGTGGATTTTTCCCAATTTCACCTTGAAATAACCTCTGGCTGACCTTTGGGAGTTAAACAAATCACGAATTCGGATTCAGCGGCCCCAGAAACCTATATGTCCTCTTTTTCAGACCTATTTAGTGGGTTTTTCTCAATTTGACCTTGAAATGACCTTGAACCTGACGTGATGGAGGTTAACGGACCTCCGATTCGGATTCAGGGCGTCGATTTACATAAAAATGAGATGGTCTGGTCAAAAGAACATCAACTTTTTCCGCTTAGTGGATTTTTCCCAATTTCACCTTGAAATGCCCTTAAAACGACCTTTGGCTGACCTTCGGAGTTAGGCAAATCACGAATTCGGATTCAGTGACTCCAAACACCTATACGTCTTCTTTTTCAGACCTATTTAGTGGATTTTTCCCAATTGCACCTTTAAATGCCCTTGAAATAACCTCTGGCTGACCTTTGGGAGTTAAACAAATTACGAATTCGGATTCAGCGGCCCCAAAAACCTATAAGTCCTCTTTTTCAGACTTATTTAGTGGGTTTTTCTCAATTTGACCTTGAAATGACCTTGAACCTGACGTGATGGAGGTTAACGGACCTCGGATTCGGATTCAGGGCGTTGATTTACATAAAAATGAGATGGTCTGGTCAAAAGAACATCAACTTTTTTTTTTTTGTAAACCTGTGTAATCGTTAAGTTTTCTGTAATTATAAAATTTTCTGCGCAATTTTGTTAACTTTTCTTTCCGTAAGAACCATCTACAAAGTATTAGATAAGTTTAAAAAAAAAATGAATGAAATCGGTAAAGTCGTTCTCAAGTTATTGCGTGACCAACGGAAATAGGGGTTAAAAAATAAAAAATGCTATTTAAAAGTAGGGGTTGGTGGTAGAAGGGTGAAAATTTAGGACTAAATGTATTTTTTAATGCCACACCATAAACAAATTACCAAAAAAAAAATTTGTCCAAAAAATGAAAAAAAAATTTTTAGGGTGAGCCACCCTTAACATTTTTCATTATAAAAATTAGTTATAAACCTATTCTCATACCTACTGAATATAAATATTAAATTTCATCAAAATCGGTCAAGCCGTTTCGGAGGAGTATAACCACTAAAACTGTGACAGAAGAATTTTATATATCTTCTAATATATAAAATTCTTCTGTCACAGTTTTAGTGGTTATACTCCTCCGAAACGGCTTGACCGATTTTGATGAAATTTAATATGTATATTCAGTAGGTATGAGAATAGGTTTATAACTAATTTTTATACCCTAAGTGTTAAGGGTGGCTCACCCTAAAAAAATTTTTTTCATTTTTTGGACAAATTTTTTTTTGGTAATTTGTTTATGGTGTGGCATTAAAAAATACATTTAGTCCTAAAAATTTCCATTAAAATCGGTTGAAATCTAGAAATATTGTTCACCATTTTGGATTTATAAATTTTTGATAATATTCAAAATCATTGAGCTCAGAAAAATCCTTGTACTAATTTTCATTAAAATCCGTTGAAATCGAGAAATCTTGGTCGCCATATTGTGACCTATAGATAATCATTGTACTAATTTTCATTAAAATCCGTTGAAATCGAAAAATATAGGTCACCATATTGGGTTCGCTATCTTGGAATTGTAAATTTTGATAATATTCATAATCAGTGACCTCAAAACAATCATTGTACTAATTTTCACTAAAACCCGTTGAAATCGAGAAATCTTGGCCGCCATATTGTATCCTCCATCTTGAATTTCTAAATTTGGACAGCGGATTTGAAATCAGCATTCCTTAAAACTTACGTACCAATTTTCATGAAAATCGCTTCGAATTTAAAATTTTCAACCACCATCTTGCATCCGCCATTTTGAAACACTATATATTATCCGAAAAAAATTAGCCTATATGTTAATTATGGAATTATGGAATATGTACTACCTTCGGGCTTTAGCTGGTAGACGCCCCTAAAAAGTTGGTGTTGTAGGTTGACAAAATCCAAGACCCAATATTGCGGTTAACCTTTAAGCACCGACGTGCATTTTTTGTAACGTTAGTACCGACGTGAGGCCTAAGAAGCCGCTTATATTATGTTGTGTTTTTTAAAGAAAGTGTTGATTTAAATATTTGTCTCTGCGATATAATGGAAATAAAGGGTTTTAACCTTTCCGTTTCGATGTCAACGTGGGCACTATCCTTGCAGCTACTTAAAAGCAGGGATCGGAATTCAGCGGGGAAAGTTGTAAAGTAGCATGTCAAGTGGCTGTCGAGGCCTGTCAGACTGCACGTCGGTACTTAAAGGTTAAAAATCCAATATGGTTGCCGAATTTTTGAAAATGAACCGATTTGCATCAAATTTGGTATACCAAATTTGACGCAAATCGATTAATTTTCAAAAAATTCTTCCGTCATATTATATCTGCTATTCTGAATATTGCAAATCGGATTCGTGGTCAGCGACTCCAAAAACCCCTGTATACCAGGGTTTCAAAAAGTAGAGTTCAAAAATGAAAAACTAAGCATTTTGTTGCGATTCTGTTCTGTGATAATTGAGTTTTTCAGTATCGCAAACTGATACATGCGTGATCTAAGAAATAAAAACATTAGACCGTCAACATTAGTAATAAGTAGCTCAATCAAAAATTATTGTATGTTTTGGCATTTTTTGGAAACGGATTTTTTTTAAATTTATTTTTCTGTACGGAATTATTTCTTGGGACTGTATTCAGTTGTTCTTACGCCTTTTTGTAATTTGTGAGCTAAAATTATAATTATATATATTACTAGCTGACCCAGCAGACGTTGTACTGCCCTTTCCGGTACATTTTCATTATGCCGTGTGCGTCGACCAATATTTGATCGTGTTCTTTATTTTCGCATGTTTCTACAAATAATACCATTAATATAAGAAAACAGTGTTTCCGTTTCATATCCCTAATTAATTTATTGAACAAACTTACACGTTGCGTTGTTTAATATTAAGAAAACCGTTTTACACTTCACAAATATTGGAAAATTACCCGGTTTCATCCGACGTTGGGTAAATACTTACTAATTAAAGACTTCTCAAATGTTCTAGTTTGTTATATCCTAGAAATTGATTCAACCCGAAAACCCCTTTATGGATCCGCCATCTTGAATATCCAAATCTTGATAATATTTAAAATTAGTGGCATTAAATAAATCGAGACATTTTGGTCGCCGTGTTGGATCCGCCATCTTGAATTTGGAAATTTTGATAACATTCAAATTAGTGGCCTCAGAATAATTATAGTACTACTTTCCAATAAAATCCGTTAAAATCGAAAAATTTTTGGTCACATTCTTGGATTTAGAAATCTCGATAATATTCTAAATTAGTTGCCTCAGAATAACCATTGTACTAATTTTCATTAAAATCCGTTGTAATTGAGACATTTTAATCACCATGTTGGATCCGCCATCTTGGATTTGGAAGTTTTGGTAATATTCACAATCAGTGACCCGAAAACAATCATGGTACTAATTTTCATTAAAAGCCGTTGGAATTGAGAAATCTTGGTCGCCATATTGGGTCAGCCATCTTGATTTTGTAAATGTTGGTAATATTCAAAATCAGTGACCTCCAAACAAACATTGTACTAATTTTCATTTAAGTCTGTTGAAATCGAGAAATCTTGGTAGCCATACTGGGTCCGCCATCTTGGATTTGTAAATTGTGATAATATTCAAAATCAGTGACCTCAATACAATAATTGTACTAATTTCCATTAAAATCCGTTGAAATCGAGAACGCGCGAACGGTCAAACACGCGAAGGTAAAATAACACAGGTTTACAAAAAAAAAAAAGTTGATGTTCTTTTGACCAGACCATCTCATTTTTATGTAAATCAACGCCCTGAATCCGAATCCGAGGTCCGTTAACCTCCATCACGTCAGGTTCAAGGTCATTTCAAGGTCAAATTGAGAAAAACCCACTAAATAAGTCTGAAAAAGAGGACTTATAGGTTTCTGGGGCCGCTGAATCCGAATTCGTGATTTGTTTAACTCCTAAAGGTCAGCCAAAGGTTATTTCAAGGGCATTTCAAGGTGAAATTGGGAAAAAATCCACTAAATAGGTCTGAAAAAGAAGATGTATAGGTGTTTGGAGTCACTGAATCCGAATTCGTGATTTGCTTAACCCCCAAGGTCAGCCAAAGGTCGTTTTAAGGGCATTTCAAGGTGAAATTGGGAAAAATCCACTAAGCGGAAAAAGTTGATGTTCTTTTGACCAGACCATCTCACTTTTATGTAAATCGACGCCCTGAATCCGAATCCGAGGTCTGTTAACCTCCATCACGTCAGGTTCAAGGTCATTTCAATGTCAAATTGAGAAAAACCCACTAAATAGGTCTGAAAAAGAGGACATATAGGTTTCTGGGGCCGCTGAATCCGAATTTGTGATTTGTTTAACTCCCAAAGGTAAGCCAGAGGTTATTTCAAGGTTAAATTGGGAAAAATCCACTAAATAGGTCTGAAAAAGAAGCTGTATAGGTTTTTGGGGTCACTGAACCCGAATCCGTGATTTTCTTAAGCCCCCAAGGTCAACCAGAGGTCGTTTCAAGGGCATTTCAAGGTGAAACTGGGAAAAAATCACGTCTTTTCTATATTTGAACTTGGAATGACTTCGAAACGACCTCAGGCTGACCTTGGGGGATTAAGCAAACCACGAATTCGGATTCAGCGACCCCAAAAACGTATACATCTTCTTTTTCAGACTTATTTAGTTGATTTTTTCCCATTTTCACCTTGAAATGCCCTTGAAACGACCTCTGGTTGACCTTTGGGGCTTAAGCAAATCACGGATTCGGGTTCAGTGACCCCAAAAACCTATACATCTTCTTTTTCAGACCTATTTAGTGGATTTTTCCCAATTTCACCTTGAAATAACCTCTGGCTGACCTTTGGGAGTTAAACAAATCACGAATTCGGATTCAGCGGCCCCAGAAACCTATATGTCCTCTTTTTCAGACCTATTTAGTGGGTTTTTCTCAATTTGACCTTGAAATGACCTTGAACCTGACGTGATGGAGGTTAACGGACCTCCGATTCGGATTCAGGGCGTCGATTTACATAAAAATGAGATGGTCTGGTCAAAAGAACATCAACTTTTTCCGCTTAGTGGATTTTTCCCAATTTCACCTTGAAATGCCCTTAAAACGACCTTTGGCTGACCTTCGGAGTTAGGCAAATCACGAATTCGGATTCAGTGACTCCAAACACCTATACGTCTTCTTTTTCAGACCTATTTAGTGGATTTTTCCCAATTGCACCTTTAAATGCCCTTGAAATAACCTCTGGCTGACCTTTGGGAGTTAAACAAATTACGAATTCGGATTCAGCGGCCCCAAAAACCTATAAGTCCTCTTTTTCAGACTTATTTAGTGGGTTTTTCTCAATTTGACCTTGAAATGACCTTGAACCTGACGTGATGGAGGTTAACGGACCTCGGATTCGGATTCAGGGCGTTGATTTACATAAAAATGAGATGGTCTGGTCAAAAGAACATCAACTTTTTTTTTTTTGTAAACCTGTGTAATCGTTAAGTTTTCTGTAATTATAAAATTTTCTGCGCAATTTTGTTAACTTTTCTTTCCGTAAGAACCATCTACAAAGTATTAGATAAGTTTAAAAAAAAAATGAATGAAATCGGTAAAGTCGTTCTCAAGTTATTGCGTGACCAACGGAAATAGGGGTTAAAAAATAAAAAATGCTATTTAAAAGTAGGGGTTGGTGGTAGAAGGGTGAAAATTTAGGACTAAATGTATTTTTTAATGCCACACCATAAACAAATTACCAAAAAAAAAATTTGTCCAAAAAATGAAAAAAAAATTTTTAGGGTGAGCCACCCTTAACATTTTTCATTATAAAAATTAGTTATAAACCTATTCTCATACCTACTGAATATAAATATTAAATTTCATCAAAATCGGTCAAGCCGTTTCGGAGGAGTATAACCACTAAAACTGTGACAGAAGAATTTTATATATCTTCTAATATATAAAATTCTTCTGTCACAGTTTTAGTGGTTATACTCCTCCGAAACGGCTTGACCGATTTTGATGAAATTTAATATGTATATTCAGTAGGTATGAGAATAGGTTTATAACTAATTTTTATACCCTAAGTGTTAAGGGTGGCTCACCCTAAAAAAATTTTTTTCATTTTTTGGACAAATTTTTTTTTGGTAATTTGTTTATGGTGTGGCATTAAAAAATACATTTAGTCCTAAAAATTTCCATTAAAATCGGTTGAAATCTAGAAATATTGTTCACCATTTTGGATTTATAAATTTTTGATAATATTCAAAATCATTGAGCTCAGAAAAATCCTTGTACTAATTTTCATTAAAATCCGTTGAAATCGAGAAATCTTGGTCGCCATATTGTGACCTATAGATAATCATTGTACTAATTTTCATTAAAATCCGTTGAAATCGAAAAATATAGGTCACCATATTGGGTTCGCTATCTTGGAATTGTAAATTTTGATAATATTCATAATCAGTGACCTCAAAACAATCATTGTACTAATTTTCACTAAAACCCGTTGAAATCGAGAAATCTTGGCCGCCATATTGTATCCTCCATCTTGAATTTCTAAATTTGGACAGCGGATTTGAAATCAGCATTCCTTAAAACTTACGTACCAATTTTCATGAAAATCGCTTCGAATTTAAAATTTTCAACCACCATCTTGCATCCGCCATTTTGAAACACTATATATTATCCGAAAAAAATTAGCCTATATGTTAATTATGGAATTATGGAATATGTACTACCTTCGGGCTTTAGCTGGTAGACGCCCCTAAAAAGTTGGTGTTGTAGGTTGACAAAATCCAAGACCCAATATTGCGGTTAACCTTTAAGCACCGACGTGCATTTTTTGTAACGTTAGTACCGACGTGAGGCCTAAGAAGCCGCTTATATTATGTTGTGTTTTTTAAAGAAAGTGTTGATTTAAATATTTGTCTCTGCGATATAATGGAAATAAAGGGTTTTAACCTTTCCGTTTCGATGTCAACGTGGGCACTATCCTTGCAGCTACTTAAAAGCAGGGATCGGAATTCAGCGGGGAAAGTTGTAAAGTAGCATGTCAAGTGGCTGTCGAGGCCTGTCAGACTGCACGTCGGTACTTAAAGGTTAAAAATCCAATATGGTTGCCGAATTTTTGAAAATGAACCGATTTGCATCAAATTTGGTATACCAAATTTGACGCAAATCGATTAATTTTCAAAAAATTCTTCCGTCATATTATATCTGCTATTCTGAATATTGCAAATCGGATTCGTGGTCAGCGACTCCAAAAACCCCTGTATACCAGGGTTTCAAAAAGTAGAGTTCAAAAATGAAAAACTAAGCATTTTGTTGCGATTCTGTTCTGTGATAATTGAGTTTTTCAGTATCGCAAACTGATACATGCGTGATCTAAGAAATAAAAACATTAGACCGTCAACATTAGTAATAAGTAGCTCAATCAAAAATTATTGTATGTTTTGGCATTT
The DNA here is from genome assembly GCA_949715965.1 of Dysmachus trigonus. NCBI lineage: Eukaryota > Metazoa > Arthropoda > Insecta > Diptera > Asilidae > Dysmachus > Dysmachus trigonus. Next base: position 30,747,382 of record OX454321.1, on the reverse strand, counting down.
TTTGAAAACGGATTTTTTTTAAATTTATTTTTCTGTACGGAATTATTTCTTGGGACTGTATTCAGTTGTTCTTACGCCTTTTTGTAATTTGTGAGCTAAAATTATAATTATATATATTACTAGCTGACCCAGCAGACGTTGTACTGCCCTTTCCGGTACATTTTCATTATGCCGTGTGCGTCGACCAATATTTGATCGTGTTCTTTATTTTCGCATGTTTCTACAAATAATACCATTAATATAAGAAAACAGTGTTTCCGTTTCATATCCCTAATTAATTTATTGAACAAACTTACACGTTGCGTTGTTTAATATTAAGAAAACCGTTTTACACTTCACAAATATTGGAAAATTACCCGGTTTCATCCGACGTTGGGTAAATACTTACTAATTAAAGACTTCTCAAATGTTCTAGTTTGTTATATCCTAGAAATTGATTCAACCCGAAAACCCCTTTATGGATCCGCCATCTTGAATATCCAAATCTTGATAATATTTAAAATTAGTGGCATTAAATAAATCGAGACATTTTGGTCGCCGTGTTGGATCCGCCATCTTGAATTTGGAAATTTTGATAACATTCAAATTAGTGGCCTCAGAATAATTATAGTACTACTTTCCAATAAAATCCGTTAAAATCGAAAAATTTTTGGTCACATTTTTGGATTTAGAAATCTCGATAATATTCTAAATTAGTTGCCTCAGAATAACCATTGTACTAATTTTCATTAAAATCCGTTGTAATTGAGACATTTTAATCACCATGTTGGATCCGCCATCTTGGATTTGGAAGTTTTGGTAATATTCACAATCAGTGACCCGAAAACAATCATGGTACTAATTTTCATTAAAAGCCGTTGGAATTGAGAAATCTTGGTCGCCATATTGGGTCAGCCATCTTGATTTTGTAAATGTTGGTAATATTCAAAATCAGTGACCTCCAAACAAACATTGTACTAATTTTCATTTAAGTCTGTTGAAATCGAGAAATCTTGGTAGCCATACTGGGTCCGCCATCTTGGATTTGTAAATTGTGATAATATTCAAAATCAGTGACCTCAATACAATAATTGTACTAATTTCCATTAAAATCCGTTGAAATCGAGAACGCGCGAACGGTCAAACACGCGAAGGTAAAATAATCGTTAAGTTTTCTGTAATTATAAAATTTTCTGCGCAATTTTGTTAACTTTTCTTTCCGTAAGAACCATCTACAAAGTATTAGATAAGTTAAAAAAAAAAAATGAATGAAATCGGTAAAGTCGTTCTCAAGTTATTGCGTGACCAACGGAAATAGGGGTTAAAAAATAAAAAATGCTATTTAAAAGTAGGGGTTGGTGGTAGAAGGGTGAAAATTTAGGACTAAATGTATTGTAAAAAATTTTTTTTCATTTTTTGGACAAATTTTTTTTTGGTAATTTGTTTATGGTGTGGCATTAAAAAATACATTTAGTCCTAAATTTTTACCCTTCTACCACCAGCCCCTACTTTTTAATAGCATTTTTTATTTTTTAACCCCGATCGATAGCAACATGGTGACTAAAATGTCTTGATTACAACGGATTTTAATGAAAATTAGTACAATGATTATTCTTATTGAACTAATTTAGGATATTACCATAATTTTCAAATCCAAGACGGCGGATCCAACATGGCGATTAAAATGTCTCAATTACAACGGATTTGAATGAAAATTAGTACAATGATTATTCTGAGGCAACTAATTTGAATGTTTTCATAATTTCCAAATTCAAGATGGCGGATCCAACATGGCGACCAAAATGTCTCGATTTGGACGGATTTTAATGAAAATTGGTATAATGATTATTCTGAGGCCACTAATTTCGAATATTATTAAAATTTGCAAATTCAAGATGGTAATGCAAATTTCTCGACTTCAACGGATTTTCATGAAAATTAGTACGATTTTTTTGGTGCCACTAATTTTGATCAAAGTTCCTAGATCCAAGATGGCAGACCTAATATACCGGGTGAGTCATTTAATTTGAGACAACCTAATAACTTTTTAGGATCACATAATATTGAAAAAAGTTTATTATTATAGATCCAAGATGGCAGACCTAATATACCGGGTGAGTCATTTAATTTGAGACAACCTAATAACTTTTTAGGATCACATAATATTGAAAAAAGTTTATTATGAAAGTTGTAGGGTATCAAAAATGGCGTTTGGTGATGATCTTAAAAATGACCTTGACCTTGACATTCAAGGTCATATGAAGGTCAACTTTAAAATTTCAAATGGGATGACCCCCTATTGACCCCGGAATTGAAAAGAGCGGAAAATTTTACTTTCAGATATGATCTTGACCTAATGGTCAAGGTCAAATTTCAAGGTCATTTCACGGTAATTTATCTTCATGTACAATAGCGAGAAGCGATGACGTTTTTTTAAATACATTTTAAACAAAAGTTTTTGATGTGGAGAGAGGTATCTGACCACGACCTTGAAAATTACCTTGACCTTTTTTGTTGTTGCTAGCATTTCAGGTCCTAATGTTTTTTTTATTGTTAGGCATAGATTCTCTTTTATAAGTATGTCGACTGATTTGAAAAATATCGAACAACAATATTTCTTAAAGAAATTTATTGTAAAATGCCCGTTCTAATAAAAGTTGATTATTTTTATGGGTTTTTACAGTTTAGATGGGTTGTCACAGAAACAACTATGAAAATATACTATTTTACATTCTATACAACTATACAAGACGATGGATATACAAAAAAAATGTGAATACTCTTAATACAAAGTTGCAATAAATTAAGAATAAGAAGTTTAATTATTAATTGAATGTCCGTTTACTGCTATGAATTAGCAGCAATTAAGCTATTTTCGAATCAATTTCAAAAGATGCTCTGCTTTTAACTTAACTACTAAAGTGACGGAAAAAGTGTTTAATATTTAAAAAATTATGTAATTTTGTTTTAAATTTGTTTGGAAGCCCAGATATACACTCGTTTTATACTCTCTTTTCAGATCTGGGGTGGAGAAAATGTGGAAATGTCTTTTAGAATTTGGCAATGCGGAGGTTCTGTTGAAATAAGCCCGTGCTCTCATGTTGGTCATTTGTTTAGGAAAAGTTCCCCTTATACTTTTCCAGGAGGAGTTAATGAAGTTCTAAACCAAAATCTAGCCCGTGCGGCTTTGGTCTGGATGGACGAATGGGCTGATTTTTTCTTTATGTATAATCCCATCGATTCGAAGATAAAGAAAAACATAGTTATATATTCGTAGATTCTGTGTTACACAATATTAAAGAAAACTAATTTGCAGGACGTAACAGAACGTAAGCTGCTTCGAAAACGTTTGAATTGCAAGCCGTTTCGATGGTATTTGGAGAATGTGTGGCCAAACAACTTTTTCCCTGAAGATAAAAAACTGTTTGCAAAAATTGTTTTACTTAATGGGCAAACAACTCTAGCAAATAATTATGAAAAACATTTATACAGCATACCTGGACGATTAATTCAGCATACCTGGGTGTCACTATTTCAAGTACTTCTAAAAAATTCAGATAGCCTGTTAACTGAACTAAATTTATACCGGGATTTTTGTTTAAAAGCGAATTTAGGCAATTTTTCTCATTCTACATATCTTCTATCGAGTGCTATAGTAGGGAACTGCACTGCCACTGTTAAACTTCAGGATATGTTTGTCATAACACCAAGGGGACAGGTTTGTAGTTCTTGCTAGATCGATCTATTTTGTAAAATTATTTTTAATTTTTCTAGATCATGACCAACGAAAACATTTGTTTAGACTGTTACCAAGCAAAAAATAACATGACAAGCGTACGCTTTTTTCATTGTACAGATAATGAGAGGCAAATATGGGAATACGATATAAATGTGAGTGTTTAAATAGATAAAGTGCATAATTCAAAGGTTTTGATTTTATTTAGAGTTTGGAAATTCGTCATTCTGTGCTGAAGCTTTGCCTTACGGCTAACCCTGAAGTTAAAGGGGAACAAATGTCCATCAAAGTCGATTCATGTAAAGGAGACAAATTACAGAAATGGGGTTTTATCCCACTTCTTTGGAAATTTTAACTATGTTATATTAACAGTAATTTACGCTTTTTTAATAAAAATTAAACCTGATAAAAGTTCTAATGTCTGCTCTTAATTTTATATTTATCGTAAGTATAATTTAGAACCGCAAATATTTAAGTAAACGGGCTTATTACTCAAATCGGTCTACGAGTCGATTTAGTTTCTTTTTTCCAAACGTGGACGCCAAAATGTATGTTCCGTGTTTTTTGATCGTTTCCGAGATATTCAGGATTTTTTTCTTTTCTTTTTTTAAGTTCTGTTTTATTTTTAGTTTCCCTTCTGGGTACAATTTCAAGTTGATGTGAATCCGTGAAATTCCTGCTGCGTTACATTTTACACATTCGCTTTGTGCGCCTGAATGGAAACAGTTCAGACGATTTTGATGGAATTTACAGAAAAGGGATTCTTGAAGGCAAGAGATCGATCTAGGTAAGTTTCACTGTGGGTAAAATTCGTTTGGGCTAGTTACAGTTGACCATTCGGATGCTTAATATTACAATACATTAGAATAACAAAGTGTCTTACAATTTTGATAATTTTAGAGGCTTGAAACAAGCTTTAAGGCATATTTGAACCAGGGTTGAGCCGAGCTAGGTCACCTTGAGCCTGAAGATTGATTTGGGCTCAGACCAGGGTTCAGATAGGCTTATGCAAAGTTGGTCGGATAAACCAGACATAGGTCAAGAAGACTAAGTACCTACAATATTATGAGAAGGGCAATGTAAAACATTTTACTGTCAGGAATTGAAAAAAGTTATAAGAAATTAAAATATATTTGGTGCTTAAGGTTATTGCGGAAAATAAAATATTTATTGAAGTGAAAACTTTTTATTTTTGGCTCTCGGGCAATTCTGCTTGGAGAGTAAACGCGTGAAATTAATCGGATTGAGGGGCGGAAGCGTTACCGAGATTTGTCACGAAAAAATACTTTACAAGTGAGGAGAGTCTCCCCACTGTACGGCCGCATATTCATATATAGCTAAGCCATTTCATCTCTTTATATCCCACTCTCCCTATCCATCACATATTCCCACGCTGTCTTTTTCTTTCTCACTTGTGGTATTTGCAGAAAAAATAGTTATAGTTGCCAAATCATAGATTTTTACCTATAATGGGTCATAGGCCTATGGTAAAACATTTAACTTGAAAGTGCTGAGAAGGCTGTAAAATGTAAAAGCAGGTGGAATTCCTAAAACCGATTACGCGAAAACTAATAATACCACAGATTGAAAACTTATCATTCAGAAAAAAACGTTGGTCCCTTCATTAATTTCAATAAAATTCCCTCTATTTTATCTCTTGACAATGTATCGGGTTGGGTAATACGTAATGAGCGTTTCAGTTTTTATTTTCTGGAAAATTCGGGTAAGGTCGAGAACGTTCTGTTGTAGGAGGTATATAAAGAGCGAGTCGTGAGCATGCCGTCAGTAATGTTTCGGTTGTCATTGCGTAAGGAACCACGAAAAAAATGAGTGATATTAAAACGCATATTCGGCACTGTTTATTATACGAGTACCAATCTGGGCATTCGGCTGCAGACGCTGCACGTAATATATGCCAGAGGATAGCTGATGATGCAGTCTCCGAGGCTACAGCAAAGCGGTGGTTCCAAAAATTCCGCAAGGGTAACTATTCCTTGATCGATCAACCAAGGTCTGGGCGTCCGGTAGAAATAGATATAAATAAACTGAAGGCATTAATTGAAGAAGATCCTCGAAGCACTACGCGCAATTTGGCTCTTAAGCTCGGATGCTCTCATGGCACGGTGGAAAAGTATCTGCACGGTTTGGGCAAGACGTACAAATATGGTGTTTGGGTACCCCACCAGTTGAACAAAGATCAACTGACTTACCGTGCAGATATCTGTGCATATCTTTTATCGTTCCGTCGCACATTTAGCTGGCTAGACCATCTCGTTACTGGAGACGAAAAGTGGGTTATCTATATCAACCACACGCAAGCGCCAGTGGCTGGGCCGCAACGAACCAGGTAAACCTACGCCAAAAAAAGATCCTCATACTCGGAAAGTGATGCTCTCGGTCTGGTGGGACATACATGGAGTAATATATTGGGAAATTCTTCCTACTAATACCACGATGACGGCAATAGTATACTGTAATCAATTTGAAAATCTAAAGCTTGAACTTCCTCGTAAACGTCCACAACATGACAAAATATTTTTCCTTCACGACAATGCCCGGCCGCACATCGCTAAGAGTACCCGACTAAAGCTACTGGAGCTCAACTAGTGCCACACCCTCCATATTCGCCGGACTTAGCCCCAACGGATTTCAGTTTATTCCGGTCTCTCAGTAATCATTTACAAGGAAAAAGCTTCGATGATGAACATCAGTTGCAACAATACATAGATGAATTCTTCAAAGCAAAACCGGCGAAGTTTTACAGGGATGCCATCCACTCTTTGCCGAATCGTTGGCGGATGGTAGTAGATAACGACGGTGATTATATTGTTAACGATTAATAGTAAATTATTAAATAAATAAATACAAATATAAAGTCATGTATGTCGCTCATTATTTATTAGCCAACCCGATATCTGGTACTAACCCTGGTGCAATTGCTAATCTCTTTGCTAAATTTTTTAGCGATGCCTTCTGTGATGATGTCTGTGATATAGATTTAGAATATTTTAATTATTTGACTAGTCTTCCTACGCAAATTCCAAATTTTGTCTTGGACTCCTCCACTATTCTGGATCACATTAGTAAGCTTGACGATGATTTTTCTGATTCTCCCGACTGTATCCCTGGTATTGTTTTACGTAGATGTAGCATGTCGCTTATTGAACCCCTAACTTTTCTGTTTAACTTATCTCTGCGTTCCTGTGTTTTCCCTAGTGCGTGGAAATTGTTTTATGTCATACCTATTTTTAAGAAGGGGAAAGGGAATTTAATTGAAAACTACAGGCCTATTGCAAAACTTTCACCCATCCCTAAACTGTTTGAGGCAGTTGTAAACGAATTTTTAATTTTTTATTGCAGATCCATCTTATCTAATAAGCAGCACGGCTTTATAAAAGGTAGATCGACTGTAACAAACCTTGTCGAATTCTCTAGTTTTTGTCTAAATAATCTTGAGAAGCTTATGCAAGTTGACTGTGTATACACTGACTTCAGTAAAGCATTTGACAAGCTTTCTCACAAAGTGCTAACTTTTAAATTGTTACGACTTGACTTTCCTACCAATCTTGTCCTTTGGATTGAGTCATACCTTTCAAATCATTCCTTCAAAATCAAATTTGCTTCGTCTTTCTCGGATGCGGTTCCTGTGTTTTCCACAGGGAAGTCACCTTGGTCCGTTGCTGTTCACTCTCTTTTTAAACGATTTGTTTCCCCTATTCCGAAGTGCTCACGTTTTGTCTTATGCTGACGACTTGAAGACTTTTATGCCTATTGGTTCTATAAATGATGCTCATGACCTTCAATTAGATCTTTTTATTTTTTCTGATAAGGGAACATTCCCAACCCTGCTGTAATTCGGTCCTTGGGGGGGAAACCCCCCTCCAAATATCAAAAATGGGCCGTTTTCGAGTCGCTTTATGACGCATTATCTCCCGTTAAGTTAACTATTTTTTAGATTTGAGAACGCAAGCTTTTTAAGGAAGGTCTGAGCTTTTAGAAAAGCTATAAATTTTATATACTTCCTTTGGAGCTTCTCACTATAAATCGCTTGCAAAAATGTTGAATTTCCCAAAAAAACTTCATACGCATAAACTCATTTTTCGTTAGGTGTTCGCTTTGCTTTTAATTTAAATCTTTATTTTTCGCAATGGTGATGAGCTGCAAGTATATGATTATAAGAAAAAAAAAAGCAAACCAGAAATGGTAATTGCATGCAAGAGACAGTCTACAGTTTCAGCCTCGAACGCTGTATCTTCCAAGCATCTTGTTATCATTTCCTTAATAATATCAAGCAATTCATTTTCTGTAGCAGATACAGGCAAATCTGGTTCTTCACTCACTTCATATATTCTTAATAAAGATTTAAGTACTTTTACTGGATTTACTACCATTTTGAAAAGTTTATTTCAAACGTGGAAAACTAAATGTGTACTCATTCAATATTTTTCTGTTTTTATAACCCAGCTATTTAGTGCATTTATCTGTTGTTAAGGGCAAGTGTATGCAATATGCGTTATTGCATACACTTGCCCTTAACAACAGATAAATGCACTAAATAGCTGGGTTATAAAAGCAGAAAAATATTGAATGAGTACACATTTAGTTTTCCACTTTTATCTTTTGCGGTAAAACATTTGTTTATCATGCGATCCGTTCTTTGTTATTGTTAGGAACATCAATAGTATCAAATCTAAACCGCGGATATTGTAAAAACCTAATAGGTAATCAAGGTCGATAAGGTCAGAAAAGGCATATGTAGGTGCTACCTATAATTAATTATCATTTGTGGTAAGATATGTATAATTCAAGATAAAGATAACAATTTGAATGAACAATGAATGATAAGCAATTTTTGTGAAATAGATTATGCGACCGCGAAAATGCATTTATCAATCCAAAACCGCATCGTTAGGTTTAAATTGAAAGCAAAGCGAACACCTAACGAAAAATGAGTTTATGCGTTTGAAGTTTATTTGGGAAATTCAACATTTTTGCAAGCGATTTATAGTGAGAAGCTCCAAAGGAAGTATATAAAATTTATAGCTTTTCTAAAAGCTCAGACCTTCCTTAAAAAGGAATCAAAAATTTCTCAAATCTAAAAAATAGTTAACTTAACGGGAGATAATGCGTCATAAAGCGACCCGAAAACGGCCCATTTTTGATCTTTGGAGGGGGGTGTCCCCTCCAAGGACCGAATTACAGCAGGGTTTGAAAACGGATTTTTAAATGTCTCACTAAAGGTAACATTTCTGCCAAGTTTCATCAAAATCGGAGATTTCGGGTTGGGAATGTTCCCTTGTGAGTGGTGCTCCAAGAATCATATGATTCTGAATGTTGCCAAATGTAGTATAATTTCTTTTAATAGGAAATGTTCCTCCCTAAACTTCCCTTATAAAATTAATGACGAAACATTGACTCGCCGTGAAGGCGTTACAGACCTTGATGTTAAGTTCACTTGACTTCATATTGACCAAATTATTAACCGTGCTAATTCCACCCTTGGTTTTATTAAACGCTGCACAGTGGTTCAAAAGCCCGAAAAAAGGGAAAAAACCTCGATTTCTAAAATCAATATTTTTGTGCAGTTCTTTTGCCAGTTGGCCTCAGAAAGGTTCAAAGCAGCCAGTGGTGAAGGGATTTGAATTTTGTACGAACGGGTCGTTCGAAAACAGGGGGCTAACATGGTCATTTTTCCACTGCCGGTCGAGCGCTAAGTGCATACCGCCGAAAATCTCGCTTTGCTACGCAAAATCGATCTGTAATTTACCAACCGCGGGGTTCCTAGGCTTGTACATAGATGAAATAAATTTATCATACAGGCAGTTACGCGAATACACTTGTAGGCCAAGCGGCGTGGGAATTTAAAAGCGTCAAAAATATCGCGTCATGAGGCGTTTTCACGTCGACTTTTAGTCATGGATCCGGCTGGACCCGGCAAATCCCGCACCAGCCGGTGCTAGGCCTAGTGACGTACTTTATGGATCACAAAAAAAAACCTGCTCAAAATTGCTCTTTCGCTTGCAAAAGGCCTCCAAAAACGGCCCAGAACGCGATGCGCGCTGCCCTCCCCTTTGAAGAGAGCGCGCGCCTGGCGGTGCGGCGGGCTGACCGGCGGCGGAAATGTATAGCACCCTCATGTTTCGAGGGTCAAGGATTACGAATCTGGCGTTATTTTTCAATTTTGATTAAAACCAGGGCCGGATCCAGGGGGGTGAATTTCTAAATATGCGAAATGACAACTGCGATGCATGAATTCATAGGTTTCAGGGGTCAAGGATTACGAATCTGGGGTCATTTTTCAATTTTGATGAAAACCAGGGGCGGATCCAGGGGGGTGAATTTCTAAATATGCGAAATGACAACTGCGATGCATGAATTCATAGGTTTCAGGGGTCAAGGATTACGAATCTGGCAACTTCAGAATCTGAAAACAATTAACTTGTTCGTTTTTGTTTTGAATAGGACTATATCTGTTTTCACAGTCTAAAGTTTATTTTTTGTTACATTATTGCATGATTTTTTTGCATGACTTATTTTGTGAATGACTATAGCTGTTTTCGAAATCTTAAGTTTCTTTTTGTGTTACATTATTGCAAGTTAATTGTTTTCAGATTCTGAAGTTGTTTTTTTTTTTGTTACATTATTGCATGATAATAAAAGCAATGAAGTAAGTGATTGATCATGAAAGCGGTAGTTTTGTAATCTCACCCAGTACATCATAGCAACAAAGATGCAAGAGAAAGACCACTTATGTGATCAGTGACCTCCAAAACGTCTAAATACATGCATCGAGTTGTCATTTCGCATATTTAGAAATTCGAACCCCCTCGATCCGCCCCTGGTTTTAATCAAAATTGAAAAATTACCCCAGATTCGTAATCCGTGACCCCTGAAACCTATGAATTCATGCATCGCAGTTGTCATTTCGTATATTTAGAAATTCACCTCCCTGGATCCGCCCTGGTTTTAATCAAAATTGAAAAATGACCCCAGATTCGTAATCCTTGACCCCTGAAACCTATGAATTCATGCATCGCAGTTGTCATTTCGCATATTTAAAAATTCACCCCCCTGGATCCGGCCCTGGTTTTAATCAAAATTGAAAAATAACGCGAGATTCGTAATCCTTGACCCTCGAAACATGAGGGTGCTATACATTTTTTGTCTGGCTTCACAGCTTTAGGTTTTTTCCCTTTTTTCGGGCTTTCAAACCACTGTGCGCTGGTCCAAGGACCTAAGTGATCCGTTTGTGTTGAAAGTTTTGTGTGCGTTTGTTCGTCCTATTTTGGAATATGCCTCTGTAGTGTGGACCCCCTTCTATAATATACACAAACAGCGAATTGAGTCTGTGCAGAAACGTTTTCTCCGTTTCGCTCTTCGCCATCTCCCATGGATGGATCCCTTAATTCTTCCACCGTACGAAGAGAGATTGAATCTCTTGGATATGAAATCCCTTTCCAAACGCAGAGAGGTTGCGGGTGTGATTTTCATGCATGACCTCTTGACTGGTGATAGAGACTCTCCCTGCCTTCTTAAATTAATTAAAATTAATTCTTGTCCGCGAATGACGAGAGGACGATCCTTCCTCTACTCTTCCTCTCACCGTAAGAATTACGGTTCTTTTGAACCTTTGTCAGCTATGTCAAAGAGTTATACTGCCTTTTCTTCTCTTCTTGATTTTCACTGTGATAGATTAGCATTAAAAAAATTATTACTTAGTTATTAATTTAATATTTGTAAAGCACTTTGTTTTCATTAGACTTCGCTTTTATTTTGTTCACTATTTTTAATATTGATACTTTTATATTGTGTCAGATGGTCTACTGTACCTGTTGATCAAAATAAAAAATTTTAAAATTTTTCAATAAATCCCATTCTAGAAGAGCTGTTAGACGTGAGCATGCACCTAAGGCCTGCGAGCTAAAGTAGAGACTTATTTACTTGTGCGCATGCGTTAGATACCTTCGTTATAATTTAAATGTCACCCTGCGACTTGACACGCAGATTTTTCGCTGGAACCTGGGGGCTCTACTACGAGTAGAATATTGTTGGCTCGATTATTACAAAAAAGTATTGTGATATTCAAATTATTAAACATAAATCCATTCCTTTAAAAAAAAATTAATGTTGAAACAGCTAAGCCACTATCTTCAAAAATACTGTAATTAAAATTTCGAATAATTATTTGGACTGCGAATTTCATCCGAATTTGTTCAAACTCGTTTGGATAAATTTGCTATTTTGTTAACATGGTTCAAATATTTATGTATATTCAAATAGATTTGTTCGATTTTGTTTCTCTACAACGTGCGAACTTGCAACTGATAATACCGTTAGGGGCATTTATATTGCCTCTAATAAGAGCATATTTCAATGATTGGTAAAGTGAGGAGGATCAAATATTACATACATTTTTTAATTAATTAACGGTCTGTGTTATCTGGTTTTATCCGAACGTATCTATAAGTACTGCTAAATTAAGCACTTCTCAAATCCTCTAGTTTGGTTTATCCTAGAAATTGCTTCACTCAAAAGTTTTGACGTGGATTATGGATACTAATATAAAAACTTCGGAAACAGTATTAATTTGCATTAATTTTTTTAATTTAGTCGCCATATTGAATTTAAAAATTTCGATGGGAAAATCAGTTGACATGAAATCTCGTTTTTAATAATTTTCATTAAAATTCCTTGAATCTAAGAAATTTAGGTTGCTACATATTATTGTGCCCGTCATCTTGAATTTCCAAATTTTGATTGTAGATCAGTGGCCCTAAAATACCTTTAGTACTGTATTTCTTTAGAATCCGTTCGATTTGTAATATTTTAGCCTCCATGTTGCTTCCGCCATTTCCGTAAGCCGATTTGAAATCAGAATCCCCTAAAACCCAAAGCAGCGATTTTCATAGTAATCCCATGAACCTCGAAATTGTTGGTCACCAATTTGAAACCCTATATTTAATCCAAATAAATAGTATTCTAAATGTAGGGAGCTTATGGCCTTCGCATTAGTAATGTTCAAGCAATTTAGTTTTTTGCAAAATATATGTACAGTCAGTTCCAATTTTATTATATCTGTGGATATCTTGCGGTTATAGGATTAACTCTAAATGTTTAAGGCTTTAAGGTATTTATTCGAAATTTGGTACTAAGTTACTGATTGTGTACTGCCGCGAGGTGATGCTACTGCCCTTTACCTCACGTAGAAGATCAATGTGGTTACTGCTACTGCTGCTACTGCATATTAGCTTTGAAATAAATGTAGATTTCAATTCCAGATTTTAGAGGATAGCTTGAAATGTGTCGCTTGCAGGCTGCGGCGCATCCTTTGCTTGGAAGTTTTCGCCGTTGAAAGTGTGGCAGTTTTCTTTTTAACCCATTAATGCGCAAAACGAGGATTTTTTGCACGCAAGTTCAATTATACGATTCGAATAGAAAATTGGGGCCAATTTCCTCCAAATTCGTATATAAGGGGTTTTTGGGGGTGCTCTTTCAGAATCTGGCATTTGTTTTGCATAAAAACTTCAAAAACCCTATTATTTTTTGGGTTTTTTAAAAAAAGTGCCGATTTTTTTGGGTCATTTTTCGTCTCGAAGTCGATTATCTTGTCGTTGCTGCTATTGAATGATCATATAACTACCAGAAATCGCGGTCCGAGTGTCTACACTTTCTCAAACCATGGTTTTGAATTTTTTATTTCGCTTTGGTTTTTGCAAAATGGCCATTTTGTGCAGCGATGTAATAAAAACCTTCGCGATTTTTTTACACGAAAAGGATCAACTTTACAAAAAAAATTTATATGACAAAAAGTGCTTATAATTAGCCAAGGAAAACATGTAAATTTTTTCAGAATTGTTTGGACTATTTTTGGTTTTTTGGATTTGGCCAATTTTTGAAAAATCCAAAAATGTCTCGAAGTTTTTTTTATGATGAAATTTGGTGATATTTTTACTCAAAAAGGACGAATTATACGAATAAATTTTATATGACAAAAAGTGCTTATAATTACCCAAGGAACATGTGGGAATTTTTTCAGAATTTTTCGGAACATTTTTGGGTTTTTCAAAAATTGGCCAAATTCAAAAAAACAAAAATTGTCCAAACAATTCTGAAAAACTTTACATGTTTTCCTTGGCTAATTATAAGCACTTTTTGTCATATAAATTTTTCTTGTAAAGTTGATTCTTTTCGTGTAAAAAAATCGCGAAGGTTTTTATTACATCGCTGTACAAAATGGCCATTTTGCAAAAACCAAAGCGAAATAAAAAATTCAAAACCATGGTTTGAGAAAGTGTAGACATTCGGACCGCGATTTCTGGTAGTTATATGATCATTCAATAGCAGCAACGACAAGATAATCGACTTTGAGACGAAAAATGACCCAAAAAAATCGGCACTTTTTTGAAAAAAACCAAAAAATAATAGGGTTTTTGAAGTTTTTATGCAAAACAAATGCCAGATTCTGAAAAAGCACCCCTAAAAACCCCTTATATACGAATTTAGAGGAAATTGGCCCCAATTTTCTATTCGAATCGTACAATTGAACTTGCGTGCACAAAATCCTCGTTTTGCGCATTAATGGGTTAAGTAGGCCAGCTCTAATTAAAGCTTTCTTCATAATGTAGCCGTTTCTAAAATTTAAGAATCAATTAAGTAGATGCAAACATCAGATTTAAGGTCAGCCTTTTCTAATACTCATAGTTAGCGAATTAATTTTGTTTTTTTGTTGATAAATTTCAGGATAGTTCAAGAAAAGAGAATAGGTAATTATTAAGTCCAAGATACTTTCACTTATAGTTTAGTAACTTCGCGACAGAGAAGGAATAAGAAGAATATTCAAGTGTTCATAATTAGGAGATTGAATTTAGTATTAGCTTTAATAATAATAATTATTATTTTTTTAACCATCAGCTTAGTCCAAGTTACAAACAGCAGAGCTGCATGAATATTGGATTGTTATCATCATTTGGTCCTGCTAGTAAAACCAGAACCAACATACAATATGTAGAACAAAAATTAAAGCGTAACACAAATCAAAAATGACGTCATGACAGGTGACATAGTAAGGACTTTTTGTCCGCATGCTTATTAAGACATGCATTAAATAAGTCAGCATGCTTGTTAACACTTAAGCACATGCGATTAATAGGCTCATGGGTACCATAGTTAGTTCTACAACTGTTAGTTTGTAGAAGGCTCAGATTCCTTAGGTTACGAGGGTTATCCCTAAATACAAATTTAGCTTTATATTCAAGAATTGGTCTCACGACTTAATCAGATATAGTATTGAGCGGCAGCAAACACACCTTTGTTATAGGGCGTTTTAATTAGACTAACTGAGTCTTAATTGTGACGATAAGGCCGAGTCCATCACTTCCAGCGTGAGCTTTTACTACCTACCCTTCCTAGCGGTCATCGGTTAGAAGAAGTATTTGGATCTTTTAATAAAACAAGTTTGCCTATTTTTAAATTATTGCAAATATTCCTTGCTCCAGGCTTCCCAGAAGTCCTGCTTTAGTTTTTGCCTCAAATTCCACCTTAAATTTGAGGTAGTAAGGTATGCTTTCGGTGCGGCAAGGAGAGCATCCCTTATCTAAAAATTACATGGAGTAAATATTGCTAAATCTTCAGGATTATCATCCAATGGATAAAGAGGCCACAAGTTTAAATATGATTTAATTTGGGCCAAGGCTGCACACTCACTCAAATAAAACAGGGCTACAAATTTTATATGTTTTCCTGCGGCCTAATAAATATTGCTTCATTTGTATAGGATTTTTTCCGTAGATTACGTATTCGTAAACGAAAATATTTAATTAGTTTTCGAGAAAAATAGATTTAAAAAGTGCAAAAGATCGTATTCCTGCCATTTTTGAATGATCATTAAAAAATAACGGATTTTCATAGAAGGTCATAATATGACTTAAATGAAAGCCTGAATTCTAATCTATGGATATAAGAAAGCACTAATCCTTAGACTTTACTTAAGGGTTCATAGCAAATTAGACCCATGAAAAACAGCTTATTTTTCAATAATTTTTTTAGTAGGTTTCTATTGTAAATATAAATATGGGAGGGGTTTTACTCAATAAACATAGTGTCAAAATACATGAAAAACATTTTTTTTGTTTATTTTCCAGATTTTTTGTTGATGAGAGAGGCGGTTGAAAAAAAAGTGAAAAAAAGAGGGCTGCGCCCTGTTGATGGTATCTCCGAGACGGATGGTCTGAAACAAAAAAATGATAAAGTTTTAGATTCAGTATGATAAGGGCTATTGCATGAATTGACAGATTTTTGATTTTTTGAAAATTGACAAAGTGGCGGACATTTTTCGAAAAATTTCCAAAAATCATAATTTTTTTCCCCGTTTTAGCCCTTAAAAAAATACTTAAAATCAAAATTTCAAAAAACTGTCTATTCATGCAATAGCTATAGTTATAGAGAACATGTGGTAAAAATTTGGTGAAGATCGGTTCAGTAGTCACCGAGATTTTATCAACAAGGTGCCGAAAAACGTTGTTTCGAGAAAAACGCGATCAAATTTTTTTTTAATGAAAAATCGTAAAAAAATCTCACCTGCGCTTAATCAGCGATGCCTGCACCATATAGTATGCCTTCTGTATGTTCATAATTAACGTTTTCATCCAAAACAGCGTTTCTGTGGATGATTCTGGCGTCCTTAGAGGTAATAGTGCTGATGCGGTCAGCATCTCGTACGCGCTGTACTCTCTCTCTCTCGCTCTTTTCCTACAATCTCATAGGTTTTTATCAAGTAATCGAATCTTAATATAATATGTTTGAAAAACAAACTCTTCTATTTCCATACGCCCAGTTAGTTTTTGAACACATACTAAGTGATTTATGAACGCATCTTAACAGATCAAGTAAATTTTTGAACGCGTGTGTAGTGTCCGTGATCTTTCTGCCAGGGGAATCCCCGTCACATCTAACAGGTGGGCTGATAAGTTCCCGGTCTAATAAAGAAAACACAACTTTTTTGGTAAAAATAAATTTTATTCATCAACGTAGTTTCCATTTAGAGCGATACAGTCAATCCAGCGCCTCTCTAGCATTTCTATACCCTTTTTAAAAAACGATTTATCTTTAGCCTCAAAATAGGCGTTTGTTTCGGCGATCACTTCCTCATTAGAGCCAAATCTCTTACCTGCGAGCATTTTTTTTAGGTCTGCGAACAGGTAATAGTCGCTCGGAGCCAAGTCTGGAGAATAGGGGGGGGTGTGGAAGCAATTCGAAATGTAATTCGTGCAATTTCGCCATCGAAGCCAAGGACTTGTGACAGGGTGCATTATCCTGGTGAAAGAGCAATTTTTTTCTTTGCATGTGGGGCCGTTTTTTCGATATTTCCTCTTTTAAACGATCCAATTGGCCCATGTAGCGATCGCTGTTGATTGTCTGGCCTTTTTCTAGGTACTCGATAAACAAAATACCGTTCGCATCCCAAAATACAGACGCCATAACCTTGCCAGCTGATTGTTGCACTTTTGGCCGCTTTGGGCGAGGTTCCACGGCTGCTGTCCACTCAGCTGACTGTCGACTAGATTCTGGTGTGTAGTGGTGGATCCATGTTTCGTCCATGGTTACATATCGACGCAAAAAGTCTGTTTTATTGCGACGAAACAGCTCCAAACAGTGCTCAGAATCATCGACTCGTTGTTGTTTTTGGTCAAAAGTCAACATGCGCGGCACCCACTTTGACAACAGTTTTTTCATAGCCAAATGTTCACTCAAAATAAAACCTACACGTTCCTTAGATATCTTTAAAGTCTCAGCTATCTCCAGCAACTTCACTTTTCGGTTTCCCAAAACGATTTTGTGGACTTCTTTAATGTTTTCCGGAGTAACCTCCTCTTTGGGGCGACCAGAGCGGGGTGCATCACTGGTGTCCGTACGACCACGTTTAAATCCAGCAAACCAGTCAATAACGGTTGATTTACCTGGTGCAGAGTCCGGATAACACTTATCAAGCCAAGCTTTTGCTTGAACGGTGTTTTTGCCCATCAAAAAACAATGTTTTATCAAAACACGAAATTCTTGTTTGTCCATATTTTTGTTTATCAACAAAGTCCTTCAACTGAAACCACTATAACTTTTTATCGACACGGCGAATCGTCACGAAATTTTTTCTGCTACCTTCTAAAGGTTAGTATTTACTAGAACAAGCATCAGTTCAGCGATTGCAACGCCATCTGTGTGTCAGACCGGGAACTTATCAGCCGATGTGTTATACGAGCCGAGCCGAACAAATTCAAACAGTCGAACGTCAAGTGACAACACTGTTTGTTTATGTGGTTGATTGCGTTTGCGAGTAATCAGCGTTAATATAATAAGTAATTTATTAGTGAAATCAAGTATTATCGTAGTGGAAATCAACAATTTGCAAGAATTACAGGTAAGATATAATTACATATTAGAGGTATATTTTTTATGGGTGCTTTTGTAGGTACCTATCCTGTGCGACAAAACAAAGAGAAAATAATATATTTTAGGAGAATTCATCTAATGAATAACTAAATTTCCGATTTGTTTATTTTTTTGAAAGGCCATTGTGTTGGTAATACTCACCAAAATTTTTAACTGATTTAACCGTTATCTGAAGGAGAATACAAAAAACAACGCCTAATTGTGCATTTCGAGTGCGACAAAACAAAGAGAATATTTTTAATTTTTCACTCTTCTTTCGGTTTTCGTGCAGATAACTGTATTTTCCAGATTTTGGGTAATTCTATGAATTTCTAGTTATGGAAAAACAGAGTGTCAAGCTTATTTTTAACAATGCCAAGAGGAAAATATTTTACTAAATCGGAGTTGGAGAGATTGGAGAAGTTAATTGAAGAAAAGTGGAAACCTGCAGATATTGCGACGGCTTTAGGAAAAGGTTTATCAACAATATACAGATATTTAAAAAAACACAATATTTCCGGACAAAAACTGAAAATTGGAAGACCAACAGAAATGACTGAGAGGGAAAAAAGGACTATTCTGAGAAAAGCATCAAATACAATGAAGTCCGCTACGAAAATAAAGAGTGAACTAAACGTGAAAGCATTCGTTAGAACCGTTCAAAGGATAATAAAAGCCTGTAACCATCTAAAACGAAAAAAAATCAAGCGTACTCTCGCACTGAAACCCAGACATGTTGAAGCTCGTTTGTCCTGGGCTGAAGAACATATGTCCTGGAAAGAGGAATGGAAGAAACTAGTCTTCTCAGACGAAAAGAAATTCAATCAGGACGGTCCAGATGGTTACGACTATTACTTCCATGATTTAAGGAAAGATCCGCTAGTATTACATAAGCGACAAATGGGTGGAGGCTCAGTAATGGTATGGGCTGCCATTTCCTATTACGGATGTATTGACTTATTATTTGTCAGTGGCCGCCAGAATAGCCAAAAATATTTGGAATTGTTAAAGCTACAAATAATTAAAATTCGGGAAAAATTTGAGTCTAATAATTTCATTTTTCAACACGATAACGCTGCAATTCATTCAGCAAGGATTGTGAAAACGCATCTCATAGACGGCAACGTTATTGTTCTTCAGTGGCCAGCAGTTTTCCCTGACCTCAATATTATCTAGGATGTCTGGGGTTACCTATCAAGGAGAGTATACGCGGAAGGGAAACAGTTTGATGGAGTGGAAGAGCTCAAAAATGCAATAATTAACGAATGGAAAAGAATACCCTCAGATTTCCTAAAAAAGTTGTACGAGTCGCTTCCAAGAAGGGGTTTTTCGTTAATTAAAGCAAAAGGAGGGAAAACTCCTTACTAATATTTGTTAAATTTAGTTGATTTTACTTCTTTTTCGAATTTGAAATTAAATTCTCTTTGTTTTGTCGCACTCGAAATGCACAATTTGGCGTTGTTTTTTTATTCTCCTTCAGATAACGGTTAAATCAGATAAAAATGATGGTGAGTATTACCAACACAATGCCCTTTCAAAAAAGTAAAAGAATTGGAAATTTAGTTATTCATTGGATGAATTCTTCTAAAATAAATTGTTTTCTCTTTGTTTTGTCGGACAGGATACTTTATAAATATCGTCGTTGAAGCGTGAAAAAACTTCCGCCGATGCAAAATTGAACTTTTGTTTTCATTTATATAACTAAAGCTAAACACACTTTTTTACTTTTTCCTCTATATCTCAAAAACTAACGATTCAATATTTTTGTGTTTTTAGGCTCAAAAATTTATTCGTCCGGAAAGTTGAAAAAAATACAAACATACCCTATATATGAATTTTTTACTCTTAAACTATTCATTTTCATACAATCTCAATAATTTTCCATAAAACTAGAAGATTCAACGGACATTTTTCAAATTTTTAACATTTTCCAAAAACCACCCACTCCCCAAACAAAAGCTTAGCAAACAACAATTTTTCCTCTTTTTTTTAAAAGACTTTTTTTTTTTTTCCTTTTCATTTTTTTTATCCAATTTAATTTTTTCAAATTTTTTTTTTCACCCACGCCGTGTAAAGTTGTAGTCTTTCCTGGTTATATATTTTTTCTGAGTTTCTGTTTTATGTCACAAATGAAAGTTATTAGTTATTAGATAATAAAAAGTTTAAATTTATTAAAGGATTATTATTTTAACAAAGGGTCACAAAAATGCTACTCATTGGCAGTTTTAACAGTTTTTCTCAAATACTGAAGGGAGGGGGCGCCACTATCAAGGTTTTGCCCCGGTTCGAAAAAATCGTAGATCCTGGGCTGGCTGTCGGTCACGGTCATAAGCAAATTGTATGGCGGCCGGGCCGATTTTGACGCCCATTAATATAGTTAGAGTGCCAAAAATATAGTTAGAGTGCTCCGATCTTTATAAAATTTTAATATGATATTTCTATATATATATAGTTCCCAAAAATGTAATAAAAAAAAAAAAATCGATTTTTTGAAAATTACAATTCGCTACGAACCCTTAAGATCTTGGGGGACATATTGATTTGCCAGGTGAAGTCTTTATTCCCTATCTGTTGTATGAAATAGTGCCTATCACGATCCGTTATTTTTTAATTATTTTTCACATATAGCTGGAATATGGTCTTTTGCACTTTTTAACTCTATTTTTCTCGAAAACGGAATTAGCTTCATTTTCGTTTGCGAATTCGTGTTTTTCTCTCCCACCCACTTTGATTTATATGTGCTCAGTATGTCTCATTGTAAAATTTGTGACAATCTGATCATCGAAAATAAGTTTTTGTGTGACGGCGTTTGTAACAACGTCTTTCATGCCACATGTCTAAAACAGACCTCCACCAGACAGGCTAAATCTTCTGCTTTCACTTCCCATGTTTTGAAATTGATTATGAATGTGACTAATACTATTTTTGCTGACCAATCTCTTTTCTCTATTCAAATGTTCACGTAATATCCGAAGATCTTAGTGTCCTTCACACGAAAATTGATAAGCTCTTCAGTGCGGTTGAATTATTCACTAGTACTTCTAAAACCTGCGATATATTTTCAAACATCGCAAACGTTTCAGCACAGATAACTAATACAGAAGCGCACCCACTACGTTTAAAAGTTGAACAAATGCAACATTTTCGCTAGCCAAGTCAAACAGTAGCAGTATAACATATAGAGTGCCAACGCCATATAGCCATGAACGGAATTCCACTTTGATATATTTCACTTTAAAGTGCGGTCTCATAACAGCTCGGCGGTCTGATAAAAGTCCTGAGAAAAAGCTCGCCGCGGTGTTCTCATAAAGTTGTGCAGCGAAGGCAGTCTAATGACGTCAGCTGTGCAGCCCGAGAATTTAACAGGACTGAGCCGCACACACCAGCGCGATTAATGCATACGACATTAAAAAAACCGGCAACACATTTTTGCTATGGCTGGCTGCAAAGTGTTTGGTATAAAATAGTAAAGGATAACGCAGGTGTGGGTATGAGCACATGGTTAAATTTTTAACAACTAGCTGGGTTACCCGGTTTCATCCGGCGTTGGGTAAATACTTACTAATTAAACACTTCTCAATTGTTCTACTTTCTTATATCCTAGAAATTGTTTCAACCCGAAACCCCCTTTATGGGTCCGCCATCTTGAATATCTAAATATTAATAATATTCAAAATTAGTGGCCCTCGTAATGACCTCGGCTCTTGGTCTGCTGTCGTCTCGGCCAACTCTGAACTGGTGGGAACCAGTGCTGCCGTTTTGTCGTTTTTGTGAGGAGTAAAATCTGTCCTCTCAGAGGAGTATTTTGCTCTTCAAGGGAGTATTAAAATTAATTATGGAAGGTATCAATAAAATCAATATACAAGAGATGTTTTTATGACAAGATTTATGAAAAAAAAAAACTTTTCAAAACATAACTTTCCAATAACAAAATAAATTCCAATTTTATGTATTGCAGCAAAAAACAAACAGTACCGCTTTCGTTTGAATTTGCTTTTTCTTGCAAACTTCGAAATAAAAATAATGAAATGTGTCTTAAAATACCTTTATTTAAAACGGAAAAAAAGGTTTTTGCTGCTAAACTCATTGGGGAGTAAAATTTGTCTTTGAGGAGTATCGGAGTATCCACTGTCCGAGGGGAGTAGAAATACTCCGATCGGAGTATCTTCGGCAGCCCTGGTGGGAACTATTGCTGCGGACATTGGATCGCTTTCGGCTCGCTACTCTTGCCCGGCACCTGATTCTGCTGATGGTCATCCTTCTCCACCTGCTTTGGATGAAGAACTTCGTGCTGCTGCTGCTTCGGACTTCTGTTC
Source organism: Dysmachus trigonus (assembly GCA_949715965.1). Lineage (NCBI taxonomy): Eukaryota > Metazoa > Arthropoda > Insecta > Diptera > Asilidae > Dysmachus > Dysmachus trigonus. The sequence continues at coordinate 30,724,930 of OX454321.1, read as the reverse complement.
TTCTTCTCAGCTGAATACTGCGACTCCCCCGAGTGCAGCTTTGAACCGATCGCCTCCCCGAGCTAAGGGTAAATCGGGTTCTCGCCGGAAACGATGCTTGCCTCCGGTTTCCGTTCCGTCTCGCGTTTCTTTGTCTTCGCGTCAACCTGAGCTCGGGACTGTTCCTGCTGGCACATCTCCCGTGGTTTCTTCTCTGCCACCATCTTCCGCACTTAGGCCCGCTAGACGCCCTCGCTGCATTTTTGTCTCCCGGGTTCACCCCGAGACCACTGAGGATGAAATTATTCATCACCTTTCTTCGCATACGGGTTGTTCCCGTGATGTTATTATCTGCAGAAAGCTCAGTAGGTCTCAGAATGGTGGCGGTCGCTCTTTTTCCGCTTCTTTTAGAGTGCTTGTTCCAGAGGAGTTGTTTGAAGCGGCGCTTTCTCCTGAGATTTGGCCAACGAACTCCATTGTTCGCGAATTCATCCCTAGAGGACGACCGGGCATTTTGAAAAAAAACGCATCAGCGAAATCTCCTTCCACTATGCCAACGTAACTGGTTTACGCTCTAAGACGAATCGACTTTACACCAGCTCGACGAATTCTGGTTTTGACGTGGTCTGCCTGACTGAAACCTGGCTTTGCGGGAGAATAACTGACGCGGAGCTTTTCGGCCCTGAGTTCCTGGTTTTTCGCCGTGACCGCCATCTCTCTGCTGTGGATGCTCCTGTGGGAGGTGGAGTGCTTTGTGCTGTTCGTAGGGATTTGCCGTGTGCTCTGGTGTGCTCTCCAGAAAGCCTGGAATTTATCTGTGTGGCTATCAGGCTCTCATGCAGAACTGTCTACGTTGCAACGGCTTACATTCCCCCAGGCTCAACACCCAGTACTTACGGATCGCTTTCGGCTTGCATCGACCAGATTGCCTCTGGACTGCTTCCGGGTGACGAGTTTGTATTGCTGGGCGACTTTAATCTTCCTGGTGTTGTTTGGGAACCATCTTCTGACGACGTTGCCTTGGCTCCATCTTTCTCGGGTGCGCCGCAACACGCTATGTCCTTCATAGATGAAATTATTTCCTCTGGGCTTTCGTAACTGTGCCCAGTATCTAACGGCTCGGGAAAATTTCTGGACCTTGCGTTCTCCACTGACTCGGATGGGACTCTCGTGAAGCGTTGTTTGGCCCCGCTTGTTCCTGAGACGGGTCATCATCCCGCTCTTCACGTAACTCTCTTCTTGGAACCGATTGACTTACCTGCATCTCATGTGTCTAGCCATTATTGTTATAATTTTAGGAAAGCAGATTTCTCTAAAATTAATAGCTGGCTTTCCTCTTGCGACTGGTCTCGGGTTTTGTGCGAGCGTGACATCGATAAGGCTGTTGACTGCTTTTATGATATGATTTTTCTATGCTTCGCTAATTGCGCACCTTTAACTCCTTCTAAATGTTCTTCACCTTGTCAACCTTGGATTAATGCCTCTTTGAAACACCTGAAGAACTTAAAGAGTAAGGCTTGGAGGAGGTTTTGTTCCTCTAGGAGCGAGGTTGATTTTGTTGCCTACTACAATTGCGCACTATGTATATCTCTGGCCTTGAGGACTCATATAATGAGTATCTTCTTCGTATGAAGTCTGCAGTGCGTAGTGAACCAAAACAATTCTGGAAGTTTGTTAATTCCAAACGTTTTTCGGACGGCTATCCATCGTCTTTATTCTTTGGCGACTCACATGCAATGGACCCTTTGTCAATCGCCAATCTTTTTAGCGACTTTTTTGTATCTGCTTTCTGTGATATAAACGACTGTGATATTAATCCTGACGACTTTTCTCACTTGACGGAGCTTTCGCCGACTTCTCTTCAGACAAAGGACCTTGTATTGGACGAAGAGTCTTTACTCGAATATATCTCTGTTTTGACTGATAGTTTTTCATGTGGTCCTGATGGCATCCCTGTCGCTTTCATCAAGCGCTGTAGTTTGCCCCTAATTTCTGTTCTCTGTTATTTGTTTAATTTGTCTTTGTCTAGTGGCGCATTCCCCAAACAGTGGAAGCTCTCTATTGTCATTCCGCTTCATAAAAAAGGGAGCAAGTGCGATATTTCGAACTATCGCCCCATTTCTAAGTTGTGCTGTATTGCCAAAATCTTTGAAGCTATGATTTGTGATGTTTTTTACTTTCATTGTAAACCTTTCCTGCTCTCATCTCAACATGGCTTCATGAAAGGTAAATCTACTTCTACCAACCTTGTTGAGTTTTCCAATTTCTGTTTATCTGCTATAGAAGCTGGAGTGCAAGTTGACTGCATCTTTACTGATTTTAGCAAAGCTTTTGATAAAATCTGTCATAAGATTCTAATTTATAAGCTATTTCTTCTTGGTTTCCCCGCTGTTTTTGTGAATTGGCTACTATCCTATTTGACTTGCCGCACACAAAGAGTGATTTTTCGCAATGTTCTCTCCTGCGAATTTACTGTTACATCCGGCGTTCCTCAGGGCAGTCATCTTGGTCCCCTTCTCTTCATTATCTACATCAATGATGTATCTCTCATTTTGAAAAATTCCAAGATTCTCTGCTATGCTGATGACACCAAGATTTTCCGCCGCGTTTCTAACGCTGTTGACTGCCAAACTTTGAATTCCGATTTAGACATATTTTATGAATGGTGCTCTATCAACCGTCTTCCTCTCAATATCAACAAATGCAATTCCGTGACTTTTTCTCGCAAAAGGATTCCGTTGCACTTCTCTTACACCCTGTCCGGCTGTTTTTTAACGCGTGTTGATAAAATTAAGGACTTGGGTATTTGGCTCAACGTCCGTATGTCCTTTGATGACCACATCAATGCTATCGTTGCTAAGGCTAATGCTACCCTTGGCTTCGTTAAGCGCTGGTCCAAAGAATTTGAGGATCCGCACATCACGAAACTTTTGTATTGTACTTTCGTTCGTCCCATACTGGAGTATGCAAGTCCCGTTTGGTCGCCCTTTTATGCGGTTCATATTAACCGTATCGAGGCGGTCCAGCGTAGATTTGTTCGATTTGCTCTTCGCGGTCTCCATTGGGATAACCCCGTCATCCTCCCGCCCTATGAGGACAGGCTTAAGCTTTTTCCCCTTTCTTCTCTTGAGACTAGACGAAACAACGCCAGAATTGTTTTTGCGTTCGACTGCGTTCAAGGATCGATAAATTCTCCTGAATTGTTAAATATCTTTAATATTTCTGTCCCTGCTCGCTCCCTGAGGAATTATGACTTCTTCCATGTTCCTCAGCATAGTACCAATTATGGACTGAACGAGCCTACCTCATCTATGTCACGCCTTTTTAATTTGCATTATGACAATCTGGATTTTAACCTTTCAAAACACCAGATTAAAAATCTGCTTTGCTAAAGTTACTTTTATTTTTTTATTTTTGCTGTAGTAGTCAGTAATTTGATGAATATGTTGAATAAATAAATAAATTTTAAACTAATCATTGTACAAAGGGTCTAGCCGGTTAAGGAGGTGAAAAGTGCCCCCAGCGCTTTTGAAAAAAAAATATATCCTTTATAGGATATAGATTAATTATTCTCTTCATATCTCAAATACGGGATTTTATCTATTGTCTTATGTTTTCAGGTTCGGCATAATACATGTCTTATGTTTTCAGACTTTTCTTCTTTTCAGGTGATCCTATATTTATTTTTATACTTATTAATTTGTATAATACAGTTTTATATTATAAGTGAGTGCAGAAGAGAGTGGAGCAGTATTATTACTTTATGAGGTCTTTTATTAAGAAATATATTGCAATTATTTGGAATTTTTATTACTCCGCCCAGTTTCAAACATGCGTGAATGAACAGTGTGCATGACAAATATGAATGTCACGCCAGTCCCAATCCTGGAAAAATCGCAGAGGACAATCGTTTCGGTTTCATTTTGTCGACTCACTAATCTTGCCTTTAGGTAGAAAACCGTTGATAATATGATCTCTTTGTGAATTTCAAAAACTGTTTGGATGAATGATTTCAAGGTAGGAAATGACTTTAAAAAAATGCATACTTAAAGAATATTCAAACTTAAAAAAGAGGTAAAAATACCGAAAAATGCTGGAAAAACGGTTTTTCGATATTATGACCCTGTTGCACCAAATCTAAAAATCTGAAATAATTCATGGATATAGTTTGACATCCAGAGAATAACATTTTTTTTTTCGTCGTTTTACCGTGTACCGGACTCCCCAGCCTACCCAGGCCTACCGGCTAAAACTCCACTCCCTGCTCGCAGGACCTCCACCCTGGAACCGTCTGTTGGACATTACTTCAGGGTTGAGTCCTATTTAGAGCCGCCCCCAGCGGGGGCCCTCCTTTCTCCACTCACCGGGCGATCTACCTGTCCCGCTCCCTACTGGCGTCCCTTTCTTTCTGGCGCAGGATCGCTCTAACGAAAAGAGCGACCTTTCGCCAGAGATCCTCCCCTTGCAGCATAACCTCGACTATATTATCCGGAGTTATGCTGCCCGCCGCACTCTCCAGCTCCTCCCTCTCCACTCTCCATCTATCACATTCAAAGAATGTGTGGAGAGCGGAGTCCGACGGGGAGTCGCAGTAAATGCAGCACGGGCTCGGTGTCTTCCCTATACGGTGAAGGAAGGCACGAAAGTGCCCGTGCCCCGTCAGCATTTGTGTGAGGTAGTAATCTACCTCACCATGCTGACGGTTCAGCCAGGTATCCAGCTGGGGGATAACCCGAGCTGTCCATCGGCCCCGCGACTCCCCATCCCACCGTGTCTGCCAGGCCGCCATGGTTGCGGCCCTGGCCGCCACTGCGGCCTCCTTCCTCCCTAGGGCGTCTTTCTTCTGGTGGACGAACTGTCGTTCCCTGGCTAGGAGATCAATGGGTATGATCCCCGCGACCACTAAAACCGCTGATTCCGAGACCGTTCGATAGGAGTTCGCGAAGCGGAGCGCCGCGCGCCGCTGGATTGCCGCCATGCGTTTGCGGTACTTCTTATACCGCATCGCGTCGGCCCAGACTTCTGCACAGTACAGCATAACGGCCTCGGCGGTGCGGAGCAGCAGACGCCTTTTGCAAGGCCTCGGTCCCCCAATGTTGGCCATAAGCCTGCTCAGCGCCGCTGGCACCGCGGCCGCCTTATCCGTCCGGCTCTTAATTTCGTCCCAGAAGGTGAGCCTTCAATCAAGACTCACCCCCAGGTACTTCACTGCCGACTTTGTCTGGACCTTCATGTCTCCTACCCGCATTCCTATCAGTAGCGGAATACGCTTCTTTGGCAGAAGGACAATCTCGGACTTGGTCGTCGACGTATAAGGATACTGTCTGCGCTAGTAATTTTTGTAATTGTTATTGCCTTTATGATGATTATTGGTGCCATTTAGTGACGACTATTGGGATATTCACTGTATTGTTGTATCGACTATAGAAGACTTTGCTCATCATAAATTTAAATTTTTTAATAAAAAAATTAAGATATTTAAATTGTTTTCATTGTTAACATATTATAAAAGAGTTTGTTTATGTGTATTTATCACTATTATATTTATATTTAAATAAATGCATTTTTTATTAACGTTTAAGTTTTATATTTGCCTTAAAGTGTCGGGAATTGATTCCTTTAACTTATTTATAATATGACTGTGACAGTGTCTGTGCTAATATGGAAATAAAAATCAAAGACAAATTACTTAACAGGGTTGAAAGTTGCAAATACTTAGGAATTATAATTGATTTTAATTTAAAATGGAATAAGCATATTGAATATGTAATTAATAAAACCAAATATCTTACTTTCGTTTTTTACAAGTTATCTAAGTTTATGGATAGCAAAACACTTATGATGATGTATTACGCTCTCTTCCAAAGTATTATAAGTTATGGAATAATTGCTTGGGGTGGAGCATACTCTAATTATCGAAATTTGTTACAACAGCTTCAGAATAAGTTACTGAAAATTATAAATAAATATACTTTTGCAACAAACACTAATCCACTAAATTTGGAACAATTATTTTATTTTGAAGCACTTGTGTATTTTTATGATGAACTTAAAAATATCTATGAAACTTCTAATAGTAAAACCAGGAATAAAAGTATTTTATTACCAAAAATTTGTAAAACTGTTAGCAATAAAAACAGTTACATTATTGCCGTAAAACTATTTAATAATCTACCTAATGAATATAAGATTTTGAGTGGAAAATTTAATAATAAGTATAGAAAGAGTAAATTAAAATCTTGGATTAAAGAAAATGTTTAAAACTTCAGTATTATTTATGCTATATCGTATGTAATTTTTAATAGTATTATCATATTTTTGTAGTGGTTATAGTATTTGAATTCTAAAGATTTATAATGATGATATATGTATTTGTTACTTTTACCTCTTTTTTTCTCGTGATGATTAAATTTTTTTGATATATTATGTACTTTACATTTTGTATTTATTAGTATGTAAGTCTAGTTTTTAAGTTTCCAGTTCCTACGCACAGGTGTTTTTATACCTCTGTAGGGTTTACTGATGTTTTTGTAATACACATGTAAACTTTTACTGGTTTCAAATAAATAAATAAATAATATTAACAAATGTTTCAGAACACAATTACTCTTTCGAAATCATATACCGATCAGGTAGGCATCATATGTAGTTTTCTCTTAAAAGCTCTTTGGTATTAAATGGGTTAAAATGTAATATATAAGGGAAGAAGGAAAGAAAGACATAAAACTTTATAATTTTATTTTAATGTTTGAATTTTATTTTTATATAATTTTGAACATGTTCATGTGAACAACAGCTTTCAACAAAATGTATTGAAATAAAAGAATCGCATTACTATGTAAATACGAATCCTTATCTCCTTAAATAGCACCTTTTTGTGGTATACTGTACGTTTAATAAATTTAATATTCTATTAATGGTAACTAGCTAAAGAGTATTGAAACGACGAAATCAGAAATTTCTTTTTGTCCCTTGAATTTACAAAAATTAAATACTTTATGCTGTGCTCTTTATCTGGCTTAATTTCCTCTATATAATAAAGGCTTAACACGCACTTTGGCAAAAATCTGTTTCGTCTCTTTTGCTCACAAACAGAAGATTAAGCGAATCTCTCTTATACGTAAATTACGAGAAATATTTTTACAATTAGAAGAATCTTAAGTCAAGTAATTAAAAAAAAAAAAAGCATTTTAAAATATATGTCTCAATGATAGGAATATTTAAAGTTGTACATTGGTGGTTAGCATTGTTTACATTTGCGTACTAAATTTTTACAGATTTTGCCTTTCCTAGGACTTTCATTCATGACCGGCAGGGAAACTATTTGACCTTTAGAGGCTGCTTAGCATTTACATTTTTTTAAATTCTAGGCTGCTTAGCATTTACATTTTTAAAGGGAATATAAATTCTATATTATTTAGATTTTTCTGTTTATCTAACCATAAAATGTATTGATGAATTTTCAAACTAAAAAATAACAGGACAATAAAAGTTTCTTGCTTCTTGCTCATACTTATACAAAATCAGTGAACTTTTTTAATTGAGGTATGAGGCTTCTTTTATAGTCTTCTGCATAAAAAAATTCTACCTTCAGCGTTTTGTGAAACATGTTGCAATATAACAAAGAAAAGCAAAAAACTCTTGGCTTGTTAGGCCATCCTACGAGCGGAGTATAAAAGCGATACTTTTACTCGTCTTCCAAAAACTTTTATTTCGATAATTACCCATGGTAGTTGATATTTTATATTCACAAAGGTATTTAGGTATGGAGAAAGAAAGAGCTATTTAAATAATGACTTTCTGAAAACATGAACTAATTATACAGTTTTATTAAGCTTTTAATTTTAGTTAAAAATAATCTCATTGCCTGATTCATTACCATATAAGGAACTCGTTTCAGTATTGTTTGTTATAATACAATAACAATCATTCACGTATTAAAAACACTCACATAAAGGTTAGGGACAATTCACAAATACCTTGCCGCCACTTTAACCAAGAATGATTAAAGCCGGCTACAGACGACCCAATCTGCAGCGCCCGATTTGTAGGGTGAAAAATTGGGTGTGGTCTCCAATCGAGTGCTCGGAAGGATGGCCCCGTCAAAATGCCAGAAAATCGGTTTTGCGCTAGCAGCGGTGGCGGTGGTGACTTCAGTACAACCAAACAGAAAAAAGTATTGGGTGAAACCGGCGCGCGGTTGCTTCAGAGGATTTAAATACTCAGGATTTGCTTTATCCCATAGGTAAGGCATTGTTTGATGCTCGTTATCTTGGTGCACCTGCCAACGACTTGGAGCAAACTGACGAGAAACTGTCCCAGTTGTGCTGCACCTGCCGACTTGAAGCAAACTGACGAGAAATCGGTCCAATTGTGATATACACGATCAAATTTCAGTGAATTACAGTAGGGAGTGGGGCAGTTGGGTAGTTGTCTCATCCAATCGCCTTAGCTAGGCAAAGCAATAAAAATATCGGCCCGACAGCGCTTTACACGACCCAATTTGCAGGGCCCGATTTGTCGGGTCGTGTATAGCGCGATCGAGCCACTATTTTGATTGCTCTCCCTAGCTAGGGAGGTTGGATGGCAGCTACCCAACCGCTCGACTCCCCTCATTCTAAAGGTGGAATGCCAATGTACGCGTTATGCGCTTTGAGTGCGTTGAGAGCGTTATACGCTTTTGTTGCTTTTTGCAGCGTTCAAAGCTTTGAGCGCGTTAAAACCCAATGTACGCTTCATATATTTTTCGAGTGGTCGAAAATTCTTGAAATAACTAGAAGATATTTATATTAGAACCGTACTGACCGTGAGCATAAGTGTTTAAAATCATCTTCGATTCAATAAAATAGATTTCGGCGGGTTAAAACACTACCTTTACATGATTTGCTTTGTAAGAAATCACTGTCAAAGCGTGTGACACACTCAAAAGTTGAAAGTTGGCCAACTTAGCGCTTTGAACGCTTTTTGCGCTTTTCCATTGGGTTCCGCTCCTATAAAAACTTTAGCTGTCAAAAGTGTATGACGCTCCCAACGCGCTCAAAGCGCATAACGCGTACATTGGGTTTCCACCTTAATACCCTATAATACCTATCCGATTCACGTCAGCTATGATGGGCAATAACAGATGCAGGGACGAAAATATGTTGTTCTGATATCACCACCGCCACCGCTAATGTTAAGTCTACTTTTTAGCATCTTGAAGGAGCGTTGTTGTTGCGCTCGATTGTGTATGATCAATTGTGTCGTGTGGAGAGCGTACCCAATTCTTCATCCTACAAAACGGGCCCTGATTACTATTATCCGTAATAATGCGCGTACGATATTCTTGTCGATCAGAATGGGTCGCATTCCACAATTTGAGACATAATTATGTATGTGAAAAGAAAGAGATATGAAAAAAATAAAATAAAAATCAGTGTAGTTGTGTCAATTTATAGTAATTAGCATAAACAAGAATTTATGGGTGGATTAAAATAAAAAACAGAGAGATGAGAAACTAATTGTATATGACCGTATTCATAATAAACTTTTAATGTAATTTAAATTAATGAAAGCAAAAATTATTTTGGTATGGATAAACTGTAATCGACGTTGTCGACTAAAAATGTCTTGTCAGTAGCAGAGGGGTATTAATTATCCAAAATTTTATCTCAACATTGTCTTATTATTTTACTAAATTTTCTATAAACGAGCACAGAAGGTAAGCTACCTTCTGTGCTCGTTTATAGAAAATTTAGTAAAATAATAAGATAATGTTGAGATAAAATTTTGGATAATTAATATCCTTATAACTTTTAGAGATTCTGATATGGTATGAAATAAACAAGTCATCAAACTGACGTCGACAAATAACTTGTAAGTGGGGAGCTATTCTACTATGCTCTTTTGTAAATAAGTTAGTAAAATTATAAATAGTCTGCAAGCCCTCCGAAACAGTTGTAGGGGCCCGAAGCAGATAGTCTACGTAAGGCCACTGAAATTTTGCAATTTGCATTCGACCGAGGGAGGGGAGAAGTGAGTACATGAGCATATGGAAATCTCAGGAAAAACTAACTAAAAGCCTTTGTTATTTATTTTTATTTAACGTCTATTGTTGTGGAAACGCTTTATGTATATGTATTCTTGAACGTGAAATGACAGTCCTGACAAAATGCATCTTATTGTAGGCGAGCGACTATTTGAATTTGTAAGATCTCGGGCCACTATAATAGAAGTCGAAAACTAAATATTTTTCTAGCCGAGACACATTTTCAAATGACATTTTAAGGCCAGAAAATTTGGAGGCTTTGCTATGGCGACCAACATTTTTTATTATAAATAGAAGGAATTTTAATGAAAATCAGTACAAAGAGAATTTTAGTTCGATTTATTTTGAATCTACTACTTTGTGTCTAATTTCACATCTACTATCATTTGGAAACATTTGAAAATTCAGAATGATTTATCCAATATGGCGACAAAGATTTTTAAAATTGAAGGGATTTTAATGAAAATCAATACAAAGGGAACTTGGGTTGAATTTATTATGAATTTACTATCAAAATTTAGAAATTCAGGAAGGGAATTGCATATTGAAAAATTAGCCCTAAAGCTTCTTACACTGATCGAATGAAATCGTTCGACTCATATGAAACCTGTATTAACAAAAAGTGCCCACTAAAGATTTGACATTAGTTATTTCCGGATAGCTGCTACAATTATCATTTTCCGATTTTCTGTTCCACTAAAGAAAGTGAGTTTTATAGCCGCTCTCGCAATGGTAACGTATCTACTGATAAAATGCTGTTTCTATGAATAGCTATTACACCTTTTCTTATTGTATTTAGAAAAATGATTTAAATTTCAAAAAGTATTAATTGTAATTCAATTTAATAAATTAAATTTTAAAGAGTTCACTTTAGTCAATTATATTTCAGAATTCGTGTCATGGATTTGTGTTTCAGATAATATAATTTGTATTTCAGAAAAGCGACTTGACCGCTGACAATCTCTCTCCAGAACCGTGTACATTTTTCGCGCGGTGGCTCGTTCAATGGAAGTGCCACGACGAAAAACTTGCCTGTCGTGAAAGGGTTAATATTTCTTGAACTACATTTGATACTTTATCTATATAATTGGTTCAATTACAACTGATAATTTCTGAAATATGATTAATTTATCTGAATTACAACAGATTTTTTCAGAAATATATTTGATTAAACTTAAAAGTGATGAAGCGGAAAATGGAATGTACTTTTATATATACAGTAAAACCCATTTAAATGTAACCCGCTTTACTGCACAATTCCTTTTATTGCACACGATGCGAATGCACCGAATTTTTTGCCTTATTAATGTGTAGAAACAAAGACCGCATTATTGCACACCTCTTAAATACACAAACCGCTTATTTGCACATTAATTTCAGGCACGAATTTTCTATTTGAATTAAAAAATAACCGGATAAATGCAATATACATATTTTAAATGAACAGATTTGTAGAAGTGTAGTACTTTTACATTGTCTCCTCGGTGGTTACCATTTAAAGGCAAAGAAATAGAAGAACACTTTTTCGTTAGTCTTTGCTTTGACATTTCAGTCTTTTTGAGACCTTGTAAATTGCGGATTGTAATTGTTTAATTTTGGTAAAATTTTGTAAAAGTAAAGACGAAAACAGAACGCTATGTAATTAACCAAACTGAAAAAAAGTATTCCGAGCTCTCTTAAATGCACAACATGTGCATTTATCTTAAAAACGTTTAAATGCACAAACCGTTTAAATGCACGAAATTTTCTGACAAATTGGATGTGCATTTAAGCGGGTTTTACTGTATTATTAAAAGTTTCCATGCAGTGGAATTTTGATAAAGACAAGCATACAAGGAGAAAGGGAAGTTTTAAGGATGCGTGTAAACTTTTGCACTAACGCTATAATTACAAAATAAATACGATACCACACAAAACATACATACATACATTTCTATATGAGTTCGATCAGTGCAGTCTGTGCAGTGCGCAGTACCATTTATACATGTAAACAGAGTAAAAAAGCATATGGGAGATATTAAAAGACTTCAAAATTTCGAGCTCTTTGGAATTTCACCTAGGAAAACAACAAACATCTGTAGGAATTCGAATTTTCAGGAATTCACGATGATCACAAACAAATAAAATTACTTTCAAAGTAATTTTCATGTATAGAAAATCATGTAAAGATAGCAACAACTTTCAAACAAACCAATTCATCATTATTTTGTGAAAATTCTTTAAAGTATTTATAGCTACTCATATATTACACAATTTCCACTAATTAATAGTAACTGGGTTTGCAGAATAAGATTTTTGAGTGAAATGGAATTTTAATAGTTGCCGTTTCTGAAATTAGTGGAATAGGCCTCATTGAGTAGATTTCTAATAAAACGTTATTTTATTTTCAATTAATGAAGGCAATTATAAAACATTAGAAATAATACTACCTTGTGTGCACAAAAATAAGAGGCCATTTTTGGAGCTCGTTTTTATGAAAATTGTTTAATATAATGTAAGTCGGTTTTGTGTGCATGTTAATATAACTCTTAAAGTACTTAAAAAAATTTTCTTAAACATTTTTTAGATGCGAATTCAATGTGCTGCAAGTGTTGCAGACTTTTTTTGTGATCTACTTTAGCGTACCTCTAGCACTTACAATTTTTTACCGATGGATCAGAAATTTTAACTGTAACGTACTAATAATAACATTCTCTAGTAAACATCGTATTATTTTGTTGATTGATTAAAATTTACGAATTCTGTTAACGATGTACTACCGATTATTGTACAATAAAGAAAAATATACATTCAAACTAACGCCATTTTGTTTCTAATCAATATTTCGAAAAATCCTAAGATGTCTCTAGAGAAAGTTATTATTCAGCTACAGTTAAAATTTCAGATCAATCGGTAAAACATTTTAAGCGCTAGAAGTACGCTAATGAAGATCACGAAAAAAAAGATTCAACCGCGGAATCTGCTGCACTCCTGATTCGTATCTAAAAAATTGTTAAACATTTTGTTTAAGTACTTTAAGACTTAAATTAACATGAGCACAAAACCGAATTAGATTATATTAAGCAATTTTCATAAAAAAAAAAAAAAAAAACTTCAAAAGTTACCCTTGTGTGCATGAAACAAGGTAGTATTACCCCTTAAAATAAGCGAATGTCATATGTACGTCATGAATGTATGTTAAAGCGCTAAAAAAACTACATGCATACATATTCTCAAATTCTCACACATCAGCATGGGGGATCTTTTTACCTACGTAGAAAACTGTAGTCAGTTGTTGCATCACAAATTTTAGTATTAAAATATCATTAGCTTTTAGTCACTCTTCTGCTTCGACTAGAACATTTATTGAGATATGTCATGATAGCAAAGTCAAAGAGCACAAAACAGCCTCTTTGGCATAAATGTAACCAGTTTCCCTACCGCCAACGTCATAATTATCTACTTAACTCAAGAACTCACTGTACTAGTATATACACATGGTTGGCTAATCCCTATTTACATAAAACACATTCTAGATTTCATAAATATACAAACGAAAGGAATTTTGTTAATAATAACAATAGAAACTAAAATAGTTTGTCAGGTAACTTGAACGTGATCTTCGTTGTTACTACTATTCACAGTATTTTCGGGAGCACTGTCCTCGTGTATTTGAAGGCTTTTCGGTGACGCAGGTTCCGAAGATGAGGAACTTTTAGGCGAATTCAGTTCGGTTGATAGTTGACCCCGAAGTTGCATTGGTAGTTGAGTAACTTTTCCCATAAACGATCGAATTTCTTCAAAGTAGGATTCCTCAGGTATACCCCGGCTATTTCTTCGAATACCGCGTAACCGCTCATCAAGGCCCAAACCCAGAGATGCTGCATCTGCTTCATGCTTCTTCAGATGACGGTCGAGGTTCGTTTGCTGCCCGAAGCACCTTTCACAAAGGGCGCACTTAAACGGTCGCTCTTTATTATGAATATTACGTACGTGTCGCTGGAGATTACTTGATATACTAAAGGAACGTTCACAGTATTTGCACTTATAGGGTTGTTCACCCGTGTGCGTCCTCAGGTGGCGGGTTAGGTTGGCGGATCGCGGGAATACCTTCCCACAAAACTTGCATGAGTATCGATCCTTGTTTTTTATACTACCCGTTGTGTTAGCGTTTTGCATAGCCTCGTTGTTGTTGTTGTTGTTGCTTAAGCTGCTATTGGTACTACAATGGTGGTGGTGGTTGACGATGGAAGAGAGTTGCGGAAGCGACGATAGTAGTTCCTGCTTAGGTCGAAGCAGTTCGAAAGCGTTTGGAGGGCGAGGTGGAATGAACGGATTTCTATATGGAAGCGGTAGTCTTGCAGCTTTCGCCATCGCTTCCAGCATAAGTGGGTGCAAAGCTGGGGTAGGAAACAGTCCGGATCGATGACACTGCAGGTTCGGTATCCTCAGTTCGTCTTTAAAGTTGTTACTACTACCATGAAACTTCTCATTATCTTCGAATTTTATAAGGTTGTTGTTAAGTACACTGCTATTGTTATTATCATTATTACTACCTTTTCCGCTAAAATTGCTAACAGGACTTGGAGACCGATTGTTATTGTCGATCATAATAACATTGCTGTTTTCATCTTCTGTCCGATCATTGGTAGTCAGAGTAGTTTTCTTATGATCGACACGGAGATCTAGCGGCTGATCGGATGTGCCGCTACCAGTTTGATTGAGAAGACTTGTGGCGGATGATGCTGATCGTGTGGCAGGTGATAAATCGTATGGAACTTGTGATGCATATGTAACGGGTGTCTGACCTAACATTGGGTACACTGACCCCTGTTTTGGACTAGGAAGCATTTTTCTTGGTGAATGATCCTTTTCTCGCATTCTTGAGATAAAGCAACTATTTGTGCTTCTTTACCGATTAGATCTCATTGATCCACTTTTCTTCGGTGCATAGATGAGAACACGATAGTTATCTGAAAAGAGAAAAGGTATAAATTTACTAAACTATAAATAAAAATATATACATATTATATATTTCCTGTGTTAATTCTCATTCCGTGTATTAGTTTCATTAGGTATTTTTAATTTTACTTATAATTTTAGTTTTTGATTCTTCTATATACATACAGGGTGTTCCGATTCAACGCAGAAAATGCTATACCAATTGATTCCTTGGAGTATCCTGAGCAAACTTTTGTTCTTGACCTTCAATATTTTGAGGGGGGATGTCAAGAACAAAAGTTTGTTACATTACCTACGTTGAATCGGGAAAGCCTGTATATAGTATCTTTTATTCTGTTTGTTTGTTGTATATTAATTTAAATATATTTATTTATTTATTTGTGTAATTCCTATTTATCCTTTTTTGCATTTTGTTTTAATTCATTGATTTATATACGTATCATAATGACTTATTCACATGCGCATTATACTTTTGAGGTTTTTCTTTGTTTATTTCACTTATCAAAAGTAGCTCTGTCGAGGGAGTCTATTATCGACTTGAAGCGATAAGTTAGTACCACGGGAATCGCTTTCCAATGACATTTTGCTATTTCGTAAACTTATCAAGTTTATTGACATGTTGTGCGTGATTTCGAATTAATTTGTGTATTGTCAAAACTAGAGCTGTTAACAATGTAAAATATAGAGCTTAAGTAAGTACCATAAATTTTTTTTTTTAAATAAATTCTGCATCGTTTTAATTAATCGGACAGTGTTGTCTTCTCGTGTCGTATTTAACATACTTAAATCAAAACGTGGGGCGCATTTGAAATATTTCTTATGGTGGGCTTAGAAACATCTTCCTAGACAAGTCGTTTTTATTTAATTATACAATCGTTTTACAGGTTTTTATCCGCCCCACGTCTGTTCAAATCCCAGATTATTACTTCTTCTACTTAGTAGTTGAAAAAGCTGTCGCAAGATTTGAAACAAAAATAATTAAATCAAGTTCGGGTATAAATGTTCTTCAAAAATATAAAACACTTCATTTCAAATATCTCCTACTCTAAGGAACATCAGAAGGTCTTTAGCAGAAGATGAACGAACTTCAGCCGAGTCCAAAAACTCCTGACTGAAGATCTTTCTTCTTAACTGTGATTAAGTAGCACAAGCACACAGAATGTGTGATGTAGTTTCGTCGTCTTCAAGACACAGACAACATTGCGTCTAAATTGACAGACCTGTATTATGTAGGTGGTATCTTAGCCCATGGTGACCAATTAGATAGCCTAGCAACAATCTGAAATCTTCTTTTCTCAGAGCGTTGATTTCAATGTAAGTATAGGGTCTGACGAGCTCGTTAGCTTGCCGGATTCCTGGGAATTTTTCCAGTGTATGTGCTGTAGATTCCTGGCCCATTCTTCTATCACAGTTTTGGACGAAGACCAGCCAAGGCTGCAGAAGGGCTCAGGGCCTTCGAATCGAGATGATGAACCTTCCCTAGCTAGTTCATCAGCTCATTTCCTTCAACGCCGGAGTGTCTTGGTACCTAATAGAGAGTTACCCTGTTGCAAGTCGCTAAATGTAGAAGGATATCGAAGCACTCCTTAACGAGTCTAGACGAGAAACGCCATGTTTAGAGTGCTTTGAGGGCTGCTTGGCTATCGGAGAAGATAGTAACGTTGGCACTCTTTAGTCTCTTGTTAATGTTGAGAAGGGCACAGGCTTCAATGGCATGGATTTCGGCCTGGAAAATGCTGGGCAATTTCCCCATTGCTATTGAGACTTTGGTTCCGATTTTGAGCCATATGTGAGCCAACTGAGGGTTCTCGAGTCGAGTCTTATGCCGTCGCCACTCCAGTCTGCACGTTTAAGGATGAGAATCCTGAATCTTCTCCCGAAACGCAGTTCCATGGTCATGTAGTCTGTTATACAGCGTGATCCAAAAGTATGGAAACGGCTAAATAACTTTCGAGGAATGCATTTTGGAGAAAAAAGTTGTAAACAAAAGTTTTAGGAATTTTCCCCAGCTATTCAATGGTGACCTTAGATTTGACCTTGACCATGGTCTTAAAGGTCATTTCAAGGTCAAGTTGACTTTTTTAAATTGGAATCCTTATTTTTGACCACGGAAATGGAAAGCGCGGAAAATTTTGCGTCCAACTATGACCTTTACCATGACCTCGAAGATCATATCAAGGTCAAAATGGCTCTTTAAAGAGGAACCTGCATTGTTACTGCGGATTTGCAAAGAGAGGAAGTTTTGCGTCCAAATGTGACCTTGACCACAACCTTGACCTTGGCAATGTCCTTGAGGGTTATATCAAGGTCAAGGTGGTTTTTTGAAGGGGCAACCATGTTTTTGACCACGGAAATGGAAAGAGCGGAAAAGTTAACGACCACGGAAATGAAAAGAGTGGAAAAGTTAACGACCGACCATGGTGAAGTCGATTAAGGCAAGGTCAAGTGTGTCATGGTCAAGGTTACATCCGGACGCAAAACTTCTGCTCCTTCCAAATCCGCAGTAACAATGCAGGTTCCCCTTTAAAGAACCCTTGATATGACCTTCACGGTCATGGTCGAGGTCATATTCGGACGTTAACTTTTCCGCTCTTTCCATTTCCGTGGTCAAAAACATGGTTTCCCCTTCAAAAAACCACCTTGACCTTGATATAACCTTCAAGGTCATTGACAAGGTCATCTTCAAGATCAAGGTTGTGGTCAAGGTCACATTTGGACGTAAAACTTCCACTTTGCAAATCCGCAGTAACAATGCAGGTTCCTCTTTAAAGAGCCATTTTGACCTTGATATGACCTTCGAGGTCATAGTAAAGGTCATGTTTGGACGTAAAATTTTCCGCTCTTTCCATTTCCGTGGTCAAAAGTAAGGGTCCCAATTTAAAAAAGTCAACCTGACCTTGAAATGACCTTCAAGAGCATGGTCAAGGTCAAATATAAGGTCACCATTGAATAGCTGGGGAAAATTCCTAAAACTTTTGCCTACAACTTTTTGCTCCAAAATTCATTCCTCGAAAGTTATTTAGCCGTTTCCATACTTTTGGATCAGCCTGTATAACAGACCCTTAAGTTAATGATGCGCTGCAGGATGCTTATGTGACTATTGTCGGCAACTTGCTTCTTTGATGTAATTTGCACTCTCATAGCACTAATTGCTGCTGATTTCAAGATGAAATGTGCTATGGGTTCGAGTCTCACTATCGCCTCCATGGTGAGTATTGGACAAGTCCTCATGGCACCTGGACAGGCAAGCAAGCCGTTGTAGCTTGTTGTACTCAGCAGTTGCCATCTGCTGTTGAACCTTGGGCCACCATATAAGGGCGGCATAAGCAACAATTGGCTTGACAATTGTATTGCATAACCACAGGATCATCTTTGGGTTAAGATCCCGCGTCCTACCAAAAAGTCTCCAACAGGACCACAGGGCTCGCGTGAGTAATTTAACTAGGTATTCCAATTTAGCCGCTTATCGAGCCAAATAACTAAATATTTTACTTCCTCGGAATGCTCAATGATCGTACCTTGGATGGATATGGTATTCAAGCTTAGACGGTACCTTTTTGTAACGGGACGGCTTTAGATGGGTTGATAGCGGACCTCATAATGTTTATGACTGTTGAGTCAAATCTACCCGTGACGATTATTGCCAGATCATCCGCATAGCTGACGGCCTCGTAACCAAGCTGACATAAGTTGACTAGGAGGTCATCCACCAGAGACCAAAGCAATGGCGACAGTATTAGTGTAGTAGACGCCTAAAAAAAAAGTTGGATTGCGGTGAATCGCATTTCTAATGACTGAATCATTTGAAAGAAAAGAACCAAAAGGATTTCAATGGTTGATGAGTTTTTTAAGGTAACGCTGTGGAGTATTTTTCGATTTTTAAATTTTTGGTAACTTAGATATCAAAATATTTCATCATAAAAATCGAGCATTTTGTTATTTTAAATTAAGTTAAAATTAAAAAAAAAAAAACGACGGCGTTACCTCGTAATTTATGTGAAAAAAGAGTGTATGTAAAATTTCAAAATGATTGGTGCAGTAGATTTTGAGCTGGAGAGTTCACCGACTTTGAAAATGCTAAGTGCGAGAAAAACGCGTTTAACCCATTAATGCGCAAAACAAGGATTTTGTGCATGCAAGTTCAATTCTACGACTCGAATAGCAAATTGGGGCGATTTTCTTCCAATTTCGTATATAAGGGGTTTTTGAGGATGCTCTTTCAGAATCTGGCATTTGTTTTGCATAAAAGTTTAAAAACTCTATTATTTTTCGAGTTTTTTCAAAAAATGCTGACTTTTTTTTGGTCATTTTTCTTCTCAAAGTAGATTATCTTGTCGTTGCTGAATGATCCTCTAACCACCACAAATCGCACAAAGGGTAGGAGGGGCGGATCTATATCTCCACTAGTTTTACTCCAATCGACTTAACATTTTAACATACAGTAAAGTTCGGATATAACTTCGTTTATAACGACTAATCGGTTATAGTGACGAAAATACAAACTCAAGTTTGGTTTCAACTGCTTATAGCGACCTATTTCGACAAGAAACCGTCCGCTTAGAACGACGCACAGCGTTGTTTTCAATACCTATGCACAAACAATACCTCACCACCCCGTATCCTGGCTTTCACCCCTCTCTTACGTACGTATGCTGATTAGTGCGCTTAAATCAAAGTCAGTGTTTTTCATCTGATGTTCCAAGGTCAAGGACTCTACGTACGCTAAAATGAGTTCCGAACCGGAGGCGACTAATTCAACTTCCAGTGCGTCTGACGCTCTGAAGGCTGCAGAAACGCGCAGTGTGTTTGTTCAAACTAACTTTGATGATGATGTAATAAATATGATGTCTTTTATTCACAATGCTGTACGTAATTCTTACTATCGAGCAAAAATGTGTCAAAAACAAACAAAAATTACAGACTTTCTACATCAGTAAATCATATGAATTTACATGCATAGAATGTAGTGCGCAATGTTTAAGGGGTTATTCTCATGTAAACGCATAAATTTTACCTCTTTTTAGGGAATTTTTTTTTATAAGACAATAAAATTCAATCACTTTAATTTTTTTATATGTTTTTATGTATATCTTAAAATGTATAAAAACATTTTTTTTTCTTATTTTACATTTTTTGTATATTTTTTTTTAAATTAAATTAGACATAAAAAAAAAAGCAGGTCACTGGTCAGTGTGACAGCGGCTGTTTGTGTTGTGTGAAATAAAAAAATCGAATGGATTACACAAGTCAACAAATTTTAAAAAAATTTTGGATTCCGAGTTGTCAATGCTATTTTCTTCTTACTTGCGTTCAAAAGGATGGAAAAAGTGCCGTTATTTTGTTTAAACTTTGCTTTTGTGAAGGAAAAATTGACATTCGTTTGGATAGTTTGAACCTCAATTACAACTAAATGCATGGTGCAAAATTTCTGATATTTTGCCAAAACATATATTATGTTATACTACAAAATACAGTATAGAATTTTTTTGGTTGAGTTCCAAAGTGGTGAATGAAATATGGCGTCCGAATAGTTGCCATTTCATGGGACGGTTTATTGAAATGAATCAAAGAACTTTTAGGGTCGCTGATATTAATCCTGTTATCAAAATATATAAATTAAAGATGGTAGATCTAACATAGCTGCCGAAAATTTAAAAAAATGTCCTCCTGCAAAAGATTTACAAGAAAATGAAAACATAAAGATTTTGGGGGTTGGTACTTTTAAATTTGCTATCCTGGGCACAAAATCAAAGTTTTTTAAAATTCATGTCGATTTTATTCACTTGTAAGACGAAAGCACAAAGAGAAATGACCACACATTAATCAGAACCAAAAATCGTGTTGACTTGTGTTATTGTTCAGTAGGTCTGTTGCTATCGTCCCTACTAGAATTAATCAATTTCATTGAAAAACAAAAAATGGCGGACTGTAGAAAAAAAAAGTTACGAAAATCTTGGTTTTTTTTTGTTAAAAATCGTTTAAAAAAAATAAGAAAATATTTTCGAAAATAAACAATTCTGGTACGCACGATAACTATTAATGTGTAGAAGAACATATATAAATTTCAAAGGAATCGGTTGAACAGTTTTTTTGTTAGGACACTGACCGTTTTAGAAAATGATGTTTCGAGAAAAATGCGTTTAAAGTTTCAAGAGCAGAACAAGTCGCTTACGGCGCGTCGGCGACTATGAGTTGTAACTTATTTAATATGTACTAGGAATTTCGGTCTGAATTTTTCACAGCATATTTTCGATAGGTTTTACTATCGAAATATGAAAAAAAAAATCGATTTTTCGAAGTGGTTAAAGTTATTTTTAATATGAATTTGTTTTATTTATTCATAGAAATTAATCTAACTATGTATATTATTATTTCATAATTACAGTAATATGTATTAACCCATTAATGCCTGAATAACAAAAAATTGTACGGCAACTTCGAGGCGCTAACTTTTATCGAAGGGGTGGTCAATTCTCATCGAGACCAACTTTTCTAGACGTATTTTGAGTCGCCCGACACGATCCAACCAAAAAAAAAAGTGAAAAAAATTATTATTATTGTTTTTTTGCAATATTACGTAAATAAATACCTTTTTCAAGTCATTTTTTTCGAAAAAACGACAGATTTAGTGGGGAAAAAGCAACTTTTTACTGCAATAAAGTGCATAAAACGTGTTATTAGGACTTAAACTTAAAAAATATGCAGGTATTTTTTTCGTTAAAAATATTAGGCTGCATAAAAATTGCAACAACGTAACGCATATTTGCATTACTTTCGATTACTTTTTTTTATCTCACTATATTTGACTATTCCCAAAAATGTATATAAACTATTTTTAAGGGTCACTGATTACGAATTTGCTATCAGATTTCCGTAATTCAATAATTTTTGGCAAAATTCTCAATTTTTTCGAAAAAAATTGGGTATTCGGAGTTTTTGGGGTCACTGATTACTGATTAAATGCCTGCATATTTTTGAAGTTTAAGTCCTAATAACACATTTTATGCACTTTATTGCAGTAAAAAGTAGCTTTTTCCCGACTAAATCAGTCATTTTTCGAAAAAAAATTACGTGAAAAAGGTATTTATTAGAGATGCCACGAATAGTAATTTGGCCGAATACCGAATACCGAATGTTCGGCGAGGTTCTTGGCCGAAGCGCCGAACATTCGGCAGCCGAATATTCGGCCACACTTAGTACTTTCCGCTTAGTTAGTTCTTTTTTTTGCTTAAATAAATGTATTTGTGAGTAATATTTTGAGTTCTTTTTTCATGATTTATTTGATAATCCTTACTATATTTTATCATAAATACGAAAGTAAATCTGTATATCACGATTTCACGCCAAAACTGCTGAACCAATTTAAATGAAATTTGGTACACAGATACTTTCGAGCCTTAGAAAGGACATGGGCTATAATTTCCGCGGACGAAGTCGCGGGAAAACAGCTAGTAATAAAAAAATAATAAATAAATTGCTATTCGGTATTCGGCCGAATGGTTAACAATATTCGGCCGAATACCGAATAGTGAAAAAAGTGGCCGAATAGCCGAATACCGAATAGTTGCCGAATATTCGTGGCATCTCTAGTATTTATTTACATAATATTGCAAAAAAACAATAATAATAATTTTTTTTTCATTTTTTTTTTTGGTTGGATCGTGTCGGGCGACTCAAAATACGTCTAGAAAAGTTGGTCTCGATGAGAATTGACCACCCCTTCGATAAAAGTTAGCGCCTCGAAGTTGCCGTACAATTTTTTGTTATTCAGGCATTAATGGGTTAATACATAAAAGGAAGCTTAAATTCATTCGTCGGTGTTCGTTCGTTTTGTGCGTCGTCCAGTTAGTACGACTAAGTGTCGCCGGTCCCTTGAAGGTCGTTAAATCCGGATTCTACTGTATATAGATATTCTTGAGATGTTGCACATTTACATGAAATAATTAAAAAATAACGCAAAAAAAAAAAAAAAAAACATACCCATAGACATAGACTGAGACAATTTCTCGCCGTTTTTTTTCTAATTTTCGTTAAAAGTTGAAAAAATTAAACACGGCACACAGCGATAATAATTACATAAGACGAGCACTCACCACGCAAACTGACATTTACTTGTGGAACAAGTCTAGATCAGCCGGCATCAGTGCTAGCCGCTGGAGGTGACAAACTAAGAGGATTTTGCATTCAAAAATATTTTCTGTGTAATAGCGTAAATGGTGCTCCACCCACAGTCTTTGAGGCAGCTCGGGGCGGCTATTAAAAATTTCACTCCTGTCTATTTGGTAGATTCATGTCTTTCAATAGTCAGTCGGCCTCTAGAGGTGCGACTGTAGACTTATGTATGTATTATATATGCGAATAATTACAACCCAAAGATAATTTTCTCGAAGATGAAAATTTATGAGACATTTCAAACTCGTGGACTAATTTAAATAAAAAACGATAAGAAACTGCGCCACGTCAAGGTGTCATGGCGCACTATAATAGTTTTTCAACTAGGCAAAATCTGTGGAGCCGAGAAGAGTTAAAATCTGATAAAAAGTGGAGGGCGTAGAGGCTTTGACGCCTTCTTTGAACAGGTGCTTACTACCTGCCAAACAGCACGCTTTATATCAGGCTCAGCCGCGACTTTAGCCACAACTTTACTTTGCAGCATTTGCTTTGCGTCTACCGAAGCTATTAAAGCTTTATTATTTCATGTGTTCTTTCTTCCTTTGCGTCAGATGGTTTAAGTACAATAAGCAATGTGAGTAATTTTTATTTTTCACATGTAAGCAAAACTCCGAACTTGGACCAAATACAACGCTTCAAAATTAAAACTTCTTAGAAAATATTTATTTTTACATCATAGGTCGAAAATAAAGCTATTAGTCCAGGCTACCAAGGTTTTCACCTCCGAATTTTTTGAGCATGCATCGATTTTAATGAAATTTTGACAGCATGTAGGGAATACCTCAAAAAGCAAAATCTACCCTATCCCGATGTGTGCTTTTTCCCTGGGGGTGAGTTCCACCCCAACTAGGGGGTGAAAATTTTTTTGTGGAAAATAACCACGGAAATCGATAGAGGAACAAATTTTAAGCAAAAATTGTTCTTAGCATTTTTTTTGAAAACTCAATAGTTTTCTAGTTATACGCGATTGAAAATTGGCATTTCTCGTGAAAAAAACTACGTTTTTAATCGATTTTTTATGAATAACTCAAAAACTATTCATTTTATCAACAAAAGTGTAAGAACCAAAAATGAAGCTTATAAAAAAACAAAGAGATTGGTGCCTTTTAATTGATTGTAGGCCTAATACAAACCGAGTAATGATTTATTGAAGGTTGAATACATTATTTGAACGAAAATTTTTTAAAATTCAACGTCAAATAACGGAAAAATGGTCAATTTTTCGAGAAAATTGCATAGAACCTTTTTCAAAGTATTTTTAAAAAGCTTTAAGCTGAGGGTTACTAGAACTCTCTAGCATGAAAACTAAGAGAGTTATGGCCGAAATAAAATTGATTTATATTTTTTTTGTAGAAATTTGTTTTTTGTTTTTTGGCCATATCTCGGTTAATTTTCAAGCTATTTAGTCGCTCAAAACGTAGTTTTAAAGGGAATTTCATAAGCTATAAGCATATAAAAGGTTTACATTTTTTGAGCCCTTTATTTTTAAAAGGGCAACGTTTAAAGGGTTCTAAAATGGCACCAGTCATACGTTAGGGCAAGCTTTGGAAGGTCATATCTCAGTTATTTTACAAGCTAAAAAAAATTTAAAAAAAGCAAAATGTTTGTTAAAAAAAAGCTAACTTTTTGTTCCTTACTAATTTTTACGTATATCCTATAGTTTTTCCGAAATTTTGAAAAAAAGAAAAAATTTTGAAAATTTCGAAAATAATTTTTCGACTTTAATCATAATTTTTTTCGAAATTATGCATTCTAAATCTTTCAAACTCTCACAAATCATTGTGAGTACATAAATAAAGTAAATTGACCATGAATTATCTTTTTATTGCAATTTGGGTACTATTGCCAAGGGTGAAATTGAGTTTTTTTTCTACAAAAAAAAAATAAATCAATTTTATTTCGGCCATAACTCTCTTAGTTTTCATGCTAGAGAGTTCTAGTAACCCTCAGTTTAAAGCTTTTTAAAAATACTTTGAAAAAGGTTCTATGCAATTTTCTCGAAAAATTGACCATTTTTCCGTTATTTGACGTTGAATTTAAAAAAATTTTCGTTCAAATAATGTATTCAACCTTCAATAAATCATTACTCGGTTTGTATTAGGCCTACAATCAACTAAAAGGCACCAATCTCTTTGTTTTTTTATAAGCTTCATTTTTGGTTCTTACACTTTTGTTGATAAAATGAATAGTTTTTGAGTTATTCATAAAAAATCGATTAAAAACGTGGTTTTTTTCACGAAAAATGCCAATTTTCAATTGCGTATCACTCGAAAACTATTGAGTTTTCAAAAAAAATGCTAAGAACAATTTTTGCTTAAAATTTGTTCCTCTATCGATTTCCGTGGTTATTTTCCACAAAAAAATTTTCACCCCCTAGTTGGGGTGGAACTCACCCCCAGGGAAAAAGCACACATCGGGATAGGGTAGATTTTGCTTTTTGAGGTATTCCCTACATGCTGTCAAAATTTCATTAAAATCGATGCATGCTCAAAAAATTCGGAGGTAATACCTCTTTTTTACCTTGGTAGCCTGGACTATATGGTTTGGGCCGAAAATCGATTTTCAATAAACGCGTGCTATACTCTTTCATCATGAGCAAAATGTTAATACCCAAAACCAAGGGCTAAAGCAAGTTTTCCACTCCCTGAATTTAGAATTTAGGTTAAAAAAATGCCAGCAAATGAGTTTTTATCTTTTAATGGAAATATAAGTGCATGTTTTTTCCGGGTTATAAGGTCAGTGGATTAAGAAATATAGAATTAAATTTTCTTGTCTAAGGTTTAAGGAGCTTATCACTTACTTTTATCTAAGTTATTTAATTTAAAATTTCCTCATAAGATTTAATTAGTGTAGTACTCGCTTCCCCACTTTGGGTTTTTCCATTTTTTCTCCTGGATTTTAAATACACCCGGAGAATATTTGATAACTTTATTAATATTTCCTGCAATTTTTTCCCCAAAAATATTATTCAATTTATTGTAAGTTTTTGTAAATTTGTTGTGAATGTTGCCGCCTTTTAGAAATTTGCCGTCCTACGCCATGGAGTATTTGGCGTTACGTATAATGCGGCCCCGATCAAACCTATGTTTCTTGCTGACAATGATAGAATGAAGGCGGATGGCTGCACGTAGTTATGTATTCAGCTGAACCTATAAAACACCAAAAATTGGTATGGATTTCGGTGGTCGACATGCGGAAAGTCGTTATTTACATGAAACCCAATAAACTGCCTAGTTAAAACGTCTCAGTTTTATGCTGTGGTTCGTTTTGGCACAAGCAATGTGCAAGACGGACATAAATAAAAGAAAAACTGTCTATTAAACTAAGCTGCCAATTTAGACGGTTTCGACCCCGATTCCAGTTGCACAATAAGTTATTCGTGTTGTATTTTATGAAAAACCTCAATTGGTCACTAATTTACATGTATGTATGTATGAAGTAATTTTTTAGTTCAAGAAGAGAAATTCGAGTTCAGAAAACGAGAAACAACAAAAAATATAAAAACATAATAAAACATTTTAAAAGATTTCCAACATTGTCGCATATTTTGCATTCTGGGCTAAATTTTCGAAAAGATTATGCGTTAAAATGAGGAATATGCAAAAAATAGTTGGTTATTTTTGTACTTCCCGAGATACTTAACATCAGTACTTTTTCTTCTCATTTTTCTGCATATCAAAGTTTCGTAGGAAATTGTGTAAATATATATGTGGATCGGTAGCACCTCTCATCAGAACATCACAATTACTCGAAGGTATCGGCAACGGGCCACCGTGCGTAGGTCAGTTGGTTAGACGATCGGAGCACAAATTCGAAGGGCGCAGGTTCAAGCCCTGCCTATGTTCGGCCCGGTTTTTTCGAGTAATCTCCACAGAAATAAATAATGGTAAGTTAGATGGTTTCACCTTTTTATTGATGGTCAAGTCTCAGAGTCAGACAGTCGAAAAATGTGTGAAAAAATTTGGGGAAATCCTGAATTTTAGGGAATTACAAAACATTTCTTTCAGTTTCGCAAGTAGATCAACATTGTTGATATTTTTGGAAAGGAAATTGAGATTGCCATACGATGTTTTGCTTGTCTAGTTGAGGTTTTTAATCTCACTTATTTTGGTATTCGCTATATCAACATTCTATATATAAATAAATAAATAAATATATATATATTAAGGTGCTTTTTTTTCTCGACTATTTTTTTTTTGTCCCACCTCGAAATGTTGTGGCAAATACCTAAACAAAAATTCCCTGAAAATTGGAGCCCTTAATATTAATATTTAGTACTAGACCAAGGCGTATAAAGATTTCCCATATAAAATACACGTAAACTTTAATTATTTTTCTTCAAAACTCTACAGCTCAGAGGCATTTTATGGTATAATCTTGGTCAATGATAGGGTTTCTTCAGAATTGAATGCTTTACAAAAGTGTCCATTGCGGTGTAACCCTAACTCCCACCAGCGAGGTAGTACTGGTCACTAACCCCAATTTTTCCGTGAAATTATCGCTTTTTACACCTATCTCGTAAATAACAAGAGGTACCGAAAAAGTGAATATCACAAACTTGTAGGAAATTCAATTTCTTACAAAAAAGTTCTGACCCACCTGTATTATATGCTCGAATGCTCTTCTCTTTAAAGTAATAAAAAATATTATTTTTAACTTTTTAGTTTAAATTTGTACATACAGGCAAAGTTTTGAAGTCGTTTTTTATTTTTTTGTAAATTTTGTTTTATTTTTCAATTTTTAGCTGACGGAAAGTGGATGAAAATCAATAAAAGGGATTCATCCCCTAAGTTTCCACCTTTAGAAGAGGGATATTTTCATCAAATTTAAACGGGACCACCCTCGAGAAATATTCTATTTAATAAAAAAAGAATTATTAAAATCGGATCACTAGCCTACGCAAAGTGGAAATTTCTTTTGAGTGGTGGTTACAAAGTTGACACTTTGCAGATTTAGGATTGCAGAAAAATTAATTTTTTCTTATCAACATTTGTTATCTTTTTTTCTATGCAGGCTGATAATATTTTATTTTAACGATGCAAAACGAGATCTCTACGAAGAAACATAAACCTTCTGGTTATGAATACAGAAAAAAAAGCATCAGAACAACTATTCAAAATGAAGTTAGATTTGAATCGCCTAAACCAATTTCGGATGGAAATAAGTTGAACATAGATGAGGACGGGCCTAAAAATCAAGATGCGGTAGATGACGGAACTTATGAAAATATAGAAGAATTATCTAAAAATTTTTTCAGATTGTTCTTTATGACCAGTTCATCGTAGCAAAAAAATCGTCCTTTTTTTCCACTTGGGGGTATTTTTAAAGCTTTTATTTAACTTGACCGTGTTGTCCCTCCGCCTGTGCATTTTTTGTGTAATTCAAAATTACAAACGAAGTTTAACTATGTTCGGAGAAAGCCCAAACCTTGAAATTGTTCACACTGCTAAATTTTTGATGACACTACAAGTTAAAAGAAATTTTGAACCTGCGATAATTATTTAACTTTTTATTGCGCTACTTATAAAAGCGTGTTTTTTGTTTTTTAAGCCATAATTTTTATATTTGTCTTTAAAAGGGGCGCCGAGGAAAAGTTTGCCCGACTAAACGCAAAAGCCTAAGGCCGGCACTGCCTCCCGCCACACCTTCCTTCTCCGCTTGTGTTTATGGAGCTCTTATTACCAAAAGAGGCATGGATTTATAATCGATTAATGCATTTCTTTTGAGTTTTTCACTTACTTCTTACTATATATGTAATACTGGAGGTATTGAAGTTTTGAACGCTTTGAAAGGTAAAAAATAAACAGTTACGTTTTTCGCAATCTGATGCAGATCAGATTTAGCAGTAAATTGCGTATTGAATTAAAATTAAAAAAATTGTTAATATTGTCAAAACCATTGCAAAAAGTGTTAATATTGTCAAAAGAACATCAAATTGATTTGAGTCATACCTACTTTGTGTCCAGAACTTACTCCAATAATTTTTTCAGATCAAAATTCACAGATTCATTGATAGAATTGTTCAATAATTACAAAGAAAACAAATTCATTAGTTAATTTATTTGCTATAAATAGGTATACCTATTATAAAAGCATATAATCGTTTCTATTTGAAAAGACAAAAGTATCTGTTTAATTTCACAATAAGTACTTGTGCGTCGGTTATTGTTGACTCTTTAATGGGAATGATCATCGACAATTTACATTGGATATCTGTTAAAATGAAGCAAGTATAGTAAAAATTAAGCTTTTTGCTAATTCCGATTAAGCTAAACCGGTTTCATTTTGCTCCATTTTTTTGCGCAAGATATCATCAAATCTAATTAGAGATGACGTTAAGTATTTTCGTTCGATTTCCAGTCCTAAATTACTTGGAAAGCGATGTCTCAAAGTAGTATGCTTACAAGATCATATTTACGTATGTGGGCTTTTAAATCCTGCTATTTTTTCTCTTAAATTTCACTATAAATTCAAGTCAGCAAAGTGTAATACATTCGTCCAAATCCATCAAGGTTGCACGGAGACGTCTAGTTATTGCTATCTATATACGTCGGCGGGCACTTTATCTTAAATAAAGTAACTCGTCTTGGCACCATATATCCAATGGAACATTTTTAATTATGTCAATTGTGGAATAGAAATGAGTTGTAAGCATGCAAAACTAATCTGCATAGATCATCACAGGTGAACAAATACATATTTCAATATCCGAGCACGTAGCCTTTTATTTACTTAACTATGGATTTATTTTGCTTTAATTTAATCTTATAACTTTTGACTTAATGTTAGAATCTTTTACACTTCTGCATAGAAATTACATTAATAACAAGCTTAAAGAGAACCATTCCACAAAAATTATCAGTTTACCCTTTTTTATAAAATTACCTTTCTTCTCCGTATCCTAATCTAGATATATAAAGGAACATTAATCTACAGACCTTCCTAAGAATCTTGGGGAATATTTTTTCCATAATAGCTTAAGGTTCAAATATTCATTTGACCTACGTCACAAGTTCCTATGATTATATGTTATTTCTTAATGATTTCTCAAAAAGCGCTGACATATGATCTGTTGTCCTTTTTAAATAACCTGAATTACCCCCCAATTCTACATAACAGTTAAGAACTCTTAACCTCTTAACCCTTTATAGCTCCATGTGACATTTCTGTAACAAACCTCAAAACTCCCGCCAGAATACGCACCGAATGTATTTAGTTCATTCAAATCGGCGCCACTTTGCTGTCACACATTATTGAACAACGTAGTATCCACGGAAATCATCACAGACAGCGTAAACTGTTAACACTTAATCGATTAGAATTTCGCCCATAATTGAAAGTGACAAGTTGATATTCGTGCAAATTTTGAATTTTACAAAAAAAAATACTCCCTTAAATGTGAAATAAATAATTAATAATACATATTTTTTAATTTCTGAGAAATACGTACATATTTCTTTATTTCCCTAAACCTGTCCATTTTTAACATAATTTTAATGTTTTATGATCTTGGGCTATAAAGGGTTAATTGTTTTGAAAAATGTTTGTTCAATAATGTCGTAGCATATTAATTCCTTTAAACATGCAAAATTTCCAAAAATATTGTGTCTTTTTTCTATTTTGTGTGTGTTAGGAGTTTGTTCCTTTATTGTTTTACTTAATGTATTGATGTGATCAAATATTTTTCCGGAATTGATTACTTCTCAAAAAGTAAAACCAAAGCGGTGAGGGAATAATACGAACTAATGTGGGATTTGTAATGGAATAAGTACAGTATATAAGGCCCGATTCAGAAAGTTTCGTTCACTTTATAAAATTAAATCCTCGGTTTTTATGTCTTCAGAATACAAATCGGTTTAATTCATTAAATTAACATACATGTTAAAATTTAAAGAAATACAAAAATATTAAACACTTTTCCTTTTCCTGGAAAATAGTCGTGTTTTTTTCTTAATGGGTGCCATTATTTTTTGCACAGTCTCTGATGTCATTTTTTTCTAGCTGCGGTCCACAACCTTTTAAATTCTTGTAGGGTTTTGGCTACTTTTCCTTCCTTCCTCAATATTGCCTTTACTAAAGCCCAATATCTTTCAAGTGGGCGAAGTTCTGGGACATTTGGAGGATTGATGTCCGATGATATTTAAGGGGTTACATGGGTCTTAAAGGTATAAAAAAAACGACTTCTTTAAAAAAATTTATTTCAAAAACGAAAAATCTTTTTTATTTAAAATTTAAACATATGAAAGTAAAGTACTTAAAGTACTTGTAAAAAAATTGTCAGCCAAAAATATTGAAAATTTTCCATTTTCCAGCCGTTTTTCGCCGTCAACCTTTTTTTTTGCGGTGGACACGATTTCTCGAAAATAAATTGACCGATTTGGTTGAAATTTTGCACAGTTATTCTTTATAGTATTGTTTCGTGATTGAACGAAGGAATTTTCATTCGGTCAAGTCGTTCTTGTTTTATATGAAAAAGACCTTTTAAAAATGATGAGAATCGGAAAAATTTGAGACGAAAATTGATTCAAACTCATGTCAAAATGTCAAATTTCATTTTTTTTTCAATTCTTTCGTTCAATCATGAGCCAATACTATAAAGAATAACTGTGCAATGTTTCAACCAAATCGGTCAATTTATTTTCGAGAAATCGTGTCCACCGCAAAAAAAAAGGTTGACGGCGAAAAACGGCTGGAAAATGGAAAATTTTCAATATTTTTTGCTGACAATTTTTTACAAGTACTTTAAGTACTTTACTTTCATATGTTTAAATTTTAAATAAAAAAGATTTTTCGTTTTTGAAATAAAATTTTTTAAAGAAGTCGTTTTTTTTATACCTTTAAGACCCATGTAACCCCTTAAAATACGATTCGTCATCCATCACCAAACAAAAATTTTGTTTCGCAGTAAACAGTTTATAAAGTTCTTTGGCTCGAGTTATAGCTGTATTTTGCTGCTTTACCGTTCTTTTTGGAGTCTTTTGTTTTTTAAATGCCTTTATTTGATTCCGAACCTTAATTCGATGAACAGTTGTTTTGCTAGTTTTACATTTTTTGGCAACATCTCGTTCAGATATGGACTTGTTTATCGATGGCGACTAACACTTTTCTTTCTAAATTCTTGTTTGCAGTTCCTTTCGGCCTTCCACTTTTTGGGTTTTCCTTAATTGTTTACTCTCCATTGAATCTAAGAATAATAATAGTTCTTTTTACTGTCGGACGACTTGTTTTGGCCTCCTTAGCGATCCTTGAAATACTCTTTTCAGGATTTTCCATATAAATGCGCAAAATCGATTGACGCACTTGTTCGCGTTGAGAGCTCATGCTGAAAACTGACTCAGCCAAATTAAGAATTTACAATTTATTTTAATACTACAGGAGTATATTCTCTAATGCATGTGCTTGGTGGGGTTATTTGTTCCGTATTGTTCTAATAGGAGCATCGGGAAATGTGAACAAAACTTTCTGAATCGGGCCTTATATATCAATCGAATGCAATATATCAATCGACTGTAATAAAATTTCAGCTTTATTGATATTTCAAAATTTTGAAAAAAAAAAAAAAAAATAGGCAGCACAAAAGAATCATATAGGCTTCAAACTCTAAATTTTCTAAATTTTAGATCTTCTTCAATAAGTTTTGAAACTAAAATATGGATTTCCTTAACAACTGACAATACACAATTAGTTATTTTTATATAAATATTCTTAAATGGATTGGCAAAAAGAATATTCGAAACAAATCATTTAAGGGGGTAGTCCAGTGAAAACGACTGTTTTTTCAACGATTTTTTTTTCATATTAGAAGTCAATTTGTATTCAAAAACTTTTTGACATATGATAGTACAACTATTAAAATACACAAATAAAATTTTTTTTTTGTTTTCGATGAGTCATCTCGACAAAATGGCCGCTCCAAAAAAAAAAAAATTTTGTTGGCGGACGTCGAATCTCTGCAACGGTTCATTTGAAACAAAAAATTCAAACGAGGTTTTAATCTGTAGAACATTGGCTATCGTCGGAACTAGAATTATTAATTTTCAATCAAAAATAACAAAATGGCAGCATTTCGAATTTTTCGGGTGTTTTTCGGGTGCTTAATTTGTTTATAACTTTGTAAATAAAAAATGGATTTTAATAATTCTAGTTCCGACGATAGACACACAATCAAGAAATATACAGCTAAATTTTTAGATCAATCGGAGCAAAAGACTCTGAGATCTGACGTCCGCCGAGTCAAAACATGCTGTTTTCAGAAAAACGCGTTTAAGGGGGTAGTCCAGTGAAAAAAAAAAAAAATTTTAATTATTTTTTTTTTGCTAAAATCGACTCTACTACACCTCGAAAATACTCCCTTAAAATATCTAAGCAAAATATTGAATAGTTTTAAAGATACAGAGAGTTTTCGAGAGACGTGTAATCCGAGCGCTCGAAGGTCCCCTGGCGTGTTTCGGAGCAAGGAGGACTCTTGTATTTCTGTTTGCTCCGCCCTTTTTTTTCGGTTTATAATGGTTTAGGTCCTTCTGCTTTGTATTTAAAGTTAGTTATGTATGGAGCAGGCATTGCGTTATGTATGGAGCAGGCATCGCTGACTAAGGTAAAATTCATTTTTTTAGCTTTTTACCGCAAAAAAAACTTTAAACGCGTTTTTCTCAAAACAGCATTTATTGACTCGGCGGACGTCAGATCTCAGAGTCTTTTGCTCCGATTGATCTCAAAATTTAGCTGTATATTTCTTGATTGTGTATCTATCGTCGGAACTAGAATTATTAAGATCCATTGTTTATTTACAAAGTTATAAACAAATTAAGCACCCGAAAAACACCCGAAAAATTCGAAATGCCGCCATTTTGTTATTTGTTATTGAAAATTAATAATTCTAGTTCCGACGATAGCCAATGTTCTACAGATTAAAACCTCGTTTGAAATTTTTGTTTCAAATGAACCGTTGCAGAGATTCGACGTCCGCCAACAAAAAAATTTTTTTTTTGGAGCGGCCATTTTGTCGGGATGACTCATCGAAAAAAAAAAATAGATTTTTTTTTCTTGTAGCTTAATAGTTGTACTATCATATGTCAAAAAGTTTTTTAATAAAAATTAATTTCTAATATGAAAAAAAAATCGTTGAAAAAACAGTCGTTTTCACTGGACTACCCCCTTAAAGTTTTTTATGCGGGAAAAAGCTAAAAAAATTAATTTTACCTTAGTCAGCGATGCCTGCTCCATACATAACGCGATGCCTCCTAAATACATAACTAACCTTAAATATAAAGCAGAAGGACCTAGACCGTTATAAACCGAAAAAAAATGGGCGAAGCAAACAGAAATACAAGAGTCCTCCTTGCTCCGAAACACGCCAGGGGACCTTCGAGCGCTCGGCTTACACGTCTCTCGAAAACTCTCTGTATCTTTAAAACTATTCAATATTTTGCTTAGATATTTTAAGGGAGTATTTTCTAGGTGTAGTAGAGTAGATTTAAGCAAAAAACAAAAAAAACGAAAATTTTTTTTTTTTCACTGGACTACCCCCTTAAGATAAAATAAAGTGTCTCTGGAGTGAAATTGGAATTTAATCAGTGCTTTGCTTAAGCAATACTTTTTTTTTTTTTTAAATTTAAATAGTATATTTTGCATGTTTAGATCGATCCACGTGATTTTAATGAATAAAGTTCTTCGATCTTAGTACATACTTATTCGTATATCACTGCATTATTTTCGATTAATACTGGTTAAAAAGGTAGTATACCTTCCCTGTACCATCGAGTGGTACGAACCATCAACTTAGTTAAAGCCTTGCAAAATAACAGTATTAATCTGTATCACTTTTATCCACATAAGATAAAGGATTCGGGCCCGAGTAGAGTGATCAATGTAAAACAAGGAAGTAATAGGTGCAGAACAATTGGAGAGACGTCTCAAATGGAATCGTAGAAGGCATCATAATCACTGAATATAATTATTGACTTCTAGACGTGGTCGCCGTATACCGAATTCAAAAGTTGCTATTCCATAATTCATAGCCTTTGCGAAATTGCTCGGAATTGGTAGGCATCAGGCCAGAGATCAACAGCACAATGTGTCGAAATCGATATGGGCTGATTGAGGACTTTGACTGTAATTAATAACTACCTCGAGGGTTCAAACTCAGATCAAATCGGTTGCAGCAAATTGCAGTTTCGGAGTCGTCGTGCGACTGTAAGCATGCCTTCTTTCACGGTGTTTTTGGTGGCAGATATCTCTCCTTCGCGATTTGACGTATCTATTAAGTGCCTGGTCTTCTCCTCTCTGTTTTTAAGTGCGGCCACGGAGCTACTGCAGTACAGAGTTACCTCCGTACGGCGAAGTTGTGGAGACCAATTGATTCAGCGGCACACCATCGCTGCTATTGATTGCCAGCCGAAATGAGGTAAGTGTGCTCCGATTCATAGCCGTAATTATATAGTTCCTCAGAAAATTGAGTTAATTGGTTCTAGTTGTGCGATTTTGTAATTCCTTGCATTATTACACTACGGCCCCTGATTTGTTGCATAGCACGGCTTTGCCGTACTTCCTAGGCTGATGATAATCGATTAAGTCCAATGAAGGTGGCATGCAAATGACCTTGTTTGCAGATTTCTTATGCATTAAGCGACGCGGCAGTTTGAAGAAAGCTTAATGAGGAGGGAAGGGGAGCCTGTTGACATTGTAGTAATGCAATTGAAACGCCTTCTATTGAGAAATTTGCGCTTTTTTGGCTTATGCTGTAATTTTTTATCCTTATACAAACGGTTTGCACTTTTATTGTCATGCAAATGACTTCATGAAGCTGTAGCTCTAATTTGTAGTGAATCGATCATTTCAAAATTAATATGGTGGTTTTATTTAATGTGCGTTTAATAAGGTATATAACGATCAAATTGCAACTTATGTTCCTCGAAAAGACCTTGAATAATTTTTTGCACGTTATGATTATATATAAAACAAAAGCTTTACCTTGTATGAATAGGATTAAAACGCTTGTTCTCCATATAATGAATAAGTATATAATTTCAAAACTTTTGCGTTTAATTTTAGCCCAGAAAAATAATGTAAAGCAAAAATTCTGTCATATCCAAGAAACTATCCCTTAATTTCTCTAACTTTTAGAATACCGACCAGTGTCATTCTTTTTAGAGGTGAAAGTGTGATTTTGTAGAACCGTTAAATCTATTTTTCGATTAGGGAATCATCCATATCGCACCCCAGAAGTTGTGTGGGAAGGGGCGGCGAGAAATTTTAAAAAACTTAAGCTTTAATAGGGGTCTAGTATTGAGGACTCATTCAAACTATCGTCGTATAGACAAACAAGTCGTCGTTTCGCAGTAGTCCGAATTGTGAATCGGGTAGGGTATCCATATTGTTTGTCCAATCTCTATGTATTTTTTCGTGTCTTTGACACAAGAGGGCCATGTATCCTACAGATTTATATTAATATATTATCAAAAATTATTTGTTTCTTCGCTAAATTTTATTTGGTTTTTTTCCTGCCAGTTCACCTGAAATTTTGTTAAAGACGACAGATAGTTGCTAATGTTTATTATTGTCTTTAAAGAGGTATTGCAATTCTTAACAATTAGTTGCCTGTTCAAAGTTGTTTAAACAAAGAGAAAAAAATAGTTAAACTTTGAAAATAACTTTTTTTTTTTTTAACTTTAATCGTTATGTAGTA
The DNA here is from genome assembly GCA_949715965.1 of Dysmachus trigonus. Lineage (NCBI taxonomy): Eukaryota > Metazoa > Arthropoda > Insecta > Diptera > Asilidae > Dysmachus > Dysmachus trigonus. Next base: position 30,688,127 of record OX454321.1, on the reverse strand, counting down.
AAAACGTTTACAGATAAGAAAAAATGTCAGTACCTTTTTTGTAGAAAGCATATCTCTATCTCTTGTAGTTTAGGAGTTACCGCCCAACTAACAATTTGCAAGAGTCAATTCTCAGACAAATTTGAAATAGGCTTCTAAAACTCTTACAAGTTATTTCATAAAGAAATCTTTCGTTTAAAAGGTTTATAAAAGATTTATTTAAAAAACATTTCCAGTAGCGGATTTATATTTTACTTCTTTAAGAATTTGTTCTTATTTTACTTCTAAGGGTATTCGCGGAGGGTCCACCCTTGGTAGAAACTCTTAGAAGTAAGATTGACTTTTCAAAAGACTTGTTATTCTGATTACTGTCTTACAATAATTTTGTGTTAGTGTATTATAAGAAAATTAAGAACAGATTCTTTTAAGAGTTTAACTTAAAGCTTTTTTAAGAACAAATGTCTGGTCTCTGCGGTTTACATCTTATAAGATCATTATAAGAGTCAAAGCTAATCAAGATCTTGTGTAAAAACTTTAAAAGTTAATGACTTTATATAAAGTTTTAATAAGAACTTTATAAGTTGGTTTACACAAGTTACTTAAAAAGCCATCTGACAGTCCGTGATACGCGAATAATTGTCATCTGTGTGATTTCATTCATTTAAATTTTGAATAAAATGAATTCATCCAGAATAGCAAAGTGGAGAAAGTTAAAAAGAAGTGGTACATTTTCTAGAGCAGTTAAAGAGAACTATTCAACAATCATTATTACCTCGAAAATAACGAATCTATTAAAAGAAATATTGGAAATGCTACACAACATGAAAACCGAGCATATTTTTTAAGCCCAAATTTGTCCGAGGAGTTTGTGTTAGATGATGGTAACCACGAATCGGATATTGACGAATTTGATCATCTTGAAATAATAAGAGCAAATTTCGTAAAAGCCTTAAAAACGTGAGCGCTCAATTATAATATAAGACAGAGCGCATTGAAAGATTTAATTAAAATTGTAAACAGTGTTGTGCCATTTACATTACCTCAAGATCCCCGAACATTACTGGAAACACCACAATCAATTCACTTGATGAAAATTGGCAGCTCTGGTCAATACTGGCATCAGGGATTATCAGCTTGCTTGCAAAATTATTTTCGAAATGCGAAGCAAGCTATGCGAATTTCTCTAAACATTAATTTTGACGGCTTACCTATTGCCAAAAGTTCAAGAGCAGAATTTTGGCCGATCTTATGTCAGATTTATGATGCTTTTAAAGTTTAAGTTAAGAACTATTCCTAAAAGGGCTCTTGTAATAACTTTCTCTAATAGTGATCCTGATAATAGTCCTGTAGCATCGTTAGCAAAGAATATATTCCAATTAGGCTCTCATTATAACCTTATTTAAAAATATTTTATAGTTAATCTGAATAAGACTCTGGTAACAATTTTAACGAAGAACAATACAAGAATAAGTTCTTAGAAGAATCGAATAAAGGTAATAGGGAAGAATAACTCACCGCAATAGTCTTAAAAGATGATTTAATAAAAATGTGCTCTTGTAATTCACTTATAAGAGTAGTTTTTACGAGAAAATTCGTAAAGTAGACTTAAAAACACTTTTAGGAATACAACAGTCGGCCATGTTTTTTTCTCATTGAAAAAGAAATACAAAGAAAAAGCATCTACACTCGTAATCAATTAAATTTTAAAATAAAGTAGTTACTTTCAAATTTCAAACTCTTTTATGTTTGTTTCCAATATTATATAGCAAAAATAGTATTTTGGACATATTTTCACATTGTTTAAGGAATTACATTAAAAATAAAAATCATTTCGTGTTGACTAATTTGCAAAATTTTGCTGGCGATAAGTACTTTTTAGAAGTATCAGACTACATTTCATCAGTCTAGTTTTTTTCGCAGTAATATTTCCATTACCTATCAATAAAATTCCTGATCTAAATTATTATTATTCATCATGTGGAAATACGCACATGTCGGAGACATTATTGCTTTATCTAAATAAAGTCTTCTTAGAGGTTTTCACAAGAACATATAAATCAATAACAAAAATATATAAAATATTTTTTATTTATTTATTTATTTATTTATTTCGGAATATAACATATAAAATTTCATACAATGAGAGAGTCTTATAATTAGTGCCGGAATCTATGTTCATTCAACTATAATATTATTATGTAGTCTAGCAGAATGTGTGATTAAGGTGATTATTCAATGTTTGGGAAAAATTATTTCTGTGGAAAACCCAATGAAGAAATCCTACTTAACTATTACTAGAAATTAAAACTTACGACTACTTAAGACTACTTAAAACTACTACTGCTACGGATTTACAGGGCGTAGCTCTAGTATCAGGGGATTGTCTGAAAATGAACATTTTTCAAAAAATTTGTTTGCAATTGTATTAGCCTTTGTTTCTATAGGTTCTATTTCAGCAAGACTATGTAATTCCAGGGTGGAGAAGTGCCAAGGCAAATTAAGAATCATCTTAAGGATTTTATTTTGGATGGTCTGTAATTTTTTTATATGGGTACGAGCACATTGAAACCAAATTGGAGCTCCGTATAACATGAAGGCTTGAAAGATGACTTTATAAATAACTAGCTTATTTTCCAAATTGAGGGCCGACCGTCTGTTGATGAATGGGTATAATATTTTGATTAATATGTTGGCTTTATTTATGATTGTATAAATGTGTTTAGAATATGTGAGGGTTTTATCAAAAGTGATACCCAAGTATTTAGCAGTGTCAGTCCAAGGAATATCGCATCCGTTTAGATTTATCGTATGATCCGGTAAGAAGCGTGGATGTCTTCTGCGTGTAAAAAACATAGCTTGTGTTTTGTTTACGTTAATTTTAATCTTCCATTTATGAAAATAACTATAGAGAATCTCAATGCCTCTCTGTAGGTTTGCACAAATGCAGGTAGCGTCTTCATTGGTGGTAAAAATTGCTGTGTCATCAGCAAAGATAGATGAATAGCAATTTGGTAAATTTGGGAAATCAGCCGTATATATATTATATAAAACTGGACCTAACACAGATCCCTGAGGGACTCCTGCTGGGATATTTTTGTTTATGGAAGATTCAGAGACAATATGTACTCTGTACTGACGATTACGTAAGAAACTGGAAATCAAACGTGTAATATGGATGGGAAAGCCAAATGCTATCATTTTGTGCAATAAAGCATCATGCCATACTGAATCAAAGGCAGATTGAATATCAAGAAGTACAAGTCCTGTAGATCTTTTCGACGCAAGATTTTCTTTGACGTGCCTAGATATTCTCAAAACGGGTTGTGTCGTGTTGTGCCCTGATCTAAAGCCAAATTGTTCGTTGGGCAGCAGCTTAATATCTTCAATAAAATCTACCATTTTAATTTTTATTACTTTTTCTAATATTTTAGCAAGATTGCTTAATAGGCTGATTGGCCGATAGCTAGATGGATCATCTGTAGGTTTTTGAGGTTTTAATATTGGGACTACTTTGGCTATTTTCCATGATGTAGGATAGTACTGAAGCTTAAGGCAGGAGTTTATAATGAATGTAAGATACACAAGACCGCCCTTTGGAAGACATTTCAAACCTATGTTAGGTATACCATCCAGCCCAGGGGCCTTGCCTATTCGGGAACCCTTTATTATGTTTTTAATCAGTTTAGGGCGTACATACCAGCCCGGCTCATTACAATATTGCATGAGATCTAGCTGAGACAGAGATGTTTTGACTTGTGCTTCTGTCAGGGGATCACTGAGGTTTGCGGAAACTGTGAAATTCGATGCAAATTGTTGTGAGAGTAATTCCGCCTTTTCTTTGCAGGTAATATATCTACGATCATGGGCTTTTAACACGGGTAAAGGAGCTCGTTTATTCTTAATTATTTTTGTTATTTTCCAGAAGGGCTTAGAGCATTTTTCCAAGCTTTCTAGTAATGTGGACCATTTCTTGTTCCTATACAGGGTGATTGAAGACTTTACTTGGTTATTTAACTGTGTAAGTTCATATTTAAAGGATGGTATTCTGTATCGTATCCAATTTCGCCTAGCAATATTCCTCTGAGCGATCGTTTCAAGTATATATTGCGGCAGTTTTTGATGTTTGTCTTTAATAGGCAGACGTGGAGTAGATACTTCAATACAGTCGTTTATTATTTTCGTAAGTGTTGCGACCATGTCGTCTATTTGGCTGTAGTTTGTAATTTCGGCAAGCGACAGGCGTGACAACTTAGGTAGTTTCTGCTTAACTAGATTGTGGAAACGGTACCAGTTTGTTAATTTTAAGTTGGGTCTACTTTGGTCTTGTGAGCAGGGATTTTTTAATAGGTCAAGGGCGACTGGTAGATGATCTGAGGATAGGTCATTTATTACATTTGGTTGTGAGAAGTGTTCAGCGCAGTTTGTGAGGAAAAGATCTAGCACTGAGGGATTTGCTCTAGTATAGCTCGGAATATAGGTAGGGTCAGGGGGGTACAATAGGGTAAATGAAAAATTTGAATTAAATTCGTGCAAGATATTTCCCCAACAGTTTGCTCGGAGGCAACCCCATGATCGGTGTCTGCAATTCAGATCACCTCCAATAATATATTTTCCGCGTAGTCTTGTGAGTTTTAATAAATCTGCTCGTAGCGAACCTTTAGCATATTTATTAGATGGACCCCCTGGAAAATAGGCACAAATAATTTTTAATGGATCGTCCTTACAAATTTTGATTTCCACTCCTAGGGTTTCAATCACTTTGCACCTAATTGATGGTAATATATTTACTTTCAATTTTTTATTGGTGACAATTGCAACTCCCCCACCTCTGGAATTTTCCCTGTCTAATCTAAAACAGTTATAATTCGCATTTGAGAAGGTTAGATTGGGATTTAGGCCTGTTTCTGTTATTAGTGCTACATCGATCTTATTGCTGTTCATAAAGTTGAAAAATTCAATAGTCTTTGATCGAATGCCTCTAGCATTCCACGCAATGAGCTTAACTTTATCACGGGCCATTGCTTAGATACTTCAATGCTAATTCTGGTATGACATTGAATTGTTCAAATTTATCCTTACATGTTTTTAATCTTGATACCAATTCATTGGTTAGCTTTTGAATTTCGATTGCACTAAATAAGTTTATGTTACTTGTATTATTACTACTCTGTGGGCTAGTATTTACTATTTGCTGATTAAACCTTTGACCTGACCAAACTAAATTACCGGCATTATGTTGATTGTTGTTTCCTCCCTTCAGCGGTGGGAACTCTTCCGGTCGGGGTACATATCCTCTAGATATATATATATAAAATATAAAGAAGAATATTATGTGTGTAACAAAACACACACAATCTTATTTGAAGTTTATCGTGTAATCCGCTTATGGAAGAACATTATAAATAATTATTCTCACAATAATCTTGCATGTTTTAATCAAGAGTAATTTCAAAGCGTTTTAATATGCTTGTTAAAAGTTATTATAGGAAACTGAGCTCGCATAACATACTTCCAAAAGTATTTTTTAGATATTAGTACTTATATCTGCTTTTGACAAATTCTTGTAAGTGATTTGAAGAACTCTCTATGAAATCTCCTAAAGCCTAAACAGACTCATTTCATACGCCACTTCTTGGATAGTAATGCTCTTGAAGAAGTTTTAAGGAGTAACTTTTTTCTTAGCTAAAGCCTATTTTAATTCTCATATAATTCTTGGAGGGCTTTATAAGAGAAATATTGTTTGTTGGGCGGGTACGTAAGATAAAATAGGTTCTCTTTAAATATACTGTTCAGGCTTGACCATATGAATAATTAGGTCACGACGGCACGCGAGCTAGTCAGCAGACCCCGCGCATTTAAGGTGCATTGACCAAAAGTAACAATATAAGCGATTAATTTTAGTACGCGCTCAAAGTGAATTTAGAATAAGCAAATAAATTTTGTATATATAGAGCATAAGATTATCAATAAAGGAGAGTCCGTGTTAAGAAGCGAGCCGAAACAGTTTGAATCCCAAGTCTCCCACATTGAGTTCCCCCGACCAACGGTAAGGGTTCATTCCCAGTAATACCATCTTTCTACTCCTACCTCCCACTCAACCCTCCGCGGTTTACAGTTACATTATCTACAACTGAATAATTTCCTACAACGGAAACAGTAATCATTGTACTAATTTTCATTAAAACCCTTTGAAATCGAGAAATCTTGGTCGCCATATTTGGTCCGCCATCTTGGATTTGTAAATTTTGACAACATTCAAAATCAGTGACCTCATGATAATCATTGTACTAATTTTCATTAAAATCCGTTGAAATCGAGAAACCTTGGTGGCCATATTGGATCCACCATATCGAATTTCTAAATTTGGACAGCGGATTTGAAATTAGCATTCCGTAAAACCCCTAAGTACCGAATTTAAAAATTTCAACCGCCATCTTAGATCCGCCATTTTGAAACCTTATATATTATCCGAAAAAAGCCTATATGTTAAGTTGGAATATGTACTACCTGCGGGCAAAAAATAAAAAATATGGATGCAAGCGTTTAGGGGTGATTGTGCAACAAATAAACAAACACACGAACTTTCATTTTTATATATACATATATGTATATAGGGATTCTCGCATAAAACCGATTGTTTTCGGGGAGCACACGCAGGGTGCAGCAAGTAATAATAATAAAACTATAACATATCTCCTATATGGTGCTTTTTAGAATCTCGAATCACACGTTGATTAAGAAACTCCATATAGGATCAATTGGTTTATTTTATTTTGCATGTTTGCGGAACATCCTACATGTTAATTTCAGCTGTATCGGGCCACTAGTTTTTAAGTTGTGTTTTGAATCATCAAAAAGTAGCAAAATTGGTAATTACCAAAAAATTGAGATACGACCATATGAAACTTATCTGCCACTGCTAATAAAAATTCGGAAATTTTCTCCAAATTATGCGCTTTTCTATATCAATATTCAATATGTAATGAGCTCCTTAATTTCACCAGTAATACCGTTGTACCGTCCCTGGCAGTCGTTCCTCTCCGAGGTGTTCGTTGGTAGGCTAACATGCTACGCCTGGGTGCAATCAATCAATCCTTTGTGCAAATTCAAATAAGCAAATTACTCACTGCCCGTCGTCATCCAGCATTTCCGAGGAATTTTCTGTATTTTCCGCGCGTGGCAGTTCTTAGTCGTCTGCTAGTGGGTCCAAGTTGCTTTATTGCGGACAGTCGGCTCGACATAATGTATAACAAGCGTCTCTCAAACAAATCAGAGAATACATGGTGCAACTCAATCACATATGAAATTGTATTTGGCACACGTCGCAAGCGATGCGCAGTCGCAAAGGCCCTTAAGAGGATCTGAAAATTTGCGGGGTTTCTGTCACCGTCTTGAGTGATTTAGCTCTCCCATGACTTCCTACTGCCACAACCTTTGTGGCGTGCATAAATCTCAAGGGCACATAACTTCCCGTCCACCAACTCTTGCGGAAGCATTTACGCTGCTAACAAATATTTGCGAAGCCATCAGCGGTGACTGTGACAGTTTTAGCTCTAGCAAAAGAGCTAAAGAAAATAACTTGCACCCGTTGGAGCAGTGGCAGAGTCTCGAATGCGACTATATTTCGTGGAGTAAAAACTTACTTATGGTCGTAAGTCCGCGTAAGCCCGCGCAATTAGAGCATATCCTCCTACTCGCCACCATCATTACCATCTCCATCGTCGTCATTAGTAGACATTCTTCCGCGTACAAGGGACAGTTAGAGGCGAGCTTTGATTATTCTTTGCCGTTTATCTGAAGATTTGTTCGAGCAGGCATCTCCGGATTTGGGACGTCATTGAGGTAGCCACTCAGCCGTCGTCGTCGTTGTGGCTCAGGCTACATTTCATCTCGCACTAGAAACGTCTTCCTCCAGGGTAGCAAATTACGCCAAGTGTGGACGTAATTATCCTTGAAGAGATACTGTTTTTACTACAAATTTTGACATCCAGCGGTGTTAACATTTTTCAATTTATAGATGAGGCAGTTCGACTCGTGCAGCTCTTTTATCTGTCTGTTGTAATTATCATTTGTTTCGCACTTAATGGGTGGTGATTGCACGAATCGTGTTTGCAGATTATTATCAAGACTTCGAGATGTACTATATATCATCTTTCATTTCGAAAAGTGAGCAAAAAATATCCACGTAAATATTTATACTATACATATTTACGTGGACATTTTTTAATCGCTTTCCGAAATAACATATTTTAAACATCCTTTTGCTTTAACAGTACCTACGAATGTTTTTTGTCATCTTCAAACTACCATTTGTGCAGTAAAAAAATCTGCAGACATTTTACTAACATTCAAAATTATTTGCTTAAGTTTTAATTTACAGGAAATGTAGTACATCTCCAAAGCGCATGTTATAGCATCTTTCAAATAAGCGACACCTTAAATCCCTTTGTGCCAATTTTGTGGTCTCAATTAAAATGCTAAGTTGTCTATCGGGTCCACCATTTTGAATTTCATAGCAGGGCCGGGATAAAATGTAGCTTAAGCTTAAAGTTAGAGTTAAACATCAGAAAAAATTCTAATGAAATCTTCCTAGTGGTTTTTAAGTGAATAATCTCACCCAACCAAAAAATGTTAAAAAATATTATTTCAGATTCTGTTGTATCTGAAGAGCTTGAAAAGCTTCACTTCCATAATAAAGAAAAAGTGTTCCTTTCCTAAGGACGTTTTTATGAAAACAGGATCAAACCACCATTTTTTATGAAAATTTCGTAAAACTTTGAGCTTGAGAACCTCTACCTTTTACATGTTTGGACATATCCTGAAAGTGGGGCATCGTTGGAATGGTGCTCTCCTTCTCTTTTGAAAGAGTGCTTGGTCGATGTCCTGCGATGATGTTACAAGCATCTATAAGGACTTAAGTGAGTAAACCTCTAATAAGCTTTCGACGGCCATTTTGAGGGGAAAGGAGTCAGTTTAAGTGGGACGAGGGGGGAGGAGGGAGGGGAGGTCAAGAACACAAGTTTGCTCAAGACACTACAAGGAATCGATTGGTATAGCATTTCCTGTGTTGTATCGGGACTCCCTGTACGTATAGATAGGCTTCTCAGGTAGAAGAAGCTAGCTTCATGAATGAATTATGCAGATGGAATGGATTTAATTTGTGCAACGGATTATACATATTAATCGTATCTACCCCTCATTTGCCGCTTTACTGGGTAGGTTTTAAAAATATTTAAGTTCAAAAAACTCCAAAGCACGCCGACGGTACTCAAATAAATACGTACATGCTTAAAGCGTGTTATTAATAAAAAGGAAGAATCGATTATCAAACGTCAATTCGTTTTTTCTTAGTAAAACAATGATACAGTTATTAAAATAAGAGCGTGGCGCTTGTAACTGCGACGCGGTTCAAGATAATGCGTAGCTGGGATATCACAGCTATAGGTGTAAGTGTGCTCTCGAATGCGATACACTTATGTATGCCAGTATTCCGTGAGCTGTTGTATTTTGCGTTTGATTTAAAAAATTAGTACAGCGTACGCATCGCGTTTTGAAGCGGTTTTTCTTTGTAGACGCCCCAAGGTCCGAAGCTGAAAATAGCATCCGGCGTTTAATATGGCCTTCTCAATCGCCCGATGCTAATCCGATTGAACACGTTTACGCTTCAGGTAAAGCGTGTCTTTACATTAAAGTAACTGTCTCGGCAGATAAGAACAGTATGGCTATAAATCATACACAGGAAATCTTGTAGCAAGCATGCCTCATCGGTGTCAGGCCATTTTTAACAACAATGGCGACTTGACTGCATCTAAGAAGAGTCAACTTTTTAATAGTTGCACCAACTCATGTTTCGAAGTAGTCTGCTTGACCGAAACTTGGCTTTGTGGCAAGATTTCCGACGCTGAGCTTTTTAGCTCGGAATACCTTGCCTTTCGCCGTGATTGCCACTGCTCTGATGCACCTGTAGGCGGAGGATTACTTTGTGCTGTTTTGATATTCATGGTGTACTGATTGACTCCTCTCTGACGATTTGGAGCTTATTTATGTGGCTTTGCGACTTCCCTGCAACACCGTGTACATTGCCACCTGATACATTCCTACAAATTCTTCTTTGGAGATTTACAGACGTGACCAAATTATTATTAGCTCTTAAAAAAAACTTATTAATGTAGTTTACAAAACTACAGTTGCATCCTTTTTTCTAAGTTGACATGTTGCCTGGAAAGATTACCTCAGTTAAGAAGAAGTAATGCAATAAAAATGTCATATTCTTGGAAATATCCCTTTCCGGGAGCAATTATTACCTGAATGGCCTTTTCGGGAAAGTTTATTGTTTTGCTAATTAGTTTCAGTTACAAAGTGCTTTGGTTTTATAGCTTCCGTGCGGTATTTAAGGATTAGCATCTAATGGATCTCATTTGCGACTTCGAACAGTGAACGTGATAGCGGTTTCTTAAATTTTATTAAATCTTATATGGGTAAAGCAAAGGATATCAATGCAGTGACTAAAACAAGGTTTTTGGAAGTAGGACAATATTCTTATGGACAGATAGCTCAGAAAGTGTGAGTCAGTCGATCATTTGTAATATAATAGACAGAATAAAATGACATATATGTCACGAACGAACATGGCGGCAGCAACCTTTCTTCGCCAAGAAAGGAATTCAATATCAATAACGTGACAACGAGCATTATAGGCAGGTCGAGAATCGTTCAATTTCAGCTTTCTCAAAGCATATCTAGTAAACGCTTTTTGAACAGATTCAATTCTATTTATATGTATTTCGTATATAGGAGACATATATTCAACAACAGATCGAACAAGAGGGCAAAATAAAGTTTTTAATATGTAGAGATCAGAGAAGTCCTTACAATTTCTTTTAATAAAGCCAAGTAGAGAGAAGGCTTTAGGAATGATGTGGTTGTTGAAAGACAACTTATAGTCAACGACTACCCCAAGGTCCTAAAATACCTCAACACGTTGAATGGGATCATTCGAGATTCTTTAGTGAACAAGGAGCGTATTGACCTTACGAGAAAAAGAGATGCATTTACGTTCGTTAATATTAATCAGAAAGCCATTATTAACACACCATATGACAAGACTTTCAATGTCACGTTGCAAGAGATGACAATCTTCAGTGGAGCGAATTGAGACCAACAATTTCAAGTCGTCAGTATATAAGAGACATTTTGAACGTTTAAAGCAACCAACAACATTATCAATACCAATTAAAAATAAGAGCAGGGTTAGGTGGCTTCCTTGAGGAACGCCAGAGACGACATGAAACATCCTTGAATTAAACGTGTCGGTCTTTACGTAAACTTTTCTAACCCTCAAGAATGAGGCGATCCAGTCCAAAAAAGCAGAATGAATGCCTAACATTTTCCAATAAATTTTTTATTTGATTTAAATTATCTCTATTTTTTGAACAGGTTGTATTCAGTGGCGAGGCCATGGTGAGTTTGACACTACCAATGTCCAGAACAATTCGCAGATCGAAAAGAGAAGAGTATTTATCTACCTGTGTCCAACAGCAGCTCAAACAGCCAGTAAGGATCTTGATTTGCTCAGCAATATCGGCCAAAGGACTCTTCCCACTCTATGTCGTTGGCCGGATAATGAACGCGGATCAGTATATAACAGTCGTTCAGAAACAGGTGATTCCAACCATGAACGCGAAATTTAACGGAGAAAGAATCTTTATGCACGATAAAGCCCCTTGCCATACAGCGAAGAGAGTTACGGAGTTTTTAAGGAATAACAACATCCAAATTTTTGACTGCCCAGCGAATAGCCCAGATATGAACTCTATCGAAAATATTTGGGCTATTTTTAAACAGAAAGGGCAGAAAAATGCCCGCGAAAAGATGCCAGCCATGAAGGAAGTTTGGGAAAATGATGCCGATTTGGTCACGAATACTAAAAATGCTCTCACTGGAATGCCGCGTGGGATACAATCATTGAAAAATGTAAATGTGAATGTTGAATAAATATTAATAAATTCATTTATAGCAAAACTTTTCTTTTTGGACTCATAAAACTACGTTTTCATACAATTTTACTAAAAATTTATAGAGGCGATAATAATTTGGCCATATCTCTATATGTCCATGGTGTTAAGTATAAACGAGGACATTATGTATAAACTACATCCTTCTGATGAATTGCTGTTTTTTGGCAACTTCAAATTTCCCCACTGTTTTCCCCTGGGAGCAATCTAATGACAACGATGGGCTGTTTCCGTCCATAACATCGGCTTTTCAACCTGCTAGTAGCTTCATTGACTGCATTCTTTCGATAGGCCTATCACAAACCTGAAATATTCCGAATTCCAATGGAAAGTTTTTGGCCCTGGTGTTCTCTCCGGATCCTCACGGAACCCTCGTGAAGCATTGCTTGACTTCGCTTGTTCCCAAAACCAACCATGACCCGGCCTTACACACGTTTGACATCACTTCTTCTATTTATAACTCTGATGTTGAAAATTTATGTTAAAACTTTAAAAAGGCTGATTTTACCAAAATAAATGAATGGCTTGCTAATTATGACTGATCTGCCGAGCTCAATAAACGTGAATTGACGAAGCTGTTAATGTTTTCTACGAAATTATTTATAGCTGGTGTGCTAAATTTGTCTCTATTAATCTATATCTATCTAATGGCAACTCTAATTAAGTACCTTGGGTTATTAATAGTACTGTGAAACAACAAAAGAACGCCAGAAACAAAGCATGGAAGAGGTTTTGGTCCTCGAGGAGTGATGTATACCACCACTATAACGAAACTTCTTTTTTGCACTTTTGTCCGCCCTATATTGGAATACGCTACTCCGGTTTGGTTTCCTTCCCATGCGGTTCATATCAACCGCATCGAAGCCGTCCAGCGTAGTTTTGTACGTGTTGCACTTCATGGTTTACATTTTGACAATCCCTCCGCGTTCCCGCATTATAAAATAGGCTTAGACTTTTCTCTTTTTCCTCTCTCGAGAATAGACGTAAGAATGCCAGAATTGCTTTTGCTTTTGACTGTATGCAAGACAGTATTCTGCTGAATTGCTTTCATTGTTCAATATATCTGTTCCTCCTCGCTTTTTTAGAACCTATGACCTTTTCCATGTTGCTCGACATAGTACTAATTACGGGATGCACATGCCAACCTCCTCAGTAGCAAATTCGATGTCATTGATTTTAATTTAACTAAACGCGATTTGAAAAACCAGCTTCGTTAAGGTTTAATTTATCTAACTATTGTAGTAGTCAATTTTTAATGAATCCTTGAATGAATAAATTAAAATAGATCCTTGTTAAAAAAAAAAAAAAATACAAAAAATAAAATAAATAAGTGCAAAAAGAATGCACAGCTTAAAAAAAGGATAAAAGTATGCTATTAATTATACAATATAATAAGAACATTAATAGTTGGTTTTAAGAAAATTATATGAGCCGTTATGTTCGAAAGTGGTCTACGTTAACTTTTTTTTTTTCAAACTCATGAGGACCATCTACACGTTAAAATTTAACTCGCGAAGTTGTTAAAATTTTATATTAAAAAACTGCACATCTTGTGATAACATCATCGATCATGGATTTACTAATTTTGAAAGATACACTTAGAGGAAAGAAAAAATTGATCAATAATTTTTTTTTTTTTCTATTAAGAAATTTTTTCCGATCTAAAAAATATTTTATTCAGTGAAAAATTATATTACTTCGAAAAAAGTATAAAACTTCGATAAAATATTTTCCTGATTTTAGTTTATTTAAATAAAGAAAATTCAAAATTCTTGCAGTTTTAATAAGATTCAACAAAATTACTGTAATCTTTAATACCCTTAAATTTAAAATTGATATTTTTGAGGTACGAAATATTTTTTTTATAGGAAGACATTTTTCTTTTTAAATAATCATAATTTTCATGAAAAGAATTTACAAATATTTTGGTCAAGTAAATATAAATTTTGATTTTCGTACTGATTCATTAAAAAGCTGATTATTTAATATAATAATTTATTTCTATGAACGGGAATAATTTTAGTAGATTGAAAAAAATTAATCAATTTCTTACTTCTTCTCCTTGTATATTTTTTGAATTTTCCAAAAATATAATTTTTTAGAATAAAAAAATATCCTCTTAACAAATTATTTTTTTTCTATCAGTGGGGCCAAGTATTACGTAAGCACTATGGGGGGGTGGAGGGGTCTTTGTTTTGCTTATTTTGGATGACATGGGGGGTAGGGGAGTCTAGATGATGATTACGCCATCGGTAGTTATTTACTTTATAATATTTTTGTCCCTTACTCTATGTTGAATACTGTATCAGTAAAATCTAATCTCTATCCTAAATCTATTTTCTTATTTTTAAAATTATAATTATAACATTATAATTATAATATTTAAAAAAAATACATTTATAATTGGAAAATGTTTACGTAAGCATGGGGGGAGGGGGTAAGAGCTTTGCTTACTTTTGCTGACAAGGGGGATGAGGGGGTAAATAAGTGTAATAAATCTGCTTACGTAATATTTGAACGGCCCCAGTCTACATGTATCATATTTTGCTATTTAATTGAATTATATTTGTAATCATTACTATAATATATAAAATTGTTGTCACACTTTGAATATTCTCAAGGTATTACTTAAGCATGATTGAGCATATAATATAAGCTCAACTTCAATTACTATAATAATTATAGGATTATAAAAATCACTCACTTTTAGTTGTCTCAAATAGTGAAATTAATTTAAAATAAAAATGTTAACATTAAAAATAATTTATTGAACAAAAGCAATACACCAGCTTGAGATTTTAAAAAAAAAAAAAAATTTTGTATCGTTTGCGTGTTAGTTGGACCTCCACGACGCCTCCAGTTCTAAACAAATACATACAATTTCGTTTAACTGCGTGAAATTCTATTAATGGCTATAAGTATAAGAAATATAGCGAGGGTTTCCAAATTATCAAAAGGGATCTATGTACCATAAATAATATAATACCCATCTCTTAGTTTATACTGTACAACTTATCGATTATAATTTCCGTGCAAAAACTTACGTTAAATGTTTCCAAATAAGGTCACTCACTTATCCAACACATCTCTAAAGGTGAAACTAATTCAAGAGACTGATAAAGATTTTAAACAAAAAGCTTATGTAAGTCCATAGTCTCATATATTGTTCAATGTCTACTACACCTATTCTAAATGCGTAATCAACAACCGAAATGTCGTGGAATATACGAATAATTCTTCACTTAGTGTTTTTTCAAGAACACCAGGAATCTTTTGAGCTTCGAATTTTAAAGATGCTTCTGCTTTGCCACTTATCTAAATAAAATTTGACGTCAATTGCAGAAATGTTGCGTCAAAAATATTATCATACATCGTCGCCCGTGTCGAACGTAATGAGAAAATCATTAATAGCTTTGCTTGGGTATAAGTGGTGGATATTAGCTTAGTCTAGATTCCGTATAGTTCCATTTTCATTTAATTCATTTAGTTGTTTTAAGATTGACATTTTGTTTACAAGATAAGAAAGGTTAAATTCAGTGCTAGAATTAGTAATTCATTCAGATGTATTATTATCTACGTATGACTTAACCAAAGAGTGTAAATTAAGTAATATTACAATTTTGCGAAAATCCATTAAAAACCCATTAAATTTGTTTAGCTAACTACTAACTATAATTAAAGCGTAACTAATCCTACTTATTATTATACTTATTTGCAGAGATAGGGGTTACTTCGAAAGATGTGGACCCTAGCTGTACTTGAAAATATCTGTTGTGTAAAAAATCGCGGACCATTTTGGTTAGCGGAATAGGAAAAGTGTAGCTCATCATTTTGTGTATAATAGTCCGCAGTCCATCGCCCTTTTTTTGTGTTGATTACTAACAGGCTAAATTTTCGTGAGCAGCTTCCTTTCGCCGAGACGCCCAACTTTTCTATCTGCGAAAATTCTCGAAAGTGGTAGCTAACAAATTGCGGAGGCGTCAAACATGTCGATCTGGTGAATGTAAAAATTTTAATACTAACAGTTATTTTTATAGTTGAATCTAGAGATAATGTGATAACAAACACGACAAAACGTTTGTCCTACAAAACCGATGGTTTGACGGCGGTAGTCCCCCACCCTCAACATGTCGAAATGAAGAGTAGTCCAAACTGACTACTAACCACCTGAATTTTTTGGTACCGCTTAATGAATGTATTTTAAATTAAATGACAACCTTGTCCTACAAATTTAGCGGTATGTTTGTCCAGTCCTACGAGCGGAAGTTGTAATAAAAAAAAATTTACGTTAATTTGTCAACTTCCGCTCGTAGGACTGGACAAACATACCGCTAAATTTGTAGGACAAGGTTGTCATTTAATTTAAAATACATTCATTAAGCGGTACCAAAAAATTCAGGTGGTTAGTAGTCAGTTTGGACTACTCTTCATTTCGACATGTTGAGGGTGGGGGACTACCGCCGTCAAACCATCGGTTTTGTAGGACAAACGTTTTGTCGTGTTTGTTATCACATTATCTCTAGATTCAACTATAAAAATAACTGTTAGTATTAAAATTTTTACATTCACCAGATCGACATGTTTGACGCCTCCGCAATTTGTTAGCTACCACTTCCGAGAATTTTCGCAGATAGAAAAGTTGGGCGTCTCGGCGAAAGGAAGCTGCTCACGAAAATTTAGCCTGTTAGTAATCAACACAAAAAAAGGGCGATGGACTGCGGACTATAAGGGCTTCATGCCATACCGAGTCAAAGGCAGCCTGAACATCTAACAGAACAAGAGCTGTAGATTTTTTTTGTTCGAGATTGTTTTTTTAACACATTTGGTGATCCTTAACGTTGGTTGGGAGGTGTTATGGTCATGTCTGAATCCAAATTGTTGGTTTGGTATTATCGCATTCAATTCAACAAACTCCAGAGTTTTCCATTTAAGAACTTTCTGTAGTACATATTTTAGATAGATTGCTCAGAAGGCTGATGGGACAATAGCTTGATGGGTCATCGGGAGGTTTTTCAGGCTTTAGCACTGGTATTATTTTAGCAATATTCCAAGCAGATTGAAAATACTGGAGCTTAAGACCTTCATTTCTGATAAATGCAAGATATACGAGGCCAGCGCGAGGCAGGGTTTTTAAGAATCTGTTTGATATTCATCACGATCTGGCGCTTTGGAGGCTTGAGAGGACTTAATTATGCTTTTAATCTCTTTAGGTTAAACATACCAATTAGAATTAATCTTAGGTTGCAATATATCAAGTTGCAATATAGACGCTGTTGCTTCCCTCAGGGGATTGCTAAGACTCAATGATGTTGAGAAGTTTGAAGATAATTGCTTCCGGAATAATTCTGCTTTATTAACGGTACCGAAATATCTGTTGTGTAGTTTTAGTAAAGGAATTCCCTTACATTTAGTGAGGAGAAAAATGTTGCTCTGATGCTCCAATGCTTTCTTTAAAATACCTGTTAAAAGTGTCTCTTAAATTATCAATGTCTGAGTGGTTGTGAATAACAGTACGAGATAAGCTTAACAAGTTTAATTTTTGTTTTATTAGTTTTTGATAGTGAAGCCAGTTAGCAGCTTTGAAGTGTTATTGTCTTAAATTATGCATCAGATGAAAGCGCATTTATTCTTAATGGTTGGGATAACAACGAAGGACAGTTAGTCAGAACCGAGGGATTTGATCTAGCTTGACTTGGGATATAAGTCGGGTTAGGAGGGGACAGTAAGGTGAATTGACCTCAAATACATGAAGAATATTGCCCCAAGAGTTTGCCCTGAGGCAACCTCAAGCTTCATGTTGACAATTTAGGTCTCCGCCAATAATAAAGCTACCTTGTACCCGTGCCAGCTTCATAATATCATTTCTAAACATGCTTTTATTTATATTAAGAGATGTATCACCTGGTACAACAACAACACCAATAGTTTCAATCAGTTTTGTGCCAATGAGTGTTCACAGTTTACTTTTCTATGTGTTGCTTGATACAATGGCAATTGGCAATGCCTCTACCTCTGAAATTAAGCTTATCTAGTTGGTAGCAATTGTTGTTGAGATTTGAGAAGGAAATATTAGGGTTTAACCAAGTTTCTATGACTAACGCAATATCTACTTTTTTATTCGAAATATAATTAAAAAATTCAGATTCAGAGAATTTAGATCCCAAGTATCTTAAGTCGATCATCAAGATATTTTAATACTAAACTTGTGATTACACTGACCTGCTCGTATTTGTCCTTGCAAAGCCCTAGTTTTGAGACTATTTCATTAGTAAGGGTTTGGATTTATTGAATAATAAAGAGATTACTATTATTACTAGCACTAGCGACCTAGCTACTTTAGCTAAATTAGTGTGTAGACCATGCGTTAGTATTTGTCAAAGGGATCCTTTGGACAGCGGTGGAACATCTTCTTAGCACGGCGTGTACCCTCGTTTTGTAGAATTCTTCGATTTATTTGAAGTTAATTTTTCACGGAATTCGATATAGTTCCTTCGACTTGGGCAGTTTGCGTCTGTCGACTAATGCTTTCCATGACAATTTGCATATTTTACTATTCCTGACGACTCGCAATTTGCAGTAGCATGATAATCCGAACAGTGAGTACAGAAGATTATAATGTGGCAGTGCTGAAAACAATGCCCATACATTTGGCAAAAATAGCATTGAGGAATTTGTTTTGGAAGTCTTTTGCGAAACTCCCATCTGACAACTGTCCTGTTGATAACACTATGCTTATCACGTAGTTCCTTTAGGGTAATCGAACCTCGTACTAAATGGACGATCTAAATTGTGATTGACCCACTAGGGAACGTACCCAAACTACGTGACCTATTTTTCACAATTTTGGGAAATTTTGCTGGGTGTATTTTCGAGAGCTTGCATATGAGTTGAGTTGGGAATTTAAGAGCGTATTGAGAATGTTCCTTCTTGTTGAATTCGATATTCTTTGACGAAAACCTAAGCCGCCCTGTGACCAGGCGTGGTATTTTGAAGAACGGGTCACGTATTATGGGTACGTTCCCCTATGTGTTTTTCTGATTGTGGGCTTAAACTCTGTGTGTTGTATGTTGTAAGCTTTTACTATAAGGAAAGATTTCAGGTTGTTAATGTCGGAAATTTCCAATCCAATTAACCCATTAACGTTCACAGGACGCAATTTCGGCATCTGAATTTGAACCTTCACCATGTGATGAATTCAAAGAAAAAAATCGGGAACCAATGTCACCTGGATTTGGGGGTGTTCGTTCCAGTAGGGATGGTTAAAATTTCTCCATAAAAAATACGCAAAAAAAAGGTAATTTATTGATGATATTGTTTTGTTTAAAATGATGAAAGGAACGACCCTTTCGGTTTTATTCATGCCTAAAACAATAAAAATCGCGATCTCGATGTCTGAACTAAAAATATATGCGGTTATTTTTATGTAAAAAAGTTTTGGTAAGACAAAATGGCGGTAAGACAAAAAAAAAAAAAAAAAAAAACAATTATCGAAGTTTATCGTAACAAAATTTAGAAATGTTATCCTTGAAAACTGTAAACTTAAATGAAAATTTGTTAATAATAACAAAAATGTTTTATTATAAGGATTAGTCAAAGGTCGAATTTTTTTAGACTTTTTGACGACGATTGTCGAAATTTTGATTTCGTGATATTTTGAAAAGTCAAAATTTGCATCAGATCCTACTTAAATAATTGGAGAGTGTTCTATGACTAATTCTAAGATATTTTTATTGTTAAAATTTTTGTGCTATAGTTTTCGAGAAAAAAATTCTTCAAATTTCGAAAAAAAATTTTCATTTTGGCCGTCATATTGCTTTACCAACATTTTTTTACATAAAAATAACGGCATATATTTTTAGGTCAGACATCGAGATCGCGATTTTTATTGGCTTTGGCATGAACAAAATCGAAAGGGAACAAAAAATCATTTTAAACAAAAAAGTTCCATACAAAAATCACGTTTTTTTTGTGTAGTTTTGATTTTTTCATGGATAATTTTTTTCTGGAAATTTTAACCATCACCATTGGAATGAACACCCCCAAAACATATGAATCATTGGTTCGAAATTCTTTTTTTTCTTTGAATTCACATGGCTTGACACCGTTCCACATTTGATCCAGGTGCATATCTTCCAATTGATGTCGAAGAAATTTCTATAAATTCCTTTGACTGTAACAACATTACTTCGACGATGCATCCGTTTTTCATGATTCTCCAAGCCGCGGATCCGATAATTTTGCTTAATGATGTATGCGCCAAGATGGAAATGGGCCTCATCATTAAAGATGATTTTTCCGCCAAAAATTATGGACCACTTCATACTGCTCTAAAAACCAACTGACGAACTGTTCACGTTGCAAATGTATAGTAGGCTTTAACTCTTGGGTTAACTGAATCTTTTACAGGTGAAGATACAAAGCCCTTCTGTTATTCGTTGCAGAGGGCTTCTGGAAATATTCAATTGCTGAGAGCGATGTCAAATTGATATTTTCCTATTTTCGATATCTTGGTGGTATTATCGGCAATTTTACACTACGTTGATAGAAATAAAGAGTTGTATTCATCACCGAACCGGTTTCCTCAAATTTCTGGATTAAACGCCGAATAGATGACTCATTTGGTACATATACTTTCTCGGCCAAAAATTTAACCGAGTTTGCAAACTGTTTCAGCAAAACTTTAATTATTTGTGGAATAAGTTTTGACAATACTAATACTCTTTCGTGTAGTGCTCCAACTGTCATATGTGACATCTTTAAACAAACCAGAGCTGCCAACCGCAAAACAAAAAATGGGGAGAGACAATCTGGGATACCCTATATTATAGTTAAAAACAATATCAATCAGGAAATAAAATTTCCTCTAGCTATGTGTAGATGTAGGTTGACGTGGCTGTCCGTAGACACACTTAGGGCATTATAGGCGCATTGTGATACCACCCTTTGTCACCAGGGTTTCTTCTGGGAATTGAACCCATAGCTTCTGGCGCCCTGCTGGCTAGCAACCAACGCGTTGCGTTACCAACCGAGCTATTGAGCCCCCATATAGCTATGTGTAGATATTTAGATAAGAAAATTAAGTGTAATTTAAAATCTTGTAAAGTTATATGTAGTTTTCGATTACTCTTAGTACTTTGAAATAATGGTCTCAAGTCAGGTGAATCTCTATACTGGGCAAAGCAGCATTTAAATGAAGAGAAAGTCAGAATTTAATGTGTTCCCATTCGTTCTATTTATAGTCACTTAACAGATGTTGTTGGCTGTTGAACACATAAATCTGTGAGCCATTAGTAGACCATTAATTGTTATACTTTACTTGATTGCTCTTGCGCTGATTACAACACAATTGTTTCATAGGATATTAATGAAAGTATCTTTTTATTGTCTGTTGTTTACCAATTAAATGTTTTCCATTTCTAGTCTTTCTACAATATAATCAAATCGCTTATAGTAGAACTGAATGATTATACTTTCCTGGTAACATACAAAGTACCTCTCTTCTCCCTGTATCGCCACTTCATATTATGACAATCTCAAAATCGGCGCAAATAGCCGTGAGTAATTATTGCTGCCGGCTTGGCGGCCGCAGAGCACGTCAGATGAAATTTACCTACTAAACAGAAGTGCCGGGAACACGTCATTAACAGGCATTTCTGACATTAGCAGTCCAATAAATCATAAACTAACAGACTGCAAAATTTCAAATTAATTGACTCCCCGCAGTCAAAGGCGGCGAAACATCTCCTGTCGGGGGTTGGCAGCCGCTAGACTGATGGAAAACAATATGGCGATGACTGGATGTCATTAATCTGATGAATAGGTGAATTTCGTATGGTCCGCTGGAAACTAATCAATGCGGCCCGTGCGCACGAGTACAAAACATTCGAAAGCCACAACTCATTAAAAAGAGATTGTTTGCCATCGGTCCATTAGGGAAGCCTGTGCTGCGCTTCGGTGCAAGTAGTGCACCTGGAGGAGATAAGGCCGCGGGCTGCATAGTGCACATCCGACCGACACGGTGGAAGATGGGAGGAGATTGGCAACCGACAAATGGTACTTAAGAAGCACTTTAGCACGCGCATAGTTCTTTGTTCGATCTCAACGCTCTGGAGAAATGACGGTCGATGTTAAAGGTGCGCTCTCTACCTTTTCAACTTGTTCAGTGCGCTTGCGTATATGCAATTGAATAGCTTGTCTTGAAGAACGAGAAAAAAACCAATTTTAGTGCTTCAGCGCGTTATAAAACCGATCGAGTGCTCTGCAGCGGCCGTGGATGATAGTTTTCCAACAATTCAGTGGTTTCCCTTCTGCTAATATGTATGCTCCTCTTAGCCATCAATCATTGCCAATTAATTATTGATCATAACGAATTGATTTTGCGATGTAGTATGCAATAAGGTACTTGGCCAATAATTTTATTCTTGCCTGTACTTTCTTCAGAAATTTAAAAAGTGGATTACTTCAATGATTTTAAATGCACAAAAATGCTGACAGCCCTGATAATGCTTATCATGCGTCGTGAATGAAAGAAATTACCTTATCAATGTATCAGGTACTAAGCGACCTTTGTAGGCGACGCGACGCGCACTGATATTATGCTTGGTTGCATAAGGTCTTATTTCATTCGCCGCTTTTGTGCTCGACTGCTATTTCAGCGCACTCTATTGACGCCCTAAATGAAAAATGAATGAAGGCTAAAATTGAACTACATCTCTTCCAATTAATCCAGACATATAAGGGGAGATATTTCAATTTTGCTGACCGTACTTACAAACAATCACTCAGAAGATGTATTGTCCGCCTCAACTGAAATGAAAAGCAGAGAAAGTTATTAAATCGATGAAAGGAGAGGTCAATTGCAATGGAAATCGGGTTTTATTGGAGCCATGATTACTCCTTTCATTTAATAAGTGGCATAAGTCTTCAAATGATGATAAGATAAGATGATAATTGATATTACTGATTCTAAAAAACAATTGGACTCTTTGACATAAGTGGGTACAACTAGATTAACATTGCTGCAGGATTTGTGAATACGGTAATTAAGAACTTGCAGTTATGAAAAAACAAAAATTGAAGACCAATTTGTATGTAACTCCATATTTTTGGGTCAAGGTTAACCAAGCTGTTTTAATGGCCTCTTTAAATTCGTGAGTGATATAAAATTGTTTGGTATTTTTATATACTATTCCAACCAGCTGTGGCAGACAAGGCAGGCTTGGGGAATTAGAATTGAGGCAGGCTGGACGAATATCGAAGTTAATAAAGCCACGAATTTGTTTTGTTTTTCCAGAAGGATTCTTGGAAGAAAATCTATATGGTGAGGCACGTAGTTTAATTAAATTAAATATTTATAAATTAAATTATAAAATAAATGGTTCAATAAATAAAGTACATTGGTATTTTAACTTAATCGTTTCCTTAATTAAAATATAAATATACTTTCACAATACTATACAGCAATTCCTAAGTGTTTTCGATAGGATTTACATCAGGAGAAAGAGCCGCCCAGTCGAAAATGTTAATGTTATGCCCCAAGAACAAGCTTTATGCAAAGTTATGTACTTATGTGGATCCTAGCGTTTTCCTACTGAATATTAAATTATTTGAGAACAGCGCGCTAGAAATGGAAGGAGCTTTTGTATAAGGTTTTTGTGGTACTCGAGGCTATGCAGGCAAGAGGTAAAAATTAATTTTAGGATTCCATGCCACTAAAAGCTCTGTACTTTTGTTTGAATATTGGGGGTCTTTCCACACATCTCTCTAGTATTATTTTTTCCAGATGAAAAAAAGTTCAATCTTTACTGCCAGATGTCCTGTGGGTGTTCTGCGGAAACCGCACCCATATTATACACAAAAACATATCTTTATAAAACAATTTGTGGAATCTAAAAAAAAAAAACCCTCGTTAAACTACTCTATATAGTTTATTATGACAATAATTTGAAACGATTATATTATTTTATAAAAGAAAAATTGTAAAACATTAACTTATTCAGTTTATTTTCACTTATGCAGGATTTGGATTATATTTTTGTATTTATTTTTCGTAATTTACCACTTTAAAATCCTCGAAACGAAAACAATTTAACCCTAGATAATAAAACTTAAATCAGTGTTACTCTGTAACTAATTGTTCGAATTATAGACTACGAATTAAAAACGTAAAAAGTATATTTTTATATTTGCTTTATGTATTTCAAACAAATTAGCTTAACTTAAGGGGGCAGTACACTTCTATTTTTTGAAAAAATTGATTTTTCAAAAACATCAAATTTGTATACTAAAAGTAGTTTACAATATGTTAAATCGATTGCAAAGGCCGAAAACTATATACAGTGACTCGCAAAACCGTTCATAAAAAAATGTTTGTTCTCATATTTGAACTAATTTTTAAATATGAAACACAAATATTATCTTCAAAGTATTTTTTATTTTTTCATACATATATACAAACTTAAGTTTTAACATAAAATTAAGAATTCATCTCAAGATAAAAATAATAAAAATTGAAACGAATTGAATAAAAAAACTTTAAAGGCGTTTTTCTCGAAACTATGTTTTTTGACCTGGTTGGCAGTTTTTTGAAACACCTACTGGTCCGATTGGGCTCAAATTTTGCGGACTTATTCCATATATGTTTGCTTATGGTGTTAACCAATATTATTAATATAGGTTAATATTGAACCCTTTTTTTTATAAATATTTTACTAAAAAAAGTTAAAAATTAACGTTAAAAAATTAAAACTCCCGCCATTTTGTTGTTTTTTTGCCAAAATACTTCATCGTGGTTCACTTCACACGATAGCAGCTGACTTATATTTTAATATGCGCTTTGAATTTTTTGTTTCAGACGTTCTAGAGCTGAGATTTCTTACTAACTAGTTTGAAAAAGGTCTTTTTTTAGGCAGCCATATTACTGCCATACAAACG
This sequence comes from Dysmachus trigonus, assembly GCA_949715965.1. NCBI lineage: Eukaryota > Metazoa > Arthropoda > Insecta > Diptera > Asilidae > Dysmachus > Dysmachus trigonus. The sequence continues at coordinate 30,663,201 of OX454321.1, read as the reverse complement.
CCAGAAATTTCAAAAAAAATATATTCGTGTTCTTTGATATATATATATATTATAATGTGTAAAATTTTCAAATGATTCAATAAATTTTTCTATAAAAAAACAACACTTTTAAAAAATGCATAAAAGAAGTGTACTGCCCCCTTAAGAAAAAGTATTCTTATATTTTTATTCAAAATAATATAAAAACTGTAAAAATTATTGTTTGCTATCTTGGCAAATGTTAAAAGTGTGCTGTTCATAAATATCCTTGTTACAGTAGTTGCATACGTATTTTTTCACTTTGTGTTTCTTAGATGAACAGAAAGTAAAAATTTTGATGCCCTTTCAGTAAACAAGTGTACATTCGCGCTTTTTACTTTTTGGTGAGTGAGGTGGTATAAGCGGCGTAGACTTTTAGATAAATGTTTAGTTATCTAGGGTTAAATTTGAAAAGCTTTCCTTTAAGTACGTTGACAACATGAAGTCTAAGCATACCATTATTGAGAATAGAAAGTTTCAACGTAAAGCAACGTTATTTATTTGTTTTGACCTTTGTAGTTTCATGGTTCACTAGTTTAACCTGGAATTAGCCAAAAATAAACAAAAAAACAAATTTGTGTTTCACGAAATCTTTACTTTCGAAATTACATGAGAAAATGTTTACCGCGTTTCGACAAAATGTAATCCAAAAAGATTCGTGAAGCTAAATAGAAACAGATCAAGCTTTAAAATTGAGACACGTACTCTTTTGAAAGCTTGTTATCGCGATTTCTTAGATAATTCTAAGTTGATTTACTTAGTCATTCCCTCTATGCAAATCTATTAATTTTTGTTAGTATTATTCATTTGAGCAAGTCGGTACGTATTATATTAGAGAACGATTACCAACAACAAAAACAAAAACATTGTTGTTTATTATATTTTCTATATGTAACTAATGGACCAACAAATATCACAATAGCTATAAAACACAACATGTAAATCAAGCTCACATTGCAAGAATAACAATTTAAATATTGCACTTATTAAATAAGTATAAATGTCCAATTAATTCATATTATAAATATGCATTATACTACTCAATAGCCTTTTTATTTTTCGTAAGACATTTTAAATACATAGATAGGAGGGATACATTTATTTATTGTAACATTTCCCAAGGTATGTATAATGAAGATAGCAATATTCAATAGCTTCACATTTAACTTTAGGGGAATACATTAGATCCCTGGATTGTTCGATTAATTTATTTTGTTTCCCAAGGCGACCCCAAAGTTCTGACCCTGGCGTGAATTGAAGTTAATAAGGCTAAGAAGATTTGGTGAATTTATAGCGCCAGTAACGACATCGTGCATGAAAATAACCCCTGCAATTTCTCTCCGCATCGAAAGAGTCGTCAATCCCAAAAGTTTTAACCTATTTTCGTATGGGGGAAGATTATACGGATCACTCCAAGACAAACGACGAAGGGTAAAGCGGAGAAATCGTTTTTGAACCGCTTCAATTCGTCCAATATGCACAGTGTAGTGAGGATTCCATATAATTAACGCATATTCCAAGATAGGACGGACAAAAGCACAAAATAGGACCTTAAGGAGATAGGGATCATCAAAATCCTTAGACCAACGCTTGACGAATCCAAGAGTAGCATTTGCTCGGTTTATTATGTTGTCTATGTGTTTTCCGAAGTCAAATGCAGTATCAATAGTTAAGCATAAGTCAACAACACTATCCGTTCTGGATAGTGATATGTTTGGGATTTTATAAGAGTACTCTAAGATGGAGCTCCCCCTACTAAACGAAATAATATTGCACTTATTAATATTAAACTTCATATGATTATTCGAACCCCATTTTTCAAAAATTATCAGGTAGTCTTGAAGGCGGTGACTATCCTGGAGAGATTCGATCAGTCGAAAAATTTTCAAATCGTCAGCATAAGCAAAAACATGTGAATCTTGAATTAAGGGAAACAAGTCATTTATAAAATGATTGAATAATAAAGGTCCGAGATGGCTGCCCTGAGGCACGCCTGAGAGAACTGAGACAGGAACTGAAAAAGCAGAAGAAAACTTAACCTTAAACGAACGATTAGTAAGGTATGACTTAATCCACTTAACAAAATCATTGGGAAAACCAATTCGTAACAATTTAAAAATAAGCACTTTATAGGCGGGGAGCCACCAATCCTGAAAGTACCATGATCGCGGATTTGAAAATTTTTGGTGGGAATATTGAATAATACAAAATTTAATTAAACATGTTTTCGGCTAATTAAATCAACGCCGACCAAGCCCATCTTATTCGTCTGAGTGAAAACTTTTCATTCCCACCAAAAATTTTCAAATCCGCGATCATGGTACTTTCAGTATTGGTGGCTCCCGGACTATTATGAGAAAGCTTGTCAAACGCTTTACTGAAATCAGTATATATGCAATCGACCTGTTTAAGCCTCTCTAAATTCGTTAAACAAAAATTAGAAAACTCAACAAGATTAGTGACCGTGGATTTGCCCTTCACAAAACCATGCTGATTATCCGATAAAATAGAACTGCAATAAAAAGACAGATGATTCATTAAAATCTCCTCAAAAAGTTTGGGGAAGTTTGCAGGCTTTCTGAATTACGCCACCCTTTATGTAGTTTTGAATTCTAAAGGGTCTTAGTTTTACTTTTGAGGTTACGTGTTTAACTATTTATAAATTATGTTTACCTTTTACCTCACTAAAATATGGAAAAAAGAAACACATATAAATGATAAGTTGGTGTTCGTTTGTGTCTTAAACTTTAAATAGCTTTCTTAGAAACTTTAACTCGTCCTCAGTAAGTATCATAGGCCTCATTTATGTTGGATCAAATTTAGCAATGCCACGTAGTTCTAGCTGTGTATTAGGGGGTAATGCAAACTGGTTAATAATAATTTCAACAAAATCGATTTTAAGGTTTCTAGTACTTCTAATATGCAAGAATATTTTCTCAAAGTTTGAAGTTCAATACTTAGCACTAGCACTATCTTGCACTAACGTGTTCATGACTGTATATTACAATGTGCAACATTTAACAAAACTATATTTTCAATAATGATGATAAAAATATCTTGAAAACTACTGTACTGATTCTTTTAAAATTTAGTGTCAATTTTTGACATACAAAAGTCTAGTCTTTGAACGAAGGATTTTTTTAAAATAATGAAAACAAATATTTTATTTAAGTGGAAATATCGAATTAATTATTCTCTCCACCAGGTTTAAGCCAGGTTTCAGCAGAGTTGCGATCAACCTTGGGACAGGGTCTGACTTGAGTTAGGATAAGGGCAGCCTTGAGTCAAACTTGAACCAGGCTTGAAAATAAATTGAATCAGGCTTGAGCTGATCATGAAATAAATTTGAGCTTAAATTAAGCTAAGGTTGCGTAAAGACATAAGATTAGTTTCAGCAAGCCATCAAGTTTACACTATTGTGAAAGGAGTCTATCGTGTTATCGATTGCAGTTTGGTCTGCCCATCACCAAATTTTACCAGGTGAATCTACACTGGCGTTAAAAATTAAAGGATCACCCAAAAAATCAGCTAATTTTGCAACTTCATAAAAATGAACGATTTTATGTAGTGAATGAAAGCTCATTTCCAAGCTTGCATTTTCTACTCTGAAATCTATGTATCGGAAATTTCTCTCGTAGGGGATGAGTAGTAGGAGTAAAAAAATAGAAGAAAGATATGATCAACCTATAGCAATGCCAAAGAGCGAGTTGCTGTGTGAGAGTGTATACATTTTGAAAGGAACACTTTCAGATTTCCAATGGCGTTGAATAATAATAATAAGGGTAGCGGAACCTCTTTTACTGAAATTTTGTTAAAAAAGGATACGGATCAATTTCGAATCTGCTATCGTAATGTGAAAATTCAAGATGATAGTAGAACAAAAGGGATTTAAGATCCTATAATTTCGAATCTAGTATATTTGCATCGATATTTTGAGATTTAATATTAAGTACTAGACCAAGGCGTATAAAGATTTCTCATATAAAATACACGTAAGCTTTGATTATTTTTCTTCAAAACTCTACAGCTCAGAGGCATTTTATGGTATAATCTTGGTCAATGGTATGATTTCTTCAGAATTGAATGCTCTACAAAAGTGTCCATTGCGGTGTAACGCTAACTCCCACCAGCGAGGTAGTACGGGTCACTAATCCCAATTTTTCCATGAATTTCTCGCTTTTTGCCCCTATCTCGTAAATAACAAAAGGTACAGAACAAGCGAATGTGACAAACTTGTAGGAAATTCAATTTCCTGCAAAAATATTCTGAACACCAAATCGCTAACATCGATATTTCTTGAAATATTCGACTTTGAAGTTGAGGTAGTGTTTCTACAATTTAGCGCAATAATCCATGAAAACTCCCCACTACTTCAACTTCAAAGCCCAATATCTCAAGAAATATCGATATTAGCGATTTGGTGTTCAAGAACTTTTTGGAGGAAATTGAATTTCCTACAAGTTTGTCATATTCACTTTTTCTGTACCCCTTGTTATTTACGAGATAGGGGTAAAAAGCGAGAATTTCATGGAAAAATTGGGGTTAGTGACCCGTACTACCTCGCTGGTGGGAGTTAGGGTTACACCGTAATAGACGCTTTTGTAGAGCATCCAATTCTGAAGAAACCCTACCATTGACCAAGATTATACCATAAAATGCCTCTGAGCTGTAGAGTTTTGAAGAAAAATCAAAGTTTACATGTATTTTATATGGGAAATCTTTATACGCCTTGGTCTAGTACTTAATATTAAAGTCATTATTATGCAAATCTGACTGCACCAATCGAAAGAGCGACCTCAAAAATAGTAGAATAGCTATGATTGGAATTTTTTATTTCAATTTTTTATGGCAGAAAATAAGTCTCATACATCGTATGAAAATTGTGCTCTTCCCGGACTTAATGGGTTAATATTAAGGGCTCCAATTTTCAGGGAATTTTTGTTTAGGTATTTCCCACAAAATTTCGAGGTGGGACTGAAAACAAAAAAAAAATAGTCGCGAAAAAAAAAAGCACCCTAATAAATATATAATATAAATATGTGGTATCTCCTATATTTAGATAAGCATTCACGCTTTCATTTGAGCTTCATTACAATTTCCTATAACATCCCTTTATTTTTAATGATTTAAAAAACAGAAAGTAAAATACGGTCTTGTTTAGAAAAAGGAAAAACCATTTAAATTGTTGATTAGTGTAACTAATATAAAGGGCTTGCCAGCACCATTTTTCCGAATATCTCGAAAATTAGTTCACAGGAGTTTTCGGAGTTACAAACAATTTCTAGAATATACCAAACTAGATGATTCAAGAAGTTTTTAGTTAACAAATATTAACACTACGTCGTGTTTCCGGGTAACTCACCTAGTTTATACATATAATATTGTTTAGTTAGTTACCGCATTTTTTAATATTGGGTTGATTGGAAAGTTCTCACCGTTGTTTATATTTGCCTAGAAAGAATATTTAGGAAATTTCTAGTAAGGTATATAAAAGGCAGCGAGCCCTTGCATTTTACTGTAGTTAAGTATGAAAACTTTCTGACAGATTACCAGTAGTACACCCCCCAAAGTCGTAAAGTCCGTTTTCTTCACGATAATGCAAGCCCACATGTTGCAATTATAACAAGACAAAAATTATTAGAAAAATTATTAGAACTGGCAATGTTTTTCAGAGTAAAATTTTTAATAATCAGGATGAAATAAGAGATTTCCTAAATTACTCTTTTAACTCACTGTCACCGAGCTTCTACGCCGATGGTATTAAAAATCTGCCAATTCTTTAGCAGAACGTCATTGATTGTGATTGAGATTATTTTATTGAATAAACACTTTTGTGAAACATAAAACGAATCTTTTAATTTTTGCCCAGAAACGGCAAGAACTTTCCGATCAACTTAATAGATCTTGCCTAAATTTTAGTCATGTATAAACCGGATTTGTATCTTAATCGAGTTGAAATGGAGGCAATTAATCAAAGGCAACTGGAATTTCTTATGTGCGGTTATTCTGGGCTATATCCCCAATATTTTTCAATCAATTTCTTTCAAATTTTCCGTTTATGCATTCACTAGGTCTAAATATTGGTTTTATTTGAAAATTAGCGGTTTGCTCAAAGGAATGTGTGTTGTACTTCTACACATGTGTATTTGATTTATCGAGTTGTAGAATAGCAGATATTTCTTAATCGCGTTCAATTCCAATCTAATCTCATCGAAAAGTATCTACATATTTTTTTGCTGCCGAAGGGTATTTTTGTAGTAGGTACATCTCAAATAGTTCGTCTTTCAGCGTATTGTTTATCAATTAGAAATAAAATATTTTTGGTTTTTTCGACTACCAAAACGGAAGAAATAAACCGAAAGATTTCAACAGATTAGCTTCTAGTAGCCTGCACAGCAGAAGGAAAAGGCCAACGCTTAATGTAAGGTGTTGTAACAGATTTAGCCTAAGCTATTAAGTGTGGATCTAATAAATTAACTGTTTTCAGCACGGCACGGCTGCCCTAGGTTAACAAAACAACGAAATCGTTCGTTGAACATAATTGCAATTTGAGATTAGTTCGAGACACAGAAGGCTGTGCAGAAGCGCCGTGCTTGGCTGCTATACTTTGAGAGCACTATATATTATGTGGGTTATAATTAAGTTTTAAATCACAAAATCATCTTACAAAATAATGAAAAATGTTGCAACTGACGGCTAGATGTACTAACAGCCAAAAGTGAGCCGCAAAACGTCAATTTGCTTGACCTCCCACCTACTAGCTATTCTTCATAGTCAAGGGGAAAAAGGTGAAGAAAATATCTTGATCGTCTTTGGTGTGGCAATAAGCCGAGCTAAGAAAACTGGATCAGATATTAACCTCCTCCCGAAAGATGATTTTTGTTTTCTTTTGTTGAATTTAATTTCCCAAACGTGACATGCTCAACTTTCAAAATGTTTGTACATAACAAGTGTATAGAAGCAAAAGTTGCTCTAAGCGGACGGTAAGCGGTGGTTAGCGAGGTCTAGTGAGCGCGAGCGCTTTGGCCCCCAAGAGATAGAGGGGCCTGACAAACGACAGACGAAATTGAAAAATTATGACCTTTCGTTATGGTTGAAGGCTTATTATGCTTTACAACGTATATATGCTACTTTCTTGTTGAGATGTCTTCATCAGGGCAATTGATTGGTCAGGTTCAAACGGACGGAAATCGTGGTGAGTATTTTTGCTACGCTTTTTATTGTAAAGTGTTATAATACCCAAAATCATAATAAACTGTGAAATATTTACGGAGAACTATACTAGGTTAATAATAATCACTCAGAACAGCTGCGGAAACACATAAAAATAAATTAATAAATATAAAGTACCTTCGCTTAAAGAATAAAATAAAAATATAGTATTTTCAGAAATGTTTCCAGGTGTAATACGTAGAAATATAATATACAGACGTTCTAAAAAGTTTTTACCTTTAATTAAATTCCCAAAAAGCATCGAATTGTTCATTTATAGTTTTTGTGTAAAAATAAAAAAATGCAATTATATTCTACACTCTAAATAGTCGCAATTTGACATATTTCAGTTAAAATGTACTATCCTTTTTTTAATAATATGCTTATTCATGAATAAATATGTTTGAGAGCAGTTTTTAAATTAAATTAACCTTTTAATTCGGTGCTCTAGATTCTAAATTAAGTTAATCTAATAAACGTCAAAAATAACAACTTATAAATTACTCTCCTCGTTGTTACTCGCTTACTTTAAAAGAATATAAAAACTATTTTGCAGATATGCAAAAAACATACGAAAAACTTCAATCTCGTTCCACCATTTTCGCTAAAGAGATGTTATACAACTCTACCTTCGCTTATGAGCTAAATGACTGGAATTTTTAGATCTTATCATCAACAGTGCAAACTATAAACGTAATTAAAGGCAATTTTTAAAATTCCATATGTAATAAGCCTAACACTTAAGCGACTTCGTACAAAAACTTAGCGAAAGTAATGAAAATTGTTGACAAGCGTGTAGTTAGAAAAATGAACGTAATTACCTTCTAAAGTTACGATAATTATATATATTGTCGTTCAGTGCGTAATTCTATTAAATATTGTTCATTAAATATGAAGCAAATAACGGTATATATCATGCTTGGTTTTTATATCGTCGAAACCGTTTTTTGTTCATCATAATTTTCAATTAAACTGGTTGAATCTTTTTACTTGCAAAATTCAAGCCTTCACGTTTAACTGGAATATGACTACTTGCATGTACTATTCATATAAACCTAAGCTTTTGTAAAATATACATTATTTTTTTAAATATATTTCCCTTAAAAAAAACAGATCATTGCTTTCAAATTATTTCCGTCTTTTTTTTCATCCATTAATTACTCTACACAGAAAGAAAATTGTAGTGAATATCGTGACTTTTCTGGTAATATCTCACCACATCTCAATTTCCACCGATATCCCACTTTTTAGGATATTTCCAAACATGGCAGAGGGTCTACAATAAAAAAAAAAATTAATCCTTCCCATAGGAAATTTTTATAAAAACAGAATAAAACCGCAATTTTTTTATGAAAATTTCGATCAATTTTGAGGTTAAGACTCTCTGTCTTTTACACGTTTACACATATCCTAACAAAAGGACCTATAAGGACTTTAGTGAACGAACCTCTAAAAACCCTTCAAGGCCCGTTGTGAGGGGGAAGGAGGCATTTTAATGGGGAGGGTGTCCCAGAACAAACGTCGATCAGAACACTCCAGGGGATCGATTGGTATAGCTTTCCTACATTTAATCGGGACACCCTGTATAGCAATAGACTGCTTCGTCCTCATCAGTCTGGTTTCCAACCAATGCACAGCTGTTAAACTGCTCTTCTCAAACTTGTTGATAGATTTTTTTAGGCCTTTGATAAAGATGAACTAATTATCTTAGTGATGTTGGATTTCACCAAAGCTTTTGATTCAGTCAATTACAAGCTATTATGTAAAAAACTAATCACCAAATTTAAATTTAGGAACTAATTTGGTGCTTAATTGTCTTAGCGGGAGGACTCAAGCCCTGTTTTCGAATGAAGAAATGTCCTCTTTCTTGCATGTGACTACGGGTGTTCCGTGAGGATTAATTTTAGACCCCTTACTTTTTGCATGTTCGTCAATGACTTATTTAATTGCATTTTAAATTGTGAAATAACTCCCAGATTTTTCTGCGCAGAATTCTGGTCTGTTGAGGATGGAATCAACTGTACCAATGAAGACCTAGCCTCTAACTGGTAAATTTTAAAAAGACTAACTCTAAATCCCATACCGAATTTAGACTTGACCCGGCCGCGGCGTTTCGCTAATTATACTGAATCGCCGTACCATCCTACCTGTCGATTTTGCCCTTAACCTTGCGATTATATTTTGCAATACGCTTACTTGGGACAATCACATTAATGCGGTAGTCAGTTGGATTTATGGAGGGCTGCGTTCCCTCTAGGTCCACAGTCACTTTACGCCTTTAAGTATTCGCACACTCCTTGCTCATAGGCTGTTTCTCCCGCTTATTACCTATGGCTGTGAAGTGTTTGGTATGCTTAACCATTTTAACAGTAGGAAATTAATGGTAGCTTATAATTTCATTATAAAGTATATTTATAATCTCGGTAGATATGACCACATTTCGAATTTATCTAGTTTCGTCCTAGGTTGCAATTCCCAGTCATACTTAGAATTTCGTGCGTTGTTCTTATTCGTTAAGATTATTAAGTATCGCTGTCCATCATGTTCGAGAATCTTTTAGTTGCCAGATCTGAGAGACCTCACAACGTAGTTTTGCCTAGGTCTAAACTTCTAGTTACCAAATGTCTTTTTTTCTGACACACTATTCGCATTACCCGAGTAAAAATCGTTAGTACAAAACGAGCACCAATATAGCACCAAACATTCATTTTCCACTAAAACACAACCAAAATAATACCGATTTTGCTATTGAAAATGAAAATTCTGATACACCACCAAATAAGGGACAAATATTAGTTGAAAATGTATTTTTTGATAAAAGCTCCAAAACACCACTAATACAATAGTGCTCATAAAATAACATATTCAGCACCAAATGAACACTACATAATTTACAGTTTCTTTATAACTTAACTAATTTATCAGAATTGTGCGAAATATTCGCACATTTAATTTATAGTATTAATATTAATAAATATAACATGCAGAAAATTAAATACCGCATACTGTATACTTCATGAAGGCTTTGTAATTTTATATAACAACAAGAGCTACAGAAAAAGTGTAATTGACAAACTTGTAGCAAATTCAATTTCCTCCAAAAAGTTCTAGAACACCAAATCGCTAACATCGATATTTCTTGAGATATTGGGCTTTGAAGTTGAGGTAGTGTGGAATTTTCATGGATTATTGAGCTAAATTGTAGAAACACTACCTCAACTTCAAAGCCCAATATCTCAAGAAATTGATGATCGATGACGAATCTAATATACCGACATAAAATTGATATTCATGGGATTTCTGGTCACTTATTTCGGATCTGCTATCGGAATTTTGAAATAAAATATAACGCATTAAATTCGGCGAAATGATGACATATATATATATATATATTAGGGTGCTTTTTTTTCGTGACTATTTTTTTTTTTCAGTCCCACCTCGAAATTTTGTGGCAAATACCTAAACAAAAATTCCCTGAAAATTGGAGCCCTTAATATTAATATTAAGTACTAGACCAAGGCGTATAAAGATTTCCCATATAAAATACACGTAAACTTTGATTACTTTTCTTCAAAACGCTACAGCTCAGAGGCATTTCATGGTATAATCTTGGGCAATGGTAGAATTTCTTCAGAATTGAATGCTCTACAAAAGTGTCTATTGCGGTGTAACCCTAACTCCCACTAGCGAGGTAGTACGGGTCATTAACACCAATTTTTCCACGAAATTCTCGCTTTTTAACCCTATCTCGTAAACAACAGGAGGTACAGAAGAAGTGAATATGACAAGCTTATAGCAAATTCAATTTCCTACAAAAAAGTTCTGAACACCAAATTGCTAACATCGATATTTCTTGAGATATTGGGTTTTGAAGTTGAGGTAGTGTTTCTACAATTTAGCTCAATAATCCATGAAACTTCCACACTACCTCAACTTCAAAGCCCAATATCTCAAGAAATATCGATTTGGTGTTTAAGAACTTTTTGGAGGAAATTGAATTTGCTACAAGTTTGTAATATTCACTTTTTCTGTACCTCTTGTTATTTACGAGATAGGGCCAAAAAGCGAGAATTTCGTGGAAAAATTGGGGTCAATGACCCGAACTACCTCGCTGGTGGGAGTTAGAGTTACACCGCAATGGACACTTTTGTAGAGCATTCAATTCTGAAGAAATCCGACCATTGACCAAGAGTATACCTTAAATGCCTCTGAGCTGTAGAGTTTTGAAGAAAAATAATCAAAGTTTAGGTGTATTTTATATGGGAAATCTTTATACGTCTTGGTCTAGTATTTAATATTAATATTAAGGGCTCCAATTTTCAGAAAATTTTTGTTTAGGTATTTGCCACAAAATTTCGAGGTGGGACTGAAAAAAAAAAAATAGTCGCGAAAAAAAAGCACCCTAATATACATATATATAAATCACCAAAAAAAAAGTCCCCCTCTGCTGCAGTGATTGTGACCTTCACAGTACGTGAAATTAAAAAAAAACCAAAAAGTTTATTAAACTAGAAGGTATTGCCCGTACCATGAATCTCGATCGGAAAAAAAATTGAAATTTGAAAAAATGGCGGAGTTAAAAAAAAAAAGAAAAATTCAAATTTCGCGCGAAAATTTGATGACTTTTTGCCTGCCAAGATTACATTTTTTATTCGATCTGGAAAACTGGAGGTTCATGGCATGGAGAAACGTGTATAAAAGAAGCTGCAATAAGAATCAAATCGATTGGATGATTTTTCTTCGAGTTACAACTGCAACAAATTTGAACAAATTAGTTTCGAGAAAAATGCGTTTCAAGTTTAATTCATACATTTCTCAATACCTCGATACGATGAGCAGCTGCTACTCAGATGACTGTAACTCAAAAACTATTTGAGATATGCACTTGAAATTTTAGTATGTTATTTTTAAAGGTATAGATAGACTTATCTAATTATGAAAAAAAAAAAAAAAACGCACTAGTGGTGCCCCTGGTCAGCTAGTTTCATAATAAGCACAATGTGTAATCTTCTGTCATGTAAATACTTACAACGGCACCAATTTAAAGTTTTATTTATTTTTATTTATTTATAATTCCCATGTGCTAAATTGTTATAGTGGACCCATACTGAAATAAAAATTGAACAAACATGTTTGTGTGCGTTTGCCGTTTTATTTGGGTCCTTTTAATACATTTTTGAATAGCTGATTTTTTTTATAATACAGTTACACTCCCAAGCAAAAATATAGCACACCCTTGAAATTTTGCTTAAGGAAGCCAGATTAAAATTCGCAGAAAAACACATTCGTTGGGAGAAAAATTTGCACAGGGTGATTTTTACAGACAAAAAAAATTCAACCTTGATGGCCCTGATGGTTGTAGTTATTATTACCATGATTTCAGGAAAGAAGAATTAGTGTTAAACCGTCGTCAAATGGGAGGAGGTTCAGTCATGGTATGGACGGGAATTGGTGTCAACGGCAAGACTGAAATTAAGGTTATTTCTGGCTAAATGAAAGCTACAGATTACCTTAATATTATCCAGGACCAGATTGAAAACCTTGCTGTCGAAATAAGTTGCAAAAATTTCATATTTCAAGATGATAATGCAGATGTGCATACCGCCAGTGTTTTTAAAAACTATTTTTCAGCAAACAATATTACAGTTTTAAGTCGGTCAGCCAGATCCCCTTACCTCAATATTATAGAGAATCTGTGGGGGAAACTATCACGCTTGGTTTATGCCGAAAATCGGCAATATGAAACCGTCGGTGCCTTAAAAAAGGCAATTGGGTATGTTGGGATCAAATTCCACAACGATATGTACGGACATTGTACAAATCCTCACCAAATAGAATGTTAGAAGTATTATAAAGTATATAGGGGGCGGTGGCGTAGCTTGCCCTAGACAGGCCCTGTATCAAAATTTATCGGGGGGCCCTTTTACCCAACTGCGGTGAAGTGTAAATGGAGGGTAAAGATTTTTCACAAAAGAAACGCGCGCATTGCATAAAATAAATATATATTTTTTATAATTACTTACAATTAATGCTCCTAGGAGCCAAGTTAGCAAAACATATATACAATAAAAAACAATTATTGTATATAAACTCTTCTCGTCTTTTTTTCGGTAAACTTATTTATAATTATCTTAGTTTTTCGAGATTTTCTGCTCTATACACAGTACTGACAAGTCCGGGAGCCGTTCTTGGCCCATAGAAGTCCTAAGATAATTTTTGATCAGTTTTAATTTCGAAAAGCTGTTGTAGTAGTAACCGGAAGGGCCAAAAATATAAAGCATGTTGTTATTACCTCCGGAAAACTGGATGCAAGGCTACTGAATTTTATCAGTAATAATTCTGCGAGTTCCTTAATGGGATGAATTTTCTGAATTTCAGATTTCAAGCATATTTAAAAAGCAATTAATTGTTCATACAGATCAACTGCCATATCTTTACTATACTTAGCAGTCAGTTATCCGGCATCATTTTTAGGGTTCCGTAGCCAAATCGCAAAAAACGGAACCCTTATGGATTCATGTCTGTCTGTCTGTCCGTCCGTATGTCACAGCCAATTTTTTCCGAAACTATAAGAACTATACTGTTGAAACTTGGTAAGTAGATTTATTCTGTGAACCGCATTAAGATTTTCACACAAAAATAGAAAAAATACAATAAATTTTGGGGGTTCCCCATACTTAGAACTGAAACTCAAAAATTTTTTTTCATCAAACCCATACGTGTGGGGTATCTATGGATAGGTCTTCAAAAATGATATTGAGGTTTCTAATATCATTTTTTTCTAAACTGAATAGTTTGCGCGACAGACACTTTCAAAGTGGTAAAATGTGTGTCCCCCCCCTGTAACTTCTAAAATAAGACAATGATAAAACTAAAAAATATATGATGTACATTACCATGCAAACTTCCACCAAAAATTGGTTTGAACGAGATCTAGTGCGTAGTTTTTTTTTAATACGTCATAAATCGTAAACCGCAATTTACCTTTCATTCAATCAACTCAAATAAAAAACAAGCCTATATGGGCTCGCATGTAGTTAGATCTAAATCCCATAATTTAGGTACCTAATTATAATGTTTACTTATCAATAACTTAATTTAAAAAAAAATAGTGCGTGGAGTCCCTCCGCGCGGAAGAAGTGAAACTTCGTAATCGGGAAATGAAAACAGGAAGGGGTACAAATTGATTTTTAGTGAACTCATATTGTTTCTTTAAGACAAACTTTTTAACATTCTCGCCCTGGAAAATGTATTTGTATTAATAACTAGCTGGGTTACCCGGTTTCACCCGGCGTTGGGTAAATTCTTACTAATTAAACAGTTCTCAAATGTTCTAGTTTGTTATATTCTAGAAATTGTTTCAATCCGAAAACCCCTTTACGGATCCGCTATCTTGAAATTCCAAATCTTAATAATATTCAAAATTAGTGGCCTTAAAATAAGCATTGTACCAACTTTCATTCAGATCCGTTGAAATCGAGAAATGTTGGTCGCAATATTGGATCCGCCATCTTGAGTTTGGAAATTTGGCTAATATTCGAAATTAGTGTCCTCAGAATAATCATTGTACTAATTTTCAATAAAATCCGTTGAAATCAAGAAATTTGGTTTCATATTGGACCCGCCATTTTGGATTTACAAATTTTGATAATATTCGAAATTAGTGGCTCTGGAATAATCATTGTACTAATTTTCATTAAAATCCGTTGAAATCGAGACATTCTGGTCGCCATGTTGGATCCACCATGTTGGATTTGGAAATTTTGCTAATATTCAAAATTAATGGCCTCAGAATAATCATTGTACCAATTTTCATTAAAATCCATTGAAATCGAGCAATCTTGGTCACCATATTGGGTCCGCCATCTTGGATTTGTAAATTTTGATAATATTCAAAATCAGTGACCTCAAGATAATCTTTGTACTAATTTTCATTGAAATCCCTTGAAATTGAGAAATATGGTCGCCATTTTGGATCCTCCATCTTGGATTTCTAAATTTTGATAATATTCAAAATCAGTGACCTCAAAACATTCATTGTACTATTGTTCATTAAAATCCGTTGAAATCAGGAAATCTTGGTCGCCATATTGGATCCGCCATCTTGAACTTCTAAATTTGGACAGCGGATTTGAAATCCCCATCCCGCAAAACCCCTGTATACCAATTTTTTCATGAAAATCGCTTCAAAATTAAAATTTTCAGCCGCCATCTTGGGACCGCCATTTTGAAAACCTACAAAGTATCGTATAGCCGTTTCCTGGTTCTAAGCTACCTCCCCACCAATTTTCAGCCAAATCGGTACAGCCGTTCTTGAGTTATAAATAGTGTAACTAACACGACTTTCTTTTATACATATACATAGATGTATGTGAATGCGTCATAATGTAATTTCAAAAGAGAAAACCTAACAATCAATTGATATTCACAAGAGACGTACCTTGACATAACCTTAAATCCGTCGCATTGTCCGTGGACTGTCTTCCAAAGTTCATCTGCGATACAAAAGCTACTTTCATGAAATAAAGCTATTTTTAGCTTATAAAGCAAAATTAGTGCTTTAAGCTCAGTACTGAAATGCGCTTGCATATAGGAAAGTTGCAGCTTTTGAGAAGCGTTAAACGTTTAACGCAACCTTGTTTTGGAAGTCCCATTAGAAGTTTCACTTCAAAAATACACTATTATTAAAACATCGATCAAAGTTACAACGAACTACAAGAACTTTTATATTATGTTACTTGCTGCTACGGAACCCTTCATGGGCGAGTCTGACTCGCACTTGGCCGCTTTCTTTATTACTTCTTTGAAAACGATAAGAGTTTCTCTGGTTGTAACACTTCGAACGTATAACTCAGATCACACAGAATCTAAAATCTTTGTTTAGTTTGAGTTGAGAAATTAATATATCTAAACAGCCATAGTACACATAGATTTTGAAGTACGATTCCGGGTCTGAAATTCTCTTATCATCTGATAACTCATCAAAAAAATGTTTCGTTATCTTCCGTCTTTTATTTTTGAAAACAGTTTTTACCGCCCACTCTTTTGCTAGATCTCTAGAGTTCTTTAACAAATCATGGAATGAATATTGATTTCTTATTTTGCTCAGGGTATTCAAAAGATTACTAAGTAAAATACTGGCTTTCTGTAAGTCATTATTTTCATGCTGTAAGCAATTACGTCTATCTTTCACCGCTTGGATTCAACAACAGTATTCAAATCTGTCTGTCACCTATGCAGTTTACCTTAAACCGATTAATACTTTGTCATTTTATTCTGCAGTGTTTGTGTGATGTTTAGTATCTATTCCATGTTGAATATGTTTTATGGTTGAGCTAAACTAATGTTTTAAATTCTTTTGATTGTGTGAAATGATTTTTTATTAATCGTTTTCTTTTATAAGAAAAATCTTAACTATATGATAAAGTATGAAATACCAATTAGTTTTGCGTTAATATTTAAGCTTACTAGAACATAAAAAAATCGGCTGCCTATTCCTGCCTACACAGGGGTTTTAAGAATTGTTTTCACCATAGTTTATGTCATTGAATAGGAAATGTGTATTTTTGATATAGTAACCATAGCATATGTTTTTTTTAGAATATTATTCAAAACTAAAAATACTTTCTACCCAATTTAAAGTGACTTTTAGGTATTCTACTAAGAATGTGAATTTTAGTGATCATTAATTTCTTTACAAAATTCAATATTTCGAGTTTATAATTTCTCTTAACCTTTTCATAATTTAAAAAAAATTTTTAATTGTATTATCGTCAAGTGTAATTGTCATGAAACTAAATGATTAAAAATTACTATAAGCATAAATGAATTTTGTCCTCCTAGATCCTTCAAATAAGACACTGTGTGCGTCGGGGGCCCTGAAGCCCGGGGGCCCCATATCATTGATACGGCTGATACGGCGGTAGCTATGCCCCTGATAGGGGGTTCCACCCATTACTGACAATATAATTTATTTTCTTATTTGAAAATCCTTTTTTAATTTTCCCTTAACTGTGCTATCTTTTTGCGTGCCTCAATTTTGATATTATTGCCGGCAGTTCCTTAATCACGTTGCTCAGCGTCATAATTCATTTTCAGTAGAATTCATGACAAAACATGTGTGTGTTAATGAGTTATAAGCGGGTAAAATTTGGTTTGTTGATCTTTTCAAATTGCAAAATTTCAAGGGTGTGCTACCTTTTTACTTGGGAGCGTATATTGCAGCAGCACATTGTGCAAAAAAAGGAAACAAAACATTCGACCATTTCTAGTAAATTTCCCACAGTTGTGGATTCTGGTCTCAGGGTCGGCGTTCCCCTATTCCCCAATCATTCTTCGTTTGATGTGTTACTTCATTAATTTCATACAAAAATATAAATCAAAATTAAAAAAAATATAATCTGAATTTGGATGAATCGACTGCCATCTGGGATGTTATTTGTCAAGAAGATAACTAATAAAAGAACATATGTTCCTACAATAAAAATATTAGGTCATACCTGAAGTTTTGACACATTTTCTTTTTTATGTTATTTGTTTATTAAATACCAATGAAACGTTAAGTAACCATAAAAACAATCAATAGTCTCCAAGCTTATTGATAACTCTGCTCCAAACTTCCGGCAACTTAGCTACACCATTCAAAGTTCCATTTTCATTTAACCTTTGAATAATATCTTTTAGTGTTGAACTGAGGTCAGCTTTATTTGCACAACGTATTCTGGGAAGTTCTCTCTTAACATTGCTAAAGCAGTTATTTAAGCTTGGAGACTATTGATTGTTTTTATGGTTACTTAACGTTTCATTGGTATTTAATAAGCAAATAACATAAAAAAGAAAATATGTCAAAACTTCAGGAATGACCTAATATTTCGACAAAATCACTTCTTAATTACTTCCTTTTTTTTGTGCACACAATATTTTTGAATCCACCGGTCTTCACATCTCAAAATCTCCGAATCTCATGACCCATTATCAGCTTCAGTATCGGAAATTATGTACTATCACATGTTGTAGGTAAGTATATAGTATAGGGAAGAAGTGCCCAGGAAATTGTGCACGACGGTGGACTTTTGCTCGCGCGCAAAGTTTTATTTTCGAACTGCGCACTTCAGAATATTCCTATCTGTCTCGGTGTCAGTCATGCTTTTATTTCAAATCAATAAACTTGTTATTAAAATCTTTAATTGAGGAGAAGTTTATTTGTGGGATTCTTGGAAATAATATCCATTTATATACAGTAGTAAATTGTCATTAATTATGTATTTATTAGGTATTGCTTGTGTTGATAAGAAATACTGCGTCGGTACTAGACGGGTCACGCAAGAACTTTTCATTGGAATGCAGCAAAAATCATCTGACCTTCTGAGCTGAGAACTACGTGTCTAGCGGTTGGCAAACAAATGAGTGGAGTTGATTACCCAGACGAGAACTTCGCACGAGGGCACGAGTTATGCGTGTGCAGTGTTTAGACATCTCTGATCTGGGTACCAGGTACAGCATTTGATGACCGGACCTTAAACTACAAAAAATCTCCCACATGCAAACTTTGCTAAGAAGAAAAGGGGGATAAATCTACATATGCTATGGTGTTCAAAACACTTTGCTGTGGACCAAAAAGATTTTCCAAAAATTTTTCGATTTTCATCAGATTTTCCGGGCCAAAAATGCGCGCTGTTTTAAAAAACGCCGCCATTTTGTTATTTTTCGATGAACATTTTTCCTTTATCCCAGTGACACCGCATACACCATAATTGTTGTTGTTGTATTATTTGAAGATTAAGAAATAAATATGCAAAGTTTCATTAATATTACTATTTTGTTTCTTTCAATTTTAATATTTTCCAAAAAATAATTTCAACTTTTGGGTATGTCAAGTCCCTTTAAGCATAAATGAAGTTTATTATCTACGTGACGTAAATAATTTCTTCATTTCGGGGTAAATAGAAACATTCACCTGTGTAATTAGTCTGCTTTAACTGTGAAATTAGAATATCCGCATTTATACGTAAACGACAGCGCGCATGGCAGACGACTGTGGCGCTAATCGGTTCGATAGCGCTTTAAATACGAGTTTACGAAATCAAAAAATTAAACGTCTAAAAGATCAGGTTTTCCTATTTCATCCTCAATCGAATTAAAGAAACTGTTACTTGGTCAGTTGTAATTAAAACAACAGTAAAAATGAACTTTACGCGTAACGTCATGTCATGTCTACACGAGACGTGAAACTTCTGGGAAAAGTGAACCGGAACCCAAAAGTGCTGGACACGAAGGAATTTCGTAAAGAGAAAAATGCAACAACTCTCCACTTTGATTGATTTCTGACTTTCAAGTTGAAGCGGCAGTATTTTGGTGCTTCTTCAAGAAATGAAAAGATGGAGCAAGGCCGAGCACAACAGACACAAAAGTAAGAAGCTCGTCACTGACGTCAGAAAGGTGTTTCATAACTCGAGGAGATAGTTATCATTATGAATATGGAAAACGGTGCTAAATGATCACTACCGGCCAAGGGCGTGCGAAAACCGGTTGTACTAAATAAAATATTCGCCGGCATACGCTTCGAGGTGATGAGATGAGGTACGCAGCTCCCTAAGATGACCATTGTTTCTTTGGTTAGGTTAGTTCCCTTCGCTGCTTCTCATGCTCTAGAGAGCACCTAAATGGCGAACAAAATGCCAGCGACAATGATCGACGGTTTTGTCTTAACCTGAGAACAAAATTTAATAAACTAAAAGGGGTTCCAGCCGTGCGTGGGAATTTGGAAAATTGCAGCCCAAAATAACAATCGAAGAACACCCTGCTATTGTCTTGGCATGTAGAACTCAGAAGTCTTGCAATCATGCGTAATTTTTGTAATATGCCTACATGTCGTCTGTAATTACTCTTTTCGACAAGGTTTCAATTAGCCTGGCGAAATCAAGGAATCAATTTAGAGTTGATGATATAATTTTCATCGGAGTCGACGTTCGTCCCACGATTTGGAAAAGTCAGAGTATTTAATCTTACTTGCGGTTTGTTAAGTACGCCACATTCTGACCAGTCACCCATGCCAGTCGCTGCCCAATAGTACGTCAAAAGTGATCTTTTACTTATTGTAAGGAAAATTGTCGTCCGCTGCGGAACGAACGGCTTCATCATCCAGCAGAGAGAAGGAAAGCCAAAAATTGAACAAAATTACGTCGCTTTGTCCACCTGCTCAATTAAAACCTGGGAATGGCCTGTTTATCGTGGTTATCTTGTAGTAAGTGAAGGACGGTAAAAGTGAAGTCATCCTCCCATCTTTCATTTTTCAATATTCAGACATGCATTTCCTCGAAAATTAAATCACATTGTCGTCAAGTAGAAAAATACCCTCAAGCAATTATTGGTAATTGTATAACCACAAAAATAACTTAAAGGTTTTGCCAGCAATTACTAGTCACTTACTTCTCTTGCTCACATTACATGTGTACATCTCACACTGGAATTTCTGGGTCTACTTATCCAAGTAGTTATAACAATTAGTTCAGATGCATCATTGCGAGCAAAGTTCAACATGTTACGTTCGTTGGGAAAATTAATTTCAAGAAATCGCCGGATGAAGATAACAATGTTTTAATTAGGCAATGAAATTTAAATAACTCATTTTTCAAGCTTTAATAATTATTAACCATAAGATAATAAAGAGGGATTTATTAACTGTGTTTAAATGAGCTTTCGAACACCAGGTTGACCTTTGTGCGTGATATTTTAATGCTAAGCCAGGCCCACATATAATTAATTCGCTGCAAATATTTTCCTCATTGTAGCCGCATAAATATGCACCATACGTAAAGGTTCAAACGAACCAACAAGAAATTATGACTGTCGATCAATATGTATACGATCAATATGTCGAAATCAAGAACAATTTTTATATGTGCAAATATGCAGCTCGAATCTCTTTGAAGTTTAAATTTTGTATCCCATGGCTTATTCTTGGGTAGGCCAGATT
The DNA here is from genome assembly GCA_949715965.1 of Dysmachus trigonus. NCBI lineage: Eukaryota > Metazoa > Arthropoda > Insecta > Diptera > Asilidae > Dysmachus > Dysmachus trigonus. The sequence continues at coordinate 30,641,996 of OX454321.1, read as the reverse complement.
TTTTAATAGTCAAATAATAAATAAGTTTATTCAATCACAATCGAAAATTAACGTAATTGAATCGTTGGATAATAATTCTTCAGTACAGATGCTAACTAGGTCAGGAAGGTGTCGATTGTTGCCTAATAGATCATTTTTTTACGGCTTTTTTGCTGTATTGAACAATTTCAGTAAGTGTAGTTCCTTTAAACATATTATTTTTTAATCCGTCTGGTAAGATATTTTCTTTAACCAGTTAACTGTGGTGCCCTCATCGGGCCATGACGAGTATATTCGTCAATCACAGAATAAGTTGCGCTGGTAAGATAAGGCCATGCACAAAAACCTGTCCTCAGATCGTGATAATTCTGTGAATTTTTGAATGAATCGTGGGATAGTCAGTATCGTTTGCTTATTTTTAGTAAACAAATTGATTGAATTCTTGGAACACTAAGCCGAGGGAGACAATTTCCAAGAAAATTTTGTGCCTCTCAGTTCATGTGCTTTGTATTTGGAATGGTTTTTTGTTGACATTCATGCAATTAGCCCCTTTTTTCTGCCCGACAGCTTCCAATTCTTTTATAAAATCTAAATTATTTACAGACTGACAAGAGTTCTTGTAGTTTCATATTTTTTGGTTAACATGTAAAAAACGTTATCATCGCACATAAATAAATTCATTATGCGAACTGGTAAAATTTTTCAACCAGTGCATACCGGGACGCATGAGATCATCTCAAACTGTTTATATTTTCTACTTGTTTGTTTTATTCCGGCATAGCCTCAAAATATTCTAAACATCTTTAAATTTGAGAATATGTTTTGTTTTTCTCAAAAATTGCAATTTAAATAGCCAATGGTCACTGATTTATACGCATGACGAGTATACTCGTCAATCACAGTTAACTGGTTAAAAACTAACTGACAAATTAATTAATAAATTCTTTAAAATCCCAACCAAGTTCAACATTGCAGCAGCGTTATTTCACAAATTAATTTATTTGGCCATTAATTAATTATTGTGTTGTAAACATATAGTATGTGAAAATAATCCCTTAATACTGGACGAAAGTTAAGAGCTTTAAACATCTTAACTTTTATTAAAAATCACATTATAGGGTTTAATATTCAATTCAATTCAACATTTTTGTCCCCAGTACATCGGTCTAAAAAAAAAAGTTAATTGCTAAAGTTTTCTAACCTCATGGAATCGCTTATTTATGACGAGTACACCGATGAAATAGGTATATGACATTTGGGCGCTGGGGTGTTTTTCTTTTATTTACATGCACAGTTTTGGGGGCCGTGGAGATCCCAAACGCCCCAAGATTATCGGTGGCCAAATACACCACTATTTTTTAAATAATTTACTTACACAACCCTCTGAAAATCAGAACTTTAGCTATCACCTTACAACATGTCCGTAGAGCGACATGTTGGGGCGGTGAAGAGTCTCTCAGCTATTGAATTGTAACAGCTAAAGTTTTAATTTTCATAGGATTGTTTAATTAAATTATTTAAAAAATAGTGGTGTACTTAGCCACCGATAATCGTGGGGCGTTTGGGGTCTCCACCGCCCCAACATTTTGCATTACCTCGACATACGAATTTAATTCGTTCCGTAACCTTGCTCGTATGTCAAATTGCTCGTATCTCAAAGCAATTTTCCCCATTGAAATTAATTGAAATGCCATTAATCCGTTCCAGCTACCAAAACACCATCTCAGTTGTTTTTGTTAAGTGTTTTTGAATAAGAAAAATGTATTTACAAGAAGAAACATTTATTTATAAATAACAAATACATATTCTATAAAAACATAATAAAAGAAAAAGTGAAGTGCTTACGGAAGCGCTTAATTTTCGTCACTGGTCTTCGCTTTTTTCGTCAAGCTTTGCTCATTTTCACCTGCAGATCGTTTAAAAAATCTGTCCAAAGAGGTTTGTTTCTTCCTCCCTTTCAGGATAGTCTGAGGTGGGAGAAACTGTTAGAAGCTGCGCACGACCCCAACATGCGCCCCGTAAGTTGGGGTCGTGTGCAGCGGTGTAGTGTGCGATTCCTCGTATCTCAAATCTTGCTCTCATCTCAAAGCAAAATATCGCTCGCTCGGCGGCTCGTATCTCAAAACACTCGTATATTAGGGCACTCGTATATCGAGGTACCACTGTACCTAAGGTTAGAAAACTTTAGCAATCAACTTTTTTTTAGACCGATGTGACTATTTGAGAATAGTTGCAAATTGTTTATCTCTCATCATTAGTGCATATTTCTGTAACTAGATATTTTTGTTCTGAAAAGCAAAGCAATTAAAAGATTCAGAGGTTTGATCTTTTATGCAGAACCACAGCATAAGCTCCACAAATAACAGGAACCAATTAATACAGAATATGACATTTAAAAATTTATTAAATCAATTTTAAAAGGGAGTGCAGCTCCTTTCATCGGCTCTTTCTTGGCAAACGTACAAGCAAAGTTTAGTTCAAATCAATTATCCTATCGTGTTCATTTAATTTTTTATAATAAAATGGACATGAAATAAAAATGACGACTGTCCTTTATTAAAAAGTATTTACATTTTACCGATCTCTCCATTTGTTAAAAAATAGTGGCTCATAAGTTTTCACACATTCCTATGGGACACCCTGTAAGTTGCTCAGTTATAATATAATCACATTAGTTGATCAAATTATTAAAAAATAGCAACCGATTTTCGTATTGTTCCAAAAATATATCCTAAGTAGTGACGTAGCAACTCGAAAAGCTTTCAATTTCTGCAGATTATTCACATAACAAAAGACTTAGGCGCAGAACTCTTAATACTGCGCACTGTTAAATGCAATAAATAACCCTAAAGATGACTGCATTCCTTCTAGAAATTATTGACAAATATTTCGTAATGTTTGCCGGCAATATAAAATGATCAAGGGCAAAAAATACCTTCCTGATAGCTCGGGGAGATGATACATGACTATAAAATGCTATTAAGATGTCAAATTCAAAGCATGTCTAATTAGTAGCCATGCTTACTGGATAAAAAGATGAGCTGTCGCTTGAAGCTACAATTGACTCGTAGTCGATGAGTATAACATGTTCATGGAGTTACAAAACAATCTCGAGGTTGATGGAAGATATTCGATACGTCGTGTTTGTGACACGTGCGCAGCAGTTATACTCATACAGCCACCGCTTAGTGAATTTGGGACAGACATGTTCCCAAAGAGGAGTAATTTTGTGTATTGTTTTGCTCTGCGTTTTGTCTATCTTTACAATGGTGACTATAGAAAATAATGTACTCCAGTTTTTGGTAACAAATGAGTTTACGACATGTAAGCATATATTTACCGATCATCTTCGTTTGTTGCATAGATCAGCTTATTCCCTATGCCCAAATCTAATACTGAGTTTTTGTTTTAGCTAACACTGGCTTGAGGCTATGCTTGTCACTGCATACCAGCGTGGGTACTGCCGCAATACCTTGCAGAATTGAATCGTTGGCTAAGAATTGTTCAGTACAGATGCTAACTAGGTCAGGAAGGTGTCGATTGTTGCCTAATAGATTATTTTTTTACGGCTTTTTTGCTGTATTGAACAATTTCAGTAAGTGTAGTTCCTTTAAAGTAAACGTGTCTTATTGTCTTTATAAAATCAGCTAAGTCATACGAACTTTGCGAAGGTTCAAAGCAATTAATAACAAGTATCGAGAGCATAACAGCGACCATTCCAGCGCTGATCTGTCCTATCTTATTATTTATCCCCGAGATGTCGTGTTGGTGTTGTTCCTTCGTTAACAATTCAACTTAAATTTATGTCTGTGTAAAATGAACCGATCAACAGTTATATGGCAATAGCAAAGCCAGTCGCATCTTTAGCATATAAGAGGAAAATGTTTCTCAACAAACAATGGCATTACCTACCGCCCCCACAGGAGTCCTTTAAGTATCTCTGGTTCTTCGTCTTGGGTATACGTGGTGAAGCAATTAATGCATTTATTTGGAAAAACAACAACCACAAACACAAACAAGACACAACAAATTGCCTTCTATGCAAATGTCAATACTGAACTATGAACTGATTTGTAAATGCGCATTTTACGAGGCCTACGTAAAATGCTTTCTTACTTCTTCTGCCTTCATTCCTCTTTTACTTATTTTAGCGTTATACTGATTTTTGTCGCAACAGCTATTTTGCAAGAGGGATGACTTCCTAGCAAAATTCTGCGCTCATCCAGCCTCCACAGCTGGTCTTGGTAGGCAAGCGAGCCCTTTCTTGAATCACAGATTTATTAGGAAATGGGTTAAGACTGAGCATATATCATCGAGGGGCATGCATGGTTTATTAATAGAATTCGATCGACACATTTGAATTTCTAATTTGCTCCGCTTTGCAGCACATGCGGCACTCGTTCATGAACCGTAGAATCCACAGCATCTTTATGCAATTTGGAGACAGACTGAGTAATGTATTTTAGTATGCCAAATACTAACTTTAAATTGCATTACGTAGACCTGTTATGCAATGGATTAATTTTTCATATCGAAGCGCCGGGCAGCAAAATTAGGCACACATTAAAATAAATTGGGGAAAATAAATTTAAATGTGGCCTTATAGTCGGCAGTAACTATTTATTTCAATATCATCCATGGGAGGGCCTCCATAAAGTTTAGTTGTAAAAACCGATAATTTATTTGATTGAAAAAGCAGGGTTTCTTACACACATATTTACGGTTCGGATCCAAGGAAACAATTAAGAGATTAAGAGGTTTGATCTTTTATGCAGAATCACCGGATAAGTTCTACAAATAACAGGAACCAATCAATACGAAATACAACATTTAAATAGTTATTAAATCATTTTTACATGGGTGTACAACCTCTTTAATCGGTTTTTTCTTGGCAAATGTACAAGCAAAGTTTAGTTGAAATCAATTATCCTATCGTGTTCATAAGGTCTGTGATATCCCATATATCTATATATAGATATTTTTAGGTTTTTTTTAATTCTACAACCTATGATATGAATGTTGATATCGTTTATTGTTCGAAGTCGCATCATAAAAATCTTAACAAAAACTATATAATATAAAATATGAATACCAGACAAATAGGAAAGACATTAAGGGCGTTTTTGAAAATTCATCATGGTGTAAACCATTTCAACCACTTTTCATCACCTTTGGAACTTTATTTCACTCTGTTCGAAAATTCATCTAGTATCTTCACCACGTGCACCATAAAATTTTTCGGTTGTTTGTGGTTGACAATGACAACCTTATTTAATGTGCAACCATGAAGGCGATTGTTGAGCATGAGATGGCTGAGATTTTTGGACCCGAAGGCTAGATTTTGATGGAATGCCCGAAATTCGTTGGCAAACAGTAACATTTCGATCAGCTGATATCGGGCGTTTTCGAAAATTGATCGGTTTGATGCACCATCAATCACAATTTTACCCATAAAGTGCACCAATATGGTAAACTTCACCTACATTTATATTTTTAGCGGTGAATTTTCGAACGCATTTTCGGAAAAGAAATTTAAGATATTAGCATTGTCAACCACAAACAACAGAAAAATTTTATGGTGCACGTGGTGAAGATACTAGATGAATTTTCGAACAGAGTGAAATAAAGTTCCAAACTTATGTTGAATTTACGAACAAGGTGATGAAAAGTGGTTGAAATGGTTTACACCATGATGAATTTTCGAAAACGCCCATCTTAAATTTCTTTTCCGAAGATGCGTTCGAAAATTCATCGCTAAAAATATAAATGTAGGTGAAGTTTACTATATTGGTGCACCTTATGGGTAAAATTGTGATTGATAGTGCATCAAACCGATGAATTTTCGAAAACGCCCTAATTAACCAAAAATTGACTATAGTATTTTATAGGGAAAATCATTTTTGCAATACAAGGCACTTTTAGTGATAAGTATATCAGTTTTTCCTGGTTTCATCCAAAACACTTATTTAATAATTTAGTGAGTTTCTGACGAAAGGCCCGATAGCATCCAAACCGTTCCATTCCAGCAACTTGTCAAAGTTAAACCCAAATAATGCTGTTCTACTGCCAGCAATAAACGGAACAATCAGATCGTAGCGGTCGAGTTGAGCAAATTTTAACTTTTCACGAACACATAACTTCACATTTCAGTGCGAAGCAGTTAAGAGTAGTAGTAGGAATCATGAATGAATAACATTATATAGAGGAGATTATGAATAAAGGCTTGAGGACATAGCACCCGCAATTTTTAATTAACTTTTTCTCGTACAACTGACAACTAATCCAAATAGATGTCAAACGACGGAGTGGAGCGGAATAATTGCACTCACCTGTCCGTCTTGTCGGAATGGATCGGTGCGGATCGGAATGGGGAGGATGCTATGTAATAGGACCCTAACAGAAGCTAATTGAAGAAAGTTGGTAAGGCCACTTCTGTCACCGCCTATTGCTGTCGATTTCTGCAATAAAATATACCAAACTGGTACTCTTTACGGATTATAACCTGATTTGTGGGAATGATAAAGAAATCCGAGCTAAACTACAAGAAGATCTAGATAATTTTAACATCTGGCTGAAAGCAAATAAGTTGAAGCTTATTGCGCAGAAAACAAAATCAATGTTCATGAATGGTGACGAGGAATTGGGAATATCTGATAGATATCAAGACGCTTAAGGAGTTTATATATCTGGAAATTTTAATGAATAAAAATTTCAAATTCCAGCACCTCAGCAAAGCAAGCCCCCGTATTTCTTAATTACTTTCTACTTAGCCAGAAGACTGATGTCGAAAAGTCTTTTTAGATGGTTTTATTTAGCTTGACCCCGTACCTATACTTGGTTTAATTCTTGCTTTTTCAACTATCTACTTCTACTAAATCGATTCTTATGAAACTTTGCACACACATGGAGTTCCTGTGACAATACATGAAAATTATGAATAAAACTAAGATGACGAATTTCAAAATGGCCGCCATACAAAATAGAAAAAAAAAATTCCGATCGAGCTGAAATTTGATATATAGTTAATACATACAATCCCGATGAAAATGCAATATTAAAAAAGCAAAATGGTCGCCATATATACCAGAGGAGGAAAATCTGATAAAGCTGAAAGTTGATACATACATAAAACATAATGTGTCGATAACAAAACGGTTAAAATAACTGAATGCCTTTTTGTTGGTCGTTTTCATCCTAAATTTTCGGATGGATAAAATAACATAAATAGAACCGCATTTATGAAACATGTAACAATATGTCTAGCATATTTTTAAAATATCATTCAAAATTCCTTGTGTTAGCTTATGTAGCAACGTGAGCTGCGACGTTTTTATTTTGAATTACTAGTTCACTTAAATTTAGTTTATTAAATTATTTAAATTGATTTAAATGGAGGTTTTTTGTACGCTTCAATTTAAAAAAAATAAATGATACTTAATGTCTGAAACTGTCTACTATAATAAATATTAAATTATATATAGTGAGCCAGTGAAGCGAGTTACTAAAGAGACGATTTTTTATTAATTTTTTTAAAATAAGATTTAATTTAGAAATCAAAAGAGAATGCGTCACAACCATAAGATTTTCTTAACTGACTAATTTTTTTTGTAGTAAAAATAAAGATTTCATAGTCTCTTCGATTTTTAAATAACGTCAAGCCTGCCTTGCCTTGATTTAGTTAACGATTAAAGAACGAGATAAGATTGAATTACATATCTAAGTTTCTGAAAAAAAAACAACTTGCATTAACCCATTAACGCGCAAAACGAGGATTTTGTGCACGCAAGTTCAATTGTACGATTCGAATAATAAATTGAGGCGGATTTCCTCCAAATTCGTATATGAGGGGTTTTTGAGGGTGCTCTTTCAGAATCTGGCATTTGTTTTGCATAAAAACTTCAAAAACCCTATTATTTTTTGGGTTTTTTCAAAAAAGTGCCGATTTTTTTTGGTCATTTTTCGTCTCAAAGTCGATTATCTTGTCGTTACTGTTATTGTATGATCATATAACTACCAGAAATCGCGGTCCGAATGTCTACACTTTCTCAAACCATGGTTTTGAATTTTTTTTTTTGCTTTGGTTTTTGCAAAATGGCTATTTTGTACAGCAATGTAATAAAAACTTCGCGATATTTTTACACGAAAAGCATCAGCTTTACAAAAAAAAATTTATATGACGAAAAGTGCTTATAATTAGCCAAGGAAAACATTTAAATTTTTTCAGAATTTTATGGACTATTTTTGGTTTTTTGAATTTGGCTAATTTTTGAAAAATCCAAAAATGTCTCGAAAAATTCTGAAAAAATTCCCACGTGTTCCTTGGCTAATTATAAGCACTTTTTGTCATATAAAATTTATTCGAATAATTGATCCTTTTTCAGTAAAAATATAACCAAGTTTTTTTATGATGAAATTTTGTGATATTTTTACTCAAAAAGGACGAATTATACGAATAAATTTTATATGACTAAAAGTGCTTATAATTAGCCAAAGAACACGTGGGAATTTTTTCAGAATTTTTCGAGACATTTTTGGATTTTTCCAAAATTAGCCAAATCCAAAAAACCAAAAATAGTTCATAAAATTCTGAAAAAATTTAAATGTTTTCCTTGGCTAATTATAAGCACTTTTTGTCATATAAATTTTTTTTGTAAAGCTGATGCTTTTCGTGTAAAAATATCGCGAAGTTTTTATTACATTGCTGTACAAAATAGCCATTTTGCAAAAACCAAAGCGAAAAAAAAAATTCAAAACCATGGTTTGAGAAAGTGTAGACATTCGGACCGCGATTTCTGGTAGTTATATGATCATACAATAACAGTAACGACAAGATAATCGACTTTGAGACGAAAAATGACCAAAAAAAATCGGCACTTTTTTGAAAAAACCCAAAAAATAATAGGGTTTTTAAAGTTTTTATGCAAAACAAATGCCAGATTCTGAAAGAGCACCCTCAAAAACCCCTTATATACGAATTTGGAGGAAATCCGCCTCAATTTACTATTCGAATCGTACAATTGAAATTGCGTGCACAAAATCCTCGTTTTGCGCATTAATGGGTTAATGCGGTGAATAGGGTGGGAATGACAATTTGCAGGCATGGCGAGAAGATGTACAGGGTGTCCCATAGGAATGTGTGAAAACTTATGAGCCAATCATGAGTAAATACTTTTTAATAAAGGAAAGTCTTCATTTTTATTTCATGTCCATTTTATTTAAAAAAAATTAAATCTATTTAATACAAAACAATTAATTTAAAAAAGTAGTGAAGATCGTTAGTTACTAATGATATATACACATTTTCGATATCTTAACCATCTAAATTGCCACAAATATCTATATGCTTTCTAAAACTATTAAAAACATGTTCTAATGTTTCATTTGAAATGCCATTGACGACCTTCCCAATGTCTTTAATAAAATCCTCAACTGTTTTTTGGTTATTTTCATAGCAGAGATCTTTAATGTAGCCCCATAAAAAGAAATCAAATCGAATGAGATCTGACGAGTAATGTGGCTATTCTATTCCTTTTCCCCTAGCAAAGCGTGGGTACCTTAGGCCAATAACTCGATCGCGATAAAATTTATTGATGATATTTCTGGTGTGCGATGAGGTGCTGGTCTTGTATAAAAAAAAAAGATTTAACACGGCTCCTCTTTTTCGCATGAGAAAGGATTTGGTCTCTAACATCCCTTTGTACTTCTCTCCGGCGACAGAAGATTCAAAGAAATGCAGGTAGATACCTTTTATGTAGATGGTTCACATTTCACAAATATATATTATTAATAATTCACGTTTTTTACTATATTTTTAAATTAATGGTTTGTATTAAATAGATTTAATATTTTTATAATAAAATGGACATGAAATATAAATGACGACTGTACTTTATTAAAAAGTATTTACATTTTACCGATCTCTCCATTTGTTAAAAAATAGTGGCTCATAAGTTTTCACACATTCCTATGGGACACCCTGTATTTTGTGACCGTAGAAGAAATTTCAAATGATTAATTTGACGGCTCATAAGCGAGAATACCGCCTTTCTTCCTCTCCCCAGTCTTTCCTTTAATTCTAAAAAGGACAAAGGAGTTTTCATTAGTCGGGGTTGCGGTCCGACTGGAAGTACGATGAGGTCTGGCTGTTATTTTGGTTTACTGGTGATTGTTGCAGATGCGATTTGATGTTGTTGGCCAGATCCAGTGGCGGATTTACACATTTGTCGCCAGTAGGCTATTCAAATTTTACCGCCCCTTCCGACCTCTACAATTCGATACCCTAGTTCACAATCATATTAATTACAATTTTTTTGTCAATGAAATTGTAACTTTATGATTTGTGCACTATCGTTCTAATTACACCACCTTTTTCCTCTAATGACAATAGTATTATTGTGAACTAGGGGATCGATGCGTCAGTTCCTAGATTATTTCTACAACCCAACGATTTAGATAATATTGCACAAGAAATAGTTTTTGGACATATTTCTAAGCTAATACAAGCTCAATAATGTACTACTAATAAGACCGGGTAAGGTACATATGTATGCCTTAGTGCTACTTACAAAATAATGTACAAATTTGTTGTTATTTAAAACAAATTGTGCAGTGTACTCGTAATAGCCTTTCGATTTATTATCTCTTATATTTATATATAATTTATATCTATTGGTAGGATGAGGGCGCTTGGTCCCCAGAGTCCCGCCGACGATGACAGCCGGCGAAACGACGGACTACTAGTTTCGGTATATAAATATGAATCTCTGTAAGATATAAAAAAAATGTTGGCTCCAAATTTGCCGCCCCTAAAATCTGCCGCCCTAGGCTCCAGCCTACTCAGCCTGCTGGTAAATCCACCACTGGCCAGATCAACGTTGTTACGATGTTGTTGTGCCGATCTGCGACTTGCGTTGCCGGAATTGTTGGGTTGGAGAGATATGGAGAGCTTGCTTGTATTTAAATGTTACTCATTTATTTTTTTAATAAGATTTATTTTAGGAAAAAAGAAATGCATTTCAACGAACAGGTTTGCTTGACTTATTATTTTAAATACAAATATTTCCTAGTCTCCTCGATTTTTAAATATCGCCAGGCCCAGGTTGCCTGCCATACCACCATTATAAATTTTCACTAGGAATATCTGAAAATATATTCTCCGTCCAAAAATGTGTGATGAGGACGCGGAAGAAGAAGTTTCAGTAAGATTCAGTCTTAATTTGTACTCAGAAGTGCAAACTGATATATATGTACAACAAAAAAATTAATGAAGTACTATATTTTTAATCAAGTACATAATCTTATATTTACATAAAAGCTGTATGCGTTATTGTACTTTGAATAAAAATACTTCATTTACACGCGTTAACTCCGTTAAATGAATATCCATAACATGTCTAAGAATAAAATTAACTGATTAGTTTATTATAAGAAGATTTTGCAAGATTAATTTGAACATGTTTTCTAACTTTTTTATGTAACCTGTTTAAACCTTTTTATTTATACTTTCGAAAACATAGTTTTTAAGCATAAGTACGTGCATGTAAATACATTCCATCAGAAATCATCTTCAAAAAACCAGTTACGCACCAATAATAAATATAGATGATAAAAATCATATAAAAATCAGTTGCTCTGTAATTTTGATATCAAAACGTCTATAATTAAATTAAATAACGGTTATATTCGATGAATTATTTGCTAGAATTATTTTTATAACGAGAAAACTTCAAATATCCATTAAAAGAGAACGAGTCAAAGGCTTCATTGCGAAAATTGCCCTGAATTTTTAATAAAAGTGGTGTGTGGGTGCTGTCATTCTGTATAACAATAGCTAATACGACAGAGTATGTTGAATCGAATGTGCAATCAGTACACTTAAAAGTTTCTCAATTTTCCCAGAATGATAGCATTTCCCACGGAATTCATTTTTTACATTTTCTTAATGTGCCGCCTATACCAACGGTGCACGTCGGCCGGCTATTCGGCCTCCACTGCCGCTGCTAAATTGCCATTGCTCAACGCGATATAGTGGCGTATGCTATGCAAGTGCAGCTAAAATATTTACTATATCTGGAGAATTTATTGAGGCCTTTAACTTTGTGGCACAGCATGCTCAGAGGTTGGGGTTGGCACTGCCGGCAGGATGGGATGTTTGCAGAAGGCCGGATTCATCTTAAAATTAAGCTATTTGCATCATGGGCGAGTGCTCTACTTCCCATCCACAGAAAACATACCAACAATTGGAAGCCACACTTGAAAATCTCCGTCTTCTGTTTTGTTATTGCGCAACAGCTGCTCGTGAGGAAGATTAAGCCGATTGTCTAGGGCTGACGCGTGTGCAATGCGCGTGTCATTTTATGGATAAACAACCGGGAAAAAATTAATTAGCGCACTCCTACGGGTGCGGGGTGTGGCACTTTTGACAATGCAACTCGCACATAATTAATGCAAGCAATATTTAATACTTTCGCGATATATTGTATAACGGCACCTGGCTCCGGCACTATTTCCTCTTGGTTGATCTTTGACCCTAAGTTTACGTGTTACGCCCAATACCAGCGGAGGAAGCCAAGATCACTTGATTAAATTTGCGACAGGGATACATATGCATCGTTTCCAATGGTAAAGTAATAAAATTCAAACTTTCCGACTAATTGGGCATTTTAGAATTTATAACTAATCTGGAATTTAACCAGAGAAATTCCAGCGGCTCTTGGGGGCACCAACCAACTGTGAGCCACACCACGCCGGAGATTTATGCCTAATCTCCAATGCGGAGGATAACCACGAACCCACCACTTATCAGTTGGCTGACAAAATGCGTTCGTACACATCTTTATCAATGTAGATGTGAGATGTAAAACATTCTGCTTGTTTTAATCGGGAGTGAAATGGAACAGGAAGAAATTTATATTTCGTAATTTATGAACAAGGATGTTTATACATTTCATCCTTTTTTACTAACACTCCAAATAAATACCATTTCCACTTAAAAATGCTTCTTCACTTTTGGCGGCAATTTATTTCTAACACTTAACCTCAATTATTTCTTAAGATTTGACATTTTGGCAATACTGAATATTTAGCTAGGCTCAGAACCACTACTAGAAATCGGCTGAATTTCATGTGGGAATTCAAATCTCTTAACTAATACGAACGAAAAGCTAGAGCATGCCCACCAAAACACGAGCGAGACGGCAAATTTATTTTACAATGAGAAGGAAAAGGTAGCTGCACTTTTTTTGGTTGGGTCGTGGTTGTCCTCCGTATTGGAGAGTAGGCATTATACGCCGCGGATCCATGCAAAGAGGCAGTTCGGATCGCGAGAATAGTTGTAACTTTCAAAGAGCTTTGTGTAATTTAAAATTTAAGTTAACATTTTTTGCTCAAGCCTGTCTGTCAGAATAATGTGGTAAATAAAGCAATGAATTGACATTGACGATGAATCAAGCATGATTATGATGATATAAAAAATGAGGTAAGGTTAAAGAATAAAGTGGTTAAATGTGGAAGACGAATTCATCAAAGATCCTCATACGTTTTGTAATGGTAAATCGGTCCCAGCCGATTTGGCTGAAATAGTACACTGAGAGAAAAATCGCAATGCAAAATCGACAACAAACATTGTAAATTTTTTCAATGCAAATAACTTGGCCCTTTTGGTCTCTAAGTACAATTTTCATTACAAAATGATATAGAAATTGCTGAAATATCATTGTTTTTGTAAAAATATATATAGGAGTAAGTAAATTTGTATCGATTTTATATGATTTTTCAATAGAAACATCTGACGATATGAACTGTACAATATTTCTTTTGAAATCATCAACGAAAAATATTTGCAATAGATTGCATTGTAAATTTTACAATGTCACGTTAATAGCCCTGACAGACTGCAACGAAATTTAGAATTTCGAGCTTTCTAAATTTCAAAATAATCATATTGCTTTGAAATTAAAATGTCAACATGTTTTTCGATGGAATATTCGTTTGAATTTTCATTTTAATTGCAAGGCAATATGATAATTTTGAAATTGAGAACGCTCAAAATTCTAAATTTCATTGCAATCTGTCCAGGGTATTATGCATTTTCGTTGATCATTTATGATTTCGACAATATGTGTTCACTTGGTTTCGTAATTTCGTCATTCTCTTTCGTGAAGTAATAGTGAACAGTTGAATTCATCTGAGTGCTGCTGTAAAAGAGGGTCTCAAATTTGCAAAATTTTTACAAAAATATCATTCCAGATTTGAACCAGAATTTAGTTACGAATATGAATGGCTTATATTTTCAACAGTTATTGATAGCGATGATTTTGCCGGAAATAGTTCAACAACTTTTAATTTAATCAAATGTTTGCCTGAAATTAATTACAGTGGACTTTTGTATAAACCTTATTTTTATTTATCTATCTTCCACAAAAATAATACAATAGAAGTGGAAATGGAAAATGTTACATAAGAAATAAAAATAAATAATTTTGAATGAGAAAAAAAAAGTAGATATGTATGTGCAGATAAATAAAAAATTAAAACAAATTTGGCGTTCTATTAGTCCTAATTAAAAATTTAAAAAATTTATCATTATTCAGAAAATTAATGCTTAAATTAAGCGCGCAAATTACATTGATTCCAGCCAGGCAAAGAGAGTTTTTGTACTAAAGAATCTTTATGCTTAAAGTAAGCTCAAATTACTCAGTATTTCAATATTTTAGCTTAAGTTAAGAACTTTCTTTGCCTGGCTGAAATCATTATAATGTGTGTGCTTAATTTAAGCATTTTTGTTTTGCGTATGGTTATACATATATCTCTACAAGATGTAAATTTTACATTCGAAAGCATATAAAATAATAACCGATATATGTTAAATATGTAAAATATGTAAAATTTGATATTGCTTTCGGTATATATTTATGTTTCAACTCGATGATTTCATTCTTCAGATAATGTAAAATTCACAATTTTAGCTCTAAATTTATATTTTGACGATATACACATTTTATATCGCTAACGATATAATTTTATCAGTAAAAACTTTGCTTTTATAATTACACATCCGCGTTGCATTTTACAATGTAAAATCGACAAGAAATGCGAATGGAGCCTTTTTATAGGTGAAACATATGAAATCAATTGCATTTTGTAGCATTTCGCATTGTTTTTTCTTTAAGTGTATAAATTTACACTGCCATCTAGAAAAAATACCAAAAAAAGTCAGCAGTTTTTTTAAAAAACCCAGAAAACAATAGGGTTTTTGAAACTTTTATGCAAAACAAATGTCAGATTCCGAAAGAGCATCTCCAAAAACCCCATATATACAATTTTTGAAGAAAATCGCCCCAAAGGACTTGGCCAAAAAAATACCTAGAATCGCCAGCAACGAAATGTATACCAGTGTGTTCAGTAATTTTAACATATCAAGTCACCAAAAAATCAGTCTTCTAAACCATGTAGTATAGGAGTTGTGAGTCTAAATAAGATAATTATTTAGTACCCATATATTATATTTATAAAGACGAAAATAATAAAATAATTTATTATAGCATATACAGGGTGTCCCATAGGAATGTGTGAAAACTAATGGGTCACAATTTTTTAATATAACAAATGGAGAGATCGGTAAAATGTAAATACTTTTTAATAAAGGAAAGTCGTCATTTTTATTTCATGTCCATTTTATTATAAAAGAATTAAATCTATTTAATACAAAACAATTAATTTAAAAAAGTAGTGAAGAACGTTAGTTACTAATGATATATATTTTCGATATTTTTACCATCTAATTTGCCACAAATATCCATATGCTTTCTAAAACTATTAAAAACATGTTCTAACGTTTCATTTGAAATGCCATTGACGACCTTCCCAATGTCTTTAATAAAATCCTCAACTGTTTTTTGGTTATTTTCATAGCAGAGATCTTTAATGTAGCCCCATAAAAATAAATCACATTAAGTGAGATCTGACGAGTAATGTGGCTATTCTATTCCTTTTCCCCTAGCAAAGCGTGGGTACCTTAGGCCAATAACTCGATCGCGATAAAATTTATTGATGATATTTCTGGTGTGCGATGAGGTGCTGGTCTTGTATAAAAAAAAAAGATTTAACACGGCTCCTCTTTTTCGCATGAGAAAGGATTTAGTCTCTAACATCCCTTTGTACTTCTCTCCGGCGACAGAAGAATCAAAGAAATGCAGGTAGATACCTTTTATGTAGATGGTTCACATTTCACAAATATATATTATTAATAATTCACGTTTTTTTCTATATTTTTAAATTAATGGTTTGCATTAAAAAGATTTAATTTTTTTATAATAAAATGGACATGAAATAAAAATGACGACTGTCCTTTATTAAAAAGTATTTACATTTTACCGATCTCTCCATTTGTTAAAAAATAGTGACTAATTAGTTTTCACACATTCCTATGGGACACCCTGTATTATATATATAAAGACAAAAATATATAATAATAATAATCATTATATAATTATTATTATTATTATATACATATATATATATATGCAGGGTGTCCAAAACCACCCGTCCACCCCTTCTAAATTAGGTAAAAACATTTCTTTCGCCAAGGCGATTACTCCAGTTAAGTAAAATGGGTACGCTCTATCGACTGGCGCTATTTTCAGCTTCCGATCTCGACCGGAAGTGCATTATTTAGACCGGAAGTATATATTTTTTAAATTGGATGGGTACATTTCGATTTCGGATTCCACGATGAAAAATATACAACTTTCATTCGGAAAATTTTTCAAAAAAATAACGTCTTCGCCCTCTAAATGATCTTTGAAGTTATTCAAGCTGGAAGTAGACCTTTTACTCCGGAATAGCAATATTTTACAGCGAATTCACATTTTACGTCATAATACGTGCATGCTGGGTTTAAATGGGGACTTTATCGTCTTCACCTCCTACCGGAAGTGGGTTTCCACGCCGGAACTATCTAGACTTTCAACCGCACATATTTATGACGTAGAATGTGAATTTGCCGCAATTCCGCTGTTACAATTGAACTTGCGTGTACAAAATTCCCGCTTTCCGCATTAATGGGTTAATCCCAGAATTGGTACCGTTCCTTCTTTACCATTAATTTGGTTCCTGCATATATATGAGGCATTCTTTGTGAACGGACCACCCCCTGCTTTGCTAAAATGGCGAGCTCCATTTAAAGTCTACCACCGTCATTGTAAATAACGGGTACCACACGAAGTATTGCGGTTCTAGAACTTGCTAATTTTAAATGTTTAGTTAATTTTTATGCTGCCTTTGTAAATTGTTGCTTTAGTTTTGACCTTTGAATTGTTGGAGTACTCTTGTTTGAAATTTTATTTTATTTTGTTAATAAAAGCAATTTAAAAAGGAAATGCTTTTTTCGTGGGAGGTGAATTAAGGACATCTAGGTAAAAAAGCTTTCTGCTCCAGAATAAAAATTTGCGAAGTTACAAACTTATATCAATTGACTCTACAGTTGTTGCTTTAGTTTTGACCGATACTGTGTATTTAGAGATTTAGATATTTAGTCACTCGTGTTATTTGCAATTTCACAATTTAAATCTAATTCACTACTTAAGTTATCTAAGTCAAGTTCAGTTTTAGTCTGCCCGGTATTAATGTAAGAGCGCGAATATCCTTCAAAATCTAATAATTCTGTCTAATTGTGATTCCTCCCAATATTCGCGCTTTTTTAATTATAGAATTTAAATGCTGTTCTAAACTTAAGACTACTGTTTTTGGTGGCCCGAGTGGGATGTTTTCGCTTCATAGGCGTATTTCGGGTTGCTCTTGGTGAACGCTGGACGTTGCTGAGGCGTTGATTTCGCCCGATGGCTGGGATGAGGTGCCGCAATTATTGAGTTGCTCTCTCGTTGGCTGTGGAGTCGATGGATGAGGTCGCTGAGTTGTCCCTCGATGAGTGTGAAGAATTGTGGTCGTCACTGGACGACTTCTTCGAAGTTTTTCCTGCGGATGATTGGTCACCGGACACAGATTTGTTCTTCCTTCCTTCCTTCCTTCAGTAGTTAGTCTTGAGGCCCGCGCAAAACCAGGTGTTGGTGCCTTTTTGCATAGTACTTGCTTGCGGTTGGTCTTTTGGTCTTCCACATTTAGCAAGACCAAGACCAAGGCCAAGACTTAGCTATTCTCACACGACCAAGACCAAGACCAAGACCAAGACCAAGACCAAGACTTATTAGCAAGATTCTCGCAAAATGTTCACCTAAATTTCTAATACAATTACCAAATAGAATAAAATAACTCAAAATAGAATAAACTATATAAAAATGTTTTTCATTAGAATGTACAATGTACATATATTATAATAATAGATGGTTAGTCGTCCAGTAAGAATACATGACGTGGAGCACAATAGAGAGTACCCCCTATTCAGTTTCCTACAAAAAAGTTCTGAACACCAAATCGCTAACATCGATATTTCTTGAGATATTGGGCTTTGAAGTTGAGGTAGTGTTTCTACAATTTAGCTCAATAATCCATGAAAATTCCACACTACCTCACCTTCAAAGCCTAATATCTCAAGAAATATCGATGTTAGCGATTTGGTGTTCTAGAACCTTTTGGAGGAAATTGAATTTCCTACAAGTCTGTCAATTACATTTTTTCTGTAGCTCTTGTTATTTACAAGATAGGGGCAAAACACGATAATTTCATGAAAAAACAGGGTTAGTGACCCGTACTACCTCGCTGGTGGGAGTTAGGGTTACACCGCAATGGACACTTTTGTAGAGCAATCAATTCTGCAGAAACCCTATCATTGACCAATATTATACCATAAAATGCCTCTGAGCTGTAGAGTTTTGAAGAAAAAAAATTAAAGTTTACGTGTATTTTATACGCGAAATCTTTATACGCATTTGTCGAGCACTTAATATTAATATTAATATTAAGGGCTCCAATTGTCAGGGGATTTTTGTTTAGGTATTTCCCACAAAATTTCGAGGTGGAACCGAAAAAAAAAAAAAAACAATAGTCGCGAAAAAAAAGCACCCTAATATGTATGTGTTGTGTATATATAGTAAAACAATAAAGGAACTATGACGTGTAATTACGTTATTATACATTTTTTAATTTAGGCCTACAAAAAATATATGTTGCCGTTAAGACAGGTAAAATAAAGTGAACATACACTAATTACATTAAAGCATTTTGACCACGTTTATGGCTGTATGAGCTTAGATCCTTTTGCCTTCCATGCACGGGAGAATATTGCAAAAAAAAAAAATTATACAAACAAATACATAGCGCCTCATAACGTCAAAGTAAAAATTTAGAATTTGTATACGAATAAATCGGTAGTTTTGGTCGAATTCCGACCACAGGCGATACTAGTACAAATTGTAGCCTCTATCATATCCATAAGGGTTTCAATTTGAATAATTTAATTATGTCTATTATTGATAGCTTACAATATTATTAACCAAAAATACGTATAGTATGAACTAAAAATTAATAAACAAATATGCAATTGTAATATAATATATCCTAGTGAAGCCATGCTGCATTAAAACGGTTTCAAAATATTTAGTTGATTAAAATATAACATTAAAAATCCTGCAGATATATGTATATTAGGGTGCTTTTTTTCGCGACTATTTTTTTTTTTCAGTCCCACCTCGAAATTTTGTGGCTAACACCTAAACACACATTCCCTGAAAATTGGAGCCCTTAAAAATAATATTTAGTACTAGACCAAGACGCATAAAGATTTCCCATATAAAATACACGTGAACTTTGATTATTTTTCTTCAAATCTCTACAACTCAGAGGCATTTTATGGCACAATTTTGGGCAATGGTAGGGTTTCTTCAGAATTGAATGCTCTACAAAAGTGTCCATTGCGGTGTAACCCTAACTCCTACCAGGGAGGTAGTACGGGTCAGTAACCCCAATTTGTCCATGAAAGTCTCGCTTTTTACCCCTATCTCGTAAACAACAAGAGGTACAGAAAAAGTGAATATGACAAACTTGTAGGAAATTCAATTTACTCCAAAAAGTTCTTGAACACCAAATCGCTAACATCGATATTTCTTGAGATATGGGGCTTTGAAGTTGAGGTAGTGTGGAATTGTCATGGATTATTGAGCTAAATTGTAGAAACACTACCTCAATTTTAAAACCCAATATCTCAAGAAATATTGATGTTAGCGATTTGGTGTTCAAGAACTTTTTGGAGGAATTTGCTACAAGTTTGTCATATTCACTTTTTCTGTAACTCTTGTTGTTTACAAGATAGGGGCAAAAAGCGAGAATTTCATGGACAAATTGGGGTTAATGACCCGTACTACCTCGCTGGTGGGAGTTAGGGTTACACCGCACTGGACACTTTTATAGAGCATTCAATTCTGAATAAACCCTACCATTGCCCAAGATTGTACTATAAAATGCCTCTGAGTTGTAGAGATTTGAAGAAAAATAATCAAAGTTCACGTGTATTTTATATGGGAAATCTTTATGCGTCTTGGTCTAGTACTAAATATTATTTTTAAGGGCTCCAATTTTCAGGGAATGTTTGTAATGTTTGTACCTAAGTATTTGCCACAAAATTTCGAGGTGGGACTGAAAAAAAAAAATAGTCGCAAAAAAAAGCACCCTAATGTATATACTTATATATAACACACAAAAGAATTCTGTTTTCAAAAATTTAATATTTATGCAACATAGCAATGTTGTACACTTCCATTTACCAAAGTCTGACTATTCTATGTATATAGATAATATTGGCGTTATTAAGGCTAATTTTATTTAATCTCCTTTTCCTCTCGCTGCCAATTTTTGTTTTAATTTCTGTAACTTTGTAAAGTAAAACCTGTTATTTTAAATATATATATATTATATATATATATTTTACCGAATAATTTAAAAATATACACATAATATCAAGATAACTAACAAATAAAGTAGATATAACGCATAGGACAATATATTTTTGGAAGCGTACCTATATTTCTTTAAAAAAATGTTATACCTTTATATTTAACAATAACAACGGGTGTTTTCTTCATTGGTTAGCATTAATACGCAATAATGCATACCCGGTCGTTAAACTGTTAACAAAAGTCCGGATTACACCATCTAATGAGACTAAGCATGCATTTTCAATGTGGCATAAACAGTATTATAAATTCAGTAGGTTATATTTAATATCTAACAGCTAATTTATTCAGAGACTCGATTATAGAACTCTCATAACCTCTGTGCTCCCATTAAGCGACTGCAATCATTTCTCATAAAAGACGCCAATTGACATCCATAACTGTAGCAGTAGCTATCAACGCATACGAAACTGAAGTGGATTCACCCAAGTGCTTTCTGAATTTCCACCTAACGAACCAATTTGCGTGAATGCACCACAATGATACAATAAAAGCATTTCTCAATGGTACCAGGAATAGGTTCAGCTTCATTAGGCCGCCTGCAACCATACTTACCACAAAAGCGAAAAGAATAGAATAATGCGCAGCATAAAAAATGGCACCGGCATCCAACTAATTGCCATGAAAATTCCATCAAATTCCAGTTTATTGCATCAAACTTGAAATATCGCGCCGATCTTTAGTTTTATTCTTTTCGCCGCGCGCCGCGATCATACTGTTTTGGTTCAACGTTTCCAAAGGGACCACCCGATCCGGCACATAATAGGTTAGTATAGCGAGCAATTAGCGATTACATAGAATATTTTGCATGCGTAAATAAGTAGGTATACTTGGAGACTGGGAATCATCCTAGCATCCGATCATCTTTGCCAACCATCCTTTTTACGCCTAGTCGAGTATGTTGAACTCCAGACGACTATTCCGTCTGCGTCCCACGCTAGATATGGAAATGAATAGATCCGTGTCTGTCTATACCGAATGAAGAGTTCTGTCGTTGTCTTTGGTATCTCTCTCCTTATTTCAGCACCTTCACACCTTGGGCTCAGAATTGGTTGCACCAATAAAAATGTCAAAACTAATTTTAAGCTAATTGATTCATTTTCCCGAGGCAGTTCTCTGTGCCACATGGGTGTTTTGGTATTTTGGATTACCGCACTCTGTGATGTGGGCTGCATCGTGAATAGTAAGAGATAATAATGCAGAGAATTTCACGGAAAATAAATTCAGTTGAACTTCCGAGTTGAAAGCGTCTGCAGCAAAGTCTTTATATATTATGTTTTTCAAAGAGACATTAATGGGTACTCTTCGAACAGATCTATTCAGCTAAAAGTAAAAGCAGGCATGGAAGCTATTGTATTTGTAAAATGAGATTCCAAATGCGTTGCATAAATTTGGCATAACTATTGTCTATAGACATTAATATACAATCTCGAAAACGGCGCAGTTTTAACTTATAGACTTATCCTCACGGAAAAAAAAAAATTTGTTTAGGACAAAGTGCAAAAAATACCATGGATCGAAAATAACAATTATTTTCAATTTTTCAAACCAAAATATCATGTAGACAAATTTGTGGGAAAATTGGTTCAAATGTAGCATTATGATTCTTATGGCCTGAGCTTTAAAAATGTAATATGCTTTTTAAGTCTGTGATCTTTTCCATATAAAAAAAAAAAAAAAAAAAAAAAAAATTATTCACGTTTTTAATTTTAAAATTAAAAATAAACATCAGAATATGAATTTTATTTTCAAAAGTAAAGATAAAAACCAAAATATGATATTTGTTTTTAAAATCAAAAATACAAAGCTGGGCAAAATTTGAGTTCTATAGGATGTGGACAAAGGTAAGAATAATATATATATTAAAACTTAATATAGGCTGCTATTTTTCGGTTAATATTCGATATAGGCTTTACAAATGGCGGATCCAAGGAGTTTGAAAATTTTAAATTTAAAGAGATTGCCATGAAAATTCGTACTTAGGGGAATGCTGACTTTAAATATTCTGTTCAAAATTTAATAATAAAGATGGCGGTCCCAAATTCGCAACCGAAATTTCTCGATTTCTTTTGCTGAAAATTAATACAATGGTTGTTTTGAGGCCAAGGTGGCTAATCCAATATGGCGACAAATATTTACAGACTTGAAATATTCAATGGTCTGGGCGTCTGATTAAATAGCCGTTTGTCTTTTGATGACCATATTCACGCCATGGTCTGTACAGCCAACTCAACCCTTGGTTTGTCAAGCAATGATCAAAGTAATTCAATGATCCTCACGTTACAAAGATTCTCTACTGCACTTTTGTCAGATCAATTCTCGAGTATGCTAGCTTGGTTTGGTCTTCGTCGTGCAGGACTCAAGTGAACCGTAAGGCGATCCAGAGAAGATTTTTTAGATTCTCTCTTAGGGGTCTTGCATGAACCAATCCCTTCACATTGCCCCCTTACGTAGATAGACTAAAACTGCTCTCGTTGCAAACTCTAGACTCTAGAGCAACACCGCACTAACTCTTGATTAATATTCGCTCTGGACTGCATGATGCGTAGTGTTAATTTGCCCGAGATTGTCTCGTTTTTTCACATTTCTGTCCCCACACGTTCATTGAGAGACCATTCTTAAGATCTTAAGAGATAAGATTAGAATTTTAAATTACAGTAGTCAGATTATTGATACATGTGGAATAAATACAATAATTCAAAGGATTTCTAAGGAAATTAGCATAATGGAGTTTTCGAGATCCTAATCCATGCCTTAACTTGAAACAATTTCTGGAATATACCAAACTAGAGGATTTAAGAAGTGTTTAACTGATACACTGCAAATCATAGTGTTTACTGAGTGTTTTAT
The DNA here is from genome assembly GCA_949715965.1 of Dysmachus trigonus. NCBI lineage: Eukaryota > Metazoa > Arthropoda > Insecta > Diptera > Asilidae > Dysmachus > Dysmachus trigonus. Next base: position 30,618,264 of record OX454321.1, on the reverse strand, counting down.
ATCGAAACGCACTGATGTTTCATTTCAAAACACTTTAATGTTTAAGGAACTTAAAGGTTTTAAAATAAAACACATGAAATGTTTTGGAGGTAATTTTCAAATATCATGACGTTTTAATGCAAAACATTTTTAATGTTCAATGATAATGACACTCTTTTTGCGTTTTGTTTTCTAATGCATTCATGATCGAAATGTTTTATAATAAAACATTTCCTTACAAATAAAGCATATAAAACATTTAAGCACTTAATATGAACACACTTATAAAGCAAAACGTTTCGTTTCTTTCAAACACTACTGACCAATCTTTGAGGTAACATTATGTACATATTTAATCGAATAAAAAAAATTCTTTAGAGAAAGGAATAAATTTCTTAATGAATAAACGTAATTATATTTTTAGCCCATGAGACATCATACAATTTATCCTATAAACTTCACATCAATAACTATATTTTCACAATTATTTTGTTGCTTGATTATTTCATAGGCATTTAATTTTGATTCATAATATGTCGTCTCCAGCAATGTAACAATAAGTAATTTATTATCGCCTACAATGCAAATATCATATATTTCTCCAAAAACAGGCATGGAGTCTTCCTCACATTGAACTAAGACAAAACTTTTACAAGAAATTTTAGTGCAAAACACTAATAAAACATTTATTCCGTTTTGATACAAAACATTTTCAATGTTTTTGATTTTTAAGCACCCTCAAATGCTTAAAACTAGACTACAAGAAAGAAACCACTAAAAGTGTTTTAAAGTATTTACGCTTCGTCGCACAGTGGTCATAAATCACGAAAACGCGAGATTAAATAATTGCCGCTCTGCATTTGCACGCACAAAACACGTACGCCTGAAAATTAAAAAAATTATTATATTTTTTAATATGAAAAAAATACCGATTTCTGAGGGGAAATTTTATAAAAAATTAATATGTCTGATATGAAAAAAGTTTTGGAAAAAGCCAAAAAATGAAAATGTTCAATTAATCAAGTTATTAATCCCTATCTTATGGATTTTTCTAAAAAAAAAATTGGTTTTGGCTTTCAAAAACAGATGAAAATAGGAAAAAATGTAATAGGGAGGATAAGAACCTCAATTACTTTGTTATCTAAGCTCAAATTTCGTCACCATTCCAAGAAAAAGCCCAAAAGGGGTAAAATTCGGCAGTTTTTTAAAAACATTGTTTTGTCAGAAGGCTCTTGGATGTCGGATTTTGCATATAGACAACATTCCGACTGAATTTTAATCAATCAGAAGGACCATTATATCTGATATCATATTTCCGGATGTCAATTTTCTAATGTGATCTTCTTTACAACACCATAATCCCCGCATTGTTAGGTCAAAGTATTTATAGCCTTTGTAAAACTTGGAACTTGCGAAAAATGCCTGAAAACTTTTCTCGAACTTGTTGAACATATTTTGGAACTTAGTTTTATCCTATACAGTAAAACCCGCGTAAATGCAACCCGCTTTACTGCACAATCCCTTTTATTGCACACGATGCGAATGCATTGAATTATTTGCCTTATTAATGTGTAGAAACAAATATCGCATTATTGCACACCTCTTAAATACACAAACCTCTTATTTGCACATTAATTTCAGGCACGAATTTTCTATTTGAATTAAAAAATAACCGGATAAATGCAATGTATATATTTTAAATGAACAGATATGTAATGTCAAAAATCCATTTTCTCTAGAAGTGTAGTACTTTTACATTCTCCCCTCGGTAGTTACCATTTAAAGGCAAAGAAGAAGAAGAACACTTTCTCGTTAGTCTTTGCTTTGATATTGTTTTGCTTGTTCCTATATGTGTGCATACATACATACTTTATTTAATACGTACATAAAAATTGGATTTATTTTTGTTTTACTAAAGAAAGAATTTTATTTTTTTGTTGATTTAAATTTCTTATTTCGGTTGAACAAATATAATATATATTAATATACGCACATTTTTAGTTTTTTTTTTTTTTTTTGAACATTTGAATAATTTGTACATGTAATCCAAAAAAAGTAATCCGAGCTCTCTTAAATGCACATGTGCATTTATCTTAAAAACGTTTAAATGCACAAACCGTTTAAATGCACGAAATTTTCTGACAAATTGGATGTGCATTTAAGCGGGTTTTACTGTATTTTGAAATTTATTCACTTAACATTTTTAATCCTATACACACTTGTATGTAATATATACATATATGAAAATTTATAGTGCAGCGTTTTTGTTGTAAATAAGCCATACTCAAGCATACTGAATTAATTGTCGAACAATTATTCCAAAATTACTTAAGCACACGTTTCGTAACTTAAACTGACAACAAATTATGCAGATACTTCTAAAATTACTAAATTACAGTTGTTTCTCTATTTAGCACAAAATGAGAGCAACGAAGTTAATATTGGATAAAGTATAATATCATTCCTCGGGTTTACTATATTAATATTTGAATATGCATATATGTATTTAAGTTATCACGGAAATTCCAATATTCCTATAGGTCCCTATCAAGATCACCAGGCCATCAGAGTCTCCTCCGTGGAGTACAGCATGCGCAAGGTAATGTCTCATGCCATTCTTAGATCAGCAAGAGTTCAATTTTTAGATCTATTGAACAGATTGTTACGATTCGGCATAAATGATTCATCGAGACCGAAGAGCCTTCCTGCGGATTTCGTACGTATGTACAGTAGTATGACAACCGAACTACACAACCACAAACACCCAGCCTCAGGTTAACAAGATGTCTTAGCAGTGCACGAGATACTTATCATCTTAGTGTTTCGTACCATTGTTGTAAGACCCAGCAAGCCTTCCTGCTGCTATGGAGAATGATAAACGTTTTCAGGTTCATAAAATTTGCATAAAAACATTTATGAAAATATTTCGTTCATATATCATTCAAAGCTGCGATGACCCGGCAGAAAATGCAGGGGTGGCATATCGCTCCACAGAAAAGTAAAAGCAGCCGATGTGACGCTATCATTACATTATAGAGAAGTCTGCAAAAACTGAATCTCACGACAACATTATTTATGAAATTCTAAATGTGGCTTAATGTGCCGCTATCGCGCACTTCGTCTTAATGATACCAATTTAGGGCTATTTAGATCGCTTATAAGGATCGGTCCCTGTAGGTACCCGAATGAAGGAGTCTTCGCTTACTGTGTGGTACAGAACATTTGCAGAAAATTAGATCAAACGTGCTGATTATATGGAGAGATTTTTTAAATTTATTGTTTAAACGAGTTTAAAGTTTTGATGATTTCTTGATATTTGCACTTTTTCTTACGAAATACAAATTCAAGGAATACTTTTGCCATATTCTTAAATATTTGAACGGTCATGAATTCAAGCATGTGCTTGTGTTGCATAGCAAAATATCGGCATAATAAGCCGATACTTGGTAAATAGAAATCATACCAGCACTGCAGGGTTAAATTATCTTAGAGATGCATTCTTAATAAAGACGGCATTTCTAATAAATTATTAATCCAGATGCATTCTTAATAAAGAAGGCATTTCTGAGAAATTATTAATCCAGATCAACAATACAGTTGGTAACAATAAATTAAGGTCCAGCTTTTTCGAAATGCTCTTTAAGTCAAAAGGCATTTTTAAGGCTCTTCATCCCAAGAAAATATTGTAACAGAAAGGAATGAGCTGGGTGACTCAAATCAATAAACAGCTCAGGTTGCTGGGGCAAGAACGCTTGAGAATATCTGACCACGCAGCTTGGGTCAGCCCAGCGATTCTATGGGATTTTTCCGTCCGATCGACTAGGAAAACCTTAGCAATTTATGGACGGGTCACGTAAATTTACGTTTTTTCCATTCTGACTTTCTAGGACGAGGATTTTTTTGCATATTGAGTTTTTTTTTTTATTACTGGGTAATTCCATGCCAACTCAGCATGAGTGTCCACCCGCCCATCACGGATTTTAAATTTGACTTCACAGGCGTGTTCTACACTTAAAAACAAGAGATTTTACCAAATATCAGATTTTTTCGTTGATTCTATTGATTTTTATAATCGATTTTTTATTTCATGTTTTTTTCGAAGTCAAAAGTCACGATAATTTAATTTCCTCCTAAACTGGCAAATAGTGAATAGTAAAAAATGTAAAAATACACTATTCTGATAGGAAATTTTCTGACGAATCGATTTATGGCATTGCCGAAGCGAAATTTTTAGATCTAATGGTCCAAAAATGGCGTTTTTTGAAAAAAGTCACCTTTTTTTCAACTTAAAATATCTCAAAATGGGTATACCTAAACAAATTTTGTTTTGCATGAAATCGCAAGGTTTTTAATTGAACTTTACGAATATATCATGGTCTTTTGTACTTTGGGTCAAAAAAGTTGGTGAGTGACTCTCGTAGTACCTAGACGTGTTTTGATCTTTTGAATTTGAATTGTGATTTATAGTAGTGCACTAAATCTCTGAACCATTAAACGCGATCGAGAATCCAACTCCAGTGATGTTGACTCTGATGGGTCTGTAATAAACTCGAATGGAAGAATTAATAATATCACCATGAGTGAAAAAACTAAAAATGCAACTCGGCTTGCAAAGAGGCGCGCCACAAGCAGTAGCCGGAACCGCGATACCGCTGCTGCCCAGCGCTCGAACTACTTTGCACCATTGCAAACTATGATGAACAGTGATGAGGCTAATACCTCTGAAGTGAGTGAGCAAAAAGCTGCACCAAAACCTCCACCCATTACGGTGATTAAAGCAAATAGTCAATCCGTTCTCCAGACGCTGAAGGAAGGAAATATTGAAGACTATGCTATTAAACGTTTGTCCATCGGCATCAAAATCATTGCCAAATCTATGGAAACATATGAAATTATATGCGAAAAACTGAAGACATCGAACTGTGAGTATTATACCCATAGTATCAAATCGCAGTTACCATTCAAGGTAATGCTTTCCGGCCTAGAGACCTCTGAATTGAATGCTCTTAAGTCATATTTGACTACATCTGGAGTTAAATGTACGGATATCAAACCAATAAGCAGGAAAACAAATGCAGGCCAACTAGACTTGTTCCTTGTCTATATTACCCGGGGTTCGATAACTCTTAGGGAGCTGCGGGAAAAATTTGGAATAATAAACAAAACCATCGTTAAATGGAACTTCTACAGGCGACTTCCTAAGAAAATCACCCAATGTCATAACTGCCAAATGTTTGGCCATGGGTCTAATCACTGCAATATTAAGACCTTCTGCGCAAACTGCTCTGGTCCACATGCTACTAGTCAATGCAACAACTTAAATATTGCTAAATGCGCGAATTGCCACGGTACACACAAATCCACGGATGCAAACTGCCCTAGTCGAATTAATTATGTCCAGTTTCGCGAAAAATTTGCCAATCGAAGACCCAACAAATATTCGTCATCAGCTCGAGGTTACAGCCCAGGCATGAAAGATTTTCCACCGCTACCCACCGTTAGCAATAATCAACCCACTCCACCCAACGTTACTTGGTCCTCATTTAGATTTAAAAATAATGCTGGAATAAATGTTGAAAATAGTATGAGTAGTAATGATAATCTCTTTACTCCACAACAAATTCAAGTGATTATGAATGAATTAATTTCTAAATTAAGATTATGTAAAGATAAGTACGAACAATTCAATATAATTACAGGATTAGCTCTTAAATATCTCAGTTATGGTCCGTAATAATGCAAAAATAATTACATGGAATGCAAGAGGCATCCGAACAAAAATGATAGAATTTTTCAATTTCATGAGTAATCAAAATATTGATATAGCCCTTATAACTGAAACAGGATTAAATCCATCTATTGCTTTCACGAATAACCAATATAATTGCTTCAGACTAGATAGGGAGAATTCCAGAGGTGGAGGAGTTGCCATTGTTGTTAAGAAAAAATACAAAGTTGACCTTATCCCATTAATAAAAACTAAAGTAATTGAAACTATTGGAGCTGAATTACATTTAGAGCAGGGATATACTATAAAAGTTATTTGCGCTTATTTTCCTGGTGCAGTTAAAAACCAATATAATAAAAATCTCTTAAGAGCTGATTTGCGTAAACTAACACAATCACAAGGACACTTTCTTATAGGTGGAGACTTTAATTGTAGGCATCGAGCTTGGGGTTGTAGTCGGGCAAACTGTTGGGGGAACATTCTACATGAATTAAACTCCAATTATCCCTTCACCCTGCTTTATCCATCTGATCCCACATACATTCCTAGTCAGGCAAGAGTAACCCCGTCTGTTCTTGATATGTTTATAACAAATTGCCCGCAATTGTTTTCTCAACCAATTACAATAAGTGATCTATCGTCTGATCACTTGCCTGTCGTCACTGAACTCCATATTCAGCCTACTAAACATAGCACACTCCGACCACTTTTTAAACATGCTAATTGGCTCAAATATCGTCATGTACTTAAACAGAAATTACCAAAACTGACCAATCTCTCGCTGAAGGCTATACACCATACCGATGACATTGATAATATGATAAATTCTTTTTATAGTGCCCTAAACGAAAGTATTAAAGCCTCAGTCCCGCATGTGCCTACTTATTTAACGCAAAATAAATTACCTGAAAACATAACGGATATGATAGCGCAAAGAAATAGAATACGTAGACTGTGGATTCGTTACAGACTACCGTGGTACAAAACCGAGCTTTCTAAGCTCAATCACCTCATAAAAAACGCGGTTATGAACTACAGGAATAAAAAATGGAGCACTCTTCTGCAGGGTCTAGAAAAGTGCTCAAAGCCCTTTTGGAAGGTTACAAAAATAGTGAAAAACAAGCGCAAAACCTGTCCTGTACTGAAGCATCAGGGTGCGTTGTACTTTACTAGCAACGAAAAAGCGATGCTACTATCCCAACATTTTTCCAACAACTTTACTGTTTCTGCCAATCTCAGCAACACTGCTACAATTCAGCAAGTTGCAGCTTCCATGTCAGTCCTTGATTCGACATGTCCCCGTATTGAAAATTCATGGTACGTTAGACCTAAAACAATCGAAAACATAATAAAATGCTCGCGATCTAATAAAACGCCTGGCTTTGATGGTATACCAAATATTTGCCTAAAGTTACTTCCCAAACCAGGTCTTGTGTACTTAACTTTTATTATAAATTCATGCCTTAAGTTGCAATATTTTCCGCGGAGATGGAAGATTGCTAAGGTTATTTCAATATTGAAACCTGGTAAACAGCCAGAAGATCCATCTAGTTACCGACCTATTAGTCTCCTAAGCAATATTGCCAAAATATTGGAGAAAATTATAAAAATTAAAATCATGGATTTTATTGATAATCATAGTATATTACCAAATCAACAGTTTGGATTTAGACCAGAACACAACACATACCATCCCCTATTAAGGTTGTCTAGGCATATCAAATCTCAACTTGCCATTAAAAAATCGACCGGTCTAATTCTCCTTGATGTGCAGTCTGCTTTCGATTCCGTTTGGCATGATGCGTTAATTCATAAAATGATGTGCTTTGGTTTCCCCATTGAACTAACCAAGCTAGTTAAAGATTTTCTATTTGAGCGATCCTTCAAAGTACAACTTGGAACTGGGTCTTCCAATCAACTCCCAATTACTGCGGGAGTTCCCCAAGGATCGGTTCTTGGTCCGGTACTCTACAACATCTACACGGCAGATTATCCGCAAATAGAAAATTGTGCATCATTAATTTTTGCAGATGACACTGCCATCTATTGTTCACATGAGAATGGTCCTTATATCTGCTCGAAATTGCAACTAGGGCTTAACAGAGTGCATGAGTACTTTCACCAATGGAAAATTAAACTCAATCCGAGCAAAACCCAAGCTATGTTTTTTACGCGCAGACGAAACGAGCGATACCTGCCAAATACCAAACTAAAACTAAACGGGTCAGAAATTGAGTGGTGTGATCATGTTAAATACCTTGGTATCACCCTCGACAAAACACTTACCTTTAATAAACATATAACTACCGTGACCCATAAAACTAACTTGCTGATAAGAACAATGTATCCGTTTATCAACAGAAGATCTACGTTAAACCAGGAAAATAAGCTCATAATTTATAAAGTAATTTTTCAAGCTTTTATGCTCTATGCTGCTCCAATTTGGTCTCAATGCGCAAAAACACACTTAAATAAATTACAAATATTACAAAATAAAATTTTAAAAATGGTATTAAACCTACCGTGGCACTTTTCTACCACTGAGCTACATGTTAAGGCCAATGTAGAATTAATAGCAGACAAAATAAAACGCATTGTTGATAAATTTTTTGAGAAATGTGCATGGTCTGAAAATCCCTTAATCAGGGAATTATGTTTATGATAGGTTAGTATAAGCTTTAATTAGTATGTAAGAGTAGTTTTTATTTTTTATTTTTATTTTCTTATTATTTTTTTTTTTTTACTCTCACTGGGTTTATTGTAATTAGTTTTTCTCCCAAAATTAAATATCAAAATCTTCTATTTACTTTAATGGTTAGGCCAAATTAAAAATATTATAGATGAATGAATTGTTAATTCTAGCACTAAGTCAATAAATTGTATTGTATACATTTATATATCAAACTTACAATAAATAATAATAAATAATAAAAAAGCACATTGAATCTTGGTCTTGGTCTTGCTTTTCGACAGTACATCTTGGTCTTGGTATTGTTCTTGCGAGATTGGTTCTTGTTTTTGCAAGACTTATCGTAACATTTTGGAAATTAATATATATATATATTAGGGTGCTTTTTTTCGCGACTATTTTTTTTTCAGTCCCACCTCGAAATTGTGTGGGAAATACCTAAACAAAAATTCCCTGAAAATTGGAGCCCTTAAGATTAATATTGAGTGCTCGACCAAGGCGTATAAAGATTCCTCGTATAAAATACACGTAAACTGTGATTTTTTTTTTTCTTCAAAACTCTACAGCTCAGAGGCATTTTGTGGTGTAATCTTGGTCAATGGTAGGGTTTCTTCAGAATTGAATGCTCTAAAAAAGTGTCCATTGCGGCGTAACGCTAACTCCCACCAACGAGGTAGTACGGGTCACTAACCCAATTTTTACATGAAATTCTCGTTTTTTGCCCCTATCTCGTAAATAACAAGAGCTACAGAAAATATGTTAAGTAAGGAGGTAGTGTGGAATTTTCATGTATTGAGCTAAATTGTAGAAACACTACCTCAACTTCAAAGCCCAATATCTCAAGAAATATCGAGGTTAACGATTTGGTGTTCTAGAACTTTTTGTAGGAAATTGAATTTCCTACAAGTTTGTCGTTTACATTTTTTCGCGAAAAAAAACACCCTAATACATATATACAGGGTGTCCCATAGGAATGTGTGAAAACTTATGAGCCACTATTTTTTAACAAATGTAGAAAACGGTAAAATGTAAATACTTTTTAATAAAGGACAGTCGTCATTTTTATTTCATGTCCATTTTATTATTAAAAAATTAAATCTATTTAATACAAAACAATTAATTTAAAAAAGTAGTGAAGAACGTTAGTTACTAATATATATTATATATTTTCGATATTTTAACCATCTAATTTGCCACAAATATCCATATGCTTCTAAAACTATTAAAAACATGTCCTAACGTTTCATTTGAAATGCCATTGACGATCTTCCCAATGTCTTTAATAAAATCCTCCACTGTTTTTTGGTTATTTTCGTAGCAGAGATCTTTAATGTAGCCCCATAAAAAGAAATCAAATCGAATGAAATCTGACAAGTAATGTGGCTATTCTATTCCTTTTCCCCTAGCAAAGCGTGGGTACCTTAGGCCAATAACTCGATCACCATAAAATTTATTGATGATACTTCTTGTGTGCGATGAGGTGCTGCTCCGTCTTGAATAAAAAAAAAAAAAGATTTAACGCGGCTCCTCTTTTTCGCATGAGAAAGGATTTGGTCTCTAACATCCCTTTGTACTTTTCTCCGGCGACAGAAGATTCAAAGAAATGCAGGTAGATACCTTTTATGTAGATGGTTCACATTTCACAAATATATATTATTAATAATTCACGTTTTTTACTATATTTTTAAATTAATGGTTTGTATTAAATAGATTTAATTTTTTTATAATAAAATGGACATGAAATAAAAATGACGACTGTCCTTTATTAAAAAGTGTTTACATTTTACCGATCTCTCAATTTGTTAAAAAATAGTGGCTCATAAGTTTTCACACATTCCTATGGGACACTCTGTATATACCCAATCCATACATAAATCCATTTTACGCAGCAGGTTGCGATTTCACGGCTGTAACTCTCGTATGCTTCATCTGAAATTAGAAAACAAGTTTTCTTATTCTTAAGCAGAATAGCTATGAGTTTATGCACTGGTTTTTGGTCCGATGAACGGTTTTTTAATTAAAAAATCATAAAATTAATTTTTGCAGGATTATTTTAACGTTTCGCTTGAATTCATTATCATCGACGTGTTCTCTATATTTCGATTTAGATGATGATTCATAGGTGTCATTCTTTTCAATAAAATCGAAATTTACTTCCTTCAGATGCAGTATGCGAGAGTTACAGCGCACACCGTGAAATCGCGAGGTCCGTGACGCGCTTCGCGAGATGGAGCCACCTTCGATGGGGAAAAGTTATAAAGAATATAAAGTAAAATAACAAAGGGATTATCATGAGTAATTAAGTTGTTATACATTTTTTAATTTTATACTATTTTGGGAATTTTAAAACAGATGTAACGCTTTTAATTTTATGCCTGTACTCAAAACTAGCCTGGCTTAAAATTGGTTCAAATTCAGTTCGAGTTTAGCTCGTGCTTGGTTTATGTTTGATTCTAGCCTGATTTAAGCCTGAATTAAGCTGAGCTCAACTCTGGCCTAAGTTTGTCCAAAGCTTGGCCTAAGCCTGGTTCAAGCCTCTCTCAACTTCGGTTTATGCTTGGCTCAAGTCGGTGAGTAAGTTGCTTAATATAATATTAATAAATTTAAAAAAAAATTAATTTCCTGCATTAAAAATGTCAAAAAAGACGAGTAATTTTCTGAGAATAAGCCGGTCGAAATATTGAAAGCCTTCAATATAAATGAATTTTTACTTATTATAAAAGTAGTTTATTTCATCGAGTACTGCCCATAGGGTAACTTAAGACCCCCTGATAAAAAAAAAAAACACACATATCTTCTTAAAAAAAAATCAAGACTGCTTGTCCATCCAAAGTCATAACAGGTTTTTTCCCGCCGTTCGACTCTATATACTCGATCAGGGGTTCCAACTTCCTATCTCTAAAGTTCTATTAGAAAAATCACCAAACACCTCCAGTGACGCATCCAGTATATGTGTTCAGACTCCTCTCGTCTAGCTCTTAACCTTCATACCCAGCCCAGCAGTGATATTTTTCTGTCGAGATTTTTATTGTGTAAATACACCTCAATATATGTGTAATTAAAAATGTTTCCTCATTGTGGAAGATCAGAATGACCGTTTCTACAAAATTTCATCAAAATCCGTGAAAAGAATTTAAACTCAATTTAATTCGAGATGTTTAATGTTTTTTTGGCAACTGTGAGATTCAGAAACAAATGACCCCTTCCAAAATATTCGATACGCAATTAATTCCTGTAAATAAAAGGACGGAATTCAGTAAAAAAAGTTACGCAGAATACTTTGATCATATAAAAACAGCTGCTACTGGGAGAAGAAATGTTTATTAATACTCTTTAAAAAACTGTAACAGTCAGAAACCAGTTGGTACGAAAAAAGCGGATATTCGAAAAAGTAAGCGACGTTCAAAGCTTCCACAGCTTCTTCGACTAACAGCGCTGGGTCTGGATGAAACTGATGTGGATCACTAACTCCAAGTGAAATTATTCGGTTTTTCTCAAAGTGAAATGATCTTTTGGCCAGGTAGGTACTTGTATGAGCTGCACAAAACTTCATTTACTCAACTGTCCGAGGATGTATCGAGCTCAGCGATTTCTCAGTTTCCATTTTTTGCTAATCCTGTATGCATCCGATGCACTTTTTACGTTTTATTTATTGGTTCAGGCTGATCATCTCTCTTATACTGCCGGGATGTTCGCTATTTCTCCAGCCACTCAGCACGTCAATGAAATTGATTTGTGAAACGAGATCAGCGGAAAACCGAACCTGCAAGATCACTCTCTACAAAGACGTCGGTAGTCTTCCCATTCGGAAAATTTCCTCTTCAATTTATGACTTACCTCCGGGTATACTATATATATATATTACATATCAACGCGAATGAATTCAAATGTACGCATAATCAGTGAGGAAATTATCTGTTTCACTTTAAATAAGAGCCAATAAAGTGTGCGGGTAATGAAGCTTTATTTGAAAGAGTAATAATATATAACAGCTATAATACTCGTGCACAAGGTGTTTGGATTTTATTTACCACAAAGATCATCAGTATGAAACTACTCATCTTCTCATCAATCATGCGCACCTGATTTCTTCTTGTTTTTCAAAACTTGGATTGTATAGCTTCTCACTTTATAACTCCTAGCGGGCTCAACTGTATTTGTAGATTTTAAGAGCGTCACAGTTAAATTGTTGAACAGCTAATAGCGATAAGATAAGAAAAAAAAAGAGAAAATCTAGTTGAAAACACCGTAATCGCTCTTTGAGCTTACTCATTTTTTCTTTAAGTTTTATGCATTCCACGTATTAATTTTTTATTAAATATGTTACGGACTATTATAAGATACATTATTTTCACCTGTACAGAGACGAAGCGATTTAAATTAACTAATGAACAGGTCTTAAAAAGTAATATAATCTACGCTTAACAAGAACATTCACTTTCTTTTTATTGATATACACACTCTGTCAACGAAATTTGAAATATGAAGCAAAAGTCCTGACCTGAGGAAAAATGTTTAAAAAAATTTTAATTTTAGATTACTCAATTACTTAGTTTATGTTAACCAACAGTTACCTATGTAACTGAGCATCAAAGGCACCTTTATCCATTTCTAATAATCAGAAAATAGTAATTATTAATTAAAAAATTAATAATTGTAAGTAAAGTGCAATTTTTTTTTATCGTGCCATTTTAAAGAGCACTGAATGAGTTAGACGAAATAATTTTTAGTCAGTTAATAAGGAAATAAGATTTCTGTCAATATGGGGAAAAACATTTTTGGACGACGAAATTAATAGTAGTGGAGCTCTTCACCCCCTTAACACCTCCCTATTTTACTTACAAGTGGAAAATATTTGATTTAATATTAAATCGATATTTAAATCACAGTTTTTGTATGAAGTCATAATGAAACAGTTTTGTTGTTGTTAAAGTGTACAAACAATTAAGTTGCTATTTAAAATTTGTTTATTTCCATTTATTTGGTTTCTTCTATGTATTTTATGTATCGGGTTGGCACGAAAGAAATGAGACAGTTTGTTTTTACATTTTAAATTCTAACATTTTTATTTTACTATACATTTAGTCAATCAAATACTCGCCGTGAGCATCTATGACTTCTTGCCAATGTATAGGCAAGGACTGGATGCCTGTTGCCCAGAACTCAGCGGGCCGTGAGTTGAAGAAGGTGGCTACGTTGGTTTCAACTTCATTAAAAGTGTTAAAGCGTTTATAACGCAAATCATTTTTCATGGCTCTGAATAAATGATAGTCTGAAGGGGCAATGTCTGGGGAATATGGTGGATGAGATACCGTCTCTCAGCCTAAGCCCTGCAGTTGTTGGAGGGTGGTGGATGCAGTGTGCGGGCGAGCGTTGTCATGAAGTAAAATGACATTGGCTCTTCTTCGTCTTTTTTCTTTGATAGCTGTGGCTGGCTTATCGAGCTGCGCCGCATATGTGTTAGCATTAACTGTTTCATTATGTAATAATTCATAAAACAGTATGCTCTGTGAATCCCAAAAGCAGCACGCGGTTTTCATATTGCTTTGGTTGAGTTGGTGGGTCTTCCTTTCGTGGCAGGCAGAAGGCACGGCGCGTATTGTTTTCGTAGAGAACCCACGACTTGTCCCCTGTGACCAAATCCTCCAAAAACTCCTTCTGGCGCGGTCGAAGTAGTAGCGATTGGCAGACGGCGACCCGAGCAGCACGAATGGCGGGATAAAACTCTCCTATATCCGAGCTCGTGCAGGTGATGTTCTATAGCGTGATGGCTGCAGTGGAGTTTTGTCGCTAATTCACGAGTGCTTGCATCCGGCTTCTGTTGCAGTTCACGGCGCAAATCATCATTGTCGAAAGCTGGTGGTCGTCCCGAGCGAGGCTGACTTTCGAGGCTTCGGTCTCCTGTACTGAAGCGTTTGAACCAACGAGACACTGTTGCGTGACTTGTAGTATCTGAGCCAAATGCAGTGTTGATGTTGTCTGCCGCAGCTCGCGCACTATGGCCTAACAAATAATCGTAAAGGTATAGAGTTCGAACTTGTCGCTCATCCATTTTTCTTCAAACTGACTGAATTAATTGTGCGTGCGCTTTTATATACCCCTAGGACTGAAGCACCTAGAATATTCTATAACATACTAGAATATGGTCGAAAACAATTGATTAGAAAAACAACATGAGTAGAGTATTCTAGAGTGTCTCATTACTTTCGTGCCAACCCAATACAAGAGTATTCATACCGAACTTGGGTGTGCGGTTCGACTTAATTGTACTGTGCCCATATTATTAATTAAATGTTCCCATAAAAAAAAATTAAAATTAAATTAAGTAAAATTGATTTAGACAACGAAGATATTTTCATTTAATATTTTTAATATTGTGAAATAGTATCTGATTATACCAATAAATTAATAAGTTTGTTATTGCCTTGGCCTGAAAGATTGACTTCTTGAAAAATCATATGCTTACAATTTATGTGTAACGTCATATCTGAGCTTTCATAATTCGCGACAAGGGAGAGGTAGTTTTGAAACTATTTCTTACTGAAATAACAAAGAGCCTAATGTTTGAAATGCATTTTATGAAAAATGACAATTTTTGAGTTATGACGTTATTGTATTTAATGAGCGATATGTCCCCAACATATGTTGACGTTTTCAGCGGCTTTCCTGAGTTGAAAGTTGATCGAGTTAGATTGTGCGTACAGACAGTATTAGTATAACAGTATTTCTGCAAACAAAGACCGTAGCGGGGCGTGCAGTTTCGGGGATAGGTGAATTGTTCGCCATAGCCCTTCATCGTGGGATGCAGCAAAGAAAATTACGCCAAAGAAATCTCTGCGGACTCCGCAGGAAAAACCACCAAAGCACCTGGGAAAAGAAAGTCTAAGGTAAAGCCTTTGAAGAATATCAGCATCAGTTTAATTGGGGAGAAGCCCGAGATGAAAAATGTCAGTATCCCAGAGTATATAGTCTCCCATGGAATCTCCCTGGTGGCACTGAGGGAGACTCGATGAGAGACTCGAAAATCCCTTGAGCGTTTCCGTACCAACGAGTATCTATTAACAAGAGGGGACACTCGTGACGTTTTTCCTTATCTTTTTTCGACCTTGGTACCGTTACAGGAATGAAATGGAAATTTATGCTAGAAATAGTTAGTAATAAAGAAAGCATAAGTGAGAGAAAGACAAAAATTTGGGGCGAAAAGTGGAACACTCCTGCAGGGTGCACCTCACAAAAATCTTTTATCACAAAACTTTTCTATGAACACATTACACGCTGCCTTTCCCACAGCAACACACCAAACAAATTATATTATGCTTACCCATCATTTATCTAAAGCACATTTAATTTAATTTAATTAATTGCTTCTAAGAAAGCACTTTTTTACTCAAAGACTTTTAAGCTTCTTCACATTCCCAAACAAATCAAGTCCACCCGGTACTTTTCGTAAGCGAGCAGCACACAAAAGAAATTCCGCTCGGGACCGCATTTAAAAACGCACGATGAAAAAATGTAAACAATCTCGTCCGTATTCATGCTCGGTGTGTGCTACCTGCCTCTTCTCCCTTCTCCGATTCGGCATTTCCCTATAACTTAACATTGCGAGGAGAGGTAAACTTGAGCGGCCTAGTACTGGTGCCCGGCTCGGGACCGCCTTTAAAAAAGCGTTCATAAAAAAAGCTTCAGTTTATAGCTTACGCTGTAAAAGCTGTCTGTGAGAACTTTTTGGTGACTATTTCTCTCTCTACATTTCTTATAGGTATTTACAGAGGTAGTAGCCCTGAGCTGCTTTATCTAATGGGAAATTTTGCTGGGTGTATTTGCGAGAGCTTGCATATGAGTTGGAATTTTGAGAGGGTATTAAAGTGTCCCTTCTTGTTGAAATAGATATTCTTTGTCCGTACGGGAGACTCGAGTCTCCCATTGGGAGATTCGATTTCTATATCGTCGTTGCGCGCGCAATACCGCGAAAGAGCAGTTTGTAAATACTGCGTAACAGCAAAAGGCGCAAAATTGAAATATCGCGCCTAGGGATTTTTAACATGTATAAAGATGTTAAAAATCAAATTAACCTATAATGCCCCATCCAAACTCTCCACGAGGCTATATGAGGGAACGCCAGTACGAGAGTGAGGACGGTGCGCTCGTGTCCCCTCGTCTTCCCTCGCCACGCCTCGCTGTCGCTCCGCTTTGTGTCGGTCACGTCCATCTCGTAGTAAACGTAGCGAGCAACTGAATAAATCGAGAGTGTGGATAGTTAGCCTTGAAGTTGGCGTGAAGTTTTTTCTTCCTCCTGTAAAATCGTGAAAAGGCAGATACGCGGTATATGTAAACTGCTCTTTCGCGGTATTGCACGCGCAACGACGATATGTACGATGTTGTAATTTTCTAATTCCACGAAATTCGGGAGAGTCGAAAAAAACCTGCGTCTCTCAACCACCAATTTTATAGTTCCAGTCTCCCATCCGGAGACTGTGGGAGATTCATAAAAACACTCAGGTATGCACTGGGATACTGTGGGAGACGCTGGGAGACGCTCACGGATACGCTGGGAGACGCTGAGATACTCTTGGGATACTGAACAATTTTATCTCGGGAGGGTGGGCCTTAATGGACGAAAATCAGCAATTCGAAGCCAGTAAAAGACTTCAAAGGCTCCAGAAATTCCTGGAAAATGAGGACAACTGGGGCCTCTGCGGACCGCATGGCCAGCCATATAACGGGAATGACTCGAAAGGCAACGCTGGCACCAGCCAACGGTACTAAAAAAAAGCACCGTTACACCCGACAGAATACAGGAACGAGCTTCTAGTAACAGGCCACGGCATTTGGGAGACATAGAGATGGAGGAGGACCCTACTGAAGAGGATTTAGAGGAGACTGCAGCGGGTTCTTCTCCTGATGACGGGATGACGTCAGAGTTACAACGAAGGCAGCAACTGTGGAGAACGGTGTATAACAAGAGAGTGCCGACCAATGGGAAGTCCAACCGGGCGGAATTGGCTGGCAGTGACCACATACGATCTAACGGGGAGAGCAACAATAGATTTAGCATCCTGGCCGATGACGACGCTTTAGCTTTAAATTATAGAAATAGGAATAGTATTTCGTATAACATTAATAGCACAGGTTTACAAAAAAAAAAGTTGATGTTCTTTTGACCAGACCATCTCATTTTTATGTAAATCGACGCCCTGAATCTGAATCCGAGGTCCGTTAGCCTCCATCACGTCAGGTTCAAGGTCAAATTGAGAAAAACCCACTAAATAGGTCCGAAAAAGAGGACTTATAGGTTTCTGGGGCCGTTGAATCCGAATTCGTGATTTGTTTAACTCCCAAAGGTCAGTCAGAAGTTATTTCAAGGGCATTTCAAGGTGAAATTGGAAAAAATCCACTAAATAGGTCTGAAAAAGAAGATGTATAGGATTTTGGAGTCACTGAATCCGAATTCGTGATTTGCTTAACCCCCAAGGTCAGCCAAAGGTCGTTTTAAGGGCATTTCAAGGTGAAATTGAGAAAAATCCACTAAGCGGAAAAAGTTGATGTTCTTTTGACCAGACCATCTCATTTCTATGTAAATCGACGCCCTGAATCCGAATCCGAGGTCTGTTAACCTCCGTCACGTCAGGTTCAAGGTCATTTCAATGTCAAATTGACAAAACCCCACTAAATAGGTCTGAAAAAGAAGATGTATAGGTTTTTGGGGTCACTGAACCCGAATCCGTGATTTGCTTAAGCCCCCAAGGTCAACCAGAGGTCGTTTCAAGGGCAGTTCAAGGTGAAACTGGGAAAAAATCTCGTCTTTTCTATATTTGAACTTGGAATGACTTCGAAACGACCTCAGACTGACCCTGGGGATTAAGTAAACCACGAATTTGGATTCAGCGACCCCAAAAACGTATACATCTTCTTTTTCAGACTTATTTAGTTGATTTTTTCTCAGTTTTACCTTGAAATGCCCTTGAAACGACCTCTGGCTGGCCTGGGGGGCTTAAGCAAATCACGGATTCGGGTTCAGTGACCCCAAAAACCTATACATCTTCTTTTTCAGACCTATTTAGTGGATTTTTCCCAATTTCACCTTGAAATGCCATTGAAATAACCTCTGGGAGTTAAACAAATCACGAATTCGGATTCAGCGGCCCCAGAAACCTATAAGTTCTCTTTTTCAGACCTATTTAGTGGGTTTTTGTCAATTTGACCTTGAAATGACCTTGAACCTGACGTGATTGAGGTTAACGGACCTCGGATTCGGATTCAGGGCGTCGATTTACATAAAAATGAGATGATCTGGTCAAAAGAACATCAACTTATTTCCGCTAAGTGGATTTTTCCCAATTTCACCTTGAAATGCCCTTAAAACGACCTTTGGCTGACCTTGGGGCTTAAGCAAATCACGAATTCGGATTCAGTGACTCCAAACACCTATGCATCTTCTTGTTCAGACCTATTTAGTGGATTTTTCCCAATTTCACCTTGAAATGCCCTTGAAATAACCTCTGGCTGACCTTTGGGAGTTAAACAAATCACGAATTCGGATTCAGCGACCCCAAAAACCTATAAGTCCTCTTTTTCAGACTTATTTAGTGGGTTTTTCTCAATTTGACCTTGAAATGACCTTGAACATGACGTGATGGAGGTTAACGGACCTCGGATTCGGATTCAGGGCGTTGATTTACATAAAAATGAGATGGTCTGGTCAAAAGAACATCAACTTTTTTTTTTGTAAACGTGTGTAGTCTTAACAGTAATTTTCAAGCCGATAAAGGTAGGGATAAAAAGAAGAATAGTAACTCGACTGTTGTTTCTGACAAGGCAAGGGGTGAGGGAGAACATCCGAAAAAATCAAATCAAAAAAAAAAAAAAAAAAAAAAAAAAATTCCGCCTATAATCGCTAGTCAGTGTAACATTAAAACGCTTAATGAATTTTTAAATAATAATAAAATAGAAGCTACAATAATTAATCTCAGGTCTAATATATGTTTACTCCCTTGAAGACCGTAGAATTCGTTTAAAACTATTTACTGAAGTTGGAGTGGACTGTTTTACCTCCTTTTGTTCAAATGTATTGACCTTAACTTTGATGAAAGTGATGTCAGGTCTGAGTTTGAAGTTAAATTCCCACATATTAAACCACTGAAAATTAAAAGATTTGAAACCGAGAGGTCGAGAAAGGAAGAACATGGGTTGGGCTGCTTCCTTGTACAGTTGGGTCCCGGGGAGGGTGTAGTAGAGGAACTAATAATACCAAGCTTTTCCTTAAACAGGAAGTATAATAAAAATACGATCTAGAGGTCCGATACAATTAAAATTATAAAAATTATAATATGGTAAGTGGGTTCCATATGAATTGAAAGAAACAGACATCGAACGTCGAAAAACAATTTGTGAAATGCTACTTCAAAGACAGCAAAGAAAAGGATTTTTGCATCGAATAATCACAGGATATGAAAAATTGATACATTATGAGAATCCTAAACGTAAAAAAGCTTGGGTGAAACCAGGTGAACCCGGCCCATCACAGCCAAAGAGAAATATTCACTGTGGCAAAGTTATGCTCTGCATTTGGTGGGATCAGAGAGGTGTTGTTTATTATGAGTTGCTCGAACCCTCTCAAACTATTAATGAAGAATTTTACCGACGGCAACTTATGCGTTTGAAGGGAGCCAAAGAAGAAAAACGACCAGAATATAGGCACAGTACATTAATTCTTCGACAGGATAATGCCAATCCACATACCGCTCAAGTCGTGAAAAGATGTTTAGATGGACAGAACTGGGAAGTGCTATTCCACCCGCCATATTCGCCAGACATAGCTCCTTCGTATTATCACTTATTCCGAACAATGCAGTCAGATCTTACGGGAGAACGCTTCACTTCATATGAAAGTATCAAAATTTGGATTGATATAATTGGATCAGCTCAAAAGACCAGGATTTTTTCATGCAAGAAATACGTAAATTACCTGAAAGATGGGCGAAGATGCTGCCAATGGAGCATACTTTGAATAAACTTTTCTTTAATTCTCTAAAAAAGCAAATGTGTTTTATTTTAACAAAAAAGGCCGGAATCATATTCACACACCCAATATCTGCAATTCTATAATTTCAAACATCGTGTTCGGACGACAATGATGGATTGTTATTTAAAAAAAATAAAAAAATTAAATATTTTCCTGTTTTACAACATTTCGGATAAATTGTTGTTAATAACGCTTAACCACTCAAGCATATACCCTTATGAATTTATGTTAATTGGTTTTCAATAGTATAACACTCAGGTATTGTTATATTTGTGGTAAAATAATAAACCTTAAAATCTAACATGTACAAACAGCAACCACTTTTTAATATGTAATCTAACAGCATACATTGGGGATTATCTACTAAATTAATGATAGTAAGTGATGGTTAGCTTTTCAGGGTTAGTTATCACGAAACGAGTTTATAGAACGTTCCAAGAGAACGAATTAATTGGGCCGTGATCTGCTCCCTCAATATGTGACTAAAATCTAAACTAATTCAAAGTGATTTGACATGAGTAAATCCTTCAGATATCAGTCTACAGTAATATATGATGTAATTGACAGCAACACTTAAGAGTGACTTATCTAGTTACCATTTTGTCAAAATATTAAACTTGTAGAAAAGTATTGCCCCCAAAATTACGAAGCATTCGGAGATTACACAATTAGTTTTCTCCTTCGTATAACAAGGGGCGAGGCTACATACCTTTTCTATTAAGACGCACCTTAGCCACAGAGGCGCCATAACCCGCAGCATTTGAAAGTGAGGTGATTTGTTGTTCTTTCTAAAATCGAATAAACCGATAAGCATTGTCAAACATTTCGGTGACAAACATTTATTAGACAAGACGGTAATGGGTCGAGCTGATAACCACAACCCAATCCAGCCACTTATTGCTTAGGGCTCATACGCAACTCCAACTCGGTAAGGCGTTAGCTTGATGACTTGTTAAAATATTTGCATGCCAACTGAAATCAAAATTGAAGGTGGTATCGATCGAAATCACCATCAACCTTAACCCTAGGCAGATTTGAGAGACAGTAAAGTTTCGTCACCGAGAAATTCTTATTCGGTGTTTTCGCTATCGGTGGCACACAGATTAAATGCAGCTGGAAATGAAATGACGTTGCTGATTCAGGGTGATAGTTCGCTCGATAAACGATCACCATTTGTGGTTAATTTGGATCGAAAAACAACGAGGGTCTAACCTTGTTGTGCAAACATCAAAAACCTCTAAGAGCACCACTAGTTGGAAAAAAAAAATTTCATTGATGGATTCAATGAGCAGCGAGTGCCAGACGAAGGCGAAGGAGCTCATGAATCATGGCACTAACGACCTTAGGTAATTAATTTCCGTCCTCCGAAGAAAAATGAAGAATACCTCGATTTTATTATTGTGATTGATACGTGACTCCACGAGCTGGTGAGTGATGGAATCACGAACCACCGTTGACGGATGAATGAAAAGATCGCGAAATGCTATTGCAGCGTTTGCAGCGTTTTTTCCGAATACGCCATATAGAGGCCGATCAGCTATCGAAGCTTTCTGCCGCTTAATTATGCTACTAGAGCATCTCTGTACATGTTGCTGTTTCGCTGGAAGCGGCGGTTTTTTCGCATGCTAACAGATCTTAAGTTTTGATCTTGAACCGTTTATTAAGTCACAATTAGGAGCTCAGATAGATTATCGGCGATTTTCCTCATCATCTAATCGTCTTTTTTCGCGAACGCGGTATCAATTGTTCATTCATTTATCGCAGCTTGATGGTGGCGACCGGACGTTTTTTAGCCAATATAATAATTGTTTTGAAAAAAGAACCCCAATTGCACGTCAATTACTCGAGGTGCGTGCAGTCCGTAAAAATAATCTTACGAAATTACAGCAGCCCACCTAGATTAAATGGAATGTCAGTGATTGTCTTTGGAAGAGATGTGCTGTCAGAAATGTGGGCAGATGGCTTGACCCTCTAACGCAGCATTTCAAAAAGTCGCACTTTCTTGCCGATTTATTTCGTTTGGGCCAAGCTCAAAAATTGTCCTAACGTTGCTTAACAGCTAACCCATCTGTCCACTCGCTACTATCTTGCTGTCCATCTGAATGTCTATCAGAGTGAATCGATTATTTAATTCTTCTGAAGAGGAGGTAATTATAGACCATGGAGATAAAAGTTTTTCTGCCTACCTCATTCGTGGCTTACCTATCCTCGGTTTACCTTGAATGCATGGTGCGCATTGGTTGAGTGTTATCTCTTGTTGGAAGCAATGATCTTTCAATCCAATTATCGGACCTTCAAATGTCAAATTTAAAATTGCGGATGCAAGCATCAATAGCCTGAGGTATTTGTAGGATGGACATTCATTTTGGAATTTATCGATTTACAAGAATTAAAAAATATTTTCTTTCTTTAACTCTCAAACGGACAGAAGAATCTTTTGAACTAGATTTGTGAAATATGTGGGATGCTAGAATATTCAAAGCATTCAAAAAAATCAGTAATATATGTTAATGTTATGTTAATGTGTAAAGTAAATTTAAAAATTATATTATAAATAATACCTTGCTGCCCAAAAAATAAAAAACACAAGGGGATAATATTTTACGACTTTGACGGCTTCGCCGCAATGAAAAATAAGCTCATGCTGTTGCTGAATCGCGACAGATCATATATAATGGGTGGGCTATTTGTTGGTTTCCTAAATTACATGTTGTTTTGACGCATACAATTCTTTTGCTCTCAGTAATATAGTATGATTTGGTACGAAATAAATTCAATGATTTACACTTGTACAACGATGGGAAATATTGAAAACTTATTTCCAAAGCAAGGAACAGGGTTTTCTACCCCTTTTCTTACCTGGACATGTATCGTTTTGAAATAAGGTGGGCATTGCAATAAAAATAAAAGATAGGTGATTGATAAATTACATGAATTTCGGAGATAATTTGGGGAAATCTCGAATTTTGTTTTCAGTTTCGCAACTGAGTAGGACGTATATCAAAATTGTTGACATTTTTGGAAAGGACATTGGGATAGTAGTATTTTTCGTGAGCTTGATTTCGCCGCGTTCAAAAAATAAAAATAAACTATTGACGTATACCTATACCACGAAAATTTCTTTATGAATCACCCTACAACTCCCAAACGGTTGAGATTTCCTTCGCTGTCTTTGTTTTGGTGAGATCTTTCACCACACTTATTTTGGTATGCGCTATGTGAAACACATTGCGTATATTGAATTTTCATCATGAAACGATAAACCTACTTTTGCTAAATAATTGCATATATAAGGTGCCACAATTATATAAGTTTCTAATTAGTATTAAGGAGATTTAAGTACACGGACAATTCACATGAATTTATTTTAATTAAATAGGCAACTTCTTAGCTTGGTAGAAATTTAAATAAAAGCACTGGAGAAATCACTACTGCAGCAGCTTGTGCCGCTATTGCAGCAACAATGAAAGATTTAAACAGATTTAAGGAGACACTCATTCACAATTATAACAATTTATTGTAAAATATTTAAGATTTACGGGCTGCAAAACTCTTGGCAAACTGCCTTAGCATTTGAGGAATATTTAATACTTCTTCACAGGGAAAAATGCAATGTTTTCAGATCACATTACGATAATTGCGCGCTAGTCATGCCTTGCTACGAGCCCCATCTAGAATCTACTTGCCCGGAATGCACTGTCTGGCGCGGCGTAATTGATCCGCAAGTGCGTATGGGGATAAATTATGAAAATACATAGTGATTTAATCTGTTCACGAGATGTAAATAACTGTAAACTGTGGGAGAAGAGAGCGGGGAGTGGGAACGCTACAAATGAATTCTGGTGGCTATCCGACAGCTACTTAAATTGAAAGAAATTGCGATTAACTCCAGCATTGTTTACAATACAAAGCGAAAAAAGAAAATGGGAGAAACTGAAGTTAAAGTGTTTTGATTAATATTTTTATGAGAATTGGGATCTTAAATATCGATCTGAAATATTTATAAAAAAATGTATCTTCCAGTAGTGTTGTTTTGTAAATGTTGTAATTTTCAGAATGATAATCATTATACCTGCACAGGAATGAGAAAAATCTAAAGAAATATAATTTACCAAAGTGGGTGCCGAGAGAAGCGTATGTAAAACTTGGTGTATCTAGGCGTATTCAGTATTATTAATACCAAAAACAGTTGTTCATTAGTATGGGGTTGGCACGAAAGTAATGAGACACTCTAGAAAACTCTACTCATGTTGTTTTTCTAATCAATTGTTTTCGTTTGAAGAAAAATGGATGAGCGACAATTTCGAACTCTATACCTTTATGAGTATTTGTTAGGCCATAGTGCGCGAGCTGCGGCAGACAACATCAACACTGCATTTGGCTCAGATACTACAAGTCACGCAACAGTGTCTCGTTGGTTCAAACGCTTCAGTACAGGAGACCGAAGCCTCGAAAGTCAGCCTCGCTCGGGACGACCACCAGCTTTCGACAATGATGTTTTGCGCCGAGAACTGCAACAGAAGCCAGATGCAAGCACTCGTGAATTAGCGACAAACTCCACTGCAGCCATCACGCTATAGAACATCACCTGCACGAGCTCGGATATAGGAGAGTTTTATCCCGATGGACACCTCATGCCCTCACAGACGCCACTGGTGCTGCTCGGGTCGCCGTCTGCCAATCGCTACTACTTCGACCGCGCAGTAAGGAGTTTGTGGAGGATTTGGTCACAGGGGACGAGTCGTGGGTTCTCTACGAAAACAATACGCGCCGTGCCTTCTGGCTGCCACGAAAGGGAGACCCACCAACTCAACAAAAGCAATATCAAAACCGCGGCGAAAAAGTTCTATTGTGCTGCTTTTGGGATTCTCAGCTGTTTTATGAATTATTACATAATGAAACAGTTAATGCTAACACATATGCGGCGCAGCTCGATAAACTAGCCACAGCTATCAAAGAGAAAAGACGAAGAAGAGCCAATGTCATTTTACTTCATGACAACGCTCGCCCGCACACTGCATCCACCACCCGCCAACAACTGCAGGGCTTAGGCTGGGAGACGGTACCTCATCCACCATATTCCCCAGACATTGCCCCTTCAGACTATCATTTATTCAGAGCCATGAATGATTTGCTTTAACACTTTTGATGAAGTTGAAACCTACGTAGCCACCTTCTTCAACTCACGGCCCGCTGAGTTCTGGGCAACAGGCCTCCAGTCCTTGCCTTTACGTTGGCAAGAAGTCATAGATGCTCACGGCGAGTATTTGATTGACTAAATGTATAGTAAAATAAAAATGTTAGAATTTAAAATGTAAAAACAAACTGTCTCATTTCTTTCGTGCCAACCCGATATGTAATACACTTTTCTTAATTAAAATAGACATATTATTTCTCTAAAACGAACGATTGCTAAATTCTGCATTAATTTTTGAAAGTACCTTCGAACATCTACAACAAATTATATTTCCATCAAATAGATAGGTAAATATATAGATAAAAGAATGTGGCCAAGCGATGTGCCAAATAATTATGCCGCACCTTTTTTAGTGCTCTTTTTGGGTAGGAAATGAGTTTAAGGAATACATACTTGGTGCATTCACTGGAAGTATGAGGCCAAGCACAACATAAGGAAGTATAATTGAAATAAACATTTCATACAATAATACAAATTAAAAAGTAATAAATACAAATAATATAAGAATATGCACTCGAAAATTGAGAGGACACATGAAAAAAGTCCAGAACAATGAAAAAAAAATTCTTTATTGCAACTTATATTAATATAATAACAAAATATTGTACACCGTACGGAAGACTGCAGTTTATGTGATAAAATGAAAAAGTAACAATATAAATTATTTGTCATTCGGAACAAAAAAAAACCTATTTGTTTCTTTAAGTCAACATTTTTATAAAGACACAAAATTGAGAGAGCATCTATAATCTAAAAACTAATACTTTGTATGCCCTCTCTTAGCTTTAATAACAGCATTTAAACGTCTGTTCACAGTTTTAACTAATTTTTTTTTAATTTTTTTCAATCAAATTCCATCCATATTTTTCCAACTCTCGAAGGAAAATTTCTTTGTTCTTTCCTTGCTCCCTTTTTATATTTTGTTCCATCAAACCCCATACTATTTCTATGTTGTTGAGGTCCAGACTTTGAGGGGGCTTATCTAAAACCCGGATGTTGGTATCTTTCAAGAACATAAACTAAGATGTTTGGGATCATTGTCTTGTGGGAATATGAATTTTGATCCCAAGCCCATTTTTCAGCTGACTCTTCGAAATTCTCATTCAAAATTTGAATATAAGAGTATGGCGTCATTCGTCCTGGTACTGGGAGTAAATTTTCCACATCTTTATAGGAAAAGCATCCCCATACCGCCTTCATTTTTCATGGTAGGACAAAGAAATTTGTCTTCGAGAGCTGTATTTGGTTTCCTCCAAAATCGTTGCTTATTCCTCTTGCCAAAGAGCTCGAATTTGCTCTCATAACTCCAAATTATCCTTTTGCAAAATGACAAAGGCTTTTTAAAGAATTTTTTCGCAAACTTAAATTTGTTTTAAAAGTTAACAATTGTTTATTAGAGTTTTTTTTTCGCTGTGCCTGACTACGCAAATAACCTGCGTCTAATTGTCTTCTTTGAAACGTCTAATTGTAGATCCTCTATAATTTGTTGACGAGTAACGGTTGGTTGTTTCTCGGATTTTTGAATTATCATTTTGTCTTCTCTGTTGGTTGTCCATTTTTTTCTTCCACTCCCAAATAAATTCTTCACAGATCTAGAGTTTTTAAATTTGTTCCAAATTTTTTCAACTGCTCTTTTTGAGACATTGTATTTTGCTGCTATTGTCCGATATGTTTCACCTTCTTCTCTACTTTTAACAATTAATTCTCGCACTTGTTAGCTGATTTCTATTCTTACAGACATTTTTCTCAGATAAATGTTTCAATAAAAAAAAAATAATATCCTGTTTTCACTTCAAGTCTTTTTAAATTTAAATAAACTTTTGATGGACAACAACTTTTAGCTAAATGTCTAATGACGACCTACTAAATGCAATACAATAAAAAAGCATGTTAGCGCAAACAACACTTAAATAACCGTTATCTTGTTGGAAATGCAGATGTGCTCTCAATTTTACCTCTTTTAAAAAATTTGAATTGAAGAAAACAACAAATTTTTTAGTTTAAAGTGGCAAATAATTTTTTAAATCTTTAAGTATATTGTTTAATCACATAAACCCCGGTCTTAAGTCCTATGTAAACATTTTTGCTATTAGATTCATAAATACTACTAGAAATAAGAGTACTTTTGCTTTATTTCTTCTGATTTTTTACGTTTGTCCTCTCAATTTAGCCCCCGACTGTATAAACATACCATAATATAGCTAAAATCACTTTCTAACTATAAACACATTATTACAAATTAAAAATACAGCAATAAATAATGAAAAAATACCGGCAATTGGGCTTTTTTTACGAATTTTTCTACGTTAGATGCCGAGCATAATAAACAAAAAAAATTTAACATTAGAAAACTATAAATAACAATTCCAAATTTTTTTGCTTTTAAATAATTTGCCTGTCAAGCAATTTAGGTTATATAAATTAAATACAATGTAAAAATTGACTTCCGTTAAAACGTAAGTAACGTGTTTGCGACCAAGCTTCATAAAAGTGCCCCATCTACCATTTGTAATTATTCATTTCCGATTGTAAATCCGTAATCAGCAACCACTATAAATTTAATACTTTTATTATAAAAGTTTGAATACATTTAAAATATATGTGCGCCTTATTGAATCTGCCATGTTTAATTATTCATTTACGATTGTAAATCCGTAATTAAGAACCTCCAAAATTTTTACTTATTGTTGTTTTATATAAAAATTGATGTGTCCATGTTGGACCCGCCATTTTGTATTTTCTGAATCTAACATCAGATTCGTAATTGAGAAGCTTTTTTAACAAAAACCCAAAATCACATCAACTTTATCTTTCAAAATTGTATGTAAAAAAAAAATTATTTAATAAAAAATAAGGGTTTCCACCCCCGGCAACCGGATTACTTATAAACGGTTAGTCTATTTATGAGACATCATTTCCATTTTGTTTCATTCGGAAAAATTCATTAGAACTTGAAATATTTAGAAAATACTGTTTTTGGGGGTAAACTTTAGGGGTGGTTTTCATGCCATAAATATGTTTTTCCGCCGATAAAAAAAAAAAAATACTTGCTTCTCATTTTTCGATACTCTATATTATAATTCAATTTTATCCAAATCGGTGAGACGCACCTGAGGACCTTTCCTCCTCGATACATATTAACGATGCTTTGGTGTTTCTACGCAATGAAATATTTATTTATTATAATCATAAGTTTAGCAAAAGCATTTCAAATTTTCTTATGAAAAGACACGTGTGATATATTAGAGGAACTTAGGCTAATGTGGGCCACCCTTATTTTTCTATTCCCAAAGCTCAAAATATAAATCTGATGTTTGCATGAAATTTGAAGGTTATTATGAAAAATAAGGAAAATCAAACAGAAATTTCAAAACAAAATACAATAATCCGTCCTTTCAATTTAGTAATCTGGTCTAATTGTTAATGCCGATTTGGTTGGCACGAAAGTTTCGTATATTTTAATTGTTTTGAATAAAATGTGAGCCTATTAAAAACTAACTATTTCTTCTGGCTGCCGCCGAAAGGTTATTTGTTTTCTTACAGCCTCTTGTCAGAGCGACACAAATTAAATGCGAATTTAAAGCAGTGTTAATAGGTAAAATTGCTCGCGGATAGTTCATATTTAATTTGGGTCTGAAAATATATTAACAAACTGACTTCAGATTCTGAAATATCTGGCCAGTTAGCGTGAAACCGATAGTAATAGAATTTCACATTGTTTAACCTTTCTTAAAATCCAAGCGGCACTGAAACGGTCGAATGGTGATAAAGTGTTAAACTGTTCTATTATCGCTACTTTTACCCCTCATATCTTAGAACTCTGTCATGAACTCAACTTGAATCTTCTCCACGAGTAGTATTTTATTGTAGGCTTTCATTTAGCACACATTTCGACTTCAAAATCAAGGTTTAGAAAACAGGCGATATTTGCGGTCACTCTTCATTGCAGTTACTCATAGGTATTTTTTTTGATACTAACAATTTCGCGAAACTCTATTTCCCGTTCTGTATTTGTTTTTTAGGCATTTTCAATTAAAATACATTTAAATTAATATGAAATGTACAGAATGAATGAATTTTGCTTTGAATCTTAAAAATTTACAATACTGGCAAGCTTTTAAATTAATTAATTGTAATTGGTGATTGTTCGTGGATGTACTGTTAAATTAAATAACATTATCTTATTTTATGCTTGTTGTAATGCTATTTTGGCAGGTTTACGTAGTCGTTGCCTAAAGGTTTTTAAGTGCCCAATAATACCAAACAAAAAAAACTCTTGAAACTGAACTACTATTAATCGAGGACAATACCCTGATTTTAAATGACTTACTTTTTGTCAGGCCCCACTGGCTGAAATGCATTTGAAATTATAGGATCTTTTGAGTAATTAAAATGTCTTCTGAGCAATCTCTTACAGAGATTATTATGAATCTGACGAATTAAATCACTGCCAATTACTTTCATGCAAAATGTCATGGAGAGTGCTTATCTGTCGAAAACATTAATTTAAATGAACACAATCTGTTTTCACTCGACAAGGCATGAATATAATCGACACACTCTAAAAATTTATTTCGGTGTGAATAGTGAATGGCCCTGCGCAGAGGTCACAGCGGCCCACGTTTTGCACAGTAAACCTCAGCTTTTAATTCGATTTCAGGACATTTTAATTACAGGTATCGCTCGATTCGATACCGCCGCCATAGCGATTCGCATAATTCAACCAGAAATATTTATTTATGCAGCAATGCAGCTCTTTTACCTGTCATCGTATAGTGCCTGTAGATAACCGATCTTCCGCCTTAAAGTAACAACATGATAAGCCATTTTCGCATAAATATTTGGAAACGACACGTCCAATTAAAACGTAATTTCGAATTGGGTTTAAGTTTAGGTGAAAATATTATGACTATTCTCTATTAAGCTAGTTCGGCATTCCTGGGGCGGGATACGGCGGAAAAGAAAAGAAAATGCATTCCAACTTCGCGTTTAGCAGTTTTACCTTTATCAGAAAACACTATTATATTGCATTCTCGTTTATTCGTTAGTTTTCTGGTACTTCTGCACGTGCTTGCTCTGTAAAATATCGGGTTGGCACGAAAGAAATGAGACAGTTTGTTTTTACATTTTAAATTCTAACATTTTTATTTTACTATACATTTAGTCAATCAAATACTCGCCGTGAGCATTTATGACTTCTTGCCAACGTATAGGTGAGGACTGGATGCCTGTTGCCCAGAACTCAGCGGGCCGTGAGTTGAAGAAGGTGGCTACGTAGGTTTCAACTTCATCAAAAGTGTTAAAGCAAATCATTTTTCATGGCTCTGAATAAATGATAGTCTGAAGGGGCAATGTCTGGGGAATATGGTGGATGAGGTACCGTCTCCCAGCCTAAGTCCTGCAGTTGTTGGCGGGTGGTGGATGCAGTGCGCGGCGAGTGTTGTCATGAAGTAAAATGACATTGGCTCTTCTTCGTCTTTTTTTCTTTGATAGCTGTGGCTAGTTTATCGAGCTGCTCCGTATATGTGTTAGCATTAATTGTTTCATTGTGTAATAATTCATAAAACTGCATGCCCTGAGAATCCCAAAAGCAGCACAATAGAACTTTTTCGCCGCGGTTTTGATATTGCTTTGGTTTAGTTGGTGGGTCTTCCTTTCGTGGCAGCCAGAAGGCACGGCGCGTATTGTTTTCGTAGAGAACCCACGACTCGTCCCCTGTGACCAAATCCTCCAAAAACTCCTTCCGGCGCGGTCGAAGTAGTAGCGATTGGCAGACGGCGACCCGAGCAGCACGAATGGCGTCTGTGAGGGCATGAGGTGTCCATCGGGATAAAACTCTCCTATATCCGAGCTCGTGCAGGTGATGTTCTATAGCGTGATGGCTGCAGTGGAGTTTTTTCGCTAATTCACGAGTGCTTGCATCCGGCTTCTGTTACAGTTCACGGCGCAAATCATCATTATCGAAGGCTGGTGGTCTTCCCG
The DNA here is from genome assembly GCA_949715965.1 of Dysmachus trigonus. NCBI lineage: Eukaryota > Metazoa > Arthropoda > Insecta > Diptera > Asilidae > Dysmachus > Dysmachus trigonus. The sequence continues at coordinate 30,586,667 of OX454321.1, read as the reverse complement.
AGCGAGGCTGACTTTCGAGGCTTCGGTCTCCTGTACTGAAGCGTTTGAACCAACGAGACACTGTTGCGTGACTTGTAGTATCTGAGCCAAATGCAGTGTTGATGTTGTCTGCCGCAGCTCGCGCACTATGGCCTAACAAATACTCGTAAAGTTATAGAGTTCGAACTTGTCGCTCATCCATTTTTCTTTAAACTGACTGAATTAATCGTGCGTGCGCTTTTATATACCCCTAGGACTGAAGCACCTAGAATGTTCTATAACATACTAGAATATGGTCGAAAACAATTGATTAGAAAAACAACATGAGTAGAGTTTTCTAGAGTGTCGCATTACTTTCGTGCCAACCCAATACCATGTCTTTAGTTCCCTATAACTCTTGGCCATACCAAGCCATATATTCCGTGAGGAATAGCGGTATCATGGCTTCATTGGAACAGCATATTGAATGCGATCGTTCCGTAATTAACACTAGAACTACCGGCGCTCAAGCTTGTAATTTTGATAATTTTTGGTACCTTTAAAGTAATATGCTTTCACATTTAAATTAATAATTATAAATGGAAATAGGTTCGCGATATGTCGTAATTTTGAACCTTAATAAGATTTGGTATTACTCTTAAGAGATATTTTCAAAAAATATGATTAATTCAAGCAAGAAATTTAGTACCGGTCAATTTGACCGGTCTTGGTAGTTCTAGTGTTAATCGAATTTCGCCTTATTTTTTCTCTGACCATACCACAAGAAAACAATTTTTTTGTACATATCACCCAATGATTTCGAGTTGCAAGGATGAAAAACTTTACACGAGGATATCGAATACTAATGTTTAACATTTTTAATTTTCAGTGACGTAGAAAAACTGTAACAAAAGTGAGACTTGCGTCCCGTACCATGAACTACAATATTTTATTGACATTACAGCCAACATCACCATTTAACTGAATATTCTTGGACCTCAAAATTAGTTTTATTGGTATAATTGGTATAATATTTTAATTATTTTAATAATTATAGGACCTACGCAAATATGAGGGCGTTAGAATGAAAGTGGTCTAAGTCAGGGAATTACACAAAATGAGTTAGGCATACATGTGTGTTCTGCAGTAGTGCTTCTATTTTTACATAATAGTCCTGGAGTTATTACTCGTCCAGAAGTACTTTCAAGGAGGACCACGCAATAAATAAATGTTAATAATGCAGACTTAATTTTGTATAATTGTCTCAATAAAAGCTTTAATATCTCCAAACTACGTTTATGTTACTTAGACTACTTTTATTCGAACCCCCTCATATAATCATGGCCAGTTTTTCTGTAAACTTGGGGTAAACTAGTAAACCCAATTTTTCATTACTTTAGATTTAGTATCTTAGTTAATGGACGGGAGCAATAACAATAGCTCTAAAAGTACTTTACAATAAATTAAAAAAATGTTTTTTTGAAACCTTAAATTAGACTTTTAAATCGATGACCGATGACAATTTCTTCGCGAATATAAATTTTCAGGCAATTATTTTTTGTTGTTGGGAAATAAAATTAATAAAAAGTTATAAAAGGGTAGTTGTTGAATGGGTTTCGACCGTATAACCTAATTTTGAAATTCTCCACATAAGGCACAGATTTTATGCAATTTGAAAAAAATGTAGAAAAAAATTTCTGATAGCCACAGCAAGTATGGATGAGTTTGTTTGTTGTTGGGACCATAGTTGACTTAAAAGTTTTTTAAATTAAGCTGTCCTAATATCATCTCCCCATTCTCGTAGTAGAATTGTTTTACGGTAGGCAATAATCCTGTCTCAACTGTTCATGACCTTTCACTAAGACTCAGTTTAATTGTCATACTTTCTCCCTTGAAACCTGCTTAACGTCTTAAACAATTATCGCTTATAGTACACACACAGCACCATCTGTCATTGCATAAAACAATTTTATATTCTGGACTGCCTCCTGTTTCGCGGAAGAGTTCAAATGAATATCTTAGGCAAGCAGATGACAACAGATATCTGAACGAAATTGAATAATCTAATGAGAAGTATTGGGGTAATCGGACAAAGGTTTTGTTCGCTCGGCGTACTATATGTAGAAAACGACGAGTTGCCTACCTGTAAAGTCCGCACCGCTACTACTAAGATACAATGACGTTGGCCGCATTTCGATGCTAGAACTCGACCGACCACCCACGGCAGCTAAAAGTAATAATATACAGCCTACTGAGAAAAGGTCCTCAAATATGACTGAGATAAGACAACGGCAACACAATGCACGTCCAGGCCGAGCAATGTCTCAGAAGAGGAGTAGAGGAGTTGTATAAAAATTGCATGCCATGCCTTTCCTTAATGACACGGGAGTATACCCAAAGGCCATCGAAGCATCAGAGGGCGATCATACAATTAAGCAGGCGACGTAATATACCCGACGGGCCAGCCGCGGTGCGCTGGTTATCTATTCAGTTTGGCCCCAAAGATTAGGTGGAATTTACATAAGTTCAATGGAGTATCATACCACACCTTTTATTAATTATTGAATTTTTCGTTAGGTGATTGCACGGTGGATACTGATTGACGGCCGTCCTATGCTGACTACTTCGTGCTAATGAAAAGTCACACTCCCTGATTTAACTACTTGCTCCGATAACGCCCAGCAGTTATTACTATGTATGCTAAATGGCCTCAGCACTTCGTTGCATATCTCAAAAACGAAAGAAGCGAAGAAATCGAATACTTACTGTCAAGTCTATGTTGGTAAAGTGAAGATTTGTGAACTTTAATTAAATTAATATCGTGCATATGAGAATGGCTGAGAAAATCGTGAACTCTTCTTTTTATAATATACCATAAAATGTGCAATGGCAGAACATTTACAGGGGCTTTTTGGGAATGTAAATTATTTCTCGTGGTCGTCACGATGGGAGGAAAGTACACGGCTGTTAAAAAGCCTGGAGAAATTTTCCATTTTGTGAAATGAATGTTATATGTTTACTCCACAATTCGATAAACGCTAATCTAAAAAGTCCATTATCCGCTCACCCATGCTCAAAATTGTGACCAAACAACGATGATATAAATTTGCTCGCGGTACCTTTGCCGCAACAGCACTTATAAATAACTTGTGTATATCACATATCTCGCCGTGAGTGCTGGCCGAGTTGCTATTAATTATGGGTTTCTAATTATTGCTCGTAAAATTTACGTGTGTCCCAATATCACCTACTGTCGTCTAAATGAAGTACTTAAGTCGTTAATGTCGTAAAGCGCCGGAATATGTATATCAATCTAATACCGCTGGTAGACTATATTTGCTAGAATCTTATACTTACTACTTGTTAGAAGATCTCCTGGACAGCGGGGCATTTTAATCTGAACTTTCTTTTATTTTTAATATGGGTACTTCCTCTTTTTTGCTTTCAGGGGCGTCAGGTAAATTTTTAAAATAATAATTTTGAAAGTTCTCAGGGTATAACAAAAATTCTCCTTGAGCAGTCATTTCTTTAGATTATTGAGACAGTCTTAAATATATTTAGTTATTATGTGTAATTATAATTAACCAGTAATGAGTTTTGAAGGTCATCCGTATGTCACAATTATTCATCTTATGGAGTGTACTGTTCCGTGAAACCAGTGAGCAGTTTTATTCACTTTTACTTACTTTTTATATATTCGGTGATCTTGGAAATTTGAGAAAAAATTGGTGAAATAAATACAGTTTTGAATTGCTGAATGGCTTATTTACATTTAAAATATTTATAAAGTTATATTTTCAACTTGAAAAGGGTTTGCATTGAAATGAAATGAATCCTTCAATTTTTTTGATACGATACTTTTCCGCAAACTTGGTAAAAAAATTGTCATTCGTTTTTTTTTTTCTTCATTGGCTCTGTTGCCTTTTGATGCTGGTGTAGAGTTAAGTAAGAGATGAAAACTCACATGGAATGAGATGTACGGTATATGAGGTCTTATTAGATTGCATGATTCTTTAAAACTGCATTACTTTTGTTAAAAGAACCGATACCTTATTTATCTTCTTTAAAACTTAAAATACCAGTTTCTACATATTAATACATGGAACATCCACTAGTTTCTTTTCAAAATACTTTAACGTAAAGACTGTTCAATATATTTCAAAGTTTGTAATGTTGGCAAGTTATACTTTGATATCGCAAAGTGTAAGGTAATGTCATTTCATCGCAAGATTAATGATCTGCTTTTTATATAAAATAAATAATAATAAAAAGTATGTCAAGTAAATATGTCATTTACTAATCATATTAAATTTTTCGTTACAAAGATATTTCAAGCTGTAACACTTTTAAACGGAATACTAAAGACTTTAAAGTTTATGGTGGGGATATAAACTCTTTTGTCAACATATTTTACATTTCTGTGCTTTAATATGCTTCTTCAATATAGTGTTCTTATTATCAGATTCCTATAAATAAATATATTATAATTAAATCGATACAGAGTAATTGCACTATTTGTTGATGATAAGTAAATTTTGCTAAATCTTTGCTAAAAATCTGCATTTGCTGCAGGAGCTACATGGTGGGCCATCTAACGTTTGGAATTGGAACTATAGGTTATTTTGAGGTTGGAAGGTTTGATGACATTTCCGATGTGACAGAAAGTTAGTTTTATGTTTGACATTTATGAAATGGGTCGCTTTTCGCTTGAACACAGTTGGGAAATATTAAAAACTTATTTCCAAAGTGGTGAGTCGTCTTCTCAAACTTTAAGAAATTTACGGAAAAAATTTGACAAAAAGGATGTGCCAAAAACGCAGTTTGGGGATCAATTTGTGAAGCGAGTTCGTAAAACTGGATCGCTGTTGGATAAAACAACCCGTACTCGTCCAGTGCGCTCAACCGAAAACATCGCTGCTGTTGCTCAGAGTGTGCGTGAACAACCATCAACATCAACTCGTCATCGTTCTCAAGAATTGAACATTTCACGCACTTCTTTGAGAAGAATTTTGCATAAAGATCTCGGTATGAATGCGTACAAAGTTCAATTAGTGCAAGAGCTGAAGCCGCATGACCATCCGATGCGTTTTCGGTTTGCTCAATGGGCCGAAGACCGCTTGATCGAAGATGGGAATTTTTACAGAAAAATCATCTTTTCAGATGAAGCTCATTTCCATCTCGGAGGATACGTCAATAAACAAAATTGTCGTATCTGGGGCTCAGAAAATCCACACGTCATCGTGGAGAAACCAATGCATCCACAACGAGTGACTGTCTGGTGCGGATTTTGGTCTGGCGGCATTATTGGGCCATTTTTCTTTGAAAATGAGCAAGGAAATGCCGTTACAGTGAATGGCAATCGCTACCGCGCCATGCTAAGCGATTTTTTGTTTCCCAAAATTGAAGAGTATGACATAGACGACATTTGGTTTCAACAGGACGACGCAACGTGCCACACAGCCAACGTAACAATTGATCTCTTGCGCACTGTTTTCGGAAATCGTATAATCAGCCGAAATGCTGATGTCAATTGGCCACCTCGAAGCTGCGATTTGACTCCGTTAGACTTTTTTTTGTGGGGAGCCGTTAAGGACAGGTGTTACGCTAACCATCCAGAGACGACTGACGACTTGAAACGTGAAATTGAAGTTCCCATTGACGAAATAGAGGCCCAAACAATCGAAAATGTACAAAATAATTGTACTGATCGAATGGGGTATTTGAATGATGTTGTCTTCCATTCCTAAATGGAAAGGTTCAACCTTTCTAATAAACTCATAACTTTGAAAAAATATTCATTCGTTTTTTTTTATAGCCGATTCAAATTCCAAATCTTAAATGGCCCACCCTGTAAAGCAATCACCACTAATTTATGGAAAGAATTAGCAACTTAGCAAAATTCGACTCGATTCGGGTTTATTATTGTTAGGTAATGATACGGAGTTTATTTTGCATTTTTAGATACTTTTTTCTTAAGAAAGATGAAAAGGTATTTTTGTATCCGGAACTTTAATTTTTTCTAAGTACTACACAATTGTATGCGGGCTCTGGGTTACCGTAACTCAGTGCGGCCGTTGAGGGTGTAGCCGCATTATGCATCACAAAATGTGTTATTCTCTTATTATTGTTTTATTATTATCCACTTTCTTCTACTACGCTCCTTAGTTTTTGGCATTGATTTGTGCAGTATTAAAAGGCGAAGAATAATTGTGAGGGAAAAATAAAAATTAAATATGAGTAAATAATTTTTAAATGTAGAGGAGAGTGGGGGAAACACGAACGTGGGGTAATCTCGAATCCAATGGTTCTAATGTGTTAGAGAGAGATAGCCATATTTTGCTTGCCGCCATTTCGGAGACCATGCCACCACCTGTGCCAGTCAACAACACGGGAGACGCGGACGCACGTACTTGTCAAGATATGCATTTTTCAATATTTTGCATGTTTTTGATGTAATTTTTTTGGTAAATTAAAGTTGGTGTTGCTTTATTTCTATCTACAATAGTAATTTAACTTTTACATAGTGGAATACTCACATATTAATCAGCTAAATGACAATGACGCAATCAGCAAAAGAAATATAACCTACATTTTTTTTTTCCATTTTATTGTTTTCGATCCAGCGGGGTAAAGGCGAACACTCCATGTCGGGCAATCTCGAACGTTCGGCATTACCCCCCTCCCTTTTGTTGGTTCCCCGTTCATCTTTTTTTATTATTTTTTCAGATGCCTCATAATTACAAAAGAAAGACCAAAACAAAGTACAGTCTTGAAGATCTCAAAATCCCATTTTTTCATTATTGTCGTACATTTTGTATTCGTTGACTAACATATGTTCTATTCCTGAGCACTGATTTTTACCCACGATTTGGGTGCATTAATTAAAGCTTGTTTTTCTGTTCACAGCGATTTACAATGATTGGAATGTATTTTTATTTTTTCTTCGATTTTTTGATTATCGGTTTTATTCAAAGTAATGCTCTTTTTAGAGGTATTTCGGACTGATAATTGATTTCCTGTTGGGGTTTGGGTTTTTGAATTGAATTTAAAGCTTAGAGAATTTATTGGAAAAATAAAAAATAAATGGTAAAATTTTGATTGAAGGAAAATAAGGGAATCACAAACCTTCATGCGTCATCTCATCGCTACACAACCACCAGTATTTTGTTGCAATTATTATTTAAATGTTTGCTTCATCTATGAACAAGAGTATTTCTTTAACCTTTTCTATAATTTCATTATGTAACAACTGATATTTATTTTCAATTCAAGTAGTAAATACTTTTCTCATATCTTCAACCATCTTTTGAAAATTTTATTTTCTACCACAATAAGTGGTAAAGTTGCATCAACGGAAAAGTTGATTAAATTCTGCTGTCCAAATTTAGAAATTCAAGATGGCGGATCAAATATGGCGACCAAAATTTCACGATTTCAAGAATATAAAAGTCTTTAGTGACCCTAGTCAAAATACGAAAGAAAAAGAAAAAGACGAAAAGGAAAATGAAGACTTCTTTTGTATTTTTTGTAGAGATAAATATATAGATCCCCCGTTGAAGACTGGATTATGTGCTACGTGTGTAAAAAATGGGCTCGCGAGAATTGTACTGACGGACAGTCACCATCTTTGGGTTATAAATGTGATCACTGTCGTTATTTATTATTATTATTATTGTGTTATTGGGTCGTCTAGGGCACTCCCAGTGCCTACCGAATAGCAAACGCGACCTATAAGATCTATTGTGCTAGTCCCTTTTATTTAAACCCCTTCCATATCTAGGTCCTTGAAAAAGCCTATGGTCTGCTGGGGAGTCGCATTCGACACATCTTCCGGCGCTATGAGGGATGCTCCGAAGTGTGCCAGCCTTTGTCGACCTAAGGCTGGGCATTGGCAGAGTATGTGTTCCGCTGTTTCTTCTTCCTCAAGACAGAAGCGACATGTATCATCGTCCTCCACACCTATCTTTTTGAGGTGGTATCTTAGGGCACAGTGCCCCGTTAAGAGGTCGGTAATGATTTTTAAGTCCGGCTTGCTGAGCATTAGAAGTTTCATCGACCTCTGTTTGGAGGGGTAGATGAAGCGTTTCGCCTGCCTTAGTCCGGTTTGATTGATCCAGTGTGAGGCTTTGCTATCTTCTTCCCATAGCCTAAGGTAGGATCTGTAATAGCTCCTGGCCAGGCCACAGTAAGGCTCCGGTCCAATGAACGCGGATTTTGCGCCATTTCTGGCGAGTTCATCCGCCTTTTCATTTCCAATTATTCCTTCGTGGCCTGGTACCCAAGCTATAGTAAGCTTATTTGTGCTAGCGAGTGTTTTTAACGTTGACAGGCAGCACCAGACCAGGTTCGACTCTATAGTGTAGCTAGAGAGCGCTCTAATCGCCGCTTGACTGTCCGTTAAGATCCATATTTTTACACCTCTCATTCCCTTTTCTATGATAGTTCGGTTGCAGGTATCTATGGCAATAATCTCAGCCTGAAATATCGTGGGAGTCCTCCCTAAGGCTATTGAGATCTGGCAGTTGGGCCCATAGATTCCCACACCGGAGAATCCGTCGCACCTAGATCCGTCCGTATACCATGCAACAACCCCCAATCGGGCGAGGTTTTCATTTTCCTTCCACCACTGTCGGTCTCTTATTTCGGTTTTGAATGGTATCTCCAAGTTTGGTTTTTTAATTATCAGGTTCGACGGCCCCATAATCAGCGGGTCTTTTGAGAACATCTTCATTATCTGTGAATGCCCTCTGTCTTCACTGTCGTTATTAATGTTAATACATAATTACCCCACTTGGTGTTCGTGTTTACCCCACTAATGTCGAGTAAAGCCGAACACTAAGGGTTTTTTTTTTTTTCATATTGTCACAATTTATTAAAAATATAAAAATTGATTACGGAATTCGTTAGACAGATAAGTAAACTTTATAATTAAACAATAAACAAACTCTGTGATCAAATTCCACTGTTTTATTTAAGTTTTCCCTTAGGTGTTCGTGTTTCCCCCACTTTCCCCTACTTTATATAATTTAACACTAATAATCTTCGAGGAGACATGTAAAAATATTAAATTCACATTATTTGCCAAATGTGAAGAAAAATACTTTTAAGCCTCGTGTTAAAGTATGTTATATTATATACCGCTTTCAATTTATTTATTTTCTCCAAATGTTTATTTCAATAAGTACCTATTGAGTTTTGTACAAATGTGATTTGTACGATTTTCATAAAAATAAGTTTACAGAGTAAGTAATTTCAAATCGACTCTCAAAATTTATGAATTTAAGATGACAGGCTTTCAAATTCTAAACATTGTGCAATTTTCAAAATTTAGGAAATCAAGATTGTCAATGAATGAATTAAAGATTGTCAATACAGCCGCAGATTTTATTTCATTATATAAAATTAAAGCCAAATATGGCTGTCTATAATACTTTTCTTGAATACACGCTGTGGTGCAAAAAGAAGGTGCTTACGGTTGATATATCGTAATCGTATTCTTTTTCGCAACTGGATTTTTACGCCCTTCTTGGCCTAGGCTTCAGCAGTGATTGCAAATCTTTCTCTACCCTTGGAACAGTACCGACCACTCTTCCAAATTTTTGTCAAATGGAACGAAAGGTTAAGTAATTTTTATACCAAATATTATTTCTTTTTTCTCTAAAGTATGGATTGATCTTGAAAAAATCTTTTAGGGATTATTTCATAAGCATCGAAATCGAAATTAATATTAATTTTCATCGAACTTATATGAAAAGACACTTCATTCTGAAACATCTTGTAAACTAATTAATTTGTAAGCAAGGCTGTTTTTATTATAACTGATTGTAATATTGTAGTTAACACTATTCCGATGCATATTATGAAACTTTTATGTTTGCTAATGCAACGTAGTTGTTTCGCAATAATGCAGAATTTATAAAAAAAACCAAATCATGATTCAAGTTAGGAAGAAACATTGATTATTTCTGGTGTCAGTATGAAAGGAAACTAGTGGAAAGCTACAAATTACAGTAAACCCAACCCGTTAGCAAAATGTTCTACCATTAGTTGCTCTAAGACAGAGCCTTGTGAAGTGTGGCCCTTTCAAACCCAGTCCCATTATCGTCGAAAGATGAAAATAGAAAGTGTCAGGTGTACAGCCCCAGCACTGCACTAATATTCATCTATCGGGTGAACAAGGAAAGACCGAATCGAGAGCAGTTTTTGAGAAACTGACAATATAGAGAAAAGAAGCAGCGACTTTACTACAGCCACGTTCATTCGGGGCCGCAAACGCATCGAGTCAGTTCCTTTTAATGATCAGAAAAACTTTCACTATGCAGCCGCCTGTAAGCACTGCCCGCCGCCACTCTGGCTAGAAGCAGCGGCCACTGTGGAGCAGATTGCAGTTGAGGGAGATGCGACCGATTTTCGGACCTAATGAACCGAACACGGCAAACATAAATGGCACGTAGTCTTTGTGGGGACAATTATGAGTTGGAAACGAAAACTTCTGCGCCATCCACCGCGGCTCAATCGAACTTTCCTTGGCAATTTCTTTTATGTTGCCTTTGTTTCAATTTATTTTCCTTTCCTCTTGCGGTCGCAGATGCTTTCTGTGGTTTATACAACAGCAGCACAGTGATGCGACGAAGACATTTAAATTAGAGCAGATAACGAAAACGCAATCGAATATTTTAATGTTTTGAGAAATTGAAAACTATCGCACCCAACATCTTTGACGGAAGCTGTAATTAATTAGAGGGTTCTATACTGATAACAATAAATTAAAGTTGGCAGACATTTAGTGGTTTTCTTTTTAGAAATAGATTTTTATACTTACCAAAGATCTGGCCCGCAAGTTTAGGTACTTGCCGGCATTTGCTTGACGCTAAATTGAGCCATTTCAACTTAAATTAAGTTTGATAAGTATGAGTTCATTAGTGCTAGCGTTCAATATAGTATTCATCAAATGTGGTGGTGGGCTGTCCTATCGACAGGAATTAAATCAAAATTTATATTATTATCATTTATTAAACGATAGTAATATTGCATCAGTACCGGACTCCACGTTTTAGGGCTCAATTTTTTAATCTTCTGAAGTAATTCCAGCGCATCCCTGTTTCCGATTTCTATCGAATTGAATAAGCAAACATCCGAGGAAAAATAATAAAAACAGAAATAAACGCCATTTTAAAGTGAACCAAATACATAGTAATAAATTGCCTGTTTTATAAGCTATAAAATGAGTACAAAAATTTTAAAATTATTCCACTATAGTGAACGTGAAAAACAAAAAAGTTTCACTAACCCCATCGAGTAGGAACTCCTTATATACGTCTTTCAAAATGTAATAAAATATGTTTGGAGGCTACATTTTAACCTTCACCCGCGAGATATTCTCTTTCAAAGTCGCTATTAAGGCGTCTCCCTTAAGTAAGTGTATGGTTAGTTCGCTATAAAAAAACATATTTTCGATAATTCTTTTTGACGACACAGTTAATATATATTTTTGTATTTAATTACTGTATTCTAAAAAAAATATATAAAAGCTAGAATTTTACTATATATTTAAATATTTATAAAAAACTTTACACTAACAGTTGCGTTACAAATCTGGCTGCCATCGCCATATGCGTATGCAATACATATGGAAAGATTATGACTATATACACAAAGTTATCGTCGGATAAAGACGATTTTACAAGATGGATTTAAAAATTGATAAAAGTGCTCAATCGTGAGTTAGAATGAATGCAAGATGATCCTGTAATTTATTCTTAAGCTTCGACAGCTGTTGGCATGAAAAAAAATAATCGCAGCGATTTGGCGTTCAGAAAAGATTTTAAGTTACAAAGGAAGTAAAAAAAAGACCCGCCCCTCGCATATCCGCACCAATTATGGCTTTTCCGAAGCAATATCCCGAATGAAACGTAAAGCCAACTAGTCACTATCTTTCGACTTTCACCTATCCAAGTCATTCCTTAGAAAAGTCCAGAAACGTCCCCTCTAGTTCTTAATTTGTTTATATGTTCTAGCGTTTAAGTTGTATAATATGCTTGTTATTTGTATGTATGTATAGCTTGTACTAAGTTGAATAAATAATTAAATAGCTATGCCCACGATCTTCTACAGCAACGAAGAAAGGAGCCATGTAGAGCAAATTCCAATTAATAATAAATTCGTTGTAATTTCGATCTTTTTGTTGGCGGCATCTTTCGCCCCCACATGACACGAATTCCGGCATTAGATGGCGGTTTCGCAGCGGTGCAGCGGTGCAGCAGTGCTTTGTGGACAAATTTGCAATGGAGAATCGACCGTAGTTTATGACCTTTGTAGTGAGCACTAATGGAAAACTGAAAATCGTTTAGACCTGATTTATAGTCGCGGCCCTAAGACAGTACTCATTTGTGTATTACTCATTACAGCGAACCAGGCCCTCTTTACCGTGCGGCGGCGCTTCTTTGGCAATAACTCACCTTGGTTATCTAGCCTTGCACCATGGGGCGAGCTCAGCTCCTTTGTTATATTATCAAATCCGTCTTGAACGTACCTCGGTTTCTTAATATTTTAATTTACCTTAGATTTTGTCGTGGCCAAGTCGTCAAGATGGCATGACTTTTTCTGAAAGGTCGCTGCCAGATGCAGGTAAAGCACGGTTGACGAACGACGAAATCATGGTCTCAAAACATTTGGAGAGTTGCACTCTTTACTCATATTTATGCAAGACCGTAAAATAGCGACAAAACGGGGCTGCAATTATCCCGGCACGGGCTAAGCATTTAATAGCAGTAGGGCGGGGCTGCTTATTAAAGCGCAAATTATTGTGCAAACTTTGTTAAATTGTTAATTTTTAAAAGTGCAGTAGGTGAAATCGTGTGATAATGGCAAGTAGAACGAATGCTTTAATTAAATGCGCGCGTAAAAGAGCCAGGATGCGCCAAATTGAATCAGCTGACCGCAGAACGTCAAAGAGACCTGCACGAGGTGTCGGACAAATAAATCCGTCGTGGCTATGCCTATACCGTGGACTGCTTCCTGATTAGATTACTGCACGCATGGCGGAATAACACCAGAAGCTCTATATTTGCGCGTCAAATTGGCTGTGAGGGAATATAGCTCCATACCTGCAACGCAGCATCTCGTTAAGTCGTGCAGAACCAGCATACCTCGATTGAGATTAAATAGGTGCATGTATAGCACTTTCACTTCACTTGCGGTATTTCTTCTACAGTTTCCAGCAGGTGACTAGATCTAAAGCTGCATTTTCCAGAAAATGTTTGCATTTCTTCAAAAAGCCATGTTCTAGCAATTTGTCACGTCTTCGTGATTTGTTTTTGCACATTCCTACTTTCTGACTGGCCGCGGATCTTGGAAGTCGGCTGATCAGTTTCTTCTTTAAATGCCACAACTGAAGATGATTGAGATGTTTAAAATTGTTGATTCGATCTTGTTTCAAGGTTTCACAGAATAGTTTTTCATGGTTGATATATGAAGAACGAAAGTTAATAATGTCTGCGCGATCGGTGCATTACTTTGATTCCAGGGTTTTGACTTTTTACTGTGTAAATTTTGCGTACCCATGTATCTTTTCTCTACTAGATTTTAATTCAACTATATTCTTTCAGTCTTATGCACGGATACTACCCGTAAGAATATAATCTTATAGAATGGGGGAGAAAGTTTTGTTAAAGTGCGTTGCACGGTTCAGTGAAAATTATAGAAACACTATTAAAATTAGAGTTGCTCATGTTCAACTATTACTACAATTCGCATTCAAATTTATGTAAGTTGTTTGGAAGTTAAATTTTCATGCACTTATTAATCGAATTAATGTATTGATCAGCATTTGCGCATATATTTTTCCAAATTTTATTAAATTGCCTCCAAAACGCCACACTTCGTATTCAAGATTAAGAATTTGTGAAACTTGTACTCTTACATACATATTACGTTTGTTTAAAAAATAAAAGAACACCGTTAAGTGCTAACGCTAATCACTTCTAGCATTCGGTAATCCTTATATAGAAATAAAACGCATATTAGGCTCTCAATCTACAAAGATATTACATGTCAGAAAATTAATAAAAGTTCGACCCCAATTACAATTATTAAAATTACACTTAAAAAAATTACGCAAATGGTTGTGTAAAAATACACTTTTCTTGTGGAAAAGTATTACACACATATGCGGAAAATTACACATAAAAAATTTGAAGTTTGCATGATAAATTTGTATTGTTTACTTTTTTAAAGAAGGTAAATTTACACATAACGGATGTAAATTTTTGGAATTAAATACTCCTTTGAATATACATAGTATTTTTACAATACAGTTAAGAGGACAAGAACGTTATATCTAATCAATGGGATAAAATGAAGGAAATGAGGTTATTTTAATAATAAATGCACAATAGGTTATTATTTGTTAAGTATTTAGTAAACTCATAAAAATTGCCTTATTGTGAACTTATGGTACATAAAAATATAAAATAACTAAAACGTTTTTCTCACCGTTGTATTAAAGTATTAAGAATAATACAAATGAATACATGTCATATTTTATTTTTTAAAGGCCCTTAACCCTTTGCACTCGGCGACCTTGAATAAGCAATAGCTGAATGCTGACCCAGACTCACCAGTCGAGTGCAAAGGGTTAACCTAGTTATTTTACATTTCATGGAAGTTATACCCTTTAAATAAAATATTTTAAACAGCACGTCTTAACTAAGGAATACCATCACAAAGTGTATGTGCATTAATTTTGTTTGAATGAAAGAATTTAGGTCGTAGATTTACGTCAGTTTTACGTAATTTTATATACAGGGTGTCCCATAGGAATGTGTGAAAACTTATGAGCCACTATTTTTTAACAAATGGAGAGATCGGTAAAATGTAAATACTTTTTAATAAAGGACAGTCGTCATTTTTATTTCATGTCCATTTTATTATAAAAAAAATTAAATCTATTTAATACAAAATAATTAATTTAAAAAAGTAGTGAAGAACGTTAGTTACTAATGATATATATTTTCGATATTTTAACCATCTTATTTGCCACAAATATCCATATGTTTTCTAAAACTATTAAAAACATGTTCTAACGTTTCATTTGAAATGAAATTGACGACTTTCCCAATGTCTCTAATAAAATCCTCAACTGTTTTTTGGTTATTTTCATAGCTTTAATGTAGCCCCATAAAAAGAAATCAAATCGAATGAGATCTGACGAGTAATGTGGCTATTCTATTCCGTTTCCCCTAGCAAAGCGTGGGTACCTTAGGCCAATAACTCGATCGCCATAAAATTTATTGATGATACTTCTTGTGTGCGATGAGGTGCTGCTCCGTCTTGAATAAAAAAAAAAGATTTAACGCGGCTCCTCTTTTTCGCATGAGAAAGGATTTCGTCTCTAACATCCCTTTGTACTTCTCTCCGGCGACAGAAGATTCAAAGAAATGCAGGTAGATACCTTTTATGTAGATGGTTCACATTTCACAAATATATATTATTAATAATTCACGTTTTTTACTATATTTTTAAATTAATGGTTTGTATTAAATAGATTTAATATTTTTATAATAAAATGGACATGAAATATAAATGACGACTGTACTTTATTAAAAAGTATTTACATTTTACCGATCTCTCCATTTGTTAAAAAATAGTGGCTCATAAGTTTTCACACATTCCTATGGGACACCCTGTAAATTTTTGATGAATTAAAAATTAGAAAGTTTAATGTAAATTAACGTACAACTGTTAGAGTACGAAGGCTTAGGCTTCAAAATCAACTTTTTCGAAATTTGTTGTAAAATATAACTAAATATATTTCTGATAACTCAGACTTAAGAAGTATGTTAAATCTTACCGAGAGATCATTCCGACGGATCAAATATGACAGCTACGTACAGAACACACTACAAATGTGTAACAATACTTTAGTAACTAATATACATATATGTGCCGTAAGTAAATTAATAACTATACTATGTAATAAAATAAAGCCGCTTAGCGATTAAACACCTAATTGAAGACAGTTGTACTATATTAATTTTAAAGTATTGTTTTTTTTTTTTTTTTTTTTTTTTTTTTGTAAAATACCAATGATACTCACAATTGGGAGATCGACAATGTGCATTTCTGCTTTCTAACGTAAATACGAAAGTAATAGAAAATGTTTGAACGCATCAGTCGACAGTTTAAAGTTTAAAAAAAGCAGTTTCTCATTGTAAAATGGGTTACCCGCCTCGCTCATGTTTTGATTGACATGGTCTACCTATTATTTATTTATTTATTATTGATCAACAGCTACAGGAAGAACATAGAATACATGTAATTCCGCGGATTGTAGCAGTTAGGTTCTGAACCTGAGATATAAATTTAGTACAGGAAAAAAATCGAATGTAAACTTATTGAGATGAAAACTGATAAAAATATTTGGGTCAAAAGTGATCCAATTACAAAATTTAAGTTAATAAGGGAAAATGGCTATTTGGAGTGGTAAGCAACAAATGAAGAATTAACTGCGACTTTTAGTCAAACCTGGTCAAAGCAAGCAGAACTTTCTTATATTTCACATCTAAATCTGTCGAAATGTGTACAAATGCATTTTGTTAGCCAAGTGGTAATTGATTAGTAATTGAAGAGTAGTTATTAGCCTGAAAATCATTTTAAAAGCATCTTATTTATAGACTAGTTCGTTATAAATCTGCCCGTTACCTTGATACTCTTAAATACATAGTTATTACGTTTAATAATCACTTATGAAATAAAGTTTGGAAAAATTAAGTTTTGTAAAGTTTAGAGCAGTATACCCAACCACTAATTCTGACATTGATAGTTCTATCGATAAAAGTCATAATTACGTGGAAATAATTATAGACATGTCCAAAAAATGGATTGCGGATAAACGAAATAAGTTGTAATAAAGCCGAAAGTAGTTAGTGAAGCACAACATATGAATGAAATTGAAAAAGCTGAAGTGCTCGGCACACAGTGGTATCAATAAACGATAAAATGTTAAAGAGTTCACGGAACCCTAATTTGCGTCGACCGTTTTGTGTTGATTTGCACTTTATTGAAAAATTTAATTAAGATCTCGTACGAGCATGCCCGTTATCTTGAAAACTGGTAAAACACTATCATGAGATGCACTTATATAGATAGCACACTCACAATATATATGTGTATGTTTATATTTTTTTTTAGCACAGTGACAACATTTACTCAAATTAAGAGGTCCTAATGACTGAAACCACTCAATATCATGACGCGATTACGTTCTTCAGCTCAAAAAATTATTTTTAATGACAGAGGAAACCTTCCCGTTTAGTCAAGACAAAATTTACTGGCAGCTTCAGTTAATTGTAGTAAATAAAGTCAATAATGACATAATATGGGCGGCGCAAATCTCAAAGACGATATTTTATTCATCGTTTTTTTTAAATTTCACTACAGGAAAATTGGATTGTCCGATAAGAGAACCTTTCACAAATTATTTATTTGCTTCTCGAAACGTGAGGAATTTACGGAATATCCTTCAAGGCGACGGAATGTCGGAAACCCAAGATCTTATGGATGCATATAGATTAAAGTTGAAAAAGCTTCTGCTCAATTTAATGTGGGACTAAAAATTAAGAGAGATATTGTAATTAAGGAAAATTTAGGTCAAAGCTGTTTGGGAAATCCAAAAATGAAATATGAAGCTGTTTCGTGTCTTACGACAGTCAAAATATTACTTTAATAACAGCCGTATCATGGTGAAGTATGATAGGATTATAGCCAGCAGAGTACAGAAATACTTGTGTAAAAAGTGTGAATGACCAAGATGCCTCTAAAACAAAAGATTCAGGCGACGAACCTCTCCTAGACTTCATAAAATGCACTCATCGGTTACGTTTTTATTGCTAATCAGCTATTGCCGCGGATGACATTTTAATGCAAATTGTCGATTGAGGTATTAGAGCACAAATCACATATAAACCGCCACACGATAGTCCTTTCCCGTAAAAAAGAATTGATTTATGAAATTGGTCGTAGCCAACAGTCCATATAAAGAGCTTACACA
This sequence comes from Dysmachus trigonus, assembly GCA_949715965.1. NCBI lineage: Eukaryota > Metazoa > Arthropoda > Insecta > Diptera > Asilidae > Dysmachus > Dysmachus trigonus. The sequence continues at coordinate 30,568,660 of OX454321.1, read as the reverse complement.
AAACGAGTATACGCCGCTGCGAGTAAGCTGCTCATTAAACCCATTGAAAAGTAAATAGAAGAAAACGAGTGATTTGAAGGCAAGCCTGCTCCACGCCAAGTACATTTCGTAAATTGGCATAGCATAGCACGTGCTCGCAGCTACCACAATCGCACTGCTTCGCACCGCTGCTGTCGTCATATTTAAAATGAGCCGCGGCTTAAGCACTGCGATTAGGAAATGAGAAATGAAAGCAAGACACTTTTGTACTCGAGACGTGAAAAGGCTCGTGGTGTGATCGTGAAGGACTGCAATACGGGCTTCAGAGTTTGGCATTTGATGCACAACAATTTGCAGCAAATTATTGACATTAAGCTGGAGGAGTCGCACCACAGTCTGAACGCATGGAAGATGCGCGGAATTTGTGAGGGCGAATCTCTTTGATGAGGAAAAAAGGAAAATGGTACTCGCATAAAAACTTATAGTGAAGGGGAATTTTCTTACTAATTAGTAAAGTCAGCCGGAAAAAAGTTTTGTTTTAATGACTTATGACAAATTGAATACAACCCGGGGCGGTCTCGAACTTCTCATGGAATTTCGGTAGATAGTAATTGGAATGAAGTTATTGTCTTGATTAATAGTTCCAACCAAACTGTTGACTATTAGAAACGGCATCTGTTGATTCGGACTCGTATCTAGGTAAAGCGTTTGCTGAAAATTGGAGCACTTGGCGCGATGCGAGATAAGCGCTAATGGATGCTTTACGGTAGCCTAGGTCCTGAGAAATATTTCAGGTAGTGATGATCTTGCGATGAATCCGTCTTCTAGTGTTTATCGCATACTTGAAATTGTTTTTTTTCTTTAGAAAGTCTGTGTCGTCTCGATACTCTATTATGCAGCGTTTCAAATCAGTTTTAATCAAAAGTAGCTACCACTTTTAATTTATGCTAGTTAATTGGATGCAAAATCGCCAGTTTTAATTACTCGCCAATTCATTTGTTTTAAATGTTTGCCCCATATCCAGATTTCTAATTATATAGTCACTGAAAAAGTATCGCTTTAATAGATGTGGATCAGTTTTATAAAGTTTATGATTATATAATGCCTAATAATAATAATTTGCATAAAATCATTTTGTATTGATGCAAGTTAGTGATATCACAATACCTACCTCCTTCGTCAAATTTTACATTTGCAAATAATGATTAGGTTCACTCGGGTGCCCACTACAGTATATATGTATTTGCATGTAAGTGGAATAAAAAATAAAATTTCGCTTGGAAACTTCGGACTGTCTTTATTTATCTCAATATTCATCAAATTGTGCATTATGAAATTTAAAAAGAAATTGTTGAGGAACAAAAACCGATTTGAACCGTCCAGGTACCCGGGTATCAACGCTATATTTGTTTGTTATTAATGTAATTAATTTATTTGATTTATCCCAGGAAAATATGTTGCATAATAGAAGAATACATCAAAATGAATATAAAAAAAACATTTTTGCATTCCATTCATTTAGCAAATGTTACTGCGTGTTTAAGGTTGTTGTTGTGTTGTTGCAGATTGTGTGTTTATAACAAATGTGGCAGAAATCGATGACTTTCTTCCTTCCGCTTTCTTCTCTTTTTGAACGAACTGTAGCAGATCCATTGATTTTGAAATGTTCGTGCCACTCACTTTTGATATTTAGTTATTGAAATAAATGTCAAAGAAGCGATTTCAATTGCATAAATATTTAAAAAATTGAAAAAGTGTAAGATGGACATCCGGGTATCATGGTTGCGGAACAAGGTGCGAAAAGTTGGGTGTTCACACAAGGTTTAAAATAAGAGTGTTTTATTTAATGAATTCAAAATTTACTGGTGCAAATTTCATATGTTAAAGGAAAATTACATAATTTTAAAAATTTAGTAATAAGTATAAATTCAGGTATGATTAAAATAGATAAATGATTATCCAAGGCTGCATCCTCATACTGTTCTTCTGGCAGATTATTTTAGGTTATCATATGCATGGCAACCTCTGCAACATTAAAACTGTTTTTTTTTTATTGCAGTTGACTTTAAAGCTAATATTGAAATTATAGTTATCGCGTAAAGTAATCAAAAATTATTTTGCATTACTTCAGCTTTCAGGTATTCCGATTTATACGGTAATAATTAGCATACACATATTAAGTATAAAACATTCATGTCCATAACATACTTGTCTTTTTTTCTAATTTCGTCTTATTTAGACATTTCAACAGAATATTTATGCTTCAATAATTATATAATGTAACATGATTATTTGAAAATTTAAAATTACCATAAGATCGGAAAATTGGTGAGTATTTATCATTGCCTCACTTGGTTTAAAATTTTCCATATTTAATTTTCTTAAAATATAACCTTAGCGTAATTTTGGGATGCAAAAAACTAAAAGGATATATCCTCAACAATTTTCTTTTAAAATTTGTACAATCCATGAAAGGTATAGGCCCTGACAAGATGGCTCAATGAGGGAACATCACAACTCGATTGAATAATCGCATATACGAAAAATATTTACTGTACCAAATAAGACGTTATGCAAAATTCCGCATGTCACACTGAATGGTTTGATGGTCAAGGAAGAGCAAAACTGTATAATTTTCCAAATTCTCAATAATATTTTGCTATCTCTTTAAGAATAACATATCACAAAATCAAATTAATTAATTCGTCAGAAATTGTAATCACAGGTTATCATTTAAAGACCGAAATCAAAACTTCACGGTACACAAATATAAAGTAATTCAGAGTTTCCTTAGATTAAATATTAACATACACATTTTACAATTTAAATCTATGTGGCAGATAAATGCACTGAACATTTATAAAGATTTTGAAATTAAATCTATGGAAACTTATACTGAATTGCGACGTAGCTTGGTTTCTTTACAACGTGGTGAATAAGATTTGGACTAAAGCTTTATAATGCTAATAACTTTATGTACCAAATAGATTTAGGACCACGACGTAGTTAAAACAATTCAGGGGTATATTTGAATTCGAAAGATAATTGATGAAACAATTTCCTTGGATCGGAAATTTTGTATAAAAAATTGTGAAATAACTGAATGTAGATAAGTTCTTTTTAGGGGCTTATTCTAAAGCAGCAGCAGCGAAATCTCCTCATAAGACGTGCCTGAATCGCATGACCATTTTCAACCAATGAGAAAGTGCCATTGAGATTCATGCTTAATATATATGTATATTGCTGCTAAAGCTTTATTTTCTCTGCAATTTTATAAAATATGCTATCAGAACGAACTGAAAGCTGAACGCAGCTCGAACGGTTCAAAAATACGCAAGTATTCTTGATATTTGACAGGCATATGACTAATATATTTATTGTGCATACTATCCTAGATCAGTATCATTTAAAGCACAGATTTTTAGTTGAAATCCTCTCAGAAAATGTAAAGCCGTGTTTGATATAATTCACAAGTTTAATACGAATCTTATCCCTTTACAAAGCGAAGCAAAAATTATGTAGATTAAATAAAATTGCACTAAACACCCAATATTGAATGTAATCAAATTATGAATACAATTTGTTCGCTACTTATTAGGTGCAGCGCGATATGTATAAGCTTTAATGAAATGAAATTTTGTATATTTTATAGTAAAAATCTCAAGAAGAAAAACTAATTGAAATATTCTAAAATTTTGTGATTATGTCCAAACGTTATTCAGCACATTCATATTATAAAAACAAATAAATTAGTACTTTAGTTAAACAATAATAAAAATGGCAAAACAATATGACGAAACTTATACTCTATTATCAGGGATAAATCCTAGATTGGTTTACACAACTGAAGAGGAATTCTGAAAATAACTACAATGCCGATGATAACAATGAGTAGGAAAACACAGAGAGATAAACAAAAAACTTCGAGTTTTCTGGCGGTAAAAAGTAATGCGTGTTTAAATTGAATAAAATATCAACATTTGTCACAATTCAAGGTTTAAGTACCAACAAAAAGAGGAAATTTTAGCATTAGATGATTGATGTAATAGTTTTAGGAATTTGTCGTTCATTATAATAGTAATAATTTAAAAGAACACTCATATACTGTAGCCAAGTGAAAATTATCGATAAAAGAAATAAAGAATAGTGAACATTGTCTCACTTACCTTTAAAAGCTAATCCAATCCAATTTTCTTATTTGTCAGAGTCTATAATTATTCCGCCACAGAGTTATTATTATTTCTACGACATCGTAATCGCAACATAAAATAATAAACAACTTAGTCGTAATGGTTATGGTTATAGAAATATCACCCTTTTAAATACTTTCCTTGTAGTAATTAGCACAATAATTTTGTTGAGCACAATTTAACTGTCACTAAATTCAAAACTATTTAATAATGTGGAAATTCACTAATAAGGAATTCATTAACTTTCTTATTTATCGGAAGAAGGTGATCGTCGGAAGGCGATATTGTCAGCAGAATGTTTAAAAAATGATCAGCAAGAAAGAAAAATCTCAAAAAAGGAGTGTCTCGACAAGGAATAGTCCGACTTTATTACAGCATATAAATCGTCCTATATAAGATAAGCATACCGAAAAATAGAGTACGGGAGATAATTGTGAAGTTGGCACAGCACTTATTATACTGAACAATTTTGTACTACTTTACCGTTAACACGACCGATTAATTTTTATGTTAAGTAGGCTAATTATGCAGAAAGCCGATCGTATCACAGCTTATATGCACAGGTTAACTGTAAACGATTTTTGCACTTTTATGCTCAATAATACTTCATTAAACTATAAGGGGCTCACTTCCTTGAACAGTAGTTATATTCTAGAGCAGGGTAATCATTTCCGTTCGTGTCACTGTATCCTTGTTCGCTTTCCTTTGTGCCTTGCGTGGACGGCGAAGTCATAACGGCTAAAGTCAGGTCGGAAGCTTATGAATATAATCTCATAAAATTCAAATTCACACAAAACAGTTGCAAAACCACTAAATGCAATAAGGCTTATTATATTGGCAATTCTTCCATAGAGCACAACCACTTACAACGAAAAATTCGCGAACTACCAGAAATATTTACAACCGTTACAAATAAACTAAACCTAAATATTTACACCATTACGGGAAAATTAAGCAAAACCAGCGCAGTTGTTAACAAAACCTTCCAACGATCACATTTGACTGGAAGCGACGATCAAAGTACCAAAAGCGACATATCGTCGTTATTACAAGTACGAAGTACTAGATACCAACTGAAAACTGTATTAAGTTTTTAGCATACTTCAGTTGCGGGCAGTTTGTAATAATGCGATCGAGTTGAAAACTCGACCAAGAAGGAATGGTTTGAGTATATAAGACGAGCAAAGGTGGCGCATACAAACAACCAGTTCAGTGGAAGATCAAATGAAACGAAGAAGACGGTCGCGAGGTATCATTGTATTTCTGCTCTGAATGAACTACCTTTAAGGTGAGCTTTGTATATATAATGGCGGTTAAGAGTAATGCTCGACAGGTATATTACAGTCATTCTTCTCTCTTATTACCTAAAATTTTTGCGCGCGCAGTCTTCTATACGCTGCAGGCCTGGTCACAAGAGTCGCATGAATGAACCAAGAGAAGATTTCAATTGAATCGACTGGGGGGAGATTGCAGTAATGGAATTGAGCTGCAATGGACCCATCAGGCTTAATGACCACCTTTGGATCGTGTCTTACTTCTAGGTATTCTTTATCGGACCAGTTCGCCCGGACCTCGCGGGCGCGATACTTGTATAAGAGTCACTTCAATTAACTGAATTTGCTCTCATTCCTCTCCCACATGAAGTCGGCTTTTTACTGCTTCTTGTGCTTCCACCCATCCTACTATATATGGTACCGAGCCGTTTCGTACTTCTTATATTCCTCCTTAGCCATGCTGATGCTCTCGTACTTCATTTCTTGGCCCGCGATCAGTTGCTGTGTTATATACAAGAAAACGTGCTTCAGTACTTACTCTCGGTACCTTCTGGCTAAATAGAATGCACGTTGTAAATTTTGTAGTTTTGTTGTAGATCCAGTTAGTCACTTCTGTCATTTGATTCATGAATGACTAAAGCAGAGGAGCAGCAGCACGATCCGCTTCATAATTGTATCATTTTTGTTATTTGATCCAAATTACTTAATATCAATTCATTGAATACAATTATGAATTAGGAAAATATTTGGCAAAACACATAAGTTTAAGATTTCTTATAAAATAGCTCTTTATTAATAAAATGGGCACCATGTATTAATATCAGAATTTCGTATACTGAGCAGGATAAATTGTCTTCCATTTAACCTACGCATGAATTTTAAGCGCTTATTCAATTGTCAACACTGAATTGTTTGATTAAAGAAATCTTCTTTTAACTTTGACAAGCAAAACAGAATTTACCAAGCTTTAAATATATGAATGTTCGGTAGCAATGGCAACTAAGCTAATTTCATTAGTGGCATGGGCGTATCCACCCTGACTCGAGCTAGAAATTTACGCGTAGTGTACCTACTTATGATGATTTGTAAAGAGATCTGGAGATCTTTTTGAATGTCACTTACAAGAAGAAAGATGGATTCTCGCATTTGAAAACTCAGAAAATTTATGGTATGACTTCAAAGATGCGAATTTTTGAGATTTCGAATGCGAAAATACATATTTAACATTCGAAATTTTGTAAGGAACATTAAAAAATAAAATTGAACTCCTGGGCAAAGTGAACTGCCTGTTCTGATTTAAGGGGGGGTTTGAATGGTTTGAAAATGACTTTTTAAGCAAATTTTTGTAAATTTTTCTTGGAAGTATGGCTACATTAGTTTTATTTTTAAATTAAATAGGTATTTTAAGTATAATTCAAAGAATAATTATATGAATTTTTAAGTAAAAATATTAAGAATTGTGGCAACGGTAGCCATTTTTCGCAGACACATCCAAAAATAAAAATGAATTTGCGGTGGACATCAGAACTCGTCACTGGATCATCTGAAACAAAAAATTCAAATCTATTATGTTAGTTTATGAGTTTCTCGAGGGAGTGACGTCGAGCTTTTCAATTTTTATCGATTTTTGATGTTTTGGCATCACTTAGAAGTAAAAAAAACGAAATTTTTTGTAAAAAAAGTGCGAAAATCAACATATTTATTATTGTTTATAAAAAAATATCCATAAAAAACAAAATTATCTCGACGTCACTCCCTCGAGAAACTCATAAACTAACATAATAGTTTTGAATTTTTTGTTTCAGATGATCCAGTGACGAGTTCTGATGTCCACCGCAAATTCATTTTTATTTTTGGATGTGTCTGCGAAAAATGGCTACCGTTGACACAATTCTTAATATTTTTACTTGAAAATTCATATAATTATTCTTCGAATTATACTTACAAAGCCTATTTAAGTCAAAAATAAGATAATGTAGCCATACTTCCAAAAAAAAAAAAATTCACAAAAATTTGCTTAAAAAGTCATTTTCAAACCATAGGTTTAAGCAGGTATCTTTTTACTCTTTTGTGGGTGGCGGGTTTAATTAGTAAAAGCAACAATATTTATTGTCACTCAAGTAATAATATCTATTTGTGATCAAATGTTATTCTTTAATACATTTTACTTCAGCACTGTTAGATAACAGATTATATTTTTAAGTAATTGTTTTCGAATACTTTGATCACTTAGTTTTTAACGCAAGTCTAACTCATATTACCTACTAACCACATTATTTGATCATTCATTAAACCTAAAATTTTAATAGTTATTAGGGTTCCATGGCCAAATGGTAAAAACGGAACCCTTATAATTTCGTCCTCTCTGTCTGTCTGTTTGTATATCACAGCCGTTTTACTCGGAGACTATTGAAGCTATAGAAATGAAAATTAGAAGTGTGTGAAATAGAGATTTCTGGATGACTTATTTAGACAGATATGCGTTGTAAAGTCATAAAAAGTGTATCCCCTCTAACTTTTATACTAAAGGGTTGAACATTTTGAAAATAATTGATGAAGTAGAACATAACATACATTTTCAAGAAAATTGATTTCAACGACTTACGCTTAAACACTTGTACTTTTTGAGATATGGGATTTTAACAGTGAAATACGGAACCCTTCACTATGCGTGGTCCAACACGCATTTGGCCGCTTCTTGAAAATCCTCTTGGTATTGGTTGATGACTTTATTTTGATGACAGATATATCGTTTTGAGTAGAAACTATGTACATAAACTACGTAATCTTAAACCTATTTATTTGGTGATTCGAAAATATTAAAAGGTTAAAAGCATTATTCAGCCTGGTCTAGATTTTAATTAACTATACCTACTAATTTTTTTAGCGAGACAGAATCAGAAGGGGAAAAGAACTGATAAAAGTAGTGGCGAAAGCGATAGCGGCGGAGAAGAGTCAAAGCAGAAGAACATAGAAGCCGCTGGCGATGGCGCCATTAATAGTACAACTGTACCACCTACATCGATTCCTGTTTCTGCTGCATTTGTGTCAAGTGAACTTTTGCTACCATCTGGTTCTGGTGCACATGATCAAGTCTACTCTATCATAATGACGTGGGTCAATGGCTAGGAAAGAAACATTTTTAAATTCCTACTACTTATCAAGTTTCCTTATTTTTGTCCCAACTCTAAGCTAATGCTGGGTACGCCCATGTTTAGTGGAATAAGGAGTATCTCCGAAAGTTTACAGAAGTAAAATTTATTGAAATAATATGATACATCTACCAAGACTTATCTTCATACACGTAATATGAAATGTAGTATTCTTTATCTTATTACGACTGAATTAAATAATATCTAACCATAATTTCAGTTACAAGACAATTTAATATCACAAAATAGTAGGTGTCACAATTTGAAATTTTGTGTTACTTTTAAAATTCGGAAATTATAATTCAACAATTTATCCTTAACCGATCCAATCTACACACACGCCATGTTCCCAGTAATACTCAACTTTGGAAATTGTCTGGAAACGCACATTTTGAGCTGAAATGTAATCCTATCCTTCGAAATTTCTACAGACGGTTTTTCTACAAAGATATGTACAGGGTGTCCCATAGGAATGTGTGAAAACTAATTAGTCACTATTTTTTAACAAATGGAGAGATCGGTAAAATGTAAATACTTTTTAATACAGGAAAGTCGTCATTTTTATTTCATGTCCATTTTATTATAAAAAAAATAAATCTGTTTAATACAAAACAATTAATTTAAAAAAGTAGTGAAGAACGTTAGTTACTAATGATATATATTTTCGATATTTTAACCATCTAATTTGCCACAAATATCCATATGCTTTCTAAAACTATTAAAAACATGTTCTAACGTTTCATTTGAAATGCCATTGACGAGCTTCCCAGTGTCTTTAATAAAATCCCCAACTGTTTTTCGGTTATTTTCATAGCAGAGATCTTTAATGTACCCCCCTAAAAAGAAATCAAATCGAATGAGATCTGACGAGATCTGACGAGTAATGTGGCTATTCTATTCCTTTTCCCCTAGCAAAGCGTGGGTACCCTAGGCCAATAACTCGATCGCCATAAAATTTATTGATGATACTGCTTGTGTGCGATGAGGTGCTGCTCCGTCTTGAATAAAAACAAAAAGATTTAACGCGGCTCCTCTTTTTCGCGTGAGAACCGATTTGGTCTCTAACATCCCTTTATACTTCTCTCCGGCGACAGAAGATTCAAAGAAATGCAGGTAGAAACCTTTTATGTAGATGGTTCACATTTCAAAAATATATATTATTAATAATTCACGTTTTTCACTATATTTTTAAATTAATGGTTTGTATTAAATAGGTTTAATTTTTTTATTATAAAATGGACATGAAATAAAACTGACGACTTTCCTTTATTAAAAAATATTTACCTTTTACCGATACCATTACCATTACCATTTGTTAAAAAATAGTGACTAATTAGTTTTCGCACATTCCTATGGGACACCCTGTATACGAGAAAATTAGAAATTTAAACTTTGAGTTTCTGTAGTTAAACACCTTGAGCTTAAAAAAAATTCAGACAATTTAGGTCGTTTAATATCTGGCTTTCAAAAACTAAGTTCCAAGTTCAGCGAGTTTAAAAAGAAAGATGAGTACTTAGTTGAGTTCCTGGAATATAAATTCCACGAGAATTCTAACGGCTTGCAGAGAATATCATACTCGTTGACTTGGCAGCAATAATCCATTCTAAAAATAATAAAAACACTTAATGCTATGCTATTATTACATTATACCTGAAAAAGGAAGAAATTTATTCTAGGAATTTTTACATAGACGAGTTCGTAAATATGTTTAGTAAAAAAACAAATTTTCACAAAATTTCAAATGAAATTATTGCAGGACACTAATAAACAAAAATGGTTGTGAGGAGTTAGGAGGAGCCCTTCTCAATTCGTATCACGAAGTTTTCCTTAGAAGATAACAAACAAAAACCACCATCCGGATCTACAGTAAACTATCCAGATACTCGGACGTTTCGACAAATTAGAGAAATGCTCGAGGAAAAATTAAAAGAAAGACAAAATAATTGAAAGTAATTGAGATTTACAAAGGAATAATCAACAAACGTGATCAACTCCTGTGACATTTCCTGCTGTATTTGCAATAATAAACAACTGTCACTTGATAGCAACAATTTTTTTCAGTTGAATACAGAGCGACATCTGCATTACAATTTGATACTAATCATTTGGATTATTTAAAAAAATGAATCGCAGCAATCCTTGCACACGACAAATTTAGTATAAAAGGGGATGAGCCGCAAAGTAGATTCATTCTTATTCCAGCAGTATTCAGTCTTGGTTTCCTCCGCATTGAGCAGGGTTAGAATTTTAATCTAGGCAGCATTCAACAACCACATGCCGTAAATAACATGATCCTTGATCCAACACTTTTCCTATACCTTTTCCTTTAAATACTATATTGTATAAGAGGCTGTAATATGCATGCTACAGAACAGACGACAACTTTGGTCCTTCGAGCCGTATTTATTTGCATCCAAACACGCTTGTTGAAAACACAATATGTTTCATTCTTACATCGGTATGGGATCCAATCATCGTTTTTCATGTGAAACATCGATTGGCGCACCTTGGCAGTAAAACCGATTCGTATGCCATGTCGGCAAAGGGCATGACGCTGTCTTATGCCGTCATGCCCCTATATGCCACCGCTCTCGCCTCCCTTGTTTGCGTGATCGCGTATGCTATCGAAACCCCCAGGAAACTATATAACAAGCCATGAAGTAGACCTGCTCACTACCACATGTTAGTGATGAGCAAACGCAAGACCAAGACAAGAGTAACATAGTCTTGGTCTTGGTCTTGATCTAACACATTGAGTCTTGGTCTTGGTCTTGCTTTTCGGCAGTACATCTTGGTCTTGGTCTTGTTCTTGCGAGATTGGTTTTTGTTTTTGCAAGATTTGTCGTAACATTTTGGAAATGAATATATATATATACAGGGTGTCCAGGAAGTAGTGCGCCAAAATTTAGAAGATGGTAGCTTGGGTCATGACCTACCAGAATATCAAAATATGAGCCTAGTGAAAACCTCACTGTTTTCGGGGTTTTTAATGAAAAATTAAATTTTCACTACCTTTTGTCAGATTATTGACTAGTTGGTGCACATAAAAAGACATGTTATAATTTTTGTTTGTGCTAAAACATTCTAGATAAGTTGCCCTACCTGGCAAGCATGTAATTTTTTATTACTGACACAAGACTATTGCGAAAAAAATGATTAAATTTTTTATTTTTTTTTGCTGCTCAAAATTATTTGACTCTACTTTGACCTTCACTGGTGAAAAAAAATGTACTAGGCAGTGATGGGAAAGCAATTAAAAAAATTGCTTAATTAATGCAGATTTCAGAAAGGTATAACGTCACCCATTTTATTCATGAATAACGAGATATTGCCATGTTCATTTTAAATCAAATTTAATTTTTCATAAAAACCCAAATATCTCGAAAACGGTGATGTTTTCACTAAGGTCATATTTTGATATTCTGGTAGGTCGTGGCCCAAGCTACCATCCCCTTAATTTTGGTGCACTACTTTCTGGACACCCTGTATATATATTAGGGTGCTTTTTTTTTTGCAACTAATTTTTTTTTTTCAGTCCCACCTCGAAATTTTGTGGGAAATACCTAAACAAAAATTCCCTGAAAATTGGAGCCCTTAATATTAGTATTAAGTGCTCGACCAAGGCGTATAAAGATTTCCCGTATAAAATATACGTAAACTTTGATTTTTTTTTTTTTCAAAACTCTACAGCTCAGAGGCATTTTATGGTATAATCTTGGTCAATGATAGGGTTTCTTCAGAAGTAAATGCTCTACAAAAGTGTCCATTGCGGCGTAACCCTAACTCCCACCAGCGAGGTAGTACGGGTCAATAACCCAATTTTTTCACGAAATTTTCGTTTTTTTGTCCCTATCTTGCAAATAACAAGAGGTACAGAAAAAATTTAAATGATAAACTTGTAAGAAATTCAATTTCCTCCAAAAAGTTCTAGAACACCAAATCCATAACGTCGATAGTTTTTGAGATATTGGGCTTTGAAGTTGAGGTAGTGTTTCTGCAATTTAGCTCAATAATCCATGAAAATTCCACACTACCTGATAAAGTAGTTAGTTCTCTAAAATTATTAAAGTTTTCCTAAATTTATGTTGAAGGTATCTATTTAAACCTGATTTTGCCCTTTTTTAATATAAATACGAAAACAGTATAATTTCATTATTTTCCCTGGATGTACTGTTTTTGTTCGCCTTATGGATAATAGCAGGTAAATAATTTTATGTATTAAATTTTAGGCCAATTTTATACGTATTTATGAATAAAATAAGTCTCAAATCAGCACAAGAACAGCACTAATTTTTCGGCTCAGGAACAATCCACTTCTCAGTTTTCTCATTTTTCAGTAACGTTATCTTAATATAAATTGATTTTAAATTTCTTATTTTTAACATCATAGTTAATGTCTGCTGGTAAATAAATTACTGATAATTTTAATTAAAAAATCGTATAATTAATATCATACGTACTATTATGTAAACAATTTCTTCGTATATAGGGGGAACTCTCTATTGTGCTCCACGTCAAGTATTCTTACGCAAAGCCTAAACATCGATTATTATAACATATGTACATTCTAATGAAAAATATTTTTATATAGTTTATTCTATTTTTAGTTATTTTATTCTATTTTGTAACTGTATTAGAAATTTAGGTGAGAATTGTGCGAGAATCTTGCTAATAAGACTTGGTCTTGGGCTTGGTCTTATTCATTTAGTCTTGGTCTTGGTCGTGCGAGAATAGCTAAGTCTTGGTCTTGCTAAATGTACAAGACCAAGACAAGACAAGACAAAACTGCAAGACCAAGACTTTTTTTGCTTATCACTACCACATGTATAGGGTGATGTAGCCCGATGATTGCTACGAAATAACATTGCTTCTTATGGCTGCACAGTGCACAGCCCATTCATTCCACACCACAGGGCGAATCTGAATCGCTTTTATGAAAAAGTGATGTTCCACTGATTGTAACTGAGGAGGAATACCGTTCTTATGGTAACAAAATCATTATAGGGGCAAGAACAAAAAATTAAAGATATTTGCCTTCAAAAGTTACTCTTACTGCCCATCGAACAAATTACCACGGAAAGTCGTGCTGTCAAGTCGACTTGCAGCTGCTGTTTTGTTCGGGGAAATGGTTTAAGTGCAAAAAACTATAATATTTTGTTATTGTCACTATAAAGTTTTTCAGATCACTAGAAAGGTATTCCTCCATAGTTATAGTTAGTAGAACATCATTTTCATGTAAATGTTATTGTTTAGCAATTCCGGCAAGTGGAGCAGCATACTTCGGATCTTCCGCCATAAGAAGCAATGATATTTCGCGGCGATTGTCGGACTACATTACTACGTATGCATTTTCTACTTCACGACTTGTGCTTATATGTATTCCCGGGGGTTTTGATACTATACACTTTGTTGCTCTGTGTGAGCTGCGTAGTGTTTCTATCCGACTATAGTATACTTGACACGTTTACCGCTTGTTTTTAAAGTGCTTCTTTATTTTACTCCATTTTTCGTTATAGGTTTTTATTAATTATGTATACTAATATTAACATAGATGTTTCACATCTGCCGGGCGTGCCGTGAAGGACAACTTTTTTTTACTGGTGCAGCGACAACCGCAAGAAGCACATAAGCTGTGGGAACAGAATATATTGAATCAAAAAGAATTGCCCAAATTGAAACAATTGTACGAATTTCTTGAATCAAGGTTTCAAACACTAGAAGCCATATTTGATTCAAGTAAGGAAGTGTCTTTCAATAAACCACGAAAGACAAACAATTACCATATCGATGATAAAACAAAATGCATAATATGCAAAGGAAACCATCTGTTTCAATCATACAAAACTCCATAAGCGTCATGCTCACGTTTTTTCTTTATAGAACCTAAATATTTCATTCCAGAACTGAAGTAGACCAATTTTTTTGCTCTCTGTAAAACCGTTTTGTAGTCTGTAAGGGCACTTTAACAAGTTTGATCGATTCTGAGAAATTTTATACAATTTTTCAAAAATCTTTCTTGGCACCAAAAACAGACACTGTAAATTATAGTGAAACATCAGGATGTCACAAGGGACCTAAAGAAGAAATGAAGAAATTTCTCTGCAAGTGTTTCCAAGATCTCTTTCTTCTGTGTTAAGTAAGTACGTCCAAATGCTGAAAGAGACATTTTTTGGAAAGACAAAATACGTGTTAGATGCATGCAGAAACAGGACTTCAGAAACTATCGTATAACAGACTATTGAGTACTCTGCAAGGAGTCATGCGTATTAGCAAAATTTAATACATTTCAAAATTGAAGACGTGGGTGCAAAAATTAGGTAACACCACTTTTAACAGAAGTTGCGTTTTTCACTGATTATATATTTCCCATCGTTTGATGCGAAAATCAGAATGAAGTATTTCATTCACCATTTTCTATGTGATATTAAGAAAAACGGCGTCAATGAACTATATGTACAATATTTTCCGACAACTGCATTGCACAAAACAAAAATAATGTTATGGTTCAATACCTAAACTCACTTGTTAGATTTGGTAAACTAGAATGCATAATTCATCATTTTCCAGACCCAGAAAATAGTTATATGGTCTTTTGGAGTCATAGAAAAGCAAAACCGCAAAATCGAAAGGTTGTATACACCTTCTCGTTTCAAAGGGTTTGGGAGCGAAGTGCTCCACAAAATTTACCATTATTGATGTAAAGCTCTGTAATTTGTGAGATTTCAAGTCAAACAAACGGTGGATTTGGTATAGTATGAAGAATTTCATCTTCTGTTATTTGAGAAGATACATCTTTATAAGGTTCTTGAAAATCAAGAATATCTTCCACAATCATTTCTACATCCTGAGAATCGTTTATTGAACTCCACAGAAATGATTCAACATGATGACCTAATTCGATTTCCTTATGGTTTTTTCAGCACTTCCTTGTAAATTGAGTACTTTAAATGCGGACAATAGTAATGAAATAACATTCATTGGGTTTACTTCCATTATGATACTGTAACAGAAAATTAAAATCAATATAAATTTTTCTATTCTAACTTAAGGACTAACTCAAGCCACTTTTGTTCCTGAAACATGAATCTTTTTTATGAATGTAATTTTTAAGTTTAAGTCGTTGTCATTATGTTGGCGTCAAAAAAAAAAAATTGGGGTCACCAGACTAAATCGAAAATTACAAACTATTGAAAAAAAAAAAAAAATTTAACACGTGCACTTATGGACAGAGACTTCAAATTAGTTATTAGACGGCTTATGAGACAGGGATATGTGAAACTGAAGCATGTTATGTAGTTTTTCGCGCAGAATAATTTGTGTTAAAAAAAGGCATCACCGGACAATTGAAAAAGTATCGTTACAGAATTTGCCTTCGCTTATACTTCACACTTGAAGTTGCGATCGGGCAGATATAGGGATTAGCTTTCGATCCCTCCTTTGTGAGTGTCTATGGCAGAGAAGCCAAGCGCCATACTGATGAGATCAGCTTGGCTTCTCGGATCGAAACACTCATCGATCTTTTTTGGGCTCGTCTACTTCGGTGGACGAGTAATATTCCTAAAAATTGTCCCTAAGTCCGTCCGTCTGTCCGTTCGTTGGCCAATTCGCCAAATTATAAGCGAAGGCAGATGGTGTAATTTTGCCGGCCAGCCGCTCGGCGGGCAAAATTGTAACACTGGTGCCAGGTGTGGGGTTCCCGGAGCCCTCCTAACCGGGGGCAACCCCACAATCCCTCTAGCGTCCAGGGCGTCAATGACGGCGATCGTGCAGCCATCTTCGGCAGCCGATCGTTGATGCAGCCGCGGTTCTCCTCTGCCACAACGGCCGCGTTTTTCACTACCGCAGTGACATTGTGGCAGTTGTATTGCGTACCCACCTGCGCCTCCCGCGCTCTTGTCCTCTGCCACAATGGCCGCGTTTTTCACTGCCGCAGTGACGTTGTGGCAGTTGTATTTCGCGCGCGTATCGCGGCTGCAGCCATGCCGTCGCTGCATTCATCGTAGCATTGGCCATGGCGTCCTGAATGCCGCATGAAGTTGCTCGGATGGAACTTCGAGCTTCTGACGGGGGAGTACTGTTACAGAATTTGCCTTCGCTTATACTTCACACTTGAAGTTGCGATCGGGCAGATATAGGGATTAGCTTTCGATCCCTCCTTTGTGAGTGTCTATGGCAGAGAAGCCAAGCGCCATACTGATGAGATCAGCTTGGCTTCTCGGATCGAAACACTCATCGATCTTTTTTGGGCTCGTCTACTTCGGTGGACGAGTAATATTCCTAAAAATTGTCCCTAAGTCCGTCCGTCTGTCCGTTCGTTGGCCAATTCGCCAAATTATAAGCGAAGGCAGATGGTGTAATTTTGCCGGCCAGCCGCTCGGCGGGCAAAATTGTAACACAATTTTGCCCGCCGAGCGGCTGGCCGGCAAAACTACACCATCTGCCTTCGCTATACTTTGGCGAATTTGCCGACGAACGGACTGACGGACGGACGTAGGGACATTTTTATTAAGAATATTACTCGTCCACCGAAGTAGACGAGCCAAAAAAAATCGATGAGTGTTTCGATCCGAGAAGCCAAGCTGATCTCTTCAGTATGGCGCTTGGCTTCTCTGCCATAGACACTCACAAAGGAGGGATCGAAATCTAATCCCTATATCTGCCCGATCGCAACTTCAAGTGTGAAGTATAAGCGAAGGCAAATTCTGTAACAGTACTCCCTCGTCAGAAGCTCGAAGTTCCATCCGAGCAACTTCATGCGGCATTCAGGACGCCATGGCCAATGCTACCATGGATGCAGCGACGGCATGGCTGCAGCCGCGATACGCGCGCGAAATACAACTGCCACAACGTCACTGCGGCAGTGAAAAACGCGGCCATTGTGGCAGAGGACAAGAGCGCGGGAGGCGCAGGTGGGTACGCAATACAACTGCCACAATGTCACTGCGGTAGTGAAAAACGCGGCCGTTGTGGCAGAGGAGAACCGCGGCTGCATCAACGATCGGCTGCCGAAGATGGCTGCACGAGATTGTGGGGTTGCCCCCGGTTAGGAGGGCTCCGGGAACCCCACACCTGGCACCAGTGTTACAACTTTGCCCGCCGAGCGGCTGGCCGGCAAAACTACACCATCTGCCTTCGCTATACTTTGGCGAATTTGCCGACGAACGGACTGACGGACGGACGTAGGGACATTTTTATTAAGAATATTACTCGTCCACCGAAGTAGACGAGCCAAAAAAAATCGATGAGTGTTTCGATCCGAGAAGCCAAGCTGATCTCTTCAGTATGGCGCTTGGCTTCTCTGCCATAGACACTCACAAAGGAGGGATCGAAATCTAATCCCTATATCTGCCCGATCGCAACTTCAAGTGTGAAGTATAAGCGAAGGCAAATTCTGTAACAGTACTCCCTCGTCAGAAGCTCGAAGTTCCATCCGAGCAACTTCATGCGGCATTCAGGACGCCATGGCCAATGCTACCATGGATGCAGCGACGGCATGGCTGCAGCCGCGATACGCGCGCGAAATACAACTGCCACAACGTCACTGCGGCAGTGAAAAACGCGGCCATTGTGGCAGAGGACAAGAGCGCGGGAGGCGCAGGTGGGTACGCAATACAACTGCCACAATGTCACTGCGGTAGTGAAAAACGCGGCCGTTGTGGCAGAGGAGAACCGCGGCTGCATCAACGATCGGCTGCCGAAGATGGCTGCACGATCGCCGTCATTGACGCCCTGGACGCTAGAGGGATTGTGGGGTTGCCCCCGGTTAGGAGGGCTCCGGGAACCCCACACCTGGCACCAGTGTTACAATTTTGCCCGCCGAGCGGCTGGCCGGCAAAACTACACCATCTGCCTTCGCTATACTTTGGCGAATTTGCCGACGAACGGACTGACGGACGGACGTAGGGACATTTTTATTAAGAATATTACTCGTCCACCGAAGTAGACGAGCCAAAAAAAATCGATGAGTGTTTCGATCCGAGAAGCCAAGCTGATCTCTTCAGTATGGCGCTTGGCTTCTCTGCCATAGACACTCACAAAGGAGGGATCGAAATCTAATCCCTATATCTGCCCGATCGCAACTTCAAGTGTGAAGTATAAGCGAAGGCAAATTCTGTAACAGTACTCCCTCGTCAGAAGCTCGAAGTTCCATCCGAGCAACTTCATGCGGCATTCAGGACGCCATGGCCAATGCTACCATGGATGCAGCGACGGCATGGCTGCAGCCGCGATACGCGCGCGAAATACAACTGCCACAACGTCACTGCGGCAGTGAAAAACGCGGCCATTGTGGCAGAGGACAAGAGCGCGGGAGGCGCAGGTGGGTACGCAATACAACTGCCACAATGTCACTGCGGTAGTGAAAAACGCGGCCGTTGTGGCAGAGGAGAACCGCGGCTGCATCAACGATCGGCTGCCGAAGATGGCTGCACGATCGCCGTCATTGACGCCCTGGACGCTAGAGGGATTGTGGGGTTGCCCCCGGTTAGGAGGGCTCCGGGAACCCCACACCTGGCACCAGTGTTACAATTTTGCCCGCCGAGCGGCTGGCCGGCAAAACTACACCATCTGCCTTCGCTATACTTTGGCGAATTTGCCGACGAACGGACTGACGGACGGACGTAGGGACATTTTTATTAAGAATATTACTCGTCCACCGAAGTAGACGAGCCAAAAAAAATCGATGAGTGTTTCGATCCGAGAAGCCAAGCTGATCTCTTCAGTATGGCGCTTGGCTTCTCTGCCATAGACACTCACAAAGGAGGGATCGAAAGCTAATCCCTATATCTGCCCGATCGCAACTTCAAGTGTGAAGTATAAGCGAAGGCAAATTCTGTAACAATATGTATATTCCCGAAAGTATCGTTAATACTGATTGCTGATGAACTTGCTAGGGAAGGTTCATCATCTTGATTCAAAGGTCCTGAGCCCTTCTGCAGCATTGGCTGGTCTTCGTCCAAAGCTGTGATAGGAGAATGGGCCAGGAATCTACAGTACATACACTGGGAAACTTCCCTGGGATCCGGCAAGCTAAAGAGCTCGTCAGACCCTATAGCTGAAATCAATGCTTTGAGTAAAGCGGATCTCAGACTGTTGGTAGGTTATCTAACTGGCCACCATGGGCTAAGATGCCACCTATATAAAATAGGTCTGTCAAATGAGACGGATTGTCGTCTGTGTCTTGAAGACGACGAAACTACATTACACATTTTTGTGCTTGTCCGGCTTTAGCACGGTTAAAAAGAAAGATCTTCGGTCAGGAGTTCCTGGACTCGGCTGAAGCTCGTTCATCTTCTGTAAAAGACCTTCTGGCGTTCCTTAGGGTAGCAGATCGTCTTTTACAGTAAATGGGCTTCGTGTGTTTATATTGTAGAATGTAGAGAAACGCCTATATACATTTGTACATATATCCATCAAGAATATTACAGATTTTTTAAATGTATGATAGTCTAGTTTAAAGTTAAATACCAAGCAAACGGCGGATACTTCGATTAGCATATTTTATTTTGAAATATTGGCCTTTGGTCTGGCTACAATTTCAGGCTTTGAAGCAAAAGTTTTGGTTTTATTAGGTTTGAGATTTATAACATGTAACTCCTACAGTTATGGAATTAGAAAAAAAAATTTACATGGTAAATTTTTAACTTATTAAAACTGACATTTTAAATTGTGTGATTATATTTCATAAAAATTGATGTATTTTGCAAAAATTGTCCACCATGTTTGATCCGCCATTTTGAATTTTTTTAAAATTTAACATCAGATTCGTAATCAGCGACCTCAAAAACTTTTATTTATTGTTCTTTTTATAAAAATTGATGTATTTTTCAAAAATGTGTCCACCATGTTGGACCCGCCATTTTGAATTTTTTAAATTTTATGTCAGATTCGTAATAAGCGACTCCAAAAACCCCTTAATACTGGTTTTCACAAAAAAAAAAACTGATGTCTGAAAGAATACACATCATGTATTAGTGCTAGAGGTTGTTTACCCCCTTGAGGAGCTTTTTTTACGAAAACCCAAACATAGGTCAACTTATTTTTCAGCTCGTATGTACAAAAATATTTATCAATGATTTTTAACTAATACTGTTATTTTTGTGACGCAAAAATATAATTTATTCTACAATAAAAAATAAGGCTTGCCACCCTCGGGAACCGGATTACTTACAAAACGTTAGTACAGTGCTGCGTAAAAGTTTAGGACCACCGAAGAATTTGTAGTAAACTCATATTTCGAAAACCTTTTATTTACATGTTCCTTAACATGGAACTAAAGTTCATCATTATAATAAAATTAGGTACTCTTTAATTTATAAAAAACAACTTTATTTGGTTCTCAGTTGTAAACAATACCAGAAATAGACAATTTCTCAATTTAATACCTGCGTAAAAACATAGGACCAACAATTTTTTTCTTGAAATTTACAAAATTCTGCTATGGCAACACAGTTTCCAAGTCCGTTATGTTAATTAATTTTTTGAGAAACATTGTAAATATGTTTATTACAACTAGTGCATTGTCATAGAAGAAGCAGTTGCAAAGTTTTCTGTATATTATTGAAACTTCCTATACCTATGCTAAAATGGTAAAAAAATCGTTTGATTTCGGAAAATTATGTGAGGTAATTTAGACAAATGACGTTAAAAATGAAAATTATAGCGATCCCGATTAAAATTAGGTCATTGGGCTATACAAATCCGGCAAATCAGAAAGACAAATATGCGACCTGATTGGGTTAAGTAAGAGCTGTGTTCGTCATGCTATACAAACATATAGGAAAACTGGGTCCGTTGCGCACAAAAAACCGTAGGGGCGAAGCAAAAAAGCAACTCCGAGGATTAGAAGAAGTCTTCTTAAGATAAAAAAAAATCAGGCGGCGATTAGTGCTGAAATTTCTCATCAGCTGATGTAAACTAGTGGTATTGAAATTTAGCCAGGACATTTTCAAAGAATATTGTGCGAGAAAAATATGAGGAAAAGATCTACGACAAAAAAAAAACCACTCCTTACGAAGAGTCATGCAAAAGCAAGACTGGAATGGTGTATGGCTCGACGATATTGGACCGTTGATAATTTGAAGAAGGTCCTTTTTTTAGACGAAAGGTCTTTCCAACTTATGCCAAACAAAAGGCTAACAGTTCGCCGACTACCAAATAAGCAGTTCCTTCCTTCCTGTATCAATTCTCAGAAACAATATGGAGGTGGAAAGGTCATAGTGTGGGCGGAATATCATGGAATGGGTATACTGATTTGGAATTGGTCACAGGATCTACAAATCAATAAACATATGTGAGCATCCTGAGAATTAAACTTATTCCATTTATTGAATGGCATATGCCCTTAAGGGGAGCTATATTCCAACAGGATAATGCCCGTCCTCATGTCGCTGCGATCACTTTAAATTGGTTTAATGATCACAACATAACCATATTACCATGGCCAGCTTGCAGTCCAGATCTGAATATAATCGAAAATGTCTGGAAAGTCCTAGGCAAAAGAGTTTCAAAGAGAAGATCAAAGACAGTAGAAGAATTGAAGAGTGTACTACTTGAAGAATAGGGAAATTTATCAAACTTATTATTAATTTATTTGAATCTTTGCCTCGCAGAATTGCTGCTTGTATGGGACCTAAAGGATATTATTTTAAAGTTTAAATTAATATCTTGAAGAAAAAGCTTTTTGTGGTCCTATGTTTTTACGCAGGTATTAAATTGAGAAATTGTCCATTTCTGGTCATGTTTACAACTGAGAACCAAATAAAGTTGTTTTTTATAAATTAAAGAGTACCTAATTTTATTATAATGATGAATTTTAGATCCATATTAAGGAACATTTGAATAAAAGGTTTTGGAAATATGAGTTTACTACAAATTCTTCGGTGGTCCTAAACTTTTACGCAGCACTGTATATTTATGAGACATCATTTCCATTTTGTTTCATTCAAAAAAATTCCTTAGAACTTGAAATATTTAGGAAAAACTGTGTTTGGGTAAACTTTAGGGGTGGTTTTCACCCCCTAAATGTGCGTATGCGCAGATAAAAAAAAAAACAATGTGTCTTATTTTTCGATAACATATTTCAATTTCATCAAAATCGGTGAGACACAACTGAGAACGTTTCCTTGTTAGTACAAAACAGGGCAAACCTAGTTTTATTCGAAAATCTGCTCATTATTCTCGTCATGGTAATGAAAGAACGAAAATGTTTAAAAATATTTATGAAATAAGCAATTTGGAATTCGAAACCAAAACGAAGTTAAAAGCGCAGAGGCCTGTTATCTGGGCTGATACTGAGGAGATTATTGAATTTGTATTAGAAAAACGTAATTTTGTCGGTAATTATCTTGTGAAAGTGATGGTATATGGTGGCCGAGGGATTGTTAAAGTTTGCTTATGGATATTTCCTCATCCTGAAGAAACAGCTGATGAAGGATCGATGATTTACCCGGGAAAAAAAAATAAGATTGGATTCTACAAAGTCGTGTCCAGAAACAAGTGCCCAAAAGTTGATTATGCTATGTATATGTAGTACCTGATATTAAGGCAACCTACGAAAACGTTAAAGTCGTATTTAAATTCCTTTCGGATTTGCAGTTGTTACTTATTATAAATGTCCAACAAACAGGTACTTTAATATATCCATGCCCATATTGTTTCGTTTGTTTGCAGGATTTAAGGGGTAATGATGAAAAAAATTCTGTTGATTACAAAAACAACGTTTCTTCTTTAAAAACGTTTGGAGATTTGAAAAAAATCATGAAAAATTCTGCTGGTAAAGAGATAAAATTAGCTATGAACTGCCAAAGTGCAGTTAATATGCCTCTTTTTGAAGAACTGATGATGTGTTGATTATCAACAAATGTGTTATACCCGAACTTCACATTTTGCAAGCGTTCATAAACACTTTATTTTGGAAAGGTCTGGAACCTCTTGTTGGTCGAGAAAAAATTCTTCTGTGGCAGATAAAATTAAATTTGGTGTCAAAACAATATCATGGAGAAGCGTTTGAAGGTAATGCGTGCAAAATAAAGACATTTATGAGAATGTCGGAAACTCATGTTTCTCTTTAAAAAGACGTAAATCAATTAATGGGATAAAAAAGCTTGTTGAAGAATTACACAAACCATTACTGACGTTGACGTTGAAAACGCATGTCCTTTTACAGTACCTTATTCAATGCTTGGAGCTACAAAACCATTCACAAGGCTTAGGATTATGGCCCGAGCAAGCTTATCATTCTTATGCTAAAAGATTAAAAGCTGCCACAGTTGAATTCTCCCTCCCTCCATATTTAAATTTTTATTATCTTGTTATTAAATTATATTTGACATATACTAGACTCTACCAAAATTTGTCTGCAAAATGAATTGCTTATTTTCTCGTTGATTACACAAGTCGACACGATTTTTGATTCTGATTAATATACGGTCATTTCTCATGGCTTTCGTCTCACAATTGAAGAAAATCAACATGATTTTAAAAAAAATTTGCTTTTGTGCCCAGGACAGCAAATTTAAAATTACCAAACATCAAAATTGTTATGTTTTCATTTCCTTGTAAATCTTTTGGGGGCGGACATTTTTTAAATTTTCGGTTGCTATATTAGATCAGCCATCTTTATTATATATTTTGATAACAGACTTAGTATCAGCGACCCTAAACCTCTTAGATTCATTTTGATAAAAAACTCCAAAAAACTGCAAGTGTTCGGACGCCATATTTGATTCACCACTTTGGAACCCAATACAAAATGTACCTATACTGTTTTCTCTAGTATAACATACTTTTTGGCAAAAAATCAGAAATATCCCAAAACGCATTTAGTTGTAATTGAGGTTCAAACTATCCAAACGAATGTTAAATTTTCCTTCACAAAAGCAAAGTTTTAACAAAATTATGACACTTTTGCCTTCCTTTTGGACACAAGCAATAAGAAAATAGCATTCATAACTCAGACTCAAAAAAAAAGTTTAATTTTGTTGACCTGTGTTATTTTTTGTTTATTTGTTTATATATACATATTTTGAGAATTTCAGAATTATGTTCGGAATTATTGAAGATAAGTAAGCGAGTTATCCCGACTGGACTCAGTGAAACACCTGGGGGTTACAAGTCTAAATTTAACTTTGATGATCACATTGTGGTGGTCATGTGACGGTAAACTTTATTTTTATTTTCATGTGGTGAGGTTCTTGGAAGACATGGGAAATTTATAAAAGTTTTAATTTAATTCGGTTGGTGTATTTGATTTCGGTAAAATAAAGGATGGAAATTTGTAAAGGTAGATAGATATAGATTTTTAGTAGTATTTTGATGTATGTGAAGAAGTTAATGTAGTGTGGATTTGTTTAGATTTTTTGGTTGCTATAGAAATTAGAAATTACTTTGTGTGTAAATACTGTAGAGATTTTTTGCTTTATATAATCTAGTGCCTGTAATTGTAGTAAGCTTTTAGTATTAGTTAGATTTTGTTCGTAAAAATAATCCCTGACAATCAATTAAGCTAGTCGTTTAAAAAGAAATAATTTGAATTAATTGAATTTAAAGAAAGGAAATAACATAAAATAAATTTAAATAAAATAATAAATAAAACCTAATTAATTTCTTTTAATAAAAAAGAGTGATAAAATATAACAAAAAGGCAAATAAAAAATAGAAGTGAAATAAAATCAAGAAAAACAGAAGAACCACAATTGGTGACCCCGACAGCAACCCAACAGCAGCTCCCGACGTGCAACCCAACAGCAGCACCCGACAACACGACAAGCAACAAAGATTGTCTACATCAACCTACCAACAAGATTTCAACATCACAGCAACTGAAGTCCTCAATCAATCAACAGCAACATCAGCAGCAGCAACAATCAACATTTTGTTTTGGTATCAGGTTAGGTTTCTTTTACATTTTAGTGAAAATTATTATCATATAATATTGCTTAAAAATAAAAAAAAAATCTTTCGTTTATAAAAAATAATGTGCAATTCAAGTGGTGACTCGGCGGTGGTCTCCGTGATTCCCGGTAATCTAAATTGTGATCGCGGAAACCAAAATTACGAAAATACGAGTGGTAATTCGTCCAATCGGCTACCATCACCACGCAAAACAATACCCTCTATTTCAACGTTTTCTGTGAGTGCACCCTCGTTTTGGAGGAATGCACCTAAATTCTGGTTTCAGCGACTCGAAGCACAATTCGAGCTGGCCAGAATCTCGACAGAAATCGCTAAATTTAATCACGTTCTCTCTGTGTTAGATGAGAATTTAGTTTCTATTTTAAGTGATATCTTAGAAAATCCAGACCCGCGACATTCATATACCCAGCTGAAAGATGCTTTAATTTCCAGTCTTTCGGCTAGTGAAACAACAAAATTAAACAAACTGCTTAGTGACATTGTTATGGGCGATCGTTCTCCATCACAATTTCTCCGGGAAATGAAAAATTTATCAAACGGCAATTTAAGTGATGATATTTTAAAAACATTGTTGATGCAGAGACTTCCAGAAAATATGAGAGCAATTTTGTCTTGCAATTCCGGTCCGCTTTCCGAATTAGCTAATTGCGCAGACAAAATTTACGAAATGAATAGTAAACCCTCCGTGTTTACTTGCTCTTCAGTACACTGTGACACAAATATTTTATCAGACCTAACATCACAAATTCTACGTTTAACTAAACAGGTTCAGGAAATGTCCTTAGAGATTAAATCTTTAAAAAATCAAAATCGTTCTTCAAGCAATTCTTCCCGTCACTCTAGATATTCATCAAGTCGTTCACCAAATCGACTTAATCCTAAATTTATTCAACGAAATAGTTCACAATCTCGCGATAATCCAGATTGATGCTGGTATCATTCAAAATTCCAAAACAATGCAAATAAATGCATTCCACCCTGCTCTTTTAATAAAATTTCAGACTCATCAAAAAATTAAAACGCTTATCATCTATGGCGACAGATGATAAAGGCGAATTCAACAGTCGCCTACACATTTTTGACAGGTAAACAAATAAATATTACTTAATTGACACTGAAGCAGATATTTCGGTTATTCCTCCTCCACTAACAATGAAATTATCACCTACATCTTTACAATTATCTGCAGCAAATTCTTCAATAATTAATACTTATGGTAAAAGAATTCTTACTCTTGATCTAGGTTTGCGAAGAAATTTTCAATGAGAATTCCTTTTAGCTGATGTCGAAAAACCCATTATAGGCGCAGATTTTTATTTCATTACAAATTAATAGTTGATTTGTCTAAAAGAATTTTAATTGATCCTTTAACTACATTAACTTCAAATGGAAATATTTTCAGAGGACCTTCCAAAACGAATTCAAGAAGTGGAACGGGCTAAGGGGTGCAAAAGTGAGTCAATGCACTGAATTTGTTAACTATAATTTTTCTATGGATTTAAGTTAATTTTCATTAATTTTCTTATGTAAAATTCTTAATTATAAGATTTTTAAGTAATCTAGAATAAAATCAAAAGTATAATAAAAAGTTTCTATCTAAAATATAATTTTTATTTTTGAAACTTATTTTGCTCCTCAGTGTATAACCTTATACGAAGATATCAAATTTATTCTGAGGTCTTTGCAACACAACTCCTAGTAAATTGATTTAATAGCAGGGAAGTTTGGTAGCACTTCACAACTGTGAAAAGATCTAGCTGATAAAAGTAATCATATGTTGCCCAAAGAAGGATGATTTATATTTTTGTTTGCACATATTTTAAAAAGCATATCAATGCAGGAAGAATTCGCTACGTTGGGACTCGTTTAAAACAAAAGACGTTTTCAATCGCCGATAACTTCTATATCCAATTTACTTCAATTATAAGACAACATATTGTTCGCCTCATTTCGAATTACATAGATCACGCTGTAGCCGAAGCCGGCTATCGATATCATCGGGAACAGCCAAGGTAAACAATCAAATCAAGAAACCAGAAGCCCCAGCCTCCACATTTCTCCGTGGAAGACTATATAGACTCGGATCGGGTAGTTTCTAAGCAATCTCATGCCATGATCCAAATTGTGGCTGTCATGTAGGTCTGTCTCCGATTTGATCGATGCTCAAAGACGCGTTTCTAAATTAAAATGAAAGAAGTCCCAGGAGAAGAGCCTCTAGATACCGCGGAATTGAATCCCATCAGCCGACGTTAACAGCATTGTCATGTCAGCGTGGCCTGCGCATGCCGTACCTACTATATCGCAAGGTACTTTCCACTAGTCAAATGAACTGAAAGTTCCCAATCTGGATAAGAAAATCTGCTCTACACATTGCACACTTCGGCAGCATTGTCCAGCTGAAATGGTTTATGGCTTCCCTGATGGGATTCACTTTCAGGCGATTGGGATATGTAGTGCGGCTAGACGTGTCTTGGATAGGTCTGCAATGGGAGCACGAAAATAACGGTGGCGATTAATGTCCACGAAGTCTGATAAATGCATCTATATCAGCGGAAGTAATTCGAGAGATGAACAAACCTAAAGTAAGGGATGGCAGCTACTGAGAAAACAAAAATATTTCAAAAGAGCTCATGTGGTTAACGTCGTAACTGGATGCAGCTGGACCCGCTACCTGCTCTCTTTGATGTGCTGTTGTCTAATGCAAGTCAGAAATACTCCAAAATATGCATCCACATTGGAAGAAAACTTTCATATTTTAATGCAAAGGGCACAAAGCTTGGTAAACGCTTAGTTAGGATATTTTCCAACTGATTATTCAATGTTTTACCGTTTGCCAGGTAGCGCCAGTTTTGTACCTTCGTATATTCAACTAGCAGTGAATTGCAGTTTAGTTCTAAATTAAAAATTTGCTTTTTTATCGATTTATTCATTAGCAATGTCTATTAGATACAATGCCTATTAGACTTAAAATAAAATAAAATACAAAGTAATAACATCGAATGACGTCAAACAAGATGCAGTCGTTAAAAGTTAAAAGTATATTTTTAAATAAATAAATAGATTGTGTTCATTCAAACCGTTTGGAAAATTTTAAGATAATGGCTATAAAAGACGAACAAAGAAAGAAGTAAAGAAGTAGTAAAGAAGCAAAGCAAGCTAGTGTATTGGTTAAAAATTTCAATACTAAGCACACAACCAGAAAAAGTGACTACAAAAGTGCATGTAACGTGTACTCTTTGAACACTTACCCATAAAATCATTTATTAACATTATATTTTAATCCATAGTCAGAGCGTTTTCTTTGTTTATGAAATGGACAATTTTTTTTAAGTGTTTAGGAGTAGATTGTTACATAAAGCAATATATAAATACATTTATATTTGTATCAATTCAAGCTGTTAAAAAATGCATACATACAGGGTGTCCCATAGGAATGTGTGAAAACTAATTAGTCACTATTTTTTAACAAATGGAGAGATCGGTAAAAGGTAAATATTTTTTAATAAAGGAAAGTCGTCATTTTTATTTCATGTCCATTTTATTATAAAAAAAATTAAACCTATTTAATACAAACCATTAATTTAAAAATATAGTGAAAAACGTGAATTATTAATAATATATATTTGTTAAATGTGAACCATCTACATAAAAGGTATCTACCTGCATTTCTTTGAATCTTCTGTCGCCGGAGAGAAGTACAAAGGGATGTTAGAGACCAAATCCTTTCTCATGCGAAAAAGAGGAGCCGCGTTAAATCTTTTTTTTTTATTCAAGACGGAGCAGCACCTCATCGCACACAAGAAGTATCATCAATAAATTTTATGGCGATCGAGTTATTGGCCTAGGGTACCCACGTTTTGCTAGGGGAAAAGGAATAGAATAGCCACATTACTCGTCAGATCTCGTCAGATCTCATTCGATTTGATTTCTTTTTAGGGGGGTACATTAAAGATCTCTGCTATGAAAATAACCGAAAAACAGTTGAGGATTTTATTAAAGACACTGGGAAGTTCGTCAATGGCATTTCAAATGAAACGTTAGAACATGTTTTTAATAGTTTTAGAAAGCATATGGATATTTGTGGCAAATTAGATGGTTAAAATATCGAAAATATATATCATTAGTAACTAACGTTATTCAATACTTTTTTAAATTAATTGTTTTGTATTAAACAGATTTGTTTTATAATAAAATGGACATGAAATTAAAATGACGACTTTCCTTTATTAAAAAGTATTTACATTTTACCGATCTCTCCATTTGTTAAAAAATTGTAACTCATTAGTTTTCACACATTCTTATGGGACACCCTATATAAGGGGAACTGAATGAAATCTTGCATTGCCTTGAAAAGGAAATGCTGTTCCATGTAGGGGCTATTTGTTACTAAGAACATCCCGGGTGCGAACAATACCTGTCAAATATCGAGTCAAAGGTAGAATTATGTCATGTATTGGACCGGGGTGGAGGTCTAGTAAAATTATGACAAGAAATGCCAGAACCGAGGGAAGACGGCTTAGTTTCTATAATGTCATAGAATTTTGCATATTAAACGAGGGAGGGGTGTATTAAATTATTGAACTTAAACGATAGAAGGGAAAAAGGGGAATAAAAAGCTGAAAATTCCTATGAAGAAATTTTTAGATGCTCCCTTACATAACCAATGAAAGATTTCCTCTGCGTGCTCTTATTTTATTCAGAAACCCTGGTATGCACGAAATTAATCAATTTCCACAATATGCAGCTTTTCTTAGTACTCTTTTTATAGTTCCAATTTTTTCCATTGCCTCCATTATTGTTTCATTGCGTTAAACCCCAATTTTCTATGTCTTACTACAACAAACCTTAAATTCTTAAAAACAAAAAAGCTAATACAGTATTTTATTCTTTATTATATATAATTTAAGAATATTAAAAAACTAAAGGTAGGTAGCTATTCAATAAAAAAGGAGAAATATTCGTTTTACTAAGATACAAACTGACTGTGCAAAACATGTGCAACTCCTTGACATTAACAATGTTGGCGGCTTTAAATATATATTATCATTAATATTTGGTTGAATAGCCTTTATTTACAATAACTGCTGCACATCTTCTTGGCATAGAATTAAATAGCGACTCAATATGTAAAGAAGTTATATCATTCCAAGCCTTTTTTATACCATTAAAGAGTTCGTCACGGTAGTTGTAAAATTGACCCCTCATATTCTTCTTAACCAGTTGCCATAGCTTTTCTATGGGGTTGAGATCTGGGGACTGTGCGAGCCATTTCAAAACTTCAATGTTTTGCTGCGAAAACCAAGCCTGAAGAAGTCTAGAGGTGTGCTTGGGATCATTGTCCTGTTCGAAGGGCCAGCGCCTCTGCGTAAGGGATCATAACATTTTCCATAATGTTTTTGTAGTCCTCCGCTTTCATTATCCGTGGTATTTCATAAAGAGGTCCCACGCCCTGAGCTGATAAACACCCCCAGACGATTGTATTATCACTTCCATGCTTCACAGTTACCACAGTTTATCGCGGATTTAGTCGTTTGTTCGTCAGTCGTCCTACTTTTTGCCCTCCATCTAGCCCCACTAAGTTAAACTTAAAGTTAAACACTCATCCGAAAAAAGGACAGTTCTCCTTTTTTCTAGGGGCCATTCTAAATGACTTTGAGCAAAGACAAGTCGAGCTCAGCCATTTTTTTTTTCGGAAACTAGTGGCTTTTTCGCTGGCCTGTAGGTCTTAAGATCGATTTCTATGGCTCGTCTTATTGTCGAAGGATCCACATCCAGGTTTTATTCGTTTTTTACCTAAATATCTTGAACTGAGGAAAGGCCGAGATTTACTTAAAATTTAAATTCTACGATCCTCAGCCTTTGTCGTTTTCCTTGGTCTATGACCCTTTATGAATATTTTCAATACTCCCAGTCTTTTTAAAACTGCTTATAATTCTGGATATGGTGGATTTAGCTATTTTATTCGGTTTTTTATTTCGTTGTAAAATTAATGACTCCCATTTTACGAACTTTTAGTTTAATTGCGTTTAAAGGAAAAAAAATATTTTAATAATACACTTCCGCGCATGGACCTGACCGACAGACTGGATTATATGCCCTGCAGTAGTTGAATCGGAATATAAAATTATTATTATTATTTTTTATTAACTATATATGGAATAGAAAATAACAGCTAACTAACAAAGTACTGCCAATTCTCATTTATTCCGGGAAAAGTATTTGTTGATATATAAAGTTGCAAATGTTTTGCACAGGCAAAATTGTTACGTTGAATAAAAAAACTGGATATTGCTCCCTTATTATGGGATATTACATTCTGCTATTATTATATCTGGAAACTAGACATAATAAAGAATAATGCACTGTAAAACTTTTTTTGGTATCAGCGGTTTAGGAAATTTTATAATGATCTGTAATAAACTATGATTTTAGTTGCAAATGTTTTGCACAGCACTGTACTTTGTACTACTTTTAATAATAACTTATAGGAGCCAACAAATTAATTTAAAACAAATTCATGCAAGTAGATTCCAATTTCTAATATTTTTTGACCAATAAATTAATCTGATTGTAGTAACAAGCCAAGATCAGGTGGAAAACGTTTAAAGATTAAAGTCGGAAATTTTATCCAAATTGCTGGGTACATCCACTTTTTGAACAGTGACAAGAACAGATCCAAAAATGCACTCAAACAAGAAAAAGTTTAAGACCGTAAACGTCATGTTTATGGGCTGTGGCGGCTATAGACAAGGGAATGAAATCCTCGATTTTAATTGGCTCAATATAAACGAATTCACCTACTCGAAACCTCTTTCACTTCTTTATTATACCGTTTTAACTTGCCTCTTTATGTCGTCTTTAGGTTCAAGCCGTCGATCAAGTTCAGACACGTACTGTGTAGTCGGTGCGGTGCGATTATCAAATTAAACTTTCCATGTAGGTTCAAATTATCATCTTTGTATAAAAATTAATAAGGAATTTAATACGAGAACTTTATAGCCTGGCACCTCTTACCACGGGCCAAGCGGAGAGTATCATCACACGGGCATTAAGGTCGTGTTATATAATATGTATTGTATAGTATATATATAATATACAGGGTGTTCAGAGGAGGGTGGTCAATACTGCAGGGGGTGAAAGGTCAGACCGAGACAAGCAAAAAATCGTATGGGTGGGGGGGGGGGCATCTCGCACCGTTTGGCAGTTACAGGGTGATTCGTAAATCAGGATTTTGCCTTATATGGGAACCGCTCTTGTATTTTTATCTTTTTTTCTACGCATCGCAGCGGCCCCAAACTGATTTCAAAAAATCACTATTTGGAAGCCCTTTCCAAAAAAGTTTACACCACCCCCCTATCCCC
Organism: Dysmachus trigonus; assembly: GCA_949715965.1. Taxonomy (NCBI): domain Eukaryota; kingdom Metazoa; phylum Arthropoda; class Insecta; order Diptera; family Asilidae; genus Dysmachus; species Dysmachus trigonus. The sequence goes on along the minus strand of OX454321.1, from coordinate 30,535,790 downwards.
AACCCCTTGGCCACAATCCCCCCTGGAAGTTGAAAAAATTAACTTTTATTTCACGATTTTTCACCTTTCGCCCCACTTTTCTCTGAAATTCATGTTATTAACATACCTACTTTTTATTTTTTTTAAGTTGCCTATCTAATTACCTTTCCAAAAAGGTGCAACATGTGCAGATAGGAAAAGGATACGAAAATTTATTTACAAAAATCCTTTTACAGAAAATCATGATAATTGGAATTTTTAAGAAATTATACTAAAGTTAACTAAAAAATACATTTTGTTCGCTTAAAAACTAATTACAATTAAAACGTTTGTCCTTTAAAAGCTGTTCAAAATGTTCTCCGCCAGTTTCGATGCATGCAAGTAGCCTTGGTCTTATTTCACGTTTCAGGTCTATGGTAACCAGTCTCTCCCGTATTTTCTTGGCTGCAGTCACAATCCTGGTAACTAATTCTTCCCTGGTGTTGATTGGTCTTGAGTAAACTTCATCTTTCATCATTCCCTATAAGAAAAAGTCCAGTGGAGTAAGGTCCGGTGACCTAGCAGGCCAAGGAATCGGTCCACCTCGTCCAATCCAGCGCTCTGGGTAATGTTCATTCAACCTTGCCCTAACAATGTTCCCAGTATGCGCAGGTGCTCCATCGAGCTGTAAATAAATTGCGCTTCTGGTGGCCAGGGGGATGTCCTCCAACAGATCCGGAAGGGTATTCTCCAAAAAGTCCGAGTATAGCTGACTATTCAGCACTTGGGGCAAGATGAAGGGTCCTATCAACTGGTTGCCGATGATGCCAGCCCAGACATTGACACTAAATCTTTGCTGGAAGGACCGACACCTGGTCCTATGTGGGTTCACATCTGACCAGGTGTGGAGGTTGTGGAAGTTTGTGATGCCATCCCGGGTGAACTGCGATTCATCCGTCCACAGAATTCGGTCTAGAAACCTTCTGTTTTCAATGTCAGACTCGAACAGCCAAGTGCAGAATTGCAATCGTCCTTCGGAATCTCCTTCCCTAGTGCTTGGACCGGGATATGGTGGTATGGATGTAGTCCCTCTCGGTTCACAACGGTCCAAACTCTCCCTGAAGACAATCCTGACCTTCGTGCGACCTGCCTGATGCTTATTACAGGGCTGTTCCTGACGATGTTGAGGATTTGTTGGTCGGGGTCCGCTGAATCGCCCGATTTTCCTGCTCGCGTTTCTGCTCTGGGGGCGGTTACACTTCCGGTTTCTTTTAACCTTCTGAAAGTCCTTGAAAATACCCTTCTGTTGGGTACCCGCCGATTCGGGAATCTCCTTTGGTATTCTCGTACGGGCTCATTATCATTTCCTTCTACTAAACCGTACACGTAAATTATATCGGCATACTCGTCAACACTGAATTCTGCCATTTTATCTTAATTTTTTCTATTAAACACCCGTTCTTATCGCTTGCTTCTTCAACTGTGGTCAATGTCCTTTCAAACTTATCCATTTTTATACCATAATTCATACGAAGTATTAGAAACGGAGCGTCAGGATACTTAGGAGTCAATACTGGATATAATAAACTAATAACGCTATTTAACGAGATTACATTTATTATTTTATTACTGTTTTGCTGAAATAATAAAAATGTACTACCTCTGTTTCCTAAACAAACATTTCCGAACTTGCTGTCATAAAAATTGTTTACTTAACGACTTTTTCCATTATGGTGCAATAAAGTAATTAGGTACCTGTGAGGATGTTTTAATTTCAGGACTTTTGCAACCCTTTTCTACCTGGGCATGTTGCACCTTTTTGGAAAGGTAATTAGATAGGCAACTTAAAAAAAATAAAAAGTGGGTATGTTAATAACATGAATTTCAGAGAAAAGTGGGGCGAAAGGTGAAAAATCGTGAAATAAAAGTTAATTTTTTCAACTTCCAGGGGGGATTGTGGCCAAGGGGTTGGGGATAGAGGGGTGGTGTAAACTTTTTTGGAAAGGGCTTCCAAATAATGATTTTTTGAAATCAGTTTGGGGCCGTTGCGATGCGTAGAAAAAAAGATAAAAAGAAAAGAGCGGTTCCCATATAAGGCAAAATCCTGATTTACGAATCACCCTGTAACTGCCAAACGGTGCGAGATGCCCCCCCCCCCACCCATACGATTTTTTGCTTGTCTCGGTCTGACCTTTCACCCCCTTCAGTATTGACCTCCCACCTCTGAACACCCTGTATATAAAATTCTAGTCGTCTCAACCCGACTGAAAGTAAAATCAATATGCCTGCAGCCCGAAGGTAAGAGCGATTCAAGTTTTTTCCTTGCGATTTTTTCTTCGCAGATACTTGACAAATGAAGTAAAATCCGCGTCGGCGAATCTAAAAAAATTGTTTCCATAAATTGGCAATAGGAAATTGAGAATTTTTCGCTTGTCCGAATGACGCCACACTATCATCATAGAAGGTTGCGACACGGCAATAACAGTCGATGGTGGCATTCTCGTCATTTATCGAAAGGCGAGTTTATCGCTAGATGATTACGCGAACATGCCTCGGTTATGTGCTCATGTGGCTCAAATTGCTCTAGTTTTCACTTTTTCGCTAACTTCTCTAAGAACCGCATTTTAGTCAGAGCTGTAAATTTATTTTCTGATTGGACACCAGGTTGAGAAGGAGATGTACTAGTTTGCCGTCGTTTAGCTTGTCTTGCTGCTTTCAAGTAATTCGTTGCTGTCCGGCTGGTAGGATACCTGTATGGGGTCTTGCGTGGGTTCGCAACCGCAGTGACGCGTTGATTGCCTTTTTTTGGTCGAATTCCGAAGTTATCTAATTGTAATTGAGTCATTTCAGCTACAGCAGCGCATAGAAATGGACAACTCATGCCGGACTAATAGGATTTTTAATCCGATCGTAGTTTTCAAAGCTGAGCCGAGTATACCAGTAGCCAGGCTGAACATGTACCAAATTCGAAAAATTGCCCAAGTACCCGGCACTCACGGACCCTACAGGAGTTTTTCATTATAAGTCACATTATACGTCTGCAGTACTCCTCCATTTTCTGGTCTTGCTAAACGTCAATTCAGTGACTTCCTGCTTACCCAATGGTCCTGGCCAGGTAAGCACATTAGGCTCTTTCACAAGCACCGAAACTGTCAACCGCAGTAACATCCTCCGGCACACTACTGACCACTTGATATATTTCCACGACGATTCGAGCAAGCAATATTACATGACAGTGTGGGCGATGCTTTATAGCGAGGTGCATAGGTGCAGATTATCGAGGGCCATTCCTAAGCGATGCTCGTGTGCAACGGCGACCGAGTCCGCCCGACTTCGTTGCGCTATAGAATATATGGTATAACCACTTTGCCTACTCCAAAGACGTAAATGTAAAGTCGATCAGTCGCCCCGGAATGAAGGATGTAGGCAACGCGAAGTCATGGCTGGCCACAACTGGATTAATCTTTGGAAAATCTAACTCGCTGGAGGAAACTCATTTTTGATCTTAATGAAATGGATCATCCGGTTTCAATACTAACTTGCAACTGGAGCGGCCTAGCAGTCAAAATAAATTGCGACGGTCCTTAAAACGAGTAGGCAACCTATCTGCAAGAACGAAGCTGAAAAAATTATTCTTAGTCTTTGCTCCACGCGCCTTTTTACCTTTTGCCATTTTAATCGGGAGTGGCTTGAAGCAAATGGGCTAACTACCCATTTGAAGCGTTCTGTTGACATTGTGCGTTGTGCAAATGTAGGCGATTTTGCTCCATTTTATGGATAACTCTCATATTTCATAGAAACTAGGAAGTCTGACTGCGAAGGTGAGTCAGTTCTCTTTGCCAGTGTAGCACGGTTACAACATATATTAATCGAAGAAATTTATTGCGGCTTGGCGCTAAATTATTCTTCAATTACCTCTGGACCTCGTAGGTATTGAAATTTGCAACCCAGTTGTGTTATCTGGTACTAACTAATGGTAAAATAACTAAAGCGTCTGAAATAATATCGCCATGCAATTGATTATTAAGTTTTATTAAAACTGTTAGAAAAGCAAATATGTTTACTATTTTATTTAGCAATTGTTTGAAAGAAAACGATCATCGTTCATCTAACTACTGACTATTCTCATTGCGGAAGTATTGCTTACTTCCTCTCGTAAGCCAAGTTTGGCACATACAAAGAAGTTTGCCATTTATTTATTTATATTATATATCCGACCAACTGGTTGATTGGTTGGTTAAAGTGGTGACACAACACCTGGTTAGGGTTTAATTAACGCGAGAAGCTCCGTTTTGTTATCACCCATAGAATCCCAATTTGTTGTAATGTTATATGGGTGTCTATGTATTCGCTCTAGCGTTTTTAGCATGAAGGAGGTTAGCCTAATCGGCCTATGTCAGGGACATAACGAAGTCTGAGGCAGCTGCTGGAAAACGTAACTAGCCATGGAATAATACTGCCTTGCAGCTTCTGCAATATAATGGGCCTGATGATTTATACGGACAGAAGTTAATTATGGCGAGCACTGACTTTGCACGTTTATAATTTATCTGAAATAATGCCAGGGTGTCCGTTTCACGCCCTGCCAGCTCAGGGTTGTCTTACAACTATTCGTGCTATCCGGGAAGTGAATGTCCATTAGAAACTCCAGCGAAGAAGAGGCTGCGCCCTCACATGTTCCTTTGACAGAACTTGGTTAGGTCTTGCTGAATGTTTTGTGCTTTCAATGGACTGGTGGTAGTTCCGCCAAGCGTCCTGCTTGGCCGTAACCGCTTTTTTGTCGATTTTCTAATAGTCTTTATATGGTTGCCAGTATTTATGCCTGTAGCAGATATTGAAGATTTCCCTGATCTTTTTCCTCAGATCAGACAAGTCCTTCTTCCATCGCAGAGATGCCTTATGTTTACTAAATTTTGCTGGACACGAGACCATGAAAGCAACATTCGTTCTTGATGTACGCGTTCAGCTCATCCACCGAATCGATTAATGAGGGTGGTAGACCTGAAAATTTGTTTTTGAACACACGACTGAATTTCTTCACGTCAGTGTTTCTGGGGTTCCTAAAGGGCTTTGGGGTCTCAATCTTGAGATCTACACGAAAAAGAATACAGTTATGGTCCGAGAAGGATTTCAGGCTGGATACCCTCTAGTTTCCTACCCTATAGAGATTGTTGTCCGATATTAATGTGATATATTGGGAGAACCCTACCATCGAAGTTTTCACTACTACACTGAGAGAAAATTCTAATAATTTTTACGATTTTTTCAAAGAAAAATTACGGTGCTCTCCCGTAAACGGGACTTAAGTGACAGGTATAGGAAAAAGTACTATGTGCACAACATAAAATTACGCTGTGGCACCGTAGAATTTCCGTCTACGGAAAAAAAAACACCATTGGGTAAATTTTGATGTAGATATTTTAATGCATTAGAAAGTAGGATAAGATATTAACTACAAATATTTATATTGTAAAGAAATTCGAATCGAAAATAGAATAAAGTATATAAACCCTCTCTATGAAAGACTTTTGCGGTGAAGAAAAATTTATATGATCTAACTCTTTCGAAGACTTTCGGATAACTGACCTGTCCGACTGCACTCCGATTTGAAGATTCCATGAAAAAATGTCATACTTACAGACTTTCCGTAAGTGACCACGCAATGAGAAAATTTACTATGAACAACACTCGTACGTCGTACCAATTTCCGAAAAAACCCGATCGTACACTCGATCTACTTCGGCTTCTAAATTCCAAAGAAAATTAGTACAATTTCATGAAGACTAAGTAAATTTTCCTTGAATCAACAGGAAATTTTTCTTAGCATAAAAATTTACTGTGCTGTACAGTAAAAGTTCCTATGACGTTTCGGAAAAATTCTTGGATGAATAGTAAAAAATACTAGGTCAACCGTATTTTATCTGTTATTCCCTCGTAAATTTTCTAGGAACATGTCACTTATATCCGGATTACAGGGGATAGCACCGTAATTTTTATTAGAATTTTCTCTCAGTGTAGGGAAACATAAGGCTGGTGCAGTAGTCACATTACACACAGGTTGGAGATAATAATAAAATCAAAAATTGACTCACCCCTTGAATTAGTCTCTGTACTTCCGCACAAAGTATGCCTCGCGACCATGTATGTCCGACGAACTTCATTTATTATTTATTATATATTTTTTAAACTTCAGTTAGTTACTTTTAAAATATTTACAATTATTTGCTTTTGTATTAATTACGTCTATTAATGTTTGAGCTTAACAATGAACTCCTGTCTTATGTTCAAATTTTAAAATATTTCATTATTCACAATGAAGCTTGTAACTTAACTTACAGTTAATAAAACTTAATAAAATCACAAGTCCCAAAAGTAATTTCACTTCAAGATTCTTTTTTATACTATTTTACAGGATTTTTTAAATAAAGAACATACAGTTCGAATTGATAACTCTTTAATCGTTTAAAAATTGAAAAATTTTTGCCTTGTATTGTAGTTCAAATAAAAACTTTGTATGATCCGTTCTTTCTTTTACGTCAAAGAAATGTTTGTCAATAGACAACAATTGTTGGGTGACTAAATTTCCAATAAAAATATAATCAACTGACAAAGAAAAATATATACCAGAATGATTTATTATATGTATAATATCTAAAAAAAGCGGCCAAGTGCGAGTCGGACTCGCCCATGAAGGGTTCGTAGCAGCAAATATAAAAGTTCTTGTAGTTTGTTGTAACTTTGATCGATGTTTTAATAATAGTGTATTTTTTTTAAAATTAAGTAATTGATAAGTAAACATTATAATTAGGTACCTAAATGATGGGATTTAGATCTAACTATATGCGAGCCCATATAGGCTTGTTTTTTTATTTGAGTTGATTGAATGAAAGGTTAATTGCGGTTTACGATTTATGACGTATTAAAAAAAAACTACTCACTAGATCTCGTTCAAACCAATTTTCGGTGGAAGTTTGCATGGTAATGTACATCATATATTTTTTTTAGTTTTATCATTCTCTTATTTTAGAAGTTAAAGATGGGGGGGGGGACACATTTTACCACTTTGAAAGTGTCTTTCGCGGAAACTATTCAGTTTAGAAACCTCAATATCATTTTTAAAGACCTATCCATAGAAAATTTTTGAGTTTCAGTTCTAAGTATGGGGAACCCCCAAAATTTATTGTTTTTTTTCTATTTTTGTGTGAAAATCTTAATGCGGTTCACAGAATAAATCTACTTACCAAGTTTCAACAGTATAGTTCTTATAGTTTAGGAAAAAGTGGCTGTGACATACGGACGGACAGACAGACAGACAGACAGACATGACGAATCCATAAGGGTTCCGTTTTTTGCCATTTGGCTACGGAACCCTAAAAACTTCAAATTCAAAATAATTGAATAAAACTTTTCTTAAGGAGTCCAAATTTGAGAAAAATTAAAACAAGTTGCAACACAATCTTCGTTTTAATTTAATTTAAGTTCTGGCTAATAGTGGCTAAATACTACCTTTTTAATATTTTTTGTTTTTTCCTGAGTGACGCATATATGAATGAATTTCTTAAATTTCATATAGCTGAAGACAAATTATCGTAGTGAATGACTACTTCTTGTAAGAATATCAAAATTTCTCACGTGCCAGTTAAAACGTGTGAAATGTAAGAAATCTGGTCCTTGAGCAAGAAAATCGGTAGATCATTACTGGTGACAACACATGTAAAAACTAAACGTTGACCGACATTCTGGCAATAAGTCGCGTTCTGTATTTTCTTTCACTGCCGTGGATAAAGAGTTGTAGTGAAAAAGGTCGGCCACGGAGAAAATTAGTCGCTGGCTGCGCGTTGGAAGGTTTCTCAGCATTCTTACATCAGGAGGTCTTCCATTCAATTAGCGAATGTGCCAAATGGATTCGATTTACTTTCCACAATGTTCGGATTATTGGACAATCGAATCATTCATTGACGCAGTGAGAATACGCGCCACACTTAGTTACTCACTTTGCTTGCAAGAAGTAGCGAGACGAAACGTATTTGCGCCATGATCCAGTGGCAAGGAGGAAACACGGTGGCCACTCTTCGGTTTTTGGTAGCAAAAACCGCACTGTAACTGGAGGAAGATAGAAGGAAAATTTACGTAAAAATCAATTTCACTGATTTCGAACAGAGCGCCGTGCCTGAGTGCAGAGTGTCTGGTTTTTTATTTTTATTTATTTTTTTTTCTTATTTTTTTTTTTTTTTTTTTTTTTTTTTGCAAGAGAGTCGGACTGCGGACAGTTAGATCGATGACAGTAAGAGCGACGACGTGAACGTTACCTGACACAGATGTGCGGTCACGAATGAAATTCGGCCTGAGAAAAACTCGGCCTTACCTGATCAACGACGCAAATGAATGTAAAGAGGTGGCGGCTACTAATGGAAGCAGTGTTTATCACATGCAGCTTATGCGTGTAATTGCCCACTGGAGTTATTCAATTAAATAGCAAAAATTTCCCTTCTCGCGAACGGCCATTGAAGTGCATGATTACCCTGACATGACTTTTACATTAAACGCGCTGGCTTAATCGGATCAGATCCATCTTTAGCCGTTCAGACGAGACTGAAAGCTAGATTGCGCTATCTGCTCCTCCGATTTTCTCTCTTAGCAGCACTCGATATGAATAATATCTTTATTTAAGCGCACGGCGGTGCGGCGGTAGCGTAAGGAGCGGACACTATCTAATGTGTCCAAGCTCCACCCACAGTGATAAAACTCCGAGACTCTGCCGACGAACTGGTATCGCGCGATCATATCAAGATTTCACCTCCACCAACTCTTTCTGAGATTCATGAGCACGACCGACCAGAATAGCCCCTTCTGAGGCGATCAATAAATCATAAGACACTTCCAGACTGTCAAGCACTTACCGACAGCGCACCAACACCAGGCTATGCTGATCAATTGGCATGTGTAATGATTTATATTCAATCTGGCGGACTTTACATATTATCTGTGTAATCTTTGGCGGAGAGTAAATACCTGTGACGAATCTCCGCCGCGGGCTCTAAGCAGACCCCAGGGTGGACGAGTGGTACTCTGCTAAGATGCTTGCATAATATGCGTCTGGCGTGAATCAAGCGGCTCGCTGCTGTCGGATTCTGTCGCCAGCTCACGCCGCTAGACGATTTCAAATCGACTGTAGCTAAAAGGAATAAATATTTCTTATTGGCCGTAATAGAGCTGACATGTTCGATATCGCTACAAAGCTCGAAAATGCCCTAGAAGCAATGATGAACGCACGCAAAAGTGTAATTGGCATTACTCTACTCCTTACGTTAAATAACTATAACTATAAATAATTAATAATTTAGGAAAAAAGCGGTGCACTAAAGACATTATCAATCTTAGGAGTGGCAGCTGCTCTCATTAGCAGCTCTGCAGGTATGTTTAAGCAATTAATTGGTGTGGATAGCTGACATCCCGCGCTCAGCATATTCCAATATTTGCAGTTCATAGTTTTAGGACTCTAGAGATATTCCGGTCGGAACGATATTGAGCAACACTTTTGTGGAATTTTTTTCAGAGAAAAATTAAAATTGGCAACCCGAAAACATATCAGTGTAAATTTTTATAAGAATCCCATTAACAACATTATTTCTACTTAAGGTGTTAAATTACACCTTTTGGTCGAAATAGGTATACACTTAACCGTGGTAGAAAAGGTGTTAAGGGGGTAGTCCAGTGAAAAAAAAAAAATTTTCGTTTTTTTTGTTTTTTGCTTAAATCTACTCTACTACACCTAGAAAATACTCCCTTAAAATATCTAAGCAAAATATTGAATAGTTTTAAAGATACAGAGAGTTTTCGAGAGACGTGTAAGCCGAGCGCTCGAAGGTCCCCTGGCGTGTTTCGGAGCAAGGAGGACTCTTGTATTTCTGTTTGCTTCGCCCATTTTTTTTCGGTTTATAACGGTCTAGGTCCTTCTGCTTTATATTTAAGGTTAGTTATGTATTTAGGAGGCATCGCGTTATGTATGGAGCAGGCATCGCTGACTAAGGTAAAATTAATTTTTTTAGCTTTTTCCCGCATAAAAAACTTTAAACGCGTTTTTCTGAAAACAGCATGTTTTGACTCGGCGGACGTCAGATCTCAGAGTCTTTTGCTCCGATTGATCTAAAAATTTAGCTGTATATTTCTTGATTGTGTGTCTATCGTCGGAACTAGAATTATTAAAATCCATTTTTTATTTACAAAGTTATAAACAAATTAAGCACCCGAAAAACACCCGAAAAATTCGAAATGCTGCCATTTTGTTATTTTTGATTGAAAATTAATAATTCTAGTTCCGACGATAGCCAATGTTCTACAGATTAAAACCTCGTTTGAATTTTTTGTTTCAAATGAACCGTTGCAGAGATTCGACGTCCGCCAACAAAATTTTTTTTTTTTTGGAGCGGCCATTTTGTCGAGATGACTCATCGAAAACAAAAAAAAAAATTTTATTTGTGTATTTTAATAGTTGTACTATCATATGTCAAAAAATTTTTGAATACAAATTGACTTCTAATATGAAAAAAAAATCGTTGAAAAAACAGTCGTTTTCACTGGACTACCCCCTTAAACTGCAGTTTTGGTTCGCCATATTTGATGGTTCAAATAATGCGTGCCCCAGCAATTACTACCTTAGCGCCCCTAACTAATGTGGAAGTTAGGCCGACAATTTGAAAATGCCAAATGAGAAAGATAATTTTTACTCTACAGGCTAAACGCTGGGACCCAGTCACCCAATGATAAGTCGGAACTCGCGCACTAGGCTCGTGAGCAGCTTCATTAAAAATTGTTATCTTTTGAAGTATTAACGTAGAATAATATTTGAGAGTACATTCACTTTCGAAAATAATTGATTGAAAAAAACCATTTATTAAAATGAAAAAAAAGATGAGCTTTAACCAGTTAACTGTGATTGACGAGTATACTCGTCATGGAGAAGTGGAAAACTTTTGTGTATTGACGAGTACACTCGTCATGCGTACAAATCAGTGACCATTGGCTATTTAAATTGCAATTTTTGAGAAAAACAAAACATATTCTCAAATTTAAAGATGTTTAGAATATTTTGAGGCTATGCCGGAATAAAACAAACAAGTAGAAAATATAAACAGTTTGAGATGATCTCATGCGTCCCGGTATGCACTGGTTGAAAAAGTTTACCAGTTCGCATAATGAATTTATTTATGTGCGATGATAACGTTTTTTAGATGTTAACCAAAAATTATGAAACTACAAGAACTCTTGTCAGTCTGAAAATAATTTAGATTTTATAAAAGAATTGGAAGCTGTCGGGCAGAGAAAGGGGCTAATTGCATGAATGTCAACAAAAAACCATTCTAAATACAAAGCACATGAATTGAGAGGCACAAAAGAAGTAAATATTAGTAATAAAATTTTCAATTTTATAAAATAAACCCATCTTTTTCATCCAATATCTTACCAGCGCAACTTATTCTGCGATTGACGAATATACTCGTCATGGCTCGATTCTGACGACACAAAACTGTGCGCACTTTTAAATGAGGGCGCCACAGTTAACTGGTTAAGAGAAAATTTCGAAAAAATTTTTTTAAATAAGAAAACAACAATATTTAAATAAAATTAACGTAAATAAACTAATTTTTTAAAAATAAAATTTAAACATTTTCACGTATAAATGCATATTTACTGTATTCTTTATAGTTTGTTAGATATTTGCCTTAAAAATTATTGTGTTAAATTTCTGTAAGCTCATATTTTTTTCTAAACAAAATTTTTCGAAGTAAGCTCAAAAAATAATCTTTGAACAAATACAAAAAAATATATAAAAATAAAACAAATCGTCAACAAAAACCAAAAAGCTTGCAGTTATTTATGGAATGACAGATATATAGAGATAAACAGATATATAGATTCAATCCCTTGTCTCAGGCGTCCGCCAATTTGACAATTAACGTGACACTGCCACATTGAGAGAAGAGAGAGTTATCTACGTTTGTCGCAGTGCTAAGATAGGATATATTATTATTACTAATTTTTGTTTGCGATTAGTTGCTCTAAAAATTGTTCCCGAATGATCGTAATTTATACTTGTTGGGTTCTAGATCAACAAAAAGACTCCGAATTCCAGGATTTCCATTGACAAATATCGGGTAGCAAGGAAGAGTTATCATAACCTTAAAAAGAGTCAATTGGTTGCTTTCATTAATTTCTCAGAAAAGGATGTAAAAAAATATATTATATGATTTTGATGGCCGATAGTTTTAAATTAACAAAATTCCATTAAGATGAGCTGCACTATAGTGAATTAAATTTACGCCTATAGATGGCGAAATGTTACCAAATGATATATAGCATTTTTAAACACATGCCCTCAGTCAAATATTACACACCGAAAACTCTGATGTTCACTGATGCAATTAGCCGACATTTTGACATTCATGGAGATATTTCGCGAGAACGACATACTTTTGATGTAAAGAGACTCTCCATTATTCGTTTGTTCCTCATAATAATACCCCGAGTTCGAAATTTAGCTCTTCTTTATGTGTCAAACAAATCTATATCCATACTTATATTTGGGAGGTGTATAGAAAATGGTTTCAACATTTTTTTTATTATTATTCCTCATTATTATTATTTTTGTTGTTATTACTATTATTGATTATTATTAATTATTTTAAAAATTGTTTGTTATTCATTATTATAATTTAATAATGTTATTATCGATATATTCATTTCGTATATTTTTATCAATAGTTTTTAATTACGTGAATAAACAAATTTTCTACATCCGGAAAAATATAATATTCATTAAAATACAAAAAAAAAAAAAAATAATTAGAATGTTTACAAACCGTCCAGGTCAATCTGAGGTTGGACGTTTTCGAAACAACAAGCCAATTTACTATATCTACACCTACAGTTTATCTATTTATTTATTTATTTATTTTTTTCGTTTAATACAATGATTACTTAAATTAAACTATAAAATATAGAAGGCAAAGAATAATAACCTAAAATTAAATACTACTACTAAATACTACGAAGAGAGATAAAATGGGTTAGTGTAAGGGTTAGCGTTAGGGTTAAAGTAAGTAAGAGACATCTGCGAGACAGCCTTAGCATTCTAGTGAATGGTTCGAAATTACCGTAATTAGTGCAATGACTTTTAAGGCGAAGGGTGAGGAAGATCTAACGTTGCGGGGATTATTGTTAAGGGATATGCTATGCAGGTACTCAGGAGAGCCAATGGAACCAGTTAGGACTTGGTGGACGAAGATTATATCTGCAACATTATGACAAAGGGCAAGAGGCTAAAGATTAATCAATTTAAGATGATTTTCCAGTGGAAAAAGGTTGAGGTAGTCTACCCAAGGGAGGTCACTCAGCGCAAAGCCGATGAATCTGCGACGAACTGATTCAATCCTGTTAATAAGCATAGATTGGGAGTGACCAAACCTGATAGGCATAGGTACTCCAGTAGCGGCCTAACGAAGAAAATGTAGAGTAAACTAGTGACGCAGCCGTAATCAGTTTGCTTTTAAAATTTGCGTCAAAAATTAAGGTAAAATCCAAAAATCCCAATTTCCTAATAGTTTATAGTGGAAAAAAAATAAATGCCCAATAACAGCAATTAAATCAGTTATTATTGTCCCAACTACTGCCTACTGACTTTAATATCCGTCGATAATGATCAGGTGTATGAGCACTCCAATTCCAGGAGGGTTTCATAGGATGTAACCACCCACACATAGGCTGTTCAAAAATTATACGTCGCTTTTTAGCGGATTCGATAGAAATCTCATGATTGGAGTGTCACTTTTGCGCAGGTCCGTGCGGCAGCGATTAGACTTTCCAAAATGATTTTCACTAAGCATACCTATGCTAATAATCTAGGAGACGAAGCAGGCCCACTCTTATCGTCGGAGACGTCTGGCCTGATGCTAATAGCGTAGATCGTTTACTTTTCTTTTTGTGCCGTCCAATGGCAAGAAACTTCAGAGATGATCTCGGCTTTTTCCTCCCTCCCTACTGTCTACCAGTAGGCAGTGAACACGAAAAAATCACGCTCATACGACGCGGCTTAATAAACTTTTTCAATTTGCTTATTTGCCGTACCTCCCCATACCCATGGATCAGACAGTGCGAAGTGAAGAAGGCTGCCGTATGTACGATATGTCCGCGAAAACTGAACATTATATTGGTTCTATGGATACGCCAAATTAACATAATTTGTACATACACCACGCATATACACACGTACATAGAGAATCATAGGCATGACGATCTCTTATATACGCTTTGTAATTGGCTGCCGCGATCGCCGACGAGCTCCATAAAGTAGCACGACTGCCTCATATATCACGAGGGGTCTGTGGCGTTGCTTTGACTATGATGGACTGGCGACGATAATTGCCTCGCGAGCAATTCCGAGTTTATGCTTATTAGCGGGGCTGATTAGAAGCCGAACACATACTTAGCCGAGCACGACTGAATGACGTTCTTATAGTCATATCAGGGAGTGGGCTCGGACGGATTGAACAGTGCAAAAAGTAATTTCTCCGCGCTATTTTATAGCTCACTGATTTCCTAGTCTTATCAGATGAGTTATGGCCATCGCGAACTGGGGCAGAACTGCTGGTCTTCGCAGGCGTTTTGTCAACTGCTATATATCTGCCATCTGAGGCTTGCCTCGACCCTTGGAGGTGTGCTTTTATTTGCAGGCCGACACCACTTGCGCCACCATTCAATTCAATTGATAATAAAATTTCCTTGAAGATGCAGTGCCGGCCGTGCGCACTATATTCGTCTGACCGCTTCGTGGAGCAGTAGAGTAAGTGGAAAGTACATTACTTTCCACCATGCAAATGGAATGCTGATTGTTTCTGCATCGGCCTGTTATCGGGCACTGATCTCAATCTCTTTTCTGAATGTTTCCTAAACGCATCGAAAGCCGTACGAATTCAAGTAGCTACAAAAAAAAAAAAAACGAGAAAAGTTTCCGTTGGGATTCAGAGCGAGAAAGATCGTTTGTCTTTTAATTTAGGTGACAAAGGTGACAAAAAACTGCGATTCGGTTGAGTGGAGACATTTCGGGATTGGTCAAGAGTGTGACAATGGCCATTTGGGTTTAATTGAACAGTAAAAATACTTCTGAACAATAAATGTTGCAAGGAAATCTCTTGCGTAAATATTGATGCAAATAAATTTCCCTGTAAAAATAGATTTCGCTTCACTTGAGTTCCCTGGAATGTTGAGACTCTCACTGGATCAAGTCTTTGTGTTGTCTGAGAAGCAACGAAGAAGGTACTGTAATTAACTTATAAAATAAACAAAAAATCACTTTGTTTTATTATCTACATGCACAATTATGATTTTAGATTTGATATTCTGTATTTTATATTTATGACGTTTAAATCATTTATTTTAATTAACATTCTCAGGAGACTAAAACTCCTCATGCAAAACAAGGAAAACTGACCTCAATTGCAGCTTGATTTTATCACCGATAGGTCGGTCGGGCCTCTTCTCACATTGAGCTAATTCCTCCTAATGTAATATTAGCCAGAATTTCTTTATTTGTTATGTATATAAATAATAACACAGTAAATCTGCATACAAACTCTTAATCTTGGGATTATTAGTAAAGCAACTTCCGCCGTCTGTTTAGTCACAAAAACTAAAGTGTAAGCCAATTTTTCTGCATTTCTTTTCCTGTTTTATGTTTAATAATTACAGGGCATTTTTCTAAGTTAATGTTATTTTTTCAACATCAACACAAATTTATTAGGCGAATATGGAGAGAATTGACACATGGGGAAAGATGAAACCTTCCTAAAATTCGGGTCAACAAATATGGCAAGAAAGCACGTTATACCCTAATGTTGTTACTAGTAATCATTTCACTCAGTTTCCACATGTCAATTGAGCCGGGAAAGTAAAATGATGATTAAGAAAAGGCCTCGGGGAATGACATTATAAGCTCTTCTAAAATGTTTAATAGGTCTCTTTTTTAGAATGTCGGAGATTTGCCTATGAAATTGCGATTAAAATTAAAATAACGGCTAATAGAAAATACCGTCATACCAAAATGGGCGGTCTATAATGGATGATAGGATGATCGAATATATTGCAGAGACATGAGTGACTTGCAAGTGGGACGTGACGAAAATGGTACAGAAATCCAAAAAAGTAATGAAATAATTTTATTTCTTTATTTGTTTCATATAAGTAATTATATCATTGGTTATCAAGTGACTAGTGGCATAAAGGAGTTCTTGTCACTATATGTGTTATTGTAAAGTCAGCTGAGCTCTCTGTCATGGTGTTGCTAAGAGTACATTTGAAGGTTTTTATGCGGTAGAGAGCACTAACTGGACCACTTGATTAAGCTACAAAATCGGGATGGATGAATACCGATATAATTCTGGATGCAATTGAACTCTTTATAATGGATGCATGCATCAGCCTGAACAACCCAACACTTGCGATTTGTGGTAATCATCACACCTTTCTTTGGTTTCTTCAGACTACGCAAAAGAAAACATAGTGGCTATTTTCAATTCCCCATTTAAGAAAACAGCCATTTATATCTTCGATAAAGACGTTTTCACTGAAATCGACTTCGTACTAAGTTCGGTGAAGGACAGATCCAACAGCGCAGCACATTGTTAAAAGTTTTATATTAAGTCATCAGTTGAAAATTTGGCTTCTCAGCAAGTTCTACAATGAGGCATCAAGTCGATAAACCAGTTTTATCAACTTCGAGAAACAATGTCAGGAAGTTTTCTGAGCCTTGATCGCAAGGTGGATCAAAGAAAAAACAAGTTTAAAGGTAGAAAACCCGGACGTTCTCATATATGTACATAGCTATAGATCCACCAGAAAAGGAAGATATAGCTGCTATAATTTCCCATAAAATCAAACAGTACAGGATTAGGAAGCCGAATGGGATTATGTAGGCAAAGTGTTTAGATGTTTAGATCGCGAAAGAAATATTGACATAAGAAGGGATATGTTTTTATAATTTTAATGTTCCTGAAATTGCAATAACTTCCACTTAGGATTGGAAATAGGTTATCCCACCACCCCTCGAGCTTGGAAGGATAAGTCGGTTATAAATTTGATGTTAGTTTTTCGACTCTAAACGTAAGATAGATGTTGTTCCTTGTTGTTATCTTATTATGTATTTACACAATCTGAAGTTCATTCAGACATGAATTTCATTTTAAAAGACTGAAGTACTCATTTTTCCGTTCATTTTACACAGACAGAAATTTGTAATCATGGATTTAGAGTTCATAAATAATAAATTTCTAAATGTCTTTGTCCTATGACTAAGGTTCATGTATGGTAAATATACGTATTATGCATAATATTTACAAATAATAATTTTTCTTCATATGTAAAATTTTACGAAGCAGATTTTATTATTATGAATATAATTTTTAAATGGTATGATAATTATGAGTTTTCCAAGTATTATGCATCTATATTTGCTGGATATTATTCAAGATCTTATACATATAATTCATGAGTAACTAAACTTAATCACCTTGAATTCAAGAATATTTAAACACAAATTTTGCGTAACTTCCACGTAAAACTTCCTCTGGTTAAGTTCAGGACATTAGTAGTTTTTTTTAAAATTTATGTTTGCAGGGTGGGCCATTTAAGATTAGGAATTTGAATAGGCTATAAAAAAAAACAAATGAATATTTTTTCTTTATGAGTTTATTAGAAAGATTGAACTTTTCCATTTAGGAATGGAAGACAACATCATTCAAATGACTGCCACGGCTAGCCTTACAATACCCCATTCGATCAGTCCAATTTTTTAGTACATTTTCGATTGTTTGGCCTCTATTTCGTCAATGGCAACTTCGATTTCACGTTTCAATTCGTTAATCGTCTCTGGATGGTTAGCGTAACACTTATCCTTAACGGCTCCCCACAAAAAAAAGTCTAACGGAGTCAAATCGCAGCTTCGAGATGGCCAATTGACATCAGCATTTCGGCTGATTATGCGATTTCCGAAAACAGTACGCAAAAGATCGATTGTTACGTTGGCTGTGTGGCACGTTGCGCCGTCCTGTTGAAACCAAATGTCGTCTATACTCTTCTATTTTGGGAAACAAAAAATCGCTTAGCATGGCGCGGTAGCGATCGCCATTCACTGTAACGGCGTTTCCTTGCTCATTTTCGAAGAATGAACTGAACCAACAAGCGCAAAATTCAAATGTTGTGTACAGTATTTGTTTAAATTGAGGTAAGAAGCATATTTTTGTTTGAAAAGTATTTATGAAGTAAAATCAGCAGGGAAACATCTTCATATTGTTGTAGGTAGAATAGTTATTCCTTTTAGTTCGAACTACATTGATTTATAAAGAAACTTGTGGCTCTAAATTAAGATATTTATTTATTAAAAAAAAATAGAAAGATGTTTCTCGGCTGAGATACGGTCAATGTTAGGCAAAACAAAATTATTTAAGTTGCTAGCCTACTTCTGCATTTTGAGTTGCAGATTTAAAAAATTTAGACTAGTGACGCATACTGTGTTGCCAGAAACTAGAGCAACCTTCAGAATTGAGGTTGCAAGTTCGAAATTTCACAATTTTATTTGTCTGCCTCGTGGTGGAAAAAATAATTTTTTTATGCTTTTTCAAATTATTGGTTCAGTTTTGTTCCTCACTATGTTTGATAAATTTCCTCTCTGTGTTTGTTTTAGTATTTCAACTATTTTAACCCTGTATAGTCCCATGTGACATTTCTGTAATAAACCTCAAAAATCCCGCCACTACGCACTGAATGTATTTGGTTCATTCAAATCGGCACCACTTTGCTACACAGTTAATCGATTAGAATTTCGTCCGTAATTGAAAGTGACAAGTTGAAATTCGTGCAAATTTTGAATTTTACAAAAAATACAAAAAATGTGCAAAATTGTGTTATTTTCTTGGAAACCTGTAGATAAGTGAATGAATATGTTCCTTCCATACCAAATAAGGTTTTTTTGTTTACGTTTAACTCAATTTTACAGTAATGTTATACTCCCTTAAATGTGAAATAAATAATTAATAATACATATTTTTTAATTTCTAAGAAATACGTGTTTCTTTATTTCCCTAAACCTGTCCATTTTTAACATAATTTTAATGTTTTATGGTCTTGGGCTATAAAGGGTTAATTTGTTCACTCCTCCTCATATATTGTAATGCACATTAATTAAGATAATGGTTGAACAATTATCTCATATAGAAATTTGCTTTTGAAAAAAAAAGTATGCCACTTCTTTCCATCTGGCCCTACTTATCGATCCTATAAAAGCAAAAGTTGTAACTAAGTATAATTTAACCTCAACATTTCAGCCCATTTATAACGTACAAAATTGTATTGAATGGGATTTAATATATTTAAAAAAAAAATGTATTTCTTGCAAAATACTGACAACAGGAGTGAAGGCTTTGGTACTTTACGAGATTTTTATCGTATGATAGCTTTGAGTCTCTTAATGAGGTAAGAAAAAAAGTTGCCCATTTAAGGGCCTGTTGGCACTTGGAAAAATATGCCACCGGAGTTGTCTTAATTGTTCCGTAAATCATATCTTGATCCGTGGTGATCGAGCTTCTCTGCCATAAATTTGAAAATTTATCCTTCAGAACAGGTAGAACGCACCCAATAAAAGCGAAAGATCAATTGACGCAGTTAGTGGGCACTAATTAGCTCTGTTTATGGCGGAAATAATTTCATCCATAATTTTTATTCAGCAGGCTTAATTGGGTTTAAATCTGTCTAATTTGTCAAGGTTTTATGTGAGCACCCCAGGGATCCTCTGAAGAACAACTCACTTATTGCTGATTTTGTTTTGCTCAGGGACAAAACGAAGGTCCAAAAAGACATAAAACTTAGTCTGCAATATAAGTGAATTAAATTAATTTTTAGCCATTTGGGAGCCTCGAGAACCGTAAAGCCAATTAAAGTAAACGCGCGGTTCTAGCCAATTCCAGCCGATTGCATCGCAGAGAAAGTCGCGGAGAGTCCATCGATTCAGTGGCCAACACGTGACTAATTACGCCCGACATGGTTGGCTTTTGTAAAAGAATTCAATTCGAAAAGAGTTGTATAGCGGTGGCACACGGAAACTCGAATGGGTGACTATTCCCGACTTGATTGGAAGTGTGACATTTAATTGAAAATGCAAGAAAATTACAGCAATTTAACTGATAGGCGTAAACCAGGCCCTATTTGATCGGGTCAGCAAAAACTGAACTTCTCGCCAAGAGATAAATACATGTGTGGATTATGCTATCCGCGAAAGGCTTATAAGTGCATTAATTAGTAATGTCATCGCAATTGGCTATCCCTGCAGGGAACCAGTCAAAATTGCCGTCGCCGTCGACAGAAAAGAGCCGATCGGCTTCGCCATATTGGCCAGAAACGCGGATACGTTGTTTTGTGGTCAACATGGTTAGTAGAGCAGCAAACATAGTCCATCTAAGATTAACCTGCCTACGAGTACTATCACCGCCAGTTAGTTTCGCAGCCACACGGCGCTGTTCGGTTCCTGCATCTAATGCGCCACTGGCTTGGTTGCCGCTGTTGGTGTTTGCATGCCCTCGGGCTTAGGTGTGGTCTCATTGGAACTACTTTCATATTTCTAAAACATCCGATACGGTCCACTCAGTTCAGCCCAGCTACACATATATAGGAATATCGATAATGAAGCACGTTGGCTGATCTTTTTGGACCTTTTAGTGCAACGACTGCTCTGTGGCTGCTGCGGCTACGGTTGCTACACTCCCGATGATTATAGGTTGCTGCGACAATCAACACAATTTTTGTTCTCGATCAGAGCTAAATTGCTGAGAGTTGAAATATTTTAAAGTTTCGCGTTATTATCTTTTAATAAAAGTGGCTTTTATGGTAATGTATGTGCAAACTTGACCTTTAGAAGACTGAGTAAAATTTATTCGTTGTGAATCAATTTCATTTTCATAATAACTGCACTCAACGCGCGTTTTCTCCTTGCAATTTCTTTAATTTAGCACCAGTCTGGTCAGTTCCGGCTTCAAATACAAACACTGACTTGAGGATGTATGCATGTATGTAAATAATCATAAAAATTGGGAAGCACTAACGCACGTTAACTTTTGATTTTAAATCTAAACCTATATTTTCGAGAAAACTATATTTATTAAAATCTAAACCTATATTATTTAAATCTAAACCTATATTTTCGAGAAAACTATATTTATTTACATTTTAGTATTCTCATATTTGGGAGGCATAAAAAAGTATCTATGATAATGACTCAATTTCTTGCTTGAATTAACTACATATATGTATTAAGTTATTTCTTAATAGTTATGTTAAAGCTTATTAAGGTTCACAATTACTATATAACAAAAGCCTTTTTTCCGTTTATAATACCTAATTTAAATGTGAAAGCATATGCCCTTAAAGGTGCCGAAAATTATCAAATCTACAAGCTTGTGCGCCGTTAGTTGTAGTGTTCAATATCAGTAATTTGTTATGATTATTCAGATATGATTTTTTATTTATCAGAGGGCATAATGCTTTGTTATTTTGTCTATTTGCTTGTTTCGCTGATATTGAGAATAAAAGTGAGGTGCATATCTAGACTACTATTTTGCACTATTTGGGTGCCATTTACCAAGAGCTTCCTGTCAGGTAAATAGTACTTTTTATTTATTTTTTTTTGTACATGGAGAGAAAATAATAACTTTATAACTTTATATATAAATAATTTTTATTTAAGCAGAAAATTCAGAGGTTGTAGTAGGATAAGATGGTCAAAAGTGTATTTGGCTCTTTTAAAATTCCTGTTGAACCATATTGTAGTACGTAATTAAGATACTTCTGTGCCAATATTTAGCTCTATAACTGTCTTTTTTGCCGCTAAGTGGCGCTGTGATGAAAAATTGTTAATTTTTTTAGATATATTCGCGGTTTTTCAACATTTTCCAAAAATTCCGAATGGAGATTACAGGTAATATAAGTGCGCATCCACACGATTTTTTGAGATTTTCGAACTCATCTTTTCATATGAGCTGAAAATTAAAAAAAGTAATAGAGTTCTTTATTGAAACTTATAAAAATAAGCAATCAATAATTAGATATAAAAAACAATTTTTTACTCAAGTACTTATTATTTGGAAAATCAATACTGTAATATAAAAATGGAATTTTATTTGAAAGGCAACATTTTTAAATGCAACTTCTTTATTATATATAATGAATTTAATTTAACTTACAAAAATGACAATGATTAATAAGGATGACAGAAATTCAAAACAAAATAAAAATTCATCACTCAAAAACTTCTATTTGTATCTGTATTTTGGAGCAATGTCAGGTAAATATGGTGGGTGACTAAGAACTTCGTAATGAGCTTGTCCAAAAACGGCTCCACATTGTGTCTAATAAGGAGAGATGAACAGATTCTCACACGATCCGATAAATTTATTTCAGTCAAATTGTGCGGAACCCAAATTCTCTGCTTCAAGACAAATCGAAGACGTTTGATGTGTTTCTGACCAGTCGAATGGTGGATGCCTAATTCCTTTGTAATAGTTCTAGAGGTTAGATGTGGGTTGCTCTCCAACATGGACCGCAGAATGTCATTATCGACCTTGGATGGCCGCCCAGGTCGATGATATTCTTTGAGACTGAAATCTCCTGAACGAAATTTTGCAAACCATCTTTGCAAGGTCCAAACATTTAGAACTTCACTTCCCAATGTGTCAGAAGAATATAAATCAATGACTTTAAACCGCGCTTGTGAAGTTGTGAAAATTTTGAGAACTCCAGCTCTCCAGTGGCCATTTTCTGAACTCAACGAAAACTCAACCCTGTGCATTTGAAACATGGTAATAGAGAGCAAGGTACAAAACACAATCGGCCAGAACTTAACGTCACCATGCGTTAGTTTCAGTGCTTGTTCCCTTAAATACGGCCACACTGAGACTGGGCGACTTTTACAAGCTGTGGAATGAAAACTTCAGTTACAGCAAGAGCAACAGAATTCAGACCTCAGTAAATTGATATTGGCCTGTGTTAAGAAAAGGGAAGCAGCTTTAAATAAAACGGAAAATATATATGCCGCATTGTTTTTGGATCCGAGACTTATGCCTACTCTCCAATGAGCAAGCCAACCACAAACCAACCACTTATAAGTTGGCTGACAAAATGCGTTCGAACACATCTTTATCAATGTAGATGTGAGATGTAAACGTTCTGCTTGTTTTAATCGGGAGTGAAATGGAACAGGAAGATATTTATATTTCGTAATTTAGGAACAAGGATGTTTATAAATTTCATCCTTTTTTATTTAACACTCCACATAAATAACATTTCCACTTAAAAATGCTTCTTCACTTTTGGCGGCTATTTTTTTCTAACACTTAACCTCAATTTTTTCTTAAGATTTGACATTTTGGCAGTACTGAATATGTAGCTAGGCTCAGAACCACTACTAGAAATCGGCTGAATTTCATGTGGCAATTGAAATGGTTTAAGGGGAGGTTCTCATCTAGAACGTCAAAAAGTAGGTAAAGTTCGTGATTTTTTTGAAGGCAAATGACAAGACATAGGGAAATGATATTTGGCATTATCTTTTATTGTACATTTATCTGTACGAAAAAATTTTTTTATTCAAAAAAAAAAACAAAATGGCGCCCGTTATTCAACTTCTCCGGAGGCATGTTTTTCGAAAATTGCCCAGCTGCGTACAATTTAGGGGTCGCAGATTGGTCTGAAATCAAATAATGATGACATTATTATAAACTAGAATAAATTTGTCTCAGAAAGAGTGGACGACTTTCAAAAAAAATTTAAAATTGACGGAATGGCGCGATTTTGAAATTTTAAGGCCGTTTTCGGCCGTTTTTTTTCATAGTTTATCACTTACAAAAAGGAGATAATGTTACAATTTTCAAAATGTGCTCCACTCTTTCTATGAAGAAAATTGTTTACTTTAATATGCACGAAACTAGAAGTTGATCGGTTGAACCGTTTTTGAGTTATCTTGTACGCAAATTTGAAAAATCTTGAAAAACAAAGTTCCGAGATAATCGTGATTGAACGGCACGGCACAGGCTGAGCACCCCACTACGATCATGACACCGCCACAATCAATGGGCTGTAGAATCCGTTCTAGTGCTCGGATCAACTAAATATTTTAAAGCAACATTCTAGACATATTAAACTTTAATAATATGAAATAAAAAAAAAATCGAAAATTTCAAGATTCTAGATGAGAACCTCCCCTTAACCAATACGAACGAAAAGCTAGAGCATGCCCACCAAAACACAAGCGAGACGGGGGATTTATTTTCCAATGAGAAGGAAAAGGTAGCAGTACTTTTTTTGGTTGGGTCGTGGTTAGCTTGCTCATTGGAGAGTAGCAAAACCCCCGGGAAACATATAGCAAGCCATGAAGTAGACCTGCTCACTACCACATGTATAGGGCGATGTAGTCCGAGAATCGCCGCGAAATAACATAGCTTCTTATGACGGTATAGCCCATTCATTCCGCTCCACGGGGCGAAACTGCTAAACTACAGATTTTACGAAAAAGTGATGTGCTACCGATTGTAACTGGGGAGGAATACCGTTCTTATGGTACCAAAAAGATTATAGGGGCAAGAACAAAATATCAAAGATATTTGCTTTCAAAAGTTACTCTTACTGCCCATCGAACAAATTACCACGGAAAATCGTGCTGTCAAGTTGACCTGCCGCTGCTGTTTTGTTCGGGAAAATGGTTAGAGTTGTGTTTAAGTGCAAAAAACTCTAATATTTTGTTCTTGTCACTATA
Source organism: Dysmachus trigonus (assembly GCA_949715965.1). Lineage (NCBI taxonomy): Eukaryota > Metazoa > Arthropoda > Insecta > Diptera > Asilidae > Dysmachus > Dysmachus trigonus. The sequence continues at coordinate 30,510,988 of OX454321.1, read as the reverse complement.
CATTTTTTAAGTTCACTAGAAAGGTATTCCTCTGTAGTTATAGTTAGTAGAATATCATTTTCGCGTAAAAGTTATTGTTTAGCAGTTCAGGCGAGTGGAGAGGCATACTTCGGATCTTCCGCCATAAGAAGCAATGTTATTTCGCGGCGATTCTCGGACTACATCACTACGTATGCATTTTCTACTTCACGGCTTGTGTTTATATGTATTCCCGGGGGTTTTGAGAGTAGGCATTAGACGCTTGATGACAGCGGAACAAAAAGAGCCAGCAAAAAAACAATTGAAGAGAGTTGTATACCATCTTCATAAAAGCGAAAAAGTAAATTTCAACAAGGTTCCTTGATATCATATCAAACAAACAAACTTGTTCAAATTGTCATTCAGCATTTTTATTTTCTTTGATGCTCCATGTTCATAATAGCATGAGAAGACCATGGTACCATCTCTCAGAACTAGCAAACGAACTTGAAATCGATCTGGTACGTTGATTGTTTTTTCGTGGTTTCGCCTTTTCTTCACTTCTTCTACCTCGATTCTCCGTAGGACATCTTTAGTTAAGTAGATATCGACTCCTTCCCGAGTAACGAAACGCTGGTAAGTATTATCCAGTCGCATCAGAAACTCTTTGGTCGTCTTTGTAGCTCGCAGACGTTCCAAGTCGGTCAGTTTTGAGCCGTTGATGGTAGCTGGTTGTGTCACAGTTGCCCTGGTGTGCGTCGTGTTGCCAACATATCTACGGTTGCTTGATGATACTCGACTAGGGCCAGGAGCGACGTCGGATTCAGCAGGTTTTTCCGAGTTGGAAGATGTAGTTGAAATCGCTGGCTCCAAGCCAGGATGCGGCACTGCTGTTCATTGGTCCCAGGCCAGGACCCAGTAATGCTAAGACGCCTCTCGGGACATCCCAGTTCACCCTCTCCAACCCTAAGCGGCGCGCTAGATCCTCTGCGTTGGCCCACCCGGAGAAGCGAGCAGCCTTCAGACTGGTCGACAGGCTCAGCGCCATCCCGGAATCGGAACTTTGAGAGAAGGACAAGTCCTCTCTGAGCTGGGCTAGAAAGGGCGTTGCCCATCATAGGCCAAAGCAACAGAACACGGCACCAAACAGACAGCGCTTGCAGGACGATCAAGAACCCTCTGCCTCTAAAAGGCGAAAAGCCGGTCCATTTCCTAGACCCGCCAACCCACTTCTAAAAATTTAGGAAAAACCTCAATTTTAGAAAATTGCTCAACATTTTTTTCGGTTTTGCAGGTGACTGTAGCTAAAGAGGTACGAGGTAGATAAACATAGTTGACATTTTTGGAAAAGACATTGGTATAGTAGTAGTTTTTTGGTGTGAGTTTGATGTTGATGTGTAAAAATAAGTAAACTGATGATGTGCTTACCATGGAAATTCCGAATTTATGAATCACCCTGTAACTCCTAATCGGTTGAGATTGCCTCCCCTCCCTATTCCAGTCATACAATTTTTTGTCTGTCTAAACCCTAGACCTCCATGGTGGTCAACGCAAATCGTACCCGCAAGAAAGAATGGAGGAATGCCGCAGGGTTCAACAATGTTAAACGGACTAATGACTGCTCACCATATAAGTATAGCCTCAGGAACGTTATAAAATTGGTAAGGGCAGCTAGACGCTCCTCTTGGGAGAGTTTCTGTAGAAAAGTAGAGGAAGCCTGAGACGCTAGCCGTCTACGAAATGTCCTTCGACTTTTCCGGTTACTCCCAGTCTCCTCTTGAAACATAACGGAGACTGAACCTCTTCATGATTGGAAACTTTGGAGCTACTGACCGAAACTCATTTTCCGGATTGCTCTTCGGAGCAGATAAGTGAATCAGCAGGCGCTGAGTCCAGCTCAGCGAAATCGTCTAGGATATTCTCATTGAGAATAAACTAAAATGGGCTATAAATAGTTTTAAGCCTGAAGTGGAGAGGACATGAAACGATAAGAAATTCCTACATATTAGTCCAAGCCTTTTAAATCTCCAGGCTTGAATGGCATTGTGGCGGTAGGCGAAGAAAAAAAATAAAAATCAGAAGAAGGCTTAGAAAAACAATAAGATTGTTTCGGGAGAAAATATTAGAAAGACAGGAAGTAAAATTTTAAAAATTAGCTTTTACATTTAAAAATTAGTAATTAAAATCTTGTAAACGATAAATATATTAAAAATCTTATAAATAAAATAAATATATTAAAAACCGAATAATAAAAATATTAAAAAGTGCTGTATTAAATAATAATAAAAATATTAAAAAGTGCTGTATTAAATAATAATAAAAATATTAAAAAGTGCTGTATTAAATAAATAATTATATTAAAACTTTATAAACAATAAATATATTAAAATTTATATATAGCCTATGACCCTATATAAATTGGTGATCCCGACTTTGAACAACAGCCCCCGACTTTGAACAACAGCACCCGACTTTGAACAACAGCACCCGACGAAAGGACACAAGAAAATGAAAAATATGCCACAATCATCTACCAGGTCGGCGGCCATTCGGACATGGTTTTCCGCTCAAGCCGTCGACCGACAATACAGGTACGTCGGGCAAGGGAAGTTTGTTATAACTTCCCCGACGATACCACCTCGCTCCCCATGGCAACTATCAACAAACATCATCACCTCTACAACGGCCCATCGAGCCACCTCTACAACGGCCCATCGAGCCACCTCTACAACGGCCCATCGAGCCACCTCTACAACGGCCCATCGAGCCACCTCTACAACGGCCCATCGAGCCACCTCTACAACGGCCCATCGAGCCACCACCACCGCCCAGTTGGCCCATCGAGCCACCACCACCGCCCAGTTGGCCCATCGAGCCACCACGACCACCCAGTTGGCCCATCGAGCCACCACCACTGCCTAGTTGGTCCATCGAACCATCACTACCACCCAGTTGGCCCATCGAGCCACCACCACCGCCTAGTTGGTCCATCGAACCATCACTACCACCCATTAACCCCTTTCAGAAAGTTTCGTTAACACGTTAACTGGAAGGGGGGTGATGTGGCGGTAGGCGAAGAAAAAAAATAAAAATCAGAAGAAGGCTTAGAAAAACAATAAGATTGTTTCGGGAGAAAATATTAGAAAGACAGGAAGTAAAATTTTAAAAATTAGCTTTTACATTTAAAAATTAGTAATTAAAATCTTGTAAACAATAAATATATTAAAAATCTTATAAATAAAATAAATATATTAAAAACCGAATAATAAAAATATTAAAAAGTGCTGTATTAAATAATAATAAAAATATTAAAAAGTGCTGTATTAAATAATAATAAAAATATTAAAAAGTGCTGTATTAAATAAATAATTATATTAAAACCTTATAAACAATAAATATATTAAAATTTATATATAGCCTATGACCCTATAGCATGATACCTGCTGAGCTTCAGAGGGCATCGGACTTTATCACACCGTGGCTGGCGGCCTCAGCTTAGCTTGCATCCCTAGGTCCTAGACTGAAGTCAATGTTGTTTTCATTCTCAAGGGTGAAAATCTACTGAAACAGCCCTGCATACCTGTGTTGACCGTATAGAGAGAGAACTACTGTAGGTACAAGGATTAGACCTTCCAGGACATCGATGGAACTTCCAACAATGTCGGATCGTATGTGATTGCGAAATCCATGAGGTGTTTGGGCCTGGTTGAACTGCTTATTGGGTTAATATACAAAATGCTGCGCGGTAGGGTTATAAACTCAAGTCTTGGAGCATCCTCCATCAAAAGGTTTGTGAACAGGGACACTCCTCAGGGTGGAGTCCTCTCCTGATCAGACCGATTATGGTCTATGGGGTGCTAGTGTGGTGGCCTGCACTGCAAAAAGCATGCCATCAGAATGTGCTAGGGAAGGTCCAAAGAATGGCTTCTATCTTGATCACGGCTGCTCTCAGCACAACCCCCACCAAAAACCTGAACGTCATTCTACACCTTCTACCAACTCGTTTGCAAACAAACTGCAGCCTCCACTGCCGCTAGGCTCAATTCGACACTTCCATGGACACAAGTGTACTCCGGACATTCCAAAATCCTTAACACTCGGGCTCCTAGGTTAGATTATATTGTTCGACTTACTCATCCCGGTGAGGGGAGAGACTTTTTAGTCATATAGATTCGGTGCAGATATACACTGATGGATCAAAGCTGGGAGGCAGGGTTGGTGGAGGAATCTACTCCGAACACCCGAGCATCGAGACATCATTTCGATTACCAGACCACTGTAGCGTTCTTCAAGCAGACGTTATGGCCATCATGGAGGCAGTACAATGGCTGCGAAGGAGCTTGTCATCTTCTGAGGACATTTTCATCTTCACTGATAGTCAAGCCGCACTTCTATAGTCGTGGCAGACTTCCGCTCTCTGATGAATCAGATGGCGGAGGGATTCAGAAGAATTAACTTAAGGGGGTAGTCCAGTGAAAAAAAAAATTTTTTCGTTCTTTTTTTTTTGCTTAAATCTACTCTACTACACCTAGAAAATACTCCCTTAAAATATCTAAGCAAAATATTGAATAGTTTTAAAGATACAGAGAGTTTTCGAGAGACGTGTAATCCGATCGCTCGAAGGTCTCCTGGCGTGTTTCGGAGCAAGGAGGACTCTTGTATTTCTGTTTGCTTCGCCCATTTTTTTTCGGTTTATAACGGTCTAGGTCCTTCTGCTTTGTATTTAAGGTTAGTTATGTATGGAGGAGGCATCGCGTTATGTATGGAGCAGGCATCGCTGACTAAGGTAAAATTAATTTGTTTAGCTTTTTTCCGCATAAAAAACTTTAAACGCGTTTTTCTGAAAACAGCATGTTTTGACTCGGCGGACGTCAGATCTCAGAGTCTTTTGCTCCGATTGATCTAAAAATTTAGCTGTATATTTCTTGATTGTGTATCTATCGTCGGAACTAGAATTATTAAAATCCATTGTTTATTTACAAAGTTATAAACAAATTAAGCACCCGAAAAACACCCGAAAAATTCGAAATGCCGCCATTTTGTTATTTTTTATTGAAAATTAATAATTCTAGTTCCGACGATAGCCAATGTTCTACAGATTAAAGCCTCGTTTGAATTTTTTGTTTCAAATGAACCGTTGCAGAGATTCGACGTCCGCCAACAAAAAATTTTTTTTTTTGGAGCGGTCATTTTGTCGGGATGACTCATCGAAAACAAAATAAAAAAATTGTTTCGTGTATCTTAATAGTTGTACTATCATATGTCAAAAAGTTTTTTAATAAAAATTGACTTCTAATATGAAATAAAAATCGTTGAAAAAACAGTCGTTTTCACTGGACTACCCCCTTAATATGGGTGCATAGTGACGTCACAGGCAACAGCAGGGTGGATGAGCTTGCTAGACAGGGGACAACCCTCCCGGAGGAGGATATCACCCGGAATATAGGGGCACGCCTCTCGAAAAAGAAGATTTTGCGCACGTAGGAATCGCTGAAAACAGGCGGAGACGCGAAAGCGCTTGCGTGACGGCCAGGACACCAATATTGGATCGAAACAGATCAAGGTCGTCAAGGAGCCTGATCTCACTCAGGAGGGAGACCATTAGCAATGTTGTTCCGGTAATAACAGGGCACTCTCTTTTAGGCAAACACGTCAGCAGGCTAGGCGTATCTTTCAATGACTTCTGTAGAAGTTGTCATAACCAGTAGCGGCGTTAGGGTAGGGCGCGGTTGGGCGACCGCCCAGGGCGCCAGATTTGAAGGGGCGCCGCAGGCCCCCCTTTATATCCGCTTGTTCATTGAGCGAGTCCTACTTATTAGTAAATTCCCTAATTCTAGTTACAAAATCGTTATGACGGCAACACTAGAATGGAATGCAGTGTTAGGTTTCATTGGTTGTTTGGTATGATATACTTTTTCAAATAAATGTCATTAGTAAATCTCTACAATCAATAGACATGGATCTCGGTAAATGCACAGAAATGTTGAAAAAATGCTGCGCTTTTTTGGAAGAATATAGAAAAACAGGCTTCAAAAGCGCCATTTTAACCCATTAATGAGGAAAACGAGGTTTTGTGCACGCAAGCTCAATTGCACGATTCGAATAGCAAATTTGGGCGATTTTCTTCCAAATTCGTATACAGGAGGTTTTTGGGGATGTTCTTTCAGAATCCGGCATTTGTTTTGCCTAAAAGCTTCAAAAACCCTATTATTTTTTGTGTTTTTTAAAAAAAAGTGCTGATTTTTTTGGTCATTTTTCTTTTTAAAGTCGATTATCTTGAAGTTGCTGATATTAAATGATTATATAACCACCAGAAATCGCAGTCCGAATGTCTAAACTTCCTCAAACCATGGTTTTGAAATATTTTTTTTGCTTTGGTTTTTGAAAAAAAAAACTCAAAAAAACCCCTGTATACGAATTTGGAAGGAAATCGCCCATTAATGGAATAACTGCGAAGGAGTTGGAATTGAACCTATGTTTAGAACGACGACAAGAATTCGACGTGTTAAACGCCAAACTGGTGAAACTACTCGCGATGAGCCTATAACTTCTCCAGAAAAGAAATTTGAAGTTGAATTTTTCAATTGCCTTTTGGACACTACCATAAATTCACTCAATGAAAGATTTGAACAGTTAAATGAATACTGGGAATCTTGGTCTTTTTTGTACAATATAAAAAAGATTCCGGAAAAACTAGACCTTCTCAAACTCTGTAGTGATCTCCAATTGAAATTAACTGTAGACTCTAAATCAGGTATAGATGGTTGTATGTTGTGCGATGAACTCATAAGTCTAAAATCTTTTTTGCCTGATCAGAATGTGGTTAATCCTGTCTTTATTTTAAATTTTATCAAAGATCGCAACTTACAAGAGCTGTCTGTATCCACATGAATGGATAGCATTGCGAATATTGATCACTATGCTTGTAACTGTGGCTAGTGGGGAAAGGAGTTTTTCTAAGCTTTAGCTGATAAAAACCTATCTGCGATCCACAATATCTCAATCTAGATTGACAAACTTAGCAATTTTGTCAATCGAAAATGAAATTGCGGAAAACATAGACCTTGATGTCTTAATAAAAGAGTTTGCCGATAGAAAGGAAAAGAAATTTTATTAGTTTTTTTAATAAATGGTTATTTCATTATATCTCCTGCCTTTTTTTCGTATGCGTTTCAAGTAGGTAACTGACCAATTACCTACTGTTTCAATGGCAGATAGGGGGCGCCGTAGAAATCTCGCCCAGGGCGCTGGTAGTGCTAAAACCGGCACTGGTCATAACGAGGAGGAGGAAGAAAGCATCAGCCACCTCCTCTGTCAATGCCCAACACTCGCGACGTGTAGATACCTACATTTCGGCGCCTACTTCTTTGATGACCTGTCGAAGAACATCTGCGATATTGAAGACTTCATCAGAGACTCGAAATAGTTCAATGGTTAATTTATTGGGGTCGTCCTAAGTGGTATCACAATGGGCCTTTTTGTTGGCCTAAGTATGCTTGTAGGCAGCCACGTCAGCCTAACCTAACCTTCCACTAAATATTTTCAATCGTACCAGATTTGATGGCTGGAAATATACATATTTATACTTACTTGTTTTTATTGTTGTCTCTCATAAAAAATTAATTCCAAAAATATTAAACAAAGAGAAAATATTTTCTAAAAGCGAAGTCTTCACAGGTAATGAGTATCTGCGAAGAAATATGTGTAAACAAATTGGAGTCTTCTTCAAATATGGTTCAGCTAAGAAATTATATTGGGTTATGCCTTCATTGCGGTAGAGCTCAACTATATTATTCATTTGATATATTACTCTCGGGGTAACTCTCCTCCAGGTGTTTTTGAAGTCGCAGATTGCACTAGACACCAAACATCTGCTAGGTGTTTTTGCTACAATTTATTTTCGTTTTTTGCTGAGGTCCATACCATAAATGCAGGCTACATTAACCGCAATCAAACGATGTCAGTATAAATTTGCTGGCGTCTAATAACTCGGAACGTTTTGCAACATCCACCACATCACTGGGCGAAGGAGAGAACCAGCAACAAAGAAATTCCTCCTGAAGACCGATTTCATAATCTTTAAGATAGCCTCAGAGCTATTACACAGTGCACATAGCACAACCTTGAGTACCGCTAGTTTGTGGCAGCGACCACACCCGCGCACTCCATTACCTGCACGCTCGATATTCCACATCGCGTCGTCAACGTCGTCGCAGCCTAGTGTGTTAGTGGATTATCGCCACGAAGAAATCTTAGAGCCCAGCAGCTCCGTTGCATCCAGCATCCAGCCCAACAACATCTTAACGGCCATTCTAATATAAACTGGATCTCTAGCCTCTCGGGCTGAGGCGCTGCCGCCTTGCTCTTTTTTCAGTTTTGTTATTATTTTTCATTTTCCTCCACCAGTGGTCGATGGATTGGAAATTCAACTCACTGCCGATTTCTGCGCACACTGCAACACAACCAGCCAGCCCATGTAGCGCGTCGTCGGCCACAAATTGCCACGGCGGAATTTTATAAGAAAAAGTGCTCCCATAAATCGAAAGTAAAATTGACGGGTTGCGTAATAACGCGTTGATGCGGTTCTCTTTGCTGGCAAAGAAATGTTCTTGTTAAGAAATACTTCTGTGACGGGAAATTTCATTAGAGGGGCTTATGATGACGCAACGGCCTTTTATAGAAAATGGTTTCCATTGATGCCTTTCCATGCTGGCGATCATCATTATGGCGACAATGGGTCACAAATTTAACGTAAAGTCTTTTATATTTATGCAAAGGAAAGATTTGTATATTCATATTTACAATTCAAGCAATTCAGCTGGCATATATTCGATGTTATTAAGGCGTTTTATCTACCTATTCTAGTTTTCGAAATGTTCTCAATTTTTCTACCATTTAACTTACATATAAGCCTAGAATACGTCAAAATTCTCTTTTTTCAGGTTCTTATTTTCACCCGGGAATGGCCAACAAACGAAAGTTTTTAATGATCAAACTATAACTCAACAAACAATATTTTTCTTATAAAACCTTCCAAGAATTATATGAAAATTAAAATAGCCTTTAACTAAAATAATGTTTTCAAAAAATTACCCTTTAAAACTTTTTAAAAGGCATTACTATCCCAGAAATGGCGTATGAAATGAATTCGTTAAGACGTTAGAAGATTTCCTAAACAGCTCTTCAAATCCTATAATAACTTTTAACGAGCGTATTAGAAACCTTTAAAATTAGTCTTGTTATGCCCATGATATTCTTCTTGATGTTGTCTATATTCTTGTTATTCAATTATATTTGTAGCGCAAATTACGAACATTTTATTGCAAAAATTAAATTAAAAAAAACTTTGAACGCGTTTTTTTCGAAATCACATTTTTGAAAATGGCCGCATCTGTATCTCAAAAACTATTCAACCGATTTTAACAAACCAAACGCCATTCGATTCGTTATCAAATATACTAGTAACTAAACTTTTAAAAATATTATTTTACCCCCCCCCCCCCCACTTTTTATGCAGGGGGGTAGTTTACCCTGAACTTATAGTCGTTTTTTAACTTTTTTAGAAATTTAGAAATATTTATTAAAATTAAAAGGTTTTTTAGGTTTAGGTACTAGTTTTGTGTCTTATGAAAACAATCCACTAAAGTTTTTTACTCTATCTGTTGTAGGAAGTCCTAGAGTAATGCGGCAATTTTAAAAGTGTATTTTGGATGACGCCCTCTGCAGGCATTAAAATAAACTAAAGTTGCATTTAAAAAATTTTTTTATATTTTTCATAATCTTACCAATAATGTACAAAAGGTTTCAGAATAATAAATATAATAGTCTTTTCAAAAAAAAAAAAACTTTTAAAAAGTGTTTTTTTTCGATTTACTTTACAAAACATTCATTTAACACTAGAACTACCAAGACCCGTCAAATTGACGGCTGCTAAATTCCTCCCTTAAATTAATTATGGTTTTCAAAGCAAAGCGTGGATACCTTTTAGGCCAATAATTTGATCGCCATAAAATTGACTGATGGATTCAAATACTTCTTGTGTGCGATGAGGTGCCACTCCGTCTTCAATAAAATAAAAAAATTTAACGAGACGTCTCTTTTTCGCATGACGAAAGGATTTGGTCTCTAACATCCCTTTTATTTAGATGGTTCACATTTCAAAAATATATATCATTAATAATTCACGTTCTTCACTATATTTTGAAATTAATGGTTTGTATTAAATAGGTTTAATTTTTTTATAGTAGTGTGGACATGAAATGAAAATAACGACTTTCCTTTATTAAAAAGTATTCACATTTCCCCGATCTCTCCATTTGTTAAAAAAATAGTAACTCATTAGTTTTCAGCGTGAAAAAAACACTTTTTTTTCCGATTTTTTTTTAGAAATATGGATTGAGCAAAGTTATTGAAACCGTTTGTACATTATTAAGTATGATGTCGATAATACTCAGTAATTTTTTTATACGAAAATATCGACAAACCAGCCGGTAACGGAGCTTTTCCAAGAACGTCTTTGGAAATAGACGATTTGCGGTGTACACTGTATCTCAGCTGGAAATTATCCGAAATTAAAAACCTTTAAAATTTAGTCAGAGTATCATTCAATCCTCCCCCCAGTTTTAATTTTTTTCGATTCCATTTCGCAAGATGATTGGTTCTTCCGGCTGATTTACAAAAATATTGTGGACTCTTTGGAGGTGCCTGTTAATGACTGCAGTATTCGACCCTTTGCATGAAATGTGTTTCGGACATAATTTTTATAATGTTTTCACACTTTTTCTGTACGTTCCATGTTAAATGAATTAGTTGGTATATATTTAAATTTCTTAAAAATCTGTAACAATAATAATAATCAAAAATTGGCTGTAACTGAAGTAAACTAAATCTAGGGTTTTTTAAACTTACATAATAAAGTGAAATCGACGACTGACGGACTGAGCTACCACAGACACAATCACAAATATCACTAAAAAACCTCACAAAATAACAATATGGCGGCGAACTCATTTATTGTGTACTCACGCAGTAAGTTAAGTTAACAGATGGCGCTCGCAATGACAGAGTGCAGGAAGCTAATAAGCCTATTATGACCTTTTGAAAATAAAATTATTACAATACGATTTTGACAAGCGTGTCTCAAGTCTTGGCCCGAAAGGCCCGGCGACCCGAGACAATTAAATTTAGAAAAAGTCGAGACGTCCCGGGACCCTAATTGCAGTCAGCAATTCTTCTCTATTACCTTTATTCGATGCTTGTAAGAATTCATTCTTGTATTGTTCGTTAAAATTGTTACCAAATTTATTAACTATAAAATATTTTTGCCTAAGTTTGTAATAAGCGTCTAATTGAAGTATATTCATGAATAAAGACGTTATAGAACTTATCAGGACTACTATTAGAGAAAGTTGTTAATTGTTGTTAATTAGGAATTGTACCTAACTTAAACTTTAAAAATATATTATGAAAATATATTCCTGTCTAATGTTGTTGTAAGAGTTTTTTAAAAATTTAATTTTATCTCTGTTAACAAGAACAAGCGCAGAAGTCTGGATTTGTGACATAATTACTCGCGTGTAGCTGCTAGTTTTATAAAGTTTCTATTTTTTATTCATATAAAATTCTTAGTTACACTCGATATAAAGTCATTAACTCTTAAATTTTTTTCACAAGATCTTGAATAGCTTTGACTTTTATAATGAATGAATTTATATAGGATGTAATTCCAAGGTTCAGTCTTTTGTTCTTAAAAAAGCTTTAAGTTAAACTATTAGGGGAATCAGTTCTTACTTCTCTTATAACATACAAAGCAGTAGTCAGAAGAACATGTCTTTTGAAAAGTCAATCGTACTTCTAAGAGTTTCTACCAAGAGTGGACTTTCCGAGAATACCTTCAAAAGCAATATAACAAATCCTTAAGGAAGTAAAATATAAATCCACTATTAGAAATGATTCTTAGGAAAATCTTTTATAATAAATTTCTTTATGAAAAAACGTATAAGAGCTTTAGAAGTGTACTTCAAATTTATCTAGGAATTTACTCTGTGAAATTGTTAGTTGGGCAGCTAACGAATAGATTTTAAGTTTTTCATTTTTGTTGATTTTTGAAACTTTGAGGATTTACGTATCCAATGAAACCAACCGGTCAATATAATATCAGAACTATTTATTGTGTCTCGTTCGATTTTACGGCGTCCCATCTATCAGAATGCGTCCTCTCTTCCGCTGTTGCCGCTGGTGTCTACAAGGATAATAGCTGTTATATAATATTGGGTTGGCACGAAAGTAATGAGACACTCTAGAAAACTCTACTCATGTTGTTTTTCTAATCAATTGTTTTCGACCGTATTCTAGTATGTTATAGAACATTCTAGGTGCTTCAGTCCTAGGGGTATATAAAAGCGCACGCACGATTAATTCAGTAAGTTTGAAAAAAAATGGATCACCGTCTGCCAATCGCTACTACTTCGACCGCGCCGGAAGGAGTTTTTGGAGGATTTGGTCACAAGGGACGAGTTGTGGGTTCGCTACGAAAACAATACGCGCCGTGCCTTCTGGCTGCCACGAAAGGAAGACCCATCAACTCAACCAAAGCAATATCAAAACCGCGGCGAAAAAGTTCTATTGTGCTGCTTTTGGGATTCTTAGGGCATGCTGTTTTATGAATTATTACATAATGAAACAGTTAATGCTAACATATATGCGGCGCATCTCGATAAACTAGCCACAGCTATTAAAGAAAAAAGACGAAGAAGAGCCAATGTCATTTTACTTCATGACAACGCTCGCCCGCACACTGCATCCACCACCCGCCAACAACTGCAGGGCTTAGGCTAGGAGACGGTACCTCATCCACCATATTCCCCAGACATTGCCCCTTCAGACTATCATTTATTCAGAGCCGTGATAAACGCTTTAACACTTTTAATGAAGTTGAAACCTACGTAGCCACCTTCTTCAACTTACGGCCCGCTGAGTTCTGGGCAACAGGCATCCAGTCCTTGCCTATACGTTGGCAAGAAGTCATAGATGCTCACGGCGAGTATTTGATTGACTAAATGTATAGTAAAATAAAAATGTTAGAATTTAAAATGTAAATCAAACTGTCTCATTTCTTTCGTGCCAACCCGATATTTAGCATTAATTTTAATTTGTAAAACTTTTTTCAAAATTTTCAGTTTTCTCCTTTTGTGTAATTTTTTTCTCATTTTTTGTAGAACACCTTACGATAATCAAACGACTAAAATTTAAAATTTTTATTTTCATTGATTTCCGCAACTTTTGACTTTGATGTCGCTGTGTTGAGAGAGATCAAAAGATAAAAATGATCTAATGATCTGCATACCATGAAAATTCCGTATTTATAAATCACTCTGCAACTCCCAAATGGTTGAGGTTGCCACCCCTCCCCCTGTCATACAATTTTTTGTTTGGCTAGTTGAGATCTTTCACCCTACTTATTTTGGCATACGCTATGTCATATACATATCATGAACTGGTACACTCTTATTTGGGGACAGTTTGCACCTTAAATATATATATATTTTTTTAGTTTTTTTTTCATTGAATTTTTATTTTTTTCAAGCATTGTATACTTGGGAGCAAAAAAATTGACTCACACTATAAGCGTGAATTCGAATACCTCTCACTTGGTTCTTTGAGGTTTAAAATGGTACCAACAACTTTATTCTCTTAGTTCTAAATTTTAAGTGTTTGGTACCATTTTAAACCTCAAGGAACCAATTTTCAATGACATCAAAATCGGTTGCATACAATTAATTTTTCTTTAAGATATTCAATGTAGAAGTGAAAAAGTCAAAAATATAGGAAAATCTGAAAACAAATTTTAATTAAAAAAATAGAAAATTAATAAGAAATGTTATTGAAAAAAAAAATAAACAATCGATGTGAATCCTGCTGTTTTATAGGGTTGTAAATGTTGAATGCCCAGCGATGTTGAAGGTAATAAGTTCGAAGTTAGATTCTCTTTTAATAGTTATTTGAGTGGTTCTAAATACAGGATTCGTGAAGTTACCCTTAGTATCCTCTGAGCTTCTTAATTTTGTTTTTAAATAACAATTTTTTCATCTCTAACTTTATAATAAAACAGTAAGTAACTAAAAGTCACTAAAAACAATAATTGCCAAATTACCTATCTGAGCTTCTGCTATTTGTCATGTCTTTGATCATTTAGACCAACAATTGTGGCTCACCGTGCGGATATTTCCAAGGAAATTTTTTATATTATTATTATTTTAATTTATTATATAAGGGTAATTTATAAGTAAAAATACAATTACAAATATTGTGCCAATATTTCTTTGTCTGTCGGTCGAACTTCCATTTCTTGGAAAAGACTGTCTTGGCGGCAGTGCACGAGGAATCAAGATATCACGTACAAAAATTGGTTTTTTAAATATTTTATTCTTTCTTTCTCAATTTGGCGCAATGAAATTTATTTCATATCATTTAGATTTTTTTTTTTTTTATTTCTCAACGTTGATTTATTTCCATTTCACTGTCTTAAAGCTCAGAATATCAATCTAAATTCGTCAAAGAGCTGTCTAAATTATTTTTTATGTTCAACAAACTATTATAACTTTATTATCATAATTAAAATACTTACGGTGATACCTACTAACAAAAAATCCCCAGAAAACTATATAGTAATACCTGCACTCTATTTCGGTAGCGACTTCCGAATTGCTTGAATAAGCAAACTTTTGATTACATTTATTTTCCAAACATTCTTGCTCGACTTGTATTCAAGGCTAATCTGAGCGATTAAATTGAAAGCACTCTATTCGCTTGAACCCAGAATTATTGTGGATCACAGTATCAGTTCACCAACAATTTCAAGGTTTCACCTACGCATAGGCGTGTAGACGACCAGAAGTATCCAAGCAAAAGCCCTCAAGACAACAACATAAAAGCAGTTAATTGACTTTCATAATTATGCCTACTTTCAGCATAACTAACCATGTATCTTTAATTTGATTCATCTGTCGGTGCAGATGACCACGAAGAAAGCCTTCAAGCGCTGTGATGAAGAAGTTAATAATTTTCGCGATTACTTCGTACACAATGGTTTTCGTAGCTCGAAGCGCTTTGATCAGATCCACCCCGATCATAAGAGAATGAGATGTGGCTGGCCACTTTAGGATATATTTTCTGGCTTTGACGAGAGATTACGCCAACTAGTCTTTCAGATTGTGACACAGTTTTATTCGCCTCCGAGATTTTAAGCGACCTTAGAAAGATTTGACTTGTAATTAGAGCAGACAAAAGTACAAACGAAGGTCGTCAAAACACTGCCTCCATGACAATATTATTATCATCACATCGTTAGTTTTGCCAAACATGCATGATCATCTGCAAGCCTTGGTGGGACTTTAACAGACCAAGGAAATCAGTATAAATTGGATTGCTAAGTTGGGCTATGGACAAACTAATGTTAATTGCCAATATACTATAAGATTGCTACCAATTTCTTAAGGGGTTAGGAGTAGTCAGCGGCGTGAAAAAATGAGTATTTTAAATATGTATATATATGAGGTATTCTTTGTGAACGAGACCTTTCTTTGCCCAATATTGGTTTGATATATCCAAGGTCTATAGGTGGTCAAAAGAAAGGTCTGGGTCTCAAGTTTTTAATTCCGAGTGGCATAGGTAGAGAATCCATAGTCCAGATCCAATATGGCTGCCCAAGCCACGTGACCCACATCTTTTTTTTACTAAAACTAGTTGCATCAACCCGATTGAGTTCTAAAAAGGCTTAAATGAAAGGTCTTGAGTCCCACTTTCAAAAGCCATAAGAAAAAAAATTTGTTGGGAGCCATACAAATTTTATCATAAAAAAGTGACTTTTTTACTTAAAAATCATAAATTTTACGAATAAATTTTACAGGACAAAAAATGCTTATATCTAATTAGTCAAAAGAACACGTGTGAATATTTTGAGAATTTTTTAGGACAATTTTCGATTTTTCGAAAATTGGCCAAATTCAAAAAACCAAAAATAGTGGAAAAAATTCACACGTGTTCTTTGGCTAATTATAAGCACTTCTTGTCTTATAAAATTTATTCGTAAAATTGATGATTTTGTAGTAAAAATATCACCAAGTTTTTTATGATAAAAAAAAAGATATTTTTCCTTATGGCTTTTGAAAGTAGAACTCAAGACCTTTCATTTAAGCCTTTGTAGACCTCAATCGGGCTGATGTAGCTAGTTTTATAATCGTTTTAGTAAAAAAAAAAGGTGTGGATCACGTGG
Organism: Dysmachus trigonus; assembly: GCA_949715965.1. Classification (NCBI taxonomy): domain Eukaryota; kingdom Metazoa; phylum Arthropoda; class Insecta; order Diptera; family Asilidae; genus Dysmachus; species Dysmachus trigonus. The sequence continues at coordinate 30,494,757 of OX454321.1, read as the reverse complement.
TTTAGGCAGCCATATTGGATTTAAACAATGGATTCACTACCTATGCCACTCGGCATTAAAAACTAGAGATCCAGACCTTTTTTTTGACCACCTATAGATCTTTGATATATCAAACCAATTTTGAGTAAGGAGGGGGCTCTCGTTCACAAAGAATACCTCATATATATCTTTTTTTGTTAAAGTAGTTTAATTTATTTTATAAAAGTAATAACATGAAGTTATTATATTATGTTTTAACTTTATTCTAAAAACATTTTAAAATAAAATATTAATTGTAGACTAAGTTATCGCCATTTTTGTTGGACCCCGTCCCACAAGTCATGCTTTGCGGTGACCATCATACCATTTGCCTGGTTCATCTAAAATCGATCAAACAAAAAAAAAAAATTATTAGTTTAAGGGGAGGTTCTCATCTAGAATCTTGAAATTTTCGATTTTTTTTTATTTCATATTATTAAAGTTTAATATGTCTAGAATGTTGCTTTAAAATATTTAGTCGATCCGAGCACTAGAACGGATTCTACAGCCCATTGATTCTGGCGGTGTCATGATCGTAGTGGGGCGCTCAGCCTGTGCCGTGCCGTTCAATCACGATTATCTCGGAACTTTGTTTTTCAAGATTTTTCAAATTTGCGTACAAGATAACTCAAAAACGGTTCAACCGATCAACTTCTAGTTTCGTGCATATTAAAGTAAACAATTTTCTTCATAGAAAGAGTGGAGCACATTTTGAAAATTGTAACATTATCTCCTTTTTGTAAGTGATAAACTATGAAAAAAACGGCCGAAAACGGCCTTAAAATTTCAAAATCGCGCCATTCCGTCAATTTTAAATTTTTTTTGAAAGTCGTCCACTCTTTCTGAGACAAATTTAGTCTAGTTTATAATAATGTCATCATTATTTGATTTCAGACCAATCTGCGACCCCTAAATTGTACGCAGCTGGGCCATTTTCGAAAAACATGCCTCCGGAGAAGTTGAATAACGGGCGCCATTTTGTTTTTTTTTTTAATAAAAAAATTTTTTCGTACAGATAAATATACAATAAAAGATAATGCCAAATATCATTTCCCTATGTCTTGTCATTTGCCTTCAAAAAAATCACGAACTTTACCTACTTTTTGACGTTCTAGATGAGAACCTCCCCTTAATAGTTAATCTAGGGTCTGATCGAAGCCTTTTTTTCTTTTGGAAATAAACAAAATGGCGGTCTCTGATAATTTACTCGCGGATTTTCAGGGAAAAATGCACTAGTTTATTGTTTATAAAAAATATAAGTTTTAATCCAAAAAATAAATCCTTCGATCAGGCCTTAGTTTTGTTTCTATAAGCTGTATTAGGGCGGATAAAAACCTGTATAACGATTGTATAAGTAAATTAGAATGAGTTGTCTAGGAAAATGTGTTTTTAAGCCCACCAAAAGAAATGCGCCCCAGGTTTTAATTTTAGTCTGTTAAAAGTCGCAGATACTAATCCCGCTGACGTAGCAACACAAAGTTTCCCTATGCATCCGACACAAGAAGACAGCACTGCTAGTATTGTACGATTTCTTACTAGACGTCAGAATCTCAAGAAGGCCAAGGTCCACATTATTTTCTAGTTTTTGGTCCAGCTGATGATTTCAAATAAAACCGTTTAACTTAAAATAATTTTTTACCTTTTTTTTATTTTCTAGTTTTTAGTTTGATTTTGATTTTTTTATTAATATTAATTAATATACGGGTAATTCCATGCCAACGCATGAGTGTCCACCCGCCCACCACGGATTTTAAATTTGACTTCACAGGCGTGTTCTACACTTAAAAACAAGAGATTTTGCCAAATATCAGATTTTTTCGTTGATTCTATTGATTTTTATAATCGATTTTTTATTTCATGTTTTTTTCGAAGTCAAAAGTCACGATAATTTAATTTCCTCCTAAACTGGCAAATAGTGAATAGTAAAAAATGTAAAAATACACTATTCTGATAGGAAATTTTCTGACGAATCGATTTATGGCATTGCCGAAGCGAAATTTTTAGATCTAATGGTCCAAAAATGGCGTTTTTTGAAAAAAGTCACATTTTTTTCAACTTAAAATATCTCAAAATGGGTATACCTAAACAAATTTTGTTTTGCATGAAATCGCAAGGTTTTTAATTGAAATTTACGAATATATCATGGTCTTTTGTACTTTGGGCCAAAAAAGTTGATTTTCAGGCTTTTTTGGTTCAAACTCTGAATTTTCACCAAATGAAGTGATTTTTAATATGTTCTATCACTATATTTTGCAATAACTGGGAAAAAATGTCTAATAACAAACATTTTCACTAAACACACCGTTTTTCAGCATATATCTTAGTCAATCAAAAAAATTACTACATATCAATGGGTCAATTTAAGTAAAAAAGTACTATTAAGTTTTATCTGTGATGAAGTAACGTTTGCATTTTTTATCAGACTGCAAAAAAAATGAAAGTATTTCAACGAAAAGGCATTTGAAACTTCATTTTCTAAATATTTAATTAATCTTTTCATAAAACAAACGAAAATTCTATATTTATCAAACTCTTACAAAGGTATCAAATTATTTAATTTTTCTTTTCGTAATCAAGTTGAACTTGATTGCAGGTGTTGCATCCAAACTGACGACTTTACATTGTATAATTTGATCGGATAGTGGGTCAAACTGATGAAAACTTCTGGTCCCCGGAACTGTGTTGGCCAGCCTCTCCTTTGCGTTTCTTGCTTTATCGACTTCTTCTTTTCGAACTATCTCACATTTAATATTTTCCGCGTGTGTTTTGCAGCAGTCCAACAATGCGTCGATGTCCATAATTTGATTTTCATAAGGTCTTCGTATGCTCTCATTGGCAGCTTCCCTTTTGACTGTGGCACCTATTCCGTCGCAAGGCGATTTACCGTGTGATGTGGGGAAGAACGTCCAAGAAGCCTTAATGTTGTATTTTTCATAATGCCGACAAAGATGTAAGAAGTTGTGACAATTTTTTGTGTTTAGGTGTTTTAGGTGTGTTTAGTGAAAATGTTTGTTATTAGACATTTTTTCCCGGTTATTGCAAAATATAGTGATAGAACATATTAAAAATCACTTCATTTGGTGAAAATTCAGAGTTTGAACCAAAATAGCCTGAAAATCAACTTTTTTGGCCCAAAGTACAAAAGACCATGATATATTCGTAAAGTTCAATTAAAAACCTTGCGATTTCATGCAAAACAAAATTTGTTTAGGTATACCCATTTTGAGATATTTTAAGTTGAAAAAAAGGTGACTTTTTTCAAAAAACGCCATTTTTGGACCATTACATCTAAAAATTTCGCTTCGGCAATGCCATAAATCGATTCGTCAGAAAATTTCCTATCAGAATAGTGTATTTTTACATTTTTTACTATTCACTATTTGCCAGTTTAGGAGGAAATTAAATTATCGTGACTTTTGACTTCGAAAAAAACATGAAATAAAAAATCGATTATAAAAATCAATAGAATCAACGAAAAAATCTGATATTTGGCAAAATCTCTTGTTTTTAAGTGTAGAACACGCCTGTGAAGTCAAATTTAAAATCCGTGATGGGCGGGTGGACACTCATGCTGAGTTGGCATGGAATTACCCATACATATATTAATAATATCGAAAACTTTTTGCAGAAATTAGAAAAAATATTATTTCCTTACAAAGTTTGTGTGGGAAATTATCACAAGACTGCAAGAAATTAGAAAAGTAAATTTTTGATAAATTGTTTCCGTTGCTTTTGGATATAGCGATTTATGACTCGTGAATATTGAAATATTCTAATATTTTTTAGAAAATGGGAAAGCAAAAAAACCTAAAATCAGAAAATATTGCAGCGATTTTTGCATTAATTAAAGGCAAAAGACATTCTCTTCGGGAAATCGATAGACCGGAGGGCTTCAGCCATTGTAGTGTAGTTAAATTGGCGAAGAAATATCAGCATGGTGAAAATCAGGTGATTTCTTCACGTCGTTCGGCGACTTCTAGGCGTCAAGAGACCTCTAGAACTAATCGGGCAATAATTATTACGGTTGCCGCGAATCGCTCTCTACCATTGAGGGAAATCCGCAATATTTTAAGAGCCAAAGGAATCGAGCTCTCAGAGCGTACGCTATGACGTTGTTGCGATGAGGCGAATTTTAAATATCGGCGGCCAACAAAAAAGCCGAAACTAACGCCAAAAATGAAAAAAGCGAAACTATCCTTCGCTAAGGCTCATCGACACTTCACAGTGGATAACTGGAAAAAAGTGAGTCCTTTGAATAAAGCTTTCCTCTTTTAACAGCGTATTAATTTAAATTTTTATTTTTGTACAGATTGTTTTCAGCGACGAAACAATGCTTCACGCCCTCATTACCTCAATAAATCTTGTGCGGGGGAGGCCCGAAGAGAAATTCCGCCCTACCAACAACCAAGAAGAGGTGAAGGGTGAAGCATCCCTGGCGTCATGTTTTGGGGATGCATAGCAGAAGAGGGACAGGACCCGTCTATAAAGTAGTTGGACGATGCGCCAGGACCAATATAAAATGTCCTACAAAATACCCATACAAAAAAAAAAAAATTAATTCGTAAGAGATCAACAATTCTCAACTTTTGCAAATTTGAAAAGTTGTCCATAAATTTCCTAAGCTGTAGTAGTTATAAAAAAGAACAAATTAATCCAGAGGAATCAACGCTTCTTCCACTGCAATATTTTCTAGTTCCAAATCATCAACGATAAATATCCATAATATATTAAAGAGAATGACTCAATTCATGATATTTTTTGAAGTTTTTAAAAGTTTTTTTCAAATTCAACTGTTAGTTGGCCGCTAATTTTAGGCTTGTAAATAAATGCAGACCTTCTCAAGGTTCCAAGATTTACATCAGTTTATGTCTACTTATAATCCTGCGGTTCTGCGTCTCAAGGAACGATATAGATTATACTACTTACGCCAACTTAAATGTGCAATTTATGCAGAATTCGAAGGAGTCATACGATAATTACATCGTCTTGACTGCCGGTAAACTTCGTGACTGCCCTCGCAAGTTCTGGCAGTTCGTTAATTCAAAACGTAGGTCTGGCATGTACCCTTCTACTTTGAAGCTTGGTGATTCCGAAAGCGGTGATCCTCTTTTAGTTGCTAATCTTTTTGCTAAGTTTTTCAGCTCAGCATACTGTGATTTTAACTGTGATATTAGGTTTAATGATTTTACATTCTTGACTGGGCTTCCGCCGACTTCTCTTCGACCTAACAACCTCGTTGTTGACGTAGAAACGATTTTAGTTGAATTGTCAAATTTACCTAGTAGCTTTAGAAGCGGTCCTGACGGTATTCCTGCTTCCCTTCTGATAAAGTGTGATTCTATTTTTGCTCCCGTTCTCTGTTATTTATTCAATTCGTCTTTGTCTTGTGGTGGTACCACAAATCTTCTCGAGCTTTCGAATTATTGCCTTCCTGCAATTGAATCAGGCTTTCAAGTAGATTGCATCTACACAGATTTTAGTAAAGCTTTCGACAGGATCAATCATAATACATATTTTACTTCATAAAATGTCCGTATTGGGGTTTTCTTCTATTTTTCTGGAGTGGCTGTCCTCCTATCTACGGAACAGAACACAGAGAGTTTTGTTTCGGGGAGCTCTATCTTCTGAAATTCACAGTTCATCTAGAGAGCCTCAGGGAAGTATTCTTGGCCCGCTGCTTTTCATTATTTATATCAATTATATCTCTTTGTTTCTTTCGTCTTCAAAAATTCTCTGCTATGCTGATGATGCAAAAATATTTCGCATCGTTTCTAGCAATGATGATTGTACTGCGTTAAACTCTGACTTATCCACATTTCATAAGTGGTGCGATATTAATTGTCTACCGTTGAACGTCCACAAGTGTTCTATAATGTCTTTCTCCAGAAAGCGGTCACCTTTGATATTCGGCTACACTTTGGGTGAAAGCCCTTTATCCAGACTTGACAAAACCAGGGATTTAGGTGTCTTAGTTAACTCTGCACTGTCCTTTGATGATCACGTCTATTCGGTTGTTAACACGGCCAATGCGGCGTTGGGTTTCATCAAGAGATGGTCTAGAGAGTTTGACGATCCGCATATTACCAGGCTTCTTTATTGTACTTTTGTCAGACCTATTTTAGAATACGCCAGCCCTGTTTGGGCGCCTTCATACGCGGTCCACATTAATCGCATTGAATCGGTCCAGCGGAGTTTTCTTAGGTTTGCCCTCCGTGGACTACCATGGTCTGATCCTTTGAATCTCCCACCTTATACTGACCGACTCAGGCTAATATCGCTTGACTCCTTAGAAAATAGACGTAACATTGCTAGAATGATTTCTATCTGTGATATTTTGACTGGGCGTACCGACAGCCCTGAACTTTTAACGAAAATTAATATTTCGATCCCTGGTCGTTCTTTGAGAACTCATGACCTTCTTCAGGTGTCATATCACCGAACTAATTACGGTAGATAGGAGCCACTGTCCTCGATGTCACGTCTTTTCAATGAGCACAGCGGTCATTTTGATTTTAATTTGTCAAAGTCTATTTTGAAAAGTCGGCTAAGCAAATAACTTAGTTGAGTTGACTATTGTATTGCTATTTTGTAAGTAATCAGTTATTTGATGAACATTGTGTAAATAAATAAATAAAATAAATAAAATCCCATCACGCTTTAGTGGGTTTTTGGTTTGTCTACGAAGTTTGCTCATCATCGAAATTTGATTACATTCAAATATATATTTCGTTTTAAGTGCTTTCAATATTTTTTTTAGTCAGGATGTACAAGAAGTACGAGTACGTCGAATTCATTCAAAATTGCGACCGATCTCCATACATCGTTACGTGGGCTTGAAATGTTTGTTTAATAATTCATTCTTCAACTATTCAAATTAGTTACTAACTAAGTTACTAACCAAAGTTTGATGCAAGGTAGAGAGGGGCTAGTTGAGATTGGAGACAAGTTAGATAATTTTAGTACCTCAAAAATTACGCGACATACGACAAAACAGTGGAAAAAGGGGGCAATGGAGGAGAGTTCATCACGCGTCCACAATGTAGCGCATGGTGGTCAAGCGAGATGGGGATGCTTTATTTATTTTGTGATATACAAGGAAAATACAAGTTGTTCATTATTTTTCTCCAGGACTTACGTCAGTGTCTATCTCTTACGTATTTATTTTGCTTTCAATTTCATATAGAGTATAAGTTCTAGGTTTAACCGTTTTATCATAAGCTTACTTTTATTTAGAAAAGTTGGCTCGGGGCTAGTTGGACAGTGATTAATGTTTGATCTATTATAACAGCTAATCGCGATTATTTGATAACTAATAACAACAATTTAACCCATTAATGCCTGAATAACAAAAAATTTTACGACAACTTCGAGGCCCTAACTTTTATCGAAGGGGTGGTCAATTCTAATCGAGACAAACTTTTCTAGACGTATTTTGAGTCGCCTGACACGATCCAACAAAAAAAAAAAAGGGAAACAAATTATTATTTCTGTTTTTTTGCAATATTACGTAAATAAATACCTTTTTCACGTCATTTTTTTTCGAAAAAACGACAAATTTAGTGGGGAAAAAGCAACTTTTTACTGCAATAAAGTGCATAAAACGTGTTATTAGTACTTAAACTTCAAAAATAATGCAGGCATTTTTTTCGTTAAAAATATTAGGCTGCATAAAAATTGCAACAATGTAACGCATATTTGCATTAATTTCGATAACCTTTTTTATCTCACTATGTTCGACTATTCCCAAAAATGTATATACACTAGTTTTAAGGGTCACTGATTACGAATTTTTTATCAGATTTTCGTAGTTCAAAATGGCGGATCCAAGATGGCGAACAATGTTTGGCAAAATCCTCAATTTCTTCGAAAAAAAAGTGGGTATTCGGAGTTTTTGGGGTCACTGATTACTGATTAAATGCCTGCATATTTTTGAAGTTTAAGTCCTAATAACACGTTTTATGCACTTTATTGCAGTGAAAAGTTGCTTTTTCCCGACTAAATCTGTCGTTTTTGGAAAAAAAATTACGAGAAAAAGATATTTATTTACATAATATTGCAAAAAAACAATAATACTTAATAATTTTTTTCACTTTTTTTTTTTTTTGGTTGGATCGTGTCGGGCGACTCAAAATACGTCTAGAAAAGTTGGTCTCGATAAGAATTGACCACCAAATAGTGTACTGGCTAGTCACTTTACATACAGCGTGATCCAAAAGTATGGAAACGGCTAAATAACTTTCGAGGAATGCATTTTGGAGAAAAAAGTTGTAGACAAAAGTTTTAGGAATTTTCCCCAGCTATTTAATGGTGACCTTAGATTTGACCTTGACCATGGCCTTGAAGGTCATTTCAGGCTCAAGTTGACTTTTTTGAATTGGAACCCTTATTTTCGACCACGGAAATGGAAAGAGCAGAAAATTTTACGTCCAACTATGACCTTTACCATGACCTCCAAGGTCATATCAAGGTCAAAATGACTCTTTAAAGAGGAACCTGTATTGTTACTGCGGATTTGCAAAGAGTGGAAGTTTTGCGTCCAAATGTGACCTTGACCACAACCTTGACCTTGAACACGACCTTGAACACGACCTTGGCAATGACCTTGAAGGTTATATCAAGGTCAAGGTGTTTTTTTGAAGGGGAAACCATGTTTTTGACCACGGAAATGGAAAGAGCAGAAAAGTTAACGAGCACGGAAATGAAAAGAACGGAAAAGTTAACGACCGACCATGGTGAAGTCGATTAAGGCAAGGTCAAGTGTGTCATGGTCAAGGTCACATCCGGGCGCAAAACTTCTGCTCTTTCCAAATCCGCAGTAACAATGCAGGTTTCTCTTTAAAGAACCATCTTGACCTTGATATGACCTTCAAGATCATGTTCAAGGTCATAGTCTATTTCCAAAGACGTGCTCCGTCACCGGCCTGTTTGTCCACATTTTCGCATAAAAAAATTAGTGAGTGTTATTGAAATCATACTTAATAATGTACGAAAGGTTTCAATAACTTTGCTCAATCCATATTTCTAAAAACAAATTGTTCTTTTTGACGCTAAAATCCTTACCATCCTCCCCTTACGTACCAATCCATTTTTCTCTTCCTCTAAAGAAAACGCTTCCATGTAAAAACTTTCGGAAATTGTTGTGGGTGAGTAAAATCAGTGTAACAGATAGACTTTTTGTATGTTTGTGTATTCGGAAATGTTTTTTCGTTCGCGTAGTTCACATTTAAGTATCTATACTATACAATCTATCTTATGCATTGATGCAGTAAGTAAATTAACAGCCTGTTGGGCACTAAAATTTCAAATGAACCAAAAACATGGCACGTAATTAGAAGAGAATTAAACTTCCGAACAAGAAATATTGCTGACCACCATTTTATAGGAAGACAGCATACATATTATATTGTTCACTAGAACGGTAGCTGTAAAAAGAAATATAAACATACTTTACCATTTTCTGCAAATTTATATTTAATTCTCTTATTAATTACAAAGTAAAATGGCCGCCTTGCTCTCACCTTGACATTACTCACGTTCGCTGAAGCAGACCTGAATTGGTCTATTTAATGATGAACTCCGGTAATATAATAATTACTTTAGCACAATGGACCACTGCAGGCTATGTCATAATTCGCTGTTAATGGTAGAAACGTCCGTCGAAAAAGTCTAAGAATCGACTGCAGTAGTTCGACCTGGAGCCATCCACTCCGCCCAGGTTATTTGAAACGCGATAATTTGGCCGAACAATGAAGCACTTGAAGATGAAGCTCTTTTTGCTCGCGGACGGCAAACATCTGCACCAAGGCCACAGCAGAAGCTCCTATTCGAAAATTTGAACTCGCTTTCTAGCTCCATTGGTCTATAGGCCTTCGAGAATTGCCCAACTAAATAGGTTTGATTTTGTCTTATTGTGGCTGTTGACGCTGTTGTTATTGTTGGTTTACCACCCGCGTCGAAGCGGCGGCTGTGGTTTGGTTTGAGTGTTATAATAACTAACGTCGATAATCGTAGCAATAACAATAATAAACACTTTGAAATATTTAATGTCCTCGTCGTGGCTAGAAATTAGACTTGTGATACTAAGGAGGAATGTCATCAGTTGCATCACACCTCACGGATATACTCGTCTCGTTGGATTGGAATTTGATAGATGAACTTGGAGGAGCGAAATCTGTATGTGGGTAGGACTTTTATCAGAATTGATGTGGAGAATTTAATGTCACACTAATTTGTGGAGTTCTGAAATTAATTGAAACGTTCTATTAAAGTTTGAATCATGTCGTTGTTCCACCATTTCTGTAACCGGTCGGATATAACACATATAAGAATTTAGTATATAAATGTATTCATATATACCGGCTTCATAAATTCTAGATCGAGTACAGGATTAATAATCGGACATTTCGAGAAATCTCATAACAAGCAAGTTTTGCTACACTTTGGAATTTTTAACAATGAATTAAGTAATCATAGTGCACACATATTAACGAACATGTTAACATGACAAGATATCATTTGGTACAAAAATGAAGACAGAAAAAGAATACAATAGATTTTGAGAAACGCTCGTTTGTGGTCAAAACTCGAATAAACTGATTGTTTGCGCACTTCGACTTGCATCCAATAAAATATCTTCTTCAAATAAATAAATTAACTTGCGAGCAGAAATCTAAGCGCTTTCAATTAAACTATTGGACAATGAAACTTTAGTTACGATTTTCTTGAAACAGCATCTCGTTCAGTTAGAATCTCAAAGCCGCATTGTAGCAATGATGAATCAACTACACATTTTTTTTTCAGTGTAGCTATGTAGGAGAAAATTCAATTGGACATTATCGCGTTAACCAAAATGTGGTTAAATCATTGTTTACATTGATGCCGTAATTTTTGATTCGTCCTATGTAGGTACAAGGTACATATTTCGTAAGGATAGGTTTACTTATTCGGAAGCACGAGGAGAAAGAGTTCTCATAGTTTGCACAACTTAAATTATTAATAATTTATAAAATGAATTTTAAAGAGTCTGCATTTCTGGGATCGGTTGTCTTTTTCAGTCTCAGTCAGACAAAAACCATGAAGAATAATATGGCTCGGTAGGTGATATTGTATTTTCTTCTAATTTATCCACATATATTCATGTTAGTATTAAGTGAGATGCGACCGTGTACCCATGGCTACTGATAAAGTTCATTTACGCCACTGTATATTGTACGAGTTCCAACAAGGAAGAAATGCTACAGAAGCGTGTAGAAATTTATTGAAAGTGTTTGGTGAAGGTACAGTTTCTAATAGAACATGCAGAAGATGGTTCGAGAAATTTCGAGTAGGTGATTTCGACCTTTCTTCGGTCGACAACGATACTATCAAGGCCATGTTAGACCAAAATCCTTTTTTGACAACATCGGAGATTGCGGAAAGGCTTGATTCAGCTCAAAAAACCATTTCGGACCATATTCGGAAACTAGGATTGGTGTGGAAATATTCGAGATGGGTGCCACATGAGTTAAGTGAAAAGAATTTGCATGATCGAGTCGTCATATGCACATCTCTGCTTGCGCGGAACAAAATCGAACCCTTCTTGGACCGGATGATAACTGGGGAAGAAAAGTGGATTACATATGAAAACATCGTAAAAATAAATAAATAAATAAATAAAAAAATAAAATAAATATGGTGGGACATTCGAGGACCAATACATTTTGAGCTGTTGAAACCAAACGAAAAGCTAAATTCGGAGAAGTACTGTCAGCAATTGGATAATTTAAAAATAGCACTCTAACAAAAGAGGTCGGCGATGTTTAATAGGAAGGACATCATACTGCTTCATGATAATGCCAAGCCACATGCTGCTTTGGGGACTCGTCAGAAACTCGCAGAGCTAGGCTGGGAAATTCTGTCGCATCCACCTTACTCCCCGGACAAGCACTGGTTCAGTTTTTCGACTCTAGAGATAATGCATTTTTTAAAAATGAGTTATACAAATTGCCATCACGCTGGCAAGAAGTCATAAATAATGATGGCAATTATATAACTCAATAAAGTTTACTTAAGGGGTTAGGTGTAGTCAGAGGCATAAAAAAATAACAATTTTAAATAATTTTTTTTTGCCACTAAATTATTTTGTTTTGTAAAAGTAAAAACATAGCATTATTAAATAAGATTTCGACTTCACTTGACAGAATTTTTGGAAAAAAAAAATTAATAATTTTAAAAGTTATGGCTGTTTGCTTTGACCCAGTTCCAACCGAAGCGCCTTGCGGTGGCCATCATATATCCTTGGAGATTCATCTAAAATCAATTGGACAAAAAAAATTAGTTTTATTAATAGATAATCTAGTGCCTGATCGAAACTTTTTTTTTTTTTTTTAAATTAACAAAATGGCGGCCTCAGGAAAATTTTTTCCAGATTTTCGGGGAAAAAACTACAGTTAATTGTTTATAAAAAATCGAAATTAAAAAAAAAAAGAAATCCTTCGATCAGGCTCTAGTTTTTTATGTTTTCAAAAATCTGTATAAATTTCATTAAAATCTACCGAGCGGTTTTTGAGCTAGAGTGGCCATCAGTTCAAAAAACATAGTTTTGAGAAAAACGCATTATTTAATTACTTACACCGAGTCATCTATTCCTGGGCCATATAATAGGTCTTCAGCCGTTGTAGCAGCTTCCAAAATATCTATTTGATGTTGTCTACGTAGCATTCTACCTTCTCGAGTGTTGTCGTTAGCGCGCATATCTGCCACTTTCACACGTGCAGTATCGGTTTTTTTGTTCCAGAGCGCCCGAGAACCCTTTGTTAATTATCGAATAACTCGAAAAGTATTTGTCGGATTTACTTAAAATTTTCAGAGAATATTTCTAAGATATTATACTTTAAGAAAATCGATTTTTTGAAAATCCTGACTACACCTAACCCCTTAAGGGGTTATTCTACCTTTTCGAGGCAAAAAAACAGTAATAATTTCAAATAGTTATAAAAAAAAAACGACAAAAGGAATCGATCTAAAATTAAACATGGTTGTTTATTAATAAAAAAATTCGACATTTTTCATGACAAAAAAAATATTAAAACAAAATGGCGGCTGCACTGGCCCATTGCTGCAGCGCGAAAAAAATTTCACAGCCAATTGCGCGACGTAGTACTCAGGTCGTCCAAGTGATCTATAAGTAATTTAACAAAAATAAATCATTAGTTAAAAATCTACGGAACCCCCCTAAAATTAGACATAAATATCAATTTTTCGTAATTTGACAAACCTTTAAACATAGCGTACTCGATTTTGGGCATTTCTTTCATCGAAAAAAGTGCCCCCAAATTTTCAAAATTGAATACAGATGTCTAATTTTAGGGGGGTTCCGTCTTAAATCGTTCAATCGTTCAATGTGCAAAATTTGAAACGAATCGGTTCATTAGTTTTTTTTCAGTGCTACGTCGCGCACCAAAAAAAGTCATTTTGAGAAAAACGCGTTTAAAGTTTTCAAAGCAGATTAGTAACGTATAGAAAGACTATTACGCGTGCTCCGAAATATGTGCATAGAATGAAAACTACTATAAATATTGATCTGAAATTTTAAACACACATTCTTAAATATAAAGTCTATCGAAAAATGGAAAAAAAAAATTGCAAAAAAAATTTTTTTAAAGGTAGAATAACCCCTTAAGTTATGAAAAATATATTCTTTTGTTTTATTCTAAAAACGGACAGAACTTTCCGGTAGATCTAATATTGTTGCTAATAATGATCCTAATGAGTGAACTCCCTCTTTCTATCCCGGTAGCTATACTTAAGGCATGTTCTAATGAAGTAGTACCATTTAACATTAATATTTTCAAAGTTTCTCAAAACCAGACAATTCTCCGTGCTCTGGAAGAACTCTTTCATTAATCCGATTCACAAAAAGGGTGACAAATGAGGTATGCAACTATAGGCCAAATGTGAAAGTTTCGTATATACACTTTTTGAATCAATTTTACACATACAATTTTGTACTATTTGCAAGCTTTTTACCTAAACAAACCAGCATGTTTTTCTTCAAGGGCGCTATACTTCAACGAATCTCTTTGAATTTGTTACTTTTGTTACTAAGGGCTTCCAAAAAGGTTTGGTCAACCTCTGCTTATTAACTGGATTCGCTCGAACTTATTAGACAGGACATATCAGGTATCTCTAATCATACCTCAAACATGATATTAACTACTGGTTTCGTAGGGTAGTCACTTAGGTCAAATTTACTTTTTTTTATTTATTGATGACATCTCACACCCTTTTGGAATCTGTAAAATCGTAATCTACGAAGACGTACGAAAAATATTAACAACTGCCACGTGGTTCAAGAGGAGCTAAATACTATAAATCCCACTTGTCGTCTGCAAACAATAATTTAGAACTGAATCTTAGTAAACGCGAAATCATGACTTTCTTTAGAGCCCGCAGTCCCTGCGTTTCAATTATAATTTACCAATGATCCTCTGAGGCTTCTAGATGTATATTCTCTGCACAAACCTCGGGACATTTTATTTGTGCACCAATTATTAATTGATAATATCACCAAGCATAAATATTGTATGCTCGGTGGTAATATGCACTCAGCTTCCCTTAAAGCCGAATTCACTTTCAGAAGGAATGAGTGAAATCTTAGGGTGGTGTTGCTTCTGCAAACTAGTTTATGTAAAAATTACTGCAGCTTTTTTCAACCTATTAATCCGGTGATGCTGATTTATTTTTCATGTCAGTAAGCATGCACTGAAGAAGAGTCTGCTTGGTGGACTTTGTCGTATGTCTACTAACATCGGACCCAATAAATCTAATCAGTTATATGCTATAGATTAATTATGTTATTTTACTAAGCTGGTCGTTCGCAAGAGAAATAAAACATATATTAAAGAAAAAAATTTTCGTTTTAAAATCGAATCGAAAAGTACACGCGACCAAGAAATTTTTCTTTGCATATATTTGTCACTCTCCGAAAGAAAGAGAGAAATATTTGGCTGAGCCAAGGCAACGCGAAATCGGTCATGCCGATGAGGAGCAAAATAAATTTGTCACGTGTACTACCCCAGATATTCAATGTTATTTAATGGTTCGGGTCCAAACAATCGAGATGCCACGTAATCCAGCTCGACGCACCAAACTGAGACTCGTCAACAATAACCGTCATCAATAGATCATGGATTTCTTAATAAATACATCAGTGGGCTAATCTAAATTCCTTATAGCATAATTACGAGAGTGGCTACACTTTTAGATGACTGCCATAAATCAAGCCGGGTGCAAGAAGACGACGACTGAGCTACAGGTCTCTCGAGATTTTGCAAAGCAAAATTGAGACCTTTAGCACACGAGGGGCCTAGATACTCGTACAGTAGTCCAATCATTATTATTATTGAAATTGGTTATCCTTTGTGGACTGGGCCATCTGCGGTTAGCTTTGTCCAATAAGACCTCTGTCCCCACGGCAAATCCGGCCGCCCAGTAGAGACTTTAGCCATCTGATACTCCCAGCAGTATATCCGGAGACGTGATACCGACATTTCCAAAGAAAAGTTTATGACTTGTGATCGATATGAAAATTTCCTAACAATCATATCTGTCCATCTTACATTCTGAGGTCTCACGAAACACGACCGCCAGTACCGGGAGGAAGCAGTGGCCGAACTATTTTGGATTGCAAAATTCTCTGGGCGGCACGAGCGGCAATTTCAATAAATTTTGCTCAAAAAATTCTGCATCTACCTTGGTGCTCGATACTCGCAGGGATGGCCAGTAGTATTGTTGGTTTTCAGTTTGATTTTTTAGACAAATTGATTTGGGTGAAGGTCGTCGCGATAGATATTATTACATTGTGAAATTTTATTGAGTGCGCCATGGCTGTGGCGAGTGCAGCTCCATTGTTGTATTATCGAGATCGCCGAATCAAGAAATTGAGTCATTCATAAAGATATTGACGGGTCTGTAGGCCGCCTATCTATTGAATTGGCTAAACCGGGGCAGGTGTTGTGCTCTTTCTTAATGGTCAGTCATTAATTTATCCACTGCGTCGCCGTCGCTTTTTTCGATCAGTATATAGACATTACGGCAACGGCATTTAATTTTATTAACTAGTATCATCAATTCAAGTGAGTATGTTTACTTGTACTATAATTCAGCAGAAGCGCAATTTCAATTTGCAAAAGAAAAAGAACGTACAGAGTTGCGCAAAACAAATCCAATAAAATTGAAGAAAACAAACTTTCACATTTTAATATTTATCTTTTTCGCAAAAAACTTTACATACATACTGAATTATTTAGTGTTCCTTAAATAAAACAACCAACGTGGACCTCGTGTGTACGAGCTTTATTCTTGCTGCATGGACCTGTTTCCAGACTAGACTGGACGGGATATATCTCTTCCATCAGTCTTAGACTTAATTTAGTACAAGGATAAGTTCAGAGACTCTACATAGCAATATTCTATGATAATTATTAGGTAACTTTTGACTGTATTTCTAAAAAGCTCCTGTTTGCAATTATTACTATTTACAATATATTCTATTTATATATTTACATTTATTATTATTACTATACTTCACCCTTCCCTTTTAACTTTACTTTAAATACTTTCCCATCTATACAATTTAAATTAACAAAATTTCTTAATCCGTGCAACAGTTTATTTTAATCTATGATTTCAGTAGTTTTCAGATCTAAATTTTAAATTTATTTATTCAATATTTTGCTATTCTAATCAGATATTATTTCAGTACATATCTTAATATAATTCATATTTTCTTTTAGCTTAACTAGTATAAATCATTTCATTTTAATCATTTTAAGAAGTGTACAGCATTTTGGTTTTTGTTTTTGTTCCGTAAACCTAAAGAAAGAATTAAGAAAATAAACATAATTATAATTATAATTATAATACAAATAAATTACCCGCACCTGGGTCTACACAGGTGCATAAAGTCCAACGTAGAAGAATGAATTATTAACTGAAATATAAAATTACTGAATTAATATGAATGAATTTAAATATAGAATAGTTATAAATCCCTCGAGTCCTAGACGGATCCCAACAACAACAACATGGGTAATTTAAAACACGAAACAGAACTTAACAAACTTTATGTTCTATAACAAGACACGTACATAAAAGCACAGACAATAGAACGCGCAACAAATTAACGGCGACTTGCAACATATTCGCGGACCAGTCAGGTAAAAAATCCGCAATTTCTTCCTACCTTGACAGGTGTTCGCGGAAGTTGCAAATAGCCACAAACGACGGCAAATTTCACCAAAATTTCGCGACACATCACTACAGGACATCGAAAGACTTTCAATAATATATAAATACTTACCTTAATTATCGCACTTTAATTTAAAAAACACTTTGAAACTACCGGCCACGCGCACGACACAACATCAACGAATACAACTCAGATGTCATCTTCTTTTATAAATTGACATGACAGAAACATGGAACTTATTATTGCGAACGCGATGATAATAACAATTTCGCGATGTTTTTGATTATTTTTGCGATATTTGCGAATTTTTCATTGGATAGGCATACCAATGAGTGGGAAAGAGAAAACTAATCAGAAAGAGAGGGTAATTCTAAGTCTCCACTGAGAGAAAATCTACTGACCGAGTCAAACCATAAAATGGTGATATTTTGGGAAAGAAATTACAAATTTAAGGAATTAAGGAGCTGAATTCAAGAAAGTTTATATGGATGGAATAGAGTTAAATATTCTTCATCAACCGAAGTCAACACACGGATTTTAGGTGGACTACGTTAGGAGGTATTTGCAGCGAAACTTAGAATTATGGATATATTCAGCGGATTAAATATGGCTGACAAGGATATAAAAGCAGCGCGATTTTTAAGATCGGTCTCCTTTTCAAATCGAATCTCCCAGCAGGTAGTTGAAAGGCTGTAATAGTAGCAAAGACATTCCGACTAGGGATTTTGCTAAAACATGCAACTTTTTTTTTTTTTCTTCTTTCAGATAGTGAAATCTAAAAATTGCTACAGTTGTGTGTGAATTTGTTAAAAATTAACTTTAATTGAAGTAATTAGCTAGGAATATATAAAAATTAAAGAATAAGTCACATTAAAATTTTGAAAGCATTCGTAAATCGCCTTTTTGTAAATTAATATTTAAATTTAAATTTTGAATTAAACTCAGTAGAATTTTATTGTTAAAGTAGTTATTAAGTAAATTCGGATTTGTCTATTAGCATTGAATAAACAGCTTAGAATACTGAATGACACATTTCTTTTTATTATTTGCCGCTACACTTGTTTAATTTTCAGCTTTTTGTGTGAAAGGCAAAGGTTAATCGCACAGTTTTATTCAATTCTGGGCTTTAATACTAATGAATTCCGTCGAATTACTACTCCATCTTCTCTTTTAACCCAGTACGAGCGTGAAGTGCTATGTACTACTGTAATTTTACCTTTATTCCAATACTTTCCTTCTTTCACCCATACTAATTGATTTTTATTGAAGTCCGTTATATTTTTAGCCTTCCGATTATAATAATGTCTATTATTTTCATTATTTCTTTTTATCACTTCGCTTTGGTCACTATTGCTTTCAAATTTAACAGTTTGAGCAGGAAGTAATGTCCTCAGTCTTCTTCACATTAATATTTCTGCAGGTGACTGATTTGTGTTTTTAATTGGAGTGTTTCTATACTACAAGAGAGTTAACGATAATCCTTCGTTTCAATCTTTACTTTTTTACGTAAGGCTTTTCGCAACATGCACAGACTTCTCAGCAAGTCCATTCGCTTGGGGATATATCGGACTTGTTGTTTTAATATCTATGTCTTACTTTTACTTAAATTAAAATGAATCGAACGGGTTGTTGTTGGCAATTATTGTTTTTGGATTCCCGTGATACGCAAATACATTTTTAGATTTTGTAATTATTTCTTTCGCTGTTTTACTTTTGATTGGTATGATATCCAAAAATGTCGGAAAATAATGACGTCGAGCTTTTCAATTTTTATCGATTTTTGAGTTTTTGGCATCACTTAGAAGTCAAAAAAACGAAATTTTTGGTAAAAAAAGTGCGAAAATCAACATATTTATTATTGTTCATAAAAAAATATGCATAAAAAAATTATCTCGACATCACTCCCTCGTGAAACTCATAAACTAACATAATCTTTTTGAATTTTTTGTTTCAGATGATCCAGTGACGAGTTCTGATGTCCACCGGAAATTCATTTTTTTTTTTTTTTTTTTTTTGATATGTCTGCGAAAAATGGCTACCGTTGCCACAATTCTTAATATTTTTACTTGAAAATACAATTATTCTTTGAATTATACTTAAAAAACCTATTTAATTAAAAAATAAAATAATGTAGCCATACTTAAAAAAAAAAATTCACAAAAATTTGCTTAAAAAGTGTCCTAAAATCACTCAACGAAGGATTATATTCGATGCATTCTTTGTTACTGATTAAGACGCTAGGAGGAAGGAATACACTTGTGAATCGCGTGCGCATCTGTTAAGGGTGTTCTTCCCTTTTATAACCGGTTTTTGTCTTATCTCCTCCTTGCCTGTACATTTTTAACATGATGCGTCCTGAAAAGCTTTGACGGTTACGTAATTCCCTTCTAGTTGTTCTAGCGGCGCACTGAAGTGAGTTTTTTTAAAGTGTTTTTGAAATGAGTTTTATATTGTGTGTAATTTATGTTTCATGTGTTGAATTGTGAAATTTTATGTATTTTTATTGTATTGAATAAATGAAATAATAAAAATTAAAACAATTACTTAAAAGTTTTGAACTTTTCATTCATTATTGCTATATTCCTATGTGATTTTTCAAAGCTATCGTCGTTATAGGTACATTTCGTGTAAATACACGGAATCAATATTTTGGAGTTTTTGAAGGTGGTTATACTTTTTACATCTTCGTATTTCACTCAGAATGACATCTTCTGAATTGCTGAAAACGGAACCGATATCAAAAAACCTTTGTTGCTTCCTCTTGGACTGAATATGATGCCTTCTGAATTGCTTCTAGGTACTACGAAGAGGAAGGGAATATAAAAAGGTTTTGTGCTCCTTCCTAGTTGGAAATATAAGTCTTCTCCATGCATGCAGAATCCTTCTTTGGAAGCCTTCCTCTCCGTACTCCATATCATATCTTTTTTATATGGCCATGTCATTGGTAGGAAGGCATCTGTTCCGGTTTTCGTCGTATTCTTCCCACGAAGTTCTTGGGAAGTCTTCTAAAGCTATTCTATAGAAAGCTTACAAAAGTGTTCTGACGAATTTGTTTTACGACGATTTTGCAGTCTTTTATTAATTTTTTGGTTTACAAATTATTATAAACAGCTGCAAAGTCTTCGTGAAGCAAATAGGCATTCTGTAAATGTAAAAGTATCTTGTTTAAAAATAAATGATTATTCTATAACAATATATCATATTTCAAAATGTAAAATTAACAAAAACAATTGTCATTACTTCAAAAAAAAATAAATTATCCTACATAGAATCCATAGAACTGCATTTGTTGCAAACTCAACTCAGAATGAATTAATTGCGCAATTTTTCTAATTATAATCGGTCGAAATCGGTACCTAATGGATTTTTTTTTATCACATCATTTATATCTTCCCTGGAATTTTATCATATTTTCTTTTATGTTTTCAAAGCTTCTATATGACTTCCTCAAGAAGGCTTTTCATTTTTCCAACTGGGTTCGTTCCGCGGGCATGCCTATGTTAAAAAGATATAGAAGAGGATACGGAGGGTCATGCGTTCCCTGCTTCCAGAGAAGGCTTCGATATGCATGGTTAGATGCTTCCATTTCCCATTGGGATCGTGCTACTAAGTTTTCAATGACCTCATTTAAGCTGGGCCAGAAAACTAAACTTTTGGCACGAGCATAAGATTTTTCTATATCTTGATGTGATTGGTGATGTTTTTTAAGAATCTCAGCTCTCAAAGTTAAGAGAATTATGATTCGATCATTAAAGAAAATGATTCCATTGTCTAAAAAGAGCTCCAAGAGTATCAGTAAGTCGGGATCTTCCTTAGTTTATTTTTTAAATATATCGGGTCGTTCCTGAGTTACATTTAAGGAGTGAACTACTGAATCCATATCGGATTACTTTTATCGTAATTTCTGGACAAAAAATTTACTACATACTAACAAGTCTTCTCAAGACATGTGTTTCAATTTTACTTCATAAAATAATCGCAATAACTACGTTGGATCTTGGATTTGGAGTTTTTGAAATTTCTTTATTGAACAGCCCTAACAAAGGTTTTTTGATCGGTAATCATTTCAACTTTTTTACCATACATAAATGTAGAAATGAAAATTTGTGCAAGAAAAAAAAAAATTGGGTGAAGCTCCTTTTCAATTTGCAAATATCTACATTCGGTTTCAGATAAACTCCTCGATGCAAAACAAATCGGTCTGCCTTTTTGAATTAAACAAGCGCTAAATCCATATTTTGATGCATCAGACTGTATTACTGGTTCTCTTGAATTATGTATTTGTAGACTTCCTGAATCAATTATGCACGGTTAAAAATTTTGGAGTAAAATTTAATCTTTTCCTTGTATTACAGCCATTTTTTACTCAAAAATGTAATAATTTCTGAATTGAAAAATAATCAAAAATACTTATATGTTAAAATATTCTTTAATATTTTTTGAGTAATTTTTAATTCTAATTACATTCAAAGCTAATTCCTCAATCTAATTAGACGGAATTTTAAGTTTTTTATTCTATATTACGTGTATATCTTGCTTGGGTGAACCATTTCATTCAGAGTATCTCTTAGAACAAGATGCAGTGCGAGCTAAAAGTTAAATTTGTGCGGGGAAAGTTTGGTGACAGACGCATTAGAAAGGTGACCAATGGTGATATTGAATCAAGCGAAGATATATTATTGCCTAGTAAGTATAAAATGCGTTGTTTTGTTTTGTATGTATTACTAAACATTTTTTTCTTCAAGTCTTAGAAGCATTAGACGGTGTTGACCAATATGCCGAGTTTACCTTCAAAAATCTATCGGGAACACTATTTTGTGTATTATATGCAGATATTTTGAATAAAATGAATTAAATTTAGTTAGAAAGTTTGAATATTTCCTTATCTTTTGCTTTAAAAAAACACCAGCGTGGACCTCGTATGTAAGAGGTTTATTCTTGCTGCATCTTTCAATTCAACTATGCTTGACATATTATAATATATTTTGCTACGAGCAACTTTTAAGAAAATGAGGCTTTGCTAACTGTAAGAATGTAAATCGTATTGACAAATATCGGTTTTTGACTTTCAATTTTCTCCATTTGGGTAGATAGATTTAGTTTGATACTTATTTCAAAATTTTGATGTGAAAGTAACATCTCTCAATAAGAAAAAAGTGAAACTTTGAGTGCCATACCGTCAGACTACAAAGCTCCGGTTTCCTAGAAAGAAATGTCTTCACATAGCGGCCGTTAAGCAGCGGTGACTGACGTCTTAAAATAATAGTTAATGTTAATAAAATACTATACTTTCGGATCGTAGGATAAATTTACATTCCAATGAAATTCTTCTATATGTTTTTTAATTAACTAAAATTCTATCTCTCTACTCTCTCTTCTTCAGAGTATTTATCTTCTAAACAAATTAGAAGTCTAAATCAAGATGGTCTATACTTTTAAAACGCTACTAAATCATCAATCATCAATCTTCATGAGTACTACGCTAATCATATACATATCTCTCTTGCATCTCTTCCTAACTAGGATGTCTAAGGATTTCCGCATTATAAAATAATAATAATAAATAATAATTATAATATGTTTGGCAGGCTTTTAGATTTAATTTTTATTAGTAATAATTTAAATATGATTTGTCTGAGGTAGATTTTCCCTTAGTTAGTCCTAATAATTATCATAAAGCAATTGAACTCAGATTATCGTTTTATGAATATGCTGCTATACCTGCGGATGATCGTAATTCTATGTATGATTTTAGTAAAGCTGATTATATTAATTTGAATAACTTCTTGGATTCTATTGATGAATTAATTTTAAAAATCCTTAATTTAGAGGAATCGTACAGCAAGTTTCTTGAAATTATTAATGAAGGCATCAGTAAATTTGTTCCACTTAAGAAAAAGATATCTAATAATCATCCCAAGTGGTTTAACAGGAGTATTTCGCGACTAAAAAATATCAAAAACAAGGCACATAAAATATATAAGGCTCAAAAAAGTGCAGAAACCTTTAACAGATTTAAAAAACTAAGAATGGAATTTCAATGTTTACACAGGTTTTTATACAAGCAGTACCTATATGTTTTTAATGGAAATTAATATACGATCTAATAGTAAAGCTTTTTGGGCCTATATTAAGAATAAACGAAATTGTTCTGGTCTCCCCAAAGTGCTTGAATATAATGATAATAAATCTTATGATTTGCTAACAAGCTCTAATTTATTTGCAGAATATTTCAGTTCTGTATATGAATCTCACATTAAGGACATAGATTTCTTCAACAATAATCCCAATAATGCAAATATATTGGACATAGGTAATTTAAGTTTCTATGATAATGAAATATTGTTAGCATTAAAAGACATAGAGAATAGTACAAAACCTGATTTCGATGGAATTTGCTCATCTTTGCTGAAAAATTGTTCTGAATTGCTGGTTTGTCCTCTTCGCGATATTTTCAATAAATCTTTACAAGCGGGTTTATTTTTGGATACGTGAAAAATATCTTATATTGTTCCGATTTTTAAATCTGGCTCTAAATCTAATGTTATTAATTACCGCGGGGTGTCTCTTATGAAGAATATTCCCAAGCTGCTGGACTCATTAGTTCATTTTAAACTCAGTTTTTGGGTTAAAGAAATTATTTGTCCTCAACAACACGGCTTCATATCTGGACTATCTTGTTCGACCAATCTAGCGCTATTCTCAAACTATGTTATTAGCGCAATGGAGGATGGTGGCCAAGTGGATGTTGTTTATACCGACTTTGCTAAAGCATTTGATAAAGTTAATATATCATGTTTAA
The DNA here is from genome assembly GCA_949715965.1 of Dysmachus trigonus. Taxonomy (NCBI): domain Eukaryota; kingdom Metazoa; phylum Arthropoda; class Insecta; order Diptera; family Asilidae; genus Dysmachus; species Dysmachus trigonus. Next base: position 30,470,707 of record OX454321.1, on the reverse strand, counting down.
TACATAAATTAGGTAATCTTCGTTTTCATTCAACAATCATTAACTGGTTTAATTCTTATCTTAGAGATCGTGTTCAGTATGTTAAATTAGAAGAAATCTTTTAAAAAAAAAAAATTGTAAATTCCGGCGTTCCCCAAGGTAGTCACCTGCGACCGTTATTATTTTTGTTGTTTATTAACGATGTTGTCGATTGCTTTCGTTCCGTTAAATGTTTATTATTTGCCGAAGATCTAAAATTATTCCATACAATTAGGTCTCCAGATGACTGTATTCTCATGTTCGACGATTTGGACAGACTCTATCAGTGGTGCAGTATTAACAAATTATATCTTAACATATCAAAATGTAAAGTCATGACTTTTTCTCGTAAAATAAATTGTATCCCTTTTCCATACAAATCAGATGATAATTCTCTCGTTAAAGTAGACCAAATTAAGGATTTAGGGGTCATTTTCAAATTCATACAAATATGTCTTTTAGTGATCATATAGAAGCTTCGGTCACAAAGGCATTCCAAGCTTTAGGATTTTTAAAACGGAACGCTAAAGATTTTAAATCTCCACAAACTTATGTCCATTTATTTCGCATTAGTGCGATCTATCATTGAATATGCTTCTGTAATATGGTGCCCTTATCATCAGATACATATAAAAAGAATTGAATCAATTCAAAAGAATTTCACTCGATTTGTCTTTTTTAATTGTATGTTGCTTGCTAACTTCATGCCATCTTATCTTGCTAGATGCTTATTTCTAGGTATGTTTAGAATTCAGATGGGAAGTAAGTTGTGCTGTCTTTGTTAAGGATATTCTATCTTTTAGAATTAAATTTCCTGAACTATTGTCAATGATTAATTTTTATGCACCAGAAAGAGCAATTCGTTCAAGATCATTGCTGTGCGCCCCTCCTCATAAGACTAATTATGGTTTCTAATTGTATAGTTTATTTTAATTCTTTAGCTACCTCCCTTGATTTGACAATGCCAAGAAAGGAATTTAAATTAGCTCTTTTTGTGAATCAACATGTAAAGAACTAAGTACCTATGTATTTTCGTATAATTTTGTATGCTAGTCTGTAAGATTTAACATCTGTAGACATTTAATAAATAAATAAATAAATTATCCTTACATGGATTACGTGTCGTAAGAAAGTAACTTTATTTTATAAAGTAGCTTTCATTAGTTCAGTTTTGCAAGAATCCAAGCGGGCGTTCCCCGTTAGAAATAAAATGCAAAATCTAGGTCTTCCAACTATCAAAATGAACAGAGCTGCGAGCATACATAAGTATCGAAGCAGCTTAACTATAGAACTCGATTCCACCATAGACAAATATTAAAGTCAGCTCGAGAGTTCAGATGAACCAATTAGCAAATTTCCTCTGCAGAAAGTACATACTTTTCGGTTTTTGTCGCCCCGTGTATAACTCTTGCTCAATTCCTCCTGCAAACTGGATGGAGCTCAAGACATTTGATTTCGCCGCGATAGTACGCTGCCTCGGTGTTTTTCGCTCAAATTTTCCAGTTGTTTTGTTCAATTTTCATTCGACCGTTTTCGGCTGACGACGACGAAACTGAGGAAAAACCGCCGCCGCACAGTTGGACAAACGCGAATGGAAAAACTTCAACACCGGCGAGCCTCGTAATGTTCAGCACGCGCGAAATTCGTGACAGGGCGTCAGTCTGACAATAAATCTTCGACGAGATATTTAAATGTGGTGCAGTATATCTAAGCGCTTGCCGAGAGAAGACTCTGCACTGCATGCATTCGCGGTGGAATGCAACTGCGAAAATGAAAACGGTTCGCTCTATTCAGGTAAATTAATCACAGCTCCGGACCGGGTTCTGCGCTTGCCCAAATGCTAATAAAGACCGGTGTTAAGCAATCGATAAATAATATAAATTCAAGGAGCGTCCGTAATCTGAGTAGCTGCGGTCCAATATCTGACCAATTACTGGCTCTGCAGTGCCTTACGTGAATTTGCTCTGGAGAATATTTACCTATTCCGCCGATGGGGTACAATGTCAGACAGGGCTGGAATGGAGCAGAGCTCAATTAGCTTGGAACATTAGCTTGATCGCGCTGACGGATGATCGCACTGTTAAAGTCTCAATCCATGTAGGATTGTCACTCAGGTGTCATTGCCAAATACCGAGTTCATCCCATGGAATGTCTACATGTCTCCAAAAATAATTAATTTGTTTTGACGAATCCAGCACGCCGGTAAATTAAGCTTTCTCTCATACTGCCACTGGGGCTTGAAGCTTTTCTATTCTCGCGGCAAAACGAGCCACGGTTCATGGATGATGGGAGGCCGCATAACTGCTGACAAAAACTTGTAACAAATTAATTTCTTGATCGTCATAGATCCATTGAGTGACCCACAAGTGATCTTCGCCGGCTCGATTTCAGTCGCCAGGCCACGATGACTATGCATATTCTTAAAATGTTACCTCTTGACGTTGCAGGGCATCGGAACAGGGATAATGCGCGCGGTCGCTGCTTGGCGATTTTGTCTATTCAGGAGTTCCATTGTTGCGTCGTAATGGTAATAATGGCAACAATGTCGACAGGAAGAAACGTAGCATCATGCGCCTTTCAAAAGTTGATTGATAGATCTCATAACGTTCATGGATATCTGCCCAGGGCGTCAAGACCGGCCAGCAGTTCATTACGCAGAAACTTTTTCTTAAATTCGATAATTTTTCCCTTGGGACAAGTAATTCTTGTTTGCCATCTTTCTTTCATTGATACCCTCCCACCGTGGCAGGCAGCCACACGGTCAGTGAGCAGCCCCATGCCTTCATTAATCATATCATCCCATGGTCCAAAAGCAAACAATTCGATCCACAAAATCATGAGATTGGATTGATTTATTTCTAGGGAGTGGTCAGTAGCCGCGTATGAGCTTTAACTAGTACGCGCGGTGCTTGCCGATCACCGCTCGCTTTTTGGCTGGCATTCACTTGGGTGTCAGTGTCAGAAAAATTGCTAAAATCTTGAAATTAATAATCGTTTCGAGCCGAAAGCAAAATTTTCTTACGTCAAGGGCGAGTTACACGGGCACGCACAATTCGTACAACATACCGGCATTTCATCGAGCCAATTGTTTGTCGGTTTTCCTCATTCAGAGAACTTTGAAAAATTGTTATTAATTTGTTATAGCTGAGACGGGCCAATTGCATATCCGATCTTTATCAGTTTGATTAACATAATTTTAATTGAATGAAATTTACACATTGCAATTATAGTGGATGAGAAATCTTGTTTCCACGTAATGATATTGTATCATATGCCGATGATACAGATGCGATAACTGAAGGCAAAACATGGGAAGAAGCTAAAAACAAAATGACTAAACTACTGGCTAAGATAGATTTATGGCTTGTAGCTAATAAACTTACATTCTATATTTTATTTGGAAATTACTGTGATAGTGTACCTACTGATATAGAAATAAAAATAAAAGACAAATCACTAAATAGGGTTGAAATTGTAAATACCTGGGAATTGAAATCGACTTCATTTTAAAATAGAATAAGCATACTAAATATATACTCAATAAAACCAAATATCTTACATTTGTTCTTTACAAATTATCTATGGAAAATAAAGCTCTTATAGTAATTTATTACGCTCTTTTTCAAAGTATAATAAGTTATGGAATGATTGCTTGGGGTATAGCATATTCTAATAATCTAAATTTGTTACAACAGCTGCAGAATAAATTATTAAAAATTATAAACAAATGTAATTTTGCAATAAGTATTTATCCACTAAATCTGCAACCATTATTTTATTTAAACGCTATTGTTTATCACTATAATGAACGAAAAAATCGCTATGAAATGTCAACAAGTAGAACTATTACCAAAAACCATTAGCAATAAAAATAGCACCATTGTTGCAATAAATTTATTTAATAGACTACCGAATGAATATAAGGTATTAAGTGGAAAATCAAAAAATAAACACATAAAGAGTAAGATAAAATCTTGGATTGTAGAAAATCTTTAATAATTTGAAAGCATTATTTACAATTATATTATTATCATAATTTGTTCTAATTTTGGTATTAAATTAGTAAGTATAATATTTTCAATATAACGACAAATTCTGTTTTTGTTACCTCTTTGTTTGGGAATCCCTATATTTATATATATAAAATTTAAAGTTCATTTATTTGTTTGTTTGTTGCTCAATTATGCCTAAATGCTTGCATCGATATTTCGAATTTTTTATCCGAAAGTAGTACTACCTATTCCTAACTTAACATATAGGCTAACTTTTTCTCGAATAATACTTATATCAAAAAGGCGGACCCTGAATGGGCGCTGAAAATTTTAAATTTGAAGCGGTTTTTAATGAAATTTGGTACGTAAGGGTTTCGCGAAATGCTGATTTCAAATCCAAATTTAAAAATTCAAGATGGCGGATCTAAAGGCGGCTACACACGTTCCGGTATACCTGTCAGGTATGCCTGGCAGGCACGCCTGTTCAGGTCAACCGGAGCGTGTAGATGAGAAAACTGTTCAGTTATTTTGACCTGTTCAGGCGGCCGGAACAAATATGAATAATCATTCGATATGCCTGAACCGGATAACCTGTGCAGGTAAACCGGAACGTGTGTAGGTCCTGGCAGGCGCCGGGCTCAGTTCAATCGCTATATCGCCGCTGAAAATGTTGATGAATTGCAAAAAAATTATGCCCCGCAGCCATCAAGAATGCTTAGTAGATTTTATTGAAATCTACAAGAGCGAGCCTTGAATATGGCAAATAAAGTGCAAGGAATATCACGATCGTGGTAAGAAAGAAGCAGGATATTTAAAAAGTAAAAGTGTCGTCGAAGTCAGGATCGGGTTCAGACGACATATATGAACCAAAATTATGGTATTTTAAACTTTTAAGTTTCTTGCTGATCAAGACTTAGCTCGAAACGATGACAATGAGACCATTGAGGTTGAATAAAATAATTTAATATTTATGCATATTTCAATGGAGTGTCAATCTTTAGGTGCAAACTTTAGTTCATTTAACAAGTTTAGATGTGAATAAATGTTTCTTTTCTTTAGCCATTCCATACACCACTTATCACGTTTTATTTTCCTTTTAACACCCTTTTTTGTAGCTAATAATAAGCCAACCACCGCTAAAACGTCGTCTGTCGATGCCATGATATCAATGCGACTGTGAAAACTGAAAAGTTTATCGAACCGTGTGTGTGCCCTATGGGCATCCGGTAGACCTGAACAGGCGTGCCTGCCAGGCATACCTGACAGGTATACCTGAACGTGTGTAGCCGCCTTAAGATGGCGACCAAGATTTCTCGATTTCATCGGATTTTAATGAAAATTAGTACAATGATGATCTTGTGATCACTGATTTTGAATATTATCAAAATTTCCAAATACAACATGGCGACTGAAATGTCTCGATTTCAATGGATTTTAATGAAAATTAGTGCAATGATTATTCTGAGTCCACTTATTTTGAATATTATCAACATTTCCAAATCCAAGATGGCGATCAAAATTTCTCGATTTCAACGGATTTTAATGGAAATTAGTACAATGATTATTTTGAGACCACTAATTTCGAACAGTATCAAAATTTCCAAATCCAAGAAGGCGGATCCAATATGGTGATCAAAATTTCTTGACGAATTTTCATGAAAATTAGTACGATTTTTTTGGGCCCACTAATTTTGAAGATTATAAAAATTTCTAGATCCAAGAGGGCGGTCCATAAAGGGGTTTTCGTCGCCTCATCAAAGGGTTATTATATAAATCCCAAAGTTATTAATTAATTATTGGTTTAGTAGCAGCATCTGAAATACATAGCAGTGTATATACCATCCCTTGCCAAAAAATTTAGACGACTATGCCTCGGCAACCAAGATTTGGTGCGCAAAAATAATTTCATGCCTATGTTAAGACTTCTTACAGGTACAACATACCCAAGCAAAAACCAATATGGAAAACTAACAGTATTTTCTTTATTCGGTTCAAATGAAATACTCCATATGTTGACAAAATACAACAGTTTAAGATGACGGTCTCTCAAATTTGAAACTTAATAGTATATTCATGCAACGTTTTTTCTTAATGTTTTTTCACATTTTTTCGGATAATATATAGGGTTTCAAAATGGTGGATCAAAGATGGCGGTTGAAAATTTTAAATTTGAAGAGATTTTCATGAAAATTGGTATTTCAAGAGGGGAGGGGGCCAATATGGCGACCAAGATTTCTAGATTTCAATGTATTTTAATGAAAAATTAGTACAATGATTGTTTTCAGGTCACTGATTTTGAATATTATCAAAATTTACAAATCCAAGATGGCGACCAATATTTCTTAATTTCAAATGATTTTAATGAAAATTAGTACAATGATTATCTTGAGGCCACTAATTTCTATCTTTATATATAAACATATATATAAATGAAAGTTTGTTTGCTTGTTTGTTCAATCACGCCTATTTTTCATTTTTTGTCGGAAAAGTAGTACATATTCCAACTTCACATCTAGGCTATTTTTTTTCCGGTTTTTAAATGGCGGATCCAAGATGGCGGCTGAAAATTTTAAATTTGTAGCGATTTTTATAAAAATAGGTACTTAGGGGTTTTGGTATATTCTGATTTAAAATCTGCTATCCAAATTTAGAAATTTAAGATGACGGATCCAATATGGTGGCCAAAATTCCTCGAATTCAACGGACTTTAATGAAAATTAGTACAATGGTTATTCTGAGGCCACTGATTTTGAATATTATCAAAATTTACATAATCCAAGATGGCGGATCCAAGACGGCGACTAAAATTTCTAGACTTCAACGGGTTTTAATGAAAATTGGTACAATGATTATTTTAAGGGCAGTAATTTTGAATTTGGAGATTAAAAATGGCGGATCAATAAAGGGGTTTTCAGGTTGAAACAATTTCTAGGATATAATAAACTAGAACATTTGAAAAGCGTTTAATTAGTAACTATTTATTTTATTTTCAAGATTCAGATTTAGTGGCAATCAAACCACCATTTTAAGTAACTGATTGAATTGAGTGAATAATTATAAAAAATAATAACCTCACTTCATTGCGGTGTATAACTTCTTTAAATCTTATTAAAATTGAAGTAGAAAGCAACATTGAACTGTAAAAATATTTATTCAAAAAATTTGCAAATTAACACGTATAAAAGAAACCCCTTTGAGACAAGACAAGGAAGACTTGTGACTTCCACTAGATGAAGAATGTTGGAGGCATCATGACATTTTGGCATTCCGAAATTCAATTTGTGGGAGGACAGCGATAATAATTTGAATAAGCAGCACTAACTATACTAACAATGAATTTAATCTTGTGGCCCCTGAATAATAGGGTACACCCGCATGTCTCGTCTTGTGTGCAATTCGATCTCCATTGCTCTGGCTGGAACCTGGAACATGCATACCACTCCCAACTAGTGTCGTAATTGAAGCCAGGTGGCGACCGGCTGGACAATCAACAATGTCTATCGAATCTTGGGCCATTTATTATATCAAAGGTCCGTTCTCTTCTGCGGAGCTAATTTTTCGGCCGAAGTGAGCGTGTACAGTAGGTTGCAATTTTCAGTATCACTTGCAGAGGGCTCGCTCCACTGATGTTTAAGTGAAGATCGCAAATAAATTGTAGGAGAAGCATGACGAATATCAATTGGATTGATATTTGACGGTCACAGAGCTGCTCCGCTTCGGAAATATATTTCAGAAATTCCAGCTGAGAATTTATGGAATTAATTTATTTGCACACTGACTTTGTCCAGAGGTGCACGCCGTTCTGGTGCATATCCAGGACCACAGGCGTTCAATGAAATTAATTCACAAATGCCAATTATCCAGCATGAAATATTATTTGCGCGCGCTGTGTTAGCCTGGGCGACCCGGGACGGTAAATTTGCTCTCGCATGCAGGTGCTTTGATAGAATTATTTCAACTCAGTTCAAAGTGCTTTCAAATCACGGCCTTTTGGATACGCACCAACGTGACCGGGACTGGGCGGGATGATGCGGCCTAGTGACAAGTGGAAAATTTATTTATCGATTAACGGCTTTTATTGATCGTTCAAATTGTCGATCCTTTTGATATATGTGTCAATTTGTTCGCTACAAAGTGCCAGCTATTTTTGCGCTTCATTGATTATTATAGATATATACGCTAATCTTTGTTTCCTCCGTATTAAATTATAATGCAGCGTGGGACAATTATAAAATTTTAAGATTGATTGATAAAGATATAATCATTCTTATTTACTGAATGTAGAAGATCATTCGATCTAGTAAATTATGCGGTTCACTTCGATCAAACCGTCTTTCAGAATTGCTGGAAAATGGAATGTATCTGTACCTAGGAGACTCTTAGTATCGCCAGCTTCCACTCACCTCGTACAGTGATGATACAAACAAAATTTTCTAATCCAAAAATAGCACCCATCCCACAAGTCTAAATCATCGGCAACGACAAAGACGTCTTGTTCATGTGATCAACCACTCGAAAGAAACAAGTTTGACAGTCAAGTGGAAGGCATCGTGGTCCGCTTACATTGTCTTCCACCATTATGTTGACATTCAGACCTGAAACCCTATAATCCATCAATGTGTCATATAATCCCTCTGCATCAAGCGAATACGGAGCATGTGCCCAGCGGAGGCAGGGAAAAAAAAGATCAAAGCAAACGAAACATAAATTAGCACAAGTGTGAAGAAGCTGAAGAAGAAGCCTAAGTTGACATTCGAAAATGTGTCCAGGCTCGGCGAGATTCGGGTAATCGCATTAAATTGCTGTATGTGGTACCTGCTGAATAGCTAGATTGATTTCTCTGATTGAGAATAGGGTAAGTGATTTCTGCGGTCATTGTGCTATCGCGTAGGCGGATAGAAGTCTCCTGGACAAAAAGACCAACACTTGACTAATTGGAGATATTGTCGCCGACTGAATTCGTTCAGCTTCTGGGGAAAGAAATATCATGTAGGCTTATTTCGTGGTAGATCATCTTCTGAAGTATTTGGAAACAAATTCCCTTCAGAGATGTTTTCAGGTGGTGGTGACATAGTAATAGGTAATGTTGAGTCAAAAAACTAGCTAAATGAATTGAGTTTTCTTTCTCGCCAATATCAGCAAAAAATATTGGGTGGTTGCATCAATTCCCGCTGTTCACATATAGATGTGGGTAGCAATTTTTCCACTGAACTATAATTACTGTGACATGTACATTGAAGCTTGAAGGTGTGTTAATAAAATCCAGTTGACAGTTAACATTTTTATATTCATTAAGTGATATTTAATATACAGTGAAAAATGGATCTCGATAAGTTGTTTTTCTGATGTGTACTTCTGCATTATTTCGATTTGAAAAAAGTGCGGCTGCAGCTCACCGATTACTCACGAAAACTTATGGGGAATCTGCTTCATACGAAACAGTATGTAGAGATTGGTTTAGAGGGTTTAAAAGCGGCGATTGTGTTGTTTATAACAAAGAACGGCCAGGGCAACCGAAAAAAAGTGAAGATGAGGAATTAGAAGCTTTATTGGACGATAATCCCGCGCAATCGCTTAGACAATTAAGTCAACAACTTGGAGTCGATAAATCAATTGTATCGCGACGTTTGCATGACATTGGAAAGATACAAAAACAAGGAAAATAGCTGCCACAGTGCTATTGCGAATCGGCTAAACATCTGCATTTCATTACCTCCACAGCAAAGAAAGAAGAGTTTCTTATGGCGTGTTGTGACCGGGGAATTTTGAAAATCCACAACGAAAATAATCATGGATTGATCCTGGCCAACTGACAACATCGACTCCAAAGCGGAACATCCACGCTAATAAGACATTGGTGGGATATGGAAGGAGTTGTCTGTTACGTGTTGTTAAAGCCGAATGAAACAATCACCGCTGAGCGTTATGAAAAACAGTTGGAGAATTTGTACAAAAATTCGATGAAAAACAGACCATCAATTGCATTGAATCGACGAAAAATTCTTCTTCTTCATGACAACACTCGGCGTTATGTTGCTTTGACGGTGAAACAAAAACTGATGGAGTTTGAATGGGAAACCCTCCCCCACCCAGCGTATTATCCAGACCTGGCTCCATCAGACTATCAGCTGTTTCGGTCGATGCAGCATGAATTAGAAGACAGGCATTTCAAAAATTATTAATAAGTCCAAAAATGGATTGCTGATTGGATAGCCTCAGAGGATAGAGCTTTCTTTCGCCGCGGAATTCAATTGTTGCCAGAAAAGTGGAAGAAGGTTGTAGCTGCCGAAGACGCATATTTTGATAAAAGTCATTACAATTTTTATCATAGAAATAAACATTAAAAAAACATAAAATACAGATACTTGTAATGTAACCACCCAATACTATTAACCCGTAATTGGTATCATTGGTGAAATTTTTTAGAAAAACATACATACATATACATTTATGAAGGCACTATAAAAGTAACGTTATCACAAAATATAACGTTCAATGATGATAATGATATATTTAATAGCATTTAAATGCTTTTATTAAGCTGAAAGGACATATAAACATATACTGGTGTGAACATTCACCCATGATACCCTTTACGTGATTTATTTTGATGATTTCTTTTAAGAGTTAAAGTAATTTAAAATAACTATGTTTCCTTTTTTCTTATGAAAGTGTCCACACCATAAATAATAATACCATTGATATTTCATCGTGCTAATGAAATGTACGATTTCTAATTGATAACACAGCACAACAAAATCAAACTTTTTTTTTGTTGCATGTATTTTAATATTTGTTTACTAATTCGAGGTCACGGATTTCGAATCTACCCTCAGTTTTATTGTATCAGCTCCCGTTTTCGAGAAAAATAGAGTTAAAAATTTTGAATTAACATTAAAACATAACGGATTTTTATAGAAGGTCATTATATGACAAATGAAAGTCTGAATCCTAATCTATGGATATAAAATACACTAATCTTTAGACTTTATTCAATATTTTGGGAAACACATTTTTCGTAACGATTCGCCAGGTGAAGTCTTCATTGCCTATCTATTGTATTGAATAATCAATATATAGAAAAAATTACTTTCAACAGATTGTTTTGGACAAATTTGAAAACGATTCATATTTTTATATTACAATTTAAGGTTCAACTCTTCATTTGAGTTACGGTATAAGGGAACGTACCCATACTACGTGACCCATTTTTCACAGAAAGAAAGCTTTTTGATAATGGTTATTACTAATTAAAAAATTGTAAAAATATATATTTTGAACCTTTTAAGCCTGGTAAGTTCTGCTCTTTCAGGCAGACCCGACAGTGTGGTAATAAAATTGTTTTATTGAATGCTGTTAAAGAGATATATATAATATAACACTGCTTCCACTCATTAAACAAATTTTATCTTAAAAAACATTGCAAATTAATGAGCGTGACAAGTTTAACCTTGTTAGCTCATATACTATATACATATTACATACATTTCTCATAGTAGGTACCTATGTAGGATCAGGAAAGTTGTATTTATGCGTTTACTATATTTTTGTGGAATAGTAATCCTATCCTAATTTCAAAAATTTCAGTTTTATTAAATATATCCATTGTTGGTCATGCACTGAGAGAAAAACCTTGGTAAAATTAATAATTTTCCCTAGTTAATTTTGAGTCAAACAAGAATTATAGTTAAAGTAACCACGTAGTAACCACCACAGCAATTGCACTTGGGAGTAAACAGATAGTAGTACTTGAACAACAATGCGTGGTTGCTTAACGATGAAACAGTGTTAATGAAAATAAAAAATTGTAGTTCCATTAATGACCATTGTAGGCTTACCATTACGCTGCAAATCGAAATAAATGTAATAAAACAATTTATTTATGATCTTATTTTTATTTAATTTAAACAAAAGAGGGTATTTAAAATACATTCTTTACATTATTTTAAATTATATACTTATACATACACTTAGAAATCAACAGCGGATATCACATTTGCAAACTTATACTTAATACTGTCGTAATAGACTATAAAATAGTTTTCCTTTCTTATGTACAAAATTAGTGGTTGCAAGGATTGACATGCTTGGCGAAGTCGTTGTGACGTACGGTTAAGAGATGGGTAAAAATCATTGGCGGTTTCTACATTCAATAGAAAACTCAATGGGAAATCTTTAACTTTATAATACGCTGACCTTTAGAAGAGCTTCTAAGCCACTTAACTGATGGTGGTAATAGTGCGTGAAGCAAATCAAAAATTATAACATCTTCAGGACCTTTAACAAATAATTAATATGAAAATATAGTAGAATAAATTGTCAAGTAATTTTGACTTTGTGAAAAGTCCCCTTTATTCAAGGAATGCACTAGAATAAGGCTTTCTTTGTTTTTTATTTTTAACCCTTAACGGACGACGACTTTTTCGACCGGGTGAGGTAGCAGGAAGAAGCGATTTTTGCGAATGCGTTGAGTGACTTACATAATATAATAAAATGATCTTACATATAAATTATCTCATAAAAACGTTATATTTCGATTGTTTATCTATATTTACATACACCGAGTGTCGCCTCTCACTCGCCACTCTTCCTGCCACGCGGAACACCGTGGCGACTGAGAGTCGCCTCTCGTCCGTTAAGGGTTAAATTAAACATGCAAAAATAATTCCTTTAAATTTATCCCATTTCTGGACTATATTATAAACCCTGTTAGAATATAAAATCTCAAAGTTGAGATTTATCTGGAAATAAGAAAAATATTATGTATTATGTATGTTTAACTGATATTCACTTGTGAAAAACCCGGTTCGTTTGAGTAAAGAGGCCAATCTTTCAAAATTGATGAAATTTTTCCTCCCGATTCCTCGCTTAGAATTTGCTTACGTCTATAATGAAACGTTCTTTTCCCACGATTCCTTACAAACTTTTAATCATTTCAAATCTACCAAAAATTCTAAAAAATCTAAGTTAAAAAATATTTTTCGCAAATACTAGACCTAGAAGCAGCCTAGTTTTTTTTGTGTTAAATAACGTGTTTTATTTCCAGTAAATAGATAAGTAAAAAAAATTAGACAAAAATACTATTGTATCAAAAATATAAGCAGTAAATTTTAGCAATAGCAATAGAATGACTTAAATACCTTCATCGTTTTTAAATTCATGAACGTCAGTTTCCGTGATTTCCGCGTCTTTTGTTCTTTCTGGAGATAATACTGGAACTAATGCGATTTTTTTTAGTCTTCGCGTTGTATTATAGTATTTATTGTAGAGTATAACACGTGGAATGTCATTTTTATTTTCCGGCTTTCGATAATATAATTCCTGAAAAATTTACTGCATGAAAAATAATATACATTTTAATGTAACATGTTTTTACCTTGTCGTCATTAAAACGATTTGCTATTCTTTCAGCTGCTAATTCAAAATTTCTCCTGGAAATGTACTTGTTCTCACTGTTCAACTAAGCAACAATTGTATCGACTAAAATATTTCTTTATGTTTCACGGATACTTTTGTTATGTTCAAAATCGTTCAAAACATAACTGTGAGACTGACAAGTAGAAATAATGCTATCAATGTTTTAAAAGTAAGGAACATCAGAAAATTATTTGATTAAAAAATAATTCAGAAACGTTTACAAAATTTGAAAATTCTGTTGAACCAGTTGAAATAGGAGAGTACGAAATTGGAGAATTTGATCCAGTAGATGCTGCTGTTTGTGATTCTGTTCGAATTAATGAGTTTTGTAGTAGTACTTTTTGTACTATTTGCCTGATAGTATCTTTGGAGATGATGATGTCAGGGTTAGGGATACCTTAGAATAATTTATAAAAGTAAAAAAATAAAATTAAGAGCAAATATAAATCGTATAACATGTTGTTCTCGCCATGCATAAAGTTTTTGTCGGAAGTCCATTTTACAACCTAATTTTTTTCCAGCATATATTTGGTCGATGTCTTTTTCAGTCATACATTTAAGAATATTTACATTAATTTCATTTTGTATAAAGTACTCATATATGTTCATCACATGATTAACACACGAAACTTACTACTTGCCTGTAAATTATAAAACTGCTGCCCACAACAGACGCATTCTACTAAAAACTGAAAAAAAAACGAAAATTGCCTGGTAAACCACGGAGCTACGAAATTAGAGCTGAGTTTACCCATGTTCTGTTGTTGCTTTACTACGAAACATATTTGATCAAACAATTGAAATTCTCCAGAAAAAAACCATGTGCGAAGGCACACCACAAATTCGGTGGAATTTAACAATGAAATAATTGTATGCTTACCATAAAAATTGATGATTTTGAATATTTGGCGGTTGAGTAACATTCAAACGTTGTTAAATTTACAATAAGCTTATCCGTGGTTCAACAAAATAATTAACAATAAAACTACACAAACAAATAATTAACTTCACAAACAACTAATTAACTTCAAATAGTTAAATCAAACATTTTCACTGTTTAATTTTACGATTTTCATTGAATTGTTGCAATACTACGGAACATTTATTTATTTATTTATTTAGCAAGAATTGTTTCGTACAGAAACACATTACACAAAACAATAATAAAGTTTAGGATAACAATAAATAAAAATGTACTAAAAATTAGCTAAGATGGACATACAATGATTACAAACTAAGTTTATTACAAACAGTTAGCTTAAATGAGCTGTTTTTTAATTAACCATTGATTTTTCTCTCAGTGTGTTGTTTAAAGAAGTAGAATGTAGCTTAAATGTTTCGATAGACTTGAATGTGATTTATCATTTCTAGTTCTCGCCAAATGTTGCGTTTAATTTTTAAATTTTGAAGTGTCTTTTAATATTTCATAAGTAAATGGAGTTATTGCACTTTACCTCATAGACACCGCTTTTTTTTCCTGTTTTTCAGTTTTCGCTTGCATGTTGTGGTCGCATAATTTCTTTCTCAAGGCATTGTTATAGAAAACAAAAATAAGTTTAACAAAATGGAACAGACTGGAAAGCCGACACTTTAATTTTCTATGTAAACTAATAACTTATTGTCAAATTTCCGAATATTCAGATGGTGTAGAGATATGTATTGTAGGGTGGCCGAGCAGGATTTATTCTCCACTTAAACTTCCACTTTGTGTACCTCCTGTGAGATCTTATCTTGGAATATTTAATCTCGTTTGCCATCGGGAGCCACTAAGTATTTGGTTCGTGTTACAAAGCTCAGTATTTTAGGAAATATATGCATAGTGTTCTCTGGGTGTACGTCCCATTTTCAGGTGTTCCACAAGGGCCTATTCTGGGCCCGCTACTATTTCTGTTATTTATTAACGACTTGACTTTTAAAATAACTTCTGACTCTCTTTTATACGCTGACGACCTCAAAATTTTCCGAGTGATTAAGTGCCAACAAGACTGTGATATACTTCAGCACGACTTAATTGCTGTGGATGAATGGTGTAACGCTAACTGTCTGTCCATGAATGTTCGTAAATGTTTCATAATGTCATACACGTTTAAAAAATCTCCTTTGCAGTATAATTACCTGCTCAACTCTGTAATCCTGTCGGAAGTTACTGAATTTAAGGATCTGGGTGTAATTTTTGACTGCAGATTGAGCTTTGACGCGCACATAGATGATATCTGCAAAAGATCCTACAGACTGTCGGGATTAATCCTTCGTACCTCTACTTATTTCCATAGATTGATCACTTTGAAACTGCTATTTCAAACCATAGTCCGTAGCAATCTCGAGTACTGCTCGTCAATCTGGTCACCTCACCACCAAAGCAAAGTGGATAAAGTAGAGGCCGTGCAGAGGAAATTTACTCGCAGCCTTTTTAGAAAACATGACAAACCACCTACTCCTTATTCAAGCAGACTGTCTATCCTCATCGAGGTAAAGTCTTCTGTCAACAAGGCAGGATAGCCTTGTTGACAGAAGACTTTACCTCGAGGAGTGTGTTCTTTCCCGTATATATAATAACTGCATACAACCTTGATCGATAAACTGAACTTGCGTGTGCCTTCGTTCAGTAGCCGTAACAACGATGTTTTTAAGCCACCCAGAGTCTTGCTTGAAGTTTATTTTAATTCTTTTATAATTCGTTGTCAGAGAAATCACGACAGACTTCAACTTGGTCCTCTGAGCTGCCCTTTTAGTACTTTCAAACTAGCTGTCCTTGATAAAATTATGTAGATATAGTAATTTCTGTGTTTTTTTTTTTGATATTATTTTTGTATTACTCTTTAATATTGACAGCTATTGTGTAATTGGGAATTTTTCATTTCTGTACAAAGCTCTCTTAATAATAATAATAATAATCGCATTTTATCGACTGTGAAACGACCTCACTAAGGATTTCAATTCTTATGGTGAAACAATGAGGAGAGTTGAAAAAATCTTTTTCTGTTTCTTCGTATTGTTCGCATGTACAGAAATGTTTAGGATGTCTCTACTTTGTGAATAATGCATAGATGTCTGTTGAATCTGGGTTTTGGTCCAATAACAGTCTTATTTTTTTGCTGTAATAACTAAAAATTATAACCACACTATTGTTACGATTTGTTGCCCGTATGCTATTGAAAATAGTTAACCTTTTTAAGTTCCTGAATCAGTTCATTGACAATCATACACCAAAAGCAGTGGAGACAGTGTACCACCCTAAGAGCAGCCCACTCCTCTCTTTCGACTTCTTGTATTTAGTTTATCTTCCCATACTATGGAAGAAACGAGAGTCCAATCCTTGAAGGTAATTATGGAATCCCAATATCCACGCCTGACAAGTTAATTACGTCATTCTCGTACTCAGTAGTAAATTTTATCGTCTTGTTTATTTAAAATAAAGTTTAGAAAAATATCTGAAATGTTTCTCCTATGGAATATTAAAATATTGGTTTTTCATTCTATGCTGCATAGATAACTTTCGGTTTTCTTAACAAAAAGCGGTTTTAAAGCGACACTAAATATAATTATTAAACTAGCCATCAACAATGGGTACAAAAACCCAAGGTTGGGTTCATAAATGTATAAATTCTTGCATTATAAAAAGCATCTAGTCCAAAAGCACGTGGAGATGTAGTATACACTGTTCTACTGATTGTAACTGGGCAAGAATCACGTTATTTTAGTATACAAATTATTACAGGGACGAGAGCAAAATACTGAACCTTCTTTACATTTAAAAGTTCTTCTTACAGCCCCCAGAACAAGTACAATTGAATTTGCTTGCACAAATTCCACGTTTAGCGCATTAATGGATTAATATGTTAAAAATAATTCATATAAATATATTCTCGTTGTTAGAGATTTATTGATTTACCATTTCGTTATTTTTTAAATTGTAATCTGCCTTAAATTCGCCTCATTATTCTGATTTAATTTTCATTATTTTCGGAAAATCAATTTTCTACCGTGCGGCGTGCATTCCCTATAGTATCACATTTTGTGGATCCTGGAAATAATTGCAATATTTTTTCTCTTTATGTTTTTCTTTCTTTCTCCCTCACACATTATGTGTGAGGTTATGCTATTTTAATTCTTTACACGAATTAATATTCAAATTTGAATTGGCACAAACGTGATCCTCGAGTGTCAAAACGCCCGGCTGCCACGCACTTGTCAGGCAGATATTGTTAGTTTACATGTCACGGCCATTCACGTGTTTGACGTTTCGCGAGTGCCGGTGTTGTGTGTTCTGTGCCATTTAGGGAGGATTTCAATTATTTCATAGGAATTCAGATAAGTGTTCCCTTTATTTATTGCTGTGGCATAGCTTTCCATGGTGGTAAACGACTTTCCGAGCATTTATCACCTTTCCCGCGCATAATCATTATGCTTAATTTATGTCGGGATACGCTGCACTATGATATATTTTGACGAATTTTTTCCATTTTTCAATTATCCCCCAATAGAATAATGCTATTGAGTTCAATTTTTTTAATAATTAAAGTACACACTTTGGCGGATGTTGAAATAATACTAAAAAGTTCTGATGACCTTCATTTGACCTTGAAAAAAGGCTTCAAAGTTGACGATTTTTAGAAAAAAGTGATATTTTTGGATGTAGGAACTATATTAATCTTCCCTTTTATTTTACATCTGGCTGAAATTCTTCGGGAGGAGTTTCAGAATTAGAGAAGACCGATAAAGGTCATTCGAAGATCACGCGGAGGTCATTTGAAGGTCATTTATTTTCAAGAGGACTACCACGAAGTCGCTTTTTCGCAGTCTGACCGCGGAAAGGATTGTAGATTCGGTCCTTGGATGCTCAGTTCGGGTTACAGCCTCAAGGATTATCGGTAGTGGCCAGTCTAGGGTCATCCAGAGGTCATTTGGAGGTCAATTCAAGGGTCATTTGGTGGGAATCAGCAAGAAATCGCATGTATTAAAAAAATAAGAAAAACGTTTTTCTTAGTTCTCGCAGATGGTCTTTGATGGTGAATGAATTCACACAGAAAAAAGTGCGTTAAACTCTTTGCATTTCCTAGGATATAAAATTAAGGTATAAATTGCCAAAGATATTAAATGAATATTTTAATCGCACAAATATAAAGACACTATATAAGAGCTAAGAAAAAGTTTGTTTTAACTTTTTAGCGTATTTTTCATATCTGTGAAATTATTTTATATATTGTAAAGAACACAGGTTAACACCAACTTGAGTTCCGAATAAATAAGAGATCATTTCTATTTTTTTTGCTTAGGTTACTCAAAAAGGCTAAAATACGACCCCCTTTTGTATTTTAAACTTTTCTGTTTTTTTGAAAATTACACCTAATTGAAAATTTTCCTTTGCGATTTCGTAATCCACGGAAAAAATCCTAAAGAAATGAAATCAAAAAATATATAAATAAGTAGTTGCCCAGCTTACCAAGTTATTTATACACACTTTGCTGAATTAATGTATTGACTATTTACTCTAAGAAAAGACTTTTACCGTTACCGAAGAATATCCATAATCTTATAATGTGCGAGGGGCCCTTAAATTATCCAAATTCTGTTCTTTTGAGTACGTGTTCACTTTTCTCGTTCTTGTGAGTCCAGCTCAGATGATAAACGCAGCAATCAATATAGTTCTCCACTAGCTTGAACAAAGTCGTCAACACCATCCCTTGTCAGCAAAATTGTATTTTATTTGCCATTGATAAGACGTAAATCCGGCGAAGGTAAATTAAGATAGTTCGCCCGCAGAAACCAAATAAGTTCGAAAGACGATCTCCACCAAATCCAGAATTGAGAAGCGAGGTAAGGTAATTGAAAAGTTGCCGGATCAGTTTTTTCCGCCATCCATCAGGCGTTTCCCTTTTATTTTAATATGCCGCCTGATTCTCAAGATTAATGATGTGTTTCTCTCCATTTGGGTTTCCATCCATAAAACAATTAGTCCGTCCTTCGCAACCGAAGACGTAAAACGCTTCAGATGGATTATTACACTGCCGCTTGATCCATTCATGCTGTCTGCAAACCGCTCTGGTCCCGATATTTTCGGGTACCCACTCCACGAATCTCGGCGCGATTTTTTATTGACTTTGTGGTCTCTTAAGATGTCTGATCGGATTAATGTCAAATGAAGTGATCTATTGAAAGATATGTCCAATGAGATTCACCGACTGTACCCTTTTCAGATCACTTGCGTCAGTATGTGCAGTTGCACTACTACTGTGTGCACGTCCTCCCCAGGTCAGGGGATTTTATTTAGAGGAGATTCTCGTTTCTCATAAAACAATGAGAAGGCAACTTATCTATTCTGCTTTATCGGCTTATCAATCAAGCCAGATACCTTCGGGAACTAGTTCGGAGATTACCTGCATGGTTCGTACGCATCTTACAGATAGTTTAAAGCTCCGTTAGGTATGCTGTTACCTGGTATGCTGTTACTTGGACTGGGATTGAAGTAAACAAGATCGCGCAAGACGTAACAGCGAATGGAGAGGATCACAATTCACGAACTAGTGTGTCAGCGGTATACCTTATGGACTATGGTACATATTTTCTATAAATGGTATCTGCGGTACACGAAAGTGGTCATCCAATACCATTAGAGCAGATGCAACAGGGTTCGAGGAGGTCAATGTTACATGAAATAGTTTACTGCATTGATTGAGATTAAAGGGTTGCGACCAGCTCTTCGATTTAGACGATCGACGGGGCATATGTAGAGTGCTAGTGATGTAATTTTATAAACAGGCCTTAATGCTATTGCATTAGGCGGTTTGTAATGGCAGCATGTTCTGTGCCTTCCTAGACACGAGTTACTTATTCGAGAAAGCGAGTGCTGTTTTAGGTCTACCGATGCTGCAATTTTTTTTTCGAAACATTGCACAGCTCAAAGGCGGTAATACCCACTCTTGTATTGGCTTTTTGAACTTTTACAATGGCGAATCACGTAAGAAAACTTTTCTGAATCTCGAAGGAATAATTCATTTCTAATAGAGAAATATTTTGAGATAGCTATGCCTAGATTAGAGTCAGAAAGAAAAGGTATTGGGTAATATGCCTAGATTGGCACTAGGGGTGGAGTGCAAGGTTTAATAGGTGACGAATAAATCCCTATCCCTATATACATATATATAAAAATGAAAGTTTGTTTGTTTGTTTGTTTGTTGCTCAATCACGCCTAAACGCTTGCATCGATATTTTTCATTTTTTGTCCGAAGGTAGTACGTATTCCCACTTAACATATACGCTAATTTTTTTTCGGATAATACGTAGGGTTTCAAAATGGCGGATCCAAGATGGCGGCTGAAAATTTTAAATTTCAAGGGATTTTCATGAAAATCGGTATATAGGGGTTTTGCGGAACGGTGATTTCAAATCAGCTGTCCAAATTTAGAAATTCAAGATGGCGGATCCAATATGGCGACCAAGATTTCTCGATTTCAACGGATTTTAATGAAAATTAGTACAATGATTGTTTTGAGGTCACTGATTTTGAATATCATCAAAATTTAGAAATCTAAGATGGCGGATCCAAAATAGCGACCATTTTCCTCGATTTCAACGGATTTTAATGAAAATTAGTACAATGATTATCTTCAGGTCATTGATTTTGAATGTTATCAAAATTTACAAATCCAAGATGGCGGAACCAATATGGCGACCCATATTTCTCGATTTCAACGGATTTTAATGAAAATTAGTATAATGAATATCTTGAGGTCACTGATTTTGAATGTTATCAAAATTTAAAAATCTGAGATGGCGGTCCAAATATGGCGACCAGTGTTTCTTGATTTCAACGGATTTTAATGAAAATTAGTACAAGGATTATCTTGAGGTCACAGTTTTTGAATGTTATCAAAAGTTACAAATCTAAGATGGCGGACCCAAAATGGAGACCAATATTTCTCGATTTCAACGGATTTTAATGAAAATTGGTACAATGATTATCCTGAGGCTACAAGTTTCGAATATTATCAAAATTTGTAAATACAGGATGGCGGATCCAATATGAGACCAAATTTCTCCATTTCAACGGATTTTACTGAAAATTAGTACGATGATTATTCTGAGGCCACTAATTTCGAATATTAGCAAAATTTCCAAATTCAAGGTGGCGGATCCAATATGGCGACCAACATTTCTCGATTTCAACGGATTTAAAATTGATATAATGATTATTTTAAGGAACTAGCCCAAGATAGAAACGGTTGGAGAGACTTTGTAGACGCCCTATGCTCCCAAAGGGAGTAAGACAGGACAAAAAAAAAAAAAACAATATTTTTTTGAATATTATTAAGATTTGGAAATTCAAGATGACGGATCCATAAAGGGGTTTTCAGGTTGAAACAATTTCTAGGATATAACAAACTAGAACCTTTGAGAAGTGTTAAATTAGTAAGTATTTACCCAACGCCGGGTGAAACCGGGTAACCCAGCTAGTAGATAATAATTAAACAAGATCAAAGAAGAATTTTGGTACCGCCTAAAGTGATCACTTTTAAAACTATAAATAATTAAGCCAATTTGGCATAATTAATGTTTATATGCCAAAGTGAATCGGATTTAAAACGAAGAGTTAATTGCTTGAATTAAATTTAAATTGGTGTAAGAATGTTGCCACCTATATTTCTCCTAGAGACTCGGCCGACGAAGAAGAAACAAGAAATTTGAGAGTGAATAGACGTATTATAAGAAATAAATCAAATCTCTTGGATCTTCCAAATCCAAGGCTGGTTTAAAGAGTGGCCGCAAAAATCGCCTGTTTGTTCACATTTCACAGCGAACTAAGGAAAAGACATAATAAAATGTATTAGGTATCAAATTAATCTTCGTAAAAAATCAAAAGAGGCATTGCTTTTTATTTTTCGAAAATATTAAAAAATCATCCCTAATTGAGGGTTAAAATCACTGGGTGTAATCATCCCCGAAATATTGGAATAATCTGGATAATTTTTCAAAATTCTGTATGTATTATACATACTTTTGTGCTTCGAGTGATTAAAAACACGTGATTGGCAATTCTTGCCAGTTTTGAGGGAAAAATTACCCTCAGCCTAGTACAGCTACTCTCTAAATGGGTGAAATCATCCCCTAAACATAAAAATACTGTAATTTTTTTTTTTTTTTTTTTTTTTAATTCTGAATATGAAATATTTCTGCTTTTTGAGTGAGGAAAAATACAAAGTCGAACTGAAAACTGGAAATAACCAAAACAATTCCTTTTTTCTTTTTTAAGAATTTTTTTCAGTAATTTTGGATTTTGGTACAATGGCCAAGATTTTGTTATAGATTCCTTACATATTTTTTTTATAACGTAGATTTTTCCCAGATTTCTGTTTTTACCAAAAAATAAAATGTCGATATTTATTTGTTTTTCGTTCATGTCAAAATCCCATCCATATCGGTCAAAGCCTTCGAAAGATATTATTTTTTTCGAAATTTTTAAAAATAATTTTCACCCCTTGGGAGTTAATTATTAAGGGGTGAAACTTGGCCAAATTGTTACTTGTGTTTGTCCTGATGATAAAAAAATAACCATAATCCGCACGGGGGTACTTTATCTCTTCTTATCCCCCTATGACCCTTACCATAAAAGTTTAACCTTGTAATCTTACGTACCCGAATAAT
The DNA here is from genome assembly GCA_949715965.1 of Dysmachus trigonus. NCBI lineage: Eukaryota > Metazoa > Arthropoda > Insecta > Diptera > Asilidae > Dysmachus > Dysmachus trigonus. Next base: position 30,447,638 of record OX454321.1, on the reverse strand, counting down.
CCGCAATCCAATATGAGTAATTAAATAACCCTAATCAAAGTTGTAGTTTCGAGCGGACCACCGGAAGGAGCATTTTTCGACTTCAACAATGGAAACACTTTTTTTTGTCATTTTTTCACATGGATCGTTTGAAATGGGTTACCATGTATATGTCTAATTTATAATATGTATAAATTATATTCATACATATATATATTTATTAGGGTGCTTTTTTCGCGATTTTTTTTTTTTTTCAGTCCCACTTCGAAATTTTGCGGCAAATACCTAAACAAAAATTCCCTGAAAATTGGAGTCCTTAATATTAATATTAAGTATGTACTAGACCAGACTTTCCCAAAGTGGGCGATAACGCCCCCTTGTGGGCGCTGCAGGCCTAAAGGGGGGCGGTAAGAGACCCAGAAAAAAAATGGGGGTGTTGTGTAGAGGCTTGGGGGGCGATTTGTAATTTCATCTAGCTAGGAGGACTGAGCTCTCGACCCTCGACTACAACTTGTGAACATCAACTAATATTAATTAAGAGATTGCTCAAACTGAATACTATAAAGTTGCGTTTCAATAATCATTCTCATTGGCAGGTGTAGCCCGTAAGAGTTAACTTGAGACCTGAGCGCCGTTGTGTACTACCTACTGTGCTCAGCTGTTTGTTTCTGTAACTTTTAACTCTATTAACCCTTTCAGACACAATGTCCAATATATTGGACAATAGTTGTCACTGATTTTATAGCTATTTAACGTAGACACCAATATTAAATCTGCAATGATTGGCAACTCTGTTAATAAAGTAGCTTTTAAACTTTACAAAAATAAGTTTTGTTAACGAAAAGAACGCTGGACGTTGTAAAATGTCTGGATGCAAAAAAAAAACCTTCATTATTTGCAAAAAATGTAATGTTTATTTGTGTTTAAAGCGCGAGAGTAACTGCTTTGCTGCATATCATGAACAATAAACTGCTTTTAAATGTATTTTAATACAATCAATAAAGCATTGCAAACACGCTAAAAATAATTGTCTTTGTTTTACAAAAAATATATACAGGTGTTCAACTAAAATCATAGTACACAGGGACATCACCTGGTGGCCAGGTGAGGCATCCTACCTTAATTTTTTTTGCATATTCGTGTTTAGTAGTGTCATATTTGTGTATAAGCAAAAATTCAGATTTTTATCTCAAACGCCTGATTTTTGTGTCTGAAAGGGTTAAAATTCTTTATTTGACGTCACTTTGACGTCATTCTCTATCACTGGGTTTTTATATACTACTCTATTGAGATTATGTTTCAAATTCGAAAATTAATTTTCACCTCATTCAATTCACGATGTCTTTCTTCACCGGTACATCAGAAAAGAAATCAACTTATCTCAGTCGATTTAAAGACGACCAATACTTTTGACGTCATTTAATAGAGAATATTCTCAATCGAAATTACAGAAACGAGCTGCAGGTCTCAAGTTAACCCATTAACGCCGAAGAATCGTGTTTTTTTTTCTCATTTTCAAGCTAGATTCTTATCATCGAAAAAAAATCATTTGCAAATAAAAAATATGTTCCCTTGTACTTTCGAGTGTCCCCTTTCCGAATCCGGAGTCAAAATAGAGTTTTGTCCATTAGGAAAAAAAATATGGCCGTTTTTAAACAAAAAAAAACCGACAAAATCGAAGACATTTTTTTTTCAATATTTTTTTTCTCATTGAAGACGCGCGAGGACCCCCCTTTTTCTTCAACCATGAGTGCACAACATAGTTGTAGTTTAAGAATATATTTTTTGAATTTGTCGACATTGACATTTTCACCCCCAAAATGGCGCTTTTCATCCCTTCAGCAGGAAGACAATTTTCACTCTCGGTGCCCGACAAAAAAAATATTCAAATCTTAACGAAAATTGGTATCCTGGGGTTTTCAAGGTCGCTGATTACGATTCCGCCCTCAAAATTCGAAAATTCAAAATGGCGGATCCAATATGGCGGACCCAAATTCAAAAACTTACTTGAATCGGATGAAATGTGGCACTCGGGGGTTTTCGAGGTCCTTGATAACGAATCTGGCATCATCATTTCAAAATTCAAAATGGCGGATGCAATATGGCGGACACCTTCCCATTAACGCCCAGTTATTATCTAACGTTTATTGAAGAATTGACAACTTTATATATTGACAAATTGACAAATTGTCTTCCTGCTGAAGGGATGAAAAGCGCCATTTTGGGGGTGAAAATGTCAATGTCGACAAATTAAAAAAATATATTCTTAAACTACAACTATTTTGTGCACTCATGGTTGAAGAAAAAGGGGGGTCCTCGCGCGTCTTCAATGAGAAAAAAAATATTGAAAAAAAAATGTCTTCGATTTTTTCGGTTTTTTTTGTTTAAAAACGGCCATATTTTTTTTCCTAATGGACAAAACTCAATTTTGACTCCGGATTCGGAAAGGGGACACTCGAAAGTACAAGGGAACATATTTTTTATTTGCAAATGATTTTTTTTCGATGATAAGAATCTAGCTTGAAAATGAGAAAAAAAAACACGATTCTTCGGCGTTAATGGGTTAACTCTTGCGGGTTATAGTAAAAGTCTCGTTTAGAATGAATGTTTAATCTCCGCTAATATAGCTCACAATAATTAATTAATTTAATTTGAAGTTATAGTGGTTTTTAAGTAGCTTAAAAAATGGGGGCGCTAAAAAATAATTTATTCTCAAAGTGGGCAGTAGACAAAATAAGTTTGGGAACCCCTGTACTAGACCAAGGCGTATAAAGATTTCCCATGTAAAATACACGTAAACTTTGATTATTTTTCTTCAAAACTCTACAGCTCAGAGGCATTTTATGGTATAATCTTGGTCAATGGTCGGGTTTCTGAAAATTCTACACTACCTCAAATTCAAAGCCCAATATCTCAAGATATATCGATGTTAGCGATTTGGTGTTCAAGAACTTTTTCGAGGAAATTGAATTTCCTACAAGTTTGTCATATTCACTTTTTCTGCACCTCTTGTTGTTTACGAGATAGGGGTAAAAAGCGAGAATTTCATCGAAAAATTGGGGTTAGTGACCCGTATTACCTGGCTGGTGGGAGTTAGGGTTACACCGCACTAGACACTTTTGTGGAGCATCCAATTCTGAAGAAACCCGACCATTGACCAAGATTATACCATAAAATGCCTCTGAGCTGTAGAGTTTTGAAGAAAAATAATCAAAGTTTACGTGTATTTTATATGGGAAATCTTTATATGCTTTGGTCGAGCACTTAATATTAATATTAAGGACTCCAATTTTCAGGGAATTTTTGTTTAGGTATTTGCCACAAAATTTCGAAGTGGAACTGAAAGAAAAAAAATAGTCGCAAACAAAAAAAAGCACCCTAATATTTATATATACAACAAAATACAATCTGAGAAAAAAGTTTCAGAACGATTTTTTTAATGATTTTTTCCGTAGAATCGGCGGTATTGTTTTTTCTCAATAACCATTTTTGAAAATTTGTTTTTTTTCTCAATCTTAAAAATATTCCTAAACCTTGAGAACTAATAAACTAGCGAAGTGTTATCTTCTCGAAAAAAAGGGTATCGGAATTTCTGTAGTGACAATTTTATGCATTTTTAATGGACTTGGTCCCGTTCGTGTAAGATTTTTCTCACGAGATATAGAGGAAACTGTCTAGTAAAGTATTCTTTCCCATGTTATTCTTATGTAAAACTAAAAAGTTCATTGAGCCATCAGTAAATATTATTATTAATATTGGGTTGAGTTTTCGACCTGCGTCTATGAACCACCAGAGTTCAGTGATTGAGTCGAAACATAGTTGAAGTGACAGATAAATATAACCTGTATTCTTATTATATTATAACCTGTATTCTTCTGTCTCTGCTCCTGTGGTCAATCGTCGTTGACGGACTTCTAGAGAAGTTGACAAATGCCGGGATAGAATGCCAAGGTTAAGCGGATGACATTGTCATTATCATCCAGAGCAAAGAGGACCGCGTGCTATCACGCAAAGCCCAGATGGCTCTAAACCTTGTGTCAGACTGGTGCCAGGAGGTTGACCTTAAAGTCAATCCCAATAAAACAGTAATAGTACCCTTTACCAGAAGGAGGAAGCTAAATGTGACGACCCCCTTGCTGAATGGAACCACGATTGGGTTAACCACAGAGACGAAATATCTAGGAGTTGCGCAAGATCAACGCCTCACTTGGAACACCCACCTGAGCAAAACAGTAGAAAAGGCTACACGAGCCATATGGACATGTCGTCGACTGTTTGGAAAAAAATGGGGGCTAAAGGCTAAAATGATACTATGGTCATACGAGGCGATAATAAGACCCATTGTCACCTATGCAGCAGCCATATGGTGGAACAAAACGGAGCAGTCTACGGCAGTTGCCACACTTAACAGAGTGCAAAGACTTGCCTGTATTGGAATCACAGGGGCCATGAAAACGTGCTCAACTGCGGCTTTAGAGGTGCTGCTAGACCTTTTACCGCTCCACCTTTACATACAAAAGGAAGCGGCTAGCAACACACTAAAACTTCAAATAACAGGTCACCTCAATGCCCAAGGAAGCGGGGAGCATCCACAGATAATGAGGGTGTTCTCACGTGACCCGCTGATTCAGGGCCCGTCAGACCTGACATTAAAAAGACCGAACTTGGACGTACCATTCAAAATCTTAATAAATGACCGACAGTGGTGGAAAGAAAATAAAAACCCCGCCCGACTGGGCATATCTGCGTGGTACACTGACGGTTCTAGGTGCGACGGATTCTCCGGAGCTGGTGTCTACGGACCCAATTGTCAGATCTCCTTGGCCTTAGGGAGAACTCCCACATTATTTCAGGCTGAGATAATTGCCATAGATACCTGCGCCCGAACCATCATAGGAAAGGGGATGAGAGGTGCTAAAATATGGATTTTGACGGACAGCCAAGCAGCGATTAGAGCGCTCTCTAGTCTATAGCCTGGGTACCGGGCCATGAAGGAATAATTGGTAACGAGAAGGCGGATGAACTTGCCAGGAATGGAGCAAAATCCGGTTTCATTGGACCAGAGCCTTACTGTGGCCTTGCCAGGAGCTATTACAGATCCTACCTCAGGCTATGGGAAAAAGACAGTAAAGCCACATACTGGAATAATCAAAGCGGACTAAGACAAGCAAAAAGATTCATCGTCCCCTCAGAACAGAGGACGAGGAAAATCTTACTGCTCAACAAGCCGGATCTAAAAATCATCACTGACCTACTAACGGGACACTGTGCCCTGAAATACCATCTTAAAAAGATAGGTGTAGACTGTAGAGGATGATGATACATGCCGATTCTGTTTGGAAGAAGAGGAAACAGCAGAGCATGTACTCTGTCATTGTCCAGCCCTATGTCGACAAAGGCTGACACACTTCGGAGCGTCTATCATCGCTCCGGCAGATGTGTCGAATGCGACGCCCCACAGTACCATAGCCTACTTCAAGGACCTAGAATTGGATGGGGTCTAATCGAGAGGGGTTTAGCACAATAGATCTTTTAGGTCGCATTTGCTATCGAGAGGTACCTAGAGTAACTTAACGACCCGCTAGAAATAATAATAATAATAATAACCTGTATTCTTGTGATTATTGGTTTACTTATAAGTATATTTTTATTATAGTTTCACCAATATTCAGTATGTCTTTAGTTTCTACATGTTGCCAACCATTTCTCCTAGCCATTTTAATCAAATATTTTATAGCACTCCACAATTTTTTTTTAAAAATTTACAAATCCAAGATGGCGGACCCAAGATGGAGGACCCAATATGGCGACCGTAATTTTTCGATTTGAAGGGATTTTAATGTAAATTAGTACAATGAATGATTATGAATATCACCAAAATTTACAATTCCAAGATGGCGGACCCAATATGGCGACCAAAATTTCTCGATTCCAACGGATTTTAATGAAATTTATCATAGTACAATGAGTGGTTTGAGGTCACTGATTCTGAATATTATCAAAATTAGCAAATGCAAGATGGCGGATCCAATATTTAATGAAAATTAGTATAATGATATTAGTAAATGAGTCGTATTCACACACCAAATAGTACAATGATTATTCTGAGGCCAATAATATCGAATATTATCAAAATTTCCAAATCCAAGATGACGGATCCAATATGATGATCAACATTTCTCGACTTCAACAGATTTTAACGAAAACCAGTACGATTTTTTTGGTGCCACTAATTTTAAATATTATCAAAATTTCTAGATCCAAGATGGCGGACCCAATATAGCGACCAAAATCTTCTCGATTGCAACGGATTTTAATGAAAAATGGTACAATGATTATTAAGGCCACTAATTTCGAATATTATTAAGATTTGGATATTCAAAATGGCGGATCCAAAAAGGGGTTTTCGGGTTGAAACAATTTCTAGGATATCACAAACTAGAACATTTGAGAAGTTAATAAGTATTTACCTAACGGCGAATGAAACTGGGTAACCCAGCTAGTAATTAAATAATTCTAAGCAATATTTCTTAATTTTTTATGATTAGTAGAATCGCCTCTGGTCAAAATTCGACCAAAACTTGTTTTTCGTACAATTAAATATAATATATTTGTATGCAAATTCTTAATTCTTACCTTGACGCTATGAGGCGGTATGTATTTGTTTGCATAACTTTTTTTTTTGGAATATTCTCCCGTGTAGGTAAGGTAAAGGGATCTAAACTCATACAGCAATGAACGTTTTGTATGGGGTAATCATGTATGTATGGTCACTTTATTGTACCTGTCTTAAAGGCAACATACACGCCTGATTTTTTTCTTGCGCACATATAAGGCGCACTACGTTTCGAATGATATTGGTTTATTTCCATTCCCCTTATAATAAATTCTAAAGAAATATACGACAATTTTCATTGTTCACGTATCAATATTCTTTTATGATTATAGTTTTAAATATTAACCTTTGCGGACGAATGCACTGCACTGGGTAGAACAAATTTTGTTGGAGAAAACTACATCATATATTAAGGAGTTAATTATTGCAATTCATGTAAAATGAAAAGCAGAAAAGAAACGGCTTATAAAGTGTATTACGCATTAGTAACAACAAAGTATTGCTATATTGAAAAAAAACCGAATGACGCTAAAGATAAAGAAATTATTTACTATCGCCTGTAGAATAGAAATGTGATGTCGCTTGTACGGTGACATTTGTCCGCAAAGGGTTAACTTACTCAATTAAAAAAGTTTCTCGAAAATTCATTTACTATAAACATTTTCCGATGTAAAAACCTGATTTCCAAACAATAACGAAAAAGAGAAATAGTAGTGCAATGAACGCATTTAGGCCAACTCCTGAAATTGTTGGGAATATCTTCATAATCAGCTCACAGTAGGCCTTTTCTCTTGTTGTTATACAATCAAGGAATTATGAAGGCTCTACCATTGAAGATTCATCTTTAATCTTGCTATTGAAGATTCAGCTATAATCTTGCGGAATCATTCTTCGTAATTTCAGTAATCGATAAGATGCCCGGTAGATCCATCAACAATTCGAAAAGCCTACCTGGGTGCGACAATAATGCATCTAATACATCGATGTCATTGCCTAGTGTAAACGCTTTCTCAAGCTGAGCAAGTGCAATGTCTGCAATGTCTCACGAAAAAACTAATTCATAAAATTCTTGCAAGCATTCAAGCTTTGATGGATCAGATTCAAGATCTATCAGCTATGGTGAATGATCTTAATCTAAAGGTAAAAAAATATCCAAGAAGCAGTTAACGAGGATGTTTCCCGTTTAAGCGATGTTGTCAGAATATGTTATACGGCATAAAATCATCACAAATATCTCAAGCACAATTGGACAACCTTTGTCACAATTTGTGGACGTCTATCGAGTTAAGCTCAAAAATAATTCGGGTCGAAAGCAGAAATCAAATATTCGGCTGGTCGTTAGCAATGAGCAAAGAACATTTCCTTGCCGTTAAAGGTTGTCGATGCAACAACCATTTTTTAAACAATTACTTGGCTAGAATGAGGAAAGTGGTTGCTTTTGCAAATAATTTAGCGAAACATCACAAAATATTGGTAAAAGAACTTGAAGGTGGTGCGATGCAAGGGATTTGTGAGACTCAATAGGCTTGATGGACAATTATAAATTGAGGGCGACAACTTGATTAAAAAAAGATTTGTCATGAAATGCTACAGACCACTACGCAGTTTTGATTTATTATTTCACCAGCTGGGTTACCCAGTTTCACCCGGCGTTGGGTAAATACTTACTAATTAAACACTTCTCAAAGGATCTAATTTATTATATTATATATATCCTAGAAATTTGTTTCAACCCGAAAACCCATTCATGTAACCGCCATCTTGAATTTTCCAATCTTAACATAATTCAAAATTAATGGCCTTAAAATAATCATTGTACCAATTATCATTAAAATCCGTTGAAACCGAGACATTTTGTCGCCATATTGGATCTGCCATCTTGGATTTACAAATTTTGATAATATTCTAAACTTGTAGCCTCAGAATATTATATGCACAATCCGTTGAAATCGAGAAATTTCGGTCGCCATCTTGGATTTGGAAATTTTGATAATATTCAAAATCAATAAAATCTCGTGTCTGCGTCGTAAGTTATTAAAGGTCAGGAATCGAAGTAAAGCTCAAAAAGATCGACGAGTGTTTTGATACGAAAAGCCAAGCTGATCTCATCAGTAGGCGCTTGGCTTCTTTGGCATAGACACTCACAAAGGATAAATCTTCCTGATTAAAATTCAAAGTGTGAATTATAAACGAAGGAGAATTTTTTTTTATAATAAAACTAGCTAGCCCAGCAGACGTTGTACTGCCCTTTCTGGTATATTTCGATTATGCCATGTGCTCCAACCAATATTTGATTGTGTTCTTTTTTTCGCATGTATCTACAAATGATACCATTAATACAGAAAACAGTGTTGCCTTCTCAAAGTTACACGTTGTTTAATATTGGGCAAACCATTTTACACTTCACAAATTTTGGAAAATGTTTTAAATCTCACAAATGGATAATTTAATTATCTGAAAATGAGACGTTTTTATTGTATTACATGATTGTTGATTGAAGTAAAATTAAATGCCGGCATGTATTGAACCACTGTATGCATTGTAATATGCACATCGCAATACGACTTTACATTATTCAGGATATATATTTAAATCATTTACCTTTTATTTTGATTATAATATCATTTGGTTTTTTCTTCTTCTAATAATTTATATTAAATTCCTTTTTTTTAAATAAATAATTGATTAATGCATTCACACAGAAATGATGTTTATGTTATTATTATTATATTGGATTTATTGGCCCTGAAATCCTATTTGTTGACCATCTGTTGTATTTAAAATGATGTTCATATGTTATATAGTTTAAACAGAATTACTTGACTACAGCGCCACTTATCGGATTCTAGCATAGCTATGAACTATCGTCTCGACAAAAAAAATATATTGTGGGAATATGACCTCAATCTGTCAAGTCGTTCAGAAGTTACACGATCACAAACAGATGCACCTTTTGGAGCTACAATATCACAAAATTTCATCATAAAAAAACTTGGTGATATTTTTACTCAAAAAGATCAATTATACGAATAAATTTTATATGACAAAAAGTGCTTATAATTAGCCAAGGAAAACATGTAAATGTTTTCAGAATTTTTCGGGACATTTTTGGATTTTTCAAAAATTCGCCAAATCCAAAAAACCAAAAATAGTCCAAAAAATTCTGAAAAAATTTACATCTTTTCCTTGTCTAATTATAATCACTTTTTTGCATATAAATTTTTTTTGTAAAGTTGATGCTTTTCGTGTAAAAAAATCGCGACTTTTTTTATTACATTGCTGTACAGAGTGGCCATTTTGCAAAAATCAAAGCAAAAAAAAAAAAATTCAAAACCATGGTTTGAGAAAGTGTAGACATTCGGACCGTGATTTATGGTAGTTATATGATCATTTAATAGCAGCATTGACAATATAATCGACTTTGAGACGAAAAATGACCAAAAAAATCGGCACTTTTTTGAAAAAACCCAAAAAATAATAGGGTTTTTGAAGTTTTTATGCAAAACAAATGCCAGATTCTGAAAGAGCACCCCCAAAAACCCCTTATATACGAATTTGTAGGAAATTCGCCCCAATTTGCTATTTGAATCGTACAATTGAACTTGCGTGCACAAAATCCTCGTTTTGCGCATTAATGGGTTAATAATGCCCCCGATGTCACCTTTCTTTCGCAAAAATCTGTAGCCGGCTACTTGCAAAGGTTTTCCGACGAAAGGTAATAAAGTGTATATACGATGGACCCAAAAAATGAATTGTCCGGGTCACCTTGAAGAGGTAAGGTGCGTAATTCACCAATTATATCCGGCCCGTTAATAACTGGTATTTAAGGAATCTTTAAAAACTAGTTTACTCACTTTTGTTATGATTTCTCAGTTGACCTTAGTTTGAATTGGGGGTGTATTAAACAGTAAAATTGTTTCAGTATTTTTGATATTTCATAATTACGAGAAAAGGTAATTTATCCAAATCTGAACACTTCAGTATCATTACATAATAATTCAATAATTAATAAAAGATTTTTGTAGCTTTCACTATGTCATTTTCAAATGAACAAGGAACGATTTTTTATCCCGTGGCACCTTGATCTGAATCATCCTGTTTAAAGGTATTTCAATATCTAAAATCAGTAAAAAAAAAGCTTGTGCTATTTTTATTTAAAACATTTCATCAAATAAAACACTTGAGTGTTTTAAAATAAAATGCTAACAATGTTTTGAATTAAGAGGTTATACACAGTCAGCATTTTCAGAAAATCGATTTTTTGTTTTTCGTAATGTACAAATATTTAAGTACACCCGCAGAAAATCATGTCAATCCGGTGAATATTCTCGAAGTTGCACGCATATTTGGAATGACTTTTTTTACTATATGTAAGGTGCTTTTGAAACTTTAATCGCGTTTTTCTCAAAACTGTGTTTTTAAACTCGATGAGCAAGATTTTTCGGAAACGGCTAAACTGACCAGTTTCAAATTTTAACAGAAGCTTTTAAGTATATTTTTTAGTAATTACTTGAAGAGTTTTCCTCACCGATAAATATTACCATTTTATAAACAATTTAAGGCCAAAATTTTTGTTAAAAATCGATTTTTGTTTTTAAGAAGCCGCCATTTTGTCACAAATTCTTATTCTGCTTATTTTTTTGATTAATTACAATATGAAACAATATAGGTATTACCGAAATATTTGTGGTTTTTTCATTTTGGATGATACAGTCTAGAGATATCGTGGTTACCGCAAGACATCTTTTATCTTTTCAAAGTTGATTATCTTGACGTTGCTGCTATTGAATGATCATATAACCACTAGAAATTTCGATCCGAATGTCTAAAGTTTCTCAAACCATAGTTTAAAAGGTTTTTTTTTTGCTTTGGTTTTTGAAAAATGGCCACTTTGTATGTAAAAAAAATCGTGTAAATAAATCACGTTGTTTTTTATTACATTGCTGTCAAAATGGTCATTTTTCAAAAACCAAAGCCAAATAAACTTTCAAAACTATGGTTTGAGAAAGTTTAGACATTCGGACCGCGAATTCTAGTGGTTATATGATTATTCAATAGCAGCAACGTCAAGATAATCGACTTGGAAAATATGAAAGACCACAAAAATCAATCTTAAATTTTTTTTAAAAAAAGCCAAAAAATATTAGGGTTTTTGAAGCTTTTATGCAAAACAAATGCCAGATTCTGAAAGAGCATCCCCAAAAACCCCGTATATATGTACGATTTTGGAAAAAAACCGCCCCAATTTACTATTCGAATCGTACAATTGACCTTGCGTGCACAAAATTCTCGTTTTACGCATTAATGGGTTAATAACTTAAAGGGTGATCTCAAGAAAAATTCTTGAACAATTTTTTGGGCCTCCTGACTATATATAACCCTTTAAAGTACTTAGATTTACAGTGACTTTAATGCCACTTTTCTATATTTTAAGCTTAATATCTTGGAAAGTACAGGCGACCGAAAATTTTTTTATTTTTGACACCGAATTAATGTTCCTACAAAATGTCATCAAAATCCATAAGAATACCTCAAACTCAGTTTAACCCCTTCGCAAACAAATAAATTCAGGAAAATGCGGGACGAAATGGTGGCAAATGTCGCTCGTACATTGGCGCAGTTGAGCGGAAGCAAGATTTCAGAGCGAAATTTGGAAAATTAGTTCACTGTTCGCTTTTCTTATACTTGATAAAAGTCTGCTCCCCCAACAGATAACCTAGCTCCGCCAATGCGCTCGCATAACGTAATACCTTTCCTTCGAAAGTCCGTAAGGGCGTCTACATCTTACATCACACAAAAACAGGGGGTAGGGAGGTACAATGTGTCAAATAAAAGTGTGACCACTAAATTTGTGTGTCGCAATATATGGACGATTCGTATTGGCCCAACATTGTGAGCACCAGTGTTACATTGTAGGCGAAGGGGTTAAGAAGTTTTAAATTTAAATTTTTTTATTTCTTTAACACTGGTTTCTGCTACGCTTTTTCCAAAACTGTTCCATTGCAAAAATAAATATCAATATTGAAAAAAACTTTGATTCAGGAGCCCATAAAAAGATTCTTACTCAATTCCTTATATTTTGTTTTATTGTTTTAATCAAGCTTGCTTCATAAATCACATTATACATATAACTGTTGTCTTGAACTCTCACTCGGTTTTATGGCTCATGATGTACAAAAACGAAAGTATTGTTTACACTTGGTGGATGATAATTTCACGAGTATGAGTATGAAGAGAGATCACGACAGAATACGAAGTCTTACAGCCATGATAAACATCTACCGAGCTCTATTGAATAATACGAATAAAATGAGAAGTTTATTGCATTCGAGAGCGATTAAGCAACCACCCACAGGCTGAATCAATTTGCAACTTCCATCAGCATCATCTACATGCACCTGTGCAATTATCTTAAACTGTAGAAAAGGAATCGTAAAAATTACGAAACTTTCTACGAAACTGCTCCAGTTTTACAGAATCCCGCGCCGGAGAATTTATATGTCCACGACGTTGATAGCGCTTTGAACACATCCGACGATTTTCCTCGATTTTGTTGCTCTTTGGCAGCCGTAATTTTGCCGTGGTTGGCGGCGTACACTTTGGCGACGTATCGCTACAAACGTCGGCTCTTGCCAGCCTGACCATTTACTCCGGCAGTGCTAATTTTGTGCATCTGATCGGACAGCAGGTCCGCGGCGCTAGGCTGCAGCGCAGCATCCAAGGAGCCCGAACGCCATCACAGCTCCTCGGGCACCGATCGACGGATGTGCAGTGCCAGTCTCTTAGTCAATAGCAGACTCTTGGTCGGAGTCTAACTGATTGCTCAACTTCTCGCCGCAAATAATTGTCTTAACTAACCTGGGCCCATCTCTACGTTTGGTCAAGTTAACTTCTCTACTTGCAAATATGTCGATCGCTGGACGGGATGGCGGCGGTTTTGTTTCGGTTACTCTAGTTCTGCGCAACACCGAAGTGATGAATCGGAAAGTTTTTCGTAACCGCTCTGCCCGCTTTTCGCTTAAGGATGGATTCCAGTTCGCTTTCATTTTTTAATTGATGTTAACATTTATGGAGCTTGTAAGCTTGATTTACACACGACGCCGTTACCAGATTCAAAAGGACAAAAACTTGCCGGGAATGCGTGCAAGTCATCTCGCGCACCGAAAGATGCGAGGCTTTGGTATTCCATGAAATTTTCTCATGGCTCGTACGTACTGCTAATATTAATTGCGTCAGTCTTATGAGTTTACGAGTATGTCGTACTAACTGGAAAATAAAATGCAGTTCTTGATCTTATGATGATCACTGTGTGAGTCACCTAGTGACCCATATATCTTTTGAGGCTCCTTCTTATTTCATCAAGAGGGTACTTTTACATTTGTGATTTACACATTTCTTCAAGAGAGTCTAACTTTTAAGTTTGTTATATGAGTACCCGAACTTTGTAAGCATAACCGTAAGGCTTACTGTAACTTGCAACTACCTACTATACTTAGGACAGTCTATACTCATCCTCTGCTTAGTTCGGATCTAACTATTAAAGTTTAAGCTAAGTCAACTAGATGTTTTACACCCAGAGAAGAAAACATGTAAAAATGTCAATTTTACTGTTTTAATCTATATTCTCCATAAAAATCGACCCTACAGTGGATGACAGTGGAATATTAATATAAAATTTTGTTGGTTGTAAAATTAACAACTGTGTAAGTTTGACTACATTAGATATCAATAGCTTAATTATGACATTTACAGTTATATTTTTTGATGTTTACATGCAAAAAATGTTGTAATCACAAAGCCAATTTGTAATCTTTACAAGGAAAATTATAATTTTTAGAGGACAGCACTGTAGACAGTGGCGGATTTAGTACCGTGCCACTCCTGCCACTGCTGCTTTCTGCCTCCACTACCCCGCTTTGCTCCAACCTTCCCCTTCATAAATGTTGCCTTTTTATAAATTGAACACTTCCCAATATACCTATTGATTTAAATTCCCAACATATTGGTTTAAATTCTTAATTAAAAATAAAAATTTTCAAATTACATAAAATCATATTTTTTAATTTTTGTGAAGTATATCTTTCTAGATCCAAGATAGCGACCAAATTTCTCGATTTCAACGAATTTGAATGAAAATTGGTACAATGATTATCTTAAGGCCACTAATTTTGAATATTATTACGATTTGGAGATTCAAGATGGCGAATCCATAAAGGGATGTTCGGGTTGAAACAATTAGTAGGATATAACAAAGTAGAACAATTGAGAACTGTTTAATTAGTAAGTATTTACCCAACGCTAGGTGAAACCGGGTAATCCAGCTAGTATATAATAATTTGAGTATGTACATTAGGGTGATACAAAACATCGGTTTTTTTCTTTCAAACAGATTTAATAGTTACAGGTACATAAAAGAATAATTCTGGTCCAAGGAGAACTCATAATATTTAATATTTACTGGTGGCTCATTGAACTTTTTAATTTTCCATAAGAATAACATGCTAAAGAATAATTTACTAGACAGTAAAGTAGGAATAAGTTCCGCTAGGCTAAATGAATTATTATTTGAAGTTTTAGGGAACCCGGAAAAAACAGGTGTTAATATTAATGCTATTACTTGCGATCAAGGTCCGAATAATAGAAAGTTGTTTTCCGATCTTGGTATTACAAATATAGAAACGTTTTTTAATTATACGGATATGCCCCCTTCGATGTACCACACAGGATAAAGTGTTCACGGAATTCACATTTTAAACATAATTTTGTATGGAAAAATAAAACTGATGACGACCATGTGGAAAATACGGTAATGGCGTGTTGGAAAATTATCACGGAACTTTACGAATCGAAAATACATTCTGTCACTAAAGCAGCACTTAAATTAACTCCAGCTCATGTTATTCCAACCGGTGAATAAGGTAAATGCCTTAAAAAACCTAAGCCCCTATTGCCAGATATTCTAGAGCCTGAGACATCTTGTTACGAGCATGTTTTAAGTCTCATAGATTACACAATTCTAATATTGATTAGAAAGCATTGCTCATTGAAACCCAAAATTGAAAACTCGTCAAAAAAGTCATGTGCAAAAGAAAATAGGATAAAATAGATTAGTCGACTAACTGATCTGTATATATGTATCTGCATTCCTTCTTACTCATTACATACTTTGTTTAGGTCTCAGTTCTCTGTCTGTTTGCACTTTTGTTAGACTTTTGCCATGTTTACAAATATAAAATTTGTCTTTTGCTATCTTTACCTGTTCGTTTGTCCGCTTTAATTCTCTCATTTTGTTTTTGTTTTAATATTTGCCTAGTAATCTGTTTATTTATGCGTTGATCTGTTCATCTGCTTCAGAATTAGCAGTTCGTTTTTTGCGTTCTATAATAGTAGTCTTGCAGGTAATTTATTAGCTGGTTTCTATGTTTATCAATTTCTAAATTTTTTCATGTTTATGTATTTCCGGCAGTCTGTTTGTTTTTATGTTGGTATGTTCATTTGTTTTAGAATTAGAAAAATATGTTTTATATTTTACTAGCTAGGTTACCCGGTTTCACCTGGTGTTGGGTAAATACTTACTAATTAAACACTTCTCAAATGTTCTAGTTCGTTATATCCTAGAAATTAATTCGACCCGAAAATCCCTTTATGGGTCCGCCATCCTGAATATCCAAATCTTGATAACATTCAAAATTAGTGGTCTTAACACAATTCTTGTACAGTAAAACCCGTTTAAATGCAACCCGCTTTACTGCACAATTCCTTTTATTGCACACGATGCGAATGCACCGAATTTTTTGCCTTATTAATGTGTAGAAACAAAGACCGCATTATTGCACACCTCTTAAATACACAAACCTCTTATTTGCACATTAATTTCAGGCACGAATTTTCTATTTGAATTAAAAAATAACCGGATAAATGCAATGTACATATTTTAAATGAACAAATATGTAATGTCAAAGATTCGTTTTCTGTAGAAGTGTAGTACTTTTACATTGTCCCCTCGGTGGTTACCATTTAAAGGCAAAGAAGAAGAAGAACACTTTCTCGTTAGTCTTTGCTTTGACATTTCAGTCTTTTTGAGTTGGCGGGTGGACCTTGTAAATTGCGGATTGTAATTGTTTAATTTTGGTAAGATTTGTAAAGTAAAGACGAAAACAGAACGCTATGTAATTAACCAAACTAAAAAAAGGAATCCGAGCTCTCTTAAATGCACAACATGTGCATTTATCTTAAAAACGTTTAAATGCACAAACCGTTTAAATGCACGAAATTTTCTGACAAATTGGATGTGCATTTAAGCGGGTTTTACTGTACCAAATTTCATTAAAACCCGCTTAAATCGAGAAATTTTGGTTGCCATACTGGGTGCGCCATCATGGATTTGTAAATTTTGATAATATTCAAAATCAGTGAGTTTAAAACAATTAGTGTACTAATTTCCATTATGGATTTTAATTGTTTAATTTAAATCGAGAAATCTTGGTCGCCATATTGGGTCCGCCATTTTAGATTTGTAAATTTTGATAATATTCAGAATTGGTGCCCTCAAAATTATCGCTATACTTATTTTCATTCAAATCCATTGAAATCTAGAAATCTTGGTCGTCATATTGGGTCAGCCATCTTGGATTTGTAAATTTTGATTCTATTCAAAATCAGTGACCTCAAAGCAATCATTGTACTAATTTTTATTAAAATCCGTTGAAATCGAGAAATCTTGGTCGCCATATTGGATCCGTCATCTTGAAATTCTAAATTTGGAGAGCGGATTTGGAATCAGCATTGCGAAAAACCCCTAAGGACCAATTTTCATGAAAATCGCTTCAAATTTAAAATTTTCAACCGCCATCTTGGATTCGCCATTTTGAAACCCTATATATTATCAGAAAAAAAAATTAGCCTATATATTAAGTTGGAATATGTACAGGTGCCCCTCAAGTTACACGATTAATTGGTTCCGTGTAAGTGGAAACTCAGATTTAGTACTACTGTTAGTGACCTGTATATTCCACTTTTCAAGAGCAGGAAGCGAAAGGATTCCGCAGATAGCTAACATTGACGAATATATGATAAATCATTATTATTTTACCCTTTTTATGAAAATTGGAATAAAACCGTGTAACTCAAATAGCGTGTAACTTGAGGGAACGTCGCAATTTTTTTCCGTGTAACTTGAAAATCGTGCAACTCAAGTACCATGTATCTCAAGGGATACCTGTACTACCTTTCGACAAAAAATGAAAAATATCGATGCAAGCGTTTGAGCCTGATTGAGCAACAAACAAACAAAAGAACAAACAAATAAATAAACAAACAAACAAACAAACGCTTTCATAGACCATTCTTTTGTAAAAAAAAAAAAAAAAACAGCTGTCTGCTTAATTCACATTCATGAAACGCGCGAACTGTCAAACTCGTGAAGTTAAAATAGTTGTTAAATTTTCTTAAATTATCCAGTTATCTGCGCAATTTTCTTAACTTTTATTTCCGGTTCTTATGCAAAGTAGGTATTAGAAAACTTAAAAAAAAAAAGATGAATGAAATCGGTAAAGTCGTTCTCAAGTTATGTCGTGACTAAGGGAAACAGAGATTCATTTTTATATATATAGATTAGCTTTGCTAGTTTATCAATGCTGTTTCTATGTTATCAGTGCGTCCATTCATTTTTTCTATATCTCTGAGTATTTTTTATTATGTCTGTCTGCTGTCTCCTTGTCAGTTTGTAGCGAAAACAATTTTAAAAATATAAAAATTTCATCGAAAGCCCAATTGAGAGTTTATGATGAGGTGAGAAACTACACTGTTTCACTGTCTACTTAACAGGAGTTGATAAAACGGAACAACGTGGGGACAGGGAAACTAAATTTAAGAAAAACAAAAAAAAACATTAATAATTTTGTCTTTGCCAAATTGTAATCAAAAATTTTGTCCTATCTGGATCTTAAGGGTCAAAAATACTTATCAATTTAAATAAGATGCATATAATCGGATAATTTTTCAATAAACAGGTATCATTCACTTCAGTTTTATTTTCTACCTTGGTTATGATATATACCTAACAAAAAAAAAATTAATAATGCACACAATTTAATAAAATTTAAAACTTATTATTTTAAACGTTTAAATTAAAATTAAAGAATTAATGGAGTGTA
This sequence comes from Dysmachus trigonus, assembly GCA_949715965.1. Lineage (NCBI taxonomy): Eukaryota > Metazoa > Arthropoda > Insecta > Diptera > Asilidae > Dysmachus > Dysmachus trigonus. The sequence goes on along the minus strand of OX454321.1, from coordinate 30,428,888 downwards.
TTTAAAGGAAATAAAACTTGAATTGACTCTGAAGTAAAGAAATTACAGACTATTAAAATTTCTTCGTTTCTTTTGCGCCACCCTCCATGATTGGCTATTTCAGAAAGAAGACTGAAACTAATGCTAATAAAATTTAGAATAAGACTTTCATCCACTTCTTTTTTTTTAACGACATCCCTCTGCTGCTATATCCATTTATATTTTCTGTTGCGCAGATTATGCAAAAATATTTTGTGTTTTTCACGAACATTATTGCAGAAGTTTGCGTTTAGGATATTTCGTTTTGCTGCAAGTTACCAAACAACAGCTGTTGTCAATAGGATTATGAATTTGGCAACTTAAATAATTTAATATTATAAAAAAAAATTATTTCTGTGGTAAATTTGGGCAGATTTCAATTTAGATCAGTCATTTTCGCAGACATGTGGTAAAAACCTGCGACCTTCGATAATTTGATCATCCTATCAACTGAGCCACCGTGACCAGTTGTCGATGCCTTCAAGTAACTCTGATCCCACAACTCGATGATCTTGCACTTACATATATTATTGCGTGATTTAGTACAGCTTTACCACAGAGTTGTGATCACTGCCTAGGAAAATTTATTCCCAGGAAAATTACATGTCCTTTTAATCATTCAATAGCCATTTCAAATTTTCGATTTCTGCAGTGTGATTTGCAATCAGTGAACAAAGCAATCTTCTGTAGTGTAAAATCAGATTTCATACTTAAATCTTTTTTTTATTCAACTATACGAATTCTTTTATTCAACTGTATTCTAGAATTGGCATCATTTTGGAATTGAATCCTTATATCCAGAGAACCAATAATTAATTTTAGGGTGCCTAATTAAAGTTTTTAAAATATTAATTTTGTCTTTTAACCGAATTGATTTCACTAACTAATAAAATGCAAGGTTGCATGAAATAAAAGATTTCGCATATACATATATTAACATGATCAAGAAATGTCCTTTTAAAAGGAAACAAAAAACGTAAAAAGGAGCGAGGATTGCAATTTTGTAGCATTTATTGAAAGGAAAAAGTTAACTACAACAGGAAATCGTCTGAGTCACAAAAACGACATCGCACTGATCCGTGCTGCTAGTCATCCGACTGCGAGTGCAATTTGCGTTACAATTTTAGCTGGAATAAAAAGTCGAAAGCATGTGTTGATTCAGAACCCAGATCAGCTGAGACCTACTAAACCAGTCTGCTACCGCTGATACCTGACAAGATTGCCGTCATCAGTGAAACCAGGAGAGAAAAAATAAAAAGTCAACAACGAAGCAATGCAAAAAAGTTAGAGCAAAGCCAACCTGGTTCAACTTTGATTAGCCCAAAGCCTGGAATCGAGGTAGGAACGCTGCGCGGTAATCACGTTTGTTATACGTAGTAGATAGATGGACGGACGTGAACCCGTTCTTACCTAACATCAAATTACATCACCCGGCATTTATTACTACCTGTGGACAACTTTTTTCGTTCTTGTTGTTATTCTTGCGCAGATGGACGTCTTAGTTGTTTTGGTCGCATTGTGTCGCCCGTTGTCGCCGTTGTTTTATTCCCTTTCTGTTGGATTATTTATTACCGTGGAACGAGATCACCTAAATGCAGCGGTAACGGGCAGAAAAGTTAGCCAGCGATAATAAAATCAAAGGAAACACCCGTTGAAAATAGCAGAAAACGTAGAGGCAAAAGGAAGAGATAGCGCGAATGCACGGGGGAAACTCTGCCAACAAAAGCAACAAGAAAAACCTTGTTGCAATTTTTAACGCTATTGGGGAAAAAATGCGCAAGCGCAATCCACTTATGGGTGTGGTAGGAGACGATACGTTCACTATCTCTGCACGGCTGCTCTGCTTGGATGCCTACCAATGCTGGAGCATAATGTAGTGGGAAGATAAGGCGCTTGTTGCCGTACTGTTCTCGTGCCTCTCGTCGATGTCCTCCGCAACAGCTCTCCTATTGCTAACTAGGCACGATCGTCGCCGTGCTCCTGATCTTCTGCTGTACATAAGAAACGCGTTCGAGCTCAAGAGAAGGGAGAAAGAGACGTTTCTTGTGATGTGTATCCGACGATTACAGCAGCCAAGAGAAATAAATAAGGCGTCTCCCCGAAAGAGATATCGTGTTTTCTTTAAGAGATTACTAGTGAAAACGAAAGTTGTATACAATGATAACGTGTGTGGCTGCCCTTATTTTTTGGTTTGATAACAAGGTGGGGCGGGAAACAAATGTACACTGTTAAATTAATGATCATTCAAAGACTTCATATTTGCTGATTATTTTGGAGTGTGAAAAGTTATTTCGTTGAAGTTACGTTTGTTTACTTGGTGTAGTGGTCAGTCGGATAGGTCAGTACATTTTCAATAATGTTGACGAATCATCTGCCACAAAATTCTAATTTCAGTCTAAACAATTACGCGATTATCGATGACGATATGAAGAAATTTCTAGTTGTGAGGACAAGACTCTGGTTCGAAAACCAAAGTGAGTGTGTATGGATTTTCTAGTATCGGATTTATATTACCTGCTCAGGCTACCATGCCCACTTCAAACATTGTAAATTCCTAGTAGCAATGTAGATTCCAAAGTGAAAATTATTTCATACTTTTTAGGACTTCTCGACTTTCGAAGGCGGTTTGACTTTTATTTCATGCTTTTTATTTGTGGGATATTAAGAACACGGAGGCGTCCATTTTAAACTCGTCACTATGACAGAGTTCATTACATCGGATTGACCCGAACATTAATCTGATTGTAATTGCGAATTCAGCCTTAGAAGTTCTCTCGTGACGCCGTATCGCTTGATACATCATTTAGCTGTAGCATGCTAACAAATGTCACAACTGATAATCATTTATTAGGTCACTTTCGAATTTCGAAATTCGTCCTGAATACGCCATCTGGGTATTTCAGCAACAAATTAAGAACTTTGCTGCCGTGTGCACCAGCACGGGTATAAAGGCCACTGCACTACCTTACTCGGTTTCTTATTCCTCTTGCTATTCTAGCTTTTTTTTCTGATTCCTCGCTCTAATTCCATTGACTACCATTCCCTTCAACCTTAATTTTTGAGTAAACCAAATTAATCTAGGTCACGATTAGTTGAGATTCTTCTTCTTTCTCTATTACTCGATATATATGTAGTATCAATCAATATCAATATCAAGATCCTTTCACTTGTTCTCGGTAACGAGTAGGACAAGATACTAACTCCTTTCATTGTCGTGGATAACGATCAAGACAAAATTTACCAATATTCAATTTGGGTAGCGACTAAACGAAAAGGAATTGTGCTCAATCACGATCAGTACAATAAATAACTTCACTTTGTTTTGGGGAATGACCGAAAAACGAACTACTAATACACAATCCGTTCTGAGCACCAGTGCAGATCAAGAATTCATTACTTAATCAGACCAACGCCAGAAAAATAGCAAAATTAGTTCATCTGCTTGCCAAAACAGCAGCAAGATACTACTTTTTGGTAATTTTAGTAATTAATTTTACTTTGTTATTTAATCACAACTTCAGCGCTCGCTCTAATTATACCGTTATAACAAAACAATCTTTGGTATAGCGGAATATTCAGGGTTCAACAATTTGTTTTACACAGCTTTCCTTGAATTAAAAAATAATTTTACTTTAGCACATTAGTGCCTAATCAATTTTAGTGAATTTGGCACATGTTTGCTTCGCCCTTTTTAGTCTTTACTAAATTGTGTGCCCAGTGCTTCAATTTTAATTAAAATATTTTCTCTCAGCACAATACTGTTGGACTGTACTGAATGTTGATAAACCGCTGCGATTCCAGCATTTCTATATTTTTTGAAGATCATTCATTTATTGCAGTAAGCTCGTTAATTGGCTAATGATGGATTCATCATTTTAGTATAAATATTGATCGAAAATACACTCAAGTCTTAGACTATAGTAATGATCAGACAAGATCTTAGTAAGTAAAAGTACTTAAGAAAAACTGAGATAGCCAAACACTGTACATCTCCTCGCAGTACTTATAAAAAAAAACTGGGCGGTGCTTATACTGTGATTTGTTTTATCCACAAAACTAACAACATTAAATTTAAAAAAAAGAGTTAAGTAAAAAACAAATTTGCGTACCTCCTTACATTTTTCCTCCCCAATGTAGGCACATATAATATCACTTAAGGGGAGGTTCCTTTGATCGGCGATGAAAAAATCGATTTTTTTTTTTTTTACATATTATCAATCTATAATATGTTAAAAACATGATCCTAAAACCGTTTTGCGTTTTATGCAGTTTTTAGAAAGTTACAGCGCTTCAAAGAGAAGCGTGCAACTGTCAACGCGGCACAACTAGCGAACAAGACGAAATGGTTCTAAAACTTCAAACGCGTTTTCCCAAAAGTTGATATTTTCAGTGCGCGGGACAGTGTATCTCGAGAACCACTGATCGGATCCACTTGAAATTTTAAAGTCATGTGTAAAATTCAATCTGGGGGCCCTTGATCCATTATTAACAATATATTTTAATAATAAACAATGTTTACTTTTGTCTTAAACAACTAAAACACACCCCAAAACACGACCTTAATTTTCAAGTGGATAACTTTCTCTGTTTTTTTTATCAAAATTTCGAAATTTTTGGTTGAAGGGCCGCTACATATGTTTATTTAACTAACTTAAAAAATGTTCATGTTTCAGTGACCCCTACGACCCTCGGGAACGTCCCGCGCAGACGCATATATGGCGCGCAAGGCCTCGCGGAGATATGGCTGCAGCCGCCATTTTGAATTGAAAGAGTGGGGAAAAAATAAATTTAGGGACTCTTTTTATCAATAAACATTGTACAAAAAACCGTTTGTTCATATCACATTTCTTTATACCTCAAAAAAATTCATAAAAGTGAAGAACTTTTCAGAGTCGATCAGAGGAACCTCCCCTTAAACCATAAAGGCTCATAGGTAAATCTAATTTATTATATTCATATTGGCTTAATCGATTAAAAGTAAACATTTTCGAAAATTGATTTGTATGTTTTCAATATTTACTCTTCTCCTGATTATTACAGGCATCAAATCATTAGGAGTCAAAAAGCACATAATGAGCTCCTAAGGATCATGGTCAAGATCGTGATTTTTCACTCTTTGCCAAATTCAATCAATTGGTTTTTTTTCTTTTAAAGTTTGTTCCGATCCAAGGCAGACTTGAGACTTACTTCTTGTAGTTAATGCGTGTATAACTGTTACAAACATCCGTTGTAAAGCTGCGCAAGTTCAAATGTATATCAAGGTTTGCGGATAGGAAATTGAAAACTAATTAGACTCATTGGATTCTATTGCATTAGAGGCGTAACTCAAGTTCGAAGCAAAGTCGCGAATATTCCCTATGATTGAAAACAAATTTAATTACCCCAGTAAATGCTAGATCTAAATATTTGATAAGTTTTCTTCAGCGAGCTGATTCAGAAATGCAACCTTGGACATCTGTGCATGGCCACACCTAGTCTTGCAGCGAGCGGTCGCCAGCTACTTGGCTGGCGAAGTGGCTGCTATTCAGATTCATGCAAAAAGAGAAAAAACGGGCAAAGTCGAGTTAGACACGTCTTTTGATGGCCACTGTACATTTTTATAGCTGTAAAATAATAAAATATCAGAGAGGTGGTGCGCGATCGCATTTATCCTTCGAGAGATCAGCAGAAATGCACTACCTGGTCATACTGGATGTTGACTGGTCTTCTGTCCAAGATCGGATCACTAAATCAGCGGATTGCCAGACCTGAGCGTTTAGCAGTGCTGAATGAAAGTAAAAGTGATTTCTTGTTATGCTGATCATTGTTTGGACTATTTGCGGCGTTTGGCTAGATCTGAGTGACATACAGAGTAGTGCGGCCGTATGGAAATTATGGCGAGTCACGGATATAGTTTTCGCCTTCGCAAGGGGAACACAGACTCTTGATGCAATTTAGCGGCGCGCTTTCTTACAATTTTATCAAGATGTAGCTGACAATATAATTGATAGGTCATGATGGCTTAATTTAAAGATGTCCTTGAATTGCTTATCGAAATATTTCGAAGATTTTGACTGCCGGCGGTGTGCTTGTATGGGTTTTTGAATAATGACAGTTGACCATTGATGAGTGGCAACTAATATCTATTCAATTGGGTAGTGATGCTTAATTATGACGCCTGCTGTTTATTGGAGATTTAGCAACTTCATACGAAAGAAATATAATTTTAAATTAGCTATTTTAAAAGCTTAATATGTATGTAGTTGGTTTATTGCACAAGCTTGCATAAATTGAACTGCATCTGAGAAATCACAATTTGAAGAGGATATAAAAAAATTAAAAGACGTAAAAAAATGTATCCGTATAAAACCGTTAAAGGATATACAGTGACTACCACGAAAAATCGGACAAGCATAAAAAATAACTTTACCCTTTAAGTTTTGAAAATGTAAAAAGAAAAGAAACATTTATTTTTTCTAAATGTACTCCCTATATTATCTAGTATACAAATATAAAACAAAAAGTCTCTTCATATGAGTATAATTTAAAAACAAAATAACAAAATACTTCCAAGTATAAAAAAGAGCTCACACGAAAAATCGGACATACAATTTAATATCGTGTCGCGTATCCATTTTGTACTTCAACGGTTTGAAGCCGTCGTGGCATTGATTCTACGAGCCTTTGACAATAGGATGGCTCTATTTTCTGCCACTCTTCCTGAAGGACTTTTTTAATTTCTGCCTTATTACTAAAATGACGTGTACGAACTCGCTTTTCTAGTTCTTCCCAGACATGCTGGATAATATTAAGGTCTGGGGACTGCGGGCAAGTTTCTAAAACCTTCGGGCAATTATACAATAGCCATTCCCTCACTATTGCGGCAGTGTGTTTAGGGTCATTATCCTGGTAAAAGATAAAATTCCTAGTGATCTCTAACTTTTCAACACTTGACCGTAGGTGGCTTCGCAATATATTGAGGTATTGATGCTTGTCCATGTTGCCCTCGATAAAATGCAGATCCCCAACACCTGAAGCTGAAACACAACCCCATACCATTACCGAGCCGCCACCGTGCTTCACAGTTTTTTGGGTATTCTTCGGCAAGAACTCCTCTCCCTTTCTTCGCCATACAAATCGCCTACCGTCGGAACCGAAAAAGTTAAATTTATTTTCATCAGTAAATAAAACCTTGAAGAAAATAACATTTTGGATATTAGCATGCTATTTTACTTAGTCAAATTTTACAAACCCTGTTCCAAAAAGATAAATCTTTCCCCATATGCTCTTTTGCAAAAGCTAATCTTTTCCTACGATTTCTCTGAGAAATTAATGGCTTTTTTCTGGCGGTCCTCCCGTTAAATCCAGCTCGATGAAGTACTCTCCTTACCGTTTGGGGACTAACTTCCTTCCCTAACAATTCTTTAATATCCTTAGCTAGCTGCACTGCTGACAAAAATGTTTTTTTTTTTAATTTCGTTCATCGGCAGCATTTAATTTTCGGTCACGTGGCTTATATTGCTTCCGAGCCACAGTATTATTTCTTGTGTAATTTTTTATAATATCACTGACCGTTTCATTTTAAAACTTAAAATAACAGTAAATGCAATTCCGTTGCAGAGAACTACATTTTCCGATTTTTCGTGTGAGCTCTTTTTTATACTTGGAAGTATTTTGTTATTTTATTTTTAAGTTATATTCATATGAAGAGACTTTTTGTATTATATTTGTATACTAGACAATATAGGGAGTACATTTAGAAAAAATAAATCTTTCTTTTCTTTTTACATTTTCAAAACTTAAGGAGCAAAGGCACTTTTTATGCTTGTCCGATTTTTCGTGGTAGTCACTGTATCCACAATTGTGTAAAGTGCCATTGCTACAAAATTCAGACTTCCCAACAACTGATAGGCATGTTTCCAAAGGCAAAAGTAGTAACAAGTACACGGTTTAACCACATGTGTGTTGATTATGCACGTCCCTTTGACATGCTACTAGCAAGGGAAAGAGAAAACAAGTCTCGCAATAGCTATATTGGTATGTTCATATGCTTAACAATTAAGGTAATTAACATAGAAGAACTAACATCAAAGACATTAATAGCCGTCTTTAGACTATTCATTGCAAGAAGAGGCCCGGTTGCACATCTCTATAGCGACAAAGCCATAAATTTTGTAGGAGCAAGAAAAATCAGCAGCGACTTACACAAGCAAGGATCGTATAAAGCCGAGATCGAAAATGCATTACGAAAAGTTAATACGGAATGGCATTTCATACCTCCAGCCTCACCTCACTTTGGAGGTCTATGGGAAGGTGAAATAAAATAAGCATCATATGCGAAGAGTTATCGGGGAAAGCAGGCTTACATAAGAGAAAATGTGCACACTTATGGCACAAATAGAAGCCTGCCTCAGTTCCTGACCATTATGTCCGCTTTCAAAGGATCCAGAAAATCGAAGTCTGAACACCGAGATACTTTCTTATGGGTTCACCGCTACTAACTATACCAAGAAGAGATCATCTAGAAACAAATCCTAACTTCCTAGATAGATGGGAACGCTTGCAGCGAATGCATCAATAGTTTTGGAAAAACTGGTGTATCGAATATGTAGGAAGAGTGCAACATCGGCCAAAATGGACTCAAAGACAAACTAATCTAGAGAAAGAAACTTAGTAATAATAAAGGAAGCACCATTCAGATGGGCTTTCAGTCGAGTTGTCGGCACACATCAAGATCCAGACGGTCTAACGTCACGTTATGAACTCATAAAGGAGAATTAAAACGACCAATATTGAAACTGTCTTTCTTGCCATTAATTGACAACAAGGTTGATGTGCCTACCATACCTCCTTAAACAGAAGAAGGCTCTATTACTCCACGCAAATGGCCACTTGAAGAAACTTCAACCTCAAGTGAAGATAAACGAGGTAAAATCGAGAACAAATCAAGAACAACCACTACAATTCGAAATTGCAACACGAGTCTGTTCCATTATCTACTACTCGGTGCATTTATCGTCCTTCCTGCCTTAAGGGGGTAGTACCGGTTATAAAGGTAAAAAACAGCCTAATTTCTACTACATTTTCAAGTTAATAAAAAAAATTTTTTTTTTTTATTATTTATAGGGGACGCTGAAGTTGTCACCGCAAAAAATTCCTCCTTGCATGGTGGACAGTTAATATCAGGAATGAAGAATCTAAAACAGAAAAACCAAACGGCATTTTAAACAGGAATGCTTGTTATGTGGTAATTCACCACAATATTTGAATAAATTATTTAAAAAAAAATGGCAGCTGTTTGAATAATGTTTTCGAAAAATCTCCTATTTTTTCACTTTGTTTCACTTGCCAAATTTTGTTATATTGGATTTTGGCTCATATTATAGTTGATTACCACATAGGACACTTGAATAAATAATCATACCAAAGACCTAAATCGGTTCAGCCAATCCGCAGATTAACTGTCCGCCATTTGAAATAACGTCAATTTGAGAAAAACGCGTTGTAAGTTTTTTTTAATTTATTATATAGCCGAAATTACCACCGGAGAGCGATAAAGGTGCGCACGCTTAAACTGCTGTAACTATTTTTCTTTTTGAAATTTCTTAATAAAATTTTGACAGTTAATTTCTGAAGGTATAAGGAATTGAAAAATGCAAAAAAAAAAAAAATAATTTTTAGAAAATTATAACCGGTACTACTGCCTTAAGCCAGGAAATACCACAGCCGCATCAGCTAACAAAATTTGAAAACCAAGGAGGAATATATTTTGATGATATTGTAGAAGCACACTTATACGGAAGCGATTGGAACCTAACCTACTCATCTATTATAATTTATCAGCTTACTGGGTTGAATTCTTTGGAATTAAGCACTCTGTAAGGATGCTCAGTAAACTATGTGAGCAGAATGAACAAAAAGGGCTACCAAAGGAATTATTTAATGCAACAATATTGCAACTAAATCATCAAGTGCTCGAATCAGAACACATAAGTGAAGTACTTTACCAACAAAATGAAAAAACATCAAAACGCAGCAAAAGAGCTCAATTGAAAATGATTGGAACAGCTGCTACAAGTTATTTGGTATTCTTGATCAAAATTTTACAGACAGATATAGGGATCAGATTGCTCAAATCAACAAGTAATAAATGACGCTGCAGAAACTCCTTGATGGCCAGACATCATCTGACGGACACACAGTTTATGTAATGAAAAAGAACCACCAGACGGTTCAACATCAACTCATTGCAATAAAATATCAAGTTGAAGAATGCAAAAACAGCATCAATCAATCGAGACAAGAGCTAACAATTACGCGAACATTGACCTCGTTAGAAATACGGGTGACATTAAATCTAATTAATTTTCAACATGTACAGCGAAGCAGCCATCAGTCGTAATGGATACTAAAGACGGTCGAATAAATACGCTACTTAATTCCCTCACAACTCGACCAACAGCTAAAACGATAAGAGAACACCTACCAGATAACCTAAAACCCCCAGGAATTGACAGTACATCATCTATACTATCCATATATAATACAATTCATGTAAAGATGAGGATCACCCAAAGGAAGGTCCTATTTGACACTCGGATTTCTTTATTAAGAAGTAAATCATACCGCTTATACAGGGTGTTCAGAGGTGGGAGGGAAATGCATGAGGTGAATGGTCAGACCGAGACAAGCAAAAAATCGTATGGGGGCGGGGGGGGGGGGGGGGGGGGTATCTCGCACCGTTCGGCAGTTACAGGGTGATTCGTAAATTCGTAAATCAGGATTTTGCCTTATATGGGAACCGCTTTTGTATTTTTATCCTTTTTTCTACGCATCGCAGCGACCCTTTTTGGAAAGGTAATTAGATAGGTAACCTTAAAAAAAAAAAGTCGGTATGTTAATAACGTGAATTTCGGAGAAAAGCAGGGCGAAAGGTGAAAAATCGTGAAATAAAAGTTAATTTTTTCAACTTCCAGGGGTGATTGTGGCCAAGGGGTTGGGGATAGGGGGGCAGTACTGACCGTTTTGGGCTTCGAAATAGTAATTTTTTGAGATCGGTTTGGGGCCGCTGCGATGCGTAGAAAAAAAGATAAAAATACAAGAGCGGTTCCCATATAAAGCAACATCCTGATTTACGAATCACCCTGTAACTGCCGAACGGTGCGAAATACCCCCCCGCCCATACGATTTTTATTTTTTTATTATATATTTATTATATAATATTATATAATATTTCCCTCCCACCTCTAAACACCTTGTATTTAGTGTGTTATTTTGTATATAATATTAATAATAAGAACTTTATTTACATAAAATGAATACTTTGCATTAGAAAAGTATACGCAAACCTGCTCCTTCACTTTATGCATACTATATACATATGTATGTATGTATGTATGTGTAGCCAATAAATCAAGATTCAATCGAGTGGCACAACGCTCGCGTTATAACTTGATTTTCAGAAACCCCAGATAAGAATGCGGAAGCGTGAACTTTTAAAATTACGATTTCACTTCAGCCAATAAGCTACAAATTCTTACGGCACGTCTACAAGGAAAGTTCGTTTAATCTATATCTGGCAGAAAGTTCCATGAAGCAATCATCACTTCAAAGGTAAGTTTGGGGCGCTACTGCATCGGAATCCTCGTTGCATTGAGTTGTCTTATCTGGAAGTAAGAAAAATGGATAACTAGTTAACAGCTGAATGGTGAACAATAAGAATACCAGAACAAACCAATGAAATGATGTACAAACGGTGTAGAGCAGCACGATTGAGCTACCTTTATAACAGGAGAATTTCAGTAATGCAATGAATGACGGGAAGTATGATTTACCCCCTGCTGATTTCAATGTTGTTAAACTAAAATTAAAGACCGGCATGTTGACATAAAAAAAAAAGCGAATAAAGAAACTATTTGAAAAAAAAGAGTTAATTGTATTTGGTTTATTTTTGCCGCCGATAAAGTGGATAGTTAATGCGTTGTCGAATTGAAAACGATATTAACAACTAGTGTATTAAGTAGGTATATATATTTATAAATTTTTTACCTTTTATGAGGATACTAACTTTACCCAACTTTTCTTCCGATTACTACACAGAACGAAATACTTAGTTCTTAATTAACTATTAAGATGTTTTTCTATAAGTAAGTAGTTAAATTTCTGCATAATGAAATAACTTTTGTCATGATAATTTCATTTCTTTTTTTAATTCTTTTTTAACATTAGACTAACCGGCGCGCGCGGAGGTTTCGTAATTTGTATAATTCTTTGCACTTTTAAAGTAATTTGTTTTCACATTTAAATTGGTAATTATAAATGGAAAACTATTTTTGGATATGTCATAATTTTGAACCTAAGCTTTTCATAATTCTTAAGAAATAGCTATAAAAAATATAATTAGTTCAAGGAAGGACAATTTGACTGCTCTAGGTAGTTCAAGTGTTAAATTTGGCAAATTTTTGTAATTAATGAATACTTGATAAAGCTTTATGTCAGTTTTATAAAATTTATTAAGTTTATATTAACCCATTCATGCGCAAAACGACGATTTTGTGCACTCCAGTTCAATTGTATGATTCGAATAGCAAATTGGGGCGATTTTCTTCCAAATTCGTATATAGGGGGTTTTTGGGGATGCTCTTTTAGAATCTGGCATTTGTTTTGCATAAAAGCTTCAAAATCCCTATTATTTTTTGGGTTTTTTCAAAAAAGGTCTGATTATTTATGGTCATTTTTCTTTTCAAAGTCGATTATATTGTCTATGCTGCCATTGAATATAACCACCAGAACTCGCGGTCCGAATGTCTATACTTTCTCAAACCATGGTTTTGAAAGTTTTTTTTTGCTTTGGTTTTTGCAAAATTGCCATTTTGTACAGCAATGTAATAAAAAATTCGCAATTTTTTTACACGAAAAAGATCAACTTTACCAAAAAAGTTTAGAGAACAGAAAATGCTTCAAATTAGCCAAGGAATACATGAGAGTCCGTCCGTGAAAAAATTTTGTTGGACCTTTGTTTTGATTTAATGCCATCCCAAAAAAAGGTGTACATTTAAAATGGAACACCCTGTATATGTCAGTACCTAATATGCCACTGAAATTATGAAATCTCAAGTAACACAGATAAGATATAACAGTCTGCAGTAATTTTCTGATGTTTAAAAAATAAAAATATTTGTAAATGCCAATCGATGCAGTTCATCGAAATCAGTATTTTTTTTTTTCTGAGATTGTTGAAACAATAAGAAAAAAAATGTTGACCGCTACGTATATCGAAAAAAATAAGACATACCAAAAAATCCTACTGATATCTTTTGTATAACACCGAATTCTTTAAAAAAAAATATCTTTATTAATTATAGTTCAGAAGTTACGCGGCATAGCAATTACTTTTTTTGCTCTTTTCGCCAGGAAGCCCAATAGCGGTGAAAATTTCAATTTAATTCATGACTAAATATTTACTTATTCTACCTACTCAGCATAGAAAAAGAAAAATTTCCCAAATTTCCTCTAATGTAATAAATAATTTATGCATTACCCTAGACAGGCGGAGGAAAACTCCTTTTATACTTAAACAACTTTGCACCGCCCGGCCGGTCGCACTGTCGCTTGTTTGGCCTGCCGCGGGGCGAAAATCCATCACGCTCGGGAACAGTAATGATTCTTGCCACGGCTATGTTTGTAAGCGCCAATTAGATGCAGTAATTGATATATCACCTGCCACGAATTCCTGTCTAAAGCCGTCATTTAAGGAGAACAAAAAGTTTTGACCACTGCCACAACTCAAATTCTTAATCTTGTTTTCTGACAGCTCATAGGTGTCAACAAAAGTGGAAATTAGAGTCCAGAGATGATGGACTTTATAAATTTTTCTGTAAAGATGACACTGAATAATTTGTTTCCTGGTTGCGTTTTAAAATAACCTATTTCAGAACATTACAAGTGTAGTGACTTATTTCCTGCTACAATAGAGTACATAGTGCTTGTTAGGAAGGTCTATCTAGTGCATATTACATAATTCTGCTTCCTTAAGCGAATCATAATTTCATAAGGCATCGAATTAAAACCAAGGTTTATGACTTAAGACCAATCTCTGGGGAATTAAATCAAGAAATAACAAGTGTGACGGAGAAATCGCTACTTGGGCGTATGAATAAAAGCCAGCCGCTTTCTAGTTGAAGACAGCAATTACTCTAACTCTTAGAATTTTATTAGTTCTCGTAACGAAGGCCACAGTGGGTACATGTTCGTCCAAATGCTGCTGGTATCCGCGGATTGTATATGTAATTCTCATTAATCAACCCATCAGCCTTTGAATTTGTTTCACACTTCAGTTCGATTTACTCTCGCGATGGCTTAACTTGGCTTAATACTCATTAGCCATTCCAATCGGCTGCTAATTTATCGAAATGCATATCACATCGTTTTGTGGAGCACTTCTTTTCATCAAAATACGATTTACCGTAAAATTCAATTAAATTGATGCTCATTCGATGGTTCAAACGCAAGCATGGGATGTGGATGTGGATAATAATCCTATTTGGGGATATTAAGGCTAATGAGGGTTCTCATCAAATCTCTCGTGTTCAAAACTTTCGCTTTCTTCCGAGCACCTTTTTACTAAATTTAGGAGCTTCCATTTTCGTGAAGATCAATGAACCATGACGAGCTTTTCTATCGAAATTGGCTAAGCGTAGCGAAAGACAATGAGTATTTTGGACCACTACTAATCGATCTGGAATGTTGCTGACTTGGAGAATGTAATTATAAGCAATATACGTGGTCTACCGCATCACAGCGGTTTCTAGGGTCGAACCTCTAAAAGGAAGAATTGAGTTCAGATTTCACTTAAGGTTGAAAATTTAAATATATTTAAAAAATCATATGTTTTGTGTAGACTCTGTAAGTAATGATTATACGATTATTTAAATTATTAAAATATTTTTCTCTTCAGAAACATATATCTTGAGTAGATACTACAGGCGAACCTCGATATACGTCGATTTCGGGACCAGGACGTAAACCGAAACGCGACGTAAACCGAAACGACGTACATCGAATCTAACAGAAATGTAGTCCATTTCGGGTAGTAAGAATGTAGAACGAAGGAAATTCGCAGAACTGTACATGCACGAAATAAAAGATGTGGACGTAAATCGAAATTTTGCCGACGTAATCTGGGAATTCAAAAGTAAGACAAGGGCTTTAATCGAGGCGACGTAAATCGAGGCCCGCCTGTAGGTGCCATTTTGCTTTTCGATGACTTTTTTAATCGTCATCAAAAAAATTATCGACCGATTGTTTGTTCGTTTTTATTGTTACAACAAATATAGGCAATAACAAAAATAAAGTATTTTGTTTTGATGCATACGTATTATTTTTGTCGTTTCAAAATTATGTTTTGTCAAACAAACGATGAGAATTGTTAACTCCAAAGTCAACATAGTTAAATTAATAATTTTAAGAAGTAGCGCCAATATTTGAAAATTATTTATTTAATGTTCTTTGTAACGTGTTCTTCTCATTGTACTCATTTATTGAAATCAGTATTCCAAGTCTTAGGTACTGAAATGTTTTAATTTTTGAAATTTGAATACTACACAATATCCTTAACTATAATGGGCTTATGGCACCTTAAGATAGCTTAAGGAAAGTTTCACGCTTGTACGAAGTCTTGTGTTTATCACTACAATTTCTTTAGAAATATAGAGTATTCGGATTTACTGGATGATTCAGTTTTGTTGCGAACTTAAGTAAGTTTTAGTTTGAAACTTAAAATATTTTTTTTGAAGGATGCTTAAAGGCGATTGTAGTTGTGGTTGAGGTTCCCTAAGATTTGAAGGAACTGAACCTTAAGAAAATTTCACGAGAAACCCTTGTACGCCTTAATGCTATTATAGTTAAGGCTACGTCTAATTGCAGTCATATATTTTAACTTCATTTCACAAAAAAGTAGAAAATAAGTTCGATCATATACAACGTTATTATTATGACATTTATAACGACCCTCTTTTATCGGCTTCAAAAGTACAAAAGCCGTCAAATATGAGCGTGACCCGTACTACAAGGGGTTCATACCATCAAATACTCGTATTTTATTTACATGACTGCAAAAAAGAAGAAAAACATTCAACCGAATAGAATAGAATATTGTGAATTTAAGTTATACAACATATTATATTATGTTAGCTTTCCCGAAGTTTTAGGCAAACTTCTAGTAACCCGGCATTTTCGTTTTTTCGTAAATCTACTTTTTAGGTGGAATGGGAAACGAGCTTCGTTTCAAACTTTATCAGCAATAGCTCTAAAATTATATATCTTAGACCAAAGTTTGAATAAAGTCTTTAAATCATATTTCATATTTATTGGGTTGGCACGAAAGTAATGAGACACTCTAGAAAACTCTACTCATGTTGTATTTCTAATCAATTGTTTTCGACCATATTCTAGTAGGTTATAGAACATTCTAGGTACTTCAGTCCCAGGGGTATATAAAGTTAGTCAGTTTGAAGAAAAATGGATGAGCGACAAGTTCGAACTCTATACCTTTACGAGTATTTGTTAGGCCATAGTGCGCGAGCTGCGGCAGACAACATCAACACTGCATTTGGCTCAGATACTACAAGTCACGCAACAGTGTCTCGTTGGTTCAAACGCTTCAGTACAGGAGACTGAAGCCTCGAAAGTCAGCCTCGCTCGGGACGACCACCAGCTTTCGACAATGATGATTTGCGCCGTGAACTGCAACAGAAGCAGGGTGCAAGCACTCGTGAATTAGCGACAAAACTCCACTGCAGCTATCACGCACCGATATATCACCAGAAATTATAAGAAATGCCATTGAAAATTTTTATGTACGTCTAGGAATCTGCCAAGATTGTAATGGAGAACATTTTGGGCACAGATTGTGTGCTATACCTTCATCGGTCCTTGCCTTAACTGGCCGGGATCTTTCTCCTTGCCTTAACTGGCCGGGAATTTTCTCCTTGCCTTAACTGGCCGGGATCTTTCTCCCGCTGCAAAAACAACTTTGATCTTGAAATGACCCCGGGAGTTATGGTAAAGGTCATGGTCAAGGTCACATTTGAACGTAAAATGTTATGCTCTTTCCAAATCTGCAATAAAAAAAGGGGGTTCCCATTTGAAAAAAATTGACCTTGAAACAACCTTGAAGGTCAAGGTCAAATCCAAGGTCACCATTGAATAACCAGGGGTAAATCCTACAACTTTTGTGTTTACCATTTTTTGAAATAATGAGTTCCTTCGAAGTTATGAAGTGTTTACGCTGCAAAAACAACTTTGACCTTGAAATAACCCCGAGGTCATTGTAAAGGTCATGGTCAAGGTCATATTTGAACGTAAAATTTTACGCTCTTTCCAAATCCGCAATAAAAAAAGGGGGTTCCCATTTGAAAAAAAATTTGAACTTGAAACAACCTTGAAGGTCACGGTCAAGGTCAAATCCAAGGTCACTATTGAATAGCCAGGGAAAAATCCTAAAACTTTTGTATTTATCATTTTTCAAAAAAATCAATTCCTTCAAATTTATTCATAGGTTTCCATACTTTTGGGACACCCAGTATATGTATAAAAGAAGCTGCAATAAGAATAAAATCGATCGGATGATTTGTCTTCGAGTTACAACTGCAGCACATTTGAAAAAAGTAGTTTCGAGAAAAACAATGGCTGTAATTCAAAAACTATTTGAGTAACACTTGAAATGTTAGTATGTTATTTGGAAAGGTATCTTCCGAAAAATGTCATAATTTCACACTAGTGGTGCCCCTTTAACTGCTCAGAACAAGTTTTCTGGTATCGCATTTCTTAGAAGTGTTTGTTATATGTTGTCACTGATGACATGCACTTAAATAGAGACCAAAGAACATTGCAGTAGCACGGTCCGACTATTTGGTATATAGTTTTTTACGAAGTTCATAAATTTCTTCCGTCAATGATTTACTTCTTTTATGAGAACGAATTACCCTTGGTGGGAAAATTTGTAATATCACCCCCAAACTAGTAAAAAATATTGTACTAACAATGAATAATAAACGCCTCGTGTTGTACGCCACTTTCAATCGATTTTCATGCAAAAGTAAAACTAGCAACATTATTGTGTGCAGTCAGCAGGCCGCTATCAATTGTGGTGATCTCCAGTTCTTGGACACGTGAAGTAAAAAGCGATCTTTCTCCCATCTAGTACCACTACGACTGGCATCTTTTAATCCTGCAAGCGACAAACATAAAGTGCCCGCGTGGGCTAAAGTTATTCCGCCATGTCTTAATAATGTTCTGTCTCAGCGCATTTAAATCGCCCTAAACTTGGGAAGGGGAATAAAAAGCGTGTACCAACAAATTTCCTAACAAAAGATTACTCCTCGGCAGAGATATAGCAATCAGTAGATTGCCATGCCTAACGACGTCTTTTTGCTGGGCTTAGATGTGGAGAGTAGCCTGCATCGCTTCGCGACGCCAAAGTGTTTACAGATCATAGTTTATATGCATTTAATAGTTTTTTCGCGAAATTTATTATGTTGTGCCGCGGATATTTATGAGACGTACTTTGAGTCGGTGGACAAGCCCGGCTGGCCTATGGCATTTGATCTAGTCAAAAGTTTGATGCCGCTCTGCAGATACTACATATACGTCGTTGGACGGTGCTAGACTAGATGAGGTTCGGCCGTCACCATAAATCATCCTAAGCCGATAGCAGGTCATGTTTTGTATGGCTTTATTAATTTTATTACTTCGGCATTAAGCTAACATATAAGTTATAAAAGGGCGGCATATTACTTTTATTAGTCGTTCTCGTCTTCTTTTATTTGCTAAGATTTATGGTTTCTGTATTGTTAATAAATTCTTTTTTTCCGGCCACAATAGATTGTCAGAATAAATGTCCTCAAATACCGTGGGACCCTTTACACTCTCATTTCCTATGCCACCGCGAAGTCATCGCTGTTTTAGTTCGATAAAAGAGGTTCTGCACCGGCACTTTGATAGGTTAGGACATTACATTCCACTGAATACCGTAAAGCCAGAGTGAAAACACGGTGCATTGCGATGGTATCAGAGGTCCACTTGGCCCCAGTAAAGACCTCTGCCGTTTATTTTTTGCATCAATTGTTCCAATTTAGATAGCATCCGCCTGGCGAAATGCCAAAGCCTCTGTTGCTCGGAGAAAACTGGAAATCTCTTGAATTTATATTCGTACCCAAGGGATATCACGCGTGCCTCATTGATCCATGAAGACTTAGTCAGCTCGGATGTCAGTGATCTAGGTAGTTTCGTAACATCGCTACATCCTCGGGATGCTTTGCGGCCAGCATGACTTATCTATTGTACGACGATGTTCCAACTCAATTTTCTTATAAACACCTTCGAGGCTTTCCATTAAATTGGTACGAAGTCATATCTCATAAATCGCAAAAGTTGCTTTTCCATTGGGAGTAGCGCATTTTTTTGCTCAAAGTAATGAGACAAATCTAATTGGTAAAATATTGAAAAATGGCCACTGTCAAACAGGAGGTCTAAGGCATCAAGTCACAGAAAGTAATGAAGGACGTGGTGAACAACATTTTTCCATCTGCTTGAAAAGCGGAGTACGGAAATGCGATCGCCGAGCGTAAAATAAAACAGGAAAATTTATCTCCGACTGGCAGAGATAAAGCCAACGAGATTTATGTTCTAAGCAATGCCAGACTCTACTCGAGTGGTTCCTGAGAAATAAATTTTCACGCCTTCAGTTTTTCTTGCTGAAACCTAGGACGGTAATTTGTCACGATGCTTAATCTGATCAGATTTTTTATTAAAGAAAATACTTTTCAAGTTTCCGAAGAATTCAGTATAACCTAAATGAATAAAAAATCTTTTTTTTCACCAATTGTTATCAGTAGCTGCTATATAAGGAAAGTCACAGATTAGGGAGATTTAAATTTTATACAAAGCTTCTCCGAAAACCATTGTCAAAACGATAACACAGGTTTACAAAAAATAAAAAGTTGATGTTCTTTTAACCAGACCATTTCATTTTTATGTAAATCGACGCCCTGAATCCGAATCCGAGGTCCGTTAACATCCATCATGTCAGGTTCAAGGTCATTCCAAGGTCAAATTGAGAAAAACCCACTAAAAAAGTCTGAAAAAGAAAACTTATAGGTTTTTGGGGTTGCTGATCCAAATTCGTGATTTGCTTAACCTACCAAGGTCAGTCAGAGGTCGTTTCAAGGGAAATTTAAGAAAAATCCACTAATTAAATCTGAAAAAAAAGATTTATAGGTGTTTGGGGTCGCTGAATCCGAATTCGTGATTTGCCTAACCCGCCAGAGTCAGCCAGAGGTAGTTTTTATATTATAATTTAACACATATAAGGATAAACAGATTCTTGTAAATGTACATTAAATGCATTGTAACATACTGCAGGCATGCGTATAAATTTAAGACCACCTGTGTTTTTCATGCAAGTTACAAATTTTGATCCTCATTATTTCTACAGATTTTCAGGAAGGAAAACACTTTTTGGCAGAATTATTTATCAAATGTTCTTTATTACTGTTGGGTATTTCCGGGCGGTAGCGAATAATAGACGGTGTTCTCACTTCAAGCTTTATTTCATTGTTTAGACTTAGACATTTAGGCTAGGCGTGGTTGACTAATAGCCGGTGCAACTGATACTGACTGACTGGTCGCTCTTTGCATCTATACCTCGTATAGACGTAGAAGAGGCGTGAGTAGGGAAGAATGAAGACTCTCTTCTGTTTACTGTGATGTAAAGAGAAAGAGGCTGCTAGGATATAACATCATCTTCCCCCATAAGCAAATTTCAAAATCCAAATCGTTCAGGTGGTCTTCTGCTTCTTGTAGACCTTCGTAGTTGTGGCATCTCCGATTGGTTAGGTGCCTCTTGTGGTACAGACATCGTTGGTGCTGAAATCGTCTTGTCCAGGGCGGTGGGCTGCTTTTCACTCAAGGTCGCAGGGCTTTGAATAAATTTATGGTCTCCTTCTTTGGCATTAGGGGTTCTCGGTTCCCTCGGTGGGCTAAGTTTCTGTGCTTCAACTTTTGTCATGTCAATGTTTGTCGTTTGGTCAGTTAGTTCAAGTCTGTCTGTTAGTAGGTTATCATTGCGTTTTGGGGTTATTGTTTCGGGTTTTATTTCATTCGGTGTTTCTGAGGGTCCTGGCCTTAATTGGTCTATGTGGCGCAGATGTTTCTCATTCCCGATTTGAATAAGATAGTGTAAGGCTCCTTTCTTGTCGTATACTACTCCAGTCCTCCACTTGCAGCATTTATTGTTATAAAACCTAGCTGTGACAAAGTCACCAATATTAAATTCTCGAGTCTTGGGTTTTTCCTCTCTCTTAGCTGCTAACTTGTCGTGTGCCTTACGTGTGACTAGATCTATTCTAGTTCGCATTGGCCGATTGAACATCAATTCAGCGGGGCTGACTCCGGTTGTGGAGTTTGGGACTTTTCTATATTGCATTAATACTCTACACAGTTTTGCATGAATGTCGCCTTTTTCATGAATCATGCTTCTCAGTCCTTGCTTTACGGTGTGTACATATCTTTCTGCCTGTCCGTTCGTGGCAGGATGGTACGGAGCTGAACATTTGTGGGTAATTCCGTTTGATTTCAAAAATGTCTCAAATTCGGAAGATCGGAATTGCGGGCCATTGTCAGATACTAGGACTAAAGGTAGTCCGTAGCGTGCAAAAATTTCTCTAAGTATTTGAATGGTTTTGTCAGTTGTTGCTGATTTAGTTGGAATTGCTTCAACCCACTTAGAGTGCGCATCAACTATCACTAAGAAGTAGGTTTCCATGAAAGGACCAGCGTAGTCAATATGGATCCTTTGCCATGGCTGTTGAGGGTAATCCCATGGGTGAAAGGTTATCTTTGGTGGGTCGGCTCTGTATTTCGAACAATTGTAGCATTGTCGAGAAAGATTTTCAATGTCTTTATCGATTCCTCGCCACCATACGTAGCTCCTTGCCAAAGCTTTCATTTTGACAATTCCAGTGTGAGCAATGTGTAGTTCGTCCAGAATTCGATTACGTAGCACCTTTGGAATTAGAATTCGTATGCCGTAATATACGCATCCATCTTGTAATGTAAAATTAGAGGCTGACTCACCAAATGGTAGTGGTGTCCCATTTCGTAGTGCTAGATAGTACTTCCGACACTCCTCGTCTTGTGCTGTTTCCCTCTTAATTTCGTCATGTGTCACTGGTAGTGTATTGATCAGACTTAGGTGGAATACTGCAGCATGGTCCAGTTCCTCATCAACTGTTGATTTGAGTGGAAACCTCGATAGGAAGTCAGCGTTGCCATGATCTTTCGTATTTCGGTACTGTATATCGTAGTTAAATCCTGACATAAAATTTGCATAGTGTAGAAGTCGTAATGCTGAAGTTGCTGGAAGAGTTTTATTCGGATGCAGAATACTAATAAGGGGTTTGTGATCCGTCACTAATGTTATTTTCCGACCGTAGCAATATTGGAAAAATTTCCGGAGTCCCCAAACTATTGATGTGGCCTCTTTATCTATTTGCGAATAGTTCATTTCGGAACGTGTCAATGACCGGGATGCGAATGCAATGGGTCGTTCTACACCGTTGGGTAAAATGTGCGAAATTACCGCTCCCAGGCCATTTGGTGAGGCGTCTGTAGCTAAAATGAGGGGTAATTCTGGCGAATAGGGCATTAATGTTTTTGCACTGGTTATTTCTTCCTTTAAACTATGAAAGATTTTGTCGCATTCCTTTGTCCACAAAAAAGGAGTTTCTTTTTTCAGCAAGTTGTTTAATGGCCTTAGTTTTGCCGCGAGATTCGGCAAAAACTTCTGATAGTAGTTAATCAGCCCTAAAAATGTCCTGAGTTCAGACACATTTGTAGGCCGACGACACTTTGTAATGGCTGTAACTCGTTCAGGCATTGGGCGGATACCGCGAGCATCAATTACGTGTCCTAAGTAAGTAATTGAATCCAACAAGAATTGGCATTTTGGCTTGTTTATGTGTAGATCGTATTTGTGTAGTCTTTCAAGAACAGCTTCGAGGTTACGAAGAAGTTCTCGATAGGTACGCCCTTGAACCATGATATCATCGAAAAAGCATGAAATACCTTCCAAATCGAGTAAAATGCTGTCCATAAACCTTTGCCAACAGTTGGGTGCGATTTTAACCCCGAACATAAGCCGCTTAACCTTGTAGTTACCTAGATGTGTACTAATAGCTTGTAGCTGGGCACTTTTATCGTCAACACACATGTGCAAGTACGCTTGATGCACGTCGAGTGTACAAAAATATCGGCCGCCGCTCATTTTCGCGAATATATCGTCTACTCTCGGAATTGGGTAGTTATCATCGCAGATTACGCGATTTATTGTAGCTTTGTAATCCGCACAAAGTCTTAGCTTACCATTCTTTTTGATTACGGGTACTATAGGAGTTCCCCAGGGTGCATAGTCAGTCTTCTCGATAATACCGCATTCTTCGAGGCGAGCTAATTCCTCTTCAATTTGTTTCCGTAATGAGTATGGCACCGGACGTGGCCTATGAAATATTGGGTTTGTATGATGGTCTTTCAACTTAAGCGAGCATTGGAATTCAGGAATAGTACCTACCGTGTCCGAAAATGTAGTTTCGTATTTTTGTATCAGTTTCCCTATTTCCTTACGGCACTGAGACTCTGGAATATCTAGTGTTTTTGCCGTTTGTAATTGGTGAAGTCGTTGTATAGGGTCTAACCACCCAAAAGATCTGACTATATCTCGTCCCATAATTGGAGATACCTTTTCTTTTAGCACGTGTATTCTGCCTTGCACAGCCTTATCCCCGTACTGGATTGTAGCAGTGCAAATTCTTAGCGGTGTGAGTAGTTCGCCCGTGTAAGTTTTTAGGTTTATTGTGGGTTTTGACAGGCGTTTGTCTGGGCACAGTTTTTCAAAATCCCTCACTGACATCGTCGAAACGGCAGCGCCCGTGTCAAATTCCATCACAAAAGCCTTTTTATTTACAAGAACTTTTAAGAGGATTTTCTTGTCACCGTTTTCCCTGTCGAAGGAATTGCAGTGTGCGATGTTGTTGATGAAATATAATCCATCATCGCTAACATTTTCGCGTGAAAGATTCTGAACAACAAGAGATCTGTCGTCACTGCCGCTACAGTTAGGACTTGCGCGTATGTAGTGAAGATCGGCCGGTTTGCTCATGCACACACTTTTAACATGCCCGTGCTTTTGGCACTTTGAACACTGTAAATTCTTCTCGGTACACTTGTTTGCCTTATGATTAGGTTTACCGCACCGAAAACACTTTAATGCAGAGGCTTTGTTTGTAGGAGTCTTGTAGCTCTTTGCTGTCGACCTTCTCTTTGGGGTTTGGTCATACCGGGTGCTCGTTAGTCGATCCTTCGATTGATTTAATGCATGTATAGGGTGCGACGTACTTCGCATCTCCCTACTCTCTTGCTTTGAAGCTTCGATTGACAGGGCTAGCTTTACCGTATCATCGAATTTGGTAGCTGCTTCCTGCTGTAAGAGACGTTCGCGTATGTCACTGTCTCTGACTCCTCGTATGAACTGCGAGCGTAAATGCGTGCTGATCGTTGACTTCTTGCAGTGCTCACATGTAAAATTGCAAAGCGCAGCTAACTTTTTCAATTCAGCTTGGTATGTGGTAATGCTCTCCCCCTCATGTTGCGTTCGAAGAGAGAATTTGTGCTGCTCCGCTACTTCGCTCGGCTTCGGACAAAAATGTTTTTTTAGGAGTTCCGTTAGTTCTTTGAATTTTTTTGTTTTAGGTAAATCAGGCGCCGTAAGGGAAGTTAATGTTTGGTAGATTTTCGGCCCTACACAATTTATAAGAATTCGAGTACATGCTGTATCGCCCTCTTCGGTGCTGTCCGTTATGTTCCTTAAGTCGAGGTAGTTCTCTACTCGTTGCAAATAGCACTCGAATGACTCGTTGGTTTCATCAAACGGTTGAAGCTGAATACCGCGTGAATCGTTTTTGGGGCCCAATTGTGTTCTTTGTAACAGCTCAAGAACAGTTGTAATTTTCTCGATTGCCTGCTCCATTTATAATTTTTTTTTATGTAGAAAAATGATACCGTAATGTACGTTCGTAATGTAGAAAACGCAATGATACCGTAGTGTAACGTTCGTAACAGTCGCGTATAGATTGTATGTATGTAATTGTATGTTCTGTTACCTTAGCCTTTGTAAAGATGTCCTCGTTTTCCTTAAGTTTTTCTTTTATCCTCGTCGCCAGTTGTTGGGTATTTCCGGGCGGTAGCGAATAATAGACGGTGTTCTCACTTCAAGCTTTATTTCATTGTTTAGACTTAGACATTTAGGCTAGGCGTGGTTGACTAATAGCCGGTGCAACTGATACTGACTGACTGGTCGCTCTTTGCATCTATACCTCGTATAGACGTAGAAGAGGCGTGAGTAGGGAAGAATGAAGACTCTCTTCTGTTTACTGTGATGTAAAGAGAAAGAGGCTGCTAGGATATAACAATTACTTTACAAGAAATTTAAATAATTGTCTTGGGGTATCCGCGTATAACAATAACACCATCGGTCAGCCTTAAAAGTAAAATTGCTTTGCTTGTATACAAGCCTCAACTCTCTTTGGCATAGATGCCACCAAATTTTAAATGGCTGCCATAGGGATATTTTTCCACTCTTCCTGTGACATTTGCGCCAGTTCATTAGTGTTTCTTGGCCCTTTTTTGGAAATTCAGTCGCCCAGCATCTTCCAGACATTGTGTATTATATTAAGGTCGGGGCTACAGGCGGGCCAGGGCATGACGTAGACATTATTGTCCCTCAAAAATGCTGATGTTTTCTTGCCACATGTGGACGAGCATTATCTTGTTGAAACACTGACCTTCTTAAAGGCATTTCGTCTTCGGCAACATGTTCGTCCTTAAGATTGCGAAGTATTTTTCTTGGTTTACTGATCCGTTAATGATCACTAAATTTGTGAGACCATAACCAGAAATTCCTCCCCAGACCATTACTTTGCTTCCTCTGCTTTGACGCTGTGTGTGTACGTGGCATGGAGAAAATTATGGACCTTAACATGGCGATTAGGGAACAATTGAAAGCAGCTTTCTTTTGTAAAAAGAACACGGTGCCATTCCTGAATATCCCAGTTTCTTCGGCTTTAGCATCAAAACAGCCTTGCGGTAGCATGTCTTCGGAACAGGAGCGGTTTTTTAACAGTACTGCGGGATTTTAAATTTATATCGCAAAGAATTCTTCGAATATGACCAGCAGATTTGAGACCGCAGCACTACTTGCACGACGGTCTTCGTTAACAACTTTAATAAGAGCCCTTTTTACTCGTGCACTAACTTTTTCCTTTGGTCCCCCTTTGCCTATATCATTCACAACTTTCGATGTGTCTTTTAATTGTTTGAAGGACACAGGTCTTGCTTATTGCAACTGGTTAGCACGCTGCGACAAACCTTTATTGTGAAGTGCGATCACCTGTAAATTAGAAAGGTGCTTGATTGGAATCTTGACTAGTGTAAAGACTGGAAAACCAAATTACCTGCCACAACTTCATTTCGTCTACTGATTTTTTTCCCATTTTAAAAATTTCCGTTATTTACCAAAAAATCGAATTTAATGCACCCAGACTGAATACTTTAGCGAACTATCTATGAAGTCTAGTCAAACTTTTTAGGTTTTATTATAACAATATTAGGAATACTACTTTGGACCCAAAGGGCCACAACCCCTACGTAATTTTGAGGGTAAATACTATTTTTCAGCGTATTTTTTATCTGTAAAAATTCCTAAATTATTAGAATTTGAGCCAAAATAATTGGATAAAGTACACTGAGAGAAAATTCTAATAATTTTTACGATTTTTTCAAAGAAAAATTACGGTGCTCTCCCGTAAACTGGACTTAAGTGACAGGCATAGGTAAAAGTACTATGTGCACAAGGTGAAATTACGCTGTGGCACCGTAAAATTTCCGTCTACGAAAAAAAAAAGCACCGTTGGGTAAATTTTGATGTAGATATTTTAATGCATTAGAAAGTAGGATAAGATATTAAATACAAATATTTATATTGTAAAGAAATTCCAATCGAAAATATAATAAAGCATATAAACCCTCTCTGTGAAAGACTTTTGCGGTGAAAAAAATTGCATATGATCTAACTCTTTCGAAGACTTTC
This sequence comes from Dysmachus trigonus, assembly GCA_949715965.1. NCBI lineage: Eukaryota > Metazoa > Arthropoda > Insecta > Diptera > Asilidae > Dysmachus > Dysmachus trigonus. The sequence goes on along the minus strand of OX454321.1, from coordinate 30,401,692 downwards.
GGATAACTGACCTGTCCTACTGCACTCCGATTTGAAGATTCCATGAAACACATGCTTAGCAGTAATAACAAAAATGTCATACTTACAGACTTTCCGTAAGCGACCACGCAGCGAGCAAATTTACTATGAACAACACCCGTAAGCCGTACCAATTTCCGAAAAAATCCGATCGTAAACCCGATGTACTTCGGCTTCTAAATTCAGTAGAAAATTACGTTGTGGCACCATAAAAATTCCTTTATGAACTAGTACAATTTCATGAAGGCTTAGTAAATTTTCCTTGAATCAACAGGAAATTTTTCTTAGCATAAAAATTTACTGTGCTGTACAGTAAAAGTTCCTATGACGTTTCGGAAAAATTCTTGGATGAATAGTAAAAAATACTATGTCAACCGTATTTTATCTGTAATTCCCCCGTAAATTTTCTAGTTACTTGTCACTTAAGTCCGGATTACAGGGGATAGCACCGTAATTTTTATTAGAATTTTCTCTCAGTGTAGATAATTGAAAAATATAGTTGACATGTTTTAGAATATTTGAAAATAATCAATCTTAAGAGGGTGAGCGGGGGTAAGTCACCCCCGACTTGCACCAGAGCTAGATTTTGTCAATAATCTTCAAAAAAATGTTTAAGACACAGTGACTTTTTACACCATGCACATCTTATAAGTGCTACATTTTTACACCCTGGTATTTCGCAGCGAATACTAGATTGTGATCTAAAGGCGAATTCAACTGGATTTTCGAACTTTGCAGGTTTTGCATCTGTATAGGTCATATCAGAGAAAGGTCAAAGTACGGGAACTGCAGAATAATACGTCAGGAATGGGTTCTCGGCAAAAATGTTCCAAACAGAAGTTGTAGGATTATTCCCTGGCTATCTGATGGTGACCTTGGGTTTGGCCTTGACCCTGACCTTCAGGGTCATTTCAGGGTTAAATCCTTTTTTTCAAATTGAAACGCATATTTTTGACGCCGGAAATGAAAAGGAATTACAATATTTCGTCTGGTGTGACCTTGAACGGCCTCCCCTTGGGGGTCCTCCACAAGGTCAAACTACAACAACTTGGGTATCCTTACTTTTCATTTCCGAGAACAAAAGTATGCGTTTTTACTTGATAGACGGACTTGACCTAGAAATGGCCTTGAAGTTCAAAGTCAAGGCCAAACCTAAGGTCACCATCAGATAGCCAGGGAATAATCCTACAACTTCTGTTTGGAACATTTTTGCCGAAAACCCATTCCTGACGAGTTATTCTGCAGTTCCAGTACTTTGACCTTTCTCTGATATGACCTTCAGAAGTCAAATGTTTAAAATTGTCAAGGTCACGCTTGAACTTAAAATTTCTTGCTCTTTTAATTTCCGGGGTCAGAGGTGGGGGTTGCAATTAAAAAAAAAGTCAAATTGACCTTCAGACGACCGAGGTCAAGGTCAAAACTAAGGTCACCGTTTAATTGCCAGGGAAAAATCGTACAACTTTTGTCTAACTCATTTTTCTCTGTGATGCCTAATTTTCAAGTTATTCTGCCGTCCCGGTACTTAATTGCCACGGTGTATTTAAGTTGTTTGGTAGAAGCAACTTTTAAACTATTGAGCGATGCATGAATGCCTTTTTTTTACTCAATACTCTAATATAATAACATATATAAAAATCATTGATATCGGACGGGGACAATCTTGGCAATAGAAATTACGTATTCTTAAGAGGACGCGATCATGTAGTGTCTAAAATTTACTAACATGTCATTTTTAGATTTCTTACGACCATTTTTTATTACTCACTAAATTTAATGAATAATAAAAGCTTTGATAGAAATATTTCAATTGTATGAAATGTACCATTTCAGGGTTTAAGCCTACTAGCTGGCTTCCGTTTTCAACATTTTCTTTCGAATATTAAATTTCATAAGCATAAGATGATACCGTAGGATCGTTTACGACCGAAGCTTAATACCTATGGAAGTCTATTTTATTTTAATATTAAATTGGCAGTAAAATATTTACTTTATTTAAATGGCACAAACGGCAATGAGCGATCGTTCGCCTTATGCCAGTCGCGTGCGCTCATCTTTTGCAATTGGGTCGCTTATATTATAGCCTGGCTACCTAGCAACATTAATAACATCAATGGTCATTAAACTCAAATCGGTTGTTTTCCTGTTATTTCATTTGAATTGTTGGAGGTATGCATGTACCGGGGTAGGAGCGCACTCCTAAATTCAAATAACCAATTACGACGTACCGACTAGTTACCATGTTACCAAAGACGATAAAAATTTACATGAACCTTTCAGTTCGAGCCTCCACAGCTCGATATTGACTCGCGTTTTTTTTTTTTTTAGTTCATTTTCTTGCCGTGATAGTAAAGAAAGTGGAGACATTTTCCCAATTAGATTCACCGCAGTATCTCTAAGCAATTTCGTCGGGCATGCTGCATGGAATCAACGAATCAGAAATAATGGAATCAAGGAGTTCTCTTTCGTACTTTTCGTTCCGAATGATATGCAGATGAGCCTCTAAGAGAAACATTCATATCGGACCTTTATTAGGTCCCTGTCACTTTGATTGCACTTTATGATATCTGCGCCTCTTCATGCTATTCAGATTTTGCAACAGTTCGCCTTCATGCTGTTGTCGGTGAAGTATTTATCACCCCAATCTAACCTAGCGTTAAAATTTACATTTCCAAGCAGTCTAGGACCACACACACCTAGACAACTTTTAATGAACCTGATGAATAGTGACAATTCCACAGTGGATACAATGCTAAAGAATTGTTAAGAATCTGATGTAAATTCACGGATTTCGTTTCCTTGCTGTGACATAAGGCGTTAAAATATCTTAACTTAAAATATCTAACTATGATGATCCGGATTCAGTTGGGATAGAGTGCTTGCCATGCTTTGTGAGTAATCTTCTAAAATCGTGCAACATATTGTGTATCTTCTGTAATCCAATTGAGCGTGGATATAAGCGTCCTTTAATAAGTTTCTTTATTTTGATGGCATGATACGTGTAAATGTGCAATCATGGAACGGAACTATAATACAACAAAACTTGTGTTGCGTTGACAAATGCAATTACTAAGTCAGCAAAAGATAAATCATTTACTATGAGATGGTTAACAGCCGAGGATGTACTCTAGCTTCTCAAGAAGAGAGCCAAAGTTTGAGTTCGACTGCATGAAAATACAAGTGCGTATATCATTTAAATTGTTCGAATTAATCAGATTTCAACTCGAACTACATATACTTCAATTTGACTTGATTCAATCAAGAATCAATCATACAAATAAACATGGGGGAATTAACTGGAACCAAAAGAAAAATCACTACTGCTGTGTCCGCGCAAATATAGATAGACTACACATTATTTCCGTCTTCTTCCTTACTGGCAAATTCTTTACAATGAATGCTTACTAGTGTATTGATTATAATGAATTTGCCGTAAAAAGCAGCTCGACGCAGAAGCTACACCCTAGTAGGAAGTTATTTATCATCAAAATCAGGAAAAATAAAGCTGAATAATTAATACAGCAAAAACATATACAAAAGTGTGGTGTTCCACAAGGATTAGTTTTGGAACCTCTTCTCAATCTGCTCTATATAAATAACATCCATAATATACGAATACACTTAAGATGTAGATATAAGCCATATGCCGATTTCAGTGCCTTATTATATAGAGCCAAAATGAAGACGAATTAATAAGGAAGTTAATGTAAATTAAGTAGACCTCAACACACGAAAAGTAAAAAAAAAAAAAAAAAAAAAACTATGTTAACCCCAGAATGACCCCTCTGAGATAAAATATCTGGCCCTTACTTTGAATAAAAATCTTAACTGGAAATCGCATATATGTATATTACTTAATAAAGAGAATTACAACGATCCCAGGAGCAATTGGCAGAATAGGAAAGCTTAATTATTTTGTCACTGAATTAATATATAATTCGCACATTCTATCACATATTAGATATTTCTTGAATATTTGGTTCCAAATACTACAATATAATTTTGGACACATATAGAGGTCAATAAGCAGAGAATAAAAATGTTGTATCGTCTTCCGTGGGACACACCAGCAAAGGAAGTTTATTTATTGGACTATCAGGTAAATATAGGAGATAATAAATGAAAAGAATATTGAAGCAAGGCAAACATACAGAATCGTCTAATTCCAATTCAAATAAACTGAACGCGTCAAAGTAAAGCTAGCTCCATAAAAGTAAGAAAAAGAGTCCTTCAAAGTAAGTGGTTGCTTACGGATCCTTAGGGGTCGTCTATTAATCACGTGATGTTTTTTAGCAACTTTTTAACCTCAATTCAAATAGGCTGGACGCGTCAAAGTAAAGCTAGCTCTATAAAAGTAAGAAAGACAGACCTTCAAAGTAGGTGGCTACTCACGGATCCTTAGGGGTCGTCTATTAATCACGTGATGTTTTTTAGAAACTTTGGAATGTTGGACGACTTCTTTGCTTGGTGCTTACAGCTGTAATCCATTAAACGATCACTCGCCCACTTTGTAAATTCTTCTTTTGCGGTATATTTTTGTTACGCATCAGAAGAACAAACAATAAAAAGTCTTCAGCTGGTGACGGTATATCCAATTTTGTCCTGCGCAAGATTGCCAGGGACGTTGCTCCTTCTCTGAATTTTTTTTTTAACAATGTATCAATTTGGAATGTTTCCTGAATTGCTGGAAGATTACTGAGGTGGTGCCTGTACCCAAGAGCGGCCTTTCAAGGGAAATAGCGAATTTTAGACCTATCTCTATGTTACCCAACATAGGGAAGGTTTTTGCAAGAATCATACTTTGGGAGGTTGAGGACTTCTGTTTGGAGGAAAAGAATATCCCCAGCACTCAGTTTGGTTTTGAAAGGGAGCACTCCACTGAGCATGCGTTGCTTTTTTTACACAGCGAGGTCACTGATGGACTGAGGGCTGGTGAGTGCATTGTGGCATGCTCCCTGGATCTTCAGAAAGCTTTTGACGAGGGACTGGTGTTCAAGTTAATCAGGCTCAGTTTTCCGCGAAGGGTGGTCTCGTTGATTGGCGGCCTCCTCTCTGAAAGAAGAGGACGTGCTAGGTTGTCAGGGGAGGTATCTGGTCTGGTCTTCCGTATCTGCTCGGGTGTTCCGCAGGAGTCTATTCTGGGCCCTAAACTCTTTAATATTTACATACACAACTTCTCCGTTTCTGTCGGTGGCTCTTAATTCATACAGTACGCGGACGACACTTTCGTCTTTGCTAGAGATGTGAGGCCCTTTGAGGCTTTAGCCATGATTCGTGAGCACATATGCTCGATTTCTGCATACCTGGGGGACTGGGGCATCGCGCTCAATCACTCAAAATGTCAAATGATCTGTTTTCGTAATGCTTACGGCAGAGGCCATTATATGGCGGTGAGAGAGAGTAAGTGTCTTAGTCTGAATATTGATGATCACATCATTCCTTTGTGTAATAGGATCAAATATCTTGGAATACTATTCCATCATAGATTCAAATTCAATTCGCCCGCTCGAGCGGTGTTGGGCAAGGCCAGGCGAATTCTGACTGATTTGAAACCATTAATAAATTGCAAATCAGCAAGAGCTGATACTAAGTTGCTCATGTATAAAACCTTGGTTAGACCTGTGGTAACGTACGCATACCCTATTTGGTTTTCGATTTCTCCTACAGTGGCGCGGGAGCTTCTATAATAGTATTTGAAAGGGTTGTTCTGAGACATTGCATTTCAAAATATCGCCGTCCGGTTGGTAGGTATTATCGTATTTCTGCGTTGTATGAGGAGTCCCGGATTCTTGCCCTAATGTCGTACCTCTGGTTCCTCTCCTCCAGAAGACTTGAAACAAATGGACATCACCCAAACTAATTGATGTTGAGGATGCGGGAAAATAGACGAACCGAGGGGTGGGGGAATGTTACTAATCTTCACCTTTTATCCTACCTTTATCTATATTATAAATTTGCTTAACAAAACACTTTAGTGTTCGTCAGACTATAATATAACAAGATAAATACTAACATAGGCTTTAACAGTTTAAAACTATATGATTTATATTTTTAATTTTCATGTGCAATCTTTATTACCTCATTATCATATTTTAAGAATAATGTATGTATTATATTCCTATCATTAATTCTGAATTCTGCAAATTATGGGCCCTGCTGCATTTTTTGGCCTGAATGTACTACTTTTGTTAGAATTAATCACACAATGAAATATTCTCGGTTCTCTCTATGCCTTGTCTTGCAGTTATTTAGGTTTAGCATAACCTCCGTGTTACTGATACAGCCTTTTAGGTTTGGTAGTGTCGAACACATAAGTTTCTTTGTTAATGTTTAAAAATTAGAATTCAATCTTTGTCAGTTTTTAAAAACTTAAATACACTGATTCTTTATTAGTATACATATAAGAACCTTAACACAAGCTTTGCTATTGGGTGTTAGAATATGATTCCACCCTTTCCCAACAAATGTCGTTTTGAGTATTGCTTACGTGTATGTACTAATAAATGGCAACACTTGTGTTCGATACTACTTTATGTCAGCTGTCAAACGCACTTCTTGACATTTGGTTGAAATATTAACAACAAGAGCTTTTACCTCCTTGAAAAGGTCGGTTTTCGTTCCAAGTAAACACTATTACTGGAAAGTGCTATTACACTATTTTATTGCAAAGAAAAGTGCAGCGGAAACTCTATCTAATACAACTTGTAAGGAATGGTTTCGACGATTTCAAAATAATGATTTTGGCACTGAGGCCAAAGAAATGGAAAGCCACCAAAAAAATTTGAAGATGCTGAATTGAAAGCATTATTGACAGAGGATTCTTGCCAAACTCAGTCAGAATTGTCTGCAGCATTAAATGCTGCAAAGCGTTTAAAAGCAATGGGAATGGTTAAAAAAGTTGGTAACTCGGTTCCATATAAATTGAAAGAAAGAGACATCAAACGTCGAAAAACAATTCTAAAAAATTTTTAAAAATTCAAAATACCATTTTTAAAGGTCTAGGTCCTAGAAAAGAGTCTAAAGAACAAAACCCATTTTCAGTTTTGTCTTTATCTTCTCCAGGAAGACCGCAGGAACTGGTACCAGCTAAAAAGGGACTTTTCGTACAACACCCTCTATTGCCGCAAAACATAACAAAAAAAAAAAAATTTGTCTGTTGTATACTTCGAGGCCTATATATTCAATATATCAAAAAAGTTTTTTGAATAAATGCAATAGGGTTTAAACAAAAAATTCCAAAAAAAGTCGTTTTTTTGTCCATTTCAAATGAGAATGTCCCCTTAAGCCATGCTTGTGCTTGTGCTTATGCTTGTGCATGATCTAAATGTTGTTGTTTGGAATTTATAGCTATTAAAATATTACCGAGATATATGAAACAAAATTGCAAATCTTTGAGAACTTAATGGATAAATCTCTGAAATATTTGTGCTGCATTATAAAGGCCAGATGTCTTCTGTGTAAATTCAAAAAGTCCGAAGTATGTACATTTTGCTGGTTTTTGGAATGTCTTCTGGTTCCACTGGAATTTGATGACATGCTTAATTAAATCTTTAAAGTCTTGATAGCGATCCGGATCGGTACTGTTACAGAATTTAGTCACCACGAAATCCCCATCCACAATTTGTTTTTTTTGTCTTTTTAACCACATATAATGGTCACGACGAACTTTTAGAATACATATCTCCAAATACCTTGATTGAGTAAGAATTCAGGTCCTTTCTTTGTAACCTTTCTCGAGATAGATTGAGTAAGAATTCGGATTCTTTCTTTGGAACCAAAAGTTGAATAGAGATAAATGTAGAACTTTTGAAAATGTAAGAGGGCCATTAGTTTTAATTTGATGCGTTACTGATTGTTTAACCGGATTCGAGAACCCTGAAACAATTGTAATGCTGTGAAATTCTTAAGGTAATTTTTGAATATTTTCATTAATCTGTTAACTGGGGAATTAACTTTTGTGCAACTCGCTTTACGAGGGGACTTTTTTTTTTGCAGTGAGAAATAATATTATCACTACTAAAATAATAAAAGAAAATGGATTTCAGTTATTGATTATATTTATTTCGACAACATTTAAAAATCTGCATGACAAAAAAAAGCCGCTATGCCCATTTGAGTTGTGTTTTTGGTATGACGAAATATTTCGTCATACCCTGTTAACAGGTTAATAGAAGTTTCATCAAAACTGGATAAGTTGCTGAGGCACCTTTGTAAAGCTTAGCATTTGAAGTTAGATTTTTTAATGGATCTAATAAAACTCTATTCGACAAATCCACAATTAATTTTTAGTGAAAGTTTAGCAATGTCAGCTGTTAAAAATTACCGTTGAAAATTTCTTCGTAAGTCTAAATCCAAAGAGAAAATTGTTTTATAATGGGTTATTATTACTGAAGAATTTTCTTCTGATAATTGTAAACCAGTAATTATTAATTTTTTAGCAGAAATTACCGAAATATTTGCTTCGTATCTATCATATAATATTTACTTGTTGATTTGTACATTTTATTTATTTTTTATTACCCGTCGCCATAGATGGCATAGATGATATGCGATTTACTTTTGTTGGTTCTAAATCAGTAAACGACCAAGTTTTTATGAAATTTATTAGCATTATTTCCGAATTTTACCAGTACCAATCTGGATTTTCAGAAATTTGTGAATTTTGTCTGTGTTCATACCTGGAACGATTTAATGAAAAGTTCAATGAACGGCTTAAAAAACGATTTCTAGATTGACGTAATGATCGATAAGGTTTAAGAGATCTGACTTCAAAAGTTAATTCCTGAACTTACTTGGCCAAAGCCAACAATTGAGAAGTTAGATTTGTAAAAAATGATTTATTTCCATTTCCGAAATTTCCTCAGTACACTTCGTTAAATCAGATAGACTACCCGAATTACAAGATAGAATTGATCTCATATTTTCAGGTAATCTTTGCATCCAAAGTGTTTTAGGTACATTATCCCTAAGATTTCGGTTTGAAGATTCACGGTATTTTCGGAAAATTGGAGAAGGATTTCCTAAAACTATATCTCCGAGAAGTCGATCCAAATGTAGCAAAAACAGGTCCACCTAAAGGTATCTCGGTATAAATGGCCTTTAAAATTAAACTTATCAACGTAATCTCTTTGTCCAACAAAACATTTGACAGCAAACAAGCGCAGATATTTTTTACTGCTCTTTGCTCACTTCTGTAATTGAAGCCTCTGGTGGAAGAAGGTGTTAACTCACTTTTTCAGAAAAAAATTTTCTTCCCGCCAAACTATTTTCCGTGGCGCTAAATTTCATTTTGTAATATAAAAATATCATCCATGTGATTTTTATATGGGTTTGCAATTAAACCAAAATGTTACTGAAATAACCGTAGAATTAAAACTTCCAAATAGTTACTCATAATGTGTTCCCGTGAACAGTTTGGTAAAAAGTGAGTTAACACCTTCTTCCACCAGAGGCTTCAATTGTTAAAAAAAACTGGACTCGTGCCTCATCCACCTTTACGCTGTCCAATGATCCAAAATTAAACATTTTCAATACCACAATACAAAAAATTATCAAAACGTAAAATCGAAGTAATTTTAAGAAAGCTCTGTAAATTGCCAGCCTTCATGCATAAGACGGGTAACTGGCCGAATACCAGCAATAAGTTATGACAAGATCGCTTTGACCTCAGAGGTCTAGATTTCACAGTATCAGTGAGCCCATAGTTGAAAGGTGTATGAAATTCGAGCCACCACCGGGGTGGAAGGCGGATGTGCGGTAAAGGAAATTCGCGAAGACTCTTTCGTATTGATCCTATCGGAGCGATAACATTCTTCTCAATGATTATCTTCACGACGTGATATATTAGAGCGTGGCACGAAAGTTTGAGGCTGATCTCATCACTTCACCGTTTGCTCGACGGTTTTGATTTTAATTGTTTCCGTTCCGGAGATGAAAGTTTCATTAGGATCGTCTCCCGGGGTATGACAGTTTTCATAATAAATTTCTCGTGTCCAGAGCAGAGCGCAACAAGCGAAAGACATTTGCATAACCGAGTCTGATGGAGACTAGAGTTAAGGAAAATAAAGACTTAGCGCCTTTAGACAGGAAAATGAAAGTACCTTGGTGAAGATTGAAGATATAAGGGTGTATAAGCAGAAATCATCTTTTACAACTTAATACAGCGATTCATCTGCAAGAAATGAAGTGCTCCTAATCAGTTTATCGTACAAAAGCTGCTGCGACTAAGGTAAGCAATTTTTTTAACTTGCAGTTACATGGAAAAAAATAGTATATATGAATAGGTTCAATATTTGAAAAATAATGGTATAAACGCAAAAACGTAATGTTCGGTACAGTAATTTAATTCTTTTAATGAGTATTTAGTAATTGTCGAACGAACACGAGATTTAACGTTAATACGATTCTAAACAGTAAAGCGGTCAGTGTAGACATGAAATATTTAGCTCAAAATTACCAAGTTGACGAAATCAAAGTTTGGCTTTATGATGAAAATGTTTAGAAGCTATGATTATGAAAGATAGCTTAAATCATGACTAAAGTGCTTAAACTATATTTTGATGGGGCAAGCATACAATTAATTTACGCATAGTGCAGAAAAAAATCATTTGGAAGATGTTTTAAAAAATTCAATTGTATAGTTAATTCATTGAAACACCGAGTGTAATAAAATAATAGAAAACAGAAACTGTAGTTGTTTTAATTCATACAATTTATTATTAAAATCAATCATAAACTTTATTTAAACAATTTATTATTAAAATCAACCACAAACTTTATTCCGATGTAATTGAAGGTAAGTAGCTTACTAAATAACTAGTCCCTGCGCGAGTTATTTTGGATGTGGACCCGTGGGAACATCATGTGGGGTTGTACGGCGTGATATAGTGGATCTATGATTGCACTCTCTGGGGCTTCGTATTAGATACCTGAGTAAACGGCGCACAGTGGACTATTTGACGAATTTTTTTTTTTTCAAAGTATTTATCTACAGAAAAAATTAAGATAGGTATCGACGTAATTCTTTTTTCGAATTGAAGCTGAGACTATGTAGATTACTGGAAAAATAACTGAATAGCTGAAAGAGAAATAAAAACTCTGTAACATAACCTCAAGCTGGAATTTTTTGTGAAAAATAAATAAGTACACACCAGCAAAGAAATTGGTATTGATTTTAAATGCCATATAATTAATTCGATTTACTTTTACCTGCTGATCACAAATCTGAGGTCTTAATTACCCCTCACCGTCAAGTTTTCTGAAAAATTAAGAATTCCCGTGCTCGTATAAACTTTTTTAATGCTTTGAGTCACAAAATTCGAGCTTAAATTAATTGTTACTATAACATACTAACTGAAGGTTTTTGGAGTCGCTGATCATCATTGCCTTCACAAATGTTCTAGAGTATGAGTTTTTTTTATAGATTTTGGTATAGATATTACAAAAACAATTAAATTTTCCTTGAGGGGGTATTCTCATGTGACCACTTCGAAAACTCGATTTTTTTTTCATATTTCGATAGTAAAACCTATCGAAAATATGCTGTGAAAAATTCAGACCGAAATTCCTAGTATTACATAAGTTACAACTCATAGTCGCCGACGCGTCGTAAGCGACTTGTTCTGCTCTTGAAACTTTAAACGCATTTTTCTCGAAACATCATTTTCTAACACTGTCAGGGTCCTAAAAAAAAACTATTCAACCGATTGCTTTGAAATTTATGTAAAACTCCGAACGCATCCTACTGACCAAGCTCTTATAAAGGTTGCCGCTACTGCTGCCCCTTCGGTACAGCCTCGCACGTTTGACTCTACATCCGGCTCTCTCTCTTGCCAACCGACACGCCAGGAGGACGGACGCGCCATCCAACTTTATCCGAAGCATCGTGAATAAACTGGAATTCTATTGTGATCGTGCAGTTTTATTTTATTCTTGCCTCGATCCACCTCTTAAGAGCGATTTACATTTATATGTTCTTCTACTCAGTAATAGTTATCGTCCGTACCAGAATTGCTTATTTTCGAAAATATTTTCTTATTTTTTTTAAACGATTTTTAACAAAAAAAAACAAGATTTTCGTTACTTTTTTTTCTACAGTCCGCCATTTTTTTTTTCAATGAAATTGATTAATTCTGGTAGGGACGATAGCGACAGACCTACTGAACAATAATCCATTCGATTTTTTTTTATTTCGGACAACACGAACAACCCCTATTACCCTGATCAGTGACCTGTTTTTTTTTTTTTTTTTTTTTGTGTTTAATTTAATTAAATTAAAAAAGACATATATAAAAAATGTAAAAAAAGAAAAGAAAAATTTGTTTATACAGTTTAAGATACAAATAAAAACATATATAGAAAAATTAAAGTGATTAAATTTTATTGTCTTATAAAAAAAAATTTCCTAAAAAGAGGTAAAATTTATGCGTTTACATGAGAATATCCCCTTAAATAGTATACAATTCTTAATATAAGGAAGCATTCAGCGGTAATGTTGTTGTCTTTTATTTCTTCTTTGTAAAAATGTCTCTGCGTAAAATTTCTAATTTACTTGAGAAAATGTTAACATTTTCGTGAATTTCGGATATAATGTTGAAAAATTGCAATTCGTGTACAATTTGGTTTACGTAGTCTTCAAGTCTTTTTATTTTGATAGTTATTTTTTCCTGCGTAAGATTAATATGACTACTTATGTTACGTATCTGATCTGACATTAGCTTTTTGATGGACATTTGGTCGTTTAAAGTTTTAATTATTTTTTCCATTGTTTTGTTCTATTACTTCGAAATGATTTTGAATCACTCCTCGGTTACCATCATCCATTATACCTGTCAAGAACTGTAGACCTTTTTCCACAATGTTGTACAATCCTTTTTTTTTACACATTGTGAAATGATACTATTAAAGTCTTCTTTGAGATGTTTAAGATTGTAGAGTAGGGTTGCACGAATTTGTGTTTTTCTTGAAGTTGGATTGTATTTGCTTCGATTTTATTGATACTTTCCTCATAGTGTGTTAAATTTGTTAAATGCATGATTATTTTGTAACTGTAAATGATTTTGAGTTTTGTTTCGCTGAAGAGGATATATCCGTTTCCGGATTGTATTTCATCTATCTCTAGCAATGGTTGACCCAGTAAACAAGATTATGTCAATAGGAGGATGAGAAAAATTATTTCTGGGATGAAGGGGTCTCATTAGTTTGTAAATTGAATGATATAGCGCGGTAGGGTTTTTTTTGTTAACTTTGAAATGTTCATCACCTGAATCTCTTGTTTCGACTTTTTTGTGATATGGCTACACTTTATTTACTCTGTTGAGTTTAAAGTAATTCGAGGGTTTGGCTTTATGTCTCACCCAGTTATAGTGCTTTATTTTCTTTTCTTTATTTCTTAATAGGGTTTGATGTATAGAAAGATATTATATTGTTTCATTTATGAAATTAATGGACTTTTTTCCTGTTGACGAGTGAATTGTTTCGTTATAAACTTTCATAATTTTAATAAGAGAGTCTTCATCTAATGATTTTCTCTGTTCCTTCTCAAAAACATTCAGAATTCTTAAGTTTTCGTCCAGAGTGGCATGGAATCTTTTTATGTCGGAATTGCTATGATGGTGTTGTGTGTATGATTGTTTGGAGTAATGAAGTGAACACTTATCCCTTCATTTTCAAGAATTTGGTGAAAGGGTTTAGCTGGATAAATATGACGATATAGGTTCCCCAATTGTTTTAATATCGTCTTGATGTACAAACACAATTTATGTACATTTCGCGAACAGCTTTCGCTTTGACCTTGAGATATGGGAAAAATAACCGTACGCATGACTATTATTCAAAGTAATATATCTCAAAAACTAATTAAGCTAGAGAAGTGCGAGGCTTTAGGTTACGTTACAGAGTATATCATATAATTTTTTAAACTTTTTAGAATAATTATTTATATAAAAAAATAAATAAATAAATAAATCATAATTTTTTTTTTCGTGTTCTCTGAGACTTACAATCACGAAAATAATATATTTTATGCTCCTTTATGTGCACTATTACTCAAATTGCGTGAGAAAAAAGTTGGTGCAACACTTCGAAAAAAAATAAAATGTTATTCACGCCTTATAGTATACCCACATAACATCACATTTTTTTTTCGAAATGTTGCACCAACTTGTTTTAAAACATAGGTAATTATTTTTAAGAGTTGAAATAATTATTCAAAATTAAATAAAAAACCACCAGTGTTCAATATTTATAATTATCACCACTGTGGTGGGAGTCGACTCATCAAAGGAGTCACGGAAGTTTGTTTTTTAAAAAAAGTAGACTGTGGTTAAAAATAAAATTATTCGGAAGAAAATATTAAAAAACTATAGAAGTAAATTTTAGAATTATCTTTTTCATTTAAAATTAATAATTAAAATTTATAAAAAAATAATATCATTTTAGAAGAAGTTATTTAACTAACAAATTATTTCATTTATAAATAAACTTTTGTAATAAAAACATATAAAGTGTCGTATTAAATAATAAATAAATACATTAAAATTTTGTAATAAAAACATATAAAATATATAAAATATAATCAACTTCAAAGCCCAATATCTCAAGAAATATAGATGTTAGCGATTTGATGTTCAGAACTTTTTTGAAGGAAATTGAATTTCATACAAGTTTGTCATATTCGCTTGTTCTGTACCTTTTGTTATTTACGTGATAGGGGCAAAAAGCGAGAATTTCATGGAAAAATTGGGGTTAGTGACCCGTACTACCTCGCTGGTGGGAGTTAGGGTTACACCGCAATGGACACTTTTGTAGAGCATTCAATTCTGAAGAAATCATACCATTGACCAAGATTATACCATAAAATGCCTCTGAGCTGTAGAGTTTTGAAGAAAAATAATCAAAGGTTACGTGTATTTTATATGAGAAATCTTTGTACGCCTTGGTCCAGTACTTAATATTAATATTAAGGGCTCCAATTTTCAGGGAATTTTTGTTTAGGTATTTGCCGTAAAATTTCGAGGTGGGATTGAAAAAAAAATAGTCGCGAAAAAAAAGCATCCTAACAGAGCATCGGCGACTTTGTTTTCTCTACCGTTCAAATATTCAATATCAAAATTAAATTCTTCCAATTTAATTTTCCACCGTTGTAGCTTCAAATTTGGCTCTTTAAGATTGTGAATCCATTGTAATGATTTATGGTCAGTCCGGAGAGTACATTTTCTGCCGTAAAGTGGTGGAAATATTTAACTGCTCAGACCATTGCGAGAAGTTCCTTCTCGATAGTCGAATACCCATGTTCATCTAAATAGACGTAACAAATTTTCCCGATTAAATCTTTAAATACAGAGTTCATTAGTCATATGTACTAAATGCCGTCTTCCTATCTCTATTTGATGACAACCTTTAGCTAGGTCAAGTGAAGTGAAAAACATATCACGATCTGACTTGTCCAAAATATCCTCTATATTTGGGATAGGGTATTTTTCGTCAATTGTCATGCTGTTAAATTTTATATAATCAATCACGATACGCCACTTTTGCTTGTAATAAAATAATATAAAACAGAAGCTTTAGTTGTTTTAATTCAAACAATTTGTTATTAAAATCAACCACAAAAACTTTATTCAAACAATTTATTATTAAAATGAAACAAAAACTTTATCCCGATCTCATTGAAAGTAAGTAGCTAACTAGTCCCTGCGCGAGTTATTTGGGATGGGGACCCGTGGGAACATCATGATGGTGCTTTACGGCCTGATACAGTGGATCTATGATTGCACTGTCTGGGGCTTTGTATTACATTCCTGAGTAAACGGCGCCAGCGTAAGTCGTGTCAAATGCGTATTTAGCAAATGTGGAGACTTTTTTTATTACTTTATAAGAAGCGTAAGTATATTTGTAGTATGAAATAAAAACGCATATAAAATATTACCTACAATAAAGCTCTAATAGTCCGAGAGCTGACTGCAAAAAACCTAGCCAATAAAGTAACAGGATGAAATGTGTTTTATATGTTAGTACCAACAGTGCTCGTAACAAAATGCATGGTGTGCCTAGGCAGAACTTGTGCACAAATTTGCTATGAGCCTTTTCAGGACGCAAATTTGGGACTGCAACTTTACCTATCGAGTAACAGCTTGAAATTATTTTTAAAATTTAGCATTTACCGAGTTAAACCAAAATATATTGGTGTGCCTCATTAAATCTTGTGCTAATACCTTGGCACACCATTTTTTTTAATTTTTTTTTAGGCACGCTACTGTACCTATCGAGTAACAGCCTCAAACTGCTATCAAATTAAAGTTTAAACATTGTATTATTAGAAAAAAAAAGTGTGCCACGTCTAAGCCTGTGCCAAATATCTGGCACACCACTTTCAATTTTCAGTCTTACAGCCGGACACGAAGAGAGTACGTCATTTCTTCGCTCAGACCAGCTACCCCACCACATCATTTTCCATCCCGCGCATGAGCAGAACATTCTAAATCGTATGGCTAGTCTTAACGATGAAAGAACGTACTCTCTTTTTATACATACTGTTATTAAATTAATAAAAACTTACTCATGTAGAAACACAACATCAGAGTGATCCTAAAGTATGGAAACGGCTAAATAACTTTCGAGGAATGCATTTTGGAGAAAAAAGTTTTAGACAAAAGTCTTAGGAATTTTCCCTGGCTATTCAATGGTGGCCGTAGATATGACCTTGACCATGGCCTTGAAGGTCATTTCAAGGTCAAGTTGATTTTTTTAGATTGGAACCCATGTTTTTGACCACGGAAATGAAAAGAGCGGAAAATTGTACGTCCGACTATGACCTTAACGATGACCTTGAAGGTCATATCAAAGTCAATATAGCTCTTTAAAAGGGAATCTGCATTGTAGTAGGGGAGCCCGGGATGCTAAATTTGGAGTTACTAGAGCGTTATAGGGACCTATTGAATTATGAAGATTAGGTTCTAAAACGAAAAAAACCGATGGATATTAATCTGACGATTAAATAGTGGTGGGTGGCTGTAAAAAGGGGTAAAAAAACAAAACAAAAAAAAGTTATTCGATCACGTCAGATATTGAAAGGGATTAGCAATTGAACTCAAAAAAGTCCCCTATTTCAATGGCTGACGATTTGGACGGGACCAAAACTCATGACTGATTTTTGAAAATGTTAAAAAAACAGTTACCTTGAAATATTCGAGTGCGTCAGATTTTTATACAGAGGGTTCAACTCGATGTCTTAGTCGCCCTAAGTGATAATCTGACAATTATATAAAGGAGTATTGGTAATCTGACAATTTGAAAAATTATTAATGTGAGAGTTTTCAAATAAAATTTTTTTTTTAGTTTCTTTTGTTTATTACGGGATGTAATAAAAAAGATATGTACACACATTTATATATAAAAAATTCAATCATTTATTTATATAAAAGCTTAAAAGTTTTTAAGTTAAAAAGTGCTTTTTTAGACGGAATTAATTAAATAAAATAAAATATGCTTTAGATAAATGATGGGTAAGCAAAATATAATGTGTTTGGTGTGTGGCTGTGGAAAAGGCAGCGTGTAATGTGTTCATAGAAAAGTTTTGTGATAAAAATTTTTTGTGAGGTGCACCCTATAGGAGTGTTCCACTTCTCGCCCCAAATTTTTGTCTTTCCCTCACCTATGCCTTCTTTATTACTACCTATTTCTAGCAGAAATTTCCACTTCGTTCCTGTAACGGTACCAAGGTCGAAAAAAGATAAGGAATAATCGCTCGAGTGTCCCCTTCTGTTAATAGATACTCTTTGGTTGTCAGCATCTGTACGCTCAGCCTTTATCGATGGTTTTAGCTACATCATCCCATGAAAACCGTCAGATTATATGGTTTTCGTGATCCTGATAGAATTTCCTTCAAAATAAAAAAAAATTCAATCGCGCTCGAGTATTTCGAGGTGACGTTTTTGTTTTACAACTTTGTGACTCGCCCATTTCTTTATGCCACGCTCAAATTGTCAGATTATTGAAATATACACTTTTCTGGATGTACCTAACTTACCTGTTCTTAATCTGACGCGCTCGAGTTTTTCTGAGGATCGATTTTTTTTTTACTAATCTGACGGGCTGCCCTCACCGCACTCCCCTGCATTAAGGGTTCATATATGGTACGGGTACATTACAGGGTGCAAGGTTTCTTCCCATATGATTTTCTGACGCGCTCGAGTAAGAAACAAAATCCCCGCTTGGGCTCCCATACTATTGTTACTGCGGATTTGGAAGGAGCAGAAGTTTTGCGTCAAAATGTGACCTTGACAGCAACCTTGACCTTGACCATGACCTCGAAGGTTATCTCAAGGTCAAGATGGTTTTTTGAAGGGCAAACCACGTTTTTGGCCACGGAAATGGTAAGAGCGGAAAATTGTACGTTCCCTTCGAGGTAATGGTCAAGCCCATAATCTTACCATTTCCATTGCCAAAAATATGGTTTCCCCTTCAAAAAAACATCTTGACCTTGATATGACCTTCAAGGTCATGCTCATGGTCAAGGTTGTTGTCAAGGTCACATTTTGACGCAAAACTTCTGCTCTTTCCAAATCCGCAGTAACAATGCAGGTTCCCTTTTAAAGAGCTATATTGACTTTGATATGACCTTCGAGGTCATGGTTAAGGTCATAGTCGGACGTACAATTTTCCGCTCTTTTCATTTCCGTGGTCAAAAATATGGGTTCCAATCTAAAAAAATCAACTTGACCTTGAAATTACCTTCAAGGCCATGGTCAAGATCAAATCTACGGCCACCATTGAATAGCCAGGGAAAATTCCTAAGACTTTTGTCTAAAACTTTTTTCTCCAAAATGCATTCCTCGAAAGTTATTTAGCCGTTTCCATACTTTAGGATCACTCTGATGTTGTGTTTCTACATGAGTAAGTTTTTATTAATTTAATAACAGTATGTATAAAAAAAGAGTACGTTCTTTCATCGTTAAGACTAGCCATACGATTTAGAATGTTCTGCTCATGCGCAGGATGGAAAATGATGTGGTGGGGTAGCTGGTATGAGCGAAGAAATGACGTACTCTCTTCGTGTCCGGCTGTAAGACTGAAAATTGAAAGTGGTGTGCCAGATATTTGGCACAGGCTTAGACATGGCACACTTTTTTTTTCTAATAATACAATGTTTAAACTTTAATTTGATAGCAGTTTGAGGCTGTTACTCGATAGGTACAGTAGCGTGCCTAAAAAAAAATTAAAAAAAATGGTGTGCCAAGGTATTAGCACAAGATTTAATGAGGCACACCAATATATTTTTGTTTAACTCGGTAAATGCAAAATTTTAAAAATAATTTCAAGCTGTTACTCGATAGGTAAAGTTGCAGTCCCAAATTTGCGTCCTGAAAAGGCTCATAGCAAATTTGTGCACAAGTTCTGCCTAGGCACACCATGCATTTTGTTACGAGCACTGTTGGTACTAACATATAAAACACATTTCATCCTGTTACTTTATTGGCTAGGTTTTTTGCAGTCAGCTCTCGGACTATAAGCTAAGCAGGGTACGGAAAAATTCCGTTCGCGAATCAAAAAAATTTAATGCCTCTCTTTCCATTCGTTCGCGAATCGAATCAAATTTATAAAATTCGTGAGCGAATTTTTTGAGAAGAACTTAAAGCTTTCAATTCATCCCTGAGGATGAGTCAAATGAACTTTTTCAGATTTCGTTCGCGAGCGAATATGAGTGGAAAAGAATCATTCTTTTTGGTTCGCTTTCTTCTCGTGCTTTTTGCTGTTCTTTGTTATTGTTGGCGATGCGTCAGCTGTGAGGTAGGTAGGCCAGTCAGTCCTGTAAGCGTGATCTGTTTAGCCACTGATATATGCAAGTTCGGGGTGCAACCAATTATAATTTTAAAAATGGTTCGACGTAAAATTTTTCAATTTTCTAAATACGTCTGCTAAGACAAGGATAGCAAGACGTCGACGTGTTTAGAATGCGGAAAAAAATTAAAAGGACAATTGACTGTCAATATTAAACGTCATTATGAGAATGTTCATAATATTAATTTTAAGGATTCGGAAAGTGGGGAGAATGAGCCTGAAGCATCGACATCGACATCAATAGCTGTGATCTCCCATAGAAGAAAACCTTGACAAATTTTTAGATTTCAAGAAACACAACTAGATGACTGCAGGAAATCCGTCAAAGGAATTTAAATTTAATTTGCAAATGCCTGTAATTGACAACACAACAAGGTGGAATTCCACATTTAAAATGTTAAAGTCCTTATTAAATCTGAAGAGCTACATAGAAAATAACTTTGCTGAGTCAAATTTACCAGAAGTGAATTGGAATTTTGTTACAAATTTCGTAGCAGCATTCAAAACTTTAGCAGACTGCACAAATATACCTGATAGGAGATTTCTATAGAGTTTGGATGTCGTGCGAAGTAGGATTAGAGGAAATACACAATGAAGTAAATATACACGCTACTAAATTATTATTGGCCATGAAAACGCGTAAAAATAGACTTCTGGCTGGAAAATAATGCCTTCATTGCGGCTATTTATTGGGATCCGCGGTTTAATTTTTTAAACACACCATTTCTGAGCGACGATCAAAAGACAACTGCAGTTGTAAGTGTATTTTACTTATTAAAAATAACTGGAATCCTATATTCTATTTCGATTTTCTAAAATTAGTGGTGTAAGCCATTTTTAAAATAAACAGTTCAATTTTTTTGAAATCTATTGAAGTTTAATGAACTTGGAATACACACAAACAAACAAGAATATACATCATCACACACATGCAAAAACACATTCACACAAACATATATGCACACGTTATTACACATATATGCGTACTATACATGAAATCGAACAAACATTTATGCATCCATCCCGAAAATGTAACGCTCATTCCTTTAAACACATAAATGTGTTACTCAAAACTGATTTACTTATATTTTATTTTTAGCGACATTTGCTTAAGACAAATGAGATAATTAAGCGTTTAGCAGGTGAATTGCAAGCTGATCCAAGAAATATATGTTTACCATCACCGACTGAAGGAATCCCTGGACCTTTCTCAAAACTGTAAGCCAAAATGAATTTATTAATCGGACAAACAGCAACATCACGAGAAAGATCAACTAAACAAAAACTGGAAAACCTATGTTACAATGAGAGAGTGCCTTTTGAAACCAATGTATTGGAGTATTGGAGAAATTTAAAATATAAGGATCCAAAACTCGGTCAGTTAGTTGCCGTAGTCTTGGCAGTTCCATCCACGCAAGTGTCAGTAGAAAGAGCCTTTAACGCTCTTTCTACAATTTTGACAAAAACCAGATCAAAATTATCAAGGGAAACTATCAATAATCTTTTGTTAGTGAAATTATACAATAATTTACTTAATCAAATAATTATTAACGAAGATGAAGAAAACTGAAGTAAAGAAATGTTTGAAGAATTTCCTTTAAGTGTAAGCATATTCATTTTTATCCAGTAGAAGATAACATTTTAAAATAGGTGCATATAATCTTTATGTGCAATTGAAGTCCAATATTAAAATATTTTCTTGGTTTGAAACGCATATTTTCATTTTGTATTAATTTATTTATTTTGAAACTACCTTGAGTACAAATGAAATTAATAAAAAATAAATAAAAAAAACTATTGTTATTATTTTAGAATTAACTTTCATTTCCTCTATGTTTTTCTCACCATTTTTGATCATCCGACTTTGATTCAAAAATTTTCCTCCTCGCCTTCTACAGAAAACCCTAGATACTAATTTTCAAATCCATGGAATTTTGTATTTCAATCGCCATCTAGAGTTCCAAACTCTCAAAAGAAAAATCGGAATGAGCAACCCTGAAAACTCTCTCGTAGCAATTTTTAATAAAATATTTGAGGTTTTATGATTTGACTACTATCTTCAATTTCAAAAACTTTCCAATTCTAATTTTCTAAAAAATTTCAACAAAACAAAATGATCTTTTGGCCTCCTAGGGCTTCTTCGATCCCTTCGGGTTTCCTAAGGGGGGCTATCGCACCCGCTCTACAACATAGTGCCAAAAAAAACGTTTGTGTCACATGTCATGTTGCACGTCACATCACGTGCCATTTAATCACATTTTACGGCATGCAGAAAACTCGTCGATGATTTGGAACCGGTCAGCTAAGTTCGAAATATATTTAGAAGCATTAATTTTTATGATAGTTGAAATTTTATTTTTTGCAATTATTTTGACCAGAGTCAAAGAGTTTAATTTTTCCCCATTTTCTACTGCGGTAAAAAACGTGATTTTTTTTAAACTTTATAATAAATTTAAAATTTATGAGTAAAAGTATATGCTTATTATGTTGTTGGGTATCTATAATCGGTTGTATTGAATTTGATTCCCAAATCATTCATTTGCGATAAAGGACCCCGCACATTTTGTATGGAAAAGTGCGTACAGTCAAATCGACTGAAAATTTAGTATGTTGTACTTCAGGACATCCTGATCAAAAGTTCCCATGGGCGCAACTTCAAAAAATGGCCAGTTTTAGAGATACAGGGTGTTTCATTTTAATAGACGTACAGGTATCCCTCGAGATACACGGTACTTGAGTTGCACGATTTTCGAGTTAGACGGAAAAAAATTGCGACGTTCCCTCAAGTTACACGCTATTTGAGTTACACGGTTTTATACCAATTTTCATAAAAAGGGCAAAATAATAAGGATTTATCATATATTCGTCAATGTTAGCTATCTGCGGAATCCTTTCACTTCCTGCTCTTGAAAAGTGGAATATACAGGTCACTAACAGTAGTACTAAATCTGAGTTTCCACTTACACGGTTTCGAGTTACACGGAACCAATTAATCGTGTAACTTGAGGGACACCTGTACTCACATATCTCAAAAACTACGCATCCTAGGAAAAAATGTTTCGCACAAAAGTTATAGAGTACCACAAGGGTTAACTAGCGGTGACCTTGCCTTTGACCTTGAAGTCAAGGATCAAGGTCATTTCAAGGTCAAATCAATTTTTACATAGTGATCCCTACTTCTGACCCCGGAAATGGAAAAAGCGCAACATTTTGCATGAACATGAACAATGAGTATATGTATGTCGCTAATATGTTTAGTTTCTTTAATTATTTCGATTACCAGTGTCTCTTATATTATCAAGTAAAGTGACGCTTGGATATTTGATATGAGGCTGGTGTCGCGCATACCCTAAGAACCACTTGCGACATGTGCACAGCAACCTAATGTTCTCGAACCTGATACACAAGTACAGTAATAACCTCTTATAGGCTCATTATTCTGATCCTCATGAGGTCTATAAGTTATCCATAACTGATACCTTGTCGAATTTCGGAAGCGGGAGTACAGCCGTACCCTGAGGAAACCATTTTCATACCGGTGTTCATCAAATTCAAAAAATTCGGATCCATCGCGTACTAGTTTATCCTGAATATAAGCAGGTGCTAAATTAATCTGATAAATACTGACAGTTAGCTCTTTCAGATATTCGATATCTAATCTTGGAAAATCAAGAACGTGGTTCTCGTTTAACCGATTCCACATTGCATTTCTCCTTGATAGATGTTCTTGTTCTACCCGAAGCCTTACTGTGTTTTCAATGCCCGCTCTTTCACGCATTTGTTGAGCAAGTTCCGGTGTAGCTCCTGCCATTCGTATAATTTCTCGGTACCTGTTGATTATAGCACCTGCAGTTAAATAAAACTCTTAACTTAAAGAAACTAAACATATTAGCGACATACATATACTCATTGTTCATGTTCATGCAAAATGTTGCGCTTTTTCCATTTCCGGGGTCAGAAGTAGGGATCACTATGTAAAAATTGATTTGACCTTAAAATGACCTTGATCCTTGACTTCAAGGTCAAAGGCAAGGTCACCGCTAGTTAACCCTTGTGGTACTCTATAACTTTTGTCCGAAACATTTTTTCCTAGGATACGTAGTTTTCGAGATATGTGAGTATGTCTATTAAAATGAAACACCCTGTATCTCTAAAACTGGCCATTTTTTGAAGTTGCACCCATGGGAACTTTTGATCAGGATGTCCTGAAGTACAACATACTAAATTTTCAGTCGATTTGACTGTACGCACTTTTCCATACAAAATGTGCGGGGTCCTTTGCGAACGAATTAAATTTTCAGTTCTTGAAATTTTCGATTCAATTCGCGAATCGAATTTTACTAGAAAAAGAATCGAATAATAAAATTCGTGAGCGAATCAAAAAATCTAATTCGCGTGCGATCCATTCGCAAACGAACGAATCAAATTTTTTGATTCTCCGTACCCTGTCTCTAACGCCATAACCATTTCGGGAACGTTAATGATATGACCGTTCGCGACATGACGTTTTCAAATAAAAATGTGCTTTAAAGTTAGATAGCATCCGCTACGTTTCAATCCGCACCGATCAGTAGGTATCAGTGGCGTGGGGTCCATATAACACGATTCCTACCGGCTTCCCTTTTGGGAACTCATCCTATTCCCGTAAATTTAAAACTTGTTCTATGCCTGTAAAATTCCTGGAAAGCGCTCCCAAAATTCATCTCGTAAAGAAAACATAGCAAAACAAGTGTTACAACCAAAAACAACCATGATCTGTTGTTGCACTACGATGGAACCTTCCCTCGCACCGTAGCAGGTTCTATCAAGGGGTTGCATCGGGTATGAAGCGCTCGCTCGCTGCTTCTGTAAGCCGGTCATTTTACGGCTTACTCAAGCCCACACTTTTCTCCACGAGTAACAAAGAAATCGTGTGTGATATCCTTTGCTCACTCAAAGCAAATCCTATAAGAAAATAACACGATAGAAACCGGCTTCTCGGCTGTTTTTGTTTTGCACAAGTTGAAACTCGGGTCACTTCGGCGGGTGGTTGTTTATTTCTTAGAATGTCAGCTGATTCGTGTCTTCTCTATGAACGGGTGTGAGTGTGTGGTGCTCTCTTATTATCCCTATAATACGGTAGAAAGCGGCTTCTCGGGTGAGTGGGGTTGGTTGGGGTGGGTTTGGTTATTCATTTTTTTTTCATAAACAATATTCAGCTGACTGTAAATTTCTTTGATACTGAAGGGGCTGTGAATTGTAGGAGTGAATGCTCCCTTATTTCACAAGAACACGGCAGAAGTCGTCTTCTCGGAAGGGAGGGGTGTTGTGGTTTTGTTTATTATATTTTAATAAAAAAATTGTTAACTTGTGTCTCTTTTTGCCTTGGTGTTCAACGGATTGTGACTTATGAGTGTGGTGTGGTGCTATTTTATTACCTCTCGATAACACGATAGAATCCGGCTTCTCCGGTTTTTTCGTTAGGTTCGGCTATTCGGATGACGATTATTTATTTGTTTCAATTTGTCAGTTGAAGGATTTGTCGTGCATGTTTGATTTAAAGTGAAGTGTAATTGTACTTTAATATATAGAATTTAATTGTGAAAAGCTGGTGAGAATTTTGTAAGGTCTAGGTGGTCTGTTGTAGGACATTTTAGTAGCTTTTTATTTATATCTTGTTCTAGATAATTATCTAGATCGTAGATTAGTTTTGGAGTACACCTATCCCCCGATTTACACGGTACTCGATTTACACGATTTCACTTTTACACGGTTTTTAAAATATGAAATTTAAAAAAAAAAAATTTCCACACATTTTTTAATTCCGTTCGATAAGAGGAGAAGGTTTCGAAGATTTTGTTGAGGCAGATGTTGTAGAACTAATGGTGGACAAAGAACTAGAGGAGAATAATTTAGTTGACATGGTTAATGGAACAAATACTCGTGATAGTGATCCTGATGAAGAGGAGTCCGACCCAGTAGCGTTCACAGCAAAAGTTATCCGTGAAGGACTTGGATTAGGGCGAAAATTGGGTAATCATTTTGTACAAAATGACCCAAATGTTGAACGAGCTCTCCTATTTCAGCGAAATATTAATTTTATTTCAAAAACGAAAAATCTTTTTTATTTAAAATTTAAACATATGAAAGTAAAGTACTTAAAGTACTTGTAAAAAAATTTTCAGCCAAAAATATTGAAAATTTTCCATTTTCCAGCCGTTTTTCGCCGTCAACCTTTTTTTTTTGCGGTGGACACGATTTCTCGAAAATAAATTGACCGATTTGGTTGAAACTTTGCACAGTTATTCTTTATAGTATTGTTTCGTGATTGAACGAAGGAATTTTCATTCGGTCAAGTCGTTCTTGTTTTATACGAAAAAGACCTTTTAAAAATGATGAGAATCGGAAAAACGCATAAAAATTTGAGACGAAAATTGATTCGAACTCATGTCAAAATGTCAAATTTAATTTTTTTTTTCAATTCCTTCGTTCAATCACGAGCCAAGGGCATAAACTACAAGAAAATTTTTGAATTTTTGATTTCAGATGAATCCACACCGAAATATCATGTCCACCACAAAAAAAAAGGTTGACGACGAAAAACGGCTGGAAAATGGAAACTTTTCAATACTTTTGGCTGAAAATTTTTTTACAAGTACTTTAAGTACTTTACTTCCATATTTTTAAATTTTAAATAAAAAGGATTTTTCGATTTTGAAATAAAATTTTTTAAAGAAGTCGTTTTTTTTATACTTTTAAGACCCATGTAACCCCTTAATAAATGCTTAACTCAATATGAGGAGGTCTATAAGGATTTGACCAAAAACCAAACACAATTGTTAATTATGGATTTCATTACCAAGGTTCAGCGATCTGAAATTGCTTCTTATTCATCTAACAACGAAAGTGAATTGCACCAAATACTATCGAGTGATGAAAGTGAGATCATAGTAAACAGAAAGAAAAAACGAAGAGTCTATGAAAGTGATAGCAGTACATAATGAAATTTGTGGTTCAATTTTTTAATTTATATTTCTTGTTTCTACACGTAAAATGAATTATATACACTATTATTATTTTTATGTTTTTTAAGATGTATTTAGTTTTATTTTACTTTGAACTAAATAACTGAATTATGCACATTTAGTTTATTTTCGATTTACACGGTTTTACGTATAAAAATCATCGATTTCGATTTACACGGTTTTCTCTGAAACCTATCTTCCGTGTAAATCGGGGGATAGGTGTATAAGTAAGATTAATTATATTTCATATCAAGTTTTCACAGTTTTTGTTAACCGCTTTAGTTTGGTTGCACGATACACGCGACTATAACGGTTTTTTTCAAAGCCACTTATATTATTCTTGAAGTTCATTGTATATATGTCCATATTTATTCATAATATTCATATAGCACTTAACTTCCAGTGACTTTAAGTATGATAGAAGTGGCCGACTAAATTCGACAAGAATACTCGCAGTCACTGTTGAACACATTTTGTAATATCTGACTTCATTTGGTAAGTTTTTTTTCGCTATTAAGTTTCTGATTTTTGCACCGGCTTACCTTCTCAAAAATTTCACCCCACGCCACTGGTAGGTATTACCTACTCCGATCCATTCCACCCAGTTGGACAGATAAATAAAATAATTCCGCTCCGATCCGTTATTTGGCAGCTGTTTGGATTGGTTGTATGTTATAAAAGTTGGTTAAAAATTGGAAGAATTGCGGATGATTTATTTCTAATCTCCTCTATAAAATTAAAGTAAAGTACAACTATTGATCTAGAATTTGAGAATATTTCATTACAACATTTACATACATATTTTTTTAAATCAATAATAACGCATTCTCGCGTCTTAATTAACCATAACACTATTTTCTTTTTAATGAATATAAATCTATTATTTAATCAGATCAAATTGTGGATTATACCTACTGGTAAAACCACGTAAAAAATGCGCCAAGCACTCTATTTTGAAGATGGTGCGGAAAAGAGTACATATCATGAGTTTTGCAATTTTTTAAATCGCGACAATTCACGAAAAAAGGGAAAAGGGGTAGGAATCCTTTTTGCAGAGAATCGCACTCTCTATAAATTTTACAAGAAAAATTTTTAGGAATCAAAAAGTAATTTAAAAAATTTAAAACCAACTTCAAAACAAAAACGAAATAAAGAAAGAAGGAAATGAAAAGGGAAAAATAATAAGTTTTATCTTATACCTATATAAAAAAAAAAAATTTAAAACTAAGATCAAAAGTAGGTACGCCAACATTAGGAAGAAAGTTTAGTCATGATGCGCGGCAATTTTGCGAGTTGCAAAATTCGACACGTCCTGCCTGCTAAGTCAACAATCAGAATAATATAACTCTTGAAAAGTTAATGTTAGTTTAAAGAGCTTCTATTAACCCATTAATGAGCAAAACGAGGATTTTGTGCACGCGAGTTCAATTGTACGATTCGAATAGAAAATTGGGGCCAATTTCCTTCAAATTCGTATATAAGGGGTTTTTGAGGGTGCTCTTTCAGAATCTGGCATTTGTTTTGCATAAAAACTTCAAAAACCCTATTATTTATTGGGTTTCTTCAAAAAAGTGCCGATTTTTTTTGGTCATTTTTCGTCTCAACGTCGATTATCTTGTCGTTGCTGCTATTGAATGATCATATAACCACCAGAAATCGCGGTCCGAATGTCTACACTTTCTCAAACCATGGTTTCGAATTTTTTTTTTTGCTTTGGTTTTTGCAAAATCGCCATTTTGTACAGCAATGTAATAAAAAATTTCGCGATTTTTTTACACAAAAAGGATCAACTTTACAAAAAAAATTTATATGACAAAAAGTGCTTATAATTAGCCAGGGAAAACACGTAAATTTTTTTAGAATTTTTTGGACAATTTTTGGTTTTTTGGATTTGGCCAATTCTTGAAAAATCCAAAAATGTCTCGAAAAATTCTGAAAAAATTCCCACGTTTTTATTACATTGCTGTACAAAATGGCCATTTTGCAAAAACCAAAGCGAAAAAAAAATTCAAAATCATGGTTTGAGAAAGTGTAGAAATTCGGACCGCGATTTCTGGTAGTTATATGATCATTCAATAGCAGCAACGACAAGATAATCGACGTTGAGACGAAAAATGACCCAAAAAATCGGCACTTTTTTTAAGAAACCCAAAAAATAATAGGGTTTTTGAAGTTTTTATGCAAAACAAATGCCAGATTCTGAAAGAGCATCCTCAGAAACCCCGTATATACGAATTTGGAGGAAATTGGCCCCAATTTTCTATTCGAATCGTACAATTGAACTTGCGTGCACAAAATCCTTGTTTTGCGCATTAATGGGTTAAGGCCGAACTCGCTACGAATCTTTTAAAAGTAATGTGAGAAAATGTTTTTTCAGAGGTAAAATATAAATACGCTATTAGAAATGATTTTTAGAAATATCAGATTTTCAAGATGAAGATTTTCTTCATGGTGATATTCAATCCAGAAGCTATCACAGAGGGTAGGATATCGATTTTAATTGCAGGGAAGAATGGTTATGGTTTATATATCGTGCAATTATGCGAACATTGTCCGGTAAATTCTCAGGTTGCCATAAAGAGGAGCAGATTATTTGAGAAATCGCTCGCATTTCAAAAATTGGGCTTAATAAAGTCATCAGTAGGAAGGCAGTGAGAGTTTAATTAAAAATGCCTTCAGTACCTACTGTTCTTTAACGCGTTATTAACGAAGACAGTTTCACATGGCTATATGATGCATATCTTGGGTTAATCATGAAATCACACTCAGTTTCTCCATCGGTAATGCATATTATTATGCACTTATTTAAAGGATGGAACAAAATGCGGTACTGCGCCAGTTCCAAGTTTTTTTTTATCATTTCTTTTTATATTTTTTTAGTTTTTTTAGCGAAATCAGTGTGGAGATACGTAATTATTGTTACTTTGCCGGAGTAAAACCGGTCAACCAAAAATACCACTTGTTTATTAATTTGTAACCCACGGCTACTGCCAGTATTTAACGGAAGATGAAAGAAAAATTTGCCGTTCACTTGATAACGGGCTAATTAAGTTCGAACCTTCCAAAGAAAAACATTCAACATCACGATTTCTCGAAAAAGTATCATTTAACAGGTGTACGTACATACGTATGTTGATGATTCCATTTTAATTCAAGCCTGCCACTGACTACTATGTTGCGCATGTTGGCCCAACCCGAAATCATTGCCAGTGTACATTTCTTCAGCACTAACCCAAACTTACTTTGACACTCATGATAACTTAATCACAAAGCTGTCAGTGATTAAGGACTTCTTCCAATTGAGTCGAAATTAACTTTATTTAAGGATGCGTTCCCACAATAATTTTAATATATGCACAGAAACATTTTAAATTTAAAAATTTAAAGAAATTGTTGTGTATTGATATGAAAATTACTTTGAGACTGAATATATTTTAACACTATGAAGGAAGCTCATTTAAAAGTGCAAAACTAGTAAAGTT
The DNA here is from genome assembly GCA_949715965.1 of Dysmachus trigonus. Taxonomy (NCBI): domain Eukaryota; kingdom Metazoa; phylum Arthropoda; class Insecta; order Diptera; family Asilidae; genus Dysmachus; species Dysmachus trigonus. The sequence continues at coordinate 30,371,352 of OX454321.1, read as the reverse complement.
ACATAAATACATCCCACAATTTTAAAAGTACCTACCTTTCTGATTCACATTATAGAGGAACTTATTGTAATTGAGAATTTGTGGCGGTTTTAGACTCCATACCTAACGGACGGAACCACACGGGCCCAAGGAGTTTACCCAGGCGCCGCCAGCGGAAGCAAGAGCTAATTCCTCGTACTGAGGCGGTTGACTTGTCTCAAGCGTGATCTTCAACACACCACATGTGTGGCTAACATATATTTTATATTGTGAGCATTCAATTTATATTTTGCCAAAGCATTTGATTAATGAAGTATTATTATTGTTAATATTGTGACTTATTATTAGTAGTGGTTGAGTATTCCTTTTTCCCAAAGTGGTGACCCCGACTTTGTCACGATAGACTCATACTACGCAGTTCACCCTTTGTTCTGTGTGCCTCATTCTGAGTATCAAAGTGCCACGCAGTAACTGTTTTTCTACGGTGTTAAACTGTTTAATAGATTTATAGACGTTTTTACGCTAAATACTTTCTGCTTGATTATGTTGGTGGATCATTCACCAGATCGTAATCCTCCTGCTGCACCCGGCGGTGGTCTCAACATGTCACAGGCGCCTCAAGCTGCGTCATCTGGCAATCAAGTTGCATCAGGCCAGTCGTCGGCTAATCAAAATGTTGGTGAAGTATCTTCGATACAGAGCTGCAAACTTCCATCATTCTGGAAAGACAATCCTGAAATGTGGTTCCTGCAAGCTGAATCAGTCTTTCAATCATATAACGTCCGAGCTGATAACCCGAGGTACCATTTGATTGTAAGTAATCTCACTCCTGACGCATTGTTAGCTGTTACTGACATCATTAAATCACCGCCTGCTGCAGACAAATATAATTTTCTTAAGGCGCAGCTTATTAATCGTCTAGCAGACTCTGCTGATAGGCAACTGCACAAGGTTTTGGCTGAACTCGAGCTTGGTGGAAGGAAACCTTCAGAGTTGCTCAGGCTTATGCGGTCCATGGTTGGCGCACAAGCCGCTGAAAATGTTTTAAGAGTTCGTTGGCTAGCACTACTTCCTCCAACTGTTCAAAAATTATTACGAGTCTTCCAAGCTACATCTTCACTTGATAAACTTGCCACTGGTGCAGATACATTAATGGAACGTGGTGAATCGCCTCAGTTTGTCATGGCTGCCGCTACTCATTCCAGCTACTCGCCGACACCTTTACAGACCTCAAGCTCCATGGAAGACGCCATTTTGTCAGAGCTGAGAGAGATGAGAAAATCTCTAGATAACCTAACTATTCAACAAAAGGAAGTGGACAATAAATTGAATAAGCTGCCTCATAGTGATAATCGAAGCAGATCTCAGTTTCGTGCGCGTTCTGGCACCAGAGGGCCACATATTTCTTTGGCAGGGCACTGTTATTATCATCATAATTACGGCAATCGTGCGCGACGCTGTGTTCAACCCTGCACTTTCAAGCCTACAGAAGTGCAATCACCTTCGTTTGAGGGAAACTAACCAGGCTGTCGTCAGTAGCGGCGGTAGGCGACAGCGACACCAACAACAACAATCAGCCTCTTAAAGAATACCGCCCTTTTGTCTGTGATAAACGTAGCAACCTAGTGTTCCTGGTAGACTCTGGTTCTATGCTATCAATCGTTCCACGATCCTGGATTCGTCACAAGCTCAAAGTGTCTGACTACAAACTATATGCTGCAAACAATTCCATTATCAATACTTACGGCAATCATCTTTACTCTCTACAACTTGGCCTTCGACGAGACTTCAAATGGTCATTTGTCATTGCTGACACTAATCATGCTATCATAGGTGCTGATTTTTTGGCATATTTTGGACTGCTCATCGATTTGCAAGGTCAATGCCTTATTGACAAACTTACCAAACTCTCCACACGAGGTTACATCGCTGAAGCATTAATCTACAGTATCTCAACTATAGCTTCATCTCAAGATTGTTCTGACGCCATTGAACCACGTTACAGACAACTTCTACAGAAATTCATTGACATTACTGTGCCGAAACCGTTTCCAGTTATTCTCAGATCTGCTAAAGCTCGTCATTACATTACTACTTTTGGACCTCCTGTGAAAGAACGTCCTCGACGTCTCACAGGCGAAAAATACTTAGCAGCTAAAACGGACTTTGATCTTCTACTTCAACATGGCAGTATTAGAGTTGCTGGCAGTGACTGGTCCAGCCCGATTCATATGGTGCCTAAGAAACTTGGTGGCTGGCGTTCAACGGGTGATTACCGCCGTCTTAACAAGCAAACAGTACCGGATACATATCCAATTCCTCTGATTGACGACTTACTCCATCGCTGTCATGGTTGTTCAATATTCACAACCATTGACCTTGTCAAGGCTTATTACCAGATACCGGTAGCAGAAGAGGACATTCACAAGACAGCCGTCGCAACACCATTCGGCATGTTTGAGTTTTGTGTCATGCCTTCGGGTATTAGGAATGCCACACAAACGTTTCAACGACATATGGACAATCTTCTCCGTGACGTTGACTTTGTCTCTTTTTTTATCGACGATTTAATTGTGTTCTCTGAATCTCCAGAGGAGCATCTGCAGCATCTCGAAGCTGTCTTCAAAATTTTACGGGAGAATAACCTGGTTATAAATCCCAGTAAATGTTCTTTTGGCAAGAGAGAAGTTCTTTATCTTGGCTATCGTCTCAACAAGGACGGGTGCACAGCTCCTTCAGCAGTGCCGGATTTACCTATGACGGGGCCCCAAGCAACCTCAGGTTTTCGGGGCCCTCATTCTAATATTAACTCCCCCCCCCCCCCCCCCCCCAATATTTTAAAATAATAAATAACCAGTTAATTTTGCAACTTGTTTTGATTTAAAATTGAAGTGAGTTTTTCTGTGTTATTGAAATCTGAGATACAATATAATTACCTATCACTCTGTGTGTTAGAGACGATGATGCTTTTAGAATTACAGCTGTTCCAACGAAGACACGAAACACGAGCGACCGAAGCGCCAACTATACGCGCGAAATACAGTTTTGAACAAATTTAAATTCGTTTGAGGACAATGAATAATCGATGTTGTTTACATGGATTTTTTCATTTTGCATTTTTTATTTATTTTTTTTTTCAAATTTCCGAATGTATTTTCAAAATTTTTCAATTTTTGGGGCCCCTGTACAAGCGGGGCCCCAAGCAATTGCTTCCTTTGCTTCCCGGTAAATCCGCCACTGTCCTTCAGAGAAGATAGAAGCAATTCTCAGCTTTCCAACTCCTGAAACAATCTCTGATCTTCGACGTTTCCTTGGAATGCTCAATTATTATCGTCGCTGCATTCCAGGAGCCTCCACTATTCAAGCAGCTCTTAATGAGCTTCTAAGAAATGCCAAAAACATGATAAAACTAAAATTAATTGGACACCGGAACTTGAAGCTGCCCTGGAGCAGTGCAAATCCAGTATTTCATCAGCAGTTGTCACAACATTTTTATCACCATCTGCACCCATGGCTTTATCTACAGATGCTTCGGATCATGCAGTTGGTGCCTCTTTGGAGCAGTTCGAAGATGGGACCTGGAAACCACTTGAGTTTTACTCGAGAAAGTTAAGCTCTGCCGAAACTCGTTATAGCACCTACGACAGGGAGCTTCTTGCTATCTTCTCCAGCATTAAATTCTTTCGTCACATACTGGAAGGTCGACCATTCGTTGTCAAGACTGATCATCGTCCACTAATTCATGCTTTCGCTCAAAAGTTGGAAAAAGCTTCTCCTCGACAGCTCAACCAACTCAGTTTTATCTCTGAATTCACCACTGAGATTGTTTATATCAAGGGTGAACATAATATTGTGGCTGATGCTCTTTCTAGAGTCAATGTTATTAATATGCCTACTGCTTTGGATCTTCAAACCATCCAAGATGCTCAACAAGCTGACCAAGAGCTTCGGGATTTATTGAAAGACGGTCGATCGCTGAAACTTCAGCTTCTCAATCATCAAGGCCACCAGATTTACTGTGACACTTCTACTGGGTGGATTCGCCCATACCTACCAAAGTCTCTTCGTAAACAAGCTTTTGACATCATTCATAGCCCGGCTCATCCTAGTGGTCGCTCTACAGCCCGTCAGCTTAAAGAAAAATTTGTCATTAAAAAGGATGCTCTCCTATGGAGTAGAGAGTGCATTCCTTGTCAACGCTCTAAAGTACAGAGACACAATCGAATAGGCTCACAACACATCGACGTTCCAGATAATCGTTTCGATCACATACATCTGGATATCGTAGAGCTTCCAGAGGTGAACGGTCTTCGTTATTGTCTGACGATGATCGATCGGTTCTCTCGCTGGCCAGTTGCAGTGCCTTTAGCCAACATCGAAGCTGATACTATCTCTACTGCTTTCTTCAATCACTGGGTTGCGCAGTTTGGCACTCCTCTCACTATTACCACGGACCAAGGTGCTCAATTTGAGTCTAGACTCTTCACTGCTTTAGCTCACATGGTAGGTGCACAACGTATTCACACAACACCATACCATCCACAGTCTAATGGTCTTATTGAGCGTTGGCATAGGACTGTCAAAGCTGCATTAATGTGTGGTGCTCCTGGATCCTGGCCGCAGTTATTACCAACAGTTCTTCTTGGTCTTCGCACTTGCTTTAAGGAAGACCTTAATGCATCTCCAGCTCAACTCATGTTTGGCACAGAGCTCCGTATTCCTGGCGAGTTTTTCATAAATGAGGATATGCCAGCTGATCCTAACTTTTTCCTGGAAAAGTTTAGGGAGTTCATCAGAAGAGTACGACCTACTCCGACAGCACATCATACTAAGCACAGGCCATTCATTCTTAAAGACCTGTACGTGTGCTCTCATGTCTTCGTCCGAGTGGATGCTGTCAAACGACCTCTGGATCCTCCTTATTCTGGTCCTCATAAAATTGTAAGGAGGGTTGACGACCGTGTATTTATCATCGACATCAATGGAGTGGAGAAAGCGATCTCAATCGATCGTTTAAAACCAGTTTTTTCTGTAAAAACTGATACAGACGACCAGCAAACCAGCGACATGCAGCCTCATCCGGATCCTTGTCCATCTACTGACTTAGATAGACCTCTCCGCACCTACAAAAAGAAAGTATCGTTTCCTTCCCCTCTGGTCCAGGACACTGGAGGGAGAGTACCTGTGGCGGTTTCAGACTCCATACCTAACGGACGGAACCACACGGGCCCAAGGAGTTTACCCAGGCACCGCCAGCGGAAGCAAGAGCTAATTCCTCGTACTGAGGCGGTTGACTTGTCTCAAGCGTGATCTTCAACACACCACACGTGTGGCTAACATATATTTTATATTGTGAGCATTCAATTTATATTTTGCCAAAGCATTTGATTAATGAAGTATTATTATTGTTAATATTGTGACTTATTATTAGTAGTGGTTGAGTATTCCTTTTTCCCACAAATTAAAAGTGACTCGCGCCATTTATTATGAAGTGGTGTAGCTTCGCACCGTGCGCGACCTGTACCGACAGCTCTGTAAAACCTTACTTTGAGTAAAGAACATGTCTATTTTAAAATTCCTATTAATAATAATAATATCCTTCAGGTTATGCGCCGAGCTTGGTTCAATGCGATGAAATTATAATTGAAAATTGAAAACCTGTTACATACGCGAAAGTATAAGATAATAAGCTTAAAAGGACACCATTACTGCAAATAAAGAATGAGTTACACGGGTATGAAAATCGAGCCTCTCGGCAAAGAAAATGTTGACACTTGGAAAATTCAAATCGAAGCGTTACTCTTAAGGGGGTATCCTACCCTAGAACATTCAAAAAATGCATTTTTTTTTTAGTTTTGAAATATTCTGTGTTCTTTCCTGAATCGTTTAAGCTATCTCGTGCCGCGAAATTTGAAAAGCCCGCACTGCTACAGGCGATTTCGTGCGCAGCTGCGTGCGCCCTACCACTCCTCGTTGCCTTTAACTTTAACTTAAATGCAGTTTTTCTCAAAACACCGTGTTGATGAATGGTATGCAGCATTCTAAGAAAACTATTCATCCGAAAAAATTCAGATTTTGGTACAAGCTGTGTTAGCTTTGCTTCTATAACCTAAGTGGAGCAAATTAGGCATTTTTACATTTACTTAGCTTGTATTCCATGTTTTAACAGTAAAAATCAACTAAGAAATATAACGAATAAGTAGGAAAAATTAAAGAAATGAATAAAAATTTGTTTTTCAAAATGTGACACACTCTTGCCATAGCCACATATATAAAGAATACTAATGTGCAAGATCATTTTTTTCGGTTTATTTGTTTGGCTGTTATAGCGCACACCATGAGCTGCCGTTCCTAAGTTATGAATCCCAGTAACAGGCTTGCCCTGACCCAACCACTCAATAAAAAAAAATTGTTTTCTCAAAATGTTCATTAAAGATCAGATAATAAAAGGATTGGCACGATACACATAACTTGGCCCCCTAATTTAAGGAACGGGGTTCGAAGCATTTTGCTGTCCTAAATATGAGAAAAATAAAGAAAAAAATCTATCTCGACCCGTTTTCGAGATATAAAAAAAAAAAATAGTTAATACTTGTCCCGTATCAACTCCAGACAGCAAAATCTTTCGAAACCCTGCCATGACACTAAAAAAAAAAAACTTGAATATTCACAAACCGCCACTATTTGCCGAACATTTCTATATTACCGCCGATCAATTTGTTTCTAAATAAAGCACCAAAAACACTAATTTCTTTCCAAAATAATCGCGACACCGCGAAATGTCACATTATGTACCAAAAAAAGCTGAAGTTCGTTCCGTTCTTCTTGAAAACAGGAGTGCCAACTGCCAACCGCTTTAGCAAGTTCGTTGAGTTCGTTCTTTTTCGATCAATCGATATTTTGTAAAAGGAAAATATTTAGTTAAAATGCATTTTGTAAAAGGAAAATATTTAGTTAATATGCATTTTGTAAAAGGAAAATATTTAGTTAGTATGCATATTTTGTAAAAGGAAAATATTTAGTTAATATGCATTTTGTAAAAGGAAAATATTTAGTTAAAATGCATTTTGTGAAAGGAAAATAGTTAGTTAATACGCATTTTGTAAAAGGAAAATATTTAGTTAATATGCATATTTTGTAAAAGGAAAATATTTAGTCAAGGCATTTTGCAAAATGAAAATTTTGAAGCAATGGCTATTTTGCTCAAAAATGGCAACACTAAATATGGCAGCACTAAATATGTAGGCTAGGCACTACCTAGAATACCATTGGCTACACTCATTCGTTTCTGGAGAACGCCGAAGACAACATGGATGACGCGAAAAAGAAACTAATTGTGACAAGTAGAACAAACGCAAGAAAACTGCTTCTAAGTAAAGCGGATGTTTGTGATTTTTGGAGTGTGCCCGATTTTATTATTAATGCTTTTTTTGGCGAAGGCACGTACCATAATCGAATGATTGTAGTAACTTTCGCTTTCATAAATGGCATAAACGAAGAAAACCTTTTTAAATTGATTAAATGGATCTGAAGTTCGTTCCGTTCTTCTTAAAAACAGGAGTGCCAACTGCCAACCGCTTTAGCAAGTTCGTTGAGTTCGTTCTTTTTCGATCAATCGATATTTTGTAAAAGGAAAATATTTAGTTAAAATGCATTTTGTAAAAGGAAAATATTTAGTTAATATGCATTTTGTAAAAGGAAAATATTTAGTTAGTATGCATATTTTGTAAAAGGAAAATATTTAGTTAATATGCATTTTGTAAAAGGAAAATATTTAGTTAAAATGCATTTTGTGAAAGGAAAATATTTAGTTAATACGCATTTTGTAAAAGGAAAATATTTAGTTAATATGCATATTTTGTAAAAGGAAAATATTTAGTCAAGGCATTTTGCAAAATGAAAATTTTAAAGCAATGGCAATTTTGCTCAAAAATGGCAACACTAAATATGGCAGCACTAAATATGTAGGCTAGGCACTACCTAGAATACCATTGGCTACACTCATTCGTTTCTGGAGTACGCCGAAGACAACATGGATGACGCGAAAAAGAAACTAATTGTGACAAGTAGAACAAACGCAAGAAAACTGCTTCTAAGTAAAGCGGATGTTTGTGATTTTTGGAGTGTGCCCGATTTTATTATTAATGCTTTTTTTGGCGAAGGCACGTACCATAATCGAATGATTGTAGTAACTTTCGCTTTCATAAATGGCATAAACGAAGAAAACCTTTTTAAATTGATTAAATGGAGGCCACTAAAGCAAACAGACATTAGGAAAATATCCGACCTATTCAAATATCTTTCCAATCCAGATGTAGCTCAAAGATATTATAGCTACAAAACAACAAACAAAATTTTATACTGTAATGGAGACTGGAGATATTTTGGAAAGAGGATACCGAAAAATCAACACTAAAAAAAAAAAAAATCTGTGCTTTTTAGGACAACCAATTTTTTAAGCAGAGAGTAAAAATAATTTGATAATTCGTCTTCAACGCAATGTTGAACATAATATGCAGACAATTTTCGCATTACCCGGAATACACCACGTGGAGATACTGTCTGCTTAGCATTCCACGCATACGCAGGGGGGACCCCCCGGTTCGTCACTCCCGAAGTATTTAAAGACTCCAAACCCCCCTGGTACGCGAACATGAAAAACATGTTCAAAAGAAATCGTCAGGCCTTTCTTCTACCACCGACGAATCTTTGTCAATGTCCTCTTCAATGCTTTGTGAAGGACCCACCTCATCTTCGAGACGAGGACGCTTAGAGGGCAAGATGTCTTGAATGTCCTCAGACTCTGGAGTTGGCGGATCCAAATCTTTCAACGTCAATCCATTTTGATATACTCCGTCGACAAATCCGGGATAATTTTTTTTTATATCCAATAAAAAGTGCATAATCTGGGAACCAAAATGTCTGCCGTAAAGATGTTGAAGGATATGCTTTTTGTAAAAGTAGAGAGCCATATATTGGTGAAGGAGTCTCGGGGTCCTTCGGGACAAAATTGTACTCTTAAGCAATTTATTTTGGTTTTCCAAATCATTGATTGTATTGCATGGATTATTTTTGTCAACAAACTCTCCCTTTTGATTAGTAGTTAATTGGATATTATCAGGCGAGAACATTTTCTGTATTCCATGATACTATTTGGCACTGTCTGTGCAAATCCCGGAAGTATCGTGGTGAACGTATTTTTTTATATAAGGCCATAAATCAGATTTACTTTTCGAATTAACTCGAAAGAAGAGTCCTGTTGAATCTTCTTTACAATAAATTCCAAGGACCGTTATGGTCATCTGCTCGGTAATTCGACCCCGATTGTATTTCCGTTTTGTTAAAAAGGTTTCTCATTCTCATTCTCATATTCTCATACTCCCACAGAGTTGGGTTGCCGGGAGCTCTAGAGATGTCCAGGGTCGTTGGAGTGAGAAGACGAAAGGTGTATACAAAATAAAACTTTTTATTGTATTCGTTTTGTTGGTTAACATATAATCCTTATTTCTACAAACTAATTCTATACCATATGTGGTGGCAGGCGTTGAATTTAAAAAAATTAAAAAAGTAACCAGAGTGAAAACAAAAATCAGTCGACTAAAAATAAATAAAAAAATAAATCATCTTTTCAGAAACATAAATTAAAATTTAAAAAAAGTAAAAATGTAATAAAAAATAAATAAATAAAAACTTGTGAACTTTAATAAAACTTAAATAAACGTAATATAGTTGCCAAAAATATTAATTAATAAGCAGCAATAACTGGTGACCCCCGACTACGAGCAACATCTTGACATCATTGCTACACCAATGTCACATCCCTGCAAGCCTTCCCGGTCGGCATCCCTTGGGTCTTGGATTATGGCCCAAGCTGCCGGCAGGGATTACGCCTACATTGGAAAAGGTAGGTATGTGATAACTTCGCCACTGCCGCCACCAAGAAATAACTCAACATCATCATCACCATCGCCACCATCACCACCAGCACCACCCGCATGGCCCAAAGAGCCATCACCAACATCACCAACATCATAATCACCACCAGCACCACCCGCATGGCCCAAAGAGCCATCACCAACATCACCAACATCATTATCACCACCAGCGCCACCCACTTGGCCAATTTTTTAGTGCTACGGCCCATCGAGCCAGCACCAGTTACGGCCCATCGAGCCAGCACCAATTACGGCCCATCGAGCCAGCACCAGTTACGGCCCATCGTGCCTACCTAAATAGCCCATCGAGCTAACTTCAATCAACAAAAAAATAATTAACATACATCGTTACACTGGGAGGAGGGTGTTGTGGTGGCAGGCGTTGAATTTAAAAAAATTAAAAAAGTAACCAGAGAGAAAACAAAAATCAGTCGACTAAAAATAAATACAAAAATAAATCATCTTTTCAGAAACATAATAAATTAAAATTTAAAAAAAGTAGTTAAGTTAAATAAATAATAAATAAAATATAATAAAATAATTTAAATTAAAATAATTAATAAACATTATGAATAAAAATGTAATAAAAAATAAATAAATAAAAACTTGTGAACTTTAATAAAACTTAAATAAACGTAATATAGTTGCCAAAAATATTAATTAATAAGCAGCAATACCATATATTTACATTACGGGATTTCTAATAGGCCTTGGTATTTACATTTATTTTTGGCCTTATCGTGTTATATTTACTTCCATATCTCAGCATTACAATAACTTTACATGCTTTGATATGGCTCCATACCACTGCAGTATATTAACAGTATTACAATATCTACATGGTCTTTATAGTTCCTCTCTTTATTATATTATATTTAAATATCTCGGCATTTACACTAGAATTCACAGGCCTCGATATACTTTTGTATTATTTACTATGTCTCAGTTTTTCTACAATTACAATTCCTATATGATACATTTACATTTACACGTTTCGGTATTATCTCTTTATTTGGGAACGAAGAACTACGCCTAGATTGACATCAGACACGTAATCGGAAAGAGACGGTGACCTACGCCTAGATTGACATCAGACACGTAGTCGGAAAGAGACGGTGACCTACGCCTAGATTGACATCAGACACGTAGTCGGAAAGGGGCGGTAACCTACGCCTAGATTGACATCAGACACGTAGTCGGAGAGAGACGGTTAGCTATGGCTAGATTGACATCAGACACATAGCCGTAAAGGAGCACTACGTCTAGATTGACATCAGACACGTAGCCCTTGGGAAGGGTTAGGTATGCCTAGATTGACATCAGACACATAGCCAGTGAGGAGCACTACGTCTAGATTGACATCAAACACGTAGCTCTTGGGAAGGGTTAGCTATGCCTAGATTGACATCAGACACATAGCCAGTAAGGAGCACTACGTCTAGATTGACATCAGACACGTAGCTCTTAGGGAGGGTTAGCTATGGATAGATTGACATCAGACACATAGCCAGTAAGGAGCACTACATCTAGATTGACATCAGACACGTAGATCTTGGGAAGGGTTAGCTATGCCTAGATTGACATCAGACACATAGCCAGTGAGACAGTCGGGAATCCCTTACCTCGTCCGCTTGCACGGACCGACTGCCCCCAGAGCCTCTGAATCGACGGCCTTTTATACGCCTTCTTGGGCCAGATTCTTGGGGTGGGGGCGATACGTTTGCTTAAATTTCCCCGCATCGTAGCAAACTGGGACGGTGGTTGCTATGTTTGGTTGGAACTTCCCTGCATCGTGCGGTGGTTGCTATGCTCGAGCTGAAATTCTCGGAAGCAGTAGGCCGTTGCCCGTTTTATTTGAAAATTTATTGAAAGGGGGCGCAAAGGATTCTTATGAACGAAGCGCTATTTTTGCGGTTCGTTACAAGATCACTGATAAGCACAAGGAATAAAATGACATACTAATATTATACCGTTACAATAAACGATCGAACGAGCCCAACGAACCCAACGAACTTGCTAAAGCTGTTGGTACTCCTGTTTTCAGGAAAAACGAAACGAACTTCAGCTTGTTTTGGTAAATAATTTGACATTTCGCGGTGTCGCGACAATTTTGGAAAGAAATTGGTATTTTTGGTGTTTTATTTAGAAACAAATTGATCGGCGGTAATATAGAAATGTTCGGCAAATAGTGGCGGTTTATGAATATTCAAGTTTTTCAGTGTCGTGGCGGGGTTTCGAAAGATTTTGCTGTCTGGAGTTGATACGGGACAAGTATTAACTATTTTTTTATATTTCGAAAACGGGTCGAAATAGATTTGTTTCTTTATTTTTGCCATATTTAGAACAGCAAAATGTTTTGAACCCCGTTCCTTAAATTTGGGGGCCAAATTATGGGTATCACCCTAAAGGATTATTATGTTTAACTCTAAATGTTTTGTATTTTCTCGTTCAACTCCCTGAAAAAAGCGTTCAATTCAAGGGCCTCTAGAGTGGGATACAGCCTTAAAAAGCGACACGTGGAAATACGTAAGCAGAGCATGTGAAAAGCCAGTCCCTAAAGATAGAATTCTCGACTGGTCAGATCGTTGAAACTTGCGAGCCAGTGTAAATCGCCAGAACGGGATATAACACCAACTGGAAAAATGTCCTTCACAATTATTTCACGTTCTTGAAGAGTGTAGCATTCCATTGTTTAGCGTTGTGCATTTCGAATATATTTACTACACAACTGTCAATTTCGCAATGACAGGAGACGTTTGCAAAAACAATAGAGAATTCCTATAGGGTCATTACGTTTGAGTCACCCTATGCATGAAGGTTCCGAGTCTCTCATTCAGTCTGTCTGTGATCTTCCGGTAGTCTAGTAAATTTCCTTTGTAACTAGTTGGGACGTTGACTTTGTTTAACAATACTATATGAAGTCTGTACCACGATGCTAAATGTTTGAGTTCTGGAAGCTTAGTTCTTAGTCCGTTTGCCGTTACTAAGGCGGCCGCACCGTTATCAAATATTGTGTCTGGGTGAATCACTATGTCATAAAAGATTGCAGAGCTCAACGAAAATACTCCATCCTCTTTTGTGCTCGCTATCCGGAGTAGAATAAGAACAGCACAAAAGAACGGTTCAGAACACAATTCCTGTGAAAGCTCAAAGGTGTGTGTCCACACTTGTGTTTTAAAGTAAATACGTGAATTGTGGTGATAAATAAGAATAAAAAAGTTGAAATCGCAAGCAAGTATTTACTTTAAAACACAATTTATTATGTCAAACTTGCAATGCCGTAGTTCCACGTCAGAAGTCATAATTCATGACAGTGCGAATTTCCGACCAATCCATTGAAATTGACAAGGATATATCAGCTAGTCGATTTTTTGCTTAAAAAATAGACGAAACAACTGCTTTATAATGCAAATCACAATTATGGATCATTTTGAGATTTTTAGTAAATGGTAAACTAGTAGAACGATTTATGGGATTCTATAACGTAAGTTCCGGTAGAACTGCAGAATCCCTTTTTGAATTTAAAAAAAAAAAAATGTAATGTCGTAGTATAATTTTCGAGAAAAACTTATTGCGCAAACGTACGACGCAGCAGCTGTAATGTCTTCCGAATTAAATAGTTTGCAAGCGAAAATAAAAGGAACTGCTCCTCAAGCTTCTTTTATTCACTGTTATGCGCATATTTTAAATTTGGCGTTAAGCAAGGGTGCAAATAATAATAAATATTAATAATAATATAATAAATAAAAATAAAGAGGCATTAAAGTTCCGCATATTCCTTCAAATACACCAACGTACTGGTATTTTCAATCGCGATTAGTAGATACTTTAGCAGAAAATTTAAACATTTCTGAGAAGAGATGTAAATTGATGTGGCTGTCCGAAGACACACTTAGACTATTATAGGCCCATTTTGATACCACTTTCTGTGACAATTCCATCCTTTAAAGTCATAATTCCTCAAAACATGTTTGAATCATTTATAAATCTTTACGGTAAATTTTTCGATATTTCCAAGCTGAAAAGTGAGTTTATTGTTTTTATGGCGATCAGAATTTGTGAAAGAATATTAATACACATAATCTTTATTAAAATAAATAATTTATTAGAAAGTAATATAAGTGATGTGATGCGAGAGCTAACCAAATTATTAAAATTAATTTTAACGATCTCTGCTACATAACTTAGCGCATAAAGAAGCTTTTATGCTTTAAAAAGAATAAAAGATTATCAAAGAAATACAATAGGCCAAGATCGTTTTTCAAAAACCTCGAGAAAAAACCACTTTGGTATGACAATATTATAAATTACTTTGCAACTATGAAAGAACGTAGAGTAGATTTCATTTATAAATAAATATGTAGAAATGCATGAATGTAAATTAATTTTATTACTTTTAAGAAGCAATTTAGAAACTGAAGAACTTTGTTTTTTACTTTGAAATATAGAGGAAACAACGGTTGTCACTGTTTGTGACGAGCGTGGGGTAACAAACTTAATTTGTAAATGTTCTGCCTCCTAGGGCTTGGAGACCACGAGGTGCCACTTACATAAACATAAATTTCTTACTAACATTACCATTTGCCTGGGACTCTCATTTTTTTAATATTTTTTTTTTATCCTTTATGTCAATAATTTCCACTTTCCTAAATAAATTAAGATGTAAATCACCGCGTGGCGACGAAAATAAAACGATTGTAACCAAAATATCTCTTTTAACATATTTTTGAATGGAGAAATGAGTTATGATCTCTACAATGTGCGGATGAGCGAAATTTATTGCTACTTGCCGCGGGCTCTCTTTTCAGACAATGAAAAGATAATTTGCCCGACCAGAAGAATACAACTTAAAGACAGTTCACCTTGTCTTTAAGACCTTTCTCTTGGCACGAATTGCGGTTGCACTGCCAGCTTATTGTGACTAATCATCTCTTGGGGTGGCGCTTCATTCGCTGTTGGAACTTCGGTATTTCGGATGGACGACCAAGTTGTTATGTTTTGTATAAAGCCCATTTACCATTTAATTTCCTTATTTGCTTTTTTTTTCTCATCTCTGGAAAGGTTTATTTACTTTTATTCGCTTTTTTATTTGTATTTCTTATGAACATTAATCAGCCAAAAAGTAAGCGGATGTTTTAAGCTTCTCAGAAGAGTGAATTTTTATTTTTGATCACCGTTTTGCTGTTTCACTTTTTTGTAACTGCGGCCTTACCAATGCAATGAATGAATAAAATAACTCCAATAATACTAGTAAAAAATGACAATAAAGACCAATAAGGGATTCTCTTGAGCCCAAAGGGCCACTTCAATCAGATAAAACTACGATCAATTGAAGGTTTCGTGAAAAATTTGGTAGCAAAAATTATTTACCAAAATTGCAACCGATATGTATCTTACCGTACGGCTTACCAAGTGACACAAAAATTCAAAATCGCTGATTTACTGTGTTCAATTTGTGATAACTTTTACAAAGTATACTGGCACATCTCCATTAACATGAACGCTGTTTTGAAATTTAAATTAAGAAATTGTGTCCTTTTTTAAGTAACAAATCTAGCAACATTGCGGTGTTTAAAAGTATAAGATAGAATTCTCGTATCGTAACATATCTGCTAAATTTTATTTCCTAATTGATGTAACACTAATAATGAAGTGATAGGGTCACTATAACTTTTTTTCCAATTGATGAATAGAAGAAATAGTGAATAATGATGAACTTTTTCCAATTAGTCAATAGAAGAAATAGTGAATAATGATTATTTAGAAATAGTTTTCTACTTTTTATTAAGTCAGTCTTTTTTTACACTAAAAAGTTAATTTGTTTAATGCCCATTTATTATTAAGTGATTTGTTCACTATGCATGATGCATATAATACGAGTACATATATACGTGCAGCATTTTTCAAATATCTAGAGCGTTATATTAGAATCTTTTTGTAATTGTTTAAAATTGTAATATTTTAATGAAGTTGAAATTAGCGACCACATAACGACTGAATTTGAGAAAGTTTTAAAACTAAAACAAAATACCACGATTTCACTGTCATACCCTTTCAGAAAATTTATAACTCAAAAGGGATCAATAGATCTTTGGATTATTTTTAATCCTTTTAGTGATTTGGAATATTTGGCATTAGCCTAATGTCTTTTTTCTAAAAAGTACTTCAAGAGGGATCAACACTAATTTCTTTGATCCGCAGAATTTCAGGCTTGGCTCTTATAATGTTTAAATGCATGAACATTTCCTTGTTTGACTCCCTTACCACATTTGCTGAATTTAGACAGGTAAAGGTAAGGTAAGATACATTTTACACAAATAGACCGTGTTGGCTCTTGCTAGGTTCAAGATAAAGTGACCGAATTCCCTCAAGTGAATATAAAATATGATTTTAAATATGACACCGTAACGATGTAAAAATTTCAAAGATCCTCTCAACGTTTTTCTCAGAGATCCATTTGTGAGAGTCAGATCACAAATTGGAGTGAGCCAACAAGGTATCACCAAATCGCGAAACCACAAATTGTCCTTGTTATCTTTCGTTATTAAATAAACAGTAAATGGAAGAAGACCTCGAGAAAATATTTAAGGTAATTTAAGACTCGGCTTCTTTCCTGTTCTGAAATAAAGAAATAAAATGTGGGATAAATAATTGGTCAGTAGTCTTTATCAACATCATAAATCTCAGGTCCATTGAGCATTAAATATTATTTGAATCTGAAAAATGTTCACTTAAGTGCTTATTGCAGGTTTCAACAGAAATCAAAACAGCGAAAAACTCGTATGTGATGGCTGTTCATAAGCTAAAAGAAAATGCAAAAATTCTATAAATTTAACCGAAATCACAGTTTATTGGAGATATTCCAAAAATGCCGAACATCAGACATTGCAGATGCAGTTGAACCCTAATTGGTCTCCAAGGAAACATCTTGCACATGTTTGCATTGCATCGAGTCTGAATAATGTTAATTAAATTAACGTTGATTTATCGCTCAATCAAGAGATCAAACTTGTTTACCAAAGGAGCATGGGGCAGATTATGCTTCTCCATAATTCAGAGAAAATAATTTTCTTTGATCTATATATTCAAGTACTTGTCATGTCTAACATAAGGACTTGCCTGCAATAAAATGCAGATTTGGCTGCCGTGCGAGAGTAAAAGTAAGTTTCGTACCGATGATTAATTTATCATTTCCATGATCTTTTGAGTTAAAATATTGCTGCTTTATGGAGCTTTTCGTATTTTCACATTTAACGTTTCTTTTAGATGATTTAACGCGTAGACTGGTCGAGCGATCTGAAATTGTTTTTGCGCTTGCCAAGCGATGTGTTGTTTTCAGGCCCCTGTCATTTCTTTTTATAGTAGGTTTGTTTTGACTTTGTTTTCAAATAATTTATGATATGAATTTTTTAACTGTATATTCTTTTTATTTTGTAAATGACGATTAGCATCAAAAATATTATCACTAATATAGGTAAGTTAGTTTTGACCATTTAAGATACAGTGCTGTGCAAAACTTTTGCAACTAAAACCCCAATTTTCTATGTCTTACTACAACAAACCTTAAATTCTTAAAAACAAAAAAGCTAATACAGTATTTTATTCTTTATTATATCTAATTTAAGAATATTAAAAAACTAAAGGTAACTATTCAATAAAAAAGGAGAAATATTCGTTTTTTCATACTAAGATACAAAACTGACTTTAAATATATATTATCATTAATATTTGGTTAAATAGCCTTTATTTACAACAACTGCTGCACATCTTCTTGGCATAGAATTAAATAGCGGCTCAATATGTAAAGAAGTTATATCATTCCAAGCCTTTTTTATACCATTAAAGAGTTCGTCACGATTGTTGTAAAATTGACGCCTCATATTCTTCTTAACCAGTTGTCATAGCTTTTCTATGGGGTTGAGATCTGGGGACTGTGCGAGCCATTTCAAAACTTCAATGTTTTGCTGCGAAAACCAAGCCTGAAGAAGTCTAGAGGTGTGCTTGGCATCATTGTCCTGTTCGAAGAGCCAGTGCAGGGGCATTTCTTCCTGTGCGTAAGGGAGCATAACATTTTCCATAATGTTTTTGTAGTCCTCCGCTTTCATTATCCGTGGTATTTCATAAAGAGGTCCCACGCCCTGAGCTGATAAACACCCCCAGACCATTGTTTTACCACTTCCATGCTTCACAGTTACCACAGTTTATCGCGGATTTAATCGTTTGTTCGTCGGTCGTCCTACTTTTTGCCCTCCATCTAGCCCCACTAAGTTAAAATTAAAGGTAAACATTCATCCGAAAAAAGGACAGTTCTCAATTTTTCTAGGGGCCATTCTAAATGACTTTGAGCAAAGACAAGTCGAGCACAGCCATTTTTTTCGGAAAGTAGTGGCTTTTTCGCTGGCCTGTAGCTCTTAAGATCGGTTTCTATGGCTCGTCTTCTTACTGTCGAAGGATTCACATCCAGGTTTTATTCGTTTTTTATATAAGTACGTTGAACTGAGGAAAGGCCGAGATTTAATTAAAATTTAAATTCTGCGATCCTCAGCCTTTGTCGTTTTCCTTGGTCTACCACCTTTTATGAATATTTTCAATACTCCCAGTCTTTTTCAAACTGCGTATAATTCTGGATATGGTGGATTTAGCTATTTTGTATTTTTCACTAATGTCTTTTTAGGTTATACCATCTGTGTAAACAAATATTATTCGGTTTTTTATTTCTTTGTAAAATTAATTACCCCCATTTTAAGAACTTTTAGTTTAATTGCGTTTAAAGGAAAAAAATATTTTAATAATACACTTCCGTACATGGACCTGACCGACAGACTGGATTATATGCCCTGCAGTAGCTGGATCGGAATAGAAAATTATTATTATTATTTTTTATTAACTATATATGGAATAGAAAATAACAGTTAACTAACAAAGTACTGCCAATTCTCATTTATTCAGAGAAAAGTATTTTTTGATATATAAAGTTGCAAATCTTTTGCACAGGCAAAATTGTTAGGTTGAATAAAAAAATGGATATTGCTCAATTATTATGGGATATTACATTCTGCTATTTTTATATCTGGTAACTAGACATAATATAGAATAATGCACTGTAAAACTTTTTTTGGTATCAGTAGTTTAGGAAATTTTATAATGATCTGTATGAAACTGTGATGGCAGGCAGGCGTTGTTTTTTAAAAAATTAAAAAGTTAGCTCTGACCTTAAAAATAAAAAATAAAAAGTCAGTCTACTGATAATTTCGAACGAAAATAATTAAAATATTAAAGTAATAAAATCTACAATCGAAATGTTTATTAATATAGTTACATAGACTATAAAACTATGATTTTAGTTTCAAATGTTTTGCACAGCACTGTACATTATTTTTTCTTAGTATGAAGTGCATAGGGTACCACTTTACATTTTACTTATAATAATCTTTGATTTATACGCTATCAAATAAAAAAAAATTAAAGTGGTACTATGTGCATTTCTTATCTAAAAATAAAATCTACGTTTTCAATCTAGGCTATGCAAGTCGAAGAATATCTACAACAAAGTGCGAACTCAAGACCTTTTCGCCCTTGGTGCTGTTAGAGAAGCGCAGTGGAAACTTTTGCTAGAAATAAGTAGTATAATAAAGAAGTCATTAGCGACAGAAAACAATTTGAGAGAAGAATTGGGTGCATATCACAAAAATGTTTTATTAATAAACATTTCTATAAACCCATGACACATTGGCTTTCCACACACAGATCGCCTTTAAGAAAGCACAATGAAAAAATGTAAACAATCAGTTCCATATTTATGCTCGGTTTGTGCTACCTTTCTCTTCCAGCTCTTCGATTTGCCTTTTCCCTACAACTTAATATTTCAAGGTGAGGTAGAACTGAGGGACGAATACCAGTGCAATTGTTTTAAATCGCCTTAAAAAGTGCTTTATGAAGAAACGCTTTACTTTATAGCTTACGCTGTAAATGCTGTCTGTGAAAATTTGTTAGTGACTATTTCTCTCTCTAAATTTCATATAAGAGTTGACAGATGTAGTAGTCTTGACCTGTTTTATCTAATGGAAATACACCTGATTTCCCGTGATACTGCCAGTATAATGTTAGCACCAAAGTACTAGAGTGTTGCACCCACATAGCATCAGTTGCAGGAAGAGGCTGGTCAAGTGAAGACGAAACAGCGGAGGACACAAATCTGAGCAAAAATTTGCCCTTGGGGTTTTTGGGGTCGCTGATTACGAATCTCAGATCCATTTAATTTTAATTTTTCGTCCAGCATCTTGGATCCGCCATTTTTATCTTTTTTATTTTTATCTTTTAAAATCACCATTCTGAATTTCTTAAATTTGACCTCAGATCCGCAATCAGCGAACTCAGAAACCTCCCTGTATAAGTTTCTAAATAAATCCATTGAGAATTTCTTGTTTAATAGTCATAATATTATATGTCCTTGAATTTTCGATTTTCAAACGCCATTTTGGATACCGCCGTTTTGAACTTTAAAGCATAGGTAGCTGCAAATTAAGGAACAGGGTCCATGGACGCGATATTATTGCTTTTCCGCAACATTTTCATTGCTTTCGAGCCATAAATAATGATTTTCTGAAAAACTTTTTTGACAAAGCAGGATTTTTGTTAAAAAAGCGAAAATAACCTCTGTAGTTTCAATTTTAATTAAAAATCATTATCTTATTCTGAAAGTTCAAGAAATTTTACATAAGCATTGACCAATACAGTATTTTTATGTGAAGTTTCAGTAGAATTTAGCCCGGCTGGAAAAAACTTATGAAAATGCGTCCGTTTGTGCCTCAACGGGTTAATTTCTTATTAAAGGAATTTCTGGCCATTTATTTCATACCTACTAAAGGAATTTCGAAATATACGATAGCACTGGCAGACAAAATTTTGGTAAAGTGAAGCAATTTAAAGGAGGTACTTTCTCCTTTAAAACGGTTTTTATTGCATTTGCAATTATGAGTACCCATAACTCGTACACTAATGACAGTACAGTAATTTGGCAGACGTCATTGGAAAGCTGAAAATATGCCCTTCAAAACGCTTCCACTTCATTCACTCGAAAATACTTCTTTTGTACTGTGTCTTTAATATTCTGACCACATTATAAACCCTAATTAAAATAATCGTGAAGATTTCAAGGTTTTTTGTATCTAAAGCATCTACCATCTAAAACAAAGGCAGAGAGTAAGCTGCTGCAATATTTTTTTCCTCTGTGTATTCAGCTGTCAAAATTTCGAAAGAATTACAGGATCACTGATTTATTCTTTAGCACATAGAATAATAGAACTTTTTTTTATTTTTAAGCAGTTGTATCTTGTCGAAGTATGAACGGATTTGTATGAATAAGAGCTAATTTTCAAGCTTGTCTTTCTACTTTTATCAAAAATCCTTACTTTTTTACTTTCAGTGCCCACATTCACCCTGTATTATTTTAAGACATGTTATCTGAATTCGAACCAGACTTTTACATACAGGGTGACAAATGGAAAGTTGCCTAAAGTATACCTATGTGTTTTCACCTCTAATATGTCGCAGAAGGTTGGGTCTCCGTAGTTACAGTGAAGTGCAAAACTGATCACATGATTCTACATTTTGACTTCTGTGGACTCCTGCACACGGAAAGAAGCTCTGATTTGAGTGAAATAAAATTCCCTGAATTCCTCCTGTTTAGTATAATTCTTAGTAAAAAGCACTCTCAATAATTCTTCATACAATTTACGTTTAATTAAATTTTCCGCAAGTAACTCATGTGATCAGTTTTGCACCCGGTTGAATATATAAATGAAACTCCCATATATTAATAATTAATCCACAACCCTTTATTTTTCTTTAATTAATGAAGACTGTTTGGCATTGATTGGTATAGATTATCAACAATTTGCTGAAAAATTTTATTCCATTCGTCTTGGAAGCGATCCCATAATTCGTTTAGCCTTTTTGGTGGTTCTGCATATCCTGCTAATTTTCTTTTTACGTAAGCCCACAAATTTTCATTCGGGCTTATATCTGGGCTTTGTGCCGGCCACGTTAACATTGAAAAATGTTGGGTTCCCAGCTATTCCCTCACTATTTTGGCTGTATGTTTGGGGTCCCCATCGTGTTGAAATATAACTTTTCCCCCAGGTATCCCACTTTTTCTTATTGCCTGAGGTAAGTTGCTCTGCAAAATTCTCAGGTCGTCCTCCTTCTTCATCGTACCTTCCATTCTACATACAGGACCGACACCATTCCTGGTAATACACCCCCAAATCCTAATGGATCCACCCCCGTGTTTCATCGTCGGCGTCACTGAATTAGAATGAAGTCCTCTAGAATTGTTAGTCCAACACCAAGGCCGCCCATCTGATTCGAACCTGTTTATTTTGGTCTCATCGGACCATATAACCTAATAATATTAAAAAAAATTTCTTTATTACAATAAATATACTTATATTCTAGAGGACTTCATTCTAATTCAGTGACGGCGACGAATGACGATGAAACACGGGGGTGGATCCATTATGATTTAGGGGTGTATTACCAAGAATGGTGTCGGTCCCGTATGTAGAATTGAAGGTACGATGAAGAAGGAGGACTACCTGAGAATTTTGCAGAGCAACTTACCTCAGGCAATAAGAAAAAGTGGGATGCCTGAGGAAAAAGTTATATTTCAACACGATGGGGACCCCAAACATACAGCCAAAATAGTGAGGGAATGGCTGCAAACTCAGATATTTTCTATGTTGACGTGGCTGGCACAAAGTCCAGATATAAGCCCGATTGAAAATTTGTGGGCTTACGTAAAAAGAAAATTAGCAGGATATGCAGAACCACCAAAAGGGCTGAACGAATTATGGCATCGCTTCCAAGACGAATGGAATAAAATTCCTCAACAAATTGTTGATAATCTATACCAATCAATGGCAAACAGTCTTAATGAATTAAAGAAAAATAAAGGGTTGTGGATTAATTATTAAAATATGGGAGTTTCATTTATATATTCAACCGGGTGCAAAACTGATCACATGAGTTACTTGCGGAAAATTTAATTAAACGTAAATTGTATGAAGAATTATTGAGAGTGCTTTTTACTAAGAAGTATACTAAACATGAGGAATTCAGGGAATTTTATTTCACTCAAATCAGAGCTTTTTTCCTTGTGCAGGAGTCGACAGAAGTCAAAATGTAGAATCATGTGATCAGTTTTGCACTTCACTGTATATACTAGACTGTTGTCACTTTTTGTTGAGACGTCATAAAGAGAAATACGTGTACTTTAAATTGAGCAACCTTACAAACGAAGAAAAATCGAGTACTTTTATTCTAGAGGTAAAAACTATATTGGAATTAAAAATGTAGCCATCCAAAACATTCTTAGAAGGTAAGAATTAATAAAAAATGAATTGCTTTTATCATATGATCGCGTTTATTAATAATATTTTTAATATTATTATTAATATTTATGTAAATAGCTATCCCCTGGCTGAATTTTGTCGATTTTTTTAAATCTCAATAAATATCTGCCAAAAATGTCTGTTTCAACTCGAACTAATTTCAAATAAAAATGACATCTTAACTCAAGTTATACGTATTTTTATTTTTATTTCCCCTGCACTCATTTTAAAATTATGAATTATTAGTTTAGGGAACTTTCCACTTGTCACCCTGTACATTGTCTTACTTCTTTTCTTTCGATTGTAACATATTCAATAATAACGAACAATACAAAGTCAAGAACAAATTAAAGGGAACTACAAACATGAGGTTACAAAAAGACAATGAAATTATCACACATTTAGACGGCCAAATAAACTCCAACTACGACCAAATGCTTTTTAACAGAATGAGTCTTTTGAAGAACGAGATTCACAAAGTATGTATTAATGGCGGAACATTTGAAAAAGCCGGGAAATATTAATACAAACCTATTGAACTAAGAAGAAATAAATCAGTTAGAAGCCCATCGAATCACTTCGGTATGAAAACGAGATAGAAAATGCGTAGTCCTCGATGTTAGTGAAAGATGTAATACTCCTCTATGTAATCGCACGACTAAAACGAAGCACAAACGAATACAATCAACCATCAAACAAAGGACAAGAAATAGCAAGCTGGTCTATCTAGTGAACACAGAATTATTAGTCAATCAGGAGGAGGAATTTGGAATAAAAATTAAATGTAATAATATAAAAAACTTCACAATATGCACAGAAAATCACTAGAAAAACAATCCAGGAATCACTTCATTAGTAGCCTACTAAAAGGAACTAGCGCTAAGTGTGACTACAACAAAGACGAAAAAATTAAAATAATAAACGACAACACAATATTTTTCAATAGTTAACTTTAACGGAGAGCTTTTTGAAAACAATTCAACAAGAGAATTGGAGGATTTTGTGCACGCAAGTTCAATTGTACGATTCGAATAGCAAATTGGGGCGAATTTCCTCCAAATTCGTATATAAGGGGTTTTTGGGAGTGCTCTTTTAGAATCTGGCATTTGTTTTACATAGAAACTTCAAAAACCCTATTATTTTTTGGGCTTTTTCAAAAAAGTGCCGATTTTTTTTGGTCATTTTTCGTCTCAAAGTCGATTATCTTGTCGTTGCTGCTATTGAATGGTCATACAATTACGAGAAATCGCGGTCCAAATGTCTACACTTTCTCAAACCATGATTTCGAATTTCTTTTTTTCGCTTTGGTTTTTGCAAAATGGCCATTTTTTACAGCAATGTAATAAAAACCTTCGCGATTTTTTTACACGAAAAGCATCAACTTTACGAAAAAAATGTATATCACAAAAAGTACTTATAATTAGCTAAGGAAAACATGGAAATTTTTTGGACTATTTTTGGTTTTTTGGATTTGGCCAATTTCTGAAAAATACAAAAATGTCCCGAAAAATTCTGAAAAAAATTCACACGTGTTCTTTGGCTAATTATAATCACTTTTTGTCATATAAAATGTATTCGTATAATTCGTCCTTTTTGAGTAAAAATATCACCAAATTTCATCATAAAAAAATTGGTGATATTTTTACTCAAAAAGGATCAATTATACGAATAAATTTTATATGACAAAAAGTGCTTATGATTAGCCAAGGAAAACATGTAAATTTCTTCAGAATTTTTCGGGACATTTTTGGATTTTTCAAAAATTGGCCAAATCCAAAAAACCAAAAATAGTCCAAAAAATTCTGAAAAAATTTACATGTTTTCCTTGGCTAATTATAAGCACTTTTTGTCATGAAAATTTTTTTTGTAAAGTTGATCCTTTTCATGTAAAAAAATCGCGAAGTTTTTTATTACATTGCTGTACAAAAAGGCCATTTTGCAAAAACCAAAGCGAAAAAAAAAAATTCAAAACCATGGTTTGAGAAAGTGTAGATATTCGGACCGCGATTTCTGGTAGTTATATAATCATTCAATAGCAGCAACGACAAGATAATCGACTTTGAGACGAAAAATGACCAAAAAAAATCGGCACTTTTTTGAAAAAGCCCAAAAAATAATAGGGTTTTTGAAGTTTTTATGCAAAACAAATGTCAGATTCTAAAAGAGCACCCCCAAGAACCCCTTAAATACGAATTTGGAGGAAATTCGCGCCAATTTTCTATTCGAATCGTACAATTGAACTTCCGTGCACAAAATCCCCGTTTTGCGCATTAATGGGTTAATGGGTTAATATCACGCGGTTTTTCCAATTATGGGGTCTCTGGGTGACTGCGTCACATTCCCCATACATATGTGGATCTTACGAGGCGTCTCGTGAAAAGACAATATACGTTGTGGGGAACACGCAGAAAATCGCAAGAAAAATAACTCGTTATTTAGTTTAAAAGGTAAATACAATATTTAGAGAGGTACAAGAGATCGACAGAAATGATGACCTCAAATAAACGTTTCTACAAAGTTTCACTTAAATCCATCTTATGCAGACGAACTGCATCTGTCCCTTAGTAGTACATGGTAGACTAAAAGTGCAGATTAGCACCAAGAATAGATAATTTCTAATTAGTAGTCAATTATATATGTTTGTATGTTTGTATGTTTTGACGTTATATTTAATACTATAAATTATTACATCTTAATACGAGGTATTGATGAAATATTGCGCATAACCATATATTATATATGGCAAAACTAATTGAGAAAAATTATATAAATGTAAAAATTCATATATGCCAAAATGATGATTTTACAATACATTGTATTCTTGTTAAAACCCGTCCTTTTACAACTTTCAATAGCCCTTGAAACAAACGAAGACCTCGCTGTCCATCAATAGTGTCCGCACTGTGTGAGAAAAGTTGCAAAAAATGTTTTGGGGTATTTAAATGCATGTGCGGTTGCGTGGAGATCATTCCACTACCTTCAATCGTCAGCATCCTGTGCTGTAGATATATTTAATTTGTTCCTCCTTAAATCTGCAAGAAATCTTACAATTAAGCCGTCAAGATTCATTAAATGTTGGTTAAAACAGGGCTAATCCGCCACAAGGTGATTTCAGAAATGTCCAAACTTGACGTCTGCGCCTGTTGCCGGACAGGCAATTTGTTTCCACCCGTGATTTTAGCCAGTACGTTCGTTGCATGATCAGTTACGGTGTTTGGGTGCTAGAATTCAAGAAGTCCTTTCTCTTTCAGCCGCTTCTCGTGCACAACCGCCTTCCGACTGAATCACGTTCTGTCAACCGAAGCTGTGGTAAAAAATAACGCATAAGTCATCCAAAAATGAGGAGTACAAAATACGTGGCTCGTGGCCGGTGATTGGTATGCGGGCACTACTGCTTCCTTTTTTGTTGCCCAATGTGGTAACGAAGCAACAGGTTACTCTACAAAATCGCGCCCCTGTCATTTCTCCCGAGGACAATATCATACCTGTGGATCAGCCTCAAGACATTTATGAGATGCCCGTGACAGTCAGCAGGTGAGAGGGCCCAACGAAAACAACGACTTAAGATTCATCTGCCGTCTGCGGCTTTAGGTGGTGTAATATTTCATTCTAATTTTTTTCGCTCTCGGTTTTTCTCATTTCTCAAGGTCACCAAGAAATCATGCAAGTTTTCACTATACCCATTTTTTGTGGTCTCTTTAGGATTTTGTCTTAATATTTGGTAAGGTTTTTGTTTTCTTTTTAATACACAATATTTTTTAGAGACTTGGAATTAATTGAATTAAAATTTAGATACATTGATCGTGCAGCGGCTGGTTAATTTTCTTTCATCACATACATATCATTAAGTTATTTCCTTTGCACAACTTAGCGACAACTGTCCCAACCAACATTTAGAAGGTCTGTGAAAATGTTACCTGTTTGATTTATAAATGCCAACAATGTTCTACTTGGGTTGTTTATCGTAAGACAATTAAAATTATCGTTTAAGTTGTTTAATAATAATGCGTCTAAAAGAGAACCAAACATGATATTGTGTCTATGAAACGTCCGTTAAAGCCAAAAAAAATCAGTTTGCAAAAGAATATTAGTTGAAAGAACGACATCTACGATATCTTTAAGGTTTCGAAAAGACAATCAAGACGTAGCGAAATTCCAAACTATACGACGATAATGCCTCTAATAGTACTTCATACCAAACCTATAGTGCAAAAATTGTTCATTCCAGCAATGAATGCCTCATCTTTTTGTGATCTTGACCTTTATTTCTCCCTTGTGATCTTGACCTTTATTCCTTTCAATTGGAACTGAAACCGATTGCAGCGCGCCACAAAATACAGTCGCATGTACTTCCTGCACCCATATCAGTTTCCACCTGTCATTATGTAAAGCAAGATCGACAGTGCATCCACTCAACTCCACGAAAAGCAATACTGAGCTAGAGCACCTCGTACTAGGTGAACTTCCGTTTCATTTGGGTTTGCCGACTTGCTCCCTATTGTCTATTTACTTTCTTTTTAGGCTGTTTTTTTTTTTTTTTAATTCAACTTTTAATTAGCATTAAGCTGACAATCTCACATAAAAAGTAAAGGGTGTTTTTTATGGCCGACAAATGTTCAACTTTTATATAAACACTTTATTTTTATTCGAAAGACCAATTCATCACAATAATATTTCAAAATTAATTCGGGCAAATGGCCACCGCGTCTGCAATGGTTCAGTCTATCATCACTTATACCTGACAGTTTTTTGTTTATTTCCAGTGATCGTAACTGTTATAAGTTATATATAAAAAATCTAAAATTAATTATTACTTTGAAACTTATATGATTTAAGACAAAATGAACCAATTATATTTCACCAAAAATATTTTAATTTTTGAAGAATTTTATTTATAAAATATAAAAATAAAAGTCTTTGAAGACTTTTATTTTTAAAATATGAAAATAAAAGTCTTTTGCAGAACATAAACAAAAAAATCATCGCAATTAGGGAGTCACACTATAAAAGCAATCATAATATTGTACTTAATTTGAACAATTAAGTACAATGTTATGATTTTTTTTATAGTGTTATTTCCTAATCGTGATGATTATTATACTTATCTTCTGCAAAAGACTTTTATTTTCATATTTTAAAAATAAAAGTCTTCAAAGACTTTTATTTTTATAATTTATAAATAAAATTCTTCAAAGACTTTTATAAAAAACTGAAAAAATAAAAATCTTAAAAAGACTTTTATATAAGACAGAAAAAAATAAAAGTCTTTTTTAATAGTAATTTTTGATTTAAAAAATAAAAATCTTTCCATAACAGTTTTGAACAGCTTGAGAAAATAAAGAACAAAAATAAGTGTCTTTAATGACCTAAAACTTTTTCAATTAATTTTAACTAGTATTTTTGATTGAAAGAAATTGAAATCTGTCATAATTATTAAGTTTGACTTTTATAATAAAAGTATAAAATTTAAAAGTGACCATGTCATCGTAAAGTACTCGTCATGTTGGGTATCATGTATAAGTTTTATGCAAATCAAACAACTCTTACTACTTGATTTTTTACATCAAAAATATAAAAATAACAGTTATTTACGGTCCCTGCTTATTTCAGTTTTTTTAATATAAGCTGCCTAGTTACTACCTGATGCATGTGCAGAGTTGAAGAAAAACTAGCTGTAGGCCCTTCTCATGTATTTCTTTAAAACATTAATAGCGTCTACGTTCAATTTGCTGGGTCTGAGAAACTTTATACAAAATTTGCGATTCTTGGCCCAATTCTTGGAAATTTTGAAATAACAATATTGCTTCGGGCATATGGTCACCGTGTCTGTTCTTGACGAAGCGCTTTCTATCATTTCAATTTCGGTTAGGCTTTTCAAGCAATATCGGTCGTATGTCACGAATAACACGTACAATGGCTTCCAAGTTGTCAATCGTTGATCAGCATTAACCAGTGATTTCACGTAACCCCATCGGAAATATTCGACAGGTGTCAGATGACACAACCTTGGTGGTAGCGTCATCCTGTAGAATATAAATCTTGCTAGGATCAGTGCCATCCATATGAAAACGAAAAGTCTATTCACTTTGATTGTGACATGTCGATTTTTTGGGTTTAAATCCTCCTGCATTTTACTTACTTTTTACCGTATATCTGCAAATCTGTATATTCAGTTTTGATCGAATCGATCGAATTTAGTGGTTTTAACGTCAGCAACAAATCATCTAGCAGTATTACCGTCAACTGTAATCCCTAGTCTTTGTTTCACTGTTTCAATCAACAATCTCTTTTGATTCTGAATTTTGCTTTCTTACTTCTATTTTGGTTTTGTCGTCTCCTCTTGTTAACGTTCAAAACGCATGTGGTGGAAGAATAAGGTGTTAGTAAAAATTAAATTTTTTTTTAAGTAGGCGATTAAAATTAAAAATTTTGAATTTGTTTTTATCAAGATGGCTTTTAAAAAAAGTCATTTGATAAAAAAGATTAGCTGTGTAAAATTGAATTAAGAAATTATAAAATATTAATATTTTGTTTGTAAAATAAATAAAATTTAAAAAAAGATATAGCAATGAAAGAACAAGATACTTCTACAACTGGTGACCCCGACATCGGAACAGAGTCCTTCAATAAAAGAACCAGGTCGGCAGCCATTAAAAATTGGCTCATCGCTCTAGCTGCCGACCGCGAATACAAGTATGTCGAACGGGGGAAGTTTGTAATAACATCCCCGACGGTACCATCTACGCCCGCAAGAAATCAAAAAATTATTCCACCTCCTCCCCCATGGATTCAACAATAGCCCATCGCGCCACCATCATCATCAACCAGACGGCCCATCGCGCCACCACCATCATCAACCAGACGGCCCATCGCGCCACCACCATCACCAACTAGACGGCCCATCGCGCCACCACCATCATCAACCAGACGGCCCATCGCGCCACCACCATCATCAACCAGACGGCCCATCGCGCCACCACCATCATCAACCAGACGGCCCATCGCGCCACCACCATCATCAACCAGACGGCCCATCGCGCCACCACCATCATCAACCAGACGGCCCATCGCACCACCACCATCAGCAACCAGACGGCCCATCGCGCCACCACCATCATCAACCAGACGGCCCATCGCGCCACCACCATCATCAACCAGACGGCCCATCGCGCCACCACCATCATCAACCAGACGGCCCATCGCGCCACCACCATCATCAACCAGACGGCCCATCGCGCCACCACCATTATCAACCAGACGGCCCATCGCGCCACCACCATCATCAACCAGACGGCCCATCGCGCCACCACCATCATCAACCAGACGGCCCATCGCGCCACCACCATTATCAACCAGACGGCCCATCGCGCCACCACCATCATCAACCAGACGGCCCATCGCGCCACCACCATCATCAACCAGACGGCCCATCGCGCCACCACCATCATCAACCAGACGGTCCATCGCGCCACCACCGTCACCATCACCATCATCCAGAAGGCTCATCGCAAACCCATTCAATTCAACTGAACTAAAATAAGTTTTCCCTGTCAAATATTAGAGAATTACCTGTTAGTCGTTAACCAACTGGGGGGGAAGTGATGTTTTTTTTACAGACCATCAGCTTAGTCTAAGCTTAAGGCAACAAAACATTAATTTGCTGCATAAGACTCGTCATCATTTGGTCCGTTGTTAGTAGCGACATAACAAACAAGCAAGTTCTTTTTTAATACATGCTTACCAACACGGACATCAAACAAATCGGCATTCTTATTTACACTCAACCTCATGCGGTTAATTGGTTGAAAGAAGCTATAGTTAGTTTTACATAGATCAGTTTGTAGGAGCGGAACATGCCTAAGGTTTCGCTCATTCGCCCTGTACTTGAATCTCGTTTTGAGAGAAGGTGAATCAATATTGCCAACCAGAAGTTGGTGCACAAATACAACGTCCGCGATTTCCCGTCGCTTTTCCAGAGAATGCATGTCAAGGAGCTTCAAACGGTCCTTGTATGGAGGGAGGATAACTGGATTGCTCCATGGCAATTCTCTAAGGGCGAAGCGGACAAATTTCCGTTGAACAGATTCAATGCTGTCTATATGAACTTGGTAATAGGGAGACCAAACTTGACTTGCATATTCAAGAATTGGCCGTACAAAGGACGAATAAAGCTGTTTGTACACAGTGACGTTAGAAAATTCACGGGACCATCGTTTAACAAAACCCAGCATAATACTGGCCCTTGTCACCATGCAGTTTATATGCTCAACAAAATCCAGTTTGCAATCCAGAAAAACGCCTAAGTCACGGGCAGAGTGAACTCGTCTAAGAGTAACGTTCAAAAGATTATAATCAAAACTTAGGGGATTGCGGCCTCTACAAAAAGATAAAACTTCACATTTATTAATGTTCAATTCAAGATTATTGTGAACACACCACGTTTGGAAGGTATCCAGATCTCTTTGAACCGTGTGGCAGTCGTTAATATTATTCGTATATCGGAAAAGTTTCATGTCGTCAGCATAAATTAGAATTTTACAGCCTTTGAGTAAATATGTAATGTCGTCAATAGCCAAAATAAATAAGAGCGGGCCCAGGTGGCTACCCTGCGGTACACCGGACGTGGCAAAAATTTTTCTGGAAATTTCATTCCGAAAAGTAATCTGATAAGTCCTGCTGGACAGGTATGAGCGTATCCAATTGATAAGCAATGGAGAGAAGCCTAGATTTTCAAGTTTGAGTATTATAATCGAATGGGAGAGTTTATCAAAAGCCTTGCTAAAATCAGTATAAATGCAATCGGTTTGTAGACCCTTCTGGAAGCCTTCAATGACGAAAGAAACAAAATCCAGAAGGTTTGTGGAAGTGGAACGACCCTGAAGAAAACCGTGCTGATTTGTAGAGACAAGGCGTCGACAGATGCTAGACAATTGTGAGTATATAATTGACTCAAAAAGTTTTGGAATACATGAAAGCTTCGCTATGGGCCGGTAATTACACACCTCAGTCTTTTTACCCTTTTTATGGATGGGGATGATAAAGGCATTCTTCCAGAGCATAGGAAACATTCCGGTGCTAACCGATTTCTGAAAGAGTAATGTTAAGGGTAACATTAGCTCATTGGAGCAGCATTTAAGGATAGCTGGGGGGATACCATCTGGACCCGACGTGAAATCCATGGGAAGCTCATTGATATGTTTAAGAACATCGAGGGGGGTAATGTAAATGGAAAAATTTAGAGGAAGAGGATTCAAATTTAAGTGCGAAAAGTTATTAGGATTGGGTTGAAAAGCGGGGGAGAATGATTTTTCAAAATATGAGGCAAACATATCGCAAATTGAAGATGGAATATCATCAGAGATTCCCTCGTACTGTAAGCTAGTTGGATAATTGTCCGTCTTCCTTTTGGTATTAATAAATTTATAAAATGCCCTTGGATTGCTATACATTTCAGACTTCACTTGACAGACATAATCATTATATAATTGTTTGGAGTAGTCTTGAAATTTATTGTAACATTCAACGAATGCATTATAGGAAACATTATTCCTTTCTGAAAGATATGCCTTCCATAATTTAGTTTTTTTATTTCTAAGACTACGAAGATCGCTGCTGAACCAAGGAGGTGACGAGGTAAAGGGACGTCGACGTTCATATGGAACGCAAGAATCAACAATTTTGAAAAGAAGGGAGTAGAACTCTGATAAAGCATTGTCAATATTTTCATCGGACAATAGTGTAGAAAAATCAGTGGAAGCCATCCTTCTAGAAAGTTCGTCAAAATCCGCCTTTTTGAAGTTGTATGCGTATGTGCTATCATCAATATGCTGTTTAGTATCTTCTGGATTGTAAAAGTAATCAATTTGAAGAGGCGGATGAAATGTGTCCAGAGTAGAAAGAACGACTGGACTGTGATCAACAATTGTGTTGTTACAGTCGGAAGAAAAAACAAGATCAAGCTGCCTCCCCATGTCATTCTTTATGGAACTCATCTGACTGAGACCGAAAGAGAAAACAGATCCAAGAAATGAGGACTCTTTAGTATTTATTTTGTTTAAGGGATGGCAGCAATCGTCATCAGAATTAAATACCCATTGTACGCTGGGTAAATTAAAATCACCCACTAAGAGGAGATCGTCAGCCGGATTCATTAGATTGTTAATGAAGTCCAGTTTTGTAACTAGAAGGTCATAAGTGTTGTTCCCATTCATATCAATAGAATTGACAAGGTCTGGAGGAATGTAGCAACACAAAATGAATAGAGAATTTCTGGCTAATGTTACTTTAACAGCAATTAGCTCAACGTCAGAAGAAGCAGAGATGTCGGGTAGTGAGATCAAGCTGCAATTGAAGTGGCTTTTGCAAGCTATAAGAACTCCTCCCCCTCGGGCCTCCGAATCAGTATATCTATCCTTACGAAAAACCTGGTAGGAAGAATCGAAAAGCTCTGCATCAAGAAAACCGTAGTGTAACCAAGTTTCGGTTAATGCGATAATGTCAAAATTACAATTTATGGACGACTGATAAAGGGTCCTAGTCTTAGTCCTAATACCCCTTACATTTTGGTAATATAAGGAGATCGTCTGGGGATTCAGTTTTTTGAAGTATTTTTTGAAGTAACCAGCTTCGATAAGCCACCATGCAGATTAGTCGATATGGGCTTAGTAGCAGGCCTACGGGGGACAAAATTTTTAATTAAAGCACCAGTGGGCCAGAAGGAAGTGTTTAACATAGTGGAAGCAGATTCTTCCGGTACATATAAAATAAAAGATGCAATTGGGCTCGAACTTTTATTAATTTTCCGACATGTAATGCTTTTTGTGGAAATATTGTGAGCCTGAATATGGGTGAGAATTGCATCAGACGAGGTTTCAGAATCGAGGCGTGAAATAAATAGGGTACGACGATGGGGAACTACTTTAAGTAATTCTTTGACATTATCTGCAGGAGGTGTATTAATCTTTGGTGAAACTGGTGATGCAGAAAGGCAGTCTGAGTCAGGCGTGGGTTCACTGTTCTGAAGCATCGGAACTGATGGAGAAAGAGACTTAGAAAGATTAGTATTTTCGATACTTTTACTCTTAGGTGATGAGCGAGTGTTAGGTCGCTTTGGACGATTATAAGGTTTTTTCTTATTCCCGCTAACGGAGGGAGGAGAGGGAGTAATCGAAACTGGGTCATCTTCGGTGGAAATAATGGGGCTACCACTATGAGCATTTTTTATAGTATCAATCTCACCTTTTAAAGAAAGAAGTAATTCAATGCTTTGTGAGAATTCGGATGATATCGAATGAACGCTGCTGTAAACCTTTTTTACGTGATGCTTAATCTCATCGATAGCAGGTGCGACTGGCGCATTGTCAGCAACACAGGATATCAATGACGAGTTACTAACTGTCATATGCAACTCATCAAGGGTACTGGATACGCTGGAGATCTTTGAGAAAACATCGCGAGTTTTACATAAAATGGCCTCGGAGGTGCTATTAAAAGAGTCAATTGCACTATAAAACTTATCAAATTTCGCATTTAAAACGCCCAGATCTTCAGAGATAATATTTACGTTGGAAAAAATGGTACTGTTTACCTTTTCCGCTAGAAGGGACTGGTCGTCGGCGATAGAACTGGTCATGTTCATGATTAGTCTCAGAACATGACAAGGTTTAATAGCCGAACATTCCTCACAGGTATAAGCAGAGGGCTTAGCCCGTCTAGTAGAGGACTGCTTTAGGCACGAGGCATGGAATACGTTATTGCAGACCCCGTCGCAAGAAACCGCATTGTCGTTAATCACGTTGTCGCAGACTTTGCAGTGAGACATATTGAAATAGAAAAAAGAATATTAGAAAAAATCACGGAAAAGAAGTAAGCGAAGTGGGTGGAAAAAGGCGAAACCTGGTTTAGAGACTCGCTAGGGCAATTAATGTGTTTGAGTAGACGCTAGCAAAATTGCGAATTGCCTACTTTAAGGCTGATAAAAAAGGAAGCTTTGAAGGTGAAATATTGAGAGCGTCTCAGGGAAAATTAGAATTACTCTTCAGATTGAAGAGCGAAACACAGAACACCGAGACACCGTACCCGGGCACCGGTAATGGAAACAAAAAACTGCAAAACCAAAAAATACACAAAATCAGAGATAACTCACGGACCGATGACAACAAAAATTCAGCACTCAGCACCACAAAAATTCAGTACTCAGCAGCACATGCACTAAAAATATCAAAAACCACAGAGAAAAAACACCGATCACGGGATAACAAAAGCGACGTCCACCCACAAAGTTAGTTGCGCACAGACTATGTGGTGGAAGAATAAGGTGTTGTGGCGAATAGCAGGCTGTCTGTATTTAATCGAGTTAGTTTTGTTTAAAAAATAAGATAAATCAGTTAGTAATAAATTTGATTAGACAGGAAAATTTAAGAAATTATTAATGTAAAAAAAAAGTAAATATATAAAAAGAAATATAATAAAAATAAATATATTAATAAATCAAGTGTAATTAATATAATAAAAATAATATAATAATAATATAATAATTTATCAAGATGGCTTTTAAAAAAAAAGTCATTCGATAAAAAAGATTAGCTGTGTAAAATTGAATTAAGAAATTATAATAAATTAATATTTTGTTTGTAAAATAAATAAAATTTAAAAAAAGATATAGCCATGAAAGAACAAGATATTTCTACACGCATTTTATGTAATTCACACTGTTTGTGTTGTATTAATGGCTGAAGGACTGTTAAATACTGCTCCGCGTTCATTATCCGGTCAACGACATAGAGTGGGAAGAGTCCTTCGGCCGATATTGTTGAGCAAGTCACTACTGGCTGTTTGAACGGCTGTTGGACACAGGAAGGTAAATACTCTTCTCCTTTTGATCTGCGAACAACCTGTTCAAAAAACAGAGATAATTTAAATCAAATAAAAAATTTATTGGAAAATGTGTTTTCAGAATAATATCAAAAAGAGTGTTTATTTCAATTTTACCTTTTCCCAATCATCTGTAGTCCATGTCAATTGTTCATCCGCCCATGTTTTTCTTTGTTGAATCATCCTAGTATTCAGCCTGTGCTTCTTGCGTGGTCGTCTTGTGCATAGACTATATTGAGAAAGTCGACATCTCACTGCGGTGGCACAGTATTTTGTACAGAGGGGGCCGATGGCGGCCATGAAAAAACATAAAAAAAAAAATATTGAAATTATCAAGTCAAACAATTGAAAAAAAAGTTGATTTCCCGATTTTTTACAGCCAAAAAACCATGTAACTGTGAAAGTATAATTACCGAAATTTTTAAAATTTCAACCACAAAAAAAGTAAGAAGCAGGCCCCGCGCTAGGCCTAGCTCACCTATATGGAAGAGCGGTCCCTACATGTGACCATTGTTATCAACTGGCATTATGGAATTGAATTCCACTGAGCAAATGTAGTTGGTCGACAATTTTTAGTAAGTATGCTCGGAGTGAAGCCTCGTCTTGGAGTTACTGAAAATTTCATTTAATGCTTCTGAAAAGGTTCAAGTTTAAAAATATTCTGAAGAGAAAATTTACCATGTTACTATAATATATGTATATCACATTGCTTTTGAAAACCTACCTCAGACTGTGATTTCAATGGGTTTTTTTTATTTAATTTTAGGGTTTCGTGCAACGAATTTATCCAGACTTCAGGAAGTAGATCTGTCAGACATATTTTCAGAGTATTAAGGCCAAACGACTGCAGGCCGCGGCTGAAATTATGCCATTGTTGAGGAGAATATCTTCATTTCAACTTTTATATCCAGAGATTAATTTCAAATTTACTCAAAAGAGCCCGAACTGCAAATCATGACCGCCGCACATTTGAATTCGAATAACATTGGCTTGTGCCAGTCACGTGCAAACCTTGAGAGATGCGATGTTATCGGTTGATGCTCATTTCTTTTATTTTCTTTATTTACTTCGTTTTAATGGGATTAAGTGATTCACAGTTAACGAGGTCGTGAAGAACATAAACACTGGCACTAAATAAATTCTTCGAGGTCTATGCAAACCTGGTACTATGCCTTTTCTCATTGCAGGCCTTTATGGCATCGGGCCAGTAATTCATAATAAAGTTATTCGGATCGCGAAAGATGGGAAAAAAGCACAGTCAACTTCAATTAAGATGTTCGTCCAGCCTACTACAGAATTTTTACTAAAAACTTATAACATTCCGGTGATTTTCGAAAGTTATGACAAGTTGTGCAAATTTACTAATCGTCAGACGCAGGGAACAACTTCATAAGAACTGATTGCCATGAAGAGCTGTCGACATAACTCACTGCAACTGAAGTGATTTATACGCTTCGTTCCGCAATGTCCACCCTCAATTATAGAATACCGTGGTGCTGTGTATGCGATTGCACTTATACCCGTGTCATTGTTTAAACTGAGGATAATTCATGATGCTGATCTGCTGGAAGCGCACTATCTAATCTGATTCAGCGTCGTTGACGAGGGACGAGCTAAAGTCACACGGCGCAGACCAATGGAGGTGCGTGGGATTGAGTAATATCTTTGATGTCGTCATAATTTCAGGCATTTGCATAAATGTTTTCCATAGGAGGTATCCACCCTATTTCCATAGATCAGAATATTAGATCACCGCGAGTTATCCCGTTAAGGCCCAAACGGACGCATTTTCATAAGTTTATTTAGCCGCCTTAAACAATACTGAAATCTTCACACAAAAATCTTGAATTTTTCCATACTGATGTAAAATTTCATGAATTTTCAGAATATAATAATCATTTTCAATAAAAATTGTAACTACGTTATGTTATATATGTTTTTTTTTTTTTTAAAAAAATCGTGTTTTTCAAAAAAAAAATGTCCACAAATCAATATTTATGGCTCGAAACCAATGAGGAATTTGGCGGAAAAGCAACAATATCGCGTCCTTGTCGGACCTTGTTCCTTACTTTACAGATGCGTACGCTTTGTAATTAAAAATGGCGGTATCCAACATGGCGTTTGAAAGTCGAAAATTCAATGATGTGTACTATTTTGTCTATTACAAAAGAAATTCTTTATGGATTTACTTAGAAACTTATACAGGGGAGTTTTTGAGTTCGCTGTTTTCGGATCTGAGGTCAAATTCAAGAAATCCTAAATGGTGGTTTCAAGATGGCGGACGAAATCATTAAAATTATATAAATCTGAGCATAAAATAGCCCTAGGGGTTTTTGAGGTCGCTGATTGCGAATCTGAGGTCAGATTTGAAAAAAATCAAAGTGGCGGATCCAAGATGGCGGACGAAAAAATTAAAATCACATGGATCTGAGCAAAAATTGCCACTATGGTGTTTTTAGGGTCGCTGAATACGAATCTGAGATCGGATTTCAAAAAATCAAAATGGCGGACAAAAACAACTTCAATGACATGAATCTGAGCAAAAACGTGTACTAAGGTATTTATGGGGTCGCTAAAGTAGTAGAGAAGATAACATAGTTTTTTTTTTTTTTAAGAGGGAGGGCGACTCATGCAGGTGCACACTGCGATCTACGAGGTCTTTTATGCGAGCTACGCGCCGGAAAGGAATATCTAGGTGTGGGAGAATGAGCCAGAGTGGTCAATTGACCAAGTTGGATTCGAACCCACGGCCTCAGCAGTCGGGCTGACCACGGTTCCCCGACGGCCGACAAGCTATTGGCTGAGACATGGGCGTCCCCAAAGTAGCCAAAGACCAGAGGGAATCAAACCCACGACATCGGCGATGGTGGCCCGGCTCTCTTTAGCACTGAGCTACCGAGACCCCCCTTACTTTGGACTCAGGAGATAATAATGCATTCTTACCCTTACGTTCGGTCCAGGAGCTATTAATGCATTATCTCCCCAGCGCTTTTAGAAATTATATATATTAACTATATATTCTGTATTTTACTTTTTATTATTAGTTTCTAGTCATTTTACTTTATCACGTGTTTTTGCATTATTTTTCGTTCGAAGTGTTGTCATGTAAAAAGTTGTATAACATTTTGAAATGTCGACTTCCTCGGAAAGAAAGTATCCAAAACGCGTGTGCCGTATAGGCAATGTTGAAGTCGAAAGTGACAATGATGATTTGAATTTAAATTTGACTTCTGACCCAGAAAATTCAGATGAATCTGCTTCTGATTGTGATTCAGAAGATATTGAAACTCAAGAAAATGATTGGCTTATTCACGTAACAGAAGTGGTCCCAACACGGATAATCAAAAAAAACTTGAACCAAACCACATTTACGAATGGTTGGACGGCGAAAAAGCGGCTGATGAAACCCCAAAAACGAACTCCTGATGTCTGAATCAACCAGAATGAAAATTCGTGATGCTTCTTTCACACAAGTCTTCTTCAAAAGAAATAAAAAATAACATTATTGAGAGTACTGCTCTTAATGGTTGCCAACTTCCTCTTGATGATTTAAATGCATTTCTGGGAATTACCATAATGTCAATTTTGAATGCAAGGAAGTGTCAAAGAGACTATTGGTCTACAGACCCCCTATTGGCTTGCAATCCTGTAGCTACAGTCATGAGCCGGACGAAGTTTTTTACAATCAAATCAAAACTGAAACTTTCAAAACCTAGTAATTAAAGCTCTACTGACCACTTGGCGAGTACGGGATCCTTTCGAGATTTTTAGAAAAAACATCTTTTCAACTACTTTGGCAATGATCAAGTATTATGGAAGAACTAAATTGTAACAGTACATGAAAGATAAACCAGTGCAGTTTGGCGTAAAGCAGTGGTTCCTGTGTAATCCCGAGGGATACTTATTCGATTATAACATTTACCGTGATTAAAAAACCATTTTGACCTTGATATGACCTACGAGGTTATAGCCAAGGTCATAATGGTTATAGCCAAGGTCATAATCGGGCGTAGAATTTAGAATAGAATTTAATTGCAATGAATAAAATGCAAAGAAGCTTTGAACGCAATCACACAGTTTGATAGAAATGTCTTGAATGCAGGAAAAACAGTGCTAATTTGGCGCTTAGTTGCCAGAGTTACGTAGCAAGCACATAAATAGGCCCATAGAAATAGATTCTGGGTTTCAAAATCTTTCACTTCCTAAACATTTTCAAAACTTAATTTCCTTCCTTTCTTTTAAATTATATTCTATTTGATCTAAACATTTTGTGGAGCAAACACAACAGAAATTCAACAATTGGTTGGCGGTTGGCTCATGCCATGCAATTTTTTCGGATGTTTTGGGCATATTTTAAACCTAAGGGGAATACACTTTCGTTTATATTTCGACAACTCACCTTCACAGTGTTACAATAGCGAGTATCTGTTATGCATTCCTATCACTACAGCTGACGTACAGTCAATGTCGAAAGTATTCAGATACTTATTGAAAATCTTATTCAGACTTATGAACATTCGTTTTCAATCCATTTATTTTCGATACAGAGAGTATTTAGCCTATCAGTCTTTCAGTTTATAATTCCCAAGGGAATAGTTATCTAAATTAATAGATGTATGAAAGTGTTCCTGCGTACCTACCTTTCATACATCCATTATTTCATATATAAATTACTAATTTACAAAATGATTTTAGCGGAGTCTAGTTTGTTGATGACTTAGTTTTGTATGTCCTATATTATCTTCTATTTCGGTTTCTAATGCAGTCTGATGCATCGAATTTGGGGGTGTGGATATTAACATTACAATCTTCTATTAGATTCTGAGAGTTGCTGTTTATGAGAGTCAAGGGCGAGAGGTAGTACTAATTTAGGCTTGCGGATATGTTTTCGTTATATTTGTTTTGAATTAGCGGGTTTTTTGTTAGAGTTATACTTCAGAAATTGAGTCATTTCTGATTTGGAATACATATAATTATTAGAATACCTTTTATTCCGCTTTTATAATTTTTTCCCAATGCAGAGCCTAAGGAGCTTTCTTTCGAATTTCTCAAACAGTGATGCTATTGATGGTGATATAGTGAGCTACGTAGTGAAACTGTTCATCATAATCGGACGAACTAACTGCTTATCCATTAGGAGTTTTGTATTTGTTCTCATTTTAGGATGCCTAAATAGTGAAAGTAGAATCCTGTATGCTTTATTCACCTTGCCTAAGACATACTTGCCCTGTAAGTTCGGTTTAAGGAGGGTGTTGAAAATAACTCCAAGATACTTTATTTGGTCCTTACAACTGAGTTTCTACATCTTCGGTCAATTCTTCGGGGGACCCTGTTCACTGAGTTACGGAAACAGATTATTCGGTTTTTGAGTTATTCATTTTAATTCCGCAGGAGTTGTAGTATTCCTCAATATCGCTGAGATGTTTTGCGACTTGTTCCAATGCTTTATCAGGATCAGGATTCAGAATTAGAGTGTCGTCTGCGTAGAGCATGGGTTTTGATAGGATATTGCCGTTTCCGTTGACGACGGTATGAGGGAAGTCAGTCATAAAAAAGTCGTACAACATGGAGTCCGAGATAGAGCCTTGCGGCACCCCTGATTTTACTGGAATTATGTAAGAGAGACTGTTGTCTAAAGATATTACCACTTTCCTGTTGGTTAGGAAACTAAGTTTCTCAGTTAGTTAATCTAGCAGGAACAGAGTATGGCATCATTTTATTTAGCAGTTCTTTTATCCAGACGGTATCGAAGGCTTTTTCTATGCGCAAGTTACAGTGGTCTTTCTTCTTTTAAGATTGTTTGTCACATCATTATGGAGCTTGAGGATGGCATGGTTGTCGAATGAAACTGTCTAAAGCCAAACTGATATTCAGGGATATTTTTCTCTACCTCCAAGAATTCGTCAAATTCATCTGTAATGACTCTCTGGAGGAGGGTACATACGTTTGAGAGATG
Organism: Dysmachus trigonus; assembly: GCA_949715965.1. Lineage (NCBI taxonomy): Eukaryota > Metazoa > Arthropoda > Insecta > Diptera > Asilidae > Dysmachus > Dysmachus trigonus. The sequence continues at coordinate 30,329,218 of OX454321.1, read as the reverse complement.
TTGAATGGGTCTAAAGTTGGTAACGTCCAGTGATTTATTGTTCTTCAGAATCGGGAAGATTTTTTATAAGGAAGTTGGATATTCCATCTACGCCATAAGATTTCTTGCCATTAACGCGGTATTTTATTATTGAGGTAAAAAGTTTTTGTGTTATGAAAAAATTATTGCTATGTTTTATTGCTGATTCTAAGCGGTTAAATGCAACGATTAGGTTCATAACGCCTGTATCAGAAATATTGATTATAAAAAAATGCAGGTCGTCTTCTACAGCTTTATATAGCGATCGATAATATATTTCGAATTTTTTTTAGTTTTGGTGAATTCCGCAAATCCCATTTTGATTTTTTTCGGTATTATAGTTTTGTTTTACCCTTTTATGCTAAATATTTCTTTAAATGTCTGAGGTCCTGGTTTTATGCGCTTCAGACGGTGCTGGAATTTGTCGTTCATATGAATGGGCATTTTGTCGTAGCTTATTTTTTTAGGCAGTTTATCTTGGAGGAACGGCTTCTATATTCTTGGCTCTCTCTGTTATATGTGTTGTGGAAGATTCTCTTGAGCTCCTTACACCATCTTCTTTTAATTTTCGAGAAGGTTAAAGATCATTCTGGGGAGGATTCCGTACTTCCCTCTATTTTCCGATTTTTTTTTTAATAACTTTAGTTTTCGCTGCTGCGACATGGTTTTGGAATTTCTCTATCCATTGGTCTATTTCACTATTCGTAATGTTTCTATGGTCCGAAGGTAATTCTGTTAAGGTAGATTCCAATATTTACCTAAATGATTTCCGGTCTACATTGTTGTAATCCTCGGATTCCCTGGGAGGCCTGATGACGAAGTCGCATTCTCATAAATTTAGGTTAAGCTTCAGCATATAGTGGTACGAGACCGATTCTAAAGTACTACACTGAGGTCCTTCGGATAGGGTTTTAGAGCCGCCTTCATTTGTGAGGAAAAACTCAAGCAGAGAGTGGAAAGGTAAGAGTGCTAGGTAAGACAACGCTTAGACCAGTCTCCATATCGAAAGCATCAAACCATTCTTTAAGTTTTACCATTTGTGTTATTTACACGGTCTCCCCAATTTGTATGTCTGGCATTCCAATCCCCAGCTATTATTATTGAGTTGGAAACCTTCCCTGTTTCGTTAATAAGATTGAGGGCCATTATAACATCTTCTTTGGGCCAGTTTGAGGGAACGTATATGCTTCCAGTCAGTATCTTTTTCTCGTTAAGTTTTATTTTTAATTTGACCTCAGCGAGAATTATAGATATAACGGTAGTTGCAACGGGAATGCTATTAAATTCGATATTACTTTTCATGAACAGTGCTACCCCCTGTCCAGAATCGTTCCGCAGCGGTATATGGTTAGGGTAGTTGACCTTGTGTCTCCCACTTAATTTTATTTCTGATACCGCGAGGAAATCTGATTTGGGAATACGTAGATACTGCATTGAAGAATTCAACTCTTCTGTGATTGCTAATAAGAGACTGTGCGTTAATTTCAAGAAAAGTAATCCGCTCATTTGCCATGACAGAATTCCATTAGAAAGAGAATTATAGCCTGTCGTTTTTCATTTAGTGTTTCAATTGTGCCTATTGAATTTAGAAACAAATTAATTTTGTTCATTACTTCTTGAAGCAGCATGTTGAATAGTTGAAGGGAAAGGTCAAAATAGATCAAATAGTTGTAGGGAAAGGTCAAAGAATTCACTCGTCTTGTTTTTGTTTGAATTTGGAAAGCGTTTTATATTTCCATTTAGGTTTGGGAAGTCGAGGTTGTTCGTGTTATAACCAGTGGATAGTGCGTCTCTACATATAACTAAAACTTTTTATTAGTCTCATATTAGGTTTCAGTGCTGTTGCCCTATTTTTCCGGGCTTCGATGTATGAGCTATAGCTCGGGCAGCGTATCTGCTGCAGCAAGCTAGTTTGCCGCAATTCGCCGCCAGTTGGCCAAATTTTTGGCATATATAACATTGCACTGGGCTTTTGCTTTTAACCCTCTCCCACGTTATCCTAAGAATATGTTATTGCTTATAACCTCCGAAACGTTTTCGCCAGGTTGAAGCTTAACTAGGAAATAACCTGGATCTCGTCCATATATCCTCATTTTACTAGTTATAAATTTAGATATTTTGACCGTTTTAACTTCACAATAGCGCATACAGAACTCTTCCGCCACGTTTGGTATATCAAATGTTTTTTGCAAACCTTTTAGTAGAAGGCTAAGTGTTTTCTCATCTTTCGATGAGTAAGTATAATACTGGACCGTTGCATCGCTGAAAACTTTCATCAGCTCCCTATGCTCTGCATTATTTTCGCAGTAAATCTTATTAACCCCAGATCTGAATTTTACGATTCATTCGCGTTGTTATTTTCTATAAATTTAGTTAGCTCTTTAATATTGCAGTCTCTTCTTATTACTTAAGGAACTTTAAAACCATTATGGGATATAAAAATAGTGTATGATAACCTTTAATTGGAGTTTTATATCCCAGAATTTGAAGAAAACTCTGAATCGTTTAATGACATGTAAAAAATAATTTTTATTTAATTCATAAAATATTTATTGTTCGCGGAAGAAAAGCAAACGAGCAGTTACAAAAATCAGAGTGGACTGGCAACCCATTACATTTTCTTTTTTTTTTAACTTAAGAATGATGCGCCTACTACCGTCGCCACACCATCATTGTTTTTGTAATTATTACTATTGACTTGGGTACTTATGTCTAAAGTTTCATTTAACCTGCCCCCTATTCTACCCTTCCCCTTATTACTATTAATAAAATTGATATCACCTCGATCATCCATGGCTAATGTTCCGTACCTGTTGTTCCGAGAACCTTTCAAACAATTCTATAGTCACCGAAAAGAACAAAACGCAATGTTTAGGGTAATTACTTTGAACCACATAATATTATATTGCAAAGTATGTGAATCAAGAATCAATTTTTAGACAATCTGTACTCGCTGCCTTAATTCACTGCAATGGCATCTGCCAAAAGACATATTACAATCGAAGGTGCTACTAATCTATGGAGAAGTGCAGAAACGAAAAAAATGAAGATGGGATTCTTAATCATAGTTAAATCACTTGAAAAGATGTTGCAGGTATTAACATGAAATTCAATTAACTGCAACCTTTCCACAAGTAATTGGGAAGTATTGAAAATTTAAGTGAAAATTAACTTCTTATTGTCCTCTGGGCAATCTCTCTTTTTGGGAAACCGAGCTAACGATACCAGTCATTAAGTTCGCATAATTTCACTTAAGATATCTTATCACAATTTACTTGCTCTGCTTGTTATTCCCTAAATTGCCTGCAAAGGGGTTTCACGCATAATTGTTTACAACGATGATTTTAAGAAAATGTTTTGTTAACAGCGATATGTGTGTTACTAATCATTTTCGGAAAGTCCACTGAAATTTAGTAATACACAAGGATTTGGGGCAAAGTCGAATCCAAGAAGACTCTCAACCGAAAACATGGTGCACGTCTTTCGTGTTCCGTTCGGTAATCAGCCGCGGATAATTATAATAATAAGATACCCTGCAATTTGTCTCATTACAATTTACATAAAATATCATGGCTTTCCCAATCATTAGTGAGTACTGCTGTAGTCGACCTCATTGAGATTATAACCAATAAAAACATCCTTTTGCCCTACTGGCTTAAATTATTGAGTGGTATAACTACGCTTACGAATCTCAAATTTAGCTTCACAAAATAAATTCTGTACAAACATCTTCAGGGGAGATTGAATTCAATTCTTTTAACATGTCGGCAGCTGCAGTTGCGTGTAAAATTAATATGGCTTTCGGAAGTTCGACGCTCCGAAAAGCACTCTGCATTCAACGCTGATCTCTCACTTTTAGTTTTCAACAGAAAAAGAAGCGGAAGTGGAAGTCGGTGCGGAAATTATGTATCTAATACTAAAACTGTTCGACAGATTTAGCTGAAATTTGAAATATACCCTGGAATTATCTGGTTGCTGGGAACAATTTAATTTTTTTTTTGTAAATAACTATTTTCCGAGATTTTCCGAGAAGTACTACTAAGTTAGTAAAAAATGTTTTTTGATAATCAATGCCAATAAGAGTTTTAACTCTGGAGAAGTCTATAGTTGATGGATTTCCAAGAAACTTGTTTCGTGGAGTTTCTAATAATCAAAACCATAATATAAAAATGTCACTGAATTTTAAGAAATTGATCTACAAAAATGTAGACATTTTTTTTCATCTAGACAAGAAGGACAACCTATCTATGTAATATAGCCCTAGGTCCATCGTGTTAAGATAGTGAAGAGGATGATGAAATCAGATCGCGGTGTAAAAAGTGTAGAAAAAAGTAGGTGCAAATTATTGAGGAATTCAGTGCGAAGGTTTCTGTGAACATTGGTTTCATGCTGACTATGTAGGTATAAGTAGCAAGGAATATAATGTAATAAAATTAAAGAGCTAGGAGACAAAGTAATGTAGATGTGCGCAACGGATAAAAAGGTAAACGATAAGGTAGTATCTAGCAGTGGCGTGGGGTGAAATTTTTGAGAAGGTAAGCCGGTGCAAAAATCAGAAACTTAATAGCGAAAAAAAACTTACCAAATGAAGTCAGATATTACAAAATGTGTTCAACAGTGACTGCGTGTATTCTTGTCAAATTTAGTCGGCCACTTCTATCATACTTAAAGTCATTGGAAGTTAAGTGCTATATGAATATTATGAATAAATATGCACATACAATGAACTTCAAGAATAATATAAGTGGCTTTGAAAAAAACCGTTATAGTCGCGTTTATCGTGCAATCAAACTAAAGCGGTTAACAAAAACTGTGAAAAGTTGATATGAAATATAATTAATCTTACTTATACTCCAAAACTAATCTACGATTTTTTTTTATAAATTCGACCAAAACATCATTGTAAAAATTAGACTGATTTCTAATTTGTAAAAGAAGGTGTTTTTCTATACAAAATTCAAACCTTACAAAATTCTCACCAGCTTTTCACAATTAAATTCTATATATTAAAGTACAATTACACTTCACTTTAAATCAAACATGCACGACAAATCCTTCAACTGACAAATTGAAACAAATAAATAATCGTCATCCGAATAGCCGAACCTAACGAAAAAACCCGAGAAGCCGGATTCTATCGTGTTATCGAGAGGTAATAAAGTAGCACCACACCACACTCATAAGTCACAATCCGTTGAGCATCAAGGCAAAAAGAGACACAAGTTAACAACCACACACCCCTCCCTTCCGAGAAGACGACTTCTGCCGTGTTCTTGTGAAATAAGGGAGCATTCACTCCTACAATTCACAGCCCCTTCAGTATCAAAGAAATTTACAGTCAGCTGAATATTGTTTATGAAAAAAAAAATTAATAACCAAACCTACCCCAACCAACCCCACTCACCCGAGAAGCCGCTTTCTACCGTGTTATAGGAATAATAAGAGAGCACCACTACACTCACACCCGTTCATAGAGAAGACACGAATCAGCTGACATTCTAAGAAATAAACAACCACCCGCCGAAGTGACCCGAGTTTCAACTTATGCAAAATGAAAACAACCGAGAAGCCGGTTTCTATCGTGTTATTTGCTTATAGGATTTGCTTTTAGTAAGCAAAGGATATCACACACGATTTCTTTGTTACTCGTGGAGAAAAGTTTGAGTAAGCCGTAAAATGACCGGCTTACAGAAGCAGCGAGCGAGCGCTTCATACCCGATGCAACCCCTTGATAGAACCTACTGTGCGAGGGAAGGTTCCATCGTAGTGCAACAACAGATTATGGTTGTTTTTGGTTGTAACACTTGTTTTGCCATGTTTTCTTTACGAGATGAATTTTGGGAGCGCTTTCCAGGAATTTTACAGGCATAGAACAAGTTTTAAATTTACGGGAATAGGATGAGTTCCCAAAAGGGAAGCCGGTAGGAATCGTGTTATATGGACCCCACGCCACTGGTATCTAGCAATATTGGTGCAATGATTAAGGAGAAAAGCAAAAATGAAGAAAACATGAAATGAAATTCAAACTAAAATCAATGAAATGCATGAAATAATCAATAAGAATGGTACCAAATGCGAAACACAAATTCGTTCATATGCGAATATTGTTAAGAGCTGAACTGTTCAAATAGATATGATCATTTTCAATCGAATTTTCTGCTGAACTGTACACAGAAATGGCAAATAAATAAATAAATATAGCCTGGAGAAGTTACCATGTAACCGAAGACTTTAATATACTGCGATGTTATAATTGCCAACGTTTTAATCACTCGATAAAAAACTGTAAAAACAAATAGGATATTTGTGCAAAATACGAAGGATAACACTAAACTACGGAATATCACACCAGCTCGGATATATGAACTGTTACCGAGCTAAATCTATATGACAGTGTGAGCAATCAGGAGTATTCGGAATACAACACGTAAATAAGAGCAACCCAACTAAGGACGGATTACTTAACAGCAAAGATCATGGACAAAAATTCATAGAGAAAATACCCATAATCGCCAGCAACGAAATATATACCAATGTGTTCAGTAAGTTTAATATATCACGTCACCAAAACATCAGCATTCTAAACCATGTAGTATAGGAATTATGAGCCTAAATAAGATAATTGTAATCATGATAGTTACATGAATTTTTACTGAGTTTTATTTAATATATCACTATTACAGTATTATTAAACGATGATATATTTTATTATAGTATATATGTATTATATTTATAAAGACAAAAATATATAATAATAATTATTATATAATTATTACTATTATTATATATATACATCAGGGTGCTTTTTTTTCCGTGACAATTTTTTTTTTCAGTCCCACCTCGAAATTTTGTGGCGAATACCTAAACAAAAATTCCCTGAAAATTGGAGCCCTTAATATTAATATTAAGTACTAGACCAAGGCGTATAAAGATTTCCAATATAAAATACACGTAAACTTTGATTATTTTTCTTCAAAACTCTGCAGCTCAGAGGCATTTTATGGTATAATCTTGGTCAATGGTAGGATTTCTTCAGAACTGAATGCTCTACAAAAGTGTCCATTGAGGTGTAACCCTAACTCCCACCAGCGAGGTAGTACGGGTCACTAACCCCAATTTTTCAATGAAATTCTCGCTTTTTACCCCTATCTCGTAAACAACAAGAGGTACAGAAAAAGTGAATATGACAAACTTGTAGGAAATTCAATTTCCTACAAAAAAGTTCCGGAACACCAAATCGTTAACATCAATATTTCTTGAGATATTGAGCTTTGAAGTTGAGGTAGCGTTTCTAAAATTTAGCTCAATAATCCATGAAGATTCCACACTACGTCAACTTTAAAGCCCAATATCTCAAGAAATATTGATGTTAGCGATTTGGTGTTCAAGAACTTTTTCGAGGAAATTGAATTTCTTACAAGTTTGTCATATTCACTTTTTCTGTAGGTCTTGTTGTTTACGAGATAGGGGCAAAAAGCGAGAATTTTATGAAAAAATTGGGGTTAGTGACCCGTACTACCTCGCTGGTGGGTGTTAGGGTTACATCTCAATGGACACTTTTGTAGAGCATTCAGTTCTGAAGAAATCCTACCATTGACCAAGATTATACCATAAAATGCCTCTGAGCTGTAGAGTTTTGAAGAAAAATAATCAAAGTTTACGTGTATTTTATATGGGAAATCTTTATACGCCTTGGTCTAGTACTTAATATTAATATTAAGGACTCCAATTTTCAGGGAATTTTTGTTTAGGTATTCGCCACAAAATTTCGAGGTGGGACTGAAACAAACAGGACTTATTGGAGTCATAAAAAGAAAACACTGCATATTACCAAAAATTAAAAATCTAATTTAAAATGCCAATATATTCCCTTTGGTAACTTATGGGTTAATAATATGGAGTCAAACCACAGAAAACACATACAAATTACATCGAGAATGTTAAATAGGGTCATCAGAGCAGTATGTAATCTTCTTCGGGGTACTTCTACTGCAATACTTCTACTGCAATTTTATATGATGATAAATGAATTAAAATTAAAACAAGAAAGACAAAACTACTTAAACTTCAACTGTTTTTTATTTAAAGAAAATAATAAAAACTTAGTAGCCTTCCCCAGTTTCACCGTGTCTGTGCATCTCTTTCTGTAAAGAAAAAGAAGGGCATGGTATGAGGATGACGAGCTCAGTGAGTGTGCAGTCACAACTACTATCTAAGTATACAAGCATTCGTAGCGGCAAAACCCCCGGGAATAACCCAGTAGGAAAAAGAGGCCTCAAAGATTAAACTTGGATGCCTCCTAAAAGAGATTTGATACCTCCAGGAGGTCTCCTTTTGGCATGATTTTAACATTAGCATGTCATTGCAGGCGAGGCCTCTTTTTATGCTCACGAAAAAGTTGAAGAGAGATCTCTCTTTGACCACTTTCTGAACATAAGTGGAGGTCTCGATTTTCCTTCCATAAAATGCTTGAGGGAGACCTCGCCTGCAATGACATGCTGATGTCAAAATCATGCCATAAGGAGACATCTTGGAGGTATGAAAACTCTTTTAGGAGACATCCAGGTTTAATCTTTGGGAAATTTAATTTAAAATATTATTAACATATTGTAACAACCTCCTTCAACGCTTTATAGAAACAGAATGTTCACTTGTTTTTCACTGCTCCGAGACTGTACCTATTCGGTAAAAAAAACAAAACACGGAAGGTAAACAAAAATACGCGAAACTTAAACTCATATTGCCATCCCTTTGTCATCCCTTAGGAATTTACTCTTCAGATCGCGTAATAAAGAAATAAAATGAACGAAGAGCGAGACTTAAACTCATATTGTCATCCCTTTTTCCTCCCATGGGATTTTACACTTGTGATCGCATCACTCCCTTATACCTCTTAGAGGGAGGCATCCCAATTTTTCCTACTGGGAATAAATACAAGCCGTGAAGTAGACGTGTTCACTACCACACCTATAGGGTCATGTAGTCCGATGATTGCACAGAAATAACATTGCTTCTTATGTCGGTATAGCCTATTCATTCCGCTCCACAGGGCGAATCTGCTAAACTATTGCTTTTACGAAAAAGTGATATTCTACTGACTGTAACTGGGGAGGAATACCGTTCTTATGGTACCAAAATCATTATAGGGGTAAGAACAAAATATTAAAGATATTTGAGCTCAAAAGTTACTCTTACTGCCTATCGAACAAATTACCACGGAAAGTCGTGCTGTCAAGTCGACCTGCCGCTGCTGTTTTGTTCGGGGAAATGGTTAGAGTTGTTCTTAAGTGCAAAAAACTCTAATATTTTGTTCTTGCTACTATAAAGTTTTTCAGATCACTAGAAAGGCATTCCTCCATAGTTATAGTTAGTAGAACATAATTTTCGCGTAAAAGTTATAGTTTAGCATTTCAGGCGAGTGGAGTGGCTTACTTTGGATCATCCGCCATAAGAAGTAATGTTATTTCACGGCGATTCTCGGACTACATCACTACGTATGCATTTTCTACTTCACGGCTTGTGTTTATATGTATTCCCGGGGGTTTTGGTAGCGGGCAAATATTATGTGGTTGCTCTGGGTAACCACACAGGCATGGTGCAGACTAACACCACCGTGACTCTCCCATGAATCGCCAGTCCAGCCGTGACCCACACAGACGCCGGACTCACGGCCCCAACCAATGCCATTTGACGATGGCTTTACCAGCCATAGCCTACAAGCAATAACTTAAAACAAATAAAGCAATAATAAAACAAGCTACTATTAAAGAATACAACTCACCCTATTTCTTTCTGCCTAATATTTTTCTTGCACTACTTTTAACATGCATGACACTACTGACAGACAACATGTCGGACACTACTCTACGCCTACTATTCTACAGATCAGGAAGTAAACTAAAACACAGTAGGAAACCCTGTCTTACCATCTGTGTCTGACAAGTATATAAAAATTAAACCTGAAGCAATTAACACTAGAACTACCAAGACCAGTCAAATTGACCGGTACTAAATTTCTTGCTTGAATCATATCATCATATTTTTTGAAAATATCTCTTAAGAGTAATACCAAATCTTATTAATGTTTAAAATTACGACATATCGCGAACCTATTTCCATTTATAATTATTCATTTAAATGTGAAAGCATATTACCTTAAAGGTGTCAAAAATTATCAAAATTACAAGCTAGAGCAATGATGGAAAGTTATAATCTACCGGCACAAAGAACTAACCGACTAAAATATGAACCAATTTACTCTGCAGTTAATTATTATAATAGCTTGCTAGAAAAAAATAAGAAATACTCGCAATATTGTGAAATTTAAAAGTCTTATTAAAAATTTCGTTAAATCGAAAAATTAAGCAGCATTAAAACGGAATAATTAATAATATTATATATACAAATGTGATCCCTTATACCAAATATTATTTGTCTGCTTAGCAGAAATTGGAATTAATTTTTATTTTTAAAATTTTCTTATTTAGCTTTTAAGATTTTCAGAAAATGGATTTGCAGAGCCTAAATTTGAATACCGAGGCAGCTCAAAATTAGATTCAGCAACATGCTGAAAAGTTCGACATAAAATCTATTACTCGTATTATTAACTTGTATATCCAGAGCACAGAGAAAGTTGTGAAAAGCCACACATTATGCAGTTACTTCCTTTTTTAATAGGAGGATATTGATGAATTCTATAGAAAACTACCAGTTCTTAATAAAATTGATACTACATCGAGTCAGATAACAAATCAAGAACAAGAAAGTAGTCATGAATTATTAAATGTTTCTGATATAATTATTATATAATTTTATATGTGATACATTCAATTCTTGGACGAAATTAACATTTTGTTTCTATAATAATTTCGTTCCTACATTTTTGTGTAATGCGCTATTTTTTTCGGTTAGTAAAAAATGAAGAGAAATCTTTTAAATGTACTGTTATTTTTTAATAGCAACAACCTATGCGCAGTGTCGGCAAATCGAATTTCCAAATATTTACTTGTCATAACTAAAATAAGCCCAAATATTGCAGTCCCTGTTTCTATAATTTTCTCGTGGGGTGTATTATAATATAATCAAACAACTTTTTTCCCGAGCAACATCCTTAGGTTTTCTTGTCAAAGGGCTTTTTGAATTACGAAAATTTAGAGCTTCATGTGCAAATTATCCAGGCGATGGGCTTACCTCCCTCCACAGTGAATTATATTATTATATGCTACATCTGCTTAATTTCATCATTTGATATCAAAACATTTCTCAAAGGACATGTTTTACGTCGTTTCAATATACGTGCATATAGTAATGTATTTGTTTACAATACTAAATCTGTAAATCCAAAAAAATTATTCTAACATTACCGAAGGTGCTTTTAAAGTACTGGACATTACTATACAATGGAGGTCATATTTGAGGTTTATTCGAAAAATGACGAAGTCAATTAAAAAGCCGCAGCAAGTTCTCCACCCATTCGTTCATTCATTAGGTGAACCTTAAGATTGATTGATACTATTCCGCCACAAAATACCAATGCTTGACAGATATCAAAGTCAAAATCGTTAATGAGAAACGACGTGAAAAACTTGCCCTGAGTGCTTCATAAATCTCTAAAAGTTGAACACCAGTGTGCAAAGCAATGCAACGCTTCTGGATAAGGTGGAATTATTAAAATTTTATGATTAGTGACCTATATGTGACCTAGCTAAAAAGTCCTGTACGTTTGTATAAATCTAGTAAATTTACATTTTGCAATCGAACATAGAATGCAGACCCCAGTAAGCCGTCTTGCGCATTTCGCGCTTTGTTGATTGATTTATAAATTTCCGTCAATTAGGGACTGCCACGGTTATCATGGAATTTATCAAGAAACAATTTTCCGCTGCATTTCGTTGAAATTATGGAAATTTTCCTTCTGTAAAAAGGCGTTTAAGTCAAATTGGCGCGAACAAACGGCGAGTGTAGCGCAAAGTGTGAAAAAATATTTAGGTCATGGCTTGGCATATGTGGATTGTTTTAATTAACAACAATAACAACAATTGTACCATTATTTGCAAGATCAGTTCTATGTTGATTGAGGGCAGGACCGCAATTGGTTGTGGTGGCATTTGCCCTTATTAAAAAATTCTTCGAATTAAAGCAGTTTAACTGAGCGGTTACAAACACCCCAGGATAACTGCTTCTTTATTCCCTTTGACATAAAGTGATAAACGTGAAACGAAACCCTGTGGTGACCTCAATATCATGTTGTTATGAATACAAATGACACGCCGGGGTAATGACATGCGATCGGACAATGAATCAATTTATATCGCGCCTTCATACCAACCGTTTCAATTAAGAGGTCTCCACATGTCGACAGTTTCCAACAACCGATTTGGGGGGAAACAAATGGCAAAGACGTTAATTTAATTATCGCATCATAAATAACTCTCTGGGCGGAAATTAACGCGAAAATTTAAATTCGAACGAGTGTGTCGAATCCGGGGAATCATGTACTGATTAAGTTACGCCGCGGTATTAAGACCAACGCGGGGCGATTTTCACGTAATGGGCGTATAAGGAAAGAAATCGAAACCACTCAGAATTGTCAATACATGAATTAATCATGAGATAAGAAGTGGTTTCGGTAGAGGTGTAGCTGACGGCATCATGATGCGTACGAAGATTGGGTCTACGCTCGTTTCGGAGGAAAGTATACTGCAATGCAGTTGATTGATCGTCGCTCCGGGATGGAATAAACACTCGAGCTGCACCTTTGTCTTGATAAAAGTGAAAGGATCAACTTATCGATCATCTTTTAACTGCTCCAGAAAATTGAGCGGTGAGGTACAGTAATGTTTTTCGATAATTATGAATTATGAACATTATATCATGAAAAAAAATGAGATTTTTTGTGCGAACATATTACTGTCGGTTTTGTACCATCTGAAAATCCGTTTCGGTGTTATAAACTTTTCATGATCATTACGATATATTGTCCTGAGTAAGTGTGATTTCCATTTTCCTCACTTTCTCTGGAAGCGATTATGTCCGAAGAGGTAATTTCCAGAGCAAGTTCAATCAACACACATGGTTTTTCCATTTATTTTATTAAAATATGGGGCAATAAAACACTTCTCAAAATACTATACTTTAGTTTTTTGAACTTATGTTGTATACCTGAAGTGAAATATAGAAGAAAAAAAAAACGACAAAAACAAAAAGGAAATAAAACACAAACTGTACCATATTATTTACAACCTACCCTAACTTTACATTTTTTCTTAAAAGTAGTCTTAACCTAGTTCTAAGTTAACCTAAGTTATCCACAGCTAGCTGAAGATCTGAACAGGACTAAAGAAATTAATTTATGAATTAAGAAAATTGAAACTCAGATATCAGTAATGCTGTCCGATTCGTTGTAAGCTCGATGCTCTGTAGGGTCGCTCATTGAAGGACTTATGATGACCAGGACAGGAGTAACAAAGTCCGAACTCTCGCAGGGGGAAAACGAGAACCAACAATTTTTGCGCGAAGTTAAGCTACTAAAACACTTATTTGATAGTAGCGGATTCACAATCCGGAGAATCTCAATCAAGCAGAGTTGGTAGCAGCATTAAATGTTGAACGATCAACTGTTGAAAAACTGTTACAAGCAATGGGATTTGTTCAAAAACAAGGAAATTGGGTCCCATATGAATTAGCCGAAAGGCAATAAGAAAAACGACAGATCATTTGTGAAATGCTATTGCAAAGACAACAAAAAAAGGGTTTATTACATAGAATTGACACATAAAATGAAAATTGGATTCACTATGAGAATACTAAACATCAAAAAGCTTAGGCAAAGCCTGGTGAACCTGGTCCATCGCCAAAGCGGGAAATTCATTGTGAAAAGGTTCTGCTATGTATGTGGTGGGATATGGGAGGTGTTGTATATCATGAGTTTATGAAACCTTCTGACAACTGATCCGCTTAAAGCGAGCTATTGCAGAAAAACGAGCTGAATGGGAGAACCGAAACTACAACATAATTCTGCAACATGACAAGCTAGACCACATATTACAGAATCAGTTAAAAACTACTTAGAGGAGCAGAACTGGGAAGTGTTGCAGCGCCCGCAGTATTCACCAGAGTTTGCTCCTTCAGATTATCTGTTCCGGTCGATGCAATCAGCCATTAGTAGTTCCATTCTTATGAGAATATCCAAAATTGGCTTCATAATTGGATCGCCTCCAAGGACGATCACTTCTTCAGAAATGGAATCAGAAAATTGCTTGAATCCGAAAATTGCTTTGACTAATGTACACATTAGGGTGATTCAAATTTTTTTTCGTTTTCTTCAAACAACTTCAACCGTTGTTAGGACAGGAAAGAAAAGTCCTGGCCCAACCTCAGCTCATAATATCAATATTTACTGGTGGCTCATCAAACTTTTTTGTTTTCCATAAGACTAACATGGGAAAGAATGCATCACTAGACGTTTTTGTCTGTATGTATCTCGTGAAAAAATGATCATACATGAATGGGACCAATTTCATTACAAAGAGTATATAATTTTCTACGAAAAAGTATTCTTGCATTTTTTTCGTAAAGTTAACACAATATTAGTTTATTAGCATTCAAACTCGAGGCATAAATTCAAGATTGAGGAAAAAAACGATTTTATTACTTCTTCAATGAAACTATGAATATTATTGATTAACCTATTGAACCTATGTTCTTTCTAATGAAATTGGTCCCATTCATGTATGATCATTTTTTCACGAGATACAGACAAAAACGTCTAGTGATGCATTCTTTCCCATGTTATTCTTATGGAAAACAAAAAACTTCGATGAGCCACCAGTAAATATTTATATTATGAGCTGGGATTGGGCCAGGACTTTTCACTCCTCTCCTAGCAACGATTGAACCTGTTTGAAAAAGAAAAAAAAAAATAAATAAATTTGAATCACCCTAGTACACATACAATATAGTTGCGAAATAAAGGTTTGCTTTTACCAACAAAAAATGGAACTTTTTTGTAAGTTCTTCTTGTAATTTGCTACAGAAATATTTTGATGTTAACGTTATTATACAGTATATTTTAGATACTTTAAGTTTGTGAGATGTGCCACGCTGAGCCTGAACCATGATTGAATGAAAAAATCTCTGATTGCAATTTTTCTTTTTGATTTTAAATATACAATACAAATGAATCATGTTGAGATAAAAATGAAAATATTCTTTTTTTCAAAAATTGATTTTTCATCTTCCTCCAAAATCACAATATCACCAATTTGAAATACAAGGCCTTGTGAGATATTTCGTGTTCTGAGAAAAGAACGAATAAAACAGGACTTTGTATATAAGACCAAAAAGCGTTTCAAAGAAACCTCGTCTGTTGAAAACCGTAAGAAAACTGGACGTCCACGCACTGTACTTACTAATCAACAAAGAAAAAACAGCTACAAGAGTTTCCAATATTCTTGCTTGGCAAGCTTGTGTTTTCCGATGAAAATCTTTGTTTTGCAGCAACCGTTACACCCTTCAAAATGGTCGCGTGTGGTCAGTAAAAATTCAAGACATTCCGAGCATAAATGCTTCATCTGCTATTGTTTGAGGAGTTTTTGTGAAAGGGGTAAGCTCCCTCTGGTTTTTATTGAAAAGGGTGTCAAGGTCAACGCTGAATACTAGCAGAAGAAGGTTCTTCAAGTCGTGTTGCTCTAAAGCAGTGATGGCGAACCTTTTTGAGAAGTGGGTCAAATTTCGTTCATTATTTTTTTAGTATTAGCTCGTGGGTCACTAAGTTAGTGGCGTCATTTGGAAAGGGGGAGAGGAGGATGGTTAAAAACTACTTTTTTGAGTTCTCACTTTTAAAATCCTCTAAAAAGTTTGCGTTTCTTTTTTGTTTTACAACTTTTACCTTTGTAATTGAAGAGCTAAGAATAAAGGTAAACAAAAATGATATAAATGGAGTGATACCATGAATTGCAGCACCAGGTGATTGCACTGAGTGTACGTATTAGAATGAAAAAGGCACAAAGAAAATCAGAAAAATATATTATGAAATATTATATATAAATAGATAGGCATAGTTACGGGTATGCATAAGTATTATAAAGTAGAAGTACTTTTAATGAGAAATCTGCTGTTCTTTAGTTTTAGATAGTTTCTTAATATTAAGTTCATATTCCGTATTCATTAGTTTAACGTATTTCGCAGTCAATTCATTTTTATCGGTAGATTTTACAAAATTTATTGAAGAAATCAATTTTTTACACGAATATGTGGACCAAAACATAATTAGAAGATCATTAGCAAGTTTCTTTAATGATACAAAATTATTTGGTGAAGAATCCCATACGATTAATACAATATTTTCAAGTTTTAGTGTGGGATCATTATTATCTGTACTACTTACTTTCTAACATTTTTCCTTCGACTTCGGAAATCAAGTTTTCAAATTTATTTTTCCACACTATGTTGCTTTGAAATTCAACTAATTCTATTTCTAAATTATGGATACCTAGTCACATAAATCCGATATGGTTTCGAATTCCATTTTGTATGGATATAAAATAAAGTGAAATGTATTTTCCAAACTTTTAAATTTATTTATTTATATTTATTTTTATTTATTTAAATCTCTCCTTAAAATTTTTATTTTTTAATTGATTTTTTTTGAACGTCAAGCATATTTTCAAAAATTATTATGTTTTGAAAATGCTTTTGTAATTGACGAAAATACTTCATGATTTCCATTTCCAAATCCTTAGTAAAGATGTCAAGATTCGTAATAAATATTTTAATATTTTCAAACATCATTAAAACAATTTGTCCATTGTGGCCACATGTTTCTAACTGTTCTGGTTTTTTGATGACGCAATAAAATGGTGTGTGCTAGTGAACTAATCTAATGGCCACATGGAAATATTTTTTTTTTATAAATTCGACATTAGATGTACAGTAGAGTCCGGATATAACGACTTCGTTTATAACGACCAACCGGTTATAGTGACGAAAATGCAAACTCAAGTTAGGTTTCATATAGACTTACTATGAAAAAATGTCCGTTTAGTACGACTCCGGTTTAAGCGACCAACCGCTTATAGTGACCTATTTTGACAAGGAATCGTCCGCTTAGAACGACGCGCAGTGTTGTTTACAATACCTACGCACAAACAATACCTAACCGCCTGTTTTTTTGCATTTATTTTTTATTTTTGTATTTGAAAGTACAACTCTTCAAGAGTATCCAGTAAAAATTGTAGGTCGATTGGAGCAAAACTACCGGAGATACAGTGCCTCGATTTATAGTGGTAGCGAACAACTCAATGCTCTATTAAAACTTTAAAACGCGTTTTTCTCCCACTTAGAATGGTCAAAGTCGCTGGACAATGTAACTCAAAATCTACTTGACCGATCTTCTTCAAATTTGACACACTCTTTAAGTACATAAAATATGAAGTAGTGAAGTCGAGATAATGTTTTTTTTTTGCATTATAATTAGTTTTACTATGACAAAGAGGCTGATTTTTACCGCTTTTTTCTTTTAAAATTCGTTTTTTTTAATTTAAAATTAAGCCAAAAATGGAAAAATCGTCAAAAAAAAAAATCTCAACGTCATTACCTCGAGAAGCTCATAAACTAACCAAATATATTTGATTTTTTGATTTGAGATAATCCAGTAATGAGTTCTGATGTCCACCGCTTTTTTTTTTTTAGAGGATCCAAAGATTTGCTCTCAATGGCTTATTTCTTAATAATTTAGGCAAAAATTTAATTGAATATTCTTGAAATGATACTTTATGATGTGTACAATTTACAATTAAATACACCTTACCTCTTCCCCCCTTAAAGTTATTTTTTGTTTATTTTAATATGAATTTGTTTTATTTATTTATAGAAATGAATCTAACTATGTATATTATTATTTCATAATTACAGTAATATTAATACATAAAAACAAGCTTAAATTCATTCATCGGTGTTCGTTCGTTTTGTGCGTCGTCCGGTTAGTACGACTGAGTGTCGCCGGTCCCTTGAGGGTCGTTATATCCGGATTCTACTGTATATATTTTATTTTTTAAATATTTTTGATTCTCTGTTCCCTCTTTTATGATATAAAAAATAAGTTTATAACAATGAACGCGTGGGTCATTTCAAAAGTCTGCGTGGGTCAGTGTCTGACCCGCGGGTCATAGGTTCGCCACCATTGCTCTAAAGAATTGTTTGGAGACGACTACTATTGTTTTCAGTAAGACAGAGCATCTCCGCATACCGCAAATTCAGTGCAAAAGTGGTGTGCTGAAAATTTAGTCGACTTTTTGCCATAGGATGAATGGCCTCCTAGTATTCCTGATTTTAATCCCTTGGATTTTTTGCCTGGGGTTACATGATGTCAAAACTCAAGGACCAAAACATCAGTAATTTAGAGCATTTCAAGCGGGCAATAATTAAAATTTGGGACGAAATATCTACACCAATAATCCGTGCCGCTTGTAACTCTTTTGAAAATAGATTATTATTAGTAAAAAAAGCTAAATTAGGTATAATCAAAAAACATTTATTGTTAAAAATATTTAATAAAATTTAAATACGTGTTTCGATCTCGCAAATTCTTTTTGTATTCGAACTTATTGGTGACCATGTTTGTACATATGTTATCATGGTCATTTATCTATTTCTATTAAAAATTAAATATTTACTGCAATATTTTTCAGAATAATTATTCATGATACTTGTGTTTCAAATTGGCGATATTGTGATTTTGGAGAAAGATAAAAAATCAATTTTCTAAAAAAGCCCTCCACAGAATATTTTCATTTTTATCTCAAAATGATTCATTTGTATTATATATTTAAAATCAGAAAGAAAAATTGTAATCAGAGATTTTTTCGTTCAATCATGGTTCAGGCTCAGCGTGGTGCCCTTTTCGAAATTTACGATATTGAATTCATATAATTTAAAGAAAAAACCATATAAATTCAGCGAAACTCTTATTTTAGGTATCCAAAATTAAACATAATACTTAAATTAAAGATAATTAATAGAAATTTTTTAAAAATTTTCTTCTGGAGGCTCCCTTTCGTTTGTAGTTTGCCCATTGCCAACTATTAATTGCATTGGTTGGCGAGAAGCATATTTCAGAGGATTCCGAGGACCGGGAAAATTAAATTGAAAATTGTTGGCGCGGTGTGTTTTCGCCCTGCAATTATCGTAGAAATATCCTTTCTTTATACCGGTATCACTCTTAGTTGGCTTGGCTTCCTTGCGTTGTGATTGTTTTGCCTAATCGGCCTAGCTCTAATTAATTAACATTTGTGGACAAATATCTAAATCGGGAAGGCAGTGGATCTTGTCTATTCGATCTAGTATTGATTAAATCAGATCTGTATATCTAGTATACTTTAATTTTTGACTTGTTTACTTTTCGGTGTTTTGGAGATTTGGTTCTTATTATTCTGAATCTCTTTTATTTTTCTTTGCGGTTGTAGGCTCGGTTAATTTTTAACTTGATTTTTGTATGGTGCTTTTAATACATTTAATCTTTCTTTTTTTTATATTTTGGATGACTTATGTCCTTTAATACTCTAATAATTGATCGTTCATAAAGGACCATGCAGAAACAAAAAATGTCTTAAAAATTTATCTTTTACAATCATCGGGATTTTAGCATCGTATACGCTATGTTTTCGGTCATTTTGGGTCGTTTAGTAACAAACTTTGCTTTCTGAAAAATTCCAAACTTTCTCATCTGTTTTTTAAAATGCATACTTATTTTTAATGATAAGCTCCAGTCGATGTTTGTAGACGATATTATATTCGGTGTCAACGTCCCTATTTAGTGCACAACTGCACTAAATAAATACAACACATCGCCGGCCTGAGGATGATCCCATGCTTTCCTGCAATCAAACGAAAATTAGCAAATTAATGAAACAATTAAGTACAACATACTTGATTCACCGGTATCCTTAGCTATTCTCCCTCATTGCAGTAAAAATGCATTCATCCAACAAACAAATTTTTATTGCCATTTGATCGCAATGGTCAACCAATGATCGCACCTGACACATTTCCTAGTGGCGTTTTACTCGACACATCACTCAGCTGTGGCATGTTGTGATCCTTTGTTTTATTAACATTAAGGGGACATTCTCATTTGAAATGGACAAAAAAGCGACTTTTCTGGAATTTTTTTTTAAACTCTTTTTTTCAAAAAACTTTTTTTTTGAAAATACACCCATGGACAACTAATTAGAAACACACACACAAATTCTGTTAAATCCATTTTCTGTTTATAGTTTACCTCGCAGATGGCATAAATCCATTCCAATAGCATTTTTGGATAGAAATTTAATTTCTAACTGCAAATCTTAACAATTATTTTAAGCTCATTTTGAGTATAAATCGAAAGTATATACTAATATCAAAATTGAGCTGGACAACTAATTAGAAACATAATAT
Source organism: Dysmachus trigonus (assembly GCA_949715965.1). Lineage (NCBI taxonomy): Eukaryota > Metazoa > Arthropoda > Insecta > Diptera > Asilidae > Dysmachus > Dysmachus trigonus. The sequence goes on along the minus strand of OX454321.1, from coordinate 30,308,764 downwards.
CTATTTATGGCAAAACGATGTTTATTTCACAAATTTTGTACAGGTGTTGCTAATACTTTGTGGGAAATCCTTTTTCGGAAATAACTTTTTCACATCTGCTTCTCATTGACGAAATAAGACGCCTACATCTCTCCACAGGTATGCTCTCCCATGCCGCCTTAATTTCATTAAACAGTTCATCATTATTTTTAATTTTTTTTTTTTTGATACTGCAGTTTTTACATCTACCCAAAGATGCTCTATTGGGTTTAGATCCGGACTGCATGAAGGCCACTCAAGAACATCGATAAAATTGTCCCGAAGAAATTGCTTTGTAAATTTGGCCGTGTCCTTTGGATCATTATCCTGCTGGAATTTCCAAATTACCGGCAAATTCTCCTCAGCCCACGGCAGCATTACATTTTTTAATATGTACACATATTTCTCCTTCGTCATGATGCCCTCAATTGTGCAAATCGGACCAACCCCATTCCAGCTAAAGCAGGTCCACACACTGATAGATCCTCCTCCATGTTTAACAACAGGTGTGGTATAGGGGAGACTGGCCTAAAATGAAATACTAGGGTAAAATGACACATTGCACGTATCTCCAGTTCTAGCTGTAGTTCAGTTTTTCGCAGTCCATCCATGGAAGCAGGCGTATCGACCAACCCTGCTGTAAAAATTTCAGTGAGTTCCCTTTGTTTTTATTAGAGTAGTAGTTAAAAACCTATTTTCAGTCATCTTTAATATATTATTATCAGAGAAATCAAAGTGTTGGTATAAAAAAACTGGGAGAGCTTGAGAAGAACTTATGATGTCAGCGAGGACTATAGTTCTTGGTAGGGGTTGTATGAGTGAAAGTGTTATTTTCTTGTTCGTTGGAAATATTTTTTTTACAAAAAAACAAAATACTACGTTTGAGGGTAAAATGACATACTTATCATATGGGTAAAATGAAATACTATTTTTATTATGAATAGACACGGTTAAGTCTGTTTTTTCAGTAGCACTTTTTTAAACAGTTAAATATACTTACACTTATGCTTAACACTCAATTATAATATAAGTTACTCCAAAAACTCAGTTTTTCTTCGACGTGATCATTCGTCCTGGCTTATAGTACTTATATAAGATACAGATTTTGATGCAGATCTAGGTCTGGTGAAAAGTAGATAAAATGCACCTTGTGCAAGAAATTGGCAGACAATGATTGTGGAGGCTTATCTAAAAGAGCTACACACTTTGTCTGCGACGTGTGCAAATAAAAAACAAATATCGATACTAAATCTATATACTATGTCATTTTACCCACACCATTTGGGTACGTATGATATTTTGAGGCCTTTTTAGAAGTCGTATTTACACAGGAAAGAAAGACTTATTTTATATTTACTTTTATACAGTGTATGTATTTTATGTTTATGTTTGTTTTTGTCGAAAAATATTTTACGTTTTGTTGAAAAATAAAAAAATATACGCACTTTAGCTTAAGGTGTTTCATTTTAGGCCAGTCTCCCCTACCTAGGATCGAATGCAGTGCCAGCAGGTCGACGAACAAACCTGCTTCCATCTGGTCCTATCCTGTTGACCCTTGTTTCATCACTCCACAGTACAAACTTCCACTGGTTGGCTTCCCAAGTCAGATGATTCCTTGCAAACTCCAATCTTTTTTTTCTATTATTTGGACTTACAAGTGGTTTCTTTCGAGAAACCCTACGATGTAGCCCAGCTTCAACTAACCTTCTCCTAACGGTTCTTGTTGACACCTGTTGTACATTTTCGGAGAAAATTTCACGGTGAATATCAGCAGAACTTTTTCGGGGATCTCCTTTTGAAGTCCTAGTGATCATACGATCTGTTAGGGGAGAAGTTTTACGGGGCCTCTTTTTACGCGGCACCTGTTCCATGGTCTTGTACTTTTTAAAATGATTCACAGCACCATAAATCATTTTGACTGAGCAATTAAAATGGCTTGCTATTTGCCGATACGTTAATCCTGTTTGCCAAAGATGAACAATTTCCATCCGCATTATAGGATTACAACTTTTACCTCTTCCCATATTTTTATTACTAAAAAAACCCACTATGTATTCAGAAAAATAACTTAACTTAATTAACGATGGTACCTTCAAGGAACTTCCAGTAATTAACGTTTTACAGGTGAAGAAATTAATTTTCACTTTATAGAACACAGCTGTTTCTATTTAGTTGTCCAAGCAAAATTGTAATAACTTCGAATCTTGTTAAGCTGCACGTGTTTATCCCAAAGCAAAGTATCACTAAGGGGGATAGCCACTGTGACGGCCGAAAAAATGAGTGATTTTCGAGAATTTTTTTGACCGGGTAAATAAAGGAATTTTTGGATCGGGTTTTTTTTATTTTATTAAGTATACACATCCAATAATGTTTCCACAAATTTTTATTGAAAAATATAATATAGTTTTAATAATATTGACGATGCCGTAGAACTTGAAAAAAAATTCCCCCTCCATGGTCGCATCGATTTTTCAAAAGCCGGTAATAAAAAAAAAAAAAATGTATTATAATCTGCATGGATGTAGTTATCGTTGTACGTAGCCGTTTTTTTTTTTTTTGATTTTTCACAAAATGGCGACCGATTGAAAATATTTTCACTTTTTTGACCGTTTTTTTTTTGTTTTCAAACAGTTTAAAAAATAGTAAAAAACAAAATTTTCCGAATCGGCTACGCTTAACCTTAGCCACTACTAAGACGAACGAAACAAAAGAAAAAAATTAAAAATCGGTTAAGAATTGTCCGAGCTATCAATGCGACCAGTTTGAGAAAAGTCGTTTCGAGAAAAACGCGTTTAAAGTTTTTAGTCCATTTCTCTCGCAATGAAATCATATATCTTTTAAAATTTTCATACCTATATTAAACTATCAAGTCCTGGACCATATGACGGTTCTTCCTCTTCATCTCCAGGGGTCTTGTTGGCTCTTTTAATTTTGCGATTAATAGCCCACTGCGTCACATAATAGAAAAGACCTTAGAGCGAGGGACTAAGAGGCGTAACATTCTGATCGGGAGGTCACGCGGAAAATAATCGGTCTAAATGCTCTCACTAAAATCGCTGTATCTTAGTCAATTTTTGAAATTTTGACCTGTAATTTTGTATACATATTTGTGAATGTGTAAACTTTGATTTAAGACAAAAAAAAAAAAAATTTTTTTTGATCCATCACAGTGGCTATCCCCCTTAAATGATATTTCGGAGTGAGACATAACAGTAACTCTTAGTACAAATCCATTCGAGTGAAATTTGAAGAAGGAATAAAAGGAAGCGGGAAAGAAGTGTTACCATAGGTAATGTTTCTAATTATATGTCCATGGTGTATATAGGCATAAAAAAAAATTTTTTTTTTGTTTTGTTATGTTTTGCGGCACAAGAGGGTGTTGTACGAAAAGTCCCTTTTTAGCTGGTACCAGTTCCTGCGGTCTTCCTGGAGATAAAGACAAAATTCAAAATGGGTTTAGTTCTTTAGACTTTTTTCTAGGACATGGACCTTTAAAAATGGCACTTTTAATTTTTTAAATTATTTTTAGGACTGTTTTTCTAAAAAATTTAAAAATTGGCCATTTTTTGGGGGGAAAGTACGTGTATAAAAAAGAGAGTGGGGTACTTTTCTGCATTTTTAAAGGTCTATGTCCTAGTATTTATGTTAATGACTCGAATGCTTTTTGATTTTTTTAAATCTATCGAGCAGAATATGAGATATCACTGGTACCAGGTGAAAACAAAGTAGTTTCGAGGAGAAAAACGCGTTTAAAGTTTAAAGTCAAAGCCATGGAGGGCATTTACCCGATATTGTATTCCATACATAACCCTATACTGCAGTGGCGTGGGGTGAAATTTTTGAGAAGGTAAGCCGGTGCAAAAATCAGAAACTTAATAGCGAAAAAAAACTTACCAAATGAAGTCAGATATTACAAAATGTGTTCAACAGTGACTGCGTGTATTCTTGTCAAATTTAGTCGGCCACTTCTATCATACTTAAAGTCATTGGAAGTTAAGTGCTATATGAATATTATGAATAAATATGCACATACAATGAACTTCAAGAATAATATAAGTGGCTTTGAAAAAAACCGTTATAGTCGCGTGTATCGTCCAATCAAACTAAAGCGGTTAACAAAAACTGTGAAAAGTTGATATGAAATATAATTAATCTTACTTATACTCAAAAACTAATCTACGATTTTTTTTTTATAAATTCTGCCAAAACATCATTGTAAAAATTCGACTGATTTCTAATTTGTAAAAGAAGGTGTTTTTCTATCGATAAGAGTGCTAAATTTGAGAGCCTTTCTTCGGTTTGAGAATTTCTTAAATAAGTATGTATTCTCTTAAGGGCTGAAAAAGATCTTTCCGCGGAAGCAACTGTAATGGGAAGAGTTAAAAATATACAACACAAGTTTAAAATTTGAGGAAAAGTATCTTTTAAAATGCCACATTTAATATGCGAGTAAAGCGCGAGAATATCAAATTGCCGTAATGAAGAAGTGGTATATAAAACGTTCAATTCATTTTTTAAAGCAGAAAACTGGAAAATTCCCGGGAAAACTGTAATTAAAAATGATATCTTTTCGTTAGGACTTGATTGAGCAAAATAATCATATTTTGATTTATTAAGTAAATCTAAAAATTTTAGTTGACTAAAGGAACTATACCGAGTTTTAATCTGAGAAATGACGAGATGCCGGATTCTATCGTGTTATCGAGAGGTAATAAAATAGCACCACACCACACTCATAAGTCACAATCCGTTGAGCACCAAGGCAAAAAGAGACACAAGTTAACAATTTTTTTATTAAAATATAATAAACAAAACCACAACACCCCTCCCTTCCGAGAAGACGACTTCTGCCGTGTTCTTGTGAAATAAGGGAGCATTCACTCCTACAATTCACAGCCCCTTCAGTATCAAAGAGATTTAATAACCAAACCCACCCCAACCAACCCCACTCACCCGAGAAGCCGCTTTCTACCGTGTTATAGAGCACCACTACACTCACACCCGTTCATAGAGAAGACACGAATCAGCTGACATTCTAAGAAATAAACAACCACCCGCCGAAGTGACCCGAATTTCAACTTCTGCAAAACAAAAACAGCCGAGAAGCCGGTTTCTATCGTGTTATTTTCTTATAGGATTTGCCTTTAGTGAGCAAAGGATATCACACACGATTTCTTTGTTACTCGTGGAGAAAAGTGTGGGCTTGAGTAAGCCGTAAAATGACCGGCTTACAGAAGCAGCGAGCGAGCACTTCATACCCGATGCAACCCCTTGATAGAACCTGCTACGGTGCGAGGGAAGGTTCCATCGTAGTGCAACAACAGATTATGGTTGTTTTTGGTTGTAACACTTGTTTTGCCATGTTTTCTTTACGAGATGAATTTTGGGAGCGCTTTCCAGGAATTTTACAGGCATAGAACAAGTTTTAAATTTACGGGAATAGGATGAGTTCCCAAAAGGGAAGCCGGTAGGAATCGTGTTATATGGACCCCACGCCACTGCTATACTGTATACTTTATGGAGCAATAAAAATATTACAATTTTTAATTGTAAACCTGTGTTTTCTATCCAAATTACTTCTTGCGTAAATTTTGGGTCACCTTTTATTAACTATTTCGTCTAATATTTCGAACATGGGTCGAGATAAATAATTTCCATTAATTTTCTTGCAATAAGCACAGGAAAGTGCTTCGAAATCCTTGTCAAATTTGTCTTGCCAAGGAAATAAGTGAGTACCCTTATCCTAGACTGAATTTCGAAATGCAATCCCAACTACTGGATTTTCGTATCTGAATGCAGGCTTTGTGGTATTTCCCATTCCTCACATATCAAAACTTCTAAGGTATTTCCCGTTGAGCTAGAATCTTGAATTTGGCACGAAGGAAGGTCTCATAGTACAAGTAAAGGAAGTCCGAAAATCATTAATTTCTAATTCTATGTGGAAGTATTACTTTATTTTGCGGTTTTTCGCGAATTTAAAACATTTTTTCAATTTACGATACCGAGTAACCCCACAAAATTCTCAAAGCTTGTTAATACCCAATATAACGGTACGGACGCGCGAGTCCTACTTGCACTTATCCGTATTTTTTTCTTTCGCATCATTTTATATTGCATTGCAACATTGCTATTCGTCTCAATCACTCAAAAATGGACTATAAAATTGGCAAATATATAATTTTAGTAACACTTTTAGAACAGAAGTTAGCCGATATTAGCCAGAAATGTACGCAAGTGATGGTATGAAGGCAGAAAAGACCTTTTACCTCATTTCTGTGTGTACAGAAAACAGAGGAATACCCAAAAATGCAAAGTAAAATCCTAGCACTCAAAACGACGATAAATAATAAGAACAGGGACTTACCCAGAAAGACATTGGAGAATATGCAGTTGTACTAGAACTCAGTAAAATTATTTGAAGATATTCCTAGTAGCCTGAAAAAGTATAAACATTACTGCTACAAATACAAACTGCTCATTTTGACCGGTTGGTATATGTAAGTATACCAAATACATGTGTCAGAAAAAAAAACTCAATAAACGGAATCTTCTAATGTAATTGTCGCATACATATAAGTAAGAATCTTATAAGGAATTTTGAAATTTAATTTAAAGTGAACACTTAATGAGCAAATGTTTAAGCCGGTTATTTTGACATTTATATATCTTATGTTCAAAATTTCTGGCAGTAGCCAGAAAAGTAATTAGTTTTTGATGGGATCAAATTTTAAGACTTTGAATCCATTGACACATACAGACAATTTTATCGAAGTGGATTAACAAATATCAGAGTTAGCATAGTGTAGAGCAGGGTTCAAAGTGCCGGGGGTAGGTTGTGCCGATGAGAATATCTCAATGAGGAAAAGAGATAGATACATTGTGTTGCTGCATCGAGAAATCCTTTACCCACGCGCACAGTCAGCGGCCATTTTAGTTGCGTCTGAGTAGTTCCTAGTCACTTGCTGTGCTGGTGCCACGTAAGTAAATATTTTGGTGTTAATATTTGTTGGTCTATTTCTTACATTTTGTAAGCTAGTCAGTGTTTTATTAAAATGTTGAAAATTTATTAGTGAATCATAAGGACAGTGTAAAATAACGCACTGTTCAACATGTTTTTAAAAATCGAAGTATAGGTTATTATGTTACTCATGGGGTCAAAAGTGCCGATGGTCGGGGGTTCATTGTGCCGCGGTGTTTAGGCCACAACTAAACCCATATAATTCGAATTACTATTTATGTTGCTTCTAGGATGAGAGTCTACAAAAGGAAAACGAATAGCTGCTGAAGCTGTTATAAAAGACGGTCAAAAATTAAAAACAGTAGCTCGTGAGCTGGAAATATGTCACACTCAACCGAATCATACAAATAATTTTAGTAAAATCTTATCCCACCAAAAACATTCTGTAAAAAACTAGCCAAGTCTCGTTATCTCTAAAAAGTAATGAAATCTAGACAAAGTCGTGCCAAGTCTAAGGTTCCTTACTGCGATTTCATTATTATTATAGGTTAATGTTGTGTGACTTGGCCGTTGAACATTCTTTATACGTTAGTGGGTACAAGTCAATTTTGTTTACACGTAATGTTATATCTGTTGTAACTACCTATGTTTGTTAAGCGAGATAATAGCCCATACTGGTATTGGTAATTGGACGCTAGTGTCTCATTTTAGGCTGTTGTTGATTGTGCAACACACGCATTCAGCATTGACAATGCTGACTTCTGCTCTCTTCTTTTTGGAGCGTCAAATCGACCACCGATCTAACATCAAATAGACGTACAGACGGACTTCTATCAATGATTAGATGTCCGTCTGTACTGGAAATAATTTTTTATACTGTTTGTTTCAGGCTCGCCTATACATAAGTATTATTGAAATACGCAGCTTTATCAAGCCTACAATTGACTGGTTATTGAATCAACGTTTTCCAAGTGGCAATTTTCCATCGTCAATGGGTAGCGGTTCTGGCGACAGATTGGTGCAATGGTGTCATGGAGCACCTGGTTTTGTACCCTTGTGTACCCTTCAACGGCCAAGTCACACAACATTAACTATAATAATAAAGAAGTCGCAGTAAGGAACCTTAGACTTGGCACGACTTTGTCTAGATTTCATTACTTTTTAGAGATAACGAGACTTGGCTAGTTTTTTACAGAATGTTTTTGGTGGGATTTCACTTCTTTTTTTTCTTTTTAGGAGTAGTTTTTTTATTATTACAAATCTTTCTTTTCTTTTTTTCCGGTTCTGATTCTTGTACAGTAGCAACAGTTTTTCGTATTGCCCATTCGCGTTCATTATTTATTCGTTTAGACGGTTTAGACGGTTTAATTTCTGAAAGATCGGCGCGGTATTTACGCCTAAGCCGGTTCTATTCGGTGATCGCTGAATCTTGAGCTTTTATACTCTTTAAGTCAACATTTATGAGGTGCACCCCATGAAGATTGGTTACTCGTGAAAGCGCCACGTAGGCTTGGCCACAAGAGAATATGGAGGTGCCAATGTCCATGAGGGCATTTTTTAGATTTAGACCTTGGCTTTTGTGAATTGTTAGGGCATACGCCACACAGATTGGGAATTGTTCTCTGTACACGTATGCCCGGGGTATGATCTCAAATTTTGACTTAATAGGCAATAATTCGTGAATCAAATTATTAGCGAATTTTACTACCAATTGTTTAGGCTTTGTTTGGTCTTCCGGGTCCCACCTCACTTTTTGTACAACGCCTATCGACCCATTCACTAAACCTAAACTAACATCAATGTTTCTCCTAAGCATTACTTTAGCTCCCTCTTTAATGATTATAGTTTCTTCCAGTCCAGCAGTCATCGACGCATCATCTTCATATTTTTGTAAACACGCCCGGGCTTTCGTTATCATACATTTTGAACAATCCATGGAATCTTTAGCAACTAACTTTATCTCGGGGTGCGGAATCGCTTTTAACATAGCATTATTTAACTGCATACACATATTTCTAGTCGGTAGTAAACAAACAGTATCTTCTGGTAAGTCCCTCAAACATTGTGCTATTTCCATTAACCTTCCTTCATTGGAATGCGAGAGCAGAGGTATCAATCGGTTAGACAGTATATCTATGATTGAGTTGTCACTCCTACTCTGATTCTTTTTAACATTTCTACAAACGTAGAATCATCCAGCTGTCTCATATTCAACGTAAGTTCGTCGTAACTAAAAAGTTCAGTCCATAAGTTTGGAATACTTAAGGAGCCCATAAGTTTATTAATTTCTGAAGGGGTTAGTTTTTCAAATGGCGACTTTTCTCTAACGGGTGGAAGTTGCAAAAGATCCCCAAGCACTAAAATATGTTTTTTTCCAAACCAACCATCTTCTACATCAGAAATATCAAACACTTCGCATAAACGAAGATTTATGTAGGCTAAAGTTACATTAGATATCATAGACACTTCATCTATAATAAATAAATAAAGTCTGTCCTTAAAACTTGAAGTACTTCGTCTGAAAGCGGTTTGTATTTAGGAGTTTGTTTATGCTCTACGGGCAGTTGTAGTAATCTGTGAACAGTTAATCCGTTTACGTTAAATGCTGCAATTCTAGTCGGGGCAGTAATAGCAACATTTTTATGCAGGTTGTTTTTAATCCATATTTTTAAGGTTTTTATTAAATAGCTCTTGCCGGTGCCACCGGTGCCACCGGTGCCACTAACAAAATGTCGCAATATTTCTTTTTGGTTCGTAATTTTATTAGTGACTGTATCAAATACGTTTTTTTGGTCAGAATTCAGTTTATCTAGCATTGCTTGCTCATTCATTTCAGAAATATCCGCTTCAACTAAATCTAAGTTGTTTAAATTTTCCATAGCATTTACCGCTTCCAAAGCTTCAAACTCTAAAGGATTGTCGGGTCCTTCATCTACTATGTTTTCCCTTTCTTCGTTTAGTTCTGCTACTTTTTCTTCTACCTTTTCAAAAGCTGTTTGTAAAATATTTCGTAATTCAGTCCGTAAATTTCCGTAGCGTAACGCTTCTTGTAAATCGTCCTTTACAGCATTAAATGCTTCTGCGTACGTCTCATGTCGCATTTTTAGGTCATCTAGTATTCTCCAAGGTTTAAATAATAACAACAAGGAAAAGAAATATTTTTCTGGCATTTGCTCTACATCATACAGGTAATGGTTAATTAGGTATGGTCTATCTCGATTTTTTAAGTATTTTTTATTTGCTAAAACATAATACTCTACTTTATTTGAAACAGGCCGTGTATTAACTAAATCATAGTCTTTCGAAAAGTCAAATAGATTCATGTCTTGTAATTCGTCAGGTCTGGCAGGGTAAACGTTGTCTATCCAAGAATCGTAATATATGTCAGTGGAATTCGGGTCCAGTGCAGTCATTTCAGATTTCGATTTAACCCTGCGATTACGATCGGGGGGCATGAATGTTTACGTCTAACCATCTTATTGTTGTTTGTGGATCCGTGCCGTAAAGTGGTATTCCCAATAATGTATCGCTGGCTTCTAAAGCTCCGCATTTTCGATTCGATAATACTCTGAGACCAATATTATATAACCAGCTTCTAAGACTGTTTGTAGAGTTAATATCGTTAAACATGTCGGTTGCATGGATCTTTTCACTTTTAGTAGTATACTTGGTCACATAATAGTTCAAAATGGCTGTTTTCTCTCCAACATATTGAATGTCAATATTTCCATTCCACGCCAACAGCAAAGCGGGATTGTAGTCATTAATCATATCTGACTCCTTTGAGCGGACAATATTGTAGAGACGATTATTAGAGCTGAGAGTTTTTCTTTACGCTATAGTTTGAAAAATGTCTCTTATGATAAGACAATCCGTCACAGTTCGAGGAAATCCAAAACGGCAAACTGAAACGAATCCTTTTTTCGTTTTCTTTCTCCTCATGCAATAACTGTTATGTTTATGCATTTGATAAGAAGTGACCCGTTGATATAAAGTAGGAGAAATATCTTTTTTTGGAATGGCACATGTCACGTATTTAGAAATAAATGACGCTACCTCGTCTATAGATGACTTATGTAGAATAGGTGCATCCTTAACCCATAACATTAAATGGAAGTGCTGAGCACCCCTAGATTGGTACTCTCGACGCCAAAAGTAATGAATAATCTTGCCTAAAGGCTCATCTGAACTAGTTATAAAGTCTAACATGGCATGAAACTTGTTATCTATAAAACGTGAGGTAGATACGGGGTCAAGAGCAACCAATTCACTGATTGTTTTATTAGCCATTTCAACGCCATTTACTTGCCTGATGTACTCTCCCAAATCCTCCCACATCCACTCAGAGGGACTCATGGTAAGAAACCAAGTTGCTGGACCGTAATTTTGAGTCATACAATTTACATCGTTTCTTGGTTTCTTCCAGAACTGTTCGGTGTTCCTCAGTCGGCCAAATATTGCGGTCAAATCACCTTCCAGCTCATCATTGTTAAGCATTTGGAGATACTGTTCTGCCGTAATTTTATCTCTCTGATTAGGACAATTCATTTTATAAAAGATTCCGGAGTTTAATTGGCGCATATTAGCATCATTCAATAAGAAAAATAGATACTGTTGGTTAAGTCTAAATTGAGAATGTTTTGACATAAGCCGGGCTTTAATAAATTCACTAGAAGTTACTTTCTGCTGCCGATTATGACATTGGCCGTATTTTCCTTCTACATATAAATGTGGAAAACATTTAACATCGAGGTCTTTATCTCGGGCATCAATCGGTGCTGTGTTTACTTTGAGCATTTGGTAGAGTTCTGGAGCTGGTGCATTTTGTCTCCGTTCATTCAAAGGATATATGGTGTAATGCTCATAATCAGTTTCCTTTTCTCTTGTGATTTGGGTCAACAGTGCTGCTGTACCATCTTCTAAAATACCTTCTTCAGCATTATCTGGTGTATTTGTAACATTATGTTGAATATTTTCATGTATGTCTATGAGCTGGTTAGGTAAATCTGGTAATTTGATATGAGCATAATGTTCGTTTACATATTTTAAGTATTGTAATGCTTTGTACACTTTATTAACGTCAACAATGTCTTGCCATATAATATTTGCTTTGTTTGGCGTACTTCGGACTATAATTTAAAGTTCTGGGTTTTCAATTATTGCGTCTTCAGGTTTTGGGAGTTTTTTTAGGGTTTCTTCCATCGGAAGCGGTAAATGAAAAGTCCTGCCCTTTACTTTTTTAACCATCCGATGATTGGGTAGACGTTTATTAGCCACAGGATTCATTGTGACAACCACCTGAAACGCTTTAGCGCGTTGGATTAAAATGTTTTCATAGTCGTTCAGCTGAGCTATTTCTGGCGGAACAGTGCTTACGTGCATGTCATTGAGGATACAGACAGCAGGCATTTGGTTAGCACGAATCTTAGCAAGGCATGTGTGGCATATGTACGGACTGTGAGTTATTAGGCTAGAATTATAGTAGTTCAGGAGCTGATTCCAAACATCTGTTGATATGGGCTTTCTTAATCGTTCTATGGAACTAATATCCCTAGAATAACAAAGTTTATTGCACGACATACAATCCAGTTTCGGTGTGTCTACACTTTTTTTGGAAAATAATTTAAAAGCAACCTTATTACTTTTTATTATTTCATCTTCCACGATTTCACTATCAGGTGTACGCTCTACAACGGCACTTCCTACCGTCGGTTGCTTTCCTAGCTCCATAAGCTTATCCACATTACCACTCGCCAAAGAATCGTCAATATCAAGCAATAACTTACAGTCGGTGTGTATTTGATAAATCTCTCTGATAATAGTCCGAAGATGTGTGAAATGCGATTTAACGTTATTAATAAAGTTGATATTTTCTTGCAGTTTTCTTGTTTCTACAGACATCGAGTAAATTTGCGCAGTAGTTTGGAGGCTCAATACTTCGAAAATGTTTTTCAATTTTAGTAAGATTCCATCATTTAATACGCACAATGAATCCGAACAAGACCATGTCAGACTTTTGGACATTTCCTTAACATTTGTAAAGGTTTTTGCTTTGCCAGTATCATCAATCTCAATAGGTTTTTCTTTATCTTCATAAACCTTATAAGCTTCTTCAGAATAAAATGGCTCCTGATTACTGCGATGTTCTGATTTACCAAGAAATGCTTCAAATTTATCTTTAATATCCGTGCTTTCAGGACATATTTTTAACTTCTCTAATGCCGCTATTATTTTTTCTTTTAATTTATTTGCAGTCTTGTTCAAATCTTCTAAAGTTCTTTGCCTATTATGGAGAGTCCACTTAACTATTTTTTCTGATTCTAATCTATCTTTAAGTTTAGTTGTAAGAACTCTAGTGATTGTTTCTGTGTTTCCCTTAAACTTTAATTTGTCAGTAGATCTCTTTCGCGCTAAGTTTTGTCTGTTTACTTCCGGATGTGAAGCACGGTAGCGAGATACTGCGGCCTGATTGACTTCCGGATGTAAAGCATTGTAGCGAGATACAGCAGCCTGATTTACTTCAGGATGTGAAGCACTGTAGCGAGATACAGCTGCCCGGTTTACTTCAGGGTGTGAAGCACTGTACTGTGCTACAGATGCCCGGTTGGCGCCTGGATGTAAAGAATTATAAAGTTCTACGGTTTCTCGACGTTTTTCAGGGTGTTTTTGTCGGTAACAAGCCGCAGCTTCTCGAAGTTGTTCAGAACCTTTAGTATATGGACAACAAATCAGAAATACCGATAATATTTAGACTAAAACAATAATAACCTATATCTTTAAGACTTCTTTTGTCTTAACAAAAAAAAAAAACTCAAAGAAAATATTACTCAGCCTACTCAATCTATACAAACTATAAACAAAACGTTAACTCTTAATTATTAGACAAGTGTCAATATAATTAATTATCAATGAACTTTCTACCAAAGGTATTACCTACCTAGTACTGAAATACAGCTAAATTAATGCTATTTTTAAACAAAACGAAGTAATATCTAACTAAATAAACTAAACCTAGAATACTAGAAAAGTACTTATAAACACGAAAGCGATTCGAAGTACTGCCTAACTGTAAATTAAACCTAGAAAACAAAGACTAGTAAATAACTAACAATTAAATAAAGTATTCAATTACAACTTCTTTTAAATCTAATAATTAAGTAATAATCCAGAGTTTTCCTTTAATTTTACTTATATGCGTATAACGTATTAAAAGCAGAAGGGGAGGCATTCGCCCAGCAGTGGAACGCTATAGGCTAGATTAAATTAGAAGATGTGTCCCACTACGCTGGATTTTTGCAATGACAGTCGATTTCTTTATGTACCAATAGTAGATTTTCTTTATGTACCATATCTCTAATACAGCTGAGACCAGCTGAGGGTTCTTCATCAGATACTTCAGACCTTCGATTTTTGACATCAAATGAAGCGGCCCACCAAGTTGAATATTTTTTGTAAAGGCAGTATGTCGATCTCTAATAGTTTGGTTGGGCTCTTGTGTTTTCTAATCAGGGTCACCAGGTACTCCAGATCTTCGATTATCCTAGTTTTTATAGTTTTCCCTTTATGTGGCCATTAAACCCTAACTCTGTACCAAATTTACTAGTACTATTCTGATGATCATGAGTGAGTGAGTGAGTGTCATAAATGCGAAACTTTGCTTTCGCTTAACTTCGGAACTAAATGACCTACAGACTTGAAATTTTGGATTTTAAGTATATGATCATAGCTTACTGGATTGACGAAATTTCTGCGTTCTGGTCTTATCCAGAGGTTCTCAAATAGGGGCCTGAAAATGCGGCGAAATGGTTCCAGTAAAGGATGGTACGGCAGTGTTTGCTTCGCGCTCGACTTGGCGGGGGCACTGCCGTGCCCCCAGATTTCAGACTGAGAAATCATTTAGGTATCTAGGTTTACCTACTACGAGTGATTAACGTTAAGAAGAAAATTATTATTTTGTTTTGTTTAACTATAATGTTGAGTTTAATATTATAACTTGTAAAGTTTTATTTCAAATAAGGTAAACAGGGTACACTGTTGATATATTACAAATGGCAACCTAATATAAGCAAATGTTTATAAAAAGAAGAACACGATGATTAGGTTAAATTAGTAGATAATATTGAGTTTTATGTTCTAACTTGTAAATTATTGTTTTAAATCGAGAAGTTAATGTGTTGATCTCATTACAAAGTACAAATGCTGAACGTATATAAACTAATGTTAGATATCAATTTTTAACTTGTCTAGATATATTTTCCTCTCTCGACCGGTTTCACCCACCCCATTTTCTCGCATTTTTCTTTGAACTTTCCCTCCCTCCCACCGTCTCAGCGCCCAAATACTGCTTCAATTTTCGTAAAGGTGACTTCGAAAAATTGAATTATCTGCTCGGTAACGCGTCTTTTGACTCCATCTGCTCCGACTCCCAGCTTTCTGTGACTGACGCCCTTGATGTCTTCTATTTTGAATTATTTAGTTGCCTCGCCGAGTCTGTTCCTTTAAAACTTCAAAAAAATTGCGCCTCTTCTCCCCCTTGGTACGACAAAGAACTTCGTTCTCTCCGCAACAAAAGGAATAAATTATGGCAAGCTTATTTCTTGACCCACTCTGAGGCAGACTACTCTTCATATCTTTCGGCCTTTACCCTGTTTTCCGATCGCAGCAAATCCCTTTACCACAATTACCTTAATCGTATGCAATCTAATCTCATCTCTGACCCCAAATGCTTCTACAAATTCATTAATATTAAAAAAAAATCTAGCGGCTATCCTTCAACACTTAAACTTGGAGACGTATCTTCAGCTGATCCCAGATCAATCACGAACCTCTTTGCCAATCATTTCAGCCAATCCTGTTGCGAGCACTCCTCTGAACCCGATTTTAACTACTTTCACTTTATGCAATCTCGCCCTCAAACTTCCTTTGTCTCCGTTAACATCGACTCCACATTGGTTGTTTCATACATTAGCGCACTTGATGACAATTTCAGCCCTGGTCCCGACGGCATTCCCGCCATCGTGCTGAAAAAATGCGCACAGCACTTAACACAACCTCTTACCTCTCTCTTTGAGCTATCAATCTCCTAGGGCGTTTTTCCTTCTCGGTGGAAAGACTCATTCATTATCCCTATTTACAAAAAGGGCAGTAAAAGTGATGTGTCTAACTACAGGCCCATCGCCAAACTGTCTTGCATACCTAAACTTTTCGAACAAATTGTTTATGACTCCATATTCTTTCACTGCAAGTCCATTTTCTCCCCTTTCCAACACGGCTTCCTTAAGGGCAGATCAACTACGACTAATCTCGCCGACTTCGTCTCCAGAACATTACGTGTACTTGAAAACGGCTACGAGGTCGACGTCGTTGCCACCGATTTCAGTAAAGCCTTTGACAAAATCTCGCACCAAATAATTCTTTTTAAACTCAGTTCTCTCGGCTTCCAATCGCGTTTTCTCTCTTGGTTGAGTTCCTACCTATCCCAACGTCAATATAGCGTCCTCTTCGGCTCAGTAAACTCTAGCCCTTTCATAGCTCAATCAGGGGTTCCTCAAGGCAGTCATCTGGGTCCCCTCATCTTTGTTCTGGCTGTAAATGACGTCGAGTGCATCATCAAACACTCAGACCTTTCAATTTACGCCGACGACATGAAGATCTTTAAACAAATTTCCTCCCCAGTTGACTCCCCCCTTCTACAAGAAGATCTGGACTCTTTTTGCACATGGTGCTGTAAAAACTTCTTGGATTTAAACGTCTCAAAATGCCAATCCATCACCTATTCCCGTAAACGGCTCCCTTCCTCCCCTAGAATCTATCTTTTATCTGGCGAGCATATCCCTTCGGTTGACTCTCTTCGCGATCTCGGCGTCACCTGCGATAGGGAACTTAACTTTCGTTCTCACATCGACAACACATTAGCCAGAGCAAACTCAGCCCTTGGCTTCGTGAAACGGTGGTCCATAGAATTCAATAATCCTTACGTCACGAAATCCCTATACATCTCTTTTGTCCGTCCTCTCCTTGAATATGCCAGTCAGGTATGGTCTCCCACTCAGTCAACTCATATCAACAGGATTGAATCTGTCCAACGTAGGTTCCTTCGTTTTGCCTTACGCGATCTTGGTCAGACCACCAAAACTTGCCGCCGTACGAAGATCGCCTGAAACTGATCGATCTGGAACCCTTGAGTAAGCGACGCGACTATGCCGATATTCTCTTCATTCACCAGCTGCTTAACGGTGTCATCGATTGTGTTGATGTTACAACTGATATCGCTTCACACCAACCCCCGTAGCCTCAGATCAGCACCCCTCTTCCGCCCCTCGCATCACCGCACGAATTATGGCTTTTCCGAACCAATTTCCGCATGATACGTAAAGCCAACTCCTCACCATCATTCGACTTCCACCTCTCCAAGTCATCCCTTCGGAATGCCCTGAAACGCCCCCCCTAGATCTTAGTTTAATCATATATTCTAGCGTTTAAGTATGTATGCTTGTGTTTGTATGTATGTATTGTATACTGTATAGCTTGCATTAAGCTTAAATAAATAAATATACGTTATTTTCAAATTAAAAGTTTATTTGTTGTTTTAATTGCCATTTAAATGACTTCAACATACTTCAAATATAAACGGCACATCTTACCTCACCATCGGCACAACCCGCCCTCAATTGCCTAAATTAGCAACTCCACTGATACTAAAATTACACTGGTCAACACTAGTTTTGGTGTCGAGAAGCTGTACTTTTTTTTTCACTTAGGGCCTTATACTGATTACATTAATAGCAAAAATTTTGATATACTACGTGTAGTTTTCTAGATTTTGTATTGTACAAAAAAAAAAAAAAAAAAAATTACATCAAAAACAGCATTTTTTGCATTATTATTTGAATAAAATCTTTCTTTTTCGCAACTTTCGTGAATGAGGTGCAGTAGGACTATCACGTTGCATCCCCCAGCAATTGTCAGCCATCATATGCTGATCCCATCGGCCTTGGCCTTTCTTCCATAGTTTTTAGGTCCTGGTTAAACCTCTCTTCTTGTTCTTCGCTATAAGACCCAAGATTGTCTGGGAATTGGTCAAGATGATTGTGAAGATAGTGAACTTTGATGAACATATTATATCCTAAGTTTTTAAAGTTCTCTAGCATGTCATTTACAATTTCAGAGTAGTTAATTGACGTTTGATTTCCGAGAAAGTTTTTAGTAACTTCAACAAACGAAGTCCACGCAGGTCGTTCCAAATTGTTCGTTGACCTTTAGAAATCAGTTTCTTTTATTAATATTCTTATTTGCGGTCCATCGAAAATTCCCTTTTTTTATCTTTTCTATGCTCAGACCAGGAAATTTTCTCGTTATATAAGAAAAACTTTGCCCATTTTTATCTAGCGCTTTAACAAATTGTTTCATAAGGCCTAGCTTTATGTGCAAGGGAGGCAATATAATGATATCTCGGGAAACCAAAGGTACTTCTTTTGAATGTAGTAAGGGTTTTCTAGCCGAATCTAAGTCATAAATCATTTTTTTAACGTAAACACCACGCAAATTAACACAGCAGAAGTAACAGTCATCGAAGTGATTTTTTTATTCTTTCCATTGCATAGACACTCCGAATCTCATACGGTTTCTTTGACCTCTGATCCACTGTTTATAGCACATTTTACAAAGAATTTGGAGTATCCACGGCTTGTATTCATCCACAATTTTCGACTTAAAGTAAGAAAAATGAGCACTTTTTATAAAATCTGTTAGAAGTTTTCTGAACTTTTTAACTGTGTATTCACCACAAATGTAACAAAACACATTTGGATCATTGAGACAACTTCTTCACGATGAAAACATGATATACAAATCAATTTGTTTATAGAAATGTATCGATATGTATCTTTTGCTGTTCTGAATTTAATATTCACTTCTAACGTAACCCATTAAAATCGGTTTTAAAAATGCATAATTCGTAATCCCGATAAGTTATTTAATTTGCATCGAATTGAGTCGGAAATTACAAAATTTTAATAATAATAATAATTTTGAATTGATTAAAATATTGAAAAGTTTGATTTCTTGTTGATTTAAAGTCTATATCAACTATTTTGTATTGGAATAATTATACGAAACAAGCAATTTAGAAATAAAAACATGTCAAGTGTAATCACACTTGGTTTAATTTCAAACAAATTCCTATTATGTACATATTGAAGACTCTCTTAATTTATACGACCAATGTAATATGATTCATTTATTTATTAAAATTGGGCTTTGTCTAGTCTTCGTAGAATGGAGAATGGCGTTATTTATTTAAAAATTAAAATAACTATTTCAATTAGGAAGCTTTTACTGAATATCCGAACAAATTGTAGCGCATAGACGCCTGCACAAGCGATTTATTTGGCATACTTTGTCTTCGCCTCCCACTTGAATTCAGGCACTTCGAAGGGCTTATCTTTAGTTTCGAGTTACATCCTCGGGCAGAAAATGTCCAAACTATGTACCTAAAGTCTGTGGGCTAGCGCAACATGATGTCGATTCCTTCGTAAAAACACCATGTCCGGCGAGATTTAGCTTCTTCTCTGCTTGATGGGGACTTCCTATTCTGAAACATCCCAAAGAACGCGCATAAAGTCGAGTGCCTATCTCATCACTAGCACTTAGTTGCTCCAATAGGTTCCCCATTGTGTCAATGTACCGAGCACCGCTCAAGATTTATCTGAAATGCAGGACAATATCTGGTTAACATCTTTTACGTATTGTAAGCTGGTTGGCGTCACGTAAAAGAAGTGCGCGCACAACTTAACTTGTCGACACAATAAACAATCCATGAGCCAACGTTGGCAATAATTTCGCGATGTACCCACATCTAGAGGCGACTCTAGAACAGGCTGTATTATTATCAGATGATTTGAATTCTTCCACAGCTCGTATATGTATGTGCGGCCCGCCATGCGCCAGACTCAGTTTTGGCGAAAAAGCAATGTTGAAGGGAATATATTATGTCAATTAAGATGGTGATGCCAAAGTCAAATAATTATGTCAATCGACAGATACGTAACGTACGGAGATGATATCTCACAGGCCTTTCTCTTTTGTGTCAGACTGCCTGGGCCGATCAGGGGCCGGATCGATAGGTTTGTCAGTATCTTCGCCAACTTAATGTTGGCATGTTGAGTTTTAATTTGTGCTTTGTTGCATTTAATTAGTTTTCAATATATATATAACTGCAACGTGGAAAGCCGCAAGCGGCGGCAGTGCGAAGCAGCATAAACGAATAGCCAATTATACGGCTTTATAATGCTTCTATCACCATCAAGTAGCGCTGCATTGTTGAGCGCAACTTGGTAACCAAAGGTGGCAGGTGAAAGGGCCCGTGCGTGCGTTTTTAGTAGCCTACTTGCAGTACTTGCGATATTACTACGATCAAGAAGAAGCCGATCACAGCAGCGCACCAGAGAAGCTGGAACGGGTACTCGACGACAAGCTATCCGATCTTCAATGTCGGCACAAAATTTGATCCATACTTATCCACGAGTGCGCTCTCCAAAGTCTGCAAGACGCAGTTGGCATTGTCTTCCTGCTATTTGCATAACTGCCGATCTGTGCGACCACGCTACCATTTATCAAACCCCGCAACAAAGCGCAGTCTACATAAATTTAATTAAGCGGATATTACAATTAATTAGTCGACATCTTTAGATCATTAAATTTCCATATAACCGTTAAACGTCTGGAGGTATGATAGTAGATTGACAAGCAACGAACGCCAGCACACGACCGCGGCCAGCCTTCTGGGCTGGGAGTCACAAAAGATATCATAAATCCGCGGTTTACTTTCACTACCTCGGAATCATATGGCCGCGCAGGCAGCTCAGCATTCGTGTGGCAGCGGCTCGGTGGACTCCTATGTCTCCGGTCAGTTTGCAAGCGGGCTGGTTGGTGGTACGCTTCAGGTTTGGCTGAGTTTGTCTAGACCTAGATCAAGGAATGGTCAAGTCTTGGAGGGAAAAATAGCGGCTATTTAGATCTCGTAATATCGGATACAAATATGATGCCAGCTGCAGTGATGGTGCTCATTTGTGTCTTGCACGACTGGGTGTGGTAGTCAGCTGCGGATTCGATTTGCCGATGTCCAAGGTTGATCGAAAATCCATTGTGATTGATTTGAAGTTAGAAGCGGATAGCATTTGCGAGTACTCGATTATGTGCGTTTCATAATGCCATAACGTACCCAGAGATGTGATGCGGAATGCGCATACATCAACGATCTGCGATTTGAAGGGCAAAGTTGGGCTTATTATGACGTTTTTCGTCCAGATCTAGGTAAAAACGATTTGCGATAAATGATCCTCAGCGGACGCAGCAAACTCACGTTATGGTGAATATCAAACTTTAAACTGAAACAAAATTGATATCGTTAATAGTACCATTTTCGTATTACTATGACCCTTTAATATTATATCTAATCTACCTGTTTCAGTTGGTGGTCAGTCGCTCATAAAAACAGGTATATTGAGATATAAAGGATATCCAATCATAATATTATATATAATCATCAATGATAAATTTAAAAGTGGTTCATACGATAATATTCTTTATAAAAATCATCAATTATAAACTTAAAAGTTGTGTATATTTGTTGACTCACTTTTTGGATTTCCTCAGTTACTGGAAAAATACATATTCTAGCTTTATTCCATATCTTCTACAATTAAATATGGAGAAAAAAATATGATATATAATATATACAAGCTGGGCTACCCGATTGCACCCGGCTTTGAGTCAAACACTTCTCAAATGTTCTAGATTGTTATATCCTATAAATTAAATATAATTGAATATAATCTTGAATCTCCAAATCTTAATAACATTCAAAATTAGTGGCCTTAAAATAATCATTGAACCTATTTTCATTAAAACCCATTGAAATCGGAAAAGTTTGATAATATTCGAAATTAGTGGCCTCAGAATAATCATTGTACTAATTTTCTTTAAAATCCGTTGAAATCGAAAAATGTTGGCCGCCATCTTGGATTTACAAATTTTGATAACGGATTTAAAATTAGCATCCCCCAAAACCCCAAAGTTCCGATTTTCATGAAAATCATTTCAAATTTAAAATTTTCAGCCGCCATCTTGGATTCGCCATTTTGAAACCGACAAAAAATTAGCCTATATGTTAAGGTGCAACATATACTACCTTCAAACAAATAATGAAAAATATCGATGCAAGCTTTTAGGCGTGATTGAGCAAGAAACAAACAAACAAACTTTCACTTATCTACATCTACACTAATATTATAAAGAGGAAAGATTTGTATTTTTGTGTGTAGGTTTATAATAAATAAAATCAAAAACTACTGTACCGATTTCAAAAATTCTTTCACCATTAGAAAGCTACATTCACCCTGAGTAACATAGGCTATATCGGATAATAAGTTTGAAGCGATTTTCATGAAAATTGGTACATAGGGGTTTTGCGACATGCTGATTTCAAATCCGCTGTCCAAATTTAGAAATTCAAGATGGCGGATCCAATATGGCGACCAAGATTTCTCGATTTCAATGGATTTTAATGAAAAAAAAAAAAAAAAAAAAAAAAAAAAAAAAAAAAAAAAAAATATGGGGTTAATTGTTATCAAAATCCCCAGGGATTGAACTTATGACTAATGAAACCTAATGACCTAATGAAACATTTTTCACGAAAAAATTACAAAATGGCGGCATTTTTTCAAAAATTCACTTTTTTTTGTTCCGGAAAAATGCCGCCATTTTGTAATTTTTTCGTGAAAAATGTTCCATTTAGGTTCAATCCCTGAGGATTTTGACAACAATTAACCCCATATATTTTCTTTTTTTTTCAGAGGTTCCATTCGCTCCCAATCGTGCCCGCAGTCAGTTTTTGTGGTTATTTACAAAAACAATTGTACAAAGAAAAAAACAAATTCAAAAAATTAAACAAAAATTGTTTTGTATTATTTTAACGCTGTTTAATAAATATGCAAAGTTTGATTAATGTATCTACTGTTTTCCCTTCAATTTTCCAATTTTTCCAAATATAAAAAATAAAAAAATTGGGTGTGTCACGTCCCCTTAAGTTGGATTCGTAAAGATATTAAATTTAGTTAAATTATAATATTTTTATTATTGTCATAATTATTATTTGTCATTATTAAACTTATGTATAATTACATTTATGTGACTAATTTTTACAAAGTATCATATTACGCCATATAATTGGAGCAAAAGTGGTAATCTTCAAAAAAATGTTTAAGACACAGTGACTTTTTACACCATGCACATCTTAAAATTGCTAAATTTTTACACCCTGGTATTTCGCAGCGAATACTATGTAGATTGTGATCTAAAGGCGAATTCAACTGGATTTTCGAACTTTGCAGGTTTTGCATCTGTATAGCCACTCTTGTACCATGAATATTTGAATAAATTCATGTAACTTGGGGAATAAAAATGATTATGAACTAATGATTGTTGTTTTATAATATAATTCCGCAAATGTAGACTTAAATCTTCATTCATTAGCATTACGCTATCCGAAAAATGTCTTACTTATATTTTCCAAATCCGAAAATCGAAATCGGTTGTATCTTGCCTGTGGTTCCTCCGGGAATTAATTTAATAGTAACTTGTTTATTAGGTATCCTTGTTTCCTTTTCAACCTCTGGACAGTGTCCGGTCTATGAATCTATTAATAATACACTGGCTCGGCCAACATTGGGGTAATACATATATTTCCTTTAGCCATGTTTTGAAATGTTCTAAAATTCATAGCACTATTATGCAATTTTATTCTTCAATAAAAAAATCCTTAAGGTAGTACCCAACCAACAATAATATTTTGATAATTTGGGTCACAACAATAAGTTTGTCTAATAAATTATCCAAAGATCTACACGTTATTAATATTACTACTGATTATTTACTACTGATTGAATAAAATCTTAAAGAAATTAATAAATTAACTCTTACCTGAAGTAAGCCTTCCAGATTTGGAAGCCATTATGAAAACATTATTATGTAGGTTTGAATAAGCTTTCTTCGACGATGGGTCCACATTCTCCACTTTTTCATTTAGAACTATAAAAAGAGGTGACAGAAGTCTACCAATGGTCGATATTGTGGGCATAATAGTATAACTGTGTGCAGTTGAAGTCACAGATTGTACCAAACATTGTACTTGGCGTTCCCCCTCAACGGCTAATGTCCTCCCTGAATGCATTTCTAACTGAAAACAGCTCTGATCTGCATTGAAAACATTTTCCGCTCTTTTTTGCTGAATTAACTTTTAATTTCATGTAAAAATTCTTTAGCTTTATTTTCTAAAGTTTCCGCATTTTCTATTGTCAGTTTAGTTATAAATTTATTAATTTTTCTTTCTACTATCCTGTGAAATTTTTTAAAATTGCTCAACCAATGTTTCGAAGCTTTAAAAAGAAAATCTTCGTGTCCAATTTTTTTTTGAGCTTACAAAGCCCATCGCTGTAAATCTTTGTCATGAGCAGTATGCCCAGCATTAATAGCATTTTTAAAATTTTCTAAAACAAATGAACAAACCCTTCCTATCTTTTCTCTGTATGTTCCACCTTTATTAAGAGTCTTGGCCCAGCGTTTCAATTGCGTTATAGATCGCACTTTGCGAAATCTATTCTGAACAGTCTGCAGTGCAAGATTTTTATTTACTCCACTTCTCCAAAATTCTACTGCTTTTGCTTTATAATCGTGATCCAATTCTTCAGTATCATCTGTACACTGCTGTAAATCTTCATCTTCCGTCCAAATTTTTTCATTATCCTCTACTATTTTCATTTCAACATCTTTGAATGGCTCTTCAAAATCTAATGTTTCATCTTCAACTACTTCTATATTATTGAATTCATACAATTTTTTCGATGCTATTTTTTAATTCAATTTCCTGTTGTGTTATTGGTGTATTTTCTATGTTTAAACCTTGGAATGCTGACAGAAGCAATTGAATGACATTTAGTGGATTTACGATAATTTAAAAAAAAGTAAACTCAAACTTATTAGATTTACAATTAGTTACAGTTAGTATCAGCTTATTGCATATTCTGCATATGGGTAGTTCTACAAACTAAGGAATTTTTGGCGGCTCAGCCAAAATATGATAGAAAAATTGTTAATAACAATTTTTTTTGGATGGAATACTATTAATTACAATTGTTTCTAGATGGTCACTAAAAATAATTAAGATTCAAAATTCTTTTCTGAACAAAATTACTGTGCAAAGTGCCGAATTCTCAGGATCCTGCAGTGTCCCTCGTACAAATTTTAGTTCAAAGTGCGTCGTGATACGTTTACTTATACATTAGGGTCTTAAAAGAATCCCAAATTAATAAGTTTACTATTTTTCCTGGCTAGGTAGAACAATTACTATAGTATTTACTTCAAAAATATTAAATAAATCTTGTTTACATTTTGTCCCCACCATTTTATCTCAGTATCCTGTTCGCTGTTGAATTAGCAAATATTTACTAGACTATTTGCCTTGCGTCTTTACCATTCCGCTGAGTCGATAGTACCTACGAAAGAGATAAAGAATGTCATCTATCTATTCTCACTTAACACGTTGTTTAGTGAGCCTAGTGCGTTCGGCGAGTGAAGTGGTGTCGTAATCAGTGAAGTTCTCAGGATCCTGGTAAGATTTTTATTTACGAAATAAATAATGAATATGACTAATTTTAGCGTATTGATATGTAAGATGCTAGCGCATAGGCCTAGTTTAGGTTAATTTTTGTTGAAAGTTATAAATTGGTTTGTTTATTTTATTTTTAGACAGAAATTCTCAGGAACCTGGCCTCAGGATCCTGTCCAATTGGTACTGAGAACCATCCAGGATCCTGAGAAGATCATATTAAAAATATTGTTTCTGTGTAATAATAGTATTTTTTTACACATAAACATTAAACTACAAATAAATAATTTAATAAATAAATTGAACTTACTCTCATAATTTGTTTATATACAGTTATTTAGTTTTGGTGGTGGTCTAAGTTTAAGTTTAAATGGACATAAATCAAAAAATATTAAATTTTTTGACTGTTCCCTTTAGGATAAGCTAAAAGACACTGTACTCTAGTTATTAGACTGAATTCTGCCACCAGAATGTATAAAAAATGTCGGGCCGAAATCAGACTCGAATTCTTCCTTAGTTTGTAGAACTACCCATATAATAACTGTACGAATTTGCAGTTATTATAGCTGAATCGATATTAAATATGCAATTATTTGAGTAAATACGTTGAGCACTGACACTGTGAAGGTAAATTTGTAAAATAAAATTAACCAATAAGTATCACACAAACAATTTTATAACATACTTAAGTGTTCACAATACTATTGTGGAATTATAATAATAATTTTAAACAACTGAATCGTATTTTAACTTCTAAACTTATTTGATGATTTTAATTTATCTCATTAACTTGTGAAGAAAAGTTATTAAATGTTGTGCGATCGTGAGAAAGTCTCAAATATAACTGATCGAAAATAATGCGTTGTTTTGTTATTTCAGAAATAGAATTTCAGAATAACAAGTTATTTTTAGAATGAAATATCAATGGATACACTGAACAAAAATTCGAATCCTGAATGTACTAAATATTGTATGCACGCATTATGAGGAGACGTCAAGTACCCATTGTACGAAATTCGATGAATAATTGTTCGATGCGCTTCGCGTATGCTTATCCGACGACTTTCGTATAAATTGTATACGACCATCCGACCTTGAAGAACTTTTTTGGGTAGGAGAATAAGCCCCGCCCATTTCTAAACTCTAATTAGCGCGTTAATTTACTCATCCGATATACATATACGAATAATTTAAACTAATGTATATTACTACAATGTAAAATTATAAATTGTTATTGTTTATTTTTTTTATTAAAATTCTTAATTGCTAATTGTTAAAGATAATTCAAAATTTTGCCAATAGATTAATAATGTATAATATAGAAACTTATAAGCGTCGCGTATATACCAAAAAACCTTCTCAAGGTCGGATGGTCGAATAAAATTTATACGAATCTCGTTGAATACTTTGTGTGAAATAAAATCGCATAACCAGGATTAGAATTTTTTTTCTGTGTAGTCTAAATCCAAATAAATAAAGATATAAGTTTCAACTACTTTACTCTTCACTTTTATAGAATCAACTAGAAAGTGGAGTTGAATTAACCTCCGAAAACATAATAAAATAGATGCAGTTGGTTTTGTCGCGAAATTCAATAATTTATTAAATACCAGAAAAGTAAAAAGATAGTTGTTGCAAGTAGAATTCAACTTTTCAATAAATTCTTATAATGAAAGAATTTGTAAAGATAAAAATACGTTGAAAGATGTATTTACCCACAAAATTACTTAAGGGTTGCACCCATTTGGCTCCAAAGTACAGTTCACAATATTGCTTTAATATATAACATAATAAGTGCAATTGATATTTTTGCAAAACATTAATTAGTTTTCAAAATATTGAAAAAAATTTTGGTTCTGGGTAAACTTTAAGGGTAGTTTTCATCCCTTAAAAGGAGATGTTATTTTAAGAAAAAATACATGTCTAATATTTTTTGATGCTCTACACCATACCACGGAATCAGGAAAATTGATAAAATCTAATTCTGGTGCAAGTCGTGGGTGAGTTGATTATTTTCAAATCTCCTAAAACACTTTGGCTCAAATTCTAATAATTTAGGAATTTTTACAGATAACAAATACGCTGAAAAATAGTATTTACCCTCAAAATTACATAGGGGTTGCGGCCCTTTTGGTCGAAAGTACTATTCACAATATTGTTATAATACAACCTAAAAAGCGCACTTGGTATTGTTGCAAAATTTTAATTAGTTTTCAAGATATGTGGAAAAAAAATGTTTTTTGGGGGTTAACTTTAAGGGTGGTTTTTACCGCTTCAATGGAGGAGTTAGCACGTAAAAAAAAAATACGTGTTCAATATTTTTCAATTCTCTGCCACATATTACAAAATCAAGAAAATCGGTGAGGTACACCTCGGGTACCTTCCTTGTGAGTTATTTTTGTAATCCTGAATTTACAACATTACATTTTGGAAAAAAAGCATGCGAAACAAATACATTAAAAACTTTTGTTGTGCATGCGTTCGTAAATCGGGAGGCATATACCTTTCGTTAAAAAATGTTCTAATTAATATTACTCCAAACTAGAACACATTTATTAGTTTCAATTTTCTATGTAAATGATATAAAATCCTTTTCGAAAAATTTAAATAAAATATAACCTCATGCCCACTGTTCGGTGAACAACAAGAAGACGCTCATCGAGCTGCTTGATCAGCGACAGTCTACTGACCTAATTGTAAGCTGCACACCTGTGTTAGCGCGCAGCGCTTAGCTAAGTACTTTGGCAGGTGCATGCAGCACACTGTTTATGTTGTTATTTATGTTATTGTAAATTGTTACTTTAGGTTACTTTAGGTTACTAAGTATGTTGTAATTTCATTGTACATTTGAAGTGTATATATAGCCAAGTAATTCACGAATAAAGTGAGTCACTTCCAGACCATCAGAGAATTCTCATTTCTTTAACCATTATCCAATCCCTAAAGACTTATAACTTGACTAGCGTTTCCTAGGCCAAGCTCTATAAGATCTTTATCCTACATATCAGTATTGCGTAGATAAATTTGTTCTATTACTGAACGAACATCTCGCAACATTTTGGTGACCCCGACGTGATCCAGTGAAGTACCCAACCACCGGATACATCATCAAATCAACGTTCAGCGCAGAACACCATTTCAGCGTGAATCTCATCATCATCAATCAATCGTCATGGAGAAGTACGCTGGAAATCAATCTATCCTCGCGAAACAATTAAAATCACTGTATGAGACCTACAACAATCTCGCGGAAGAAAGAAAAAACGCGAGAGTTGTCCAGGAAAGGCTCACGAAGGTGGAAGAAATTTGGGAGCTTTTCGAGAACAACGATAACACAATTCGGACCAGATTCCCCGAAAGGCTCGACCATTTATACTTCACCGAGGATCTACACACGCAGGTAGAATCCTTGTACAATAAATTCAAGCAATCGCTGCTGCTCAAACTACAAGAAGTTGCGTCTCCACCGACATCGAGATCTGCAACGACATCAAGATCTGCAGAAGCAAACAATGAAGCTACAGGCTTAAACATGCCAGCTTCTTCTGCTACGATCACTTCAGAGCAGCCCAATGAACGAACATCTCGCAACACCCACCATAACCCAATACAAATCATAACCTTGCAATCAATCAACTTTGTTACATATTTAGTCACGTTACATAACATGTGACGTGACACGTAGCATAACACGCCATAACACGTGACATGTGTTAAGATGTTAAGAAAAATTCCATTAAAATTTCATCGAAGCTTCTTAAAATATAAATAAATTTTAACAATACATCTTCGAGATGTTTTACTTCAAGAAAATGTAAAAAACTTGATTTTTAATCCCTTAATCGCCCTATACCTCAGCCTGTCTGCACCGGATGAAGAAACTTTAACCATCTGTCTTCTGTCGAATCTCTCCAAGGCGTAAACTTAGTGTTCAACCACTCATGCAATACTAACTGCGTTTTTTTCATCTGGATCTGGTTCTGGATCAGTATCAAATGAAAAAAACGATTCAGGTTAATCACCGGAATAACGATTTTGGGTTTGAGGAGCTGGAATTCCTATTTTTGCTAATCTAATAAGAACTGGGGATTAGACGACAGCTTTCGTCAAAGAAAATTCAAAAATGGCCTTCAAAGTTTTGTTTTTTATTAAATCCCATAACCAGACAAACAATTTGATTTATTTTTTTACTATAAATTACTTTATCTTTGTATGCTCAGAACCAATCGACTACAAATTTCATTGCTGCCATCATTTCAGAAAAGAAAAACTACAACAGCGACTCTGTTAGAAATTTCCAAACTATTCATCCGACACTAGCACTTCTCGTAGAATTTTTTGTAACCACTTCTTGCGGAACATTGATTCTAATCCAAATGAAAGTGTGGATCACGAGTTGTTGTTGTATGTCAATGATAAGAGATTGATCCAGATCCTGATCCGATTGAAAAAAACGCAGCTAATGTTAAGAGATTGATCCAAATCCTGATCCAATTGAAAAAACCGCAGCTACTATTTGCTACTGCCCAGTAAACTGAAACTTTGACATTTAATGCATGGTCCTTTCCTTCCCCACAATTCCACTTCTTTCGAAGACACAAAATAACACTGATTAATTTTCCAAGTCTTGTCCTTATTTGTAACTTATCACTACGTAAATTTCAACTCCGCCTCTAAGTTCGATAAAATTTTATAAATTAAAAAAATTAAATTATTACAAATTACCTTCGACTGACTTTTCAGTTAAGACAAAAGAAGCTCTTTTATATCCTTAATGCATACATAGGTGTATCGGCAAGTTTATCTGAAGCAAACATAGCACGGACGGCCTTTGTCAGCGCGATATTCCAGCTCTCCTCCTAGTGATTAGTACAAGATAACGATAGAAGGAGTGGAATTGTTACTTTTTTAAATGTCGCTTCTTTGCATCGTAATATTCTAAATTTACAGAATATGCCCGATTATTGCATACTGAGGCATAAATTGGTAATATATGATTCGCCACTCCTTGAAAAAAAGTTTACAATCAAACTAAAAAATCGTAAGTAAGGACTGTTTCTACAGACTTATATGTAAGATTAACTAATTATACCTTCTATTAATAAATATTGAATATTTTAATTATACATATAACGTTCATGTTCATATTAGTAAGCATGCATTGAAGAAAAGTTTGTATGTTAGCAATGGTGGTTTATACACTAACAACCAACCGATCAATAGCCTTATGCATCTTATTAATTTTAATACTAGAACTACCAAGGCCGTCATTTTGACGGTTTTCAAATTTCATGTTTAAAACTTTGCTATAATTTATGTAATTGTTCTAGAATTTTATTACGACTTTTAATAAAATATAAGATTAGTTAATTATTACTATTCAATTTCCCCTCACCGACTTTAATTTCCATAGTCAGTATGACCTACACCTATTTATACCAAGACCAGTCAAAATGACGGCCTTAGCAGTTTCAAAGTTTATAATAATTTATGTAGGTATCATCTATGCCATGATGGCCATCAATACATATTTACATTCATTACATCGCTTCCAGACATTTGTATTGAATGATTCAAAGTGTTCGGAAGCCGTTATAACGCCGTTAGTTTAGAACTGAACGCTCTAACTGGAAAATGTAATCCGAACGCAATCATTATCAGTTGTACTTCTAATGTGATAAAGTTGTTGGCGAAAAGTGCAATCTGTGTGTAATCTGTGAAAAGCCCATTCTCGGAAAAAAGTATGAACATGTTTTTATAAAAAATTTAAATTTATTTTTTGTAAAACCTAGGCAACAATGAAACGATTTCCAGGAAGCAAAAAGTTGTTTGAAGACTTCAAATAACTCACTAATATAAATGAAGACTGTTCGGACACTAATTCAGGTAATAATGATTTGGACATATCTTGCGTGGAAAATAAAACTGAATTTTTAGATTCTCAAGAATCTTCAGATGAAATTGAAGTGCAAGATATTGAACAAAGTGAAGAAGATGAATATCAAAGTGAAGATTCAGGGAATGAAGATGAAATTCCTCAAAAGAGCCAGAAACGCAGAAAGCGATTGAGAATTTGTTCAGATAGCCAAACAGAAACCGAAAAAAAACCGCAGAAGGACATTGCTGTCGATGGTACTGAATGGGATGAATTAGGGAATGGTTGTGTTGGTAGATTGCCATCACATACTATATTCAAGGATACTTCGGGCCCAACTGGTTATGCGAAGAGAAAAATTATGCTTGGTAATGTTAGTAGTGCATTTCGACTTATAATTGATAATCGAATGATGAGTCACATAAAAGCTTGCACTGAGCTACAGGCCAAAACCATTTTACAGAAGGACTGGGAAATTACTATCGACGAATTATATGCTTTTATAGCCATTTTATATGCTCGAGGAGCCTACGAAGCAAGAAACATGAAGTTATCATATTTGTAGTCCAAAAAATGGGGACCTTCTTTCTTTCACGAAACTATGAGTAGAAACAGATTTTCAGAAATTATGAAATTCATTCGTTTCGACAAAAAAGGCGAGAGGAGTGTTCGTTTACGAACTGACAAATTTGGATTAGTTTCCGAAATGTGGAAGTCCTTCATTGATAATAGCCAAGCTTGTTATAATCCAAATCAGAATATAAGCGTTGATGAACAAAGGCACAGATGCAGATTTCTGCAGTATATGCCCAATAAACCGGACAAATTCGGAATTAAGTTTTGGTTAGCTGCAGACAGTAGCGGCGATAGGGTAGGGCGCGGTTGGGCGACCGCCCAGGGCGCCAGATTTGAAGGGGCGCCGCAGGCCCCCCTTTATATCCGCTTGTTCATTGAGCCAGTCCTACTTATTAGTAAATTCCCTAAATCTAGTTACAAAATCGTTATGACGGCAACACTAGAATGGAATGCAGTGTTCGGTTTCATTGGTTGTTTGGTATGATATACTTTTTCAAATAAATGTCATTAGTAAATCTCTACAATCAATAGACATGGATCTCGGTAAATGCACAGAAATGTTGAAAAAATGCTGCGCTTTCTTGGAAGAATATAGAAAAACAGGCTTCAAAAGCGCCATTTTAACCCATTAATGAGGAAAACGAGGTTTTGTGCACGCAAGTTCAATCGCACGATTCGAATAGCAAATTTGGGCGATTTTCTTCCAAATTCGTATACAGGAGGTTTTTGGGGATGTTCTTTCAGAATCCGGCATTTGTTTTGCCTCAAAGCTTCAAAAACCCTATTATTTTTTGCGTTTTTTAAAAAAAAGTGTCGATTTTTTTGGTCATTTTTCTTTTTAAAGTCGATTATCTTGAAGTTGCTGATATTAAATGATTATATAACCACCAGAAATCGCCGTCCGAATGTATAAACTTCCTCAAACCATGGTTTTGAAATATTTTTTTTGCTTTAGTTTTTGAAAAAAAAACCCCAAAAAAACCCCTGTATACGAATTTGGAAGGAAATCGCCCATTAATGGGTTAACTGCGAAGGAGTTCGAATTGAACCTATGTTTAGAACGACGACAAGAATTCGACGTGTTAAACGCCAAGCTGGTGAAACTACTCGTGATGAGCCTATAACTTCTCCAGAAAAGAAATTTGAAGTTGAATTTTTCAATTGTCTTTTGGACACTATATAAATTCACTCAATGAAAGATTTGAACAGTTAAATGAATACTGGGAATCTTGGTCTTTTTTGTACAATATAAAAAAGATTCCGGAAAAACTAGACCTTCTCAAACTCTGTAGTGATCTCCAATTGAAATTAACTGTAGACTCTAAATCAGGTATAGATGATTGTATGTTGTGCGATGAACTCATAAGTCTAAAATCTTTTTTGCCTGATCAGAATGTGGTTAATCCTGTCTTTATTTTTAATTTTATCAAAGATCGCAACTTACAAGAGCTGTCTGTATCCACATGAATGGATAGCATTGCGAATATTGATCACTATACTTGTAACTGTGGCTAGTGGGGAAAGGAGTTTTTCGTAGCTTTAGCTGATAAAAACTTATCTGCGATCCACAATATCTCAATCTAGATTGACAAACTTAGCAATTTTGTCAATCGAAAATGAAATTGCGGAAAACATAGACCTTGATGTCTTAATAAAAGAGTTTGCCGATAGAAAGGAAAAGAAATTTTATTAGTTTTTTTAATAAATGGTTATTTCATTATATCCCTTGCCTTTCTTTCGTATGCGTTTCAAGTAGGTAACTGACCCATTACCTACTGTTTTAATGGCAGATAGGGGGCGCCGTAGAAATCTCGCCCAGGGCGCTGGTAGTGCTAAAACCGGCACTGGCTGCAGACGTGCGAAGTAAATATCTTATGTATATATATATATCTTCCCTACTTAGGCAAAGATGAAATTAGACCATCAGGAGTACCGTTGAATGAATTTATAGCTTTGAATCTTGTAGAAAATTATGTAAATTGTCGGAGAAAAATAACAACCGACAATTTTTTTACAAGTGTACAACTTGCAAAGAAGCTACTGGCCAAAAAAACAAGTCTTGTTGGAACTATGCGGGCAAATAAAAGAGAATTGCCGAAAATAGCTAAAGTTAGAAAAGATAACATGCCTCTTTTCTCCACAAAGCTCTATAAATCAAATTATATTGTTCCAACAATTTACAAAAGTAAGTCTCGCAAAAAAGTACTACTTCTTAGCACTAAACATAAATCGGTAAAACTTGCTTCTAATCGAAAACAAATTCCTAAAACTGTATCTTTTTACAATAAAACTAATCTTGGAGTAGATGTAGTTGACCAAATGACCCGCAAATATAGCGTAAAAGCAGGCTCACGTAAATGGCCTTTGCAGGTATTTTATAATATTTTGGACTTGGCAGCAATCAATGCGTGGATTTTATATAAAGAGACTTGTGATGAAAATATAACTATAAAAAAATTGTTGTTTCAATTATCCGAAGAACTCTCCAGTGAATATAGTCGTTGCAGAAAAAAAGCCTCCTCCCAAAAACAAAAACAGGCAATGGATTGTACTCCAGAAAACTCAAAAATAAGTCCTTATGAACGCAAATCTTGCCAAATTCGATTATGCAACAAAAACAGAGCGATTTATACTTGCAATGCATGCAACAAATATGTTTGTGGCAAGTGTGTCTAAGATAACATTTACATGTAAAATATGTGCCTCATACTTATTTCATACATGTCAAATTTGCTATGATATAAATTCAAATAGAAGCTGTTTTTTTTTTTTTTATTAATAATTAATGAATTATTATATTAAATGTTGTTATTGCTAAATTGTATTCTTTTATTTACTTAAACTAAATCAAAAATTATAATGAAAGCCATAATTAAAAATCCGTCAATTTGACGGGTGCGGTAAAACTAGGTATATATTTAACATCGGTAGTTCTAGTGTTAATTATTAAAACTGTGAGTACGATGGTTTGTTTTTAAAATAGGAAGAATTAAAACTCATTAAAAATAACCCTACTATCCTTTATACAATTTTTTAGATTTTCTAGTTATATGACTGCACACACGACTTTTTTTACTGTTAAGACTGTTTTCCACTGAGTTCTGAGACCAGTTCCAGTACTTAATCCAACCATATAATGAATTATCGATACACAATAATGATGTAATTCTTGGATATGTGACAAAAAATCATCACTGAATCATGTATTCAAGTATTAAATTCATCACGTCTCCGTATATTATCATTGTAAATAAAAAAAAAAGATTGATGAAAAATTGTCTCGTGCCAATCGCATGCTCATTATATAACGAGTCGATCTTAGAGCTCAGGAATTAAGTTGATCGTTCCGTTTGATTATTACGCAATTATACAAGCTATACTGATCGGTAGCATTTAGCAGTGTCATGCCAAAACACATGATGGAATTTTGCACGTTATGAGCGAAAGATTCGTCTTCGTTATTAGATAAGTTCGATTCGATTCGGAATGTGACCAGACTTCTGGAGAACACTTCCCGAAAGCAGCACGAGACCTTCGCCGTAGCGGTATTTAATCAAAACTTTCGATGTTCAATTTTGCTTTTACTTATACATATCATTGCGGCTGAAAGTGAGCGCAACTGCGCCAGCATTGAATGATCATCGTGTTAATCTGATTTCAATATCACAGAATTGTGATCAGCCCGCTTTAGTTTCCACTCAATGCAAATACGGACCTGATCGAGAGTTGAGAGACGACGGAGTATTCATAAGAAAACTAAAACGACCTCATCATTTGAAATTGCTCGAGGCATAGGTGTGGTCCGCGTATGTCTTTCGGAGTAAAGCCTCCAGTCAGGAGACAAAAATAGCGAAAATAAATAAGTCAAGAACAAGTCTACTTTCATATTAGACTGCATCCACTAGGTATCTTTGGCTCAAATTGTCCGTCGATTGCTCCAGTACTGCGCGCATGTTAATCTTTCTGGAAAGTACTTAGAAAACTAGTTTAAGATGTGTTGTGTAGCGCAGCTAGTTGAAGATTTTTTTTTTTTTTTCTCAATTCCGCTTCGTTTTTTACTGATCGATCCAAAGGTATGTTGGCTTGTGTCTACCTTTGCATATGCACTCGGGTTCAGCACGAGATCACTAGGCCTCCGAAGGTATATTTTGCCAGAGTTGCATGCGAGTTGGGTTTTAACAGAGGATGTTTGGTCGACTTCGTTTTTTTCTACAAAGAAGTGACATATCGTTGCATAACCTCCTTTTACGCGGGGATACAATGGAAGCCGAGGTTCAAGCGTATCGCATGCGAAGTTGGGTCGTTCTGGGTAAACACTTCACGGGCTATTCCGGAGATGTACTTCAGATCTCGTGTACGAAAACATTTTCCATTGCTATTAAGCCGATCGACAGCTAAAAATCGATATACTATAATATCGGTGCATTTCTGCCTATTTCCTATTCTTTTTTGTCTTTTGCGACATCGGCGCTGGCGACGAACAGCACCACCGTGCAGAATGCCGCAGTTCCTTAAGGCCTAGGTGTGGTCAACTAAACCAAGTTGCTATTTCGTAACTTCTGCTCGTAGTTGAGATAGTTGTATAGTCTCTCACTAATAGTGGTAATAGATGGGCATCAGAATTGATTTTGCAACCACCTTCAATGAGTTTGATGATTTAATAAAGGCTATTAAATGCAATTTGTAGCGATTCTCCTGGTGCTTCATAGGTAATGAGTCATGTTAGTGATACTATATCACTCACTAAGCAACAAAGTAATGACAAATTTATTCAAATGCAAATGTAAATTTGGTAATTTTCGCCACTTTCAAGTATCAGTCAAGAAATTGTACCTAGTTTGGAGAGTGTTGAATTCTTCGTTCATCCTTGTTTCTATGATTATTTATATCTTTTGACCGACATATGTAATATGGACTTATAAAAAAAATAAAAAAATTAAGCTGAGCGCTAGGTCGTTACGGATTATTATATTTGTTTAGTATTTAATAGGAACAATTAAATTTTCTTTTTGATACTCGGTTTTTACTATTCGAACGTTTATATGAGATGGTTAGTTTATAGTATATAGTATAGCTGAAGTATGGTACATAAAGGACGAGTGTCGATTAGTTCTTTTTACCCCCCAAAATAAACAAAATTTATACTGTAAAATATGGATGTATTTTATGTATATTCTGTAAGTAGGCTATCTGCTTGATAACGAAATAGCATTGTAAGAAAAAAAAGGCGCAATTAAAATTTTTTATAGTACACGGAATTTGGTTCAAACATGATTTTCTTCAAAATTATGAATTTTTTTCAAATGTTTTATCATATTTCGTATAGAGCGCATGTAATAAATTCGAATGTCAACGCACAACACATTTAAGAATTAAGTTGTTCCTAGTTTACATTCATCTTTATGTCCTATTTTTACATATATTGTTGGTGCGTCTGTTAGTGATCGTGTAATATCTGAACGGCTTGACCGATTGAGCTCATACTCCCGCAATATATTTGTTTTGTTGAGACGATGTCTCGTAGCTCCGTAGTCAAGTTATAAGGGTGGAACAACGTCTGCTGAGCCAGGTAGTGTAGTATATAAAACGCAACGTCTTTCTG
Source organism: Dysmachus trigonus (assembly GCA_949715965.1). Lineage (NCBI taxonomy): Eukaryota > Metazoa > Arthropoda > Insecta > Diptera > Asilidae > Dysmachus > Dysmachus trigonus. Next base: position 30,271,071 of record OX454321.1, on the reverse strand, counting down.
TCTGGCTGTCTTTCTGTTAGTGCACTTATAACTATGGGACCAGTGATCCGATTTACATAATTTTTTCTAGTTTAGAGATATGTTGTTTGGCCAGTTTTTAGTATATAGTGTTACCCCGAGGTGAAAAATTTCAGTATCCCAGAGTATATCGTCTCCCAGGGAATCTCCCTGGTGGCACTGAGGGAGACTCGATGGGAGACTCGAAAAACCCTTGAGCGTCTCCGTACGGGTGACTCGAGTCTCCCATTGGGAGATGCGTTGCGCGCGCAATACCCCGAAAGAGCAGTTTGTAAATACTGCGTAACAGCAAAAGGCGCAAAATTGAAATATCGCGCTTAGGGATTTTTAACATGTTTTCGCTCCTTATAGATTTCACAGAATTTAAATTAACCTATAATGCCCCATCCAGACTCTCCACGAGGCTACACGAGGGAACGCCAGTACGAGAGTCTTCCCTCGCTACGCCTCGCTGTCGCCCCGCTTTGTGTCGGTTACGAGAAACGAACCATGTGTGGGTTCTTCCAATATCGAGTTTATTTTTTAAAATATTTTATTCACTTTTAATAACTTTTATTTTTATAATATCGGGTTTATTTTTAAAATATTTTATTCATTTTTAATAACTTTTTTTTTTTTTTTTTTTTTATTTATCCCTTTATTCACTTTATTTTTTAAATGAAAGCAAATTAAATTAAATAAAATAATTATTAGTTTCTTCTTTTTTAAATGTATATTTTCTCAGGATATATTTTCTTTTAAGAACACGTCTTATTTAAATCAACGACACGGAAGAATATTTTATACAAAACAAAAATACCTTTAAAAATCAAAAACTACTACTACTACACTAACTAGATTTATATAATGCAAATTTACTACAGTTAAAATTTCTAAGTATTTCCTGATTACTAGAACAACAAATCTACTTTTACATTCACCTATAAATTTCCACTCTTTATTTAAAATCAATAAATCAAATACACAAACCGAATTTAAAACTTTTCAATATTCAACTCTTAACGAAAAACATCACCACATGACAACTTAAAAAGTAAAGCTTTAACCAAGTGGGAACTTTTATATTAGGCTTTAATAACCAAGACAACCACCACACATGTATTGGCGTCCAGTAAGGTGGAAATAAGTCCACGAAATGAAGATCAATAACATCGATATCGGCACCATTTTCCATCGCTTGCAAAGTAGGTGAAGCAAAGATAGGCAACGGTGTTGAACTGAAGACAAAATGGACTTATAGTAAAATGACATAGAGTTGTAGATAATGCTTTCGAAGAGATTAGGGATGAAAGATAATTTAGGTATTGGGATTGGGGTGATATAAGAGTCTTCCCAAAGACTGGGAAAGATGCCCTCTGAAAGTAGGAAAAGGTTGTTATGTGGTTGAATTAAGTCAGCAGGATATTTCTTTAGGACAATGGCGGGTATCCCATCAGAGCCTGGATCATAGTAATCGTTGAGGGCGCTGGCGGCAACGAGAGAAGGATCGATATCAGTGGTGACGTTTGAGGAGAGCTTTGCATATAGGAGAAATAATTAAGATCACGGACGGAGTCGATGTCGCTGAAAGATTGACTGAAGTAGTCTGCAAAAAGGTTGGCAATGACTGTAGGGTTAGAAGAGGATGAGTTAATGTTACCCCTAACTCTACTCTTCCAAAAATCGATCAGCAACCGAACTTTCCAATTCTCTGGAAGAATGCCTTAATTATTCCCATCCACAAAAAGGATAACAAGAATGAGGTCTGTAACTATCAGCCAATAGCGAAGCTTTCAAGTATTTCAAAACTTTTTAGTCAATTATATATTCACAATTCGTCATTGAAGGGTATGCAGACCGATTGCCCTTATACTGATTTTAACAAGAGTTTTGATAAACGATCCCATTCGATTATAATTGCAGATTATTATATTAGGTTGTAACATAATAATCTGATAATTTTTTAAGAAACTTTATTTTGATATTTTTGTACAATTTAGCTTAACATTTTATTGAACATATAGTCCATCATTATCAATGATCTCTTGCCAACGTTGGGGAAGCGACATTATTCCATTCTCGTAAAACTTGGGCTCACTAGAGTTAAAAAATTCCGTCAACCATTGTTCCAATGCATCTTGGTCATCAAAAGATATTGGCTAATACAACCTGCAACGATCGGAACAAGTGGTAGTCAGAAGGAGACATATCCGGCGAGTATGCAGGATGGGCTAAGGAAATCGATCCTAGCTCCATGATTTGTTTACATGTCATCGAAGCGGTGTGAGGGCGGGCATTGTCGTGGAGGAGGTGTGCATTGCCTTGTTCTCCTTTAAGATTCACGGCTACCTTATCCAGCATATCACAGTAGCGTTCACTATTTATAGTCGTTCCTTGTGGTAATAGTTCCCAGTAGATAATGCCGTGCACGTTCCACCAAACACTCGACATAACCTTGTGTATAGTAATTTTACATTTAACTGTCGGTACTCCTCTTTGACCCGCGCTAAGCCATTGTCGCTTATTGTTATGGTTAACATAAAGCATCCACTTCTCATCCCCGGTAACCAAATTACGAAGCCAAACAAAAGTACGATGTGAAGTTTAATTGCGTACAAACCGCCACTAGCATCATCCGTTGACAATTCATGGGGTACCCATTGACTGTGCCTGTACACTTTACCCATCACTTTCAAATGTCGAGCGATAGTAGTATGGGAGCATCCGAGTTCTTCTTCAAGTTGACGATTAGTCCTCCTTGGATCCTCCTCGATGAGCTGCGCTAGTCAGTCGACATCAACCTCAACCGGCCGCCCTTCGTGAGGTTTATCAAGGTTGTTGTCGCCATTCGAGAAACGTCAAAACCAATCTACTGCTGTATGATAAGAGACCGCATTTTCTCCCATACATTGCCATATATTTTTTGCCGCCTGCTTAGCTGTATGCTTCAAACGGAACTCATAAAGTAGAAGGACGCGGATATCTCGTTTTTTCAAATCGAATTTTTCCATAATGCTACTCGCTGCGCTGTCGATTATTGCACTGATGAACTGAGCGCGCTTACGGGTATTTATACTCATAGTCACAGAACTTTCTCGAAGTTGTAAAAAATCTCCAGAACGTTTCCGAAAAAATTATCAGATTATTATGTTACAACCTAATATTATAGGCCCATTGTGATTATAATACTCAAACTAGAAAGTTTAGACTTCTCTAGACTTTTCGGAATGAAACTTCAGATGTGCAGCAGGACAGTCATCTGGACCCGTTCTTATTTATTTTAGTTATTGACAACACTACATACTTGCTTAAAGGTTGTAAAATCCTAATTTATGCTGATGACATGAAAATACGACTGCCACAGGGTTCAAAGAGATCTGTACACATTCCAAACGTGGTATGTTCACAATAATCCGGAATTAAACATTAATAAATGTGAAGTCTTATTCTTTTGTAGAGGCTGCAATCCCCTAAGTTTTGATTATAATATTTCGGAAGTTACTCTTAGACGAGTTCACTCTGCCCGTGACTTAGGCGTTTTCCTGGGTTGTAAACTGGATTTTGCTGAAATTATAAGTTACATGATAATATGTTGGGTTTCATTAAAAGATGGTCCGGTGAATTTTTTAATGTAACTGTAACCAAACAACTTTACTCTACCTTTGTCCGACCAATTCTTGAATATGCAAGTCAAGTTTGGTCTCCCTATCACCAAGTTCACATAGACAGCATCGAATCTGTCCAACGGAAATTTATCCGTTTCGCCCTTAGAGAAATGGTATGGACCAATCCTGTTATCCTCCCTGCATGCACTCTCTGCAAAAACATCGGGAGATCGGGGACGTTTTTTACATCAGCTTCTACACTGAGAAAAGAGATTATTTATAACTAATAAGATTTATTTATAGTAAACAAATGATATAGTTGGTAATGGAGAAATAAATATTTAGTTATTATTAATAAGCCGCATATTTGATGAATTAGTTTACATCAAACCTTCATTTATTAATAACAAACAAATCATTTCATTGTATTAAATCAAAATTGTATTAATTCAATGTTGTAGAGAATTATACAAAGTTGAGTAGTAATTGGAATGAAAACTACATAATTTGGTACAATAAAATATATTTTTAAAAATAATAATTGTGAGACACACTTGAAACGATACAATATTTGAATAAATTATTTAAAATAATTAATAAAAAGAAATACATATTCTATGTAGAGATGTAGAGATGTAGATTGCAGTGGCTGTCCGTAGACACACTTAGGGCATTGTGATGCCACTTTTTTGTAACCAGGGATTCTCGTGGGATTCGAACCCACAACCTCTAGCGCCCTGCTGGCTCGCAGTAATCACGTCGCGTTACCAACCGAGCTACTGAGGCTATTGAGTAAATGACATTTAACATATGTCAATATAAATAAAAATTATTTTACAACTAATTCTCAATTTACATTTGAAAATTCCATAATTTTTATTAAAAAAAATTATTAATTCATTTTGAGATGAGTTAATTTGATATTCAATCTTAAAATTCATATTGTAGATGTAGATAGTTGTGGCTGTCCGAAGACACACCTAGGCCATTACAGGCCTAAAAAAGTCATACCATTTTTTTGTGACCAGGGCTTCTCGTGCGATTTGAACCCACAACCTCTAGCGCCCTGCTGGCTCGCAGTAAACAAGTCGCGTTACCAACCGGGCTATGGAGGCCTCCTATTACGACGAAATATGATTTGTTCATAATAAAAACGTTAACAATTTATTGACAACTATGGCATGTTAACTATTAATAAATTCACATTTAAAAGAATATGTTCATTGTATAATTATAACTCTTCAATGAATTTCATAGCAAATAATTGTATTTTCCTGAAATACAGGCATTATTATATTTCATAAATCATTTACTTCAATAAAAACCCTCAAATAAATGGCTTTTTTATTTCAAGCATTCATTACATGGGATTCAAATATACAGTGTAATAACATTTATTAAATTTATTAATAAATACTAAATTTTCAGGGAAATAGTGCAAATAAATATATTTATTTGGCTCAGCCAAACTCTTTTCTCAGTGTAGTTGGTAATATTGACTCACCTTCCCTTAAGGGGACCTTTACTTTCAAAATCGAAGAAAAACACACTTTTTAAAAGTTTTGTTTTGAAAAGACTACTATATTTATTATATTGAAACCTTTTGTACGTTATTGGTAAGATTATGAAAAATATAAAAAAAATTTTTAAATACAACTTTAGTTTATTTTAATGCCTGCAGAGGACGTCATCCAAAATGCACTTTTAAAACGGCCGCATTTCTCTAGGACTTCCTGTAACAGATAGAGTAAAAATCTTTAGTGGATTGTTTTCATAAGACACAAAACTAGTACCTAAACCTAAAAAACCTTTTATTTTTAATAAATATATCATTTTATACACATTTTTCTAAAAAAGTTAAAAACGACTATAAGTTAGGGTAAACTACCCCTACGCATAAAAAAAGTGCGGGGGTGAAATATTATTTTTAAAGGTTTAGTTACTAGTATATTTGATAACGAATCGAATGGCGTTTGGTTTGTTAAAATCGGTTCAATAGTTTTTGAGATACAGATGCGGCCATTTTCAAAAATGTGATTTCGAGAAAAACGCGTTCAAAGTTTTTGTTATATCATTTTTGCATATAAAACGCATAGAGGTACAGTTACAAATATAGGTATAACTTTTTTTCTTTTACGAATTTCTTAAAACGGTTTTAGTAGAGTGTTTGTGTGATGTTAAGAAGCACTTTTATGAAAAAAAAAAAATTTTCCTTTTTTTTTGATTTTGAAAGTAAAGGTACCCTTAATGGGTTAGGTGTAGTCAGAGGCATAAAAAATGACAATTTTAAATAATTTTTTTTGCCACTAAATTATTTTATTTTTTAAAAGTAAAAACATACCATTATTAAATAGGGTTTCGACTTGACTTGACAGAAATTTTAGAAAAAAAAATTAATAATTTTAAAAGTTATGGCTGTTTGTTTTGATCCAGTTCCAACCGAAGCGCCTTGCGGTGACCATCACTTATCCTTGGAGATTCATCCAAAATCAATTGGACAAAAAAAATTAGTTTTATTAATAGATAATCTAGTGCCTGATCGAAGCTTTTTTTTTTCTTTTTAAATTAACAAAATGGCGGCCTCAGGAAAATTTTTTCCAGATTTTTGGGAAAAAACCAACAGTTAATTGTTTATAAAAAATCGAAATTAAAAAAAAAAAAAAAAAAATCCTTCGATCAGGCACTAGTTTTTTATGTTTTCAAAAATCTATATAAATTTCATTAAAATCTACCGAGCGGTTTTTGAGCTACAGTGGTCACCAGTTCAAAAAGCATAGTTTTGAGAAAAACGCATTTGATGTTTTACACTCAATTTACGTAAAATAATACGTATTATTTAATTACTTACACCGAGTCATCTATTCCTGCGCCATATAATAGTTCTTTAGCCGTTGTAGCAGCTTCCAAAATATCTATTTGATGTTGTCTACGTAGCATTCTACCTTCTCGAGTGTTGTCGTTAGGGCGCTTATCTGCCACTTTCACACGTGCAGTATCGGGTTTTTTGTTCCAGAGCGCCCGAGAACCCTTTGTTAATTATCGAATAACTCGAAAAGTATTTGTCGGATTTACTTAAAATTTTCAAAGAATATTTCTAAGATATTATACTTTAAGAAAATGCAAAAAAAAAATCGATTTTTTGAAAATTCTGACTAAACCTAACCCCTTAAAATGAGATTCACATTCAGAGTGAATGAATGAAACCTTAGGCATGCCCAGCTCGTACAAACCCATCTTTGTAAAACTAACTGTAGCTTCGTTCAACCTATTAACCGCGTCAATAAGAATGCAGATTTTTTTGATGTCCGTGTTGGTAAGCCTGCATTGAAGAAAAGTTTGCTTGTTGGTCATTTCTCTACTAACAACGAACAAAATGATGACAATTCTTATGCAGCAGATTGATTTCTTTTGCTTTAAAGCTTAAAATAAGCTGATGGTAAAAAAAAAAATTATGAACTAACCAAAGGTTTGTTACGAATATATTTTTCTTTAGAAAATTGACTTTCTTTCTTTTCCTTTTAGGTTAAGTACTTCGACTACAGAAAGAACATTCTAAGCAAGAGATATCTTAGCTCTGTAAATTTGCATAATATTTGCATTAATAATAATTAATAATAATGATAAAGCAATACTGTCAAAAATACTACATGTGCGCGAATTTCTAATTAAGTTTTCGTTCTCTGGGATAAATATGAATTTTGACGATTTTTTTATGATGTTTTTACTGACCGAGTTTAGAAATTCCGAAAAAACATTTAACCGAAAAGTCTCCTTTATTAAGGTTAAGAAACTAGCTTCGTATGCTGTCTGAAGTAGCAATAATTTAATGTTTTTGTAATCTTAAACTTTAATGTTTTCGGTGAACGCATACTTTCTGATAGTAGTGCTGTCAAGTACAGATTAACTATCTATAAGATAATAATATGATAACCCTACACTGAGAAAAGAGATTATTTATAATTAATTAGATTTATTTATAGTTAACAAATGATATAGTTGGTAATGGCGAAATAAATATTTAGTTATTATTAATAAGCCGCATATTTGATGAATTAGTTTACATCAAACCTTCATTTATTAATAACAAACAAATCATTTCATTGTATTAAATCAAAATCGTATTAATTCAATGTTGTAGAGAATTATACAAAGTTGAGTAGTAATTTGAGTGAAAACTACATAATTTGGAACAATAAAATAAATTTTTAAAAAGAATAATTGTGAGAAACACTTGAAACGATACAATATTTGAATAAATTATTTAAAATAATTAATAAAAAGAAATACATATTCTATGTAGAGATGTAGAGATGTAGATTGCAGTGGATGTCCGTAGACACACTTAGGCCATTATTACAGGCCCATTGTGATGCCACTTTTTTTTTACCAGGGCTTGACGTGGAAATCGAACCCACAACCTCTAGCGCCCTGCTGGCTCGCAGTAAACACTATTGAGGCCCCCTATTACGACGAAATATGATTTGTTCATAATAAAAACGTTAACAATTTATTGACAAGTATGGCATGTTAACTATTAATAAATTCACATTTTAAAGAATATGTTCATTGTATAATTAGAACTCTTCAATGAATTTCATAGCAAATAATTGTATTTTCCTGAAATAATAGGCATTATTCTATTTCACAATTCATTTACTTCAGTAAAGTATATAAGATTTCAATATTTTAAATTATTCACAATTTGCTGAAATATAAAATTTATTTATGATAAATAAATCCCTCAAATAAATGGCTTTTTTATTTCAAGTATTCATTGTATGGAATTCAGAAATACAATGTCATAACATTTACTAAATTTATTAATAAATACTAAATATTCAGGGAAATTGTGCAAATAAATATATTTATTTGGCTCAGCCAAACTCTTTTCTCAGTGTACCATTTGCTCGGACTTTCCCTTCATCCAAGTAATCTCGAACCATAAAAACCAAAAGTCAGAACTATTAAGCTTCCCTGAAGCTGTTGAAGATTTTTTAAGTGTATCAGAAGATCTCCACCAAATTTTACTACATGATTTTACAATAAGTAATTTTCGAACAATTTCAGGAAGCATTCTTTGGTCATGCCGATACGCTAAAATTAATTGATAAGGACTGTGAGAAAACCGCAAACGACAAACGTACGGTCGATAAAAAGAAGCACGACAATCAGAGAGCTTACAAGAGAACCAAAAATATATGTTGTCTAAATTAAATTATTATATGAAAGAGCTGTTTTCCTCTTGGGGACCATGCATTTATGATTCGTACTTAAAGTTCTTAAATAAGTGCATTTGCCCAATCTTTTGAGGTTGCCGCCAGCAAAATATATTTTTTTATCAGAAAGTAAATTATAAAGGCGTTGTTAACATCCCAGAGAGGTAACGAAAATAAAAGAAAAATCAAAATGACTTAATATCACCTGAGAATGTTTTAATTTTCGCATCGCTAAAAGCGACGATAGGCATAATGGTACCTTATCGCGAATAAACTGGATAATGACGGACAAACATAAGTTGAGTGAGTGCGAAATCGACTTACCGTCTACCACGAAGATATTTAAAAATATTTCAGATAATTTATTATTATTTGTGTTATCCTACCGTTTTTTTTTTTCCATTTGACGGCGGATATTGAAGTTGTTAAGAAAAAGGATAAAATTCGTGAGAAAGGTGGTTTTCCCCTCTCTTCACTGTGATAAATGTTAAGAAAAATTTAAAATAATTTGAGAATGTGGATGAACTGAAATATTTTTTACATCAGGATTCCCCACCCTTCGCTTTTGCCCCAAATTTTAGTTAACAAAATATTAATTCTCATTTCTCTACTTTTTTCGCCAAATGAGGCTGTTCATATTTTTTGGAATATTTTAAAATTCGAAAGCTCTTACTTTTCTAGCTAATAACTTCGTGGATTGACTTGAAATTTTACGTGCAATGATTGTATCGAAATTTACCTATATAATACTATAATTCATTTAAAGGTTTTCTTATAGGAATTGCACTATATTGCACTTCCGGCATGGACCCTTTATAATTTTTCACTTACACCGCAACTTTTATAATTGAATCTTAGAAATTTTTAGAGTCATTGCGGGCCTTTTGGAGGTGGGAAGAGCTAACATAAGAATATGAAAAGGGAAAAGAGAATATGGGAATATTGAAAGCTTCATTGTATCTAAAGAATAGTTGATGCACAGTGGGGAGACCTTCTTGATGGATAGAGGTCATCACATAGGCCTTAGTTTTCCCTTCGAAGCAAACTATGCTGACTTAATCATGAAGAAAAGTTAAGTATAGGCGCACATTGTTGTAAATTTGATGATGACGAAGTTGCGACAATAAACAGCGGCTATCACGAGATTCGGCTGATTCCATTGTCAGCTTAACAACAGGGGAAAGAAGAGGGTCAATAAATGTGGAAAAAGAGGCAGGTGGGGTGGAAACAGGAAAGAAGGTAAAAGGCTGTGGTATTGTTTCATTGGCATTATATTTGAGTGGATCTTCTTCGTCTGGTATGTTTGAAGGTAAGGTGGAATGAACCAAGGGACTTTTTTGTTCTGTCTCTGCGCATAGTAGAAATTTCTAGAATATCAGGAGTGCATGACCTTAGTCTTTTGGAGTGACAGATTTCTCCAGTAACATTGTTCTTAATCGGGTTTTTCTCGTCTGGTTTTTTAATGATTGAAAGTGGTGTAGAATGAATTATTTCGGACAAAGAGACTTTCTCCATAGACAAGCTGAGCATTCACATGCTCAGTAGAGGTGTTTCCTTTTTGTCCAGATGATCCAGTATTTGCAATGTTTTTAGATACTCTCTATCGAAGACTATGTTATTGACTCTTACATATTAAATTTGCCAAATTATCTGCTGGAGGAATAAAATTCTGCGATCAAATAGTGAAACTGTTACCGATTATCCAAGGTTTGCCATATTGGGCAAAGTGAAAACCGTATCCACTTTGCCCAACAGGTACTTGTTGAACTTAACCTAACTAAAAATCAAATCCAGAAACAACATCCCTATAAAACTCACAGCATTTCAATAAGAAAACACGTACTTTAAAGATATAATCAAGCCAAAACAGTAACACAACATGTACATGAGTAATTTTGGAAGTACGTAGCTTGAAATATCGTAACGAATTTTCACTTTTTTATTTTTTATATATTTTTTCCCAAACGACGCTTGACTATGCGCTAGCTCTGTTTATTACGACTGAGGGGTAGGGGGAGAACCTTGTAGCACGCTACAGGCGTGCTCGGGCGTGCCATTTTGAAATAGTGGAGAGTCTCCGCTTTGCCTGGGCTGTTCGCTTTGCCCGGACTTCCCCTACTTTTAATTGCTGAGAACTGTAACTACAGTTCAAATTACGCTTCTGAAAAACTCATATTAAGGATTACTATGGGAGTACACAAAACCCCCCGGGAATAATAAATACAAGCCGTGAAGTAGACCTGCTCACTACCACACCTATAGGGTCATGTAGTCCGATGATTGCACAGAAATAACATTGCTTCTTATGGCGGTGTAGCCCATTCATTCCGCTCCACAGGGTGAATCTGCTAAGCTATTGCTTTTACGAAAAAGTGATGTTCTACTGACTGTAACTGGGGAGGAATACCGTTCTTATGGTACCAAAATCATTATAGGGGTAAGAACAAAATATTAAAGATATTTGAGCTCAAAAGTTACTCTTACTGCCCATCGAACAAATTACCACGGAAAGTCGTGCTGTCAAGTCGACCTGCCGCTGCTGTTTTGTGCGGGGAAATGGTTAGAGTTGTTCTTAAGTGCAAAAAACTCTAATATTTTGTTCTTGCCACTATAAAGTTTTTCAGATCACTAGAAAGGTATTCCTCCATAGTTATAGTTAGTAGAACATCATTTTCGCGTAAAAGTTATAGTTTAGCAGTTCAGGCGAGTGGAGTGGCTTACTTTGGATCATCCGCCATAAGAAGCAATGTTATTTCACGGCGATTGTCGGACTACATCACTACGTATGCATTTTCTACTTCACGGCTTGTGTTTATATGTATTCCCGGGGGTTTTGGAGTACATCTACAAGTATACTAATACATAAAGAGAGAGAGGGAGAGGGAAAGGGAGAGGGGGTGAGAAAGGGAGAGGGAGTAAGAAAGGGTGAGAAGGTTTATATGTATCAGGTAAACTCAGACTCTAGTGAGCCGATTTGAACATTAATACATATAGACTACAAATTATCACGAATAAACACTAACATACACTACTGTTTTATGAGGAATTAGTTTTTTTTTGCTACGGTGGGCTCTTTTGTTTACTTTGACGTGGTACATTAAAACATGACTTGACAGGTGGCATGGGACATTACATTACCTATGACATGACACACGATATGACATAACACAGGACATGCCACAACACATGAAATCACATTACATGAAGTGCAAAATGGCACATACATAATATGACATGACGTGATACGAGACATAGTACTCAGCATGACCCGACACATGACATAACACATGATATGACATAACACAATATATGACATGCATTGACATCACATAACATATGACATGTCATAGAATGTGAATTATATTACATATGTATTGGGTTAGCACGAAAGTAATGAGACAATCTTGAAAAATCGTAAAATGTCAGCTTTTATGTGCATTACTTTCGAGAGTATTCTAGTATGTTATAGAACTTTCTAGAACTGGATAAAAGCCGCGGCAAAAAAGTTTTACTTTGTTGCGTCTGAGATGCAGAGGGCCTGCTATATTACGAGGTGCTATACAATGAGGTAGTAAATGCCAAAAAATATGCAGATCGGCTCAGCAAATTATCCACTGCTATTAAGGAAAAACGACGAAGACGTGCCACTGTTGTTTCCTTACACGATAACGCTCGCCCTCATGTCGCCTCGACCTCTCGCCAATAGCTGCAGGACTTCGGTTGGGAGACGGTGCCTCACCCACCATATTCTCCTGACCTTGTCATCTGATTACACAGGTCAACAAAATTAAACTTTTTTTTTGAGTCTGAGTTATGAATGCTATTTTCTTGTTGCTTGTGTCCAAAGGGAAGGTAAAAGTGCCATTGTTTTGTTAAAACTTTGCTTTTGTGAAGGAAACATTGTCATTCGTTGGGATAGTTTGAACCTCTAGTACAACTAAATGCATTCTGCGATATTTCTGATTTTTTGCCAAAAAGTACGTTATATTAGAGGAAACAGTGTAGGTACTTTTTTGTATTGGGTTCCAAAATAGTGAATCAAATATGACGTCCGAACACTTGCAATTTTATGGGATTTTTTATCAAAATGAATCAAAGAGGTTTTAGGGTCGCTGATACTAAGTCTCTTATCAAAATATATATTAAAGATGGCGGATCTAATATAGGAACCGAAAATTTAAAAAATGTCTGCCTCCAAAAGATTTACAAGGAAATGAAAACATAACAATTATGATGATTGGTAATTTTTAATTTGCTGTCCTGGGTAATCATGTCGATTTTCTTCTCTTGTGAGACGAAAGCAATGAGGAACGACCGCATATTAATTAGAATCAAAAATCGTGTCGACTTGTGATATCATTTATTCAAGACCCTAAAAAATGATCTGCGCGTAAAGAAATTCAATAATTTCAACGAAGTCGAATCCTACCTGGCCAGCTTTTTCGACTCGCGGCCAAAAGAGTTCTGGGCTACAGGCATCCAGTCTTTGCCTAGTCGTTGGCAAGAGATCTTAGGTCACGAAGGAGAATATATAGCTGATTAAGTGTTTTCTGATTTAAAAATAATAAAATCTATAAACTAGTAAACAAGTGTCTCATTAATTTCGTGCCAACCCGATATTAAAATAAAAAATAACATTTTTTCATATCAAATCGCATTTGCTACACGTGACCGGTAATATAAGATAGGGAAATTGGTCTTGAATTATGAGCCTTGGGTTGCAGCATTTTTCAGAACAAGAATTCCCTCTCATTTCCTTTCGAGGACTTTTTATTTTTTACTTTTAAATTAATAAAGTTTAGCTTTCTTTAAAAGAATTTTTGCACCCGGGCAATGCCGTTGAATAGTCGGAAATAAATGAATTACCTATCTTCGCAGTTTGCTTTTTCATACGAATTCTTTCGACTGTTTTCTAATCGAATTGCACAGTAAAAGTTAATAAAAAGCAACTTTGAATAACAGCTAAATCTTCTTCCAGGTTAAATTTCATAAAATATTCGAAGGCAAATCGTCCACCTCCTTTGTGAAAAATAAAATGCAATAGTTTTTTGTTGCTTTTAAATAAAAAGCATTTTTTTTTTTATATTTTATAAATTGACCATAGTATAGCATACAAAATAATATGAAAATAAATAAATAAAAAAATATAATAAGAACTGTCAACAAAATTAGTTTATTTATCTCACAGTCAAAATCGTCCACCTTGTATGCTCGAAAAAGTTACCGTTATTTTTCGGAACTTTCATGAATTGTTACGCTAATGCAGTTTAACAGTATTGTTAGTCATTATTATTCAACTTAGTGAAGATCGCTCCTCAAACCAGTGTCGAAATTAGAAAATTAATAATCGAGCATTACAAACAAAGCAAATCGCAGCGAGAAATTGCTAATATTGTTAAAAAAAGTAGAACAACTGTGCAATATATTATAAAACGTTACGAAGAAGACAATAGAATAGTAAATAAACAAAGAAACAGTAACAAAAAAGTGTTTACGGAAAAAGATGAACGATTTATAATGCGCCAAGTACGAGAAAACCCAGCTTTGAGTGCTCCCAAATTAACAAATATAGTTAAAGACCTATTAAAAAAAGAAGTTAATCCTGAGACAGTTAGAAGAGTACTCAGAAAAAATGAGTATAATGGCAGAGTGGCCAGGAGGAAACCTCTTATTACTCCCATAAATCGTGCAAAACGTTTACACTTTGCAAACAAATATTTAAATGAAGCTGCGAGCTTTTGGCGAAGGGTAGGTTTTTTCAAAATCATATAAAATCTTATTCAATAGCAAATTTAAACTGTTCGGGTCGGATGGGAGAAGAATGGTTTGGCGGAAGAAAAATACTGAGCTGGATATTAAAAATATTCAGCCAACAGTGAAACACGGTGGAGGTTCAGTAATGGTGTGGGGGTGTATGGGAGCTTCGGGAACGGGGAATCTACATTTTATAAATGGGACAATGGATAAATATATGTATTTATCAATTTTAAAGGCAAATGTCATACAAAGCGCCGAAAAATTAGGTATTGCTGATAGAATCGCTTTCTATCAGGATAATGATCCAAAGCATACCTCGGATATTGCTCGGCAATGGCTTATACACAAATGTCAAAATTTATTAAATGTGCCTCCTCAGTCTCCAGATTTGAATGTGATTGAAAATCTGTGGGAAATTTTAGACAAGAATATCCGAAACCACCACATTTCTTCTAAAAGTGCACTGGAAAATGCATTAAAAGAAGAGTGGGCCAAAATCACTCCTGACTTCACCTCGAAATTGGTCGAGTCAATGCCTAAAAGGCTTCAGGCGGTAATAAAATCAAAGGGCGGCCCTACAAAATATTTAATTGCTCTTTATTTTTTATTAATTAATAGAAATTTAATATTAAGTGGACGATTTTCACTGTGAGATCAAAGAAATACTTTTGTTAATTTATTTTGTTATATTTTTCCAAATGAGCCGTTAAGTTTGAAATTTCTGATATTATACTATAAATTGAATTATAATCTATTTATAAAATAATAATAAAATGCCTTTCATTTAAAAGCAGTACAAAAACATTGCACTTTATTTTCCAAAAGGGAGGTGGACGATTTTAACTGTGAGCCACTGTATGTAACCAGATATGTATATTTCATAATGTCAACAGAGGAATGTACTGATATGACCAATTTCGGGTCAAATGAATTTGAAAATTTGTTGCTAGAAAGTAGCGATGAATCTTCAGTCAGTTTTTTTGTGAATATCTCTTTAATGGTTAATCTTGTGGTAAAAATACTTATTAATTATATCGCTCATGACATTTCCTACAAACATGGTCTGATTATATTTTTCATAAGAATGACCGTAGATGAGATATAGCGGCGTCAAAAATTGTTAAGAATAGCATGCACTTCTATGCGGCATATGTATATACGTTATTAACCGATGAATACAAGTAAATTATCAAGGTACCGGTTTGTGTATTCATCACAGAGCTTGTCCTCGTATCTTAAATGTATAGCTCACATCTTATTCTTACATGAAATCACTGGCTTCCATACTACGTCTGCTCTTTATAAAAAAGCTAAAATTATAGTTTCCAAATTATTTGACTGAGTCAATTTATTGGGCTAAGGTTTTTACAAATATTGACTCTTCTCCACAATAACATTAATTTGAATACTTATCCTTTCAAATAAAAACACAATGGACTTACCATACATTATTAGATGGTCTGCACAGATGTAGATTGTAGATGTAGATTTCAGGAGGCGGGCGATGATACCCAGCACTTAGACCATGTGGTCCATTGTACATACCTCAGGAGAAGAACGCCATCTGAATTAATCTTGTTACCCTTCAAGAGCCGTTAGTCGTTTGGTTCGTCTAACAAAGCTCATTATTTTGGGTAACGTAAGATTGTGTAGCTCTGACGTGGCTACTATAAGTGCTCCGAGTGTATCGGCTCTCGCTCTGAAGTAGAGGGGGCAGGAACTCAGGAAGTGGTCCATGGTTTCCTCCGCCAGCTCGCATTTACAAAAAGGCGAGTCAACAATCCGCAGAGTGTGAAGATGTTTGTTCAGCTTGCAGTGTCCCGTAATGACACTGATTGCCAAGCTGATGCTTCTTCTATTGCAGCTCACCAACCATTTAGTTAAGCCTTGATCGGCCTTTTTCAAAATAGTCTTAGACTGCCTGCAGTCCCCCCTAGCATACCATCGTTTATTGTGCTCTTTTAGGGCCCACTCATCGAAGATGTGTGTAATAAAGGATGTTGCTAGGCCTACACATGGCTCGGGGCCTGTCAATGGGGTATTGGAGCCCTTCCTGGCCAATGAGTCAGCAATATCGTTACCCTCGATATTGCTGTGACCAGGGACCCATATGATCGCCACCTTGTTTATTCCGGCGATTGATTCAAGCGACTTTCTGCATTCACCTAATAGTTTCGAGGATATCACATATGGTCTGCACAACTGAATAATATGAAATGTCCATAAAAATCTCAGTTCTACTGGAAGAACTGTAAATAATACAACTTATTTTTTGGTAATAATTCACGAAAAACGAACGAAAGTCGGAGTTTTTTAACAAAATCTTGAAAATGCTTTTAAATTTGTAAGCCGTGGGGATTGAATTTTATCCGATATGAATTGTTGGAAATGTTCTCCCCTGCCTCCCTTTTCAGCTTAATCCACTGCTTACCGGAACACTCCGTAGATACACAATTCGGTAAGTTAGTATACCAGTCTCAGTCAGTTTATTTTCCCAAAACGTATGTTATAACGATTCATTGAGAATTTTAAAAAACAACAAGCTGTAACCGTAATCTGTACTTATCTCGACGAACTTTTGTTAGACCTAGGCCATTTTGAAACAGCCTCGGTTAGAGGATCTAACTTCTATTACTAGGAAAAATGAAGATTTTCAAATAATAAAATAATTATTTACTCATTCTAATATCTTTTTGGATTATAAATCAAAGCCTTTATTTAAAGTTTTGGTACTACTGGGCAACGAGTTTCATAAGAAAACAAATTTATGTGTAGTATAATAGTATATTAACAAAACTGGGCTTGTGAAATTTTCACACCAGATTTTGTACTTGAGTGAAGAGCATTAATATATAATAATGAAGAAAGTCGACGAAGATGTAAAAGTTGGGCGGTACGATAGGCTGTCGTGTAGGAGAAAATGTGTTTTTTTCAAATAAAAAAAAAAAAAAATGGAGGGCGAATTTCCGCGCCCTATATATCTATATCAATGTGTTCATAATGACCCTAAAAATTACATATTTTAAGGTCAAGGTCATTTGAGAGTTGTAAGTTAAAGTATATAATTACTGAAATTTTTCAAAAGTAGGTGTTGTATTTCATATAGTTTTCAAATTTTACATATTACGGCATCCTCAAAGAAGGAGGGTCAATAAGGCCGGTTTTCGGCCTAAATTTTTGGCAGGAAGGACTTGAAATTTCGTGGGGGAGGGGGTATTTATGTTTGATTGGTCTAGATGCATTATCTGTATTGTAAAATAACAAATTTAGCTCAGGCATTTTCTATAAGCGTTAATGCATTAAGGGGTTACATGGGTCTTAAAGGTATAACAAAAACGACACCTTTAAAAAATTTTATTTCAAAAACGAAAAATCTTTTTTATTTAAAATTTAAACATATGAAAGTAAAGTACTTAAAGTACTTGTAAAAAAATTTTCAGCCAAAAATATTGAAAATTTTCCATTTTCCAGCCGTTTTTCGCCGTCAACCTTTTATTTTGCGGTGGACATGATATTTCGGTGTGGATTCAACTGAAATTAAAAATTCAAAAATTTTCTTGTAGTTTATGCCCTTGGCTCGTGGTTGAACGAAGGAATTGAAAAAAAAAAAATGAAATTTAACATTTTGACAATTTTTAATTTTCGTCTCAAATTTTATGCGTTTTTCCAATTCTCATCATTTTTAAAAGGTCTTTTTCGTATAAAACAAGAACGACTCGACCGAATGAAAATTCCTATAAAGAATAACTGTGCAAAGTTTCAACCAAATCAGTCAATTTATTTTCGAGAAATCGTGTCCACCGCACGGAAAAACGAAATTTTGGAAAACGCATTTAAAGTTTTTTTTTACCGCGATTTAATGAATAAAAGTTATTTTTCAGTAACTTACATAGAGTCGGCGATTCCTGGTCCATAAAGTAAGTCTCCCGCATCATTTTCTATGTCCAAAGCATCCTTTTGTTGTTGCCTTCGTAGAATTCTGCCCTCTCGAGTCGCATCCGCAGCTCTTAGCTCGGCCATCACTATGCGTTTTTATCCGCGATCCGCACGTACTCGTAGCTATAGGGTCCATGTTTGACTCCCATACCATATAAAATAGTTAATAAGGCGGCAGCTCCTTGGTTAAACATACAAGCAGCAGTGAAAGCAGCAATCTCAACGACTTTGGAACCAGCTGGTAGTATTTTTGAAGTAATTTTCCAAATAAGCTGGTTATAACTTTCGTTATTGTTTTGGGTGAAACCACCAACACACCGCTGTAAAAGTCTATCAGAGCTTAGCTCTTCATAAATAGGTTTGATTGCCGCCAAAACATCATCTGGGATTGGTTCATAATCATGCTTGAATGTCGCCAGGGATTTTTCAGCTGAAGCACGCTGTCAGCTACACCACGAGTCAGAACCTTGTGGGCATTTTTCATGCTGAGGATTTTCATCCGTTGAACTATAGTGCTCGGACGTTGCCCATATAGCACTTTTCATTTTTTCAACAGAATCGCAGTTTCTTCTTATAGCCAAACCATAGTACACTGTCAATCTGTCGATAAGTTTACCCGTCAGTTTACTTTTGCCACCAAGAATTTTTTTTCGGATCGTTTTTTTTCCATCTTTAGTTTTTTTTTCTTCGACAGTTTTCTTTACTAAATCGCGTAAACGAGTGCGCATTCTCTTTTGTACGTGTCCAACGCATTAATTTTTATTTATTTGAAACTCTTCATAAGGTTTAGCGTCTACAACAGCGGAGTAGGTTTTGGATTCGCCGTCTCCGATGTAGTAAGCGTAACGTACACCATATAAAGCCATGGAGCGCTTGAACATCGAAAGGATTAAGCTGGCTTCCATATTTCCCGCAGCACCTTCATGATTAGCACTGCACTGATTGTCGGCAACTCAGCCGTGTCTAGTTTTTTTGAATTGATGCACTTTAGGATTGAAAGACTGTTTTCTTTTCCTTGACCTATCTTTTCTATCGCCTTTATCGTGCAAATCTCTATTTTTTTATGCGGATTCATTTTTCAGCGAAAAAAAAAAACGAAAATTTTCTAATAAACTTATTGACGCACGTGTACTAACTATAACGAACTGATTTACCACATATAATTCTCACCATTTCAAAACATGATGAAAAAAAGAAAAGGACAGAGATAGATAGAAAGAGAAGCAGCTGACGCTACACCGGAGAAACCGCGCCTCATGCGTACAATACGCTCGCTCAGAAATCTATAACTCCGGTAATATTGCTCGGATTTACTTCAAATTTGGTGTGAATATTCTTGAAGTACTATACTTTCATATGGAATAAAAAAAATAGATTTTTTGAAAATACAAGACCCATGTAACCCCTTAAAATAGTGGGGGGGGGGGGGGGGGGGGGGGTATTTGGAAGTTTCGTATTGGTTGAAATTGAATATATGTTGATTATAGATAAAAACCCAAAGAGAATTTCAAGTCCTTCCTGCCAAAAAATTTAGGCCGAAAACCGGCCTTATTGACCCTCCTCCTTTTCCCTATAATGTTCCCAATAGCAATTTGAATTGATACTTCAATCAAATAGCACTGATTAGCGCAGAAAAGAGGTGAGCGAATATGTGTTGGACTGTTAACTGTGTGTGTAATTAAGTTATTAAATAAATAACGAAACTTTACTATTACCTTGTGTTTCTCTCAGTTTAAGCCTCGGCAACATGACGTTTTTTACATGTTCACACCAAATGGGGGAAAATACTCCTCCGAAGTGATGGAATCACACCTGAAGCTTAACGTTTCACCAATTTACTAAATTATGAAAATTGGCTCGTGTCTAGTTCCTTAACCCTTTGTGGCGCAAGTATAATTTTTTAAATAATTTTCTTCATAATATATTCTACATAGGCTAAAATTAGAAGAAAATTTATTGAAAAAAAAAAATTGTTACAAAAAAAGTATTTATTTCAAAAATAAAATCATTCGTTGTAGTTATGCAACATGGAGTTAAATATCATGAAAATCTTTAAAACAATTGTTAGTTTTGTTGTAACAAATTCCGACCTCACATTTTTCACAAATAGTTTGAGTAAATCCTGAGCAGCCAGGAAATTTTCACCGCATACGTTTTCATTTCCATATTGGCCAATGTGCACAATCGTCCATTCGAACATCTTTGGGTGGAAGATGTTGGGTAGGTCCTTTCTTTTTCTTTTTTTGAATGGCTATCTCTACTGCTCACTTCCGACTTTTCTTCTGTACTGTCTTATACTTGCATAATGTTTCTGCAACAGCTACTCTAAAGTCAACTGAGTTGAGAACTTTTCCTGATCTTTCATTTCCTTCGTGTATTCTTCTATACAACAGTCAAGCATTAGACATCGTCATATAGAGTAAATGATAGAATTGCCTGATATACCATCGTTTGCTGCGAAGTTTTATTTTGTAATGTCCCATAATGCAATAAATCGACACCACCCATATGTCGGTTGTATTCTGCAACAACGAAAGGCCGTTCGACTGTAATATATTGCTTCTGGGATTTATCATATCTCCTTACTGTAGAAGTAGGATTTTTGCCAGCGAAATTCGAAGCCAACGTTACGATTTTGTTATCCTTCCATGCTAATACAGTAATATCTATCCCATTATAACTACCGACTTGCTGAACAGATGTTCCCCGTGGCTCTTTTTTTAACTGTTTTTCATCTGGCAGTTTGCAGTTAGGAATGCGATTTTTTCTGATTGTACCCAAAGTCAAAATTCCACGCTTCGAAAAGTATTCTATCAGAGGAAGTGACGTATAATAATTATCGAAAAACAAGCGATAGTTTTGCTTGCTCCTTAGCAAGACGTACTACTACATTAGACGATGCACCTACATAACTGAGTATCGCCAATATCCACCTTATTTTCTTGTCCACTATAAACCTCGAATTTATATGCCAAACCACTAACGCCGCTGATTACATATAACTTAAATCTCCACTTATTGGATTTATTTGGTAAGTATTGCTTCAAAATCGACTAGGACTCTCTACCAGTCGTCCATAAATAGTAATTTTGATATTATTGCATTGTTTAATTTCCAAATTAAAATTGTATGGCTTTCATTCTTCTATTCTTGACTGGTTTCAATCTTATCTAAGAAATAGAGTACAATATGTAAAAATTAAAGATATTTTATCTAGAGAAATTAGTGTCAACTCAGGAGTTCCCCAAGGAAGTCACCTCGGACCGTCACTATTTCTGATTTTTATCAACGACATCGTAGATTGCTTTGAAAATGCTGAATGTCTCCTTTTTGCTGATGATTTAAAACTATTCCTCAAAGTATATTCCCTAGAGGATTGTGGGCTTCTATTTAACGACATTCAAAGGCTTCATCAATGGTGCAGGTGTAACAGTTTTTATTTAAATGTCCAAAAATGTAAAATCATGTCTTTTCATCGTAGGCCACTTTGTATTTTATTCGACTACATGATTAACAGTATTCCACTTACAAGGGTAGAGGAGGTTAAGGATCTTGGGGTAATTTTCGACACTAAGATCTCATTTGCGTCACATATTGAGTCAACAATTACGAAGGCGTTTAAATCTTTGGGATTTTTGAAGCGTAGTGTCAACGACTTTATGTACCCTCATACCATTATTTCATTATACCTCTCGTTAGTGAGATCCGTATTAGAGTACGCATCAATCATTTGGTGCCCATATCACCAGGTTCACATCGATCGGTTAGAATCTGTCCAAAAGAACTTTACAAAATTCGTTATATACAAGTGTAACCTTATGAGGGGATTTATGCCATCATATAATGAACGATGTATGCTTCTGGGCTTATCCAGTCTTAAATTTAGACGTGACGTTAATTGCGCTGTCTTTGTTAAAGACATTTTTTCATATCATATAAAGTCACCAGAACTATTATCATTGCTCCACATATATGCTCCAGAAAGATCTATACGTTCGAGGTCGTTGCTCTATATTCCACCACATAAAACTACTTATGGTTGTCACGAATCGGTCACTAATTGTATGGTTTGTTTCAATTCTCTGGCAGATTCAGTTGATTTTACTTTACCCAGAAAGAAGTTTAAAAATAGTATATTTGAATATCAGTATGTAAGAAATTAACTATAACCTTTATTGTATTTGCTAGTCTGTAAGGCCTAATACCTGTAGACATTGAAATAAATAAAATAAAATAAAAAACCGAAACGTGGTTACACTACGGTTTTCTTGATGCAGAGATTTTCGATTCTTCCTACCAGGTATTTCGTAAGGATAGGTATACTGATTCGGAGGCCCGAGATGGAGGAGTTCTTATAGCTTGCAAAAACCACTTCAATTGCAGCTTGATCTCACTACCCGACATCTCTACTTCTTCAGACGTTGAGCTAATTGCTGTTAAGGTAACATTAGCCAGAAATTCTCTATTCATTTTGTGTTGCTACATCCCTCCTGACCTTGTCAACTCTCTTGATATGAATGGAAACAACACATATGACCTTCTAATTACAAAACTGGACTTCATTAACAACCTAATGAATCCGGTTGACGATCTCCTCTTAGTGGGTGATTTCAATTTACCCAACGTACAATGGGTATTTAATTCTGATGACGATTGCTGCCACCCCTTAAACAAAATAAATACTAAAGAGTCCTCATTTCTGGGTTCGGTTTTCTCTTTCGGTCTCAGTCAAATGAGTTCCATAAAGAATGACATGGGGAGGCAGCTAGATCTTGTTTTTTCTTCGGACTGTAACAACACAATTGTTGATCACAGTCCAATCGTTCTTTCTACTTTGGACACATTTCATCCGCCTCTTCAAATTGATTACTTTTATAATCTAGAGGACACTAAACAGCATACTGATGATGGCGCCTACGCATACAACTTCAGAAAGGCGGATTTTGACGAACTTTCTGGAAGGATATCCTCCGCTGATTTTACTACACTATTGTCCGATGAAAATATTGACAATGCTTTATCCGAATTCTACTCCCTTCTTTTCAAAATTTTTGAATCTTGCGTTCCATATGAACGTCGACGTCCCTTAACTTCTTCACCTCCTTGGTTTAGCAGCGATCTTCGTAGCCTTAGAAACAAGAAAACTAAATTGTGGAAGGCATACCTCTTAGAAAGGAATAATGTTTCCTATAATGCATTCGTTGAATGTTACAATAAATTTCAAGACTACTCCAAACAATTATATAATGACTATGTCTGTCAAATGAAGTCTGAAATGTATAGCAATCCAAGGGCATTTTATAAATTTATTAACACCAAAAGGAAGACGGCGAGTTATCCAACTAGCTTACAATACGAGGGAATCTCTGATGATATTCCATCTTCAATTTGTGATATGTTTGCCTCATATTTCGAAAAATCGTTCTCCCCCTTTTCAACCCAACCCTAATAACTTTTCGCACTTAAACTTTAATCCTCTTCTTCTAAATTTTTCCATTTACATTTCTCCCCCCGATGATCTCAAACATATCAATGAGCTTCCCATGGATTTCACGTCGGGTCCAGATGGTATGCCCCCAGCTATCTTTAAATGCTGCTCTAATGAGCTAATGTTACCCTTAACATTACTCTTTCAAAAATCGGTCAGCACCGGAACGTTTCCTATGCTCCGGAAGAATGCTTTTATTATTCCCATCCACAAAAAGGGTAAAAAGACTGAGGTGTGTAACTATCGGCCCATAGCAAAGCTTTCATGTATTCCAAAACTTTTTGAGTCAATTATATATTCACAATTGTCAGGCATTTGTCGACACCTTGTCTCCACAAATCAGCACGGCTTTCTTCAAGGTCGTTCCACTTCCATGAACCTTCTTGAATTTGTCCCTTTTGTCATTGAGGGTTTCCAGAAGGGTCTGCAAACCGATTGCATTTATACTGACTTTAGCAAGGCTTTTGATAAACTGTCTCATTCGATTATAATACTCAAACTAGAAAATCTAGGCTTCTCTCCATTGTTTATCAATTGGATACGCTCATACCTGTCCAGCAGGACTTATCAGATTACTTTTCGACATGAAATTTCCAGAAAAATATTTGCCACGTCAGGTGTACCGCAGGGTAGTCATCTGGGTCCCCTCTTATTTATTTTGGCTATTGACGACATTACATATTTACTCAAAGGATGTAAAATTCTGATTTATGCTGATGACATGAAACTTTTCCGTTATACAAATAATATTAACGACTGCCACACGGTTCAAAGAGATCTGAACACTTTCCAAACGTGGTGTGTTCACAGTGATTTAGAATTGAACATTAATAAATGTGAAGTTTTATCTTTTTGTAGAGGCCGCAATCCCCTAAGTTTTGATTATAATATTTCGAACGTTATTCTTAGGCGAGTCCACTCTGCCCGTGATTTAGGCGTTTTCCTGGATTGTAAACTGGATTTTGTTGAACACATAAATTCCATGGTGACAAGGGCCAGTATTATGCTTGGTTTTATTAAAAGATGGTCCCGTGAATTTTCTAACGTCACTGTGTACAAACAGCTTTATTCTTCCTTTGTCCGGCCAATTCTTGAATATGCAAGTCAAGTCTGGTCTCCCTATTACCAAGTTCACATAGACAGCATCGTATCTGTCCAACGGAAATTTGTCCGTTTCGCCCTTAGAGAATTGCCATGGAGCAATCCAGTTATCCTCCCTCCATACAAGGACCGTTTGAAACTTCTTGAGATGCATTCTCTGCAAAAACGTCGGGAAATCGCGGACGTTGTATTTGTACACCAACTTCTAGTTGGTAATATTAATTCACCTTCTCTTAAGACAAGATTCACGTTCAGAGTGAATGAGCGAAACCTTAGGCATGTCCCGCTTCTGCAAACTGATCTGTGTAGAACTTACTATAGCTTCTTTCAACCTATTAACCGCATGAGGTTAAGCGTAAATAAGAATGCCGATTTGTTTGATGTCCGTGTTGGTAAGCATGTGTTAAAAAAGAACTTGCTTGTTTGTCATGTCTCTACTAACAGCGGACCAAATGATGACGAGTCTTATGCAGCAAATTAATTTTTGTTGCCTTAAAGCTTAGACTAAGCTGATGGTCTGTTTAAAAAAAAAAAAAAAAAAAAAAAATACTTCGAGCCTTTGTGGAGCACATTTGCTCATCTACGGCTAAGTCAGCTTCCAAGGGAACTTTCGCAAAATGTTGATTCAGCTTTACAATCAATGGCCTGATTTTGTACAATCGATCTGAATGCTCATGCTGGTATGGTAACATTTTGCTATTATCATTGAAATGTAACATTTGCCTGAACTGTTTAAAGCGTTTAGATGTCATAATCTCCTTTATAGGAACAAAGCCTATGCTTTCAGACCAGTATGACCTTACATTGGGCATATGAATGACGAACCAATAAATTGCCTTATTTCTTGACTTGTAACATTTATAGGCTTTCTTGCATCTTTATGTACTGTATAGATTGGTTTCGTCACTTATTAGGTCAATAATGTCATTAGCACATAAAAAAGAAAATATTTGATAGGGTGTGTTTAATTCAAGTAATTCAATTGGCAATGCAGTCGAGCCGTGGAATCTCAGCTGCTCGTCATTTAGCTGCAAATGTTTATTTTTTCAGATCACCTTTACTTTCTGTGTACTAGCATTGCTTTGCAGTTTTTTAGATGTAGAAGAATTAGAAGACTTGTGATATCCTGTTCAGTTATGTTAGGGTCTTCCTTTTAATCCTCCGTCGTACTATCTAGCTCATTTAACTGGATTCCGTATGTTGGATCGGCCACATCATCATCATCTGAGAAATCTAGTCCATCCCCACTATTGTCCCCGGCTTGTAATATTTCCTCCAACTCCATGATGTTCAAAACTCGAGGTCGACGACTCATTTTCCTCCTAAAAAAATTGAAATGCTATAAAAGTAGGTTATAATCAACCTTAGGTATAGTTACGCAGTGTTGCATTAATGCAACACACTGAAAAACACGCACAAATCATTTCCGAAACAACTTTTCATACAAGGTCACATTTGCATTAAACAGATAACTATCTTACCTTTACTCTATAAATGTTTCCAATCCAAAACCTGCGAGTTTTTCAACAATACTTTATTTTTGAAACTTCACACAAACAGCGTAATCCGGTTTGCACAGGTTTGCAGCTTCGACTGACAATATTTGGCCAATAACACCATCTAGTTGTCAATGTAATAACTAAAAATAACGAACGGTTTGTTGTATTTCTATAACACTACGCAGTTACGCGTTTTAAAATTTCTATGTAATTTTATGGGACTTCGTTCAGTATGTTGCAGAAATACAACATTGCCCCATAAAGGGTTAAAGCTCAGCGTCTTGAGTCTCTCAGATATAATTGCGCATGTTGCTGGTACTCATTGTTAGACCACTAAATTTCCGTCATTTAGAGAACTTCATAAAATATATATTTTGATCAATAGTCAATCAATCAATATCAAAATATATCAAAACTGAAGAACGCAGAAGGAAGCCCATAATTCTTATGAATTTTGTGAGTTTCTGTCCTGCAAAAGATGGATCTGCGAGCGTCTATATTTATTCGCATAGAATATATCTTCATGTTTAACTTATAAATCTCCGTTAGAACTAAACGAGATCAATTCAAACCATCTTTGCCAAGGCGGCAAGGCGTCTTGAGAGTGAACCAAGATTGAATATATGTATAACCTTGCATTTCTGTCAACTTGCTACAATACATCACTCCGGGGGCACCGCCAATTACGACCAAAAGAAATTTAATATTTTCTTGGTGAATGGCCATCGTATAGCCACGATACTGCTTATCGCCATGCAAGCTAGCTACATATCTTTTCCAATTTACTAATCCATGACTGTCTTGGGTGATCTCAGATAGGATCTGAATCTGACCAAGTCAAGCTTGAATGAACACGGCTTGATACTTCTGCATAAACCAATTTAGCCGCTGGGCTAGAAAACGTTTAGTGCATGGTCGTCAGAGCAGGGGCGAAACAATGCAATTACATCGATACTTCTACCATGCCGTCTCCAGCGAAACACCTAAGCTGTCATACCAGGTAATTTGATTATGGGTCTCCATAACGAGCTAATTGCGGGTCCTGGAATAACTTATCCGGTAGCTGCGCAATTGAGTTTGGTCTACCTCAAAGTTGGAAACAGATTGGCTAGTACCAGGCGCTGCGGCAGTCGTTTGCTTTAAACTTTCTAATTTAGTAGCCTCCTGCAGTTGCATCTACACTTGGTACCGCGCAGCCGTCCCAGGCTTCTCGGCCGTGGTGCATTAATGTCAATATAAATTAATGATAATGAACCACGTAACACCTATCATCTGTGCCCGTAATTTTTGCGCCTGTTAACATTTTTTACAACCGTTGCGGTTAAGAAGTGAAAATACGAGTATTTTTATTGAAAGAACTACCATGCAAAACATTTCGAATAACAGCTCAAGGATGCATTTAGTAAAACTTTTGTTTAATCGATGTAATTGCATGTTTTCCGGGCACCTACAAGCGCATGAGCTTATTGAGCTATTTGCGAAATCTTGAGACTACGTATAAGAAACCTTGTAGGTTCCCAAATGACCTTTCTCGAACTTCGGAAGTCTCACTTCTTAATTTTTGTTATGCACTCATAATTAATAAGTGCGGCTGCAACACTGACTTTTACATGGCGCTTAAAGTTTAACATTCACAGTTTACACTTCGTTGGCTTTTATTACATGCACGAATACCAACAATTATTTTCCAATTATCTACTATTTTCGAGAAACTAAAAATAAATATATCTATATAAATATGGCTGTTATTACTATGTGATTAGCACTTTAAAAATAACATTGACATCGCTCTCATATTTTTTTTTAATTGCCTTGATGTTCATCATTCAGGAGAATACGTTGGGGCAGTTTTATCATTCTCCGCAAATTACTTTATTAAAAACTAATATTCTTAGTATTTCAGCTTTGAAAGTCGAATCAAATAAAATCGACAGGTGTTTAAACTGTCCCTTTTATGGAATATGTTGCATGTGCTTCTTTACACCATTAGCATTTAATTTTTATTAAAAAATTATAGGTTTATTTATATTATATTTATTCCTACAGAAAAGTTCCTGAAATTCAAGAGAAGAATAAAATAAACATGAACTTTCATTTTCTCCAAAATTATACGAAACTGGGAGAAATTATACGTTTTAACCTGCACACATTCAGTGTTTTCAGAGGTCCTTTAAATTGAAGAACATGTCTTAACAATTTTATTTTTGCAATTAAAAGAAAATTTAATTATTAAAAAGCATAGAAATTTTCGTAATATATATTTCTAATCTTCAAAAATTCTTGGAGAGCAATACTGAGAAGTTGAAGAACTTATATTTAAGTGAAGAACATTTCGCGTGATTTTTTCAAGGCAAATCCGTTAATGATTTTTCTGAAGCCCATTTTTCGAAATCAAAATAAACGTGTCCAAATGCCAATCCATTTTTATAACACGGAAAAAAGAAAAGCCTGGTAGGTATTGTACTATATTAACCAAATAAATAAATTAACGCAGTCAATATTATATAAGACTTTGAAAGTTTGTGTCCGGTTCCTTTATACCAGGTATCCGTCGGAATATATAACAGCAATATAACAGATTCAGAGACCCCCAATTTTTTGATGAAACTTAGTTCTTGTAAAATTTAGCCTATTCACCCGGACTGTATTAACGAATCGATTGACACCTCACTCATCTAAATCGGCTCAGTAGTTTACGCGGAACACACGTAAATACAAACATACATAAATACATACATGCATGTATAAACATATATATACACAAATGCATACAAACATAAATACATACTTGCATACATTCATACATATATACATACATAGCTGCAAAAATCATAACCGTTCCTCTTGGCTTTGCCGTGGTAGGGTAAAAAGAGGAAAATTTCGACATTCTATAAAGAATTTAAAGAAATTATAAACAATTAAAGATAAAAGTGTTTTTTTTCCAATTCGTTGTTATACAATCAACAGTAGTTAAAAATAATTAAGCCTCACCTTTAATCTTCCTTTTTAATTGTTAGTGTTTTAGAATAAATTTCGAATTACAGCAGTAAATGAATTTTGCAAAAAATTATTATAAGTAAAACTCAATTTATATTTTTAAACACTACCAACTGCATAAAAAAAAATAGATTTGTTCTCATTGTTTATAAATGGTTAGAAAGCATAAAATTTTATTTTTATGTTATTTACATTGAAGATCCGGGTTAAATACCACGATCATTCGCACAGCGTAATCTCAGCATCACAGAGGTACAAAAACATCAAACTTTTGTATATTTTACTCACGATTAAAATTGTATGTTTCCGTAACCGTGAAAAATTATCAACAACAATTGAAAACTACATTTTTAATTGGATTCTGGCAAAACATAGCTACGTAATAAAATTGGTCGAATGTAGGCATCACAAAAAATGGCGTGTAGAGCGTCCAGTTTTTAAGTAAGATAATTGTTTAAATAAAAACTTCTTTTTAAAAAAACCGCGTGTTTAAAATGGATTAAAAAGTATAATATAATTTCTCCTAGATCCATACAGATTTATAACTCTATACAGATTCCCATACTATTTCTATGTATACTGAAAATTTGTTATTGTTAATTTTAATAGCTATGAAATTACTTGTAAGATTTAAAATGAAAAACGTGAGGCACAAGAAATAGATAATTGATGCATAAATGCAGATAATGCACTGCAAATTACATGAAACGTTATGTGAGTTTTCTCAACGACAGCTACTCCGTACACTCTTTACTATAATATACATATATGTGCAAATAGCAACGCTAAAAAAGGGCAAGAGGGGAGAGAGTTCAATTTATGACGAGAGATAAAAGTCTTTTTTTTTTATAGAGAATTTAGAGAATTCCAATTAACGTATCTGTCGTCATCCACTACGTAACAATTACTTGTATTGTTCAAAAAATGTTATATTCATAATTTCAACTATTATTTCCCTATTGTTTAAACAATTTCGGACAAAACTAAATGCCTACAACTATTCCTCGCTTCGAGCTGAATGGATTGGTATCAAAATCTATTTTTCTGAGCATCGGGAAGTTACAATAGGTTGTTACATGGAATATTGCACAATTGCATTGGCCTATAAAGTATAAAATAATGTAACTGATTTGTTATTCTCTCAATATGCCATTGTATAAATAAAGCTGCAAGTATTTCCAAATATTGCTACCAAGTGCTGCTTGGTAAGCGGATGTAAAAACAATGTTTTATATATAGTAAATATATATTGTATATTAGGGTACTTTTTTTCGCGACTATTTTTTTTTTCAGTCCCACCTCGAAATTTTGTGGCAAATACCTAAACAAAAATTCCCTGAAAATTGGAGCCCTTAATATTAATATTAAGTACTAGACCAAGGCGTATAAAGATTTCCCATATAAAATTCACGTAAACTTTGATTTTTTTTCTTCAAAACGGTACAGCTCAGAGGCATTTTATGGTATAATCTTGGTCAATGATAGGGTTTCTTCAGAGTTGAATGCTCTACAAAAGTGTCTATTACGGCGTAACCCTAACTCCCACTAGCGAGGTAGTATGGGTCACTAACCCAACTTGTTCATGAAATTCTCGTTTTTTTGTCCCTATCTTGTAAATAACAAGAGCTACAGAAAAAATGTAAATGACAAACTTGTCATTCAATTCTGAAGTTTCAAACATTGTTTTAGTTAAACCAATGCTCCAAAACATAAAATAGAGACATGTCACTTGTTTAAATTAGTTTTAACACGTGGTTAATTAAGCGGGGGTAGGGTATTTTTTTGCGTTCTCATATAAATGTACAACATCTCAAGATTATTCTGTTAAAATTTGAAGTCGATTGGAGTAAAACTAACAGAGATATGGAGTTGTAAGTCTCCGCCGCTACGATCCGGCTTCGAGTTATTCCTGTGCCTTATAAATTCTGTGTTTCGACTTTAAACGCTTTTTCCTCCCACTTCAAATTTGATACACTCTTTAACTACATAAAATATGAGGTAGTGACGTCGAGATAATATTTTTTTTTTGCCTTATTTATTAGTTTTACTATGACAAATAGGTTAACATTGAGTTTTTTCTCTTAAAATTGGTTTTTTTTGACTTAAAAATTGAAAAGTCGTATAAAAAAATATCGACGTCATTACCTCGAGGAACTCATAAACTAACCAAATGTATTCCATTTTTTGATTTGAGATAATCCAGTAATGAGTTCTGATGTCCACCGCAAACTGCATTTATTTTTTTAAGAGTATCCGAAGATTTGTTCTCAATAGCTTATTTCTTAATATTTCAGGCTATTCATATTTAAGGCTTTAAATTAAATATAGTTGAATATTCTTCAAATGATCCTTTATTATGCGTCCAAATTTTAAATAAATTCAATTTATCATATGCTCAGAAAAAATTATCAAATATATGCTTAAAATGAAGCGAATTAACCCTACCGCCCCTTAAAGGAAACATTTTGTGAGAATTTCTTCTATTATTTGTATAACAGCAACATTACTGAAAAGTGTGTAGCAAGAAGAGTGTTGTGCACAATACTCGTAAATAAAACTATGAACGGTTCAAATAAATTGGTTTATTATATCGTATTTTTTCAAATTTTAAATATATTAAGTCAATTACTTTATAACTATTCAGAGAAGTTCGATATCAGTTTTCAGAAATTTCGATATTGAGCTGAGTGGAATTTCATGCAGACATGTGTCACAGTGAGACTCTCAAACAAAAATCAAACAAACTGCTTAAAACTACAAAAACCTTTGGTTAACAGTGAAAGTATCCACGAAATTTACATTGTACAGAAATATCACCAATTTTGAAAAGAATCGCTAAACTAATAATAAAGGTTGCTAAAGTAACCCTAAACAAAGACAACTTGACCCGTAGCTCGACAACAGTGATTTCATCATAGTTTCACAAGAGACCTGGGAAGCAATTAAGTTAACTAGAAAAATAAGTAATAGCGCCGGGAGCCACACAACTTAACTATGTACACATTCATTCGACGGTGTTAACTTACTTTATACAGGAGGCTTAGTTTCGGTACTATGTACAAAAGAAAGTCCATTTCAAGTCGGAAGGACAAAACAACACCTAACTAGTTGACAAGGTCTAGCTTCCTTCCTATGTAGAGACCTCTATTGTTGCCTCATTGTTATTAAGAGCATCTTTATCAGTTATGACTTCGTTTTCCGCATCACTTCCGTCCTCGGTCTCGTTTTCCCCGATGCCCATGCTGACGGGTGTGTAGGCACCGCCAGTATATGTCACCTTGCCCATGAAGGATCTGATCTCATCAAAGTACGCATCTTCGCGGTCTGCCTCATTGGACGAAGGAGAGTCCCCGACACCTAGTGCAATTCCGCTAGCGTCAGCCTCGTGCTTCTTCAGGTGTCTGTCCAAATTAGTCTGCTGCCCGAAACACCTATCGCAAAGATGACACTTGAAAGGCCGCTCCTTGTTATGTATGTTGCGGACATGTCGCTGCAGATTGCTTGATATGCTGAATGACCTTTCGCAATATTTGCACTTGTAGGGCTGTTCTCCAGTGTGCGTACGCAGGTGCCTGGTCAGATTAGCGGATCTCGGGAATACTTTCCCGCAGAATTTGCACGTGTATCGATCCTTGATCTTCCCTGTACCCATACTACCCGAAAGACCTCCGGCAGCCATTAAAGCTTCGTGGAATGGTTTGGGTGGGAATGGCCCATTCCGATGAAGGATATGGTCAAAGCCTGGTCGACCTCCCATTGGCCCTAAAAAAGGAAACGGCCGCTGAAAAGCTGCGCTTAATCCAGTCGATGGTCGGTAAATGGCTTCTAAGAGTACAGGATGGATTGGTCGAGGATAAGCCATTGGTGGTCCAGGCGGGGATGGCGAGGGTGTTGGTCCCGGTGATATTGATGGCGTTGGGCTTGCCTGGTAAGATTGCTGTGATGCTTCCCGTTTAACGGGAACAGGATCCGGTGTTGAACTTCGGCTTTTCTTGCGTTTTCTAGTCACCGACAAATCAAGTGGTTGCTCGGCATGAATTACTTCTTGCGTAGGGGAAGGTGATGTCACATTAATATGGCTCTGTAAAAATGAATTATATGCATTAGATAAATTTGAAGTAACGCTAAGAACGTATAAAGCGGATACAACTTAACTTACATATTAATTGGAAAATATAAAGATTTTTGTAAAATTTTAATAGGTTACTACCTGAAAAGCATTAGTCGAAATCGAAAATTTATGAAGCGCTGTAATACTATGAAATTTTATATACCTATTTTAAATACCTTTTGTAAGATTACACAGCAAAATCAAACTTTTGAAAATATTTTACAACTCAAGTCGGAATGGATTAATTACACATTCGAGATATATTACCTAATTTTAATTTTTAACTAATTTAATTATTAGGTTAACCAAATAAATGAATTAACTCAGTAAATATTGTATAACACTTTGAATGTTTGCGTCCCGTTCCTTTATATAAGGTATTCGTCGGAGCACAATATAACAGCCGTTGATAATAAGAGGCCAAAATTGATTGACAAAAATCCCAAAATATGTATATAATTTATCTCACTCAGTCTTTGCCGCAGAGAGCGATAAATATTTTTTTTTTTTTAGTTTTAAGCAGCAGTGTAAGGGCTTTTAGTCATGGGGAGTTAGATGTTATCTTTTATCAAGTATATAGAAAAAAAATTTCCAAAAATCAAGAAATAATAAAAAGGAAATTTTGCGCGATTTTCTTACAATTTTATTCAAATGAAATTTTTTTTTCTTTTTTTTTGCGTATCGTAGATTATTACAATTTTTCTTCTTCTTTTTTAAATGATTTTATGAAATTTCTAAAATTTCCCTATTTCAAACGCGAAGAAAAATTAAAAATTTGTAAAAAATTTTATATTTGAATTTAAATTAATCTTCAATAAATATCTGTTTTTTGTTTTTTTTTTTTTAGTGCATGTATCCTACTTTGTAGATCGAAGATAGACTATTATAAATCTTAAAGTTGTTAACGATTTATATATTTAAGAGGACTTTTCGTTTGAGTTTTGAAAAAAAAAAAAAACACATTTTAATTTTGTTGTTGTGAAAAAACTATTATATTTATCAAACTAATTCCTTTCAAATATTATAGTAGAACATATGGAGAATATAAAAAAAATCTTTGGTTGGATATTTAGTACGTCTTGTTCACTGCAGAAGGCGTCTTCCAAAAGTAATCAAACTAATATTGCGGTTGTTTCAAATGCCCGAACTGCGCTTAAATTTCCTCCATGCCCCCCCCCCCCCCCCCCCCCCCCCCCCCCCCCCCCCCCCTTAACTCCGACCATGCTTTTAGTATTTAGTAGACTCTCTATACTGTCAACCGACAATCAACTACTCTATCCTTTTGAGTCACAGGATTGAAAAGGGAAATATCTTATAAATATTTATATGTATATAAGATCCCCACAATTTTTTTTTATTATCATATTATTATTAGAGATATTCATGATTCGTTGTATTTCTTATTCTATACATCAAATGTAAGATTTCATATTTATTATTTACTAACAAGTTTTAATAAAGTTTTATAGGCTTTTTCAAAGAATTTCGGAAGTGTTTATTGAATTCGAAAACATGAAACATCTCAACTTTAACTGCCCAAACGATATGTATGATGTGGGCGAACAATTTGTAAACGATTGTAATTCGGTGTGCTATACTGTACGATGCTATAATAAAAAATGAATATGGTATGCTCACAGACTGAGAATGACATTTTTTTTTTTTTGGTTTCCAACATATAACAAGATTTTAACATTTTAAATCTTAAGCTGAAGAAATTTTGGATTAACTTGATGATAAGCAAAATAAATTATTTCAAATATCCATAAGCACATTTGCCTCGCATAGGGATAACTAGCTTAAATGCATAGTATGTAGGTCGCACATGCAGATGACAGAGTGCGGTACTCAAAATAACATGATTCTCACTTCGCTTAGGTATACAAGCCTGATTTTCAGAAGGCAAACACACCAGAAAAATCCGTCTAGGTTTCTTATTCGAGATATATGGTATAAATCAAGTCAAATTGATATTCTTTACGTCATAATAAAAAAAAATGAAGCCGTGACTTTTCATAAATTTCAATTCAATGCGTATTTACTGATCCGATTAGATTTTGAAGAAGCGTACCTAATAATTCCAGCATAATCCAACTTTCCGGTAAACGCTGTAAACAAATCATTTATCCGGAGTTTCGTCTACCATTAATGGGCAATAATAGGCCCGGAAAATGTCGGCCCTGTCCTCCCTGCGGACTTTCGCCGTAACTTATACCAATATCATTTTTATGAAAAAAAATATGGACAGAAAACTGCTACCGCAGAGAACTGTACTATAAATGGTAATCCATGTATGATGTTTCCGAAGTCGTGAATTTCCAATCTATAGCTCATTTGCGAATTGCTAAAATAATTTTATTTTTAACTGGAAAGATTAAAATTGGAAAAGCTTTTAATTTTCAGGATATTGTAGCACTATAATCGAAATTTTGCATTTTATTGCTACATACATCGATACTAATAAAATAAACTATAATAACATAAACTTTGGAGATTCCGTATAACAAGGTCCAATACGAGGATCGAAAATTCTTAATTCTGATTATTTCTTGAAAGTAACCAATTGAGTGTGTAGTGTAGTTACTGATTTCGAATCATTTGGAAAAAATATTGTAGATGAAAAATGAAGGCTACAAATTTTTAATCTCGATAGATTTATATGAAAATATACCTAAGATTTTATGATTGTGCATTTATTTATTTAAATTTATTTCATAATCTCTCACTTAAATATAAAATAAATAAATAATTAAGTTTGGAGCAATTTTTGCATCATGCTTCCGGCAGAGATATCTGACTTTATCTTCCACCACGTGAATAACATGAATTTTTGTATCGGTTTTTGTATTATAAGAATTAAAACTACCGTGGAAATGAAACTTCCGAAAAGTAACATTTGCACCCTTTCAACCCGTAGGTAAAAACCCCACAAATTAATTGAGCACAAGATAGGTTTTTTTCTAAATAACTGTATTTTTATATTGAGGAAGTTATTGGCTTTATTAAAATGAGCTCCCACTCGACCACTATTACAATTTAACCGTAAATTCTGTCTGTTTGTCTTTCAATCAGAGTATCGTCCAAACTATACTTTTAGAGCCTGCAGGGGATGTGCTCTGATCGAAATAGAGATTTCATGAATCCTCGCAAAATTCGAAAGTTATAAGTAAATGTAAGCATACTGTCTTGGGTTGACAAAGCGAAGCTCCAACCACAACCTGAAAACCGTTCCTTACCTTGTCGTCGGGTGAAGTCCTTTCATCCTGAATCTGATCCTCGGTTTCCAACGGCGACATTTTTATATCGATGGCGGAAAAATTTGTTTCCTCATCGGAGCTCCTCGATAGCTGACTCCTGAGGGATAAGTGATTGCCTTTAATAATGGGGTTGCTGTTGCTTATATGTTGCTGTTGCACCGGTAGTTGTGACGGCTGTTGTTGAGAGACAGGAATTGGTCTTGCAGGAGAAGCTCGTAAATTACTGTATATGTTGTCCTCGTGTGAACTTCTGCTTCCGTAATGGTTCAGGGAAATATGCCTTGTTGGGGAGATTCTGTCCTTCTCCGCCATAGTCATATCTAGGTTAGGCTTGGGAAACAGAAGCGGGAAGCCGGGGGCTTGTGCTGGACTAGGTGGGAACATTCCATGTAGCCCGTATGAGGGAAATCCGGGAGGAAAAAAGGGAGGTGGTCCGCGAAACATGAAGAATGGATTAGGTGGAGTGTTCATCGCTTGAGGCACAGCTGACGAGATCCCTTGGGGCGGTGGCGGTGGAGCTTGCTGCTGGTGAGGGTGGTGAGGTGGTATCGTTGTTGAATCACAGAAACGCTTATGTTTAGACAGTGACGTAACGGTGCTGAAACTTTGTCCGCACTTAGTGCACTTTATTTGCATGCGGCAGTCAGCGTGCATCCGCTTGTGCCGACACAGGTTCGAGAATTGTGTATAAGCCTTGAAACAAACCTCGCACTGGAATGGCTTAACTGACGAATGAATGTGTGTATGCTGCTTTAGTCCAGACGATGTTGCAAAGGTTTTGCCACACTCCGGACAGGCGTGACTTCGGGCACCGACGTGATGGGCACGAATGTGTCGTTGTAAATTTGATGGATCACAAAATACCTGAAAAGATAACAAAATTAATTTGGCTCCACTCAAAGTCCTCGTGGTGTGCACACAAAAGATACTCATGCAATTCTTCTAATCAAATTTTTGATCATACGTTGCATAATGGCCGTTAATTGTCTGCGAATGAAAAGCGCTGGCTCATTCTGTGTTGTCATAACAAAAGGCCTGCATCACCCACAGCCGGCGAACCATTGGATTGCCAAGAGAATTAGAAGAAAGCAGCTAAGAAAACGGAGATCCAATCGTCCGATAATATTCAAAGAATGTGATCGGCTTAATTCCAGACAAACTCATTGCCGGATTGCTGCCCTAAATCACAAGCCGACGCGTAAGGTGTAAATCCACCGCTTGCTTAGAGATTAGGGATTAAGATACTGACGCACGCTCGCCCGCTCGATCAAATTGAAAATGCTTGTCCACTAGCAGGGCGTGATATGCGTGTAATATGAACCGCTTTACATTCTTCTCAAGATGAGGTGAGGTAATTCATACTGAAGAAGATGCTATGTGATCTCTGGGTAAGGCTTAACATGCTGATTTGCTGGCATTTATATTTACACCTACAGACATTGGAAAGAATTCGGTGTTTTTTTTTTGTGAAACGCTTCCTTTCAGAGGCTAACAGGAATTCTCCGAAGTTTCTTAGTTTAATTTGCATTTATAGGTGATTGTGTTTTTTAAATGCGCAAAGATTTTTAGAACACTAACTAATTAGAGCCCCTTGACAACAAGGCCTCGCCACTCCAAATGAATCCGCCACATCAAAATTTGCAGCGCAATGACGCGAACTGTACGGTGTGTATAACGAACTTTTAATTCTTGAGGAAATCAGCCGGTTAAAATGGACAAACAACAAAACTGAGAAGTCTTACAACTCAGCGTAATGCAACTCAAAAAATAATGTGATATTTAAACTTCTCACAAGGAGGTAACTCGCGCAGTCCCATTGCCGTTTCACGTAGTCGTATTTGATTTACATACTAAGATTTAGTTTAAACTCTTGCTAGAGCACGGCTTTGGCCACGGCGCACATTAGGGCTATATAGTTAAATTGGTTCAAAACCACCCACAAGTCGTAATTTTTAACGAAATTTGAAAATTCTTATTGTATTTAAAAAATTCTAAATACTTCACTTTGTTTTAAAAAATTCAGCATATTGAAACTTCAGTCTTACGAACGAAGAACTCATTTTAAAAATTCACTTTTTTGATGAAAGTAAACAAGCGTATCTCATTAACTACTAAAGATATTGGTATGAAATTTGACGCAGATGTCAGTTAGAGTGCTACCAATTCTAAGAGAAAAAAAAGTTCCGTAAGCCCGCGCGATTTAAATTGGAAAAGTTGTACTATTTTTTGATCACAGTAGTGTATACCAATCAACATAAAAACGTACATTTATTCCACAGAGAGAGTAATGCCAATAAAGTGTCCAATTAGTGAAGCAGATCACTTATGTAACTTGTGAGAAATTGGAAAATCAAGACAAGACTGAGCTTTGCTTGGGGTGCTAGATGATGATCCCGGTGAATTCGAAAGAACAATTTGTTCGTTAAACATGTTCACGTCTTAAGTTCGGCATTTTGGATTTTTATGATATCATATTACCTATGACATACGGAGGACTCATAATATTCTTACGATACTTTTGTTGTCCAAATCGGTTAATCCATAGATGCTCCAGAGCGTAACACTGGATATATTTAAAAGAAACAACGCGAAATTTCAGATACATGAAATTAAATATGTGTGATCATGAGAGCTTTTATTATTATCGCTTTTCGATTCTTTATTTTACTCGTCCACCTTCTCTGCTAGAGCAAATGCAAAATAAAATACTTTAATACTTTTCTCGATTTTCACAAAAAAGATGCAATAAAATTAATAGGTTATTAAACTGGTTTTAGTTGTAATATTTTAGTTGATCACAAAAAATAAATTTAATATTTTATTCTTCAACCGAACATGTAATATACCTTAACCTATATCTTTATATATAATCGTTGGTGCATCTTTTTGTGGTCGTGTAACTTCTGAACGACTTTACCGATTGAATTCATATTCATAAAATATATTTGTTTTATCGAGACGATGGCTAGGATCTGATAGGTAGCACTGTAGTCAAGTTATTTCATATTTACATAAATTTGAAACGGTTTGCATAAAAATACTTATGGGCTTTGGGAAATGCTGACTTTAAATCCGCCATCCAAATTTAGAAATTCAAGATTTTAATAAAAATTAGTACATACAATAATTATTATATTTAATAAAAATTAGTACATACAATAATTATTTTGAGGCCACTAATTTTTAATATTGTCAAAATTTGCAAATCCAAAATGGCGGATCCAATATGGCGCCACAAATTTTTCGATTTCAACGGTTTGTAATGAAAATTAACCCGCTAAGGGCCAACTAGTGCCAAATTGGCACCAGAGTTTTCTTCAACTAAGTGTAACTTTTAGAACTTTCACTTTCTCAAGATTTCTATTGTTCGACAAACTTGTTCTAAGGGTCCTCTAAATCTCTGTACCGATGTCGCGTCAGTTACTTACAAATAACCGGTTTGAGAGGACGTCAAACTATTCGTAGTGCCTAACCGGCACTAGTTGTTCTTTTAACGTTGCGCAGTCGGTGTCTGTTCCAAATTTTAGTGAACTAGTTTTAGCAACTCCAGAGGATATTTTTTATCCAAGTAAGTATTTTTCAAACGAAATTCTTGTAATTTTTTTTTCTTATATGTAATTATGATGAAAAATGCCCCAACGAAAAGACAGGAAAAACGCGTACGGTGAGGAAAATGTATGCGCCGAATGTGTGATGAGCACCGTGCAGGTATTTGTACCTCATGTGCGTTGGGCGACGATTAGAATAGTACAAAGATAAGGAATTATAATAATTTTTGATAATTCAATTAATTTTCTTCATAAAATGTACGAAAATAAATTACTTTTGTATGAAAAGATACGAGACTCGTTTTTTTCCCATTTCCGAAAAACACACAACTTTGACTAACCTTAAAAAATATTAAAATCGTTTTTATCCCTTAATGATTGTAATAGGCCTTTAGTCTACTTACTAAAGAATAACTACGATCAAGAATTTTGAAATTATAATGATTTGTAAAAAAATGACACGCCAAAAACTAAAGCACTATTTTTTCATGAAACTTGTTTCGTTTCTCTGTAATTTTTATTAAAATGAAAAAAAATACTATCAAAATCATTACGTTCATTGTGTTCCTGATTAAATTCCCTACAATTTGGATTAAATTTGAAGTTATTTGACCAAATCTGAGAGAAGTTATTACGGTCCAAAGTCGCGCGGTGCCAATTTGGCACTAGTTGGCCTGGAGTGTATATAAAAATGAAGTAGGACCTTAGCGGGTTAATACCATGATTATTTTGAGGGCACTAATTTTGAATATTAACAAAAATTTTTAAATTCAAGATGGCGACCAAAAATTCTGAAATTCAACTAATTCTTATGAAAATTTGAACAATTTCGAGTCCACTAATTTCGAATGTACTTTCAAAAATTGTAAATTCAAGATGGCGGGTCCAATATGGAAACCACCTCGATTCAACGGATTTTAATGAAAATTAGTATAATGATTATTCTAATTTAGAATATTATCAAAATTTGCAAATCCAAGATGGCGGATTTAACATGGCGACCAAAATTTCTCCATTTCAAGGGATTTTAATGAAAATTACTACAATAATTGTGTTGAAACGACTAATTTTGAATATTATGAAAATTTTTAAATCCAAGATGGCGGACCTAATATAGCGACCAACAATTTTACAATACAACTGATTCTTATGAAAAACAATATAAAATGAATTGTGAAGAATTTCGAATTTATCATCGAAATCTGTAAATTCAAGATGGTGGATCCGAAAGGGCAACCAAAATGTCTCAATTTCAACGGATTTTAATGAAAATGAATACAAAAGTTATTCCTTGATCGCTGAATTCGATTCCCTATCCTATATAGAAGTAGATCAAATCAAAAGTCCGTTTGTTTGTTGCTCAATTACGCCTAGACTCTTGCATCGATATTTTTCATTTGTCGTCCGAAGGTAGTACAATTTGCAACTTAATATACAGGTATTTTTTATTCGGACAAAATGTAGAGTTTCAAAATTTACCAAGCATTGGAAGTAGACTCTTGTCCAATCGATTAATTAATTTTAGGTAGGTTATCCAGTGGCCATGTGGTAGATTAGGCCACCTTTTAAACACTCGCTCGCACTCATTAATAAAATTCCTTAATTTCACTAAAAATTCTAAATTTCGTTTTCAATCTGTTCAGGGTATAGACGTTTTTGATGATCATTAGTAAATGAAGAAACTAATGATTTTTGGATATTAATCTTAATATGTACATATAATCGTTGATGCGTCTGTTATTGATCGTGTTGACCGATTGAGGTCCTGTTCCCACAATATATTTGTTTTTTCGAGACGATGGTTCATATCTATGCTAGGATCCGACAGGTGGCGCTGTAATCAAGTTATTTCTATTTACACAATATGACAATAGAACATTATTTTAAATATACAACAGATGGTCAACAAATAAGATATCGGAGCCAATAAATCCAATCTAACAATAATAATAATATGAACACCATTTCTGTGTTACTGCTTTATTCAACTCAACATTTTCATTTCATTACTTACTTTAAAAAAAAAGGAATTTAATTTCAATTATTAAAAAAAAAACCAAGTGATATTATAATCAAAATAAAAGGTAAATGATTTAAATAAATATCTTGAATAATGTAAAGTCATACTGTGATGTGCGTATTACAATACATACAATGGTTCAATATAGGTACTATATGCCGGCATTTCAATCTAACTTCAGTCAACAATCATTTAATACAATAAAAACGTATCACTTTCAGATAATTAAAGTATCCATTTGTGACATTTAAAACATTTTCCAAAATTTGTGAAGTGTAAAATAGTTTGCTGAATATTAAACAACGTGTAAGTTGATCAATATATTCATTAAGGATATGAGAAGGAAACAGTTCTTATATTAATGTTATTATTTGTAGAAACATGCCAATAGAAAAAACACCATCACATATTTGGTCGACGCACACGGCATAATCGAAATATACCGGAAAGGGCAGAACAAGGTCATATATTTCATATATTTCAAATCGTACTTTTAAAGTTAAATTTTCTTCTGCGTTTTCTGACAACGTTCCTGTTCTCTCAGGTGTTCCTCAGGGAAGTCATCTCGGGCCCTTGCTTTTCACTCTTTTTATAAACGACTTGTTTCTTTTGCTTCGTAAGTCTCATATCTTGGCTTACGCTGATGACTTGAAGATTTTCAAGCCGATTGAATCTTTGACTGATGCTTTGTGCCTTCAGCACGATCTAAATACGTTTGCGGTATGGTGTTCAAATAATCATTTAAGTTTAAATATTAGTAAGTGTAATTTTATTTCTTTCAGCAAGAAGTGTTCGACTTTTGATCACTCGTACAAAATTTATGATATCCCTTTAACACGTTTAAATTGTGTTGTGGATCTTGGCGTATCTATTGACGCAAAATTCAATTTTGATAGCCACATTGATGGGATTATTAGTCGATCTAACTCAGCACTTGGATTCGTT
The DNA here is from genome assembly GCA_949715965.1 of Dysmachus trigonus. Taxonomy (NCBI): domain Eukaryota; kingdom Metazoa; phylum Arthropoda; class Insecta; order Diptera; family Asilidae; genus Dysmachus; species Dysmachus trigonus. The sequence goes on along the minus strand of OX454321.1, from coordinate 30,227,594 downwards.
AAGCGTTGGTCTAAGGATCTTGCCGATCCTTATGCCCTTAAAGCCTTGTTTTGTGCTTTCGTCCGTCCGCTATTAGAGTACGCGTCCGTAGTTTGGATGCCTCACTACGATGTACATATAAATCGTATTGAGGCAGTGCAGAAACATTTTCTGCGCTTTGCTCTCCGCGACTTACCGTGGAGTGATCCCTACAACCTCCCCCCATATAAGGATAGGTTGGGGCTTTTAAATCTGTCTTCCCTCTCCAGGCGCAGGCAAGTGGCAGGCGTCACGTTTATGCATGACATTGTTACTGGCCATATAGACTCCCCTAACTTGCTGAGTCTCCTTAATTTTAATTCCCGACCGCGTGCTACTAGAGGACAGAATTTTCTTTATATTGCTAGTCATCGAACCAATTACGGCTCAAATGAACCAATCTCAGCCATGTCTAAACTTTACAATTCTTCCTTCTCTGTAATAGATTTTAACTGTGATAGAAAGACTTTGAGAAACCGTTTAATTACTCTTAATTAATAATAATTTAATTACTCTTTGTATTTTTCACTTAAGTTTTGTTATGCTACTTTATTTATAAGTTTTGTTTTGCTATTTTATTTTATTCAGTTTTTATAGACGATTGTTATTATGTCAGATGGTTTATGTAACCTGTTGATACGAAATAAATAAACAAGGTCTGCTAGGCCAGCTTATATTTCTATAGGGTGTTTTCGTAGACTGTGTATTTGGAAACAAAAAGAAATGAAAAATATGTTTGAAAAGTACAAAAGATACAGTGTTGGCAATTTCTGAAAAAACTCATAAAAGAATAACGTATTATCATAGGATCTTGTAACTCAAATAATGTTTAAAACTATTTAAGCTGTTTACGCACAATTGGAAAATAAAAAGCCGGGTGTTTAAGCGTTAGAACTTAAGTACAGTTGCAAGTGCGTAAACATCTAGCAATAATTTGCGAATTTTAAGATACATACGTACATTATGAAACTATCAGTAAAAAATAAAGTATTTACAGATAAACCTCCTTAAACACGAAATTTTGTACCGTGTCTTATTAAAGCCATGTTAAACAAAACCGTGTAAGCCAAAAACATAAGCTAATTTTATGAAAGATATATGTATAGGGATGACCGTGTTGTATTGTACGAAAATCGTTTTCCCAAACTACCGTGTTATACGATGACATCCGTAATTTTCACTCCATGTTCGACGAAAAGTTTGTTCGCAAAGTATTCAGTAGCAGTACTATAGTATTATTTCTTTTATTCAATCATATATTTACGGTAATATAGGGTTTTCAAAAATTAGCTCTAAGAATTTTGTGGGATTACTAAGTGTCGCAAGAAATAAACTATATATAATATTCACTCAATGATCACTTCATTTCAAAAGAGAACTTTGATTCATAACAAATCAAGATATTTATACCTAATTAACAATCAATACCAAATATTAATATTTAATTGTATTGACGTAATTTCATTCATGTATAATCAATTCTTTCAGAGTTCATTGCCGTCAGTAAAACAGTGATTATCAACAATTTACGCTCAGCCACAATGAATTTGTTTTTTGTTTTTTTATAATAGATTTATATGACGCACTTCTCAGCATGCTGCTGGAAACATTCACCTAATTCTATACCTCCCTGGCGTTAGAATTTAGGCTCTGTGGATTCTTTCCTAAAATGCCTATATCACATCAAATTAAAAAAAGTTGATATATCACAAAACCGCTCAGACAGCTGGGCACTGGTATTAGAGCAGTTTGAACATATAATGGTTTCCGCAAAATATTATTTTTATGTGAAAAAATTAACTAAACCTACTTATTATTACAACCTAAGCATAACATATTAATATATAACCTATACCTACAATAGTATGAATAAAATTGCACCATATATTTATTTGATAGTTAGTCCTTTTCTGACATAATCCATTATGGCTCTTGTGAATTTGTTTAGATGTCCTATCCTTTTTATTTCTTCCGGAAGTTTATTATAAATATCACTTGCGCTGTTGATGAGTCCTGTACGTTTCCTTTCCGTTCTCGCCTTATCCATTCTTATAAATTCTCTCTCTCTCGTGTTATATCTGTGCACCTCATTGTTTCTTGTAAGCTCAATATTGTTTTTTATGTTTCTGTTTATTACCTTGTGCATGTACTTTGCCTTTTCTATATAATTTACTTCCTTCAAGTTAAAATTATTCGTAATACTATAAACATTCTTTGTTGGTGTGCCCCACGGAAGACGAAACAATATTTTAAGAGCCTTGTTCATTAATCTCTGTAATCGTTCAAGATTATACTGCGGCGTTTGTGACCAGATGTTTATTAGATACTTTACATGACTCAATACGTGAGTCATATTATATATTAGCCTGGAAACAAAACCATTTAACTTTGCGGTCCTTCCTATTGCTCCTATTATTGGTCTGATTTTCTTTATCAAAGTCGATATATGTAACTTCCAATTTAAGTTTTCGTCCAACCTGAGGCCTAAATATTGTATATTTGAAACTCTTTCAAGCTTTCTACCTTCTATCTCAATGGATGGATTTATATCCTGTTTATTTTTTATCTTAAATATCATGTATTTCGTTTTTCTAATGTTTATTGAGAGTTTATTTCCTTGTAACCACTTACTGAGCTCGATTAAATCCCTATTTACGTTCTCCTTCAGCTCCTCTTCTGTTCTTTCCCTGTATACTAATACAGTGTCATCAGCATATATTTTGTATTTACCTTTTAGTTGAACGTTCTGAATATTATTTATATACAGCAGATAAAGTAACGGCCCCAAGATTGACCCTTGTGGAACACCACATTTTTGTATTTCCTCTTTGCTTTGATATTGGTTTAGTCTAGTTTTTGCTGTTCGCGATGACAGGTAATCCCTAATTAAATTGTTGCATATTCCTCTGATACCTATGTAGTTGTTCCAAAAGCTCTAATAATTTATGATGGTCTACAGTGTCGAAAGCCTTTTTCAAATCTATAAAGATTGCTAGGGAATAATATCATATATCGAGATCATCACTGATGGTCTTAATCACATCTATCACCGCTGATTCAGTACTACTCTTTTCCTGAAAACCGAACTGATTTTTATCAAATCCCCCGGTTGTTGTAATAAATTCCTTTATGTGATTATGAATTACGCGCTCAAATATTTTGCTGATGGTACTGACTATTGTAATTGGTCTATAGTTCGATGGATTGTTTTTTTCTCCTCCTTTATATATTGGTATTATAATAGATTCTTTTAGACACGTTGGAAAGTTCCCACCCTCAAGGCAATCATTTATAAATTTTGCTAAGGGTATTTTAATATAATCCACTAAAGTTATGACATCCTCTGTAGTAATTCCATCTATCCCTGGTGCTGCATTCTTTTTTAAACCTTTGACGGACGATCCTTTCCACTTCCTCAGGACACGTTGGCTGCATGAAGATGGTCTGATTTCTAATGTTGTTGTTTATTGTAGCTCCTTCTCTGATTTTTTGCTGTAGATTCATCCCTATGTTATTAAAATATTTGTTGAGTATTTTGACGATTTCTTCTGACGATGTGTATGTAGATTCCTCGTAGTTAAGCTTCTCAATGTTGGTCTTCACGTTCTTCCCAGTTTTCTCCAGTATATCCTGATTTATTACATCCCATAATTTTCTGCCATTCCTTCCTGCCATTTCTATTCTTCCATTTATGTGTGCTTGTTTGGCTGTTTTTACCATCTTGTCAGTCTCGTTCTTTAGTTTCCTATATTTTTCCTTAAATTGTGGTTCTGTATTTTGCTTCATTTTTTTGTATGCCTCATTTCTCTCTTTCATTTTTTCTAATATTTCTGTCGTAATCCACTCGTTATTTCTGGTCCTAAATACTTTCTCCACTGTGCTCTTTTCTTTTTTACGCGAATATTTGATGACATGCATTTATGCTTGAGGTGAATGATACGTCAATATGTTGTGAAATATAAGAATATAAATTATGAGAATTAATGTACAAATTTATATGTACTCCGTATACTCAGTATAAGATACTGAGCAACTTCCCATACAAAATTATTCGTTGAGCGATACAATTTGTATGGAATGTTAAAACTTTTTTCGTGAATTTGTTCTATGAAAGTTGTTCAATTTCTGATACCGAGTAAACCCACAAAATTATTAGAGCTAATTTTTGAACACCTTATATAACGGTATGGAACCCTCAGGGCGCGAGTTTTACATGTACTTTTTAACAGTTTTTGATGCAAAGGACTTTTTCGTTTGCCAATTTGTAATCTACGGATTTGTATCATAGTATAATAGTTTGATGTATTGTAGTATATATATTTGATGTTGACTAGTGTAATTAAAAGATTTCTTTTGAAATTAAGGTAGTTAGTGTAGATACTATAAAATACTAACATGCGAAACAACTGCGACGAGTAAGTAATAAATCTTAAATGTCGTTCTTTGGATCTTATAGTTAGTCCAAAAAAACATCCCGTCGCAGTTGTAAATGAATACACAGAAACAGCAAAATTCACAACAGCGATAGGAAATGAAAGAAATTCACCTCGTTACTCACCTTTGTGCAATTCTCACAGGGATACTTTCTCAGTTCACCATGCACAAGGGCTCGATGTCGAAGAAGAGAGGGCCGGTAACAGTAGCTCTTGGGGCAGAGTTCGCACCTGAACGCGTCCTTTGGATAATGATGTGCGGCGACCAGGTGGTCATCCAAACTAAAAGAAAGCAAAACAAAAAAATTACGATGTCACATCGGTCTGAAGATTAAAAATTCAAAGTGGCTATTAGCGGTGGAAATCACGAAGCGCTCATCATTTATTCAACGGAAAGACTTCCGAGCGAGGAGGTGTGGCGCTTTATGTGCATCCTACTCTGCGAGCTGTAGGGGGTGTAGCAACAATTTAATAATCGCGCGCGTTTTACTCCTTGCTGACCGCACGAGGCGCGCAGGAAAAACAAGCGGAGGACAGAATCGTGCCATGTGGCTGGGTTCTCAAACCACGCGTTGCAGGTAATTAACGAAGTGATGTTCAATATTTGATGTTTGAATTCCGCGAGCTTTTCTTTTTCGATCGGACACAGTGACACTGCACCGCGACTTTCATGACATCAGCTCCCGCGCGCTCCGTCGCATGCACTCCAGAGGTGCAATGTATGCCAACAGAGGAACCAGTGATTGCACTTCTTCACAGCATGTCATTAAGTGCGAAGGCGGGTGGCCGGTAATTACGGGAAGGTTCTTCAGAATTGATGACAATGGACGCAGTGGACAGCACCCGTGGGAGGGTTACATTAGCCGCAGTGTGATGACAACTAATTGGAATTGGATGACGACCAACGAAAATGCCTGCACCCTCAGCAGCGCAGGGGTGATACGAAAACTATTTTTTCAGGTGCTCATCTATTATTGATGCAATCACCCATCATCATCACATTTGCGTGTTTTGATTCATTGCTCATATCTAAATGTCCCCGGCGATTTATTCAAGTGAAAGACTTTCTGAATCAGGGTGACCACATGCCACGGATTTCTATTTTCATTAGAAAATATAACTTTACTTCATGAGTTTGGAATAACAATTTGGGGAAATAGAGCGTATTTTATTATATCAAAGAATACTAAAAAATCACAAATGCAAAAATTTTGCAATTAAACACAATAGTTTTGCGTATGAATTTGAAAATTTGTTTCCAAAAAGGCTACTTGCGCAGAGTAAAACCGTATAGTAAACTATATACATATTCCGAAAATTATTTTAATTTCTTAGGAGTGCAACAGTGAGAAATTGGCAAAGTCCTATGAAAGTTTCCCTTGTATTTTATTTTGACTATGGATTGTAACTGAAAAATTTGCATCCTTGTAGGCCAAAAATAATTTCTTAATTTTATTTCACTTATTCTGTATTTTTTTTGAAGCTATTTAGAATTATTTAACACAATTAAATATAGGACAGGATTAAATGCTAACGACAGCCGAATATTTCACGACTCAATCTGATAGATAACCGTACGACAGTTGATTGTCTTATGGGATTATGTTAAGTAGAGGTTAACTGAGAAAAGGGTTACCCGAAAAACACTCAACTGTAAGAAGCATGCGGTACGCTAAGAAGTTTGCACGTGTCTTTAAAACATATGGTCAAACATTACATTTTTTTATTGGATTCATAAATCTTTCGAATTTCGAATTTCGAAAAATAGTTTCGTAGATGGATAGCCATTTTTATGTTTTATGAATAAATGTCGTTTTTTACATTGATGAGAATTGCAGTCTGAATTGCAATTGAATTGATGATAATTGCGACTTGAATTGAATACAAATAAGTATTTAAAAAATAGTTACAATTTTATAATGATTGTAAATGGAATTACTTGGGTACTCATAAATTAAAAGTTTAGAAACTAGGAAATATGTATTCGACTTCATGTTATACATAATAAAAACTGTTTTACATTGACAAAATTTTATTTGTTCTATGAAAACACTTTTTTTTTTTTTTTTTTTTTTTATAATGGTATTCAAGAAGTTAAGATGTGTTTAAGGTAGCTGGACTTAAGACTCCTTGCCTTTAGTGGCTGGCGTTAATATTCCTTAAAGGTAATAGTCAATGTTTTATCCAAAGTCACCATCAGACAGGCAGTGGGAAATCTTACAACTTTTGTTCTAGACATTTTCCACTAAGACTTAATTTTTAAGTTTTATTCCCATTCTAGAGCCTGATATTGATATGACCTTCAGTGGTCAAAGGTTAATGTTGCTCAAGGTCACATCTGAACGTAAAATTTCCTCCTCTTTCCATTTCCAGTGTCAAAAGTATGTCTTCCCACTTATATAATAATGTTACATTTATATTATGGAGTAGCACATGTTATTTTGAGACCAAAATAAGTGTTTAATTCCATCAATTAACATTTATCGGAGGGGCAAACATTGAATTATTTTTAACATTTTCCTTATAGTGAAAAATTGTATCAGAATATTCGAAAAAACTTTTTTTTCGCATCTTTCATGCAGGGAAAAGTGAAGAAATTAAAATTTTGTTCACTCACCCTATCGAGTGTTATGTCATTGCATAAGTGGGGTGTCATTGAAAGAAATTCAAACTTGAACGAGGTTCTGTGAGCAAAATACTTTCTGAACTAGATCTGTTTTCTATGTTTGCATGTATACCACGAGCGAACGGTGTTAAATAGGTTCGGTTACGTAAAAAATTTAAATACTTAAATAAATTAAACTTGTTTAGAGTAAATGATCACATAGATCCGCGTGTGTAACGGGTTGTGCAAGTTCAGCTTTAGCTAAAAAACTAAGAAATGTAAGCTTGCATAGAATAGCCTTAAGTGCGTAAGGGGCCTTACTAGGGCCTTAGTTGGCTACGGAACCCTGAAAATGGCGAACCAAAAATATTGTTCTTATTGCTTACTGTAATTCCAGTTGGTAACACTATAAAATGTCATCCTTTTTATTAATCGTAAGTTTCCAGTGTGTAGTGTTTGTTGTAGTTTAGCAAGCATTAATCACAAAGCATTCCCGGAGTGTCCATTGGGAAAAAACAAAAAGGTGCTGGAATAGGATTCCCCGGTAATACACAGTAGCTAATTATTAATTTACACATATTTCACCGCATTGCTTTGCTGACACGAAAGGCTTTCATCCCTTGATATCGGTCAACTCGCGATTGCTTGCTACCTTCCTGTGCCGCCAACCTTGTGTACACCGAATGTTCAAATGGACAACGCATTTCACAAATGTTTGTGACATAAATGGCTTTGATTTGCTGTAGGCAAACAAGCCACAACAGCTTGTCAGCAACTAACATTAGATTAGTTGCGACCACTGAAAATTTTCATGGAAGGTAACAAAGGTATGACGAGCACCGACTCGAGCCCGATTCCAGCTCTATCATATATATGTATGAAAATTCAAATGAACATCCAAGACAAAAAATTGGATATTTTCCAATGCGCTCATAGTGTTACGAATAAGCGATTTGTACCATATTAATTAACCGCTCTTGCACGTGGACATTCTAGACCCATTGGGAAAGAAACCTTTGTTTGCCTTTTTAATGAACACTGCGCGTAATCGGGTTTCAATCAAATACGATGGTCACTGGACACGCAGCCTTACGTGCTTCGCAAAATCTAGGTAAATCTTAAGCACCACTTCGCATGTAACAAGATGGACAAAGCAAGCTCTTTTGCCCGCATTAATTAATATTTTAGCTGCCATTTTTCTGGTGTTCTGCATTTTCGTATGACTTAAAATACATTTGAAATATTCTAAGGGACAATAAAAGAAGTTTCCTAGGTAAGACGTCATTTAAATCGTGGAAATCATGTGCAGCCCCTATAATTAGAAAGGAGCCGAAGGCGGTCAAAAAAACCAGAAAATTGCTTCTAATTAGGGCAGGCGAAGGCCAAAATCACTTCTAATTAAGAAGAGGTGTAGACTTCCATAAAGGCTGCTCCATAATTTGTTAATATATTATTGTAATTGATTGTCACCAATTACTAAAGACAACTACCCAAACGCAGAAGGATCTGCGGCCACTGCCAGCATATAGGAGCTCTATCAATTACACAAATACGCGACGCGGCGCACAAGGGGTGGTAAACTAGACTTAGTTGCGTCGTGTTGTGTTGCGCTGTTACTTACTGATCGATATCGTGACACTGGCGTTCGCAGACCACACACCGAAAGTCAATGCCGTCCTCGTCGTCTGAATCCTGATCGCGATCTTTATTGTTGTTCACGGATTTACTGTGCTCTAGATCGTTGGAGGTGTTGAAATCGTCCTCAGCTGTGGTTCCGCTGTGCTGGGATCCTGAAAAAAACAGAGGAAAGCCGGGCATTAGTCATGAACGCATTATGTCATAAGCAGCATCTGCTAGATAGCGCCACAAGCCGCCACTCGCTTATCTATGGTCATATTTCATGCACAGCTCAATCCGAGGCACGATAGTCGGCCAAGAAATTAAAGAAATAATAAAAATCAAAAGTGGTATGTAATTAGCGTTAAGCGAAATCTAAATTTGCATAATTTGTCTTGGAGCCCGCGAAAAACCACTGGCTGACCAGAGGCCGGGCAGCGGTGCTGCATGTCAGCTGCCAGGCAATTCCATGTGTTTGAGTTATCATTATTCTGTAGAGAGACTAGACGGGCAATAGTTTTGGGCGGGCTAACTGGCTTCAGGGGAGTGAATGGCCTGACCTATTCGCATCGATAATTCCGCAAAAAGTTTATAACAACAACAACAACAGGTAAACGAGGTTATGATTGAGAGATTTGTCTTTAGGTTGCGGCATGAATCATATCCATTCCTAATATTCCGTGCTTTTCATTGTTTTGTCAGGGGAGAAAGGTACTCACCGTTCTGTTGAACTTGCTCTTGCATGGTGCAATGTGTGAGGAGAGAGCAGTGACGCTTTCGACTGCTAGAAGCAGAAACGATCGTAAGAATTACTGCCGAGTAAAAGGAGAACTTGTATTCAGATTTAAAAGGGTTAATTATGCTTCCAGTTAAATTTGTTGTGCACATTGGTATACTCATTTAATATGTATTTAGCATCCGCATATTTAACATATTTAAGGCTGATCCACATTCAGAGACTCAGGCATCATAAAGCCCAGACAATATGGGCAGGGCTTTCTCTGGTCCGGGAAATATCGATTCTGAATATCATAGACTAAAAACGTACGGAATGGATTTTGGCTATGCAATTTGAGCTGACATGACCAGCAAGTAAGACTTTACTCCGTCGCGTGCTGTGTGTAATCTATCCTATTTTATTCACAAAACCAAATGTAATGGCAGCTCTAATATTGGAAGTATAGGAAATGAGCTAGAAACGAACACCCGAAAATATTCCTTACATCAGTCTTAGAGGGGATCTATTTCTCTCCGCTCATTAAGAAATCGGATGCGTCTAGTTCGAGACAAACGCAAGTATACTTGGCTTCTGGATGTCCAAGGTAACATTTAGTCCAGGAATACTTGGGCCGGTTTTTGCCCGGTATGGAATAAAACCGATTCCCAATATCGTTAATTAAAAACGTGCAGAATGAAATTTGCTGTCCAATTTCAGCTGAAACTTTTCTAAAGGGGACCCAGTGGTCTAGAATTTTCAAATAATCGATTTTGTTTTTTTTTTTTCTATATTTTAAGAATATACTGTCAAATTTTTGTAAGGATATTGACAGTATTTCAGGTTCTACAGCCTTATTCGTAGGTAGCGAACGGTCGGTGAGTCCCCATACCTGAAACTTTAAACTCACTTATCTCGAAACTACTTTTTTTTTGCATGGTGCTGCGAAAAAAAAAACTATTCAGCCAAAATTATCTGAAACTTTGATATGTTTGACAGAACACCAGTGGTTATGGTGGGAACTAGAATCAAATTATTTCAAAAACTTCTTTTTTTACATTTAAAATTTGGTAAGCAAAAGGCCTGTTTTCAGAGTTTTGATTTCAAACGCGCTTCATTTTGTTAATTTTCAATATTCTTGTTTGTTCTAGTTCCGGTTATAGCTGCACTCATACTCATTAATAATTTTCTTGATTTTTACTTTTCAGATAAATAGAAGAGTCAAAGTAGGCCACACCACTCAGGTCCATTTTTTTGAGGGGGTCTTATTTAGCGCCATTGTTAAGATAATTAAATATTTTTTTAATTTACAAAAAAGTATGTTTTTGTATGCAGTACTATAATATATCTAAAAAGTTTCAATATCGTTGTTCATTATTTAAACCTTAAAAAAAATTCTAAAAATACCTCACATTTTCGGGCGCTAGACCACCGAGTCCCCTTAAATTTTAAAGCTTCAGACATCTATATTTATTTTATATTTTTAAATTTAAAATGGAGAGCAAAATCGATCTTGGGCTTGGTCTTACACTTTCTGATAGACCAAGACCCATACCATATTTGCGGTACCAAGACCAAAATCAAGATTCGATCTGCAATACCAGGACCAACTGCGAAATTCTTGCTGATTAAAGACTTCATGAAATTTAGGTCATTTTTTATAAAATTCTTTTCATCCATCAGTTTCCACTGAGGTTTCAATAATATTATTGAATATAATATTATTTATATTTATTATTAGAGTCATTCGGGGCAACTATGCACACTTTTGCCTTTCAAACCATACTATGTTTTAAATATTAAAGGTAAGGTAATAAAAACATATTCTTTGGATAGAGCATTAATTTGTCTATAAATGAAAATATAAAATTAAGCAAATCAAAAGTATTTCTTTTTGCAACAAACAATTAAAGAGAGAAATTCGGAATCCGTTCACTTGCACCGTATTGCGGGTAACCGTGCGCACCTCTATGGCGTAACGAAGCGCATTCCTTAGTGAAGCACATAAACAATTACAAAACATAGTTTTTTGTTTGCAACATTTCTTTGGAATGTTCTCACTGTTAATTCAGTCTTAATTATAATTACAAAGCTAATTTTGCTTAATTAAGGTTTTTGAAAAACAATTTTTGTTTTTTTCCGTCTTTCGTTAGTACCTACTACTTTTTAAAATTTGCTGCAGTTGTAACTCGAAGACAAATCATTCAATCGATTTGATTGTCATAGCAGCTTCCTTCACATATGTTTTTCCATACCATGAACCTCCAGTTTTCCGATCGTATAAAAAAAGTGTAATTTTGGCAGGCCAAAAATCATCAAATTTTCGCGCGAAATTTTAATTTTTTTTTTTTTTAAACTCCGCCATTTTGTTAAATTTCAATTTTTTTCGATCGAGGTTCATGGCACGGGCAATAATTTCTAGTTTAATAAATTTTTAGATTTTTTCGATTTCACGTACTATGAAGGTCGTTATCACTGGAGCAGTGGGGGCCTTTCTTTTTTGTGCCTTGGGAAATTGCGAATAACTCGCTGAATTTTAAATTTTTTGGTCCATCATCATTTATCATGTATTTAGTATATATCCACAAATATATCCTTAAAATATTAAAACATTCCATGCAGTAGTTGTCTTTAAAAAAAATTCCCAAAAATCATCTTTTTTTCAGGCTGTCACACTAGTGGTGTCCCTTAATCATATTTATCTCAATCTAACAGAAGATTACAAAGTTCAGTCTGATTAATCAACAACAACTATAAAAAATAAAACATGTTATAAACAAAGGAAATACTAAATTTTTCTTTTCATTAATTATATTAATCTTTGGTAATCAACTACCATTATCACCACAGTTCGTATTTAGTGAAACACTAAATCAAACCAAAATAATATTTCTTAAAAACTACAATATTGGAATATTTTTATTGCTAATTGTAAAATACAATTATTATATACAAAAGCGCGTCTTTCACCAGCAAATCAACTAAGTCATTATTCATTGTTTACTGAGATGCTCATATATATATATATACGCACGCGCACACTTACTCGCGCACACTTTCCACAATGTTGATACTGGTTTAGGCAACAAACATAACCTCAATATTATTTCTCACATATCTACAAGTATATGCTCATGATCAAAGAAAATATGACTTATCAGTATCGGATCCGAAACTTGGACGTGACAAGATTTGCCAAAATGCTAAAAATTACCAATGAAACTAGTAAATTTAATTAATTGCCAATAAAAAGATAACAAAACTTCACACGGCGCAGCGTCATGTCAAAAGTACTCCGGCGTCCTTGTTTCACTCAAATGAACCGCCCCTCCTCTACACTTCGTTTCGGAGATCTACGCGGAGTGCTCACTTACCCACTGCGCTCAGTTACCCCGAATGAAATTTAATTAATTTTAATCATACAACGGGCTTTTAAAAATAAAAATAACAAATATTTACTAAACATGTATAACATTTCCTCTGTTTATGCAAAAAGCTTAATAAATAATATCAAATAAGATAAACCTATATGGCAATATGCTTTAGATTTATTTTTCCATTAGAATTTTATTTCTATAAATAAGAATGTTCCTAAAGTCCGAGAATTTCATCCATTTGGTTTTCCCGAAAACAACATTCTCATCGGATTATAGAAAGGTCTAAACAAATTCTTCTAAAAACTTTTAAGGTTCGGTCTCAAAGTGAAAAGTCATAAATTGTCAAAAAAAATGTGTGAATTGCAAGACAGATCCAATAAGACTTAAAATTGCAATAATTTAAGGAATTTAATTTTGAATGCGTTGAATATGCAGAACAAACGTTGATCGAGACACTCCAAGGAATCGATTGGTATATCGAATTATGAAAAAACATACTATATTCCAATTTTTATGGTTACTTATTTAAGTACTCAGTAATTTATTAATATTAATATTAATAATTTAAAGGTGTAACGAATGGCTTAGGTAGAATACAATTTTTACCAGGGGTTGGAGAATAAAATACTTTTGTAAGTTCCAGTGTTAATGTCATTCTATTAGGTATACATATAATCGTTGGTGCATCTGTTAGTGATTGTGTAACTTCTGAACGACTTAACCGATTGATGTCATATTCCCATAATATGATATATTTGTTTTGTCGAGAAGGTGTTTCGTAGCTATGCTATATTGCGCTGATATATATGATATATTGCGCTGTAAATTTGAAGCGATTTTCATTGAAATTGGTACTTAGGGGTTTTGGGCTGACTTCAAATCCACTATTCAAATTTGAATTTCTACATTCAAGATGGTGGATCCAAAATGGCGAAAAAAATGTCTCAATTCAATCGGATTTTTATAAAAATCAATATTGTCATAATTTGCAAATCCAAGATGGCGAATTCGAAGTGGCGACAAACATTTCTCGATTTCATCGGATTTTAATGAAAATGAGTACCATGCTTATTTTGAGGGAACTGATTTTGAATACTAAGGACATTTTGAAATCCAAGATGGCGGACCTGAAATGGCGACCTAAATTGCGCGATTTCAACGAATTGTAATGAAAATTGGTACAATAATTATTTTAAGGAAATTAATTTCGAATATTATCAAAATTCGCAAATCCACGATGGCGGAACCAATATGGCGACGAAAATTTCTCGATTTTGAACGGATTTTAATCAAAATTAGTAAAATGATTGTTTTGAGGTCACTTATTGAATATTAATCAAAATGTAGAAATTCAAGATGGAGGACCCAATATGGCGACCAAAAATTCTGAAATTCAACTAATTCTTATGAAAATTAGAACAAAGTGGATTTCGAAGCCACTAATTTCGAATATAATTTTAAAAATTGTAAATTCAAGATGGGCGGTTCAAATATCCCGACCAAAATTTGTCGATTTCAATTAATACAATGATTGTTTTGAGGCCACTAATTTTGGATATTATGAACGTCCAAGATGACGGACCTAATATGGCGACCAACATTTTTTAAATACAACTGATTCTTATGAAATATAGTACAAAGTGAATTATGGAGCCAACAATTTCGAATTTACCATCTAAATCTGTAAATTCAAAATGGTGGATCCGAAATGGCGACTAAAATTTCTCAATTCCAACGGATTTTAATGAAAATAAATACGAAAGTTATTCCTTGATGTCCGATTTCGATTCCTTATCCTATATAAGTAGATCAAATCAAAAGTCCGTTTGTTGGTCAATTACGCCTAGACTCTTGCATCGATATTTTTCATTTGTCGTCCGAATGTAGTACATTTTACCACTTAATATATAAGCTACTTTTTATTCGGATAAAATTTAGAGTTTCAAAATGGCGGCGAAAATTTTAGACTAATTTACCAAGCATTGTAAGTAGACTCTTATTATCCAATCGAAAAATTACTTTTAGGTAGGTTATGCAGTGGCCACACTATAAATTCATGTGTTTTATTGTAAAGTGCTAAAATGTTTAATTTTAAAACGTTCACGTACTTAAATCACGATGTTAAATTTGTAAACATTTGTGAACGATTTAATTATCAAAACACATTCAAACGGACTATGGGACATTCTTGAAAAATATCTCGTCCACCGAAGTAGATTAAGCCCAAAAAGATCAGCGAGTGTTTCCATAGACACGCAAAGGAGGGATCGAAAGCGAATCCCTTCATTTGCCGGAATCAAACTTTCAGTGTGAATTATAAACGAAGGAAAATGTTGGTCAGTTAAAACATTAAAAACATTTTATTTGGATAAACATTTCTATTAAAATCTTTCAAACGTTTTATAATAAAACATTTCAATGTTTAAAATAAGTAAAAAAAAAAGCTTATGCTGTTTTTATTTAAAATGGTTCATCAAATAAAACATTTGAGTGTTTTAAAATAAAACGCTAACATGTTTTGAATTAATACACTAGTGCAGTACAGTGCATCTGAAAGATTAGATAAACTTTTAAACAATCGCTGGCACTCATTAATAAAATTCCTTAATATCACTGAAAATTCTAAATTTCGTTTGCAGTCTGCCCAGGGGTTTTTGATGATCATCAGTGAGTTACGACACCAATGTTTTTTGCATATTAATCTTAATACATGCCATATAATCGTTGGTGCGTCGGTTAATGATCGTGTAACTTCTGAACGACTTAACCTATTGAGGTCATATTACCACAATAGCAAGAACATGATCAAATATTGGTCGACGTACACGGCGTAATCGAAATACACCGGAAAAGGCAGAACAACGTCTGCTGGACCAGCTAGTAAACATATAAACAACAAGTGATTCCGATAAGGCAAGAAAAAGAAGAAAACAAGTTTAGGTTTCTTTAGTAGGTTAGGCAATATAATGTGTCGTACTTAGTGGGAACTTGGAGCGTTTTCCTTTATGCTCGAGTCAATCACACACACCTTTCACGTCACATTAGACAATTTTACGACTACATCTTTCCACTTTATATGTCCTATCGGGGTTCACACTTATTAAATCATTTACCCCAATATATATAAAATACCCAATTTTTTTACTTCGTGGCATCAATATAGATTCTGATATGTGTGCACTTAATTCTTTAGAAGTAACAGGAAAACGCAGAGAAAATAATTAATTTAAACTATTTTATAAAAATGAATCTAAACTAATATTTAAATTGAAATGATTTCTGATTAAAAGTTAACAAATGTATTCTTGTGAAATCGATATATATTTTATTTATCTATCCAATTTTTTTTCCAAGTTTTATGCTAATATTCGCTTGCAACAATCCCTAAAACCTGTGCGCCATTTTCATCTTGATCTTGGTATCACTAAAATAAAATAAAAACAAAACAAAAAAATATTTATATATACTTATATAAAATATATATATTATTTGTTATTAAAATTGTTTAACAAAATAATTGGGGCCGAGCGTAAACCTTGATATAGGGTTTTACCTAATCATCGAGACCAAAGGAATGCAAAAAGTTTCATGCCAATCGCATGACGGTCACTTTATATTTAGAGGTTTAAAGCAAATTGCAGTGGACTATTACAGCTTAAGAAATTGTTGATCGTACAGATATATAAGACTTCTCTAGGTTGATCTTTAGTAGCTTCAAAAATCAAAACATAGCATGATCATTATCAGTATAAGTTTGCTATGAAAACTAAATGTTCGCATTTCTTGAATTTAATCAAACAGCGAGATATCTAAATATTTATTTATATTCTCACGTAATACACCCATACAATGTTATTTCTACGAACTTTACTACTTTGAATTATTGAAGAAAATGTTAACCTTCGTTTAATTTGGCAATTAAAATTCTTCGATTTAATTAACATTTTCTAAAAAGATAAACTCGAATAAGGCTTTTTACGATCATCTTAAAAAAAAAAACTAAGTCCAGTGAAGCGTACTACGAAGACCTTAGATCTTAAACGCTTCAACTGTAGAAAAGGTCACAGATTGTCTCAAGCACAATTTTTGCACCTGAATGTTTGGCATTAATTGGCAAGTACGAACAGTTTTCGAGGTCTGCAGTGTTTTATGTTTGGGTAATACAGCAACTGTTTCTGCAAAGAAAATCTTGCAAAACCCAAGTGCACCAACGGCGGCTCTTTCTTCGAAATTATTTACGCTTTTTCATTGCGCCTAAGTCACAGTTATAATTGCAAAACTGATCAATTGGAAACGACTCTGAGAAATTTACCTGTTTGCGCATTAAGTTACTACGGTCACTCTAAAGTATTTGAAATTCGTAAAATACACTTCTCTAAAAGCTTGTGACACAAAAGCTGACACATCAAAAGTTGAATCGAAAACGTGAGGCATGCATAATGTACTTGATCAAAATAAAATAAAATAAAACAGAATACACTTTGCACTAGGATAATCCACCAGCGATATAACAAAGAATTCTCGGCACCGGAAGAACATCCGAACTCTTCCTTAACTGGAAAACTAGTGAATCAAGTGGCCATCAAAAGTCAAGAGTCCTCGGGCAGACATCGGCAATGGGTGATTATAACGATAAATGATACAAAAAGAAGTTCAAATAATTACATACAACCCCCACCCAATGTGGTGCCTATTCGGTGGGCACATAACCCATAAAACACCTGAATTCAATCAAGGGACATTACTACTCACCTCATACGCAAGGTGAGTTGTATGCCATCGCTTTACATTAAAAGACAGCTACTATGTCGGTTAGTTTTACCTTTTACCCTCGAACGCCGCGCAATGCAAGGGGTCAAATTCGTGGATGGACATATGCTACCCTCGCGGTCAAAATGTCAGTTCCGCTGGACTGATTTTCCCGGGATTCAGAGTCATATCGCACCTCGCATGCTACACTCTCGTATCTCCAAACAGGTGCTTGGCAGTTGTGCAAGGGCTAGGGAACTTCTTAAATCTTGTGGCTGCATGGATCAAAGACTACTTGAAGGCGTTCTAATTTTCCCAATTCTTTCATAATTGACATGAATCACAGAATTCCATTTACTTTGAAAATAAAATACCTTAGTAGACATTATTTGATAGGTTAAACTCCGGAGAATTAATTTATCTAAATACTATATCTGTACTATGCAACACCTGAGAGTTCAAATACCTAATATGCTAATCTGTACATTCATGCTTGCTTTGTTTCAATCACAGACATATCTTATTTTGTCATTAATGGTTGTAGCATCTCAGAAAACCAATTTTCTACATTATTTTCTGAATGTATGTTTGTTCACGAATTTCTTGGAAATTACTTGAATGATGTTGACTGATTAAACTTTTTGCCTTTGGCTTAAAGTTGTTCAATTTTTGCAATGGAAATTTATTAAAAATTTGAATTTTAATTTTAATAAATTAATTTAACCGATTTGAAAATAGCTGAAGTTTGATGAAAGAAAATTCAGAAAGAGAAATACGGAAGGTGCAGAGAAGAATAAATAGCCGACGGTTACATCCTATAATTGTGCAAATAGTAACGATCTTAACTTACAATATAAGTTCATTTAAAATATTTTATCGGTTTTTTTAAACCAACACTGATGCGTGCAAAATATGAGGGGTATATATGGTCAAACGTTAAATTCAAAAGTTTTTTCTGTTCCGAGTAATATACACATATACACGCCGCGACATGTGATTATCCTCACCCCAGTTTTCTTTATGTCCTCCCTTATGTGTGGGTGCCTAAGTCAGGTACCTGTATAGTGGAATCACTTAAGTAATTTCTTAGAAAAATGATCATAAACCTTTATAATCCCTGTGTGGTGTGCCATAAAAAAGTTTTTAAGGTAATCATAATAATTAAAATGAGCCAGAATCGAAATTACAAAACAGAGTTAAATATTAAGTCCTTATAAAAGCATATTAAGTAATACTTAGTGAATACCGAAAAAATCTTGGGACTTAACAATATTATTATTGATTTCGTTTAAACTGACAAGGGGACCCAAATAATGAGACCGCTTACATAAAATCCAATAGCCTAAACATCATGGAAATCTTCCCTTTAAAATATGTCATTTAGGTGCTACGGACAGTTTTATGTGTAAGGATACTTTTTTCATTTAAGCCATAATTTTCTTTGCACACACCATGTGAACCTTCTCAGGACTGAAAACTCTTTTTCCGTTCCAATGAGCCTTAAACCACATCTCCCATTACGAGTTTCAAATTGTCAAATTTTAAAAACTGAAAACAATGTCCGTAATTTAATAAATAAAAATAATAAAAATACATTAAACATCTTCTGTTACTATTTCAATATTAAATACTATGGTTTTACCAAATGTCTGAATCCGACGCGAAAACCTGATTGATAGTAAACTAAGTAATGCAGGCAATCAGTTTGTTTTATTTCTTAATATTGAATTAACGCATTAATGCGCAAAACGAGGATTTTGTGCACGCAAGTTCAATTGTACGATTCGAATAGCAAATTTGGGCGAATTTCCTCCAAATTCGTATATAAGGGGTTTCTGGGGGTGCTCTTTCAGAATCTGGCATTTGTTTTGCATAAAAACTTCAAAAACCCTATTATTTTTTGGTTTTTTTCAAAAAAGTGCCGATTTTTTTTGGTCATTTTTCGTCTCAAAGTCGATTATATTGTCGATGCTGCTATTGAATGATCATATAACTAGTTTTTTGATTCTTAAACGAAGTTTAGTTTAGACTTTCTCTTTCAAACCAAGCAAACGTTAAAATGAAAAATTTAATTATATTAAAAAGTATAAGCTTGTTATTGTAAAATTACATAACTTTAGAAATATTAAGAAGCAGAAGAATATTCGCACAAAACGGCATCAAACAAAAAAAGTCAAATCTGAAAGGAAAAATTAAATATGGGGAATCCGTCAACATCAAATCCATTGGCCACGTGTCGTATCAAGGCTTTATTCTAGTCCTGCTCCTAATTCGATGTCATTTAGACAAATCATCATTTAATAAATACGAAAACATGCGCAACCCCTCCGCATAGGGCAAGAAGCTTGACTTTAATAAAAGGGGTAGACGGACAGTATCATTGCCGTCGCCCGTTGGCATCACGGAAAATATGCAGCGGGCTTCCCCATGAGCATGCGGTGCGGGTAACACAAATAATGAGGAAAAATCCATCTGCGCCGAAGGGATGACACACAGTCAGAGCATCGGTTTTTGAACAAAACACAGAAGTCCCCAAAGAGGAGATTTTACATTGTACAATTCCATTAAAAGGAACTAAAGACCTTGTGCATGTGCATCGTGAAAGGGTTAAATGTCGAAAATTGAGACGTAATCGTTGTGCGAGTGCGTAGAATGATGAATTGACGATCGTCTCTTTCCCGAGAACACTCGATTAGAGCAGCATCTTCCAAGTGATTGATGAATTGTTCACCGGGGTTATGCACATCCGAAAAGAATAGGACTTTTTAAAACCTTTCATCGCTCACAGCTCCATCCCGCACGTACGCGACAGGCATACGGCGCGGCGGCCTGAAGCAACCTGAAACCACAAAATTAATACTAAAAATTTGGTCAGTCTTGAGTTATAGGATTGAGTTTTGTCGAGTCGAAAGGCCTCGCAGGCCGCCGATTTCGGTCGTTAATGGCTCCGTTAAGGATCAACAGAAGTCGAGCAGGAACGTAAGTCACGAACCAAATGAGAATTTATGGTAGCACAGGGCCACCGTTGGTAATGATTGGCATCCGGTTGAAAGCTAAAGACTGTGTTTGACATGAACTGACCGTTGGCCAGCGGTCGGCAACTGATAGCGATGAAGTTATGATGCCGATAATATTGACCAGCAGCCAAAAGCAAATAAAGCGCGAATCGAGGACGCAAGGAGCTGCCGTGAGAAATTTCACATTCGTCTAAGCCGTTATTGTACGGTAGATGACACAATTACGCCATATGGCCTAAGAATGTTCAAGATCCGTGACGACGAGTAAAGTAAAGAACTCACATTTCAACGCAACATAACTGATGGTTGAAGTTTAACGGTAAGTCACACGAAAGTTGACCTAAGGGAGCACGCTAAACAGGTGCTAAGGTCTTGCATCTTCTGAATTATTTATAACACGTGGGAATTGAAATGTTCGTTAAGAAATTAACTTCAGCACTGGAAAGTATTTTCCTTGTATTTGCATATTGAAATAGGAAAGCAAATTTGGAAAACGAAATATATGGTAGGTACAAATTTTTCCCCTTTATTTAATTGATAATATAAATAAACTGATGGTCATTGGTGAACAGTATCATTTATTTTTATTTCCTACTTTAGTTTTTGATGCAACATAATGAGCAGTAAGGACTACTATGAGGATAGGAGCAATATTAGCTAAAATTGGAATACAAGTTCAAGTTCTGCAGAAAAATGAGTAGAGATGGTCAAAATTGTATGGATCTTGAAATCACATTTACAACAGTGGCAACAAAGTGGTGTCAATCGAAAAATAATAATAATAATAATAATTATATATGTGGACTTACTCCTACTAGCGTAAGGTAGGTAGTACGACAGGATTTTTTTTTTTTTCGTTTTTTAGAGCTTTAACCAGTTAACTGTGGTGTCCTCATCGAGCCATGACGAGTATATTTGTCAATCACAGAATAAGTTGCGCTGGTAAGATAAGGCCATGCACAAAAACCTCTCCTCAGATCGTGATAATTCTATGAATTTTTGAATGATTCGTGGGATAGTCAGTATCGTTTGCTTATTTTTGGTAAACAAATTGATTGAATTCTTGGAGCACTAAACCGAGGGAGACAATTTCCAAGAAAATGTTGTGCCTGTCAGTTCACATGCTTTGTATTTGGAATGGTTTTTTGTTGACATTCATGCAATTAGCCCCTTTCTCTGCCCGACAGCTTCCAATTCTTTTCTAAAAAATCTAAAAATCTAAATTATTTTCAGACTGACAAGAGTTCTTGTAGTTTCATATTCTTTGGTTAACATCTAAAAAACACATCTATATTAAAAAACACAAAAATAAATTCATTATGCGAACTGGTAAACTTTTTCCACCAGTGCATACCGCGACGCATGAGATCATCTTAAACTGTTTATATTTTCTACTTGTTTGTTTTATTCCGGCATAGCCTCAAAATATTCTAAACATCTTTAAATTTGAGAATATGTTTTGTTTTTCTCAAAAATTGCAATTTAAATAGCCAATGGTCACTGATTTATACGCATGACGAGTATACTCGTCAATCACAGTTAACTGGTTAAACGAATTATATTATTTCTGCTACATAAAATGAACTATTCAGTCTTATTTGACAAAACATTATATAGGAGATCTTGCAATATAAAATATCCACGTATATTATTTTAATAGACTAGCAAAACTTTAATTTTACATAGAATTAATGCCGTGTATATGAATGCGAGATACAAAGTAACCCTTATAAACTAATGTTTCTCTTATTAATAGTTATCGATTAAATTTATATTCATTATTTGACCATACAAATTTATTTTAAATGTATCAAAAAGTTTTATTGGAATTAAGCTGTGTTTATTCATTTATTATTTATTTTGGGTTATCTTTATTATAAGTAGTCAGCCTTTTACAAATTGTAAATAAATAAAACTATTTGGGAGGGCGTTGGAAGGTTTCCTCACTTTTAACATCTATAATACCTTGTCATGTTAGAGGTTTAGAGCTCTGAGAGATCTCTGAGCGAACTACTTCACGCAAAGGTTTCATAACTCCCAAATAATACTCTTTGCTAACTGTCTCACCTTGCGGTAAGAATTCATGATGCACAACACCTTTGTAATCCATTAAAACCGTGAGCATCACCTTCCTGTTCGACTGAAAACGACGTGGGTTTTTCGGTCTTGGCCCATTCGGTGAACGCGATTCATTCGCTTGATGCCTGGATTGCGTGTCATACGCATAAACCCACGTCTCGTCTTCAATAATTATGCGTTGGATGTTGGATCAGATATAGCCATCAAAATCGTGTCTTTCGCGACATTAACTCAGTACATTTTTTGCATGAAATTAAGTTCTTTCGGTATCCGCTTTTGCAGCGATACGTCTGAAGCCCAAATCATTAACCAAAATCCTTTGAACGGATCCGTAAGTCATGCTTATGTATTCCAGCTGTCTAATGGTCTATTTGTGGTTTTTGGCAATCCTTTCTTTGATTTTATAGATGTTTACGTCGTTTTTCGATGTAGGAGGCCTGCCACTGCGCTCATCATCCTCGACGGACTGACGTCCACCTCTGATGCGTTCGTGCCACACATAAACGTTTGTTTTTGATAGAGTATTGTTGCCGAAATACTTCTGCAACATCTCCAAGGTCTTCGAATTGTTGAATCTGTTTTTAACGTTGATGCAAAGTCAATTCCATTTTAAAACTCGTCAAAATCGAAAACACGCACAGAGGCAGATGTATTCAAGACGGCATCACATCACTTTCACAAATATGTAGCTATAAAGCTGCAATTTGGTGGGAAAAAGAAGTTGTCAAAATTTCAGGAGGGGAAAATTGAATTGATTCAGCTAATTTTCTGAGAATTTTGAAGGCTTTGCAAGCGACCTAGCCCGGCAGACTGTTAATTCCATGTTTAGACATATATGAACTACCAGATTACAAAGTTTCAGCATATATAAACTAAGTTGAGCTCTTAAACTAAAAGACTCTCCTGCAACACATTACGATTGCAACAATAGTAGCCTTTTTGTTAATTCAAATAATTTAAAAACGTTAATATCTTTTATTTTTATTTAATCTTTGATAAAAGGATAAAACAAAAAATAAACTATCGTCCTAGATTTTTTCCTATTTCACAAATCAGTTCATTTTTATTAAATTTAAATATTAAATCCATTCCCCTTGTATAAGTAAAAAAATATTAGCGCCGTTAGCAAGGAATCGGTTAATCTAATCCTTTTTAAATCCGCACTCAGCCCGCTCTGAAAAAAAAAAAACTGGCACTATTTTTTACTACTATACACAACTGCTCTCTTAATCGATTAAAGTTACGATAAATGACGTACCGAAATTAAAAAAAGAAAAGCAAAAAAAAGTTATTACCATTGAAGCACGGGCCAAACTTGGCAGCAGCGAAAGATTAACATTATCCACGAGGGCCACTGATGAGCACCGACATGGATCCCTTATGCATTCTGAATCGCGGGGTGCGATCTTGCGCACGCCAGGAGAGATTGTTTCTGCTCACACATGCAATTGACGGATAATTGGAATGTGTCCTGATATTGTGTAATCCTCCAAGCTGGCTATCATCACCATCGCCAGCCTAAGGACAGATATTCATCACCCCATCCACTGATATGATAGGACATAGGGGTGCATTCGTGATGATGTCTGTGACGCGAGATACGACTTAGGCAACCATCGTGGCCGATCACAGACTTTTTGTGCTCCTGGACCTGCGTGCGCACGTTTAATTCCTTGCTGGGAAAGTTGGCGTGATAAATTGAGCGAAAACCCATGGGCTGAGGTCTGTGTCAATTAAGCCACACTCGTAGGGTGACCTTTATTGGGCAACGTTAACACAGTCAATGAAGATATCATCCCGGGTGTTTGCCTTTTTGATTTCTGATTGTTGTTTGGCTGTGGAATTACTTTGAGGCTTATTTCACTGAAGCAAAAGCGGCCCAGTCTGCAAAGGATTTGAGGTTTCGACTGGCACCTCATGTTCGTATCACTTTGTATAAACATTAATTTACTGCAGATGGGAATATTCACGTATGGTCAATTTAATGCCGATCCGCTGTTATCAGATTCAATCAGGGAGAACTAATACAACGCTGAATTTCCCTTTGTTTATATTATCAAAGGTTCGAATTATCTCCATATGGAGGTCTTGTCCATATACGATTTATGGAGGTCTTGTCCATATACGAATTACCATTAGTCTTTTAAGCTTTTCCTGAATTGTGTAAAAAAGAATGCTGACTTCAGACCCAGCAGAGGAGGTCACATATTAGATATTGTTTTCCAATATAGACCACAACATTTCTACTTTAATTTTTGATAAAGATATCGGAAATATTATGTGATCACATTTACTGCTTATATAAAAGACGATTTTCAGCAAATTTTAAGATTTTAATATTCTGTATAACTATTAAACGTATATCAAATCTATATTTTAGAAAATACTGAAGAAGTGATCAAAAATATTTGACATTTATCTTTTTTACCTGCCATTGCAACAGACGACGATAATTGTCAATTGTAGATAGGGTAGAGGTCTCATCATCAGACCGTTTTTAAGTTAATTTCTATCGCTTGGTTTTAATGAAATGTTTTTGGAAAAAAATAACAAATAGTGTGCTGCAGGTACCCCAATCGGGTACTTCCGACAATTACTACTTTCCTATTGCACAATTACAATTGCTACTATTCCTAATTGGTATCTATAATCATTTTCATTGTCGCCATTACCAAAATTAATAACAGAAATGTGGACTATACTTTTCTTCTTTTGTGCATTGATTCGACTTATTGTTACTACAATAACTACAACTGCTCATTTAATGCCATGCTTTTTGGATAACGAAGAGAATGTCACTACAATCTAATGTAGAATTATAAGTCAACCAAAAAAGTTGGAGTTTTTCCTATTTCGCAGTGAAATTTTGAAAAACTGTGTTCAACGGAAGATTCTCGCTAACAAATAAAGTGCTTACATTATGGCTGTGAAATCATTAAGAGTAAAAATGTTTAATTATCTGAGAATATCGAAATTTCCACTCTTGCATATTTATTAATCCACAAGTAAAAGCACATGGAAACACACTTTATTTTATTTGTTAATAATGTATTTGCCGTCCGTTAGCCTTTACTATTTAAGATATTACTTTGTTCATACTAATAACTTTTTTTAAGAATTGGGTATCCAATTTGCCTCATTCTTTAACAATAGCGTGTTAGCTCTCCAACTGTGCTAAATTGGTAATGGTCAGCGTAAATGCACTGAACCGAAATTTCCCAAATACTCTCCATAGAATTCGATTAAAACCATGTCATCGTTCCTCTACTATCAGAGAATATCAGTGTTTCCCGCTGGAATGTCAACATTTGGAAGATTTTTCATAAAATGATGAACTAAACTATTTCGGAGAGCAGTGATGAAGTTGTCACTATTCATACGAGCAATTCAATGGGTCTGTCTGTCGAAATTATGGCAAAAAATCTATCTTAGTTCTTTTTAAAGATGACACCATTATCTATTGAATCCATCTGGATTATCAAGATTATTGTATCTGCAAAAAATAAACTGACCTCAAATTTCCATTGGAAAACATCAACGTACTAATTTTATTAAATTCCCAAACGAGCTCCAATCAGTACCAAATTAGTGTTTATGTGGTAGTAAATATTAGTTTTCGTCATATGAAATATTCACAACCACTTTTTCATAAAATTCTATATAACTTTTAAATCAAAAAATATCAAAACAAGCTTTAGAAAATTGTACAGCAACCATTAGTAATCTACAAGCTGTGTAACTGACAGTGGTAAATTTCTATCATCAATGACGGTTACGATTTTTATAATGATTTTAAGATGGTAACTTTGAAAACGTCGTAGGTGTCCAGTTGTTGGATGGTGCCATTTCTACCCTACTTCGTTGCATAAGAAAGTCTAACATTGCCGACCTGCTATTACACAGGTCAACAAAATTAAACTTTTTTTTTGATTCTGAGTTATGAATGCTATTTTCTTATTGCTTGTGTCCAAAAGGAAGGCAAAAGTGTCATAATTTTGTTAAAACTTTGCTTTTGTGAAGGAAAATTTGACATTCGTTTGAATAGTTTGAACCTCAATTACAACTAAATGCGTTGTGCGATATTTCTGATTTTTTGAAAAAAGTACGTTATACTAGAGAAAACAGTATAGGTACATTTTTGTATTGGGTTCCAAAGTGGTGAATTAAATATGGCGTCCGAACATTTGCAATTTTATGGGGTTTTTATCAAAATGAATCAAAGAGGTTTTAGGGTCGCTGAAACTTAATCTGTTAACAAAATATATATTAAAGATGGAGCATCTAATATAGCAACCGAAAATTTAAAAAATGTCCGCCCCCAACAGATTTACAAGGAAATGAAAACATAACAATTTTGATGATTGGGCATTTTAAATTTGCTGTCCTGGGCACAAAAGCAAATTTTTTTAAAAATCATGTTGATTTTCTTCAATTGTGAGACGAAAGCAATGAGAAATGACTGCATATTAATCAGAATCAAAAATCGTGTCGACTTGTGTTATTAGTCGTTTGCTTTTTTGGAAATTTTCAAGAAATTTTTTACTCAAAATTCAGGTTCTAAGTTGATTTTTTCTACTATCAAATATGAAATTTTTTGCGAATAAATACCACACCGAATATTTATTGAAACCAATTTTCGTGCCAGTATTTCGTAATTTGAAAATGGCCAAATGGTATTTTAAAACATTAATTATTTTTAAGTATATTTTAGTTTTTGAACGAAATAGCGAAATTCGTAAGCTTAAAACAAGTGTTTTTTTTTATATCGTTTTCTAAAGTGAAAAGAACGGTTGCTTTTTATAAAATTCAGATATGTTTGAAAGTTCTGCTCTTTCTAATTGCCTGAAAGTATTTTAATTAAATTCATTCAAGTTACCAGACGACTTCAAGTAAAAATTGGGTATACCTTCAAAATCTTACTTGTGTATTTAAATTGTTAAATATAATCAAGATGCCAGAGGAGCAACTTAGGGATTTATTTAATATTTTCGAAGACTTTGTAATATGTTTTTTATTTTTAAAAAAAAATTTCAACAACTTCTTCTTTTATCTGAATCGAAACGTAAACGCAAATGACAGTTTACACAGATTACAAATTTACTCGGTTTCGCAGCGTGAGTAAAATCTGGTAAAATTGGGTAAAGGAGAAGTACTGTCAAGAGCTCAATTTTTCCCTTCCGTTAGGTTAATAGACGATTTAAATTATAAATTTTTACCCATGAGTAAAAACTTTAGAGTTTACAGGCAGACCTATAATAAGAATCAGTTTAATGAAAATGTCATGTATTCACAATTACTCTAGGCAGTTTAACTAATGATTATAAAATAACATTTTCGAACGCAACTCATATTCCATAGAAACTACTATTTACTATCAACAAGGTAATTTCAAGCCTGTCTGCTTGAACTAAATGTAAAGTATTCAATGGAATAATTGGGGGTAAAATACACCCACCATTCTTTATGTACTTACCACTTTCGCGGTCACTCCTGTCTTCCATAGACGATCCATTGCTGAATATATCTCTCAGCTGCAAAGGAACTTTGAGACCGGTCACGAGTTCCATTCCCGCTGGGACATCCCTGCTCACCTCATACCACAGCTGTGGGCATTAATAGAAAGGGTTCTAAAACGTTCAGCTAACTAAAGTATTTCGAGAAGGCAACTTACATATCCTGCCACCAAAAAGTGGTTGAGGTTCGCATCGTTCGTATTTTGCACAGTCCGAATTTTTTTTAGCCAGCTCCCAATTTCAGGCACGGGTTCCAGCCAGCCGCGAACGTTCGAACCAGCCACAACCTGAAAACAAACAAAACGCACGTTTGAAGTGAAATATTGCCAATGGGCGCCATCTATCATATTTTGGCGTAAACATGGTTTGTGTACTGGGTGGGAATCGAAGTGATTATAACAGTTCCGCAGTCGCAAATTGTTATACATTCTGTTGTCTTTACTACCGAAATTATTACGACAAATTCCGGAATTTACTCCGTTTTTATTTGAAGAATCCTCATTTGGTGTTGCACTAATTGATTCATAATCGTATTCCACTTCTTTTAAGTTTTTAATTAAATTAATTCCAAGCCAAATAATCGCAGCCTTCGATGAATTAAACAGTGGCAAAAACTACTGGCACACCCGTGTGGTTTCTTGCCAACTCCACGTTGTGCGATTTGGTTTTTTTTGCAGCTCGGGTTGTGATTTTACATTCTGTATTTTTTTTCTTCATTAATATGGAATTATTATTATTAAAATATATTATTTCGATAACAGACAACACTTCATACAACAACAAAATCTTAATAATAACGCCGGAATCTAGGGTTCATACAACTATGATATTATTACGTAGTTGAGCATAATGTGCAATTAAGATGAGTATTTCAGTGTTTGGGAAAAATTAGTTCTGTGACAAACCTATTAATTAATATGGTAAATTTAGGCAGGCTTTGTGGGTATACTGAGAAAAGAGTTTGGCTGAGTTAAATAAATATATATTTATTTGGACTAAAAATTTAGTATTTATTAATAAATTTAATAAATGTTATATCCACTGTATATTTGAATTCCATGTAATGAATGCTTGAAATAAAAAAGCCATTTATTTGAGGGCTTTATTTATTATAAATAAATCTTATACTTCAGAAAATATTGAAATCTTATATACTTTATTGAAGTAAATAAATTGTGAAATATAATAATCCCTATTATTTCAGGAAAATACAATTATTTGCTATGAAATTCATTGAAGAGTTATAATTATACAATGAACATATTCTTTTATTTATGAATTTATTTATAGTTAACATGCCATACTTGTCAATAAATTGTTAACGTTTTTATTATGAACAAATCATATTTCTAGATAATATAAATCTTAAGACTGAATATCAAATTAACTAATCTCAAAATTAATTAATAAATTTTTTTTTTTTTTTAATAAAAATTATGGAAATTTTCAAATGTAAGTAGTTAAATAGTTGTAAAATAATTTTTATTTATATTTACATACATAAAATGTCATTTACTATTAATAAATTGCATTCCATTTTTTCATAAAAAACAAATACAACTTATCATAAGTAAATATGTTATTTGAATATTACATGCAGAAACCAAATAGTAGTATGTGTTAGATGTCAATAAGAATAAATTCAGCTAACTTGGTATTTGGTTAATCTGTATACAGGGCGTCCGGTAAGTAGTAGGATGGTAGCTTGGGTCGTGACCTACCAGAATATCAAAATATGACCTTAGTGAAAACCTTACCGTTTTCAAGATATTTGGGTTTTTATGAAAAATTAAATTTCAGATTATTGACTAGTTGGTGCACATAAAAAGACATGTTCTCATTTTTTTTGCTAAAATATTCTAGATAAGTTGCCCTACCTGGTAAGCATGTCATTTTTTATTACTAACACAAGACCGTCGAGAACAAAAATAATCAAAATTTTTTTTTTGCTGTTCAAAATTATTTGACTCTACTTTAACCTTAACTGGTGAAAAAAAAATGTACTAGGCAGCGATGGGAAAGCAATTAAAAAAATTGCTTAATTAATGCAGATTTCAGAATCACCCATTTTATTCATGAATAACAAGATATTGCCATGTTCATTTTAAATCAAATTTAATTTTTCATAAAAACCCAAATATCTCGAAAACGGTGAGGTTTTCATTAAGGTCATATTTGGATATTCTGGTAGGTCATGACCCAAGCTACCATCCCCTTAATTTTGGCGCACTATTTCCCGGACACCCTGTATAGTAAACATATCAAGTTTCAAAGAATAACGATACCACAGAATGCATTTGTGTTGAAAACGATCAACACTTTAACTAATGTGATAAATGTTTGAGATAATATAATTAGCATTCTCTCAAACATCACTTTATTAATAGTTAATATACTGGATTTCTAAGAATCAATAAATCCGAGCGACGCGTCTTTGTTTCTTATGCCACCGTACATATCATTTCTTTTGTGAACGTCGAACGATAAACACGTGTTATACTTTTATTTGTGCAATGGAAGAAGTTTTGATTCAAGTAGAATTAACTGATCTTCAATCAGTTTTACAAGGTAAGTACATTCAATTATGTATAATATTCGATTTCTTTTTATGGTATTTATGTAGAAATTACTTTAAAGTTAAATATTTTACTGCATTCTCTGTTAAACTGTGTACATAAAAACAGAAATCTCAACATCATTGGAATCTTTTCGTTTAACTCAAGTTTTTGTTTAACATGCATGTGTTTTTTTTTTAAAGAAAATTATCTATTTCTCATCCTAATTTTTATTTGTTTTTTTATTCACTAACACTATTAACTTGGTGTATATCATCAGAAAATGGTATTATCGATTTAGAAATTCTGGGCGAGCTTATTAGTCGTCCAGATGATACTAGGGTCGTTATAATGAATGTGAACGGTTGAAGCTTTAAAAGAAATATCGACAATACGTATGTGACATTTTCATTCCGTTTTATTTACTACATCATTAATTAATCATTATCTTATTTAATAATATTCCTTTCACGTTCACTTTACTTTCTATTCAAACTGTAAGATGACTAATCTTATTTTTTTAAAATTATGTCGCTTCATTTTTTTCTCAGCTGACAGATTTATTGAATTCAAATAAGATTTGTTCATAGTTAACATATCATATTAAATTTAAATA
This sequence comes from Dysmachus trigonus, assembly GCA_949715965.1. NCBI lineage: Eukaryota > Metazoa > Arthropoda > Insecta > Diptera > Asilidae > Dysmachus > Dysmachus trigonus. The sequence continues at coordinate 30,196,300 of OX454321.1, read as the reverse complement.
TGACATGTTAAAGGTAAACATGATATATTAACTATAAATACATTTTTATTCTACTAATTTATATAGCACCTTTTTAGTGATATGATTTTTTTTCTATTAATATAGGTAAAAGCAAATAAGGAGATCCTTGAACTAGATATTCCAGTAATTGAAGCAAGTGGATTGGTAAATTCTTTACCGTTTCAATTGAATGAAGAATGATCGATATACAGCCTCGACCATCAGAAAACAATGCATTGAATTCTATTTCAAGTTTAAATGATCCAACAACCGTGCAGCAAAATACAGCTCAAACTACGTTCATGTTAAAAATAAATTACTTAAGATAGATAATAATTTTTATGTAAGACATTTAAAAATTCATGTGACAGCAAACGGCCAAAAAATTATAAATCGTAGAGATTTACAATAAAGGAATATTTTATTTAATAATTTTGTTGTTTAATTATTTCTCATGTATATATATTTCCACTACTTATATAAATAAAATAAAATAAAAGTGCATTGAATTAATTCTTAATTTACTACGAAAAGTTCGAATATTTTGTTAATTATAAAGAGAACTTATTTAAAGTAAAAATTCATTTACTTGAAATATCGTCCAATTTTTCTAACTAGCGTAAAAATTCTATACTAATGAATATATTTTTACACAGAATATGTAATTACTTTTTCAATTATTTTAAATAATTTATCCAAATACTGTATCTTTTCAAATGATTCTCACAATTATTGTTTATAAAAATTTATTTTATTGTTCCAAATTATGTAATTTTCATTCAAATTACTACTCATCTTTGTATAATTCTCTACAACATTGAATTAATACGATTTTAATTTAATACAACGAAATGGTTTGTTTGTTCTTAATAAATGAAGGTTTGATGCAAACAAATTCATCAAATATGCGGCTTATTAACAATAACTAAATATTTATTTCGCCATTACCAACTATATCATTTGTTAACTATATATAAATCTTATTAATTATAAATAATCTCTTTTCTCAGTGTATGAGATGTAGTCGTTTAAGGTTAGCGAATAAATATAAACGTGGCTTGATATAATTTTTCCTGCTACTAGAAGTAGTGTTTTATTAGAAAAAACAACGTATTAAGTAATATGCTGAATTATTGGTAGATGTGGAATGCCTCTCCTACATAATTGTATTAAGATATTTGGTATTTTTAGTGAAAACAAATAATTGGCTGTCATTGCTGAGCGGTTGAAGTAAAAACAAAATTAAGAAAACGTTAATTCGCTATTTGGAAATCAAAGGCCTTTGGTAATTAGGCAAACTGAGTCTCTTAATAAAAATCACGAGATATAGGTTCGAAATCCTTTAAAAATAAGAGCAGTGTTACATTTATTAGGAAAATAGAGAAATGCAGTCTCTAAACTCTGTTTCACATGACACCAATCTATCTCCGTAAATTTTTCGCACAAGCATTGTCCTGATTCAGTACCAAGCTCTTTGGGATTTGAATTTGCGTACCGCATATAATCTGCATCCCACTCAATAGCACAAATTAGAACAAAACGCTCCGACCTCTCCAGATTAATTTCAGCAATTTGCCCACAATGCCGGCGGGCACACCCTCTCGCAGCCACTCGATAGTCACAAAATCGCATCAACGACAGCTGGATCGAGTGCAGGCCGTGCAGGCCACAGAGGGACATCGAGGCTCCACAAGTGGCCCTACATCCCCCAGAAACAATAGCCACCCGTGCGGTTTGTTTTTCCCAATCGATTTACGCAGCCTCTCGTGCGAAAGGGTCCTCATGTCAGCGTGGCGTGGCGACCGGGTCGGTTTGCCCGCCCCATTCAATTCCCATTGATTCGCCGTGCAAGTTTTCATCCTTCATTAAGGACGAACCGTTCCAGATCCAAAGCGATTAAGGTAACGTCGGCGAATAAAAGCGGACACGGTACCCGGAAGGCATTGATCTTCCTCCAACTACTTAGGCCGTGCAGGATGCTAAGCAGCCTCTCAATTAAAAAGTCGTTTTTCCACGTGACTGGCTAGACGAGGACTCCGCGGTTGCCGCTTTTTCTTCCTTATTATACCTTAAGCTGATACACCTTTTGCACACACACACACACTCGTAACCTGGTAATGAAGGTTCACCAAGCCAGAGCCCATTGCGACTTTGTAGCAAAAGCGGCCCACTGGAGGTGGTCAGCTCCTTTGGTGGCGGTCGGCGGAGATTCTGAACTAAAGAGCCTTCGGAGACGCTTCCTTGCAGCTTATTGCTTTAACATTGCGGGTATGTGTGTGTGTATGTGTGGCCAGCTTTCGAATAAAAGACTCCAATTAAGAGGGAAAAATCCGAAAATGTGCAGCGCAAAATGCAACGCTTCGCGAACGACACAAGTGCATTTGGTGTGCACTTGCAGCGCGCAACTTTACCGCTTTTACTCGTTGTTGTTGTTGTTGTCGCTGTTGTTCAGTGCAATTTCAGAAAAATTCGGTTCAGTGGATTGTTAGCTTATTCTGTTATTGTGCGCTTATTTTAATGCACGCCTGTGTGTGTACGACCTCATGAATTAACGAATAAGTGCACGAAATTCATGCCAAAACAATTTTTCTACAATCGACTGAAAGAGTTTGATGGAGATTAATTTCCACTTTGTTTCACGTTTGGATAATTCGCTTTGTGAGCCAGAAAAACGTCATTTAATTTTGATTCAGATTCAGTCGCAGCTCCAGCGGATGGAAATTCTGTTTGTGGGTCCATTCCGGGCGAAAATGCGCTCGTTTTTTGATGAGAGGCAAAGATAAAGGGAAACGCGAATCCGGCTCGAAACTCCGTAGCGGTTTACTCTACCACCTCCAGTTTTTTTCTCAGAAAACCGCTTTACTAACTCCCCAAAATAAATAGCTTCAAAAGTCAGTAGGCTTTATCTTTTTATCCAAACACTTCAACATGTTAGAATATGTTGGCTATCTTTCTAAATATTTTTCCTCTTGAAAGGACTATACCTTAATAAATTATACATCTCAATTGGTCTGATCTACCGCACATTCAGACAGGCTCATAAGCCCGTGTGCCCTGCCCTAATTGTGTTTTGAAAAAAAAGGTGTAAGCAGAGGAGAAAATTGTGTTAAAAACTGCCTAAATCCTTCACACATTTTTCCTTCGCATAATTCCTAACACCAACGACAAGAATTTCTGGTCACACAGCTAGAAGCTGCCGCAGAAAGATGCTGTGTGGAATAAAGATCTAATTTTCCCGAACAAATGGGAGGATGTGAACGGCAGATTGCGCAGAGACAAATTTTATGTTGACAATAGGATCATCCTTAATCCGGCGCATTGTTAATGATATGTGATTCAGACGGTTAGGACCCACGGCTGCTTGCGTCTGACGACAGGACATCTGATATTCTTTCGAACAGGAAATTGTTTTGAACCTGAGATACTCTACTTTCATTGTTGTAAAATGTTTTTCAAACGAGTTTTGAAAACGGCATTAGACTGGTGCTTTTTTAATCGAGTCAAATAGATTTACAAAATTTGGAATCATATTTTAAGATTGGGAAAAAATTATTTAAATCGCACACGTTATTTATATCTTTTAATATTCCAAAATCAAGATCTGACACTTTCTTTGTGGGTTTGAATAATTTTAGTAAATACCTAAATCAATTGATGTATGAAATTAATTATACTTCAATTAATACTTTAAATGGTTCCTTCTTAATAATATCAACCTCAGAATATAGAGAATAGGATGGGATATAAGTCAGCTTAATTTAAGCAATTTCGTGATGTACAGCCTAGTACAGGCGGATATTTTCATCAAGATAAAAAAGGGGCTCTAAATGCAAAGCAAATACAACTACTGTAGCCCCCAGAGATGACATTTTTCGCACGATACCCATGCAAAAGGCCATGGTGCGAATTGACATTACTCGAAAAATTAACCGAAAATCTCGTTTTTTATATCGCTAACCTACTTCAGTCATGTTCCGTACTAGGGCTTATTTTTAAGGGGAAAATGCTTCAATCACGTATACGAATTTCACACGGTATGCCCTATACTATTCTCTATAATGTAAGATATCAACATATCAGACATTCATAATATATTTTGTTTAAAACAAAAATAAACACGCTTTCATTTTTGTCGGGTATTTCACTTATTTTGAGTTTCTTTTAAACGCACGAACGAGCCTAGCAAAGTATCGTTTTGTTTTGACCTTCAATGTATTAGATCGTTCGAATCAAATCCGCACACACAATTTAAATTTTTATTGCTGATTATATGTACATATGCATACTCCACTCGCATATTTTCTTGATCTTCAGTTAATACATGCGAAATTGGTGTTGATTTTTGTCATGTTGAGTTTTTTTTTAAGTTATTCATAATAGGTGGTTTTAGGTATACCAATCTTAGCACACAGCGAGGTTAACGATCAAGATCTTGATTCTCGAAACGTTTCTTGAACCATCTCTAGGCGCGGTCAGTTTCGGTCCCAGCTTGAACTGAATGTCCTTCAAGATACATAAACTGCAAAATACATCGATTTGTATTTGTAGCCATAGCGTAGTTATCGCAGTGAAGGATGAAAAAGAACTGAGTGCTCTACTTAGTGACAAAATAAGATAACGCAATAACAATTAAATATTGCACAATGGATTTTCAAACCCAGTTTGATATGAAGGACGTAATAGTTAGATGTGACTGTTAAAACTTCTGAATTGTGACAAGAAACCACCAATTAAGCAAGGGAACAACGATATTTCACCAAAAGAAATTTTAGAGGCGTTATATGGTATGCGATGCATTCAGTATTCTTGGAACCGTCGCTTTTACTTTACCTTCGACTGAATGGATAGTCAAGAATACCAAGAAGTCTTAACTAGAAAATTATTATCTTATTTAAGAAAGTTTCGTCGCATTCCTCTCACTTTTCAGCAGGATAATGCGAGAAATGCATACGAGTAGGAGTAATATGGGTTGGTTTGCTGAAAAGAATGTCAGCATCATTGACTGGCCTGCATGTTCTCCAGATTACAATCCTACAAAGAATCTTTGGAGCATTTTAAGCAATGCACTTAATGCGCAAAACCGAAAATTTTGAACTGTGGGCGAACTTAAAATGGCAGTAAATGAACCGTGGAATAACATTAATAAGAATACGATATCAAAATTATTTAGTTCAATGCAAAATCGAGTTTTAAGTTGATTATTCAAAATAGAAACATGAATAGATACTGAATAACATATTTTTCACCAGTTTATCATATATCCCTTATGATTTCGATTTTTTAAATAAGCACACTTTTACTCTAACTGCATTTATAGTTGTTATAAAGAAATCTTTTTATTGGAATTGGAACTATAAATTATTTTGAGGTTGGAATGTTTGATGACATTTCCGATGTGACAGAAAGTTAGTTTTATGTTTGACATTTATGAAATGGGTCGCTTTTCGCTTGAACAAAGTTGGGAAATATTAAAAACTTATTTCCAAAGTGGTGAGTCTTCTACTCAAACTGTAAGAAATTTACGGAAAAAAGTTGAAAAAAAGGATGTGCCAAAAACGCAGTTTGTGGATCAATTTGTAAAGCGAGTTCGTGAAACTGGATCGTTGTTGGATAAAACAACCCGTATACGTACTCGGCCAGTGCGCTCAACCGAAAACATCGCTGCTGTTGCTCAGAGTGTGCGTGAACAACCATCAACATCAACTCGTCATCGTTCTCAAGAATTGAACATTTCACACACTTCTTTGAGAAGAATTTTGCATAAAGATCTCGGTATGAATACATACAAAGTTCATTTAGTGCAAGAGCTGAAGCCGCATAACCATTCGATGCGTTTTCGGTTTGCTCAATGGGCCGAAGACCGCTTGATCGAAGATGGGCATTTTTACCGAAAAATCAACTTTTTCAGATGAAGCTCATTTCCACCTCGGAGGATACGTCAATAAACAAAATTCTGCATGGGTAAAATACTGGAAAGGGTAATCAAAAACAAATTAGTTAAGTTCATTGATGACAACCACCTCTTACCAGATGAGCAGTTTGGCTTCCGTAGTGCGCACAATACTACTCATGCACTTGCTAGAGTAACAAAACACATAAAATCTAACCTTTCCGCAGGTAAATCTACTGGTACGATACTCTTGGATATCCAATGTGCTTTTGATTCTGTTTGGCACGAGGCGCTTCTACATAAAATGCTATCCTTCCGCTTCCCGCCACAACTAATTAACATAATCCAGAGTTTTCTAGTAAATAGAGAGTCTAGGGTCTATGTAGGTCCAAACTGTTCAAACCCTTGGCCACTAACAGCCGGCGTACCTCAAGGATCATCCTTAAGCCCCATTCTGTATAACATTTTCACAGCAGATTTCCCTAGGCTTGAAAATTGTCTGGTTTCAATTTTCGCCGACGATACTGCACTATTTTCGTCATCCGAAAACCCTCGTAATATCACTCAAAACCTACAGAACGGACTCGACAAAATTCATGAATACTTTTCAAAATGGAAAATAAAAATAAATGGTTGCAAAACCCAAGCAATGTTCTTCACTAAAAAAAGAAAACCCTGTAAATTACCCGATAGCAACATAATACTCGATACACATGAAATCCCGTGGACAGACAATGTGAAGTATCTAGGACTCACGCTAGATAAAACGCTAACCTTTGGGAAACATGTCTCCACAGTAGTTCACAAATGTAATTTACTAATAAAAAATCTTTATCCGCTTATCAATCGCAAGTCCACCTTAAGCCGGGAAAACAAATTAATATTATTTAAAACGATCTTCCAGCCTATTTTACTCTACGGCACCCCTGTCTGGCATCAATGTGCCCGTACTCATCAATCCAAGCTGCAAATCAAGCAAAACAAAACTTTTAAAATGATACTAGATCTGCCATGGCACTTCTCCACCTCCAGGCTACACCAAATGGCCAACATCGATCTTTTATCTGATAAAATAACTGCATTAAATGAAAAATTTCTGTTAAACTGTTCCCAATCGAACAACCCCCTAATTCAATCTCTAGCTAATTAGTTACAGGCTACAAATAATTGTTATTATAACCCTATTAATCAGTGATTTTATAGCTCTCACGATTGATATTACAACATGTGAACATATCAGGACTGTATTTAGTTAGGATAAGTAGGTTAAGTTATCAAATCTTGGGTTTTTTTAGCTTTTTCCCTTGTTTCTTTTCTTGAATAAATAATCACTTGTGTCCCATACCGATAAAAATAATTTACAGCTGTAAAGGGTCATAGGCCCTAAACTCTGAACAATTTTATAAACTTTGTAACAAACATCCAGATGTCTGCAATTAAACAAATAAATAAATAAATAAATAATAATAATAATAAACAAAATTGTCGTATCTGGGGCACAGAAAATCCACACGTCATCGTGGAGAAACCAATGCATCCACAACGAGTGACTGTCTGGTGCGGATTTTGGTGTGGCGGCATTATTGGGCCATTTTTCTTCGAAAATGAGCAAGGAAACGCCGTTACAGTGAATGGCAATCGCTACCGCGCCATGCTAAGCGATTTTTTGTTTCCCAAAATTTAAGAGTATGACATAGACGACATTTGGTTTCAACAGGACGGCGCAACGTGCCACACAGCCAACGTAACAATCGATCTTTTGCGCACTGTTTTCGGAAATCGCATAATCAGCCGAAATGCTGATGTCAATTGGCCACCTCGAAGCAGCGATTTGACTCCGTTAGACTTTTTTTTTTGTGGAGAGCCGTTAAGGACAAGTGTTACGCTAACCATCCAGAGACGATTGACGACTTGAAACGTGAAATCGAAGTTGCCATTGACGAAATAGAGGCCCAAACAATCGAAAATGTACTGAACAATTGGACTGATCGAATGGGGTATTGTAAAGCTAACCGTGGCAGTCATTTGAATGATGTTGTCTTCCATTCCTAAATGGAAAAGTTCAAACTTTCTAATAAACTCATAACTTTGAAAAAATATTCATTTGTTTTTTTTTTTTTTTTTTATAGCCGATTCAAATTCCAAATCTTAAATGGCCCACCCTGTATAATCAAAAAATACCTTTAGGTATACAAAACAATATTTCTTTTTGATGTTGGCACGGCAACCAAAAAAGAATAAATCGTATCTTTTCGTAAGATAAACAAACTTTTTTCTACAGTAAAATGCATTTAGATAGAAGTAAGGCTTCCAATATTCTCATTTATTGAACTTATATTTAAAAAATGTATAGCAAAGTATCGGGACGTGTAAATCAGTCTTTGAACAAAAATATGAGATTCGAGTGGAATTATGCAAGGAAAATGTTCTGGCCTAACCAAAATTGTACATTGCATTCATACGAGACGGAAGGAAGAAAAATGTCGGAGAATTTACTGGTTAATGCCAATACCAGAATATGCTAAACATTTCCTGGAATGCACTTATTCGAAGTAAGATAACTTATAGTTCGAAAATAATTGTTTTCGGAGCCTAAATACTACCTATGTGCATATTAATCGTAAGCAATTCATTAAATTTATTGATGAGTGTACCAGTCACTACTACTCGCAATGGGTATTTTGTCCGTCCGATTATTATAACAATATCAATGAATATACCTTTCGATTTAAGTAATACGAGAACACATAGTACCTCACACTTAACAAAGAGCAAAAATTCATACCTCACATATTGTTAAAATCCTTGAAGATGTCCTTTAAGTGTTAACAATGACGGCAATCATTAAAACAGTTAACACCAACATATTTATAACTCCCTGAAGAATTGTCCTTCAGGAGAGGGGATGATGAGATTTTTCGGCAATTTGTTTTCCATTGTTTGCGTATTGTGTGCAATCACGCACGATCTTCTTCAGGCCACTACTCAGTAAGGCCGCAACATTTCAAAAACAATGAGGAGATAAAAGACGGCAGCAGAAGATCTTAGGCGTTAATCCAAAAAAGCCGGTCTCAAGGGATGTGTGAAAGCATCATCCAAAGTTATCGCGAACTGCATTATTAGCCCTTTAAAACGACAGAGTACTACGAGGAAGCGAACTTCTTTCGGCTCTCCATCAATCAAGAGAAGATATCCCTAATTGTCAGGGAATTCAACACAGGTAAGAAGGATAAACGCAAACAATGTAAATATCAAAAAAAAAAAAAAAAAATTTTTGTCACTTCGGAGTTCTTTGTGGATGTCACTCAAAATTTTTATTCATGTGACACGTACGCGCCAGTAGAGTGATATCACCGAAAGCCTATCACCTGGAGGATTTCGGTATCTGTATGCACGTATCTGCCGAGGCAGTGGAAGGTAAATATTTTCCTACCTGCGGATTTAGCATGCCCAGTAGCTAGAATCAGGGGATTGAGATGTCATCCGCCGAAGGGTCTCTTCTTCATCTTTAATTGAAGTTATCCAATTTTTGGGTGAGAAGTGGTGTTCTCTTTAATCGCGTCCCCGTTTTTTTTTTTTATCAGTGGAGGGCGATGAAACCGAATTTATGCCTCATTTGAGGGCATTTGCGGATTTACGCTTGTTTGCAGCACCGAGAAGCTTCCTTTTTTCCCATTTCCTAGTTTTTAGAAAAAAAATGCGGATTAGCCGCAAAAACTCAATGGTTTGCCGGGAATTTGTCAATAACTGGGGAGGATTTGATGACGACTCTGATTGACAATTGACACCGTTGAAGTTTAATCAAATATTTTCCGATCTAGTGATTTTTTTAAGGGAAGAATTTCCTTAATTTTGAATGTGCTGTCGGTGGGGTTAGGTTTCAATTTCATAAAATGCCGGATTCTTTGGTATAACAAAAAGCGAGAGAAATTAGGGATTTAGGTATTCCATAAGAAGGGTTGGATTTATTAAAAATGATAAAATTCTAGATTACTTACCTCCCAGGCAAACTTTTTGTCAGCTGCCTCATTATTCCATTTTACTGCGAATGGTCCAAAACGTATTCCCCTCAGCAGAGTTACTTTTGCGAAAACTCCATCCTCCCGAATATCCAAATCTGTAGTAGGATCCTGCAGTCTAGCCATTTCTGTGAAGAATCGTTCTGAAGACCTATCATGCGACTTATATTGGTCCATATAATTGTTGCTGCTAACCGGGCTGAGGGGTATCACTTGCAGGTTTGATGGTATATCCGGACCAGATGAATATTGCTGGCGAATTGAAGGCTCGTACTCGTCTCCGCTGCTGCCTGCGATCAAGTCGGAAAGGGGAATATATTTAACTAACAAAGAAGATTTTATAAAAAGAGATAAACAAGAGAAATCCTTGAATCTTGCATTGTATAACTACTTAAATAAATCAAAGTACCAACAGGGAACGAGCAAAATGGTATGGCTTTCAAAATGACCATTTTTTTGTCTCCAAAAGTTAATAATCCGCCTTTTTTAAGACGCAGTTATTTCAATAAGCGAAAAAAGAAAAAAATTATATTCGAAACTCTAAATGAATTTTGAAAGTCTCGATAAGCCCAAATAATAAAAATGGTGTTTTGTGTTACCAAAGCGGCGGGCGACGGCGAGTAATTCTTTATTATTTAAAATACATATTTACAAGAAACAAATGACTGAACCTTTTCTATTAATAACCTATCCAACAAATTATTCCGAAGAATACAGAGACGGGAGTAAAAAATAAATAATTAAATACAATATATGTGAGAATTAGTCGGAAAAACCGCGGAAGAGCCTCGAACCTGCGACTTTCAAATTAACGCTTCGATACTAAACAACTTTGCTACCGGTTGCCGGTGCCGATTCTCTTGAGTAATTACGGTGTCCTGATGAAAAGTGCGACCATTTCCACAACTCTTCTATCCTGAATTTACATTTGCTATCAAACGCACAGCACAGCCCAGCATATTAAAGCTTAACACAGCTTAACCAAGCTGTGATCACTGCCACATCTTCTCATCCCACTTTTGACACCATATTATATGTGGGAATTACTCAGAAAAGGCGACAGGACGCGAATTTGCGGCTTTTGAATGTTGCTTCGATGCTATAATAAACTGTACTACCGGTGGCCGGTTGCCGATACTTCGGTAATTACGACATTCTGATAAAAAGTGCGACTGATCCCACATATATAAATAATTAGAATCAATTTTGTTTTCTTTTGTGGATCATTAAGCTGCGAAAATTAAAAAAGATGCATTTTTTTGTGTTATTTAAGAAAAATATCCGTATGGAGAATCGTACATACTTATGCACCGAAATCAGTTCTTGTGGAAATTCTTATATACACATTTTCATGAAAATTGCATAAAGTTTAGCAATTGACAGACCGAGTTCTTGAGTTCAAAAATTACCATTGAGGATTCAAAATCATTAATCCGAAAACTAAAAGTATGTAATTACATTTTTAAAAATCGTACAAAGTCAAGTTTGACAACCTGTCATTTAGAAAACCACTCATCAGATTGGCATCATAATCAAAAGTCTAGAGTTCTCATTGAGATGGACATTTAGAAGAAAAATAAGGAACAGATTAAGTATGAAGTTTCCAATGAAACGTTGTAAGAACTTCCATTTGTAATCAAAAATGATAAATGACAATTTTTATCGCTCACTTATACTTTCTGAGATATATAACTTTCAAATTCCGTAAAATTACATTTTTCCGTCACGAATTTATGTACAATTCCTAAAAGTTTTGTGCAAATTGTGCAAATACTTTAAATTAAAGATGCTTCCACCTTTATATTATGAAAAAAAAACCAAAAGAATCCACGAATTAAAATATCTTTTTCTTGTGATATGGCAGAACGAAGAATGAACATATTTGTTATTTTCAGAACTATTCCTGAATTATTTAGAAAAATCTTTAATATAAGTATATTCCATGGCCTTAACGTTGTAAAATTATGCAGAAAATAGCGCCATAAATTTGTCATTTTTCGAAATGTCAAATGCCTCAGAAAGTACAAGTCACCGAAAAAAATTGTTTGCGCCCACAGAAGTCATACGCAAAACTACATTTCTTTACATTTTGAGGCTAATACCTACAATACAATTAAAAATTTCAATTATCTCAAACAAGATTTTTTTACCTTAATGCAATACCTCCATTAGTAATGATTATATTAAAATTTCGAATATTTTCGTAAATGTTACGATGTGCTCTTACGAAAGTTATGTAAAATCACCACTAGTCGGGAAATAATGAGAATTTCGTAGTTTTAAAGCATATTTATTGCTAAACACTGCAAAATTTCGTTAAATTTATGAAATGATTGATCTGATTTAACAACAAATTTTATTTGGCAACAAAAGTTGTATATCCTAGGAAACTCTTACAAGGAAGGTAGGTATCCCAACGTGTTATTGCCAATTTTGTTGCGAGATAAGTATTTATGTTTTTTGCGGATAAACATTTTTTGGAGGTAAAATGGACCCCTAAAGATAATACATACATAGTCAGTATTTTTTAAAACGACCAAAGGGGTATTAAACTACATGAAAAATGCATATAAGTGCACATTCAAAACTTATAACTAATAACTACAATGCTTGAAAAAAACCTGTCGCTTATTCCTTAAGAAGAGAAATTGTAATTGAAAGAGCAGCAAAAAATAGTAAATAGTAAAAAAAAAGGTGCAAACTGCCTCCAAATAAGAGTATACTAATATAATACGTGTCTCTTAAAATTTGATGTTGAATAACATATTTCAGTTGCAACAAAATCGGTGGTGACACGTTGGGATACCTTCCTTGTTAGATATCGCGAACAAATTTGCTTACATCTTCCACTTTTTGTTTTGCGTAACTTTTAGCTGGAACTGTGCTATGCATGAAGTTTGTGAGACGTGAATGTATTTTTTAATGTTGATAACCACATGAGATGTTGAATGTCGAAATAATAATGGATACTGTATTTGACGTACACTGAAAAACATCATCTACATCTGACTCAACAATTAGGGGTTGTTAATTCATCGAATACAAGTATTCTGTTTCAAACAACTAGATTCTAGTTCTATTAACTATTATATTTTAATATCAGCTTTACTAAAGATTAATTGAAATTAAAAGTATACATTTAAATTTGAATAGAATACATTTCTTAATTTTTAAACAGAAATCATTTCAATTTAACTTTTAGTCCACGTTAAATTAATCAGATATTCTTCATAATTTAACATGATCAATGTTTGTGTCAAGAAGTATGTACAATCGTTTTTATGAGATGCCCGCGCGAAAGTTAGTTTAGTACTAGAACAACCGTGCCCTAAAATGTTGAAAACTAAATTAATTTTTATGAAATAGCTTAATTTTATTTAATTCCTCTGTTCTCCTTTTACTTCTAAAGGATTAAGTGTACACGTATCAGAATTATAAAGTCAGAAAAAATTAGGGATTATTTTAGTTAAAATAAATTATTTAAAAAGTGCCTGACCCGTCAATGTTACGGATTGGACTTTCTTTTATTAACAATGGGCCTCATATCATATCAACTAGATATGTGGTTTAAATAACAAGATGGTTTTATAATGTTTTATAATTTTTAAATAGATATTTTTCATCATGCTTATCAGCAATCTTGTTAAGTGAAAATCATAGGGAAAAATAGTTAAATGAACCATGAAATTAATTATTTGGCTGGTTTTTGTTAAACTAATTTTGTCATTACTTTTTATAACAAATTATATGGTCCTCGAATTCATTGGTATATATATATATATTTATATATATCTACATATCTTTATATATATATCTTCGAATCATTTCTATTGCACGAATTCAAACGAAACCATAAATTAATACAGTAATCAAAAAGGAAATGCGTTTAACCATTGATTTGTTGCATATTTAGATTATGCATTGGGACGAAACAAATTAATCTTCTCTAAACAAACAAAAGTTCGAATTACTCTGGGCCTGGTGTCAAAAGAAATAGCTGTGTGTGCCATATGTTTCTTCAGTTAATCAAGTCTGTATTACAAAGAGCAATTTCTGCAGCCTGCAACCTGAGGTATCCCGCATCATCCATGCATACCTTTGCCTTGTCTTTTATATATTTTTATTATGGCTTGCTCCTATTTGTATACATTACATGTAGATTGGGTTTCGTTATACCTTAAAGAACACTACTGAAAATCGCGACAGAAAAAATGTTATGGCATCCGCCGTGGCAAACGACATTTGTATTATGCGTTGACATGATCCGTTTCAACCGATCGCTACTTCCAAGAAACACCGTCAATCTCTTGAAGAACACAATTGTCATGGATATATAGAAGGTAATCTGGAACGAGGTGCTACTTACAACTTATCTGTCGAGATGTGATGTTCCAATGGTGTATTTAAACAAAACAAGAAGATACCTCCCTGTGATCTACCTACCATCTAAGGCATAACACAAGTTCCGTGTGCACACCGGAAAGAGAATGCTTTTCGACTATTTCTTTTATTTGCTTATTCAGTACAAAGGTTCCGAACCAACAAGAATCGGCACCATTATCACTATTAGTTGAGAACTTGTGAATAGCCGCCGCAATCGCGTTTTCACATTTCGGCTTAAACTTGTGCAACAAGTCATTCTAAGGAAAACAGGAAAAGAAATTTTCATATATTTTCCACAAATTTGGAGCGCCTTGAATAAATATGACTCTGCAAAATTGTATCCTTATACCAAAGACTTGTTTATCTCTGCATACACTACAAATGATAAGCAAAGTGACTTTCATACTTATCTGCAACGTTTTGTATGAATTTCTACTTTGAAATTAAATAAACGAAATTTTGCGTCGGACCGCGTGCGTTGAATACAGTGCATGTCGACAGTTGCACGTATAGCAACAAATATGTTCGGTGTGCAATGAACAATTATATAAACTATATGTGTAAAAATCACAAAACGCATACATGCATGTAAAAGTTCAACCACAAAATGCTTTTAGTGCGTTTTTTTTGTTTTGTTGAATGTGAACAAGATCGAAATCCTTTATGTGGATCCAATTTTGTATTGTTTCTCGAAAATTAACAACAAATCTATTTCAGCTGATAAGAAAATCACAAGTTGAGATGTTATACTTATAAAATGTTAGTTTAAGGTAAATTTTTGGTAGCCCATTATTACTGTCTCTGGAAGAGAGGCTTTCTTAAACTTATCTTAAACTTCAAATTATAGAATTATAAATACATAGCAAGACCACTGATGAATACATCGTAGCCAAATATCCAAGAAATAATAGCTGCGTTCTTTTGTGCACGTGTGCCAGAACTGCCCATACATTTATTGTTCTGCTGGTGTTCTTTTCATTTAGTTGTTCTACTGAAAACTAGGAGCGCTATGTGTAAAATTTTGGGGTAGTTAAAGTTTCACATGTTGGTAAAAGTCAGCTGATAGCTGTCGAACGGCAAAATAAAAACTATTTGACATAATAAATTGTGTTTTAAAGAAAATATGTGAATTTAGGTGATAAATAAGTTTAGTTTTAAGTTAGTTTTTATGCCGTTCGACAGCTATCACCTGACATTTACCAACCTGTAGACATCTTTGAGATTTCACAGGACTGCCAACATCTCCAAGCAAAAATTGTGTTCGGCCGTTCGTGCATAAGTTCGGAACGCATGAACCGATTTGGATAGATAATTTTTTATTGAATTGAGTAGTTTTACCGAAAGGTACAATGATATGTATAAAAAAAAAACCTGAAGGGGCAGGAGACGCTGCAGTAGAGGAGTTATGTGAAGTAAAAATGCTGCGACTCGTATACAAAATGACTATGCGTATGTTTATAAGGTCACTGATTTCAAATTCAGCTCTCGATTCTCAATATTCAAAATGACGGCCTCTTATTCTCAATCGCACTGAAATCTGATCAAAATCTGACATCTCTCAAGAATAAGTATAGTGTTCTTCGGATTGCAAATTTCAAATTCGGTGCCCACTTTGGGACACTCCAAATGGCAGAGCTTTAAATTTCCTCTTAGGTATGCTTCAAATTGATTTTAAGGGGACTTGACACACCCAAAAGTTGAAATTTTGTGTTTGGGAAAATTGAAGGGAAAAAAGAGATATGTATATTAGTGAAACTTTGAATATTTATTTCTTAGTCTTTAAAAAATACAGAAGCAAATTTTTTAATTTTTTGGGCTATTTTTTGCTGGTAAACTATTTTTCAAAAAAACCTCAAAAAAATCACGGTGTACGCGTCTTTGTGTCACTGCAACGTCTGACAAAAAAAAAAAAAAACAATATAAGTGATATGAAAATTTCTAGGGATTAAACCAAAAGGAAAAATTGTTATCGGAAAATTTTTCTTAACAAAAAAAAGCACATTTTTGTACCGGAAAATCTGATAAAAATCGGAAAATTTTCGGAAAATCTTTAAAATCTAATAACTTTACTTAAAAATCGCTTATTACTACATTCGAATGAATCCTACGATTTTCGCAGATGTTTTTAAGTCGGTTTTCGAAAACCTGAGTGAAATAATAAAATAAATACTAAATAAACAAGAAAAACAGTTTGGTTTCATTACTGAATATTTGATTAATATCAGTCAAGTTTCGCCTCGACTTCAAGCATTTGGTAAAATCATGGGATTCAATACTGAAACTAATAACATGGAATTTTTAGATGAAATTATTTAATATATTTTTGAAGACGGTTTTATGTATTTTGTTTAAAGATTTGCTTATCTGAATATCCCGATATGTTTATTTTCGCTAAAGTAGTTTTGTATTCTCATTGAATTCTAGGTTATTTCATTATGCCTTTTACAGAATTTGTGGGCGATATAACTTCGATTTTTAATATTTTTTAAGTTTAACTGGTATTCATATTAAAAAGTATATAAAAAGTACCAAAAAATACCTTTGCACTTATTTCCTTCATCGTAATTTGCATAAAAATTAACCACTACATATTTCATTGATGTCTGTTGTCATATGTTATCGTTCTTATCTAACCGTTTTATGGGGAAAAGAGAGCTTTAAATTCCAGTAAATATTAATTCGTATGAAGTACAAAAAAGTTTTAAACTGCTCTTGTTTCTGTTTCTCGGAATACGGATTGTAAGACCTTAAAAGCGTTTTAATTAAAACAGAATTTTTGCTTATGCCTTTTTTTTTTTTGCGCTGCAAATTTTATGCTTATGAAAAAAGCCCTCAAAAATTCATTTTATTTATTTTATTTTATAATTTTCGATGAACATTTCAGGAATTTTCAGTTGATAATAGATTCTCATTATATATATAATCGCCTAACTCCGTCACTGTCTTACGAGATGAACTTTTTCTAAGGAATATTACAGGAATAATTTTTTTATAATAATAGTTTTTGGAACAAATAGATCATTTACTATTTTAAATATTCTTTTAAGCCTGAACAAAGTCAACCCCCAAAAACATTTTTTCTTAAAAAGCCGTCCATAATTTTACGAGAATTACAATAGCCTTTAGCTAACATAATGACTTCAAAAACTGATTTCTTAAAAATTCTTAAAGAGAAATCATTAATAATAATGAATTGACGTATGAAATGAATTTGTTAAGTTATTTATATGTCAAAACAAAAGATAATATTATTACCTACACGACGAACTTCAAATAAGATTAATTATGTTCTGTTACACATGTGATAAATTTTCTTTTTTTTATGAATTACACCACTTTGATCAACAAGTTTCAGGAAAGACCACCGTGTGGTACTGTCAGTCACCCGATTTGAGTTCTTATTTTTTTGTAAGATTGCCACATCTGTCCTTGATATTCCCGCCAAATCGTAGCGTTATAGCTTCATATTTATAAAAGTGACGCCGTCTGCCTCTATGCGTATTTTCGATTTTTACGAGTTTAAAAACTGTGGGTTTATGAGTACGACACACAATCACGGCATCAAACGTGTGAATGGCGTTCACCGAATGAGCCAAGACCAAAAAACTCACGTCGTTTTCAGTCGAAAAAGAAGGCGACGCTCACGGTTTTCATGGAGAACAACGGAGTTGTGCATCATGAATTCTTGTCGCAAGGTGAGACAGTTAGTAAGAAGTATTATTTGGGAGAGACGTTTGCGTGAAGCAATCGCCAAAAAAAAACAGATTTTTGGGCAAACAACTCGTGGATTTTGTATCACAATAATGCACCGTCGTATAATGTCATCGTTATCCGCATTTTTTTTTTTTTTTTGTTATCAAGAACCGAAAGAACACCAATCAGCAGCCACCAAATTCATCTGATTTCGATCCCTGCGTCTTTTTCCTGTGCGGTCGACTAAAAAAACCGCTCCGGGAAAGGCGTTTTAGCAGCCAAGTGGAGATTATGGAGAAAGTGAAGACCGCAAAAAGGAGTATCAAAATGTTTCGAGGATTGGTTCAAGCGTTGGCATAAGTGCGTTGCAGTTGATGGAGAGTACTTTGAAGAGGACAATGTCTATTTTTATGAATAACCTTGTATTTTCTGAATAAATTCCTGATACTTTGTGATAAAGTTCGTATGTTCTTGTAAAAACCTCTAGAGACTAACTAATTCATTTTTCAAGTTTAATTATTACGACTACTTATTTTTTCCAATAAAAAAAGAAATATGAACACAAGTGTTCATGTCTTCCATAAAATCTTTGTGAGAAGAAATAAATTCTTAAAGAACATTTTAATTGTAATCCTATTTTAACTTCATGAGCTCATAATTCTTTTATAAAAGATCTTTACTAGATTTGACTTATAATGAGCTTATAAGATAGTAGTCCCAGAATTCAATTATTTGTTCTTAAAAAAGTTGAAACTCTTAAAAGAATTTTGTGTTACTTTATTATTACTTATGATACGCTAACGCAAAAGTAATGTAAGACAATAATCATAATAACATATCTTTTGTCAATCCTAGTTAGACGAGTTTCTGTCAAGGACGAAGTTTCTGCGAATGTTTTTAGATGTTATTTAAAAACAAATTCTCAAAGAGGTAAAGTTTATAAATACTCTTTTAAATGAAAACGAAAAAATTTCTAGTCTAGTTTGTAAATTCGTTACAACGAAATTTTTTCATTATTCTTGTTACTATTCGGTTATAACGAATAACTGTATTACCAGGAAACTAGAGCTGCAGCTCTTTGATTAGAAAGAACTTGATATATCGAAGAGCCGTTTTTTCCAAGAACCTTCGAGTTCGTTATAACGAGGTTTTTCTGTAAAATCCTTTCTGAAACATGAAAAAGGTATCAAATTACCTTCAAAAGCATTGAAAAATTAAAAAAAAAACTATAAAAAATAAATTGTAAACGAGTCTAAACAATATCGAGAGCTTGTCTTATCAATATTATCAATGCGTGTATGAGCATCAGATGTTTTATTAATTTTAAGGGCATTTACTATAACTACAAAAAATAAATTCCACAAATTTCATTACAATTTATTACGTCATTTCTAAAAATATTTTTTTTTTATTCTGTTATAAAGTTGGGCTCCAATTTAAATTAACAAGTCATAGATAATTTTCTAAGTGTATTAATTAAATATATCTTCTAAATTTCAATGCTTTTCGTTCTAGTGGTTATAAGTTATTTCATATTTAGTCAAAGTTGCAGTTATCAAAATGATTGTCATAAGAGCCCGTTCAAATTTTGAATTACAATGTTTCAAAAACTATAAAATAAAAAACCTTCAAATTTGGAGTATAAGTTTAATTAATACCAAAACAATAAATATTTTGTTATTTCACAAAGTTTTAAACATTTTCACTAAAGCCCGTATTAAAGAGGGTCATTGTTTTAAAACTAGCGATTCTTCTTTGAAGATACTAAAAATAGAAAAGATGCTTTTCAGTCAGTAAAAGTCTCGCAGTTCGGTCTTGTTCTTGATCTAGTCTCGAAAACATGATCTTGGTCTTGATGTCGGTCTTGCAAGTCAAGTCTTGGTCTTGCTACCGCAGGTATAGTGTTGGTCTTGGTCTCGGTCTTGGATTTAGCACTTAGTTGTTAATTTAATTTTAATACCCGCTTAAGGGATTTGTAGAAACAGAACACTTTTTTTTATAAAATAGGAACAAATATTTGTATACAAAAATTCATGGCGACTACATATATTGTAGATGGCGTGTAGATATTTAAAGTAGTTAGTTAGGCCCTTAGTTAAATATAAAAAGTTATTTCAGTTCATAATTTCTTTTCGGGATAAAACAACGCCCCAGCCAAGTTAAGTTTTTCCGTAGCAGAAGTAATTTTCCTCTTAGTAACGAAACTTTGATACTGGTATATATTCATGCTTTTATGTTTAACAAAATGATTTTTTCGTTTGTCGTTTGTTGTCGTTTATTTTTGAACAGTTGTTATAATTTTATACGGTTATTATTACGCATATTTAAGGCATTATATTATTATAAAATAATTCGTTACATTTTTTTTTCTAAGATTTTCGTAGAAACATAACAGCGTAACGTGATTTTGTCAAATTAATACATAGGCTACACCCAAAAAATGTCCCCGCTATAAGAGTTAAAATATGAATTTAAAATTCGTTTCATAAACTAATTGACTCAGAAAATCCATAATTAATTATTTTTGAAGACAAGAAGGGCAGAAAGAAAACATTATAAGTCACAAATTAATTAAATGATCATTTTAAATTTTATTGGCATATTAAAAGCATTTTTAATTCCGCTCAAAAAGGAATGAAAGAACAAGCTACAAACTAAATTGAATTGTCATCTGCAACTTTTACAACCCTTACAGATTCAAGCAGAAAAAACGCTGGTAGAATCAAATTCACTATACCTGACATAATATACCGATCGAACAGCATTAAAACACTCAACGGCAGAATATCCTCGCATAAAATAATCCCGACAATTTCCGTAGGGAATTACGGCAGCATCATATCACTAGGCACACGGAAAAGGACACACAAAAGATCCAATTTCTCCACAATTTTTTTGAATTCAAGATCTTTGCACATATCACTGGGATCTAGACCGAAGATCAATGGCACTCGATCGGCCGGGGAGTACCACTGCGCTTAGCACAATCACAGAAAGCACCGCAAGATTGCCAGCGCTTAATTAACACCCATCATCCCGCCTGTCCAAAGCGGTTCAAATTTCATACACGGCACAATCCTGCAGGACGAGACACTGAACTTGTCTGTCTGCTGGATGCTAAGGGTAGACTAAAGTTGTTTTGATTTAATTGTCAGACCAACAGGGGCTGCTCCTACCCCCTCCCTGGGCACGAATCCCAGCAGCTCGCGCCGACAAGGCGCTCTGCTCCCGACTCGGCTGTCCATGGTGCTGTCGCGTTGTTGTTGCTTCGCTATCTTCGTCGTTGTTATTATTGCCAACTTAGATGTTCATCTTTGGAATGAATCTCGCAATACAAAGCTGTAGCGATTCACACAGCGGCAGAATCCCCCTGTACCAGATGCGCCAGTGTGGGTCTCTGTATGTGCTTCAATAGATTATTTGCTTTCATCGGAGCATCCCGGTGTGTATCCGACCACCCGACTATGTACACACGGGGCATAGATTCCCTCGGCAGAATTTTTCTTCCTCATTTTATCCTGCAGTCATCCTGTGATACACTAGGGAGGAGCATAATAGGGCGGGATCGAAAAGGGATGCTACACATCCCCGTGAAGCCCTATGTATCTCAGCAGGTACCCACACACTGGCGTAGGCTTGCGCAAACACTGCGATTTCGGTCCGACGAAGTGAGCTGGGTCTACACAGTCACGGGTCGCCGAGACTGGGACTAGATATATCTGTCCTGTCGGTGTTTTGGGATGTCAACGATTCGCAGGGACTTTTCCTGATTCGTGTTCGGGAATTGGTACGCTGTCTCCACCCGGAGAGTGTTGGTACCCCAATCGGTGGTAGTAGTGGTGCGTATCCCCTGTTAGCGTACACCTGACGCTCCATATTCTACTGAAATACAATGATGGGATGGAAAATTGTTTTGAGCCGTGCCGACTCCTCTTCATCACAAAGCGAATCCAGCTATCAGATAAAACCAGGGAAAATCTACTCGCAGTGTCATTTCACGCTTTGATTTGTGCTTTTTGTAGCTCCCGGTGTGTTTGTGAGTCGGGTTTGGGGTAAATGTGTATTTAATTTGATTCTGGGCCTGGGGTTGCGTCGCTGGTTTCATGGTTACATAATATTAGGACAGCCTGGATAGAGTACATAGCGGATGGATACAGGATACCCAGTTACGAGCACCAAGGGAGAAGGAAGATAGTTTGCGTTTTCTTTCTTTTATGAGTCAGCTAAAGGCCAGTAAATGGAGAAGAATTGGAGTTATCACTTCTCTGGGTTAAATGGCGGTTGAACATTTTTCCTGTTCTCTCCAATGAAAGTGGTAAAGGCTCCCATTGCTTAGGTCACAAACAAGATGAATCGGTGAATTACTTTTGAAATATGACTGTTTTCGGTTTGACTCTCCATTGCCAATTTTTGCACGATCCAAAAATCAAGCAAAGTTGAAAAATTTAAAAGTTTCGTCGGTTTAAAGGAAATAATACATTTAACTTTTTTTAAAAATTAATATAAAGAAGTAAGTTTAAAAATGAAGCTATACACAGTTTCGACAGATGTAGGGAAACATGCTACTTTAAAGCTCGAATATCGCGAAATGTTAGAATTCTAAGTTCCCATGAAATATGAATTCAAGGTTTGGCAAATTGGTAGTGAATATGGCAAATTGGTAGAAAGTATGGCATTCATTTTAAATAGAAAATCGAAAAACAGACAAGACAATTTAATTATTTCACAACTGCCATCGCTTCGAGGGTGAGTTTGAAAACGATCGAAATATAGAACAAAAGTATTTATATCAAAAAATTTCTTCACTGAAAGACAAATTTCTTATAAACAATAGCCTACACTCTACAGCATTTCAAATAAAACGATTCGTTTCCGAAATATTTTAGTTACGAAATTACAAATGGCACTACAAAACACATTGAAAGTTTTTCTGCTTCAAATAAACATGAGTAGAACGTATTATATATTTTCATGCCTATAATACCAGATACAGATTACCAATTATTATAACAGGACCCATCATTATGAAACCGGAACTTCGTAATAACGATGGTAACAAAATGACGAAAAATTGGCATCATTTTGCCCGAATGACGGAAGCACGCCATCTGTTATTGAACCGGGAAGCAGCATTTTGAAACTTTTGTTTTGTTATTTTATATTTATTTGTTATACAGTTGTGTGTAAAAATATCAGACCATCACGAACTTTTGAAATAATAACCTTTTGCTCGGAAACAACTGGCAACTTTGTCACGCAAATGTTCCGTTACTTAAACTGATATTGTCGGAAATGTTCGATGCATTTTGCGTTTCGTAATTTCTGTATAAAACATTTATTACGATTAAAGTGTTAGTCTAGAGCTTAGGATGGGTAAAAAATCGGTTGATTTTGCGAAATTATGTGAGGTAAGCCAATAAAGTTGTAAAAAACAATGAATTATAATCAAACGAAAATATAGGTAATAGGACTACACAAAAACGGCGTGGTCGAAAGACGGATTGCTGAGTTAGTAGGTGTAAGCAAAACTTGCGTTCACAATACTATAAAACGATACATCGAAACTGGTTCCGTTGAACAGAAAAAATCGCCAGAACGGCCAAAAAAAGTGACACCCAGAGTTCGGAGGAAGCTTATAAAAATAACAAAGCATAACCGGACAGCAAGCAGTACGGAAATTTCACGACAACTAGCGGATGCCAGTGGCGTAGAGATTTCTGCTAGCCACGTAGGACGAGTCCTTTGCAAAGAAAATTTGAAAAAAAGAACAGCTACTGAAAAGGTTTATCTTACAAGAAGGCACGCAAAGGCAAGGTTTGAGTGGTGTATTGCCAGACGAAATTGGACAGTTGGTGATTGGAAAAAAGTCTTATTTTCGGATGAAAGTAGTTTTCAACTAATGCCCAATCATCAAGTAAAAGTTCGCCGCCTTCCAACAGAACAATTCGATCGGTCCTGCATCAATCCTCAACGGCAATATGGTGGTGGAAAAGTTACAGTATGGGGCAGAATGTCCTGGAACGGTTATACGGATCTAGAGTTAATTGTAGGCTCTGTAAATCAAGACTCTTATATGGATATTCTCAATCGAAAACTACTTCCATTTATGGAATGGAATATGCCATTAAGAGGAGCCGTTTTCCAACAGGACAATTCCCGTCCTCACGTAGCTCAGAGGACAATGAATTGGTTTAATAATAATCATATTACTGTTTTGCCGTGGCCTGCCTGTAGCCCGGACCTTAATATTATTGAGAATATTTGGAAGGTCTTAGGGGAAAGAACTGCAAAAAGAAAGCCAACAAAATTCTTGTTTTGCGCATTAAGGGGTTAAGATCCCACAAGCATTTTTCTGAAAAAATTGAACTGTTACAATTTGCCCCATCTTTGAGATTTGTTGTTATAGCTATAGGGTAGGTATTAACAATAAGAACTTTGTGTTTTAAGAAGAAGTTTTTCCAGTAGTTGTTATTATTCAAATGAATTTACATAAGTAGAAAGAAGATTACAGGTATTAATGCACTTCAAATTAAAATAAACTTGAATATTGAAAGCTTATGATAAACTGAATTAACTGGACAATATGGCCTTTGTCTTAGAGACTCACAGCTGTATTCCACAATAGAAACTTTTTCCACATTAAGAGTTTGTAATACTTATCAGCCTTTAAAAAGATATACCATATAACTTGCCCAAGATGTTATAACTTCCGTTGTTTATAAGGGTATAAGCAACTAACTTCACTATTTTAAAAAATCTTATGACGATTATTTCCACATTAAACTGGAGAAATTGTTCAAATGATATTTTAAAAAAGTGGACTTACAGTAAACCACTTTCGAAAACAAGGGCTCAGTTTAACCTGCTCCGTAAAATTTTTAAGATATCGAAGGCCAAAATTTATGATACACATTTTTTGGCCACACTGAAGGATAATAAGTCTAACGTAGGTCGTTCGACAGTAAAACACTAAAATTCCCGGTAAAAGCATCTATTTGCCCCTATTACAACTGCCCGCCTTCTCCCCCTACAAGTGAAGACGATTTGAAACCTTCAGTCCAAAAACATCCCTTACAACAATAGCCTCGAGATATCCACTAATAAATTTCTATTTGTTCAAAATAAAAACCAACCCTCACTATCTTCGTCAAAACTTCCTTCCATTTCAAACTAGAAGATGTTGAACCGATGAATAAATAGGACGATGGGGAGTATCGTGTCTATCAACAAAACGTTGCATTATTCTAGTATACTAATATAATGTAACCTGCTTTTGAAAAAGCATGTTGATGTTCGAAGATATCATTAATCAGATTTAAATAAAATGATTAAAACAGGATAGAATTTAATTTAGCATTATTTTTAAATTTTCAATTTAGGAATTTGCAGATTTCTTATATTCAAATACAAGGTGATTCCCTGATGCCGTTCAGTGGATTTTTCAATGAAATAATTTCAGATAAACAGTTGAAACTCAGAATAAGGGTTATAAACCGAACAGGGGAACGATTCTTGAATACATATCAAAAGTTTTGAGAAATACACAGATCAAAATAGGGTTCTAATTCATCATATTCAAATACAATACGAAACATTTTAGTCTCGGAACTCAATACTCTTATCCACAAAAAATAGCATCGAACAATGGGCACAAGTTATAAAATATGACAATTTTCTAGGATTTTGAAACAACTTTAATAAAAAATATTGATAAATAAAAAAACGTATAGTGCTTTCGATTGGTCACAAATGCTGTCCTCAATTCTGTATTAATTCTATTTTCGTTTTTTAGAAAAATATTTTATGATCATTTTCACTTTTATGTCGGCCATTTTTCACTGCCATGACTAATGGTTGACTCGTAAGACTATGTGATGCAGATTTACTGAAGTATAGGTAATTTTCTTTGTTTAACACATCTGCTTGTCCAAATTTTTCTCATGGACTTGTTTGAATTTTTTTATTTCAAAATATTTGTATAATAGACCTTTCTCTAACAAGGAGAGTACCAAACTTGGGAATCACAGATTCCGTTGATTTTTATATATGTTGTAGAGTAGTCTTCCCTCAATAACTGGGTAAAATGGTAAGACGCACTTCACTTTCATTTTCGAGAAAAATGAGTTTAAAGTTCAAATCCACTCGACTCAGTTTTTTCCAAATTTATTTTTATTAAATAATTTGTTATTTTAATCAATAAATAATTCAAATGGTGAAGTTATTTAATATTAAATTTATTATATATCTGATATGTTTACATATTATTTGTCAGTTTGAATGGATTTTTATTATTTTATTTTATTGTTAACAATAATAATAAAATATTATACTAGTGTACCATATTACCATTTTTTAATAAATATTAATTTAATTGAAAATTTGCGTCTTTTTTCCATGATTTTTAATGTTATAGTAATTATTATTAACCTGTTTTGATTTATTATTTTATAATAAAAATTGTAGCTCATTAAAAAAAACAAAAATCCATTAAAATTGACGAAAAAATATATAAACCTATCAGATATATAATAAATTTAACATTAAATAACTTCACCATTTGAATTATTTATCAATTAAAATAACAAATTATTTAATAAAAATAAATTTGGAAAAAAATACGTCGAGTGGATTTGAACTTTAAACTTATTTTTCTCGAAAATGAAAGCGAAGTGCGTCTTACCATTTTACCCAGTTATTGAGGGGAGACTACTCTACAACATATATAAAAATCAACGGAATCTGTGATTCCCAAGTTTGGTACTCTCCTTGTAAGATAAAATTTAAAAAATTTGAAAAAAATGGGTTCCACGACTTAGAGAGATAAAACTCTTTCCAGTAGTACTTGTAGATTTAAAAATTCATTTCAATTTCTCTCAATATTTTTAAAATTCGATGCAAAAATATAATTCAAGCGAAATATAAGATGATTTGTTCTGCATAAAAAATATAGAGATAATGAGCCCATTTGGAACTTATTTGTTCAGATATGCTATGATATAGATTTTCATGGTTATTGAGATAGCGAACTAAACCCTTTTAAGTTTTCAGATAAGTTTTTATTGATTACTCCGTAACTAACTAGGAAAAAATTCTATATCTACACAGATAACATTTCAACACTACAACACATCAAACAATAATAAAATATTTAAAAAGTTTTGAATAATATAAGATTTAAGACAGATGTTAGATTAATACGGCTCTCGGAAGATACACTTAGGGTTTTATAGGCCCATTCTGGCACCACTTTTTGTAACCAAGGTATCTGGTGGGAATAGAACCCACAACGCCTAGTGTCCTGTTAGCTCGACACCAACACATCGCGCTACTAACCGAGGACAGATTTAAGATTTTATAATTCTTCAGAAACCTTTTAATTAAAGTATCGTGTTACCTTGTCACTGTTAAATTTGCGATGCCAACACGTCGCGCTACTAACCGAGCTATTGAGAATAAATATAACACTTTATAATTCCTCAAAAACCTTTTAATTAAAGTATCGTGTTTTCTTGTCACTGTTAAATTTTAAAATAAAAGAGTTACTACATCCAGTAACTCTGGTTTATAATGTAATGTCAATGAAGTTTACAGAAGCAACTTGGGCGTGAAGGTTGTGCTGGTGTCAGAGAAGTTTTCTATCTTTTTTGGGTTGTTATAATTATTGATACCCACCGTGGCGAGCAAAACTGCATACGAAAAATTAAAAATTAAGTACTTGTCTTAAAAATAGGAAATTAAGCATGGTTATTGAGGAAATGATATTTTGTTTTTTAATAACAACTTTACCACTATATAAAAAAGTAATAAAAGGAACTATTCATTTTTATAAACATACCAACAAAAAAAAAAGTCAATTCAGTCCTGGTATATATTTTTGCACGTTTCCTTTGTTTTTTTATGACACTGTTTACTCCCCTTGACATGGATTCCACCAAGTTTTGAATAATTTTATCCGATACTTTTTGCCATTCCGCTTGTACCCGTGTCCAAAGCTCATTTAAATTTGTAGGAGGATTTTCGTATTGAAGCAGTTGTGTCTTTACAATAGCCCACAAATTGTCTATCTGATTAAGATCCGGACTTTGTCCAAGGCATTACATTATTAAAAACTTTTGTTGACCAAGCCATTCCTTAACGATTTCGGCGGTGTGCTTGGAGTCGCCATCCCGTTGGAAGACAATCTCGTCTTCCGGATAAGCACATTTCTCTACAAAACCCGGTAAATTGGTCTTTAAAATGTGAAGATAATCCTCATTTTCATTATGCCATTAATTTTAATTAATTGCTCAATATGCCACCAAGCGAAATACCCCCAGACCATCAAGCTACCTCCTCTGTGCTCTAAAGTTTCTTTGACTTGGTGTTAACAAAGTCTTTCATTAGGCAGGTGCTAATAGTATGCCTTGCCATCAGATTGGTATCTGTTGATTTTTGTCTCGTCCGTCCAAATAATACTCTTCTGTCCAATTTTTGTGCTCTTTACAGAACTTCCGTCGAGATTTAACATTCTTGTCTGATAAAGCGGGCTTTTTCTTTTTAACAAACAATACCAGACCAATCCTTTTGAGTGCTCGCCTGACAGTCCATTCGCTGACGTCTTTTTTTATTTCCTTTGCTGCAGCCTTCGGTGTCCTTGCCTCTCTGGATTTGATCATCCGTTCTATTACACGAGCATAGCTATCTGACATCACTCTTTTGTCTTACCACCTGTTATCTTGGTCGTCCATCAGTATTTCTTGCAGGGTTACATTGTCTTCTTCTTTATGCTAATAGAACTATTCTATGACAAATCTTCAACGTCTATGACAAATCTGTCAACGTCAATAGAAATTTTTTCCCATTTTACTATAAAAAATCGTGTTAAAATGTTTACACCAGACATTGTGAAATAAATGTTACCTTTAATTGTTTTTAATTCATGCCACGACTAAATAACACAGAACTTAGAAATCACCGTTCACGAAACTAAGCCAGAAGGGTGCACAAATGAAACTAAACTAAAGACGTGCACTCTCCATAGTATTCAAAAATTGTTCAGTGAAAAAAATCAAATACTTGAGCAATTTTCCTAAAATGTGATCGCAGAAAATCTTTCAAAGAAAATTAGAAGGAAGTATGTTTTTTTTTTTTTTTTTTACTTTTAAAAACTTTGTATCCAGTTTTGCTCGCCACTGTAGAATTTTGTATTTGAATTAATCATATTTAAAATTGAGTTATATTTTGCTTTTTACATATTTTAATCATGTATCGAATATGATTTTGGCCATTGGAACTACAACAGTCGGTCGTTTGCTAATTCTTGGGAAGCCGAGCTTAGCGATATCTACAAACTACTGTATTTGTCTTTTTCTTATTTCTATGTTTACTAATTTCACATACCTTTAAAAGGGTGCGATACGAAAAACATAATTTAAGGTAATATATAGAATCTGTTCAAGAATATATTTCTTCAAATTTTATGACTAATAGATTTACATGTCTTATACAACAACCAAAAATGTTCTACAGAGAAAAAAGTTTTTTGACATAGATATTTTTAAATGAAACTTTTTTATACGCAATGATTGAGGTTATACGCTAACATTTCAAAGAAATTATTTGTTTTTGAGAATGAAGAGAGCATAAACAATCTAAAGTCGAATATTGATTATCATGAATGAAGAGTATTCATGTAGACATATTTCCATCGTATGGCACTTCTATTATTTCGTTTCAATTGATTGGATCTCTTGACTTTTTTTACTTTTCATCGGCTCAGTCCACTAAAATGTACATCTTTATCTTACCACCTGTAACTTGGATCAGTTCACCCTTTGCATTCAGCAGTGCGTATTTAATTACCTTCCCCACCATGAACCTTCCCTAAATTAACGCTCACTCCAAAACCCTAAATACCATTTATGCGTCACTGCGTTTATCGGTAAGGGAGACCTATGCAAATTGTTCGGAGTTATCTCTTACCCTCAAATAAAGATGTCACATTTGATGCTACGAATAAAAGGGAAAGGCGCCATCAGGGATGTGCATTGTGCAAGGCAAATTTATGTGGCGCGTTTAGGACAGTTAAGGTTGTTAACATGATATTAATATGTGTGAAGATAGCAGAAATGGGAGATGATTTTTTTGTATTTAAACCTATGAAGCCGTAAATTCTTTTAATTTCTGAAGATTTCAACAGTTATGAATATGATAGTGCTGTAAATCATCTAGGAAATGAATACGCACCAATGCTGTGAAATAATAATATTCTCCAAGTAGGTAGTTTAGCCTTTTCCGAGTGTATATTCGAAGAAATACTTGAACTTCTGTACTGCATATTAAATTCTATGATCATTGTGAAGATAACAGCATAATTCAAAAAAGGGACGGAGTTGAGAATTGGCGCATTTAAATCAAAATTTGCCAGGAGATCTAATCCGTTTCTTTAGGAATATGAATCTAA
This sequence comes from Dysmachus trigonus, assembly GCA_949715965.1. Taxonomy (NCBI): domain Eukaryota; kingdom Metazoa; phylum Arthropoda; class Insecta; order Diptera; family Asilidae; genus Dysmachus; species Dysmachus trigonus. The sequence goes on along the minus strand of OX454321.1, from coordinate 30,165,873 downwards.
TATCTATTCTCCAAATTCCCCTAAACCTTCGAACAGGGAAGCGGATCGTAGAAATACCACATTTTAAAAGCGCATTTAAGCTCAAAATTGGAGCGTTATATGTATGACAAATATGGTATGTTAAGTTTGTTTCTGAATGCTAAAGAAAAACACGCATTTACAATTTGAAACGGCCGAATTATGACCTTAGTTTTTCCTACTTTTCCATATGCGAAAGAAAAGAGAAACATAACAAACCAAAACAAACATATCGAATATCTTTCCATGCTTTTTTTGGAATGCTAAATCTATTTCGGGTGTCCTGCGATCTGAGATGTAAACACAAGCGAAATGATTATCAAAAATTATTAAACGCAAATATATCAAACATTATTTCAGAAGTTTTCTGGAATAAAATATCCATCTCTAGTATTACTGTAGGAACACATGGTACGGCCTGTATCACATACTTTTTAGATCTTGTAAACAAGCCTTTATTTTTACAAGCTTTTATTTAACTTTTAATGTTTGTATGTTTAGGTCAAATCTTGCGACTGCATTTTGAACCATTTTCTCTCAACTGATTTTGATGAAATTTTGCATACACGTTAAGTTTTGGTGACAATGCAATATGCAATACTTAATATTGTAAATAATATTGTATTCTCAAAAGGGCTGCCGCCACAAGATGGCAGATGGTGTATATTTTATCAACCCTGTTAATATGGGTATCAAATGAAAGAGGTTGCAGAGTACAAAACGATAAAATGAGTGACGTAATTTAAAAATGGCCGAGGCTACAATATGGCGGATTATATTGTTTTGTCAACCTCCTTAATATAGTTATCAAATTAATCTGCATATCAAATGAAAGGGCTTGAAGAGTAGAAACCAATGAAGTGAGTGACATCACACTAAATTCAATGTGGCCGCCGCCGCTCCAAAATGCTGGACAACATGTTTTTATCTACCATCATGATATGGGTATCAAATGAAAGGGTTTGCTGAGAAGAATACGAAAAACATGTCCAACGAAAACTAAAAAACAAGGGTTTCAACGCGCAAAAAACACTTTTTTTGCAATTTTTTTAAGTAATATGGATTGAGCAAAGTTATGGAAACCTTTTGTACATTATTAAGTACAATTTCAATAATACTCAGTAATTTTTTTATGCGAAAATATCGACAAACAAGCCGGTGACGGAGCTTTTCTAAGAATGTCTTTAGAAATAGACGATTTGCGGTGGAAATTATCTGAAATTAAAAGCCTTTGAAATTTAGTCAAAGTACCATTAAATCCTCCCCCAACGTTCCTTGATTATTATTATTTTCATTTTTAAATTTTTGGTGGTCATTTAAAGTGAAAACTGCTATTTTTTATGAAAAATTGCGCCATTTTGTAAGTGGAAAACCCCCTTAATGTAAAAAATAAAAAAAAATTTAAAACTTAACGTTGGGGGGAGGTATTTTATATTTAAGAAATGTGTAACAAGTTTTGAATGAATCAGTAGTAAAGTTTTTAAAAAGCAGTGTACACGGACGTGGTTTTGAGAAAGTTCCGTCACCGGCTTGTTTGTCTATATTTTCGCATAAAAAAATTACTGAGTATTGTGTAAATCATACTTAAAAGGTCTCAATAAATTTTTCAATCCATATTTCTAAAAAAAATCGCAAAAAAAGTGTTTTTTTTTTTATGCTGAAACCCTATTAATTTTCTTTCTGTCATAATTTCTCAGTTGTTTTCTAACCTCTCAGCACTGGAGGTTTCTGGAAGCATCGCCCCTCGACTACTACAAAAGAAAACTATACTGAGAAGAGTGGAACAACTTGCCTAATTACTCGTAGAAAAATAGATATTGGGGTTTCACCCCAGACACCACCAGAAGTGCCGCTCTCTAATTTTCCAGCCTTCTAAGCGATCACTTTTATTGGCCTTTGACCTTGAAACACTTTTTAACGGGGAACGATCGCCACCTAATTCCAACGAGATTATGTTTTGGAGGCCTCTCCCCACCGTCTCGCCTCATTTCTGAACTTCTTTGGCGCACAGTGGTTCGAAATGCGAATAATATTAATATTAGTAAGTGTTAAGCAGATGGAGTCAATATTTTAATGTTAACTTGGAAAAAAACACGAAATAAGTTTTAGGTATATGGAGGAAAACACTAAATTTAAATTTTCTCGGTAAATTCACAAAACTTCACGAGAACCCTTACAGGATGTTAGTATGTATTGTCGTTCATACATTGTTGAAAGAATCACGTGCACTTGGTTTGCACTTTATCAAGTTATGATTTTTTGAAATTTTGAATTTCCCAGGAAAAAATATATATTGTACAAACCTACGCCAGAAAGTTACAAACAACTTTTGGTGATTTTGCCGTACAGTTATAACCTATAAAAAACAAATAAAAATCGACATTTTATTTCTTTTAGGTATCACGCTGGTGGCAAAAACATCTAGCAAAAATATATATTATAAAAAACTATGTTAGGAAGCTATATCAAAATTTTGGTAACTGCACCAAGATTCAAAATTGCTGAAAAAATGTTTGAAAAAAGGGAAAACACTTTTTTTAGATTATATCCAGTTTACAGTTCCACTGATTTTTTCTGTAACATGTCAATCCCATCCAAATCGGTCTACGCGTACAAAAGATATTAATTTTTTTTTTTTTTTTTTTAAATTTTTAAAATTAATATTCACTTCTTGTGGTTTAATTATTAAAGGATGAAACTAGGCTAAACTGTTACTTGTGTTAGTCCTGACGATAAAAAAAAAAATAACCAGCATAATCGGGGTGGGGGCATTTTACCCCTTCTTATCCCCCTTTGGCCCTTATATGCAAAATATAATTCAGTAAAGGTGTAAGTATGAATTTGTTTTTACAAAAATCTTTGTTGTGGACTGTTACATAATTCAAATAATATATAAGTACTATAAAATATTTTGAAGTGTCCTAAAATTCAGGATTTCCCGTAATTTTCTCCGAAATTCATGGAGTTAATACACCTGTTTTTTTTGTTTAATTAAATGTTATTAAATTTCCTTTCTGAAAAGGTTTTTGTTAAAACTTCATCCGAATACGGTCAGTAATTTTTACATGGTGAGTGCAAAAACAGTCAAAATTTTTAAAATGGTCATAGTGCAGTCAAGTATTTATTCTTCATTCCGCCATTAATTTGTTTGCAATATTTTTGCATATTTGGGTAATTCTTTTACAAACCGAACACCTTTTTGACCGACACATCTCCGATTTGGCTTACGAATTCTATATCGAAAAATAAGAGATACGTGTGCGAGGATTTTTTTTTTGTTCCGAATATTTTCGATAATACTAGTGATCGAAAATGTGAGAATAATGAATTTTTTGGCTTAGAGACTCATTTTCAAAAATATATAACTCTGGTTTTATTTGAGCTACAAACTTGTTTTTTTTTCGCTTTGAATCTAAAGGACTGAGTTTTGAGAAATAAATATCTTTAATAAAAATTATTAACAAATTCATATTGTTATTAACAATTTAATCGTTTAAATCAATTTTTAACAATGGCCCCTACCTCGTAGCAAGTTTTTAGTATTTTTATTGTATTCGCCGTCAAATTTTACATAAAAAGCATGTTTTCAAAATATGGTACCTTTATTATTACTATTTTTAAAACATTAATTTATATAGCGCGACACGTCAAAAAAATGATTTTTTGTTAATAAAAAGAAAATTATAGCTCGGATCAAAAAAAGTTATATATAAAAGTTGTAGATAATAAAAATATCTACAATTCTTGTCTCAACTACTTTTCGACATAACCTCAGACTTTTCGAATAAATTGAAAAAAATGTTAAAAATCACCTTTTCCAAATTTATTTGCCACATTTTTTGCCTCATGTCGTTTCTTTTTTTTTAATATAAGTAATTATTATGTTCTTCTTAACAAATAATATTTATTAGCAATCAATACAATAAAAAAAATATAAATCAATAATAAATGATAGAACATTATTTTACCGCATAAAAAAAATTTATTGTGGTTTCAATACTTATTATTGGTTAATATGTATTTCGTTTGATGGTTAGTTGAGAAACATATTAAAAACACAAAAATTATAAGTTAATTTCTTTTTTAATTTTTTATAGTCTTTTTAACAATAAATAATGTTTCAAAAAGGGGATTTTTAACATTTTTTGCATTTTATTCGAAAAGTTTGAGGTTATGTCGAAAAATAGTTAAGACAAAAATTGTAGGTCTTTTTATTAACTACACCTCTTATATGTAACTTTTTTTGATCCGAGCTATAGTTTTCTTTTTATTAACAAAAAACCGTTTTTTTGACGTGTCACGCTATATAAATTAATGTTTTAAAAATAGTAATAATAAAGGTACCATATTTTGAAAACGTGTTTTTTATGTAAAATATGACGGAGAATACAAGAAAAATACTAAAAACTTGGTACGAGATGGGGGCCATAGTTAAAAATTGATTTAAACAATTAAATTGTTAATAACAATATGAATTTGCTAATAATTTTTATTAAAAATATTTTTTTCTCCAAACTCAGTCCTTTAGATTTAAAATGAAAAAAAAAGAAGTTTGTAGCTCAAATAAAACCATAGTTATAAATTTTTGAAAATGAGTCTTCAAGCCAAAAAATTCATTATTCTCACATTTCCGATCACTAGTATTCTCGAAAATATGCGGAAAAAAAAAAAAATCCTCGGACACGTATCTCTTATTTGTCGATATAGAATCCGTAAAAAAAGTTTCAGCTAAATCGGAGACATGTCGGTCAATTTTTATCAAAATCCGTACGGTTTGTAAAAGAATAACCCATTTATTATATTTATGTATTGATCTAGTTGTTAAGATAAAATTTTTTTTTTTAAATGCTCAATATTGAACACGCTTATAAAATTTCTTAATTGGTTGAGTGGATGGCTCTTTTTATGAGCTTGCACTTGAACAGTCGGGTATTAATTATTTCATACGGTTATAAAACGTCAAAAATATGAGTCTCTGGTAGGGGTAGCGGCTTAGAGGTTGCGTAATTTGAAAACAAACAAAAAACAGAGAAAACTATTTTTCAGATAACAGAACTAATTAATAGATTGCCCCGATAAAATTTCAACACGATTTTAAGAATCATTGTACTAGTTGTGCAGCTTCGTCCTTTCCAACTGCATCCAACATGTCATAATCCATCCACCAGAGTTCAAATATTCGCGTCTCAGAGTTAAACTTTGGTACAATTTTTCACAAATAATAATGCAAAAACGTACAAACTATACAGAAATAAAATATTTTCAATTTTAAACCATAACATAACTTTATTGATTAAAATTCACCAATTCTATTGAAGATTTATTGCCGATTTTTGTATCAAAAAAGAAAGATTTATCTTTAAAATAACATCGTTTTATTTTTAATCAGTATGTCGAAAAAATCCTACGTAGTTTACTAGAGAATGCTATTATTGAGCTACAGTTAAATTTTCAGATCAATCGTGTAAAAATTTGTAAGCGCTAGAGGTACGCTAAAGGCAACTGCTGCACCCTGGATTAGCACCTAAAAAAGACTTATTTATATTAACATGTACACAAAACCAAATTAAATTATATTAAAAAATTTTCATAAAAACAAACTCCAAAAATGATCCTGGACACAAACGTAGTATTACACGTTAAGTCTACCTACGAGCCGACGGGTTTCATTTGAGTTCTTTGCAACTTTTATGATAGATTTAGAAGCCTTAAAGGTACGGACACACCAAAAGCGAAGCGATCGAAGCGAGCAATTTTAAAATTTGGTGCCGTAAAAATTAATTGAAGTGTCCGAATAGCACGCGACATGAGGGAAGCGTCTACTGCGACAGAATGTTCCCAAATTTAAAATTGTTCGCTTCGCTTTTGGTGTGTCCGTACCTTAAAAGGCGAAAAATAAGATGTCTACCTATTTTTCTGTTTTAAAAAACAAGGTTTCGTTATAAAGAAAATTTTAGAATTCTTGAAGTATAATGTAGGGATATAGATGTAAACATTTTCGAGACAGTCAGGCACAAATTAACAAACAAATTTTTTTTTTCCAACAAATAAGAGTAAACCAAAGCAAGTTTCACTCTTAGGGAAGTTCTTCTTTTGAGAAAATTCAGTTAACAATTCAAATTGTTCAGATTAAAACTTCAATAGTTGAGGGTATAGATTTCTTCTTTAATGAAGCTAAGAGTGCCTTCCACTAAAAAATGCTCGAAAGTTCCTCATAAACTACTCTTTTATTGCAAAAATCTAGGTTTTGGAGCGATTTTGCTGCCAGACGTTATTTGGACGAACTTTCTTAACATATTTGTAGTGATTTATTTACCCCTTTATTATATGATATAAGATTAAGGGGTTATTCTACTGTTAAACGGGTAAAAAGCAGTATCTTTTTAAAAGTGTTGTAAAACAAAAACTATTAGAGATATCAATTTGAAATTTTGCATGCATCTTTATTAATGAAAAAATTATATAATGGCATAGTTGATTAAAAAAAAAAAACAAAATGGCGGCTTCGGTTTATGATTGATGTAGCGCACGCTGACGGCCAGAGTCGTTTGCGCGGTACATTGCCCAGGTCGTCCAGGTGATCTGCAATCAATTTAACGATGAAATTTTATTAGTTTAGTTAAAAACACACAGACTGAACCTAAATTGAGCCATAAATATTAAATTTTCGCGATTTGACAAGTGTTGGAAAATAGCATGCTCGATTTTGGACGTTTTTTCGATGAAAAAAGTGCTCCCAAATAACCAAATTTCAATTTTTATGGCTCAATTTAGGTTCAGTCTGTGTAAAATTGATATATAACTATGCAAACAAATTTTTAGCTAAATCGCTTCATTAGTTTTTTCTCTACGATGTACCGCGCACCAAAACAACACATTTTGAGTAAATCGCGTTTAAAGTGTTTTTAACCGATTTTTTTTTTTTTAATCAACTATGCCATTATATAATTTTTTCATTAATAAAGATGCATGCAAAATTTCAAATTGATATCTCTAATAGTTTTTTTTTTACAACACTTTTAAAAAGATACTGCTTCTTACCTGTTTAACAGTAGAATAACCCCTTAAACAAAAATTTATTAGTTAGAAATTTAAATTTCCCTAGTTCTTTACATGGCTTGTAACGAAGCAATACTTTTCCTCCCCTTTTTAAGTTGCCTTCCCTTTTTTACGAACAAGGAGCACACCGATACCCGAAAGAAGAAGTAAAACGAAGGAGGAAAGCGGGACGGTGGCAACAATACCGCGAACAGCCGCTTTAAATCGCAAGTCCTCACGACGTCATTATGTCATTGTTTTTTTCACCGAATCCTCTAGTCACGCTGCAGATTGTTCCGCACAGTACGCGAATCGAATGCATTCCCCAGTTGCCTCGATTCTTGAAAGAACTTCGCCAGACCTTCAAGCAGATGATGGCCTTAACTTCACTCGAGATGAGATGTTCGCGTATTTAACCTAGGAGGAAATGGGAAAGGAATCCAGGGAATATGTGCAGCAAAAAAGAAACTCAAGACACGCGTCAGAATACTTCCGGTACATTCCGTGGCTATTGTGCGCACCGAGGAGGCTTTTAAAATGAACTTCCGTTGAGCGGATCTGAAAACGCGAACACGCCTCCTTCGCCTTAACCTCTGGTTAACAAAAGGTGTCCACCGAGTCCCTAGTGAGGTTACAGAAGGCGCAAGGGAACCGGCATGTCGCGGCCGGCAGCGGCGCTGGGCTGATGTGCATTATCTAGGTAGAGTCCCTGATTGCAGGCTAGAGCTAGATATTGGATTACCAAATCTTACGATCGCTTGCAGTATTTATGATCTCTGGAAAAGCCCACGCTCTTTGGCGTACAGTTAAGTCAGATGCTGGAGGACTGGTTTACCGAAGTGAGTCCATATCTTTTAAGATCCTGACCCCTCATAAGGCTGGAAAGAATCAGGCTAACGCAGATATCGGGGTTAGTTCACATCCGTTCAAGACTCCTATCCTAATTTTTACGATATCAATTGCTTCACGTTTCAAATATTTTCGAATTTTGAACTTGCGACCGAAGGAAAAAAACAAACCACTTCGGCGGTAGTTCCTTGACTCTGGAACAAAGGCGCTGACTTTGCTGGCAGAACTTGCAGGGATAGTACAAAGAACTCTTGATATCATTAAGGAGCCCGAGTGGATTTCCAGCTGAGTAAATTATAGAGTGGATTTGGACTTTTATCCGCTACCAGACACTCTTGCCTTTGTCTATCCTATTGCTGCGAGGAGTGTCACCGAGCAGCGCGGAATTTCATTGGACTTGGGAACAATCATCGACGATAGGATCAGAATGTCCAACCCCTGCTGGGAGAAGATGTCAAACCGACCAAAAAGCAAAGGTGTGCAAAATTCTTATGATGCGTTGATGCTCAGGATACAACGTGTGAAACTTACTCTCGGCAGGATACGTGGCCGTTGGTTCTTTGAGCGCTCCTCAGCTCTGATTGACATAAAAACATTCAATAATTCACGACTCTTCGATTAACATATGAAAGATTACAAATTAGATGAGTGAATTGATTAAGCCAGGTTCGTGCCCCTCGCCTACCAGTTGTCAACCAGCGGATTGCCCGGACGAGCAGTTGTGTTCCATGACTGGGCTTACACCGCATTTACACAAACATGTGTTTGTGCAGCGGAATTATCTCGACGTGTTCTTTTGTAGTATAACAGGGCATATTTGCTTTTCATCTTAACGCACCCCTCGTTTTAGCGAAGGTGGTTATGACATTTCACTTTTATTCAGTGCTCTTCTCTTCTCGGCGCCGTAACGGTTCTGAAGGATAAGAACAAATCACTTCTTGATTGAGTAATTTTGTGCTATTGGATGATCTTAAGAAGGCCAATTTGTGAGTGCTTAATCGTGCGATAAGGGCAATTTACGTCCCTTGCTTCCCCGCGACTTATGAGAATTCAGCTTCATAACATTTTACTTTGTTTTGTTTTTTCATTGTCTTAACCCGTAAACCTTTAAAAGTATTAGCAAATCCCCTTATTTTTGACGGAAGTGAATTAAACAAAACCTAATTAATATACCTAATATGAAAAAATATACATATGGGATAATCCATGTCAAGTGGATCAGAGCTGTGGCCAAAATTGTAGGTGCCCAAAAAAATCAACCGAGGGCTCATTTTAAAGCTTATGACGTCTACTTTCGAATGCCGTGTGCGCCTTTGAAAAATCAAATATGGCGGTTTCAATATGGCGACCGGAAGTGGAGTGAAAATTAAAAATTTTTGGAAAAAAGCTTATAGAAAAAAAAATTTGCAAGCGACAAGACCGTATTTCGACTCAAATTGTAGCAAATGAACAGCTCTTTAAGGCTGGTGCAGTTGGATAAGAAAATTCAAGATGGCGGATCCAATATGGCTGTGCAAAATCCCACTTTATGGCCGAATTTTTCAAATCCAGCCATTTCGCACCAAATATTGTATACGGGGGTTTTTGGGGTCGCTGACCACGAATATAAGATTATATTTGAAAAATTCAAAATGGCGGATCCAAAATGGCGGACGGTTGTTTTCGAAAATCAACCGATTTGCACCAAATTATGTAAACAAGGGTTTTTGGGGTCGCTGACAACAAATATGAGATTATATTTGAAAAATTCAAAATGGCGGATCCGCCATCTTAGTTTTTTTCGAAAATCAACCGATTCGCACTAAATCAGGTATACGGGGGTTTTTGGGGTCGCTGATCACGAATACAAAGTCAGATTTGCAAAATACATTATGAGAATATAATATGGCTAAAAGGTTTTCTGAAAGTCGTTCGATTGGAATTAACCGTCCGCCATATTGGATCTGCTATTTTGAATTTCGCAAATCTGATTTTATATTCGTGTTCAGCGACCCCAAAAACCCCCGTATACCTGATTTGGTGCGAATCGGTTGATTTTCGAAAAAAACTAAGATGGCGGATCCACCATTTTGAATTTTTCAAATATAATCTCATATTTGCGGTCAGCGACCCCAAAAACCCTTGTTTACATAATTTGGTGCAAATCGGTTGATTTTCGAAAACAACCGTCCGCCATTTTGGATCCGCCATTTTGAATTTTTCAAATATAATCTTATATTCGTGGTCAGCGACCCCAAAAACCCCCGTATACAAGATTTGGTGCGAAATGGCTGGATTTGAAAAATTCGGCCATAAAGTGGGATTTTGCACAGCCATATTGGATCCGCCATCTTGAATTTTCTTATCCAACTGCACCAGCCTTAAAGAGCTGTTCATTTGCTACAATTTGAGTCGAAATACGGTCTTGTCGCTTGCAAATTTTTTTTTCTATAAGCTTTTTTCCAAAAATTTTTAATTTTCACTCCACTTCCGGTCGCCATATTGAAACCGCCATATTTGATTTTTCAAAGGCGCACACGGCATTCGAAAGTAGACGTCATAAGCTTTAAAATGAGCCCTCGGTTGATTTTTTTGGGCACCTACAATTTTGGCCACAGCTCTGATCCACTTGACATGGATTATCCCATATATACTTTTTTCGATAAAATCATTAATATAAATGTTAGTGTGAATTGAAAATTCAGCATGTACATATTGGAAACATTGGGCAATTTTTTGTTGAGTGTATACATCGTTTGAAATTAAAAGAAAATAATTTTCCTCCTCGGATTCTACTCAATAGTTATAAGTTAGTTCGTCAGAGCATATTTCGGAGTCAAAACATAAAAAGTCATACACAATATTTCACCTTGTTTAACATTAAGATAGAATATAGAGCAGAACTCATTTAGACCTTTTGTGACAATTTGCAATCATGTACATACGTCTTTCGTGCAAAGAAATGTCTCAAAATCGTCGGTATTAATTAAGATTTAATATAATTTGAGGAGTTATAGAGTTAAAATAAAAAAAAACTAAGATAATAGAATTACTATCGTAAGATACCGTAAGTTTCTCGCCTTCTTTTGATTAAGAATTAGTAAATCTTATTGAAGAATGAACAATGAGTGAATCTTTCAAAAGACAATGCTGAAGTTTCATACAAAAAAAATAAATAAATAAATTAAAAACGAAAACGAGACCTACATATCTCCAATAATCAGTGATGTTACAATTAAATGCTGTATAGTTACTAGGGTGCTTTTTTTTCGTGACTATTTTTTTTTTTTTGTCAGTCCCAACTCGAAATTTTGTGGCAAATACCTAAACAAAAATTCCCTGAAAATTGGAGCCCTTAATATTAATATTCAGTACTAGACCAAGGCGTATAAAGATTTCCCATTTAAAAAACACGTAAACTTAGATTATTTTTCTTCTTGTGTAACTCTTGTTGTTTACAAGATAGGGGCAAAAAGCGAGAATTTCGTGGAAAAATTGGGGTTAGTGACCCGTACTACCTCGCTGGTGGGAGTTAGGGTTACACCACAATGGACACTTTTGTAGAGCATTCAATTCTGAAGAAATCCTACCATTGACCAAGATTATACCATAAAATGCCTCTGAGCTGTAGAGTTTTGAAGAAAAATAATCAAAGTTTACGTGTATTTTGTATGGGAAATCTTTATACGCCTTGGTCTAGTACTTAATATTAATATTAAGGGCTCCAATTTTCAGGGAATTTTTGTTTAGGTATTTGCCACGAAATTTCAGTGTGGGACTGAAAAAAAAATAGTCATGAAAAAAAAGGCACCCTAATACTTATCAACTCTTTTTCAGTTTTTGTTGATTGTTTTCCACTTCACCTATTTTGGACAGGCTTTTTTCACTTTATTAATGATGAAGGTAAAGACGAACATAAAATAAATATTTAAAATACTTGTATTTGTATATATAAATATATAATATTTTAAAAATTTCATGAATAAGAAATTATCCATTTTTCAAAGAGAATTCATTATCTTGTGACGCTTATAATATTACACAGGTTTACAAAAAAAAAAAAGTTGATGTTCTTTTGACCAGACCATCTCATTTTTATGTAAATCGACGCCCTGAATCCGAATCCGAGGTCCGTTAACCTCCATCACGTCAGGTTCAAGGTCATTTCAAGGTCAAATTGAGAAAAACCCACTAAATAGGTCTGAAAAAGAGGACTTATAGGTTTCTGGGGCCGCTGAATCCGAATTCGTGATTTGTTTAACTCCCAAAGGTCAGCCAGAGGTTATTTCAAGGGCATTTCAAGGTGAAATTGGGAAAAATCCACTAAATAGGTCTGAAAAAGAAGATGTATAGGATTTTGGAGTCACTGAATCCGAATTCGTGATTTGCTTAACCCCCAAGATCAGCCAAAGGTCGTTTTAAGGGCATTTCAAGGTGAAATTGGGAAAAATCCACTAAGCGGAAAAAGTTGCTGTTCTTTTGACCAGATCATCTCATTTTTATGTAAATCGACGCCCTGAATCCGAATCCGAGGTCCGTTAACCTCCATCACGTCAGGTTCAAGGTCATTTCAAGGTCAAATTGACAAAAACCCACTAAATAGGTCTGAAAAAGAGGACTTATAGGTTTCTGGGGCCGCTGAATCCGAATTCGTGATTTGTTTAACTCCCAAAGGTCAGCCAGAGGTTATTTCAAGGTGAAATTGGGAAAAATCCACTAAATAGGTCTGAAAAAGAAGATGTATAGGTTTTTGGGGTCACTGAACCCGAATCCGTGATTTGCTTAAGCCCCCAAGGTCAACCAGAGGTCGTTTCAAGGGCAGTTCAAGGTGAAACTGGCAAAAAATCTCGTCTTTTCTATATTTGAACTTGGAATGACTTCGAAACGACCTCAGGCTGACTTTGGGGATTAAGTAAACCACGAATTCGGATTCAACGACCCCAAAAACGTATACATCTTCTTTTTCAGACTTATTTAGTTGATTTTTTCTCAGTTTTACCTTAAAATGCCCTTGAAACGACCTCTGGTTGACCTGGGGGGCTTAAGCAAATCACGGATTCGGGTTCAGTGACCCCAAAAACCTATACATCTTCTTTTTCAGACCTATTTAGTGGATTTTTCCCAATTTCACCTTGAAATGCCCTTGAAATAACCTCTGGCTGACCTTTGGGAGTTAAACAAATCACGAATTCGGATTCAGCTACCCCAAAAACCTATAAGTCCTCTTTTTCAGACTTATTTAGTGGGTTTTTCTCAATTTGACCTTGAAATGACCTTGAACCTGACGTGATGGAGGTTAACGGACCTCGGATTCGGATTCAGGGCGTTGATTTACATAAAAATGAGATGATCTGGTCAAAAGAACATCAACTTTTTCCGCTTAGTGGATTTTTCCCAATTTCACCTTGAAATGCCCTTAAAACGACCTTTGGCTGACCTTGAGGGTTAAGCAAATCACGAATTCGGATTCAGTGACTCCAAACACCTATACATCTTCTTTTTCAGACCTATTTAGTGGATTTTTCCCAATTTCACCTTGAAATGCCCTTGAAATAACCTCTGGCTGACCTTTGGGAGTTAAACAAATCACGAATTCGGATTCAGCTACCCCAAAAACCTATAAGTCCTCTTTTTCCGACTTATTTAGTGGGTTTTTCTCAATTTGACCTTGAAATGACCTTGAACCTGACGTGATGGAGGTTAACGGACCTCGGATTCGGATTCAGGGCGTTGATTTACATAAAAATGAGATGGTCTGGTCAAAAGAACATCAACTTTTTTTTTTTTGTAAACCTGTGTTATTAGTTGACATTTAATATCTGATTGTTTTTGAGATCGCTGATTTGAATTCAATATTAAATCTATATGCACAAAGTTTTATGAAAAAAAAATTTCAAGGGAAAACTGTTTGCATCAAAGGGTTAACACTAGAACTACCGGCGCTCAAGCTTGTAATTTTGATAATTTTCGGCACCTTTAAAGTAATATGCTTTCACATTTAAATTAATAATTATAAATGGAAATAGGTTCGCGATATGTCGTAATTTTGAACCTTAATAAGATCTGGTATTACTCTTAAGAGATATTTTCAAAAAATATGACTAATTCAAGCAAGAAATTTAGTACCGGTCATTTTTACCGGTCTTGGTAGTTCTAGTGTTAAACACATTCACAAAACGAACCGCTTTAAAAAATAATGTTTTTTGAAGAACTGATATATCTTCGCCTGTTTCGTGTTATATTGCTTTTTCCTCATGGCTATATATTGTTTTAATTCAGTAAATGATGTAATAAACATAATCTTCTTAAACTTTGTAATTAAATTTGACTGGTGAATTTAAATAATTAACCTTTTATAATGGGGGTTAATTTACAACGCAAAATGTAAAATGGGTGATACATTTTTAGTAGTAAAATGGTTAAGATAACCTAAAAATTGTTTGCTAAGTCTAAGTGCCAAGAACAGAATAAATTTAAAAATATCTGTTATTGATTTTCGAAACTTCAATTTCTGTCATTTTACAATATATAATAAATGATCATAAAGTAATAATAGTAACTGAAGGGATAACATGTTTGAATAAATAATCCTCTTACTATCAAATGTGTAAAATTATATTTTTCATCTATCAGTTCAGGTACCTAGTACCTACCATTATTTTCAATAAATTTTTTGAAGCTATATTACAATCAACAATTTAATTTATAATTTAAAATTGCATCTGCAAAAAAAAAAGTGATTAAAGTGAAATTAAAAGTGGTGAAATATAATACGCAAGAGTGGAGAGACATCAAGAAAAATTAATGTTGAATTCTTGTGGAAGTTTTATTTATTTATTGCGAAGACAATTAATAGCTCGGACGAATCGGATCGAATTTATGTTTGCTGTGCTGTGCTGTGTGTTCGGCTAGTTTACGTAAATTTATGGGGAAAACAACTACTAAATAGTTGGCAAATATAGCTTGAAATCACCTACTAAGCAGTTGGCAAGTCAATAAATAATCTTTTCAATGTAGTTAAGTGTAAAATCTGCTAGTTTGTCTTCTTCAAAATTTATTACGATCGGTCACACTGTAAAATTCTTTTACGTATCTGTATATTCGTATATCAATCAAACATGTATAATTAGAGAAAATTAACCTATAAGAACACTGCCCTATAACAATATAAAGAGAAAAATATACATTGTTGACACCACCTGGCAATCGATGAAGAAAGTCTTGCGAAGAAGGCATAAATGACGATTCTAAGATTTATTCTTGATAAATCACTTAATAGGGAGGTAACCCTCTAAGTCACATTCCGCAAATTAAATGAATTTTCCGCTAAGTGCATCAGGCCTTAGGGTTACAATAATTGGACCGTGAAAAAAAAAGTGAGGAAACGGGCATCACAGGTAAAAGTTGGACTTGCGGTATTTTTTACCGATATTCGAAAATAATAATATTTCAAGTGACAATTTCAAGACTGTACCAAAAGATTAACTAAGGGGTTGACACAAAAAGGGTTAAAATTAGGCACCAATTGTATTCCCTCAATTTTAGATATTCCTCACAGCTTTCTTAAATTTAACGATGGGCACGTTATAAACACCACTCAAACGAAATCCAATTTTTCCTCAAAAAGGGTAGATCACTGAATATTTTCGGCATATCGTGGGAAATAACTTAAGGTTCGAATAACTAAAAACTCACATGAAAACATTCCACACTCTGTGATAATCAAATTCCCTGCAATCACGCTGACTCACTTTTGGTTTTGCAGAATTGATGGCGGTCTGATCACTTTTAATAAAGAAATTAGATAAAGCAACGTCGTCTCATCAATCGAGGCTTGAAACCGAATTTAATACTGCTTTGCGTTTTTTTTTTGGTAGCAAATTTTGGACATCTGCTTACACACTATCTGCCACCAAAGATAACCATTCTATCTTTAACGTCGAAGATCGCGATATGAACATCTAATCACATCGGTAATAAATTAACGTCAACGCTTTGAGGGTGGAATGATAGATAGATTAAGGAAATGTGCGGTGATCATGTCTTCGGCTTATCTGGGCCAAATTAATAAGTGCAAAATTTCGACAGGGGCATTTATCGTGTAATTACATTAGCCGCACTTAATGAGCTCTTGAGAATAGTTGTTAAATTTTATCAAAAATGTTTGCCCGTAAATCGCGCTTAGATAGAGATATTTATGAGGTTTCTTCCTGAGTAAATATTTGAAAAAGTACCGCATAATTTGACGAAATCAAGCGAATTGCTTTGGAACTGCCATTTGCTTCTAATCCATTTTATTTGATATAATCAAAGGTTAATTGGCTTTAATAGATCACGGGATCAGTTCTAAGGTCGCAAGTATTAAAACTAACTGTGGGTAAGGAAATTAATATAACATGTCAGAAATAAATAACATATTGTCTGAATGTAAAAGGTGTTTTTATACTTTTTACGATCCAATGAAAATTCAGAATTTTTTAAATATTGTAACCAGTTTCCCTTTCTTTCTAAGATGAATACATTAATCGAAACTTATATATTTTCAATGACTGTAACTTGTTACAAAACGTCAATAACTCGAAAAGACATATCTACCTGACGATAAATTATTTTCCTCAAGAATACTTTTTATCTCTTATTGATCCCGGTGATGTTTTTATGGTGACAAATAATACTTTAAAAACGGTTTTTTTTTCATGAAAACACTTCACGCACTAAAATATTTGGATTGCTACCAAACGCCGCGCCGACTGATATCTCTGTATAACTTCATTGACACCAAAAGCTAAGGAAAAAAGCAACTGTTACGCGCAAACTTCTGAAGACTAATGGGGACTCTCTTAGGCAACTGATAGCATCATCAACGTCCAGAAAAAGCTCCAGTTTCTTAACCAACTACCAAAAAATATTTTCCATCCGCTTTTGGAGCATTATGCGGTTTCTGATCAGATTTTCAAGTTGCCTTAATTTGCGAAATTTTTAAGAATATCTTAACGTGTGCCTTTGGAAATAAGGTCTTTGGCTTTGTGATAAGAGCACAAAACCAGCAACACCAACCAGGACCACACTAATCTCCTCAATCCTTGTTGATGGACCACATTGTTAAAGCAATTCTTTGCGGTTTAACGGGTTTCTTTGCTTTAACATAAATTTTCGTAATCTTGCGGTAACCGCATGGCGCACTGCCAGATTGATTAAGGTGCTATTAACAGAATAAAGTATGGGAACATTTGTTTTGTAAACAAACTCGCATCCTTAGCGACTGTCTTTATTAAATAGGTTTAGGAAGGCGATCTTTAATATAAGAAAATTTTATCAGTCCAATCAATCCAATATTTCCTCAAATCTTATCATCTTATAACTTTATATTGAAAAATATAAAAAAAGGAAATGTACTGCATATATAAAAAAGCGCTGAAAGTGCATGTCAAAGCACGTAAAAGTAGGATACCCTAGAGTTGCTACGAATGTACTGCATTTTAGATTGATTCAACTGTACATCAAAAACATGATTAAATGTCTGATAAAATGAAAAAATTTTAATGAAAGTCTTTTATTATTTTTTCTTTGATTCTATTAAATAAACTCCATGAGTGATCACAAGAGACGCAAGAGCTGGAAGGATTACATTATTCTCAAAGATGTTGTCGGGAAGAATCGACTATTTCATACCGTTGCAGTTTAAGAAGTTTCAAGAGTTATTTATGTATACATTTCCTGAGGAAAGCAACGATTTTACTTCATTTGGGAGGGGGGGTAAGTCAGGCTTAAACACAATTTGTAACTTTACGAAATCTTTTAATTGTACCTTTTCTGTCGTTTTTGTAAATGTCAGTGGAAGACCAAGAAAGCTTTACTCGTACTCTTAAAACTGCATGTAAGAGAAAATTATTGTATAGAGAAAATGCACGATATTTATAAAGATATCCATCATTGTTATTGTTGCTAAGACATTATGTATAAGATTGAGCAAACATTAACTATTTGAATATTGTACATTTCAGGTCCTATTAGAAAAGACGATTTGTCAAAGTTCCATTTTAACTAGTTAACTGTGATTGAAGAGTATACTTGTCATGGAGAAGTGGCAAAATTGTGTGTATTGGCGAGTATACTCGTCATGTATATAAATCAGTGACCATTGGCTATTTAAATTGCAATTTATGAGAAAAACAAAACATATTTTCAAATTTAAAGATGTTTATAATATTTTGAGGCTATGCCAGAATAAAACAAACAAGTATACAAAATATAAACAGTTTGAGATGATCTCATGCGTCCCGGTATGCACTGGTTGAGAAAGTTTACCAGTTCGCATAATGAATTTATTTATGTACTATGATAACATTTTTTAGATGTTAATATGTATGTAATATATGCTTATGTTAACCAAAGAAGTAAATATTAGTAATAAAATTTTCAATTTTATAAAATAAACCCATCTTTTTTCATCCAATATCTTACCAGCTCAACTTATTCTGTGATTGACGAATATACTCGTCATGGCTCGATTCTGACGACACAAAACTGTGCGCACTTTTAAATGAGGGCGCCACAGTTAATTGGTTAAGATGTCAGCAAGTGAGATGAAATATTTCGTACATTTTTTTTTAACCACTTCAGGGACGACTTTTCAAAATTCGTTAAAAGAATTATCGGGTTTTTCACATATTTATTTTCAATTCATCTTTGCACGACTAATTGACAAAAAACCCAACTTACACATATGTGCCAGTATCCCTGAAGAGGAGACTAGATTCCTGTTAATAATAAAGTATGGTAGGTTTTTAAAAGCTTACTTAAAATAATGTAAATTTTGATTTTTCATTCTTTTGAGGAAGACAAAATTGCTGCATTACAGTTTTGTTAATAAGAGACCAAATACGTTAATATTTTTAAAGACAATTTGAACATCATATAATATATTAGTTCATTAGGCGTCTCTTTTCAGGTGATTTAGTTTTAGGCGGGTTCCACAACATCTAGACGATGTAATATATTACTTTATCTTTGGGGGAAAAGTATAAAATATAACATTCTCTTGTCAAACTTCGTCGAGGATCTTGTATTAAAAGACTCTTCCATTATCATAGTTCTAATATTTGACATAATAACGCGCAAGAAAAAGACCTCCGTTATTAAAAAGATGTGCTTTACAGATATCCTGCTTACGAGGCAAAAATTAGAGAAATATTTTTCCTATTCAAAATTTAGAGAAATATTTCCAAAATTTAGAGAAATATTTTTCATATTCAGGTCATTGACCTTTTTGTTACTGAAAAGTACAGAATTTATTTATTCGTTAATAGAATTTCAATTTAATTTATCAATATTTAGCATTTGACTGAGAAATGAAGTAAATGTTATTTATAATAGTGATTTTTCAAGAACAAAAAATTTCTAATGAATGATATTATGATAAGGCCGATAGCGTATTTTTAAATTGAATTGTAATTTTCGGTAATTTTTAATTCATTTTGGCCCGAGTAAGTATTGTACTATATTATAAGTATTATTTGAATCAGCAAGAGTTTTGAAGAATCGCAACAGTAATACAGTCATTACACCGACAACAAGATTCACAAATTTGAAGATCCTGGCCATGAAATAAACATGTAGGGACATATTAACTAAACATTTGTACTAAGGTTTCAACAGAGAAGTATGTAAATATTTAAACGATGAAACATATTACTGACAGATAATGTGAAATTTCAACATTAGGTTTAAACTCAGAGTTCTCATAAAATTAGAACATGACCTTATAAAGATGCGAAATTAAGAACGACTGTTAGTTATGAGTCATCAAAAAGCAATACACATACTAGTAATTAAGTTCAATTCGATTTACTTTATATTTAAAAAAATTCACAGAAGTTTAATGATTCTTAATGAAATCTCGTAAAATTAGTAGTTAACTACATGATTCAGAACAATATTAAAATGACTGTAAATGTAGTACAAAAAATAGCACATATAATTGCTATACAATTTGCAACAGAAATTAAAATAATTTGGAATGAACATTTTTTAATTCCAGTCTCGATATGCAATATCAAAATATAAGGAAAACCTCTATTGCATATGTATACAACATATTCAAAATGCTTTAACCAAATTATGGACTTTAAAAAATTTCGTACTGATGAAAAAGTATTTAAAATAAAACAAGTCATGAACATCTTGAAAGCATTTGTATGACTATCCATGATTACCTATTTTTATTAATATTTCTATCTTATTTAGTAGACACAGGAACAATTGTGAAAGAAATTAAGAATGACAACTGTTCATGGGTTCATAAGAAAGAATGTTGGCACCAACCAGCGAAGTACATACCTAATTAATCTTAAAAAGAATTCAAATTTTATCCCTGTGCACTTTTAATGCCAGCGCTGCTGGCATGCAGTTTTCTTCCAGCAATTCGGAATACCAGCACTGTTGTCACGTGCATTTATTCCGACAAATCGAAGTGCAAACACTGTAAAAATTCTATATTTTAATGTTTTATTTTTGCCACTAAAATGTTTTCCTGAATTTGTCATGATAAAATATATTTATCATTATCGAGTTGGTGGAAGTAAATGTGAAGATAATCTCCGAGGTTGAAGGTTCGACGACAAAAATTCATATAAAATGTCATCAGGATTTAAATTTTAACTATAATATAATTTATTTTAATAATATATTTTGATGTTATTCTTAATAAATTATATGGGATCACTCATGAATTTCAATATTTTAATCCCACACACTTTTCTTTTTCATAAATATGTATGTGCACGGAAAAAATTATTCTCTATTTTAAATAAATGTTAACACATTTTACTACTATTACCTACCAGAATAATTCATCTTTTTCGTTGTTATATGCCTTCTCTTGTGTGTGTCATAAGATAATATTTATATTATTTTTAAGTAAACTACTCAGTGTGTGGATCATTTAAAAATACCTTTAGTGTATGGATCATTTAAGTAATACCTTAATACTAGTAGATACTGCTTTAAGATAAAGTGCCCAAAACTATCCAACCTTCCTGACTCGTTCCCAATTTTAAAATCATATTTGTATATTATGGTGTTTTTTTTTTGCTTTTTTTTCAGTCTCACCTCGAAATTTTTTGGGAAATACCTAAACAAAAATTCCCTGAAAATTGGAAGCCTTAATATTAATATTAAGTGCTCGACCAAGGCGTATAAAGATTTACCGTATAAAATACACGTAAACTTTGATTTTTTTTCTTTAAAACTCTACAGCTCAGAGGCATTTTATGGTATAATCTTGGTCAATGGTCGGGTTTCTTCAGAATTCAATGCTCTACAAAAGTGTCCATTGCGGCATAACCCTAACTCCCACCAGCGAGGTAGTACGGGTCACTAACCCAATTTTTTCATGAAATTCTCGTTTTTTTGCCCCTATCTTGTAAATAACAAGAGGTACACAAAAAATATAAATGACAAACTTGTAGGAAATTCAATATCCTCCAAAAAGTTCTTGAACACAAAATCGCTAACATCGATATTTCTTGAGATATTGGGCTTTGAAGTTGAGGTAGTGTGGAATTTTCATGAATTATTGAGCTAAATTGTAGAAACTTACCATTTGCAGACAATAAATCTAATTTGTTTTGTTTTATATGTATACTTGAAAAGATATTCATGCTTTTGGACTAAGTTACATTAATGTTTGCCGTTAAAAAAAAGAATGGCCTTAAAGTGATATTACTTCTCGTATACAACTCATCAAAGTTCGATTTTGCAAACTGGTATTTAATAATGAGAAATTATAAGCCTACAGACACAATACTGTTAATCAAAAACTTCCCTATTACCTTATGTTTTGCTGTTTTAAAGAAAATTGGAAATAAGGTATAAGAATGCGCCAACTAATTCACTAATATTATGACGTAAAAGACTATTAAAACTAACACAAAATTGTTAAAATACAATTGCAATAAGTCGTTATAAAAAGGAATTGCGACACATGAAATGTTCATGTTTAGTAACCACTTTCCTTGCTTACTTTAATTAAGACTGATACTAAACTAAATTAATTTCATTTCAGCTTAATTACTACTAAGGTAAAATCAAGTTTACAAATATTTATTTTTAAAGGAAACATACATATTATAAGTAATATGTTTGTGTTCTTCTGTGGATACCTAACAGGTTATAACCATTCCAGTTTTTTAAGGTCCAATTTTCACCTCATTCTGTTTGATATTACAGGAAGCATCAATAAGCACAGTAATATGAAAAGAAAGCACAATTTTATGCATTTTGTAATCAATAACTTCTGTTATCATCATAACTTTTCAGCACGTAACTGAGAAGAAAATGAATATTACTAACTCAGATCAATATTTAGATGAAATTACTAAACGTTATTCAAACGTATGTACCGTTTTAAAAGAGAAAAGGAAATAGGAATGTTAGCATACATTCTGGCAACAAAGTATTTAAAATACGACTAAAGAAAGACAGCTCCAAAAAGCTGTCTCATCCATTTGGATAGTAAAGTTATTCTCGTATAATAGAACACATTGTGAGGAGATATTCAGTTTGGTAATTGATTGTCTTAATATTTACACAATAAGCGTCATCGTATCATAGCGCCACGTCTCCAAAAACAAACACTTGAGACGCGGCTCCAGTAAAATCACGTCCCAGCAGATGACTGTGGTTTCCAAAATGGATCAAACGTTGTTTACAAAGAGAAAAAAATTCAATTGCCATTCAGATACAGCAACAATCAAAAGATTTATTGAGAATTTCTGCTGATAAGGGAAAAATCGATTGTAGGAGCACTTGACTGCGCATGCTACACAGCCACAGCCAGCGACTTTGCAGCAGAGCACAGATGTGATTCGAAGCGATGAGGACCTTCGAAGCGAACGAAGTTTGTCACCAAGTTTGTACAATGATGGCCTGTAATTGAAGTAGTGTGGCTGCCGCATAAGTTTTTCATATTACTCAACGGTTACGTGTACTGCCCGGCCCATTCCCAGAAGCGGCCACTTCACTTTTGGCGGAAGACAGGTGTTTTTCCCGTTGACTTCGACAAAACGACATTTCGCAATTCGGAGTGAAATCGCAATTGCCCTCAAAATATTTTATCTTCAAAAAGCACTATAAAACAAAGGAAACATCCCACACTTTTCGCGGACGCCTTGACCATTAGATCACTCCCTATTTGCAGGCCAGTCCCAAAAGCTCTTCATGGGACTGATAATTGCCCGGATAGCTGGTGATTGCGACATTACATAATGATAGTATGGCAAAGTCACTCCGGAGATTAACAGAGCTTCAGCAGAAAAAATACTTGGGAAGAAGATAATTCCCACAATGCTCTCTCATGCCCGTCTAGATATTCAGACGACTTATCGTGTCCAAAGGAAGCTAGCCATGGCGCAAAGTGTGTCATGAGGAATAGGCGAGACTACTCCTCAGAAGGCCACTCTCAGATTTCGTTCTCACTTACGCGCCGCACGCCGTTGGATGGTGGCCGAAACTGATAATGGAAAATTGAAGATGTTTCGTAATTAAGTGCGGTTGATACTTCGAGAAGAGGCTGACACACATTCTAAAGATATCTTGCACTTCCCACACATAAGTGATATTATCAGAAGGACGTATATCATCTTCAAGTTCTATTTCCGTAATTTTTTATCCCCATGGACCTTTATGTTTATTTATTTTATCGTCGTAATACGTTTCGATATAATTTTATCAAAGATTAAGATTAAATAAAATCAAAAATAATTCCATTATTGTGGAATCCTTTTCGCTTTAGTTTTCTTAACTTAAAAAAAAACCTTTCCCGCATACTTTTTCGTAAAAAAATGGACTTAACTAAGCATTGAAAACGTTAAGAAGCTCTTTTAAAATTGTTTTTGACAGGCTTAAAAAAGCCGGATACTTCATTCAAAACGTATGATAATGGTAAGTACTATACGTATGGAATGGATGATGATCAACGTTGTTCAAGAAATTCTCTAGAAATACTGGACCTACTACTTGGTTTAAACTTGTTGTTGGAGAAAACGTTTATATAAAAACACAGCCTGCCTAAAGATTTTACATTGTTTGTCCGAATTTTTAAGCTATTGGTATTCAATTTTCGGTTTTTATGACTTGTAAAATTTTTTAAATTTTTGAATCTGATATCTCATAATTTGGTTTTTTGGAACAGATTGAGTTTGAGGTCTTCTCACGGATTTTGATGAAACGTTGTATAAACGTTTATTTGATACGTAAAGGGATGAATACGTAAAAAAAAATTTGTAAGTTATGTAAATACCTTAAATTAAAAATGTTAAAAACAAAATTAACAAGAATCCTTGAAACTAACGATTTGAAGAACAAATCTTTTCCGACTTATAGGCGATGACAAGCACGCATTTGTTTTTTGAATCAAAGAAATGAAATAAAATCTGGAAACGCTTTTAATTTAAGGATATGTCGAAAATCATGCCAGAAAATTTTCACTTTTCAATTTTAATGTAAAATATCTCGGGAAGTACAAGCGACTGACAGAAATGTTTTACATATTCACTACTGTAAACAAATGGCCTACAAAGATCCATCAAAGTGCGTGAGAAAGTCTCAAACTCAATTAAAATATGTTTTTTTCTGAATATGACTGTTTAATGGTTTCGAATATACAATTCGAAAGATTATGCAGTTTTTGTTATCCTCCTTCGAAAAGAAGAGTTTTATACATTAACATTAATAATATCAGTAACTTATTGTATATTTTGATTGAGAATACTAAAATCGCTAAATTAATATATCACTGAAAATGTTCAAATTCTTTCTAAAAAAACACAAATGTACAAATTTTCTGGATTTTTTAGTGGGCACAAACCTCTTTATCTACCCTTATTACTACATAGCGATTCTAGAGGATTTCTTTGAGAGCATGATAAAAATTTAACTATTTCCTACTTAGTCTCGGTAATCAATTATAAAGTGATGACTTTACTTTTCTTTAAATAATTAGCCTTCCGTGCCCACCATCTCGCATGCTTTCACTATATCATTTTCATTCATTTCATTATATATTATAAATTAGTTTGTCATCCATCTCTCGAAACGAATTGTTATTTGATAAGTTGGTTTTAATTATGCTTTAAAGTAGCACGAAACATAAAGTCTTCGTTTTTCGATTAGAATTACAAAAATAAAAAACTGTTTACATAAGTTAATTGATTTTTTCCTCCACAATCTTCGAGCAGATAAGTTGATACAATAAATTGTAAAGACACCTAAAATTTTAATTTTTTTTTACAAAGTTAAATCAATACTTAACTCAGGAAACCAAACGGGGAATAAAAATTGTTTGGTGTTGTCCTTTGTAAAGCATAATAAACGAAAAACTATTGCGCTGAATATATAACAAAATATTTATGACCTTACGTTAAACTTTTGACGCTTGCGCCTTGGCTTCCAATTCGCTTCATAATTGTATTGTAAAACAGCGTCCAAGAAATTTCAACGCATTTTAGTTTCGGGCAAAATTTATGTTAATTTAGTATTATAGGAATAGCTAACAAAAATCAAGGAATATTTTTCAATGCAAGTTTATGTCCAACAACAACAAAAAGGGAGGAAATTTAATATTTCAGTAACCTATCCTAGTACATAATGTGGCCATGTTTGAGAATTTATTTAAGGATGAAAAAGCAAATTTTTCAGAATGTTGTATTTCGAGATGTGTAAAAGTTCCTCGAAGACGTAGCAATTCTTCTTAACTTTGTACTATTTATTATGTACTTTTCCATCCTCCTTCCTTTCCACTTCAATTAATACTACTAACAAGTTCGGAGAAACTGCACATATAAGCTTAGGTTTTGAGGAATCTAAGTCACTCCTCTTCCATTATTTTAATATTATTAGGTTGGTAAGAAGTATAATGCACTTGTCATCCATCATCGATGATAACACACTGCAATGCCGCGCTTTTATACCCTTCTTCTTATTCCTTCGAGAATGTTCAGCAACATGCTGGAGTAATTACTCTTGACAAATTTATTTTGGAAGGAATAGATAAGTTTAGTAGTGTTTCAATATTTTCTTATCGACCTAATATGTACTACTGTAACACTGCCATAAAATTTGAAGAAAAAAAATTCTAAAGAAAATTTAAAATTTCGTTCTCAATGTGCGCGATAGCTCCACTACAGAAAAATTAGTGCAACTGTAAAGAAGAAAACCCTGTGTGTGTTCTTACCATCCTAACAGAAACTATAAAGACACATGCTTGGTAACGCACCCTGAAAAATCTTAAAGGCACTTGTACTATATTAGTCTCACATTTTTTTAGCCGGTTATATTAGTAATAACTTGAAATGATATCTAATTGTAAAATAGCTAACAGGAATAAAATTGAAATATAACCGAATTCTGTATATGTATTAGATGATAAACAGAACAGAAAAAAAAAATTGCTATATTCTCTTAATGTGGTTTTGTCAATACTTATTCTTGATTTTTATGTAACTGATGTGAAATTATTAATTCTTTCGCGAAGATTTCTTTGTGTCTCTCGCGCAAACTATTCAGAAAAAAATGATATTAGAAACCTCAATATCATTTTTGAAGACCTATCCATCCCACACGTATGGGTTTGATGAAAAAAAATTTTTGAGTTTCAGTTCTAAGTATGGGGAACCCCCAAAATTTATTGTTTTTTTTTCTATTTTTGTGTGAAAGTCTTAATGCGGTTCACAGAATACATCTACTTACCAAGTTTCAACAGTATAGTTCTTATAGTTTCGGAAAAAAGTGGCTGTGACATACGGACGGACAGACAGACAGACAGAAATTTTTTGCCATTTGGCTACGGAACCCTAAAAAGAAACACTTGTTAAAGCCAAGACAAAATTATTACATGACCTTTATATTCTTATTATTCGTTGACGGCCGACAATACTTTGTAAGAGCACAATGCATTTGTTGGTTGCGCTTTCAAAAAAATAAAAGGTTTGAGAAAAGGAATGGGCTAAGTTCATTTGTTTTATCAGATGTGGTCCTTTTGAGTATAGAAGAAATAAGAAAAAGAAGAAATATTTTTATTATTAGAGAGTTTACATCTTGTAATCATTTCAATGGCTTATTACCCGACTAAGGCAAAGCCAAAAGGAAGGGTTATGACTTTAGCAGACAATTTATGTATGTATGCATGTATTAGGGTGCTTTTTTTTCGCGACTATTTTTTTTTTTTTCAGTCCCACCTCGAAATTTTGTGGGATATACCTAAACAAAAATTCCTTGAAAATTGGAGCCCTTAATATTTATATAAAGTACTAGACTAAGGCGTATAAAGATTTCCCATATAAAATACACGTAAACTTTGATTATTTTTCTTCAAAACTATACAGCTCAGAGGAATTTTATGGTATAATCTTGGTCAATGGTAGGGTTTCTTCAGAATTTAATGCTCTACAAAAGTGTCCATTGCGGTGTAACCCTAACTCCCACCAGCGAGGTAGTACGGGTCACTAACCCCAATTTTTCCATGAAATTCTCGCTTTTTACCCCTATCTCATAAACAACCAGAAATATAGAAAGAGTGAATATGACAAACTTGTAGGAAATCCAATTTCCTATAAAAAGGTTCGGAACACCAAATCGCTAACATCGATATTTCTTGAGATATTGGGCTTTGAAGTTGAGGTAGAGTGAAATTTTCATGGATTATTGAGCTAAATTATAGAAACACTACCGCTACTTCAAAGCCCAACATCTTAACACT
Organism: Dysmachus trigonus; assembly: GCA_949715965.1. Lineage (NCBI taxonomy): Eukaryota > Metazoa > Arthropoda > Insecta > Diptera > Asilidae > Dysmachus > Dysmachus trigonus. The sequence continues at coordinate 30,138,233 of OX454321.1, read as the reverse complement.
TAACGGACGGGTGGAATCTGCTCTGTCTTTCCTAGTTTCCGGGAATTTTTCAGGGCAATTAAATAAACATGAATGTATGGATTTAAAGCGTTGTAACTACAATAAAACAGTGTGCCTAAAAGAAAACCCCAAATGCAACATACTAAAACTTCATGCAAAAACGTAGATCTACGTGGCCCGTCCTAGGAAGTCAGAATGGAAAAACGTAAATCTACGGGGCCCGTCCGTTAAGTGTTAAGAAATATCGATGTTAGCGATTTGGTGTTTAGAACTTTTTTGTAGGAAATTGAATTTCCTACAAGTTTGTCATATTCACTTTTTCTGTACCTTTTGTTGTTTACGAGATAGGGGCAAAAAGCGAGAATTTAATGGAAAAATTGGGGTTAGTGACCCGTACTACCTCGCTGGTGGGAGTTAGGGTTACACCGCACTGGACACTTTTGTAGAGCATTGAATTCTGAAGAAACCCTACCATTGGCCAAAATTATATCATGAAATGACTCTGAGCTGTAGAGTTGTGAAGAAAAATAATCAAAGTTTACGTGTATTTTGTATGGGAAATCTTTAAACGTCTTGGTCTAGTACTTAATATTAATATTAAGGGCTCCAATTTTCAGGGAATTTTTGTTTAGGTATATGCCACAAAATTTCGAGGTGGGACTGAAAAAAAAAAAAATAGTCGAGAAAAAAAAAGCACTATATAAAACCATTACAATACAATTCTTGATCCAATCTTTACTAATACTTCTACTGACCTTATTACAATTGTGCAATATTCTGGACTTACGATATCGAACCCTCCTCATTCCCCTTTTCAAATAGATTTAACATTACACTTTACGCTAGGACGATCTGGATCGCGACCTAGGGGCATATTTCAGTATAAAAACTGGGACTCTACTTTGTGGGACATCCTCCAATGTAGCAGTATCGCATTTTCACGAGGTGATTAGCGACCTAATTGAGAAGCATTTTCCCTTTTATAAAACATCTGTGAAAAAGCACCCAGTCTGGTATACACCTCATCGACTCAAAGCGCTTGACGGTAAATAACATTTAAGGCAATTCTATAAGAAGGACAGTTCTACTGATAATTATAATCTCTTCTCTACCTTTCGCTCCAAAGTGAAGAAGCTTATGCGCTCTGCTTTCAAAAATTATGTAAGCAGCATTGATAGTCCGGGAGAAGGTGACAGTAATACTGCACTTATACGGATTCTAAAATTTAGCATATGCATGAAAAGTATTTAATCATAGCTACAACATAGGCCCGGTGTGCCAGGGTTTATCTTGGCAAAAATTTTTTTTTAAATTTTTTATTTTTTTCATAATTATAAATAATTTGCACTTTTATGGAAATTAATGTCTCTGATACCATTTTATTGCAAATTTTATCTAAGTTCAAAAAAATTTGGTGTGCCAGGGTTTATCCTGGCAGAAAAGTCCACTTTATATATTATCGCTTCAACCCTAAAAACTAATACCAGAAAGGAAAGGAATAAGTATAGGTCATTGATTCAAATGTATTGCTGGAAAACATTATTTATTTATAAAATTCAACATTCCATTTATTCATAATTTTATCAATTTCTATACATTAGTTATTTAATAAATGCAGGAACAAGAGAAATAGAAAATGAAGGTCATACGATTAAGCTATATACAAACATCATATATTATTACAATTAGTCAAAAATTTACTCAGAATCATCTATATCATCACATCCATAACATTTATTTCTTTGAGATTCTGTATCTTCCTCCTCATTTTCCTCTTCATCCTGACAATTTTTAACAATTTCTTCAACGGTAAGAGGAGCTGCCTGGCCAATATACCATAATGGTTCTAGTTTATTTTTCTCACTAAGTTGCCAACCACACGCTGTCGGGTCTAATGTAATGCACGATTGTTCGGTTGCATTTTGCCACATTACATTTATAAATGTTGTTCTTAAAATTGTTTGTGACAATGATTTCCAACAGGGAGGAATGTTGCTGGAATTGAAGTTTATCATGCCCTGATAAAATCTATCATTGTTGCTGGCACTAGCGAAAAATTTTATAAATAATTCGAATCTCGCCTTATTAATATATAATATATAAAGTGGTGTGACAGACTTTTCTGCCAGGATAAACCCTGGCACACCAAATGTTTTTGAACTTAGATAAAATTTGCAATAAAATGGTATTAGAGACATTAATTTCCATAAAAGTGCAAATTATTTATAATTATTACAAAAATAAAAATTTTTAAAAAATATTTCTGCCAGGATAAACCCTGGCACACCAAATTTGTTTAAAAATGTATAAAATTTGCAATAAAATGGTATTAGAGAAATTAATTTCCATAAAAGTGCAAATTATTTATACTTATTAAAAAACCAAAAATTTACAAAAAAAATGTCTGCCAAGATAAACCCTGGCACACCGGGCCTATGTTGTAGCTTTGATTAAATACTTTTCATTCATATGCTAAATTTTAGAATCCGTATAAGTGCAGTTTTACTGTCACCGGCTCCCCGCCTATGAGAGTCGCTTGCATAATAATGACACAAAAGCTTTTTGGAATTATGTATATTAAGAATTCTAGGTCTCAACTTCTGTACTTCGACTCAATGCCAAATTAGCTTCAAGTCCACAAATTATGTGCAACATTTTTGGAAGATTTTTCAATAGCAGGTTTCTCCAACATGATATTCTTCGGTACGAAAGCTTTAATCCTCCTTGTGCAATATAAATGTCTTGTTTGTCCTATGAAGTGAGTGAAGTGTTTGACTGTTTAGTTACTCTAGATTCTAAGACCTCAGCTGGTCCTGACGGCATTCCCAAAATTTTTTTTTTTTTTTTTTTTTTAACTAACTCTGATTTTTAATGCCTCACTCAAAGAAAGTACTTTTCCTAAAATATGGAAGCAAGCTAAAGTCGTCCCAATACTTAAAAGACGTATTCGTAAAAAATTATCGTCCAATAAGCGTCATTAACTACTTCGGTAAGATCTTCGAAAGGCATGTCAAGAGTTCTTCAGCCTATAATTTCTTAAAGGCAGCATGGATTTGTTAAAGGAAAGTCACTGTTAGCAACCTACTTGAATTCCATCACTTTGTAGCTCATACCCTTGAAAGACATGGTCAAGTTGATGCGATATATACTGATTTTTCTATTTCATTTGATCATGCTTCTCATCCGATACTTCTAAAAAAAGTCAGAGAGTATGGAATTCTTGGTTCGCTTTTCTCCCCGATCACATCCTATCTGTCTAACTGTAAAATGCATTTTGTGTTTTCTGATTGTTCGTCCTTTGAATTTGTTACTGCATCCGGTGTTCCACAAGGATCAATTCTTGGTCCGCTTTTGTTTCTGTTATTTATTAACGACCTAACCATCAAAATAGAATCTAATTGTCTTTTATACGAAGACAACCAGTGTTTAGACTTTAAACTCGTTTTTCTCTCACTTAACATGTTCAAAGTCGGTAGACACTGTAATTCAAAATCCGGTCAAGTAGATTTTGATTTTCAGTGTATATCCTCTTCAAATTTGACACATATAAAATATGAGGTAGTGACGTCGATATAATATTTTTTTGGGCATTATAGTTAGTTTTACGATGAAAAATAAGCTGATTTTTACCGGTTTTTTCTTTTTAAATTCGTTTTTCTTACTTCAAAATTATGCCAAAAATTGAAAAATCGTCAAAAGAAAAAACTCTTGACGTCATTACCTCGAGAAACTCATAAACTAACCAAATATTTTTTTTGATTTAAGATAATCCAGTGATGAGTTCGGATGGCCACCGCAAACTGCCTTTTTTTAAGAGTATCCGAAGATTTTCTCTCAATGGCTTATTTCTGAATATTTTAGGCTTACAATTTAACTGAATATTCTTGAAATGATGCTTTATTATGTGTACAGTTTTTAAATAAATTCAATTTACCATATGCTCAGAAAGAATTATCAAAAATATGCTTAAAATGAAACTTATTAACCTACCCCTAGTTTATTTTATTTTGTTATCCCAAGTCGGGTTAAAGGTTTTGGAACTTTTTTTTCCCTTAATTATATTAATTTTTAAACTTTTTCTTTTATTTTGTTAGATACTGTATGCATTAAAGAAGAAGGGAAAAGACAAAAGGAGGAATTCTCATTGAGAAAGTGTTTGGAACTTTTCGTGCAATGAGCGGCGGCGTCGCGCAAAGCATTTCGTGGTGCGTGGCAATGTTCGCACAGTAAAAGTTTCACTGCCTATCAATAGTGCAGTAAAATAGTCTAAATATACAAATATTTTTTTCTTTAGAATAAAACTAAACCTAAGTCAAACGTACACCAGAAGAATTGAATTTAATACGCTGTGAATGGATCATAATGCATTTTTTAGCGATCGTGCGTGGGAGCCTAAGATACCTATTTAGTCTTGGCTCATCAGGTATACTGATTTTATACATCTGAAAAACAAAAATTAAGAAGGAGTTTTAATTTTTTAAATTGTATAATTTAGAAATGGAGTTACAATCCGTTAAATTTATATTACTAATCGATTTGTGATTATGTTTAGCGCTCTCACGATATATCTATGTTTTCACGGGTGAAACGATGGCAAAGTTCCTGGTGGACGTCTCCTACCTAAGATTTTTCCTGCTATATAGGTAGATACTTGTGCCAATATGATTTATTGATAAAATAAATATTTCATTGTTTTACTTTTCACAATGTTGTTGCGCACTGAGAACTACTTTTCCCGTAAATGTATATTTACGGATACAGTAAGAAATAAATTCTCTAAGATTGTTGAGAAATCTAGAAAGATCAAAAACTTAGAAGGCAAGTTCTGACTGAAAAGAAGAAGCAAGGGCATTGTCCCAACACATTCACAAGCAGAAGGCTTAAAATCTTATCCGTATTAATTTAAGAACGTGAGGAGCCAGTACTTGAGGGTAGTTATAACAAAACCGGTCCAGATGAGGAATCGCAAAGTTGAGTTTAGTTTTATTACCTTGAGTGAGTCTCCTTGCAATCGCCTTTGATCGCATGTTTAGTTCCAAGGAGGCCTTCATAAAAGCGAGTCCCGGGAAAAAGTTTCCATCTTTCCTGTTCAGTACGATGTCAGCTAGCAGCACCACTCACTCTCAAAATGTATCCGCAACAACTACACCGAGCGCAGCAAACTTGAAGCACAGAAATTGGAACGATCAGAAAATCACAGTTAATCCAGCATTCTCTAACACGACAACAACAAGAGGCAGTGCGTCTTTTCGTTCAAAATGTCCAGGATAGTCCTCGACGAATGTGCATTCTGACCCATAAACGTGTATGTACTCGAGGTGAATCACACACAACCGCGGCCCGTCAACTTTTGTAGGCGAATCGTTAAAATACCCAAGGTTGGCACCAATCACTCGCACTGGGAGCGTTTTTTTTTTCACAAATTCCCCAAAATCCCGATTAAGAAAACACTGATGCGGAGGAATCAAGAACAGCTCCATAAGAGTTGTTCATCTGTTTACTAACCGAATCCAAACACCTAACTCCATAAAAACTCTAAAATGGACTAAAACTTTCGAAAAATAAATAACAGGGCGGACAGGATGAAGTGAGTAGCGCTTCACTTGAGCTTGGGATGTGCACCCTCAGGAAAAGCAGCCACTCCCCACTACCATGTCGCGGAAATCAAAAGGACAGCCGCTGTCTATTTTTAGTCACGTCACCACAGACCTGGCCTGGGGGAAAGCTTGATCTGTTTCCCGTTGGCCGACTACTGCCGAGCTAGGGCCATGCTCGCCAACATTATTAACGTCGCCGTGTCGAATCGCTCCGCGATGTTTAGCCAAGTGCCATCCACAATGCTCGCGATGTACGTACACACCTGCGGCCGCGGGCCTACCCTCAACTACTATCCTACTGGCTGAAAAGGGTAGCTAAATCACGGGAGGACTGCGCCCCGCCACCCACCCCATACATGCGTTAGTCTATTTATTATTATTTATTATTCTTTTCTATTTTCATTGTCTCATAGGCTCGCTCGCGGCCTCCGACTCGCTCGTCGGTGGTTTATATGGGGGACGCCTCCAAACCGTCCGGGATTCAGGTGCACGAAATGTGTCGGAATGGGGAGACACCGAGTACATAGAAGAGCAAGTTTTATGAATGTTGAACTGTTATATATTTTCCAACATTTACATAAAATTGAATAAGCCACCGACCGGCCCACCCACCCACCGAGCCAATGCTCGCTGCCAGCGATGTCGCTCAACGGCACGACCACAGCCGCGCCTGATGGATGATTATCAGACAGCGCAGCAATGAAAAATTCAAAGGCGGCAGAGACATTTCACTGCCACCGTATGTGCACCGGCTGAGCGCGTTGGTATGCAAGCCGAGTGGGTGGACAATGGCGGAGCACACCCGATCGGCATCAACACCTCATCTCCGAGGAGGGTGTGAGCTGACTATTACAGCTATTCGCCTGAATATAAATGGAGGTCGATCTTAAACTGGACAGGTGCAAATGCGGGGGCATATAAATTAACATTTTAAGCACCAATTTTTATTGCGGCCATCGAACATTATGATGCACTTGGATTGCGTTTTTTTACCGATTCATCCGGAAGCTTCAGTTTCAAGCTAAATGGGATGTTTTTTAGCTTTGGAGACACAGGGTGATGTGATGCTTTTTTTATTTAATTATTTTTTATTACCGCGTTGCTATTCCGATAATGCCAGGATAAAAATTACTTATTCAATGGGAGACTCTCCATGCCCACGGTTTTGTTTTCAACCATCCCCTTAGCCATATTTGTTGCAAAAAAAACGAAGCAAAATCTAATTTTTTTTTATCGCGTTATAACTTTCAAAACTCATCTTTATTCCGATTACTGATTATTAGTATCCCTCATCGTTATTCCGATCACTGGTTACTAATATCCGCCGGGTTTAAAAAAACTATGTCAGAGTAAAATTGTGAGTTCACACAAAAATAAGTTATTTAGAATTGTTTTGAGAAATGTAGTTACCTACTAACCCGAAATTGTTGGTAATCAAATGGTAGACAGGATAAGATACTAAACTCATTCCTCAGAAAGGATGATCGCCTGCATATCTGTGACGCCAGTAATATAATAAATGTACCTAACATCTGACATGTTTTGAAATTAGCTCAACTAGCGGTGCCAGCTAATGTACATTCGTTCAGTGAATGCAAAGGAGTTCACATCGAAACAGCAAAAATAAAGATTGTAGTGAATAATAGTGTAATGATACAGGAAGACTTCAAGTGGATTTTCTTTAGTTTAGTTTAGTGTAGAACGATGGTAATTTAGAAAGTAAATTGAAAAGGCATGATTGTATTCGCATGATTTATCATTATATTATTTAATTAACCATCCAGGGCACAGGTATGTCCGTGCCCTACACAGGTATGTTCGTGTAGAATATTTGATCAGGTATGTCCGAGCAAACCCACGGGATTACACTAACACCAGTATGTAGCTAAGAACTCACTGAGTAATTCGTTACTCATATGTGGCCTTTATTTCTTTGTAGGGGATTAATCGAGTCGCTGCCCGAAGGAAATAGTGAAAACGAAGAGTGCAAGAACTAATTATAACAAAAACAAAAAAGATTATATTCATATTGTGCCTTAGACATTTTACTCATCTTATTAACTAAAACAAAAAATTGACAAAAGTAGTTTGAACCGCTTCCTTTATGAATCAATAGATAGATTTCCAAAAACAAATAAAATACCATATGTGTTTTATAAATTCCTAATGTATAAAACAGTTCTCCACCCCTTTGACCAGTCAAGCTGAAACTATTATAGCACTTTTATCGCTATAATTTGTATTTATTCATTACCTGTTTACTTATTTATTTATTTATTTTAGTTGTTGATTGCTGATTGAAGATTGTTGAGCCGATCTGCGGCTGGTGAATGTTGAGCCGATCTGCGGCTGGTGAATGCTGAGTGTTGAGAGATACTGGGCTCGATGGGCCTTGATGGTGATATGTTGGCTCGATGGGCCATGGGGAGGTGATGGAGCTGGTGCCGTCGGGGAGGTTATTACGATCTTTCAATAATTTCCAATACTTCATACTGATTTTGAAAAACTGGAAGCGCTCTTTTGGGCTGGTCCATAATAGTGCTGTTATCGGGGTCACCAATATATGTATAGTCACTAGAAACTATATTAATAAATATTCTGTAGATTCTTGCTATTTTATTAAGTAGAAATATATATTTTTAAAATTGTTATTTTAATTATTTAATTTTATATAATCTTTTAAATTTTATTTATTACTTTTAATATTACAATTCACTGTTTTCATTCAAAATTATCAGCAGACTAATTTTTATTTTTTCTTGAAGTCAAAGCTAACTATTTTTAATTTTTTTAAAAAACAACGCCTACCTGCCACCACACTATCATCTACATACTTGAATAAGATGCTGATCCCACTAATGAACAGTAAATATATACAGAGGTTATCATGGCCAGAAAGATCATACGCGTAAAGCAGTGCAACCTCTCGCCTATATTTACATGTATATATATATACATATAGAATCTATAACTCATGTCAATGAATCGCTACGTGTGATATGTATATCCTCTTTCGAACAAGTTCGAAACTTCAATTCCGTGATGTCCTTGCAGGAGCTTTTGTACATTTTTATAGCTTGCAATTTTCAAATGTAATGTTTAGGGTGAATGATTTAAATTGGGGTGTCGCAACAATAGTTGATCAGGACATTTCATATAATCGACTGGTATGTACTGGAATACGTCTTACTAAATCACTCTATATAGTCAAATAAGTAAACATATTGTATTTTAATAGTATATATAAATAGAGATATAAAAGCTACTGGGTCATTCCATACAAAATCATCAAAAATTAAAAAAAATTGAAGCCGCACTATTTTTGATTTGGACGAAACTTGGTGGGTATCTTTGTTTAGATGTCAGAAGAGAAAATTCACCATCATTTAATTTTTCTGATGTCTCAGCTTCGGTGCGCGACCGCTAGAGCACTCAAAAAGTGTGATTTTTACGCTCTACTACTATGCGCTGTCAAAATTGTTCTATTAGAGATATTTGAACATTTGTGGTCGCAGTTGAAAGCTAAAATATAGTAGTTTTAGGAAAAAAATATGGAAATAGAAAAATATTTTTATTCGAAGTATACTAGCATCATGAAAATACGATTTTTTTCACATTTTTATATGATTTTCAAATGGCTGTAGTATCTTTCCTGGTAAATAAAAAAAATTTAGTTTTTGTGTACATCATGTCCATATATTAAACAAAACAACAGTTCATTATAGACTCGTTCGACAAATGTTTTATATTAAAAAAATAAGCTTGAAATTTGAAAATTTCTGAAAATTGCATATTTCGAGCTTCAAAATGAAAATGTGGGACAGGAGATAGAGAACTGAAATTCTCAGGAAATTTAGGTGTAACCTTGAACTTTAAAGACCCGTTGAGTTTGCTTTGTTTTTTGCATCCCTCTAGTAATTACAGCCATTTCAATACAGCTAGTAATGCAGATTTTCCTTTTTAATTAGTTTCTTTTCTTACTTCACAATACGAGGAAACAATAATGTAGTAATAAAAAAAGAACAATGTGCAGCAGATACTCCGTAAATGCTAGCAAACAAATGAGATCAAGCCACTTTACTTCCTTTTTTAGTGTATCATAAAAAAGATAGTTTGATTTATAAGTTAAAAACATTTTGTGTAATTAGCGACTACTTAACCCATAGTACTGTAGCATTCTATTCATTTCAAAAAGTGTTAATTCAATACATCAAAAGATATTATCCAGAATTTAAAAAAGTTAAATATTTCATCGATGGATCAGCGGCTCAATACAAAAATAAGAAAAATTTTGTTAATCTATGTCATCATAATGATGATTTTGTGTTGGAAGCAGAGTGGTATTTTTTTGCCACTTCTCACGGGAAAAGTCCATGTGATGGTGCAAAGGGAACGATCAAACGAATAGTGCGGAAAGCTAGTTTACAACGAATTGAAGATCGTCATATATTAACTACTAAAGCTATGTTAAATTTTTGTTCCGAACAAATTTCTGGAATCGAATTTTTTTTTTTTTTTTTTTTGTATCCAATGCTGATGTTGAAGCTGCGGATAAATTTGTATGTGATAGATTTAGTAATATTGTTACAATAAAGGGAACAAGAATGTTTCATAGTTTTGTACCCATTTCTCAAAGTAAATTGAAAATTCGTAAATACTCGGCTTCAAATAATTCAGAAATTATAAGTATGTCTAACATTTCAAGCATAATAATATAAAATATTAATAATTCATTGTTGTATTAATAATGATATATATTAATATTAGAGTAACAAAATAAAATTCTGATATTTGAAATCGCATTCTTCATTTACGATAAATTGCATTCTTCTTTTGGGATATATTTATTTAAATCGCCTTCTTCATTTGGGATGTATGTATACGGAGTATCTACTACATATTGTTTTGTTTTTTATTGTTTTTGTTGTTCTTTTTTATTACTGCGTTGTTGTTTCCTCGTATTGTGAAGTAAGAAAAGAAACTAATTAAAAAGGAAAATCTGCATTACTAGCTGTATTGAAATGGCTGTAATTACTAGAGGGATGCAAAAAACAAAGCAAACTCAACGGGTCTTTAAAGTTCAAGGTTACACCTAAATTTCCTGAGAATTTCAGTTCTCTATCTCCTGTCCCACATTTTCATTTTGAAGCTCGAAATATGCAATTTTCAGAAATTTTCAAATTTCAAGCTTATTTTTTTAATATAAAACATTTGTCGAACGAGTCTATAATGAACTGTTGTTTTGTTTAATATATGGACATGATGTACACAAAAAGTAAATTTTTTTTATTTACCAGGAAAGATACTACAGCCATTTGAAAATCATATAAAAATGTGAAAAAAATCGTATTTTCATGATGCTAGTATACTTCGAATAAAAATATTTTTCTATTTCCATATTTTTTTCCTAAAACTACTATATTTTAGCTTTCAACTGCGACCACAAATGTTCAAATATCTCTAATAGAACAATTTTGACAGCGCATAGTAGTAGAGCGTAAAAATCACACTTTTTGAGTGCTCTAGCGGTCGCGCACCGAAGCTGAGACATCAGAAAAATTAAATGATGGTGAATTTTCTCTTCTGACATCTAAACAAAGATACCCACCAAGTTTCGTCCAAATCAAAAATAGTGCGGCTTTGACCATTTGATGATTTTCTGTAGAATGACCCTACTAACAAGGAAGGTATGTTATTTTACCTCACATTTTAAGACACACGTTTTTTTTGCGGATAAGCATTTTTTGGGTGTATGTAAATATATATATATCATGAACTTGTCCACTCTTATTTTGTTTAATTTTGCACCTTAAATATACAGTGTTTCAGCGGTACACCTCTTCTTAATCTATAAAACTTGTTTTTTTTTCCGAAAAAGTAAGCCTTCTTTATACGTAAATACCATATGCTCTATTGATCGGTGCTATTATCAATTTCCGGTTGCGACCGGAAGTGGTTTGTGTTGACCGGAAGATCTTTTTTTTAAAGCGGAAAAACCTATTTCAACCTCGGACTTAGACTCTAAGTAAGTTGTTCAAATTATGTACCAAAACAAGCTGAAGTTCGTTCCGTTCTTCTTGAAAACAGGAAAATATTTAGTTAAAATGCATTTTGTAAAAGGAAAATATTTAGTTAATATGCATTTTTTAAAAGGAAAATATTTAGTTAATATGCATATTTTGTAAAAGGAAAATATTTAGTTAATATCCATTTGTTTTCAGGAAAAACGAAACGAACTTCAGCTTGTTTTGGTAAATAATTTGACATTTCGCGGTGTCGCGATGATTTTGGAAAGAAATTGGTGTTTTTGGTGCTTTATTTAGAAACAAATTGATCGGCGGTAATATAGAAATGTTCGGCAAATAGTGGCGGCTTGTGAATATTCAAGTTTTTCAGTGTCGTGGCGGGGTTTCGAAAGATTTTCCTGTCTGGAGTAGATACGGGACAAGTATTAACTATTTTTTTTTTATATCTCGAAAACGGGTCGAGATAGATTTTTTTCTTTATTTTTCCCATATTAAGGATAGCAAAATGCTTCGAATCCCGTTCCTTAAATTTGGGGGCCAAGTTATGGGTATCCCCCCGAAAGATTATTTGACAAATAAATTTATTTTTAATTTAGACCAACTTCCTTTTTCTTTTTTTAAGGAGGTCAAGAAGGCCTTGTTCTCTTAACTGCTGCCACAACACCCTCCTCCCAGTTTCAACGAAAAAGAAAAAAAAGAAAAAACCAAGAGATGATGATGATGGGAAGTTGATTGATTGCTGATAATTGGCCCGGTTTACGGGTGGTTGAAAGTTGAAAATCAGTCGATTTGCAACTGATTGTTGGTTATCATACATACTTGGCTCTGGGAATAGGTGGCAGAATGGGGGTGGGCAGTTAGATGTATGGTTGTTGATTGCAATTGTTGCATTTATTGATGCGGCATTGTTGTTTGTTTTTGACGGCTATGTTTAATTTCTTCGTCCTTGTTATATTGACGTCGAGGTGGTGGTGCTGTGGGGGAGGTTATGGTAAATTTAACTCCCGCTACGTACGAATAATTTCTGTCGGTGGCCTGGGCCCTTAGCCAGGTCCTAATCTCCATCGACCTAGTAATTTTCTTAATGCATGTTCTTCTCGGCTACATGCCGAATGTCGGGGTCACCAGTTATAGCTGATGCCGGGGAATGTCGGGGCTATATTAATTTAAGTTAAGCTTCCTAAAAATTGAATAGAAACAATCTAATTCCTCATGACACAGAGAATGAATAATTTATTTTTTGGGAAAAGCCAACTTTCTTAAAAATAACAATTTTATTTTTTCAAAGGCCTACTTGCTAAAAAATGTATACCTGTTGTAGTTAAGGCACCAACCACATAGCTAAAGCACCACCACATCCGTATTGTGTATTTCAACTCAACCCAGCTTGCAAAGCGGAGTCAAGTCGATTCAACCCAGTTTCAACTCACCCTGCGTTTACATGTAGTTGAACTCAGGTTCAACCCAGCAGTGGCGGACTAAGCCCGGCAGAGGCCCGGGCGGCAAAACTGAATGAGGCCCCCCAGCTTTAGAAAAAATGTAGTTTTACAAGCTTTTTATTCAGTTCACATTTGTATGTCTAAATAAGTGTTTATGTTTATTTCGTTAAAATCTGGCAAGTGAAATTTAAATTCGAATTCAATTATTTAAGCTAAATAAACATACATACCTACAATATGGAATGGATATGGATGAGGAAAATAAAATATGAATCGATCGAAAAAAAAAATTAGATAAAATAAATCAAAGATAGTTTTTTTATTTTTTGTAGCGTGTTATATGTGTTTTCGTGCCTTCAATTTACTGAACTCCTCAATAACTTCTGTGAAATCGACTTCTTTGGAAATTTTTCTTTCTATTGAAAGCACGGCTAGATTAACGTCGCTCTTGATCCATTGTAGATCGAAGATAATTTTTAATTAGTTTAGGTTTCGAAAAACTCCTCTCGCATGATGCAACCGAGATGCAAATGGTCAAGAAGTATTGAAGTATACAGGGTAACGATTCACTAAATAAATTGAAGGATTTCTTGGGCTCTCCATTTGGCAGCAACGTCCATACTCGTATCGGTGGCTTTTACATGCCTGCGGTACCTTTTTATTTCTTGGGAAACTTGCTCCTTGTCAAATTCATCATAAATTTGTATCAGATTGTCAACTGCTACAGCTAGAGCGTCATCTGAAGCTTCTAGCATAAACTTTGTTTCAATAATTTGGAAAATATTATTGAATTGTCGACACGATACGGGGCCATGAACCGTATCGTGTCGACAATTCTTGTATAAATCGGTCTATGCATTCATATGATATGCATCAATATCAACGTAATGAAATTTAATATATTTTAAATGAGACCAATGTTTATTTTTCGACGTAAATAGAATTTAGTGAATGTAAATGTAGGCGTACAAGAGTGAATTATTTACACTTCATTCATTCCGGGATTCCTGGGGAAGTACCCGCTACGGGAATTCCCCCAGCGTATTGGACGCGTTCAGCAAAGTTAAAAGAATATTAGTACCGCGTAAAAAGTCTTGATGGCTGTAGTGTTTTGATCTTGATCAAATTATGTAGGTACTAAGCACATTTTTAAAGTCTTGTTTAGGATTTTATCAGGGGAACGCGAAGGCATTTGGGGACCCCCCAAGACCGGAGGCCCGGGGCGGGCCGCCCCTTCCGCCCCACTGTTAGTCCGCCACTGCAACCCAGATTCAACTTTGCATGTAAGCGAGGTAATTGACTAATTCACTTACTTATATTTGCATCTCAGTTGTAAACACCATTTGTTATCTTTCGGTACTTTCAGTGTAATTATTGTTTAACAAGTTTCAGAGTGAGTAAACATTATAATTAAAGAATTATGAATAGTGTTCCGGGAAGTCATTTTCCATCTTATAGTAGTGATGAAGATCCAGAATAGGGTCCTAATATATTTAATAATAATGGTGAGCTTATAATGAAAAGTCAGTAAAGTCTGTGGAGGAAGCGGTGATTTAAAAAAATAAAAAGGTGAAAGTAGGCGAGTTAAAAAGAAAAAAAAAGAAGAAATGTGAAAGTAGGCGTTTTTTAGAAAATAAACAGTTTCAATTTGGATTTTAAAGAATGATGTCTAAAATTTGTTAATTGCTAAAATAAAATAAATTAGAATAAATAAAAGAATTTTTAAAATAAATTGCAGAAAATTTTTAAGACTCCATAAATCTTTTAATATTTACTAACTTTAAATAAATGTAATATATTCTATGCAAGGCTTTGTTATTTCAGAAGACGATGAAAGTTCAGACAAAACTAAAAAGGCAGATGAAAGCATATTAACCCTTTCGCTACCAGAGCCTCAGGAGAAAAACCGGCACCACAGCCCAGACGCCTTATTATTTAAATATGATACCAATTGTCATTAATTTTTGTGGGATATATTTATAACGTTCTAAATCAGTGAAATTAGCAATTTTACAAACCGATTCACATAAGTGATACAGGACTGCAGATAAATAACATAACCCATCTGTGCGCGAAACGATTCAGTACAAAAATATTTATAAACTGATAATGAATACCCGTCACATATTTGTGACGTTGGGCTCAGTAAAGAAAATCGGGTCGTCGCATATATGTGACGCTGGTAGCGAAAGGGTTAATAAACATAAAAATGTCATCCGAAAGCGATGCAATGCTGGAGAGCTAAGTGGGAACTTCCAGGAATATCGTTCCAAAGACGAATAATAATGCAACTTGTTTTTATAATGAATTTATATTTTTATCTTGAACTGTTTAACTCCGTATTTATATATTGTTACAGAAATTTACCTTCGCTTATAATTCACAGTTTAAGTTGTGATCGGGCAGATAAAGGGATTAGTTTTCGATAACTCCTTTGTGAGTGTCTATGGCAGAGACACCAAGCGACATACTGATGAGATCAGCTTGGCTTCTCGGATCGAAACACTCGTCGATTTTTTGGGCTCGTCTACTTCGGTAGACGAGTATTATTCCGAACAAAAAAATCATAAATTTTAAGGGACGTATCACATACAACCTGTAATAAAATGAAGTAGTTGATTGGTTTCTCCTTGTATATTTCAATTCAAAACAAAATTTTTTTTTTTTTAAAGACGAGGAAAACTTAGTTTATACATGCAAACTTTCGGGTTTACATAATGTTGACCAACAACGCCTCCAACTTTTATAATTTTTATGTGCGTTCCATCAATACAAGGTCCGACGACCAGAGGTAAGCCACATATATCAGAAAACCCCTTAATACAAATTCTCTGTACCTCTAATGTTGTGGGCATGTTTATATAATTTATTGCTTTTCTGGTCAGTTCCACACTTTATTACAAAGTCGAGAAAATGTTTGTTGGCTCACGCCAGGTATGTTAGTACAATCATCTTGAATCTGAAAATATAATTACATACGTTACTAGCTAGTAGAATAAATTAACTTACCTCAATACGACTCCAATAAATAGTAAAAATTGTTCGCATATCTTCTTAGGTTGCCGTAGCTGCCTAGCGGCGCACTTAGACCACAAAGGCCCATTGTGATACCACACGGGGGCTTTTCCCATAAAAACTAGCTAACCTTTGAACCACTTCGTGCCCTTGATGAAGTGTTCAATGTCTCTGATGTTCCTTGAACTCAGATCCGACAAATCATCAAAGAAATAAGCGCCCAGATGTTGGTTTCTGCACATTGCTAGTGCTGGGCATTGGCACAGGAGATGGGTTATATTTTCCTCCTCCTCCTCATTGTGACAACTTCTGCAGAAGTCGTTGGAGGTAACGCCTAGTCTATTGGCATGTTTGCCTACGAGGCAATGCCCCGTAATTACCGCTACGACGCTACTAATGGCCTCTCTCCTGAGAGTAATTAGGTTCTTAGACCTATTACGGTCAAATGTTGGCCAGATCTGCCTGGTGGTCACGCAAGTGTTCTCGTTCCTCCACCTATTATCGGCGATCCTTAAGTACGATCGTACAATCTCTGCTTTATAGGAGGCGAGCGGTGTCCCTATCCGCCGAATGATGTCCTTTTCTGGAAGGGTCGTTCCCTGCCTGGCTAGCATATCTTCTTTAGAAGATATAAATCTGTCGAGAACGGGAACGAAGTTGACGTCGTAGCTACTGATTTTAGCAAAGCCTTCGACAAAATCTCTCACAAAATCATCATTCTAAAATTAAACTATATTGGCCTCCCTCCCCGACTTATTTCGTGGATCAGTTCCTACCTCGATAATCGCCACTATAGCGTCCGTTTTGCTTCTTCGATTTCCAAACCCTTCTTATCCCGTTCCGGTGTCCCCCAGGGCAGTCATCTCGGCCCTTTACTTTTCATATTGTCCATCAACGATGTTGTGAACGTTATCAATCACTCTGACATCCTAATCTATGCTGACGATATGAAAATCTTCAAACAAATTTCCGACACTTCCGATTCATCGCTACTCCAAAACGACCTAGACAATTTTCGTACCTGGTGCTCAAAAAACTTTCTCGAGCTAAACATATCCAAATGCCAAGCGATCACCTTCTCCCGTAAGCTACTCCTTCCAGATCCTACACCCTCTCTGGAGAACCCATCCCATCTGTTACCTCCCTCTGTGATCTCGGTGTCATATGCGATAGTGAACTCAACTTCCGCTCCCACATAGATCACTCTATTAGCAGGGACAATTCTACTCTTGGCTTTGTCAAACGTTGGTCTAAGAAGTTCTCCGACCCCTACGTTACCAAATCTCTCTTCATTTTCTTCGTCAGACCAATCCTTGAGTATGCCTGTCAGGTATAGTCTCCCTCGCAATCTTCAACCATTAACAGAATTGAATCAGTCCAGCGTAGATTCATTCGTTTTGCCCTGCGCAACCTCCCGTGGACAGATCACCTGAACCTCCCTCCATATGAAGACCACCTAAAACTAATCGACCTTCAACCTCTCTCCTTCCGTCGTGATGTCGCTGATATCGTCTTCGTCCACCAAGTCCTAGCTGGTCTCATCGATTGCCCCGACCTCCTACGTAGCATATCCCTTAACACTAACCCCCGCAATCAGGCCCGGCCCAAGGGTTTTTGGCGCCCTAGGTGAAAGTATTATTTGGCGCCCCCCTCCCCCAGAATTAAGCCACTCCCCTCCCTCAATATAATTTAGTCACTGAACTATAGGAAATTTAAAACATGAACAAAATTTAATCGTAACAGTTTAACAATTATTTACACTTTCCAAAGGACCCTACAGCCAACAAAGAGCTTAGATATTTTGTTTCCTGGCTTTCTTTTTTGCAAATGTCGCAACCAAACCGTTAAGCTCGATATTTTGAGCCAGCTCTCGCTCAATGGATATTGTAGCCAAACCAACCAATCTCTCTTGACTCATAGATGACCGGAGGTACGTTTTTATGAGCTTCAGTTTTGAGAAGCTTCTTTCTGCTGATGCTACTGATACTGGTAGTGTTAGGAAAATCCGCAAAGCAACATACAAATTAGGGAAGGTTTCTTCTAAGTCTGATTTTAAAATTAAATCAAGTACATCTTTCGGGGTTGACTGCTTTTCAACTCGTCTGGAGATAGCTTGTAGTTCTCCACACAACTCCACTGCGTCAATGTCCTTCGACCGATCATGCGTCAACGCTTTTTCGAGGGCTGCACATTTTTCTAGGACGAACTTTGACGGTTTGTCTTCTAGCTCATCAATATGATACAAAAATCCAAATTTTGAGTTAATTTCTTCGAGCTGTTCAAATCGTTCCCTAACTGAGCTGATGGCAGTGTCCAGGATTGCAAAATAAAAACTGACCTTGAATTTCTGTTTAGGATCTTGAATTGGGTTATCCTCTCCCTCATAAGAAAATTGTCTTTTCTTTTTCCCTAGACGTTTTGCTGTAGACTCTTGTTCAAATGTCGTCGGAATGTCAAGATCCTCTGCAATTTCCCTGGCATCCACTAACATCTTCTCAAAACCATTATCACTTCTTGACTTGTTGAGAAATTCGCTAGTTTTGCTCAGCTGTTTTGTTGCAGCGGATAAGTCAAACCCCTTTGTCTGAAGCAGCTTGCTGGTCAAATTAACTTCGTACAAAATATTGTACCACACAACAAGAGATGCTACAAACTCAAATTTTCCTATTTGTTTGGCGAGTCCTTCAGCTTCAACTCTTGCAACATTAGCAGAACTAGAATTTCCAGCTAACTCACTGTTTTCGACAATGTCCATGAGAGCGTCATGTACTTCACTTAGTTGATAACGAAGCGGCAGCAATGCATCGATTCTGCTCTCCCATCTCGTATCACTTAGAGGTTTAAGCGTTAGGGATGGCAAATGTCGCAGGAGAACTTCCCAACGTGGAGGTGATGCAGAGAAAAAAACGTACAGATGTTGCACTAAGCAGAAGAAAGCAGTAGCACCTGAACAGCACTTAGCAGCATCATTTACAACTAAATTTAACGAGTGGGAGCTGCATGGTACGTAAAATGCTCTTGGGTTCATATCTAATATACGTTGTTGAAGACCAACGTTTTTACCTTTCATATTACTACCATTGTCGTAACCTTGTCCACGTAAGTCTTCTATTGAAAGTGACAAGTCTTCAAACTTTTCAAGTACGGCTTCAGTCAAACCAGCCCCAGTTGTGTCCGAAACAGGAATGAACCCTAAAAAGCGTTCTCTAATTTCACAGCTCTTTTTGTCTTTTGGCATCGAGACAAAGCGGACAATGATTGTCATTTGCTCCACATGAGAAATATCTGGTGTGCAATCAAGCACTACAGAAAAATACTTGGCACTATTGACGGCAGACAAAATGTTCTCTTGAATAGCACTACTCAGAAGTTGGATTAACTCATTCTGAATTCTTTTACCCAAGTAATGAATGTGAGTCTCTTTGTTACGAACTTTTCGGATATGCTCACGCATGATGGGATCAAACATTGCTAGATATTCAACAAATTTTAGGAAGTTGCCATTGCCACAAGCAAATAAGTTTTCATTTGATCCACGGAAAGCTAGGTTTTGTGTTCCAAGCACTCTTACCAGAGCGATCAGTCTTTCCAATACTTGATGCCAGTATTTCTCTTCATCTCTTATTTTACGCAAATGGTCATCGTCAATAGTTTTGTTTTTCTTCAATCTGATTTCGAGTTCTTTCCATTTTTGAAAACTAGACATATGTTCACTGCTTTTTTCATGGCTAGTTAAGATAGCTGAAATATTTTTCCAATCACTAACACCAGTATCACACATTGCCGACCGCTTTGCAGATCCTATTGAATCAGATGAAAAAAGAATGCAGCAAAAACAGAAGACTGCATTCTTTGTGGTAGAGTACATTAGCCATTCTCGATGAAGACACTCACCATTCACCAAACGTCTTTTATAGTGGACTGCTGAAAACTTTCTTCGATTATCGTCCAGAGGGAAGTTAAATTCTGAAATCTGTGTAGGTCCGTGTTGAACAAGATCTTGACGTAATTCATCATCCAAACGAGCCCATGTAGCAGGATCAGTGTAGTTTCTATCTGTTTTACTGACGTTCAATATTTCATCCACTTCACCTGTTTGCTTAGGACCATAATCTTCACACGGCGTTTCAATTATGGACTTAGATGTAGATGGCTTGGCCTCGTTTATTTCCTGTACCACGGGTTCTTCAACCATGTCTTTTTTGGCCTCCAAGTTAACCACTGTCATTTCAAGATTGTTGTTTCAAGATTCATTTTGCTTGTTGACATATTTAAGAAATGAGCCCTTAATCTTTGCCAGTGACTTTTCCTCTTCAGCCTTTCTTTTTCGATTTTGGAATCCTGAGGATTTTTTCTTTTTATCAGCCATGTCAGAAAATTAGCATCCCCCTAGACCAAATAAAATCCAGAAATATGTATTTTTATTATAAATGTTAAGGAGTCTTGACTATAAGTTTACTTACACAAAATTACCCACTGAATAAAAAGAATACTACAGGCTACAAAGAAAATTTATCACTTCGAAATGCCAGGAAATGCAACGCATGCTTTTTCTTCAAATTTTTTAATGATTAAACATTGATTGACGACTTGTTGCTAACATTAGGCTATCCAATTTGTGAACCAACGCTCCCAAATTTGCAACGTCACAGATTAATGAGAAAAGGATCCGGAAAATGTAGGTTAGGCTACTTTAGTGAAAAAGGCATTCACGAGAAATGCAATCAAGCAAAATAAAAACTTCCAACTATTGAACTATTTTATAGAAAAATTGTTAGAACGTAGAATGTAGATGTGAGGCACGAATGAGATAAATGCACTTAAACGTGACGCGCCAAATTAAGGTTTACTTACTGTATTTTCTCTCTGTAGTTGGAAGTTTCTCATTGCGAGATAATTTGGTGATTTAACTTTCATAAAATAAACTATCAACTAAGTTTAAAAGGAAAGCCCCCTACATGGGGGAGGGGTTGGGGGAGGTGGGAGAAGTACCTATATTTTTCAAATATTTTTCTTGTATAAAAAAATGTGTATTTTTGCCCCCATGCGCCCTCCTTTTATCGGCATACTGTGCCGCCCCTCGTGCCGACCGCGACCGCCCCAAGTGCCCGCAGCACAGCTGCGATACCCAGTCGCCTGCTGGCGCCCCTCAGGCCTTGGCGCCCTAGGCGGTCGCCTAGTTCGCCTATATGGTAGGGCCGGCCCTGCCCGCAATGTTAGATCTTTCCCCACCTTTCGTCTTGCGACCCACCGTAGTAATTATGGCCACTTCGAACCCTTCACTAGAATCCTACGGAAGGTCAACAACTCTACTGCCTTCGATTTCCACCTCGACAAATCCTCCCTTAAGCGCGCCCTATCCCTGCCTGATCCATGCCCCCTTTGACTAATCAATTTAGGTTAATCTTATTCTAGTCGTAGTTTAAGTAAATTTCTGTAGCTTGTATTAAGCGAAACAATAAATAAATTAATAGAAAATATGATTTTCGTTAAAAACTCCTGATCGTTTATATCATCCAAGGTGTTTATTTTTGTTTTATAAACATTTTATTGGCCACGTCTAAAATAATGCAATCCTTTGTATTATTTCGGAATTATCGAAATTCGTTATCAGAAATTAACATCTTCTTTCAGAATTATTTAATCAGTCAAGCGAATCAACGGACTTAGAATACACTACACAGCAATAAAATTATTTTATCACCTTCTAAAACATTTTTAAAATATGACTCTCAAAATCAGTCGTTTACATGGACTTCCCCCTTTAAATACTGCTTCAATAACTTCGAATTCCTATTTAATTTGAAAACTAATAATAAAGTGTATTAATGAAGAGTTGCTTAACGCTAAACGATGGTTATCAGTTTATAATGTTTCTTAAACAAATGTTCAAGACTTCCTCAAATCTAACCATCGTTTATAGGCTTGTATGACATTAATGCCATTTTATTTTTTGTAAATACCATTATTTAAAATAAAACAAAAACTAAAAATCGCAGCAATCGCCTTTATGAGATTTGTTAAGCCAAATTAGGTTACTGTGAAACAAAGATTAAACGGTGATGCCACCAAATGTTTGGCTAACATTATATCAAAAGAAATCATTGTGTCCCACTAATGGCGTACGGGACAAAACAAATTTTAAGGATTAAAAAATAAAAATAAATGCTCTATTATTTAGTAAGAATATATTTTATGTTAAATTATTAGCTATATTTTTTTCTTTACAAAAATTATTTCAAATATACATAGGAATTATTGAGAATTTATTTTTAAACATCATGCGATTTCCATGATAATTGGTATATGGGTAGTTCTACAAACTAAGGAATTTTTGGCGGCTCAGCCAAAATATGATAGAAAAATTGTTAATAACAATTTTTTTTGGATGGAATACTATTAATTACAATTGTTTCTAGATGGTCACTAAAAATAATTAAGATTCAAAATTCTTTTCTGAACAAAATTACTGTGCAAAGTGCCGAATTCTCAGGATCCTGCAGTGTCCCTCGTACAAATTTTAGTTCAAAGTGCGTCGTGATACGTTTACTTCTACATTAGGGTCTTAAAAGAATCCCAAATTAATAAGTTTACTATTTTTCCTGGCTAGGTAGAACAATTACTATAGTATTTCCTTGAAAAATATTGAATAAATCTTGTTTACATTTTGTCCCCACCATTTTATATCAGTATCCTGTTTGCTGTTGAATTAGCAAATATTTACTAGACTATTTGCCTTGCGTCTTTACCATTCCGCTGAGTCGATAGTACCTACGAAAGAGATAAAGAATGTCATCTATCTATTCTCACTTAACACGTTGTTTAGTGAGCCTAGTGCGTTCGGCGAGTGAAGTGGTGTCGTAATCAGTGAAGTTCTCAGGATCCTGGTAAGATTTTTATTTACGAAATAAATAATGAATATGACTAATTTTAGCGTATTGATATGTAAGATGCTAGCGCATAGGCCTAGTTTAGGTTAATTTTTGTTGAAAGTTATAAATTGGTTTGTTTATTTTATTTTTAGACAGAAATTCTCAGGAACCTGGCCTCAGGATCCTGTCCAATTGGTACTGAGAACCATCCAGGATCCTGAGAAGATCATATTAAAAATATTGTTTCTGTGTAATAATAGTATTTTTTTACACATAAACATTAAACTACAAATAAATAATTTAATAAATAAATTGAACTTACTCTCATAATTTGTTTATATACAGTTATTTAGTTTTGGTGGTGGTCTAAGTTTAAGTTTAAATGGACATAAATCAAAAAATATTAAATTTTTTGACTGTTCCCTTTAGGATAAGCTAAAAGACACTGTACTCTAGTTTTAGACTGAATTCTGCCACCAGAATGTATAAAAAATGTCGGGCCGAAATCAGACTCGAATTCTTCCTTAGTTTGTAGAACTACCCATATAGCAATTTTCGCTGATTTTAAATTGGCTGTTAAAATTGGAAAAAAATTGGGCTGTTAAAGTTTAAACTTTAAGCGATTTTTGTGAACATTTCGATATGTGGATTTTCGGAATTTCTGATATCAAACTTCAATTTTGTGTGTACTTATCATATATGGCATACTTAACTGTATTTCATTATGGAAAATGGAATCATGTATGACTCTCTAAACAGACTGCTTTTTTTGCTGAGTAAATGGTGAAAGTCCAATCACCTACTTTAATCTTTTCCAACGCGTTCACGCTTACGCATTTAAAACATTATTTACCAAAAAAAGTTTTCAATGTAATAGCCATTTTTTGTGCAGACAGAAGAAAATCGATAACAAAAATTGCTCATGAGTGCAGAAAACTCTAGAGTCCCGCCTCACTGTTATACGTAAAATCTGATAGAGATACATAAAATGCCTCAGCTGTTTTTGTGGGTTTTCTGCTCCACATGTAATTTTGCTTTGTAATAAGTTTAGTTTGTGTTCTCAAGATCCTTTACATTTGGTAGCTTAGGGTAGTTTCTCTACTTTTAGTTAAATAATTTCTGGTAGTAATTTTAAATATAAACTAAAAGTTATCAACTAATGTTATGTTGAATTGTTATTACTATTATAACTAATATTACACATATTTACTTAGAAATGAAGCCTGACATACACAGCTACTTGGACTTTTTAAACTTGCATGTTTTAACTTTAGCCCAATTAGATAACTTGGACTGACTATTAACATATTTTTATAATTCATTTTTCAATAGTACATACAACACAGCTGCTGGAAAATTTGAGCATTAGTTCTTCCTCAGTTTATAGAAAAATTTAAAAGTACGGAATCTAAAAGTATCAAATATATACATACAACATATCAGCACAGACAATATTATTTGTCTGTGATATAAGTGTATAACTGTATTCACATTTTGAGAGCATACCAGGTAACAAATCTCCAAGTGAACAGCATAAATGGAATGCTCGCGCAATACAAAATAAACGTCGATCGAGATAGCGAACCAAATTTGCAGTTTTATTATACTTTGATAAAACTTTCTTATCTCTTTAAGCCAAGCAAGCCGAGAAACAATTTTCTTATTTTAAACTTTAAAGCGGTCCTTTGTTTCCAACAGTACAATACCGTCGTGATCTTACTTGGTTAAATAATAGTTTTAATTAATTCAGATTATACAGTACTGAAGCCTCTTATTTGCGATTGAATGCATTTCTCCAAGGGGAAATGCAATTAAATCTCTACCGCATTTTGAGGCGAAAATCACTTTTTGATGAAATATGGAGAGCGGGTGGTCTGGGCGAGTTCAATTAACCCGTGTAGTCATAAAATAGCTTTGGACTCTGTAGTGCTCCACGAGGAAAGGAAGGGAAGGGAATCTGACGTACGTCAAACGGCGCACAAAAATCAAATTGACCGGCGGCGGCGGGTGCAGTCTACGTCTGGGCGTAGTAAACAAACGCACAAAGGCGAGGCGTCGCGAATTTGCGCGAGACTCGTTAGAGAAGAGGGGAGTCATTCCCGGTGCCGTATTAACCCAGATCGTAATCTCATTTACAAAACCGAACGGCCTTGACGACCGCTATATAGCTAGTACGCGTGCCACGGGATGCCGCCCAGGCTGGGGCGCCAAAAATTGATTTTGCCCAACAAAGTGAAGTGCCCCCCGCCAAAATCTAGTGAACTACTTTCCTTCGACCAAGGAAATCACCTGAAAGGCTAGAGCAAGAGAAGACGGCGGCGGCGGTGCTCCACGGGTGTTGTCTGGCTGGCGCACATTCGCATCGCACGTTTCTTTCTGAGTGCAGAAAGACGAACGTCTGTCGGAGATTGCCGCGTGTATGCGGCCGGCTATCAAGCTCGTGCGCCCAAATCCACGACTGCGCACCGCGGCTTTCGAAAGTGGGTGGAGCTATCGATTTCTCGTGCCCCAGCTCCGCGGAAATATCGACGCTTCGGCGGACCAGAACTAATCATGTGTGTTAGACTGCCAAATCCCGTCAGTCATTAATTGAAAAGTCCTTCAACGTAAGTTGAAAGCTCGCAGTGGCGACAGTGGAAGAGACCACAGATAGATAACGGAATTTTTTCCAATCAGCGGAGAAGAGGCCACCCGATAAGGAATCCCATCAAAGGCGTGGTTACAGTGTCGTTTTATCTGTGGGCGGTTGTGTGAGCAGACGGGTGCCTTGTCATGACAAGTTATCATTATCTCCCTTGAAGTTCTGTTCCACTACTGTGGGGGATTCACCGAAAGTTCGTTCTCGGTTGTGTTTCGTGTCAACACAATGACACCAGCAAGAGGGAGGAAGTGGGTGGCAAATTCCTTTTAAGGAGCACTCCTCGTCCTTTTTGTGGTCGCCGTTAGCTAGGCGCTCCACACTGCCGGCACCAACACAACAGTTCCGCTCTTTCGAAATATTATGATGGATGACGGCGCCCGGACTCCCGGATAATAATTGTCCAGCGAGAGATAACAGAATATTTAGCTACTTGCGTTGGATTTGAGTGTGTGTTTACTTGTGTGGATGCCCTGGACAGCGACCAATGATAGCGCCGGGATTCCAATATAATATGGGTGCTTCCTTATCTTCAGCTCATCTACGAGCAGCACCGGCTGGCCACCGCTCATATTTATATACCGGCGTCGAGTACATGGAGCAAACTCTTTACGCTGTGTGCGTGCCAAATCGCCGAAGCTAATGTCACAGCCGAAAGATACATATTGCGGTAGACAAATGACATCCATCGCAGGAGGGAGCCACACTTTCGATGGTTACTTTTTTCGTGAACTGGGCGCTACCCAAACGGACGGGAAAGAAAAAAACGGATGAAACCTCTGAAGCAAAATAATTTTTCCGTTTCTGAAACCGAGGTTAAAAATGGAAATTATAATAATAATTTCCCCTGAAGTCACCAAGTTTCGATGTTATCAAAAGACAGCCGTGTGACTTTCTTAAAATCAAATAAACCCAATAAAGCTAAATTACAAAATGAATTTATGGAATAGTGATTTATAATAATATAATTCTAAAAATTCCTCTATTAAAATATTTATATTATCTATTTTGAATTGTTCCATCTCCTGCGATTAAAAATGTTGAAAATAATTCATATTTCTTTAATAAGACATTTCTATTATACAAAAAAATCAGCACTGTGCACAATACAAAACTCCGACCAACCAGTTGAAGAAAAATGTAATATGAAAGAACAACAACAAAAACACGTAACTTATTAAAAACGGAAA
Organism: Dysmachus trigonus; assembly: GCA_949715965.1. Lineage (NCBI taxonomy): Eukaryota > Metazoa > Arthropoda > Insecta > Diptera > Asilidae > Dysmachus > Dysmachus trigonus. Next base: position 30,111,456 of record OX454321.1, on the reverse strand, counting down.
GGAGAAAACTGAAATACAAAGAAATTATAAAAATATAGAAAAAAAAACGACAATAAAATATAAAGAAACTTGCTTGAGAAGACGCTTAAAATACAAAGATGCATAAATTAAAAGAAAAATAAACAACAACAAAACCTTCTCTTGGTGTCACAAGGGATGTTTTTATCTGACTAAGTAAGGGCTGTATGATCGAAACGGTCGTTTAATCGTGTTTTCAGACGCCATTCTCAGGACAAATGAGGACTCTTCTGGTACCAAGAAGCCAAAATCCATGTCATATGTAATTAATATGTCATTAACATAAATAATGTACATGTGTGCACCTCCCCTTGCAATCTTCTTCTCATAATTTTTATCACATATACAGTGCTGTGCAAAACATTTGCAACTAAAATCATAGTTCATTACATATCATTATAAAATTTCCTAAACCACTGATACCAAAAAAAGTTTTACAGTGCGTTATTCTTTATTATGTCTAGTTTCCAGATATAACAATAGCAGAATGTAATTTCCCATAATAAGGGAGCAATATCCATTTTTTTATTCAACGTATCAATTTTGCCTGTGCAAAACATTTGCAACTTTATATATCAACAAATACTTTTCTCGGAATAAATGAGAATTGGCAGTACTTTGTTAGTTAACTGTTATTTCTTATTCCATATATAGTTAATAAAAAATAATAATAATAATTTCCTATTCCGATCCAACTACTGCAGGGCATATAATCCAGTCTGTCGGTCAGGTCCATGCGCGGAAGTGTATTATTAAAATATTTTTTTTCCTTTAAACGCAATTAAACTAAAAGTTCGTAAAATGGGAGTAATGAATTTTACAACGAAATAAAAAACCGAATAAAATAGCTAAATCCACCATATCCAGAATTATAAGCAGTTTTAAAAAGACTGGGAGTATTGAAAATATTCATAAAGGGTGGTAGACCAAGGAAAACGACAAAGGCTGAAGATCGTAGAATTTAAATTTTAATTAAATCTCGGCCTTTCCTCAGTTTAATGTACTTAGGTAAAAAACGAATAAAACCTGGATGTGGATCCTTCGACAGTAAGAAGACGAGCCATAGAAATCGATCTTAAGACATACAGGCCAGCGAAAAAGCCACTACTTTCCGAAAAAATGGCTGAGCTCGACTTGTCTTTGCTCAAAGTCATTTAGAATGGCCCCTAGAAAAATGGAGAACTGTCCTTTTTTCGGATGAGTGTTTAACTTTAAGTTTAACTTAGTGGAGCTAGATGGAGGGCAAAAAGTAGGACGACCGACGAACAAACGACTAAATCCGCGATAAACTGTGGTAACTATGAAACATGGAAGTGGTAATACAATGGTCTGGGGGTGTTTATCAGCTCAGGGCGTGGGACCTCTTTATGAAATACCACGGATAATGAAAGCGGAGGACTACAAAAACATTATGGAAAATGTTATGCTCCCTTACGCAGAGGAAGAAATGCCCATGCTCTGGCCCTTCGAACAGGACAATGATCCCAAGCACACCTCTAGACTTCTTCAGGCTTGGTTTTCGCAGCAAAACATTGAAGTTTTGAAATGGCTCGGATAGTCCCCAGATCTCAACCCCATAGAAAAGCTATGGCAACTGGTTAAGAAAAATATGAGGGGTCAATTTTACAACAACCGTGACGAACTCCTTAATGGTATAAAAAGGGCTTGGAATGGTATAACTTCTTTACATATTGAGTTGCTATTTAATTCTATGCCAAGAAGATGTGCGGCAGTTATTGTAAATAAAGGCTAATCAACCAAATATTAATGATAATATATATTTAAAGTCGCCAACATTGTTAATGTCAAGGAGTTGCAAATGTTTTGCACAGTCAGTTTTGTATCTTAGTATGAAAAAACGAATATTTCTCCTTTTTTATTGAATAGTTACCTTTAGTTTTTTAATATTCTTAAATTAGATATAATAAAGAATAAAATACCGTATTAACTTTTTTGTTTTTAAAAATTTGAGGTTTGTTGTAGTAAGACATAGAAAATTGGGGTTTTAGTTGCAAATGTTTTGCACAGCACTGTATCTCTCATACCTTCTCTCCGATTTAATTAAATTTTTCATTTATATACAATATTATATTTATTTCGAAATTTTAATGTGTTATCATAATTTTGATAATTTATTGGTGCTATTCTTAAAATAATAGCTCAATTAAATTTACGCTTTTAGATGTTCGGATCAACAACAAAATCAATTTATTCGTTGTTCTTCTTTCTTCTAAGTGGATAATCCCACACCTGACACCAAATTTTAAACGTGTTATACTTCGTTCTTTGGATACTCGACGTTCTATTAAATTTGCATTAAAAGACAAGTTAAATTAAACATTTTAATTCATCTTTCCGAATATTTTTAGAAAATCATAATAAAATTATAAATATGTAAAATTTTGCTCGTCAACCTGTCACGACGTCATCGACTTTTCAGTTTTAATTCCAGACTGATTATCGTTCTCAACTTAACAGGTACTTTAAATGGATGTACTCATAAAAATATTAATTTATTTTGCACTTAGGATATTTCTTTCAGACTTCACGCATTTGATCAACAAATGTTGATCCTGATCTAATTCAGGTAATTTGTTGCAATCTTTCATATTCCAAATGTTGTCTTTATTCATTATATATATATCTGCATTCTTTTCCGAAACAAGCGGCAAATTTTAACCAAAAGATCTTTTTTCATTTTATTTGGATTGTAATATTTGCAAAAAATAACTTATATTTAAAAAATAAATTTTGCCACAGTAACGTTATGTGATTTTTCCTTTCCTGAGTTCTGAAATGAAAAAAAAAAAACCTATTAATACAATATTAAGAAAACCAAACAAAATCATAACACATAAAATGAGAATAAATTAACACTAAAAGTACAAAATAAAGACTGATTCAGAAAAAAAAACGACCACCTATGAATGATGAAAGCAACAAGAAAAAACGTTTTTTTTTTAATAAAATAATATTGATTATTCTAGTACTTAATCATCTACATTATTCACAACAGACATGTAATAATAGCTACGTGTTGTAAAATTTTTTGCTTTACATTCTTCATTAAATTTTGTACAGAGACAGTATCGAACGTATCGGACGCTCTTTTATACTTCTTGGTTTTTAGGGTTCCGTAGCCAAATGGGAAAAAACGGAACCCTTCTGGATTCGTCATGTCTGTCTGTCTGTCTGTCCGTCCGTGTGTCACAGCCACTTTTTTCCGAAACTATAAGAACTATACTGTTCAAACTTGGTAAGTAGATGTATTCTGTGAACCGCATTAAGATTTTCATACAAAAATAGAAAAAAAAAAACAAATTTTGGGGGTTCCCCATACATACTTAGAACTGAAACTCAAAATTTTTTTTTCATCAGACCCATACGTGTGGGGTATCTATAGATAGGTCTTCAAAAATGATATTGAGGTTTCTAATATCATTTTTTTTTCTAAACTGAATAGTTTGCGCGAGAGACATTTCCAAAGTGGTAAAATGTGTGCCCCCCCCCCCCCCCCCCCCCGCCCCCCTGTAACTTCTAAAATAAGAGAATGATAAAACTAAAAAAAATATATGATGTACATTACCATGCAAACTTCCAACGAAAATTGGTTTGAACGAGTGCGTAGTTTTTTTTTAATACGTCATAAATCGTAAACCGCAATTTACCTTACATTCAATCAACTCAAATAAAAAAATAAGCCCATATGGGCTCGCATATAGTTAGATCTAAATCCCATCATTTAGGTACCTAATTATAATGTTTACTTATCAATAACTTAATTTAAAAAAAATACACTATTATTAAAACATCGATCAAAGTTACAACGAACTACAAGAACTTTTATATTATGTTACTTGCTGCTACGGAACCCTTCATGGGCGAGTCCGACTCGCACTTGGACGCTTTTTTTTTTTAGTATTCTTTTAATATTAGCCTTATATTTGTCGATTGTCCTTAGTTCTTGATAATTTCGTGGATTCGCTTCTTTTGGCACTACGCTTTCCTGCTGTAGTGGCAAGTTACTTAATCCGGCCAAAAGAAAGCTCATGCATCATGCTTTCTAAAGAATGATAAAAGACGCTTCTGAAGACACTCCTTAAGGTATACATCCTTGTTGATTGTGCCTGCTTGCCAAACTAAATATTTAACAACATATTTACAGAATTCGTATTTATAAATTCTTAGTAAAAATGTTTCATCTAATAATTAATGTAATGATACAACGATATATTTTTGCAGATTCCTGACCTCTCAAGTTGTTTATTACGACAGAAAATATACCTTAAACTTATTTTTTCGGAATCTCTACAAATCATACAATAAATGTCCGTAAACCTAGTATTAAACTTGGGATCTGTGTCACCGCTTTTCTTTGCCACATAAAATTCCTGTCCTGGAAGTTGGTTGAAGTCCGCTTTCACGTAAGTTTCATCATAAAGCAGCAGTCGAATTTCGTTAGAAAATTTGTATACAAAATCCGGCTCCTGGATTTTGCAACTTGGTTCTTTTCTGATGTTCTATCCGCTGTTTTCTACACATGTAAACTTCGTAGGCCTTTTCTTCTTTTGATTCGTTGGCCCGTAACAGATGATCTTCCAACCTTGTCAGCAACATCTCTCAACGATAGGTTAGGATTCCGTTTAAAGTTGGCTACCACTTCTTTGGTCTGCCGAACCATATTTCTTTCCCGATCCAGACTTTCTCTGGACACTACAAGATTTCCGAAATTTGCTGAGTACATTTTGGATGGTCGTCTTCGGTATTTTCAACTTTATTGCGACATATTGGGATTTTCCACATGTGTGGAAAGTGGTAGTCAGAAGGAGACGTATGCAGGATGGGCTAAGGAAATCCAGCCTAGCTCCATAATTTTTGTACATGTCATCGAAGCGGTGTTCGGGCAGGCATTGTCGTGGAGGAGGTATACATTCTCTTTTTCTCCTTTAAGATTCACGGCTACCTTATCCCACATATCACAGTAGCGTTCACTATTTACAGTCGTTCCTTGTGGTAATAGTTCCCAGTGGATAATGCGGTGCACGTTCCACCAAACACTCAACATAACCTTGTGTATAGTAATTTTACATTTAACTGTCGGTACTACACTTTGACCCGCGCTAAGCCATTGTCTCTTATTGTTATGGTTAACATAATGCATCCACTTCTCATCCCCGGTAACCAAATTACGAAGCCAAGCAAAAGTACGATGTAAAGCGAGTAATTGCGTACAAACCGCCACTTGCATCATCCGTTGACCATCCGTCAATTCGAAAGCAACACCTGTTCAGTAGGAAGAGGAAGCTTGATAACCTTAAGCTTTCATCTCTGAAGCGTGAAGGAAGCCTCAATAGCCCGGTTAGTAACGCAACGCGTTGGCTGCGAGCTAGCAGTGCGCTAGAGGCTGTGGGTTCAATTCCCACTAGAAGCCCTGTTCACCAAAAGTGGTATCACAATGGGCCTAATATGGCCTAAGTGTGTCTTCGGACAGCCACATCAATCTACATCATCTAAATCTGAAGGGTGAAACCATTCAACTCTCTAAGAAGGTTAAATATCTAGATGTGACTGCAGACAACAAACTGACCTGGAAGGCTCATGTCGAAAACAAAGCATCTCGGGCACAAAATTCCTTTTGGCAAAGTAGAAGAGCTTTTGTGAAAAAGTCGATTTTAAGTCGTGCTCTGGTACACTGGATGTATACAACCATCATTAGACCCATCAATACAGGGTGTCCCATAGGAATGTGTGAAAACTTATGAGCCACTATTTTTTAACAAATGGAGAGATCGGTAAAATGTAAATACTTTTTAATAAAGGACAGTCGTCATTTTTATTTCATGTCCATTTCAAATGAAACGTTAGAACATGTTTTTAATAGTTTTAGAAAGCATATGGATATTTGTGGCAAATTAGATTGTTAAAATATCGAAAATATATATCATTAGTAACTAACGTTCTCCACTACTTTTTTAAATTGATTGTTTTGTATTAAATAGATTTAATTTTTTATAATAAAATGGACATGAAATAAAAATGAAGACTGTCCTTTATTAAAAAGTATTTACATTTTACCGATCTCTCCATTTGTTAAAAAATAGTGGCTTATAAGTTTTCACACATTCCTATGGGACACCCTGTACATATACGTCAGTGGTCGGATGATATGACCCCAATATTAATGTTCGAAGAAGATTAAAATCCTCCTCCCGAAAAGGAAGGAATGGGAAGATCAAAACAAATTATTGAATGGATATAGCGACATCTTCTATACATTCGGTTCTAAAATCTTAAATAGTACGGGCGCTGGATGCTATTTGAACGAAGAGGTGAGACACAGTTACTCAGTTGGAAACAGGGCGACGGTCTTCCAAGCGGAAGTTTTTACCATTGCGATAGTGATGTGAATAGAGGATTTTGATTCTCTTCGTACAGCGCAGTAAATTCACATCACCAGAGTTAACATAACCGAGATATTTCTTGCTCAGTAAATCCAGAGTCGCACATGCAGTGTGGCTCGTTGCCGATTTTGTCCTGCTGAAACCAAATCTCTTTTAAGCCCAGGCACTGCAAACGTAGCCACAAAAGCTGGTTTATCATATATCCCGAAATCTTTCACTGTTGATTAAATTGACCAAACATGCATATCACGCAGTGCGCAATATGTAAGAGCGTAGATGACCGTGATTAGAAAAATATTTTCATGATTATAACCTCCTATTCTACGCTGGACAACGCCATAATAATAAATGAGTAAGTTCACAGATCGAGAAATTACATGTCTTTTCATAAAAATGGCGTATCGGCACTGCTGTGAGCTATCAAAACAGCTGTCTTATGCAATTATAAGTAATAAAAAAGTAACAAGTTGTTTTTAAAGTCATCGCAAATTCCTGTGTTTGAGGATTATTCAGCCAAGGAAAGATGAAAACAAAATTGTTTTAATTATTTTTTGTTTTAAAAAAATTCAGGGAAAATGTTCCAATTTTGAGTGCATAGTAATCTACATATGCACTATACAGGGTGACAAATGGAATTTTAAAATGTGTGCAGGGGAAATAAAAATAGAAATACGTATAAATTCAGTAAAGATTTCATTCTTATTTGAAATTAGTTCGAGTTGAATCAGACATTTTTGACAGATATTTATTGAGATTTAAAAAAATCGATAAATTTCGGCCAGGGGATAGCTATTTACATAAATATTAATAATAACATTAAAAATATTATTAATAAATGCGGTCATACGATAAAAGCAAATCATTTTTTGTTAATTCTTACCTTCTAAGAATGTTTTGGATGACTAAATTTTTACTTCTACACTTGGTATGAAGGCTCTCCATATGCTTCAGTATAGTTTACCTCTAGAATAAAAGTACTCGATTTTTCTTCGTTTGTAAGGTTACTCATTTTAATATATTTCTCTTTATGACGTCTCAGCAGAAACTGGCAACAGTCTAATATATAACTACAGGGACCTAACCTTCTGCGACATATTAGGAAACACATAGGTATACTTTAGACAACTTTCCATTTGTCACCCTGTACAAAAATAATATCTACTGCAAATCGTAACTTTTGACAAACAAAATAAATTATAAGATTACCTTGCCTAATGATCTTAACAAATGAGATTCAGTATTTTCTAAAATTTGCCATTCGCCAAAATTTACAGCTCTTAGTTGGAGCTTATACACAAATCCACCACTGATTGAACTTCACAAAATTTGCGAATTAAAATCCTAATCACAGACAAGAGAACCATATATAAATTTAAAGAAAAAAATTCTTTGCTGAGGATGTTGAATTCATCAGACCAGAAAAAACAAAAACGTCCGTCCAGGAACATCCTGTTCATCTTTTTATCTCTTTATGATCGCCTCCTTGTGTTTTGGCTGATCTCAATTCCTGTCTTTTATTCAGCCGTTGCTTTTTTTCTACTGACTCATAATTCAAACCTTCCCGAAAGATGCTTTGTTAGATAACGTCCTTTTGAATAATTCACAAATTTGCCAAAAAAACAGTAGCAGTAGTGGCATGCTACGGCTGTAGTTGGGCATTATTCGAATAAATAATTGTTCACGATTTCAAGTCCTTGAGTACCATGAATATATATCCCCTCTTGAGGTCATTCAACCAGCCGGGTCATGTAAACTCACAAAATTGGTAAATTGACGACATGCTTTTACTAGAATGAGAAAGCCTTCGAGAAAAATCTCAATAAGTATGCGTCATTAGCATTTACATGATTCTGCCCCATGAAGTTTTCAAGAGTCTTTTCTGACGGTTAGAGGGTAGCTTTTTGACTTATGAATAACTTTTATCCTATCAGAGAGTTGAACTTATGCTGCGGTGTATCCCTTTCGGTAAACCCACTTGTGTGAAGGGTAAACTAATACATGTGATTCATTGGCATTCTTCTGATGGCTTCATGCCATGGTAGATATTCAATGTAATTTTCTTCTAATTTCAAAGCCAAATGTTTCTGAGCTGGTTATGACTGCTCTTTGATTTTCGGGTATATCAAATCTTTTAAAAAAACCGTCAAGTGCGATTACGACTCGCGCGCTAGGGTACCATATTGTCTAGAATTTCTAGAAATCTATAAGACCTCTTTCGTTATAATTCCTGTTCTGTAAATTTTGCTATATTCCACAATTTTTTTGAGATTTGGGAGGAGTGCTCTATTTTCGCATATTTTTTAGGATATATCTTATAAAATTATGAAAAAAAAAAAAATATTTTTGTATACCACGTAACATGATATACAAATATGTTTTTTCGATTACCTTAACGATTTCGTTTTGAGGTACGGAATCTGTACACAAAGTTCCCCTAACGTAGAGAATTAAATTTAAGTTCTTAAAATATTGAATTAAACTTACCTTGAAGTACCTGGAGACTCAACAGCTACCTCCAATATGTCCCAGCAAATATAAGAAATAAATCTAAAAAAGAAAGAAAATGTTAAAAAAAGTTGAAAAAGTGTTTCTAAAATTTCTACAATTTAGTTCAATAATCCACGAAAATTCCACCCTACCTCAACTTCAAAACCCAATATCTCAAGAAATATCGATGTTAGCGATTTGGTGTTCCAGAACTTTTTGTAGGAAATTGAATTTCCTACAAGTTTGTCATTTACATATTTTCTGTAGCTCTTGTTATTTACAAGATAGGGGCAAAAAAACGAGAATTTGGTAAGTGACCCGTATTACCTCTCTGGTGGGAGTTAGGGTTACGCCGCAATGGACACTTTTGTAGAGCATTAAATTTTGAAGAAACCCTACCATTGACCAAGATTATAGCATAAAATTCCTCTGAGATGTAGAGTTTTGAAGAAAAAAAAAACCAAAGTTTACGTGTATTTTATACGGGGGAAAATCTTTATAGGTACGCCTTGGTCGAGCACTTAATATTAATATTCAGGGAATATTATTTAGATATTTCCCATAAAATTTCGAGGTGGAACTGAAAAGAAAAAAATAGTCGCGAAAAAAAAGCACTCTAATAAATACATTATAAATTAATTTTTTTGATAACGCTTTTTAATGTTTTTGATCAAAACAACATCTGATTCTTTTAATATATTTCAATTATATATCACTTTGTTTTTTCTAAAATCTTTAATGAAAGAAGTATTAAAAAATTGTAAAGTGTGTTTATTTGACTTTAATTTTGAGCGATATCTATTCTGGATGTATAGTATTATACATCACAATAAGAATTTTGGGATGTTCAGACCTTCGGGTTAAAGTTACGTTAACCCAGCCGTGATGCACAAAGAATGTGGAGCATGCTCACAGTCGTTTTTGTATACTGCTTTCACACCTGAAATAAAACACATCGCGAAAAGTCCCCATATAAAAACATTCATCGCGCACTTTCGAAGACCGCGAACTGACATCCATGATTTTTGACCATCCATGAAGTGACAGGAGGTAATTAATTACGCCCAATCGGCATTACCAGAATTTAAATCAATTGCAAGATTATTGAGATATCATTAAATTTTGATGTTATAATTTGCGCAATTAGTGTGAAAGAGACCCCAAAGAGGAAAAGAGAAACACAGGCATAGAAGCTTTCAAGATGGCTGTTCACAAAAGGGCCAAATTTCACTATGGAGTCCTGAAAAATGGTTAAATTTCGTAATCCAGACCACATCCTGTTTGGAAACATAAAATCCTGTCATCAGAAACACTCGCCCTCATTCTTTATTCACTCCAAAGAACAGGCGTTGTCAGGTTTTCGGTAGTGCTGATTCCTTTTCTGGAAAGAACGCAAATACGGATCCTATGTAAAAAACTCAACTCAACTATTTCAGAAACAAAACCCTCAACCTTTCTTTTCAAACCCTCGAGGTTGAATACTAATTCTGACCTTGGAAATGAAATCAGCAATATCAAAAATCTCTTAGTATCCTGTTTCTATGAAAACACTCAAGTTTTTTTTATATTTAAGAAACTTAGTCCTAAACGTTATTTCTAACCCCTTCTAGAAGGGGTAGAATACAAATTCTGAGTCTGAATAAGCAATTTCAGTATATAAACCGTAAAAAACTCGTTCTTTTTTTGTCAACGAAATTGTAACTTTATGATTTGTGCACTATCGTCCTAATTATGAATACTATCCCTCAGCTATTAGATCCTTTGGTTGCTTGCAATACGCCTTCATTGGTTAAGCATGTTATTGTGAATGAGCAGCATGGAGTTTTCGCTGGTAGATCCATTTTTTCGAATCTAGAGATATTTACAAACTTCTGTGCTCCGAATATAGGAAATGGTATTCAACTGGATGTACTGAATAACGGTTTTTCTAAAGAGTTTGATAAAGTATCAGTCTCGATTTTATTGGACAAAATAAATTATTTTGGATGCAATGGATCAATTTTGAAGTGGTTTCAGTAGTATCTTACCAATCGTATACAACGGGTAAGAATAGGCGACCTATATTTTAAGGATTTTATTGCCTCATCCGGAGTATCACAAGGGAGTCACCTCTGTTATTCATATTATTTATCAATGATGTTGAAATATTCTCTTTTGCTAAGTGCTTAATTTACGCTGATGATTTAAAATTTTTCACCTCAGTTAGTTCCTCAGAAGATTGTGCTAATGATATGGATACGTTAGCTAACTGGTGTAGTATTAATGATCTTTCTCTGAACGTTACTAAGTACAAAATTATGACTTTCCACAGATGCGTCAACCCTGTAAGATGGGATTATAAAATTAAGAAGAATTAAGACAAATATAAAGACTTGGATGTTACCTACGACTCAAAACTCATATTTTCATACCACATTGATTACACCATCAATAACACACTTAAACTTTTAGGTTTTATGAAAAGTAACAAAAAATAATTTCATTATCCTTTTACAATTAGGATTATTTTTATCTCCTTAATCAGATCTGTTTTGGAATATGCGGCAGTTATATGAAGTCCTCAGCATGATTTTTGGATAACCCGAATAGAATCGGTGCAAGAAAGTTTTACTAGGTTTTTATTAATGTAATTCTTTAATAAAAACCTAGTAAAACTTTCTTATATTAGGTAATACAGTTCTATCTTATGAAACTCGATGTCCACTGTTAGGGTTACAAATCTTGCATAGTTGACGAACTTATTGTCGTGTCTTATTCATAGAGATATTTTGACTAGCCATATTGACTGTCCTGAACTGTTAGCCATAATCAATATTTATACCCCTGAACGAATGCTGCGTATGAGAAATTTGTTGTATATTGAACGAACTATGGGTTTTCTGAAGTTGTTACTGACTTGTTACTCTGTTCAAGACTTTTATAAATGTTGTACATTTTTTTAATTTGATTTCCTCAGAAATTACGAAAGTTTTACAATACCTTTTTGCGTGATTTGTGAGGTGTGTTGCAATTTTAATATATTTTAATTTATTCTTTATACACTTCTTTATTCTTTTTGGTTTTTTTTATATGTTGGTATTTAAAACAAATTGTGTAGTCTAATAGACTTACGACTTATTATCTCTTATATTTATATATAATTTATATCTATGAGGGCTCTTGCGAAACCACTGATTACTAGTTTAGGTATATAAATATGAATCTTTTTAATATCTATAAGACATTAAAAGAAAATGTTGGCCCCAAAGGACCCCGCACATTTTGTATGGAAAAGTGCGTACAGTCAAATCGACTGAAAATTTAGTATGTTGTACTTCAGGACATCCTGATCAAAAGTTCCCATGGGCGCAACTTCAAAAAATGGCCAGTTTTAGAGATACAGGGTGTTTCATTTTAATAGACGTACTCACATATCTCGAAAACTACGCATCCTAGGAAAAAATGTTTCGGACAAAAGTTATAGAGTACCACAAGGGTTAACTAGCGGTGACCTTGCCTTTGACCTTGAAGTCAAGGATCAAGGTCATTTCAAGGTCAAATCAAGTTTTACATAGTGATCCCTACTTCTGACCCCGGAAATGGAAAAAGCGCAACATTTTGCATGAACATGAACAATGAGTATATGTATGTCGCTAATATGTTTAGTTTCTTTAATTATTTCGATTACCAGCGTCTCTTATATTATCAAGTAAACTGACGCTTGGATATTTGATATGAGGCTGGTGTCGCGCATACCCTAAGAACCATAACACACTTGCGACATGTGCACAGCAACCTAATGTTCTCGAACCTGATACACAAGTACAGTAATAACCTCTTATAGGCTCATTATTCTGATCCAAAAACAAAAGTGGAGAACCGGAATGACTAAAATCCAACAATTCCCGACTCCCTATCTAAGTTCAACTCCATTCGAACTAATATTTTTTTACCCTCACAGAAGACTCGTTCTTGATTTTCCAAGATTAGATATCGAATATCTGAAAGAGCTAACTGTCGGTATTTATCAGATTAATTTAGCACCTGCTTATATTCAGGATAAACTAGTACGCGATGGATCCGAATTTTTTGAATTTGATGAGCACCGGTATGAAAATGGTTATCTCAGGATACGGCTGTACTCCCGCTTCCGAAATTCGACAAGGTATCAGTTATGGATAACTTATAGACCTCATGAGGATAAGAATAATGAGCCTATAAGAGGTTATTACTGTACTTGTGTATCAGGTTCGAGAACATTAGGTTGCTGTGCACATGTCGCAAGTGTGTTATGGTTCTTAGGGTATGCGCGACACCAGCCTCATATCAAATATCCAAGCGTCAGTTTACTTGATAATATAAGAGACGCTGGTAATCGAAATAATTAAAGAAACTAAACATATTAGCGACATACATATACTCATTGTTCATGTTCATGCAAAATGTTGCGCTTTTTCCATTTCCGGGGTCAGAAGTAGGGATCACTATGTAAAAATTGATTTGACCTTGAAATGACCTTGATCCTTGACTTCAAGGTCAAAGGCAAGGTCACCGCTAGTTAACCCTTGTGGTACTCTATAACTTTTGTCCGAAACATTTTTTCCTAGGATGCGTAGTTTTCGAGATATGTGAGTACGTCTATTAAAATGAAACACCCTGTATCTCTAAAACTGGCCATTTTTTGAAGTTGCGCCCATGGGAACTTTTGATCAGGATGTCCTGAAGTACAACATACTAAATTTTCAGTCGATTTGACTGTACGCACTTTTCCATACAAAATGTGCGGGGTCCTTTACCGTCCCTAAAATCTGCCGCCCTCAACCTGCTGGTAAATCCACCACTGCCAAAGTGTATAATTAGGTAAAGACGTTCTATTCCAATACTGGTTTGCTATACATTTTCGTTCTATGGCTCATACATGTCTTATGGACACGACAAATGTCGTATTTCTTTGTCGATCTCGATCAAAGTTTATTTATAGATGTATGGTACTAATACCTCCACTAAGCTCATATACATATTGGGATAACCATTCAAATGAAGTGAAGTGAATTAGTTCAGACAGTCACGTGCCGTGGTGTTTTCAGAAGGGTGTTCAACATTAATTTGCTCTTTAACACTAAACCTACCAGAGCGGTCAAATGACCGCTTTTGAGACTTTAATCAAAATTGTTAAATTCTAGGTTTTTATTTTTCTTGAACTTACTGCACGACTTTTTCTATAATATAGAGCAGATAGCTGTTTAATTTTTCAATATATATTTCTCTTCTTCTTTCGTTTTTCCTGATAATAATATGTACTCTACCGGTGGCTACTCTGAGCGGTCTTTTGACCGCTAGAATATATATGAAATTTTATGAAGTTATCTGCATTGAAATCTCAAACTTAACACAAAAACAGTAGTTTTCCAAGAAAATGTCATCCGATTGTGTTCTAGGAAAACGTCATGTGCTTACAGTTTGTTTTATGCTGGGTACAGAGCGACTGCTGGTAACTCACGAGGTTAGGCAAAATAGCGATCATTGAAATTAGATAACTGGCTCTGTACGCGGCATTACAAATATTTGCGACGTGATTAGTACTATTTGCCTTCTTTCTAAAAATGTACTCCTAAAGCCCGAAAAATAAATGTTTGTTAATTATTATATGATAATTATTTTGTGTTCATTGTTTATTCTAAATTCTGTATTAATTACAATCAACTGGGAAAGACTATAATGTTTATCTCAAAAGCGGTCATTTGACCGCCATCGGTAGAAATAGGTATATATAATATGTCGGTAGGTTTAGTGTTAAATATATTCTTAGTTACCTTCAGGACCACGACTACACTAGGATCTCATTTGAATATTTGATAATTATACACTTTCTCGGTCACATCGTTTTTAGGCCATAACAAATCGAATAAAGGACGGATCTGCACTTTTTTTTTTTAATGTTACTTACTGTTTTTATGATAAAAAATATAAAAAGTATTCAAATTCAAGATTTTTAATATTTTCATAGCTTTAAATGGACTGGAAATATAAGCTATATATATTCATACAATTTTTTTCAAGATCAACTTTTTATATTTTTTTCGTAATCTACATGAAAAAACGAACAATTTCAACAACAAAATTTTTTTAATAACTTTTTTTTTAAATTTTTCACCACTAAAAATTACATCGATATTTCTGACAACTTACACAACTGACAATTCCGCCGTCACCGCTCCCCTTCCCACCCATTTCGCCCGATATGACAACTTTATTGACAACATTTCCCAGGACCTCATCATAAAAGCAATTTACCACCTTGCAAATCAAATCCGAAAGTGCCGGTGTCGGCTTAGTAGAATTAATCACTTCAAATTTTGTTGTTTAATTCAATTGAGGAAACGATTTCTTCAAAAATGTTTAAACTCCACATCGAAAAGTCATAATTTTTCAAAAAGCGATTTCACACATCCATGCGAATGAGAATATTCCTCTCCTGCTATTTGCTTCTTTTTTTTTATTGTTATACTGTGGGGAGGGGGGTGGTCAAACACCTCGAGCGCTCAGACTTCCATTAGTCCATTGCGATCAAAACCCCCGCTCTATCTGAACTCCCCTGTTGTCCTGATGAACTGTAGGATCTCAGACAGAGATCGAGAATAAAAATCCTCCATCCTCATGACATCGGCGCCAAACGCGTTCCTACGTACAGAAGAGAACGCAGGACAGTCACAGAGGAAGTGCTCTGTACTGTCCTCCTCCTCTACACACGAGGGGCACACAGAATCGCCGATGATTCCCAGGGTATTCAAGTGTTTGCCAAGTGTGTTATGCCCTGTAATTGTCCCTACTAGAGCCTTGCAATCTTTCCTACCTAAGCTAAGTAAGAATTTTGCAGTATTCTTGTTCGGACTACCTATAAAGTACTTGGTACGTCTGCAGGTACTTAGGCTGGACCATCTCTCTCCATGAACTAAGTCCACGTGTCGAGTTATCCAGTTCTTCAACGCCGCAGAGCTAACACCAATAATGGGCTCTGGGCTTATGGGGTGGGCGTTAGCGCCTTCCCTCGCTAGGGAATTTGAAGATTCGTTGCCTTCTACTCCCTGGTAGCCAGGGGCCCATATTAGAATGAGCTGATTACACTTTGCAACCGAATTCAGTCGTTTCTTACAATCCCGGACTATTTTTGTCTGAGTATTGGGATTAAGAAGAGTGGCAAGAGCAGCCTTACTGTCGCTGCAGATACCTATTCTACCTTGCCATCTCTGGGCAATTATCCAGTTGGCCACTTCTAGAATGGCAAAAGCTTCAGCTTGGAAGACCGTCGCCATGTTTCGAAGCGAGTAACTGTATTTGATATCTTCGTTCAAAAACCATCCAGCACCCGTACCGTTTACGGTTTTCGAGCCATCTGTGTAGAAGATGTCCCTGAGTGCATTCAATCATTTGTTTGGATTTTCAACTCCTCCCTTTTTGGGAGGAGAATTTGAAATCTTCTTCCGAACATTAATATTGGTGTCATATCATCCGCCGGCATATTGAATATATTGCACTTTTCTACAAGCCTTTGTGATATGACACCATGTCCGATAGCATGTTTAACGTGCCAGAGTACGCACTTCTTTAGGCGGCACACGGTCTTCATTGCTTCTTTTCGGATTGCAATGTCCAAGGGTTGCATGTTAAGCATCGTGTTGAGGCCTGCACCAGTTGTCGAGCTAAAAGCTCCTGTTATCCCTATGCAGACCTCTCTCTGTACTCTGTTAAGGACAGAACGAAAGTAGTAGTGTACTATGAGCTCCTAAAACTTGGTGAAGTAGTTACTGGAGAACGATATCGATAACAATTAATGAGTTTGAGCCGAGCTTTGAAAGAAAAACGACCAGAATATGCGAAGAGGCACGATAAAATAATTCTACTGCATGACAATGCTCGGCCCCATGTAGCTACAGTGAGTGTAAAAAGTCTACGTACGATTGTTAATTTTTAATGAAAACCAATGTTTCACCGAAACTTTATAACTATTTTAATAATTCTTCATACTACTTAATTCTTTTCAACTTAGAGAATTATAATCCACTACAAAAGAACAAAGGAAATAGTCCAGTTGTAGGGAAAAATTCCGCGAAAAATAAATCATCCATGTGAGACGCGCAAAAAGTCTTCGTACGATTGAAAATTCTAAGAAATTTATTGGGGAAGTCCTGTTACATTTTCATGACTTTTCAGGGTAGGTAGTAAGTAGTTAGTAAGAGAGAAGTTTTTAGGTGACTCTGTTGCTTTTAGTGTTATCGTTGTGCTTTTTAAGTGAAAACTTAATGAAAATGGGTCCAAAAAGGAAGGAAGCGAGTGAAGATGAGAAGAAAATTATCATTAGATTACATAATCAGTGTAAATCATTAGGAGATATTGCGAATATTACTGGAAGGCCCAAATCAACAGTACAAGGCATCGTGGATAGATATTCACAAAGAAAAACTGTTAAAAATAAACATAGAAGTGGTCGCCCCCGAGTCCTCAATGATCATAACCGACGTTTAATTTTAAGAAAAGTAAGGGATAATCCCAGAATTAGTGCGCCAAAAGTTGCTGCAGAGGTCTCAAGAGATTTAGGCATTAATGTGTCGGCTAGCACGGTTAGAAATGTATTACGAGGGGCCGGATATCACGGACGTGTAGCCAGAAGGAAATATTTTATAAATGAAAGGAACAGAAAGAAGCGTTTAGAATTTGCCAAAAAGTATAAAGACAAGCCCTCAGAATTTTGGCAACACGTAATACGTATTTACGGACGAGAGCAAATATAACATATTTAACTCAGATGGAAGATGTATGGTGTGGAGGAAGGCAAACGCAGAGCTCGAAAAGCAAAATTTATGTCCCACGGTGAAACATGGAGGAGGCTCCGTTTTGGTGTGGGGGTGTATGGGTGCATTTGGTGTAGGCAACTTGGTATTTATTGAAGGTACAATGGATCAGAAATATTACATAAACATTCTAAAGAACAATTTAGCTGCCAGTGCAGAGAAAATTGGGATACGGGACGATTATATATTCATGCACGATAACGACCCAAAGCACACGGCTCTGAATACGCGCCTTTGGCTTCTGTACAACACACCTCGTGTACTGCATACACCTCCACAATCCCCGGATATTAATCCTATAGAGCACCTATGGGAAGTACTTGATAAAAAAATCCGAGAAAGGAATATTACAAGCAAACAAACCCTGAAATTGGCACTACAGGAAGAATGGAATTTAATATCTGCGGATGTGACCAGCAATCTTGTAAATTCGATGCCCAAAAGACTAAAAGCAGTACTTAAAGCCAAGGGATATCCTACTAAATATTAGCTGTAAGTAAAAAAACCTGTACAAAATATTTGAAAATAATTCGATATTTTTAGTAGTGCTATGACCTACCGTACGAAGACTTTTTGCGTGGCTTACATGGAGGATTTATTTTTCGAGGAATTTTTCTCAAGGAGTTGATTATTTTTGTCGTTCTTTTTTATGATTTATCATTCTTTAGGTTCAAAATGAATATGTATTATAAGTAGTTAATAAAGCAGATATAACGTTTTGATGAAATATCATTTTAAACTAAAAACTTGCCCTCGTACGTAGACTTTTTACACTCACTGTAAATCAGTTAATGAAATACTGGAAGCACTTAGATGGGATGTCTTATCCCACCCGCCATATTCGCCAGACTTTGCTCCATCAGATTATCACTTATTTAGATCGATGGCAAATGTTCTGGCTGAAGAGCACCAATCATATGAAGATGTCAAAGAAATGGATGGATTAATGGATTGCATCCAAAAATGAGAGCTTCGCGTTTTACCCCATAAATGGGAAATGGTGTTAGCTAACGCTGGAAAATATTTTAAATAAAATGTAATTGATTTGTCTAACGACACACTACTATTAGAATAAACTCAACATTATTTATACCTTACAAGTTGTTAAGTTGCAAGTTTATTATGAAGTGCAATGGGGTAACACGACACTGTGGCAAAGTTGAGAAAAGAAAGAAAAAATTATCGTAGAATATGTTTCAAGAAATCAACACCAAAATTACGGCAGATTTCAAGTCACTTTCTTTGGCAGGAATAAATTCCAGGGAAACCGGAAACACGTCTCACGAATACAAAAAATGTCGATCCAAGTGTTTTAAGTGCCATTGGGCTGAGCATAAAGCTGCTGTGTATTCATCAAATGGTGCACGCGAGGACGCGAGGATATGGTGACTAGACAACTTCACATATGCGCAATGATATAACTTTTTCCAGCATAGTAACCTCTGAAGCAGAACTGTTTGTCAGTGCAGTTTTTATATCTATATATTATGAACTCATTCTATTTCGGAACACAGCAGAAGTTTTAGGGAAGTTTTTATTTGCCAAGAATAGGGGAGAGTCGCCAGTCATGGGCCACCTAAGTTTAAATGCATTTAAAATTATTGTAAACGTTTCGTTTACATAATTAATAGCGCAATATTAAAATTTGGATGATAATTTACCTTTGTGGAAATTTTAAGGCAAGTTTGACTTTCTTTTATAATAAAAAATAACCCTACCACCACCTATTGAATAGCACGTAAAATATATGAAAAATGCGAAAATGGTTCGACATAATGTTTAAAACACCTTTACTTCATAATTTATTATATAGGTAAATAAAATAAGAATTTTCTTAAAATATAAAACATTACATATTAGGTACATATACCTACAACTTATTTTTAGTAACTAATCTTTGCTAACTTGAGCAGTCTTTTTGGTTACTTTAGCAGTCTTTTTAACTGCTTGATCACTCTTCTTCTTCATTTTCAGCAGCTTTTCTTGCTCTTTTTGTTCTTTCCGCATGCGGATTTCCTCTGCCTTTCTTTCTTTCACTTCGGCACGTTTGATTTTTCTCAATTTTATTTCTTCCTGCTTACGTAGTTTGTTTAACAGTCGGACTTCTTTCAGTTGAGCTTTCTTTTTACGGGTTTCTTCAGCTAGCTTCTGTTTCTCTTCTTTCGCTTTTTTTCTGTCGTTCAAAATTTCCCGCATCATAGGATCCGTGTAAATTTCGGAATGTTGTTTTTGTCGAGCGTTTGTCTGCGGTTTTGGCGTCATGTCCGGGACAGGGCAAAAAGACGTCAGTTGAACATCGAAATCTTCCTCTTCTGCAACATCTTGATCTCCGATTACAGGAATCAGCACCTCAATTTCGACGTTCTCTTCAACAGTGCAACCAGCAGGTATAGAATCTGCAGTAACGGCGTCGATGAACGAATGCGTGTGGCTGTTGCTCAACGATTGTGTGTCATCTCCCTCGATGAAGTGTTCTTCATCTTCAGTAGAAAAAGCATCGGTTGCCATCTCATATTCAGTAGACGACGCATTTGAAATAAGAGCAGGATCAGAGTTGAAAATATCAGAATTCAAAGGCCATATCCCTGTGCATCGAAAACCGTTTATGCCTTTTTCTGGGCTCAGAATGCCATTGTAGGCTTGTGCGAAAATTCCAGCCACATCATACGGTGTGATACGTTCGAAATGATTCGTCTTAATAAAGTTGTCGCAATGCTTGTTGTATGCTTTCTTCAAAGGGCCGTAAAACGTCACGTCCAAAGGTTGAATGCGATGTGAGCAGTGCGGAGGAAGCGACACCATGTGAATGTGGTTTGCTAAACTAAAATCAATTGCTGGGATCGAGATGTGGCTGCTGTGATTATCCAGGACAAGTAAGACCGGCTTTTCTGCAGTAGGCTTTGCATAATTTTTGAAATGAACTAGCCATTTCAAGAAATGTGCGTCAGATGTCCAGCCTTTCTTACTAACTTCCACGATGGAACCCGCAGGTGCATTTCGTCCTAGCAGTGCCGAATTTCTTTCACGTGGAAAGATGAAGAAAGGTGGCAGAAACGTCCCAGCAGCGCTCATGGTACAAATCACGGTTATGGTTTTACCACGCTCCCACGAAGTCACACTGCCAACACGTTTTGATCCTTTGGGTGCCAGAACCTTCTCAGCAATCTAAAATGTAAATATTTATTTGTAAAAAATTACTAAAAAAAGTAATAAGTCAACAATTGGTTGAACCATCTAACCTCGACAGTTGTTATTCCAGTTTCATCCGTGTTGTAAATATCGTGAGGCTCGAATTTAAACGTTGTTGTCACTGACCCCACGTTGGAATAAAATTTCCGAAGCTTGTTTGAGTTGAAGCCTTGTATGCGATTGAGACTGGTTCCTTCCGTCTTTCTCAAAGAAATTTCCGGGTGCCTTTTGATGAATAAATAATACCACTTTTTTCCAGCCAATTTTTTTTCTTTGTTGAAAGGGTGAGGGATTTTAAACTTTTCAGCTATCTCATAAACCAATTTTCGCAGCTTCAGTGGAGTCAATCCATGGAACGCATTCGCTAAACGTATAAGATGCTCAACTATCTTCTTTTCGTTTGCCGTGGAGATCGTCAGTTTTCTTCCCTGTTCTGGCGCCGAATAATTTTTCGATTTCAGCCTCCGTCGCAGCGTTTCTTTCGGCACACCAAAATGTAAAGCGCTTTGCCTCACACTTTCTCCTTTTTTTACTGCATCGATTGCATTTAGCAAGGCAGTTGTGGTCCACTGTGCTTTTGCTAGCTTCATCTGAAAATTTTGAGGTTAGGATTACATTTTCATCATAAATTAAGTATTTACTCAATGACATGTAACATTTTATAATCTAAAATAATAACAATAGGCTTAATATACTAAATTTACTAAATATCTCATGTACACTTACCGTTTTAATGAAAAAAACATTTTTCCTTCAGACAGTGTTGCTTTGTTTACATCGCGCTGTTGAGTGGCGTGAGTGGCCCGTATTAGGCACCCTTTCGAATTGCACAGTGGCCCGTATTAGGCGCCCTTTCGAATTGCACAGTGGCCCAAATTAGGGGAAATGACATTTTTCCAGATTGTTTAAATTAATTGGTATTGTTATAATTTTTAAATTGCAAATACACTATATACTATATAAACATATTATACACTTCGTATCAGAACAAATTTTAGATTCATTAGATGTATCAATTTGTTTTTATCGACGAGCAAAAATGTCAGATTTTTAAGTCGGCAGAACCATTTTTACGAGGTTGCTGTAACATTATTAATTTTGTCTTAAAATTAATATTTCTTTCATTATTTTGTCCTACATTCATTTTCAATCAAATTTTGACATTAATTAATTTTCAAAAACTCGGTAAAATTGAAAAAAATGGGTGGCCCGAAATAGGAGCCGGCCCAAATTAGGCAACTCTCCCCTACTCAAGTCAATGTAGAAGCGACATTGGTTATCCGACTTTTCCTTCCCATTTTACAGGTATTTAAAGCAACTCCTCATATTCTCGGAAGTCCATTTTTCAACTTGAGAGCCTTTACGCTCATAACTTCCACATTTTTCGTTCTCCAGACTTCTGCAGGATCATTTCAAAGTATGAAGCTGTAAATTTGCAGAAAACAATTTTCTAATTGTTTTGGAAGCATTGATGGAAAACAATTTAAAGCAATAAATGTTCACTTCTCCTCATGGCAATAGCTGGCAAGATTAATAAACAGAACATTATTCGTATAGCTCCAAAATATGCCGTAGATTTTTCAATTATTTTGACGAATGAAACATCTCACTGCGTCGCTTTTGTCCACCACAACTACGGCAAATTCGATATATTTTATTCGGATTTTTTTGGTGAAGGGTGTGGTGAACGGGTAATAGTGAAGGAAGTGATCATGACGAGTCAAAATAATTGCGTTAAATTTTTGTGAACTTTCTAAGCGGACGAAGTGAAGTTTTATTTCATGAAATCTACAGAAGTTTTAAAGTTTTTTGACAAAACCCCACAAACTCTAATCCATAGCCTCGTTTTTATTATACACTTTACTTAAGCAATCTCAAAATATACAGGGTGTTTAGAGGTGGGAGGGAAATATTGCAGGAGGTGAAAGGTCAGACTGAGACAAGCAAAAAACCGTATGGCTGGGGGGGGGGGAGGGGGGGGTCATCTCGCACCGTTCGGCAGTTACAGGGTGATTCGTATCGTAAATCAGGATTTTGCCTTATATGGGAACCGCTCTTGTGTTTTTATCTTTTTTTCTCCGCATCGCAGCGGCCCCACCGATCTCAAAAAATTACTATTTCGAAGCCCTTTCCAAAAAGATCAACACCACCCCCCTATCCCCAACCCCTTGGCCAGAATCACCCCTAGAAGTTGGAAAAATTAACTTTTATTTCACGATTTTTCACTTTTCGCCCCGCTTTTCTCCGAAATTCATGTTATTAACATACCTACTTTTTATTTTTTCTAACTTAAGTAACTTTTTCTAACTTAACTAATCTAATTACCTTTCCAAAAAGGTGCAACATGCCCAGGAAAAAAGGGGTTGCAAAATTCCTGAAATTAAAACATCCTCACAGGCACCTAATTACTTTATTGCACCATAATGGAAAAAGTCGTTAAGTAAACAATTTTTATGATAGCAAGTTGGGAAATGTTTGTTTAGGAAACACAGGTAATACATTTTTATTATTTCAGTAAAACAGTAATAAAATAATAAATGTAATCTCGTTAAATAGCGTTATTAGTTTCCAGTATTGACTCCTAAGTGTCCTGATGCTCCGTTTCTAATATCTCCTATGAATTATGGTATAAAAATGGGTAAGTTTGAAAGGACATTGACCACAGTTGAAGAAGCAAGCGATAAGAACGGGTGTTTAATAGAAAAAATTAAGATAAAATGGCAGAATTCAGTGTTGAAGAGTATGCCGATATAATTTACGTGTGCGGTTTAGCAGACGGAAATGATAGTCAGGCCGTACGAGAATACCAAAGGAGATTCGTGAATCGGCGTGTACCCGACAGAAGGGTATTTTCAAGGACTTTCAGAAGGTTAAAAGAAACCGGAAGTGTAACCGCCCCCAGAGCAGAAACGCGATCAGGAACATCGGCCGATTCAGCGGACACCGACCAACAAATCCTCAACATCGTCAGGAACAGCCCTGAAATAAGCATCAGGCAGGTCGTACGACGGTTAGGATTGTCTTCAGGAAGAGTTAGGACCGTTGTGAATCGAGAGGGACTACATCCATACAACCATATCCCGGTCCAAGCACTACAGGAAGGAGATCCCGAAAGAAGATTGCAATTCTGCACTTGGCTGTTCGAGTCTGACATCGAAAACAGAAGGTTTCTAGACCGAATTCTGTGGACGGATGAATCGCAATTCACCCGGGATGGCATCACAAACTTCCACAACTTCCACACCTGGTCAGATGTGAACCCACATAGGACAAGGTGTCGGTCCTTCCAGCAAAGATTTAGTGTCAATGTCTGGGCTGGCATCATCGGCAACCAGTTGATAGAACCCTTCATCTTGCCCCAAGTGCTGAATAGTCAGCTATATTCGAACTTTTTGGAGAATACCCTTCCGGATCTGTTGGAGGACATCCCCCTGGCCTCCAGAAGCGCAATTTATTTACAGCACGACGGAGCACCGGCGCATACTGGGAACATTGTTAGGGCAAGGTTGAATGAACATTACCCAGAGCGCTGGATTGGACGAGGTGGACCGATTCCTTGGCCTGTTAGGTCACCGGACCTTACTCCACTGGACTTTTTCTTATGGGGAATGATGAAAGATGAAGTTTACTCAAGACCAATCAACACCAGAGAAGAATTAGTTACCAGGATTGGGACTGCAGCCACGAAAATACGAGAGAGACTGGCTACCATAGACCTCAAACGTGAAATAAGACGAAGGCTACTTGCATGCATCGAAACTGGCGGAGAACATTTTGAACAGCTTTTGTAGGACATAAGTTTTAATTGTAATTAGTTTTTAAGCGAACAAAATGTATTTTTTAGTTAACTTAAGTATAATTTATTAAAAATAAATATACAGTAGGTATGTTAATAACATGAATTTCGGAGAAAAGTGGGGCGAAAGGTGACAAATCGTGAAATAAAAGTTAATTTTTTTAACTTCCAGGGGGGATTGTTGCCAAGGGGTTGGGGGTAGGGGGTGGTGTTGACCTTTTTGGAAAGGGTTTCGTAATAGTAATTTTTTTAGATCAGTTTGGGGCCGCTGCGATGCGTAGAAAAAAAGATAAAAATACAAGAGCGGTTCCCATATAAGTCAAAATCCTGATTTACGAATCACCCTGTAACTGCCGAACGGTGCGAAATGCCCCCCCCCCCCCCCCCCCAAACATACGATTTTTTGCTTGTCTCGGTCCTTTCACCCCTGCAATACTTCCCTCCCACCTCTGAACTACTGTATAATTGGTGAAGTAGTTAAAAAGTTTACTTGCGTTCTGGAGCCCAGAGCTTGAAACCAGCATTGTCTTTATTTTTTACAATTCTGTTGATTATTTTGAAGTTCACTTATAATCCAGTAACTAAAGCTAGCTTAATATTTTTAAATTCATTTCTTGACATATTAAAACCGGAAATAATCACAGTGCTCATTGAAAAAACGGATCGGCTCATTTATTATTTCAAAACTACTATTAATTCGTCCTACGCAAAGGGTGATATAGTAAATTCTATTTCTACAAGGAACATAAATAGGTTGGGTGTTACAGGGGTAGATTTTTACAGGGTAGGTTATTAAATTAGCGCCAGAGACAATATAGCGTGAGTATCTTCCTCAATTGTTCAATATGTCCAGAGCGACTATCCAGTGTAGATAATGCAAAGGTCAAAAAATATATACCAGCAGAATTTACAGAATTTTATGACCAAATACTGCAATGGCCAACTACTAACGAAAGTGAGCCTCCAGAAGAAGATTTTAAAAAAAAAGTCTAATAGTTATCTTTAATTTAGGTATTAAGATTAATTTTAGATAACTAAAAGAAAGTTCCGCCAAATTTATATGACTTTTTTCTTTAAATTATGTGAACTCAATACCATAAATTTCGAAAAGAGCACATCTCACAAATTGAAAATATCTAAATTTACATATGTATATAATAACGTTAACATTAAAATATTTCAGGAACTTTCAATTGCTAATTGGCCCCAAAATTTAACTTAAATTTTTTTTTTTTTAATATTATACTTCTTTACAAAATAATTAGTTTTTTTCATTTCCTGAAAAGTTTAAATATTCAGAGATGTGCCCTTTTCGAAATTGCTAATTCAATTAAAAAGGAGTCTTAAACTCATAAATTTACTTTCAACACCGAGCTACCCTCCAGGTTGGTTGAAAATTATTACAGTTTTTATTAAATATTTTCAGGCCTTTTTCACCATAGTTTTAGAAAGTCGAGAAAATTTATTCATCAAAATAGGAAAACGGGAAAACGTTATCATCATTTCATATAAACTTCTTTTATAATTAAATTTTGCCTTATGTTTAATTAACTATTCACTGTAAACCACTGGAGCCAGGCCTGCTCACATTTCGTAAAATCTTTTCTTTTACATGTTATCCTACAATAGTCGACACGGCAACATTAAATAAATCTTAAAATCATCTGATTCTGAATTGCAACGCAGGAAACCGTTTTTAATTTAGCTACTCCCTGCTTCTTCCCAGTTTTATCCAAAAGCACAAACTCCAAGCAGAGAGATATAAATCACAGCCATTGGCGCAATATGTTGCTTAAATTTCTTGCGAGGAGTATAATTTCTTCCGAAGAAACGAGACATGTTTATGGTTTTGTTTATGGTTTGCCTTACATTATATTCCAGCTTGAATAGTCGTATATCACACTGAAGCTTAGTAGATGATGACATTTTTACGACGTTAATGAAGAGTTATTTGTTTTCCAAAAGGAAGGACGTATAGTAGGATAAAACTCTGAATCCTTGGTTTGCGTATTCGAAAAATTATATTGGCGAGTTTTTTTTTTTCTGGTGTATGTGACGTATAATTTAAATTATCAGGAATGTGAATTTGAATATTTTTCATTTATCCTTATACATATATTTTGGATTAATTAAATGTTTTTATTCGAAATTGAAGACCTACAAATTTGTACTTATAACAAATAGGAAAGTCGTATACATATGACAATTTACCGCATCATTAACCACAGTTTTTCCTGTTTCAAATTAAGAAAACGCTAAGCTTCTCAATAAAATTTCTAAAAAAGGCATGGGTAATTGTCCCATCCCATGTATCCGTTTCTTATGCATAATTGAAGTTCCAAAAGAAAATGCCGACTCCTAGTAACGAGGCGTGAAATACGACTCACATAAGCCACATTAACCTAGGCTTGACCTCAAGATTGACCTCCGAAGTTGCTCATCTAGAAAAAATTTTACGAGCCCAGACGAAATTTTCTATTAATTTTATCGCTTCAAAGCACTGTTGGCTGCAGTCTCAAGTAATGCCCAACTTTTTAATGCAGAAGCAATTAAAGTGAAAGAAAAGAGACGGTGATGCAGTGTTAATGGACCCAAGTCCTGGAAATATCAGTTTTAGTCGCACTTCGGTGATTGTGTGAAAACCAACCTACCCAAGATATGATGAGCAAGATGCGCCTCGGCCGATTTCAACAGAAGTCTCCAGACGCCAGAATGGGACATTTTGCACGGTAATTTATGCGCTGTCACAGTTGGCTTGTATTCTATCCCACAACTCATTTTCAAGTAGCCTCGATCTTCTTCGAATGGACGTAAAATTGGAAAGAAATCTTTGAGACAACTAGTAAAGTCAAAGAGCGAGTCAATCTTTAGGTAAGTCTACAGTTTGCGTATTGTTTTGAATGATCACTGCCTTGGAATGTATGCATTTTAAATATACTGAGTGCGATGACTTCTATACAAATACAGTGACGATGTTTGCGGCGGATAAGCACACCTTCATTTAGTAATATATATATATATATATATATGTATATATATCTTATATATATAAGATTATATACTAGCTCTGCCCGCGATTTATTCACGTGGACCCGAAGATTTTCTTGAATATAATCCCCCAAGTATCAATGTTTATGGTAATTCCAAGAAATTTACAATTTTTTGTAGGCTGCTTGGGTCCGAGATTTTGAGACCCTGTATTTTATCAGAACACATAATATCCTAAATATTAGTCTCATTCTAAATTATTTTTAATACGACTAATTCTTTGTATATATTTAATAATATATAAATTACGCTTTTATAAAATATACATCAAACTTTTATGGATTTATATGTATACTATGGAATCAGTTTGATGCTTTCTGCAAGTTGCTGTCATTTGACTGAACATAAATCCCTGTTGTACATAAATTAATTTATGCTTCAGTGTAAATATATAAGTTCTTTCACATTGCTCCTACAAGGAACGGCCGCGAAGTGTCCCTCTTCCATTTCGCTGAAATTATGGTAAATGAAAGTAGGCCGAAAAATAAGATATACGTGTTTTTCTTTATCGGCAGAAAAACACTCTAAGGGGTTGAAACAGCCCTCTAAAGTTGGGGATGAAAAACAAATTTTTAATCCTTTTACTTAGGAAACTCAACAAAATCTGGAAAAAATTTATTATAAAATATGTATTGCAATAAGTTATACAACATACTATTTTTTGAGAAAATTTTGACACTCTTTAGGAGGTGAAACATCCCCTAATAGGGGTGAAAATATAAAAACAATCAGGTAAAATTTCTAAATTTCCGGGATAATTTACGAAATAAATATATGTTACTCAACAGAGAAAATTAATGTTCACGTGTTTCAGGATTTTTTGAAATCTGCCCTCAGTAGGGAGTTAACCACCCCCCATGGTGACTCTTGAAGTATCCGTAGGGAAAAAAGTCTCTCCGACCAGAAGTTTTTTTATTATCCTCGAATACACAGCCACACAAAAAAAGAAAAGTGGTCAGTACTTTACATGCGATATATGGTTTTCGATGTATTTTCGCGCGCTGAGCACGAATCTGGAGTCAGAATTGAGCCATCACATCACAGTTAATTCCTAACCTCAAAAAACCGGTAAAAATAGCAAAAATCCGGATAAATGTACAAGGAAAAATACAGGAATTTCTTTTTTTTCATATCCAGATGTATATTTTTATAAAAAAGAGCCCCGTGAATCCAAATCCACCGTCAGAGTTGTGGTGGCACGTCATGTTTTTTCCTAACCTCAAAAAACCGGGTTAGAGAAATCAATTTCCAAAAGTCAACCGATTTGCACTTAATTCGGGGTTTTAGGGGTCGCTGACCACGAAGTCAGAGTTGCAAAATTCAAGATGGCGGACCCAATATGGCGGACGAGATTTTCGAAAATCAACCGATCTACGCCAAATTTGATATATGGGGGTTTTTGGGATTTTGCAGAATTAAAGATGGCGGATCCAATATGGCGGACGAAATTTCCGAAACAAACCGACCTGCGCCAAATTTGGAATGCGGGGTTTTTGGGTTCGCTGAGCACAAATCTGAAGTCAAACTTGAGGAATTAAAAATGACGGATCCAACATGGCGGACGAGATTTTCAAAAGTCGACTGATCTACGCCAAATTTGGTATGTGGGGGTTTTAGAGGTCACAGATGACGAATATGATATTGATTTATGGTCACAAGGTCTGCTTTAAGGTCGTTCATTTGAGGAAATATGTCTTTCTACCTTTCTTCTAGTAGGCGTTGCCACCCTAAATAACTATCAGATTCATGATCAGCGACCCCAAAAACATCCACATTCCAAATTTGGCGTAGATCGGTTGGTTTCGAAAATTTCGTAAGCGATAGTGGATCCGCCATCTTTAATTCTGCAAACTAAACTTCAGATTCATGATAAGTGATCCCATAAACCCCCACATATCAAATTTGGTGCAGATCGGTTGATTTTCGAACATCTTGTCCGCCATATTGGGTCCGCCATCTTGAATTTTGCAACTCTGACTTCAGATTCGTGATCAGCGACCCCTTAAAATCCCCAAACACCGAATTAAGTGTAAATCGGTTGACTTTTGGAAATCGATATCTCTGACCCGGTTTTTTGAGGTTAGGAAAAAAACATGACGTGCCACCAAAACTCTGACGGTGGATTTGGATTCACGGGGTTCTTTTACATAAAAATATATATCTGAATATGAATAAAAGAAATTCCTGTATTTTTCCTTGTACATTTATCTGGTTTTTTGCTATTTTTTACCTGTTTTTTTAGGTTAGGAATTAACTGTGATGTGATGGCTCAATTCTGACTCCAGATTCGTGCTCAGCGCGCGAAAATACATCGAAAACCATATATCGGATGTAAAGTACCTACAGACCACTTTTCTTTTTTTGAGTGGCTGTGATATTATTAAAACTATCATATCCTATGTATATTGCATACCAATAATTTTTAGGGGTTAAAACATCCCCTAATAGGGGTGGTAAACGATAAAGATGCAACTATTTCGAAATGTTTAGGAAAAATTCTGGAAAAAATTTATGATTGTGCGGAATAAAAAGAAAGATACCAGAATTTTTCGAAACTCTTCTCCTGCAGTGGATGAGCTACCCTTACAGCATAGCTTTGATTTATTAATTTGGAACTTTTTTTTTCTTTTGTAACGAAATCGTTAAAGCGGCTGCGTCAAGTATCGTCCCGCGCACTAATAGGTAAGCAAATTACAGGTGAGATACACCTGTAATTAATTGAGTCGGCGCGTTACGCAATTTTAATAGGGAAAGAAAGGGAGGGAAGAAAGAAAAGAGCGATCTTTTTCATTGTGCCCATAAAAACATATAGACGTGATTTTTGCACGCGAAAAATATATTGTAAAATTTCGACACGTGTTTAGCTGAAAAAGAGCGTAAACGTAAATTGAATATTTTAATTGTTTGTAAATTGTATTTTGATAATATAATTAAGTTTATCGCCTAAGATTATTGATTAAAATTTATTGTAGTAATTGAATTAAGTCTCATATATTTTATTACAATTTCTTGTTATTATATTTTTATTACAGTCAATAATCTGACGAATAAATAAATTTAAGTATTTAGCTTTTGCACGCGAATTAAACGTGTGCTGAATTCGTAAATTAAGTCGCTCGACAAATTCATTTCTTTTCTTTTTTTACATATCTTTACTGACAATATATTTTATTCTTCCTTTTATTTAAAGTTTAAATTTTAAAGTTTTCATTTACAGAAGTAAGGACCTTGCACACTTATTGTTAGATATTAGTATGTTATTTTAACTGATAATACATAATCTGAATAAATAGAAATAAATAATTCACTTATACGAATACCGAGAGCCGGCTTTCATGGTATATTTGTCCACCAAGAAGTATTAACATATTATACAGTGAAAAGAGAAAAATTATATAATTGTTAACAGTGGCTAATTCTCACCCTGCTACACTTTGCTCAAATATTTATATAACCTAAAAATATGATATATACTCCTTTTGTTTGAATATCAATTATTTTTAAAAGCATCCCTTAACAAGAGTTAAAATCGAAAACATTTACACAGACACACACGCACATGCGTATTACATGGGTATACAGATTATTAATTAAAATAAATTTAAATACTAGTGTTGATAATTCCATACTTTCAATAAAAAATTTAGGCTGCAAAATTCTTTTCTCAAAAAATTCTGGTATCTTTATTTTTATTTATAAATGTTTTCCATAATTTTTCCTAAACATTTCGAAATATTTGCAACTTTATCGTTTATCACTCCTATTAGGGAATGTTTTAACCCCTAAAAATTATTGGTATACATAGGATATGATGAGATGTAGATGTAGATTGTTGTGGCTGTCCGAAGACACACTTAGGCCATTACA
Organism: Dysmachus trigonus; assembly: GCA_949715965.1. Taxonomy (NCBI): domain Eukaryota; kingdom Metazoa; phylum Arthropoda; class Insecta; order Diptera; family Asilidae; genus Dysmachus; species Dysmachus trigonus. The sequence continues at coordinate 30,079,822 of OX454321.1, read as the reverse complement.
GGCCCATTGTGATACCACTTTTTTGTGACCAGGGTTTCTCGTGGGAATCGAACCCACAACCTCTAGCGTCCTGCTGGGTCGCAGTAAACACGTCGCGTTACCAACAGGACTATTGAGGCCCCCTAGGATATGATAGTTTTAATAATATTCAAGGATAATAAAAAACGTCTGGTCGGAGAGACCTTTCTCCCTATGGATACTTCAAGATTCACCATGTTAACCCGCTACTGAGGGCAGATTTAAAAAAATTCTGAAACACGTGAACATTAATATAATTTTCTCTGTTGAGTAACATATATTTATTTCTAAGATTATCCTCGAAAATTTAGACCTGATTGTTTTGTTATTTTTACCCCTTTTAGGGGATGTTTCACCTCCTAAAGAGTGCCAAATTTTTTTCAAAAAATATTGTGTAGTATAACTTATTGCAATACATATGTTATAATAAATTTGTTCCAGATTTTGTTGAGTTTTCTAGGTAAAAGGATTAAAAATTTGTTTTTTCATCCCCAACTTTAGGGGGCTGTTTCAATCCCTTAGAGTGTTTTTCTGCCGATAAAAAAAACACGTATATCTTATTTTTTGGTCTACTTTCATTTACCATAATTTCAGTTAAAGCGAGGAGGGACACTTCGCGGCCCTTCCTTGTTAGGGAACGTACCCATACTACGTGACCCACTTCAGGGGGGGAGGGGGTCTTCAAAATACCACGCTTGGTACAGGGGCGGGGTAGGGGGCTTAGGTTTTTGTCACGTAGTCAATATCCTCTAGGGAAATCTCTTAACTTTTTGTTTGCAAAAAATGATGGGTACGTTCCCTTAGTTGCAGTGGCCTCATTCGCTGTGTTATTTAATTTAATTATGTGTTTTTTTCAATTATCAATTTATCTTTGCGCCCTGTAATTTAAAAATTAATTTATTAAGTTATTTTTATCTCATTAAATCCTCATCGCTGCTTTTAAAGTTGACATTAGTGGTGAGATATTTTTGAAATCCTTAGTGTACCAAATGTAATCTAATACAGGAAGATTTCTTTTACTGCAGACATTAATGTAGTTGAGCTGTTTTGAATCTATAGAATAGAAGTGAAAATGTAATAATTACCCTGTATTAAAAATGCAGCTTTGATAAACTTACGGAAATTCGCGTTAACGAAACCAAATAAAGGTCCGAATCCCGGTAATGTGCTATTTTAATCATTCATGGACCAGTTTATCCACATCAGTAATCTCTGCTGCTTCCAACACTTTGCATAGAAATGCTTTTTCTCAGCGAATTGTATATTTTCATATTCAAATTTCAATTTTTACTACTTCTATATGTTAAATGCACGTATAGTTAAATTCTTCCGTAATTTTTGTGCACGTTAGAAATTTTTTACGTTAGGAGAACCTCATCTATTTTGTTGCTTTAAATTAAATTAATTTTTTATTTTTTAACTAATACTATCATTTTTAATATTTCTTCAGAAATAAAATTACTTATAAGTTTAACTAAAAGAATATATCAACTCTGACAAAACAATAGAATTAGACTATTTTTCATGCTGTCTAATTTTTTATGAAAATAAATTTTTCGGATATTAGGTAAGAAACATTCATCTTTTATATAATTCTTTGTGGACTTTTTATCAGCAGATTTCCTTGCTGCCGAAAAAAATAATATTTGAATATAATTCTCCAAGGAAATATAAAATACATTTGAGCAGTTTTGGAGATTTTCGGAAAATATATTGAACCGGTTTAGTTTTTAAATTTTGTGATAGGAAATTGGAAATTAACGAACTTATATATAAATCTCCTCCGGATTTCTACATAAAATCCTAGATAACGATGTGTTTTGAATAGCCATGTACGCGTAAAAACGTAAAAATTTTATTTAATTGCAGCTCCCAGTATTACAGTGGAGGAAATAGCTATAAAGCCACATAAAATTTTTCCCGGAAATACATTGCGGTGCTTATTACGAAGTAGAGGTTTTTTCTTATAATTTTCAGAACAAGGGAAACAGCTATAAAGCCAGTGCCTTGTTTTTAATTATTAGTGAGTTATATTTTAAATTTTTTTTATTTAAATTTGTTAACTTAATAGAGTACATTCATTCCAGTTGAGAAAGTTAAATTATTAAAATGCCTAAAGGATCGAAGCTCTCAGAAAGTGAAATTGCAAAAATTGAGGCATTGTCCAAATTGGGGCTGTCAAATAGAAAAATTCCGAGTGAAATAGAAAGATCACGTTCAGTAATTAATAACTATATTAAACTGAATATGGACAAAAGAAGCATCCAGGTCCTAAGCCGAAGATAAATAAAAGAACAACAAAACTATCATCCAAAAAGCTGCAAAGGAGGAACTGAATGCGTTGCAAATAAAAGATGAATTAAATCTACCCGTAACCGTAAGACGTGTTCGACAAATTCTTCACAGTTCAGAGAAAGTTAAATGGACCAAAAGAATGAAAAAACCCAAGCTTACTGAGAAGCACAAGCAAGCCCGCCTATCTTTCGCTAAAAGATACATGTCTTGGGAAAAGCAGTGGCATAATATAGTTGTAGTGGCCTTCAGTTTTATTGGCATGACTTAAGCAAAGATAAGGAAGTTCGCATGAGCAGGAATTTCGGTGGTGGTACAGTCATGATTTGGGCAGCATTTTGTTTTAAAGGGAAATCTCCAGTTTGTTGGATCTCGACGAAAATGGATTCTAACAAATACACCGATGTTTTAGATGACGTCCTGTTACCCTTTACTGATAACCTTATGGACAGAAACTTTGAGTTTCAACAGGACAATGCGGCTATCCATCGTTCGCGTCACACTCTAAGCTGGTTAGAAGATCGGAACATTGAAGTTATTGAGTGGCCCGCATGTAGTCCCGATCTTAACCCAATAGAGAATGTATGGGGTATTCTCGCACGTCGAGTCTACGAGAATGGGCATCAATTTAAAAATGTCCTGGAACCAGTAGCGTAGCTAGGTAACCAAGGGCCCTGGGGCAAATCAAAAATTGGGGCCCCACTGCTATCTAAACTAGTTAGGTTTTATCAAGTAAAAATATTAAATATACAAATACTTTAAAAATGCTAAGCTACTTTATCATCAGCTCTTTTTCGTGCACTGCAGTGCTGGTAATAAAAATATTAAACAGTAACAACATATATTACAATTAATACTTGGTGTAGGTATTGGGCAATAAAACGAAATAGAAAAGATTCAAGGGTTTATTATATAAAGATCGGACCTACCAACTGACTAAATAACAATTATATTTACAATCTTTTCCTAGCTTTAGTTTTCGCAAAAGTATCAATGACAATAAAATTGAACCACTATATTGACCAGTACTAAAAAGTTTATTGACATTAGCTTACTTACTCCTGATACAGCATTAATTTTTTAACCGTTCTCGAAAAAAAAATCTTGACTCGAATTCACAATAAAATGCACATCGATGAATAATAAAACGCACATATCGCTGTCTGTCCAATTGACAACACTGCCAACCCACAGAAAGAATTTAGGGGAATTCCCTAGGTATAACTTTCGAATTTCTCTCAACTGTCATATTTATTTTGAAAATGGGAGAAATTTTCAAAAGTTCAGTTCGATCGAGATTTTCTGGTAAGGATTCGAGTTCCCCCTGAGCATGAGGGTTCCGGGGCACTGCCCCGCCTAGCCCCTAGGTAGCTACGCCACTGCCTGGAACTTGAAGCCGCCATTCGAAAAGCCTGGGATGAGATTCCTTTAGAATTCCTTCAGCGCCTTATAAATATCCAGATCGCATTTACCAAGTAATTTTAAATTAAAAATGCCAGATCGCATTTACCAAGTAATTTTAAATAAAGGTGGTAGTACTACATATTAAGTTAAGAAAGATTTACATTTAACACTTAGCCGACCGATCGGGGAGATCTTCCCATTTTGAAGTAAGTCGGTGCCCGACCGATCGAGGAGATCTCCCCATTTTAACTTTAGCAACGCGTTTCTCATTTTCTGCCATTATCAACTACCTCGACCAGGGGTTTTTCGCAATTGCTGATGGACTGCTGCTGTGGAGCACAACATACAGGGTGATCCAAAAGTATGGAAAATGCTAATTAACTTTCGAGGAATGCATTTTGGAGAAAAAAGTTTTAGACAAAAGTCTTAGGAATATTCCCTGGCTATTCAATGGTGGCCTTAGATTTGACCTTGACCATTTGAAGGTCAGGTTGACTTTTAAATGCGAACCCACATTTTTGACCACGGATATGGAAAGAGCGGAACCATTTTACGTCCGACTATGACCTTCACTATAACCTCGAAGACCATATCAAGGTCAAGGTGGCTCTTTAAAAAGGAATCTACAAGGTTTAGAATAATATCCTTAAAAATGTCCAGAAGCATAAGTGAAGATATAAATAATGAGTTATTTATGGACGGATTATCAGACTGTTCTGAAAACAGCGTTGCACTGATAAGTGATTTTGAAAGTGACGACAATGAAAGCACCATCGTTCCCATACGGCAAAGTAATCGTCGGATGCTTTTGAGCGAATCGAAAGATGATTCCTCCGATGACATGGAAGAAGATTTTGTTGTCGGTGATTGGACAGAGATTGATGCAATAGTTCAACTAGACCCATATGGTCGGACTACAAGCATTAACACAATGCCTCAAGATCATAAAAACAAATGGGAAACGGCACAGTTGTTTCTTGGCGATGATCTTTTCGAATTATTGGTAACAGAAACAAACTGACATCACAGTAACAGAAATGAAAAAGTTTCTGGGGTTAATTATCTTGATGGGACAAGTACACAAAGATGATATATATGATTACTGGTCCACTCTATCATATATAGAAACCCCAATCTTCCCCAAAACAATGAGCCGGAATAGATTTATGCAGATCTGGAGAATGTGGCATTTTTGCAATAATGATCTATTGCATGATAAATCAGACAGACTATTCAAAATTAGAGAAGTTTTAAGTTATTTTCAATACAAATTCCAAACTATATATACACCAGAACAAGAATTGTCTCTGGATGAAGCTGTAATACCTTAGCGAGGTATGTAGATTATCTTTCCGCACGTATAATCCCGCAAAAATCGTAAAATATGGGATTCTGGTGCGGATACTCTGCGAAGCGACATCTGGATATACATATTTGCAATTTCAAAGTATATTCAGGCTCAGAAGTGACGCTAGAAAAGACGGTCCTAACAATTTTAGATCCTTATGTGGGACTCCATCACCACGTATATATGGACAATTATTACAATAGCGTACATACAGCCGAAATGCTCCTTCAGAAGAAAACAAGAATTTGCGGAACAATTAGAGCAAACAGAGGACTTCCGAAGAATTTAAGAAACGTTACATTGAAGCAACATGAAACGAAATTTGCAAGAAAGGGGCAAGTCCTTTTACACGTCTGGCAGGCTAAGAAGAACCGAACCGTCAGAACCATTTCGACAATACATCCGCCAGAAATGGTCAATGTTCCACATTGGTCAGGGATGACAACAAAACCCAAATCTGTTGTTGAATATAATTAGTATATGAAAGGAGTTGATCATGCAGATCAGTACATGTCATACTATAATATTCTCCGGAAAAGCACCAAGTGGACAAAAAAGGCAGTACTTTGCTTACTGTACTGCTCTTTTTAATTCATTTCTATTATACAAAAAAACAAGTCATAACAGGACGACCTATAAAAAATTTTTACTCGAAGTGGCAATTGCATTTGTGGAAACAAAGGAAGAGAGAATTCAAAATATTGACACCGAACAGGCAGGACCATCTAACGTAGTTCAACCAACAAGACGAGCACCGAGACATGACCCACCAGGACGTTTATCGCAAGATTTTAAAAAACACAGATTAGTACCTATTATAATAAATGGATATGCAGAGTATGCTCTGCAAATAAAAAAACGGGTTATACCCGATATATTTGCGAATTTTGTAATGTGCCATTACATAAACTACAATGTTTTGAACGATACCACACAAAAAAACAATATTAGAATATATTACTGTTTTTCTATTCCATATTTGAGTCGTCTTTAATTTCCTGATTTTGTTGCCTATACTTTTTGAAAAACGATTAAAAAATAATTGTTACAAACTTTTAATTTTATGTTTTGCACTATACTAGCAATGCTGGCTCATTTTTGAAAAATGGGATTTGAATTTATCGAACAAAAGTTATGCGGTTTTTTTAATGTCATATAATACAAATATACTAAGCTTCTTTAAAAAATAAAAAAACCATCATTAAACACCTTCATTTGTATATAAAATAGGGTTTAATTTTTTTTTTAACATAATCTATTTGATTTTAAAATGTCAAAAAATCGTTTTACAAATTTTTTACTTTTTCTTTATAACAGGGGTTTAAAAATTCGAAAATAAATAAAATTAAACTTTTATATATACATATTGATATTGATTGATACATAATATGTGAAATCATTAAGCGAAATTGTTGCCGTGAAATATAATTGCTCACATGACTAGTCTTCGGACTTTGGAGTTCATATAGTGAATTTCAGTTCGTGCTACTTCCAAAAAATGCGCGGTGGACAGCGCAGTTTGGCTTTCCAAAGCGCGGTGGAAACCGAACAGTTCTCTGTGGCGCATGCGGTCGGCTAAGTGTGAAGATAATATTAGTAAATTAAATCAAAGTGGCTTTATTTCCTTCAAAACTGGACTTTTTTTAATTTTTGTGCATTTGTTGTTAGTGATGAGGAGTTTTTTTATTTTGTGTACATAAATAGTTTTGCGTTACAAATATAAAGAAATTACTTTATACAGAAAGCTTTCTTCTTACTTCTATTTAACGGAATTTATACACTTAGAAGTGGCTTTATAGCTATTTCCTCCACTGTTTGATAAAATATGTAGTAATAAATTTTAGTCCTACGTGAGACAGTTGTGTTGTTATCAGTACTCCGTTGTGATGAGAAGAATGAAATAGGTAATATAAATTAAAAACTTTTTAATTATTATTTATGTGCGTTAGACTGATCCGGGCGATATCTGATACTTTAACACCGTTATTTTTTTTAATTAATATAGAAATATGTGCATTATGCGCGTATTTTTTGAACTCTTTACTTTAGTCCTGAGTAAATCATTTGTTACACTTGTTTTGTTATTATTACTACCAAGTTTGAATTAATAAAATAAATATTGTCTTTTGGCTACGACATTCATTCAGTTCAGTGAATACTTTATTTTACTTTATTAGTGACTACTTGGCAACGGTAGGGACTAGAAAGTTTTAAATGTACCTTCTTCTGTGCCAAAATGCTGACGTTGTAGCAGCTATCTTCCTTATTTTGACACAAAATTCACCGATTCGCACTCGGACAGCGGCATGGCGAAACCGCCTGCATATGAAATCATCACGTTCCAGTGCAGAACCATCGGTCGATAGCTTAATTTCATTCCTCGGTCTGGAGCTCCTTCGCTTGAGTTTATTGTTGCTTTTCCGGCCGACCATAAACGCACATAAGACTTCTGAAGCACTTTATCGATTTTACATGTCGCTACTAAGTCATTTAGCAGATTCCTCACTGAGTCGCGGCCAGTGGGTCCATAGCGCCCTCCTGGGTCTCTTCTATCTGAGTGCCGTTCGCAGTTATTTCTCGACGTTATCCACGGTTGTCACCCAGGTCATTGTTTTAAGAAAATAATCTTCTGTACGTGACTCCTGACACGCTGTTTTGACGCTGCCTGTGACAGGGAAGGATATTCGCCCGCAATTTATGGTGTCAGCTTGACTGCGCCTGGTTTATGAGGTGGTTGACATTTTTTTATTGGCAATCCATGAATAATCTCTGGTGTAGATTGCAAATATCTGGAACAATCTACGTGGCGCAGCGTTTCATTACGCTTCGATAAAATCTTTATTTTGTGTCGGGTTGAAGAACTCATTAAAAGCCTCGGAGGAGATTTCATATTCCGGTAATAACCGTAGTTTGCTGTTGGCATTAAAAAAGTGTTCCTACAGAACAGGTCGACGTATCACAAAAATTTGCTTTTGCCAATACGATAAGGTTTATGACAAAATCAATAGTGCCCTTCCAAGATTCAAAGTAAGGAACTGAGTGGGTCTTGGCCAGCACGCACTTCCGTCTAGACACTTGTCTGCTGTCCACTTATGAACAACTTCCTGATGTCCGACGGACAGATATCTCTGCTGTATATGTAAATGAGGCCCATTTGATTGTCCAAGGACATTTTCTGCCGAACAAAACGACCAACTCCGTCATTAGGCTCTGCACGAAGATATCCGTGGCGGTGTGGTAAGGGGTACACCCCACCAAGAATCCTCAATTAGAGATTTATTGAGGGTGATATGCAGCGATTTCCATATTTATGAATAATGAAAATTTCTCAACTTCTTCAGGCTTTATATCTCATAAGTCTGATTGCGTGATAGCAGGACGTCGTGAGTCCGCCTTATAAAAGGGTGATTGCGACGTCCACGATGTTGGGCACAGGAGGCCACTTTTGCACCGCGTCCATGTTGAAAATTGTCACGAACGGAAGGTAGATAAGGTCCGGCTTCTTGTCATACGACAGATTTATTACATAGACCTCCTGCATTATGTCCTCTGACCATTCATTAACTTTGAACAGAGATATCGGAGGCAATTTATCAAAGTTGGAGTGATTACCGCTGACCATTACCCAGTTATGCAATAGAAAACTCCGCGATTTGATATATGATGGAGCACTATGAATCGCTCCTTCGAGCGAAATGCTAATCTTCAGCGCGTGAGTCCGAGAATTAGCGTGAATAGCGTGCTGTTGTGAGCAACTTTCCTTGAAATTTTGTTGTATAGTTTTAAATTTAAGTAATTTTTCTGCTGCAAAAGTAGTTCACATATGACAATGTGGCGATTTACAAAGCGTCATATTATTTACAGTATAGTACAATAAACGCTAAAATTAGTTTCAGACTATGTCTTCCAGTTTCCTTAGACTAAACTATTATATCTTTCAAGAAATGTATTCCAAGCTCTTTCGACAGTCTGTGTGCTCAAATAGGGAAGAGAGATGTTAAATAAAGAATTCAACATCAACAACTAAGTATCGATAATCGATTATTGTCCATATTTTATCATCAATATGTCACCAAATATCAATGTTTGAGACGTACATATTAATCCGTATATGCTGATAATTACATTTAAAGTTACAATTTAAATTTCTGATAACATTTTATGTGAGAATATTATGTATTAATTATAATTCTAGCTCGGGATTTCAGTAACAAGAGTGTTATTTTCATTTTAGTACAATAATTAAATTTAATTTGAAATCGCTGTCAAATTTAAATCTTTACCATATGTTATTAATAAGGTACAGTCTCCAAATTTCGTCCCCAAACCTAATTTCGTCCCCTTCAATATGATGTAGATGTAGATTGTTGTGGCTGTCCGAAGACACACTTAGGCCATTACAGGCCCATTGTGATACCACTTTTTGTGACCAGGGTTTCTCGTGGGAATCGAACCCACAACCTCTAGCACACTCTAGCACGCAGTGAACACGTCGCGTTACCAACTGGGCTATTGAGGCCCCCCCCCCCCTTCAATATCTACTCTTTTAAAAACCGACAGTGACCCGAACCGACAGCTAGTTGCATCAGTCGGCCATTGTATAGTAGTGAGTGCGTCACGACGTTCGTACCGACAGAAATTCGAAAATCTAAAAAGTGTTCAAGGTGAGTTTTTCATTGAAATATTCTCGGATTCCATAAAATATGGAGATACCTGACTTATTGATAAAATTTTTTTGTCAAACTAACTATTAATTAAATCTCAGATGTTAATCGATTAAGTAAAATTTGCAGGTTTATGACACGTTTTTTTGCTTAAATGGATACGACAAAATAAATAGAAATTTCCTAATATCGTCCCCTTACGTGAACCTTATATCGTCCCCGGGACGGTATTAGGATCTCGTATGGTGAACACAACGGTCATGTCACTTAATACCTTGATACCTTACCAATGATTCAAATAATTAAGAAAGGGCTGATTAGATATCAATATGATAGTTAGGTTCAATTTTATATATAATAGAAAAGGAGTAAGTATAACTCCAGTTCACGTACTGATTATTGTGATCTCCATATCGTCCCCGGGACGAAATTAGGAGCCCAAAAATATATTTTCATAATTTGAGTATTTTTGTTAAAGCTATTTTATAACTTTTTCTAACAATGTTAACGCGTTTTTGATTATTTTTAAGAATAAAGGAATATTGAACCTAATGTTTGACGTTTAATTTATTACTGCGGTATTTTCTTTTATTTTTTTCGGTTTGTTTTACAAAAAAGAGGACGATATTTGGCGACTCTACCTTAATAACCATTCATAAGCGATATTTGAGTTTAAAGGAGAATGATTAAAAAACCAGATCTAGTAATGAGCAAAATCCGTGTTGAGCTTTCAATCATGGGTTTGTAGAAAGTCCAATACCGAAACCAAGAGCAATACTATACCTGCGGTAGTAAGACCAAGACTCAACTTGCAAGACACAGCTACAGCTCTAGTGAAACCAGCACCCTAGGCAAAATAAAAAAAAGCGCCCCTTCGGCTTCGGCCGCGTATGGCTCGCATAGATCAGTGTGTTTGTATGATATAATACTTTTATTTCCTGAAAAATGATTTTTAAGATTTTTTCTAGCATTGATTTCAAAAAAACAAAAAACAGATCATCAGCTTAGTCTAAAATTTAAACAACAGAAATTAATCTCGTTATCATTTGGTCCGTTGTTAATAGAAACATGACCAACAAGCAAATTTTTTTTTTTCAATACATGCAACAGGGACATCAGATAAATCAGCATTCTTATTGATGTTCAACCTCATGCGGTTAATAGGTTGAAAGAAGCTATAGTTAGTTTTACAAAGATGGCTTTGTAGAAGCCAGCCATGCCTAAGGTTTCGCTCATTCACCCTGAATGTGAATCTCATTTTAAGGGAAGGTGAGTCAATATTACCAACTAAAAGTTAAAACGTCCCCGCTCTCCCGATGTTTTTGCAGAGAGTGCATGTCAAGGAGTTTTAAACGGTCGTTGTATGCAGGGACGATAACTGGATTGTTCCATATCAATTCTCTAAGGGCGAAACGGATAAATTTCCGTTGGACAGATTCGATGTTGTCTATGTAAACTTGGTAATAGGGAGACCAAACTTGACTTGCATATTCAAGAATTGGAAAAGGAAGAATATTATTATTATTATTATTAATCATTACTACAATTTTAAAATGGTACAATTGCCAAGACACACAATCTTATTTAGAATATTGACGGATTCATCAGGTAAAAAAAAAGTAAACAGTGTAAGAAGAAGAAAAACTAAGAAAAAAAAATAAAATACGAGTGTGCTTTAGATCACACGACTGAAATAAAACTTCTTTAGCTTTATATGTATATATATGTGTTTATATATGTATATATGTATAATATATACATGTATATACATATATTCATTTTCTACAAATATTTAAATTTATTATCGGTTTTCATTGATAAATTAGTGCTCGCACCTCTCTCTCTTGCTTCTACAGTAATATACGAAACGTAACTCTTTTCTCTTTCTATCTTCACTAACTTATATCTACTTCCGTTCGCCTCGGCCCGATCACAGTTTTCCTAACGCTCTCGTCACGCATTCACCAGCTTAATCTCCCCAAGTCAAGCGTTCGTAAAGAAGTTTTCCCCCCACGCTGGGATTCGAACCCATGACCTCTGAATACCAAGCCCAACTGTTCACCACTGCACCAAACACCGCTTTGGGAATGTGCTCCCTCTCAACTTCCGTTCGTCTCGCCCGATCACACTTTTTCTAACGCCCTCGTCACGCATTCACCAGCTTACTCCCCAAAGTCAAGCGTGCGTAAAGAAGTTTTACTTAAAAAAAAAACTAAAAATCAAAGTAATGAACCTAGATAAAATAAATAATAAGAAAAATTAGGAGAAAATTGTAAAACATAAAAGATAAACAGTTTTGAACCCCTTGAATAAATTTTGTCAGTATATTAGAAAACAAAGAATGACGTCTATAAGTTAAGGCTCTGAACAAAGCGCCTGAATGCACCGAACGACTCCTCCGAACGCCGAAGGGTGAGCGATCCCAGAGTCGAACGCACTGGACTGTGTAAGACGATTCGAATATTGAGGTTTTAAATCTCGGGAGGTGAAAGCGAAAGCCCCTAGCTGAGCTGAGAGACTCAAAGAGTTTTTGCAGGTACGTAGGCTGGGATGAAATAATTAGTTTGTGCATGTAATATAGCATTTTCCGCTTCAAATACACATCAAGTGAACATCCAATAACTGTGTCTTTGAGATTTGTCATCCGGTCAAACCTGCTCAACCCATAAATAAACCTAACACAATCGTTAAATGCTATATTTCACCTTTGTGAGCAGCTTATGTCCACCTTCCGAAATACCAAAGATTTATTAGTATAATATGGAACGATCAGTATTTTCACCAATTTTAGCAGGATACGCTGAGATAACGCCTCCGCGGAAAACCATAATCGTCGCAATAATCCATAAACGTGGACAACCTCGAACTAATTTGGTCGCAGCAGATATTCTTTGAGTTAAAGATAACTCCCAAGTTGCGTACCTTCTCTACGTAGATGTTGCTATTTAAGATTATCGGTGAAGATTAGCTGGGTCAACATTTGTGCAAGAAAATGCAAAAAATAATAATAATAATAGATTTATATGACGCACTTCTCAGCATGCTGCTGGAAACATTCACCTAATTCTATACCTCCCTGGCGTTAGAATTTAGGCTCTGTGGATTCTTTCCTAAAATGCCTATATCACATCAAATTTAAAAAAAGTTGATATATCACAAAACCGCTCAGACAGCTGGGCACTGGTATTAGAGCAATTTGAATTGAACATATAATGGTTTCCGCAAAAAATTATTTTTATATGAAAAAATTAACTAAACCTACTTATTATTACAACCTAAGCATAACATATTAATGTATAACCTATACATACAATAGTATGAATAAAATTGCACCATATATTTATTTGATAGTTAGTCCTTTTCTGACAGAATCCATTATGGCTCTTGTGAATTTGTTTGAATCTCCTATCCTTTTTATTTCTTCCGGAAGTTTATTATTAATATCACTTGCGCTGTTGATGAGTCCTGTACGATTCGTTTCCATTCTTGCCTTATCAATTCTTATAAATTCTCTCTCCCTCGTGTAATATCTGTGCACCTCATTGTTTCTTGTAAGCTCAATATTGTTTTTTATGTTTTTGTTTATTACCTTGTGCATGTACTTTGCCTTTTCTATATAAATTACTTCCTTCAAGTTAGAATTATTCGTGATACAATAAACATTCTTTTTTGGTGTGTCCCACGGAAGACGAAACAATATTTTAAGAGCCTTGTTCATTAATCTCTGTAATCGTTCAAGATTGTACTGCGGCGTTTGTGACCAGATGTTTATTAGGTACTTTACATGACTCAATACGTGAGCATTATATACTAGTCTGGAAACAAAACCATTTAACTTTTCGGTCCTTTCTATTGCTCCTATTATTGGTGTGATTTTCTTTATCAATGTCGATATATGTAACTTCCAATTTAAGTTTTCGTCCAATCTGTGGCCTAAATATTATATATCTGAAACTCTTTCAAGCTTTCTACCTTCTATCTCAATGGATGGATTTATATCATGTTTATTTTTTATCTTAAATATCATATATTTCGTTTTTCTAATGTTTATTGAGAGTTTATTTCCTTGCAACCACTTACTGAGCTCTATTAAATCCCCATTTACGTTCTCCTTCAGCTCCTCTTCTGTTCTTTCCCTGTATACTAATACAGTGTCATCAGCATATATTTTGTATTTACCTTTTAGTTGAACGTTCTGAATATTATTTTTATACAGCAGATAAAGTAACGGCCCCAAGATTGACCCTTGTGGAACACCACATTTTTGTATTTCCTCTTTGCTTTGATACTGATTTAGTCTAGTTTTTGCTGTTCGCGATGACAGGTAATCCCTAATTAAATTGTTGCATATTCCTCTGATACCTAGTTGTTCCAAAAGCTCTAATAATTTATGATGGTCTACAGTGTCGAAAGCCTTTTGCAAATCTATAAAGATTGCTAGGGAATAATATCCTTCATCCAGATCGTCATTGATGGTCTTAATCACATCTATCACCGCTGATGCAGTACTACTCTTTTCCTGAAAACCGAACTGATTTTGATCAAATCCCCCGGTTGTTGTAATAAACTCTTTTATGCGATTATGAATTACGCGCTCAAATATTGTGCTGATGGTACTGACTATTGTATTGTAACTGGTCTATAGTTCGATGGATTGTCTTTTTCTCCTCCTTTATATATTGGTATTATAATAGATTCTTTTAGACACTTTGGAAAGTTCCCACCCTCAAGGCAATCATTTATAGATTTTGCTAAGGGTATTTTAATATAATCCACTAAAGTTATGACATCCTCTGTTGTAATTCCATCTATCCCTGGTGCTGCATTCTTTTTTAAACCTTTGACGATCCTTTCCACTTCCTCAGGACACGTTGGGTGCATGAAGATGGTCTGATTTCTAATGTTGTTGTTTATTGTAGCGCCTTCTCTGATTTTTTGCTGTAGATTCATCCCTATGTTATTAAAATATTTGTTAAGTATGTTGACGATTTCTTCTGACGATGTGTATGTAGATCCCTCGAAGTTAAGCTTCTCAATGTTGGTCTTCACGTTCTTTCCAGTTTTCTCCAGTATATTCTGATTTATTAC